>OU974009.1:0-2500000 GCA_918843925.1 Eulithis prunata
GAGGAGAGCTCCCCGCAGGAGCCAGTCGAAGCCGATGTTCCACAGCAGGGGTCCTAGGACGGACCCCTGTGGAACACCAGACTCCGCACTGTACCGCCTTAGCTGGCCAGCTCTGTCCACGAGGAGGACCTCTCGGTCCTGCAGGTAGCTGGCCAGGAGGCTCCGCAAGTACTCAGGCACTCCATGATAGCGGAGCGCCTCTAGTATTGTCGGGTGGGGGACGGAGTTGAATGCGTTGGCTATGTCGAACGACACAGCCAATACCCCCTCCCTCGCCTCCACCGCCTCCCTCACCTGGCCCTTGAGCCGGGCCAGCGCGTCCACCGTCGAACGCCCTCTTCGGAATCCGAATTGGGCGTCCGACAGGTTCGGCCCCACCTCCAGCAGGTGGCCATTTAGCCGGCTGGCGACAACCCCCTCGAACAGCTTACCGACCTCATCGAGCAGAACGATGGGCCGGTATGCCGAGGGGGAGTCCGCCGGACGTCCCTCCTTTCGGAGGAGGCACAGTTGGCCCTCCTTCCACGGTTTCGGGAATCTCCCAGCGGTGAGGCACGCGCTGAAGAGATCCCGAAACCGTTCTTCCATCTGGGTGATGGCAATCGCCACCACCCGCGCAGGGACGCCGTCCGGCCCTGGAGCCGTCTTCTTGGCGCGGAGACGGAGAGTCACCTCGCCAAGCTCCTCCACCGTGACCAGAGGTACCTCCTCCTCCGGCGGAGCCACTTCCCGCGGGGGGTCCATCGCTGGTGGGGTAAAGTTGGTCCCGGACGGGAACAGGGACCGAACCACCCTATCCAGCAATGCCGGCTCTAAGGACTCCGTTAGCGGGGGACCAGAGGGGCGCAGTTGGTTCCGCGCCGCCTTGTATGGTCTCCCGTACGGATCCCTGTTGAGCCCCTCCAGCATCTCGGCTCGGGCCGCATCATCGGCGGCCCTCATTGCCGTTTTGAGGACCCTCTTTGCCTCTACGTAAGAGGCGTATAAAAGGTCCTCGCCTTCGGGGTCTCGCCGGCTGCGCCGTCGACTCCGCGTGTAGGCCCGCCTTGCCGCTGTGCAGGCGGCCCGGAGCCTCGCCAGCTCCTCCGACCACCAATAGACGGCGCGTCGTGGTGGTGGACGGTGAGACCGAGGCATGCTGGAGTTGCACACCTCGGTCAAGGACTTCCTGAGTTGGGCCGCCGCGGAGTCCACGTCCAGGACTTGGACAGGGGGCGTGAGCCAGTCCTGGACGAACGCCGCCTCCTCAGCCGCCTCACGGTCGAGGCGGGTGAGAGCCCACCGCGGAAACGGAGAGCGACCTGGAGGGGCCGTCCTCCGGGGGCTCTGGGTGGAGACGTCAAACCGCACGTAGCGGTGGTCCGACAGTGTCTCCACCATCTCCACCCGCCAGTTCACGACGCGGGCGGCAAGAACGGGGGTGGCGAACGAGACGTCCACCACTGACCCTCCCCGTTGCCGCACACACGTCTGAACCGTCCCTCTGTTCAGGAGGGACAGACCGGACGAGGCCGCCCAGAGCTCGACGATGGGTCCCCGGACGTTACACGAGGCGGCCGGGTTGCCCCAGGTCACCGATTTGGCGTTCAGGTCGCCCAAAACAGCGACCTGGCGCGGGGCGGCTCTTCCGGCGACCGCGCTGAGAATTTCGAGGAAATCCTCGAAATCCTGCAGCGGGCGGTTTGGAGAGAAATACACGCCCACCAGGGCTATTTCTCCCCACGCGGCGGCCACGTATCCCGGTCCCCTCTCTAAGAGCGAGAGGGGAGGGGAGTCTGTGGAAGACCGCGCAATCAATGCCACCAAGCCGTCCCGATCACCCAGCCAATGGCCAGGGACAGAGTACGGCTCGGCGACTACCGCCACGTCCACCAACCACTCCGCCAGGGCCTGCATGAGCAGGTCCTGGGCGGCTTTACAGTGGTTGATGTTCGCCTGGAGAATGCGATGTTCGACCCTATCCATTAGTCGGACATCGCACCTCCCTCATCGGCCGCCGAGGTCCCTGCTTCAGGGGCGGCGGTCGCAGCGGCAGGCGGGGTCGTCGCCTGTGTTTTGCCCTTCTTTGGGGGAGGGTTGCAGTCCCTCCCCTTCATGACGTGGCCTGCAGGTCGGCCACTGGCTGCGCACACTGCGCAGCGTGGCTTGGTGACCTTGCAGGAGGCGGACTTGTGTCCCGCCTCCCCGCAGCGGTAGCAGGTGTCCGACCTGTCCACCGTGGACGGACAGAGGGCCCGCGTGTGCCCAATTCCGAAGCACTTGAAGCAGCGCAGAGGCTGGTCTTGAAGTGCCCGGACTCCGCAGGAGGTGCCGAAGCCTACAGGAAGCCGCCCCTTGTCGAGGACGGCTTTGGCCGCAGCGACCGGGCACTCGAGGCGGACAGTGCCCATGCCTCCGCGGCCAGGCCTGATGTCTCGGCACTGCACCGCTGCGACGTCGCAGCCCCCCGTTGCTGCGATCGCCGCCACCACCTCCTCTTTGGTGACCGTATCATCGAGATTGGTCACCTCCAAGGCCACAGACTTTACAGGCCTGACCACCTTGGCCGCGTCCGCGATGACCTCTCGCAACTTGGTTGCGAAGAGGTCCGCATTGGCGCCGCCCTGGGCCCCCGCAAACTCGAAAATTCGAGCTCCGGTCTGGGTCTGGCGGCATACAACTGCACCGATCCCGAGTTTTGTGGGATCGGCGTTCGCACGGGCCCGCTTGAGGACGGACCCGTACGTTTCTCCCCGTTCCGCGGCCTCCGCGGTGAGAGTCACCACGACGGCCGCAGTCTTGGGAGGAATCAGAGGTTTCCTCCCACCGGCGGGAGCCCTTTTGGCTGCGGGGGCAGCGGCGGTGGGCTTGGGGGCCGACTTTTTTCCCATCCCTTTTCCCCCTCCCTTGCCGGTCGCCTGCGACGGGCCGGAAGGGGCGGTGGGGGGGACGGCGGCCGCTCTCGCCGTTTTGGCCTTACCCTTTCCCCTCACCACTTCCGTCCAAGGCTGGTTGGACGGAGTGGTGGACGGTAGTTGGGCATCCTCCCCTTGGGAGGGTGGCGCCGGCTTGTTGGGCCTCTTGTCCGCCGCCAATGGCGGACGGAGGTTCTTCTCCGGTAGGAGCCTGTCCTCGATCCCATCGAGACAGGCTCTCGTGAAGGCCCTCTCCTCCATGACAACCTTGCGGATGATGTCCTCAATGTTGGCGAAGGAGAAGGAGGAGGGGGCTTCCGCTGTCGGTCGAGGATCGGCCTGGGCCTGAGCAGGCCGGGCCGTGACTTCGGCCAGCTTCTTGTGAAGCTGGCTGACCTCGGACTGCAGGCGATCGACCTTCACCTGCAGTTGCTGCGTCTCCTCTGTCGTGGTGCGCTTCACCAGCTCGCACACGATGCCGCGCATGCTCGCGGCCCGACACTTTAGGGACTTTTGGACTGTCCCCTTCAAGTTGGAGGACTTGGAGGCGACCTCCGCAATCTCCTTCTCGTCCTCCAGCGCCATGCGCTCCAGCTCAGCCAAGGAGTGGTCCGAATACAGGACGTGGGACGCCCCGTACCCGGACTTGGCCCGCGCAGTGCGCGTCTCCTGCTCCTTAGCAGCGACCTGCTCCTCCAGGTCCTGCTGGAGCTGCGCCCGCCGAGTCTGACTCAGGTGACGCCGCGCTTCAGCCAAACCCACGTCGTGGGTGTCAGCCACGGTGGCCTTCTTTTTGGCCCTCACTGCCCTCTTCTTGGGCACGCTCCTCGTCTGTTCCGAGGAACTTGACCCAGAGCCGTCCTTCAGGAAGGCCCGCTTGCGCGATTCACCTTGGTCGGTGATCGCCTTCGGGCCAGCGCCCGACCGCGTAACGGTTCCGCTGTCGGATTCCGAGTCCGAAGACTCGTCCGAACTGCCGTGAAGGCCGACCGCAGAAGTTGCGAGGCATACCGCGCCTTCCTCGGGTTGGCCCTGAGAAGGGCCTTTTGGTTGGCCCTGAGAAGGGCCTTTTATGAAACGCCCGGAGGCGTCCCGCGCATGCTTTTTAGGCATTCCGCAAAGTTGTAGATGACCGCAAAGAGAGTTTACAACGCACAGTGCTCTTTAGCCGAGCCCAATCTGCCACTCCGTTACGGTGGTCAGAAAGGGTCGTTACCAGGGGACACGACGTGGACGTAAGCACTGTGGGGGGTCCCCCAACCTAACCTAACCTAACCTAACCTAACCTAACCTAACCTAACCGTGACCTACCATGGTGGAGGCATACACAAGCGCCATGCAGGATGCGAGCGACAAAGCCATCCCGAAAATTGGAAATCGCAAAATGGATGCTAAACCACCCTGGTGGTCACAAGCTCTTGACCAGCTCAAGAAGGATGTCTTACGCAAAAAACGAAGAGTACGAAACGCGGCCCCACACAGAAGACCGGCAGTAATCGAGGACTACGTTGCAGCAAAAGAAAAATACGCAGCCAAAGCAAGCGAAGCCCAAACTGAGAGCTGGAAAGAGTTCTGCTCGACGCAGGAAAGGGAAAGTATGTGGGACGGAATATACAGGGTCATAAGGAAAACTGCAAGAAGGCAGGAAGACATGCTTCTCCGGAACTCGCAAGGGGAAACCCTGAGCCCAGAGAAGTCATCCGAACTTCTGGCCAGCACCTTCTATCCCGACGACACTATAGCGACCGACAACACCTATCATACTTACCTTCGAAACCAAATAGACAAAAACACTGAGGAAATACAAGAGCTATCGGAAGACGATCCGCCATTCACGGAAGCCGAACTGGAAATGGTGCTGAAAGCACTAAATCCAAAAAAGGCACCGGGACCAGACGGACTTACAGCCGACATATGCACAGTGGCTATCCGAAGCGAGTTAGGGGTCTTTATGAAGCTTGCGAACAAATGTTTGCACTTGTCATACTTCCCTAAACCGTGGAAGGTAGCCCACGTTATTATCCTTAGGAAACCGGGTAAAGAAGACTACACTCAACCCAAATCCTACAGACCGATAGGATTATTGTCTATTCTTGGAAAAATCGTCGAGAAACTCAAAGTGTGCAGACTTCAATGGCACATCCAACCCACTCTCAGCAAAAGACAATACGGCTTCACGCCGCAGCGTAGCACCGAGGACGCTCTCTATGACCTCATAAAACACGTGAAATCCAACCTAGAAGACAAAAAGATAGTGTTGATGATCTCGTTAGACATAGAGGGCGCTTTCGATAACGCATGGTGGCCGGCGCTCAAACAACAACTAGTGGAGAGAAAATGTCCCAAAAACCTCTACGCAATGGTATGCTCATACCTTCAAGACCGCCAGATCATAGTCAACTATGCCAGAGCAACAAGTCAAAGGGAAACCACGAAGGGCTGTGTTCAAGGTTCAATCGGAGGACCGACCTTCTGGAATACCATCCTAGACCCACTGCTACACAAACTGGAGGATGAAGGAGCATACTGTCAAGCGTTTGCAGATGATGTGGTGCTGGTGTTCACCGGTCATACGATTAGCTGGATAGAAGAGACAGCCAACTCGACACTCGACACAGTGGTAGAATGGGGAGTACAAAACAAGCTAAACTTTGCGGCACATAAAACCAGTGCCATGGTGTTAACCAAAAAGCTTAAGTACGATTCACCACAGCTCACCATGTCGGGAAGTAGGCTCAATCTCGTAACAGAGATGAAACTTCTAGGTCTGATCATTGATCGAAATCTCACCTTCAAAACGCATGTAATCGCAAACTGCAAAAAAGCGGCGGACGTTTACAAACAACTAGCCTGTGCGGCCAAGGTGACGTGGGGACTGAACAGCGAGATAACCCGCACCATATACGTCGCGGTCATCGAGCCGATCATCATGTATGCCGCTAGTGCGTGGTCTCATGCGACAGAGTTCCAAATGATCCGAGATCAGCTGGATTCACTGCAACGAGGCTTTGCACAAAAGATCTGCAAGGCATACCGCACGGTCTCCCTCACGTCAGCGCTAATCCTCTCAGGCCTTCTCCCATTAGATCTAAGAATAAAAGAAGCAGCCAGTCTATACTCTCTCAAGAAAGGCATCTCCACAGACTACATTCCACCGGGCAGACGACTGGAGCAAAAGCTGAGTGTTGCAAGCCAACCACACCCTTCCCAACTCATAACAACAGAGTATGAACTCCTGGAAAACATGAGCCCCGAAACTCTAGAATCCCACAAAATAACCGGACCACAAATCTACACGGATGGTAGCAAAATAGAGGGCAAAGTCGGAGCAGCTCTCACGTGGTGGGAAGAAGGACAGGAGCACAACTACTCAACCTTCAGTCTACATTCAGCGTGTACTGTGTTCCAATCCGAACTGTATGCACTCCATAGGGCGGTTGACCTGGTAAAGGACAGCAACAAAAAGCTAGTCAACATTCTCAGCGACTCACGATCTTCGCTCGAGCTACTGGGGAACCCTAAAACCACCCATCCACTAACCAGTGAGATCAAGGAAAGCATCAAGAAAATCAGATCGGAGGGAAGAGAAGTACGGCTGTTCTGGCTCAGAGCGCATGTAGGAACTACCGGAAATGAGAGAGCAGACGAACTTGCGAAAAAAGCGGCCTTAGAGTCAACGTGTAGCCCAGACTACGGTGAAGTCCCAGTGTCCTACGTGAAGAAAAAGATCAGAGAGGAAACAGTACGTGTATGGCAAGACCGTTACACTTCCTCCAGCACAGGGTCAGTCACGAAAATTTTCTTCCCAGATGCGGCCGAAGCGTACCGCACAGTGAGGAAAACAAAACTGACACCCCGACATGTGCAAGCCTTCACAGGACACGGCGGCATGGCGGAGTACTTGTACCGGTTCAGGTTAAAAATCAGTCCCGAGTGCGAGTGCGACCCCGACACCAGTGAGTCAACTTGGCACATAATACTAGAGTGCCCTCGTTTTGAGGCAGCCCGAATGGAACTGGAATTTCAGCTCAACACCGCGCTAGAAAAGTCTGTTCTAAGTAGGGTAGTTTCAAACGACGGCATGAGACCGCATTTCTTAAAGTTTGTGGAGAACTGCATTCGAATAGCAGCCAAAAGGAACTCAACACTCACTACAAATATAGAATCAGTCCCAATAACCCAAACACAACCAACACAATCCTCCTTAGCCCCAACGCAAACACAAAGTCAAACCACCCCGATGCAATATCACCTGCTCGAAAACGGAGAAATAGGAACACCAGGCATAACCATAAAAGGCGTCGCAACATTCATGGACGACAGTACAGAGAGGCTTGGCATATGCTTCTGCAACGCCAGGCGACGAAATACTGTCACCATCTCCCCCGGCCTCGCCCTTCTTCTGAAGGGAAGCAACTTTAGAGCAACAATGCGCAAAAAGATCTTTGAAGCATTGGCCGAAGTTACCATAGCGGATCACCGCTGTCGTATAGTGCGAATAAAAAACAAAGTCATAGCACTATTCGTAACCGGCGACGATGCTACAGAATTCGCCCAGGCGTGCTCGTTGCTTTCCACTTTCGGGAGAGAGGAAGACGGCCAAAGTAATCCACCAAGGAAAATCAGCGTGGACGCTATGGTAGTCGCCTTCGAAAAAGCTGAAGCAAGAGACTACATGGGAGTCGTGCGGGCCTCCAAAAATCATAGGTTAGTGGTATACGAGGACAGAGGTCAAAATCTCAGTCACCTGAGACCGTACCGACCTGATATCGAAGCCGCAACGCAACCTATTGACAGCTGGGGCCATCCCATAGGAAATCCAGAAGACCTGAGTGGATCCGAACGTCTCCAACACAAAACAGCAGAGGCCAAACAAGAACATCTAAAGCAAAAGCGTGAAAAACAGCCCAGAGACGTCTTGAAGACGGTAGCTGGGGTGCTTTCTAGTGCATTGCACAATGTCGTGTCGAGGCCAACAAAAGGAAAAGTCGAGAAAACTCGAGCATCGGAGAGGAAACCCACGGATGTAACACGCAAAAAAAGTGAAAAAATCATCACCTCAATCCGAACAAAAGCAGAAAAGGGTTTGGTAGAGCCAGCGAAACTCGTTGAACCGGAGAGCGTAGCGGACCATCTGTCAAATGCATTCCTTGAGTACCAAGCTGTTCTAAGAGCCACACTTGTTGTTAAAAAGGAAACCTGCAAATCCATTTTGCAGACCTTCATCAAGGGCAACGAAAGACAGCTGGAGATGGAACTCGAAGAATCAGACGCCGCGGTGTACGACAACAACACATCTCGGGTACTGCGAGGGAACGTGGCAGGGCAGTACATGGCGGCGTACAACCTCACCAGTGGGTTTGTGCCGCTCGACGAAGAAAAGACACGGCAAGTCGAAAGACTTGTCTTTAAAACCCCCCAAAACGACCCCATCGTGGTAGTTGCTAAGTGTACGAAGGTAATGCTGGAAGAAAGGATCCTGGAAATGGCAGAAAGCCTGTCCGGAAGAATTGGTACCAGCGGCGCCTCTAAGCACCAAGCGACTCCAAAGATAACCTGGATCAACGGAGTTCCGGGTTGTGGAAAAACCACGTGGGTAATAAACAACATCAAAAGTGACGAGGATATAGTAACAACAGCAACCACAGAAGCGTTACGTGACATGAGGGAAAAGTTGACCCCCAAGATGGGTACAGCCGTAAACACCAGAGTGCGGACCATGGCCTCGTTGTTGGTAAACGGACAGAAGGGAGACGGAGTCTGTAACCGGGTGATCCTGATGAGTCACTTCGGGGCAGTAGTGATGGCAGCCAAACTAACAGGAGCCGCAGAAGTCCTACTCCTCGGAGACTATAACCAACTACCCTACATAGACCGTGACAACCTCTTTGCCATGAAATACACCCGACCCAACCTGGCTACCAAAATCACACAGGAGCTGCTCTGCACGCGTAGAAACCCCCTGGACGTAGCGTATGTGCTGAACGAAATCTACAGCGGCATATTCTCAGCAGTGCCAAGAGTGAGATCCTTAGGCCTAGAGACCTACGACGAGTCACGGATCCCGAAGAAATCGAACACCCTCTATCTTGTTCACACCCAGACCGAGAAGCTAATGTTGATCGATCTGGGCTTTGGCAAAGTGGAAGGTTCGCAGGTCCATACCATCCATGAGGCTCAGGGGCTCACCTTCAAGAGTGTCATAATCGTCAGGACTGCCAAAAAGAAGACACAACTACACAGTAGTGTCTCTCACGCAGTCGTGGCGATCACAAGACACACACACAGCTGTGTGTACTACACAGCTGGCTGTGAGGATGACGCAACGGCTAGGTTCATACAAAGGGCATTGTCAGCAACGTCAAGCCAAATAAAGGACTATAACATCAACATGGCGATCCGCAGTCGCAACCTAGTGGTCGCGGACAGTTTGCTGGAAGTCGGAGAAGGCGAAGTACCGGGTCAATAGATCGGGGATAGTGCAGTCTCTACTTAAAGTACCGTGTAACTGTCCCGACAGCTCTGACACAAAATAAACTGACGAAAGATAATGTAAAAATAAGTTTTATAACAAATCTGTCTAATAATAAGCATGTAACTCTAGATAAAGTAAGAAACTAACAGAGAAAAAAAAAAAAAAAAAAATTAACAAACAAAAAAAGATAACATGAAAAAAAGAAAAAAAAAAATATGACAAGAAAAAAAAAAAAAAATATGACAAGAAAAAAAAAAAAAAAAATATTATATATATTATAATTAAGTTTATTATATCGCATGTTTAGAATATAGTAGAAAAAGTTAAGTAAGCAATATTAGGTATAGAACATTTAAGAACAATTTGTAATTATAAAAAGCTTTCATAATTGTAACAAACATTTTGAGTACTCCAAAACGGAGCAATAGACGTGATAATTTAAATTATTTAAGTGACAAAAATTATGTAAAACTAAAAAAGGGTATGGGCGCTTATGCCTATAGAAACTTGTAATAGATTAAAAAAAAAAAAAAAAAAAAAAACCGTGACCTACTATTGCGTGCGATACATCAAATTAAGCGTCTCGGCACCCATTGTGCGAATAAATTATAATAGGACCCACGTTCTATACAAAAAACGTGAAATTTTGACATTTTTCGCATAATTTTATAGGGACTTGGTACAATTTCAACAAAATTATTTTCAAAATTATTTTACGAGTGAATAAATTATTTTAGTAGCTTAAAAATCGTAGTTCGACGTACTGGTTGCGCCCCGGTGGCGAAGTTTCGTTTTTGATAGCGAAAAGCTATTTACTTAGCGTTTTTACGCTCAAAAACGCAATTTTGTCTTAGGCGAAAACCGAAAATATTTTTCCTGACTCCAACTTTAAGTGTTCATAGCCGTGCGTTACATCATTAGAAGCGGCTCGACGCGCTCTATCCGTAGAGCGAGTGCATTTGGGCACTTGTCTTGGAAAAATATTCGAAAAACTGCGATTTTCCGTAAATTTCGGTACATTTTGGGCTTTTTTGAGCGTTTTTGAATTTTGTCTCGTCCATCTTGCGTGTTTCTGCACATCCCGTGGCTGGTTCACCTCTGCCCGACGTCTCCGCACGTACCTGCAACAGAAAAAACACGATTATCGACAAAAATCAAGAAAAGCGCCCGACCGTCCAAAATCGAGATTGTTCAAAATCCACCTAAGTGAGACGAATTGGCCATACTGCATACAAAAACTGAAAATTTTTTGGTGACCTACTATTGCGTGCGATACATCAAATTAAGCGTCTCGGCACCCATTGTGCGAATAAATTATAATAGGACCCACGTTCTATACAAAAAACGTGAAATTTTGACATTTTTCGCATAATTTTATAGGGACTTGGTACAATTTCAACAAAATTATTTTCAAAATTATTTTACGAGTGAATAAATTATTTTAGTAGCTTAAAAATCGTAGTTCGACGTACTGGTTGCGCCCCGGTGGCGAAGTTTCGTTTTTGATAGCGAAAAGCTATTTACTTAGCGTTTTTACGCTCAAAAACGCAATTTTGTCTTAGGCGAAAACCGAAAATATTTTTCCTGACTCCAACTTTAAGTGTTCATAGCCGTGCGTTACATCATTAGAAGCGGCTCGACGCGCTCTATCCGTAGAGCGAGTGCATTTGGGCACTTGTCTTGGAAAAATATTCGAAAAACTGCGATTTTCCGTAAATTTCGGTACATTTTGGGCTTTCTTGAGCGTTTTTGAATTTTGTCTCGTCCATCTTGCGTGTTTCTGCACATCCCGTGGCTGGTTCACCTCTGCCCGACGTCTCCGCACGTACCTGCAACAGAAAAAACACGATTATCGACAAAAATCAAGAAAAAATCGAAGATTGCAGTTACTAAGGTAAGAAAAGTGGTTTTCCACAGGGGAGACCACCTTCAACCCTTAATAACTTTTAAACTAATTATTATAAATTGACCCGGTTTTCGAATTTGACATCGTACAACGATACGCTTTTTAAATATTGTCACCAAAGAGTCTTTAATTGACCCCACTTATTTTTGACATTGGAAATTTTGGTTTTTACCAAATTTATGCTTCATTGCCTTATAAAGGCAATATTACTAGTACATAAGACTGTTCTTCCTAGGAACATAGCATTAGGTTAGTGTTAAGTTAGAAATAGGCTAGAATATTTGACTGAAATTTTATACATTTACAACTTTTACAATTTTTTATTTTATTTTATTTTATTTTTAATCTTTATTTACAACTTTTACAAATTTACTAAATCTATATACAACTTTTACAAATTAGGGTTAAGTTCAATTGATCCACCATGGCCTCTCTGTGTGACTGGATTTATGATTCACTGGATCGTGCCGCGGGTATGTATCTCTCAACAACTGGGCAATCATCTGCGTACCCAATGATACCGGGCCTAAGGAGATCATTAATGTGTAGCAGGAAAAAGTGTTGCTGAGAGAACTGACCCCTGGGGGATTCCAGCATTAATTGCCAAGTGATCAGACGAGCAGCCGTCAACTACGTTCTTTCCTGCTGGTGTCACCGGCCACCGCGACAAAACACGACATAATCGTTTGGCGTTGCGTCTTTGACAGGTGGGTGGTCACTAACCACGGCCACAGCCTTCCACCATTGTGTCATCTTCTTTGCACCACCCAGGGGCCACGTGTAGGGTTTCATAGGATATCCTCCTACGGACGTGGACGACTAAACGCTCAAAATATAACAACTCAAAAACTATTTGACCTAGAACAAAAATAAAAACTGTTTTGGAATGTCTACACAAAGCCCAATCATATGACACCCCACATGATATTTTTATATGCCTTTAATTTTTTTACTCCCTTAGGACCCTCATAACTTTACAACCCCTTAACCGATCTACTTCATTTAACAAACCAACATTTAAGAGCCAAAAATAAGCTTCATTTCGTAAGCAAGTGAGGGAATTAGGGGCCAGGTGACCTGTAATACAGGTCACCTGGCCCTAATTGTCGAAACAGATGTAAAAGTATATTAAAAGATTATATGTTTTCAACGTTAAAACATGTAAGTACCAATTAAACTGAATAGATCTACGAAGTATATCCGTGTAACAGGCAGTTACGATATTGCCGTTCTATTAAGCTCCCACGAAAAAGTATGTATGTGCCACATACGACGTTCTCAGCACCACGTAAAAATATGTACGTGTAATAAAATCTAAACCAGTAAATATTAAAATAAAACATAGTATCCATCTTAAACTTGATCTACAGTAAGAGCCTCTCACCAATTTTCACAGAAATATCTCAAAAAGGGCTAAAGTTATAGCAATTTCAACGTTTTCAAATCTTTAAAACGCTCTCCTGTAAAATTTGTGTTTTGCAGATACACAACTGTACGTAGGGAGTGTCGAGAGGAGGAAAGACAGAAGGTTAAGGAAAGATTAAGGAGTGCGGAAGAGTACCTAAATGTGGAAGAAGTTAAAAATAAAGATCCATTAGTTATCCTAAAAAATGTATTAACCTGCAATAGCGACACAGACATCCTGGAATCAATTTGGAAACAGAACGAAAAAATTTTAGAAGACGTAGAGAAACAAGAAAACAAAGTTGAAATAGTTTATAAGAAAAAAACACGAAACAACCAAACGCATCACGTCGTCATGAGGGTGTCCCCCGCAGTTTGGCAGCGTCTGGTCCGTGCAGGAACCGTCGTAATAGACCTCCAGCGAGTAAAAGTGGCTGATCAGTCACCACTTGTGCAATGCTCGCTGTGTCTCGGCTATGGCCATGGGCGACGGTTCTGCACGGAGACCATCGTCAAATGCAGCCACTGTGGGGGACCCCACATGAGGACGGAGTGCGCTGATTGGCTCGCCGGTGCGACCCCTTCCTGCTGCAATTGCGTGCACGCCAAGGCTGAAAAGGTGGACCACAGTGCCTTCAGCCCGGAGTGCGCGATCAGGAGGAAGTGGGACGCACTGGCGAGGTCAACAATAGCATACCATTGCTAGGCAAACACCGAAGAGCATTAACAAAAGCAGTCCAAGTAAATGGATGGGTCATGTTGACCATGGCCCACCGCTTACCTCTGAGTAGCTAATCAATGATTTCGGTGCTCAAAACATGCAATGGCCATCAGCAACTCACAAATTCGCCAGTAAAAGAACAATAGTCATAAAAATTTTAAAACCTAGTTATATAAGTCTTGTTGGCATTTATATATTAAGTATATAAATAACAACCAGCAGCAACTTTAGAAATAGAATAAATCAAACAGTAAAAATAGGCATACAAAATAGTTATAAAATTAAAATTCTTTCAATAAAGTTATAAGGGAAATGTTGTCGTTTTAAAGCATTGAATAAGGTACATAATATTAAAAAGTTGTAGGATTCCAGGTGGAAAATACTATTATTAGATTACGTATTTACGTAAACGCAATATTAAAGTTAAAATAGTAAATACAGAAAGCAAAGTAAAGTAAAAATCAAATAGTAAAATTAGGCAAAATTGGATATTTTAAAACTTGATAAAAATGTACTCAGTAAATTTTTTTTTGAAAAGTTAATTGTCAAAAACGTAAACCAACCGAAATAA
Organism: Eulithis prunata; assembly: GCA_918843925.1. Taxonomy (NCBI): domain Eukaryota; kingdom Metazoa; phylum Arthropoda; class Insecta; order Lepidoptera; family Geometridae; genus Eulithis; species Eulithis prunata. The sequence goes on from OU974009.1 coordinate 13,972, forward strand.
AAAAGTCTCGGACCACCATGTCTGAGGGACACTTAGAAAAAAAAAAAAAAAAAAAAAAAAAAAACCTAACCTAACCTAACTGTTTTTCGACGCACTTGTTACGCCCACGGTGGCGAAGTTTAGTTTTTTGATAGCGAAAAGCTATTTACTTGGCGTTTTTACGCTCAAAAACGCAAATACGTCTAAGGTGAACACATAAAATATTTTTCTCGACTCGGATCTCCACGCCCGGGGACCCATACAAAAAAAAAACCTAGCCGAACATTATCTATAAAAATCTTTATTAATGCCTTAGTCGACAACCATGAGGGACACTTAAAAAATGAAATATGAAAAAAATAAATAAAAAAAAACACATCTAACCTAACTGTAGTTCGACGCACTAGTTACGCCCACGGTGGCGAAGTTTCGTTTTTGGTAGCGAAAAGCTATTTACTTAGCGTTTTTACGCTCAAAACCGCAATTATGTCTAAGGTGAACACCTAAAATATTTTTCTCGATTCCAGTTGGATCTTCATGCCCGGGGACCCATACAAAAAAAAACCCTAACCTAACAGTATCACTTAACAGTTAAGTATGTTAAGTATAACCTAACAGTTAAGTATGCTTTACCTTGAGACAATTTTTTATTCAGTCTTGGTACAGCCAGGCTCCATAGGATATCGCTCATTTTCTTTTGTCTGGACATAATAGGGAACGTCCGCTCAAGTGATCTCGAGTTCAACAAGCGCTTGAAAAGTTTCGCTGCCGTAGTGCCGTGGTACTTCAACCTACCTAATTTCTAATTACTATTACTTTTTTTCTATTAATTTCAACCTAAATAAAATACTACTGGAGCCAGAAGTACGAGTGATCGAATCTTCTAACCAAAGTGTCAACCTAAAAGTGCAGCGTTGGTGAATAAAACAAAAAACGAGGTAGATAATTAAATCATACTCTTTTAATTCGATAGATGGATAGGTACAGATCATTTCAAATATACCTACACTCTAGTACCAACCTACTACGGTGTGTAAGTAAGGTATCAAAGCTGCTATCATCACCAACCAGCAAGAGCGCCAGCGGCACGGAGCGGCCTCATCAATCTAAGTTTCTACTTCAATATTATTGTCAAACTGCGGTCAGCGCCAGCGTGTCACGCGCCAGCGGGGCTCGGCCAGCGCCCGCTGCGGCTAGCGTCAGCGTGTCACTGCGCTCACGGAGGCCGCGGTGCGCGTGTGCGATACCGCGCCAGCGGAGCTCGGCCAGCGCCCGCTGCGGCCAGCGCCAGCGTGTCACCGCGCTCTAGCGACCACTGCCGTCGCAGGGCGCCCTCTGCGCTGCCACGTGCTGGCGGCGGGCGCGGGCTGCTGGCGGCGGATAGGGCGACCGGGGAGCTGTCGTACTCGCGGTCCGTCTCCAACAGCACCTCGTCGGACCTGCAAGAGAGATGCGAGCCGTGACTGCGAGCCTCACGCACGCACGCGAGCGCGCGGACCTCGCCGAGCGCAGACGACTCTCACCCGAGCGGCGGAGGCGTCGGCAGCGGCCGGTCGAAGCCCTCCTTGCCGAGCAACCAGTGCGTGTGCATCGCACCCTTGCCCTTGATGTGCACCAACCCGCGCGAGCGCAGCCGATACCCGCCCGCCGCCACCAACCGCGCCGCCGTCGGAGCTGACACCTGCACGCGCCACGCCGCGCCTGCACACCCACACCCACTGTCACACACACACACACACACACACCCTCACCCTCTCCCACTCCACGCCAGCCGAGAGCGGGGAAGTGCACACTCACCCGTAGACTCCATGCGGCTGGCCGTGTTGACGGTGTCGCCGAACAAGCAGTAGCGCGGCATGGTGAGGCCGACGACCGCAGCGCAGACAGGCCCCGAGTGCAGCCCGATGCGCAGGTGGAGTGGCGTGTCGGGCAGATGCCGCACGCGGAAGCGTCCGGCCAGGTGCAGCAGATGCAGCGCCATGGTGGCCACTTGCTCCGCGTGGTCGGCTGCGCGCTCCGGCAGCCCACCCACCACCATGTAGGCATCGCCGATGGTCTCCACCTTGTAGACGCGGTATCTCTCGATGGCCGCGTCAAACGTGCTGTAGAGGTCGTTGAGCAGGTCCACCACCTGCACGGGCTCGGAGCGCGCCGCCAGTTCCGTGAACCCCACGATGTCGCTGAAGTAGATCGACACGCACGAGAACTCTTCCGGCTGCACGCGCTCGCCCAGCAGCAACCGCTCCGCCACCGCCCTGCGGACCGAGCGCTATACCGCCAGCTACCTTACATGCGGGCCGAGCGCTGGATCTGTACGTACCTTGGCAGCATCCTGTTGAGCAGCTGCTCCGTCTTCTTCTTCTCCATTTCGAGCAGGTCGGTGCGCTCCTTGACTAGTTCCTCCAGATTATTGCTATACTTCTCGAGCATCTCGAACATTGAGTCGACAATGTTTATCTTCCTGAAAGCGAAAAGGCGATCGAGCGCATTTCTCTATAATAAACCAGGAGTTCGCCTCCAACAGAAATTTTACGATGTTCCCTATAAATAAAATACATAAATTGTACAAAAAAATTAAAAACCCCCGTCCATGAAAGTTTTATTAGATCCTTTTTACAATTGTTTTATATTACATTGTCCACACAACGCATGCTGTGTTTACTATATTAGAAATTACACCGAAAATGATTAAATTACAAAATGTGTTTTAAGTTAAGTTAGTGTATATTTCAAGTTGTAAACCAAATAATAATTTAAAAAAAAAATTAAAAATAATAATTGCTCGTCAGACCTTGCCTTGGAGTATGGATTTAAGTTCGTAAAATTTCTAACCTTTGAGATCAATTGCATGTTTCAATTAGGTACCTACATACCTATGTAACTATTTCAACTGCAATTCAACATACAAGATGTTTATTTGCATAAATAAGTAGGTACTACTATACAACTATACCTACAAATTTACAAAAAAAAATACTGTTAGGAGATTTAAAATTCTAAGCAGCACAAAAACAACGTTAGCAGCCCGCAAAGTAATCATCGCTCAGTTACTAGCGCACCTCCCGGTGACGACATCAGTTCGGGGCGGACCACCACCTAGGATAGGAGAGAGGGCAGAGGATATAGTGGAATGCTTACCGGCCGCGATGCAGGCGTCGGAACGTGTCATGAAGGCGCTGGAAGTCGGGCCGGTGGTCCGGTGCCTCGCTCCAACACTGACGCATCACGCTCACCGCCTCGGGCGGCGCCGCACCCATCGACACCGACGGACGGATCAGCGGCGGCGGCCGGGACAGCTTCTCAACCAGCTCTGCAACACGGATCCACGCGCGTCACCACCTCTCCCCACTATCCCACTACTCGCAGCAAGCAACCTCATGCTTACCTTCCGGCGACAGCGACAGCATGCAGTATGGCTCGCCGCGCACTATCACTTCCTGCATCAGGATCGCAAACGAGAACACGTCGCCGGCCTGCGAGCCGCGCGCTCGAACCGTCTCGTCCCGCAACAACTCGGGAGCCGTCCACAGCAACTCTGCAAGCGGAGAGAGCGTCAGCGTCAGTGTGGTGCGGCTTCAAGGGGCAAGGGCGGGAAGCATAGTGCTAGCGATGCAAACCGCGGGCGGACGGCGGCGACGGCGCTATGCAAGGCTGCGCGCGCTGCAGCGCCGGCAAGCCGTACTCGGAGACGCGCAGCACCCAGCGCGCGTCCACGAGGCAAGCGCGCGACGATAGCCGGCCGTGCACGCGCAGTGGCGACGCGTGCAAGTAGCGCATGCCCTTCACCAGGTCCGTCAACAGCGATAGCCGGAACGTCCAGTCCAGCTTGATGTCATCCTCGCGCAGCACGTCCTCCAGCGAGCCGCGCCAGCAGTGAGCCCACACCAGTGCGCGTGGCGCCGGAAGCCAGCCTGCAAGCACAGCACGATTAGCGTCAGCAGGCCGACGAACATCTCGTGTGTAGGTACCGGTCCGGTACCGACCTACGAACGGGTTCAGGTTCTCGTGCCGCAGGCCCTGCATGAGCAGCAGTACGTCGAGCGCCGACCGCTTCAGCTCGGTGGCCGGCGCCGGCAAGTATTGCATGTGCACCGGGTCCCCCTGCGGGAACATTATTATAAGATAGTACCTAGGTACCTACTCACACCCAGGTACTTTTAAATCGCACAAAATAAATATTCCAAGTCCAACATAATTTAGCGTAGATTTAACGTAGGTACCTACTCTTATAGATAACACAATCACACCCGGAATCGAACACCGGAGAGTGGATCGAGAAAGCGATTCAATGAGCACCTTGAATCTCGTCCGGCGATCAGCAGCCGCGCGGTTCACACTGCACGTGGAGGAAGGAAGCGAGGGCGCGCGCGGTGGTGCCAGCTCGCCTCGGCGCGGCGTTGCCGGCTCGTCCGGCGCCGGCTCCGGCCCGCCGAACTCGTGCAGGCGTTGCAACCAGCACGACAGCATCGTCTCGATGCCGTCGCCGACGCGCCGCTCGTCCGCCGGGAACGAGAAGTCGGCCGCCGACAGCAGCGGCGTCCTGCGACCCCCACCTCGCCCGCTGCGGCGCCGAGCGCGCACCGCCAGCGCCAAGCCGCCCAGCGCCGCCAGCGCCCCCAGCGCCGCCAGCACCGCCAGCGTCGGCGCCAACGCCCCGGAGGGCTCCGGCGCCGCTCCCTCGGCCGCCCAGCGCGCCGCACTCTCCGCGGTGAGGTTGTCGATGCGCACGCGCAGCACGAGCCGCGCGTCCGGCGCCAGCGCGCGCTCCCCGCGCACCGCGAGCGCGGCCAAGGGACGCCGCGCGCCGCCCGCGAGCCCGACGCGCTCCTCCAGCTGCAGGTCCAACTGCAGCGTCTCGAGGCCGACGCGCTCGGCGCCCGCGCTGCGCTGCAGGTCGGCCAGCGCGGCGCCCAGCGCGTCCCCCGCGCCCCCCCCCCTCCGGCCGGCCGGCGCGCAGCACCAGCACCGCGCCCTCCGGCAGCCGCGCCTCCTCCTCCTCCTCCTGCCCCGCGGCGTGCAGCAGCAGCGCGCGCGTCGCTCCGGCCGCGGAGCCATCGCCGCCGCGCTCGCGGGATCCGCACAGGATCACCACTGAAAGGAGAAGGTCCTTACGCGGGAGGTTCCGGCGGTCGCCGCCCGCGCGCCGAGGCTCACCTTCCTCCGGGTCGCGGTCGCGCGGCGCGAGGCGACGCACCGCGACCCCCGCCGCGCGCAGCGACCGCGCCGCCTCCTCCAGCAGCGCGGCGCACTCCGCGCCGGCCGCCGCCGCCAGCGCCGTGCGCCGCCAGCCGAGCCGCGCCGCCAGCCGCGCCGCGCCCTCCGCCAGCAGCGCGTCGCGCCAGCACGCAGCGGGCGCGACGCGGCCGAGCGCGCGCGCCGCCGCCCGCAGCGCGCCGCACGCCGCGGAGCCGAGCGCCCCGGCCGCGCCGAGCGCGCCGCCCGCGCTCAGCGCGCCGAGGCCGGCTCGCGCCACGCTGCTCCTCCAGCCGACGCCGCACGTCTCTGCAAGCAGGCGCAGGCTGTAAACCCCGCTCCCCTGTTATTCCTCCCCCGACTGTGCCGCCGCTCACCCTCGTAGGCGAGCACTCGATGGGCGAGGGCGCGCGGCTCGCGCTGCGCGGCGGCCAACAGGGCGGCGGCGTCGGGAGCGCTGCACGCTGCGCGCAGCACGAGCAGCGGCGCGGGCGCGGCCGCCGCCAGTGCCAGCAGCAGGGCGAGCGCGAGCCGCATGACCCCCACGGCGGCGCGCTGGTGGCCGCTGCGCTCGGCTCGCTCTAGGCGCCGTAGACGCGAGCTAGTTGCTGCGTGGAAGCCCTCGATGTCCCACCTCGCAGGCGTCTCCTTGATGATGCTCCGCGTTTGTCATAGTTGTTCAATCGCTCCTCTCCCGATATTTGCTCAGGCGTTATTTAGGTACTACAAATAATTATATTTATTTTAAGTACCTAGGTATGTATGAATATATCCATGGAAAACAAGTTCTTAGCATATTGTAGCCCGCACTTTTAATTTATTTCTTTTTACCCGACTAGGTACGACTTTGTTAGCTATTGCTCGCAGCTTTGCTCGTCTCATTTCATTTACTAACTAGCTGATACCCGCGACTTCGTACGCGTGCGAAACTTTCCACCAAAATATCAATCAGCCAGCTTACGATGAAGCTCGTAGCAAATGGCTGCTTTTGGTTTAGAGAGTTCAGCTGTAGGTACATAAGAATCCACGCCTTTGATTTCAATAAAATATAGCCTATGTTTCAATCAGGAAAAAGGGCTTCTGAATGGTATAAGTTTCATTAAAATTGGTGCAGTAGTTTAGGCGTGATCCGCGAACAAACAAACAGATAAACAGACAAACTCGATTTTCGGAATCAAAATCGTTTATTTACCTAGGTAGTACCTAGGTAGATCTGCATAATATTTAGTTTATCCATACCTATCTTTAATTTTAGTTTTTAGCTTTTTACAGTTTTCTAATAAAACCAATATGCAGTACCTACCTACTTATTTAGTTAGAAAAGGTTCTATGCTCATGTTGCCTAAATCAGAACTAGATGGCGCTGCTAAGTGGGATCCTAGAACGCGCTATCGAAGTGTTTTGCGTTTTGTGGAGGTCTCCGTATGTGATCACTCTCGCTCTGTCTCTTTCTATTCCCCCTCCCCAGGACCGTTAAACGTTTAAAGCGTTAAATGTTGGAAGTCGCATTAAAAGTTTAACTTCAATAGTAATACCTAGGTAGTAAAGTAATAATAGTAAATTAGTAGGTAATAGTAGAAAAAAAAAGTAGTAGGTAACTACCTAGATAGATAGATAGACGTGTGAAAAAGTTTTGAGATTTAGTTTATTTGATTAGAAGGTCATTTGGTGTTTTTTACAATAGGTACACCTAGGTAGTTTCTTATTGGGGATTGAACTTGAACCCACGAGCTAATACCGACTGTGACGCCTATGAATTATTATAGGCATAATGAGATATCACCGTCTGTCATCCGTCTTTGAAATAGGTAGAATCCACAAAATATGAACTGTGCCATGTTTAGTGCGTTCTTGTGTCGGACACCCACGCCCACGACCGCCCGAGCGAGATCATAGTTGAAAGGTCGCTAATAATGTAACTAGGTAAGTAATATCAGTAGGTAGGTGTAAGTGTTGTCGGTTCTGGCGCGGCGACGGCGGCGGCGGCGGCGTGACACTCTGGTGTTCGGCTCACGACGCGGATGCAGACTGCCGCCGCCGCCGCCGCCGCCGCCGTCGCGCTGGCAGCTGGAAGCCGCCGCGCAGGCGCCCCGCGCCGTGCCGCCGGCCCGCGCCCGGCTCAATGTGCTCATTCCGTCTGGTTGGACTCGTGCTCGGTCAGTTGCACGGTTACTAACACGGATTTAGAACAAAGAAATGGGAAGAAAAATCTCACTAGCTGATCCAGAGAGGGCTAGGGGCGCAAGACTCCCCAACAACTTCGGGTATAATGAACGTTAGACCAGGATTTATCAGAAAAGCATCCTTCTCAAACCGAAGTCCTGGATCTGCCAGTGGGTGACGAATACCTACCTACCTAGGTAGGTAAGTAGGGTCACCGGCTGGTCTTTAGAGGTCCCGGAGCCCCCTGACAGGCAGAGAGGCCGGCCACCGGGGTGGTTTAGTGGGTCGGTTCGCCATCCCCACACTACCTTGCCGCATCCCTGAAATGCGGTATTGGTGTCTGTGTGCTGATTCCCCCCGTCAACAAAAAAAAAAGAAAAGGTAGGTAAGTAGGGTAGGTAATGATAGGTAGCTGTTATCAAATAAATGCGAAAAAATAAAAGAATCATTATTATATACAATAGGTATTCAATGGTTTATTTTATTAAAAATTAACCGTGACAATTCAGAATATTTAACGAGATGTTTTTTATTCCGGCGGCGCCACAATTCACTTTATTTATGATTCTAGATAATATAATATTCCCTCTATGTACCTACCTATACTTATAAATTACTATCGAGTGATGTCATTGTGTTCTTGTAGATGGTGGCATTGAACCCAGAGTAACGTTTCAGCGTTTTAGTTTACCTATAGCTACTAATATAACCTGAAATGTTACGAGGAACACTAATTACCTAGGTATCCGACATAAAAATAAAAGCGCCGAGTAACACCTCTTTTTCACGTTTTCTACGAGGATAAATAAATACTTACTTACATCTACCTACCTACTTACCTATATCTACTCCGAAAACTGGGCTGTTGTAGGTGCCTATACCTAGTTATACATATTCGATATAAATTAAAAAAATTATGAACAGAAAGGCTGCACTAAACCAATACTATTTTAGCATGAAAAAACTTTACATTGAATGTCGAAGATACCTACGTACCTATATCAATAAATTTTTACTAAAAAGAGCCCATTCTGTGTGAGTGGAAGACGTGAAAAAGTTATACTAAGTATGCAGTTGACTGCCGGCGCCGCCGTTGAATCGGTCAGGGTAGAATATTGAACGCAGACTAGAATCCACCGCTAGCGGCGGCGGCAATAGCGGGCGCGTCCAGCCGCAGCGCCGCGCGGCCCTCGCATACACGCAGGTCGCGGGCGCCGAGTCGCGCGTACAGCGCGCGAGCTGCCACGTTGTTCTCCAACACGTGCCAGTCAATGCGGGTTGCGCCCATCTTCACGCCCATCTGCACACACGCACACTGTCACTCAGGGGAAAGGAACGAACTAGCGACTCCTGCGCCTCAGAGACACACTCACCTGGCAGAGACGCACCAGCAGCGCCCTGGCGACGCCCTTGCGGCGTGCCTTCGGCCGCACATACAGGTCCTCCAGGTAGAGCGCGCGCCGTGTCCACGAGGAGTAGGCGTGGTTGCAGACCGCGTAGCCGACCACCTCGCCGCACACCTCAGCCACTAGCGCGAAAAACCACGCTGGCGAGCTGTCGAACCCGTCCTCGATCAGATCTGCCAACGTTACGTGCTGCGTCAGTTTATAACGCAACTCATCTAGCTACGTAGACAGGTATATCTATATATCTACAGTATTTACCTACTTACCTACGTAGATAATATTATCCAAGATACGGTACTGGCGTTTCATTGACACCGTGATAATGATAAGAGTGGGTCGTTCATGAATACTCGTAACATAACTATCAACTAGTCTCGGCAAGGTAGATGGGTAGGTAAGTAGGTAAGGTGCAAGCACAGAGGTAGGGGACTCACTCACCAGCGATGGTGAGCTCCGGGCCCTCCGGCATGCCTTCAAACGTAGCAAGTTCCTGTCACAAAATAAAATATAAGTACCTACCTACCTACCTACTCACCTAGGTAGGTACAGATAGGTACCAACCAATATAGGTACTAGGTAGCTTAAGTGTCTCTTGCTTAGACTCTGCATTCGAGAAACACTCTTTACATGAAGACGTACCTACCTGAACTACCTACCAACGTCACGCACGCCTACATCGCCTACCCGTCTGCGTCAGTGGGACAACTCCATACAAGAGATTAATACCTACCTACCTAGAGTTGTGGTCAACTCATTTAGGTTACTCTATGTGTGGATCAACTCTTAGAGAAAGTAGAAAGATCAGAGGTACTACTTTATCGCTTCGCTCACTCGATCAACAAACATACAAAGCATTTTTGCCCAAGTTGTCACTAAGATCTTCGTACGCTTCGCTCACTCGATCAAAAATTATAAAATTGGCAAACCCAGTATAACGTGAGCTACCATTTCTTGGAGTTTCAATGATTTTGTAGTTCAAGTAAGACTGGTACATAGCTAGACGGCGATTTCGAAGCGATTTGCAAAGTTTATTACAACCATTGGTCAATAAAAATTGTTTGGGTTTTATTAACCTCCGACCATCACGAGATCTCAGTTCGGGGCGAACTACTAGTTAAATTAACTTAGGTTCTCAGAATATTGAACCGCATGGTTATGTTATGATGAACTCACATGTATCATGGTATGTATAAGCGGTATGTCGTCGCGTGTGGCGTCTCGGACGCTAACCTCGGGCGCGGCCGACGACATCTCGGCCGGCGGCGGCGGCTGTCCGTCTCCGTCTACACTCCACTGCTCAGTTAGCATCCTTAGCTTACTAATCTGTGGCTGCCCACTAAAAATCGTATACCGTAAAGACACCAGACACCTGACCACGGAACAATACTACTCTAACGAGCACCTGACAGCGCACTGAGACCACGGAACACTATTATCCTAACACTGAGACGCCGCCGCCCGCCGCCCCAATCCGCATGCCCTACGTAAGATAAGTAAGCGTAGGTAGCAATACTTTACCATACAGTGCCATCTAGCGCATCTCTATCGTATCACTAAGTGAAGTAAGAGGACCGACGAGTTGGGAGTTGCGCTGAGCAAAGCGTGGCAGCGGCGGAGCGGCGCCGGGTACAACGTGCGTTCTTTTAATACGAACAACATTCGCTAGATGGCACTGGCTGGCTGAACCCTTACAATTGCTAAGTAGTAAGTCTTTTTTATACAACTGAAAGATGTAATTGTATTTTCATCTAGCTGATACCCGCGACTTCGTACGCGTGCAAAACTTTCCACCAAAACATCTGTCAACCAGTACGATGAACCTCGAAGCAAATGATAGCTTTTGGTTTAGAGAGTTCAAGCTATAGGTACCTAAGAATCCACGTCTTTGATTTCAATAAAATTCTACTTCATTCTTTCTTTTCCGGAAAAAAGGCTTCCGAATGTTCTTTTTGACAAATATGCATGTTTTTCTAAAACAAGTGAGGGTTAGAATGTTGTACTATATTAGGGTTAACAGCTTAACCTTAACAGCTTAATAGGGTTTACAGCTTAAGCTTACCATTCCGTCTAAATTATATATTATTCTCAAACATCTCTTTTGTAGAACAAACAGTTTCGACATGTCGGTACTATTTCCCCACAGAACAATGCCGTATTGGAGCCACGCATGTGCATAAGCATACCTACACCTAGTAGGCGCAGGTAGCAGTTTTTATATCTGTAGTTTTTTTAAATTGTTAGAAAGCGTATGTGAATCTAGACAGCTTGGCTGAAATATTTTTAATAATTATGGGTTTTCCAATTGATATGAGAGTCTATGTGAATTCCTAAAAGTGGGTAAGTATTAATGCATTCCAGAATAATGTTATTAAATGAGAAATTAATGTTCTGCCAAGGTACCAACTTAGTTTTAATTTCCACGCATTATTTGAGAAAAGTACTGTACAAGCCTTGGCCACAACTAAGCATTGATGGACTTACGTATTTACACGAACGTCCATCACTACCTCTTGCTGGCCGCTGCAGTAATGTACTATTCCCGATTTCCCGCAGTGGGGTTCAATTGGTTTTTTTTTCTTCCATAAATCGCTTTCTATTAATTGCAAGACAGTTCGAAATTTAAATAAAACCTTTGTTACAAGTTACCTCCTTGGTTGAGTTGATTGCCATGTTTAGGAGTAAGAGATCGTTCCGTTTTTAAATTACACGATAAATACGAGTTTACTATGTAATTTATTTGGCCGCTAAACTACGATACGACAGATATGGATTTTCATACAACTTTTGCCTGCCGCTGCTCGCATGTATTTGGCCAGTACAGCAATTTCGATTTATCTCAAAGAAGGTTGTCAAGATAATGCTCACCAAGCATGTTTGAGAAAAATAATTAGGTTGTCTCGAACGTCATCGATGAACATCGCCAGCAGTGACCCGAGGGAGGAGGGAGGAGACTGTCAGTCGAGGAGGAGGTCCATGGGTCCGGCTTCTGCGGGGGTCAGAGGAGTCGGCAACGTCTGGTGTTGCGTAAGCGAAGCAAGCGGCGGCGGCGGCGGCGGCAGCGGCCAGCCCAGGGAGGGGGAGCGCAGCCGGCCGCAGCGAGAGCGGACTCGCGCGCTGTGGGGCGTCGCGCACGCGCGTCTCGACATCTACCTACCGTGCCACCTCTCGCGTCGTGCGACATGCACGCCGCCGTCACCACGCGAACCCGCGTCCGCAACCGCATCCGCACCGCCACCAGCCTCTAGTCAGCCGGCGCCATGGAGAGCCCTGCGCCAGCCGCCAAGATCGAGTACCACTACGGTGAGTCCAGCGGCAGCGTCGCGTCGCTCCAGGCCCGACGGCCCTTGGGAGTCACACGCAGAGAGGTTATCAATATGGGTACGGAAGATGGCGTATTGTTTGTCAGCAGTGAGAGCGTACTTTGTTTGCGGTAGAATAGGTGAGGTAGGTACTTACCTACTTGTACGATCTGATCCGATATAGATCGTACAAAACATATTATGTGATAATGCACGATCTCTGTCGGTGTAGGTGACGCCGGGCGGTATCGGCGCGGGCGGCGGCGGGTCGCGAACTCGCCGACAATGTCACGTTGCTGATAAGCAAGGTTTACTTCTCCTACAATAATATAATAACGTCTGGTCGTCGGTCGTCATGCCACCCTTGTTAAAGCGTGCTTACCTATTCTATACATCCAACGCCGATCAAACGACTGTTGTAAAACGGTAATTTCAACCCGAAAGAAACCTATTTTGAAAATAACCGGCCAGCCATCATCATCTAATACCAATCTTGTCAGTCCGGAGAAAATACATAAATACAGGCGTTTCTATGGGAAGAACTATTTTGAGACTTTCAGTGATCTTCGAAATATCATCGGTCCAACGGCTGAACTGCCTATAGAATAAAAATTCAACAATTTAAAAACTACATGAAGTTACTTGAAATCGGCGCGGGCGGCGGCGGCGGCGGCGGCGGTGCGCTATCATCCTGCGATTAGATAAAGCGAAATCGTTGAAACTCGTCGAATGGCAGTAGAGTCTCGCGCGGCCCGACAGCATGGCGCGCGTCGCGTCCCCTCCGGCCTCGGGCCCGGCTCCCTCCAGCCACAGCCTCGCCAACAGAATGCTTCGGGCTGTGCACCACCGCACCGCACCGCACCGCACTGCTCCGTCGCGTCGTGACGCGTCCTTGTATGCCGCGCCACCGGATTACCATCGCGTGCAACTGATGTGAGTAGGTATCTTCCTCTTGGATACCCTCGTGCAAAGTTTAGGACCTACTAAGTGGCTAGTTTCCTTATTCGAAGTGGGAAAGTTGAATGGGATGGAACCCAGAACCTTTATTAGGACACCACATTATTCAAACATGCTCACCCACTCGCTCAGTCTTGCCACTATCGAAAGTTTCTATGAAAGAAGGTGGGTTCCCAACGAGTCACACCAGGATCCGGTCACAGTGTGACTCGTTGGGAGTTTAAATAATGTTCATAATAAGTATGTAGGTATTACGAACGTAAAATGTATATGAATGTTGGAAACGAGGTTTATGACGAGACGAGTGCAGAGTGAAGGAGTCGCGGTGCGGCGGCGGCGGAGGCAGCGGGGTGCGCGGGACGCGGCTGCAGCGATAAGCGCTGACCCCGCGCCGCGCCACAGCCGCCGCCGCCGCCGCCGCCGCCGCCGCCAGCTTCGCCTTTGCTACCGACGACGACGTCAATAACAAACTTTGGCTTTGCAGCAACGAGGTTACAAACACACTAACAAACATTTTAAAGATTATTTTCCTTATTTACCTATACCTCTTATCGACTGATCATCATGAATTCATGAGATACCAGAGGCTGTGCTATGACTTTCAAACTTCGAAACCCTTTCGTTCAAAACGAAAGTTTGATGAACGACTAGGTAGGTACAATGTGTAGATAGGTCTAGGTACTTACCTTCAGAAGAAGTTTGGTAGAGATGTATTTATATCTTAGGTAGAGCATTCCGTTACATAGAATAGAGTTTAATGGTCCACCCACCCACCTACAATGCAATGTCAGAGGATGTTTAAACCAAGCCTGGTAAAGTGTGCATGGACTCGGCTATCAAGGCTTCCAAACCAAAACTGTACAGCTACTGTACCTACGTTTTTACTTTCTTCGAAAGCTATGCAAGTTATAAAGACTTAGTTTTATTTTTCTTGAAAATTAAGGTATTCTTCTATAACAAATAATAATTATTTCAAATTGTTCGCTCCATAAATTTTTGAGACCATCCCCCCCATGTATGGACATATTTTTTACTGTTTTCATCATAAGTCAAAAATATACCTAATTAGGTACCTACCTATAGGTAGGTACCTACTAGGTACATACAAAAAAAACAACAACATAGATACTGTCAATTTGAAAACCTCTTCCTTTTTTGAGGTCGGTCGGAAAATCGCAAACAACGGAATCGGAGCCATAAAAATCAAAGCCTCTTAGAAATGAGGTAGGCTACAGTACAGCTACTACCTACCTAGGAGCTAGTTGGTGATCAGTCGGCGTCGCGTCCTCCTGACCTGGGCCCTGTTGCTGCTGGCTGATTGGGCGGAGCAAGCCGTTCAGCCCGTCCTGCCTGCGCCATATTATGCCATGTGCCAGACCAGGGCGGGCGCCTCTCACCACAGCACAACTAGGTACCTACTATACAGTGTTTACATTCATTATCAAAGGAGCCGATAGCGCGCGTCACGGGCTGCTTTATCAAACTAATTCAAGCACAGGTAGTTCTCATACATAAGTTTACGAGTGGTAGGTTTATAGGTAAGAACAGCAGGTACCTACTCCACTTAATCTACTTACATAGCAATTAGGTGATCATGAGCTTAGAACTAATCATAGAAACGCATTTTTTTCTTATGAGATTTGGACTAAATCTCGTAAGTAAAGTACCTACGGTTGCGTAGGTAGGTAGAGAAGAGACTAGTACCTACCTACTTGAGTAAAGTTTGTGGGTTACCTGCATAGGTACCTAGTAATTAGCTAGGTAACACTACAATGAGAGAAAGCGGTCACGTGATAGAGCATTGAAAATGATTTATTATTACATAGTTTAGTAGGTAGCTGTCATAGCATTGTGTGGTGTGGTGTGGTGTGTATGTGCGGGGTGGTAGCGGGGTGCAGGGGCTGCTGATAACGAGTGAACCGACGACCTCCGCGCTGTGGTCGAGTCGCCGCTCTCGCCTCGCCTCGCCTCGCCTCGCCTCGCCTGCTGTTGTTACTGGCCGAGCCGAGCTGGGGGAGCATCACGAGCATGCCGCGTGATCCCCTGCCTTTCTCGACGAACAATGCATTTTGCTTTGTTACTCACTAATGTGACTGACTATCAAGCTGCAACTCTATCGAATAATAATAATTGTATTTGCGGCTTTTCACTGCCGTTACATTACACCTAAAGTAAAACGTGTTGTATTGTATACATTACGTATACAATATTGTATCTGTACATGACGTATTGAACCGCGTTTCCATTCCACTGTCAACACTGCGTGTTTATTATTTCAAAATGTAGGTATATCTTGTGCAAGTTGTTTCTGGTGGTGTTGCTTGTATGAATTGTGTGTTTAAATCTCACAACTCTTACAAGTTGTCGATGTTCAAATTCAAATGTTCAAGTTTAGTTACGAACACTGGGCGAAGTAAATGGTAGGTAATTTACAACTAGGATTTTGAATTAATTATGGTTCTGAGTATGAATAATAAAAATATGTTTTTACATTCAGTTTATTTGATTAGGAAGTCATTTGCAAGTTTTCTTGATTAATTTGAGGCATTTTCTATCCTAACTAGGTAGTTTTACGAAGTTACGAATGATAAAAAAAGCATTAACAAATCACTTGGGTCTACTAGGTACCAACTTCTGGAAATGTTCATCTCCATAGGTACTCGTAGGTTAAGGTACCCTTGATGGTTGATTTTAGTAAAAATTGCCTTTTACGTAGCACTTATTTCGCTATAATACAAAAGCTTTTAAAAAAATAGGTATACCTACTCGTAAACATTAAACTTTTCAAACACTACGTCACTTTTAGAATAGTATTATAGGTATTATGATTTTTGTGCTTTAGATCAAAGCTTTTTAGTGTTCCGGTCCAGTTTTGGTTAAGCGGAACACTCCGCCGGCTGTCCGTTGCCTCCAAGCAAGGCTGACCCGTAGAACCTAGAGAGAGAGTTGACAACCATTTTGAATTAGTAATAGTTTGTCATGTAAAGCCATTGAGGAACTATTACTAGCGATGTGGTCTAATTATGTTATCGGATTTATCTTGGATTTTTCGAGGGTTTAGAGCCGATCTAGTTCGGCGCGGCCTAAAGTTAGGCTCGAGTTAAAACTGAGACGTGATCATTAAAGACTTTCAACGAAGTTTTAGAAAAACCCGTTCTTTTGTGAAATTATTCATTAATTCACTCAAAACTGATCAGTAAATGAAGTCACAAAAGAATTTAGCGGCAAAATAAGCCAAAACAAGGGGTAGGTACCTAGGTACTAGTAGGTACCTACGGTCAATGATTTTATCAATATCAACATCAATGTCGAATATATTGTTGAAAAAAAAGTACGTAGTAAATAATATAAAATAATTGAGAAAAAACAGTCACCAAATTGATTTTCATGACAAATGTGAAGTTAGATCGGTTAGGCCGAAGTTAGTCTGAAGTTAGTCTGAAGTTAGTTAGTTAGGTTAGGCCGAAGTTAGTCGGTTTAGCGAAAGTCTATAGTTAGACCTCGGTGAAGGTACTCGTACTAAACATGTTACGTAATTATGAAATATCCCAGTTAAGTGCAAAACACGAGTTAGAGGCAGGGTTTTTTGATAAATCCAAGAGATAAATCTGACAACGTAATGAGAGGGATGAAGTTTTGAAGGTAAAATGAAGTCAATATTACCTAGGCGTTCTGTTAAGTGCCCGTGAAAATTTATTTATTTATTTAATATTCTGAAAATTATGAAGGGGGCTAACGAGATATTCTCTTTAGCCCATATCTGACTTATCCCATATTGAAGGGAATAAATATATACGTAACCTACTAGTATAGTATTATAACTAATATAATCTGTGACCTAACCTACCTATTCATAGTATTTTATTTGCATTTAATTGTCTTGTTTAAATACGATAAGTATAATAGGTATGTGTTCTTTGGCAGCCCACAGACCTCGTGCGAAATATTGAATGCAAATGAAATCCTTACTATAATATTATAAATGCGAAAGTAACTCTGTCTGTCTGTCTGTCTGTCGCGCTTTCACGCCAAAACTACTGAACCGAAAATAAAATTTGATACAGATAGTCTAGTCTGAGCAAGGACATAGGTTACTTTTTAATGCGAAAAAAGGGTTGTAAGAGTTGAAAGGGGGGATGAAAAGTTGTACGTAAGTATAGTCATTTTTAGAGCTAGCTTTAAACTTATTTTTTAGGTTGTTGATTTGATTCGATATAAATAAATATGACATTCAAAATAACCCTATGCTACCCAAAGACAGTATTCCACGCGGACGAAGTCGCGGCGCTCAACTAGTAATATTATTACTAAGTAGGTATTTGAATTGTATGCATTGCTATTATTTGCTAATGTCGTTGTATTTGTTTATAAATGTTAGTGACAAGTTAACAAAATGATTTCTTTATGGTTAATGCGGGTTGGTGTTGGTGTTGGTGTTGGTGGCTGAGCCGAGCCGACTGGACGCCCCGCGGGGCGCGTGTAAATAAACATCCCCTAACGAGCCCTCGTCGATAACTGATTTAGTGGCGCGAGCCGCATTGTTATTATAGCGCTGATAATGTTGATACTTGGAACGCCAACAGTGCGGAACCCTCGCCATGATTTACAACACTTTTACCACTAATACGATGCAATTTATAGCTTCTCGGGAATCATACTGGGGTCGATTCCGTTGTTGAAACTTTTTTAACTACCTACCTACTTAACTTAAGTTAGCACTGAACTTAGGACTGAAAATGTTGCCGTCCTTTTCTCATAAATTGAAACGACAAAGACGGTTTTACTTTTAGAGCTGTTTTAGGTTACTTTAGAGAAATGCAACAACAGAATCGACACCATTAGCTCGTCCAATCGAACGCTGGCACACAACACACCACATGCTGATGTTATGGGAATCGCTAGATCGGATGTGAGGTTAAAATACTTATTGTAATTTCGCTGTGGATCAGACAAAATAATGTAAAGAGAGAACGGAACAGGCTACAAGTCGCGAGCGACAGTGTTGTTTCGGATGTGAAGATGAGGAGCGCATGGCTCTAAGTGGCAGACCAACAGGAGCCGGTGGTGTGGTGTGGTGATAGCGTCGCGTCGTGTCGTCGTGCGCGAGTGTGGTGTGGACTAGGTCGGGAGGGGAGACGCGGAGATGCTGCGATAAGTGCGGTGCGCACGTGCGCGCTGCGATACCGGATGAGCGCGCGCGGTGCGGCCGGCCGGTCACTACACTACACTACACTACTCGGCTGCTATCGGCTCGGAGTCGCGCTCAGCTAAGCGACGCACCGCACCTCGTGCCGCCTGCCGCATCGCAACGCAACGCAACGCTGCTGCTGAGACACTACTGCAAGCGCGACCTCCAATCCAAGTTCCGATGTCAGGGTGTGTAGTGTATGTGTATGTGTGTGTGTGTGTGCCCGGCCCGCATATCTACCATACAAAAGCTCCGACTGCAGGAACTGTAGGTAGTAGTCGCAACAAGGTATTAATGTGTAAGTAGTACCTATACTTAGAATACGTACATACCTACACATTATTAATAAGCTTTTACCCATTGAAATCCTAAGTCAATGGGTAAAAGCTTATTCAAAGTCAATATTGGGACTGGAAACCATTAGTGCGAATCTGTGCGAATGGATCGACTCGCCCACCGAGGTTTCCGAACCAAAACTGTACCTATAACTATACAGGGTGTTACCAGACCACTTCCGAAAACGAAAGGGGGAGCTACAGCACACCAAAATCCAACCAAAAAAAAATCAGTTATCCTGAAAAATAATTATAGCCGGAGAAAACAATGTTTAAAGATTTGTATTTATTTCGCCAGCCCGCAATGTACGCATTCACGTAGGTAAGGTCGAGGCGTAGTACTATTATTTATTCTGTGTCGTAAGTGCCTACTAACGTAGGTAGGTACTAACGTAGGTCGCTCGCACGTCGCGTACTTGAATGACCCGCGATGAACTCTCAGCTGTTCATGCTGTAGTAGACGTAATCGGCGTGCTGCGTGTACATTGCTGCTTTATTTATTTTATTTGTTTTTTTGCTTTTTTTAATGAGATAATTAGGTAGATATGTCTTATTATGTTGTACTGTGTGTATGTAACTAGAAAAAAAATTAAAAAGAGATATTCAAGTCAATTTTTTTTTTCGCGATTTTTTTCGCTTAATGTTTTCAGTATCATGGTCTGATTGGAACCTCCAAGTTTTCGGAAGTGGTCTGGTAACACCCTGTATACTTACCTGGTTTTTTTAAACTACGCAAGTGGAGACTTCCTTGCCTCCCCAATAGGTAATTTGTTTGTCAAGTTGTAGAAGTCGGCCTCCTTGTCCCAGCAAGTTGAGACCGCGACTCGCGACTCGCGACTCGCGACCATTCGCCTCAGAACAGATTATTATCATTTATACAATTACTTACACTTTTTGCCATGGGGTTTTGGTTACGTTTAAACTAGCGCAATCCTTAACAGACTCCCCTCATCTCCTCTCTATGCTTAAATTGCGTGTTCCTCTGCGAAGCGTCAGAATACCCTCTCTTTCTCTTTATGTCCCCCATAGCATAGTGCAACAAGGTACCTATGTACCTATAGACAACATTATTTCTTCATTAGATCAGCAAACCGCTTCAATGAACTGGTTTACTTCCCCGAATTTGATCTTTTGAACGTTCGAAACAGTTCAATAACTGTCTGGCTGTCTTCCATTATTAGTGTTATTTAGTTAGTGATTATTTAAACGTTTTCTATTTTTTTTTAATACTATTAGCTGATGAAACAAGCAGATGGCTCACCTGATGTTAAGTGGTAACCATCACCTATAGCAAAACATTGCCTCGTAGTCATGCACGATAGAAACGTGCCGTACGTTGCACTGCCCCGCGTCCATTAACTTGAGGCAAACAGGTGTTAAGCCTCATGTGCCTGTAATTGCACCGGCGACCACACTCTTCAAACCGGAACACAGAAACGCTGCTTGGCGGCAGAAAAAGCATGGTGGTAGTACTTCCCCGGACGAGCCCTTCACAAAGAGCTCTACTACTCTTACAAATCTACTCTTATATTTTAAAAGCTCCGGGTGCATCTCACTTTAGACAAAATATTGGATATTTTTTTTTTAGATCTTATCATTATTCAGCTAATCTCTTCGCATAATTAAGGCTCGCATGCACAAACACAAGGCATAGGAGGCGAGAGGGTTGAGGTCGACAGGATCTGTCGGGGGCGGGCGTAGGACTAGGCAGGAGCAAGTGGAGGGGATGCAGGGGCGGGGGGGAGCAGGGGCCGGGGCTGCGCAGGCGGCGCGCTCCAGTTTAGTTAGCGCGTCACCGTCGGTACGAGAGCACGTGCCGCGAGCGCGCCCTTGCATTATAATCACAGTACGTAGTGTCAGTGAACCAGCATGCTGCACGACGCCTACGCCGCCGCCGCCTACACCGACGTCACATACAAGACGGAGCCGTTCGAGCTGGAAGCACTCATCGACGAGGTCAACAACAACTGTTTGAAAGGTTAGAAAATATATAAAAGCTGCTGAAAACGTTCCTTCCGGTCCGTTAGTGGTAACGTTTAGTTTCCACTTCGCACTATAAAAGCGCGCTCTGTCGCATCATCGTCGTAGTCGTCGCCGTTGCCGCACATCTAGGTATACCCACCTCTAAGGATCCTCTTCCAGGAGGATTACATCAGAATATTCATATTTCTGCATTATTTTCTATAAAAGGTTGACGGTTATTACGATTTGAACATAGGTAGGTACCACTTATTTAACTTATTTTAAAACATCAAACTACGTACCTAGATCTCTTTACTTAAAATTATAGTTTTGTTTAAGATAATTAGTAAGTATTATTACATTAAACGTTTATTTGTAATGGCTAGCTACCTACAATATTTTATTATCTTCGTTTTTGTAATAGGTAGGTGGTTTGGTTGGGTTATATTATAGGTAGTAGGTGAGGAGGTAGGTACCTACCTACGACAATGTGACCCCGTCCCGATAATGAATGTCAACTTTTCTTGTTATTTTTGTTTTAATGACATTGTTTATATTTGACTAATTAACAAGTAAACGTCATTAGCTCTCCCAACACAACCGTTACAATAATCTTTAATTTAAATTAATGACTTTCATAGCTTCAAACCTCAGTATTATAATAATGGAACTTAATGTACTTTCTAATTACTTAGGTAGGTAGGTTAGGTTATTTATATAGATAGGTAGGTACCTACCTACTTAATTTTTATTTCATAACCAAACAAAGATGCGGATGCAGGATGCGGAGTAGGTAGGTTAGCTAAGCTTAAAAAAGCTGTTAAAGAGAATGAAATAAAATAATTTTTCAACACACTTGCTCATAAAGTGGCTCTATGGTCACCGCAATTAGGCACATAATGACACCCATAATCAAACTGTGACTTTTTCATTGCTATAACTCACAAGTGAGTTATAGATTTTTTTTTTAAATTTTATTGGTTGAGTAGCTTTGTTACTAAAAAAGTTTTTATTCAAAAAAAAGATCGTGTTCAATAGAACAAATAAATGAATGTTCCTATTGCTTGCTCATTTCATGCAACTTCTTATTTAAATAGATAATTTTAACTCGTACGTGTTTAATAAATAAAACTTTCACTCAAATATAACTTTTGTTTTCTCTGTAATAAAAGAAAACTTTAAATTCCCCATTTTTACGTGGCAGAATAGGCGCAAACCCTAAGCGCGGAAAATAAATAAAAAAAAAACCTCATCCCTTTAGTCTGTGGCCGATCGCAATGCGCGCGCATAGGAAAACTGATTAATTTTTCCCGCCATAGCGAAACATTTTTCACAACGCGTTTTCACTGTTGAAATTATTGTTATTTTATTCACAAGTGTGTTGAAAAACGTCGTATGATACACGTGTGTATTGGTGATTACCGTTCTCGGCTTTCTTAAGACCCTCGCCTACGGCTCGGGTCTCAATGGCACCTCGGCGGTAATCACCAATGTACCACACTTGTACCATAATGTACTATAATATAGGTAAGTAGATACATCTACCTACCTAACTACCTATGTACCTAGGTAGGTAAGGAAGATAGGATGATGTACCTACGATGTAGTGTACCTACTATGTAGGTAGTAGGTAGGTCAGGTACTGCACTACTTTTACTTCCTACTAATTATGATTTATTTATGTAAGTTGAATAAATGTGAATTTTAGAAATTTTATAAAAAGCATGTTTACTATACTCACGAGTAGTACCTACCTATTTTTCTTTCTTGCCTTTCTTGATTTTTCTGGCCGATTTTCCTGCCGAACGGACGATTTTTCTTTTTATATTGTATGGATATACCTACTCATGGAGACAAGACGTCGATTCTATTTTTATATACGTACCTAATTTTATTTAATTGTATCATGTAGAAACAGTAAAGTTATACTTTCTATAAAAGGAGGCTTTTATTGAAGACAACCCATCATCATCAACAAAAGTACTAGGTAGGTACTCTAGGTACCTAATGTAGTACCTAACCTACCTACCTACCTACCTACCTATAGCCAAGCAATACGCCACGTGCAGTTTTAAAATTATTTGTGTAAGAGTTTGAAACAACGCGCATTCGGGCTTGGCGCTTACGTTACGACTTACGACCGACCACCGCGAGGTCGATAGGGTCGAAAAGTTGCAGTTTTTTGATGATATCTCGTTAGATAAGAATTATAAAAAAAAACCTTACACACCTTTTGAAGAATTAAACCTTGCTCTTTGGCAATGAAATTGAGTTGGAGCTCGTGAAAAGTGTGGATAGTAGCTATGTTAGCATTATGTAGCTGGGTGGATGTATACTATACGACATGTATGTGACTTATGTTGTGTTGTGTGTTGTACAGAAGGAGAGGCGGAGGCGGAGTGCGGCTCGGCGACGTCGGCCAGCCCGCCCCCGCCGCCCGCGTACGGCTACGCCCATCCCCTACCCGCGCCGCCATCGCCGTCCCACTCGCGCAGCTACCAGGAGCTGCGTGTGGCGCACGCGGCCGCCGCCGGCGCCGGCGACGGCGGCGTGCCACACGCGCGCGACATGCAGGCCTATGTGCACCTCGACGAGACGCTCTTCAAGCATCACCATCAGCACACGGACGGCGCCTACCTGCGCCAGCGCAGCCCCGATCTGAGCCCCTCGCCTGAGCGCCGCGATGAATACCGCCAGCTGCACTACGAGCCCTACCGCCAGCCACACCCGCCGCCCTACGAGCACGACCACCACCACCACGTCGACGCAGCCGCCCCCACCGCGTGAGTACCTACCTTACCTACCGGACCGTGCTCTTCTGCACCACACCACACTACACCACACTACTACACACTACACTGCACCTCTAGCGAGCCGAGATAACGCACTACATCCATTCATTCGTTTGATAAATCGTTAAGAGATAAGGAACACCGATACTATGTAAGTAGGTACCGCGGCAAGGCTAATGCCACTGAGATCGCTACAAACTATTTGAAAACAAGAGCTCTAACGCGCTACCTACAAACTTAACTCTGTATTTTTAAGGACTTATAAACTGATGTTGATGTCCACAGTCAAATTAGCCCGCTTTAACCGACTGATATAGGTACTTGTGTTATAAATATATATAAACTACTAGGTGACCCTGCCCACTACTACCTTTGTGAGGATTTATTTAAAGGAGGAGAGGATTGAATGCAACTCGCTCGTCGAGTCGCTCATGACGAAGCCTTCTTAAATCATAGCCCCAAATAACATACTGCAAAGTGTCGATGGCTAACATTTTTGTAATAGGTACGTAAGGTACATCATTTTTACGTATCTTTACGTATAGGTAATGGGTTACGCATTAGGTAGGTACACGACGATATAGCTAACATTTTTACACGATTTCTCTGGCTTGGATTAGAATTACGAACTGAAAACAAGTTTTTATCACAACAAAACATAGCCTATGACCCTCTGGAATAGTGATGCTATTAGCATTAGTGTGATGTGAACTAGATACATAGCTTCTTATTATAACTAAACAATTATTAGATTCGGTGCAGTAGTTTACCTCCGAATATTACAAGCAAAAAAACAAGCAAACATACAAATAAACATTTTAGCTCTATAAAATACATATTAGCCGGCAATGTAGGTACCTACCTATATACCTATAGATGAACTAAGGCGTGCTCGATTGATATAATTGAAAGTGTTGTTTGTGTTGCATTGCAAGTAAAATACCCACCTACAGCAATATAACAGTTTAAAACTTCTGATCAATAATTGCCCAAAATTACGAATGCAGGCGCAGGCATGAAAACCACAAAATGAGCTAACAGTGAATGCAATGAAGATTGTTTTTAGAATCGTGCATTTGTTTTGTTGGAGCAGAGTGTCGCCGAACTGATGCCAACAAGAAATGACGTCAGAACGACACGTAACGACTAAACACATTAGCTGGCAGGAACCGTACAAACTTACTTATTTCAAATGGTCCTGATTAATGAAGTGCCTTGCAATAACTGATGTCACATAGAATATAACACGAGTGCTGACTACACTATCAGGCATAAACCATCACTATCTACTATCTATTTATTGTTGAGAGATGGATTGTTGCGTTTCTCTTGTTTTATAGCTATCTACTCATTGGTGAGTTCAACACAAGTTAGACATAGACAGGCATTTATTTGCTTATAAAGTAACACACAAAATACACCTACAGAACTAAACTAACAACACTACAAAGAAACAAAAATTACACAGAAAGAAAAATGAGATGAGTGGATTGAGTACTTTGAGTAGGTAGCTAGGTAAGCTGGCAAGTGTTTGTGTGCTACAGCAGCAAACGGGTTTCGACTCAGCGTATGTCTCACCACCCAAAGGTAGTTAGGCGCTGTCAGCCAATAGACCCTGTGAAATCCATTGTTTTGTTGTTGAACACTACGTTCATGAAGTAATGTGTGTTGAGGTTTGAAAAAGTGTCAGGATGTGAAAAGTTATAGTGTGTGTCTGGAAGGTTCTTCTGGTACGCCAGTCTCTTGAGAGTCTGGTTATAGGGGAGAAACCCCCCAGGGTGTGTTAAGGCATGGTATTGGAATGAGGGCGAGAGGGTGTGTGTGTGATTCGTGTAGAATGTGTGAAGGAGGGTTCTCCTGGTACACCAGTCTCATGAGAGTCTGGTTATAGGGGAGAAACCCTTCGGTGTGTTGCATGTGTGTGTGTTATTTATATAATATAAAAATACAATAAAATTAAAGATATGGATGGGTGTTACGTAGGTACATTTTACAGAATAGTGTTAATCATGTCCAATGGTAGGTCCACTAGACACAACCAACCCCACTCTTATAAGTAAACGATACACCGTAGCTGTTCACACCAGGCAACCCAGTTTTCTGTTGATCCAGTAGAAAGGCTTTAAATCGTTTTTTCGAGGACAGGCTCCTTTTCTTGACGCCAAGTTCATTTCTCAATTGCATTCACTATGACAATATCATCAACATTCCGTTAATTTTATTGATCAGTTTCGAATGTTTCGATGTCGCCTGACATTTCGTTCACGAGCTTCAAGAGCGCCTTGAGATGTATTAAATGAATTTATAAACTGGATTCACAGGAGTCTGGTACAATTACGTTATGTTACAAAAACAAACTCTATTGCAAGAGTAATAAAAGAGTCTGAATTTCTTAATTGTGTGATACCAAGTAGGAAGAATACTTATAATTATATCGACAAAGACAAAGTTAATATGAATTAAATCATGTCTGCGCAGCAGAGTCACGCGCGGTACGTGCCAAGCCACCGAACCGTCACCACGCCGCCGCCGCCGCTTCAATAAAACTTACTTTATCCGATCTAGAACCTCAACTACTAGTAGGTATATGAACCAGGCCGTTGTTTTTTGTCTGTTCTTGTAGGCTCTGGTCGCGACGAATTGGGACCTAGAATCACCTAGTAGGCCCGTATGCCGGCCGATACAGATAGCGTTACTCAAGCATACATTTGAGTAGATTGTCATACAAAATTGTATGCTTGAGTCCAGATCAGTGCTTAAGCAGTAAACCAGTATATTTTTTGTACAGTAGTGAAGTACATTAGGCACGTTAGGCACCTATATTAGATACAGACCTACCAACCGTTTGATACATTTTTGCAAAGTGCACTGTTAAGTCAGCAAGACCTTGGGTTAGTCATCAT
This sequence comes from Eulithis prunata, assembly GCA_918843925.1. Lineage (NCBI taxonomy): Eukaryota > Metazoa > Arthropoda > Insecta > Lepidoptera > Geometridae > Eulithis > Eulithis prunata. The sequence goes on from OU974009.1 coordinate 40,149, forward strand.
AGTATCCTCGCTCTAACTAAGCACATGCTTGTATGTATAGGTAGAGACGAGGGCTCCTGCTCTGGCTAGCTCAAAGCATGACGCTTCAAAGTCACGTAAATTATAATTTTGTATGGAGAATAATCAGTTTTGTAAACTACACGCTACTGCTTAATTTCTATACAGAAATATAGTTTACGTGTAGGTACTTTGTAGCAAGTAGGTATACCTACGTAAAACGAAAGCACTAAGCACGCGGGCTCTTGACTCTTTTCTAATTGTTTATTATTTTGTCAGTTTTTCTGTCTGGCTGACCTGCTGTATTTGCCTACATAGATAGATAGATAGATAGAAAATTATTTATTGCACAACTTAAAGTAGTGTATACCTACAGGCGAACTTAATGCTAAGCTAACCTTTGGGTAGTGAGGATAACAAATTATTAGGGTAGTGCGCACAGGAATATATTACTAGACAATTTAGCCAAAACTTACATGAACCTATCTTAATCTTAAATAAACATAAATACGAAGGTACATAAACTAATACATATAATATACATATACATACCTACTATAACTTAAACTCGCTTTTTTGTGCCAGGGAATGTTTATTTGTATGATTCGTTCATTAGAGATAAATAGTGATTATATATACACAACAATAGACCAAACATTTTCAATAACTGTAATGTAATAATGCTTCTGTGTTATTATTGTCCATGTCTTGTCGTTGTCTTTCATCCCCCAGACACGCACAGTTACAGACCTGCCTCTATCGCTTTACAATGTTTTAATGTTTTCTAGTAATTCATTATGATCGGAACAAGTCAATGGGTGTTTGTTAACAATAGTTACTTATAGCATTTCGCAACGATAAATAGTTTAGGTAGGGCGCATCGCATCGCATCGCATACAGTACGAGTACCTAGGTACCTGTACTGTACCTACTCTACTCGTCCTCTATAGATGCGATGCGGTCAAAGTAGCGGACTGCGGTCAGCAAGATCGCCCTTTTCATTTAAAAATGTTTGTCTGCGGTGAGCAATCGAACTAACGGCACACAGCTATTTACAATAACTACGTGTAGGTAGAAACAACGATCGGCTGTGTTGTCTACATATAATACTTATTACTTATATGTAGATAGATAGATGTACCTATAGCACAGCGAGTGTAGCTGGCGAGCTAGTTGAATAAATGTTCGATTTAAATATACCATTACAGTTGTGTTGTTTGTACGAACTGTTTTCGGTAGTTAGTTATGTGGAGCGAGCGTCGCTGTCCTCGCGGCTTATCAGTACAGTACGTGAGAGGGTGCGGTGCGTGTGTGCGTGTGTATATGTATGGTACGTTTGCGTGTGCGTGTGCGAGCACAATTAGTCCGCAGTGCATGCACTGTGCGCCGCCGCCTACCGAGTAGGTACCGTACCTACTGCCTTACAGTACCTACCTACACAACGCAACGCAACGCAACGCACACATCATTCATGATTGTTATGTAGCGAAAGGGTACCTGTCCCAGTTAGCCACATACGAATTACGTTACGACACAGCAAACTTTTATTTGACTTTTCTAATCTAATAATATTATATATAGGTGAATTATTCCCATGGAACGGCGTGTTTTACTAATTGCATTTTATAGTTATTTATACAAAAATCATGTGAGTCAAGGGCTAAACTTTCTCATGTAATTGGACGTGCCTGTGCCTAGTTATTGATGTAACGTGAGCAGAGCAGAGCGTACCTACTAGTAGTGTAGGTGTGGTGTATAGTATTGCGGATGTCGTGTGACGTCACACCTCAGCGTGTACTTATTATAAACAAACATCTCCCATAGCCATGAATGAGCCGAGCGCGAGACGCTGACGCTGCACCTGCACTGCACTGCACACCCACCATGCTGGTGGGGTGCCTCGCATTCTTATACAAGATAGATAGATAGATAGAATATTCTTTATTGTACACCACAAGTAAAGAAAATAACAACAAAATACCATAATTGGTAATACGTTAAATATTTAGGAGGTAGGTACAATGGGCGGCCTTATTGCTTAAAGCAATCTCTTCCAGGCAACCTTTGGATGGACAGGATCTAATACACAAAACACGGACGGGGCGTACATAAAAATACAATACACGTACCTTACCTTCCTATACCTATCTACTTACCTACCTAACCCTACAGGGTGTCCCAGAACGGAACTACCGTGTTAACATTAAGGCGCTTCAACCACCTAGTCCAGCAACAGCACACCACGTGAAATTTCAATATTGGCTATACAAAGGGGATTCTGAGCGTCCTGTACTATTTTTTTGCATTTATTACTTTGAATTAGGTATTGAATTTAATTACTTGTGGGATCTGTGGAGTTAGGTAAATTTATCTGTCCAACATCTTTCTGAAATGTCACTGCCGCCGATATGAAACAAATCATTAACTCCACAGTCAGCTGAATGATTTCTGAATAGATGCGCTCTAGTATTTTGAATACATGCGTATTAATAGGGTCGAGCGGCCCACCTAAATAAAATGGATTGGAATTGCCTGGCCCTGTTCTGACCTGGCCCCGATGTAGATCACCAAATAGTATGTATGCGCTAAATCAATGCCGATGAATAAACGTGAAAACTGTTTTATTGTAATGGCCCCATCTAGTTCCCATGGTACAAGCTTTGCTTGGTTTGGGACTAGAATGCGTTGTGTTAAATGTCCGTGAATATATTTATTTATTTTGTATAAACCCGCAACAACGTACGCGTGTACCGATATATTTTCGGAATAAGTACATTAATATCTCGTTGTATTCAGGTTCCGCCTGAAGCAACTGATTGAACTGACGACGCGCACGCGACCTCACCTCGCTTTACTTTGTTTATTTATTTCTAATTATTAAAATAATTATATGGAATTAAAAGAATGGATACCCGACACAGTTTTACACTACCTAGGTACCTAATTCAAAGTGCATTTAAAAAGGTAATAAAACTAGGTGCTCCCATAATGAAAGGGTAGATCTATTACCTAACCAACCTACCACAGTCAGTATGCGTAGCGGAGGTATAGGAACAAGCAACAACTTGTACAATAGTAAAACTAAATAAAGTAGGAAGTACCTATAACAAAGTATTGGTTCATATACATATGTAGGTACTTAGGCAAAAGTGAGCGTAAGGCAATTAGTTAAGTAGACAAATAAATAGTATCTAACGTATATAAATAAGATTTCTAAATTAGACGCACTTCACATATACATAAGAAAAACAACGTTTTTGCATTACGATAGAGCGATTAATGGTTGAAATTCCATAATTTGTTGTTAAAAATAAGGACAGAAGACAAAATAAGGTATAACATTCGTACAATAAACAGCTAATTTTGTTAAAAGTTTAATTACATGAGTGCTAAAACAAGGTGTTGCGCCAATAATGCCGTTTATTCATTTGAACCTGTTAATTATTTGAGATAAAAAGTAACCAGGTTACGAACTATACATTACGTAGGTACAGCTATTATTTTTAAGTATTTGTCTTTTCCACTCGGTTTAACGGAAAAACCGGCCCTCTAAGCAAAGTGTAAGTAGGTACCTATATACATAATTATGTACCTGCATGCGTAGGTACGGAACAGTATGAGGGCTTTACTAAGCTCTACTACTGAGTAACCAGGCTCGGTCTGACAAACAAAAGCAGAGCACAGTACCTACCTACCTAGTGGTACAGGCAAAGACTAATTCGCCTTAAACCATTAAGGGTTCCTTTCCTTGCCGGAGTTCGGGACTCTACAACGGAGCAATCTACATTGTACCTAATCAAACCACACAACATTACCTTTTCCCAAACATGCTTGGATATTAAAGCATTATTTTGACAACCTTCTTCGAGATAAATCGAAAATGCAGTACTGGCCAAATACATGCGAGCAGCGGCCGGCAATAAATGTATGAAAATCCATTGCTGGCGTGTTTTGCGGCCAAATAATTACATACAAAACTCCTATGTGTCGTGTAATTAAAAAATGGAACGATTTTGTATTCCTTAACATGGCCACCAAGGAGGTAACTTATCAAAGGTTTTATTCAAATTTCGAACAGGCTTTGAAATAGAAAGCTGATTATTGAAAAAAAAACAAATGAACACTTTAACTTCGTTGTTCGTTATTGGTTTTGAAATACATTATGTATACTAATGTATTTTTAACTAAAAGGTTTTGCCTAGGTACCTAATTCGTTTTAATTTCCGCGCATTATTTGAGAATCTTTCGAAAGAAATTATTAATTTATGTCGACGACACTAAACCAAACCAAACACGCTCCAAACTAGTCGATTGTTTGTGCAAATAGTCGAGCAGCCCCCCCCCCCCCCCTCTCCTTCCTCACGGCACCCTTACATACATTATATTGATATTTATAATCCTCGTGAACCTGCTAATCCAAAACCAGCTGGTAAGATGAGGGATGGGAAAGCCGACGGCCGACGGCTCAGTCGAGACGAGACTGAACCGTCTGATCGATCGATCGCCGCCGCGCCGGTATGAAAACTGGAAAATATTAAGTAGACGGGCCATAACAAAAATTAGTTAACCGAGTTGCACTAACCGGAATTTTTCTGTTAGATTAACTCGTTTAACTAATATTTTTTTTATGACTCGTGGTACAACACAACTGGGGAGATAAATGATAAAGGTGTATAAAACCGGTCTAAATACTGATGTAGATATACCTAGGTAGACGTACCTACAGGTACTGTAGTAGGTATAAACTGTACTAAGCCAAATAGCAACGAAGTGGATGCTAGTTTATTTAAAAATAATGTTTTTTTCATTGTAGGTACATAAGTGCCTTAATTAGATAATTGAACTCATTACTTTTATGTTTACTCTTTGTTTATTGGTATAGGTACCTATGTATAAGTACTTAGGTAGTAACACCAGGAAAACTTCACCGCCGCCGCCGTTACCTACCGTTATGTACTGACTGGCCGTGCCCAGATTTATCTTCTCTATATATTTGTACCGCAACGCATCTCTCACCGCAACATTCAAATATCATGAACCAATCTGATTAGGGCTGAGTTAAGTAGGTACCTACCTAGCCGATCGCAGATAAATAAGAATTAAAAAAAAAAACATACTGAATGAGCTAAATTGACGTGCAAACTGCAAATGACTTGTAAACGCTACGGAGTTATTACTTAATTAGGCTGCAGTTAATGTTCGTTATAAAATGTACAAATAAATCCCTAATAACAATAACAACAGAGTCTGCACACAAACTCATACAAATAAATAATTATTATGTCATTGTATGCAATAAAAATAGATTCTTATCCTTAAACTATATACAGCTACGTAGGTATATGTATTACAAAGCAGCGTCTAATGAATAATGATGCCGTACTTACATAGCATACACCGGTTACTCTCCGAGGAACACCTCGACTCTACCCTATGCCTATAGGTAAGTAAGTATGTAATGCACTGCTAATAAAAGAAGAGGAGCAGGTGCTGTGCTGGTGCAGCAAGCTAGTCAGTACATTCATTTCCTCTAACGCACTATTTGACACTTACCTACCTACCTATTCAAACCGCTGCACTATGCACGCTCATCTTTCAAATTAGTACTAATACGCCATTTTTTGTAGTCGTTGAGTCAAGTGACGTTTTCGAAATGAGTTATTTGTATAGGCTCTTAGCGTTCCGGTGCCGGATTATACGATCACGTGCAAATAAAGATCCAGCCGAGAGACGGGCCCGTGAGGCCCGCGCCCGAGCCTGTGGGGCCCGCGCCCGCGCCCGAGCCGAGGGGATGGCTTTTTATAACATTTCTTTTGGAGTTTAACAATTTATAAACACACATTCAAAGTGTCAACACAGCATTTATAAAAAATACACTGATGGATCATTCTACTAACAGTTTTTGAACATATTCCCTCTCATAACGTTATCAGATTTATCTTTGATTTTCGAGGGTTTAGACCCGGCCTAGCTAGGCTCTGTCGTGAATGAAAGATGACTTGACCAAGACTGATTTTTATTTACTACCCACACATAGAATATGGTAATAGTAAGCTATTGCATACCGACAAGGTAGTAGGTAAATAATACAAAATAATGGAGAAAAAACAGTCACCAAATTGATTTTGAAACCTGGGGTGGGGTTGGTTTAGCGAAAGTCTATAATTAGACCTCGGCGAAGGTATTAAACATGTTTCGTAATAATAATACGTCGAAAACACGAGTTAGAGACAGGATTTTTCGATAATTCCAAGATTAATTTGATAATATAATGAGAGGGATTATAATTTTATGAACAACTAACTGTTGCCCGAAACTTTGCTCGTGTGGTAGCTTAAATACATATATAAATAACTAGTAGTTCGCCCCGAACTGAGATCTCGTGATGGTTGGAGGTTAATAAAACCCAAACAATTTTTATTGACCAATGGTTGTAATAAACTTTGCAAATCGCTTCGAAATTGCCGTCTAGCAATGTACCAGTCTTACTTGAACTACAAAATCATTGAAACTCCAAGAAATGGTAGCTCACGTTATACGGGGTTTGCCAATTTTATAATTTTTACAACAACTCAAAAACTATAAGACCTAGAATCAAAATAAAAACGGTTTTGGAAAGTCTAAACAAAACCCTATCATATGACACCCCACTTGAAATTATTGTACGACTTTTTTTTTTTACTCCCTTTGGACCCTCATAACTTCACGACCCCTTGACCGATTTACTTCATTTAACAAACCAGTAAAACTTAAGAGTACTATTCGTACACCTACCCAATTTTATGAAGATCGGATGAGCGGTTCAAAAGGTCTCGTCGAACAAACATACAAAGCATTTTCGTCCAAGTTGTCACTAAGATCTCGTTCGCTTCGCTCACTCGATCAAATATTCACGGACACTTAACACAACGCCTTCTAGTCTACAAATTATGTGGCTGCAGAGGCTGTTGTTGTTGCTATTTAGCTTCTTATATACGCTATCTAAGTACCTAGGTACATCTTTCTAAAACTTAAAAATCATTAAACACTTATTTTATTATTTTTTATTTTAAGTAAATGTACTTAAAATAATAATATTTACTTTGAAGCAAACCTCGCATGACGCGTTAACATTTTCTCTATTCTGTATAATCTAATTTCATCCCATTTACGAGTACTTGTTAATTTAGATAAATCGTAATATACACATTTATTTATTTAACACTTTTACTAAATCAAACAACAGCCTTTTATTCTGTTTCACGCGATGCTGCGGCGACGCTGATTCGGTCATTCTGTGAAACAGACTACCTAAGGGAGTTTTAAATACAAGGTGGAATCGGTCGCAATCACAACGCAGCGCAGCATACACAAACCCAACCTATGGAGAACCAACTGGTGCTCGTTAAAATCCCCTTAGCAGTTCCTATAGCCTAGCGGAAGGATTGTTTTCCTATTGGGATGTTTTGATAGCCTCCCGCAGTGCGGTCGCGTCTCGAGGGACATCCCCGAGCTAATCGATCGTTTGTTTGTTTACGTGTAGGTCTAGGTAGGTACGTAGGAAGTGGAGGTCGGGGGCTCACGGGTCCGTCCAAGCGCGACCACACGTGCACGCCAGCAGTGAGGGCGCGTGCTCGCTGCCGGCACTTTACTATCCTGTCGGCGGGTGCGGCGGCGCTGCTAATGGCAACAGCGTGTTCCCGGCTGATGATCCTCATCGCGAGATGCGGGCCCGAGCGCTCGACACGCTCGACACGCTCGGCGACGTGGCGACATCGATTGACTCATCTGTCGCGTTTTCTATTTTGTTCCGCATATCGCATCGGGATCAAACCTTATACGTTTAGAGTTTGTCACGGGGTCGGTGCGTCATCTATCGCATCTCAGCAGCGACTCGGCGCAGGCACGTGCGACCACCGATCGCAAACGAATGGGGGGAGCCGTTTCCTCGAGTTTCGTTATCGACCACGGAAGTGGTCCTTTAGTTTCTTACCAGCGCAACGGCAGCGTAGTTGGTGAGAGCGCTTATGGAGACGAGCTGAATGAATGCAAGCAGGTCACGGGCCCCGGGGAAGTAAAGGGCGAGGGGGGGCAGAGTGCTGATAACGCGCAACATAGGTACTTCCGAGACGTTCCGAACCATTAGCTGCAGCACCGCGCTCTACTTAGCAACAGCAAACTGTAACGGCAGCAGCGGCGGTGTCGCCGTCGCTCGCTCGCTCATTTCGAAACGTAGGTAGGTAATGATGAATGTCGTGTCGGTGGCGTTCACTGTTGTCGCGTCGCTCAATCATCGGTTGCCTTGCCAGTGGCGGCTGCTGTTGCTCTTACTTACACGTAACGTACTGGTACGTGTAGTGTAGGTATGTACTTAGGTATCGTACGTGCCGCGCGCACACTATTCCTTCGCTTTGCGACACAACTAACCGTTATCGGCGGATTGCTCCACACGTGTTGCATCAATGTTGATGACATTTCAACGGTTTATAAAACGTTTCATTGAAATTCGTTGTTTAAAAACGAGTTCACTTGGAAGGAGCGCGTTGATGTCTTTTATTAGTAAAATTGCTCCATACGTCAACTCTAACTAACTTTCTCTGTAATTTCCATACTTACCTAATAAAATTGTTCCTTCTTTAATTTGTTGCTTTCAAATTAAGATATTTTCTAACCGGTTAGGTGGTTAGCCCGACCGTGGTCGGTTATCTATGAATGTGTTGTTTAATTTTGTATGGTTCCTATCTTAGAATAGTTGGATTCAAAACAAACTCTTTAAACGCGTATAATTTGCTATTTCATTTCTGTTTAAAATACTCGTACCTACTTGTACCAATAAAACTTGCAACCAGCAAACAAATAACATTGTATGCCTAAGTACCTATTAGGTAGGTACGTACACCGAACCGAAGTGGAACTAGCTATGTGTAGTATAGGTTTAGGTAGGTAGGTACCTAGTATAGTATAGTTGTGTTGTGTGTGGTGTGGCATATAGTGTAGGTAGGACGCGACGCGCCTCGCTCGGCTCGATCCACTTCCGCTCAAATGAAATGTTTATTATTTTGCACGAAGCAAGTAGCTGTTACAAACGTTTGTAATAAGTACCTCGGCCGTGCACCGACCGATGTACATTACTTAGTACTTCTATAAGTATATTGTACAATTCCATGCGCTCTCGGAGACGAAACTTAATTAAAACTTATTTATATTTAGGTAATGGTTAAATCTGGTGCTGGTGATTCATTTTGTTCATGGCAGTTAATACATATCTATCTACAGACATGTATTCATTCAGATTTAAAGGCACAGTACGTCGCTTTCCCTATTATGTTATTTGACGCTTATCAAGTAGGCTAGAATAGTCTAGGTATTTAGACAGCCAGACAAAAACAAACTACGGAAAAATGAAACACTGAGATGTATGGAGCGCACGCAATGGTTATGAAACAACCGTCTTACTCGAGTACTGGTTTATTACTGAAGGTGACCGCAAGCGTGTTGAATATACATCAAATACACTCTTTATTGAAGCAGGGGTTTGAAAATAATGCTATGTCATTTTGTATACAGAAGTGGAAGCGGCAATGGAGGCGCGGTGTACTCGCGGTGCGCGTACGGCGCAGGCGCGGGAGGCTCCTCGCCATACTTCTCCGGCGAGCTGGCCGCGCAGCCGCAGATCTGGAGCCCCAGCGCCGGTACGTGACTCTTTGTCTCTCCGTCGCGCCAAGCCCCTGGCCCTTGTCTCTGCAGTTGGAGCGAGCTGCCCGACTCAAGCTCCCGTAGATCTTACACTTACAGCAACATTGGCACCACCGCCGAGGGAGCATTCATCTAGCCGCCCGACATGAATTCCATCTGAGATCGATGCAAGAGCGCGGAACCCGCATCAGCGGGCGCCAGGTCCGCTTCTGAAATGAAAATGAATAATCCGCTTGATGACATGTACCTTTGCAACGGTTCCAGGTGGATCCCCGAACTACGTCGGCTCGAGCGGCGGCGGAGGCAGCGTGCTGGGCGAGGAGTATGCGGAAGCGGGCGAGAGTCCAGGCGCCGGTACCTCGCTGCCGTCCTTCGGCACGCGCTTCGGCGGCGTATTCACGTGCGCCAGCGCCACGCGCCCCTCCAGCGTGTATGGCGCGCCCGCCGCCACCGCCAGCGCGTACGCACACCAGGTTAGACACCCTCTGCGTGTTCATTCAATGCTCATCCAAGAGGCTGTCCTGAGGGAACCTCGTCTGCTCAATGTTGAATATCAATTCCATCTTCATCCAACTTTTCCGTAGAAAAAGTAGCGCACTGAACCTCAGCCGAGTTATTTACTTATCGCAGAACGTAGATTGACAAACGACGTTGCTGTACACCTAGCAGTTGGTCTGCCTAGCAGCTAGAATTTTTTTCAAAAGTAGTAATGTTAACATGGGGCTAGTGACATTCTATGCTTCAATGTGTGTACATAAAGATCTTAGGAACTACTTAAAAGTGGCACACATTTCCCGCTGCGGGGATGCAAATGGGTTCTTAAGTAAGGTGGTTGCACGTAGGTACTTACCTACATTAAAATTTGTGAGAATGACGAACATCGAAACGCACAAAAATAAATTCATACATTACCTATACTTACCTACCTACTGAACTGACATTGCGATGCAAAAAAATCATAAGAATTCAATGTCAAGTCTGTGTCTATTAATTTTGTTAAAAGTCAAAGCTGTAGCTGAGTATATAACTACAGAATCAGTTCCTTACTAAAATTAATTGAACCGAAAGCATCTTATGGTACCTACGAGGTAAAGTGTTACATCTCTTGTGACGTGTAATTACATAGAAAATGTGCTCTCCGCTTTCAGGATGTATGGAGAACAACACAGCCGTCCGCCGCCGTCAGCCTCTCAGCGAGTATGTATCCATTACATATTTTATTTGGTGGTACTATTTACCCACTAATAATAACTTTATAACTATTGAAACTCTTAAGAAATCGAAGCTCACTTTATACTGGTTTTCCCAACTTTACAATTTTCACTAAACTCAAATGAAATAGATAATAAGAACAAACCTTAAAACTGTTTTGGAACGAAGCCCTGTAATATTTGTCCCACTTGATTTTTTGTCCGACTTTTTTACTCCCTTTTGCACCCTCATAACTTTACAACCTCTTGCCTGATTCAGCTCATAATTATATCAGTAAGCTATACTTAGTACAAACTTACAACTATGTATCGACTAACAATGAGTAATATACGCAGCTCGGATAAGCGCTTCGAAAATGATACTCATACTATAACAAATATAGAACACCAATTCGCCCAAGTTGACATTATCTTCGGTCGCTCGATCAAAAAAAGCAGGTCTTTTTGAAATGAAATGCTTGAAGTACTTTTATGGTAGCAAAGATAATAGATAATAGTTTTATAGTCTCACACACTTCGTGGTTTTTTATGGTTTGTGTATTCTATATGAGAGCGGACGTCGTTCTGATTGTTGAAAACGGTTCGATGAGTATTAATGAGCGCTAGCGCATTGGGTGATTCACGTGTAACAACCTATAAGTATTACATACTGTATGTAGCGTATGATTACATATCATACGCTACATAATGTATAGGTTAGAGGTAAGTAACAAGTAACATACCTACATCAAACGTGGTGCGGTGCTGTGGTAGATACCTAACTAGCGTCGTCGGTGTCGCGCGTCGCCCGCTGGCCCCGGTCGGAGTGGCACATTGCTCCGCACGTGGCCTAGTATGGTATGGTATGGTATGGTTGGTAGGTAGGTAGGTAGGTAAGAACATGGTACATAATCGTGCATCAGTTAGATGTTCATTTATTTATCGATCGCACATTTAGACGTAACAAAGATATGCTGATTAGGCCTCTGGCCACTTTAAAAACATCTGACAATAGTACGTATTTTAGATTATATTTCTACTATAGCAAAGCAAGTTACTCTTTTGCTTGCTTAGTGTTATACTCCTTTGAATAATTTTAGCTAGTACTAATTATTATAATATAAACACAAAATGAAATCAATAAACATTCTATAAACTGCTTCGACATCGTCCACAAAAAAGCATCAATCGGCTACAAAAATATAAATGTACTTTGGGGTGATTATCTATGACGATTTGGATGCCGTGTCGCACCGCGCCGTACAGAGCCGATAGCGGATAGCAACGACACATAATATTGTTTTTGTGGCGCTGCGGGTCAGGCGCGATAGCCCTCGCTCCAATGGCGAGGACGAGCCGCGCTATGTTTTTTTTATTGCGATAAAGCAATTTTCAAAAGACAAAACAGATAAGGAGTTCCGGGGCATTATTTACGAGCGTGTCAAAGCTCGTGGTTTTTTTTCAGACTGATCCACTTGAAACCTTCGTCTGTCCTCGCTACTGAAGTGAGCTTAATTTTATACGCTCTTGTAACTCGTAAAATAGAGATAAAAATATGTTTACAACATTCACGTGCATACTTATTTTACAAATATTTATAATGGAACGCGTTAAATGAGCATTCGAAACGATATCCTAGCAATAAAATGAATTAGTGAAAACAAGGGCGAGCGCGTCGCTAAGCAGCATCGTAAACAAGGTCCTCGGTGGAGGCGACGCGGACGGTCCTCGGCGCGTGTTTGCATAGGTCGGTCGGTCGGGCGGGTCGGTCGACACAAAAAACCACGTCTCCTTTTAAAATGAAGTCGTTCCTTTTAAGCGCATTAAAATGGCATTCCGTAAAAGGTGTTGGATAAGGCACGTGCCGCGCAAACAGCCGCGTCCGGCGCCAGCAAACAATAGCTCGTCCCGCGTCGGCCCGCGCCGGACTCTGCTCCTCGCCATCTCCACTTGCACTCGTTATCGCCGAACATACCATTACCGCACCGCACATTACTAATAGTTGGCTCCCCATTACAATAGCCATTATCGTCGTCATTAGGGCATGCTTGCAGAGTGACGTCACCTGCAGCGCTTTGTTCGGACAATGGGGGCGGAAGCGGGCCCGTGCGGATTCAGCGCACTACAAATACCAAAGCTGTGTTTTGAGTCAGAGCTTATAGGAGCGTGCCTTTAGCTTGGGCACGGTCGCGTGACCCCGACGAAGGCGGAAGCGAGTTCATAGCGAGTAACATACACATTACTCTCGTCGGCCAGGCTGGCGGCGGCGGCAGCGGCGCGGCGGTGTCAACGTTTACACACTCTACAAATACCTAATACTACAATTAGAATTGGTTCGTAAGAGTGCGGTAACAGCACGAGTTAATAAATTCATCTGTCCATACATAAATAATATATAGGTGTAGGTGAGCCGGAGCGGAGGCGTCAGCAGTGCTGCGCTGGGAGCATGTGTCCGCGCGCCGCAGTAATAACGACATCCATGTTTAAGCTATTACGAGTAATCGAAACCGCCAGCACATTTAGATTCAGCTCGGATAAAGTCTGTCTAACGTTACGCCACGCCACGCCACAGACTCGTAGAACACAGTTTTTGTAACACGACGCGGACCACTCCACATGCTTCATGTCATCACATGCTCATCTGGTTCTGTTAAATGACACTTTTAACATATAGGTACCTACATGTTGAATGTTATCAATATGTGTAATTAGTGAAGTTGTGCGTTCACCTGCGAGAGCGATGATGATTCCGGCGCGGTAGGTATGCAATGCTAAAGCTCCCAGTAAGTTGCTAAGGGCAGTATGTACCTATTTATACCTGGCATGCATAGGTAGTAGTAGGTAAGTATTTGTATTAGCATGCTCCTATGAAGTGGAGTGTTATTGTTCCTAGAGGTTCCGAGTAGTAAGTAACGGTCGCGGAGTGCCGTTGCGCGGGCGCAGTTCCAGACGCATTATTGTTACAATGGCACAGAGTTCAGCCATAGTTCACACAAGTATTATTACTACCTAGGCACTCGCATAGTTTCACTGACACCTAACCTACCTAAGTTAGTACATACCATTTATTTTTGAACAGTAGTGCATCTATCTACTAGGATATCAATAAAGAAATCTAAAAATGATTTTAGATACATAAAAATTTGATACCTAACCCGATTTTTGTATATAGGTATACTTAGGTATATGTATTCGTAAAATAAAGGAGGCATATAGGTACTACAGCCAGCAGTGAATTGTGGACAAAATTAAATATTATGATTGTTACATACCTACCTAGGTTCCTTCCTAGTAGGCATGACTAAAGTAAACTGAAACATAGGACATTTAATTTACACAATGCTTCCTTACTTAAGATGTTTTTTGAGTTTTGGCAGAGAATCAGTTAAATTCAGTTCGCTTGTTTTAGATACCTAATAATATGTTGTTATACCTAACTGCTGCTAACAGACTCTCCGAACTTAGTTTTCGAATGGAGAAGACAAAACGTAGTTGGCGCGGAAATACTTATCGTACTCGTAACATCCAGTGTTCTCATTCAACATTAACTTTTCAACGGTATCATACCTACCTATGGACATTTTAATAATGTTTCAGTCGCTCTTCATAGCTAGATACCGTTTCGACATGATGTCTTTATAGGATCAGTACGATTAGCTCTTTATTTCGTTAGCAGTTTTAAGATAATCTCTTAGCTTTGTGTATATCTACAAGAAGAGCAAAGCGTGGAGTGTCCGTCCGTACGTGCTGTTTCAGCGTCACGTGACGCGGTGTCACCTTCACCGGATGAGATGCACATGAATCACCCAATGGCAAGGTTGCGTCGCACTTAACGAGATCACCGACCGTCCGTTGGTGGAGGCAGCGACATTCACTCGATCCTTTCCCTTAATTAATAACATAATGTAGGTACCTAGGTAACTAAATGTTTGATTGGAGTCGGACGCCCGGCGCACGCTAACGGTTGTGTGTTGCGCAGTCGAGATGGCGGAGTTTTTCACGGAGGGACGCGAGTGCGTGAACTGCGGAGCCATCCACACGCCGCTGTGGAGGCGTGACGGCACCGGCCACTACCTGTGCAACGCGTGCGGCCTCTACAACAAGATGAACGGCATGAACCGGCCGCTGAAGCAGCCGCGGCGGCTGGTACGTCAGCGCAGCGCATCACACGCGCCGCTCGCGCCGCACGACGTACGCACCACTCACTCGCATCGCATAGCTCTCTCCCCTCTCCCCTCTCGCCCCTCGCCCCGCACCGCGCCCGTCGCGCGTCCGCTCCGCGCGAGCCCGAGCCCGAGCCGCGAGCTCTAGTGACGATAAGTGTTGTTGCAGTGGCCGCGGAGAGGACGCCGCCGGGCGCGGATTACTACAAGGGCTTCCTGTATAACGGAATCGCGTCGCACTCGCTGCCCGCGCCGTCGCCGCTGCCGCACACCGCCACCCCCGACTACAAACAGAAGAAAGGGGTACGCAGCCTATGCAACGCCTCGCTAACCCATCGCTTGTCCCGCTAACCGCACCGCTACACTCCTCCTGTCGTACTTTGCGAGTCAACCTTCCTAACCGTTTGCTCTGTGTGCAGATGGGCACTAAAAGGCCCGGCATGGCGTGCACCAACTGCCATACGACGATGACGTCACTGTGGCGCCGCAACGTGAAGGGAGAGACGGTGTGTAACGCGTGCGGCCTCTACTTCAAACTGCACAACATCAACCGCCCTCTCGCCATGAAGAAGGATGCCATTCAGGTACTGACGGCCCTCCTCATCTGCCGCCTTGCCGGTTCTACCTGTTATCCCGCCAACGGTAATCGAATAAATCGATTACAGGCTTTGATATAGGTACCTTATATACGCAAAGCAGAGCAGAGGTAACCGCTTTTACTATTAATTCTTCCAGTTTTTTAACAAGATTTTTTTGGAGATTTTCCTTATCATCAAACAAGAAAATCTAAATTAAGACTCTTTACTACCGAAACCGTTTCCTTCGAAACTAGGAGCGTGATGAGAAACCGTTATATTACTTCCAAAAAACCCGGGTCCAGTTCGTCCCATGCTCAATGTTATCAGACCTTAAAATAAATACTTTAGTTGCATGAAGTTGCAACTTATGCCTAAGATTACTTTAAAAAAGTCGCGTAAGATAAGTTTCAATCACATCGATCTAATTAAATGTTTGTTTTGTAAGGCACTGATGTTTGACGTTTCAGACGAGAAAGAGGAAACCGAAAAACAGCAGCATAAAGACGGACCGGAGCCTTAAGAGCAACATCTCCCGCGCCGTGTCGTCCGGTGCCGTTAAGATGGAAAATTTGCGTGAGTACTGACTGATTTACATGAAACATTTTATTGTTGGCGAGCGAACTCGGCTCTTGCACCGCGACCTGTATGTCACCGGAGGCGCAATGCGTCACGGCATGCGGTGACATGGAGACGGGGGTGTATCGTGTCGTGCGTGATGCAGAATATCGTGTTGCAGTGGAGAGCGGTACGGCGCGGTCGCCGCTGCCGCTCGGCTACTACGTGCAGCACGCACTCAAGCTGGAGGAGCCGCCGCCGGCGCACCACGCGCACGCACACACGCACGCGCACACGTCGCACCTGCACCCACACATGCACGCACTCTACGAGGAGCTGGAGTACCGCCGCGAGGGCGCAGCGCCGGCCGCCGCCGTCTCGCTCGCCAGCAGCTGAGCGGCGGCCACAGCCTGCGAGGAGCGAGCGATGCGAGTCTTATCCTTCACTTGTATGTTAGGCGATGCTCGAGAGCGATGATGTTGCAGTTATAAAGGCGTTTCGCTGTTACCAAATAAACCTAGAGTAGGAGGGCCGGCCTCGAGCACGGCCGATCGCCTGAAGCTGTCTCTTCGATGAGGACCGACGCGACGACGCGACAGCTTCGATGGTGATTTTTGTAATTCCTATCGCAGTAAGGTGCGTTTGTTCCGTTATGTAAGTGAACTAAAGTATACTAAGATGGTTTAAACTCCATGACTTCAAGGTACATTCCAGGAATTTATCAAAGTAGCGAGTAGTTAGTTAAGAGTGAATGGACGCAGGCACTCCTCCCGAGTGCTTGCGAACGCGCAGGAGGAGACGCACACAGCTCATTACGAATCTCATGCGTACAGTTGTACAGTTACGTACGACTGCTGTTTATTACTATTCAACAATTCAGCTATAAGCCATTTGGGTGGCTCACAGACTCTTTTACCTCTTTCCAAAACCGTGAAGCCATCTATAAATAATATATTCCATAAAACTGGTTTTCACAGTTGATGAATAACTTGGAAACGGCTCTATCAATTTTAACCAACCAAGCTAAGCACCATCCCAGATAAAACATATTTCTTACAAAACGACCGCATTCAAATCGGAGCTTTACTTTTAGAGCTACAAGGGCACAGACAAATAAACAAACAGACAGACACACAACGCCGTTCATCTTATAACACCCCCTCCCGTTTTTCAGTCGGGGGTTAAAAAGAAAACTTACTAATGGATGTATGTAAACTTACTGGCTTCATTATGTACACTTTTCGAGCAACTGTATTGAAATGAACTGACCTGTATTTCGGCGCTAATTATCACTACAGCGTGACAAACCTGCGTGACGCGTCAACATACAGAACATACATCACACAACTCGTTTTCAATCGAGATGTAGGCAATCAAGGTTAGGTTTGGTTTCCCTTCGCCTTATACATAGTATCTTATCTACGTGCATATAGTTGAATAGTTTTCTGCAAAAAAAGGCGTTGTGAATGTTTTCCTTTCAGAACAATGGGTTAGGTGTGTGTGTGTTGTTCATTATATTATTGAAATAATGAAATACATAAATTAATTTATAAAAAAATATTTGTTGTGCTTGTTTGTAGCCGATCTCTAGTAAATAAACGATTAGATCTGAAACACCTCTCTAATATTATGTTTTTTATAATAAATCAATAATTGAAATAATAATTAATAATAAATATTATAAAAGTTATTTTGTTACATGTAATAGAGTAAGTAGGTAGTTATAGTGTAACGTGCGCCGCGCCGCGCCGCCGCCGCCGCCGCCGTGTCGTGTCGTCGCGCGCGGCGCCGTCTATGGCCAAATATTATACAACATAGTGTCCGCTATGCGATGTTATACTATTTATAAATAAATATATTATTTTAGTGTTGATGAAAAGCAAATAGATTGATTTAGTTACTTATAATAATAGGTATTTTGTGTAAATATTGTTTATGAATTCAGAAGTAAGTACACGTTAATAAATGAATAATATGAAGAAACTTTGTTATTATTGTTTAAGTACCTACCTACATCTACATAATATTGTTGATCGAGTGAGCAAATATTTCGGTGTCATTCGGCATTCGATTTCATTTAGCGAATCGGCGATGTATGTTTGTTACTAGAGCATAACTTTCGAATTGCTTATCTGGATCTGCGTAGAGTTTGGTAGATCGATAGATAATATTACCATAGTTTACTGATTGCTAGTTCAATCGCAATTTAAGTTGTAAAGTTACAAGTTACATTTGTTCAACAATTTCTGATAGGAAAGGTAAAATTGAGATGGGCCTGTAGTCTTTGAGAGAAGTTACAGCACACTTTTTCGAGAATGGAAATAATAAAAGCTTTCTTCCACTTGGCGCGAAAACAATCGTAGAGAAGTGATAAGTTACATCATGTCCGACACCATCATGACCGACAGATTTAGTACTAATGCTGGAGACTATCCTCCATACTTCGGTCTCGCAAACAGCCTCAAAGCAATAGGACTTAGGTACCTATTAGTTCCCTAGTGGTAAATGCGATAAGTGAGCAATAGTTTCTGCTTTACGTATATCGTTTATTTGAAAAGGAATAGACGAGGAATGCCTATTTAGGTCGTTAGCATTGATAAATGTTTTCTATTCCTGCCAAAGTCGAGGCCATCAAGTACTTTCCACATATTGTTAGTAGTTACTCCTAAATAGAGATACTAAAATATGATTACATTAATAAGTAGGTACGTGGTAGGTAGGTACTGGAGATAAAATGGATACGATCATGATTCCGGCGGCAGGTATGTAGGTTAGGTAGGTACCTGTGTTCCGTATCTTATGAATAACATTAACACAATCATTATGCAATATTGTCATAAACTCGAAGCTTCGAGAAAATAACAAATAATCTTTCATCAAATAAGCCGGTAGGAAAGTTAAGTACCTACCTACCTAAATGAAAGTGAAAAATACTATTTCCTATAGGTAAGCCACTTGCGAACGAAGACGTTATAATTTTCTTATTTTCAGAAATACCTGTAATATAAATACTTAAGTACTGTTTAGTCGCATTAAGCATCGAAGAATGAGCACTTTTTGTTCGGTCGCTGAAGCCCTTTAAAGTGCCTACATATTATATTATGTCCAGTGAAGACGCACGTCACGTACGCTAGGTACCAACATCGTCATATTTGCTTACAAGCAACACTTCATGGAAATCGAATGCGTAGTGAAGTGAAGGGCATCAGGGTGGAGCGGCGGGGGCAGGGGGCGAGGGTGAGTGCTGAAACAATATGGCGGCTTATCGCGAGTCACGTGCACCGGCCCGCCCGCGCCCCTCGCAATACATTTTCACGGAAAATATTGGACGATAAACAAGATAAGATCGCGATGAGGTCGAGCGGCGCCACTCGATAATCCATCCACCGGTGTCGATCAGGGTATCGCAGGATCAGTCGCACACCACCGGCACCTTCCTTCCGCGTCATCTCACACTGCACTCCATGGCGGCCAGCATCAGCACCCCGCACCGGACGAGGGCCATCCCGCGCGCAGCCAGCCCGCGGCGGCGGCTCCACTGTAATGAGTCGCCGCCGGCGCAGATACCGCCTCTCCTAATCAAATCTCCGAGCCTGTATCTGATAATTAGTCCGTATCGGGGATGGTATCGCGGTATCTCAGAGATACGACGAGCGAGAGCCCGCGGCCAGCGGGCCTTGCGCCCGGGGTGAATGCAGCTCAGCTAGGCGAGGGGCGACGCGGGGGGAGGAACCCTGGCGTCAACGTCGTCGCCGTCGCTGTCGGAGGCAAATATTAGCCGAGCGCTCGTCTCCTGTGTTTGCTCGGCTTATCGCGTCTCCGGCAACGCACCCAGCTGCACACGGCGCAAGGCTCGACGCGGTGCGTGTGCGGCCGCGTCCGCACCGCACACGCACCGCACACGCACTGCAGCGAGTCGGGCAACCCCCCACGTTACTCACCCACCGTTAACTAAGTAGATACAGTATCTGCTAGATACGATTAGGTATCAAACCTCAACTCTAAGATAACCGGTCTCACATTAGCGCCTAGTTAAGATAAACGAGATAACAATTTGCATATCTTAGGAAGGCGATAGGGCCGCACGCGAGGCGAGGGTATCTATCTATGGGGTCGATGCACTGAGATATGGTAATCGCACCCATGGACCTGCCGATGTGAGTATGCCACGCCCGCGCCTTTACCATTACGTATTCTGCAATATCTGCAGTGATTAGAGTCAGCTGGGAAACCTGATAGATAATACAATATTACATTTACAAAATAAATAATTAATAAATTATAGGTAATATTTTCTAGTATTCTTTATTTTCTAAAATCTACTTATATATCTATATAGTCTACTTAGTTCTTATTAATATTGAAACCGAACACTGCATTGCACAAACGTTCTTCGCGTAAAACAACAATATTTAGTAATGCAACGGGCTGAAAAACTGAAATGAAGGCAATATTATAAATAGGTAGGTAAGGAACTAGTGGTACTAGGTGCGCGTGCGCACACCTCCTTATAACTGAATCAGAACCTTAATATAAGGAGTATTCAAGAAGCATATGAATTTCGTAGCAGTCTCGTAGCACCTTCGTAGCACGAATTTATTAGGCAGCAGGTACATAGACGAACTAACTTTATTTGTCTTCAAATCATCTCAGATTTGAAGAGAGGTAAGGTGACCTGATTCCCAGCGCGAGATGACTGGATGGGAGTGGAAGGTAGGCACATAGGTTGTTATCTAGCTAGCTATGCTATAGTAACGATATCGATCGCCATGCCCGAAGTGGAGTGCGCTATCAGATATAGCTGACAAGTGCTCAACACATCGACCGCGATGGTTGCGTAAGCTGACATCACCTATATATATCTCTCTCTCTACTCTATCTAACAGCCTCTACATCACTATTTTGCGAAAGATTTATGATAACGAACAGTCAATAAGGTTTAGTTTGTTGGTGAAAAGTTTTTAATTAAATGTTTCAGTAATTGACAGCCGTCATGGCTCAGTTGGTAGTAGCTCTGGCTTCCGTGCTGTGGGTCGTGGGTTCGATCCCCACCGAGAACAAACATTTGTGTGTGTCCAAGGATATTTATTTATTATTTATCAACGTCTTTATAGTAACAATAGAAGGTACGAATCAGCTATAACCCGCGTCTAGTATTAACTTTGTTTCTCTTCATTATGCAGATGAGTCCAATGAGCTGAGATTCATAATTATAACACGGACCATTGTCCAATGTCAATTACCAACTGGTGGTCGGAGAACATTATGTAAGTCAAAACTAAACAAATATGTAAGTCAAGAAATTAGTATTTAACTCGCTGACTACAATAAGGAAATCAACAAAATACCTTCCTACATCTATACTATTATAAAACTGTAAAAAAGCCAAAAATTAAAGATAGGGATAAATTAAATATGCAGATCTACCAATTTCAATGAAACTTATACCATTCAGAAGCTCTTTTTCCGGATTGAAACATAGGCTATATTTTATTGCAATCAAAGACGTGGACTCTTAGATACAGCTTGAACTCTCTAAACCAAAAGCAGCCTTTGGCACAAGGTTCATCGTATGCTGGTTGACAGATATTTTGGTGGAAAGTTTCGCACGCGTACGTAGTCGCGGGTATCAGCTAGTAATAAATAAAGTAAACGACCTACGCCGTTCAAATCCTAGTTCGGGGCTCAACAGACTCTGAAACCAATCCGCGTAGGTGTAGGTAGGTACTAAGTGCTACTTAGATATTTATTAGGATGTAGTTGAGATAGTGGGCAGGGCACACAGTGACAGTGCCAGATGTAACATTTATTTTACAGGGGTGGGGGGGGGGGGGGACGCTTTACCCAGCTCGGGTTTTCCCTGACAAATGTTTCACCCTTTGGTAGACTCAGAGCTTTTGGGGCTTTAGCTACGCTGATAAACTAAAACCATTCACCAGCAGTACGGTGCCAGTATGTAGATAATTAGACTAAAGAAGTGGCTGAATTGTTTATTTATTTATGCCCAAGTTTCAATAATATATGGATGAACAATAATGTTGCGATTGCGATGCGAAAGCAATAATAAAGCATGATCAATCGCTTTCAGTAAAATATTGCGGTGCGGCACGGTGCGAGGCATGACGCACGGCGAGGTGATCTGGTATCGCGTCAAGTGCCTCTATTCTATGTACCTACCTACGAGCTACGTACTAAGCAAATAGCTCTTCTCATTGCTCAACATTATATTTTGTGCGATGCTTGCTTATCGATCAGGTAATGCGCGTAGCACTGAATTGGGTGAGCCAAATAGCTCAAGGCTCCCTGTATCATCGCTATTGACACTAAATATGAATTATAGATAGCGTAAAGCTGTGTAGGTATACGTGTAGTTATGTAGACATAGGTAGGTACGTAGCATTAAGCATTCGCGCAGGCAAGACGAAGGCGTGCAATGACAATGGCACAGCCAGCGGTGCGTGATTCATTCACTTACTATATTGGGAGCGTGTGTCATACACTCCTTGGAATCGGAAAACAATTGTTTTGAAGGGCTGCATAGGTTTAGTTGGATATTCTTCGAATGTTGCTAAACTCCTGCTAGATGACGAATAGGTTAGGTATATAGGCGGAGAAATGCAATAACCATTTTACACTGGAGGCATATTGACGATGAAGATGACTTTGGGTTCTGTTGGTTAAATGCATACGTAATGTAGGTCGGAGTACTGCGCACTAGCAGTTTTTCTAAACCAAAAACCACCTTCTTTGGGTATGAAAATACTGACAGTAATGTCGAAATTATGTTTTGGTACAATAGAGAGTAGGTTAGGTACCTACCTATGTAGGTTTTGTTTGTATTTTTGTTGATTTTTTTACCGTTGTATCTACATGAGAACCCCTTCTGAGGTCCTATAAAAGAGGTCAGTGACACATCGATTTCAAAAATGTTCTTAAATTTGGTCTCTATAAAATACTTTTTTAAATACCTATTTATTTACTTTACGAAGATTGTCGTATCGTCGAAGACTGTACATACAATTAAAGTTTAACACTAATGTAAATAAGTAAAACATCACTTAAAAGTCTTCACAAATAGCTACAATATAGCAACATCAAATAAAGGTTGTCTGGAAGATCGCTTATAGCGATAAGACCGCCTCATGCCTGTACCTTATACTTGAAACTTATATTTCTTCTTTTCTTGGTGTGCTCTTCATTGCACATCTATCTACAATACAATAACAAATGTATAATACTTATGTTATTATAAGAAACAGAATAAATATCGACTGTAATCGCTTGCCGGACGTTTTCAAAGCTGCGTTAACGCGTCAGAGGTTTGACAACGTCCAGCAGGCGATTACAAATCGCTGGCTCGCATAACATATTATTGTGTAAGTTTATTCGACACTGGTAGGTACGAGTACGTATGGGTTGGTTTCCTTGCCCCGCGGGACGGGTATTGTAGGGACCAGTGTGTCCCTCCGAGCGAGTCCTGAACGTTTTGACCGACGACGTATCCTGCCACCTGAGGGTTCTACATACTCGCTGACAGGTAAGCAAAGCCATCAGTCAAAAGAATCCACCACATAACGAGCAAAAGGTTCTAATAGAACACTGCAGTGATCACGGCTCCTTGCTTTTGATATTTTGAACTTGCAACAGTTTCAATGCAACCCTTATGTAGGTTCTTCAAATGAAGTGTTGTTTGAGGTCATATTTCGTAGGTCGCCGAAATGGGCATAAGGCCCCCGGTTTGTTTGTACGTGTATATCGGTTGGTTACATTATTTATTTTATCCAAATAGTAAGCAATGTCAGAGTTGGTGCGGTGCGCGTGCAGATTACCGCTATCTGGTAATTAGAGCGATGATCGATGTCTCAAGTAAGCCGATACGATAATGCGATCTGCGATTACGTATCGCGGTTATCGCTCTTTATTATTCTATCGTAAATTAATTACAATGATCGCTGGACTGCGCCTATACCCCACACCACACACTTATTTATATTTATTGGCTCTAATACTACCTACCTACTCATATAAAAACGAGGATATAGTCAAAGGCATAATAAAAAGCTACAAAGTAATTTGCCTAACTACGAAAACTCAACAATACTCAGCATAATCCTACTAATATTATAAATGTGCAAGTGTAGCTGTTGCCGCCGCCGCCGCCGCCGCCGAGCCGCGCACCCGCCTCGAGGCTGCAACTACAAGTCCGGTTTGAATAAAACTTGTAATAGAGATATAGGTAGTTCGTAGCCTGGATTAACACACTGGCTACTTTTTATCCTAAAAAATTAACGAGACGCGGAAATTTAAATTTTATTGACGTGATTTGCCTTACACAGAACTTACCATTGGGCCTTACACAGAAGAGGAAAAACAAATTGTGTCCTGTGGGGTAGTCTCTATCTGAACCAGTCTTACGAATGATAAAACAAATTAATAACAATTCACTTGGGTCAAATTACTAACTTTGGAAAAGTTCACCTCACTATTGAAGGTTAAATTAAAAAATTGCCTACTAAGTAGCTTTTTTATCGTGCTAATATGAAAGCATAGGGTATAGTATTATGATCTGTGGCATAGGCAAGTTTTTAGAAATACCGAACCAGAAACAATATTGTATCACGTATTTCGATTTTTTATTTGACGTTGAAATTCAACTATAAATTTGAGTTGAATTTCAACGTCACATTAAACACTTTAGATCCAAATCTTTTGTAACTTGCACTAATGCTAGGAAGCCGGTTATTATGTATGGAATTTTGAATGGAATGATGGAACAAGCTGATGGCTCACCTGATGTTAAGTATGATTGCTGTCACTACACTGTCACACCTGTTGGAAAGTTCAATTTGTATGCAAAATACTCATAAGTGCTATTTTGTTTTTATTCGTTGTATTTTTTTTATTACAGACACATACTGACGCACGTCTGTAAAAAGCAGCTATTTGCTAAGAGGTTCATCGTATGCTGGTTGACAGATATTTTGATGGAAAGTTACGCACGCTTACGAAGTTGCGGGTATCAGCTAGTATTTTATATTTATGAGATATATATTTTCATTTAAGCACTGCCTGCCTGCATCTTAATAATTCAGATTTCATCTAAACTAAGTATTATGTTCAAGGTGCCGGTTTCATACTTCCGAGTCGTGCGGAAGTGTCAGACACATTTTTTTATTAACCCATACTATCCCACAGCTGGGTAAAGTTCTCCTCCATATCCCTCCAGTTCTTAGGATCACCGGCTGCCTTGTCAGACACATTACACAGCTTTATTTCAGTCAGTCAGGCAGTCGTTTCTGAAAAAAAAACCCTGAAAAGTTGTACCTTCAGATATGAAAAGTCAGGAAAATGCGTTTTCATAGATGAGTAGTCGGCGGGCGGCAAGGCATTCGTCGCGTCGTACAGTAGCGCGGGGTAGGTCCGCCAATGGCGTGTGTCGATGTCACGCACACACGGACACAGCACCGCACCCTCCCCGGGGCGCGGTGCTGAGTGCTGACTGCGCCGCGTTATCAGATGATAGCCGCGGCGCAGATAGCCGTCCGCGTCCGCGCCGACACACGCGCGCCCCGCGCTCTCCACCAACACAATACTCACTAACATATACTAAACTATTGCAGTGCTTTATATAAACGTTAACGGTGAGTGTTTCTATTTTCAATTGCTTTATGCTCGCCAGAGGTATTTTTATTTGAAATTAAACGACTGTTTCAAGAACCTCCGTGATTAAGTTCCTGTAATTCAAGTCATTTTCAGAATATTAAAGAAACTACTGGCACAGATCATATGAACCTACTGGTAACTACTATCAACAAATTGAAGAATATTTTTTTTATTAATTAGGTACGTATCTTTAGATTATACATAAAATTATTACCTACTTTTATACAAGTTAGTAAACGCTTAGGGTTTCTAATTTCCGGCAATCTTACAATATATGTTTTCATGCAATTCCTTATAAATAACAAAAGTAGGCGCTATTCGAGATTAATGCCCACACGTATTCTTAGTTGTTACCCCGAAAATCCTCGCTTCGATTAGAGCTCGAAATAGTGCTTTGTTAGTAATTTTGACAACTATAACAACCAAAGCACTATTTCGAGATAGAGTCGAGGCGAGCATTAATCGAGGTAACTCTAAGAATATGGGCCTGATGGCGTAGTTCCTCGCGACCAACGTCTACAAGAACATTCTAAGATTCACTTTAGCGTCACATTAACTTTGGTTCAACCGTTAAAATCGTGAAAATATTTTATACCAAATCCTTACCTATTTACCAAAGTATAAATAATATTAAAAATAGTCATTAGCATTATTACTGTAGAATAATAACAGGAAATGATTCATATTTTAGACCACCGAAGTCTTATTATAGTAATTAGTGGTTTGTTATTCCTTATACCATTTGAATTGAACTATTTTAAATAATAATATGCCAAAAATACAACAATGAGTATTTTTAGTAACAAAATTATTTTTTCAACACACTTGCTCATAAAGTGGCTCTATGGTCACCGCAATTAGGCACATAATGACACCCATAATCAAACTGTGACTTTTTCATTGCTATAACTCACAAGTGAGTTATAGATTTTTTTTTTAAATTTTATTGGTTGAGTAGCTTTGTTACTAAAAAAGTTTTTATTCAAAAAAAAGATCGTGTTCAATAGAACAAATAA
The DNA here is from genome assembly GCA_918843925.1 of Eulithis prunata. Lineage (NCBI taxonomy): Eukaryota > Metazoa > Arthropoda > Insecta > Lepidoptera > Geometridae > Eulithis > Eulithis prunata. Next base: position 66,986 of record OU974009.1, read on the forward strand.
ATGAATGTTCCTATTGCTTGCTCATTTCATGCAACTTCTTATTTAAATAGATAATTTTAACTCGTACGTGTTTAATAAATAAAACTTTCACTCAAATTTAACTTTTGTTTTCTCTGTAATAAAAGAAAACTTTTTCAACACACTTGCTCATAAAGTGGCTCTATGGTCACCGCAATTAGGCACATAATGACACCCATAATCAAACTGTGACTTTTTCATTGCTATAACTCACAAGTGAGTTATAGATTTTTTTTTAAATTTTATTGGTTGAGTAGCTTTGTTACTAAAAAAGTTTTTATTCAAAAAAAAGATCGTGTTCAATAGAACAAATAAATGAATGTTCCTATTGCTTGCTCATTTCATGCAACTTCTTATTTAAATAGATAATTTTAACTCGTACGTGTTTAATAAATAAAACTTTCACTCAAATATAACTTTTGTTTTCGCTGTAATAAAAGAAAACTTTAAATTCCCCATTTTTACGTGGCAGAATAGGCGCAAACCCTAAGCGCGGAAAATAAATAAAAAAAAAACCTCATCCCTTTAGTCTGTGGCCGATCGCAATGCGCGCGCATAGGAAAACTGATTATTTTTTCCCGCCATAGCGAAACATTTTTCACAACGCGTTTTCACTGTTGAAATTATTGTTATTTTATTCACAAGTGTGTTGAAAAACGTCGTATGATACACGTGTGTATTGGTGATTACCGTTCTCGGCTTTCTTAAGACCCTCGCCTACGGCTCGGGTCTCAATGGCACCTCGGCGGTAATCACCAATGTACCACACTTGTACCATAATGTACTATAAATTCCCCATTTTTTACGTGGCAGAATAGGCGCAAGCCCTAAGCGCGGAAAATAAATAAAAAAAAAACCTCATCCCTTTAGTCTGTGGCCGATCGCAATGCGCGCGCATAGGAAAACTGATTATTTTTTCCCGCCATAGCGAAACATTTTTCACAACGCGTTTTCACTGTTGAAATTATTGTTATTTTATTCACAAGTGTGTTGAAAAACGTCGTATGATACACGTGTGTATTGGTGATTACCGTTCTCGGCTTTCTTAAGACCCTCGCCTACGGCTCGGGTCTCAATGGCACCTCGGCGGTAATCACCAATGTACCACACTTGTACCATAATGTACTAAAATACAACGGCTTCAATTTGATAATGTACCTATTACATTCTTGTAGTTCAGAGAACCCTACTATATTAATTGTTGAAGCAAAAGCTTATAAGTATTAAGTACAAATAGTTAGGCACAAGACTTGGTCTTTCCGAAATATACCAAGAGTAACTAGTAGGTAAGTTCCTACACTTACCAGCATACATACATACATACATATACAATACATACATATACAATACATACATACATAGCTACTAGTCTCTTTTTTTCTACTTTTATTTGTTTCTTGGTAGTGTTGTTAGTTGTTTAGTTTACGTGTACTTCATGAATGTCTACCTAAAGGTATTTAAGTTGTTCTCTAAATAGTAACTAGTTGCCGCATTTCTGCAACTGAAGCTGAAATTCATTTAGAGACAATGGTATTTCCGTCTGATCAAATAGCAGTCTTGTTCGGCACAAATAAAATTGAATTGAAATCGTTTATTTTGCTAGAAGTATGGTTCTTACACTATATTATTATTATTATTATAAAAGTTTAATATGTAAAGTAAAAGTATATTGTTCTTATTCAAAAGATACCACTCGTAAACACGATAGCTAATTATAATACTCCCTTTTCACTTTCCCAATTATTGCCGACACGCAAAAATTAAGTTAAATAAATAAATATTGACGGACAGTGGGACATCACACCGCGCCTTCTAGTCCCAAACTATATGTACCTATATGTATAAGCAAACGGTAGTTATGAAGCAAGCGGTCACACTGTTTACCTGACACCACCTGCCTATGTAATTAAAGCATATGGACATGGACTGGACAGTCCCCTTGAAATATGGAGTTAAAAAAATAAATTAGTTTTTTTTCTCTGTACATGAGATTTTTGATATTATTCTTTTTACGTTTTTATTTTTCCTAATAAAAATTGTTATTACTTATGTAAGTTCTAAAACTATTTAATTTTTTTTAAATATAATTATTAAATTTAGATGTACAACTGTTATGTGGTGTGTCTTTACCCACTGTCCAAATGGTTAGTGAATGAATGAACAAATGATTTATTTGCGTGAAGAGTGGTACCTACGAGTACATGGTAAGAACTTAAATAATATTATTGATTCTCACACTTCGCCGGAGAAACCCACCATGCAAGATTACGCTTATTATGTTAATATAGTGAAAATGTAAGTATGGTGTCTAAGTATGGTATTTTTAGACCCTTTTATAACTTTACAACCCCTTCACTAATATACCTCATAATCATAACCAGTAAAGAAGTACTTCACCGTAGACTTACCAAACAAACTTGGTTGTTTCTGGTATTGTACGAATATGTCTATCTCCTAGTTTTTAGAATTACTTCTGTATTTTAAGGGTTTTTTAATGTCACAAAAAATGCTAGCGAAAACAATAGGCTTTCCTGATGCACTCAGTTTCCGGTATCGTTCATTTCAACATTACACAGAATTTCTTTATTTTTGGCAATGCGCTAATTGATATTAAGCTACATCTATGTGAGAGATTAAAACATTGTACCCATATAACATTACGTAAGTAATCACTTACGTGCTAGACTAGAACTCTATTTATATACCTACGCATCTAAATATTTGATGTCATCGATCAGTGTTATAATGAGTTTGCGTCGACCTACTACGAATATGGTGGAGATTTCCATGACCCCCCTTACCCTAATAGTAGTGTTTATTATTAGCTGGCCGTTATCAAAGGTGTCCCGGCGTTATCGCGGGACCGCGAGCAAACAGAGCCGCGCCATAAACCTCACGTCCTCCTCCACCGACAACATCCTAAACTGAACCTTACCACCGGAGCCAAGAGTCCAACTTAGATCACAGGTAGACAGCGGCTAGCTGATTTGCAAGAATAAGCCTAAATTCAGTGACATGAGAGAATACTTCGGCTCGAGCAAGGCAATATTTACGCGTCGCGAGTGTGCACACATCGCGTCTTCCGTCGCATCGAGTTCACGGGCCGGCGGCGCTTGCTTGTTTCCAATTAAGCATAAATATTATTTTTAAAACGAATAAACCCAGCCAGATTTATATCTTTAATAAAATATAAATCTGGCCGAGTAAGTACTTGCTAAAAACGATAAACAAAACTAGAAATCAGTTAAACTTTTCCAGTAACATAATCTAAAACTGTCCAAAATTAAATTATGAAATTGTCTAGGCAGGTAATTAAATATAGTCATGTATCCCGCACGTTAAGCTATCCCGATGTATGTGAGCCTCTCACCTCAGCTTCGCACGGCGATGGCGCTAGTCATGTTTCCGGAGTCCGTCTTCCGCTCCACAACCGACAATCTGTTTATTTGTCCAAACCGGCTGTCGAGACCATTCATTTACAAACGCAGAAAGATGAACGACTGACCAGGGAAGTAGGTAAGAGCTGGAGGCACTACCATTGATGTTTGTTACAGAATAAATCATGGAAAATGGTCAGCAGCAAACGAGCCGGGAAGGCGAGGAGGAGCCGCGAGAGGAGCCCGGCGCCGCCGAGGCGCTGCAGCTCGTTAAGAGCGAGGAGCGCCTGCAGGAGCCCGACGAGCAGCACCAACATCAGCACCAGCACCAGCAGCTGCAGCACCAACTGCAGCAGCAGCACCACCAGCACCTGCAGCAGCAGAGCGAGTTGCGCTGCGAGGCGCCGCAGTCCATGTCGGTAATCACGCGCCGCGGTCGTACCATCACCGCCGCCGGACACATCACCGAGGACGAGCTCGCTGACGACGGCGTCAAGGACGAGCCGCCCGAGGCGCCGCCCGGGGACGAGCCTCCCCCTCCCCCGCCGCCGCCGCCGCCGCCGGCCCAGCACGCGGCGCCCGCGCTGCTGCACTACGCGCTCAAGCTGGAGGAGGCGGCGCACTACGAGGACGAGCGCATGCGCGTCTCGGACGTGGACGCGGCGCGCTACCTCGCCTTCAAGCAGGAGCCGTACCGCGTGTCCGCGTCCGCGTCGCCGCCGCGCGGCCTCCCATCGCGCGTCCGACATCCCGCCACCGCCAGCGCCGGCGCCGGCGCGTTCGGCCGCGGTCTGGCACTGCGCTACGGCCCTCCTCACCACGTGATCGTGCAGCAGGACGCAACCGACGACGAGCACGCGCAGGACGCCTTCCTGGCGCACAAGGAGCGCGAGCAGCACGCGCAGGCGCAGGCGCAGTACGCGGCGGCGGCGGCGGCGGACGCGGACGGGCGACAGTACGCGGCAGCGCTCGGCGAGCAGGCCTCCGCGGCACTCGAGATGATCCAGACGACGGCGCTCGGCGACCAGCAGGCGGTCGGCGTCGCCTACCAGCCGGTCAAGTACGAGAGCCGCGCCGAGGGCGAGGCGCGCGCCGGTACCTACGCGAGCCTCCAGCCGGTCACGTCGGTCGGCGGCGGCGGCGGCTCGTACGCGTACGCCGCGCCAGCGCCGCAGTACGCCAGCGCGTACCCCTACGGCAACGGCAAGGAGCTGCTGGCGCTGTACGGCGGCGGCGGGGGAGGGGGCTCGGGGGGAGCGGCCGAGCGGCGAGGGGGAGATGAGTCGCCGCCCTCGCAGCTGCTGTACCGGTCGGACCCCACGCTATCGTCGTCGTCGCTGGGAGGCCGCTCTGCCCACGTCGTCTACAGCTCCGTGGTTCCGCAGTCGCAGGCCGTCTACGACGCGCCGCCCAGTCCTAACTCGCAACAGGTACTTACCACCAACGTTTGTAACGCATCTTAAATGGCATTGCACATTTTGTATAATCCTCGATCGAGTCTGATGAATATTTTGTATGCAGGTGACGCTCTACACGCACGGCAACACGGTTCAATACAAGGTGGGCGGTGACCACTACCTAACGCCCGGCGGTGGTGTGGAGTACGTGCCGGTGTCAGCTTACGATGGCTTGTTGGTAGAGGGGTACCCAGCGCCCAGCCAGCCTTGGCCTGCACACAACTTGCTGCCCATCGACGACGGATTTGACCCGAGTCAGTACTTCTTACGTTCACCTTTCAGGCTATACTGGCTAACTATTTATGGCAAGACATGATTGGCAGCTTCGAGGCCTAATAATATGATAAGGTATTTTTTCTTATCAATACCTGACAGTTACAATCGAGCTAAAGAGATTCACACGGTTATATGAGTAAAGTATTTACGTTATTATTATGATGACAGGCATGGCGGGCATGGGCGAGGTGAAGGAGTGCGTGAACTGCGCGGCCGCCACCACCCCGCTGTGGCGCCGGGACGGCACCGGCCACTACCTCTGCAACGCGTGCGGCCTCTACACCAGGATCAACGGCGTCAACCGGCCGCCCCTTAAGGGCCAGAAGGCCAAGCCGCAGCAGGCTTTGGTCAGTGTACTGTATCATTCTTCTAGGTATCTAAATCGGTTTTCCGTTATCTACAATTAGTTAATGTTGCGTTTCCTTTGCAGCCCACGAACGGCAACCGGCGCGTCGGCGTAACGTGCGCCAACTGCCGCACCTCCAACACGACGCTGTGGCGACGCAACAACAACGGCGAGCCCGTCTGCAACGCATGCGGACTCTACTACAAGCTGCACAATGTGAGTTATCTGCGCCATTGCACAGTGGGGTGTGCGAGCACCGTCGCACCGTCGTCGCGGTGCCCGCGGTGAGGAGGCCTGGTGCATCGATTACGACTGTACGCGATTAAAGAAATGTATCTAATCGCTGCAGCAGTTATCGCGGAACTCCTCGGCAAACACCGGGTCGCGTAAAAAACCTAAACACGGGGTCTCATCTAATCTTACGAGATAAACGCGGGGCTACCGACCGATAGAGAATTATCACCGCGGCCACGAATATTCATAATGAGATATATAATCTTTTATCAATTATCTCCTCGTGGTAGATACGCTTGTTTAAAGGATGATAGGAGCGCGAGGCGGTAGATTACGAGGGCTCCCCGGCGTCAGTGCCGCTCCGTCCAGCGCCAGGAGTAACGCGTGTCTGTGTTCGTGTGCAGGTGAACCGGCCGCTCAGCATGAAGAAGGACGGCATCCAGACTCGCAAGCGTAAGCCTAAGAGCATGGGGGGCAGTCCGCACTCCGCGCGCCCCGCTCCCGCACCCCTCTCCGGTACGTTCTACTCGTGACACCGTGACGCCCTGCGGAGCGAGTTATTTCAGGAGCTCCTTAGGCCGAATGCGCTATGACGCTATCGACCTCTCCGATCGCACTCGACTTACCATCGCTCCGGATAAAACCGAAGCTTCAGCTAGGCCTAAGCGGTTCCTGAAAAGAGTCGACTCGTTTCGATATCGATAGTGAAATGTTTAGTTTAGATGCTAGTTGGATGTGGTGAAGTGAGGGTGTGTGTATGGTGGTCCGCAGCGGAGATGCACTCGCACAAGGTGCTGCCCGCGCTGTACGCGGCGGTAGAGGGACCGCTGCTGCTGCCCTCGCGCCACCACCCCGACATGTGAGTACGAGTACCCCGGCAGGAGCTCCTTGCTACGAATCTGCGTAGCACCCGCGTAGCACCCGTGTAGCGGCTCCCAGCACCGGCTACGCGCCGGCTACGGCGTAGCGCTTTCATTATTCTTCACTTTCTTTCTAAAGCTGTGTCTTCGGTCAAATTGTTTCAACTGATGACGTTATTTCTGTATAATATATCTAGTTATTTATTTCTTCGCGTGGTCTAATACGCATGCGCTTCTATAAGTGTGCACAAGTTCTGTACCTACCTACTTATTTATTATTATTTTGGCACTTGCTATCTATAACTTGGCACTCTGGATGTCGCACAATAGACATGCACTCGCGCTTCTAACGCTTTGTATGTATGTACATAACACTTTTCTAGGTTGTGATGTTTCATAATCTGCCTTGGTTCAAATACTCCTTGCGCGACCTAAAACTTGTTATCTGTGGAGGTTGTTGGTTTAGTAAATAGTTACCTATTTGGTAGAGTACGGTGTGCGTGTTCTAGCGCAGTGCTGAATGTTTGCGGTTCGCTTATCTTGAGGCTCGAATTGTAAGTCGTGTACTTTAAAGTTTCTTTTGGCTATATTTTTTCAGATTACTGCCCGAAAATTATTTCACAACGAAAGGAAAAAATAAAGAGAGGTATTACTAGTTAGAGATTTGGGTCAAAATTCGTACAAAAACTTTTATCATGGAGACCAAAACAAAAGAAAACCTATTTCGTATCAATTTGTGGAGGTCACTAACCTCTCTTTTACATTTGAAGTAGTAGTAGAAATTATTTTTTGGGACGCTTAGTTGGTGGTTTGTTCCATATTCAATCTTTTCTGAATATCGACCAACCACGACCATTTGCAGTGCTTTTTGTTGTCTTGCATTTAGTGTAAGAGGTATGCTTGCATTGAGTGTTATCCTCGGGGGCAGAGCTGCCTTAGTCTTGGCCGAGCTTGACTCCCAGAGCCCGCAACATCAGTAAGACATTGCTTTATTCCCTTAGATAATAATCTAGTATTATGATTTAGAGCCTGTTTGACACTGACCAACTGAGCTGTTCAAATGTGACTACATCAGTATGTCAGCACTGAACAGTCGGTCAGTTCCTGTAATGTGCATGTACTAGGGCAGCATTATTTTATCTAGCTATGTTATATTAACTCACATCGACGTTTTGATCTTGTAGCCTGAGTAAGGGTTTCGCTGTAAGGTTGAGATTTATGCCTTTTTTACCATACAAGAGCGGCAGGATTATTCATTGTTTGAAAACGTACCTACTCGTATATCCAAACAGCATATCGAATTGTCTCGACGTTATCTATAAAAAAAGCGTGAAGCGCAACCTTCAACGAAACCCTTACCTGAAAACAATATAAGTATAAGTAAGTATGATAGATTTCAGGCACATTGCTAGTGAGTACGTATCAACATTATTTCTAAAGAGATCTCGAGTATTTAGGAAAAGTTAAACATAATACTTATTTGTATTTTACAAGTTTTACATGAGAATTGTGATTTCAGGCTATCAGCGCTAGAACGCGGGGGCGGAGGCGGAAGCGGTTCAATGGGGCACTACCGCCCGCCCTAACGCCGCCCTTCCTCAGCCGACGGAACACTCCTAAGACTCTCGTACAAAGTACAAATTGTACATAAACCAACATTATTTATTTAATTCACAATGTGGAGAAGTCATTTAATATTGACAGTAGTTTAGAGAGCTGTAAAGTGTCTGGTGTTTACGTAAACGTCTACTTTATCGTACGAACAAAGTAAGTAATGTGCCTTTCAATTGTACATATAATAGGACGCGACGAGACATACTCGTACCTGCACGACGCACGACGCACGAAGGTAACATATACAACTTTACTACACTATAGAATAACACATCAGATGTTAAGATTTTGAAACGTCTCTTAATGTTGGATAGATACATACCTAGTTAAGAGGTTTTTTGAACTTCGGTATTGAATTCACAATGTATTTCGCTAAGCATGAGTAGAGTAGGTATGTACTAAGTATACTACTGCTGTTGTTTAGTATTCGTTCTATCAAGTATGTATTGTATGTACTCGTATATACAGGGTGTTACCAGACCACTTCCGAAAACTTGGAGGTTTCAATCAGACCATGATACTGAAAACATTAAGCGAAGAAAATCGCGAAAAAAAAAAATTGACTTGACTATGTCTTTTTAAATTTTTTTCTAGTTACATACACACAGTACAACATAATAAAACATATCTACCTAATTATCTCATTTAAAAAAGCAAAAAAACAAATAAAATAAATAAAGCAGCAATGTACACGCAGCACGCAGATTACGTCTACTACAGCATGAACAGCTGAGAGTTCATCGCGGGTCATTCAAGTACGCGACGTGCGAGCGACCTACGTTAGTACCTACCTACGTTAGTAGGCACTTACGACACAGAATAAATAATAGTACTACGCCTCGACCTTACCTACGTGAATGCGTACATTGCGGGCTGGCGAAATAAATACATATCTTTAAACATTGTTTTCTCCGGCTATAATTATTTTTCAGGATAACTGATTTTTTTTTGGTTGGGTTTTGGTGTGCTGTAGCTCCCCCTTTCGTTTTCGGAAGTGGTCTGGTAACACCCTGTATATTATTCTGTTTCTTACATACCTCTACTTATCTTAAGTAAAGTAGTGCTATATTGTAGCTATTCGCGAAAACTTTTAAATGGTAACTCAGTTATGTACATTAGTGTCAAACTTTTACTTGTACCGATAGCATAATCTTCCTATAAATACATTATGTAAATAAATTAAATAATATTATGGCAGCTTGGTGGTCTCTGTTCTGATTGTAGTTCTGACAGATCATTGTGTAACTAACCCTACTTTGGAATATGTACGGGCCATGTTTTTATTTGTTAGTCAAATTCAGATAATTGCATTATTGTGAGCGCTAGTGTATATTGTGTTGCGTGTGGTGTATATAGGTAGGTAGGTATCAGTAGGTATATAAATAAATAATTATTAGACTAAATTGTTGCGTGATGTGATCTTGCCAGTGTTGACTGAATACAGCTTGAATCCTAAAATACATTTTAATTAGATTTAAGGAAATCAAAGTTGTGAATATAATGCATTTTGTTATATATAATACGTACCTAGTAAGTAATGTTTTTAGCACCTTGGTGACGAATTTATTAATATATTGTATGTAGCTAAGTAATATAAATTTGTTAGACTTTTTTATTGCGTGTGATTATGTTGTATAAGTTGTAAGCGTGTGCGTGTGAAATGCGTGAGTGTGTATGTAAGGACAACTCTCTGTACAACATTCCAGAAACAATTTTACATTGTACGGCAAATAAAACAGTTGCCAACTACTTTTTGTTTCATTTAATTTTGCAACCTCATACAGGTAGGTAATGTACCTACTGAACTGACTGATACATTTTCCTAATTCTATGCCAATATCTTTGAAATAAAATAGGTATACGAACATATGGTACAACTACTGTAAAAGTTAATGTTTACATTATGAAAAAATATATTTTATTAATGCAACAGCTAAATCAGCTTCATACAATTTTAAAAGGACACAAAGCAAAAATTACGTATAAGCTCTTGTTTACTCGAAGTTAGTACCGGGTGTAGGCACCTAGGTAGTACCTATACAGTTACCTATTGAAGTCGTAGTTAAAAAAAAAAATTCTTTTTGAACTCAACATACAAGTTGGCATTTAAAAGATGATGCACGGCTCCTAAAGTATAAAAATAACATCATCAATCAAACTGATAAGGAATCGGAGCGGCTTGTTCATCTGATAACACATTTTGTAGCACAGCCAGCTCCTCTAGGCAGCCACTTGTACACTGTGTCTCTACCTACTACATTACGTACATTACCTACCTATATACTCGTAGGCACCTAATACGGAAATGAATGCTTCCATAACTTACGTATTTAAATATCATTCAAATGCCTGGCCTTCGTAGCCGTGCATACGAAGACACCACCCTTTCATGGTTTTTATGTCACGACCTATGTTTGCTTTTACACTAATGAATCCTGTTAGATCAACGGTAGTGTGATAAAAGGGGCGCGTCGAATTACACCTTGCTGGAGGTATAAGTTACACTGCCTTATACCTTCTATAATCCACACTTATTGTCGTGAGATAAGTTAGAGTTAATCTGTGCTCCTCTATGTAACCTCACCTGATGGGCCTGTTCAAGCATTATCATTGAATAAATATACTAGTAGTGCCATCTACTGACAACTTGACGAACCATAACGCCGACCGGCTAAGAATCCGGTAGCGGACGTCACAGTTGTTAGACAGGACGGTGCGTTAGAGCGCGCGGTAGAGCCTTCTCTGAGCATCACTATACCTTAGATTTATTGCGAGAGATGGCGCTACTCGTTTCCTATGAAGCAAAACCGTATCATACTAATATTACTAGTAGTTCGCCCCGAACTGAGATTTCGTGAGGTTCCCAAGATATAAAACTAACACCCTAATTTTACGAAAAATTTTAAAGCACTGACCATGGAAATCTTCTCAGATCCTTTTTATTAATGTGATCAGACCTTCGAGTGATCAGACTCCAGTTGACTCCAGTTGATCATTTATTGGGATGAACTAAAAATGTTTTACACAAAACTGATTTTCAGATCTGATGAATATTCACATATTTTGGAAACGACTGTACCAATTTTCACCAAACATGGCTAAGAATTATCCTAGATTAACCAGTTTTCTTACAAAAATCGCATTCAATCCGAAAACAAATACTTTCAGAGTTACCAGGGCAAAGACAAATAAAAACAAACACCGCACCGAAACAACACAAACCGTCAGACACCCCTTCCCGTTTTTTGGTCGGGGTTTGTAAAAGGTAAATCATTTTTATAGTGTTCCAGCGCAGTTTTGGAAAAGCGGAACACTTATTAGTCTCGCTGTGGTGTCTGTCTGTTAGCTCCACCAGAGCTGAACCGTATAAGCTAGAGAGTTGAAATTTGGAATAGTAATCGTCTGTTGAACCATAAAATTTTATAGGTATAGGGAGTCAAACGGGATATATAAAAAAATTTTTTACTTCCTTGAGTGGGGTAAATAAATAAATATCAATATAAATATTCTTGGACATTACACACATTACAACGGGTATCAAATGAAAGGCTAGAACTCAATTTATTCAACAAAAAGGCGATAATATTAACACTAGAAACAAAGACAAACTCGCTGTGCCCACCACTCCACACACAAAAGTGAAAAAACCGACTTCAATTTGATACGCCTTCATCATCAAATAATGATGATGATATCAGTTCATTGGGACTGTTCTATTGACCGTAAACACCACAGAAAAGCAGGAAAATACAACCGAATTCAGAACCTCGTCCTTTTTTGAAGTCGGTAACATATACTTAGCGAGAATCCATCTGATGACCAATTCCTTTAAACCCAAACAAGGCTTGGTTAATGCCGGTTGGTGTACTTACTTACTACGGACTACCGGGGTGCCTACCTTCCTGTTTTATAATCGGATGATGATGACGATAAGATGCATTGGGTATTGTCATGAAGTTCATTTGAACTGGCATCAATTTGAAACGCCTTCATCATTAAATGATAATGATGATGGCAGTTCATTGGGACTGTTCTATTGATTGGTAAGCACCTCAGAAACGTCAAAGGAAAGCAGAAATATAGCCTTTCAGATAAAAAATATTTTTTTAAATCGGTTCATAAATGAAGGAGTTCTGAGGTAACAAACATTAAAAAAATATATAACCGAGAACCTCCTTCTTTTTAACCGACTTTAAAAAAGGAGGAGGTTCTCAATTCGGTTGTATATATTTTTTTTCATGTTTACCAATCTGGAAGCACCTATACCCACTTCCAGATTGGTCCCGTAAATTTTTCATCATAATCGCCCGTAAATTATATTTCTTTTCATTTTTATAATATACTTCTCCTTTTCCGATGGGTTTCATCCTACTATTTTTATTTAACTTTTTATTATTTTTAAAGGCTTCTACTCTGGTCGAGAACACGACATTGCGTATTTTGCTTTCCTGTGACTTTTCCGTGACGTTTACGATCAATAGAACAGTCACATTGAACTGCCATCATCATCATCATAATCATCTGATGGTAAAACTGGAAGGTAGGCACCGGCAGTCTGTAGTACACCAACCGGCATTAACCAAGCCTTGTTTGAAGACGGGTTTGGGTTTAGTGAAATGATCATGAAATGGATTCTCGCTATAAGTTAACCGACTTCAAAATAGGAGGAGGTTCTCAATTCGGTTATATTTCTTTTCAGTAGTTTGGCAGTTAAATAGAGTATCTGGAAGAAACACGTGATCCACGTACACGACATTGCGTATTTTGCTTTTCTGTGGAGTTACGATCAATAGAACAGTTCCAATGAACTGCCATTATCATCATCATTTGATGATGAAGGCGTATCAAATTGAAGTCGGTTTTTCCAGTTTTTTAAACTTATAAATTATGTTATTTGAAGTCGGTTAAAAATAGGTGTACTCTACTTCCATTCCAGGCCTGACATAGTGCAAATTACAAAAGATTTGATCTAAAGTGACAAAGTTTTTAAGGGCAGTTGGTTGAATTTCCGACATCAAATTAAAAATCAAAATACTATAGGTACCTATCAGATAACATTGAGATTTTATTGTAGGCTGCCTTACTATTAGATCCTTGAGGACAAAAAAGACAAGTGAAACAATACATTTGGCACATCCACGGTATATAAGTAAATCAATTGTACGTTTGCAAATGCAACTGCCTAGGCGCAGGCATCCACCAGTAGGCACCTCGACATTGACAGAGATCTGAGTGTCGTGTCAACCATGTCTGCGGATTACAGTCGTGAGTTTACTTCTGTTCCTTTTCTGAATTAGCATGGAACTCTCACGTCTGCTACAAATGCAGTACAAGCGAGACATAGCTCTACGTGTATCAGCCTCTACTCTAGGCAGCGTTATCTGCTACTTGTCAATAACTTATGCTGGCGATAGGAGGCAATCAACGCGCTCATTAGCCAGCCGGCCCGCGCCCCACGGACCCGGCTCGGACTGACGGCAGACGGCAGCAGTGCTTGATATATTACTCGAACACTCGGATCTGTTAAATTGTCCGATTGATAAGTGGGCGGACGAGGATCCGAATTGCGGCCCGCCAGCGCCGCGAACTTGACGACCGAATATCGAATCTACCAGAACGTGTAAGGGCGCAAAGCCGCAAGCCCGCTCGCGGAGATACGATCTCTCGAGGCGATCGGATTCACGGATGAGCCGGTCCAGAGAGCGGGAACGGTCGCCACGGTTCGTTGGAAATTGCACTTTGCCTCGTGTGAGGTAGAGTTGAGGTTGGCACACGGCGCCGACGGCACTGACGGCCCGCGAGTCAGCGACGCACCGCTAATGTGTAACCGATGTCGCAGAGCCGGCACTAATGCAGCCGCGGCGCCGGCGCCCGCCTAAAACAAAAATCTACGACATTCCTGCGTTTAAGTCTCCCTTATTTCTTTTTTATCGGATCATGAAATAATAGAATAGGTACAAAGCAGCCGCTGATCCAGCACTCTGCGGCCGGCGGGCGTCGACGGCGACTACTTATCGAGCCACGTTCAGGCTCGAGGAAGAAGGTATGTCATGTCATGTAATATATTCTCGGGCGCCATGGCCGGCCGTGCCTCTCGGCTCGAGATGTGCTCGACGCGACGCGACGAAACGTGCAGGCACTTCGACGACAATACGTCTACTCTTCGGCAACATAATTTTTTCAAATATTATCGATTGCCTCATTTGACTCCACCACTAAAACGAATACCGGCATAATATTATTATAGCAAGCTGGAAATATTTCTTCTTCTTCTTCTTCTCTTCAATAATGGCCTGTGTCCGTCATTTCGACAGACAATTTTGCCAATGTCAAGTGTTAAAATTGTAATAAATAAGTCAAGTCAAGTCATTTGTCAAGTCGGCTGTCGTTTGTTTTGAAAAGAAAATGGTGGATTTTCTCTTCAAAACCTAACACGAATTTTCACATTCAGAAAAACCACTTTACACACATTTATTCCAATGGCTCACACTTTATGTTACGACCTAAGTATTATTGGTTAAAATTCCACCAAAATTAAACAACAATACTCACAATAACACAACAAAAACTATTAAAATAAAAGTGCTATGTGTCGTTTCAAAAAAATGTCAAAACTCGTGTTCCTGGAAATATTTCAATGGTCTAATTCTAAAAGTTGAACTTTGACATTGACATACAAACAGATAGGTAGGTACCATGCAGAACATTGGTTTACTATAAGGGTAAGGAACTAAGCCCTGACCACCACAATACGACCACGGCTAACCTCTAAACATCACAGGTGGGAATATTTTCTGGTTTCATACTTTTTGGAGCGTGATTTTGCCGTAGATCTACAGAGAGTAAACGGATTTTGCAGTAGTCGGGTTATTTATTTATTTATTTATTTATTTATTTATTTATTTATTTATTACACAGCTGCTTAGATAAAACTTACAGTCTAAGACCAAAACGTTTTATGAGCCATAATAGTAGTATTTAGATGCTTAAAAAACATATACAAAGCCTAATAAATTGTCTTAAATTTGTATGAAATATATCCACCTGAGGTGTCTGAGCAATGAGCATATTCAGAAGTGTGAGTGCGTGGGGCGTCGGCGCATACCGAGCTGTGTCAGTGTGGAAGGTGAGGGGCGCGAACAGGCGCCGCATGCGTGCCGCTCGAACGTACCGGTCGGGAACGTACAGAGTACACTTGGACAAAGCAAGGGGGTTATCTATTTTATCCCGTAAGAGTAAAAAGTAGTGTGTCATGAGAGCACATTTGCGTCTGAGTTCCAACGTATTCATACCCACCATACCAGCGATAAAGAGAGACGGATAAAGATATGGATAGTATCCAAACAGCTTTTTATATAGATACCTGCCAAACTTTTTCTGAACCTTTTCTAACATTAGATTATATTTATCTTCGTGAGGGTCCCACACCACAGAATTATATTCTAATTTTGATCGTACAAAGGCATAATACAATGTGAGAATAGTGCTTCTTCTGTTGAACCGCGCCGTTTGTCTCATAACAAAACCCAAAGACTTGTACGCACGGCAACATGCATCTGTGATATGAGCGTTGAAAGTGAGCTCGCTATCGAGCATCAGACCCAAGTCTCTTATTTGGGTGACACGTTCCAGCGGGACACCGGCTATGCCGTATGCATGCGCGTAAGGCGAGCGGCGACGAGTAAATGACATTGTCTTGCATTTTGATGCGTTAAACTTTAGGTAGTTACTCTCGCTCCATGCAACGACACTGTCGATATCCCGCTGAAGCGCCGCGTTATCTGCCAGGCTCTCTATTCCCAGGAACAATTTCAGATCGTCGGCAAACATGAGACATTTAGCCGTCTTGACAGCATCCGGGAGATCATTAATCATTATCAAGAACTGAGTTGGGCCGAGCGTACTGCCTTGGCTAACTCCGGATAACGTTAGATATGGGTCAGATTTAAAACCTGAAAGTTGAACATACTGGATTCGATTATAGAAATAATTTGCGAAGAATTTTAAAAGAATTGGTGAAAAACCTATGGCTGAAAACTTTTTTAATAGCACATCATTATGTACTCGATCAAATGCTTTTTGAAAATCAAAATAGGCTACATCTACTTGTCCGCACTCATCCATCTCTGACGTAGCGTAATCTACAAAGTTTATTAGGTTTGTCGTAGTGGACTTGCCTGCCAGGAAACCATGTTGATGTATGCTTAGATATGGACGGATTTGCCTAGTGATGTGCCTATTCAAAATTGATTCAAATACTTTCCCGAAAGCTGATAAGACGGCTATAGGCCTGTAGTTCTCGATCTTCGACCTAAGCCCACTCTTGGGAATAGGTGTCACTCGAGATATTTTCCAAGCAGCCGGATATGTTGCTGTTTTTAAAGCCAAATTAAAAACATGATGGAGTGGTTTTTTAAATGCCTGAACACAGTCTTTAATTATGTAGGAAGGAATCAGATCGGGTCCAGCTGACGAGTGGGACTTTAAACGTTTAACAGAGGTAAGTATGTCATCTGTGCTAACATAATCAAGTGAAATGTATGACGAGCAAAAATGACTAGAAGAAGCCGACTCAGCGGCATCAGTAGACAACAGTGGCTCATCAGTAAGAAAAACAGATTTAAAATATGTTGCGAAGGCATTTGCAGCATCCGCTCCTGTCACGAGTTTCCCATCATATTCGAATTCGTCACACGACTGTAGGGATGTCTGCTGCTCTTTCACAAATTTCCAGAAACTTTTTGGGTCTTGGCTGATGCTGTTTTCTGTGCGACGGATGTAATCATTATACGTCATATCTATGAGTTGTTTAGACTGAATAGAATCTGAACATTTCGTGGTTAAAATCACTACGACTTTCCTTAAATTTTTTTAAATGAAAATACTTATTTTTTAAACTATTAATAATTTTAGACGTAAACCATACAGGGTATTTTAATTGCGTATTTGGGCGATTATAGTTTGTTCAATATTTTTTTATGCCAAAAAATTAGATAATGTCTACCGTGAATTGTATATTAGCAAAATACCAGTAATATTTTGAGATGCTTTTGCTTAGATAAGTAAGGGAGCGGTAACTCAACCTTTCTATGCACGACTTAATATGAAGAACAGGCAATAATGGATACCTACATGTACCTACGTCTGGTCCTAAATGCCTATTATCTCATAATAGCTACACAAGGCATTGTATGAATGTAGCACGGCACAATGCAAGTCGCTGTAACCGACCAGGACGACGAGGACGACGCCGACGACGGCAGATAGCGTCAGAAGCACCGCCCACAACACTACAAAAGGAATTACAGAAACACTGCATCGCAACAATAAGCTACCAGGAACATAGCATAATCTCGTAATGTTCTGTTCTTGAAACAGAAGGAAGCACTTTCCCACGTGATTCTAATCGATATGGAATGTCAACAATTCCGTGTGAACATGCTTTGGCCAAGAATTAGGACTAGCTCAATAATAGCCTGTTATACATTGTAAGTAAACCTGTTTAGTTACATACAATGTTTGCAAAGGAGCGTAGTGAGACTAAGGAGTGAACTTAGCACATCATTTACTACATAGCAGATTAAAAATAAGTGTGAGTGTATTAATGTATTAGTACTATTGGTGTACTAGTTTAGCCTGCGATTTTCACAATACCTACATGCTTCCTGTGATATACATATTTATTTGCATCATTACATTGTCTGCCAAATTTTAAACTATCTGAGAAGAATTTAACTAGCATTCTGGAGACGAGTAGGTAGGTATACAAAAATCGTTACTCATGCATAGATCTGTTTGAGCAGACTGGCGAAACTCTCTAACTAGACTCGTACCTACTTTCGAAAACCGAACAATTTATGAAACAGAGGTCTAAATTTGAAGTTCGTTTCGTACAAAACGAGATTTTTAGTGTGTAGCTCTGGTAAAATGGGAGTCCCGCTTCTTAAAAACGTAGTCTTACAAGTTATTTGGATTTGAGTTAAGATCTCATACAAAAATCTATGCTTGAGCAGTAAATCACATACCTAAGTAAAACACCTAGCATCCGTATCCGTATAGCGTATCTACGTGTAAACTGCTTCACTAATGCGAGACTAAGCGGCTGAAGTCGCAGGTAACACCTAGTTTATGAGAAATGCATTCCCTTATCTCGATGCTCCATACTGTAAAGAGCGATTAACATAGCAACATAGCAAGAGAGGCCAGTGTTCAAAATGGTACCTTGATGGATTAGAAAAGAAATCAGTGCTGAAGATGGCTGATAGAGGGAAATAGAGGAAATTGTGACCACACTTATACCAATAAGGGTAGGAAAATGCCAAGGAGAGATTTATGCTATTAGTGGAGTGCAATCAGCACTGTGTGTGAGAACAGTAGTAACACCTGCATATTCTGTGGCAGGTCTCGCGTGCGGTGAACTGGCGAGGGCAGCGTGCGCTGTGCCGTCCACATAAACAAAGCGGCGCTAATTCCATTAGGGGGAGTTAACCCGGACATCAATTTGACGTGCCCATTACTGACCCCCTCCCCACCCCTCTCAGGCTCCTTCCCCTGCACTCGGAGGCTCTACCTGCAGCCCCCCGGGGGACTGCGACCAACGACCCACTGTTCACCTACATTGAAACGGTTGGTTATATTACAAGTTAATGTTTATTTTTATAATTGATTACTGTGTACCTATCCATACTGCACTAATTAGCTATTTTTGTCAACAAAGTATTCAAAGTTTAGCAATCTGAGTTTGTCATGTCATAAGCATGTCATCCATTGATGGTGTATTTTTTTATTTATTTCACTACCAATACCGATTACCAACACACACGTACCAACTTTCTACGAGCGGATAAGTTCAGTCGACAAATTGATTGTTTCTATGTAGAAACTTCATCCTAACAAACAACACATTTTAATGAGAACGAGAAGTTGATTGTTAACTGTTAAGTAGATACTTCTGTCCATAACAACTGCATTACCTCACAGGGTAATTTACGTGTGTTAACACTCTCGTGACGTAAAAGCTCGAGTAAGTTTACGCCGCGTCACGAATGAACTTTATACAAACATGATACTAGCGCAAGGCGGCGCGGCTGCAGTTCTCATGGCGCCCATGACGCGCTCGTGACGTCCACGATTTATGGAAAAGCGTATTTTCCATTATAGGCTGTGGTGTGCTCTGCGGGGGCGGGACTCCGGTCCGAGGCCCCGCCCCCGAGCGAGCGCCGCCAGCCCGCGCCGGCCCCGGGGCCCGCAGTGCCTCCGCGCGCGCCGCCTTGCACACACAGTACACACTGCACGCGTTATCTGATCCCACGGCCGCGCACGCAGATAACGATAGGGGTGCCTTTATTTCGACTGTCGTGTTGTGTCTCAGTGATTGTCGGTGACGCTGCTGTTTGTGATATACTGCTATCGGACGACACTGCTTTTTCAAGTAAGTGAAAGCAGTTTTCTTTGATATACCGTACGAGAATGTTGCAGGTTCACATAATCACATAAATCAAAACATATAAACATGTAAACCACATTGAAGAGCTTTTTTAGTGTGAACAATGCATGCAAACAGTTGCATCTGTATAAGTATCCAGTTATTTATAGCGATATTAGGAAGAGTGTGAAGCAGGCGTTGTTACACTTGCACTGGCAGCCGCTGCCGCCGGTCAGGCTGAGCAAAACCCCTCGCCCGGCCGCAGCAGCTTTCAAATGTACCTAGGTACCTACCTATAATAGATATTTGCATGTCTGTCTCCAACGAAGTGTATGATGCTATAATACGTACTTTTGCTAAGCGTTTTTGTTACCATACATACATCACGCAAAAAAATTGTATATTATGCAACTAGTGAATAAAAGACGGATTTAAAGCGAGGGCCATAAATGAATTCACGAGCAAGTGAAGGATTCATTCAAGTGTTAGAATCCTGAACGACGTGAGTGGTTCATGGCCCTCGGTATAAATCCGTTTCATTAAAGAGTTGCATACTATACTTTACACCATGATTACGAGAAAAAGAAAGATTGGAGGTTGTATAGCCAATGCTATACAACCTCCTTGCGCAAAAATAATTAGATGGAGGTCAAATATATTAGTGTGTTCTAAATTCAAACATCAAACAGTGAGTAAAAGGGCTTTTAATTCACTGTTTCAGTGATTAAAATAAGCTTTTTAGAGGGGGAATGGTATAAACAAACATAAATGCTTATTAGCGTCATATTCGTAAATAAACTTGTCTTTTTGTGTTCCCGTATGAAAAGTTACAGTAGTTAAATGAGTTGTGCATAACGTACTTATAGCTGAACTATAAAGACCCCCTTTTACCCCGACCCCCTTAGCTTAGCAGAGCTAAATAAACAAAGAAAAACATTATTGGTCATCCAAACTAACATCGCCTGTAGTACAATATTATTTAGCTACTTCGGGGCCCATCAGCGTTCTGTAGTAGGAGTCGCGTCACTAGGCGAGCTTTTTTGTAGTGACACTCAGCTCGAAACAGGAATGTTATGGCTTCAAGTTTTGAAGGAAAAATTCACCATGTTTCCTTTAGAACAAACGTCAGCCGACTTGACGAATGTGGGGTGAAGGTCTTTGCTTAACAATGAGACAGTATGGGCTAGTAGTAATAGTAATTCTTGATTCAAGCAATGAAACGAACATGTTGAAAATAATTGACTTGTGATTGGTACCTAACCCCGCCGAGGGGTTGGCATAACATAGGTTAGTCACGCGCATCGCATCGCATCGCACGCAGCACGAGCCGCGCGAGACGACACTTCACGTCGCGCGTCGGCGACGTTGCACAAACCTCGCAAAAACTAGCAAAGTGGCCCAACAGAGTTATTGAGCTATCCGATCTGTGTGACAGACCCAGCCCCACCGACTAATTGTTTGCGGGAGAGGGAGGGCTAGATGCAACGGTAGCGATGGAAAAAAGGACAATGAACAACCCCAAATTGGTAATCCCCTATAAATAACCGGGCTCCCAACGCGCAGGCGCCACGCTTTTTTACCTTCTCTCGTCTCGACGCACTCGATACTTGCGGACAATGGTGCGGCGAGATAACGAACAGCTAAAAGCATTATACGTTGTCACGGAGTCGACTATTCAAATCTGGAGCGCTTTCGATAGCCGTTCACGACTGGTCCCAACAGCCTCTATCCATATACATAAACTACAAACTAAGTAATATGCAAATGCGTTGAATTAGCGAGTACAAGCTGCATGGCGCGGGGGGGGGGGGGGCGTGCAACTTGGAGAATGCACTCAGCGCATTTCAATTCAATTTCTTTATCTAACGTCATTTCTTAACGACTTTGCTGGCTGAGGCCGGCACAATGTAGTCGATGCATGATTCGTAAAAAAGCCCTTACTATTCATGTCTATTGCAGTACATAAGCCGTGCAGTAGTTACAATGTCAATCGGCATCATCAATCAATAATCATAATGTCCTCGCTGAAACAGTGAAGTATCAAAACCGTTGCGTCTGAGCGGGTGACGTGACGTGACGTGACGTGGCGCGCCGGCCGCGCGGCCGAGTGCCAAATATTTGTGTGGTTGGGGCGAGACTCGACGGTTTTTTGTCGTTTACGAGTTGTTAATCGGGCCCGAGAGCCGGCTAATGGCCCAACGACATAAATATCAGTGACAAAGGGCGGTCAAGCGAGGGCGGGGGCGGGCGGGGGTGCAATTACAGTATCGCTGACGGGCTGTTTGTCATGAACCAATTCAAAGATCTGACGATAAAAGTATTTTAGACCAAGGAAATTATAATTATTGTAATTAGGTTTTTTTCAGTTTGAACTTTTCTTTTCATTCTTTTGATGCTCAATAGATAAGATACTTATTTAAATTTAATTCTGATCAATATTTTTATTAATTTTTTTAAAAGAAATAAGTCCGTTCGTTGGTGGCGCCGACGTTTTTACAGCGCCACATAACCGACGACGCTACTTATCTCTTTCGTCGAGAGTTCGAGAGTGGACCTCAGTACCTAACGATTGTTCTTTATAAAAGCCCTTTAGTACAAAATATGTAAAAAACCCTCGAATAGTTTACTAATTGACTTTCAACGTTAACCGGAAGAGACGGAGTCGATTGCACGAGCTATTATTACCCTAATGGCTCCGGAATGGCACACGTCACATTCATCTCGAGGACAAAAAATCGAGTTCGCAATCGAGCATCAACGATAAAGATCACCAGATAACCATATTCCGCTGGTTTCTGGAAAGCCGGAACTCTTGCGGGTCAGTTCGCGTGTTTTGCCCAAACTCCTTCGTACCTGTATACCTGCTGAGGACAGGAAGCGCCGGCGTCACGCGATGACGTCACATGTAGCCCATCCCGCGCGGTTGCGCACGACCAGCCCCAAAGGATTGCATTCTGAACGCAGGTAGTTTCAAAGATAGCAAGGTATGTAGATGAGTAATTCGGCATTACTTGTTTTACATAAATAAATACACACGCATAACAAATAAATGAGTACTCATGGACATTTCACACGGCATCCTCTAGTCCCAAACTATGCAGAACTTTTTTTATAGGAACTAGCTTGCTTATAGTATACTTTTATGCTATATTTTGTAAATACATACTTATATTACAATACATAGTAACCGTCCTAAACGATTAGGTGCTACTTGTTGTAGTGTAGAGGTACCGGTGAGCGAGCTGCAGTCTCATTGTAATGCATCGCCAATTTGTACCTCCTGTATAACGGCACTAATTACAATGTGTCACTCGAAACGCTGATAATGCTTAAATATACAGCACAATAATCTAGCTGTCTCAAGGAATCGTTGCTAAATTACAATAAATTTACTTCCTTCGTTCAGTCTAACTCGTGATAAAATGCATTTTGTTTATAATGTACAACTAAAGTGAGTTGCACTCAAAATGCCATGTGGAATGAGCTGGTCCATATTTATCTATGCACCACAGTGCTCTGCTCACTACCGGAAGATAATGTTAGTTTTAGCTGTTGAGCCTGTGCAAGTAGTCTGAACGTGGACGCGACGCTTGCGTTCATTCTCAACGCAGTACCTATATACAGTACATAGCATATCATCCAATCCATGATCTACAAATCTAAAAGTATCACCAAAAGCACAAAAGCCACAAGCTTACAAGTAGAATGCTGTGCGGTAGGTGGGTGGGTTGGGTTTATGTTTAATTAAATTGTTTAGTTAGAATATGAAATGTGCTCGGCATCGGCACAGCACATCGGTGCAACATTGTGGGCACTGCGCGGGCAGGTGAACGACCGCGGGCTGCGGCCTCTCTGCAGCACACTACTCGCGGGGGTTCATGTTACAAATAATGCTCAAATCTAACATTCTGAACTACTACTAAGGCCTGTATTCTGATTTACTGTTCAAGCACTGATCCGGACTCAAGAATATACATTTTTGTGCTTGTACTCTGAGTAGAGTATTCGATGACTTTACCATGACGGAACCCATGTAGCTAAATGGTTAGGAAAAAGTTTAATGAATGATAGTAAACCACACGGGCAGATTAATAAATGGGAGAATATCTATAAGCGGCGGCGTAAGTCATTTGCATAAGTACTAGTTTAGTATTATATGATCTGCGATACTGTTGAGTGATTTGGTATATTGGGATTTGAAGTTTGCACGTCAGTCGAAAGGTCGGATTGTAAAAACTTTCGTAGAATTCTGCAATGTACATATTAAAAATGTACTCTTTGTTGTTTGTCTTCCTGCTGAGGTTTTTCCTAGTGACCACCGTATGGGGCACTTCAAATAGGATGTCTGGGTTCTACCACATTAGTTTCTACCATATTCTACTAAAATAGCATGCAATATTTAACAATAAAGGTTTCTCTATCTCTATCTCTAAATTGTAATTTCTCACGGATTTCTTGGTTATGTACTTAGTGTATCTACTTATTGTTTCTAAGAGGCTCATCCTTTTTTGGAATACCCTCAATGCGTTTAGTGCGTTATTGTTACTTAAATTGAAAACAAAGGCACTGATTAGTAAGCACGGAGTAAGTACATCAGTATGAACTCTGTGACGCGGGTAGCGCAGGCGCAGGTAGCCTAAGACCGTGGGAACTGACGCTCAATTGCGTTTTTTAACCCCTGATCGAAAAACGGAAGGGGTGTTATGCTTCGTGTTATAAGGTTGACGGCATTGTTTGTATGTATGTCTATTTGTTTGTCTTCGCAGCTCTGAAAGCAGAGCTCAGATTTAGGTAAATGCGTTTTTTTTAGTTTATTTATTTGATATGGTTCTTAGCCAAATTTAATCAAAATTGGTGGAGCAATTCCCAAGTAATGGGTAGGTATATTCATCAGCACTGAAACATAATTTTTAAATCATAGGCATATACCTAACTAGCCGTCGCCCGCGGCGTTGCTCGCGTTCTAGACCCTTTAGGGTGCGACTTTTAAAAATTCCTTTCTTAGTGCAACCCTACACTACATGTATGTATAGTATAAGGATACTACCCTCCAAATTTGATACCTCTATGACTTATAGTTTAGGCTGTGCGTTGATTCTCTGTCAGCTTCAAAACAGTTTTATATATATTGATGATTGCAGTTTGAAATGTTTAGTTCGTCTTAAAGTATTAAGATTTAGATTTATTATTACAAAAAAGACAATTTAGGCTAATTTTTTATGTAATCCATTAAATATAAACATTAAATAGTAATTATTAATTTTGTTACATAGAGTACACTACACAGTACTCGTCGAGCGCGCGCCGGCGGCGGCGGCGGGAGCGCGTTCAACTCTTTTGTAGGCGCATTTTAGCGCACCGCGTATTCCACTCATGATAATCATAACTTATTATGTACTTTATTTATGCCATTCATTATTTTATTTACAACCTTTTTTACTTAAGTCAACGATTGTAAATGTTAAAAATAATTTAATTTTGCCATTTAACAGTTTAAGATTAAATGAAAATGAAATTGAAGAAAACTTCCAATTGCAATACATTCCACGATATTCAAGTTCTTACAGATAACCCGGAATGATTGGCTTCGACTGTACTTTTAAGCACAATTGATTATCATAGATCTCTCGTTATTTCAGCACTTACAATGGGTTACCTTAGTACCTATCAATATCGATATAAACGCCCACTTATTTTATAAGTAAAGCGATATAGTTTTACTTATAAAATAAGTGGTAATAAAGGAGGTTTAACAGAGCTATAGGTACCGTTTTGTTACGCCTACGAGTAATGTGTCCAACGGCCAAGCCATGACGACAACAAAGCATTTCTATCCGCAAGTATCGATTTAGTGAAACTACTAATAGATCCAGCTTTGTCAAGCTAAATCTATTGTTTGACAAGCTTTGTCTAATAGAATCATTTTTTTTATGCAACTAAATGATAAAACAATCCGATGGCCCACCTCATGTTAAGATGTCTATAACGAAGCATTGTCTCGCTGAGCACGTCCACTGAGGATGTGCCCAGTCAACCTGCTTTGAATCCAAGAATTTAAAACGTGTATTGCTTAAATCACTATAGCGCTTTATCCTCTGTCCATAACCTGGGACGTTATGCTCATGTAAATGCAACAATCGTTGCAACCGAAGTTCCATGATCGCTCTGGGCTCTTATTCGGTACAATGTAAGCAAATCCGTAGTCAGACACTAGTGACACGTAAGTGAGGTGTGCTCTCCATACATATGTGACGTCTTGAGCCGGCGCCGCCGCCGCCGCCGGCTCAAGAAGCGAGCCGCGGTTTGTCATACAGGTACATTAGCGTTATCGCGCGTCGCATCGGACGCGGCCGACGACGACTCCTAATTTAGACCCACATTAATGCACTCCCGAACCCTCCGGTCATAGAGTAGACAGATGACCGGCTTTAGGAATTGTCACTGCAAGACGTTTTATTGCCCCTATGTTTGAGACAATGACTAAGAAGTAAAAGAAATTAGGGCCTAGATATTGTAAATAATAAATGTATAGGCCTTAGGGTATTCTGAAGTCGAATCAATATTCAGTAAGTGACTCTATTGCTTTTAGTCATTGGCAGAGTCAGAACAGAACACAAATACCTGATCGTTTGTTATATCTTTTTGTTTTTGAATGAAGGTATCTCTCGTCTTAGAGGATGAAAGAGGTGTCCTCTCTGAAGGCTTTATCGTTACGCATTACATTCCGCTGCGTACAAGTGATGCGATGTGAGGCGCCGGCGCCGGCGCTCTACATTTAGCCGACCTACACACCTACAGATATAATATTCTGATTGTTGTTTGAACTACTTACATTATATTGAAACCAAGTATTTTACCATTACTTATTTACTTTTAGTGAGAAATACGAGATAATATGTTTCAGTACTATGTAACTTTGTACGAAAACTAAACCGACAAGTTCATATGAGTCGTTTCAAATAACTATACTTACAAGTTTTACAACTTTCTTAGGCAACAAAGTACAGTTCGGTTAATCTAGTCATAAAAAGCATGTTTCAAAGCGTCGCCGACGATTACCATTTTATATAATTACGTTTTAGCATCATACCTAGGTACGTACCTAACCTACTACTTTACTACTAGTATAACGTAGAACGCACAGTGCGGTGTGTATCGGCGCGGGTCGGTGTCGGCGGCGCGCCCTTAGAAGGCGCCGCCTCGAAAGCCTTTCCGTGTTCTCTACAGCCCCCTCCCCCCCCCTAACCCCCTGCCCCCTGCCCGGAACCCCACCTCACGGCTCCGTCCCGTACAATTAGAGAGGTTGATTAATTTTGGAAACATTACGTAACTTTATCGGGGAATGGCTTTGAGCTATTTATATCCGCGATATGCGGTGCGGTAGGCTGCTTCAGGTTATTGCGTAGTCGATTGTTACTATTTTGAAGTTTACTTTTCATTAAGGATAGGTACTTACATAGAAGCGAGGTGATTAGTTTTCCTCGTATTTTGCAGAGTGACTCGCGCCAATACTGTGGGTTTGCTCTTTAATCCTTTGCGAGACGTCATGTATGTATCGTCCCCACTTCGCAGAATTATTATCTACTGCTTCAACCAACCGTTTATAACCTAACAGCTAAGTTTAAACTAACAAGAAAACTTTGAAGAAGTAGAGCAACAAGGTGTTCGTAAGTTTTCCTGCCATTAGTAGTCACCTAAACTAATGTAATAAGTACTACGAAAAAGGTATGGAGATTAATATTTTGTCTCATTTCGAATCAACTCAAATGCTTGGTAATAAAACGTAGGCCGGAATACTGAAACGTCACTCAAATGTAAGCACCACTTAAAATTGTTCTGCCTCTGTTTGACATTACTCATTTGTAAGAGATGGCAATAATTTAAGCGTGAACTTAATTTAAGTGGCGTTTGAGTATTCGGCCGGTAATCTCATAAAACATTTATAATTTTGAGAATTAAATGTTTGAAACCGGATTTATCATTTATAAATATTTATGAAAGATTTGACTCCATGTCCGTACGTAGGTACCGGACATGTTGCTGTACTCAGTCAAGTGAGTACTTAACTACTTACAATGACGACCTAGAATAAATTCAATCTGCTCGTATTATCAGACAATCCAATCGTAGTATCACATACCAGAAACCCAAGATTTTATTACAAACAGAATAATGATTTACGATATGATTGTACTGAACATATTTCTGTGCTATTACGTACGAGTAGATCATCTACAAGCCTAGACGGGTAGTTTTGTTGTAACAATAAGCAATAAGTGTCCATAGGTGCGTGCAAATATGTTTGGGTACACAGAAATTAAAATCCAATTTACGCACACGCACAATGCGCTCTAGATCTTGTGGTTACGGTTTGACGTCACGCGTCTCAACATGTTGTTTGTAAATGACGGCTTAAGACAAACAACAGAAAAGAAGAATTGAATTATTGAAACCTTTATGACCCGAAAACATATTATTGAAAATAAGATTACAGGTCAAGTGCGAAAGGAGTCGCCCACCGAGGTTTATGCAGCAGAGTCATTAGCTCTAAATTCATCAAAGTTTGTGATGTACGATGTTTACTTACCGCTAATATTCTGTCCTTTGGACGAATATAGGCGTACGGAACAAGCATCTGTATTAATCTCACAAATATTTGCATTTAATGCGTATCCAACCTACAACCAACAGCGTCGAAGGACGAGCTACAATATCAACCGAGTTAGTGCCAGATGTATCAGCAAAAAAATTAGGGCAATCGCACAAACAACTCCGTATCAGCCATGAGCTCGCTGACCACAACCGCAGTCGATGACGACGCCGCGCGATAGCCGCCAACAAACAGATCCTATTCATCCTTAATTCTGTAACAATCAGCTGAGAGTGTTGTGGCGTGGCGTGATACAAGTGGATACAAGTACAAGGAGCTTATTAACGAGAAGGGTACGAACATCATCATTGCTTATTATGTTGGGATCTGTCACCTTAGAAAATGGAGAGAATTGAATTTAAACGTAACAAGGATAATTTGGAAATAAGGAACAGAGTACAAAACTTTATGTGACCCATTCCTAGACGGCTCCAAACATTATATGTGAAATTATACAGTACAGAGCAGAAGTCTTTGGGTTATGAGGTGAGTCCGGCGGCGGCGGCGGCGGCGGCGGTCAGGCGCGAGGCGCGACGGTACAAAACTTCACATGGATTAACAGGTTTTTTCTCTTACTGTAATGGATCGTAAATTGTATCGAAGCTATTAATAGCGATGGGTTTAACTCCGAGTGTTAGTGGTTTAGTGTGTCCGCTGGCGCGCGGGCAGGATCGGTGGCGCCAGCACGCTACAAGCCCTACTAATTGATCCGACGCACCTTCCCGGCTTGTCACCAAACCTGACGTGGATACGTCTTATCGTTTTATACTAATCGATAAATAAATTATTCCTTTATTGATCTTTCCAAGTGATTGTAACGCAAAGAGAAGTGTCCGCCAATGATACCAGACTGTTATTATTGGCGGTCACTTCAAAACTGTTATTAACTTTCTAGTGATCTGAGCACATTTTAGTATTGTTTCTGAAACTTCTGCAAGGTAGGTATTTGATGAGATGACTGTTTTATTTGGCATTTGGCAACGAGCTCGTGCTCGTAGTCCACAAACTCCTGAAGGTCCTGTTGGCTCGAAACAAAAACATTAACAAATAATATTTGTGAAAGTCGTATTCACGTTACATGAACAGTGTGGTGTGCGTGTCGACAGGCAGAGCCTTCCCGCCTCCCCCTCCGCCTCCGCCCCTGTTGAGCCCCGCGTCGCGACACTCTCCCGGAATGCTTTTATTCAGGCGACAGGATCTGTTAATGTGTTAATCCACTCCGGGCGGTGTCCCTTCATTATTAGCCACAAGAAGCGGCGGCGGCAGGCGTCTCACTCGCGCCCACACGATTCACATTCGCGGACGCAACGAAATACTGATATACCTACTCGTACCTTCCAACGTTATTATAACTGGATTTATGATAATTCTCTTCTGAATGATGACGTGCGGTGTGGCACTCGCGCAGCACCATCACTCGAGTCTTAGCCTTGATCAACTTAAATTCAATATATTCCGGAGTTCAATATCTTGATGTTAAGCAAACTCTGATTGATAGTAACAGTCGGGTCTGGAGTCTCATGTGGCGTTATCAGTCCATCACACGTCTTTCGCGTGAGTCATTTGTAGGATCGTTACGCAACGCTATCGGATCTGTCAGACAAAGATGTCGGTCCTCGGATCGGTCACGCGCTCACAAAAGGTACCTTTTGTACACTGGCAATAAAACAAAGGACATTCTTGGGACATATTTTTGCAATGAGCTTTTAGA
This sequence comes from Eulithis prunata, assembly GCA_918843925.1. NCBI lineage: Eukaryota > Metazoa > Arthropoda > Insecta > Lepidoptera > Geometridae > Eulithis > Eulithis prunata. Next base: position 96,954 of record OU974009.1, read on the forward strand.
CAAAGCGAGCAAGGTATTTGGTTTATCTTCAGCAAAAACGAAAAGGTACCTACTACCTATTCCAGCAAAAGCTTTTAATTAGGATTCTTGACTACGTAACTTGTAAAAGTAGACCTATATTATCAAACCTACACCACATCATATCCATACTACTGCATGCTCACTCAAAACTGATGAGGAAATGAAACTGGTTTACTGAGGGGAAACTAAACCAGATTCAAAGTTTCTATAGAAGTATGACAGGCTCATTTGTATTAACTAGACACAGAGCGACGTCACTCACAAAGGAAATGGAGCGTCGTTTTTCTGCGAATGCGGCAATTTGTAGGCCGTTTGTTTACTCTGACAGTTTGTGTACGTAGGTATCAATGTGTCGAGTCGAGTGCTTCGGTATCATGTACTTAATTAACTACATTCTGCGTATTGAAGAAACCTGCAACGTCACCTTGTCTGTTCTGTACTGTACTCGTTGAAGGTTAGGTACACGCGTTTATATTATTGTACTAGGCGTCTACAACTTACATCCGGTCACGCTATGCAATGTTGATGTTATTAGTAGCAAAGACATTGTTATCTATCACTTTATCTATACGTGGAATGTCTACAAGGAATGATTTTGAAACGTAGTAGAGTTGCCTTAAACTTTACAATAATATTGTTGGTTGAAAGCATTTCGAGTGTGAGATCGCAAATCTGACGCGGCTTTCCCACAGAGTGCCCTAATTAATTACCTTCGACGCGAGAGCACAAAAAACAACCAAAAATGAACTTGTCGCAGCTAAGAGCCGCGGCGCCAGAGCCGCCGCCACCCGCCCGCGCCTGCCCGACCGGGAGGCTAATGCAGGCTCGATAACGGCATGGGAAACCGTCACCCACCACTGCTGACCATTACCATAATAATTTCCTTCAAGCCATGCCTTTATGGACAACATCACTTATCGATATAGCGCTATACTCACAGATTGGACAGTAGTCAGTAGAGCAGTTCGCTCTGAGCGGCGAGCCCGCTAATGAACTTGAAACGCCGAAATAGAGAAGAGTGGCATCGATCGATGCCGATAGGTTTTACAGCTTGCTCTTTGATGGCGCGCCGTATCTGATGGCATCCCACATCGACTGTAAAGCGGATTATGGTAGCAAGGCATAAAGGCATAAATTAATAAAAAAATATTAATTATTTGGCCCGGTTGCTGTCAATAAAAAACTGGTAATGCTTCATCCGGAGAGCTCGTGAAGATCGACATTTTATCGACATCACGTTGTTTGTGGGTTGTGGACGCGTCGCGAGTGTGCTATCAATATTACTGTACATTTTGAAATTAAGAAGTATTTTAGTTAGGGCTTACCCACGTGAGATACTTAGGTACACTACAATAGTACGTTCGATGACGATGCGACCGAGCACGATGAATATGGTTCGGTGAAAGTTCAATCAGATTGAGACCAGCCGTCGCTAGACTGTCCATCCAAGCCAACACGTTTCCATCCGACAAAATATGGTAAACAAACATAGCTACGGCTAAATTATGTTAATTATACAGGTGTCTACTAAATATCACATCAATTTGAAAGAGTTGTGCTATTATGTACGGTAGGTATACCTACATTATATAATATATGTATCGAGGCCTTATGTAGTGGACGTACGTAATGCCCTACTGGGGTTTAATAATAATAATAATAAATTGCAAATTGCAATTTCACTCAATCTCGTTCGGTAGCAAAGTTCGTATGTACTTGTAGCACCTGCTCTATCAAAAAGTGAGGAATAATGAAGATACAAGTTAGACGACTGATCATATCATTATCATAATATGCATGCACACTCCTCAGGCCGTGCTGTGTCGTTGGTCCACTGTTTGGCGGAATACATAATACATTCATATCATAGCACCCATCGCCAGGAAAACTGTGGTATTTGAACGTTTATAATCTGGTTTACGCGGCAGTTGACGACGCATGGCTTGGTACAGTCCAAACAACTCCATTGCCCAATAAGAGCTTAATGAAAATTACGGCAGAATACCAAGAAGCACTAGGTAGAGTGACTTCCCATAAGATGAGGAGTGATTTGAGTAGACAACGGCTACACCGTTGTTTGTGGCTTCGTAGCTCCAAAACGTTACAAGGTTGGTTGTTCTGGGATGCTGCTTATCTAAATTATATTTGATAGAAACAGAAGAAGCTGTTTAAAGTTATAAATAAGTAAAGATATCTTGTTTCCATAATACAAGCTTAGCTTAGTTTGGGTCTAGTAGGCGTTGTGTCAAATGTCTATGAATAAATTTTTTGTTTATCAGTTCCTCAGTCTAAGTCTAAACTGTATGTAGAGATAAATCTAAACCTCTATTTAGAGCTGAATTTCGTAGTTTGGAGATATGTCAGGCACAACTGCACATGAGAAACCGAAATCCATCCCCCACGGTCGATCTAAGGAGGTTATTATGGTCGCATGTTAAAATTTTTGTAAAATGATCTATAATAATATACATAATAATACAAAACTTAAAACATTATGGCGATTCAATACCTAGATATAAGCATTTTGACTTTAGAGGCACCAAGATTTAGTTTGTACTACATTTCACAAACTAATAGGTAATCGGGTTAGGATTGTTTAGGTCCAGGTAGTAGTACTTAGCACACCGGCATCGTTATCATAAACATTACGATCGTGCTGTTCACTCGTTACATAAAACTAAATAAAAAACCATCTACCTACTAAAAACCCAAGCGCATTTTAGAGAGACATTTTACCGGCGCGCTGATTAATGGTTCCATTGATTATAATAATTTACTTTATGTATGTGGGTCCGATAGGTACGGGTCACGTCACGTCACGAGCTGCATTCAGAGGCACCCCTGTCCGCGGGGGAGGGGGCGGGGCCGGCCTCCGAGGGGTGGAGCCCGCACCCGACACAGAGAAGGCAGTACTAACTGTTGTGGTTTGTTTTTATCTTTCCTCACTTTATAGTTGGAATGTTCAATAAACTATACACTGCACTCTAGTGTGTATACTTTGCCTATACGTGGGTACTAGGTACGTACCTACTCGTAGGTATTCAGTACATGTTACTTTCTTTACTTGCTTTTACGTAACGAAATTTGGTAACATACCACTTATAAGTAGGTAGGTACTCGTTCTGGTTACTCTTTTCGGTAACCAGTATTTGATGAAATGGTAGCTTGGTACCGCAACGAGTTTTAATGTTGTAAGGGCCTCTAACTCTTTGTTCGTCCTTCACATTTGTACTAATGCTGACGATGATAGCTCAATGTTACACAATTAATCATTTTTGCAGTAGGTATATTATCTAGAAATATTGCTTACATTACATAAATACAATACAATGTATAGGTAGGTATACTTAGTGGTAATAAATAAGTACCTATAGATCTACTTGATATTCAGGGAAACATACAAACGAGAGCATTTGTTTATTTAATTACGTGCTCATGCGCGGGTCTACAACACAACAGAGTTTTACATTTTATGATGCTCAACCAGAATTTTAATATGGGAGTTGTACCTATGGATGTGGCCGTCGCATCGCGTCGGTAACGACTGTACCCTGTACCTACCTACAGTGTACAGGTACCTACTTATAATACTGTAAATAAATATAAACTGTAATTAGCAACAATATAATCTGTGTAATTAGCACTCGATGGATACCTGAGAATATAATAATATTTTTTGTTATGTGCTTCTTTAACGAGCATACATTTCCAGTAGGTACACGGTTTAAGATTTCAAACCGTTTTGAGTCTTATTTTGTTTGGGACAATAGCTTAGTACCCTTCAGCGGGTTAACATGCGAAGTACGGACGGACCTCCCAGATATTTTATGTTCGTTGCCAACGAGTCCGGAACTTATAAAATAAAACTGAACTAAAACATATAATTCGGGCATTTTTATAGGTGCATTTGATGAATGTGATTCGTCAAGGAACACCTACCTGAGTAATGTAATGACTAAAGATAATGAGCGACCCGACCGAGCCATGAGAATCAGATACCTTAGAAGTTTACCTGCACACGGCGCGGCGCGGTAAGTCAGTCGAAGCGTTTATTCTATCCATTCCTACTAGTTGTTCGTTTATCTAACTGTTTGGACAGAAATATCACAAATTGTTACAGTTATCGTTGATGCCGTTTCGAGTGCATTATACATAGAGTCAACATCGGCAAATGCCCACTGGTAGGGATTTCTGGAATATATCATAATTATGATTCAAAGGTTCAAACATGTTTTATGAATGGAAAATAGCAATTTTTATTTTCTTTTTCGATAGTGGTACAGTACCTACATGGCCCGCATGCTCACTGCACCTCAATACTTCAGTTCTTATCTAATCTCGGAGCGAACCCCTCTGCCGGAGACAGATGGCAAAACGCATACGCATCGCACCTACTCGTACTAATGCCTCTATAATGACGAGTTGATATCAATAATTCCCGCTTGATATCTGCAGAATTGAAATCTTGTTCAACGTAGGTTTAATGAAATGTATTCTCAAAAAAGACAGATTACAGTCTCTTACTTGAGAACAGGGTTAACATTAGAGTATAGATTATGTCGTTCGTAACAGGGTAAGTAGGTAGGTAATAAACACTTATCCAACAATCTGCACACATCTAACGCATTCAAACAACTTTAAATTAAGTTTTAGGAACTTAATTTAACTTTGCTACGCCGTAGCGCTACGACGTAGCTAGTGTCAAAATCTGGAAAAAGAGACACCATTATCCGTCTAGTAAGAAAAACTGAGTGAGAATTTCAGGAGTATACATACATACAAACATAATATAACCATACGTTTAGTGTAGCAGAGCGTGCGATTGAGTGAGTTTTGAAATTCTAAAGATTGAGCATGATTGTATGACGTCGAGCAAAGTATGTCTAAATTGCGTAAACTTTACACGAGGGACGACCTAGATGTCTTATACGATGGCTGATAGGATTGCAGAGAAGAGGGACTTTGGCCAGCCAGGGACAGAACAGGCTAATTGAAAACATAGGCAGAAGTTACTACTTAACATCAGGTGAGCTATCAGCTTGTTCCATTACTTTTATCATAAAAAAAAAAAAAAACTATTAGTGCGGTGACTGTGGACACAAATCATTGGGCTTGAACTCCGTTGAACTTTCTTCGTGTAAAAGCTTCAAAGCCCAATATTTTCTTATTTTCTGTTCACGATAAACTCAGGCTTTTTCCAGTAATCCCACTCACCTTTCAACAGCGAAAACTTTCAAACGCCCTTTTCATAATAATTATATCTCTAGAATAATCACTAGCCATACTTAGCCATTGCAACACGCTTAGGGTCGAAATAAAACTAAACTCAACCAAGCAGTTGATAAAAAAAAATCAGTTCAAGGAGGCGGCTTTTAGTTTTTAAACTTATTTAAAAAATATATATTTTGGAGTTTAATGCTAGCAAAGCTGCGTGCAACAGCTAGCAAGTGAACATTCTTCTTCTTCTCCTTCTCTTCAATAATGGCCTGTGTCCGTCATTTCGACAGACAATTTTGCCAATGTCAAGTGTTAAAATTGTAATAAATAAGTCAAGTCAAGTCATTTGTCAAGTCGGCTGTCGTTTGTTTTGTAAAGAAAATGGTGGATTTTCTCTTCAAAACCTAACACGAATTTTCACATTCAGAAAAACCACTTTACACACATTTATTCCAATGGTTCACACTTTATGTTACGACCTAAGGATTATTGGTTAAAATTCCACCAAAATTAAACAACAATACTCACAATAACACAAGAAAAACTATTAAAATAAAAGTGCTAGTGTCGTTTCAAAAAATGTCAAAACTCGTGCTCCAAGTGAACATTCTACAAGCCTAATTAATTATTTGTCAACACACCCTGCTCATAGTTTGACACATGCTCGCAGATTCAAACGGAACAAAAAATCTAACTTACAGTTATGAACCTTTTTGTCTGTTCAAAAAAGCCCTGCAAAATTTAATAAAAAGCTTGCATGTCATCGACTCCGAGGAGAGTGCGCTGAAGCGTTACCACCTGCCGCCACTTGACGCCACATGTAACCAGCGCTTTCTGTGTGGGAACGTACTCGCGCCTGCACCGCGCCCGCCAGCACAGCACGCACCGTTACCTACTACAACTATCAGACGGTCGTGTTACAATACAACGATGCAGCTTTGACAGATTCATGTGCACATTCATGTATAGTTATACATTTGAAGGATCACCAGCACGATGATGATACAGCCAAGAACAGATTTTTCGAGTTATTAAATCTTCTACAGGGTTTCTTAATTTTACACAAACGTAAGCCAAGCCGAACACACTTACCAATAAATAAGTAACCTAAATGCAGTTTCCGGCATTGAATTCTCTAGACAAATACCTGAACTAATAATATTGTTTATGGCAAAATGAAGTGATCCTATTAATAGGTGATCTGTTTTGATCTCACATTAGCCGCTCGAGCAGATGTGAGGTAATCCGGAGGCTGAAGTGGTATCGTATCGTAATGAACATTGATTGATTATCGAGTGCGATGCGATGCGCTGCGCCAGATACGGCGCCGGGGCACTGCGTCGACACGCAGCTCCCAGCTTCCATTCAGATCAGATCTAGATCTCAGTATCGGCTGACACGAATGCCTGAGCGATAACATCGATTACGCGACATTTCTATGCAAAAGCCATCAGGACAGGACTTGATCGGGCTGTCGCATGTCGAACGCAGAGTCACACGATCCCGGCCCAAACATAAATAATCAAGATAACTCTGCAGATAAAATGATTGAAGCCGTCGCAGTGGCGTGATGCGAGCGTTTAACACATCAGTCCCGAAATACATTTAGAAGATGTAAAGCAAAGGTCAACCATCAAACGCAGGTCCCTCCATCTGCGGCAAGTGTTCGCGGCGCCGGCGCGGCGGCGCCTCTCGAGTGGGCTAAATGCAACGTGGCACCGTCGCCGCCGCCGCCGACCTAGGGCAAGGCATGCTTCTCATCATCTCGAGAGTGCATGGTCGACACACTCGCGACTAATGCATGTCAGATCACAAGAAACGAGCCTACAGAACCATCACTCAAGTATTTTGATATTCTCAAATGTTAGAGCATAACGTATAGGTTCATTTTATATATAGAGAGTACAATACTATAAAGATCAATTGTTTTTGCAAACAAATGATTTTTATTTATATTGGTCCTTGAATAAATTTAAAATTGGCTATGTTTCAAAGCAAATATGTATACAGGGTGTTACCAGACCACTTCCGAAAACGAAAGGGGGAGCTACAGCACACCAAAACCCAACCAAAAAAAAATCAGTTATCCTGAAAAATAATTATAGCCGGAGAAAACAATGTTTAAAGATTTGTATTTATTTCGCCAGCCCGCAATGTACGCATTCACGTAGGTAAGGTCGAGGCGTAATACTATTATTTATTCTGTGTCGTAAGTGCCTACTAACGTAGGAAGGTACTAACGTAGGTCGCTCGCACATCGCGTACTTGAATGACCCGCGATGAACTCTCAGCTGTTCATGCTGTAGTAGACGTAATCTGCGTGCTGCGTGTACATTGCTGCTTTATTTATTTTATTTGTTTTTTTGCTTTTTTAAATGAGATAATTAGGTAGATATGTCTTATTATGTTGTACTGTGTGTATGTAACTAGAAAAAAAATTAAAAAGAGATAGTCAAGTCAATTTTTTGTTTCGCGATTTCTTTCGCTTAATCTTTTCAGTATCATGGTCTGATTGGAACCTCCAAGTTTTCGGAAGTGGTCTGGTAACACCCTGTATATTAAATCCAATGTTTTCGCAAAATAACTGCTTCTCTTGCTTTATTTGGTCAAATAACAACCGCTACCTTTCTGCTCAAAAATTGATTTCATAAAGCGAACAACCTAGTTCCGATAAAACAGTAAATTCATTCATTACACTAAAGTTCGAAATTGCAATATAAATTCGATGCATAATTTTTGCGCGTCGTCCATAAATTGCAGAGAAAATACCGCTCGCGTCCGCCGCTAATGCATCCCGTAAATCAACCGTTGACCGCGCACCTTTACCGTTGCCTCGACCTTATTACAACTGAGCAGAGCTTAAAGTGCTGGTCCCCGGTGCGGCCCGCACCGCGCCGGGTGTGGGTGACGATCAGCTCGGACGAGCAAGGTTGGCGGACGCGACGGTCGACGTCTTTATGTCCGACTTGTAGCAGATACTCGCTAGAATGCGGAAAGTAAGCGGACTTGAATGAGTTCGAGTGTTTGTCGCACATCGAGTGGGCTTAGTAACTGCACTCTGTTACTTACCTATTGTTAGGTGTAAGGCTATCGACAATTTGTCAGTCTAATATCTTTTATTCAGTAAAACCACAAAGATCATTTTAGCTGCGATAGGAAAGACCGTCGGCCTTACGTTACAAATACTGTAAGCAGACCTAGATTAAAGTGTTTATAAATATCATAACACTGACAATGATCGTTCATAAAACTAAAGTTAATTAGGTACACCCACCCACAAATTACGTGTCTTAATATTAACCCCTTCCTGTTCGTCAAAATGAGTACTTACTTAGCTACTATAAATCACGAGTTTCCGTCGCGTATGAACCCGGAATGTGCCAGGAAGGAAGGAAGGAATGCGTTGCGTTGCGTTGCGTAGATGACACCGTCTCGCGCCAGGTATGCCGGCGCGGAATGTCACTAACGAGCCGATGGTCGCGCTGATTTACAACCAAACACGTGTCGACATGATGCCAATGCTATTTCTGTTGGAAATTGGATAATACCTGAGGTAAAATTCGATCGCACTAACCCTTAGTGTATCGTTGTAAAGTAATACATGCCACGAAGCCGTCGGGCTACAGCAAAACTCCTCAAAGCTTAGAATAGGTACGAAGAATTATTATTTGGATGTTCATATCTACAAGTTGAAACCACTCGGACAAGTCATAAACACAACTGCTTATTCAGAATCAGAACACTTTAAAATATACTTTTGTCGTTCAAAAACGAGAAACATCGACATAGTCCATAAAACCCCTCTGGCAGAGGTCCTCCTAATTGGCGAGCATCGTAAATCGGCCACATGTCTGCCCGACCGACGCGATGGCTCACACCCCGGCTGCGCAGGCGCCGTTTTTTGCAGTAACACACGTAAAATGTGCGTTCTACACGCGACGCTAATAGCTACTAATTTATTTATTAAGACGTGTGAACGTCGCTTTATATTTGTCTAAGTGCATAGAGCTGGAGTGCGTGGCTGGAGTGGAAATATGCCAATAATAATTTAGTCCATTTAGATAAGGTAAAGGAAGGAATATCTTGCAAGGGACTTATAAATATTACAAATGGACTAAGTACCTACTTATTTTTGATTTCTTTCGATAAACTTTTGCATAGGAACATCTGAAGTCAAATTAAAAGTAAATTTACCTAATCTAGTTACCACTTATTAAACTAGTAGTTCGCCCCGAACTGAGATCTCGTGATGGTCGGAGGTTAATAAAACCCAAACAATTTTTATTGACCAATGATTGTAATAAACTTTGCAAATCGCTTCGAAATCGCCGCCTAGCTATGTATCAGTCTTACTTGAACTACAAAATCATTGAAACTCCAAGAAATGGTAGCTCACGTTATACTGGGTTTGCCAATTTTATAATTTTTACAACAACTCAAAAACTATTAGACCTAGAATCAAATTAAAAACGGTTTTAGAATGTCTAAACAAAACCCTATCGTATGACACCCCACTTGATATTATTGTACATTTTTTTTTTACTTTCTTTGGACTCTCATAACTTCACGACCCCTTGACCGATTTACTTCATTTAACAAACCAGTAAAACTTAAGTGTACTATCAGTATACCTACCAAATTCTGTGAAGATCGGATAAGCGGTTCAAAAGATCTCGTCGAAAAAAACATACAAACATACAAAGCATTTTCGTCCAAGTTGTCACTAAGATCTCGTTCGCTTCGCTCACTCGATCAAAAACTGCTGGTCTAGCAGTGGAAGAAAGTATGATCAGATCTGCCGAGTGATGTAGCTAGCACCGAGGGAGAGGCACAAATCATTACGTCTCACAAGTTCACAACATGTCACCACGCGGCGCCGCCAGCGAATGGAGAGTAACATAGTAGGTACCTACTATGCTCACAACTGTTTAATTATTTAAGTAGCTATCCTTTTGTTTTGCCATCATCATACCAAACTACATTAAATTTTCATAATTGAAATGGTTCTTCTTAAATTAGTGTTTCCTAAATTCAATTCGTTATTTATTACTTTGCCTGCTTACGTATCGTTGCATAACTTTATTTAGCTGTTTAAATTATTGACAGTAATAGCTAGATTTAAATTCACTGTTTATTCAGCTGTTATAAGTATGGCCATTGAACGAAAGAAAGCAGTAGGTAACTAACTAGTTGAATGTATTGTTTAGATCCAACAGTATACATCTACATATGTATTTGATGATGTCATATTTTATGATCGTGATAATGTACTCATTCGTATACATACCTAATAATACGGTGATTTACCGGTAACGGGTTATCCTTAAAAATAATAATTTGGTTACTACGCTAGTAATGATTTGCTTATTTAAACTAGAATAGAAGAACAAACATTATTAATGTTCTCTCAAATGTATTCGAACAAGGTATGTCCAACGAACGGCTGGAAGCCTTGGAAAATAAGCGGGAAAGGTATACTAAATCATCGACATATTTAATTGGAATCTAAGACCGAGAGACCTGGGATGAGACGAAAAAATCAGAAAACAAACTAAAAGACAACTTAATAAAAAGGTCCACTTCATTCAGAATGTATACAATAATCGCAATAACGATAAACATCAGTTTTTACATAAACTCGGAGACCCTACAGCCGATGGCATCAGATAAGGCTGGTCGCGGACACACTTTTTGCATAAACATTGAATATGAGCCCGTCACTCGGCTCTTTGCAGATCTAAATAAAAAGGCAAACGAATCGACTATTAGTTCTTCTTATAAAAACGTACAGAGAACACAACCCAACGTAGAGAACGAAAAACTATGCGCCTCGCGCACTCATTATAGCATAAATAAATCAATACCTAACCAAAGGAATATTGTATTAGGATTAAAATTAATACAATGTTAAACCAGATAGGTGAGGTCACCACAGGTATCAATCCCGCGGATCCACGGCTCTGAAGGGATTTTAAAATATAACGTACTTTAGAAATGAAATTGTTTCGGAAAATACTTTCTATGAAATTACAAGGTATGTAATGTATTATGCTTTAAGATCTTATTTACATTTGTTGGCGGAATGGCGTTAGTTATAGCCATTGCAGCTTCTAATTATATTGCCTCCACGTCCTAAGCTATTTTCGCTCGCGTTTTAATGAGATCAAATGAATTTATCAGCCGCGGATTGGATTCCCTAATTGCAAAAAACGTTTACATACACGGTTAAATACATCTTACTTCAAAAAAATAAAAATCTACTTGCAAACGATACTGTATCTATCTACTGGGCAACCAAGAACATGTTTGTTTGAAATAATGTTTGTAATTATTTATCCTTATGCTGCCAGATAAGGCACTAGTAGGTATGTCGCAGATAACAAGGACTTCTAGTCAGTTCCTTCCTACTAATACGATATCGTATTAGTAGGAAGTTCGGACACCCTAGGGTGTCCCGGAACTATACATATAGTATGTTAAGCGTGAACAGCGTGATTCGGACCATTAAAATTAACAAACTAGGGGATACAATTAACACTAAATCCACAAAAGTAGTTCCTCTTTAGAATAACGTGCTAGTTCTGGGTGACCCAGTATCGAAACAGTATTATCTTTGTGTATTTTATTTATAAAATAGAATAGATATGAATGCGCTCAAATGTTAATTTTGTAATCGCAACATAAGTAAGTACAGCGTTTGATATAATTTGTGAGTGAGCTAACTAATGGTGACTTTATACGCTGATAAGTATGACATTTTGCCTGACTAAAGCCACTTTCATCTACAGTTTGCATTCACATCAGTAGTGGTACTAAAAACTGCATATTAATTAAGCAATTTACATTCATGTTGATGAGCATCAAGTTTGAGTCCGTTCGTTTTTGTTGTTTTAGAATGTAGATTGGTTCAAAGGCCATCCTGTGAATAGGACAAACTATACCTACCTAGTGATTATCTAGTTATCCGTACGTATACTAGGTAGGTACGGTAGGTGTATATATTTAGCTAGATGAACATTATTATGTTTATCTTTAGCAACCTTATTATATGAAGCATGCATGCATGCATGTCCTTTACGCAAGACTTTTTCAAAGTACCACATTATATGTATATTGTTGCTCTATGTAACACGTTAGCCATTACTGACACAGTTTTATCACAGTCATATCCACTGCGATATTAGGTAACTCAGTCACTGTGGCAAGTGCTACAACACTGGAAATGCCATTCAGAAACAACATTGTGACCTTTATTCGGTTGGGATAGAGTTGATAGTAAGTTATCAACGTGTGATGGAAAGCAAGTGTCGTGCAGGCGTGCTCTATCTCCGCGCGAGTATCAGCTGTTGCATGTCCAGTCGACTATTGTCCACGATGCGATTTGGCAAGCACGCGTATCGCTTACACTTAAATGATAGGCAAAGGTTAAGTCCTTTTTAAAACACTCATATTAGCTTCACTTCTTAATATCTAACTAAGAAACAATGTAATGAAATCTTACAAATTATTTATCCTACTTCTAATTATAGTCGTATCGTAACGAAACTTTGTATGTACCTATATGTAGTTCGGATGAGAATACTTTGGTATCTTGGAGCTGATCTGATGATGGAGCCTGGAGGTGGATAGTGAAAGTAGTAGTTTTATATAATAGGCCTTTACATCTATTGAAGATGATTTATACAGCGTCAGGAGGCAACCTATGCCTACACTTAACAGGACACTGTAATGCCTGGGACAATGTTTAGATGGAGTAGGCTTGCCCAGCACCTATACCATCCCATACCTATACCTAAGCCGTGTTGGCCGAGTGGGATTGCACCTCGACTTTCTATCCGAAGGTCGTGGGTTCAAATCCCGGCCGTGCATCAATGGATTTTTCGTTCGGAAAATTTATATGCGCATTAACACGAACTTTACGGTGAAGGAAAACATCGTGAGGAAACCCGGGGCTTAGTCAGCTCCGCACGTATATTGACCTTGTCTTTCCTGTGGATATGGCTGACTAGGCTGAGAGTATTTTTAATTATTTAGTAAATAGGTACCTAAATTACTTTATTTTTCTAACATAATAGGACTCCTTATTATGAGTAAACTAAAATGTAAAAAAATCGCACAGTGTGCGTTGGGTTGCATATTACCATGGATATTAGGCACGCGGTACGCCGTGCATATTATAAGCTATGATCTGTGACATAAGGTAACTTACTGGAGGGAGATGTATACTGGCTCCGTAAGTGCATTTTTCGATCAACTGCATTGAAAAATGTTTTACCATGTCACTTACAACTGCACTGCACAATACTGCACATACCTAAACAATTTTGTAGCTCATCAAGCTCTGAATACAATACCAAGTGGTATTTTAAAAGCCAATTCTAAAGTGAAGATGAGAGGATATTACATTCATGTTCGGTAATGAATCCTAAACCAACATCTTACAACGAACCGGATAAGAACACTCAGGTTTCTTTGTAATAAGTGAAAATTAAGATATTATCAAAAGGTTCATCGTTTTAGCACCAAAAATGTTGAACATTGAATGCTAAATTTCCCAGAAAGACCACGTTCGATGTATGCGCAGCGCACTGCGCAGGTATTGAAGGAACAAAATGCATCCTGGCATTATTCTTCAGTCTTTCACTAATCTACCTCGCAAGTGAAGTTCCTTACATTGCTGGTGATTCGTCGCTACGCTATAGTACCTTCAGCACTAGGACGGTACCTATAATATAGGCTATAGCATAGCAAGTAACACTGACCGGTAACGGGGCAATGCTCCTAATAAGGCTCCTATCGAGTTGTAGTTGGCTTGGCATGCAGTTCTTGTTCTCGCCTTACTTCTTGGTCGGTCTTGTATTGATAGATTGTTTTGTATATTTGCAGGTTGAATGACTAGAGGATGGTCCGTCGGCAGTGAGGTCGGTACCGGCAGCATGTTCGGCGCTGGAGGGGCCGGCGGCGGCGGTGCGGGGACGACAGGCGGCGGCTCCGGCGGCGGCGGGTACGGCGAGTGCGAGGGCTACGGCCTCGGGGGCTACGTGCCGGCCGGCGGCCGCCTGCAGCAGTACGCGGCTCACTTCGCACCGCATCAGAACGTCTGGCATCATCACCATGCAGCGCATCACGACTCATACGGTAAGCAGCACGCACATTCCACTCAATCCCCCTTCTTCAACACGATTCATTCAATGTTGACTGAGGAGCTTCGTAAGCCGCGTCGTCACTTTATAGAACGGACAAAAAACTTCATCACCGGAGCTGCCACAAGCAGACTAAACTACCCTCGTAAATCAGTGTTGTTGTTCTGTTTGTTCTTGTTAACGTCTCATAGGGAGGCGATCGGTGATATAAAACGCTCTTGCAATCTATGTCGCCGCGGTGTTCATCAGAGACAACCGAGATACAACCTCGCGCTATCCTTATCAACCACTGACTGAGGGAAGCCCCATCTGGCGCTTTCATTCAGATTTTTAGGCTAAAAAAGTGCCTATTGTTTTATTACAACTTTACTATTATTCAGAACATTAATTTATCAAATCCACACGTGAAAAGTAGAATGTTTCAGTCGTTCGGGGGCAACGTTATATCAGTGTCGAAAGCTTGAATCCTTCGTAACACTTTACATTATATATAAGTAGCTGAAATTTTACTCCGGGTTCCACCCTTTCCAAAAAAACCATACTTTACCCCCTTGTTAAACAATGTACTATTAGTTTATGTTATTACAAGGAAAATAAGTTAAATCATCGCCATTTAATCATCTATAAAATAATCATATTTATTCATGGTATCCAGCTTGATAGCGATATTTATAGAGGACAATGGATGCCAGTTGTCACCTCCGATGAGTAACCAGCCGCTCGCGTACTTACCCAGATAGCGTGTACCTACAGTAACTAGTAGGTACCTAGGTACTGCCTAACAGTACCTATACCTACCTAATTACGTATATAAGCTCTGATTACGGACTTTTTTTATTATCAAATTAGTTAGTAGGTAGTATTTCTAACGGTAAAACTTTGGAATATAACTATCATTAGCTTCCAGTCCAACCGATATAGGTAAGGTCTGAAGTAGGTACATAATTACAAGTACATAATATGTACTTAGATATTTTAATATTATAATGTTGGAGCCCTTTCTCGAGCCGTGGAACTTTAAAATAAAGTTTATAATTAGTACATTTAGGTGTCTATAATACGTGTCAGATTATCCTAATCAGTTCATTAGAGCGGTTTGATTAAATTCATATTAAACCACAAAATATCCGCTTCAGATTTCCATCATTAGATCAGTTTCAGTTTGAGGAAACAAACAATTTATCAGCGGGTTTCGAATCCAACGAGCGTTGAAGTAACAGGATAATTCTGCGGGATTACCGCGGCGCACTAGCGCTCGTTATAGTTATGTATGTACCGTGTATACGTACCACCTACTCATATGCTTCGGGGGAAGACGTCATCCTCACCCCGTAGGTATAGGATTCATCCTATGAAGTGCAAGACGGGAAATAGGCGAGGAGGAAACTGAGCACCAGCAGCGCTGAAAGACCTGTCCAATAAACCGTATTACCTAACATGAGATCGAAACCATATACTAATTAGATAAGAGTATTTTATCTTTGCCAAACTTGGCGGACGCACCTCCCATACATCTAGACTATTATCATTATGAGCGTCCCATTTATTCATATTTGTATTCCTACGCCACACTATTTACGTAATTGGACGCAGGGTGACATTTATTTTCGATAAATGAATAATGAAAATTATTGATCGAGTGAGCGAAGCGAACGAGATCTTAGTGACAACTTGGACAAAAATGCTTTGTATGTTTGTTCGACGAGATCTTTTAAACCCGCTCATACGATCTTCATAAAATTTGGTAGGTATACGGATAGTACTCTTAAGTTTTACTGGTTTGTTAAATGAAGTAAATCGGTCAAGGGGTCGTGAAGTTATGAGGGTCCAAAGGGAGTAAAAAAAAAAGTCGTACAATAATATCAAGTGGGGTGTCATATGATAGGGTTTTGTTTAGACATTCCAAAACCGTTTTTATTTTGAGTCTAGGTCTAATAATTTTTGAGTGGTTGTAGAAATTATAAAATTCGCAAACCCAGTATAACGTGAGCTACCATTTCTTGGAGTTTCAATGATTTTGTAGTTCAAGTAAGACTGGTACATAGCTAGACGGCGATTTCGAACCGATTTGCAAAGTTTATTACAACCATTGGTCAATAAAAATTGTTTGGGTTTTATTAACCTCCGACCATCACAAGATCTCAGTTCGGGGCGAACTACTAGTATAAAATTAAAATGTCATCCCATCGCAGAGACTCAATTCAACTCAACTACCTAAACAGAACACACAAGAACGTTGCTAACAAAATGACACAGTTACCAATTTACCTACAAGTAATCGAATCTTCACTAGAAAGATGTGTGACTGGATTCCTTGAACCTCGTATCTACCACTCACCGCAAGTGGAACATCTGTTACTGGCGACTTGTGCAAATAAGAACGGGTACCTATGATATGAATGTGATATAAGTAGATTCAGAGTTGACGAATGATAGGAGTGAGTGGAAGAAGAAAACATGTTGTGCCGACCCCACCTAGCTTGAGATAAGGGCAGGGAAATGATGAAGAGGAACGGGTAGGGTACCTACCTACCTGTGGAAAGCTCAACATGCTCGACATGCGCCACTAGAAAGATTGGTTGATGATCCCCAAAGACCCGGATGAATGGAAGGAGTATTGTGACGTTTGTCCAATGTTTAAGAACGAACGACACTGAACGCAATCTTTTACATCCTGTTGTTACAAATAGTATTTGCATTAATTAGTACGTTATTAAGTAGAATTATACTTCGTACATTTAGCTTTTTGTGTAAAACAGGATAAAAGTCGTTGAACTTTAGGACACGTAGCCAATATAAAGACTGAAAATTGCTCACATATTGCTCACAACCGCATATTGAATAGTCTCGCTTGGACTCCAAGTTGGTCCCATTATGCGTGAGGAAAGGTCTGGCTAAGAATGTAACCAGCCTCACTCCTCCTAAAAGCACAGAAGCTTCTTGGAGGCCTCGCAGGCTTTGAGGAGTGACCTAGGGGCACTTGCGGGATTTATTTTCGCTCTCGTAGTTTAGTAAAACATTTTTCTTTCTTAAACAAAGTTTTTTTTTTAAGTTAATCTTCAAACTCATGTTAGAGGATCTAGGATATTAGCCGACCTCGTAGGGCAAGTTTCACAATAATTTATCCCCCTTGCATTTTCCTTCTTGAATACTATTGTTTTGATAATCATAAACATTGCTAGATCGACAAACAGAGCAGCGTTAAGTTTTCCTCGTCGTGGTCGGTAAGCGCGTGCCTCGTCCACTTGTCTGAATCAGCCCCGATAAGAGCGGCGGCGGCGGCGGCGGCGGCGGCGGCTGGGCTGCGGCCGGTTGCGACCAGTCCTCGCCTGACCTCTGACCGACAGGGACGCTACACCATAAACTCTAGTAATTAATAGTACAAGTTGAAAGTGGCCGATCTCATGATGGATGCGATTCCCGCCGAGTATTGGCTGCAGTACGGAGCCATGCTAACCGGCGCCGGCGGCTCGCGACTCGCCTCATCATACAAAGGTTTCGCAACGTGTACCTACTTATCTAAAGCTATCGCACGCAACGCATTACCCATTATCCTGAATTAGATTTTAGATTTAGGATTGATTGTATGTATATGGCTACTAGACAACTCGTTCTATCTGAAATGGTGGAATGCTAATTTGTTCTGACATTGTGTGATTAGTGATTTAATCTTGCACCCTTGCAATAGATATGTAATAGTAATGTGTGTGTGTGTGCTGTTGTGTCAGGTGGCGGCGCAGTGGGCGGCGTGAGCTCGGTGCCGGGTGCACTCTACTCGCAGAACATGGTGATGGGCTCGTGGTGCGCGCCCTACGACGCGCTGCAGCGACCCCCACCTTACGGTAACTCTTTTATACCTTTTCACATCAATTGCAACTATGTATATTACGAGTATATGTCTTGTTAGCTCCATCTAAGTCGCAAAAATGGTAAGTCTCAATATAAAATGAGCGTATATCATAAGTCCGGCTCTTGAACGATCGCAGCTCTAGCAAACAACAAATGTAAACAAACTTATCTAATTTATATCACACAAAGACATTATGTTATCTTATCTTTACTTTGTCGCGAGAGGAATCGAGCAAGCGCTTTGAGAAAGGGACAGTACGGTCCATAAATAAACAAACACGATCCTGTTTTGACCTAAAGGATTTAAATCGAATATTGCTCACACAAATGTTACTGAAAGCAAAATACTATAAGTATTAAATGTTAAAGAAACAATGAAATATAACTGAGCTTTATGTTTATAATAATGTCAGACGCATGACATCATGCCGGTTTCATGAGATTACACTATTGTACCTACCTATACCTAGGTACCTAACTAACATCAATTAATACTATTGATTTCCTTAAAAACGGAACGTACAACGTATATTATAAGAATTGTACAAAACAACAAATCTATAGGAAAATCACATATAATTAGCAGTTTCATTTTGTAATTGTTCGTGATAACCCTAAGAGCTATGGATTTTGGATGAAGAGGTCGTATCGTATCGCAATCGTCAGGATCCTTTATTATATCCAAAACAAATAGTAGTTATTTTTAATCAACTTAAAAAATGCAGCAGGTTCTCAATTCGGATGTGTTAATTTTGTTACCTCAGAACTCGGTCAATTATGAACCTATTTTAAAAAACCTTTTTTTTGTTTTAGATTGGTCTCATATAATATTTATCAAAATCGGTTCAGTAGTTTGGCAGTTAAATAAGAATAACTGAAAAAACACTTCGTCCACAACACGACATCATCATTTGACGATGAAGGCGTATCAAATTGAAGTCGGTTTGTCCACTTTTTAAACTTATTAAACTTTTAAAACTATTTATCCGATGATGACGTGAGGCTCCGAAACTACTGGACCGATTTGAATAATTATTTCACCGTTGGGAAGCTACCCCGGACGACATAGGTTACACTAGGTATATTAAAAAAAAATTTAGTGATCATTACTAAAACTCCAATAATGTAACCCAAGGTGTAAAAAAATTACCTAAAAACAATAGAAATGTTTGTTAAATACCCGTGCGAAGCCGGGACAGTCCGCTATTGTTAGGTATATAAAAATCTTAAAACCCTTTGACTTCGACTGCATAGCCGACTGTATAAAACGTTAATCCTGCCTCGTCCGAAACACCGGCGCGGCGGCGTAACTAGGAATAATATTTTATCAATATTAAATTATCCTAATATAAACTGTATTAGTTACCTACATACTCCTCAACGAAAGCACTGTTAATGAGGGACATAGGTACGGTTTCCGTTTTTACTTCCCATGGTTTATTTTATTGCCCAATTAAAACCAGTCAGTCCTCAACATTTCCCTGCCCTTATCCCTTGGCCATTGGAGAATCAAAGTTATCAATAGGTTCATGCATGACACGTATTTCTATAGATCCACGAAGGACACTTCATAGAAATGAGCAGGACGTATTCAATTAGCTTATCGTGAGTTATTCAAACGAATGGATGGAGGCTGTGGAGGTGGAGGGTGGATAGAGGGTAAGTGCGCTTATCGCCTGATAGCGCAGAGCACAGCGCGCCACGCCAACACTAACTACGTATTATACACATCACTAGCGTTCACAACCTACGTAAAAAAAACACTAAATTACGTCATTCCGATAAGTTGACATTATTAAGTTAGATTAACTTTTTTCAGTAATGTCGTTCATTCAATTAAGAGAGAAAGAAAATTACGAATTTAGCTTTATTGAACTCCGTGACTCACAAGCTCACAACACACTTGCCTTAGAACTTAGAACTTAGATGGAATGGAAGGGCACACACGTGCCCCTCCATTCCATCTAAGTTCGCTATAGGCAGTGGTTACGTTACGACTTCACATCAGGTGGGCCATTGGCTTGTCCCATTACGTCACGTCCCCATTTAATAGAACACAGCGAACTAATCATCAATAGAACTAGCAATGCAAATAGTGAGAATTGACCAGCACTTTGTAAGCTAGTTGGTTGTTATCAGTAGGCCGTATTCGGCAGAAACTTGATATTGTGCTTCTTCTGGGAAGCGATATCTACAAAGTATGGATTGCAAAGATCA
Organism: Eulithis prunata; assembly: GCA_918843925.1. Classification (NCBI taxonomy): domain Eukaryota; kingdom Metazoa; phylum Arthropoda; class Insecta; order Lepidoptera; family Geometridae; genus Eulithis; species Eulithis prunata. The sequence continues at coordinate 117,401 of OU974009.1, forward strand.
CATATCTAGCGAGACAAGATACGTGCGACTGATAACACGGTAGGTATTGCAGAGGGCACGGAGTACTAAATAGGGATTGGGGAGTCAGATCAGAGCGTAGTAGAGCATGCAATGACGGGTGTGTTGCGACAGATGGCGAATGCGAGGAGGGGCGCGAGTGCGTCAACTGCGGCGCCAACAACACGCCGCTGTGGCGTCGCGACGCCACGGGACACTACCTGTGCAACGCGTGCGGACTCTACCACAAGATCAACGGCGTGAACCGGCCGCTCGTCAAGCCGAGCAAACGGCTGGTGAGTCAATCCTCTACACATTGTAACGCGTCTGTTTGAACAGGTGCCGACGCGGACCTGCTGACGCGCTTCTATAAGGACGGCTCCGTGCAGAGATGGATGAGTGTTGAAGGCATGGCCCGGGGCATGAAGAAGGTGAGTCGGTGGCGTGTAGACTAGTGCATGTCCCCCTCTTCCGTTCGACCTTTCTATCGCACGCGTCCCTCTTTCTACGCTTAGCGGGTGATGATCCTACACGCCTCCGCTCCCCACTTCGGTCGCACGGTAGTCCGCTTGGTACAGCAGTAGAGATACATTGCACGGATAGGCGCATTAGGCGCACTCGGCTCGTCCAATGGCGCGTCGGGCGGGACACGCCCGACCCGCCCGGTATTGGACAATGCAGCCTCGCTCGCGCATGCGCAACGCATTACATTACATTCCACTCACAACTGATACAAGATGGCGGATAGATAGCGCCGGATGCTCAATTTGCATGAACGTTGCTGTTTTGTACGCAGTTAGATTTGATGGAACTAACATTTCTCTTTCATCTAACGCCCAAGGTACACGGTATACAGTGTTTTATTAGGTACTTACTTCGCTACCGATTAGCGGATAATTTTGCCAACTAATCTGTATATATCGCTTCGTTGCATATGCATCTCTTGGACGTTTCCACGTGAAGTAATGTTATAATTATGTATCGGATTTTATGATAATAACTTATTACCCTGCTGCAGAGGAGGGTTCATTTATAGTTGTTAAAAGTTTTATAGAATACGTATAGGAGGCAGTAGAGGTATCGCGCGGTCCCCACTAACAGTTTGTGTCGACAGTCGGCGGCGCGGCGTCACGGACAGTGCTGCACTAACTGCGGCTCGCGCAACACCACGCTGTGGCGACGCAACAACGACGGCGAGCCCGTCTGCAACGCATGCGGACTCTACTACAAGCTGCACGGCATCAATCGGTGAGGAAACACTCCTTCTGCCTACATTTCCCTGTCAGATGAGATAATACTTCAAAGCGTAACATATTGCAATAATGGTGTATTCCACAGGCCGTTAGCGATGAGGAAAGATGGAATCCAGACCAGAAAGCGGAAGCCCAAGAAGTCAGGCAACGGCAACAAGCCCCCGGGACAGGACGCCGCCAAGAAGGACGGACACAGCTCTCCCGGAACTGATGGTACCTATGTCGCCTCTTCTTTTGGCTTTGACAATCATAATATTATTATATCGACCTATCCTATCTTACTAGATAACCTAGATAAGTCGTGGAAGATTTGTAAGATGGAAGAGCGTAAAATAACTAATTGTATTTTGGTGGCAGCAGACAGCAAGCTGAGTATATGCGAGGTGTCGATGCCACTGTCGGCGTCACTGTCCTCACACGGCAGTAAGCACGAGCACAGCGCGCACCCCGCCGGCGCGGCCACGTCGCAGCACGCCGCCGGCGCCGGCTTCATACCCAACCCGGCGCTATTCAGCATCAAGAGCGAGCCGAGCCACGCCGCGCCGTACGACCACTACTCCTCGCACGCGCCGCACTACCACTCGCACCAGCACTACTTGCACGCGCTACAGGTATCTACCCTAGTCTAGTCTAGCCTATAGCTCAGCACACACACTTCAACACTGCTGAGCATTACCAAAGAGACAGATATCGTGCCTGCAAATGGCTGGTTCGATCGATGGTCATTCAATCTTCCAGACGTTTGTCCTCAAAGCAGTTTATGTAGACAAGAGCAATGTACCAGATATAAAACTGAAATTGTTTAAACATCAATTTGTACATCATCAGTAGATGTTTAAAAGCCACACTACATGCAAATAACCCGAGTCGATTACGAGTTCATTTTTCATGTTTTGTTCATATTTTGTTCATATTTTGCGCACGACATTTTGCAGTTATATGTTTGCATCTGCTTGATCTATAACTTTTTGATGGTAGAGTTGCACTCCAGCAAAAGATAATGGTTTATTATCGGTTGCAGTACGGCCTCGGTAACGGCGAAGACGAGGAAGGCAGCGGGTTCCTCCACCAACGCAACGTGACGGCGCACGCCAAGCTGATGGCGTCCACGTAGCCGGCCGCCTCTAGCCACAACCTTACTCTATCCTCTCACAAGATATCTTGCTGAACTTACAACACGTCCAGTTATGGACAACTTCAAGAGGAAATGAACATTTGTGAACTAAATGAATGAAGTGAAACTAAAGTACATACTAATAACTTTAGTTATGTGGTGCTTGTGAGTAGATGTGAAACTGACAAAGTATGTAAATGTCGCTCGGACGAGTTATCGCAACAGCTGGAAAGCTGCAAGGAGGACGGCATTTCACAAACTATTCGAGCTCACGTTTGAAATGCTTTACTAAATGATAATGAGTCTATTCATATTTAAATAAACGTAATACATATTCATGTAGCTGTAGGTACCTAGTGGAAGACATTCGATAAAAAATGTACCTACCTTACCTACCTGACTGTTGGATTTGGAATGCAATAAAACATGAGCGTTTCGACATTATTTCTAGTATTGTATAATTATGTATTCATAGCTATTGAATAAGTTAAAATATGTAAACATTCTGAGTAAATACCTACGTTAGTTGAGTACCTAGTATTAAACGGAACGCCATATTAATAAAACCTTGCTGACTGACTGCTGCTGCAAGGCTCTTCACGAAACTCAAACTTGTAACAGCATCGTGTGATTGACCTACTTCCAAATAAGGTCGTTACAATTTTAGAAAGTAGTTGTTTATTAGTGTCGCTGATGGCTGATAATATGGATGTTACTTGCCAGATAAGATTATATTCTAATCTGTATCTCAATACTAGTCTAACGAACCCCTGTATTCTAATTCGTAATAGTTCATCAATTGTGAACATAATAACAACGTGTTATTGTAAATAAGGCTTAGTAAATAAGTAGTAGATAAGAATTGAGCAGTATTCAACGCCACCAACTCTACATGTTGTAATATTATTATGAGAGCGCGGTGCCTTGCCTTGCCTTGCCTTGCCTGTGCCTGTGCCTGGCTGGACTTAACAGTTATCGCGCATATAGAGCTACGGTTTAAGGCAAAATGTTAATACATAATACACATTTAAATCAAACGGATGTGATTTGATAAAACTGTGTACCCAGACTAAATGTAGAGTAGAGGTTAAAGTCGATTTGGCATTTATTATAGTTAACTGTAAATATTAGGAGGAAAACCATTTGAAACACACTACGCACGCACCTTCCAACTGAACTCTTGATCATTGTTAGGAATCAAATAATTACACTCGATATTCATATTATATCTACATTATACTCTGCGAGAATTTCAGAAAAGAGAAACGATCTCTAACTTTAAAAATGTTGATAGTAACCGCCCATATAAATATGTTTTGTCGTGAAGGTCATATAAAAATGTACAAATTATGTAAATCAGTTGTGTTTAAAATTGAGAAATATAATAATGAGCACAAGCACTCGTTTTAGTCCAGTATTCTGTTTAAATAACCCCAAGTCCTGAAAATAAAAAAAAATTTATAAGGTACATAAGTAGGTACTTACTTGGTAACTAAGCTCTTTGTGCTCTTTTCCAGAAGGCAGAAGAGTCCTATGCAGCTGTCACGATATGCTTACCTGTCAAAAGACAACAAATACCCGGTTCAAAATTGTCCATCGATCACAGCACGAACACAAAGTTGGAAAACGAATAACATTTGTAACCAGGTCGAGAACGTAAACCACGGAATACATAAGCGCCATAAAATATGGTTGTAGCAATCGTAGCTATTTGATTAATAAATCAATAGCACTGCGCCATATTACCCACCATTTCATATGCGCGCAGAGGAGAGGGTCTAAAAGCGGGCAGAATGAAGGGACGTTGTTTACTACTCCCGCTGCGTGAGCTTGTATGAGAACAGTCTACGTGCAGTGGCCGGAGTAAAGAAATGTTGTCGAGGGAATGGATATTTCTAGACCTATCATTCTGCATGTTTGGTGAGCGTGAGGTTGAGCGCGCCCTTGTCCTTGTACAATGTCCAGAGAACGGTGCAAGGTGAAAGAGTGTTGGAAGAGGCAGTGAGTAGACACTCACCTATTAGTGTGCATGCTTGGCGAGTGCATCCCCTGCAAGTCTGTAGTACGCCCATTGTTCCCGCTGTGTGAGGTTGAGCGCGCCCTTGCTCTCGTAGAAGGCCCGCGCCGGGTTCCACTCGAGCACGTGCAAGTCCAGCCGTGTGCCCACTGACGCAGCCTCCTACAACGCAACACTAAAGATAAACCGTTTAGATGGTTATACGTCATAAGAGACGGTCAATTCCGAGAATGTGGTGGTTCAAGACTCAAGCTCCACTTTCAAGTCACATGAAGCGAGACCCCAGCTGTGCGCACATGACATGTGTTTACTATTCAACCAAGCTCTTAGGTTAATACTCTAGTATTTTACTTTTTAATTTTATTTGTGGTTGTAATGTGTTTTGTGCGTTTAAATAAACCAAATAAAATGAATAAAAATTCATAAACTACGTAGTTACAGGTACAGATCTTCTAGAGGCAGATTCAGGCGCTACGCAAGATGAATGCTGGTTCAAAACCTTTAGCGGAATGTTCAGCCTCGGTTTATGAGTTTGGACGTACGCGTACGAATAATAGAGGCCGCTGAGCCCGTAGTCTGTGCATTTGTTTTACTTTCGACTCGATTATAGCACACGCAAACGCATTCGCAAAGCGAGAAATTTTGTATGAAACCCGGATAAGCGCCTCTAGCGGAAGATTTGAGAATTATGCAATTCCCAACAAAATTTCTCGCTTTCCGAATGCGTTTGCGTGTGCTATAATCGAGTCGAAAGTAAAACAAATGCACAGACTACGGGCTCTGTAGTTCTTATCTTGGTTTAACTAAAACGCTGCGCTAGTCAGAGTCGGCCGCCGCCGCCGCATCTTTGTCTTAAAAACTTAGCGCTCTATCTGATAGTACAGCTCCTACGCACGCTAATCAATCCCAAGGTCAATGTATCCACGCGCGCTGACCATTTCTTTGCATAATGAGCTACGTAAGCATACATTTAATAATATGGACACTTAGGTATGTAGTATGTGAACTTCAACGTTGCAGTTTCACATTGAATGGAGCTTGCGCTGCGTGCGCTTAGTCGGCGAGACGTGACTGCACCAACACGGCCGGGCGCGTGCCCGCACAATAAACAAATGTACAAAACTCTACTCAGCTAAATACAATGCAGAGTCTGCACTTTTATTTGTACCTACACAAAGGAGCTATTTAAATCAGATAGGTAGGTAGTGAGGTTATGTTATGAGGTAAGATAACAATTATCTTCCATCTGTCTAAGGGAGTACCTAGTCAGCGGCACTGCCAAACATTACATCCCTCTAACTAGGCCAAGACTGCTAGGATAGTTTAGTTAAGATAGTAGGAAGGGAAGGTAAGGTACCTAGTCAATAGATTTAGTGTATGTCAACAGTAACCTTGGCAACAGCATCAAAGAGCCTCTCCCCCACACCGCGGCGCCTCTCCGGCAGCCTCACGCACAGGTCCTCCAGCATCATGGCGGGACCCTCCCACGTGGAGTACGTCGGGAAGTAGATAGCGTACCCCACAAGCCTGCCGCCCACTAGCTCGGCCACCTTGCACAGGAACGCACGCGGCTGCCGGTCGAAGCAGTCGCGCTCCAAATCTACAAGTAACGACATCTATCGTCCTCAGTTGGAAGTGAACAGTGCCATCTAGGACCTAGGGCTCAGAATGTCGAGAGTTTCTCTGATGGTAGCGACATCTACACCTCTTGACATTTCATAATCGCTAGTCTACTCTGATTTAAAAGATGAAGTGATTTGAAAGTAACAAAGACACTTAGGTATCTACCTACAGCAAGCAACATCAGTCGAATTGAATTTTTAAAATCTAAGTAGGTAAATGCAATCCCTAAATTATATGAATATTAGACTCAATTAAAATAAGTGGAGCTTGTGGCGTAGCTTAACTAAGTATAATCTGTGTCTAAGTTAGTGTGGACACTATTTGGACAGGTTACAGTTAGAGGCTCTTACATCTGAGCACTTCTGTGCTTTGCAGGGCACGTTAAACTGTTGGTCCCGGTTCTAGCAGCCGTTCAACCATGACAGAGGCCTTAAAATTCCTTGACCATAGTTGGCCACTAACCAAGAGATTGCTTGCTTGATTGAAATTAGTAAGTATAAAGGTCAACCTAAGCTTTTTATAAAAATTAGAAAACAAAATGGCAGTAGGTAGAGGTAGGTACTGTAGGTACCTACCTACTGCCATTTTGCTTTTGACTACCTAAGGAAGGTAGGTAGGTACCTACCTACCTTAGGTATTCAAAAGCTCCCATTGCTTCCAAAACATAGTTGGGAACTCTAAGGATTGTATCCTGAGAAAAACTCAATACAAATATAGATTTTTGGCAGAGCCCGGATCTTGAGCAGTAAATGCCTATTGAGAACCTATGTTGTATTGCTTGCTGCTTCTACTACTATACCTACCCAGCTTGCACTAATGTAATTGGGTATACCTACCTGAGAATAAGTAAGGTATACCTACCTATTGTGGCTATCGGCAACCTATTAGTCCATGCATGATACCTTATTGATTTGGTTTGTTTACCTTTCACGGAGAGTTTTGGACCTTCGGGCATCTTTTCAAAATCTGCCAGCTCCTGAAAAAGTGAAAAACGGAAAATTTACCACTGAAACTGTTAAAAATAAACTAAAATCAGTAAACTTAAATATAACCTTACTTGTATCATTTCTGCAACCGCGGTCATGTCTTCTCTTCGCGCTTGCCGAACTGTTATTTCACTATCTGTATATTTGTTACTCATTGTGGGGCTGTATTTAATGGCTGTATCACTGCATTTGTTATTCACGATTTTCACGAAAAATTAAAAAAACCGGCGGCGGCGGCTGCGCACAGAAAAACAACGGCGTTCTTATTTTCAGAAACAGACTCGTGACGTCACGTTAGCAAACAACATTAGCAAAAAAATTTTGGGATTGGGTGTTGATGATGATTAAAGTAGGTACCTATGTATAAATAATATTCTTTTATAACTAGTAAATTTTCTTGATGCCATCTTGGAATGTCTATGCTATGCATAGGTCGATGCATGCATGGTATGCATGAAATATAAACGGCCTGGGAGTTGGATACCATTCGATTCGAAGCAAGCAGCTAGTACGCTTTTTGATACTTGACCGTAAGAAATGTCAGTTTTGACAGTTATAATGTGAGATTTGAGTGTAAGTTGCACGAGTTTTGATATTTTTTGAAACGACACATAGCACTTTTATTTTAATAGTTTTTCTTGTGTTATTGTGAGTATTGTTGTTTAATTTTGGTGGAATTTTAACCAATAATACTTAGGTCGTAACATAAAGTGTGAGCCATTGGAATTATTGAAGAGAAGAAGAAGAGTGTAAGTTCGAGTTTTGACATGTTTTGACACATATCACTTTAATTTTAATAGTTTTTATTATGTAGTAGTACCGTAGTACCTACGTAGATCGTAACATAAAGTGTGAGTCATTGGAATAAAAGTGGTTTATCTGAATGTGAAAATTCGTTTTCCGGTTTTGAAAAGAAAATCTACCATTTTCTCTTCAGAACAAACGACAGCCGACTTGACATAAATTATTTAGAAAAAAACACTTGACACTGGCAAAATTGTCTATCGTTTTTATTTATGTGCTGCGTATAGTTTTCGTCTTGGTTTTCTTATCACTAAAGCTACCCCCAGGGCTCCGCCTTACAGTAGCAATGATACATCTGAATGATGTAGCCAAATTAGACCAGCTTGGCTAGACTGGTTTACCTCGGAGGACTGACCCCGAACGAAATGACGGACAGAGGCCTTAGAAGTATAGAAGAAGAAGAAGAGTAGGATATAGGTGTTCGGTGAGAGGAGTGGAGGAAGTTCCAAGCTCACGTCTAAAACTTAAAACCATCATTTAACGCAACTTAAAGATGTCCGCCATATTATAGTTAGAAATAAGGCTGGCCACTTTTTTAATGTAGGGTGCGTTCACACTTCACACAAATTCACACTCAGCTGCAGTCGGCAGGGAAGTGGGCATGAGTATAGTCTAAACACGATCATGCCTCCGGCATTTTCATGGCCTTGCTTCAAAGCTTCAAAGATTTAAAGATACAAAAAGATTGAAAGATTCAAGGATTTAAGGTGAGTGTGAACGCGGTAGGTATGTATCGCCGGTCGTGGGTTCACGTCGTGCATCAACCAATAGATTTTACCTAGGTAGGTAAAACCTAGATAACCAACCTAACCTATAGGTATGTCTATATCCGGAAAAATATGCGCAATGCTCTCAAACGGTGAAGGAAAATCCGCTGTTATCTGTTAGGTCAGCTTTGCACGACTGTGCTAAGAGGATGATGTGTGCGTTACTCCAGCAAAAAAGTGTTGAATCTGAAAATTCTAAAAATGCAGATAATTAGAGCCCACTGCCCTGTAAATGTGCCCCAAGTTTTAAATTTGTGCCTATAGCCGTTCTGGAGTTATTCAAGAAATTCACTTTTTGCTGGGGTAACGTTTTTTGCTGGGTCGATTTTCGTTCCTGGTTGAGCTAGCCGAATGAATGTTAGCTTAAAAGGGTGCTAGAATTTGTGCCTATTAGTGCCCCAACTCCTGAATTTGTGCCCCCTAGGGCTTCGGAGTTATTCCAGTTTTTGCTGGAGTAACGTTTTGCTATCTCCGAAACTACTGGTCGCACAATCATGAAACTTGGTCAGTATAAAGGTATTTCTATTTAGAAATTTGTGCCAGCTCTTGTTTTCCAAAAAAAGGCTTCATTCGCGACTTATAAGGCTTTTATTAAAAATCTAAAACCCGCTCCTAGCTCGCTAACCATTACACTGAGGAACCTATTGAAAGTGTCATTCTGTACCTCTTATTACGCTGCAACTGCTGACGAAGTTTCTTATATCTATTTTTAGTGGTTTACGAGAAATAAAGATTTTAAAATTGACCAGAAATGTCATTACTTTGACCCCGAAATACACCCATTTCCTCTAAAGCTGTGGTATTGATTTCTTTGGTTGTTGGGCGAGCCTATTCCATACATCGCAGCGTCCCGTGCCGGAGTAGTAGGTTAGGTACGCCGCCGCTCATAGCTTCCGTTACGCGCCGCTACCGTACAAATAAACAGTCATAAATTAGGTACATAACTGTATTTATTTCAAGAACTACATAGGTAAATATGTAGGTACAGTGTGTACTAAATAAAATAAAAGTATTCAGTCATTAGACCACAATAATAAAACTTAGGTATGAATTATAACAAATACTTTAAATAATAATGGTGCTAATTAGTATAAAAATATGGATTTATAATGTTCCTAAGCACTAAGTAGGTACCTACCTAGTCTATTAGGTATATACCTACTTATTTATTATATTGACGCTATATTAATACTTGACCTATAGTAGGTAGGTATAGGTACCTAGTTATAACAAGTTTATATCTACATCTCTATGAATAATATGTCCATTTATTTGTTTGCACGGCTTACATAATATTTATTCTACAATTCGTGATATCGCATTTCCAATTTTTAACAAGCTTCCTATCACGGCTTCATTTGCTAAATGTTGTTTTACCTACAGTTATTTTTCGCCTGAGTCTTTTCTGTAGGAAACGTTTGGTGTAGGTATCCAATCCACACTTTGGTCAAAGGTAAGTAGGTTATTTAAATTTGACCAGTGTGGATGGGATTATTTTATGTTTTATCCAAAGGATACCTTTGGTCTGTATCTCAATCGTGGTTGAGATGTAAACAATGAATATTGTTTACTTTTAGTGCAGTTGATTCCCACAGCAAAACAACTAATAGCAAGTAAGGGGGGGGGGCTCTCATTACACCCTGTACAAATAACATTCAGTCCATTAATAACAAAATTCACATACTCGTATTTTAGATAAACAAATATTTGCAGAATCAACTACCTAATAGTTTTTTAAATAAATTGTGACACTTTGTTGTGGGGTACTCTTGTCGATTGATGCTTGACCGTGGGGTTCCCCAGTGTTCCCTAGTTGGTGGGTTGCGGGGTCCAGGTGACTCCCTGCCCTCGATTCCAAATGAATCCATGTTAGCAGCGGAGTCTCCATGAGGCATTATAAGGCTGCAGCCGTCGGTGATGTGCCGTGTCCGAGGGCCCCGCTAGGGCTGCGAATAGGTGAGCTCAGCGTAGGGACCTCCCGCCCAGGCGCCCGTTGTTATTAGAGATGGCGACTGTGACGCTGTAAAACATACAGTTTCATTAAATTCTCCAAACATTTGCTTTCATTATTAATTCTGAAAAGTACAAAGCGGAACATACTGAGTTGTGCGAGTAGCTTGGAGGGTGCTATTGTAGAGATCGACGAACGGGATTCTGAGTTACTGTCCTTTGAGTCGCCTTCTGAAATCAAAATTCAATTATTAGCCCTAGTAAATTTAATTTAATTAATAGCTCAAGGTGTTGCGCGGCGCGCGGCGGCCGCTTGGCGTGCGTCCGTGTGACGCAGTCATGTACAGTACCTGAGTGTGTACATTTCTGCGTGTGTACAGTACCTGAGTGTGGATGTTGCCTCGCCTGCGCCTGTGCCTTGAGGAGCTTGCTCATGGTGTTGCGCGGCGTGGGCGGCGGCCGCTCCAGCGTGCGTCCGTGTGACGCAGACATGTGCCGCTCCAACATGTATCTGCAATACAACACAACTAAACTGAAATCATTCATCATCTTCTCGTGGATAATGGGGGTGTGTTTCCATGTCACTGATGACTTATAGAACTGAGACGCGGCCGCTAACCCAGTATTGATCATACACGTGACCGGGAAATAGTGCGAGCTATGCTAATTGTTTGCCGATGTAGGTAGTTCTCATAATTGAGTCAGTTGAAGTGAGAGTGAATAGGATTTATAATACAAGAGGATGCTAGTGTAGCTAGGGTACCTTCTCTCGAAGCGGTCCGTGCAGAAGTGGCACCGGAAGAGCCTCCGGCGCGGCGCGGGCTCCGCGGCGGGCGCGGCCGGCGGCGCCTCGTGCGACTTGCCGTGCGCCGCCAGGTTGTATCTGCAATGTTATATCGTGCATGTTCCATTAATAGTGCTAACCAAATGTGTAGGTAGTGGAATGCTTTTAGCGAGTATTATGCTTCGATTCCAACGAAACTAATACAGTGTTGTGAAAATGAAATGGTACAATTGAGCTTACTATAATAATATGATTCACATTTTTTAACAGACTTCAAAACGAATATGAAAATACTAATATTATATACGAATATGCTTAAAGCTCCGTCATTAAAAACTAATTTGATAAATTCTTCTTTCATCTAACAAGATATCCTTCCAGATTGGTCCCATAAAATTTTTATCAGAATCTTAGAAGGTGGCTGGAAACTAGAAACATGTCAAACTGGAAAAAATATGTCATCTACCCACATACACGCAATTGCGTATTTTGCTTTCCGACGACTTATCAGTGATGTTTATAGTCACTAGCAGAATCCTGATGAATTGCCATCATCATCATCTGAAGATGGAGTAAGGCTAGAAAGTATGTAGGTAATGTAGGTATTGAAATTGAAGTTTTTAAAACTTATAAATTAATATTTACTGTTTGTTCATCGGACACTTTAAAGGGCTAGTGTTATAAAACTGCAAAACGTTACAAATTGGGTTGCGTTGTTCAAAGTGAATTGATATTTGAAGAGTGAGAAAGAGACCGTTCTGAGAATCGTTTCCCGCAGACATGGCACTCGTGTCGTTTCTCTCCGCTGTGAATGCGCTTGTGTCGCTTGAGATGTGATCTCGTCATCAGCGCCAAGCCGCACACGTCGCACGCGTGCGGCTTCACACCCGAGTGAGACAACTTGTGCATCTTGAACGACGACGTGTGGATAAACGACTTGCCGCACAGATCACACTGCAACACAACACAATATAATAATATAATATAACAACCATCATGTCACCTAGAGTCCACATGCTAAGCTGAATTAACCAGTCTAACACTGAATAACCATTCAGCAATAGATTGCTCTTGTTGCCTATGATACAAATAGAAGTAGAATAGTCTCAATTACTGATCAAAGACAAATTGAAAGATCTTACCTGATAGTTGAGTTTTCCTGTATGAATGTTATTATGCCGCTGCAGCGCGTTTTTAGACGGAAATAGTTTATTGCACTCTTCGCATTTCCAATCGCTTATTCCTGAAAAATTATTTCTTTCTCACCAAAATGGAAAAGTGCCACATGAGTTAAAAAGTATCAACCAAAGGTAGGTATACCTAACCTATGCCATTTGAATGTCGTAAATACCTTTATGTAGCGCGATGTGTATATCACAGGCTCGCTTGTGTTTATAATGCGCTCCACACACCTCACATATGTAGGGGGGCTTAGATCCATCGTGTTTCAGCTTGTGTTGTTCTAACCGACCTATAAACAATACAACACCCAAAATTACCATCAAACATTAATCGAATGCTGTTGATGATAGTACATAGATGAATGTGTCTCCCTACACCCCCTATAGACATTCGTAAGGATTTTGAGTAGATTCCAAATCTTACAGATAGTCAAGGATGCCTTAGTTCCTTCATAATTTGTTATTTTAGTAACTTACCCAAAGATGAATACCTAGCATTGCACTGCTCACAGGGATACCACTCTTTGGGTCGCTTGAATATTGTTTTAGTTTTCTCCTTCTTCTTGGGTTCTAAAATAAAATCATCCGGATTGAATGTGCTGTCTGCATCATCATCATCATCAAAATCTCCAAATGTAATCTCAGAGTTATTGTCTATGCCATTATTGTAGGGACTTTGAGACCTAAAATCAGAAAGACAACATCAGCTTCTCACTTTTAAAACTGAAAATAGCATAATAACATATCTTAGACAATAACACCATCACCAGACTTCTTGTGTAATATACCTTTCAGCATCTATATCATTGTCTTCAGTCTTGATGTCGGCCACCTCAGTGTTGGTGTGCTCCGTGAGCTTGTGTGCAGCGAGCGCGATGGGCCCTCCCACCTCCCCTCTCGCACCGCACTCATCACACTCCCAACTGAAACAGTTCATTGCTCAACACAACATCTTTACACACACCAATCAACCAAACGTCTAAATGTCTTACTTTTGGTAGAGGCACAAATATAATGGACCTTATTTAATCAGATAACCAGAGGCAGATGGGAGTACAAATAATCCGAACCTGTACTTATTGGAGATGGAACTCTTTCGTTTCTTCCCGGTTGAAACAATTTTCTTTTTCTTCTTTAGCCCGACCTTGTGGGAGCCACGTCGGCGCTTAGCGCGCGCTAGCGGCTCGTCCTCCGAGTCGTGGTCGTGCAGTGCGCCCTCGGCCTTGACGTCGGGCGCGCGGCCCGGCCGGCCTGGCGCCGCGAACAGTGGGTTACGGCTCAGCAGCGCCTCGAATGCGTCACGCAGTCGCACGTACTCGAGCTCCGCTTGCTCCAGCACGTCCACCAGATGTAGGCAAGCGGGGCACACGGCACGCGCCGCGTCCAGCCCGGCGACGCGCGTGTAGCGCGACAGGAAGGCAGCCAGCGCCGTGCCCGCGCGAGCTGTCCGCGCGGCGCCCAACGCCCGCGCGTCCGCCGCGCGCGCGCCGCACACCACGCACTCTGGCACCTCCCCCGGCTCCAGCTTCACCTCCACGTCGTCATGCTCCACCTTGATGCCCGTAACGACGGGGCCGCGGCCGTCGCTAGACTCGTTCGATGAGTTCATGGCGCTCGCCCGACCGGTTTCTTCGTCTCTGATCTTTCCTGCCCGCACAGTCGACTTTGCGAAAGCTTTCCCGAGGGTTTCGCTACAATATTATGCTAGTGATTCTCAATTTACAGTAAAATGTCTGCATTTAATCTGATGTTCTTCGAGCGTCATTTTTGCTGAATTTTGACATAAAAATGCTGTGTTTAGTCCAAGAAATTGAAGTTCTGTTTGTGACATTGATAGCTAATAGCAACTGACATTGCCATATTGAAGAGAAGAAGAAGACATTTGTCTTGATTCCAGTTCTGTGGTTTGTATTGTATACAAACATCGTCTCTTTTATTAAAAATGGTTTTTCTTGTGATAGAGTAGTGAGTATTGTTGTTTAATTTTGGTGGAATTATAACCAATATAACCAACTTGTGGTCGTGGCATAAAGTGAGAGCCATTGGAATAAAATAAGGTGATTTCCTTGAAATGATAGATTTCGTTTTCAAGTTTTCAAGGGAAAATTCCACCATCCGACAGCAGACTTCAAAGTCAAAGTCAAAGCTTTTATTCAATAAAATCTCACTGATCACTTTGAATCGTCATTACGTTTGGTATGATTACAATTTATTTATTTTTTTATTGGACGAGTTGGAGCTAGTTCAACCCAAGCTTGTTTGTCTTCTAAATAATCTGATATTTTATAGTATGCCTATGAAATAAGTCTTTGTTTTATTACGTTTTTGAACTTGCCAATCGACAACTGAGACACATCACTTGAGATTTTGTTAAAGAAGCGTACACATTGCCCTTTGAAAGATTTACTAATTTTTGAGAGCCTAGTGGTGGGAACAGCGAGTTTGTCTTTGTTTCTAGTGTTAACATTATGATTATCACTTTCTTTGTTGCATAGATTTATATTTTTTTGAACATACAATAAGTTTTCATAGATGTACTGGCAAGGTACTGTCATTATATTTATTTCTTTAAACTTATTTCTTAGTGATTCTCTGGGACTTGACGAATGACATGACGACTGGTAAGTTATATTTCAAATATTTCACTTGACACTGTCAAAATGACATGACATAGGTATAGGCTGGTTTATATAGAAAAAGTTTTGACATTTTTTGAAACGACACATAGCACTTTTATTTTAATAGTTTTTCTTGTGTTATTGTGAGTATTGTTGTTTAATTTTGGTGGAATTTTAACCAATAATACTTAGGTCGTAACATAAAGTGTGAGCCATTGGAATAATGTGTGTAAAGTGGTTTTTCTGAATGTGAAAATTCGTGTTAGGTTTTGAAGAGAAAATCCACCATTTTCTTTTCAAAACAAACGACAGCCGACTTGACAAATGACTTAACTTGACTTATATTATTATAATTATATCACTTGACATTGGCAAAATTGTCTGTCGAAATGACGGACACAGGCCATTAATGAAGAGAAGAAGAAGAAGACATTAACTTCATGTGACATTTTGGTGACATTCCATTTTCAAATGCTCTAGAGCATACGATCATCGCCTACAATCTAATTTAAATCTACATCAATGGCTGCTGCGGATAACTCAAAAATCGTTCATCTGAGTCAAAAATGTAACGTCACAGGAAGACTGAGCCAAGTTTGCCAAGAGCCAAGAGCCAAGATTGAGCCTCTGAGAGGCTCAATCACGTGGCTCAGTTTCAGAGGCTCAGTCAATTCTACACAATTCTCAGTCAGCATACATAATGTAAAGTGGGTACCTCTACATAGGTACCTACCTAGGTACCACACCACAGCTAGCTGTGGCCGGTCAAGCTTCAGATCAGTCCACGACCACATCCACGACACGACAGTCAGTCAGTCGAGGTTCAGTGAGGTCCCGGAGTTGCCGCATACCGCGTCGAGCGAGCCCGCACTCTGGCCGTTACGAGAACTCGCGCGGAACGTATTACGACTTGCTCTCGATGTGAACTCTTCGGAAACTATTGTTTTACTATCTGACTGTGAATTGGTAGTGTTGCGATATACCTACATAAGTGTGTGTGGAAGAACTAGACAAAAGTAGCTGTATACCCTAGGTACCTACCTAAATAACGTTCTACACTACACCTACCTACCTACGTAAGTTCAAAACTTTAAATTTAATTTTCTGGTTGTAAGTAGGTTAGGTAGCGTACCTACCTATCTTAAAGGTATCGATACAAAGGTACCTGCTTGCTAGTTTCATACCTAACCTAGCTATTTAGTAGGTAAATGTTTTGTAACTGAAAGCACTCCATAGATTTTCACGGTTGGATGATCAGCGAAGGGATATTATTATCATCAATCCGTCATTTCCGTAAGTCGCGCCGGCCACCAACGGCCACCAGCATGCAACCCTCACTATACCAACCAATGCGTGTTAGTGATCGCGACCCTTAACAAAATCATTTCAAATGATCAATCAACAGAAACCGATGTGTATAGTACCTACCTACCTAAAGTAATTTCAAAAGCTCACCAAATGCAATATTCATTTTGACACCTATTATGCTCCTATTTCACTTGCTAGAATGAAAATTGGAAAGTTGTTAGTATCTCGCATATATAACACAATACCTAGATCTATTCTACACCTACATTTTAATAGTGTTCGTTGCTCTACAAACAATCGTTTGCCATGAATTATACATACCTATATGATGGGAGATAAAAGCTGCACTTGGTGTCACCGTCGCTGTTGCATCGGATCGGATCGTCATCAATGTAGAATAATGTTGATACACACGATGGGTAGTAGGTAGTAACTAAGTACAGACCTACCAACTGGCTACCCCCTAAATTAATTTGCAAACAAACTTAGTCTAAGGCCCGTATGCTGATAAAGAAAAATCTATGCTTGAGTCCAGATCTGATATCTGATAGTACGCTATTTGCTAGTATAGGATGATTACCTAACCTCTGCCGCCAATGTCATCCTTGTACTACCTATCAGATAACATAGGGTAGGTTAGGGGGTAAAATCGTCATCTCTGAGGCCGTCTGCCGAGTACTTCCGGCGCAGTGAGAACCTGGGCAGACTTAGTTGTGTTGTCACGTCTAATGAAGGGGTATTTGAAGCCACCAATGTCATTTTTTGTATCAGATGATGAAATCGACCACTTTTTTGACCCTACCTTCGGCATTTTCTTCGTTTTCTTCGGCATCCGGCCAAATCTGATTGTTCTTTCTGATTTTATGAAGGTTAGCATATTATAGTAGGTATTTTTAAGTATCTGTTGTCATGGCGTTTATCCTTGTATCAGATAGCGTTGATATTTTACTGTCGGCTCCCGTACTATATACCTAAGCATAATAAAGATAAAATCGGCGTTATGAACCAGATGTGAACCATATTTACCTACTTTATATTATTGCAAATGGTCTTGTTCTGTTGAATCACTCAATAAAAAAATACCTGTATTAACTGTAAGAGCCTACCGTAACGTAGGTAACGTTCCGAACGAGTTGTCACCGCGCCGCGCGCCGCGCGCCACGGCTGCGGTGCGGAACGCAGCCATGACTGCCTTCGCTAGCCTACCTAGCATATTATACGTCTCATCAAATCATTTTCATACGATATCAGGATACTTTGCAAGGTCATGAAATAAATAAGCTAATAGCTAAGGCTATCGGCAAATAAATAGGTGTAACGCCAGACGCGGTATACAATACACTAAGCTAAGCAAGTCTCGTATTATGCCTAGTTCTCTTCATTGCATTTTAAATGGCTGAGAATGTAATGTTACAAAATGTATCAAATCCACGGACATGCACATTTTGGGCAGGTGTGTGTTTCTTGGCAGGCTGCGGTCCGTGACGCCCTTCGTCACCCGATCCTGCGCGCTACTCACTCATGTGTGCAACGAATGTTAGGACAGGTTTTCTCATTGCATATGCTCCGGAAATCACTGGGCACTGTCCTGTGAATACCTTTGAAAGTTACAAAATACTAAGTGGTGTCTATCCAGTCTAGTCAGATGAGTTGTCTTTCCCTACAATACTTCTGTAGTTCTAGCAATAATAGAGCATTTTGTGAAAGAGCTCGTCCGGGGAAGTAGATACTACCACACCCACCACCGTACTATTTCTGCCGCCAAGCAGCGATCCTCGCATTGCTGTGTTTCAGTTTGAAGGGTATGGCTATTTGTGCCGGCCGGATGTCTCAGAGTGGTGGGCGCAGTGCAATGCATCACAGGGCACGTCCTCAGTAGATGTGCTCATACGAGCATGAGTTAAACCACCACTGTAAAATTAACCTTATAAAAATAAAAGTTCAACTGATTCATACTAGAAATCAATCAAATAATAATAATAAAGTGGCACTAGTGTTAGCAATGCAGCGTAGAACCAACCTCTTTGAGTTATAAAGAGTATTGGTTCGCACTGACCGGCAGTGTTTGAAAATGGAAGACCCATGGATGACACGACGAGCGAGGGCAGCGAGACGTGTCAGTCGAAGAACAATGAAAAATAAGTGTGGATGTGGAAATACGAATTATTATAGAAATACTATGATTTATACACTAAAGCTCTGTTTATTACTGTTGTAGCTCAAATCAGAAGTGGTTCTACGAGTTCTCACGCCGCCGCAGCGGGTTTGAGGAGCTGAATACTGGGTGGCAAAGAAAAAATGCAAGAAAAGAGACGCCCTGTGTGCCAAGTTGGGTTTGAAAAAGGGCTAAGGTATCAATAAGTTGAACTGAGTAGAGGCGTGTTAGCAAGGTAATATAATGTATCACGTACTTTACTTTATGGGTAAAATTGTTGAGTATTGGACGGTCCGAAAATTAAAAAGGATTAATAATGTTATTGTCCCGACCGAATGGGTGAGCTGACGCAGGTGATTCCCTGGAGCAGGCACAATTCGGATTGAGGCAAGGAACAAAATTATTAGTCTTTCGGGTCGTCTAATCATGAAAGTTGTTCATTTAATGGTTGATTCAGTATAAGAAATCGTTTGGGTTCTTGTCGTTGTGTGTAGTCGTGGAATTCTTTCTGTTTGGTGGAAACTTTTAAGACTAAAGGAGTAGATAAACAGAAAGAATTGAGTTGTCTATTTAACTTTGTGCAAAATGTTGGTCTTGATTGGCCGAACGTCCTGAATGAATTTATGGATATTATTTTACCTTCCAGGATTGGGTTGTGGTCGTGCCTGAGGACATGCACGGGGCAGGAGGGCCGTGTTAGCAATGCAGCGTAGAACCAACCTCTTTGAGTTATAAAGAGTATTGGTTCGCACTGACCGGCAGTGTTTGAAAATGGAAGACCCATGGATGACACGACGAGCGAGGGCAGCGAGACGTGTCAGTCGAAGAACAATGAAAAATAAGTGTGGATGTGGAAATACGAATTATTATAGAAATACTATGATTTATACACTAAAGCTCTGTTTATTACTGTTGTAGCTCAAACTAGTTCCCACGCCGCTCGTCTCACAGCACATCTCACAGCTGGTTATCAGAACAAGTGAACATTATCGCGCCGTCAATGATCATTATGCTTTTTGTGGGAGTTAATTGAACTGATTATCGATATTGTCACGTTAGCCGGGGCCACTAGGACTTGTACCTACACTCCTCTGTAACAACAGGACAGCACAATCGACTGCTGGGTCAGGTTGACAATGTTTGGTAGTTTCAGAAAAAACAATCGGACTCTTGACTCTCCTCTAGTTAATATAATACTTGCAAAATGTGCGCATGTGTTTGTTGTGCAAGTCCCCAATAAGTATCGTAAGTAGGCGATCGCAGCCGGTTGTGATCAGTTTGCTAGAGCAATGGGCACGCTGTAAATGTGCTGTGCTCTATGCGCGGCTGGTGGAAGAAAGCGAAATGAGCAGCAATCGTTGCGTTGCCATTTTGAAGTTTTACTTTACGCTTTCTAAATTGCACTTGAAGAGTTTATTGACTTTTGTAGAGCCATCTTCATAGTTTTAGTTAGGTACAGGTACCGGCACGGCTTAATAGCGCGGATCTTGTGTATGCACAGAAGTTGAATTTTAGATCTCAATCATTAAAATGATAGGTCTTTCCAATATTGCCCTTTGGCTGCGCAAAGCACCCTTTGACCGATGACGCCTGTCAGTAAATAGAGCTCTCGCCATTACCTATGTAGAGCTTTACATCACTAAGTAGTTCTATTTTATGTTATTGCAGGTGCTAATATTCACCTGTGGACAATTTACTTTTAAAATGCAGTTAGCACGGGCCATACCGATACGCCAAGTAATTTGACACAGTTTTAAACACGCGAGTGCGCGTTTTATCACTAAAACACGGTCTAAATCAGAAAGGCAGCATGGTTGCGCATGCGCAGCCGCACGGTGGTCAGCCATCATCACGAATAAGATGTTTGTTTAGAAAACTGTCACTCGTGTCTGTATTGTACCGTCAATTAGAAAACTTGTCGTTTAGTTGCGAAAGTCGACCTAAAGTCGTCTGATTCTGTCGCATAATAAAGTCTTCCAACCAGAAAAACATACGTGGGTCGAGTGGCTCGAGGGTAGGATTGGTATAATAAGTGACGAATTGGATATAAAAATGAATTTCAGTCGTTAAGGGCGCTGAGAGTCGATGGGTAGGCGCTGCACAATATCGATCGCTTTTGGAAATCTATGGAGATGCCCTATATATTATAGTAAGTGGCTGAAAAGATGTTGATGATATGGGAAGGAACTAAACTAATTCTCTGATTCCTTTAGAGATTCCGCTAAAAACGGATACAACAATTCCCTGGGTGGATACGTCAAGTCAGTATTCAAATCATTCAAAGGCGTTGCTCTTCCCAGGTTGTGAGAGGTGCTGGTCCCGGTGTAGTGCAGTGCGGTGCGACGGCGGCAGGCGGCATGCGTCCGCCTCCGCCCGGGTAGCAGCATGGGGGCCCGCCTGGCGCTCTATCTGCCTCTGCTCATGCTGGCCACGCCCTCCGACCTGTCCGCACAAGGTATGAGCCTCTACCATCAATTTTACAGAATACATACCTAGATGACGCAGCTATCGACCTAAGCCTTGTCGCCAGAAGGAGCTGAAGGCATACCGTCGTCAAGGACTCGCAACGGTGTCTGGCAGCGATCCTTATTTTATAGTTATTAGATCTGCGCCTCTACAACCTAAAGCCCAAAACACACAGAATGCGTTCACGGGTTGGACGTTTGAATTTATATTGATTTCAGCCGACCAGCTCTACCCGCCTATACGCTTTTTATGTGTTTCGATAATCGTCACCTTACACATACTTTCTGAAGTTAATTCAGCCAAAGCACCACTGAGGGACGTCGACCACCTAGGGTATGGGCGGTGGTACGGTGGGTCTGCAGCAGCGTGGTCAACTTGTCCTCCCCCCAGAACATAGGTATAGTTTTGCAGAAATTATTTTCAGAAGTCTGTCTTAAACATTGTACTAGATTTTACCATGTGAATTTAAAATTTTAAAACTGCCTTGCAATCACCTCTACCACTACGACGCCGCCACACGCCAATATCTGTGCCAATACTATGTCGTGTCGCACATGTATGTAACATTTAGCAATGACTAGGTATTTACTTTCGATTGACGAACAACGGTCAATTAACCGCAATCGAATAGATAATTTCACGGTATAGGTCGTCCATTGCTCGCGTGATTGATTGCGGCGGCGTGCGCGTTGCACTTTGGATCTAGGACTGGCCCACTGCTCTCACTTGAGAGGTTCAGGGCATGACGACGACGACGACTAGCGTGTAGGTAAGGTAGGTCGGTAGGTCAACGAGTTGGCAAAATGAAGGGACATACCTAATAGGTGCATAATGTTGGTCTCTAAACTCTGTATTATGATTTTTTTGGTTTTTTTAGAGATCTACCTACCTAACTGTATGAATACTAGCGGTCCTACCACTAGTACCTCTACAACTTATGCAATTGCTGAAAATATTTTACTTTATAAGTATTATAATTATATATGATCTGTGCTTCAGATCAGAATGCGCCATTGATCTTTTGTACCAGTGGTTTTATTTTTTGGGTCAAGACGGAGGAATTCCGCCGTTTAAACAATTAAGTTATTCATAACGGCGGCGGGTCACCAGGTTTACCACCCCTCGCCGTGATTTGTAGGTTGGAAGCACGGTGTGGTACTAACCACGGAGTAGTGAGTGTATTACACAACAACACACACCGTGGTAGGTTCCACCTACTTGGGTATTGACTGCAAGTGGCCGGTCAAGAGCTTCGTGCACGCAACTCTCCTTTTTTCACGACATGCCACTTTTTGAACAGCAGTTTATAAACCACATTTAACGTATTTTATATAAGTACTTAGAGCATTTTTTACCTACTTACCTTAGTATACCAAGGTATTTCCAAGATAGTAAAAGCACATGAGTTTTAAATCTGCTTGGTAGATAATAAGGTAGGTAATTCTAGAATACCTAGACGCAGAGACCTTACTTACTAGGTACTAGAAGCACAGAGGCGAAAACCACTTTTCATAAATCAACAATGTTGAACAACCCTCATTCAAAGCCGTTGAAAAGCTGTCAGCAAGCAAACAAATCCTCCAACTACAACACGGTACCTACGTAATGTAAACAAGCGATCACGAGGTCGGCGGCGGCGCTGCGGGCTGTTTCACAACATGCGGGGGTCGTTCGTCCAACATAACTACCGTGAGGTCATACACTTCCTTAGAAACACCTGTCTTTAGACCAACTATTCTTCACCCTTATCGGCTTCGTTGCTCATTTTCAATACCCGTATGTATTGTTTCACGCATTCATTTAAAGTTTTAAACTACCTAGTAGTTCGCCCCGAACTGAGATCTCGTGACAACTTGGGCAAAAATGCTTTGTATGTTTGTTCGTCGAGATCTTTTGAACCGCTTATCCGATCTTCACAGAATTCGGTAGGTATATGGATACTCTTAAGTTTTACTGATTTGATAAATAAAGTGAATCGGTCAAGACGTTGTAAAGATACGAGGGTCCAAACGGAGTAAAAAAAATGTCGTACAAAAATATCACATGGGGTGTCATAATACGAGTATGCTTTTAGACATTTCCAAACCGGTTTAATTTTTATTATAGGTGAAAAGTTTTGGAGTTGTTGTAAAAACTATCATTTGTATGATATGATTTTGCAAACCAGTAAAACTTAAAAGTACTATCCGTATACCTACCAAATTTTATGAAGATCAGATGAGCGGTTTAAAAGATCTCGTCGAACAAACATACAAACATAAAAACATACAAAGCATTTTTGTCCAAGTTGTCACTAAGATCTCGTTCGCTTCGCTCACTCGATCAAATATTCTTGTTACTCCAGTCCAGCTATCAGATGCACTAGTAAGGAGGTGCATCATGTATTACGTGGCATATGCTAATGGCGTCGTGTCCGCACGTGCCAAGTGCTCCCGTGCTTGAACTAATTACGTGAAACGCAAGCCTCGGCTCCTATCGCAAGGCTTTGTCGCCGGTCGGTGACCTAACCATATCTAGGTAGGTACCTACCTCCTGTATGTACACATGGAGATAAGGTAGCGATAGATATTGTCAGGCAATAAGAACCTACGGAAACTGCCGCCATTGTGCTCCCTGAAGCCATCTCAACTTTCAAGCTCACTATTGTGATTAGTGCAGCATATACTGCTACAGTAACAAATGTTCTTATATTACCGGTTCGGTTAACAAACTTGTGTTGTGGCAACATCAGAAGTAATTAATACAAAGTTGCATCGGTATTTTTACAATGCTTACGTCATTGCTGTCATCATCGTTTCCGTGATCTTTGAAACTTGTGTAATTTTAGAAGCATTTTGGAAGTGTTAGTTGTTGGTTGGCAAAGCGTTTATTCTGCGGCCGGTGCGATGCGGTGCTCCATTGTCTACGGAGCGAGGGTCGCCACTTCCTCTTTGTGTCTGTAACTAACTGTTATCGTTAATTGTTGACAAACGGGTTACTAAATACTGTGACGAAGCGGGAGCTGTCGTAACTCTTTGCAACGCGGATAACATCAATGTACAGGGGCATGGAGAGTGCGCTCAAAGTTTCCAATTATTCATTTGCAACCAGTCAGTAAACTGTTGAACTGCGTATGTAATAGCGAATAGTGGTGAGTATTTGAAGACCGTTGGTTTGTCCTTCATCGAGATAAAGCAACTTCCTTTAGAACAAA
Organism: Eulithis prunata; assembly: GCA_918843925.1. Classification (NCBI taxonomy): domain Eukaryota; kingdom Metazoa; phylum Arthropoda; class Insecta; order Lepidoptera; family Geometridae; genus Eulithis; species Eulithis prunata. Next base: position 141,617 of record OU974009.1, read on the forward strand.
ACAAATAAATATAGGGAAGAATTTGGGTGACTTGACTAATGAGTTGTAAAGTTATTGTTCGTAGGAAGCGCATTGTTCTCTAAATCATCATTAATCCAACACATTGTTGAGGGGCTTCCGCAAGGCTTCATCTAACAACTCTTTTCCGTTCTTTGCTAAAATTGAAGCATAATGGATGATTGTTTTTTTCCAAAACTAACATACCTAGGTATAATATAGTTTACAAGTGTACATAGAGGGGCTAGGTAGCACGCAAGCGGGAAAGTAATACTTACTCGATTTAAATCTGGGCTTGAAATTAAATTATTACAAATCAATTTGCCGTTTAATCTTCGAGATGAACTACCGTTGCGTAATTTCTCTGATGAAATTTTTAACCGTAAACTGGATCGATTACCAGATTTAAATGGGAATTTAGCGGTCACACTCTCTAATGAAGAGTTACGCTACTTAGGGCATGGAAATTGTCCAGTCTGAAAAAAAAACTCCGTTATATTTAAATTCCCCAAGAAGCTTTTCTCTTCTCTTTTTTCTCCGCATTGCATCCTGTCAAAAAAATTAGGTTCATCCAGCAATACGTTTCTAAGCTACTAAGCGTTATTTGGATGTAACAACTCCTCAACAGATTTTCATTGAGAGTGGTTGACATACTTTCTTAGCGTCGTCCTTCCAAGCCCCAAGCTCGTCGTCCACGTAGTCCGGCGCGGAGGGTCGTGTCGTGTGCCGCCATGCGTGCTTCCGCCGCCGCGGGACAGCTGTATTGCGTCACTGTCCTGCGACGCGATTCTTGCACTTCGTGCTTTGTTATTATCAAAATGTTTACTGAACTAGCAAAAGTCTAGTTTGTGTAGTTTTCTTTTCGCTGATAATTATGTAAAACCTGCCCGGCCACCTGTCTCATCATTGTTTTCCACTATACGTATCGAAGATGTTGAATGGACGCATAGGTTTTTATATAAATAGTTAGGTAGGTACTTACATCAGAAGGAGAGTTGTTAAAAGCACTTACCGACGCCATATTATCATCTCGTAATACCCATAATCTGTACAATAATGTCAGAGTAATGAGGGTGCTTAGTGCAGACGAATCAGATCGGAAACTATCGTCGACGATCTGTAATTGGCTTGAAATCGTCTCCGGCCGCGGCCGCTGAACATCCGCCTTCTCTCTTGTAGATTATATTAAAATGTAAGCATTTCATAAAATAAGAAGGAACACAAAATTAGCATTCATAATATACTTTCTGAATAGATTAAGTAAGTAGGATTGAAGTACATCGTTGTAAGTATTGGCGTTACTAACGAAATACATAGTTAGTTATTCCTTGACCTCAACAGTGATTATAAAAAACTATGGATTAGGTTGTGCTACTATTTTCAGGCAGAAGATTTTGATAAATAGAGTTGAGTCGTGACAATGTTTTAATAGGCCACTGTCACAGACAGTAGGACAGCAATGAAACATTTTCACGGCAGGTGCGCAGAGACGAGCCAGTGGGGCACCGGAAACGTCTCGCAATAAATCCCTTGCCACTTCCGGCGGGTTTGTTTCAATCCAACATGGCGGCCGCAAGTTCGTAGGCTCGCATGTAGGCCGCGGCGATACTAACCTACCTACATACCGGCCGCAGGGCTGCTAGCCACTTTCAGTTTCAACAACTGCCATGAATTTTACTTGTTAATATTTTCATGATCAGCCTTCAATGAGTGAAATCACAAGGAACACTTAGACCTATCTGAATCTTGGCGGCAGTTTCACGCGACCAAGGAGCCCAAAATATTTTCAATATATACCTAGGTAGGTACATAATATGTTGGTTCTCGGCTAGGACTTGGTCGTCATCAGACGCAAGATGCAGCTGCTCTAGGATTAGGTAATCAAAAATGCCTTATGATAACACAATCAATTATTTTGGGGTTCAGTCCGCGACCCCTGGCGAGACGACATCATGGCTAGCACGCCGAGCTCGCTTCCTGTGCCAGCCACTATCGTCTCCATAGCTCTGTCCATGAAGTCTCGCCGTGAGTAACTCTTCACACGGTTTTCTCATCATTGCACGCGGTACCTAGCTGGCAAGGCTGTAAGCACTGTTCAGACGCACTACCCCACCGACGTCACAACACCTAGGTCATCTGTATAGAGACTAGGTATACAAAGGATATTATGGTGTTCATCATCGGTGGTGATCATACACAATGGTCCTGTTTGCAGTGATATTTAATAGATTAGTTAGCTTGTGTTTATTTAGTCACCACATAGAGATACGATCACTGTACAATTCTTGCATTTGCTATCACGTTTGTCCACAATGTTACATGAATTAGTTTATTGGTACGGCACGGCACCGTGTGCATCGTTGTTTTTAATTAAATTTTCACTTTTGCAGTGTTCGTTACGGAAACCGTGACTCACCTCGGATAAGTGCTTGCTTCTCGTGCATCACTTTCACTGAATTAAAGATTGAAATGCGCTATTATAGTAATTTGGCATTCGCATGAGATTTATGTTATTTTGATAGCGCCCTGAGGTTCGACCAAATTGCTGTTATCGCGTTGATGATGATAGCCTCACGCTTGAGAACGGACGAGACCGGGTTAGAGTTCACCATCGCGTACTTTCAATATTCTTGACGCTTCACTTTTTTAATTGATTACCTACTTAGGAACTTACCTACCTCTGTCTTGCTGTAGTACTAGGTACACAACACACTCAGTGTGCCATGTACGAGTATATATTTTGCTAATAGATAGGTACTTGTTAATCAAAGTTTTAATAAAATAGAAATATCATCGGTAAACGTACCTAAGTAGGTAAGGTAGGTACCTACTGTTTCCTGGGGCATTGGTCGATTGTCCCTCGGAAGTGACCACCCCCGCCCCTTGTCCTGAATACTTGCTGTTAGGGCTGCCACTGCTACTTACTATTTTTAAAAACCGTAACGTGCTTTCTATGTTTCGTATTTGATTAGATATTCTGAATTACTTTGTTCTTGAATTTGGATATTAGGTTGTTGGTTCTGGTTATAGTTGCATTGCAATCAACTGACAGAGCTTTTTTATGAAATCATATAGTTTACCTACATTATTTTCCGGAAACCTGCGTACTTATTGTAAAATAATTTTAATATACATGCAACTGATTTCTTTTTATTACATTATTTCTTAGTTTAAGTGCAAGCATTTGACAGCCCTACATTAGACTATCATAGCACTAATGGAGTACACGACCTGCTTTTCAAACACATTACATTTATTGATGAGTTCACTACATACACCTGAATGGATTCACTCACTTTGATTGAATCATTGTGAGGCTTCTGTAGCCGCGGCTTATTTGTTTTATATATTAAGTACGACAAGCTCATGTTATATCCACTTTAAATGTGTTATCAATTGGTTTCATGCAGCACATTCTGATCAAGATATGGAAAGAGGTATTTCGTTACAATTTTTAAAGAAACATTAGTTATGTAGTAAGTTTACCGACGAGACGATACGATGATGTTGGATTGGTAAGATATGATTGAAAGCTCAAAGCTAAAGAAAGCTCAATATTGTTTAGCAATATAAGAGTAGAAAAAAAAATCATAGCACTTGGCACAAATGAAATACCTAGGTTCTCTTGACTGACAGTGTGTCTTGTTTGCATTTCAGCTATTCAGGACAGTCGATGTTACCTGATGAATGGCGGCGCTGTGGAGAGCTTCTTTATCAGCGAAGACACCCCGGTCGGCAGCGTCATAGGTTCGTATATCAATCCACACCTGAACGTTTTTAGAAGTCTCAGGTTTGACATCTCATACTCTGATGACGCCAAAGCCAAATGTTGGTCCTTTTCACTTTCAAAATCTCGCGTCCAAAAAGACCCAAATAAATAAAAAATCTGACCGGAGAGTTTTTTTTTTAATTTTATACTACCTACTTATTATAGTTTTCAATAGAGTTTACAGAATAAAATATTTATCTATTCCCAGGTACACTTAGCGTAAACGGAGATCCTAGCGATGAGCTCGGTGACGTGACGTTGCGAGTGCAGGAGAAGGGCGCGGCGGTGGGGCTGGCGCCGGGGAGCAAGAACCTGACGCTGCTGCGAGCACTCGACCGGGAGGAGAAGCTGGGGCCCAGCAATGTGTACGTCAATGTACGCTGCGACCGACGGAGGACTACCGATCCCGTGAGTCATCAACATCTAGCTGGCTAGATCAACATTCTAGTTTGAATCATTCAAGCAAAGCTTGCAAGCTTTGGGGTAATTGAAAAACGTACGGTATCGGCGAATCGATCGTAGATTGATGCCATCGATCGATAGTCAAAACAGTTACGTTAACAGTGATCAACAACTCTTTTTCTAGTTGTCGGTGTTTCTAAGGCAATCGATGGTTTCGATGAGTCAGTCAAATGCTGTGAAAACTCCCAAGTCCCAATATAATCCGTCGCAATTATGGCCCGGATGGACGCGATGTTGCGTAAATTCGCATAGTATTTAGGACGTCGCATCGATGATGAAGGCCTTCATTAAAGTAATTGTTCTCAGAGCTTCATAATCCCGGTGTCGGTCCGCGTGTGGGACGTGAACGACAACGCGCCGCAGTGGGTGGGCGCGCCTTACCGCGTGCGCGTGTCCGAGCTGACGGCCGTCGGCACGCGCGTGCTACAGCCCAGAGCTACTGACGCCGACCAGCCGGGGCCGCATGCCACGCTGCACTACGAGGTGCTGCCGGGACCTCATAGTGTGAGTATTTACACGAAAATCATCATGTTCCATAACTCTTAATCCACTTGCTTCCTATGTTGTGTCGTCCGTTCTTACACTTACTCTTTCCATCCATTTACAATCTGTGACTTCTCTGTCAAACGTCCTACGTCTCTGTTTGCATCCAGCGATTTCCTGACTTCAACTGTCGCCCCCACTTGATTTGCCTGGCCGCCGGCTTCCTTTCACCGTGGGGGTGCTTCTGTTTATTTATTTGATTATTGCGGTGTATCATTTGTGCGTTCGGTGAAGACATAGTGGTACTTGCAGGAGCTGGTTCGGTTCGCTCACGAGCTGGAAAGCGTGGTGGTAGTGGGCAGTCCGCTGGACTACGAGTCCCTCCGTAACTTCACGGTGTCGCTGCGCGCGGCGGACGCAGGCGCGCCGCCTCTACACGCCGACGCAGACCTTATAGTGGAGCTGCTGGATGCTGACGACCAGAACCCAGCGTTTACCCACGAGCACTATACTGCCCTCATACCGGACGATGCAATTAAGGTAATATGGAGCACCTCTGAAACGAGCCAACTCGTAGAATCAACATCAGAGTTAGTAAGACGAATTGGCGGTTCTGATGGAGCAGGAGCAGTTCTTAGGTTAGACCACATTCTTATAGTCAGTATGAATTCAAGGACCACTTTCCCAATTTCAGGATACAATTTTAGTGACATCTCCCGGTCCGATCTCGGCTGCGGACCAAGACTTGGGGATCAACGCACCGCTCTTCTACACCACGTCGGGGGACAACAAGAAACTCATCGACATAAACCGGGACACTGGTCAGGTTACCATCACGAACCAGCTGCTGGCGATCGCACAACCTGTCACCGTAGTTATAAAAGTAAGTGCAAAGTGATATTATACCTAGTATCGCATAAATGCGATGTCCAAGATGGGAACCCTGGGGCACCCCCGACGGTACAATTCTCGCAGGAGACTTGAAACCACGGACTTTGACGTAAGCGATTTCGGACATATCTATGAGTCGCACCATCTTAGCAAAGACCCGCTGATTCTAGCATGACTCAGCTTTTGAATAAGTAAGTCGTGATTTACCATGTCAACCGCCTTAGAAAAATCAGTATAAATGGCATAAACCTCATGTTTGTTATTATAAATGATTCTGTTATATCACTGACATGGCCAAGAAGGTTTGATTATAATAAATCTCTCCGCTTCCGTTCCAGGCGACTCAAGTGGACAACGCGGACCGGTACGCGCTCGCTACGCTCAGCATATCCCGTGAGGCGTCAGCCAGCTCTCGCGGCGTGCGCTTCTCGCACAAGCAGTATCACTGCGTGGTCAGCGAGACGGCCACGCCTGGCTCACTGCTCGCCACTCTGCACACTGACCCACCCTCGCATCACGTGAGTGTTGTCTTGTACTTGTTTACAATACCTCCCACTAGAAAGAAAGCCTGCAAACTTCCAGCTTATAATCGTTATTGATTCAATATTCCAGAGTCCGCTACAATTCTACGTGTCAGATCGCAGTTTCCTGGACAAGTTCGCGATCAACAGCGCGGGCGAGGTGCTCTTGCGTCGGTCGTTAGACTACGAGCTCGCAGACTCCTACTACTACCAGGTCATGGTCACAGATGGCGTCGCAGTGAGTTCAACTATAACTATCTTCTTCCTTCCTCTACTTCTGTTTTCTTATTTTGGTAGATTCTTTTTTTACCATGTCCTGCTTCTCACATTCCATCCATTTCGGTTGGGCCTTCTTCTCCTGTACCCACTTGATTTCCATTAGTTTTTTGGTTCCTTATTGACCGGTAGTTATTTTTTTTATCATAGCTCTGTGTTAAGTTCCTTAAACGGGGGCAACGTAAATAGAGGACTGATATTACTTGGATTGTAAGCATGGACCCTGGCAAGATCGTTGGTGGTGGTAAGTGGGATGATCAAAGAGAGACCCATGCTCGATGGAGCGGTGCTGTACATTATCATGAGTTCATCAATTTGAAACAGGAATATCTTTGACAGAACGACACAGCGTCCTTGAACATAACAGTGAGCAACGTGAACGAGTGGGAGCCTCGGTTCAGATTCCCGCAGTACTCGTTCAGCGTGGAGCCTCCACTGGAGGCGCCGGATGGCACGGGGCTGCTGCCGGTCGGCAAGCTGGATGTCTTCGACGGAGACAAGGCCGACACTGTCACGCTCAGCTTGAGGGGACCTGATGCTAGGTAAACTACTACTTAGGCACTAGGTACTCAGATATTACTATTATGACTTACCTGTGATACTTGAATGAAGTCCGTAGCGAATATTTTGTCTGGAATGATGATAAACAGGCAGCCGGGGGCTCTTGAACGTGAGTAAAAAATTGATGAGTCCCAACTTTCCAAGGATTCTAAGGAATTTAAATGATGGATAGAAGATTATTTTAAACTTTCGTAGTTTAGGGCAAAAGAAGAGGATCTAAGATGATGTATGGTATTGGTGGTGTTTCCAGCATGCTGTACATTAACGCGAGTGGCGAGATGTTCCTCCGTCAGCAGGCGCTAGAGACCCTGAACAGCTCCGTGCTGCACGTGCTGGCCACCGCCGCCGACTCGGGGGACCCGCCGAGACAGGTACCTATACCTGTTCTTACTTACCATATAGATTTATTACTGTCATCTGGTGATAAAGTCTACTTTGGTCTTCTTTCACGATCACCTAACACCTATACTTAACTACCTATTTACATAATTTCTCTCACTTAGCATTTATTATTTCCTTCTCGTGATGGAGTCTGCTTTCTTCAATCTTTCTCATGATTCCTCATTTTCTCCGACGTAATTAGTATTCCTTGGTGGTGAATTCTAAATTTTGATTCCACTTGACTCCCTCCGCGGCGTGGTCGTGGACCACATTACCCGATATGAGATCTTAATTGATCACATACTCGTATCACTTCATTGAATACCATCTCGTCAGCAAAGTTTTAGGAAACATTACAGGCCATCTTATCTTATGAACGAGATTCTGATGATGACACCTTCATTTTGTACATCAAGTATAATAACAATCTAAGAAGTTCCTTGATGAACATTATCACCGTATACTTATATTGCAGACGTCAGTCCCGGTGCTGGTGCACGTGAGTTCTAAACTCCTCCGCGCCGAGAGCTCCGCCAGTAGGACGCCGCTGCTAGCGGTAGGGGGCGCCGCTATAGCGCTGCTGGCCGTGCTGCTGTGTGCCGCATTGTTCCTCTTGCGACGCAGGTATCTACACTCACAGAAGATCCTGTACAATAGTGATGGAACCAAAACGTCTCGGTACCTCAGTGGCGCTGATCGGAGGGTGAAGCGTATTAGTTAGTGTAGGACGGCTCTAAATCTGACGAACCGAAGACATTGTTATGATTGCAGGAAGTTAGTGGATAGAAAAAAACCAACGAATTGTTCCTTCTGGAAATGCAATGGAGACTAGTGACAGGCCGATGAGCTCGCGACCAGCACGCCTGCTGAGGGCGGGTCCGTTGAAGGATCACATTGCGATCAGCGCCCCCGGTTAAATACCTACGGACTAACGCAGGCGGCGATTCAGTCAAGCGTAGGGATGGAGCCGGACGGTAACCCGCCGGCGCGGGGTAAAGTCGTTAGGAGCACCTATGGCAAGGACAACCCTATGCGTTCTCATACACTTCCCGAATAGGGACTAAGTAGGCATTAAACCAGCATTACTTCTTCGCCGTCGAAGTGCTAGTAGGTGCTACTTTTCCAATCTCTTTACAAGAAGCCTTACTAAGATCAAAAATTTGTCTCTAGTCGCAGATCGAAGCAATCTCCCCCCCCGGCCTCGAAGCCGCACCTAACGCACGCTCCCCCTCCCCCTCCCCCCGCGTGCTCCTCCCCCCCCGCGGGCTCGCTGCAGAGTGTGAGTGCGGGCGCCAGCACCATCCTGGCCAACTCCAGCAGCAGCCTGGACTTGAGGGACTCGCTGCCTCCTGGAGGACCTGTCAACGGTAAGTACGCCCACTCGGATCTGCGACTCCTTTTATACAAGCAACGGCGGATTCCCAAGGGAATCCTCGATGTAGGAGGCTCCTCCCTAACCTAGCAGGGCCGTCCACGGTAATTAACTTGGCTAGTTAATTTGTTTTTAGGAGGGATGGCCTCCTGCGAGTTCGGGTGATCAGAAGTAAGGTAATAATCGGGTTGGAGCCTCCGACCGTCGCTTAACTTAGCAGTAATGGTGGTCCAGTAACAGGGACAAGTTTGGGTGCTGCGGTTTCGATCTCGGTGTTTTTCCATGCTTTTGCGTTCCACCCTCATGAATGTGTTATCCATCAGGTGGTGGGTTACGCGGCTCGCGCGGCAAGGTGGCGCCGCTGCCCCCGCTGGGGGTCGTAGGAGTGGCGGGTGCGGGTTCAGGTCCGGACGTGTCGCTGATGTCGGATCACCTGGCGAGCGGCGCGGGTCGGTCGGGAGTGGCGTGGCCCTCCGCCACCATCCCCGCGAGGGTCAAGAAGCTCAGCTGGGATGACGCCGCGCCGACGGATCATAAGGTAGCTTTTTAACCCTTGCTATTACATTTTGTACTTTAATAGGCAACCCATCAGCTTCGTTTCATCAGCCCACCAGCAAATTTTGATACCTTGACATCCCAGCTTTCAGTAAATGCGATTGCCAAAATATTAATTTTAATATTAAACAACGTCAAGTGATTCAAATGGAACTAGGTACCTACCGAGCCAGTTATATCAATGAACCAAGAACAACGGACGTTTTATGACATCGCCGAATCAACACCCATGATCCAAGAGGTAGAATAAGCCAACATTACGAGGAGGTCCGCAACTTTCACAACATTTAATTTAATAACTTTCTTGTAAATTAGGCCGCCATAAGAGGTAACTTTGAACGCTACAATAGCAATAAGTTAAATCTGTATTTATTAGCTAAATATCAGTATGTTGTACATGCGTAGGACAGCGGCGTGGTGGAGGCGGCCAACACGGCGCGACACGACCACATGAACCTCACCGTGTACTTCTAGCGCGAACCTCACCGCCAACCCACGTCCTCTACAACAACGGACATGTGCCACGGCTGCAGCCGCTACCTAACTCCCTCTTACAAGTACACCATCAGCCGAGTCAGACGTCGCCTTCACAGCCTACTCACGAGCCGAACAGATTCCGCAGCTCGACGACTTACAACGAGGACTTTACCGAGCTGGTGACCTTAAACTCCCGACAATTGCCTCGGCCATCGCAAGTGACTTCCCGCCATCAAGAAACGCAAGAGGTCTCGTTGAACCTCGCACCCCGGTCTCAACTGGTGACCTTACACCGACCGACACCGAAGAACATGACTCCTCGAGAAGCGTCGTTCCATCAGCAATCCTATCCGCATCAGCTCCCTCCTCCGACGTCATCCCGCCCGGATGATCCTGAACCGCCAATGCAATCTCATCGGATGCATTCAAATCTTCAGATGTCTCCACCTCGTGTAACCAGAGTACCGAAATCGCCGCATCAACTTCGAACTATGACGTCACTTCCGAGTGGGTCACCGACTACCTCAAAGTTCAGTCCGCACCCCTTCCGAGCTCCACCGACCAGCATGTTGGTTCGGAAGCCGGAGCCGATATCCTGGATAAAGTACCCCGTGGAGCCCCACCGCCTGTACCCCGGCCCCTACGCTGCAGTCCAGGTACCTTTCGAAGATATGAACAACAACGGAAGGTCCGAGGCTCCCCTGGGTTCTAGGAAGGGCAAGTTGTCGTTGACGTGGAGTCCGCAGAAGGTGAAGTATCCCGAGAGATCCCGCAAGTGTGTGCGGTTCGCGTCCACGTGGGGCCCTCGACACGGCCTCGTGGGGGAGTACGCGACCATCAACCCTAAGAACCTCACCTCCAGGTATGTTACACCAGCTGTATTTAGGAGGAGCTATTTGAAGTAATGACCCGATACAGAATAGCCAAGTACTTTTACCAGATGCCCAGCAACGGCTAGATGGTGGCTTATCTAAAAAATATCAGGCGCTGTCTTCCCAACAAGCGAAATATGAACAAAAGTTACGTACAACTTTCAAAGTATTGTATATTGTAGATAAATTAAATTTTTTACTCTTTTGTAATTAGTTATTAAAATAATTTCGTAAGATACATAATTAGGCTGTGTAGATTATAATAATATTAATAGGTACTAGGTTTAAAGTCTAGATTTGTAAAAATTTACGAACCAAATACAAATATAAGACATGACAAAGATTGTATCTAAATTGTAAATTATGTTATTTATACTGTAGTTAATTTAGGAGACTATTTGTATGAATTGTTACTTATTAAATGTTTTAGTTCACATATTATTTTATTAAACCTTTGTTAACTCTCACTAGGATTACCTAACTAGGTACTTAGTTAGGTTTTGAAATAGAGATAATAAAATTTTCAACACACTTGCTCATAAAGTGGCTCTATGGTCACCGCAATTAGGCACATAATGACACCCATAATCAAACTGTGACTTTTTCATTGCTATAACTCACAAGTGAGTTATAGATTTTTTTTTTTAATTTTATTGGTCGTGTATCTTTGTTACTAAAAAAGTTTTTATTCAAAAAAAAGATCGTGTTCAATAGAACAAATAAATGAATGTTCCTATTTCATGCAACTTCTTATTTAAATAGATAATTTTAACTCGTACGTGTTTAATAAATAAAACTTTCACTCAAATATAACTTTTGTTTTCTCTGTAACAAAAGAAAACTTTAAATTCCCCATTTTTTACGTGGCAGAATAGGCGCAAACCCTAAGCGCGGAAAATAAATAAAAAAAACCTCATCCCTTTAGTCTGTGGCCGATCGCAATGCGCGCGCATAGGAAAACTGATTAATTTTTCCCGCCATAGCGAAATATTTTTCACAACGCGTTTTCACTGTTGAAATTATAGTTATTTTATTCACAAGTGTGTTGAAAAACGTCGTATGATACACGTGTGTACTGATGATTACCGTTCTCGGCTTTCTTAAGACCCTCGCCTACGGCTCGGGTCTCAATGGCACCTCGGCGGTAATCACCAATGATACACACTAGTACCATAATGTACTATTACGTGGGTGTATCTACGAGATAATACGGTGTTACCTACTTACTAACTTTCCAAATGTAATGTAAGATTTTTCTGTAATGTCGCACGCCAACCACCTCATTACTCCACCACGTTTGGGTTGGCTGGCAGACAATGCTTTCAGCATTAAGTCCACCCTTTGTAACAAATTTATAATTTTGTGCAATAAAGTATTAAAATAAAATAAAATAAATGTTTGTAAACATAAAAAAATGTAGATAACGAAAAGTTAAAAAGTCAAAATATTCAAAAGCTCTTGTTTTATGTAAATGTCGGCCTTGGAACGAAAGCTGTTCTTGCACAAGTTGCACAACGCAACTCATGACTCAACGGAACCAGTCGGCAAACATCATATTCTGTAAAGTGCTCGTCACTGACTGGAGATAACCGAATTAGACTTATTTCTATTTACTTTCCTATAAAAATCGTCATTACTAACCTCCATCCTCCGGGCTTTTCGGGCGCAGTTGTGAGTCTCGCAAGGATCCGTACTGGGGTTTATTCTATTCATCTGCTGTTTGATGACTGCCAAAGTGCCTCTCACATCAGAAAGTGTGGCTGTCAGCAGCTAATCTAAGAAATAGAAAACATTGAATTAAGTATAATAAGTATTTCGCAATGAAACCCGACTCATGTTTTCACTCCTATCTCATGTTTACAATGCCCAATTTGCGATAAGATCATCCTAAAATGGGCTGTGTGCCCTGCCCACTGCCCACTGCTGCATATTTGCATAGTTTCACCCGAAGCGAGGCGAGGAGCGCTGGAGGGAGTGGAGATCAGACGCAGTTGTGCACGCGTGTGGTTCAGACGTGTTTGGAAAGTGTCACTCGCTCCGATAAAAGTGCGGCGGGAATCAACACGCAAACCGATGTAAACAGCGGAATTACGAAAGTATGTATTAACGACTTTTGACTTTTTTTCTTATTTTTAGTAGGCTCATCTATTTATTAGTAAGTACCTACCGAGTTCTTGATTTTCGTTGATTATGGTACCCTACGCAAGTTCTGTCCCATGGCTGGGCAAAGGACTAAATTTTTCCGTCCAACCATCTTGAGTGTCTTGGATCTGCGCTGCATTATGTAGAGATTTCAGATCAACTTCAAGTAGGACAAGTGCCTTTTCAGATCAACTTCGCAGTAGGTAGGTATTAAGATTTTTTTTGATATCAGCGATAATATTATCAGCTCTAGAGCTAGAGTGAGATAAAAAAGAAAGATTAGAGCAACAAAGAAAGGGCTTTAGTAAGTACCTACCTAATTACCTAATTATCAGCAATAGTTGTTTCCATTCTTAAATAGGTACTGGAATATTGTACGATTAGCGACAATGCTATGGATACTGACCGATACAGAATTAGTTACAGGTACCTATCTATTAATAATATAGCAGCTTCGTAAATGTTCAAAGAAGTGCTTGTCCAGTTTTCAATTATCAATCAGGAAGATAACTGATGGAGAAAGCTAACTCATTATTCGTAATTTGATCAATGAAGTGCATGTAGAGTGGACGGACATATGTGTAAATAGGTTGATTAAACTAAGCATGAAACCGGTAGAGCCGCGTGGTAAAACAACTGGTTTGTTTGTTTTACCTCAGTTCGCGGATCTCTGCACTTTTACCTTTTATTATAGTTTGTAGAGGAAAAACCACATGAGTAAGCGGATATAAGAACAACCGCATCACGAATCCTTGTTTATATCGTCGACTTTCACCCATTGCATAACCGCAAGCCGGCAGCGGCAGCCAAACTCATGCACACTAACTGCTCAATGGTCTGTGACGAGTTCATCATAGTGACTGTGAAATCAGCTGTGACCACTAGGTAACTGGGTACGATGATGAATGAATCTCGTAACGTTGAGGTGTGCGCTGACTGGCGATCAGGATGTTGTTTTGCAACAAGACCTCAATGTAGGACATTGGAATACAAACACAACAATCAATAGGTACATAACATGACCTACTTGCTATCGTACCTACTGATCAGCAATATCATAGCAACTGAGATAGCCACTTGGTAGTTGCGTTGCGTCGTGGTTTATTTAGGAGATTCACTTTAATTGTTCATTTTGTACTGCACGACACCGATTGTTCTAGATGTTACAAATAAAATACCTGGCGGCGGCATTGCTGCTGGCCTCAGCGCGTGGAGACAACACTACACATACAGATACGTGCACTGTCCCGGAGCCGTGGGAAGCTGCCATCGAGGACTGGGCTACTGCCGAGCGTGGGAATCTAACCAGGCATGGTGAGTTTTATCCTATGCACTTAGGTTTGGTTTTCTATTTGGCTGTTGATCTGCTTAGCTCTTCTCTAAAGATGTCTTCCCTCAAAAACTGCTTCATTTCAGGTCGCATAATGTCACTTCCGCCGTCGCAAGGCTACTACGTGACCGACCGCGTCGACCTGGTGCCTCCGCCGCCGCCGCGGCCGCCTCACTCGCACATGTACCACCGCGGCCCCTACCCCATGCCAGGCCACGGGCACCACGCTGGCCCACCGCCGGGACCACCTGGGAGCTCATACCATTCCGGACCTCAATCTGGAAACTCATATAATCACGCATCTGCTAACCCAGCAGGCCAGCAACCATCGGCTCCTCAGAGCCATGGCCCGACTTCAAACCACGGGCCATCACCAGGAGGTCCGAACCATGTCCCGCCATCAGGGTCCTCAGGGCCTCAAGTACAAGGCGCGATGCCGTATGACGAGTGGCAAGCGACCCCACCTCCACCGCCTGGTGCGGGCAAGATTGTGAACAGGCCGCCTAATCCGTACAAGGACCAGTTCAAACCAAGCCATGTGAGTAGAGAGATAGTCAAGTTTCTTGTACCTAAGTGGAAGTGTATTTGAACAAATAAAGTGACTGTTTTCCTCGGTGCTCCAGGCTCCGCCCTACCAACCGATTCCAGTGCAAAGCGCAGATCGCGTGGACACCGTGCCGCCTCCGCCGCCTCAGAAGCAGGTCTCGGAGACAGACCTGTACCTGCTGCGCGCCATCGAGAAGCTAGTCTATAGGGTGGACCTCATGGAGAAGCGGATGCGTAAGATGGAGGAAAATATACACTACATCGTAGCTGGTGCAGAGGCTAAGCCAGGTGTGTGGAATTTCCTACTTCTTAATTTAATCTGAAGAAAAAATATATGATTAGAGCTGTAGAGAAAAAGCCACTGTCTTCATAAAGTCAGATGTATGTAGTGTAGATATATCTGCCGAAAACCATTTTTCACAAGCTGAGTCGTTTATCCAGAGCCATGTCCGTCCAACTTCACTCGCATCGGCTCCAACTGCTACCACTTCTCCCACGATGCCGTCAACTGGAAGAGCGCGAGCTACGCGTGCCGCAAGCTGAAGGCCAACCTTCTTGAACTGGACGCGGACGAGAAGCGACACTTCACCATCGGAGTGCAAGCCCATAGCAAACTCAAAGGTTTCATACATTTTTCTGGTTCTTTTAGTCAATTCATAACATCGGGCCATAAAAAGTAGCCTCCTTCATGACCTATAAAGTGTCACAGGCTTACGCGAACTGTGGCACTTTTACTGAAGAATGTCACAATCCATTTCTCCACTGCGATGCACCTCTTTTTGTTGCGTGTTTCACATTCCAGACAGCTAGTATACATTTTCCCATTAGTTATTATTTCCCATCTTAAAGAATGTCCAATCTTGGTATTCCAGGTGTAGACTTCTGGACGGGTGGGTTGAATCCCGGCTTGCTGTGGATTTGGTCGCACTCCGCTAAGCCTGTGGCCTCCAACAGCACCGCAGAGTCTTCCACTACCATCGTGGGTGAGGGACGGTGCCTTGCGCTCATCTCCTCACCAGCGACAGCAGACTACTTGTACCGAGGACAGGTTTGTGATAACCACATAAATTATGCATTAGATATTTCTTTTACATGATGGGTACAGTAGGCGGTCGCGATCGTCAGTTTGAAGATCCAGAACTGATAAAAGATGAGTTGGGAAGCTCTTCTTTTTCTTTTTCTTGTGGCTGATTGGTGGCTAGAGTTGCCACAAATTTGCCAATGTCAGTGTTTATTAATCTTTTGACAAAAGGCAGAGATTTGAGTAGATAGACCGTATGTTATGAAAACGAGTTGGGCTGGAAAGCTCCTGCTCTTGTCGAGGTGGTACATTTTGACAGATCATTAATTCGTCCCACCAGTGGGACGACCCAATGGGACGAATGGGAATGAACGAAATTTATGGTTGCAGGATTGCGCGTTGAGACACAGGTACGTTTGCGAGCGAGACGAAGATAACGAGAAGCTCGGGAACGAGATAGAGAGAGTTGCACGGAGCCGCCGAGACAAGAGGAAACCTAAGATTGCCTGGGACCGGTTGGATATTCAACATTAATACTTTACTATTAGGGTTTCTAATTCACATTTTTAGTTTTCGGCTCTCAGAAGAAACTGGGATATTCCAAAGGTTACATCTGCGTAACCCTTTTACTTACATCTTACTGTCCCGTGTCTTATTTATTTTGTAAATATTACATAATTTTAAGTTTTATTTATTGATTAAATATGAACAACTGTATATGTACAGCTAGATTTATTACAAAAAGACAACTTTACACTAGTTTACACTAAATATATTTACAAGAAACAGGATCACAACAAAATAACTTATTTAAATTAAAATAAATAGTTTTATTGACTGAATGCCCTGCGTTTTAGTGATCCTTAGTTCAGTATGTACCAACATTATTAATAAGACCTCACATGAAATTGTTTTTTTTTTTCGTGATTAGAGCCAGCGTCCACCGAAGCCTAGCGAGGTAAATATTTTATAATTATGCATTGACGTATTCGCTACACTACGGTCGACACCAGCCCTTAGGTGTTAGTTAACTACTAGTTAGAAACACCTTCATTCAATTCATTTAATTTTCCTATAGATGGGAACACAAGTTCCTTATTTACAATTTATTTATCAATAGATATTAGTACAGGAACAGTCCACAAAGCGTCACCTGCCAGCACTCTTACACTTAATTAACTTACGAGAGTAATGTCTGGCTCGTATTATTACTACGGTGTCGATTCTGTTGGTGCATTTTCGTAAACCTAACTTGACAGCTTTAAAAATTTTGCCGGCCCTTTCTCATAAACTGAAATGACACAGACAGCTACAATTTTAGCGCTGTCACATTAGGTTAGTGTAAAAAAAAAGGGACCAACAGAATCGACGCGGCACCAACAGAATCGACACCACTGCGTACTTACTCGTACGATTGTTTTATTTGTTGGAGATCTCGTTAGAAGAAGTTTTAGAAAGCGTGATAATTTTACTACATGTAATTTTAGTTGACATATTTTTTAATTAGGTACAAATATTTTGACATAAGTACAATAATTATGTCAAAATATTTTAAGAGATTATTAGTTAAAATAACCTTGACGTTATTCTACGGAATCATGACCATAATATTTAAGTCCCACTTAATTAGCAAACCTAATAGATAAGTTGATGTTATAAAAGTGTTAAAAATTTTGGGTAAATGGTGGTTTAGCTAGGTAAGTACAAAATTTCATACGTGGTTGTAAAATAAGTTATGGTTTTAGTTTAGAAAGTAAACTCTAATCTCCATTTTCTAATAGGTAAGCCACGTTCCCAGAAACAGTCGCGGGCATCAGCTAGTAAATAATAAAATTGAAGGAGCTTGAACGCTCTCGATCACAACGGCGCGAGTGGGCGACGGATGAGCCGTTGTGGTGCGAGGACTAGTTGAAGTGGAACTTGAATTGGAAGGGGCTCCCGTGCTGGAAGTGATGGAAGGGGTTGTGTCCACCGGAGCCCTGCCCGCGCGAGCTCTCGGGGTCCAGCGGGTCCACGCCCGAGTCGAACTGCGCACGCTTCTCGGGGTCTGTCAGTACCTGTGTACAAATACAATCATCAATATATATAAAACTCTTTGAAGCTGACTGAGAATCAACGCACAGCCTAAACTAAAAGTCCTAGAGGTGTGAAGTTTGGAGGGTAGGATCCTTATATAGTGGAGGGGTGCACTAAGAAAGGAATTTTGAAACGTCACACTTTAAAGGGTAGAACGCGAGCAACGCCGCGGGCGACGGCTAGTCTCATATATACGTACTTACAATAACTCAACAACTAGAAACACTTGCTTAGGGTCAGCTCGTCCTGGCGAGTCGAAGCGCATCGAACAAACATAACGTACCAACTCCACCCGCATCTCTGCAGCGCACCTACCCGGGCAATGCACACGTTTCTTATTTGATAAAAAAGAGGCGCAAATTCCCGCGCATTCGAGATGGCTGACCGCTAGTGGCGGTTACATCTGAGCGCTTCCGTGCTTCCGAGGACACGTTAACCTGTCGGTCTCGGCTCAGGCGGTCACCGAGCCCCGACGGAGGCCTTAAGGCGGCCTAAAAACTCCGTCACCAGAGTTGGCCACTAATTCATCCGAGCTCGCTTTTGCTATATCTGACAATTGAATATTGATAACGGGAAGGGATGTCGGACGCGTGCAATGGACAATGTGCGTGATGGATGTAGATGTAGATGTAGCTGTAGCTGTAGCTGTAGGTACCTCCTTAGCGGCGGCGACGTCGATGAACTTCTTCTCAGCGAGTTTCTTGTCGTCGCCGTGGTAGTTGTCGGGATGCCACTTCTGCGCCGCCTTGCGGTACGCCTTCACTATCTCCTGCTTATTCGCTGTACTGAAACATTATACAACACTTATCAACTAACTCACATTCGACAGCTTGCATACTAAAACACGGTTCTAATCCTTGTCCCCTATTTTAAAACTGGCTGACCCTCAGGAGCATTACACCGCATGACCCCCCAGGATCCCCACTGACCGTTTGACTCCCAGTATCTTGTAGTAGTCCCTCTGTTCGGCCTGCCTCTGCAGTCTCTGTGCTCGCTGCAAGCCCTCCTTAGCCCTCTGCAGGCCCTCCTCCAGGTCCAGCGCCTGCTTGTAGGTGAGTATGGCATCGTCCCACATCTCCAGCCCCAGCAGTGCCTCGGCCAGGTCGCACAGCACCGGCGCTGCACGTTGCAGGGCTAGGGCGCTCCGACAGTGCGCTAGGGCTTCCGTGTATAGCTCCTCCTAATGTAACGAATACACATCGATATGTCTATCGTTTTATTTGGCTACAACTACATCCTAAAATTTATATTATTGGACTCCAAATCAGCTAAATGTAACAACTTAGCTGGTGCCCGCGATTTCGTCGACGCAGAATTGGAAGTGCAAATTGCTATGCAAAATCGTCTAAGCGTTTCTGAAGAGTTCGCGTCCCATTGATTTTCCAAGATAAAAAGTAGCCTATGTGTTAATCCAGGTTACGGACAATACCTATATATTCTAACTTTCAAAAGGAACAAACATCCATTACATTCATACATCCTTACATACTTTCGCGTTTATAATATTACTAGGGTAGGATGAAATGCAAATAAACTAAATTAGGAATAGCGATGTTTTTGTATTTTGTCAGTTAAGCTGATTGTATTTTGTTAAAAAGTTGACTTTAGCGCCATTTTGTAAGACAATATTCAGTTTACCTTGACAGCGCAGCTGCAGAGCCACCTCCGAGCTTCAAATACGACGAGTGTGACGTCACCCTCCAGCGCCAGCACCTTGTCAGCGGAGGCCATGCATCCCTTGTAGTCCCGCTCCTGGCTCAGCTCCTCGCACTGCAGAAGCAGCTTGTCCACCTTCTTCACCTTCTTGTACAGAGGGAAGCATTGCTTGTGCTCCGGGTCCAACTTCAGACACTCACGGATTTCCTACAAAACAAGTTATTATGAAAAATATAATCTGTAATCCGTCATCATGCTTCAGATCAGGTCAGATTATGGACAAACGTTTGACTAAAATATGTAAAAAAAAATATACCTACGTATTTGCTTTACAGTAATTAGATTATAAATAAATAAATAAATATCTATCTAATGTACTTTTTATTCACAAAGAAAATTACAACTAATACAGTATTTACAATATTTACAAAATACACCTGGATAATAAATAATAAATATTCTTGGACATTACAGACAATGCCCTCTAGTCCCAAACTAAGCAGAACTTGTACTATGGGAACTAGATTGCTAATGCAATACTTATATACATTTTTTTTTGTAAACACATACTTATAATACATAGTAACACGCAGACACAGAACAAACATCTATGTTTGCCACACACAAATGTTTGTTCTTGGTGGGGATCGAACCCACGACCCAAAGCACGGAAGGCAGAGCTACTACCGACTGAGTCATGACGCCTGTCTGATTAAGTAGTTATGTAAGTGGACGTGTACCACTGATGACATACCTTGAGTGCATCGTTGACGTGTCCGAGCTGGTAGAGCAGCGTGCCGAGTCGGTAGTACCCGGCTGTCGAGTCCTGTTGCAGACGGTTCACCGACCGGATGTCAGATATCGCAGAGAACAGGTCGTTCTGTGAATAAACTATTGGTTACTACGCACCCTGAGACAATTATACTTCTATAGCTAAGCTTTGAACATAGTTCAGAACGTTTATTACCACAGGTAGACGTGGGACAGCACTGTACTAATCTACTTCGCTAAACACATGACTAGGGGATATTGCACTAAAGGGCATCCTACACTAAGCTTGAAAGTACCTCCTTTAAAAATGTGCAAGGTTTTGAAGTGTCTCCTACCTACTGTTAAGACCAAATTGTAACACTCATCTAAGCAAATAAACCTCTTGTAGCTTGAGTAAGAGCACAGACTATTTAGAGTAAAAAAAGTGAAACCAAAGTAGAGTAATATCAGATGATCACTGTAGACGGGACTCACCAGTGCGATGTAGCACTCGGCCCGCAGTTGCCGGAGCTGCGCGGACCAGGGCGAGACCTCGAGCAGGCGCGTCGTCAGCTCCACGCAGGCGCGGTGGTCGCGCCCGCGGGAGTACGCCTCCGCCAGACGCAACTCCTCTGCGTACGAGTCGATGTGCTGGTACAACGATACTGCATCCTCATTCTCCGGCTCCGCGTGGACCTGCCGAAACATATTGTAAGGAATTTTTATTTTAGTTACATTCACAATTTGCAGTGGACCCCGGAGAAGATGGCGGGACGATCTCGAATGCCATAAAAGTGACTGTGGCCAAAGATCGAGAAGTGTGGAAAAACGGAAGGGAAGCCCTTGCCCTGCAGTGGGATGATCCAGGCTAAAATAAATAAAAAATTTATAACCAATTTAGTAGGTACCTTACCTACCCACTTAACAAATCATGTAGTACTTAATACTAATATAAATATACAAGGTATAGGTACAATGCTTATCTTATCTCTACATTGTTGTTAAATTGTTGACATTATCTGCATTTACTGTGATGTATGCCGTGTATGTCAGACATAGGATCAAATATTGAAACCTCACTCTTTAAACACCACTTAAAATTGCCCTGCCTCTGTTTAACATAACTCATTGGTAAGAGATGGCAAAAATTTAAGCAAACTTAATCTAAGAAGCTTAGTTTAAGTATTCAAGCAAAAAGTACTTTTACAAATGGTGTGACTAGTGACTACATATTTCAGTTAAAATTTTTTATTGCTAAATTATGCCTTTTGCTATGCTATGTAGCAATGTGAAATTACATAAGCGTATGAAGTATGTGTTCGGAAAAACAATTAAAAGCGGAAAATATGAGTGGGACCAACATATCCATGACATTAAACATTGATAAGAATGTTACATCAGCCAGCGTGCATGTTTTAAATGTTATTACTTAATGTGCAATATAAAACAGTTATTATGACAAAGCACAAGAGAGTCATTATGCTATATCATGTGGTGATGTTATCAATATAAATGTGTATGAATGCTATTGGCACCATGTTTCCACCACACTGTAATACTTAGATGGTATTAGTGAGGAAGTAAAGGTAGCACAAGTCAGTTTATAGCTGCAGCATGTTTGGGGGTGCATCAATCTATCCATCAATGTTGTTGATAAAAACTGCAGATAACTCTGACTTGACTTACCACATTTAGATAGTCCTCTTTGGCATCTACATATTGTGCTAGTTTGAGGTAAACAGTTGCTCGTTGCATCCGAGCCGAGGTGAAGTCAGGCTTCAGTTCCAACACCTTAGTAAAGTCTTGGAGGGCGAACCGAGCCTTGCCAAGTGCATAGTACACTGTGCCTCGCTTGAAGTATGTGAGATAATTTTGTGGATCACCCTCTGAAAATTCCATGTCAATTTTAGAGTTGGTTCACTATCACGATGTAATTAAATATGTTAATAATTGATTGAAGAACATAAGAAATAATGAATATTGTCAGTGTTATGCCAGACAACACATTACTTCAGCCTGATCAGTTTATTCATGGCTTTGTAATGTACTGCATTACAAAGCTGTTGCTGTTTGTAGGCTGGTACCTGGCAACTGCAATGTAAACAGAAAACAGCTGAAACGTTTTATTGTCTGTCGGCAGATTTACAGCTGGCGGCGGCGTCACGTTTAACCTTGAGTAAGCCAAGGACGGTCCACATCTAGCCGACCTTCGAGTACAGGAGGTGGACACTCACCCACTGCTGCATGGTAGTGGGTCAGTGCGTCAGACAACTGCCCCCGCGCCAGGAAGTCCCGCCCTAGGTCCAGGTGTTTGTTCACCTCCGCCGGTGTCGCACACTCTGAAACTGCACAAAGACAAATAAAAACATAGCCCCTTTACACATAAATAACAGCAATTAGGTTAAATACTGAACCTACAGTCTAATACTATTTCTAGCACTAATATCACAAGGCATGGTGTCACTTTGTTCCAGCTGATATTCGATAAGAAGTCCATTATAAAACTATGATTTAATGAGGCGGTCCTCAACACAATTTCGAATCATTTATTTATTAGTTCAATACAAAATAATTATTCCGATAGATTCACATTTCTTTCAGAATTTTTCGTTCGTCTCTTTTCGTGGTTTGTTCTGATTGGTCCAAATCAGCACACGACGACGACGACAGGGAATACTGACACCACTGACACTGACATACTGAAGGAACATGGAGTGGTGTGTTTTCACACACAGAATAAAAAACTTGTCTAAAAGAATGTCAACTGTTAGTTGTCATCATTATTGTTACTAAAGCTTGTGTTGCTACTAGAACACAGTTTTCCAATTTAATGAGGAACGCTTCTCTAATAAGCAGGTGTGAAAACAAAAATAAAGCTAGTTAGGTTACAATTTGGTGCAGCAGTTTCCAAAACTCCAGAAAGGAGTTTCAGACAATATACTACCTACCTAGGTATGTAGGTACCTAATTCGAAACCCTAGTCTGATGAGGTCAGAACAATAGCAGTGTAGATGCAAATAAACAGACAAAGTATGACAAAGGCATGAAAGGAAAGAGTGAAACTTAAATTACTAATGAAAATTAAAAGTAAAATTATGTAGTCATTTTTTTCTGTGAAAATTAGGTATCGAAACTGGTAACACCATTCTCGTTCTTTCATTTTCAAGAAATTAACAAAATCCGGTTAGTGTGCCAAAATATGGATTTTACTAATTTATTTGAAATAAAAGCCGAAAATAACTACTAATCCGTCAAAATGTAGCATCTTTAATTCTCCCTGTGTTTGTGAAAAAGTTAGATTGCCATTCGCTATCGAGATAAATCGAGATGTAAACTTGGATGTCAACATAACCTCTGTGTAGTGGGATTCTCGTTTTGTAATCAAAGTGGTGTTTTAGGTATGGCTGACGCTGCACCGTCCACAGCGCCTAAGGCGAAGGCACCAAAAAACAAGGCTCCTAAAGAGAAGGCCGCTAAAGCCACCCCGGCTCCGGCCGTAGAAGAAGTGAAGGCGGTTCGTAAAGTATCATCCAAGGCGCGCCACGGCCGTCTCTACGCTAAGGCCGTTTTCACCGGCTACAAGCGTGGTCTGCGCAACCAGCACGAAGGCACAGCCCTGCTCAAGGTACGTAGCAAAATACACAACAACAATCCTCTTACTTTTAGGTTAGAATAACAAATCAACAGCCTTTACTAATTAGGTCAATAGGTAGTACATTTTTTTACTTAGAAATGTACCTTTTCTCATTCATCAACTAATTGGAGTCGTAGTCCATCCATGGTCCGAAAAACAAAGAAATTGAAAAGCAGTTGTTTTGCAGTTACTTTAGTAATCTTCAGTTGGCACCTAAGACTTACGCCTAACAGACAGATGCTAGAGGTGTGGCTTTGAAACTAACTAGATACAGGAATACCCACTGTGAAGTTGGATCTAAATTATGAGTCGTACCTCCTGAGGCCTGGCGAGCTTAAGCTTCTAAAGTTTGAATTGGGACTCTAGCATCGATTCTTTTGACACTTCATGTCTAAGGCTCGTAGACACTTCACATAATTGCATCTGTGTGGTTCTGGTTTCTGTGATGTAGTATTTCATAAATAAAAATAAAAATTGCAAAAAGTGTTACCGAGGGGTTTCATTAGTAGTTCATCAGTAGAATTACCCCAGAACAGAACAGGATACCTAAGAAGGGATACCACATATCTATGATAAGTCGTTAACAACGTTGAAAGCATTTGATTTGACATAGGTAGCTAAATGACAAGAGAATTTGTGAAAAAAACACTCAATCTACAAAATGATAATGTAGATTGCTAAATGATGCCTATGACATTTGAAACCTGAACCAATCATGTTGTCAATTTATCCAACTGATTAAGTGTCCACCAGATGTTTGATCTTCCTACTTGAAGCTGTTCACTAATAAACCATTTCCACATTACAGGTTGAGGGTGCCAAGGACCGTCTCGATTCTACCTTCTACATCGGCAAGCGGTGCGTGTACGTGTACAGAGCTAAGAAGCGGACGCCCATCGCTGGCGGTCCCCGTGGCAAGAAGACCAAGCTGCGTGCTATCTGGGGCAAGGTGACCCGCTCCCACGGCAACTCCGGCAGTGTACGAGCTCACTTCAAGAGCAACCTACCCGCTACCGCCATGGGACATAGGATAAGAGTGGTATGTTTATTATTTTTGCATAATACTGTGATTAAATGAGATAGGGAAGAGATTACTAACTCATGCATACCATTTTATAATAACAAGATTCTAGGCCCTAAGTCAATCATGTCTGGCTACTGCAAATTTTGTATTATTTCATTATGCAGGCCTTATTTTTTTTTTAAATGATGCCATTTGACATTTGAAACCTGAATTTAATGTGGACAAACTTTTTACTGATAAACCTTTAAATGCAGAGTTGACTGTGTGTACGCGGTTCCGTGTTGGTAACTCTATTTTCCTTTGTTTCAGATGCTGTATCCTTCCAGGATCTAAACCTGCTGTTAATTCTAAGCTAAGAACTAAAATAAAATCCAAAAAAACGGTAATATGTTTTTTTCTTAATAATTAAATAAAACAATCTGAAAATTCAATGTAGATTAGGATTACAGTAGTGATAAATTGCTACAAAATGTTTAGCGGAATTCTACTTAGATACTAGTATTTTGTTGCACGTACATATTGTACATACCTATAGGAAATGTGCATGTGTGTGTAATCCACCACCTACTTCAACTTGTTGGTTTATAGCTTTTGCAACTTGTTACAATTCTGGCAGTGTCTGTTTACTCTAGTGTCACAAACGGGAGTATGGGCTAGGATATAGGTGTTCGGTGGTATGGGAATTCAAATTCACTTTGGAATTCGGCAACGCGCTTGATAACTCGACGTCCGTAAATTGTGTAAGCGTGTTCTAAAGGTCACGGTATCAGGCGGGATATTTTGACAGGTAAATAAGATAAGGAAGCATTGTAGGAAGTCATCACTTGGACTAAAACGTGGTACCGCGGCGAGAGGATCAATTACACCGCAGACCCATATCTACTACAGCGGGATCAACACCAGTGGAAACCAGATCCTTGCGATTTGACCACACGTGCACGTTGCAATGCATTCATGTCTGTTGCAACTGTTGTAAGAGTATGTGCTACTATGTTATAGCAGCTATTCGTACATAAAGTTTAACTTACAGCCAGCTACACTCCGAAATTCATTGCGCGGTGACGTTACTACATATTTGTACCTATCTGTACATCTTGGTACGTAGATACCTGGGTGTCTTAGCCTTACCTACCTACCTAGTTAGCCCGCTGCACCTCACAAAACCGGACGCCAGGTAATCCGTCGACTCCAAGGTTAGGAGGTCGATGACTTCATCTAAAAGGCCATAGTAACTGCTGTCAATCTGTTTATTGACCATGAACTGACTGGACGACCCCTCCCCTGTTCCTGTTTGCCATCGAGACCAACTTGGATGCTGTTAGAAGTCAGGCCTGGCCTAGTCGTAGGGATTTTATAAACCCCTCTCAATCAGACCCTCTGATTTACACCTTAGGTAAATTAAAATGTTTCTTTGTTATTACAAAAACGTCTTAGCGGAAAACACGTTGCGTTACGCGAGGATATAGGTGTTCGGTGGTTACGCGGCTAGGCTACGCAGTATCACCTATCGCGAGGATCGAAGATAGGTCTATCCGCTACAGGAACCATTTCGTGTAAGTAGGTAATACACAGTAATACTTCAGATACTTCTACAGTTTAGAAGAAAAACATCTGTTTTCCGGAAGTCTATAGGGAGATTATCTACATGCTGATAGTATGATGATGTTGAGGAACCTCTTATAAGCCTTTTCAAAAGCTATTGTTAAAAGCAGGATGCCAATCGAACGGAGGGCAGCCGAACGTAATTTATTTAGAACGGGATGTTTTCAGAGTAGGACAGCTGCTACGGCGTAGCACCCGCGCGTAGCAAGTAGCAAACAATAAAATTGGTATGATAGTAGATACCTATAAATCTAGGTAGGTAGGTACTTAGATTTACAACTAGATACAAAAAATCTAAATTCACATATTATGTAGAGCTAATGTGCGTATCTACAGTTAATTACCTAAGTACCTACATACTATACTTCAGAACAATAGCATTTTCAACAATGGACCCATAAAACTCCTATACGTACAACGCGAAGTATGTTGGTGTGATTATGGTACTTAGGAGTTGGATAGGTAGGTATGTTCAGTTCAACGACGTAGGTACCTAGGTAGTTTTTAAAGAGATTAAAAACTAGATTAAAAATTAAAAACAAAAGAATTTAGGTCTGACTAAGTATAAATGTAATCTTCAAAGTATCAAACGAAGAGCATGAATAGGTACCTAGCTGTGTGGTTTTATAATTGTTTACCGTAGATATGTAATAGGTATAGTAAGTTACTAACCTTTTTTTGCGTTTTATGCGTCGCTTTGCGCTACGAAAGCTCTGCGATGCTTGATTTTTAATGTTATAACAACGATCTCCGAAGATATATTAGTAAAAGTTGTTATGCAGGTTATATATCTTTGCTGATGTATCTGAATAGAGTTTAGTAGTTTAGTATTTATCTCATTGTACATTACGGTACAGGTTTATAATAGCAAAGGAAGCGCATTGTGAGTGTATCAGCGGCTGACATCTGTAACGGACACCCTGGCCGCAGCCCTCGTCACTGACACAAAGGCTAGGCTTCTTTGAGATAGACATCGCATGTGAAACACCCTTATCTATACTTACTAGAGAAATTACTGAGCAGTTGTGACACGGGGAATAAACGCTCTCTATATAGGTAGATGGCCACTCTAGAGTGCTCCTTTGGCATTTCTTGCAGTTGTGGTAATGTGAAAAAAGATATAGGTACCTAAAAGTAGGCAAGGAAATGACGTAGGTAGCTGAGACAATGTGCCGTGTGTGATGTGAGGATGGTTGAACTATGGCGTGCCCTTGACAGTGCACTTGGTAGCGAGCGGTGGCTTCAGCATCATCACTATTTATAGCAGAGTCGTGGGAAAACCTCCATTGTTTTAGGGCACATTAAAAACATACATTACCTACTATTTCTTTGTGTTATGTAATCTCAATTAAAATCGCTCTTTTTGTGATTCGTCTACTAGGTACCTACGTGATTTTTCATGCCAAAGTAGTATTTAGCGAACTATGATTATTAGTATGAGTATTCTTACACAATAGACTTAATTACCTATGAAACCTAATAAATTTTTGAGTAGGTTGTTTAATTAACTTATTTATTAATTTATTTCGCGTCGCGTCGCACTAATGCCTGGTGGCTGGAAAGTTTCAGATGTTAGCTGGTCCAGCACATATAAAATCCTCAGGTACCTACTTACTAATCAACAGACAATATAAGAGTGGAGCTGACTAAGTGTTTTCCTCACGCTGTGACCCTTTGAGATTTCCGGTATAGTTCTACGCCTTTGCAGCAGTAATTTGAAGGAAGCAATACACACGCACGCTGATCATTGAGCCGCCTCAACTCAATATGGGTCAAGTGTTCTTAATTCGTGAACACATATTTTTCTACGCACCATAAGAGGTACCTAACTAAAGTACCTAAACGCTGAGTGGGTACCTACTAACTAACCAAAAGTGGATACTTTACCTACATTACGTCATTGCATCAACAAGTCATCAAAACACGACGCAAGCAGAGGACATCTCTAATTGATCCGGAAGTCGGTGGGTCGGCTTCAATTGAAGTCCAGGTTATATCCGAACTATTGCGCATCAGAGACGCAGCACCTACTTGCACTTGGCTCCCTTCGAGTGGGATGAGCGGATCATGTGATAGTGGGTCGGGTTTTGCAGCGGTTAAATCATGGTTGAATCTGCGGGAACTGGCTGGTGACCTCGACATACCTAGCCATCCAGCTCTCCTCGGTTCGGAGGAAATGCGAAGGTATTAGCAACATAAAAGAGAAGAACTGAAAAAAATTCCCGAGGTCACGCTATGCAACAGTTTTCAGAGAAGCAAGAATATTTCGGTAGACACAGGTAGGTAATCCTCTGTCGATCCAGGCTTTATGAAACCCAGTCTTATTTTATTTTATCACTTTATATCCACATCTCGGCGATACCCGGTACCTACTTACAAACAAACAAACAAAATAATTGGGCCCCTCCGGCTGATTGGATAATGAGGGCCGTCAGCGTCCACGAATAACCCAGATCCTGCCGCTACACTGGACTATTTCTGGACTGCGTAGGAGACGGACATTCCTTGAACTCTTTTCTTCTAATCTGTTAGGTAAAAGACTGATTTCGTAACATTTAAATATTATGCTCCTTCCGCAACGTTCCGACGACGACGCGATGTTGGCGTTGAAGTTGATGTCTTGATGTCCTCGTCCAAATGAGCCGCAAGTCCACCGTTCGGTTGCAAGTGCCTTCGAGAACTACTGCAGCCAGATAAAATCAATAGAGTACCTACGTACCTACATGACAGCAACGTAAACAAATGGTTGCTGTAAAATAACTGTCATCCTCGTGTTTAGGGTCGTTTAGTAGATCTCGTGGCGATGTCGCTGCCGAGAGCAAAGTCCTCGCTCCCGTGAGGTTTTGGCCATTACACTTGCATTACCGGCTCACTGTGGGTGGCTCGGGTACCGTCAGCAAGTTACACTGTCAGCTGGCACTTTTGAATACAAAGCATACCTACGTATGTTATGTTTCAGTTAAATCAGTAAGGGTTGGATCGATTCCCCTCGCATTTACTTTTTAAAAAGTATTAGGTATGATTGTAATGACGACTCTAAAAATACTTTTTGCAAACTGTACCCGTGTAGTTTAGTATTACCGAGTGCTCCCAGCTTGCCTGCCCGCAAAATGTGCAATCTGAGCCAGGTGGACGTTTCCGGACTCTATGCAGTTGATGCTGGGAATATTAATGTTTACATACACGCAGCTGCTTTGATCGTTTACTTGTTCTGCCAAAACGTAAACATTCCAATTACAACGACCCGCATGACTTGATTTACGAAACTACCCTACTTTTGAAATTCCTCAGTTCATAACAAACTAACTTGGTAGCCAGGTATTCTAGTTACCTTCTAAAAATAATCATTTTATAGTGAGAAGCGATTTTACGAGAGTATGTTTGTTTATCGGATTGTAGTGACGCACGCGCACGCATTCCTAGCATTGTTCTAGCACAATTCTACTGTTGCTTGACTTTGAACTTTGACGTACGAGCAGTCGAGCATCGCATCACGGGCAAATCTAGGATTGTGAACAAATACATAGAACAATCACAATGTATAATGAGGTCACAGTGTTTTTATGACTGACTGTTTCACTCAGCTTTTTGGAAAAAACTTGTAGGTAGCTATGCAGGAACCTGTATCATCATAAAAAGCCAGTTCATCTATTTTTGGCCGGTCGAGGTGGTTATCAACGATCAATCAGACAACGTTGTATCCACATAGCTTCGATCATAAATAAAATCCTATTTTGATTTGAGATTTATTTCGTGTACTATAAAGCTGAGCTATAACTGTGTATTATGACAGGTGCATGAGGCGGCATTCCTGCATTTAACGAGCGATGCGGTGCAGACGCTAATTATAGCGGCGGCACGTGAAATGAATCAGCCGAGTGTGGACTCACAACAGGAGCTGTAACATGCCTTCCTGCCTGGAACTGTAGGAAGGAGACGCGACCGAGCTGAACTGTCAGAGCAACAGCTTTAAATCAAAAATCTCTATGGATTCTAGTCTAGTGTTCCGGCTCCGTTGATGAAAAATACTGGCATAAAAGCTATTTCATACTTTATTATTTATTTACGGTACATAAATACCTAGCTGTTTTTGCTAATCTGTAATGTTATTACCCTTAGGTATCGTACCAATAGAAGAAAGAAAAGAAGATGAAGATCTTTCTAATTTAACTCTATATTGATGAAACTGGCAATGGTTGCAATATCTTATCTGTCACTACAACAAAGCCTAACAATGTTATTGAATGTCAAGTCGGCAGGTGGCGCTGCGGTCGCGGCGCACGTGATGAACACACAGTGATCACTTTTATTATTAGTTTGCATTACAAATAGCAGCCTTAGCCTATACTAAGATGCCTAACAAGGCTAGCTAAAGGTAATCTAGACTTCGAAACCTACATTATACCAATTTATATAATCCATGATAAAGTTCCTTTGAGTAAATAACAATTAGTGAGGCCAGTATGACTTGTAGAATTGACAATCACTCGGGAATAAAGATTGGGTTTTGAAATGGAAGCATTCCACTTTCATGCACCAAAGAGATGCCCACCAAGAACTTCCGCACCTACAAATGGCAGCCACAAATCTGAAGACGAAACCGGAAGGTCCGACCAGATGAACCGAAGATACCGAAAATCATGCGAAGTCGCTGGATAGAGGAAGCTAAAAATCGTTCTTGAAAAACCTATGAGGGTTGCCATTATGCACCAGTGGAACTGTTCAAGCTGATATTATGATAATGAGATAAAATGCAATACATTAGTTAGACGCAGATTGCTACATCGAATAAGACTACGAATAACCGTATGAGGGTATCATGAAATCACGTGTGTGCACATGGTTTTCAAACGATGGGAAAACACATGCATGAATAATAATGATTATCAGTACTGAAAGAGTGGAAAAACAACCTTGAGCTGCACGCTACCTTACCAAAGACAAGTGCCGGAGCACGAGAGTAGCCGCGTGCCACGTGCTTCTGTCGAGGACGGGTAATGTCTGTCAATCACGTCTCATTGCAATGGGTTTGGAGTTTGTGCAGTTTTGTAGCAAATAACTACCTACCTAGATATCTTCTTATCTAGTAAAACCAAAAAAATATTTTACAGTGAGGTTGAAAATAAATCTCAAGTTTACCTACTCACTTGATGCAGCGACTGTGACTGAACTTTTTATACTGTTATTTAAGACCTACAAGAGTTTTCTTTGAGATTCGTACAAACTCTTGATTCGATAAAATTCTTCATCTAAGGTTTCAGTTAGGTTTTGTGGCTAGTCTGGTATCTTTCTTAGAAATAGGCTGTGTTCTGAATATCATTTGATTTTGTTCGAAGCTCTACATACTATAAATGTTACTGAATCTGATTAAACTGTCCACGTATAAGTTTTACGACATGACCTGTCCCCTGTCGGACATTTACCGCAACATGGAGCCCGGTCACGTAAGAATCCAATCATGAAGGTCCACCCCAAGCGATAGGGTAAAACATCACAGTCTCTGATATCTAATAGCTCTATTGATTAGATCTCAAGAACTCTTTTGTTGTATGATTTTTTTATTTATAGGAAGAGTCTAGTGGAATATAGGTACCTACATTGAAAAAAGAATTTCTAAATCTTTATAAGAATTTTACAGAATGCCTATTTCCTAAACAGTCAAACAAATAATACAAACCCATCAACTTCCACAAACAAATGAATTTAATTATGTTGGTACCTCTCTCAAAGTTACTTATAAAACACAAATACTAACTACGAACTCTCATCCCTTACGATATAAGGGTCCCTACGTCCCTAGGGCACCAATCACTATACAGAGGCCAAAGTTGTACGTGTATACGTTCTGTTTGGAACTGTACCTAAAAGGTCAGTGACGCAGGCTGTAAATAAGTACCTACTAGTGATTCAGTACCTAATTGGGGAGAAATAACTGAACGCTGTAAACAGAGAACGAGTTTATTTTGATGGGTTCCGTCATAAAATTTATTATGACAACATTTGCTCTTGCGATAAATTATACCTACCTAATATTGTTATTTTGATCAAACTGTTTCACTGCTATTATCTGCCCTGGGATGATTGACGAGGAGAGTGGGCAAGCACTGCTTTAGTGCCATGGTTCCGTTTGTTTGGACTCTACAAACGCTCCATCGTTAAATAGCGCTGTAAGAGCTCTTACAGGTTCGTGACCGACAGACAGACAAAGTCACACCATAAGGGTTCCATTACCCTGCGGATCGAGACCCTAAAAATTAATTAGGAGTTTTGAGTGTCAGAAGCTTAGAGAATGACATAGCAACGACTATGTTGCAAATGGTTTGTTTGTAAAGGAATGTCAATTTGGCACTCAGTGTGAAGGAACTTCCCGTTATCCGTTGAAGCAAGCGAACGTGTTCCGATGACAATACAATAATCCGATGACCGTGACCTGGGGCTCTGACGTGAACGTCTTGCTATTGTGCACTTTTGAATATTCTGTGTTCGACAGTTATGAAAAGTTTTGTAATTTTCTAGTTAGATTGATGAGTCTAAGTGACACTATTTTGTCACTTGCTCTTAGCGTCATCGCTGCAAAATTTTGACCTAGTTAACTATAATTTTCCGTACAGGTAGGTACCTACTTGTTGGTAAGTAGGTAGGTACCTACTATAATACTGTGTTGCAGAAAACCAGTCGCCTATATATATATGCTAAGCGTAACCTAAATTTAGAGTTTGAGTGTTAAGAAGATCATTGTGTAGGTGCGAGTCATTTTACCTACGAAAGTTTTTGCACCTTCATTTTTGGCAGCGTAGAATGTACCTTAAAATTATTTCATTTCCTATTCATTATTCTATTCGTTGTTTTTCTCGGCGGTTTGTTTGATATGAGATTTTATTAGAGTAAAATATTAGTTTATTTACCTGTGAATATTCTCGCCTGAGTTCAGTGCTCTACCTTATTCATAACTTCATTTACGAACAATTCAGTTTGATTACCTACCAGTTTGAGCGAAACTCTGGCAAAAAATAACATTTCTATGAGACAAGTTGATAACTATACCTTCTTCTTCTTTTAAACCTTTATGGCCTGTGTCCGTCATTTCGACAGACAATTTTGCCGGTTCAATTCAATTCAATTCTTGTCTAATTTCGCCAATATCAATTTTGCCAGTGTCAAGTGGTGAATTTTAAATAATATACCTAAGTCAAGTCTACGTCAAGTCGGCTGTCGTTTGTTTTGAAGAGAAAATGGCGGATTTTCTCTTCAAAACCTGAAACGATTTTTCACATTCAGATAAACTTCTTTACACACATTTATTCCGATGGCTCACACTTTATGTTACGACCTAAGTATTATTGGTTAAAATTCCACCAAAATTAAACAATAATACTCACAATAACACAAGAAAAACAATAAAAATAAAAATGATGTGTTGTTTCAAAAAAAGTGAAAACTCAAATCCATAATACTTTCGTGGATGACCTTTCAGTTAAAGATACAGTTCCTTGGAAAAATGGTATTCAGGAAATTGTATCTCAATAAGCCTTCATAGTACTCACGGCAAGCATCACTTCCATGCTTCAAGCGTCAGTTTTAGTTGACCAATATTTCATGAACAATGACTTACAACAAGTACCTACAACAACGACGAAGTTGTAGCAATTTGGCAAGTCCGGGACCGGAAACTCGCGAAATAATTAAGCTGTGACCGATTTCCGGTCATTTATAGAGCAGGTCGATCAATGTTGTAAGCAACTCTATCATCAAAATTACCGCTTTCTCCTCGTGCTCCTACTGATAGGAGCACTGGAGCACTGCGACATTTAGATAATTATAAAGATCTACTTACGTAGACTCTTGCAAGAGTTAAAAATTGTCAAAAGCTCTCAAAACATACTTGGACAATCTTGAATAGTTCATAAACTATATACCTACTTAAGTACCCGAGTGATCGTACCTAGGTGCTATCACTGAAAACTAAGTAGCGTGGGAAATATCTCTGATCTCGTGAATCATGTCTTTTCTTCAGATAAGGCAGGCCGTGAGAACAATAAAGTTGCTATGCAAGCCTAAGTACTCCATTTTCATCTCGATAGAGGTTTAAACGGTAGGTACTAAGAGTGTTTTTTAATTTTTTTAGAAAGTTTCTGCACTGGTGAAAATTGTTGGCGTTAGTTCAGTACGTCAATTTCTTCGTGCTCAAAGTCTTCAAGCCAAATGCTTCACACTGTGAAACTGTACTCGTAAGTAAACCTGACTAGTGAGTAAACTTGTCGCTGAAGGTTGCGTTAGGGATTATTTTCGACCTTCGAAATATTTTTTATATAAAAAGGTCCAACAATTCAAGGATATTTCTCTAACAAACCTTTCCATATGAAAGTGAAAACATGGCCTCGTTATTATTATAATTTGCTTTATAAAAATAAGGCTTTTTACTAATTCAATTGCACGGCACTAACTAGAGCGGAACGATAAAACAAAGCCCTTTTCGAAGAACAACTGTAAAAGTGTATACTGAATATACTGATATATGTATTTCAGTAAATTCTAAAAAAAATAATTTTTGGTTGTTACACAAACAGTTCCTAAAATTGCTCTTCAGTTTTTTAAATTTATGTTAGACGATATATAATGATTCAAATAAATACATCAACCCACCAACCCCAAATCCGAGAAGCAGTGTTTCACTAATTTTTTTGTAAAAATAGTGGAACTAAAGTTATTTTACGAAGAGGCCTCTGATTATGACCTACATCTGAGCCATGGGACCATGGACCACTTTGACCTGACTTTGACCCCATTACCATATCGTTAATCAACATTATACCTCGCCAAATTGTAATTACTTTGTGATAATTGTGATTTAGAGCCAATTAAGCACTTTTTTAGTGTTGACTTTGGAGCAAAGAGGGAGCAAATAATTCAAATATAAGGGTCATATGTGCAATGACGCAGTCGACCCACACATTAATCAAAGTCATACTAATAATAGGCTTAGATATTGGACCATCTCATCTTCTTACCAAAGAGTAATGATTTCAGACGGTAACGGAGCGTAAGAATAAGCATTCAAAATGATCCTTGTAGGTAGAAACTAGGTAGAGAAGATGGTATATGCGCTGGGCTAGCAGACACCATCTAAAAAAATATCCCAGGTACTACAGCAGCGTCCTGCACATCGGAGCATGGAAGAAAAGTGGCTCCTGACGGTGTATATTTAGATGAGATGAAAAGGCCTGTTTAATATTGTTACTATAAGCATGGGGGTTAAATTGATGCCAATTGGCAACTATTTACTAAGGACAGCCAATAATACTAAGCAAACTAAACCTAACATTGGCAAACTACATACGATTCCAATGACCTCATGAGGAGGTACTGTGCCTATTCGTTTCCCAGACGTGCGGGGTCAACGCTCTGAATAGGCTTTACTGAATCTTTCAGTGCGTAGCTAATTAGCAGATATTCTTTATCCTTTTCACTGAGTAGTACTGCTGGTATTCCTTTTGTGATGAAAGAGCTACAACTACAAGCATATAGGCAAGTGTTTCTAGCGCCAATCAGTCTTGCTTACTTTGAAAAGTCTGGTAGAGTTAGGAGCTCAATATTAGGTGGGCCACTGGTCGAGTCACTTGTTCTGGAAAATCCACCAAATGACTAAACTATTTCACTGCTGGGCTGTATTTAATTGAGTGTGCAATTTAGAAAGGCGTCTAAGAATACGGGCAGTGTCTGAGCTCGAGTGGAATCATGAGTGTTATTGCTCAGAGAGTAATGACCGTGAAATTGAAACGGCAACTTTAATTAGCGAGGATTAGCTCATCTCCTCCTAGGAACGTTATGTCGGCTATTACTCCTATCTCTGGTACATTTGCCATTTCGAGGGAATGATACGAATTGATTATCCAATCAAACTTTTTAAAGGGTGCCTAAAGATTTATCAAAAAATAGTTTAAATTCAATATTAAAAAATTCTTGTTATTAACATACATAAAATAACTTGAACTCAAAGTGGTGTAATCTAATTACCAAGTTTTAGAAAGTCTGTGTCGTGTACTCTGTCTGACCAACATTACAGTCTAATGTGCCCTTCAAAGCACGAAAATGTTTAAAGAAAAATTAAATGGTGACGAGAACATTAACTAAGCCTCTAGGTATATTGCACTGTCGAGATTCCAATCACAAAATCTGCATAATTGGCTTTTGCAAGCAAACGAGCTTACAGATGTTGAATGTAGTAGTTTTGAATCCCGAACCACTGAAGCCTGAATGTGGAAGCTTGCGTAGAGCCGGCGTAGCGCTCAGTCCGCGGCGATCCTCCCGCCTCGCCAGTCGATGTGCTACGCCGCTACGCCGTAGCGCGACACAGTGCAACTTTACTTTTGAGTAAGTATAATACATGTTTGTTTTTTAAATAAATCTTGTAGATAAGATACAGAGGCCGGTTTATACATGTTTTTAACTCTTTATTACTGCGATAAGTTTATTTCGTTGAGATAATATGAGATTTGGTAAGGTTTTGGTGTGGATTTATTGGAAAGATTTTTTTTTTTATTTCAAACAATGTTGTAGTTGTTACTACCTGCACGGATCTAGTAGTGACTTATCAGTAATTTATACTAAGTTTACGTTAGTAAACTGCCCCTCTAAGTGGCGGTAACCATTTATAAGGGGCTACTGGACGCTTCTGTGGTAGGTCACGGAGGCCTATATGAGGCATAGAATGGTTGGTCATTATCATTGTGTCAAATAACCGAATACAAATATTGTTCATGGATATGATGATGGGGGATAATAGGTGATTTTTTTTAATTTTTCATTGTAAGTTTTTGTGTTGCAAATGAATTGTTTCTTCCTTGATAATATCTACATTCCTTGATATACAAGATAAAAAGTAAAAATAGACGGCGAAATAATATAAAATGCAGAAAGGAAATGTTACAAAGAGACTCAAATATAACAAGTAACGGAGTTCTTATTTAAAATTCATTATGGAGGGCGGGTGCGGTGAGGCGAGGAGGGAGGGGGTCATTATGCATATTGACGAGCTGTTTCACTGAGTGAGAAGTTGTTCTTCTGTGTTTTTGTAAACTATGTACCTACATATAAAATTGTATGCAAATTATTTTAGTCATACATCTGGATACGTTGTTACCAGTTAACATCAGATGGGCCATCGGCTTGTCCTATCATTTAGTTGTGCTTATAAAAAAAGTAAAGTCTTCAAGTCGAGTTTATTAAAGTTGTAGAGTTTTTCTCGTAACAATAGCATCGGGATAACATACGAGTAGGTACCTACCAGTTCTGTGACTAGTTCGGTATATCTTAGTAAAAGCTGGAGCTAGGGCACTGCAGCCTTGGACGTCTGTGCGTTTGTGCTCTTACTTATTGTTATTTATGGGGAAGGGAAGGTGGCCAAGTAAATTAAATAAAATTATTTTACTTTCAAAACCAAATCTATTTTTTTCCCTGTCACATGACTCAATCAAACTAAAACTTTTACACCACCATTAGTCATGAAGTAAATTATATTGCAAAAATATTTTAAACCAAAATCTATTATTCCTCTGTGACAACTCCATCACTGTCACTCGCCTACCGAGGAGGTTTGCATCGTCTACACTTATAGTTAAATGCTTTGTACACTTGTTAAAAATTTATAAATTAATCTATATCATACTTACACCTATCTGTAGAATATTGTACTGCAATAAACAACAAACCTATGTATGTATGTATGTATATAGAGAGTGTTAGGTAAACGGTAACGTCTGCACAACGTCAGTGGCATGCGCGTGCGCCGCCGACCTCAGCACAAGGTTACATACATGGTATGTTATTTATTGTAGTCTCTACACATATATAAATTGTTTCTGTTTATTAAAATACTTCAGAATTCTATTTATAAAAATAAACCTTCATTGTGATTGAGAACTCAACACAAAAGTTAAGTGAATTTATTTATGACTCTGAGAACCGTCAAATAACTTCTCGCTCGCATATTTCAACGTTTTTAAATATATACAATACAATCACTGAATTTATCATGAAAAATCGCAAACTTTCAAGTTCTGGAGAATGGTCGTATTCGAATTCAATGCAAAGGTTTAGCAAAATATCTTTGATCCAAACAAGCTGTTCTGTGCCTGTCTGTCTGTGCCCTCGTAACTTTTTTATTTTTGTGGTTTTTTTCATTATATTTTTTGTATAGGGTGCAAAAGATAGCTTCTAAATTTGTTTTAATTACCTACCTTTGTAGGTATCATTTATCTATCAAGTTCTGTGCAGTGCTATCGAGCAAAATTTATAAAGAAGCAGGCATGCAGAAGTTCTCTCAGTATCTTTCGAATCTCAAAGATCTTTCATTTTTCTCTGCAAATTTTCGCAAGTTGTTTTGTTACAGCCTGTATATTATGTAAATGGTATAAATAAATATATATTCTCGGACACTTAACACAACGCCTTCTAGTCCCAAACTAAGCAAAGCTTGTACTATGGAAACTAGATGGCTGATAGAATACATATATACATTTTTTTTTGTAAATACATACTTATAATACATAGAAACACCCAGACACAGAACAAACATCTATGTTTACAACACACAAATGTTTGTTCTCGGTGGGGATCGAACCCACGACCCACAGCACGGAAGGCAGAGCTACTACCGACTGAGCCATAACGCCTGTATAAATCCGTCATATCAGGTGAATAATGTAAAAATGATCTCTTTATAAGTATATGTGGGACGTGAGACAATGTATTGAATGCTAACAACATTACATTGTGCTGGCCAAAGCAGGAACTATCGCATCACTGACCGACTGACTGTACTCACAGACAGGTATAATCGACGACAAAAACTATAGTTAACTCATTTCAGTAGCACAATGCTTTTTGCTCCTCTTGACAAGTAACTTTAGGAATAAAAAACTGCCATCTTATTGTTACACGCATTTTTCCAATTTAAAAGAGGTGAAAATTCAGGCACATTCAGACCTTTACATTTGCCCTAACCTTTACGGTAACCTTTACGTTGCGGAGTTATTTTACTTACGTTTACTAGTAAGTTTTACTGGCAACTAGAAAGATTACCACTCGTGGTGTTTGCAGGCTAGGTTTGGTGGTCGTTCTTTAGTTCAACATTTTGTAACGTATAATTAACCGAATTTAGTTTTTTTTAATGAACTGTTTTGCTACTGACTGTACCAGCAAACAGTAGGTATTGTGAACCGTCTGTGCATGGCGACTGGCGACTGGTAGCTTGCACTAATCAGTTCCGGTACAGCTCAATCAACTGTCATTGTTCTCTGAGAAAAAGTGTAAGTGCTGCTTGAGAACTGTTTAGACCATTTCGTAGATTCTAGAACGTACTGGTTGTGGTACTTGTGGTGGCTTAAAATTACCTTTGACTTTGTGTAATTCATTAGGATGAGATAGTAAAGTCACCAGATAAATATCTCTAGAAAGTTCCATGGGATAGTGATCAATAAAAACGGTATTTTCGGAGTAGTACGCGAAATATCTTCAGAGACCTCGTTATTTGGTAACCCGAGCAAACGAGCTTCTGAAACTCTGCTAAAGTTATGAACACGTTGGTATTCTGTGATAATCTCAACTGGTTGTTATATCTTAGGACGATTGCACACCGATCGCACGTCAGTCGCGATTCAGTCGTGTCGTGCGTGTTGTGATGTAGGTAGGTATAGTAAGTATCGATACCACACGACACTTTGCTGCCAATCCTCTACGAGTTGAGAACCTTTTCCTGCATACAAAACCCCGAGCTCAATACATTATTTCTAAGAGCGGAAACCTAAGAGAACCTAGTTTCATTTCGCTCGATGATAATAAAAGAAAAATATTCCCGGAAAATAACGTAACCGGGCTTACAGGGAATTCTATTCGTTGGCAGAAGTTGAGCAAACCATAAGTAAAGTTAGAAGCCGCGTTAGTGAAAAGTAAACATGAAACTCGCTCATTTGCAAAGTCCAGCCAACTAGTTCCTAACTCTATTGTTTAGAACTAAGCTTAACGAGCAAATGAAGTTCTAATCTAAATAATAGTTACTACTGAGAGCGACAAAACATAAATCTGTACACCGACAAACACAAAGTGGGCATTTCGGAAAAAAAAAAGAAATCTGGCTTGGGCTGTGGCTGTCTTGGGCTGAGACTGGATAAAATATTAAACTAGTCCTGAGAGAGCCAACATCACAAGTATTTTCTCTTGCCTTAGGAAACGCATTAGGCATCTTCTGCGTGTCAGTGTCAGCCGTGCCATGCAATTATATCCCAAAAGAATGGAAATTGAACCATTATCGGAACTAGATTTATTCATATTACACTTTGTAGGTTGTGTAAAGACATATTTTTTATTTTTCTACAAGTGACATCTCATACAACTAAAGGTCTTTATGTGCATTTTGACTGTAGCTAATATAATATCTCCCTTTATGTACGCGCATATCTAAATAAAATGTAAAAATGTTTAAGCCCCACTTACTTACTGTCAAACCCAATGTCATACCACTAGCCTCTACCACCCTGCATCCATTGTTCCAGAGCTGTTCTGAAGCTGAAGTGGCGGGTAGGGAGGGGGGACACTCGACCCACTATTTCAGGGTTTGTAGAGCACTGTGTCAATATTACAATTGATGTTATACTGTCGTATGATACATGCATGCATGCATGCATGCCTGTCGTGCTGCACGCTTTGGGAATATCGTGGTTCTATTCCTCGTCGAGATTGCATGTTTATGACATGTGAGACTTGGATCTACCATTGAAATGTCTGGGAGTAGGCAGCTTCAGGCTTATGAATAGATAGTCACGGTGTTCGAATCGAAGTATCAATAAGTTCTATGTCTAGACTCTTGATTTATTTATTGTTTTGCTTTGTTTGTACCGGCACTGAAAAAACTTTAGGAACCTTCGACAGGTCTCATGCAAAACACTCTAACAAATGGAGATTGCGTGCTCCTCAGTTTTATATGGGCACATAATAATGATGTGCTTTAACTTTTATTCTGCATAATCTTACTTAGGGAACATTGTTAGAGGATATTTTTTTATAGGTTTTATTATATACCTAGCTGAAGATTTTATTTTGTGTCATTAGTGTAAATGTGTTTTTATAGATCTTCAAAGATTTAGAAAAATACAAAGCACTAGCTTTGTGAAACCATTATAAGTGGAATTGAATAAGAATGCTATAGCAAGCAAAGTGTGTAAGTTTCTTATCATTCCTACAAAATATTGACTTGTCAAGTTCCTCACCATTTATTTATGAACTTACCTGCGTTTAGAAATACAGCAAATTGCTATTTGAAATGAATTAACCACGCTTGCTGATTATGAGGAAATATTTCTTTGTAGGTACTCAGCTGATTTTTCCGCAACGCAATAGGTACCTTACCTACTTACTGCGTTCAAAATAAACGAATTACAAAAATAATTTATGTGTGTAGGTAAAAAAATAATGATGATTTGAAATATTTAGATATAAACTCATATTGGAAACCATGGACTTGGTAGCAAAACAGCTAAACAAAGTAAAAGCAATCTAAA
Source organism: Eulithis prunata (assembly GCA_918843925.1). NCBI lineage: Eukaryota > Metazoa > Arthropoda > Insecta > Lepidoptera > Geometridae > Eulithis > Eulithis prunata. The sequence continues at coordinate 183,569 of OU974009.1, forward strand.
CATTCCAGAGAGGAAATTAAATGTTTGTTTGTTCAGCAAACATTGAAAAACATTATTTTGATGAAATAAAATACTTACCTAGTGAGATGAAACACGAAGGATAATCTAAGATTTATATACTAACCAGTTTCTTTCTATATTCGAACAAAACTATAGAAGTTGCTCATAAAACTAGTTTACTTATATCGAGCGAGGCTTCGATGGCTCCCTCGGGGTAGATTGCTTTGCTACATCGTGATGATAGCGAAAGAAAATGGATAAAATGCCGCATTCCCCATATGCCCATATCCAACGCATACTGAAACAAAGATATCGCATAATAATCAAACTATCTCAGTAATTCTAGTAAGGTCCTCACTAATACAGCAATATAATAGTGAAAATAGAGTAAATCACTTTTTAGACTTTAGTTACTTTTGAGTTTGATCACGTTTGAGTCCGGTTTTTCTTCTACAGTCTAAAGTTTAGGTTTTTTCAATTTCTTAGATTTATAAATTGCTGTTTTTAGAAGGTATTCTTACTAAAACAAAATACGTAAATTATCGAAGTAATGGCGGACGATGTAATTTCAGTAATTTGATTCCACGTGGAGAGGCCACCTGATGATAGATTGTCGTTTGTAGAAGTAGAATCAAAATAACAAGCCATTGTGTAGGATATAAATTATTTTTCAACACACTTGCTCATAAAGTGGCTCTATGGTCACTGCAATTAGGCACATAATGACACCCATAATCAAACTGTGACTTTTTCATTGCTATAACTCACTAGTGAGTTATAGAGTTTTTTTTTTTGAATTTTTTTGGTTGAGTTGCTTTGTTCTTAAAAAAGTTTTTATGCTAAAAAAGATCGTGTTCAATAGAACAAATAAATTAATGTTCCTATTGCTTGCTCATTTCATGCAACTTCTTATTTAAATAGATAATTTTAACTCGTACGTGTTTAATAAATAAAACTTTCACTCAAATATAACTTTTGTTTTCTCTGTAATAAAAGAAAACTTTAAATTCCCCATTTTGTACGTGGCAGAATATACGCAAACCCTATGTGCGGAAAATAAAAAAAAAACCTCATCCCATTCTTTAGTCTGTGGCCGATCGCAATGCGCGCGCATAGGAAATTTTTCCCGCCATAGCGAAACATTTTTCACAACTCGTTTTCACTGTTGAAATTATAGTTATTTTATTCACAAGTGTGTTGAAAAACGTCGTATGATACAAGATACAAGATACAAGATGTTTATTTGCATACACATTACACGTGTGTATTGGTGATTACCGTCCTCGGCTCTCTTAAGACCCTCGCCTACGGCTCGGGTCTCAATGGCACCTCGGCGGTAAGCACCAATGTACCACACTAGTACCATAATGTACTATGAAGATTGTGTAAAATTTGCGTAATTACAACTTATTAAGGGTTATTCCCAACGAGCCCACCAGCCGGCCCACTGGTGGGCCAGATGAGAAAAAAATCCTATTGGGCCCACTCATTTGCATAGGAGGTGCTCGTTTGCATTTAGAACAGCCGTGGGACTAGATAGGCTAGATAAAAAAAACAGAAAGGCACTAAGTAAAATATAAATCTAAGTACCTAGCTAACCTAAATCGAATGCTGTGTAATTGTATGATGTGTGATGACACAAAAAAATTGCCTCGTAAGTTACGTAATCAAAGATTACATGATGATTACTATGAAAGTACTAGCAACTGTGCTATTGCAATAATAGCATAGCTTTGACAAGTGAGGCTTGTCGTCCAATCGCAGGGAAACGCAGCCAGTCAGCCGGCACCCGACAGAGCTTTCCCTCCGCCCAGCTAACCTGAGGCTACCTACACACGCTTCCTATATTTTCCGACACAGTGCTCGCAATTTTCCTGCTTTCCAGCAGAGGGCGTGTGTGTCGGTCGAGCGTGAAGCTATCTATCTAGGGGAAGCGAAGTGAATCAGTCTGTTTTAGAAACATGATAGAGGGTAGATCGGTGACGAGAGTAGGACTATTAATCTACTATGTAAATGAAATCTCATCTGCGATTGGTACTGACGACAGCATGCTACGTAGTGTAACCTATTATGTCTCTGACAATTTGCAGAGCTGGTTTCGGTTTTATTTTGCTGATTCCAAGTTAATTTTTTTATAGATGACTCGGAATTTTGATCTCAACTGTATTACTATAACTAGGGAATAAACATTAATTATAATTTATATTAACATCATCTATCTCACACAGTTACTCGTAACTATTTATTGTTTGACCCATTTTGTGCAAAAATCAATAAACACGTAGAAGTTGGACACATACATAACACAAGGAAATTGAAAACGATAGTAGGTATTGTACCAGCAGAGTTTTTATACTATGTTTGTGCACACCGACTGCATATAGGTACCTACATATAATGTGAAAAAAAAACATCGAGATAATAGTAGGTATTCCAAGTTATTTGTATTTATTTCACTTGAGTAATACGCAAGTCGATAGTCAACAAACAATATCGATGATTACGTTTTATTGGGTGTATCAATTAGGGAAAGCAATAAATATTTGAGTATTGTAATTATGTATTTTCCTATAACTCTTATTAGAAGGCAATGTTGCGCCATACTATGTATTTATACATATATTTTACAAGTTTTAATAATAATCAAAATATTTTTGTTATGCAATAAAAATGAATTTCCCCGGGGTTTTTAACAAGTTAACGAAATGGGTAGTTTGGAGCTATCGACACGATGATTAGGAGTGGCTCTCTTGTTTTTGTGAACTTAGTTATACCACCTTATTTATTAGACCATTTACCTGTTAGATTAGATATTATTATTTTCGCCTTTTTACATCATACTAATAAATACATGACGTTTGCTTGTTATTTCAAAAATAAATATTATCCTCTTGATCCAAAAAAATTAATAACTAATGTAACAGTTTAAATACAAAAACAAAATGATTATCGGTTTAAAGCGACGAATAAAATGGATAATGTCTGGAAACTTGTTTAGACTTGTTTGATACTGGTTTCGATAATTAATAATAATATACTCTTACAATTATTGTTTAGAATAACTGCTAATATTGTGATATTGTTTGAATGGTATTGTGATAAGTTAGATGTTATATAAAAAATCCCAGGCACAGATCATATAATACTTCCAAGGGGATATCTGCACCGCATAAAAGTTTCAATGAATTAGCTAGATTGAGGAAGGATAAATAAATTGGTTGGTATGCAAAGTAGGTATAGATACATTAGGTACCTACTTCGGAGGAAAACGCGATTTGATCACCGCAATAATAGCTCTGCCGCTGCACCTATCAATGCTCACTAGTATACCTACGTGGAACATGTCTAGTCTAGAGCTACCATGGGTGTAGACAGGGGACTTAGTTTATCGAATGAACCTGAACTACGCCGTGGGACGACCCGTGAACCAAAAGGCGATAGAAGGTTCCAGAATTCGCTTTCCTGTTCCGTAGGGTAATAGTCTACTGCCCTTCTGTAGTCCAGTAGTCCGGTAACGTTGTCTGCAATCGTCAGACGACTAAAACAGCGGTCGATCTCGCCGGAAAAAAAAACTGTAGGGGAGAAGAGAGACCTATGCTACGCCTGATGGAGTTAATGCTGTTTAGTAAAAAAAACATCATTATAATAATAATATACTTCTGGTATAAACAGAAAAACTAAGAACAGAATTTACAAGGTGTAGAAGTTTTTGTAAAATGACGGCTGTGGGAAGTACCTGCTACTCGTGTCATTATAAAATGCTAATATATAAAACATCTATTTTTATTCATTAAAAACTTTAATTAGATACTATAGATTGATGTATAGAATGGAACTTTGCCGGCGCACGCGCGAGCGGCCGTTCCGCTCCGTGACTGTTTAGTTACTGGCGGGGCGCCCCGCGATTGGCGCTAGCCAGGCGCTCAGCTACCCGCGCGGAGCGGCGGCAGGGTAGAGGGGATGAAGGAGTCGCACTAACACTACGCGCTATAACCTCCCCCTCCAAGTCACAAGTGCGTCTCGACTTGGACTTGGACCTGGCTTGGGGTCGCCCACGGCGGCGCTGATGAACAATTGCTGGTGCTGATCCGACATAAGGAGTCAGTGCGCTGGCATGGTACTTCCCTTTAACCACTCCCGTACTATCCACCACTACAAAAGACGTTGGACCTACGATTTGCGAGACACGATACGGACCTTCTCGCCTCGGCGCAAATTTACTGGTAAAACCCTTAGTCGCATTACTCGCCAGATGAGTCTCTACAAGAACCAGATCCCCCTCCCTATACGGAGGAACGTCTCGACGATGTTGGTCGCCGGTACTCTTTCGAACGTCTTGTTGCTCTTCCACTCGCTGCTTTACATCTTGTAAAACGCGAGCAAACTCCTGTAAATACGGAGTTATCTGGGGAACAAAATTTTGCTGCTCGACTATGGCTCGGAAATCAGTGTGCACTGACATAGGAGATCGTAACTCCCGAGCGAAAGTGAGGTACGCAGCAGATTTGCCAGTTCCCTGATTATAAGCGCTGTTCAGCGCAAAACGCACAGTCGGGAGGACGGTCGGCCAACGACGATGTTCAGGACCAACTAAAATAGCTAGAAGTTGCTTCAACTCGCGATTCTTGCGTTCTGCTGGGTTAGCTTCAGGATGGTACACCGGGATCAAGGATTGCTGGACCCCCAGCACAAACATGGCCTTCTGCATCACAGCCGACACAAATTGGCTTCCGTTGTCCGAGATCACTCGACGAGGCAACCCATACCGCATAAAAACTTCCTCAATTAGCGCTTTAGCACATGTCTCGGCGGTTGCATCCTTGAGCGCAAACAGCTCGACCCATCGACTTGCGGTATCTTCCACGAGAAGAATCCACTTTTCTCCCTTATCACCTTCGGGAAGTGGACCAAACAGGTCCATCGCTAGTACCTCGAATCGTTGCTGAGGCACTGGAGTCTGGAGTAGACCTGCAGGTTTAAGATTGGTGGCTTTATACTTTTGACAGGCATCACAGGACTTGAGATACTGAGCCACATAAGATCTCATGTTCTTAAAATAATATCTCTCCTTGATCTTCCTCAAGGTCCGCTCCAACCCTAAGTGTCCAGCAGTAGGCGCATCGTGGAGCTCCTTCATGAGCTCTGCCTTTAAAGACTCTGGGACCACTAACTGAGGTTCTTCGGATTCTCCATCCGGATCACAGCGGTACAACACGCCTTGGGAAAGATAATATCCTCTGTCAGTCCAGCGTATAGATGCTTCTGGATTACTTACATCTTCGAAATTCACTATAATTTTATTAACTTCGGGATCATTGAGTTGTGCTTCACGAACATCTTCTGGTCTTCGCTGCGGTAAATCGACAACAACTGGACAAATGTCACACACACCAGAACTTGAGCTCTCGGTGTCGTCGTACACCGGGCGACTAAGAGTATCTGCTACCACGTTGATCTTTCCTGGTGTATACCCGATGTCCAAGTCGTAGGATTGGATCTTCATTGCCCAACGGGCTAATCGTCCACTTGGCGTCTTCAGTGCCAAGAGCCACTTCAATGGCTGATGATCCGTAGCCACAGATACGCGCGCTCCCTCAACATATCCTCTGAATTTATCTAATGCCCACACCACCGCTAAGGCTTCACGCTCAGTGGTATGATAATTCCGTTCGGCGGACGTTAACAGTCTGCTGGCGTACTCAAGTGGTCTTTCTTCGGCCGGAGATTCCCCTTGCATAAGTACAGCTCCTATAGCATACGCGCTGGCATCTGTTCGGAGAATGAACGGCTCTTTGAAGTTAGGCTGTTGCAGAATCGGACTAGTGGAAAGCCGCGACTTCAGCTCTTCAAAGGCTTTTTGTTCGTCCTCCCCCCATTGCCAGGAACGGTTTTTCTTCGTCAAATCGGTCAACGACCGCGCCACTTCTGAAAACCGCGGAATAAATTTGCGAAACCACGCGCAGGTTTGCAAGAACGTCTTCAGCTCCTTCAGATTCGTCGGAGGCTTCATATTCATCACTGCTTCGACCTTTGTAGGATCCGGTTCGATACCTCGTGATGAAACGACGTGACCCAGGTAAGTAACTCTTTCTCTCGCGAAAACACATTTAACTCTGTTTGCTTTCAGGTTGAACAAACGAAGGCGTTCGATGACTTGTTGAAGATCCTTCAGGTGCTGATCCATATTTGGCGATATGACTAACAGGTCATCAAGATATGCCAGCACGCAGACATCTTTTAAGCCGGATCTCATCCGGTCCATCATCCGTTGAAACGTCGCCGGAGCATTCTTTAATCCAAAGGGCATACGGCGGAACTGAAACGTCCCAAAAGGAGTGGTAAAAGCAGTCTTATGGCGATCTTCTGGTGCTACAATAGTCTGCCAATAACCGGCCTTCAAATCAATTGTAGACATCACACAATTCGGTTTGGTGCTCTGCAGCAGCTCATCGATCACTGGAAGCGGGTATTTATCAGTCCGAGTGACGCTATTAAGCTTGCGATAGTCCACGCAGAACCTAATCTCACCGTTCTTCTTTGGAATCAACACCACAGGTGAGGCCCACTCTGACTCTGCTTCCTCGATGATTTCGTCTTCCAACATTTTATCAATTTCTTTTTTTATTATATCCTTCTTGACAGGTGAAACCCGATAAGGTGGACTAGCAGTCGGCGCGGCATCTCCAGTATCGATGCGATGCACAGCAAACTGGGTAGGTTCTCCCCCAGGAGTAAAAATGTCCTCGTTGACATTCAGGAGTTCAGACAGTCGCTCCCGTTCATCCGCACCAAGATGGGTTCCCTCGTCCTCGCGGAGACCCACAGACGAACAGGTTAGAGGCTGTAGTGGCCTATCTTCAAAAAGAATCGGCTGAGGCGTCCGATCATGCCTCACAAACCACACCCCTCGATCAAAGTCTAGTACCATGCCAGTGTCCTGAATAAAATTCATACCCAATAAACTTTCCGTAGCGTTGGGCAGCATAATAAAAGTAACAGCCAGTGCGACTCCTCGCACCGTAACATCAATGTGTGCAATGTCGACATTTTGTGCACATCTCCGCCCGTCTGCATACTTAAGTTCAGTATATACATTTTGGAACTCATGTCCGTACTTAACTAAATGCGATCTTAAACTAACACTACCAATACAGTGCTTAGCGCCGGTATCAATGAGCACGTTTCCTACTTCACCATAGATTTCTACACTTAACACTGGACGCACACGCGAATCAATGTTATCGGAACTCGCGGACACTGATTGAAAGGACGTAACTGCCGATGCGACCGGTTTCTTCTCCTTACAATTCGGGCAGTTTGATCGTATGACGCCGGGAGCTCCGCATCCGAAACACGTTATCGTAGACGTCCGCGACTCGCCCTCGGCCGGGCTGTCCTTCGGTTTTGTAAGTCGCGGACAGTTCTCCTTCAGATGTCCGTAGTGTTTGCAGTAATAGCACAACGGTCTAGATTTATTAGCAGTCTGCGCATTAGTAGGTGCAGTAGTAGGTGCAGTAGTAGGTACAGCATTCGCACTCGGCGCCGTTGGCGCGCGTGGAACCGCACCCGACGAGGGCAATGTAGGTTTGATATCACGCTTAACCTCGTCAAACAAATCCTCGGCGCGGCGCGCCTCCGTCAGCAGCCCCGTAAAGTTGGCGAAGCTCGTACGAGGAACTTTCTCACGAAGCCGGCGGTGCAACAATCCGTATGTCATGTCCAGTTGCACGGTCTCCGTGAGAGTCAACGGCGGGAGCTGAGCGAACAGTGCTCTGACGCGGCACACAAATAAATCCGTTGATTCGTCTATTCGTTGCTCTCGTTCAAAAATATTTCTATAAATACGGTGTGGGGGTAATCTAGGCCCAAAAGTCTGCTTCAGCGCGTCAAGAGCTGCTTGCCAGGTTAGGGTAGTGTCTTTTACCCCCTGCCACCACGTAGCGGCTATCCCCGTTAGCAACATCGTTAACCCCCGAAGGGCGTTATGATCTTCGACATGGACACACTCTTTGTACGTTTGCACGGCGTCTATAAAAGCTTCTACATTGCTTGACTTTTCTCCGTTGAAACGTGCCGTACATTTTGCAAAATTGCCGGAATAGGTAGGAGCAGGTGTACTTACAGGTTCGCTGCGACTTAGCCTGTTTATCAGCAGCAAGAGTTGCTCGGTCGTCATAGAGACCGGAGCAGCTGCTGCGGCTGCATCCCCTGGCTGCAGGTAAGCGCTGGCCGACGGCGGCGCAGCGTCAGCGTCAGCGCTGTCGCTGCGCGAAGCTGACGCCGGCGCGGGCGCGACAGGCGGCGGCGCCGCGCCTACGGACGAGTCGCCGGCAGAAGCCGGGCTCGCGGCACGCGATCTTGTTAACACCATCTCGTAATAATAATTATTCGATACCTAATCCAGTCACTGTTCAAATAAAACGTCACCAAAAATACCTAGGTCTATTTAGGCACACACTTAGGTATTTCGTTTTATGCACTAAAACAAATCTGATATGATCAGTCACTGTTCACAAAACCGTCACTCAAAATACCTATACAGAGACACGCACTTAGGTATTCAGTTTTATGCACTAAAACAAATCTAATTGGATCGTCACTGTTCACAAAACCGTCACTCAAAAATACCTATATAGACACACGCACTTAGGTATTCAGTTTTGTGCACTAAAACAAGGTTGTTCAAAACACTGAACAAGCCTTGTTCACAAAACCGTTACCAAAATACCTAAGTACACAACTACACACACGTAGGCATTCGGTTTTATGTACTAGTCCGTTCTGAGACACTTTTTATGTAAACATAAACTATTCACGAGCAACACAGTCACTTTTTATAAACTCTAAATTACGCGTAAGTTCCTAAACACTTCTATCGACGAAAAAATAGTTTTGTATTCTGCTCCACGTTAGGCTGCCAGTTATAAAACATCTATTTTTATTCATTAAAAACTTTAATTAGATACTATAGATTGATGTATAGAATGGAACTTTGCCGGCGCACGCGCGAGCGGCCGTTCCGCTCCGTGACTGTTTAGTTACTGGCGGGGCGCCCCGCGATTGGCGCTAGCCAGGCGCTCAGCTACCCGCGCGGAGCGGCGGCAGGGTAGAGGGGATGAAGGAGTCGCACTAACACTACGCGCTATAAATACACATTTAATTTGCACAATAGCACAAACAAATCAGTACAAAACAAATTATTACAAAAAATATGCTAAATGAAAAGTAGGTACGAACCAATACAAAGATATAAATAATAATAAATAATAAATATTCACGGACACTTAACACAACGCCTTCTAGTCCCAAACTAAGCAAAGCTTGTACGATGGAAACTAGATGGCTGATAGAATACACACATAATAATACATAGAAACACCCAGACACAGAACAAACATCTATGTTTACAATACACAAATGTTTGTTCTCGGTGGGGATTGAACCCACGACCCACAGCACAGAAGGCAGAGCTACTACCGACTGAGCCATGACGCCTGTCAAATACTTAGGCACTTACCTAATTTTGTGTATCGTGATAGGTTGTTACTACAACACTCCAGAGGCCTCAGTACGAATAAATGTGACAGTCTCTAACGTATCGTAACGGTGGCATATACGAAATACACTGCGCTGTGACTACACTGCATTCGAAAGTCGAGCTGTGGTTAACGCGCAATGTAACCCGTCTACGTTAGGTTGTCGTAATGCAGCGATGGAAGAATGTGATTTGTTCGTGCTCACCCCCAGAAGCATGACATCTGTAGCTATTTTGGTAAAGATAAATGTGTAGGTATTGGTGTGTCACCAAAACAATTTTTATTATTTTCTTAGTAATAGTTTGAAGATAAGTTATTTTGATTAAGAGGTACCAATTAAATGATATTTTATTTTTTTATCTTACAAGTCTCAGTTGCTAGACAACTTTGTGATAAAAAATGGTCATTAATCAAATTGAGACAAACTTTATTTAATTTAGTAACATAACTAACAGTCAGTGTACGTTTTCAAACCGTTTGTACATAGCAGGAGACAGTTAATCTGTTTTGTCTGTATTTATTTTGCATTAGTTACCTAGGTATATATATATATTATACAGCTATTTACATACCTACTTCACCCTCAAACATACTATAAATTCAAAGTATTATTTGTTGGATTTTGAAACTGCTAAACGATCGTAATATATTTATGCACATAGTAACAGGCACGTGAAGTCTCGGGCAAAAACTAGTCACATTTATAGAACTAAGTTCAAATGCCAGTGTGAATGACGTCACATAATGATGTACTTGTTCAGCAATTAGGTAATAAAGTATAATGACCCGGTGCGTTATAAAACTTATAAAAAGTTGCTAAGTTGTCTGTATTAGGCCTCTTGTACACTTATAGCAAACCGGCAATAGTTGATCGGAATTGTTGCACGTCATAAAACGTCCATACTTTGACGTCTAACCCCAGCGACGTTGGTACGAAGCACAAACTCAAAAAAACATAGTTATTTAGGGTTACAAACAATCCTGTGGAATATATGGGGTTTACCCACGATATCTCCTACGTTTATGCGGAAAATGCACGTCGCTGTTGTAATGGTTAATAATATTTGATAATAAATTATAGGTAAACCATTCAATTCATTTAAAAAAAAAAATTGTAGGTATTCGAAACAGTGACTGACCCACGAGGTTTATCTATAGACTATTTGATTGACCCACAGGATTTTTTTTATTTTTTTCGAAAAGAGGCCGTATGTGACTGTCACTCTTCAGCGCTACCAAACAATGCATAATACACGGTGTAACATAATTACCCTATAATAAGTCCGAAAGGGGGTACAGGTGATAGATGACGCGGTAGGAGGGTACCTACGTGTGCATGTGTGTGTATAGGTCTACGCAAATACTAAACAAACACTTAGACCTACGTGTGCATGTGTGTGTATAGGTCTACGCAAATACTAAACAAACACTTAGGGTTTTCGCAAAGTTCTGAAATAATAAAAGTACTACTTCTACTTTTGTATGGAAATTTCAGTAACCTTTGCCCAGTATTGACCCTTTGCACACGTCTAAAAACTTCAATACTTCAAGTGTTCGGTCTGAATATGCCCCCTTTGGGCTTATAGATTAATTATGTAATACCTTGTATAACTATAGAGCCAACTAACAGATCGATTAGACGACGACTGGTCAAAAGGTCTAGTCCGCAAGCACCGTCGGTTGCTGAGCAGTCAAGCATCGCGTCGTTGTAAATGACTTTACACTTTTTATGCAAAACTACAAAAGGAAAATTAACAACTGGAAAAAACTATTTTTTTATTCTCTACCATTTTATTGTTTTGGCAAGTTAATTGTCAGCAAAACTCCCATAGTTATAAAGCATTTGAACTAAACTATGCTTTATTTAGTTTGGTGACTCTATCAACTCTATATTTAATGTTATGAAGCTTCTAGTGTAAATAAATAAGTAATGTGATTGAAACTAAAGTATCTCTTGCAATCACACCAAGGGAGTTCAAATCTGATACTGCTGATGATCAGATACAACAAATGATGGAAGACAACGGTTGGATTACGTTTTCTTCAACGTGTTTTTTCCAAAATTATATTTTCGCTGCACCGTCAGTTTGCGTCGGGTTCACAAAGATTCTCAAACATTTCTGTGTGCAATATCAGATGGAAGCGAATATAAACTAACTTATAAATATAATAGAATGTACTATCCAGGTGTTCGCCGCCTCGCTCTATCATTACATCGACGAACCTTGTTCAGAGTTTTAGGGTTCCTCAACATACACTTTTGGCAGTAGTTTGTATTCTATCGTTGTTGTAGACTCGAAATTTAGATTTTAGACTTTTAATTTAGCGAGTACAAGCACTAATAAAAATTCGCGGTTCTCTTTTAACCATTGTGTTGCGTTCACACTATGTCGCAGTCGGAAAGGACTTGCGCTGGGAAGTGGGCACGAGCTTAGTGTGAACACGATAATGCCTCTGTCCCGGCTCCCGGTCCAAGTCCATGCCCTTGGTCTTTAGTGAGAATAAAGGCGATGTTGCTGTGGCAAAAAGTCCGCGGCAATAATGCCGGCAGCGGCATGGGCATAGTGTGAACGCGGTATTAGAGAGTCGCTCCTCTATTCGAAACATGAACTCCGTTTTCAGTAGCTATTATCTTATACCTAAGTTTATATTAACCAGAGTTTCAAACATTTGAAACCAAAGGTTGTTTGTCGATTTCCTCTCATTGTTTCCCTTCAATACTTCTCTTGAATGTCGAGATGGTATCGTAGGATCGTTGTCATGTTATACGGAACCACTCGAGGCTCGTCAGTATTCGCGGCACGATATCGCAAGCTTCTATTGTGCAACTACGCAGTATTGTACCGAGTAGTACCTGTCGTTGTATTGTCAAGTCTCAGGTGGATTGGCAAATCGCAGATAACGTATTGATGACAGTACTTGATGAATTTCTATTGGTTTCGGTTTTGTTTGGGTACTTAGATGCTTTTTTTTATAGTGCTAAGACTTTGTTCATGTACATTTATGTCATAAAGTTAATAATAATCGAGATAATTTGATAATTATACTTTACCACTTTTTTCGCGTATAACTCGAAAAATATCGATCGTACGAAAAAAACTTGCAACAAATAAATTGTAGAAATTCACATTTACAACAACTTTAGTCCATAACATTGTTGTTAAAAAGTTGAAAATGACCGAGATATTAAGCAAAAAACCCCTTAAATTCAAGATGGCGGCTAACGCACCGGCGGAATTTGGTCGCCATTTTTGATTTAGACTACCTGTGACCCCCCTTAAAGGTTGCAGCAAAAAAATTGCTGCCGGGAATTATTGTAATTTAAAATGCTAACCCGACTGGGCTATAAGGAAAGACAGTCCGCAGTCAACGAATGACAGTCCAAAAAAAAAGACTAATGAAACCAAATTATGGAGTACCTACCTATAGAAGATTCCAAGCATATTAATTTGCTTCAGGTTTTAAAGTTTTGCACTTATTCTTGAAGCTATAGAGAATGTTCAGTCTAATATTACGTTAATGAGCTCAATGAATATTACTCTTAGGTATTTTTTTTACAAGTTTTTGAGCGGCGACATTTTGCGATGTTTAAAAGTTATGGCGGCGGCTGTTCGTCAGAAAAACTGGTCCTAAAAATTCAGCACTTAATTTATCGCGATACCTCAGCTAACTGGTTCCCAGTTAAAAGCAAATATTGCGCAAAAACTTTATGTTTTCTAACGCGTTGTAAAATGCTAGGATGTGAAGTATAAAAAGTTAATTTTATTGTCTATCGGTAACCTGATTTTTACAGTTACTGACATAAATTAGTAGAATTAGTCTCTACTGAGAGCTAATCGAAGCTCTACATTAGACCATACGACTGCGACAGCAACCTTGCTGTTTACACGAACAAATTGTCAACAGATTTCACTACTTGAAGATATACTTTAGTGCCTGTACACATACATTTAGACATTATCGTCATGCCATGCACTACGGTGTCAACTGAAGTTAGTGCCGAAACCGGCATCCAATAACCTACGTTGTTTGTTTCAGATGTCACTAACAACTGCGCATTAGCCACAAGTGGATTAAATCAAAGCCTGGATCAAGTGATCTCGCCGGGGCTGAGTGCGCGGGCGCCGCTTCCCGCCGCCGCCGCGCTCGCTGGCCGGCACTCCGCCGCGCCGCCCCGCCTCGGACGCACGCGTCTCGTACCACTCTCGCGAATTATATATTCGAAACAGTGACTTACAGTGAAACAATTATAGTCAATGCTCAATTAAAGAACCGTTTTCTCTCGTGTATTAGAATTTAATTGACTCGAATTTGGTATCTCCCTCCCGCGGAGTCCCGCCGGACGAGTGCATGCAGTGAAAAGGCTACATTCCGAACCGGTGCTGTTCTTTAATGGACGCGGTGTGTACTACTCGGTGTGTGTTTTATTTATTGACGAAGTGACCGGTCGCTTTCCGCAAAGGTTGACTCTCGCGAACGCAACAAGTTCTTGGATGGAAGCTAATGCCAGAATGTAATAAAATCTAATAAAAACGTGGTCTATTCAAAGAGAAAAATGGCTCTCGGAACGCTGAGTGGAAACGAACGCCACTGCCTCGAGGCTGATGCAAAAAGTCAATCGCATCGTTTGCAAGACGCGGAAAAAGCTAGCGACTGCAAGCCTAATGGGCTGAGAGTGCGCTTCCTGGACGAGGAAGGCAAGACCGAGAGGATGGTCAGCTCGGACGAGGTGGATTGCGCCGTCTCGCGCGTCAAGAAGATCCACATCCTCAAAAATCGGAGTTCGAGCGAGACCAGCATCCTGCTGCGTAACCCCTCGCTGATGAAGCGGCGCTCGAGCTCCGAGCGGCGCTTCAGCGTCGGCCTCTCCGACAACCTGAACAACAACACCGCCTCCAGCGAGAACCTCAACGGCAGGATCCTGCTGAAGGCCGACGACGACAAATTAGATAAGACTGATGAAGCGGACCAAACCAAAGATGCGAACGGTCAGAGCTTTAAGAAGAACTGCAACGTGTACAGCGTGCATCAGGCGAAGACGCTGACGCCGGAGAGGAGGAAGTCACTGCCGATGGCAATGCCGCGGCTCGGCTCGCATCGGCCGCAGGACGGCGGCGGCGCTGCACACGGCAAGTCCTTCCTACCGGGCGAGGCGAGCCTGGCGGACGGTGCTGGGAAGGACTTCACATCGCGCACCATCGGCCGGCTGTCACGTGGCCTCGGCAAGCTGCTGCGCCGCACCAACAGCGTCCGCATCAGCGACCCGGACCCCGTCTACAAGGTGGCTTATCTCGGAAACGTCCTCACTGGATGGGCTCGAGGTAAGTCATACTTCTAACCAAACATTGGTATTTGACTTGGATCTAGATAACGATTTTTATTGTTGCTCGGATTACTTTGCCCAATATTTGCAGTTATCTCCAAAAAATGGGTCAATGATTTGATAAGCGATTTCGTAAACGTTAAGAAGAATGTAGGGCCTAGCTTTGTCCCCATTGAAACGCTCGATGGTTGCCACAATCTAATAAACAAATCGATTATGCGTTCTTTCGACACTAGCGCACGTTTAAATTATAAATCAGTGCATTTAGCAATGGATTGCCGCTGCAACTGGAATAATAAAATGTGTAGGAAGCGGCGACGCAATCCGAGGCTTATCCGTAATCTATCACAACAATGCTTAGTGCTTAGTGGTGCAACCTAATGAATCCATTCTCGTGGTTTGAGGAATAAGGAAATTGTTGACAGTAGGTATGTTAACCAAGGCGCCTGGCTGGTACCGCATCCGTTTTTGGTAATGCTTCAAAAGGACGAATAGCCGCTCCGGCCTGCAAGTGTAAATGTTGCGTAAGTGGTCCAAGGCAAATCGCTCTACCAAAACGATTTAATCTCCAAACTCAGATTATATATCCAAATGAATAGTTGCATGACATAATTTATCAACGTTTGTTGCACCGCTAAAATATAGGTACTTACCAAATTAAAATAAAAAACAAACTCACTGTTCTGTGTTCTGTTCATAGATTCAAGTGATACAAATAGAATAAGATCACCTATTTTGATAACCTTTAGTGGCGCGTGAGATAGCTAGCTGATTATTTTGTACTGCCAACAAATATCGGAAAACTACAAAACGGAATAATAATAAAATACAAATGGATTTTATGTTGTGCGACTGTTGGAAGCGCCATCTCGCAGTGATGTCGTAATTGAATAGCCTAGTTTACTTTGCTTGTTTTGCAATTTCTTTCATCACTTTCTTCGGAATAACAAAAACGCCGCGCCAGGTGCTTTATCAGAAATCCGTATACTTTCGTTCGGCTCGTGACATGCGTCGTCGTCTGCTGTAATGATCGCTTTATCTGAAACAATCGCAGTGGAACTGAACTTAGATTGCTGGATGCCTTTGAGTTTGCTCATCATAATGAGTGACGCTGCAGGTTTTACTACGTTTTTAAATATGTGATTATATTTTAGAATATACATATATAGTCCATACTCGTACCGTAGTATCTATAAAAATTAATATAACAATTATATAAAACTACTGATTAGTTTCGTCAGTGTTTTATTTCCAACTTGTAATCTAACAATTTAGAGTAACGTCTGTATTCATTGAACTCACAGTTGTATCTTCCTCTCGTAGGTTATCGTCAGTTCTATCGTCTGTTTGAGCACGCACTAAACTGAAGGCACAATATGCGAAAGTTCGACTTAGTGACGATTCGGACAAAATATACGGACAAATCACGCGGTCAGCGATCAATCATCATCACTATGTTACTTACGTTCTCATATTTTATTTTATCAGCACCTCTAGTGTTCTCTATCTACTCTACTACAGGTCATCTCATCTCGAGTGGTACCTAGTCGCTGGTCAGCTAGCGACTCAGTGAAAGTTAGAATCCTGTGCTTTTACTTGTTTGCCTCCTGACGACTGTTGAATAACCAGAAAGAATGTTAATGTTGCTGATCTGATTGCATTACGAGTGAAGTGAAACTGAGCGTCAGGTATTAAGTGTGTTTGAGGCCAGCCTCTGTACAATAGTGATGGTTGTATTGAATATAGAACTTTATGTACCAGACCCGATGGTTTTTTACGAATTACCCAACGTTGTTGTCAATCGTGATGTGTTTTTTGGCCAAAGGCTCAATGCAAAGCGCAACCAGTTTAAAGCCAATTGGTTTTCGTGACCATAACTTTATTTATACTAAGTATCAAAATGCATTGATTATAATAGGTATTGATCTTAAGTGTAGAAAATCTCTCATTACGTGACTCTTGTTTATTATATTTCAAACTTACCCACGTGCAGTGCTTGTGTCATTCGGGATAAACAAACATGGCTTATCAACTGTTTGCTAAATGATACAAAATGTTTGCTATATACCGACCGATTAGGCTAAGCAGATGGAATGTTAAGATCACGGCTATACCTGTCATGTTTGCGAAAAGCATGACGTAAAGACGGAGCAAGTGAATGATCATAAAGTTTACGAAACTGCATAAAAACATGTGTGATAAAACGTGCAAGAGTAAAAGATTGTAAAAGATCATTCTGATGATCAAATGTTGACAAAAAAAGTAAAGAATAAAGCTAAATTCGTACAAGATCGTGACGAATAGCGTGACAGGGAAGGCTTTTGCTACCGGGTAAGTAATTAGGTAAACAGAGACGTTTCTAAAACCCTGACTCTGAAGTCCTTGAAAACCAAAACAAATCCAACACGAAGTTCCTTATAATGTTCAAAATACAGTATCGTGATTGAGTAGTAATTGTTTATCGAATCAATTTACTGCTAAATACGTATAATAACTGAAACAACATTTATCAAATTAACACTGGTAGGTGCAAGTAATGCCGAGGCTCACTGCCTAAAACTTCAACTCTAGAAAACGAAATTAGGAAGCTACTTAAGAGACATGAACCCATAAGTAACGATTAGTTTGATTTAAAGTTACCAGGAAAGCGCGTTTAGCTGTGCGGCTGGGGAACAAAAATATACTGTAGGTACTAGCAAAGTTCAAAGAAGAACAATTTTATTACGATTCTCAGCGTCATCTCGTCTCACATCAATTACTGTGTGATATCTAATGAAATGACGTAGAAGAGCGACGGTAACCTTTAATACTTGAAATTGATTGTTGACTTCAGCAATTAAACTTTGAAAACCTGTTGACTTTAAAGGTTAATTGTTCAATGACCATCACAAGATTGGGATGAGTTTAATTATAACAATCAAAACTAAATTGGCCATAAGTACAATTTCCAGCAGGAGGTCTGCAGCAAAAATTGCTTGGACTACGTACGATTAGTCAGACATCAAAAAGTAAATTTAAAATCTAAAAAGATTTGTTATCAAACTCTGGAAGCTGAGCAAAAATCTTACAAAAACTGTAATTTTCCTTCGAAATTGAACTCATAGACCGAAATTCAACGATCAAAGTCATGAAAATTTTCGACTAGTTTAATATAAACTTTGCTAGTGATGTTATGTTACAGGCTGCGTGATGATAAAACAAATTTTAATGATGTTTCAGTGCGCGAGTAAACAGTCTGCAGAAATTGCAGTCAAACTTTATAAACAAACATAAAATTACATTTCGTATGACCTTCTAGAACACGCTACATACCGTAGATGATGTTACCATGTAGTTTTAACAGATAGTTAGAGCAGTTTGTGTAAATATAGACTTCCAGGAATTTTTTGATTCCAGCTTGACTAAAAAAGCCAGAAATAGACAAAGATTATAAAATATCAGAAACATAATGCATACGCAAGATTGGAAATCTCCGTTTTAAATATTGAATATATTTGTAAAGACTACAAGCTTATTGACGACTGTGAAGTTTTCAGTCCTTGACCTTGGAATATAGATGAAGATAAATTAGAAGTTACTGTTCAATTTACAGCCCAAGGGAAACAATAAAGTTATATGTATAATAAAATACCCAACAAAGTTAAAAATAAGCTTGCAAAGCAAACTTTTGTGTCGTTGCGTGATGCACCTACTTCCCTTCAATTCAAGGTCAGAGCTATTAAACCGTGTCGGGACTTTTACTAATTTTAATATCGGATCCTATTTTCCTCAAACTTGTTTTGGTGAAACTTATTGCTGCATTGTTTACATCGTCCGGTTGGTAAAATGCACGTTTCTGTTGAAAGCGCTGCATTGAACTGCAACCTGATCGTGATCTATCACCTGACACGCAGCCAACCTTCACCCGACCTGCTCAGACCCCTCAACGGAAGCACCTTCTGCACTCCCCTCTCGTTCGTCAGTACCTTCTCGCTTGCACAGTTTTTTCGTATCACATTCCAAACCATTCCATCATTGTTGGTTTCGTCGCTCCCACGACACGCAACGCACCGCGGCACCTTTTAAACCACCGATTTAACCTCTATCAACTTAGATAAAGAGTTCAAATTCACTATTTTCGTCTGTTCCTTTATGATTGTCACCGGTTCCAACCGTTGCACTGGAGCGTTTAATATTCTGCTCGACGATGTTCGGAGAAACATTTGTGTACTCAAGTTATATGAACCGTAAATCAAAGTTATTTAGAAAACAAATAAGATTTTTTTTCACTTAATCAATCAGCGTCGAACTCTGAACTTGCAAAGGTCGAGTATAACTTACCCAAAGTCTCTGAATAATGGAGAACATAGATACGCCTAATAATAATGTTCTTGTTGTTTCGTACACTTTAGTTTAACAGGTTATATAGGTATGTTTCCTTTCAGACGTCAAACACGATCTAAATACTAGCTTTATCAACACATTTGTCACTAACTAACAATTTAATTCCATAAGCAGTGAGCACAGTTCACTGAGATTACAGAGGGTATATTATTATAATTGGCATCACTTGAGTTTTTTTCCAACTTTCGAGTCACGCTAGTAAAGAGTTCTGCGGTCACGCTCAGATTGTGAAACTTTAATGGTGTTATATCATCCTGAGTGCGCGCTGGTTATTATCGAGCTGAGTGAGGAAGAATTATGAAATCGTTGGAGATGCCTTCCAACATTGTGAAGGAAAATGCGTTTGAAACATCGGAATGCATGTAGATTTTATGCATGTGCAACATTTTCAACGTCTTTGACTTGTTCTTGATACAAATACCAATTTAGTATTGTTTATACCAATGGAAACATCATTGGTTTATGCACAAAATGGTTTATGCAGAAAAAGACAGCAAAACAAAACACGTTTTCACTTTTCTTGTTCAAAATGTCCATAATTATAATTTGGTTTCTATTTGCTCCCTCGTTAAAGCTCGAGTAGAGCTACCTCGGATATAACGGGTCATTTTAGCCCCTCGTATATCTTGTATAACAAACTAAGTAGGTATGTACCTACTATTTCATTCTTCATCAATCTTTGCGAAGATATCAAATGTAACGTTTTACCGAAGCTGATATTGAAAACCTAGCAACACACACAGTGTAATAGGAGGAGGTTAGTCTAACCGCGTCTATAACCAGAATAGTTGATAACCACGTAGCGGTTATCGTCGGTTGTTCACCCACACATGCATAACGCCTGCATGCTACACTGATACTGCACCGAATAACACCTGATGAATTACAAACAAAACAAGTTCTAAACTTTTGATGATAATAGTTCTAATAAAAATACATAATTGTGTGATAATGACAAAAATAATTAGTTTTAAATAAATTATTTTGTAAATATTGTAAATACTGTATCAGTCGTAATTGTCTTTGTGAATAAAGTACAATAGTTTTTACACATTTTATATGCAGAAAGAATGTATGATTTGGCCGATTTGGTTACTGGAGTGATTCTTGTGATTTTACTTAATCTATCACAATAATTGACCTAAGAAAAGTAAAATACGTATTATGGAAAAAGCAACACTTTGTCCTAAACCATTACAAACTACTATGCTCTACCCTGGGCCGCATTTTCACGGTGTGATGGAGTCAAACGCTTTGCTGTCCAATAACAATAAAAAACATCAGGTTTTTGTTATAACAAAGTACAAGTTTAGCCATAAGAAGTGCTATAAAAACTGGCGTAATAGCCTTGCGTTTAAAGTTATTGAATTCGGCACAAAAACTTTATGAGTGATCTTGTATAATTAACTTGAAGTATAGAAATTAATAAATACTGTGAAATAATTATGATATTTCAAACCTAAGGTACCTACGTGGTACCTAAGCTGCCATGGCATGAGTCAGGGTGACGAACTCAATGCACCAATGCCATGCCACGGCCACGTGCTTCAAATATTTGCACGTCATAACTTCTCGAATGAGTTGTATGTTCGTTTGCTTGTCGTTCAGTATTTCCGATCGAGAATCACATCGGTATTTCTAAATGCTGAGCCTAGGTCTGAGTACTAGAGTTCTTTGCGTTGAATTCCTAGCTTCTAAACCAGTTTCATTATGCTCAATAGACCGTTATAATCATCATCGAGTAGCGTTCAACATACTGCTTCATTGCTATCAGACCTCTTAGGATAATGTTCAGAAACAAGGCATTAGTGAATCGAGTCTTTATATTAGACTCAAGAGTTATCACTGGAAATACTCCTCAAAATTATGCTTGTGTCATATTTTAATTTCAACTTTAACTTCTTGATTTATGGCTTGTGTTCTAATTTAATTTATGCTTTGAGATCTTTTATTTAATAGCTGTTATCTTTGACAATTACTAATGCCAAAGAAATGAATAAAAAAAAAACACAATCATCTGGTCAAGAGGTTACAATATACCTACAAGAGTCAGATCTATAGCGTTTTGCTCGTTGGACGTGGTGTAAACTTACCATTCGCCTTGTTAGACATTTTGCTCTTATATATGTACATATAAGTCATTGCTAGACGCAAGTTATAAATGCAACTAATGAGGCGTCTGTCGAAGTGGTCAAATCAAGTCGTCCAATAAAATAGATGAAATGTCAGGTGGTATGTCACGCGTGGCTGGCTCCTAGAAAGTGCGCCGCGAAGGTCGCAGTTACACACGGCTACTGATAGACAAACTCTTTCGTAACGTTTGTTAGTAAACTGAGGCACCTGAATTACAAAAAGGTTAAATGTCTAGAAAACTCATTCATTTTTTTTAGTTTTCTAGGATAGAAATTATATTTTTGAACGCACTGCATACACACATTGTAAATGTGTAGTACAGTTAACGTCATTAGTAAATGATGGGACTATAAAATTAACAATACTAAAATTGTGAATCTTTAAGTATACCTACCACTAAGCCTTGGAGAAATAACCTCAGAGAAAAGATTTTCTCTTCAGGGCTTTAAAGCATAAGCGTGCCTAAGTGACAAAGCTACCTTACTTCCTAGAAACAATATCGATTGATTGAATAATAGGTATTTTATGTAACGTGCTTTGTACCCGTACGGAATATAGCAAGGGCAACCGGCCACTGTAATAATAATTTGATTACTGCACCTTCGTTTTGCTCAATTTCCGTAAAAAATAACCGCAGCTTGAGATAAATCTAAGATAAATTAAAGCAAAGGTCAGAAGGTCGTCTTCCAGTGCGATTGTTAATATCTTAAAAACTGTGCTCGTGGCAATTACAGAGTTCAGACCTTCGCTCGTCACCGATTAAACAAATCATAAGAACTTGCTAACATTAATAACAATTATGTCTTAAATATAAATTGAAGTTTTTTACGTCGTGGGTATATAATATAACCTACGGGTTTTTAAATTGGTAAATAAAATACCTACCATTTGTCCACATTTTATTGCTTTTAAGTAGGTAACAAAATAAAAATAATATGATATGAAATAATACCTTATGGTACTTATTATATTGTACCCATTAGATATTACTCTACATAATTATTTATAGATATCCGCTAGTTATCCTCCCAATTGTTGTTTAGTCACCTACTCAGCATCCGGCTGTCAAATAATACGAATACCAAATACATTACCTACTACTAGTTCATACTTATTTTGTTGGTCACTAGAAAGGAAAATCAAGTCTCCGAGTGAAATAAATAAACGATGTTATTGTTACCTAACCAAATATCATTTTCTTAGAAACCATCCAAGTTCTTGAACTTTTTTACAAAAACAATGCGATCATTGAAATGATAGGCCGAACAATATTTCTCACAACGTATTGTATGCTACATTGTATTGGCACAAGTTGTAATTTTAATTATGAAAACCAATGTCGAAATCAATTGTCCATAACTAGCGGATTCAAACGCAGTTACCAGATTTCTAACTCGTTATGATTTCATTTCTGTAAACACCATTTTCCGAGATCGTTCAAGTTTTGTTCGCGCCGAGGCTATCTCTAATCTGGACCGGAATAAGTAAATCAATGGTTGTACCTGATACACGATTGTATGGTATGTTTTAAAAGCCTTCTGCTTCTTTTATACATAGGAACCAGTTTTAAAGATAACTACCTACTAATATTCTGTGCCGTAACTAGGTAGACGTGGAGCTTATAATTAGAGGTAAAAAGTCTCATAATCCCGTTGAAGGGGACGGCTCAAAGGGGATTATGAGACTAACCCGTATAAAACCTCTTTGGTTCGTAAGTAGCCCTCTGTCCCAAGCAGAAAAATATAAATAAGGGTATAGTTTGATTAGTTACCTTATATTATATAATAATATGTTTCAGTGTTCTTTATGTACAATAAAGCGTTTTCATTCATTCATTAATTCTATGTGAAAACCTTAGTTCCACGCTGCTGGTTATCACAATTCAAAATAATAAGAAAACGAATCTATCAGATCAATATCAGCTTATTTGTAAACCATTATTTATTAACCAAGTGTAAATGAGCGTATAAATGTTTGCTTCATAAATATCTGAGTTTAGAAACTGTAGTTATGTTAGTTAGTCGTTAACTGGAACGTATAACTAATAGCATACCTCGAGTGCGATCGGGAACACTTTGAACTTGGTAACATAGCGGGAAAATATCACGTGTACATTTTGTTTATAATAGTTATTTGTTATACAAGAGTGCAAAGTTGCTTTTTAACCGCGTGTTCAATTTTGATGACCGAGCAATCGAAGGATTCTAAAATTGAATCACGAGCGCAGCGAGTGATTCAAAATTAGAATCCTGAGCGTTAGCGAGGGAATCAAAAGAACACGAGGTGAAAAATCTTTGCACTCGAGTGCAACACGTAACTTTTCATTCCACCTCAGCGAGGAAATGACTAAATGCAAAAAAAGCAAATTGAAAAAAGAACACCAAGAAGGTTCCGAGTCTGAGTTTTTAACAAATTAAAAAAAAGTTGTATGATATATTCGGCACCATAGAGGTAGCAGTAAATAGGTTTAATGTTTTTTTTAATTCACAAACTTAGTGCACACGATGTTCTAAATTCAATTTACTTTATCCTCTAGAGAATAAAAACGGCTTTTCCACTCAGATATTGAAGAATAAAAATACTCTTTCCGAGATGGTGGGATGAAAATAATTTTTTTTTGCAAATTAAGGTGCATTTTATTAATAAAATAAAATTAATGTTGTCCAAATAAATTAATTGGTGAGTACTTTTTGTGCATGCATACAATTTGTATGGAAATTTGATGACTTCGGCATGGGTACTACACGTGCCTTATACCTAAATGCACGTGTTACACGTGACTTTGTAATGTTTACCTGATTTGTTGCATTACCAACATTGTTATTTTTCGCTCATTATTTTCGCTGTGTTAGTTTCGAGATAGAGGGACATATACTAGCTAAAATTATTGTAAAAGCGTGCGATGATTTCAATCACACACATATTATACACAACACTAGCAAAAAACAGAGAACGCCTAGCTCGTTTCGGCTGTATAAGGCCACAAATTAAAACGACCACTTTCTGTAGGTGTACGTATACGAGTAGTTGTTAACACCGGGCTAGATGATGATGATGATAATGCGCTACTCGTAGGTACTAGCTCATATTAGTTAGTTTCACCTATATCCAAAGCTTGTGTGGTGAAGGCGATCGACGCGGTCGTCCTTGCGCTCGGTCGTCGGCACACATAGCGCTCGGCTCGATCGCCCGGTGTGCCACCTACTGATTGCAACTGGGCCTGGTGCTCCTTATTAGGATCCGGCCCACCCTCGCTCCTACACTCATCTCACATGTTTTTTATAAATCCACTTTTTGTTTGTTTGTGCGTATGAGTGGCCAACTCTGGTGGCGGAGGTTATAGGCCGCCTCTAAACCTCTGTCATGATTTAACGACTGCTAGAGCCGGGAGCGACAATTTAACGTGCCCTCCGAAGCACGGAAACGTTCAGATATGCCACTAGCGGTCACCCATCCAAATAGTGACCGCGCAGAACGCCACTAAACAAGCTACACCACGAGCGTTGAATAGACCAACTTTTTGTATTGATTGCCTTTGAAAATAGTTGATTGGATTCATTTCAATAGAAAAAAATAGTTTGTTAAACTATTGATACACACTAGTTTAGAAATTTGGTGCTAAAAAAGTTTCTGATTGCATGAAGCGCTCGCAAAAGGCTACTAAAAATCTATTTTGTGCGGCATAATATAATGTAACCGTTGAAATGGCGTAAATTCAACTCTTAACTTTAACTAACCTTTGCAAAGTGAAACTCGTTCGCAACACTAACATTTTTTTCACATTTGACACGATTTAAATACCATTGGAACTCGTATATCTGGTTTTAGCGCACATTTACCTGAGTTATAATGATTATACATATTCTATCTGTCGTGTGTCTACTTCTAGAGCGGGATATTATAATGCTCTAGAACAAACCACTTGCCACATCCGAATGCTAGTTATTTTCACAAAATTTTGCGATCAGACTTTTGTTTTTTAGTTTAAAATAATGTTCGATAATAGTATTCATTTTTGATATGCAATAACTAACTCGAGAGTAAATAAAATTGATAGGTATAACAATTATTCGCATGGCATCACAAAACCCATAATTTTAGGTAGAAGTATAAAAAGTGATATCTACCTACACTATTTTTTTGGAAGTACAATTTTGCATTGGAAACATCTAATTTAGTGTAATAAAGACATTTAACAACTGTTATTAAAATTTGTTCTAACGTCTTTCAAAGATCTTTTTGGCTCTGAAAAAAAAAACAAAACAACAAACAGGTAAGAACCATTTTTAACATTAAATTGTATTTCTATCGAATCGTAATAATTGTGCAGTTATTACGATTCGATAATTAACTATTTCATAGCTATTGTGTTTGTAGAAAGGATAGTTTTTATTTCGAAATATTGGAATTATATGAAAAAGTCAAATAATTAACACTATTACATTATTACTCAGATACCAACTTGCAAATCTATGTTTTACGTAACACGTACGTATAATTAATCAATTTAAACACTCTTATCTATCTAATAGCAATCAAATTCAAAACGATAGCAATTAGTTAGCAAGTGTGACGTGTGATGATAAAGTTGGTTGCGAGGCCGGTGAACTCACACGAGACGAAGAAGTTCTATCATTCTTGTAGTTCCAGTCAGAATCAAAACCTACTATTAGAGCTACAATAAGAAAATAGACAAAGTCATTGACCAAACGGAAAGAGTTAAAAGGCAATTGTTGTCCAAAATAGATAAATATTAGATATTCGAATAAAAATTCACAAAATTCATTTGATTTTTGAACTACTAATGCGATATCGTATTAGAAAATTTTATGGTGTTGCATTTGTGATCCACCTTGCAACACCACACCTGATCTAAGATTACAATGGTATATTTGGTACTTACATCTGTAAGCATCGGTATTCCATAGAATACGTACAAACGTGCGTGGCGCCTTCACGGGCGTGATCCTTTGCCGCCAGTTCCAATTTGAAACAAAATATACTCAAAAACTGTACAAGAACTGAGTTTACTGGCTGAATATTACACCGCTTGAATACTGATATTCAGTGTGTTGCAAATACGGGATTTGCATACTGAAACGTCACTCAAAATTTTATTACTACTAATATCCTTGTCTAGTTTTTACCGCACCCATAACTTAGAGATGGCAATAATAAAAGCATAAGATTAATCCAACCAGCGTTTAAGTACTCCAGCGTTACCAAATAGGTTCTAATTAATTATCCTCGTGATTTGACTCGCAGCCGCGTGATAGCGCTATACATCATGCAGATTAAGATGACTGTCATAAACACTATTCAAAAAATTACCAAAATAAAATATTTATTTAACGAGGTGCTTTTCAGCTTGTTAGATAAATTGCTGTCGCTCCTATAAGTACTATTTATAGGTTATTATGTTTTATTATGCAACCAATAGTATCTATAAATTATATATCTTTGAGAATATCTATTATCCTAATATCCAGCCGCCTCGCTGAGCCTCCTGGCCATATAAACACTATCTGAAAGTTTTTTTAATATATAATATATTTTTATGCATGTAATCTTTTGGGTAAAACCATATACCACGGTATATGTCAGAGTGTCTCCTATACATATTGGTACCTTCCTTAGAAGTATAACATTCTGATAAAAAAATATATAATAAATAAGTTATCATAATTCATAATTTATAAAGCTCGTTTATCAACTAATCAAAATGTCAGCATTGAATTTATATCTGCTGATGATATACATTTTCACATACTCGTACCTACCTAACTTAAAATATACATAAAAAATCACTTAAATGGTAGATACTTAGGTACCTACTCAAGTGGTTTGACACCAGCCTGAATTGGCTATACCTTTATTACAGTCTTGACCCTCGTTAGCAAAAGGTCTGACAAACACTTTGCCAATGACCTTAGGCCCTTCAAATGTGACTAATTTAAAGAGTTTGAAGAGCAATGTGCTTAAAAATGTTTCACTAAATCAATATTAACTGGTAAAGTAAATTCAGTTATTAAAACTCACGAAGACAACGTAACGAAGTGCATTGTTAAAAAAAATGTTTTGTTCATAGCATCCAATCACGAGAATAATAACTGAATTAATACTAGCTGTACCTACTACTAAAAAAAGAGGGTATGTGCCAAATGCAATGTTTGCGTCATGCATCAGATCTTACGACTGGTATACAAGATCTCAGAGTCAGTCATTCTCGAAAATTCTATGAATTCTTTTGATTTTATTTTTGAGTTTACGGTGTAGAGATTATTCGGTTGTAGCCGTCGTACTCCCTTATTTTCTCCACTTACTCTTAAGTCTACTTACTCTGCAAGTAGCCGCTCATTCACAGGCCTAGAAACAACCGCGACTGTTTTGACAGTCGTTTACAATACAGCATTATATATGCACCTTTTTACCATATTTGTTTAAGTTCCTGATGCTGTACGTCATAAGAGTTCAGTCAGTTCCTCTGACGCGAATCTACGACGCTGTTACAATACCTATTGCATAAGCTCCTTTACGTCATTAGTTTTAGAGTTTAATTTAACTAGTCAAACGGGAAGTTCAGCTTTACGTGTTTTAAAATTGATTGAACTTTGGCGAAAACGCGCCAAACTTGTTTTTAATTCTTGTTTCATAATGTCAAACTTTAGAACATAAGCTGAGTTTTTGTGGTAATCCTTGTTTATCATATTACATACCTAGTTGAGTTGCATAATTACTTTACTACGTATATGTAGTTTAATTTACGAAGTAGTTATTTTCTGAAATTCCCAGAAACCCGCCAGAAAAATAAAATAGTTTTATGCATACGTAGATTGGTATTGTATACGGGTAAGGGATCTAAGGTTTCTAATTTTCAAACGAAACAAGGAAAAATTCAAATGCCGAATATTTCCTAACTTATTTGTAACCTTACTTCAAACACGCCTTTTCAAGGTAAAGGGAAGCCTGTCACTGTTAACACGGCTATTGAATGAGAAGTTAATCTAACAGATTGAGGCACATTGTTTGGTCCGAAGTATCTAAACCCGGCAAAACTATGGCTTATTCCCATCGAGCACACTATGCAAATGAGTATTTGTGGATCATGCATGTCTTGATGTAGCAGTCACGAGTGAGTTAGTAGTTGCTAAAGTCAAAGCATTTTGTGGGTTGACTGTTGTTGTAGTACATGTTGATTAATGTAATGTTCACGGTGAACCGGCGCCTGCGCGTGCGCCGGCGACGATGCGCGGTGAAAGTAGTCGGTATTGAAGCTCGCGAGTCGTTGGATAACACTCGGAACAAGTTGTATGACAACCTTGTGTTCAATGCTTATCAGACACATTACATGTATTCAGGTATTATTTGTACAAGACTCTGACTCTATATACTCTACTAGCCGTCGCCCGCAGCGTTGCTCGCGTTCTAGACCCTTTGGAGTGCGACTTTTCAAAATTCCTTTCTTAGTGCACCCCTACATTAGGTAGGGATGCTACCCTTAAAATTTCATACCTCTAGGACTGTGCGTTGATTCTCAGTCAGCTTCAAAAGAGTTTTATATATACTTTATTAAGCATCGAAGAAAGAGTAGTATAGTAAAGAGAGAAAAAAAAGAACACGAATAAAAGAGTAATTTTGTAGTCCCGAATTAGCTAAAGGATAAAAGATAAAGGAGATGGTCTCCTCTGGCATGGTATTAAAGTAAAACAGTTGAAAACTGATGTATTAGTCGCATCTACAAGAACTTGCTGGTAAAAAATTAAAAGATTCTATGAACACATCTATTTTTAAAGAGTGACTTAGCTAATAGCATCAAAACCTTCAGCGTAGAAAGAACTTAGCTTAGAAAAATCTAGAAAACATTATAACGTAGGTACAATACACTAAAACGTATCGGAATAATGAACTGAAATATATAATGAATGAATGGATGAATATTTATTTGCTTGAAGTATACTATTGCCACTTTGGTGTCAATATAATAGTAAGGACAAAAATAATATGTGGGCTTTTGCTAAATGATACATTCTTTACCAAAATTTGAAATGTCAATATCTTTTAATAATGCGATGAGTTAAGTAGTTTTAAAAATAAGTTTCAATATACTGATGGAGCCAATGTCGTAGAGGTTTTCATTAGTCGCCATATTAGTATTAGTTACAATAATGGATGTGATCGATTTACAT
The DNA here is from genome assembly GCA_918843925.1 of Eulithis prunata. Lineage (NCBI taxonomy): Eukaryota > Metazoa > Arthropoda > Insecta > Lepidoptera > Geometridae > Eulithis > Eulithis prunata. The sequence continues at coordinate 213,130 of OU974009.1, forward strand.
GGACACGAAATCTATTTTAGAACATTACCTACCTATCTACTCTTACACAGTTTTGCATAACTTTACGTAATTAGATATTTCTAGACTATCTGATCACGCGAGCACTGGTTTCAAGTATCAGGTTTTAGAGTGTCTATTCAAAAATATCGCTCTTTTCTAGTGGTCACGTGATTAACAAAAAGGCTTCAAAGTCGATTATTTCGTTCTTCAAGTTACTGATAAAAATCTCAAGTAGGTGTAAACCTATTAAGTGGCCACCTGCAGACTGACACGGATCATATTTGGCACCTGATTATCATAGAATGATGCAAACCATTGTCAGCTAAATGAGGTGTTGCAAATAAGGTGCTGAATAACTAATGGAATGTTCTGGCGACTTGGGAACTCCCATGATTTTTTATTTATTTAGTACTTACATGATTTGCTGTTATGCAATTCATGACTGATACTTGAGAACAAAAGATTTCAGCAAAGCTTGTTGAATTGGGACATGACATGAATGAACATGACCCGTATCAAACACTGTCAAAAGTGTCAAAATAAATGTCGCCTTTTTCCTTTCGGTTTCAATGTAGCTGTGTGCGTTGACACATTATTTTTCATGATTTATTTTTGTATTGTGCATATTTACATCCTAATGTGGCCTTTGTTCTTTTTCACGTAAGCGTAAAATATTTAAAAGGGTTTTGCAATTGGTGAGTAATTTTTGTTGTACCTAATCAACATTGAATATTATGAATTCAACTTCAACTTCTTGGTTTATGGCTTTTGTGGCTAGTTGTCACAATTCTGCCAGTGTCTGTATTTTATGTACTGAAATTTTGTTACAGGACTACACCTTTTTGTCAATTCTCATGAAAGTGACGTAACTAATCATTACATATTCATTCATTTACCGTTATGTAATAACCTAATTAATTTTTTTGAGAAAGTCTGACAACGTTTTGAGTTACGACGAACAAGATTCTTATACTTGTCTAAGTTTCAATTTCTGAGAGGACATTCGACACCAAAACTTTCTGAGGACAAATTCGTCTTTCTGGAACATTTAAGGTCGAGCACGTATAATTACCGTAGTGCAATAGAAAGGGCACGATTAAGTGGTTAGGCGAGTAACGGAACCGCATTCCGAGACTCGACCGATACACGCGAAACGGAGCGCTAAGTAAGCCGATGAATTGAATCCAATTCATAGATCCATAGAGGTATACCTACACCTACAGGTGGAGAGAAAACTGTATGAAAAATTGTGATATGAATTGAAATTGTCACAGCACTCAATAACGTGACGCGCGTCACGTGTTTTTGGAACAATAATAGTTAGTTGTTCTTCCATTAGTTCTGCAGCGGTTTGCAGATAGTTCAACTGTTTCATGTGTAGTTTGTATAAATAAATACCTTCTTGTTTTAGTATTTTCTTTATTAAACAATTTGTTATGCAGAAGCTAAGGATAGAGTATTCTTTTGTCTAATAAATGTATAACTTTGAAATTTTTCATTACACTTACAACAATTTGCTACTTTAATTTAATTTGGTTCTTAATTCTTATGTAGGTCTTACTTATGGAACAAAATAGCCGGTGCAAGGAAGGGTTAGATAGTTATTAATGAAAAATGTGGTCTCTACCATTGGATTGGGTTTAAACAATAGGTACAAGTTATTTCATAATAGCTACATAATAATATTGTGTTCATAGTTTTCCCGTTATTATCAACGACAAGTACTACAACAAGCTATTTATGTTACCACTTATATGATTATTATTACAAGTACTTTTCTATAATATAATACAATAATATTTTTATTTATTTTATTTTCTAATTAATTTTGTATTGTTTTCTTATTGTGTAATTATTTTACTGTGTTGTACCTGTGTTGAGTTGTGTACCAAATAATTATTTTTCTATCTCTACATACATTTTCATTTATAAGTATTATACTTATTCTAAAAAAATGCTAAATTTAAAATAACGAATAAAAAATAAACAAAATTTAATAAATAAATATAAATAAAAAGTAATCTGCTCATACAAATTGAGGTACGTAGGTTTTCACAGATATTAGTAAACTTAGCACGGCACTAACGTAAACATTTGTGAAATGATTGATGCTTCATAACTCTGAACTGAATAACGCACAATTTAATAAACTGTCTTAGCTGCTAAATTAAACATGCTTCTACCTCATTATTTAATAGATGAATCTATTTTGTATACAATATCAAGGTCGACTTGACCCCGGGTTCAAAAGGGGCATCCGAGTAATAACAATCTCCGTAAACATAGACAAAGTTTTAAGCTAAAATATATTATGTAAAGGACAATACAATTTGGTTGGAAGGTAGTGTATTTACTTTACACAAGGTACCAACTGATGCAATAATACAAGCAGGATAATCCTGCCTATGACCATGAAGTTTCAAGTTATCGGAAACAAGTTTAATACTGAAATAATGAAGTTGAACGGGCACTACACAAAAATCATAAATCCATCAAAGTGAAGACCCTTTCGTAGTGGTCATGCTACAGTTAGTGTCTATGATATTATAACAACGATTATTAAACGAATGCCCGTCAAAAGGAAACCAGAAAAATCCATGCGAAAAGAAAAAAAAAATATGGGTTTTTGCAAAGTGTACTTTCCAAGCGAAACGGGCGTTTCTAAGTACCAATCGGTTTTGCAGTCAAGTACTCCAATTGACAACATCCTGTGGGGTCTACAGACCTCAACTCCGTGCATGTGCATATACGTAGTACGCACTAACTCTACTTTATGTATATCTATTCTGTTGTACTACATGAGATTAGCTTTCCGCCAATATAGTATCGGTGGCGGCAGTATATGAAAACAGCGATTGTCGTTCCAGTGCTTTCGACAAATTGCTGGATTCTTTCGTTCTATCGGATGGTATGACGTCATCATATCAATATTATTATACGAATTTTAAAGCGGAATTTACACGTGACTTAATTTGTTTACGTGTAATGTGAATATTGACCTACAAAGTAATTCAACTAAATGGATTTTAATCGTTTTATTAATTTTGTTCACGTTAAGACTGGGATACAGCTACACTTTTTCTCGAAACATTTACGTGCAAACATATTTTGTAAACATTATTATCCCTACCCTTGTTGTATGTAATTAGCTAAGTATATTAGGTTTACTAGGCCCTAGTATAATATACCTACTTAGCTAATTACAAATTTAGATAAAACATAATTTATTAAAAAATGTTTTTGATGTATCAAAAAATAAAACAGATTTTTATGTCAATTCTTATAAAATTTTTATGTCAATTTGTGTCTTTTATCACAAAGTATTTTTTTAAATTAAGGCTCAATAAAAACATCTTCGCACAAAGTTACGGACATCTTAATCAGTTTCAAAAAAACATGTTTACAATGTTTGTTTTCATAATAGAAGCATAATGACTTTATAGGTACATTATATCTCATGTTTAGCGCAAAACTGAATGTTATGATAAAGCCAAGTCTGCGGAGTAATACGTATTGACGTGACTCTTAGATGTATTGAAGCTACGAGACGCAAATGTGAATAATTAATTATGCAAATTATGTTTTCAATTAAATGTTCAAAAAAGACTTCAAAGTCACAACAAACACAATTTCGCCAAAACATCTTGTGTGTTTATTAATGTTGATACAATTATAATATAAAGTTTTGTGTGAATATTATATTGTTTTGAATCTACTTTTTCACATAAAAACTAATGAAAAATAATTTTGTAACTTTCATTAATATTTCAAAACTAATATTATTCAAACAAAACGTATAAAAATATGCCACAAAAAAAATTTATCCATTAAAATTTTCACAAGTTCGCATTCCGACGTCATCCATACAAACGCGTAATTAGCAAAACCTCTCATACAAGTGCTAATTCTAACTGTATTTGTGTTTCCGTCAGTCTACGTCAATATTTTATTGTTATTACAGATTTTTTTAGATAAGGTATTCAGCACAAAATATTGCAAACGTGGAAAATCTTAGTACCTGTGTTATTTTATACCGGGTACTTAAAATATTTTTATACTAATTTACATGACAACAAAAAATATGGATACGGATTCAACATGAAGCCCTCAACAATCAACAAGACTTCTCTTCGCAGTACTACACAACACTGAGTTAATAAAAGATTTCATATCATTTTGTATTGTAACATGGTTTGTTAAATGTATGTCAAGCACTCAAGAGTCTGTTTGTTTGAATTCAAAACTCGTCAGCGTTGGTATTTTATTCCGACGACTGTCATTAAAATAACTTGCCTTTATAATATTCAATATTGTTGATGCTAACATCAATCAATAGTTGATTATGTCGTAAATAACCCATAGTTAACGCTGCACCGGAAGTGTAGGCGCCATCTTGTACTCACGTGACTTCCGGAACCTTTCTATCGACGCGATGGTATTGAGGCGCTGTTCCATTGACAATGAATACCTTTGCGCTTATTTTCGGATTTACATTCACATCACGTTATTTTATTTATACTTATCCAATTGTACTATTGAACTTGTTCCTAACAATGTTCACAGAGGGAAGGGATAAAAAAAACCCTTACTCATTTATTAATCAACTTAATTGAATAGATTCAAAGGCATGTTTATTTATTGTATCGATATTTTTTTATCGATGTTTTATTATAGGTATGGTAAAACATCGATATTCATAAAAAAAGAAACATAACAAACTTCATATTCCAATTTTTTCATTCGATTTTGACAAGATAATTGCTTCAAAAGTTTTTGCGCATTCGAAGGCAAGCAGGAAACAATTGACCCAAACAAGTAACCTGTTCCATACAATCAATGAAGATGCTGTTGCAATTTGCCCTTTATGCCCTAGAAGGTAAAGTTCAAGAGAAGTTAAAGGATCTCGATGAAAGTATTTTTATTTAAAGTTTAATGTAAAAGTATCTTGAGTTATTGCGGTGGGTGAAGTCATGGCTCAATTTTACACTCTCTTCATGTAAAAAGAACTTTAGCTGTATCGTAATTCTTTTTTCGATTAACTCTGATTACCATATTTTATTAAACAGGCAAAACCTGTCATTTAATTATAATTACAACCAATTTGTAAAAATAACGATGTTTGCAAACAAATAGGTCTTGGGTCGTATTTTTCCTGTTTTTCAAAGAAATCCAACTTTTGCAATAAAATCATCGTCATTATGATGACACCTAGTCCTCATCTCGTCACATTTACATAATACTGGATGTTGTGTAACGAATGTAACGCGAATCGCTTCGAATCCAGGTATGTAGGTTACATGCCGGTGCAAATATGACTCAGCTTATATGAACATTTACGCTGTAATTCAATGATTTGTTGATAAAACTAAAGATCGGAGAACACCGAGATGACCAAGATATAAGAGATTGGAAGAAGAAAGTATGTGGTACCGACGTCACTAGCGGGGATAAAGAAATAAAGAGGTCAATGTTGACAAAACTAAAATCCGAAAACATATACATCCGAATCTCGGATCTGTGATCTCGATTCCGAGATAGGACAGTGAGGTCAGTAGAGATTGATGAGTGATCAAATCACACAGATAACAGTATTGATTGCGAATCCAATTACGCCGTAACAACTGAACCAATGAAAGATGGCGTTTCGGCCCAGCGGAGCAAGATGCCGATAGCCCGAAACAGGAATAACCAATTTAAATTAATATGTTTGTCTTAACATTTACCTTTTTGAAAAGTAAAATACGTATTAGAAGAAACTTGAATTGTGTAATAAATGTTCACCAAATAACTCCATTCTAAACCGTACCAATTACGCATTTATGTCACGAGTGTCATGTCGTCGTCGTCGTAGCAAAAGCTCCAATGATTCCAAGAATAGAGCAAAAAATCGATTAGAAGCTATTACGTGTCGCAAGTCGAGCCACATCGAGACGAGTACCCGTAGACAGTAGAATCGAGTCGACAGTGTATGTAATGTAATGTATGACTCAGTATGCCTTGTTACATAATTAGATAAAGTAGTTATAGCGTACCTTGATTGACTATTTTGAATTCTCAGCATAAAAAGAAAATTACAACTAATACAGTATTTACAATATTCACAATATTTACAAAATACACATGAAACAGTTGAGCCATCTATAAACCGTTGCAAACGATAAATAGATAGCTCAACTGATCCAAATAAATAATATAAGAAAGATTATAAAAAAAAACTAAGGTGACCGCTAGTGTTTACGAGTTTTTTTTTATATGTTAGAGTTTATTACTGTACTGTCGACTCTGCCATTAGTTTATATTTATACTCGTAATATTTTATAGCCTTTGCTTCAAATGCTGCCATAAAGATATTCTGCAACATTTAAACTTGGTACAACATTAAAATAATTACGAGTAAGCATAGGTAACTATAAACATGACATGTGCATCTTTTACCTTACGAATAATAATGAGATTGCACGTGGAGTGTCGAATTGCTGTGTACCAATTGTATCTGACGACTTCCGTGGCGTAGCAGAGGCAGGTTTGAATTCTACAGCATCACAATTTATTGAGCTGTGAATGTTTGGTAGGTACACTATTTGACTCTACTTCTAAACCATTCACACAAGAAGAAAATTCTACGAGTACTACTTACATTTAAATTCTTTATTCTATACTAGTGTGGTCCGTGGTCGTGACTATGTAAGTGTGTGAGTGTAAGGTGTTTAAGTATTAGAACATGTTTAAATGCATGTCACAGAAATATAATACCACTAGCACGTTGTAATGTAAGTACATAGGTCTTATTAATGATATCATCATTCGTTTAGTGATTCATTAGCAAAGTTAATGGAAATTTAGGACAGACTAGTCTTCATATTTTTACTTGGAATACTCATTGTTTTGAAAAAATATACTTACGTAAACAGTTTATTGTTGGATTTCTAATACTAATACCAGATAAGTTTATTTAGAAAGCAAAAATACACAAAAATACAAAAATTCTCGCACGGTTCTAGTTCTCAGGCACGGTAGACATGTAAGATCTCAGGGTACGATACTTAGACGAAACAAAATATTGGTAATGATGGCTGGCACCTTTATACGCTGAAATAACTCTATGCAGAATTACAGCAGCATATCGATTACAATTGGCTCATCACTCGAATACATAATTTATTTACTATCCGCTTCCATCGATACGATACTGTAGAAGTTGACATCACGATTGGAATCGGAATGAGCTCGCTCGTGGAGTTGTCACGAGGCGCTAATCACGAGCTCTGCCTAATGAACACTCGCTAATTAGCAGGTTCTGAATGGCCCTACAGCCTGTCTGCGTGGGTTTCTTTGGAAAGCGGTTAATTGTGCTGAATGTGTACTTTGTCAATTCCTATTGCTTTACGGACACACCCACACTGACAATCACCAACACACAAACATCTCTGACTCGTGCAATGAGGGCTCCTTAACTAGTATGTACAGCCAATTGGATAACATATTTTTGTATAACTTTTCTATTACTATTGTTGTTTTACTAATAGTGTAGTAGTGTTGTTGTATTATATGTGTGTGTGTGCTACACACATGTATGTAGAGCACTAATAGGTATAACTGAACAGTGCCATGTTGCAGTTTGACGCTTTTAGCTAGGTATGAGGAGGTAGGTAAAAACGAAAAACAATAATTATAATCCCTGCCTTTTTATACTAATAAACTTATCTACTCTAATACCAACCAATCTACCAAGAGAAAGATAGAGTGGATAAAATCGTTGAACTACCAATACCTACCATAGGATCTAGTGAACCCTCTCACTGCGCTGCTTCTATCAAGACAGAGCGTCCGTCGTCGCATTTGATCTCTGATTCAGTTAGCGGGTCACGACACGAGTCACGACTCAGGGGTCAATCGGTGATAAGTGAGAACTACTGACTCAGTGGGCATTACAGGGAACGTGGCCTGTGCTGTGACGTTTTTATTTACAGTTTAGTTGAAAAATTACTTATCCACCTGCGATTGTCGCTAAAAACCATTTTGACATGGAATAGAGCCTTTTGCCACTAGTAGTCTGGTAACGCCGTCGGCAATCGTCAGACGATAATATTCCTAGCGCTGCCAAAAAAAACTTTCCAGAAAATCAAGCCTTCTATGAAGTCTCAAAGAATCTGAAGGTATTGTCTAACGTCGTGTTTGTGGATTGCAGTCGCTAGCTTACTTCTTTTTATTTGGGTATTTTTTTAACCGGGATAAAAAATTATACATACACTTCGAAGAGGTTTTATTCGGTTTGTTTAATGTCTTTTGTGTTCATGAGTAAAATATTCTTATCCCTTTTAGTGCACCGCCATGTGACCGCCATTGACCGGCAGGCTAAAAAACACTTTAGCTCTTTTACTTATTTATTCAGCATTTAAAAGTAAAAGAATGAGATTTCCTTGTGCAGTATGCACTTGCTTCTGAGTCATGCAGTGAGTCAGTTGACTTTGCAAAGCTAACCAAAGATAAACTAGCTTAAACGGCTTAGTCTAGGAAATGTTAAGCCGTAAACAGCAAATAGTAACTACTAACCTAGAGCTGTTATCAGTGTTTGTTTTACTGAATCACAGATAATTACTACAGATGTATTTGTCGAAGGTAATACGGATGACTGTAGAAGTAACACTTCGTTTGTTTATTTTCACTCCTGAAAATGTCTGAGTTCTGAATACTCTTAGTTCTGATTTGACTGATTAGTGTTATAACTACATTGGTTTGAGCTTCCAAAGAGTTATCTGTATCGTGAGCATAAGCCCCGTTCTAATAAGTGATGAAAGCAAACCCATAACCACCCCTTACCACCAAAGTTAATGTAAAAATAATAAGCTACGTGTTTTCATGAGAAATTTAGGGTCGTATTCTGATGAAGAAATGGTTTCTCAAGCATTTTGAGAAGAGATTCTCATACAAAATTATATGCTTGAGTCCGGGTCAGTGCTGAAGCTGAGGAGTAAATCATGATATTGATAGCGGACGATAATTAATTCATATATAAACTATGCAAAAACTTAAAACGTTTTAGCTAGCTACCTAACTATGTATTTGATTAAATGCTTGCTAATATTTGTGTAATAAAAACGTAAGTAGCTTCTATCATAATATGATAGGTACCTGCTATAAAAAGTTGAACATACGAGTATTAAGTGAGCAACGTGAGCGTATGTAAATTGTGCAATGTGCATTCAATCTCTGATCAAAAGATTTTTTGCTGTGTGCGTATTTGCTAAGCGGTGCGTATGGACATTTATACAACGATCTCTGCTAACTAATTCAATGATAAATAATTCAGTAAATTGATTTAGTACATAATTGGGTAGAATTTAAAATCATTTGTTTTTCAGTAGGTATGGCAAATAATTTGAAATCTAAGCGAATGCAACTGAAATAAGCATAATGAAAACCACAGTGCAGTATTTTGTAAAAAATAATAGTTTTTTTATATCTTGACATTGAGGCGGAATTTGATTTTAAAAGTTAAGTTTCTGATGCTGTCACTTATTTGTGACAACAAACCAACAGGATAACCCATAACAAAGACCAAAACGAACTAATTAATCTCTAGCTTTAGTAATTATTTATACTGTTATACGTACCTACTGTAAGATCTTGTTAATATATTCATGCGAGACCCAAAACACGAAGGAATCAATAACATTGTTTGTTCCACTAAACCTGTTCAAAGGATTTCGCATTAATTATTTTAACAAAGTTCTCGAATATTCATTTAAAATTTTACAGAAAAAAATATGAGATGTTTTTTGTTGAATGTAACTATTATATGAATATCTTGTCATCAGTAGCGCCCTAAAAGATAAAGGACAATGGGCAAATACGTATGGCAAAATGTCCTCCACTAACGAGACGATGCAATGGTAATAAATGACAAAACAAATGAACATATAAAAAAACATATTCAATCTTAAAGGATAACTTTTTTAAATTATTTTAATTGTACAAATTATTATGATTGCAACATTAAACTGGTGCTCTACAGTAAACCTTCGTACCTAATATTTATTGAAACTTGCTTCCAGAAAAAACATATAGGTACCTATACCTACTCTGTAAAGCAAAACAATTATTGGTAGGTAGTTTTTTCCTTCCGGAATAAAATAAAAACTCTTCTAGCTAATTGATTTTATTAATTAACAGTGGAATCGACTAAATATATACTTTTTACGCATTAGTGAGCGATACACCGAGCAAAACCAGTCCACTACGAAATCGGACAAGCTGCTTCCGATTACAAAACAAAATTGAGGATGTTACTTGAAGCGTTGGTCAAGTACTACCTACTTTATAAACGTGGGTTACTTTATAAGGACTTTATCCAATTTCGATAACTAATAGAAGAACGACGGAAATGGTAATGAATTATCTAAACATGCTATAAAAATACAAGTTTTTTGTGAGGTGCGAAAAGTTATTGATGTACGGTTTGGTTTAAAAAACTCAATTTATGACAAATATTATGTTCTCAGCAAAGTTGTATACTCTGTGCAATGTAGGCATGGATATCAATTTGAATTATTTATCGCTGATTAAGTTTTGAGCGTGTCGAGAGCGATTAAAATCGAATGATAATTGAGATTTTTTATAATGTTGTTGTTAATAATTGTTTTTTTTTTGTTTTCAGGTAAGGAACCTGGTCTAAATACAATAATAAATAGATGTAGGGTAAGTGTAGGTCTGACAGGCAGAGAGGCCGGCCACCGGGGTGGTTTAGTGGGTCGGTTCGCCATCCCCACACTACCTTGCCGCATCCCTGAAATGTGGTATTGGTGTCTGTGTGCAGATTCCCCCCGTCAACAAAAAAAAAAAAAAAAAAAAAAAAAAGGTACAATACCGTAGAAGTAAGAGGAAGCATAATTATGGACATACCTAATATTCGTAATATAGAGGGATATTGTAAATAATAGTAATAACCTTGAGATCAAAGGAAAATATGAGTAGACTGAACATGAGTAAGAAAACAGTGAGTGTAAATACTGCACTAGTAGAAATAAGTGAAACAGGAACAACTGTTGTACCAACTGAATTCAATTAGCGAGGGCGGAGAGTAAGAGAGAGAGAGAGAGAGGTCTTCCAATATTACCATCTTTTTAAAGTTGTTAGTCTAAAAGTTGCCACCTTCTCAAACATTGCAGTCAAACATTGTACGTGATGATGCATTACATTATAGACTCAGCTATTTTAAAAACAATACAATTTAAACTTATTACTATGAATATAAGACTCAAAATCCGTTGATAACTAGCTTGCATGTATGCACCAGTGTTCGCATATCAATTGAAGCACGCTAGTACATTCTTGCGAATGAATTGTAAGTATAATGTCGATAATTATTGTTTTACTAGATTATTAAACCGGGCCGAGTGGCTGTATACGTCACAATGCATCATCTGTGCAAACCGAGTCCGCCTTACCAATGTTCTGCTAGTTATCAAGGTAATTACTTGCCGCATTCTGTCTCTGATAAATACAAATTATATTAATTACCAAAAGAGAAGTTTCCAATTGTCCCCGGACTAGGTCTAGCCTGTGTAGCTTCTGTATTAGGCGTAGGACCGTGGTTTTCTTCAAATCATCGTCCTCAACAAAATTTCTTTTCAACCACCTCTCAGCGTTCAGCCATGGATGGTCCATGGCTGAAGCAGTGAGCTGAGTCAACTGGGTGATTCTCTACCAAAGATTTTTCATAGAAGATCATTTTTCTCTACGTAAATATAGTACCTATATTAAATCTGGAAATATCTGTGTACATATAATCGTATGTATTAATAATTTCTTTTTCAAAGTAAATTTTTTTCCTGGCAAGATTTTTTACTTACTTAATTTTCCTCATGGCCTTATAGGTGAGTTTTTTTTTATTTGGAAAATTCTTGTTTTTTGTAAAACCTAATTACAATTATCAGAACAATCATTAGAAGTGTAAAACTTGTTATTTTAGTTGAATCAGATTTCCATAACTCATCTCCGAATACGTTGACCTCCACTGATTGCTCTCCACGTCACAGCTATCTCGCCTAATGAATTGGCTTATCTCCCGTAACGAACATACGAGTCTACTCGAGTCGGCTCGTTACACAGAACTACACCAATGTGCCCTTATTTACTTGGATTCTTACCATCGTCTTTTATCACCGTGCTGCTAATAAAATACGTCATCAGAATTTGGACTGTATTACAACGGGATAAAAGTCATCGGATCTAATAAAGTAAGAGAAATTAAGGTTCCCAAATCCCAGTCTAAAATAAATTTTGAAAGCAGGTTTGTTATTGGGAGTAAGATTTTAAAAAAATTGTTAACTTTTAGACCCAATTATAAGTTAGAAGCTAAAATAAGCAGTCTATATTTTTACAGGCATTTTTTAAATACGTACAAATGAGGTCATCACTCAGTAGTGATGTCTCTGAGTGCGGCAGTAACATAGCAAATGTAAACGAGCCTTTATATCTTTACGTTACGACACTAGTATTCAACATAACTCTTCTAAAATAGCTGAGCATAATATATTAACCGCATCCTGAATACATCATTTATTTATATTGCTTTGTATTACCAAATAGTTTTCCTTACGTGTAGATATTGATTCAGCCTTACCACATAGTTCGCATTTTGAATAGGCGCTGTGTCATTGACATTTATTTCTCTCCTACACACAAACAGTCACTTAAATAGTGTTACAGTCAATAGAACACCTTTAAGAATTCCAGTGGGTAGCTGTATCATAAATGTAAAAAAAAAGGAAATCTCCTATTTATTGTTATGTTATGTTATAACCTACTCTATGAATGAAGCCGGCTTAATCTCAGAATCCCCTTTGAGCCGTCCCCTTCAAGGGGATTATGTTAATACCCTCGTGTTAATGAATTTCAAATAATGTGTAGGCGTGGGAGCGTGCTTCAGTTACTGCGTAATCAGCATTAATTTATCGGCGATTTAGATTACATTGGGATATATGCCAAACTCGATATACGATACATAATTATACTTTGGTTTGAATTTTTTATCGCATGCCAATATACACTAGTGATTAGATAATTTATGTGAATACGGTTTATCCACATATCATCAACAATTGATATTTAGGAAAATAATAAATAGTATACCTACTTTAAAAAAAGTATGAATTTCTTCACAAAGAAAATTACAACTAATACAGTATTTACAATATTTACAAAATACACAAGAAACAGTTGAGTTATATACAAACCTTTACAAACGATTTAAAAAAAATTGTCTGCATTGTCATGAAAATGTACGTCCTGTACGTACATTTTCATGACAATGCAGACAATTTTTTCACTAGAAAGGAATTCTCTATTGAGTTCAGAGTAATATGAAACTGACTGTTATGCATAACGTCCTAGGAGCACAATGTTGTACCATAATGTTGTAAAGTTCCATGACATGTCCGAGCGTGAGATCCAGGCGTTATTTAGGAAGACGTAACGCGAGAAAAATCAACATTATTGTAGCGCGGAATTTTCCGAGCGAGTGTTATGTAAACGCACATTATTTACGTTTCAATTGAAAATAATAATGCTTTAGGCGAAGAAAATTGATTTGAGGTACTTTTTACTAATTACAAAACAAGCTAGTGATTGAGTTGAAGTGAAATAGTTTGCAGTTTACTTTTTGAATGATTTACAAGTTTAGTTTTAAAAAAATTCAAAACTTTCCATGCGCTGTTCTTATAACACTTAGTACCTGTTGCTTGTTTCAACACCGATGTAATTTACATAAAACTATCGACAAAGCTGACTTCCGAGGCTGGTAGCTATCAATTTGATCTCAGAACAGATGTTTCGCACTCGCATAAATCCGTCACTATGCATAAACTAATGTTGCTAACCGCTCACAATTTATATTGTAGGAGCTCTTATTACCCAGGTATAGAGTTGTAAATCGAAGGAATATCTATGCGTGTTTTTAATGTTGGTTACGCGATTGCAAACCTTATTGCTAAAAAGAAACACGATTCGGATTCCAAGCACGCGCATGTTTAAAGTTTTCGCGATTTATAAATTGAGTGAATGTGCGAGCAGAAACAAGACGAAGTTTGTTTTGTGAATCGGCAACGTGGCAAACTCAATTGTAAACAACATTTTAATTTTTGTTTACGTCCATTTATTTAATCTTTAAAAATAAAAAAAAATGCAGGTATAAACATTAAATTTGACCGGTTCAGATTAAAACCTAAGATAGCAACGATGACCTTGCGTAAAAGAAATAAAATAATAAAAGAACAGAGTTTAAAAATACATGAATACTCGTAACATAAATATCGATCGATATAAGAAGGAAAACAAAACCACTATCGATACAAAGATACAAGATGTTTATTTCGAGAAGATTTTTTTCACTCAGTCTGATTGAAAACCACCTTGACTCTCATTAGCTCATGACCGAGAGGCCGAGGGTCACTGGGACAATGCCGGCCCAAATAGTACACCTACTCTAGGCCAGTGCCGGCTTCATTTCAAGCCTTGGAATCAGGGAATCAGACAAAAAAAACTTTTTACAATAATATTTTGAGGTAAATACATGCACACAGGATAATCAGAATAACCTTGGAAGGAATTTCTAATAACTAAAATTTGATTCCCCTGTATTTTAATTAAAATTCTCTTCTGCATTACGACTTGGTTGGGATTGGTAAATTATTGTATATTATTATGTAATAAAAGTCACAAAGGGTCTATGGCAAAATTGTATGGAGCTCGGGTAACCCTTTTGAAGAAAATTTGTTATCCAACTTTTTATTATATTTTCGCAAGACAACGCTCTATACGTAGACGTAGACCTAAAAATCTGAAAAGATAAAATAAAATACCTTATATCGATTATTTATCAAGTTATTAATCCAAAGATTAAGGCGTTTATTATTTAGATTAGGGTACACTTACGGTACAATATAAAAAGTGTTCTGTGGATCCGAATGTAAACAAAGCCAGGCGTTGTTTGTTTACATCGGGTAAACACATTAGCGCCGATTGGCTGGCTGTAGGTATTACGTATTTTAAAGATAAATGATTGGTTTCTATGTAATCCAGTAGAGTCACTGACGTATTCGTGAAACGTATTTGCGAAATTCTGAGAGAGACAGTAAAGAGTTGTGGACAGAATAACTTCAAGTGCACATGTTCCAAATGTACTGATAGGACTTTAGTACCGGTCCGTCACGGATTAATACTGCTCGGCGAAAGTGGGGAAGTGGAGGGGTGCTTGGCACAGCCAAACAGATCTAATTCAACTTCTGCGCGTGGTCAGCGCTACTAATTCATGCCGGTACGTATACGAGTAGCCTAATGGCGTTATTCATACTTAATACTTAATCTGCTGTACTAATAATTAATCTGCTGTACTAATACTTAATCTGCTGTACTAATACTTAATCTGCTGTAAATGGTGTATCATGGAAATGACAACGTCGTAACTTAATAGAGTCATTTATAAACCAGGAGATGATGAATGGAACCTCACTCCGCGGGTTAATAACCCTTGTAAGGGTTAACATAGCATGGTCAATCAACTAACAATTTGTTCTAGAAACAATCATAAATACGATGCGGTACATCTTCTTTAATTGAATAGACTATACACAGTAAACGGTAGTCCAGTCCAGTCAAAATCTAGACTATTCGTTGGCTAGTAGGTAATATTACTTTTCTGTTTATAGTGTGTAAATATTACTCACTGATAAGTAGGTACAGTACGTAGAAGTACCTATTATATCCGTGCCGCTAATTGATTTGGTGCCATAAATTTTTATTATTTTGCAAAGCGGCTTTTTAGATAAATTGCTAAATCATGAAAAATAATCACGCAACACATTTTTATGTTTATTATCTGATAAATATTGCTATTTACAGGAATCGATGAATATATTTTTAAGTAATCGCGAAACACTTTTATAACCAGTCACTAACCTGAGCTGTAATTGAGGCTGTAATTTTAAACATGGCGAAATAACTAAACGGGGAAATTGGATATTTTGTATATTTGTATCCAGTGAAAAAGCAAGACATTTGAATATTTGATCTTTATAATATTCTGTAATACTCGTAATTTCTTTTGAGGTAGTTTTTTTTGAAAACGAGAAGGTATTGCAATGCAACAGATTTAGCTTACCAGCGGGCATTTTTTCATTTATTAAGCTATGACCTATATAATTAAAGTCCTTTAGATCTAGAGCTAAGTATAGTCATTGAGCTAGGTATGGCTGTACATTGTTTGTAAACAGAGCTAATGCGCAACGCGCACGCGCATGGCTATAAAATGTTGAAAGTGCTTTGAGAAAAATAAACTTTACTGCCTTAGAATGCTATTTCTTATCTTACATCACTAAAGAGAATTTCAAGGGCAGCTCCGGTAGTATTTCATCAGCTGTACTTGCAACACTACAATCCTCCAATGGCTTTTAAACGTTGGTGAAGGAATAGTTATTTTGTAAATACCTCCATTTTATTCCGATCTCAAAGTATCTCATCATCATCATCTTCCTACCCTTGTCCCACGCTAAGTGGGGTCGGTACAACATGTCTTCGCCTTCCACTCTCCTCTATCAGCCGTCATCTCGATGTTCACTCCTTTCTTACTCATATCTTCTTTCACACAGTCCATCCATCTTTTCTTTGGCCTACCTCTACTTCTACATCCGTCCACATTCATGTCTAGCACTCTTCTCGTAATATGGCTTTCTTCCCTCCGCATGACATGTCCATACCACGCTAACCTATTACTCCTCAACTTGTCCGTTATTGGCGCTACTTTCAAACTTCCTCTTATATACTCATTCCTTATTTTATCCATTCTTGTCACTCCACACATCCATCTCAACATTCGCATCTTTGCTGCATGCACTCTTCTCTCATCCGTCCCTTTCATTGCCCAACATTCTGATCCATACAGTACGACAGGTCTAATCTCAAAGTATCTAAGTAGATAAATAGATATATAGAAAATTCTTTATTGCACAACTTAAAGTAGTGTATACAGGCGAAGTTAATGCTAAAATAGCATTCTCAACCAGCCAACCTAAAGACATAAAGATTTTTTTACATCATAAAAATTATTGATTATCTTACTCTGAATTGTACTGAGATACCATTCTTCCATCATGATCAAGTCCAGATATATCAGTCCACTGCTGGACGATGGTGTCCCCAAAGACGCGCCATTGAGCCCGGTCTTCGGCTCTTCTCGTCCAGTGTTTGCGAACTACATTTCGACGTGATTTCGACTATTCTTTATAACCTTGATAAATAATTCAAGAGTACGTTCTGGGTTAAACCTGGATTGTTTGAACACTTATTATTCACAGTTTGAATGGCAATAATGAAATAAGGTCCTGGTTTCTATTCTTTTAATAATTTCTCTCTTCACATTATTAACATTGAATTACGTTCAATTCGCGGTCTCCTATTACCATTTTTACAGAATATTGGAATCCATTATTCTATTAGTTGTGCAAATAAAAAAAAATCGACGTTTGACCAATAACTTAGGTATTTTTCTGTTACTTTTTGAATCGGTTTTTCCTCGTTTTTAGGAAAAGGTCTTTTCTCTGCGCAGTTTAGTTGTTAAAGTCGTTATTTGTTGAAAAACATTTTTCCTCATTTAGCTAATCCTTGGGCGAAGGTTTCGGGTCTGGCTTCCTGTCACGTGACCGCTTCAATGGTGGAACTGATCGAAGATACGCAGGCACTGAGGATATTGTTTTTTGTTTCTGGTTGTGTATGGACTTTCTCGTAAGTGAGGAGTACAGAGCGCAACGTAGTACAAGTACTTGACGAAAAAAACCTAACAAAAATAGTGATATAAAAATCTGTGCAACATGATTTTTTCAAAAAATATATTACTTAATATACTTGTAGAGAAAAACACCGAACGTATCTTTACTATTACCTAAAGTATATTATATAAAACTGTAAAAAAGACAAAAAGTAAAATTTCACTTTCACAGATTCCAAGGTAAATAACGATTGCTAAATGGAGGCCTTTGGGAAATAATATAATCTGTTATCAGAATTAGACTAAAAGTTTATTACTTCTTATTTATCTCTCACATTCTACATCCCAGCTGTGGGAAGGAAGCTGTATTGAGGTTATGTAAGAGCGTGTCGTTGCTTAGTTGCATAAACAACAAACGTGCTACTTCCTACTATTGTTTTACGCAAACTTACTCTAATTTCATGTTAAAATTCGAAATATTACAAATAACGACCATTAATCTGGCACTTAACAGATGAAACGGACGGCTCTGTTTGCGAAAATACTCGTAAATATTATCTCTACTTGGCATGCGCCTGTTCAAATGCCATTAGCTATGATATTATGACATAAGCACAGTCATACGATTATAATTCGAAATGTAAAGTATTTAAATAAAAATATACATTTTAATTATATTAATTATATACAGCAGTCAGTTAGTACGCGTAATAAGATCAAGATTAGTTCAGGAAGTGAAAATAAAGTTTAAAAACAAAAGTTACGGCATAATAAATAACATTTGACGTTTTTATTTAACTTTTCAGTAACTTATTTAATAGAATAAGATTTATCAATGCCTATTAAAATCAATTAAAGATCTATTAATGGAAACTACAAAATTAATATGAATATCTTATTTTGATGAATTCCAAAAAGAGCTCCAAACTTTAACTGATCGATGCTTTTCCTGGAATAGCGTGGGTGCTTTAAAAATCTGTATTTGTTGAGTACACATTGTTATTTTACCGACTTTTCAAAAACGTCTTCCTAAATTCGTAATCGAAATAAATTCTCGTACTTATATTATTAAGATAATTATTCCACTAATGTTTCATTGTATGCGCGCACGACACTTCATCGTGGATCGGTAACCATTGCCAAGGTTTCACTGCAAGGTATTCAAGTTTTTTAACATTGCAAGCAATGGTTTGCAAAGGGTGCACTAGGATTTAGCAATGGTTAGTTTGGGCACAGCTTAGAGAAAGCAGCACGTTTACATTTGTACTTCCAATGGTATAATCATTTTTTGCGCTGTTTGTTTTCGGTGTCGTTGAACTCAATTAAATGTTTCAGCTATTTTGAATGCACTGTCTAAAATTAAATGTGTGTAAGCAGTGAGAGCCGTTTATTGGCGTACCACGTGCTTATAAATAAAAAAAAATGGATGCGAAATGTAAGCATTAGGATTTCTTCAATAAATAAAAAAAAACAGAGGCACCAAAAGAGTTTGTGTATCTGATTGTACCAGTCCTCGTCCGTCACATAGCCTATTGTTCCAAGAGTGGTGGTGACTCAACTCTGTGACCGTTTAATGCCATTTCCTGTGTCTGGGACATTGTACCTCAATGTGTGAATTAAGGCTTTCTTTATTAGCGACGTTTGAGGTGAAGAGGTCATGTTTTGCGGATTGTTTACATATTCCACGTTCAAGGGTTCACGATACTGAAAGAAATAACGTGTGAGCGTCTTGTGTAATACAAAATTTTACGAATTTTGTATTTAGACAAAAGTATTAACCCTTGCTCAAGCATAAAAGACATAAGTAAACAAATTGTCTTGTCCTTGTTCCAATAATGATTCAAAATACAAATTAATCCAATGAAAAGAAAATTTATAATCCTAATTAATAAACAATTTAGTTGTAAATAAGTCCTATCAGTCCAAAACCGCTGAATTGTCAGTAAATTCTCACGAAAGGCGACACATTGCAATTTGTAATTCGTAATCTCCTCGATATAAATGGTGGTCACAAACACGTACAATCGCGAAAGCTTCGTATTTGCGGAGAAAGCGGCGTCGCCTACTTGCGACGTCGGACTCAACGGCCCTTACGTGCGAGAGCAAAAGTGATGGTACTGTAATGAACTCATTGCAGTACTCATTACGCACAGCATAAGCAGGACCTGATACTGCGGAAAAACCTCATTTTTGGAGACCATTCCGCAGTTGTAACAATAGTAATAAAACGAGTTAGTCTCATAATCCCCTTTGAGCTGTCCCCTTGAGACAAAAAAAATGTGTGACAAAAAGTCTCATAATCTCCTTGTTTTCGAAATTTTAAAATCAAGGGGATCTTCAATCTCAAAATCCCCGGGCAAAATTACACCATATTAGCTCAAGACGAAGTCAAAAAAGTGCTTTTATTCAATAAAATGTCACTGATCACTTTGAATCACTTTGTATTTTAATTTGACTTTACCTACCTATTATTTTAATTAAATTCTTATCTGCTGAACTACTTACTTATCTACTTCAATGATCAAACCATTTTTTGCAGTTATAATCACTTTGGCTGTAAGACACATAAATAATTAAATTATGTATGGTCAATGATACGTACCATCACGTTCCTATAGTTAGATGTTTTCCTGCTGGTCTTGCCTTGCGCCATACAAGGTTACTGCTGCTTTGTCCTATTTCAGATTACCGACTGACCTAATATATAACTAACACAAATAGTAATTCTTGCATAAGTATGTCAAACAGCTGTGATTGTAAAACATTCCAAGAAGCTTCAAGACAAAAGCCGCAAACTCATAATACTTCATTTTCTTCGTCGGGTCGGGGACCCAAAACGAAAAAAAATATATCTGTGTGTACATTTGGTTCGAAGTCATAACAAAATGTGATTAGACTAGTAAAGCAAGGCCTATCTATCTGGTCTAACTACATCACTTAATGTGTCTGAGAGAATTCTAGATCAATGCCTAGAGTGGGACCTTGTTACAAACAAGACATCGAATAACTTATGAAACAGTTCATTTATAAATATGCAATTTTCTTAGAATAAACGGGAGTACAGTTGCATGTAAAGCTATGACGTATGTATAATTACAAAGGAATTCAAATTCAGGCATCCGAAGATAGCAGCTTTTTGTTATTCACTGCGCGCTCGCCGTGTCCTCTCGCCCGTGTCTTGAACGTAACGCGCAATGAATACCAAGCAGGCTTTAGTTACTCTTTAGGTAAACTTCTTAACTGGAAGAATGATAAGTTTTGTAATATCTTTATGCTAAATCTTCCGATAGTTCCGTGTAAAATATTATATTAATACGTAAGGTTGTTTACAAAGTTATTCTGTTGTGTCATTATGATGCAAGGACTTTATTTTTTAATACCTATATATTTTCATTACCACTGCATTATTTTGTGCTAATTTTACATCCGTTTAATCCATATTTGGAAGATTCTTATAAAATTATGCGATATCCTTGCTTGGTCTCTAAAATTACTTATTAGGATCAAATTATGCACCTTTTGACATTTACAAAACATAAGAAACGTCCAAAAATGCAGGTTACCTTAGTCTACCTACGGTCGTACAAAGTCGTATTGCGATTGAGTCCCAATATAGTGTCTAGTTCACAAACTTAATAACCTTTATTCCGTTGTGATACGGTCCATATTTTCATAAATTACTTGAATAATCCTGAACTTAGATAAACAGGCCTTGTATCGTACACACGAGTTTGAAAGATGCAACTTTCCAATTTCTATAGGCAAGTGTGTTGGATGGGTTAGCAATTTTATTATTGTCGTAAAGTTCGCACGACGACTTGTATGAACACTTTCTTCAATTCTCACACAGAGAAGCGACGAATAAGTATGTGATTTGCCACACAAGCTTGATGGAGCAGGATTACACTCCTTACACTTCTAGTGCAGTGGAAGACTCACTGGACCTCAAGTTGTGGAGATGTAGATGTCGGTGCCGCGTAGTACGAGCTCTACGCCTATAAGGGAACCAGTAGCGAATTTGATGCTGTGTAACCTTAAATCAGTCTTTAGTTTAAACTGTTGTTATTGTAGGTTAGATAAGTACCTACACTACCCACCTATAAAAAAGCTTGGGCTTAATAAACATTTTTATCTTCACTAATGGCTTTTTATTTCGACTGTACTGACATGCGTTCTGCCACAGAATAACACAACAGTACTACTTAAGGCACGAATTGGGAAGAAAATTTGAAATTAGCATAACAATAGAAGGTACGAATCAGCTATAACCCACTGTACGTCCTACATAAATAATATTAATCAGGCCTTTGTATCCAATCTAGATGACATAACAGCGTCTGGTGGGGGCCACTTTTTACCCATGCCTCTTTGAACGGGTAATACTTGGAGACATAGTTTTGAAATGGAGTAAACTTGCTTATTCCACCCTCTCAGCCTAGTCCGCCTTATCAACGGTTAACTTTGACCATCGCTTAATGTTTTTGGTGAACTACTTCTTTCAAATTAATGTGTGCGCGTCTTTCATATCGGTGAAATTAAAAACCTAATGCAAAAATAAACACGGCAATTTATCTACAGCAAAAAAATGTGTTAACAGTAATTTAGTTTACTTTAACAAATCTAAACTCGTTTCGAGCGGCAACAAAAAATCGACATTTAAATTGTTTCTGCGCAGACGTAGCTGATTTTTTTTCTAATAAATAACTAAAACTCGTTATTTAAATTACACCTAGAATAAAAAATCTTTAGGTAGATTGTTCGTAGGTACACAGTAATATTAGAGTCCGATTGACGAAGCCAACTGCGTTCGATTCCTGCTTCAGACAAGGAGATAAAACTATACCACCGAAATCATTTGTATCCGGTTAAAATAATTTAGGTATTCAGCTCTACCTACGTCTTGATATTTAGATCGTGTATAATTAGACCGGTTACATAATAATGTTCTAAATTAGCGATAAATATTGTAATTTCCTTGCAACTGGGACAGGAAAAATCTAAAATTATCGAGTGAATGACGACTGCGTGTTGGTTTAATTTTGCTTAAAAAGTTCAAACGGGATTTCGAAAAATTACCTACACTTAATTTTAGCTGTCCTTTATTTATAATCTTCTGTAATTTTATATCAGTTCTATAAAATGCTTGTCATTTGAATAACATCGAAAAGAGATGGCCAGATACTAATCGGTCAGCTATTGCAACCCTGAGCATGAGCGACCAATATGAAAAAGAGGGTTATCTTCTGCCCCTCAACTTCATCTGCGTGGAATTCAATTGGTGTATGAAGTGTACTCACATTTTATCCTAATCTACCCATATAACTCTTCTGATAACTCTAATCAAAGCCAAGGATACACTAGGGGACAAATGTCCTGCAACACGTGTCGCCAGCGACTTTGGGTGAGGTAGCACGACGTTGCCGGACTTCGCTTGACATGTCTGGCAACATCGCGCGACACGTGTCGCCAGCGACGTTCGCTACGGATATAAGTCGCGCGGTGTCGCCATATTATATGTCAGGCGAAATCGGCCGCCTTCGCTTGACATGTCGCCGATACGAGATCGCTCTTGCTTCTCCTAGAAAAGTCCAAAGAGAAAATTAGTAGTTTCAAATTAATATCCACAGTTCAACGAACTATGAAGGGTCTGATAGTGAAAGTTCCTGTCCGAGCCTGGGTCGTTACACCGTTACATATTACTTACTATTACTCAGTACAAATACAAACAGAATAAAAAGATCAACTTAATCTTTCTATTTAGGCTCCGGGTCATTCGTGTTGAAGCTTTTGATTCGGATTGGTACGTTGTTATTACATCACCGAATGTCTTTTCAAAGTAGAGCCGTAATTTCTTTGGTAGAGCTACGAGTACATTCAGTCAGGTCATGAGCCTAGTAATGAGATGAAATCCCCACTGGTAGGGATTTCTTGGTAGGAATTTCTGGAATATATCAAAGAAACGATACAGTATTTATGTTTGTTCTTTAGTAACACAATTTTAGGCATTTTAGAACATTCCAATGTAATATTTACAAGGCGGACTACGTTACCTACCTATAGAAATTGAAAAAAATATACGAAAATTTTAGTGGATTTCTTTTGTGCTTTTTAAAAACAAGTCTAGTTTGAGAAGTTATTTAAGAACCGGATCGAAAATTTCTAGTCCCCGTTTTAAAAACTATTTTGGTGTTGTCCGGCCAGTTTTAATAATACCAGACAGTATTTTTGTGTAAATACTACCAATCTAGAGGCGCATAGAAATCTCGTATAACTTTTCAGTTATAAGAATAAGTAAGTTATTTTAAGACAGCTTTATCAAGAGTGGTATGACCAAGAAGAAGGTAAAGTAGGTACCTAAGTTCTTTGTTTTACCCCAATTAATAAATGGTGTGCAGGTCAGGGGGGCAATCGTTGTCTCATAAAAACCTGCCAAGTTTAAGCCTGGCAAGTTTTCTGAACCGTTTTCAAACTAAATCATAGGTGTTCGAAATATTAGCGCGTTTCAGCGTGGTTTTTTGGCGTCAAAAGCTTCTTGTTTTCGTATGTCTGTGGCCACATCACTTGACATTAGGCTGGGCAGCGAAAGCAATGCAGAGCTTACGATATGGGAGCAGGTAGGCACTAGTTGAACAGACGCACCTCTACATTACATGACATAGA
This sequence comes from Eulithis prunata, assembly GCA_918843925.1. Classification (NCBI taxonomy): domain Eukaryota; kingdom Metazoa; phylum Arthropoda; class Insecta; order Lepidoptera; family Geometridae; genus Eulithis; species Eulithis prunata. Next base: position 237,551 of record OU974009.1, read on the forward strand.
GGCAGTTGCACAAACCATAGAATGCGAGCGTTAGTTCGATGATGTAATACGACGTGGTATGGAAAAACAACATGCTACAAAAATGTGGTTAGCAAAGTTCCGGATAATTTCGTTGCAAATCAAAAAAGTTGCGCTGCTTTATGTCAAAATGAACGAAAATAACCACATACTCATCGTGTACCAATGTTTTCATCATCAAGTATTTTTTTGCTTGCATTTTTCCAATGTTTATTCTTGACATCGTCGACTTTGTTTGTTGAACATAAAACCTACTTGTTAATGATAATTAATGCGAATAATTTGCGTATTTAGGAGACCGTGAGCTGGTTTCTCGGTGACATAAGGACGAAGATCTATTTTATTTGTTTTGAGTCTCCTCTGTCGGAGCCAAGGTTATATTAGACCTGATTTACACAGTGATAAGTACAGTAGCAAGTTATGTAGCGGTAGAGTTACACTGCGCAAGGGCTCGGCGATTTAGTCGGCCAGCATGTTGCCGCCGCACACACTACCGGTCTAGACACTGTAGACACGGTTTAATGGCTCTGACCGCGAATGACGGGGAATAACGAGGGTGCTTTGCGAAAGAGTATTGGATATAATAAGATAAAAAGAAAAGTAGATATTCCCCTCCACTTGGGTAGGAGTTATTAAATCGTGTCGGGCTCTTATAACTTGTCATTAGTCACCATTTTACTTATGAGAGTGTAAATGGAATCTTACGCATTGTAACAAGTTAATCAGTATGCATGAGCTGCAGTCCTTTGTGTTTGAATTTTAACATGCTTGATTCGTAATTCGGGGATTTTGCTTGAGATTTTTTATGAGAAAATTATAAAGATAAACAAAAATTACATTGCTTCACATCACAGAGCACAGAGTATTTCTTAACACTAAAGTGTAGGTAAATTAAAACTTACTTAGAAAATCAATTAACAAAAAATAATTCTGTATCGAAAATAGTTTTATAACATACCTGAGTTTCCAATTAGTTTAATCAAATCGCTAAATCACAAAAACATTAAACCGGATTTTTGTAAAATGATAATTTAGTATCTACATAATTCATGTATAATTTTATATAAGTATTTCTTTAAGTTTAGCAACTTACTAACGATCATTTATATACAATACACAGTATAATGTCAAGATGACCTCAAGAACCATCTGAAAGCAGGAAGGAAAGTGTTCAGAACTTAACATTTAAATGGTAGTCACTTCTGGTTAATAATAATCATTGACTCTGATACATTATTGATCTTTTTACTTTATTTTCTTTGGGAAACTTAAAAAAAGTACTAAAAATTTGTACAAGAAAAAAAATACTCATTTCATTTTTTATTTTACTTTAAAATAGTATTATATGATCTGTGCCTTAACATTTACATTTGTAACCGCTTAGTTACTACCTAGAGGGCGCCGATCTATATTGCTCTCCTAAGAAGATATGAACAAACTGATACCTAAATGCCTAGATATATACAATAATAACCTGTCTTACTGTTTGTATTGGATCTTGGATCACAAAAGACCATAAAAGCGGTACTAGTTCCGTCTGCAAGGCGCCTTATACTATTGACAAAGTTATCGCTCTGTTTTCAATATGAAGGATCAACCGAGCCTAGACAGAGTTGAATAACGTTTACCTGTCATGAATATTAATAGAAATAAAACTAGATACTTGTAATAGAAGGACTATACAAATGATAAATGAATTTATTATCTGTAGATTAATTTTTTAATTTTTAATTTTTAAAAGAATGGATAGATGAATACCCAACACAGGTTTACACAACAAAAATCAAAGTACATTTAAAAGGAAATAAAACACGGTGCTCCCATAATTACAGGGTACCACGGCATGCGTATAACAGATCTAGGTAACACAAAATGCTCTCAAAACTATGGTACAGTTTCTCTAGTCTAACCTTTTATCAGGCTGTACGTGTACAAACATTGGGCACAAAACGCACTAAGAACTGGTCAATAGTTTCTTGCCTGTTGTTCTGGTCTAGGCTTTGTTCGCGAGGAACTGATACCTAGACTAGTTTATAAGACTATTCTAATGATTGTGATTTTACCGAATAAAAGATTTTTGAATTGATTTAAAGTTGTAAGAAGCTGTATTCGTAGAGTTTGTAAATACAACCTTTATTTCCAAGAAAGTCATTAAAAAACTAGAACTAAATTGGTCTGAAAATGTCTGAAAAGACCTCTGGAGCAATATTCAAAACCATAAACGCAAGGCTCTACCACGGACATTTATTGATACCTTGTGTGACCGTAAAACCTTAAACTTAGTAAAACTCGAGCCCGAAAAACGGCCTCGACGGGCCAAAATCAAAATACAGCCGCTTATATATCTTCAGGTATATAGATCACCATTTCCTTTAATACCAAACTAAGTAAAGCTATGAGAACTAGATTGTTTTATTTTACGGGGATATTTTTAAGCAAAATGTAAATAAGATAATACAAATTGAACCAAATCTCTATCAATATCGAATCAGCGTCCGACGCATCCGAGTACCGTTTTGTTCAATTACTATGATTGCGCTCACATCGACTACTACTCGATCTACTGCAATTGAACGAATCGAATTACTCAGTTACTGAATTACATCCCTCGTAATAAAGTTATCGGATGCAATTACACTGATAAGTTCTGAAACAGTGATTTTGACTAACCTAACCTTGATTTCTAATAGAAACTTATTCTTCTCTGTTCACAAACTTCTTATATTTACTGTAGGTAGCTTATTTGATACTGCGCATCTTTATTTGCGACTATCTGACTCCTGACACGCCCATCTCTCTTGCAATAACTAAACTACTAACTAGGAAAGCAAAATATGTATTTGAATGATTATGATCGATAGCAGACGTTGCACAATCTATTTTACCTATTTAGCGTAAGTTTGTTAAATTTAAACATTTACCTTTGACCAAATCAATAAGTTAGTCTCGATTTACTATTTAGATGAATTTGAGGTTTACTAGCAAAATAGTTGTGACGCAAGTGACGGAGAAACGTAGTACAGAGATTTCATTTTAAATTTTCAGGAGTAATCTTGTTCTCTGTTTACTATCCTACAAATCAACTAAAAATTACGTTTTCCAGTTAGATAGTTAAATGAGTAACTTGCGTAACAAACAGAGCTAGAAATTCTTACAAGCAGCTTTCATCACAAGTGCAAATGAAATAAAGATGATGTACGTTACGTACAAGTTAATTTGCTGATGTGTTTATTCAACTCGCGTAAACTTCGTGAAGCGAACCACATTCACTTTTATTACTTTACATACCCAAATAATGTTCGTTTCACTTTGAGACTATTGTTTTTACTGAAATAAAAATTGCATTTTTGATTGTTATGATGTCAGAAGATGTAACATAACAAATTATACTTCATGCAACTATGCGTTCAGTGTATGGTTATATCAACTCATTTCACGTGTATTTATTGCATATTGCGATGTACATTAATGACTATTGAAACGCAGATGCAACGTCGGAAGAAACTTCTAAACGTAATACGCAATGAATATCTATGAAATAAATAGGAACTTCTTTAGTAGTAAGAGTTATTAAACTAAATTATAATCTCACTAAACTAACGTATGTTTTCCTTCTTTCCAGGTGAAAGCTGCATAGAGAAGCCACTGGCAACACTCTGGCGAAACTACCAGCAATCGACGAAGCCCGACGTGGTGATGAAGCTATCCGTCACCAACTCCGGCCTCAAAGGCTTCACGAAGGAGCACGGTCTCACAGAGTACTGGTCCCACCGCATCACCTACTGCGCCTCCCCACCGCACTACCCCAAACTCTTCTGCTGGGTCTACCGCCATGAAGGCAAAAAGCTGAAACATGAACTCAGATGCCACGCCGTCCTCTGCACCAAAGAAAACTTATCGAAGAAGATCACAGAAGAACTGCAAGTAAAATTAAAACAAGCGCTAGTTGAATTCAAAAAGGAAAGAATCTCCAAACAGAACGCGCGACTCAGCTTAGCTAACAGCGTTTACGAAAACCCCAGCATGCCGAGGAGGAAAATCCTCCTGAGCGTGGGGTCACAGAATTACAGACCGCCGCTCGAAAGATCCAAATCTGCTCCCAAACTGGGTGCTATAGAAGAACTATGCTCGGAGGAAGACGAAGAAGAAGCAGAAATGAACGCAAAACAAGACGATGAAAGGAGGACATCCTTCAACGAAAATATGACGATTGACCAGTTTTACGCGACACAAACCTTGGATAGACGGCGACCTGAAATAAAATCACCTCGTAAACTGTCTTGCCCCGAAAGCGTCATGAACAGGACGCTATCTGAATCCGGCAGTGACACTGTGACCATATCGGATGAACTGCTCCACTTGATCGTGAAAGAAAGTAAGAACAGCGAAGCTAGTGACGAAGAGAAGAAGCTAGAAGCGATTGCCGAAATTATTGAGGACGGGGCAATCACCGGCAAGCTGTTGCAGAGTAACTACCTTGTCACAGACAGCGACGACGGGTCTGTTTCCTCGGGCTGCGAGACCGCCAGCTCCGTCACCGACACCGAGCCTTCCTCCCTTCCTTCCATCCCGCAGGAAGACAAACGTATCGAATCCGAAGACTTCGAGCGACAAGACTCCCATTGCTTGAATCCAGACGGCAATGAAGTCAATCATATACCTATCGGTGAAAACAATGCGTTTAGGCGAAGATCCACGTACCCACCTCTAGGCGTGGACAGCATCATCTCTGGTTACGACAATGCTTTCGAATCTCTTATCGATAACCTCACCGATGCCGATAGCTTGACCTCCAGCATCGATAACGAGGTGTTCAAGAGTTCCGGAGACAACGACAGCGCGTGCAGCGACGAGTCCGGATACTCGGAGCTACTCGATAGCAAAGAGAGTGTTATAGGCAACACTATTATGGTTTAGATATACGCGTACGAGCACAATGCACTATTGGAAGTAGATAATTTTATTTAAGTTATCATTAGAGTTAGCAATGTACATAACAAGGGTACAAGATGTACTTTATCCAGTGTATATTGTGAAGCCAACGTAAACCTTGTAGTTTCCTAAATAACACAAGATAATGTTGGTTGATGTGAATGTAGATTTCTCAATATTAGAACTTCGTACAATTCGGAAGAGATGTATTATTATATTATAGCTGTTTGTAAATATAATGTAACATAAGTACACATAGATAAATGAGAGATTTTTATTTTTAAAGAGAATATTACTAGAAATGGCCAGAGCTTGTTGTCTATTTGTTGTATATTTATTGATAGCCGTTGTTTTAGTTCATCCTTCAAAAGGTTAGTAGGTACTTACGCATTCCATACATTTTCTATACTCGGGTCATTCATCTAGCAAGGCAGTAGGCACATCAGTAGTGAGGAATATTTAAAAAATAAAGATTTAAAAAATACTTCTGACTTACTTTATTTTGATAAAACCATTGTCGCTGTGTTTAGTGTTTAAGATCTTATTTCTATCAGTAAAAAAATCAGGCGACTGTAAATTTTTCTACATTCTGTAGAAATTGGTAAACGAATATCCCATATGTTCCTGAGTTCTACCGCATATTCTGCGATGCGTGACACACCTGCGTGACGTCGCACACTACTTGCAAGGGTTAGAGGCTATTATGCATTTAGGTCAACGATCCATTCCTAAAGTAGGTAGGTACCTAAGGGAAAGGTCGGGATATGAAAATCAAATATGATTTTTAGGTAGAGCAAAAGGTGGCAGAATGAAACGAAATATTAAGTATACTTAGGTATTTAGAAGAAAAACACCCAAATAAAAATGCTAATAATTTGCGATATCCAGGGTTTCTCTAGAATAAATTCTTCTCCGACTAAGTAATAAACACCCACTGAAAAATTTTATGATTCTAAAGTATATTTTAATCTTAAAAGCTTGAAGACTTCTGCCTTAAGCTACCTATCAATTATTTCAATATATCCATCTCAGGCGAAATAAGTGGAATGAGAAACTGACATAGCGTTTTGTTGGTTACATACTTCCATCCCATCATTATGAACCACTTTTTCTATTGAAGCAACGGTAAATATACACGAACAAAGACAAGTGCATTCCTCTAGTGCAGAACAAAACCACAGGTCACGGAAACGGATATTATGGGATATGGTTGGGTTGGTCGGTGTTCTTAGGGGTCTTTGAAGTTATTTATAAACCATGGTTGACTGCTTTAGTAGGGATGCAAGAAAACATTCAAGTAGAAGCATGGAAGTACCTACCTAAGTAATACTAGTGTAAGGTATATAGAAGTTTAATAACATATATTACCTTACAGAGACAACAGTTTACTCGTATCATAGGTAATAACAATTTTTAAACTCCCAGCCTTTTCCCCTCCACTGATTCTCTTCATCATACCTAATGATGGACATCTTCAGACTTTGGAGTGATAGGTAGTTCCTAATTCATCAAATTCAAATGCTCAAATGTTTTAAAACTGCAAAAATAAGAAACATTCTCAGGAAATCAAGGTAATCGAAATTACGGAACCATATTCAGAACTAGGACACTCATACATAATGATACTACATACAGACTTACTAAGAAACTCCCCTCATCATTCAATAGGGATTGTTTTGTTAGTTTGACCATTTGTAACCTTGAAGTTACTAATACGAACGAACTCGTAAAGGACATCCGAAGGACTCCAAACAAGTTTGTCCCTCAAGATTCTTGTTGCTCCCGGCCACAACAGAAGCTGTACGAAGGTAGGTCGTTAGGATCAAAAGCGTCTGGAACTGAATTAGGTACCTACATAACAGGTACAGAATTGAAAATACATACAAAACTTAACAAATAGTTGTTACTGGGATAAAAAGCTTAGCAAAAAGGTGTATTTACCTATTAATTATTGTCATATTAAGTCGTTCTGATGAAGCAGTAAAGCTAAAGAAGTGAATGATTCAGCAGTGTGACTCTGGAAACTGTCAAAACATAGTAAGTGAGGTTGCAAGGTGGAAGCCCATTGCAAGCATAGCGCTTACTCAGAATACTGTTGGTAATCTGAGGTTGCTAGTAACGAAGTACCTACTAACATAACTGGGTGCCTTGCCTGCCTATATCCAATTTCCTTTATAAGAATGACCGTCCTGATATGGCTGTTAATAAAGCCTCTATCGGTGACTCGGAAAACAGTGATTAATTTTATTGCACAAGTAATTATAGAGCACCAAAAATGGTGATGTCGATCTTATGTAGGGTTGCAAAGTAATCTCAAATTAACAATACATACTGACGCATATTGCCAGCAGGTACCGAAGTATTAAAAAAAAAAGTTAAAAGGTTTTTGTTGCGCAATAAACTGCACTTTCCACAGGCGCACATAAAAACTGACAGAAAAAGCATTTAGGTTTAACTTTTCCTACGACTCAAAGTTTAGTATGCTTCAGTATTCCTAATATACAACATAATAAAAGGATAGTTTATTCTACGATTAGATAATATTCTAAACTATGGCATGAGAGACGCTACAAAAAGACCAGTTTTGCACCATGAACGAACATCTAGTACCAAAGTACGTACATTTCTATAAAAGCATTTTATAACATTTGCTGACATTGAAAGGGAGCGTAGGGCTCTGGCGGTTAGAGGTAACATGATTGCTCTCAGATTCTCTCGTTCTACTGAACAGGTTAAAGTAACACTTTTTAAAGCCTATTGTCAAAGCTTGTACACGGGAAGTCTGTGGGTTAGACACACCAAAAAATCGCTAGATGCCCTTCGCGTCCAATACAATAATATTTTTAGGATGATGTTGAGACTGCCACGTTACTGCAGCGCATCAGGGATGTTTGCGCAGCACCACACGGATGGCTTCCATGCCCTGTTAAGAAAGAAAACTGTCTCCCTGATTAGCAGAGTGAGGGGCAGTCTGAACAGCATCCTGAAAACAGTTGCAGACAGCTGGACATCTCCGCTGTGGAAAAGTCTTGTACGGAGGACGATAAATGAAGGAATCCTGTTTCTTCATTGATCGCCCTCCGACCTCGATTCAACTTTTAGTCTTAAGGTTCTTGTTGTTTTTCTGTTTCGTTCTTGTGTGTTTTGTATATGGATCCCTAGTTGTCCGAAATAAAGAAGTTTTATTTAATTTTTTTATAAGAGTTCAGCCCAGCCCTATCCTCAAGTTCTGCAACTTTTGATGAGATGGATGATAAGGTCACGCCCGACCATCTTATGCATCGTAAGGTCATCAACCAACAAAATGTTTAGCCTCCCGCCGAACACGAATCGAAAATGCTCAGTATGGCAGATCATGATGGAGGTCGATTATAATTTCGATTAATTTGCAATTTTGGCAACGTTAATATTCAAGCGCACTTGGCCGCTAAACAAGGATTCTGATGCTTAGGTACATTTTCTGTGTGATGAATTTAGTTCTGAACTCATCTTTTAAATTGTGGGTTAATGACCACAATGCAGTCGTCGCCTTAAAGCTTATAACAGCAAAGTTCAGAACGACCCCTATCCGACATTGAACATTAGCGAACCATCAGGAGGACTCAAACCCCTTCCTCAAAAGCTCCGCATCTACCGAAGGGTAGGTACCTATAATCAGGATTTGTCAGCTAAACCATCACAAACCAAAACCCAGGATCAAGCTCCTTCGAAACCGAAATTCTGAATCCCTAACTAACATTGAAGTTGGTGGATGGATGTCAAAAATTCAACCCGAGAACATTAAAGTTCCTCAAGTATTCCCCATTTACAATTCGTTCGTTGATTTTGAAACAATCATAAAGTATTCAGTCCGGGCTGTGTGGAACCTGAAACTGGGTCATAGAGGCCGAAACATCAATAAACAGACAAGAGAAATTATTTTCTATGTCGCCTTGTTACCACTCTATGGAACTCTGTATCATCTATTGAAGGTAGACTGAGCAGGTGAGAACCTAGATAAATCCAACAAATTATTAATTTTTTTTTGCGAAGATTTACAAATTACATAAATAATCATTTAATGTAAAAAAAGGTACATTACTTTGTGTCCGAGAGTTACCAAAGCTTTTTTGAAGAAAACCAGGTGCTACCTAGGTAGGTACTTACTTACCCTACCTACTTATAGCGAGTTATTTCAAAAATATTATAAGTACATACTGAAACTCATGAAAGGTTACGTGTCCTATTTTTATAAGCCACTAGAAAATGGTGTTGTTTTTCTCATAATCTTTCAGAAACAGTTATATAATAATAACCATTGTATAGATACTAGGTAATTATGTATTATTTCATCGACATGTCCATTGATTAGAAATCGAACCCATTAATTTCAGTTCGGACAAAGAAAGTATCGGCATCTACTAAATGATTCAGGGTTTAGTGTTGTATGTCTGCTGCCATAGAAACGCCCCGATTCCTTGCTACGGGAAAACCCAGGCCTACAACTAATGAAACTCAATTACCTACATATTGCAGGTGTATATATGTGCATGTACATTTTCTTCCTAGAAAGCTATAGCGCCTTTTCCCGAATGCCTGACCGAGTTGATTAACAAACTAACGTTACCTAAACTGGTAGAGCAAACGAATATACGATACAGAATGTGCTTGCTATTGTAATTTTATAAGGAGGGTAACTAACTCTTACCTATTCTCTATATTTAGGTACCTACCTACTAGGACCTAGGTTACGTTTCAATATCTAAAACTAAGTATTTAGCTACCTACCGATATAATATCTAAAATTCGTTACGTACATTATCCAAGGTGTATGAAAGTGTAAAAGTAGGTGATATTTCATTTTGAATATTCGTAAAAAAAACATTATAGTCAAAAAGCTCGCAAAACCTATAGGTAGGTACCTACTTATGGTACTAAACCAACTGAAGGAAATTAAACTGCCAGAGCCACCTTCCGAAACAATGTAGTAACTAAAAAGTGGACGTCAGTGCCATCTATTGGAAATACGTGAAACTAAATTGAGAATTAAGGCTTTCATCTCAAGGATCTTCTAACGTCGTTGCGTGTTTATTCGACAGATGGCGTATTTGGCTTTTTATTGAAAGAGTCCTTATTTTTGTAGTAAAAAAAAAAAGGATTGAACGGGTAGAGTAGTCTAAACTCGTATATATGTTAGACTTGTTTTATAACGTTCATTTTATTTCGTTTAGTATTATTGAGAAAACTCGATTTAAATTTTGGCGAGTTTCAGTCTCGATTCCCTTTTTTGAACGGTACATTCTTACTAGCTATAAATGCTGTGTCATCGGTAGGCACTAGCTGAAACTCTAGATCACTTAGAACGAGCTATGAGGCTTTTTATTTCGCCATGCTGCTATAGATGATTGTGATAAATGAACACCGAAGTGGGTAAGCCAGGTAAACCATCTAGCAACATCACTACAGGGGGTGATTTATAGTATAAACAAAAGAATCCGGTAGCAATTACAGAAGTACAATCACACAAAGCCATTCTCTGAACTGCCAAAAGCTATGCAAGGTGCAGAAACCCAACCACTTTTGTTCCAACCTGTCTCAGTATTGTACAAATCAATGTTCAAGCCATAAATATGACATCAGAACAAATGGGAGCAAAACAATACCAAAAGGTGAGACGAACAGAAGCTCGTAAAAGTAAATATTTTGGTCTGTCAATAGATGAGGACATTGGACCCCTTGAGGTGGCTTAAATTGATTTTGAATTTGCTACCGTGCAGGTATTGAAGTGATCTTATTTTTATTTGACGCGGGGAAAAAAGGCGGCCTGTATGCAATTGTAAATCTGGCGAGGCGGGTGACAAAATGCGAAATGAAGCTAGCAAACACTGATGAGAAGAGCCGCAGACGGGGCTTAGTGGCGCGTCTTGGGAGACACCAGCAGTGGACTGATATGCATCTGACAATCACACTAATTAGTGCGATGGTAGAAACAAATAGGAAACTTATGAGCTCGCCCCTTACATACAAGTAAAATGAAAATATTTATATATTTCAGTTGAAGCGTGCGGTTACTCCGAATATTTCTAGTTATGTAAAAAATAGCCCACTTCTTGGTAGGTTACTCGGTCAATTATAGTTACCACGCCTACGTCAAATTCTGGAAAAGACTGTCTTAAAAAGCTATAGGTAAGTAAAACATTTCTGCCGCCAAGCAGTGATGCTCACTGTATTGCTGTGTTCTTCACTTCTCCACAACAGAACACTCAAGAATGATGGATGCAGTGCAATGTCTCACTGAGCACGTCCTTAACTACGAAAATGCATAAGTAAGATAGATAAAGGTTACCACTTAAATGATGGAGGCTAATTAAACCCTCCATCATTTTATTCTCATAAAAAAAACTTGTTCTAAATCAACGAAAATAAGAACTTAAGTAAATATAGTTTACATAGTAAAGTATTTTTTATACAAATCTCTTTGTAAACCTGAGTCAGGTGTGTCGAATCGGACGCGCCCTCCTGCATTGAACAGACAATTGTGCAAAGGTGTTTAGACGTGTTCACAATAGAAGCAGTAGCAATAAGGGAGGGTTTGTTCTCCGCTGCGAGGGTGTGACTAATTAATTCTCGTAAGTATATTTTTTTACTATTTTTTCCATTTTGTAAGTTTCAAGTAAGTACAAAGAAGGTGGTATTTTGACATTCACAAAGAGATTTTTTTTGTAAAACACTGCGAAAGACATAAGTGGTTGACCTCTGCTTATGCAATACTTTACAGCGCACGTCCACTGAGGACGTGTCCTGTGAGAGGTTTATCACACTGAGGACTTTGTTCACTAATAACAAAAGAAAACGTACATTTCTGAATTTTTATTCAATGTCAAACCTAACCACCTATGCCGGTGTATTTTCAACAGAGATCAATAACGTTACTCTTTTAGTTAACAAGAGCTTGTAATGAAATTATTGTGCCACCGTCCACCATCACAGTTTGCGCTGGCAAGAAAGCACTCTATGTTATGTACCATTTGGGTCAGGGGACTTAAGGCCCCGGCTCACTTCTGTCCGATTTACATACACATAAACTGGGTAGTCTAGGTACAGTGGCGAGTGAGCTAGCGTTAGAGTACACTGCGCGGCATGCACCAACCTCCAGTCATTGAATCTGTCGTTGCCACGCAATGTAGCTCCACCTCTTCTTATGAGTATGTAAATGAATTCTTAGTGAGGTGTGGAGTCGCCGACGGGTGATAGATGGTAGCATCAATTAGATTCGATGGTAATGTGCCATCGGCCGGTTTTTCCATTCATTTAGAATTTGATTTGAGGTTCGAATCTGGGGTAATTCGTACAGAAGCGATCCCAACACATAAATTAAAAAAAAAAAAAAAAAAAAAAAAAAAAGTGTATCGTGGGATTCGTGAGATCCGTGATCGCTGATTTCTGTATCTTATTATTATTTTACTAACTTATAGCTCATTATTTTGACTAACACAATGCTCAATGAATTTTTCGCTCTCAGTCTTGGCGCACAACACAACCCAATTCCTCTCCATAATATTTGTAAGTGTTGAAAAATACTTAATTTTTGCACTGTAGCAAATCAAACGTGTCAGTGATAAAAATTGATTGCGGTAAAAATAAATATCGATACAAATAAACCAACCGATGTATAATTGGCGATTGGAGCCCGGTGGTCCGTGGTATAATCAGTATCAGAAGTGGATGACTTATACAGAGTTAAAAAAAACTAAATTTTTCATTATAATACTACTTTTAGTAAAATATTTCTTCTAGTTATAAGACATTTTTAAAACTTCATCATTTCAATGATGTTGACTGTACCCCTTCTGATCTTAAAGCCTTTTTAATTACCAGCGCGTAACAGAATCGATGTTGGGTTGGACTGCCACCCAAGTGTAAGGCTCACTGCAAACGAGCCACTTGCCACCAGTGGCGAACCACTTTGCATAGGTGCATATCACTGGAGTAGCAAAAGATCACCACTGACACAGATGTGCGATGAGGCGAGCCCTTACAAGATATAGCCAAGATCTAGAAAAATCTGTTGCTTTGATAGTGTTCTTCAGTAAAAATCAAAGGTTTTATGTCCGTGGCATACAGGGTTGAAAAAAAACAAAGATTTCTCACAATATCATGGGACTACGAAAAACACCTTATGTATTCAAATGTGTGTGGCCCACCGGGCACCATACAAGACTGCCACAACTACTAGTCATAAGGGGCAACTAGTAGATTCTAGGTACCACTAAACATTTATTGACATTGACATTGTAGGAAGTGGCGCGTATGCAGAAGCCCTAAGATGTAAGTGGCCGAAGCCAAAGTGTGTCTCCGCAAGTAATGGATGTTGTGCTCCGGTTTTAGCTTCCGATTGACTCTGAGGATCTACTCTTCAAAACGATTAACAAAGACGTTTTGCGTTATACTGCGTGGCAACTGGGACAACCTTCACATGGGCACAAGGCGGGCGCGCGATGTATTCCAAATTTTACCATCCAACTTTAGGTTATCGTTTTGTTTAGTACGCCCTTACTAACAAACCAACACTGTGGGAACGCGACACACACCAAGCAACTACTTATTTACTTCAACTTATGTACAATCAACCATCGTTGGAGGAAACGAATAGGTAGGTACTTAGTGAAGACCGCATTTAGGTATGCGTACAATGCGTAGTGTGGGTTGCCCTTTTGCAAAGTGGAGCGACGATCTGCGAAATGTAGAGCAAACACTGGATAAGAAGCGTGTCTTACTTTTTTCATTCAACTAAAATATGAAACAAGCGGCTGGCCCATCTGATGCTAAGTAGTAACCACTGCATAACGATGGATTTCCTCAATAAGCACTTAAGCACGTCTACTAAGGACACCGTAAGATCGTCTTCATAGATATTAAAAGTTATGGGTCAGTTTATATAAAAGAATTCAAATTCATTTATTTGCATAAATAAATTGGAGAAGTCGTTAAAAATGTCTGAATTAGAAGTAAGCCGTTAAAATGTGGGTCAGAGTTGTAAATAAAAAGTGATGGAAAATAGATGACCCACCTGATTTGAAGCATAGCTTTGCCTGTAACAATCAACTATCAATATCGATAATATCAACTTGGTGGGTTGGAATTGTCTAGCCCCGTTCTGGCCTGACCCCGATGTAGGTTACAAGAAACTTACAGATTGTTTCCAAGCATTTTTGTCAATGTAATAAGGGAAATACGATTCACTTGAGTTAATACTTGAGTGGAGACCGCGTTTAGGCAAGCGTAGTGTAGGACGTCCTCCGGCTAAGTGGAATAACGATCTGCAATGTAGCTGGCAAACACTGAATGAAAAAAGCCGGAGACCGGACTCAGTGGCGCGTCAGAGACCTACGTCCAGCAGTGGACTGATATAGGTTTATGATGATGATGAAAAAGGGAAAAACTATGAAAAGCCAACCTTATCGTACGATCATGGTAAGAATATAGGCACATAAAAAGTTGAAGTTCAAGATGCAGTAAACACCACGCTAAAGAAACTAATAAAACTATTGGTCACGCCTCATGCGTGCTGATGGACCTTTTTAGCACATTCTTAGGAAGAAAGATTATTACAAAACTTGTGTTACAAAGCTCATGAAAGCAACTAATAAGCGCAAATCATTGTTTATGTAAAACAATACTTTTGTTTACATTATTTTGAGGATAGTTTTGTAAACACGTGGCCAAAATTGACCATTTCTTTGGATTCGTTCAAACACATTATTACTGCACGTGTAGACAAGACGAATATAAAAGAAAGCATTTTTTAAAACAATTATCGACATTTTGTTAAAAAAACAATAAGTATACGTAATAATGTTTTAACCTTTTAAATATTGTTACCCTTGATTCGTTCCGTGGCTCTAACTTAAAACACATGTTTGTTTTAGGGTTACACTACACAAGACTTAAGAACATTAAAAAAAACACTTATTAATTAAATAACTAAGCTGCGAAGCTACTTTGAGGAAATAACCGATTAACAATCAGGTGGGTAATAAGCTGGTTTCGTCACTTTTATTGTTCAAAAAATAAAAGGGAACATCATAATAAGAACATAGGTAAAACTACCATGTTACTAACGAGTATGTGACGTGGTTTATGTTTATATCGCACCAAGACGAATTTTAGAACTGCAAAAATCCAAACTCAATAAAATCTCAAAAGTCAAGTCGTCCTGCTCGTGACCCTGCAACGGGATACGCAAATAACTGAGCATAATCTTGTCGTAAAACAATAAAGTAATACTAAAAGTACTGTACAATGTACGGAACCAACAAAAAATGGCGGCAGGCGACTTTGAAGAGTAACATTAAAATTTTTTGCAGTTTCGTTTACAAAGGTTTTGTTTTAGTATCCGCAAGAACCGTTAAGTAAAGACACAGCTTGTAATAGTACAGTTAGTCCAGTCCATGTAAATAGTTGCATCGTTTGCGTATGCAGTGTTCAAAGGTTCTCTGCTTAGAAGAAGTAGTCGAGCCATAATCATATCACCTATCGTTTTTTACTTTTTTTTTTATTAATACAATAATAAAGGCAACATTTGACCACAATCTCAAAAAAAAAAAGCACAGTAATGCTATCTGCCGCCAAGCAGTGATGATAGCATTGCTGTGTTTTGTTTTGAAGGGAAGAACCTGAATGCTGGTGGAATTACAGACGCATGTCTTTATGGCTCAGAGTGATGGGCTCAGTGCATTAGCATTGGCCATTACAGGACACGCCTTCAATGGACGTGCTGTGTGAAGTATGCATTGTTAAAGGCTGAGGCAACCGTATCTGGCAGAGGCCAACTTTTAATAAAAAACTTAATTTTGACATTGGATTATTTTGTTGGAGTTACCCAGCTAGTACTTCACTCTGTGACAAAGGTTCACCAATAAGCTGCAAAAGTCACGTAAAGTCTAGAATCAGGTTTCGATGACAGTATAGTACTATAATTATATTCTGTGGCATAGTAACGGCACAGAATAAGCAATAGTATGTGCGTAACGGGACGTCATCATTATCGATCGTAAAACCGTCGCATGCGATTTCGTTTATTGCCAAAAACTTGTTATCTAGATCTGGAATTTGAAACTTCATAATAAAGTCTTCAGAAGGTTCATTACGAGATAGTTTTACAATCCCATTCGTATCGTAACGGTAGCTTTACACTGCGCGTTGGCATGCACAACGGTCCAGGTAGGGCTGGCCTTGCCACGCAATGTAACTCAAATTGGCGACTTCTACTGCCATTTTAGCTTTCTAGTTCAGGATATAAAGCCACAATAGTGACGGTGGTTTCGCGTTGTAATTTATGTCGATTGATAGTAAAATCAAAGATGTTCAAACTGGTTTATTATTTAGGTACCTAACCTACCTAGTAATTTATGGAAACGGTTTCTTGAGTCCTCAAAACTATGGCTTTGATCAGCTGAGGCGCTAAGCACTGGTGCCTCGAGCCGAGAGCGATTTCCAAAACGTATGATGTTTCGTATTTTTGTTTCGGTTTTTAATATTTTGGGTAAGAATAGCTAAAACTCAATAAAAGTTTGATCCAGAAAATCTACTTTTTTTAGGTAAATTATGAAATTACTTTCAAGACTCTGCGAAGTTTAGTGAAGTAAATATTTGACTCGTTAACGATTACAAAATAACCTCGAGGTTCCTTTAAACTGTATCTCACAGGACCAACTCAATAAATTCCTAGTAACTTAGTTTGAAAATCACTGGTATGATCGTCTCTATAATGAATGCAAGCGAGCAATGCTGTGTCCGAAGTGTGTCGTGCGAGTGCTGTGCATACCTGCCGCGCAGTCGACCGTGCGCCGCGGCACCACACGTGACTATTCAGCACTTACCAACTCATCGATACAATTATCCTAAGAACTCAATATCCTGCATTTTGTCCCGGCTATTAGTACGGCTTTTTGTGAAAGAGTCCGGCTAAAAGTATTTCTACCGTGCATTATTGCCTGTCCAGTCAAGTGGACGTCTACAGGCTGATATGATGATGAAGACGTATTTATACCGCGAAGCAGTGATGCTCGCATTGTTGTGTTCTCTATTGAATTTAGTTATATGCAGAGGTAACCGCTTAGAATCAGGTGGGTTATTTTCTTGATAAAGCACCAGAAATTCCACCATTTGGCTATCACACCTTGAGGTTGCTGCGCAGTGTAGTGAAACACTACCTCTGCCTTCACATCTTCTATGATGATTGATATTCAATCTTAACCTCAGTAGTCAACATCTGCATGTACAAACCCTGGTTCAATCAACATATTAGCACGCACAACATCATTACAGACAATGTCCCGACAGATTCCTAAGAAGTGCCGTTTTTAAAACAAGTTGTTATTTTATAGCGTCATTGTAAAAGGCTGATAACTATTGAACCACCAAAATTGGCGAGAGATTGTAAAGTTTTCGGGTTCCGTTCGTCACGGATCTACCTTCAGGTGTAATAAACAAACAAACAAACAGACATACCGATCGATAAAGCTGTACATTCTCAGCGTGCGCTTTGATCTTTCGGTAACGCAAAATAGTATAGTTGTAGGTGATTGGGGAGTAGCTAGGTTAGTTTGTTATACTACTTACAGGATGCTATTTTAAGTTGACATGTCTAACAACAGTACTTTTTCAATCAGCAATCAGGCTGATAAGGTGGATGTAAGTAGGTACATGTCTAACAGACTCTTTCAGGCTGATAGGATGATGATGTCTTGTGTGGAAGTATTGACAGAAATTACGGCAGCATTTGGAAAATGTAATTAAATAACTCCATACCTAAACAATAAAAGTGCAATTTATATTATTTTCAATACATCACGCTTCTTATACTCCACTAAAAGTACCAAACCGAAACAGTTTAAAAAAAACCAGCCCTGCAAAGCAAACTCTAGCTAGATTAAACAGTGCCACCACTTTGGCATGAAGTAAGATAACCGTTACCTTTATTACCTGTGGTCCATCGGTGGAAGCGAAAGAAGCGGTGGCTTCCAAAGGTATTGTTCTAGTCTGTGGTCTCTATTTGGGCCATAAACTAACATTGTACCAAAGTTTTGTTTTTTCGGTTAAAGTAAGTCGTAAATTGCGCTTGTATCGGTTTTCATTCTTTCAGTCAGGTAGGATACCAAATATTTTGACATAAGCGTGAAGCTTTTATACAAATTAGTTTTTGTCAAAGTCAATTTGACAATTTACTAACTTTTTTCGGAAGTTATCAAGACCACTGCTACTCCTCTAGATTCTATTTTTATGTTGTTTAAAAACATGTTCCGTAACAATAATATTTAAACCACTATCACACCTTAACAGATTATCATTTAATTTTATTATTGTAAAGTGGGTACACAACTAATCTGTGGGTAACTCAATATTTTGTAGTTCATAAATCAAATATATAGTTTTTGTAGGGGATCGAATGAAAATGCGTCATTTAAATTAACACTAGAAGAAGTTGGGGGTGCAATGCGGAGTATTTACGCGTGCTATTTATCAAAATTTATATAAAGGCTACGGAGCAGCAGTGTTGCTTTCTCGTAGGTTAGCGAAGACTAGAAAAAAACTAAAGTGCATCCACCCGCAAGTTCAACTTTTTATTTTATTAGTACTCCAATAATGTTAACAGATGGCGTTACAAGTATCTAACCATAGCTGTAAAAAACACAAAATGTAGGAAAACATGTAAAATTTAAATACTAGGGCGTGTGTCGCCTACAATCCACCCTCTTAGTGCTGAAATGAGCTGCTAAACTAAAGGAAAACAAAACAAAACAAAATTAAGTTCAGATCAGCACTAACTATTCCGACGGTTCAAGTAGTGCGACACGCGTTACAGGACGGCGCACCAAACCAGTTCGGGTGCGTACGTCTACTACTCGCACACGACCGTCGTCGGCAGCATGGGTCGCACTCACAACTCCGTGCCGCCAGCATCCACGTTCAAGATTCGGTTCTACTATCAGAACATAATCTCCATCTCGCAACGCTCTCTGATCCCTACACCACTTCTGCCTAGGTATCAAAGTAGGTAGATATTCTTTAACCCACCGCGTCCAAAACATGTCAGTCAGTCTCTGTGCTACGCGCCATTGTTTACGTAGGCATAGGTCGTCGTTATCGTACCTACCGAATACGGGACTGTTCGAGGATGTTCCTAACAAAAAATGATTAGGTGTTAGAGCTTCAGGGTAATTAGGGTCACACGAGACGTGTGTAATAGGGCGACTATTAACTAGCGCTTCCACTTCCGCGAATAAAGTGAGAAGCGTCTCAGGATGTGGAGCGCGTTCCTTTAGTACGACTTTCAGGGCCGTTTTCACCGTGCGTATCATACGTTCCCAGGCACCACCTTTCTCAGGGGCCCCGGGGGGTATGAACCTCCATTCAATACCTCTCACGGTACCGTCCTCATAGAGTTTACTCTCATCGAGTTCCAGCAGACTCCGCTTGAGCTCATTATCCGCTCCGCGCAGGTTCGTCCCGTTATCTGAATAGATAACGCTGGGTGTCCCGCGGCGAGCGATCATGCGCCTGAGTGCCATAATGGTGGAGTCTGTACTCAGACTCTCACTGATCTCCAAATGGATGGCACGTACAGTCAGGCACGTAAACATCACACCGTACCTTTTGAGTCTTTTTCGGCCGACGGTTACCTCCATCGGTCCGAAAAAGTCCACCCCCGTATAGGTGAACGGTCGACGATTGTGATGCAGACGTGCAGCGGGCAGGTCCGCCATGCGCTGCGGCTGCGGCGCGGCGCGGCGGTGCCGGCAGAACGGGCAGCGTGCGGCGACTGTGCGTACAGTCGGACGCAGCTTTAAAATCCAGTAGCGCTGTCGTAACTCATTTACGACCAGCTCGTTGGCACCATGCATAGCTTTTCTATGGTGGTACTCCACTATCAAGCGAGCTATATGGTGACGACCATCGAGTATGGCGGGTCGCATTGTCGAGCGGGTGACACCTTCCACTTTGTCGATCCGGCCAGCTACTCGTAGCACGTTAGCGTCGTCAAGATAGGGCGTCAATGTTATCAAACGACTATTTGATAACAAGGGCTTATTTTGCTTGACAAGCTCGATATCTTGCGCGAACGAGTCGTGCTGAGATTTCTTAAGAAGAAGAAGCTCGGCCTCGTTCATTAGCTCGACATTCATGCTTGCTTCTATTCGTCGACACCGTCGAACGAACAAAAGTATTCGAGCTGTTACTCGAACGAGTCGTAGCCAAGATGAGGAGCTATCTTCATTTGGCAAGGAGTATTCAATGGCTTGAGACACCACTACATTCAAGCTCCTTTCCTCGCAGACAACGTCTGGCGATGGTTTTTTGGTGGACACACAATCCTTAGGCCATGTATCCTCAGGCTGCCGTAAAAACTGCGGTCCATGAAACCATACGCTATCGTATGTGAGCGGTGGCGTTTCGTCTTTAGTAGCTAAGTCGGCTACATTTAGCTTAGTAGGGACGTATCGCCATTCCGACACATTCGTAAGCTCATCAATTTCGCCTAAGCGATGAGCTACGTACGGCTTATAGCTTCTAGGATCGCTCCGAATCCATTGCAGGACTGTTTGCGAATCGGTCCAGAAGTACCGCTTATCGGACTTCATATTTTTATGTTCTCGCTGAAGCGAGTCAGCGAGGCGTGACGCTGTGAGCGCGCCTTGCAGCTCCAGCCGGGGAACTGACACAGGGCGGAGTGGAGTCACTCTGCATTTACTAGCTGCGAACATAATTAAAACCTGTCCGTCGGCACGAGTCAAACGCCAATAAATAACGGCCGCGTACGCTTTGATAGAAGCGTCACAAAATATGTGCAGTTCTTTATTTACGACCGACTCGGCATCACTACCTATACCTACCGATATGAGATAACATTGAGTCCAACTACCAGCATTGTGATACCACCTAGGTATACGTAGGGATTCTAAAAGTTTTAATTCATCGAGCCATAACATCCACTTAGTGTGCTCACTTGAGTGGATGCGGCATTTCCAATCAACCTTCGATCTGTGTACATCTTGAAAAATAATTTTACTTTTTATAACAAATGGCGATAAAAAACCGTGTATATCATAAATAGACATAATAATGCTGAGCATTTTTGCTTTTGTCGGAGGCGTAGAACCATCTAAAATATCACTAGGTATCTTATCAAGCGAGATCTGAAACCCGAATGAATCATCCGCAGGATGCCATATCAATCCTAAAGTGCGCTCACTTGTATTCATAGCTCCGTGCTTGAATTGCACAGCTGATTGCGCGAGCGCTTCTGCAGGGATCGAGTCTAAAACCGGTTTGCTATTACTCGACCAGCCTCTAATTTCAAAGCCTCCTTTTGCGTGAATAGAAGTTATATCGTGAACTAATTTAATAGCTGTGCTTTCATCGCAAGTCGAATGACAACAGTCGTCCATGTAGTGGTCATTTATAATTACATCTACAGCCTCAGGATTTATATCCTTGTATTTTAGTGCATTTTTATTTTTAATGTACTGAGCGACGAAAGGGGAGCATGTTGCACCGAAAATCAAACTTTGCATCGAAATAATACGAATCGGTTTATCGAAAGATTCCTGCCACAAGAATCTAAGTACATGCTGATCGCTAGGTTTTATTAATATTCTAAGAAACATGTCGCGGATATCTCCAAGTATAACAATTCTATGTTCGCGAAATCTGAGCATAATTCCGTATAGAGAATTATATAAGTCCGGTCCTGTTAGTAAATAATCATTCAGGCACACACCATTAACTTTAGCGGCGGCGTCAAAAACTAACCGTAACTTGCCAGGCTTATTTGGGTTCTGAACACCAAAATGCGGTAAATACCAAACATGATCAGCTGAGAGTTCGTTATCAGTTAGTTCTCGAGCGTAACCATTGTCTAATAATTTAGATATCTCTTTTTTATACCTATCGGCGTAATCATCGTTTTTGCGGAATTTGCGCAACAATAATTGTTGACGCGAGTAGGCATTGTTATATGAATCAGGCATCATAAAATCGTCCTTTTTAAAAGGTAAACCTACTTCCCATTGATTACCTACCTGACGTGCTGTTTTATCAAGAATTTCGACAGCTCGAATGTGATCCTTATTCTCCCGGGATACGGGTGAAATTCCTATCAAATCAAAATTAAAGGAATTTTTAACTAGGTCATTAAGTTCGCTAATTTCCTGCACATCAGTATCATGAGAGTGAGCGAGATGGAAGACGTTTTGTTCACTTACCCGAGGCTTCGAGGAGTGAGTGCGCCCACGGTGGAAACCATGGATGGTCCATCCCAATCGACAGCGTGATGCGTACAGCGAGTCCCTGTCTCCATGTATAACCTCCAGCGGCGCTATTAGGAAATAATTATCCTCACCAATAAGTAGCCGCGGTTTTACACTGGTATCGGTGCAAATCATATGCTTGATATGCGATAGGTGCGTACTATTTACGCCATTCAAAACAGACAAGTTTTGAGAACACAATTTTAACTGAGCACACTTACGTAACTTACAGTCATAATTAACATTGTCGTGTCCCGTTATTTCTACCTTAACACTAGGCACTTCCGATTGGTACACTGATAAACCGAACGCATCTGTGAACCTAATAGGACGCGCACTAACACACTCTAACCCTAGGGTATCTGCCAGATCGGCATCGATCACTGACACTTCAGCACCATCGTCCAGGAGTGCGTACGTATTCACTACACCTTTAGGGCCGCGTAATCGAACCGCGATCACTTTCAGCAGCGCGAACTCATCCGGGGCGATGTTCGCGTCGTCACTATCTCGAGCGAAGTGCATCATGGACGCGTCGGGTGCAACTACAGGTGTTGCGGGTTCCGGGGTCACGGTCATCTTATCAGGTGACGATGACGTCATCTCAGGCTTCGTCCAGTGCAGCAGGCGATGATGTGCCATGCCACAATTATCGACGTCACACATAGGTGCGGGGCACGTATCTTTATTGTGTCGAGTTAGGAGACAACAATAACACAGACCGCGCGTTTTGACGTATCTCCATCTATCTCTGCGCATCGCACGTTTGAATATGCGACACTCTGGCAATGTATGACTGCCCTTCTGACAGAATTTACACATTGTGGTATCAGCTGCGGCGACGACGGAAGAAGTGTAGACAGTACGGTGACGATATTTATCATCAGTGCGCTTTGCAGGAGCACTCATCGGCTTCTTGTCTTGCGGCTGAATACATCCGACGACTGATAACATTTCAGCTTCCAGCTTCAAAAATGTAGCCAATAGTTCCAGTCTGGACTTGCCTTCACGGATATATTTATATGCAAACTCCGTCCATCTTCCGATCAGAGTACTCGGCAATTTAGAAATAATAGCTGCTGCGAGCTCTGGACTTCGAAGGTAGTCGCTCTGGTCTAGTGCGCGTATTGTGGCCACGCAATTATTGACTTTAACGGACAAATTAATCAAGTCTTGTTGATAATTAGTAGGTAACGATGGGAGCTTTTTTAATTGCATCGTTATGTTGCTAATAATAATATCAGCTCGACCAAACCTGAGTTCCAGAGCTTCCATGACCGCTGACGGCGGAGTGTTGCCGATCAGCAAGTCAGTCACTGCTTCCTTGGCCTCACCTCGTAGAGATTTACGAAGTCTCCACAGGTTCTCACTGTCACTGAATTTACACACGCGTGACGAATCATCATAGGCATTTTTAAAATGTAGCCACTCAATACTGTCACCACTGAAAATAGGTAGCTCTCGTGGCGTGGCAAGGCGACTCAGAAGCTTATCTTCATGCTTCGATGCTGATGATTGAGTAAGTAGATCCTTCAACGTATCAGCTAGTTGTTGGATACTAGTGTCGTGCTGGACGGGTACTGTACAGTTCGTGTCCAGCCACTTCTCCACATTCTTGTGGGCTTTGTTCTCGCTGCAAAGAGACGAAGGATAGGAGCCACCAGCATCTCCATCAGGAGCGACATCGGTGCCGACGTTATGAGATTTCTCACTTTCATGGTCGACCATGGCAAGCTGGGCTTGTAACTTTTTGTCAATTAACTCCATCTGAATCATGGCTTTTGCTTCCGCCGCTTCTAATTCGAGTTGTTTACGTCGTGCAACCGACGACGCAGTAGACTTCTTCGTACACACAGTAGCCTTCGAAGCACATGTTGATTGCTGCGCGGTACCGGGCGACGCCATCTTGCGCGGTGGTACCGGCGTTGACACGTATCCTTCCCGCGACGATGTAGGACAATCGGGGCCGCGAGGAAGAATCAATTTCTTGAACTCCTTTTTCATAGGTGCACTATCCAACTTATTGGTTTCCAAAAATTCTTGGCGTTGACGGCGCGTGAGAACTTTCGAAGGCGTGTCCGACATGACGACGCACGTTCACTGGTTTTCGATCCGGCTCGAAGGACGAATTGTAGGGGATCGAATGAAAATGCGTCATTTAAATTAACACTAGAAGAAGTTGGGGGTGCAATGCGGAGTATTTACGCGTGCTATTTATCAAAATTTATATAAAGGCTACGGAGCAGCAGTGTTGCTTTCTCGTAGGTTAGCGAAGACTAGAAAAAAACTAAAGTGCATCCACCCGCAAGTTCAACTTTTTATTTTATTAGTACTCCAATAATGTTAACAGATGGCGTTACAAGTATCTAACCATAGCTGTAAAAAACACAAAATGTAGGAAAACATGTAAAATTTAAATACTAGGGCGTGTGTCGCCTACAGTTTTTATAAAGCTCTAACCAGAAGTTCATCATTATAATAGCCATATTATATTAAATTTTATGGAAAACATATATCACAGTTTACGAGCCCACAGCTGCCTCATCAATGCTGGGAAAACACCAAATCACCCGCAAAGCCTATTTATGAACTAGTGTGTCGTGAAGGGAAAATACTATAGGCGCGTTGAGTACCTCTACCTACCAGTTTAAATTTTTTCGAATATAAAGATATACCTACCACTGGCTGTTTTTCTGTCTACTGCTCAATCTTGTTCATTTTCTTTTGGTTAGACTTTACATAAGGACTCTCCATTTTCACTACACATTTTCATTTTCTTCAGCTGCAGAAGTTCAAAAATTCTAGCACAGATTTGTAAAATGAACTATCTTTCTTCCATATATACCGACTTTTTGTACAACACGTATTAACCAACGCTTTAAGTAAGCTGGAGTGCTTTACCTACATAATATTTTTACTCTGTTGAACGTGCAGTTCCGGTTATTTCCGGCCAGCCTGGTGTGCTTCTAACCAGCTTAGAACCTACTTATTAAAGTTGTGCATCAGGTGTTATTAAGTAGCACACTGCTTAGTTTACATATAAATGTGAGAAATTATTTAAGGACATTTTGTAAAAATCTGTTTACCGTGATGAATGTATGAACCTTTTATCTTGTGTACCTACTTAATTTCAAATACGATTGCAAAGAAATGTGATTGAATAAATAAATGAAATGTGTTTTTGAAGTGTTTCCTAGCTTTACCAATAAATATCTTGAATCTTTTTTATGAAAACAAGTGATGGAACAATCAAAGTAACGGAACAAGCAGATAGCCTACCTAATGTTAAGCAGTTATCTATAGTAATAGCATTTCAAGATTTTAGTTATTCCATACCAAAACCAACATTTTGATACCCCCGACACAGAGGACATCCTAGCTTGGATCCTTATGTTATATGGTGAGGCATTATGTAGACAAAAAAAGAAAGAAACAGACTCAACCATCAGACGGAAATGTGAGAAGAAGAGAGAGAAATAGATAAGTTAGTAATCTAACGTCTATATGTAATTAACCATGACCTCATGCACTGGTCCGATCACGCCTCGATGTTAATAACGGAGTTGTCACTTCATTTGATTGATTCTCATTCATTCTAATACGAGTATGTTCTTAGAAATTACTGCAGAAGAATCGCGAGCTAGTTTAT
Organism: Eulithis prunata; assembly: GCA_918843925.1. NCBI lineage: Eukaryota > Metazoa > Arthropoda > Insecta > Lepidoptera > Geometridae > Eulithis > Eulithis prunata. The sequence continues at coordinate 263,441 of OU974009.1, forward strand.
CAAAATACACTTGACTTGCGAGCATTCAAAGTGGATAAGTAGGTATTTATTTGTTTAGTAAAATCACCAGAGTTATTTATTCATTTGGCTACCACTGCCTCAAGTATATTACGCGAAAAAGATTTATTAAAAATCACTAGAATTATTCATTCATTTGGCTACCAACTGCCTCAAGTATTTTACTCTAAAAAGGCGTAAGTACCTACCTACTGCAAAAAAATATTTGTAGCTATTATGATCAAGCAAAAAGCTTTTCAGAAACGCTTCTTATGTAATGATTTGGATTCATTAAAAATCTAGATTCTAAACCTATTTCATGAGTATTTTCTAAATAGCCGCAGTTGATATAATTAAAGAAAAAAAATAAGAACTTCATAAAATCAGAGGCACAAATCAAGTACAGCGCGTTGAAGTCTTTTGAATGAACGATTCGTATCTCGCGACTGAGATTGCATCGAGACAGAAATAAAATTGGAATCGTATTGAAATAAGACAAGTCAGTATTCCTCTTAGTGATAAGGTGTTAACAAGAAGATATTTAATATACACTTCCAACTGTAAAACTTGTCTGATCCATTATCATGATTTCGTTTAAAACTGGTAACTAAATAGGGCAAACCACAAACAAAAACTAGTTTTAACGATAAAAACAAACAACGAAGCACGTTGGACCTGAATTGTTTGCAAATTTTCGGCTAAATTCGGCAAATATTCGGCCAAGTTCGGCAAAACTGTTCATCTGACCCACTTTGTGACCGTTACGGTCCAGACTGGGTCGGACTGGGTCGAACTGGGCCAACCCCGATGATGCTGTGTTGTGCAATCGTGACTATAACAAGTACTATGTATTTTGCGAATTTAGGAAGTACAGTTATAAGTTTGTAGGTCAAGTTGAATCTCATGAATGATGAGATTGGGGCGTGGTCTCATCGCTATCCATCATTTGTGAATTAGCAACATAACTTATGCATTGAGGGCTTTTTATTTCAGCTGCTCCCAAAAATATGATTAATTGTCTTGACTTCTAAAAGAATTGGATCCAATATTATCATCAGCCCGAAGCGTTCAATGTAGGACGTTGGACATTATACCCCATTTCTCTCATATATTTTCAAAAACGATTTTGAGCCTTCTTTACCCAAATCATGAAATTTGGCCATGATTTTCGTAATTTCACCATAAACATTACCCCCAAGAAAACTGGATAATGCTCTTAGCATTAAGTCCTGCTAGCACTACTTGTTTGTGTGTTAAAATAAAATAAATACATAAAAATTTAGGCCCGTATACAGAAATCGTTACTCAAGCAAAGATTCAGGTAGAGATTTTCATACTTATCCTTGAGCCTTAGACACAGAAGCCTAGCTTACAGATTTCATTGTAAGTTCCTTCTTGCTGATACCTAATTAAGTAGCCCAGATAATTATCTAATTGAGTATTTATTGTTCAATTATGCAATTGGCAAGTCATGATCTTTTCACCATCCTCCATTTTTTGTACAAATTAAGACGTTTCCCGCTATCATTAGCACCACACCTCTTCACACAAGCTCGAACAAGTCGCGAATTATTTTTTTGCAACTCACTGTATGACTGGTGTGAATCAAGTGAAGACATCACTCATTTCGACTGGTTCAATTTTTATCACCACTTTGGAATCAATCCGAATTTTATTTAAGCTAAGTAGTTTACAATGACATCTGCCTTATTTTTGTTATGTTGTTACAAAAATACATAATAGTAGTTTATTTTTCTTAGCAATGCAGTCTTCTGTCAGTATAAAATAATCTAGGGACTAATTTGAAATCGGAACATAAATACAGTGCTATTTTTAAATGCTTGTTGTTGAACATCCTACTATCAGGATCGCATGAAATACAGGTTCGCAATGAGTGAATCACGTACCCAATTAATATAAGTAGTTTCAAAATACCGTACAGCTGAAACCGAGCGAAGCGAGCAGTGACGTAGCCGAGCGGGAAGGCTATAGAAATAATATAAAACACAATAAAGGCGATAGGAGGTCAGTGTGCCGCCGCGTGTCATTAACTTCGCGCCGAATTCAGCCGCGTGCGGGCGGTCAGCGGGCGCATGAGCGGAGGCGGGAGCGGGTTTACATACACACTGCAAATATTGTTAGACTTATGAATGGGAATAGAGTAATATGCAGTTTAATGAGCTCGATGGGATATTTTTCCCAACGGCTCCTTAACACTGGCCAGTATCTTGCCAGTACATGTAAAAACAAGGCATGCAACCCCTAAGCCCTGTCCTAGTCAAGATTTTGTTGGGTTTTTAGTTTTTGTAACAATAAATCAAAAATTTTTACTTTGAAAGACAGCTGAAGCTCGTCCTCGAAGGAGGTCGCGTCCTCGAACAGGGTTGGCCGGACAAAGCGTGTATTCATACGCAAGTACTTGTAACACTTTTGTTACAGATCCGGCATGCTTACGACTCTCTTATGACGGTGGCATGAAGGAGTCGGTAAACCTGTTGAAACGCAAAAGTGGTAAAGATCTGAGACTGGATGTTGCTGGTCGATGACACTGCCAAAATTCACGCCTGATGATACAAAGCAAGTCTCAATACAATGTATTGAAAAAGCATTGTTTATGTGTCTAGTAGTGGACCTCTTCAGGTCGCTGAAGATGTTGCATGAGAGTTAATCGTATGATGTCACCTAATAATTCTTACAATAAAATTTAGTAAAAACATCATTGAAATATTAGATGGTCATAAAAGTTACTGGCCATTTTGTGAGTTGACATCGCAAGAAATAAATTAATTTTAGATTTTTTTATTGACCTTGAGCCTTATCATCATCAATCATCATCAATATATATAAAACTCTTTTGAAGCTGACAGAGAATCAATGCACAGCCTAAACTATAAGTCCTAGAGGTATGAAATTTGGCGGGTAGTATCCTTATATAGTGTAGGGGTGCACTAAGAAAGGAATTCTGAAACGTCACACTCTAAAGGGTAGAACGCGAGCAACGCCGCGGGCGACGGCTAGTATCCTAATGTAACGCATCTAAGCTAATTTAATGTTGTACTTATGCTGATGCTACTCGACATCGTTGATAAGTGAAATACCAAAAGAGAATGATTAAAACGCCGGTAGTGCGCGTATCAGCTTCCAGTGCGAATTTGGCTACAATTAGCAGAAAGTAATTAAGAACGAAATTATCATATCTCAACTCCGTTGGAAATAGACGAGTCTGTTAAGGCCCAGCCTTTCAATAAATACAAGAACGTTGTACTATTATGTCCAACTGGTTGTACTACGGGGAAGTAAGTTGACCAGTAGTGCAACCGGTTGCACAAAGAGGAACGTTACCGAAAGTTGTAAATTTTTTAATTTTTTTGTTTTTATAACAATTGAAATTACCCGTGTTAAAAATTCAGTAGTCATCAGAATATTATTGTTATTTAGATAAATCGAGCCCATTATTTATTTCCTAGGATATAGGCTGTACTTATACTACTCTGATTTCGTCAATGGTTTAGTACTAATAAGTTAAGATTAAATATAAAAAAGACACAAGGTATCCTATTTAAATCAACGGCTCGTTCAAATGACACTATACATTTACTGAGTGAAGGAGCAATTGTTGATTTTACAAAGTCTATTAAATTTTTACGAATACACATAGATCAGTTTTTAAATTGGAAAGACGAAGTAGAGTCCATTGAAAGTTCAATTAGTTCAGCCTGCTACGCACTGAGAAGCCTACGTGATGAGATAAGTTTGCCTCAGTTAAAAATGGTATATTTTGCTATGGTTGAGTCCAAGCTTAGATATAGCGTAAAATTTTGGGGTAAAAGTTATGATTACAATATGAAAAAGGCTTTCGTAGTTCAGAAACGGGCAATTCGCACAATAGTACGTATACCCCAATGGCAATCTTGCAAGGAATACTTTCGGAAACTTAATATATTGACCGTCCCCAGCCTATACATACTTGTAGTATTGCTGGACATTGTTAAAAACCCACAGAAATATGAAACTGCGGAACAGAGGCAGGAGCGGTTACTCACAAGACGTAAAGATCTTGTACCACCTTTATGCCCTCTATTAAACGTTGCTAAGCATGGCTCCAGGTATCAAGCGGTTAAACTTTTCAACTCACTGCCTACGGAATTGAAAACTGTGGAGAGTCCCCTTAAATTTAGAAATAAAATTAAGAATTTGTTGCACCAAGGAGTCTTTTACTCCACAGAGGATTTTTTTTGACAAGCACTTTTCATTAATGTATTCATAAATATCATAATCTTATTTTAATTCTATTTATTAATTTGACTTCATTTTATCTAATTTTCATTTATTACAATTATTATTATATAAAAATCAACTTTAATTTTATTGCATGAACTTTTCCTTTTATCTTGTGTACCTACTTAATTTCAAATACGATTGTTAAGAATTGTTATTGAATAAATAAATGAAATGAAATGAAATCTGTTGTCTTTCTATCTGCCAGCTAAATAATCTAAATATGTAGTAAAAGACTTAATTCATTATTGCTTTATAGAAAATCGTAATAACTAAAATAAGAAGTTCATCTATTTCGTATTTATAAATAAAGTTACAATACTTATAATTTTTTGTGAATAAAATTTAAATTTTAAATTTGCTATTATTTTTATTATAATTTGCTATAATTATTTCCATATCATCTGGGGACTGAGTTTTTATTGGTTTATTTCTTTTAGTTATTATTTTTTATATCAAGAGAAAGTAAAGTTGTAAAAAGTATTACCATAAAGTTTACCATTTTATTGCAAACCCATCCAATGGTTAATTGTAATTTTATTATTACCAAAACGATGCTTGGGTTCGTTTTTAAACTATCAAATATCAGTATTAGAACGTGTAGGATTGTGAATAATAACGAAGGTTTTGGACACTATTTAACAGTTTATTTGATATAAATGCAAAACAACAATTAGAACATGGCGATCGACGCCGGTACAAGCTTGCGACTGACTATAGGTACTTAGCTACATTTACATCTAGGTGTAGGGTACGCTCACATACTTCGCTAGTTCTAACACCTCCCCTCGAAGTCATGAGCAAATCTGATTAATTCTTACATACTTCCATCATACCTAGATTAAGCATGCATTCATGATGCTTTGTCCCATTCAAACCTTTGGTCAAAACATCAGCAGGCATTTTGTCTGTAGTTAAGTATTTCAGATCAATGATACCTTGTTCGCACATATCTCGAACGAAGTGGTGCCTCACGTCAATGTGTTTTGTACGTGAGCGATAGTTCCTGCTTTCTGCTAGTTTTATCGCACCCTGGTTGTCGTTGAATAATGTCACACAATCACACTCCATTCCAACATTATTCAATACATCGCGTAAATACATGGCTTCTTTAGTAGCTTCGGAAATAGCCATGTATTCGGCTTCCGTGCTCGACAACGCGATTGTTCGTTGTTTACGTGCTTCCCAGCTGATTGGGGCACCTGCTAATATAAACGCAAATCCAGAGTAAGACTTTCGATCAATCGCATTCGAACCCCAGTCTGCGTCAACCGCACCAAACAATGGTAAACCCGTCCTTTCATACACTAAACCATAGTCTGACGTACCTTTCAAATATCTTAGCACACGTTTTGCCGCTTTCCAATGCTCAACATTATAGTTAGTATTAAATTGACTAAGATAGTTTACAGAATATGCAATATCTGGTCTTGTAGTCACAGCCAGATACATTAAAGCACCTATCAAACTTTGATACGGATACTCATTCATCACATCACTCTTCACACATTTAGGTTTCTCTAACTTCACATTCACATCCATAGGAGTCATTATAGGTTTGCATTCACTCATACCAAAGCGTTCTAACACTTTTTCTAAGTACAATTTTTGATTTAGGTATACTCTGTCTTCTTCATCGCGAGTAAATTCAATACCCAAACAATGATTTATTCGTCCCATATCTTTCATCTCAAATGCGTTAGATAAATGCTTCTTTACATCACACAACCATGAACTATCATTCGTTGATAAAATTATATCGTCTACATAAATAGCTATTAACATCATTCGCTCACCTTTTCGTGCTACAAACACACATGGATCCTGCTGCGTCGCCTCAAAGCCAACACTCATCAGCTTTCTCACCAACTCTCTGTGCCACTGCAAACCAGACTGACGCAACCCATACAAACTCTTTTTCAAAAGACACACACTATTATCACATTCATCTAACATTTTACTCCAGCGTTTTGCTGTTTCGATAATTTTCTTATCTTGAATGATTTTTCCCTGTGTTCCAATCTTTTGGTTTGCAAGTACTCTGTGTAACACATCGTGCAGCTGATCCGGTATTTCCATAAATACTTCTTCTTCTAGTGAACCATTCAGGTAAGCTGTCACTACGTCCATTTGGTGAATCTCTAGTCCGAATTCCGCTGATAATGCAGCTATGAGCCTTATCGATGACGATCTTACGACCGGAGATGAGGTTTCATGAAAATCCTCCCCTGGCCGTTGTGAACATCCTTTGGCGACCAACCGTACTTTTTTACCAGTTGTTTTGGTACTGAACACGAATCTACTTCCAATTACTTTTCGATTCAGTGGTCGAGAAACTATCTCCCACGTGCCATTCTTGATCTGTGCCAAAAATTCATCCTCTAAAGCACTTCTCCAAGCGTTGACGTCGTCTGTCATTTCGATTTCACTCCACGTCATAGGCTCAATAGTTGCTATCTCTGCTATTAGCGGTGCATCTGATTCTTCATCATCATTATCGGCTGTATCATCTTCGCTATCTGTCGCAATGTGTTCGTTCACTGGTCTGTAATCTTGTTGCGGTCTTCCCACTAAGCCAGTACGATTACCAGTGCGGACCAGTCGGCCTCTACCTCTCTTTGAAGGTTCTACCAGCCTTTCCCATGAAACTGTAGCAGTTCTTTTTCTATGTAATAGTCCTCTAGTCCTTTCTTCATCTGGTACGTACACATTTTCTAGCGATCTTCTGGTTTTTCCTCCATCTCTTTTCGCTTTCAAGAGAGTTCTACGTTCTTCTTCTTTCTTCTCATTTACTTTGTTAGGCATATTCAGATCCACAAGTATTTCTCCATCACCAGTACTTTCTTCTTCATCAAGTATTTCCTTGTATTCATGTCGAAATGCCGTCTCAGTCATGAATTTTACATCACGAGTCACTATAATCTTCTTTGTCTTAGGATCATGTATTCTATAGGCTTTGGATTGAACATCATATCCCATGAATATTCCCATTTCGGAACTTGAATCGAACTTCCCTTTCTGGGAACCCTTATCTTTGTAGTAAGCCTTCGATCCAAACACGTGCATGTATGTTACAGTCAGGTCCTTCCCTTTCCATAATTTAAATGGTATCTGACCGTTCAACGCTGCAGTTGGGCACCGATTTCTTATATAGTTTGCAGTGTTTACTGCTTCAGCCCAAAATGCAGGAGGGCTTCCTGCTTGCCGCATCATGCATCGGGCCATCTCTATCAGCGTTCTATTTTTCCTTTCAGAAATCCCGTTCTGTTGGGGTGTATACGGCACTGTTAACCTCCTCCTGATTCCTTCTTTCTTCAAAAAATCATCAAACTCATTGTTCACGTATTCACGCCCGTTATCAGACTGAAGGTTCTTTATTTTCTTCCCTGTGAACTTCTCCACATAGGCCTTGTATTCCTTGAATACTCGCAGAACGTCACTTTTGTTCGCAATGAAGTAAACTTCACACCATCTAGACTTGTCATCGATAAAAGTAACAAAATACTTTTTCCCGCCATAAGACTGTTGTCTCATAGGCCCACATACATCAGTATGTACGATCTCTAGAAGCTCGCTTGTGCGATCAGCACTGCCCTTAGGAAATGGCGTGCAAGTCTGCTTTTCACTTATGCAGACTTCACACTCAGACAGTTTTTCACCATCTTTTAAGGTCAGGCCATGAACTAGGTCACTCTTCGACATTGCCTTCAGGTCGCGTTCATTGAGGTGTCCGAGGCGCTCATGCCATATATCAATGGGTTTCTTTACCATCTCGACATTATTAGCACCATTATGACTCATCTGAACATGGTATAAATTACCAACGCGGTTTGCACGCATATGAACATGTTTTTTCTCATCAACCACAATAGCATCATTTTTCTTGAAATGAACCTCGAACCCGCGATCAGTCATTTTCGCTACAGACAATAAATTGGTTCGTAAGTCCGACACGTAGAAAACTTTCTCGATGTCAACCTGGCGCTCTTCGCTGCCCGTATCTACTGAGATACTAACTTTTCCAGCTCCGGTAATATGAGTGCTCTCATTATTAGCCAAATTTAGCTCGGAGTCCAGCCGCGTGAAATCCTGGATCATGCCCTTTTCGTTGCACATGTGTCCCGTGCATCCACTGTCGATGCACCAAATAGGATTTATTTTATCACCAAACATCACCTCTTCGGTGGTACTCATCAGCATCGTCGTTTTAGGATCACTATCCCGTTCTAATTTTTGCGCACTTTGCTTCTGCTTATTAGCATTCTTTGTTTTGCACTCTCTCGCCAAATGCCCACGACGACCACAACGATAACACTCAATCTTACTTTTGTTAAAGCCCTGGTTCTCGGTCGTGTTCTTCTTTTGGTTGGCATTTGTATTGGTACGCCTGACAAACATAGCTCCCTGGTCAACCATTTTTGATTTTCGTCCTTCATGCTCTTCGACAATTTTCACTTTCAACGATTCTGTTGATGGTAAATCGTCTCGCGATTCTATAGCCGTACGAAACATGGCAAATGAATCTGGCAAACTATAAAGTAGTAAAATGGCCAAAAGTTCGTCAATAACTACCAAACCAATTTCTTTGAGCTTCTTTACAGCGTCAAAAAAATCCGCGATGTGCTTTTTCAGGTCATCTTCTTCCTGCATACGAGTTAACACAAGTTTCTTCAACAATGAGGCTTTCCTAGCAGGCCCGCTGGACTGGTATAAGGACTTCAACTTGTCCCATATATCCTTGGAAGTTGCCAAGCCGTCCAATGCAATTAACTCACTGGGACTGCAGGCCAACAATATATCCGATTCGGCCTTCCCATAATTTTTAATCCATTCGGCATACTTTGAATCCAATTTCCCAGGTTGCGGCAATGATCCCGTTACATATTCCCACAAGTCATTTTTCTTCAAAATAGCTCGCATTTGAATCTTCCAGGTATCATAATTATCGCCAGTTAGGGGGTCAATCTTAATAGAAGTAGCCATATCGAAGTTTCTTCAACTCCAAATACTCAAAAACATGGATAAAACAAACTTTTTTTTAAGTTTCCACGAGGTAAAAAAACAATATGGACGATTCCAACGTAATAACACGGTATCGGCACTGGGTCACTAACACAGCGACAAGTTCAGGAATGCACAAGAAATTTTGTTTACGCAAAGTTTAAATTCACTTATTTCACTGTAAATCCAGTTAATTATTCACAAAATTGTTTGTATATCACGCACTGGGTCCATAACCTGTAGGATTGTGAATAATAACGAAGGTTTTGGACACTATTTAACAGTTTATTTGATATAAATGCAAAACAACAATTAGAACATGGCGATCGACGCCGGTACAAGCTTGCGACTGACTATAGGTACTTAGCTACATTTACATCTAGGTGTAGGGTACGCTCACATACTTCGCTAGTTCTAACAGAACGTTCTACTAAATATTCTATGCCAATGTCTAGAACCTTGAAGACGAAATATTCTAAAACAATAAATATATTTGCAGGTTACTGTCATGCTACGAGATTTGAACTCGCGCCTCTTGCGTCTAAGCTGGCCGTTCGCCCGCTGCGCCACCAATACCGTCATGATAATGTGTGCCGCGCAATACAGTGTAGCTTCCTCTTAAGTTATAATTAAAAATATAATCTATAACGGTACCGCACCGGCCATGCCTCCTCTACTCATTACAATCTCACGAGACTTATTTTGATTGATAATAGTTTGATGGAGCACGCTGAGGAGTTTTCAATTGGGCGATTTTTTCTATAAGTAGGCAAAAATTGTTGACCTAGTTTGTGAAGACACAGCCACACCCATATTAATAATCAAAATAGCTAATTACTTTCAGTATCTATGATTTTGTCCCCTGAAACATACTCAGTAGGACAAACGCGAAGAGAAGAATAATATACCTATTATGTGCATTTCCATCGAAATAATCGAAAAAAAAAAACCATTTTTTCCCTATTCGCCACACCAAAGCCAACCAGGGGCCCCATGGGAATAACTTATTTCTTCCACCGACAAAAGGTCAGTGGGATAAGCGGGAATGAATGGAAATTAATTCAAAGTTGGATCATCTGTAGAATGTAAATGACGTCTTTTATTTGTACCTAGTAGGTACTGTCTTAGTACTTATCTACTAGGGTTAAATATCTAGCTTAACTGTTATACTAGTATACTGTAAGTCACACGCTTTAAAAGAGCTAATTATCTTCTGCGCAGAATTAAAACATAAAGAAAATGCGTGCACGAGTTCAGAGATTATTTTTCAGAAACCAATTACCTACGTATCAGTACTCGTAGCATGGTGAGGAAAAAACATGCGTGTACGACTTGTGACGACTACCTACAGTACATACAGTGCAACAAATCTGCAGGTATTCAAGTATTGAAGATGAAACTAACTGAGAAGTTACAGTAAACCAGTTAGAATATAAAACTTGGAGCGACCTTAACACTATAGAATTTAAGTTTAATGAGGCCTTGCGAGGGCTACAGGAGGGCCCCGTAAAGAAACCATCGTGTCCTACTTACCAGCTGACTGACAAACAACGATTGCAAGGTGAACTGAGCCTTATTGTGAAGGTGGTAGGAGTGAGAGTGGGTGAAAGTACCGTTTGTAGGTCTGTAGGCCTGTTGGTTGAATGTGGGCGACGCCGAGTGGCGCGCGAGTGTGCGTGCACGCAGCGAGATAGCGACAGGGATGCGCAACTCGAAGAGAAATGCGTCGCATTCACCTGTACAATTACTTATAGTAACATAAATATGTTTTTTAATTTTATTTTTCTTTGTTTTTTTTTGGTTAGCGCGGTATTGTAGTACTGCCTTCGTTAAGATAAAATTTGAATTTTAGTGTTGTTTTTTCTTCGATTGCAATCATAAAATAATGTTCATATTAGTAGGTACTAATTGCATAGCAACAGTTGAATGTGTAAAATACCCTTGACTAAATTCAGTTACATCATTATAAGTGCGAAGCGTCGAAGGAATCGGCATAATTGGAACAATCCGATGGACCAAAAAAAATTCGGTTGCGTGTATCCGATCCAACATCCTGCGTTGTTATTACACGGTCAGCGATTGCAACCGCCCGTAACCCATTAATTACTAACTAAATAATAAATCAATCTTATTAACACTACCTTGCCTAATTTACCGATTATTTTTTATCTCAAAGTAGGACAACGAATAAAAATTACGAAATATTCCTTCAGACAAATAAAAGATCATTTGCCTTCATAATTAACATTACTCGTAATTTTTGTGATAAATATATATTTTTTGCTGTCGTATATTTAGTATTTAACATTTTTTCGCGTTTCGTCTGTTAAGATACGATATTATTGCTCTCTCGTTATTCTGGAACCAAAGACTAGTGGACGCGAGGACGACGGCTGCGCCTCTTGCGGTGCCACGTCTTGCATAGCGGGCCGCGGTTGGCGTGCGCTGCTTGTTCAGTTGGTGGTAGAAAATTTTTGGTGGGAAGTGAGTGGGGTGCGCGCGCGCCGGCAGTCACCGACTACCACGCGCGGCCCGCGCCCGTCCCGCGAGTGCAGTGTAGTGCCACCCTTACAATACCACTGCAGGAACACAGTGACACGCGACAACGCTCGGAAATATAAACAGTGTACGTTGCTAAAAGAAAAGAGGACACTTGTAATAATAAAAAAATCAAGTGTTTGGAAATGGTTGTAATTGGCATTAAATAGTGACGTGACAGTGTATGTGGGACAGTGGATTTGGACGCCTCCTTTTATTTTATGTCTGCTCTCTTTGTAAATATTCGTTGGAATATTTTATATTTTTTGTTTTTTCGTTCTTATTTTATGCCAATCACACTTTTCCCTTTTTTTCTTTTTTTTCTCTATTGTCTAACCGCTCTGCTTACTAACCGCATGTTGGGTTCCTTACGTTGGAAATTGTTTTTGACGTGCGTCGCGTCGCGCGCGGTATCGGCCCGAGTTTTCGGCTGATAGAGTAGGAAGGTCGCGCGACAGGTTTTTTTACAGTTTTAACGGCGCCTGCGTCCGCGCATAGCGACACCAATTTATTTACACATTATGTCTTTGTTTTCTATACAAATATTATACCTAATACTGTAAATTGGCGCAAATATTGGAAAAGTTAATAATACACTTAAACTCTTCACGTTGCCAGTAACAGAACTATAAAAGCAAATAATGATACCTACTCAATTCAAACATTAGCATAGATCGTAATTACTTAGATAGCAGTTAGAACAAGTTCACGGTATGTATCTATCCATTTCATTAATGAGGTCATTACACTTGTATTATAATCACTTTGCGTTAAAAGTGATATATTTTGCGTAAACTTAACGAGCTGGTTATTATTTAATTTATCTTAGTCATTTTAAGAGTATACTCAAAATGAGGTCATACATTTTGCTCCCAAATTAATTCATTCTCATTATTTTTCACGTTGTATTAAAAAAAGCCTTAAACCAAAACAATTCACGTCGCGGAGTTTAATTAGGTCAACCTACATTATATAAATTAGGTCAACTACAAAAAACACTTATTTTTTTATTTCATTAATTAAAACAGATCATTTGCATAATAAATAACAAAAATACCTAAAAATCACTTGAACATATAAACGTGCAAAACTTCAGACGCATCCCTAGTCTATCTCTTCTTACAACCTTCTACAAAACCTTTTTTCTCAGTCCTCCTCTCCCCTGTTCTGTGGATGTACTTTGCGTTGGCAGACAGGCTCTGTTCCTGGAGACCATAGACTGAAGAGCATAGACCCTGAAGTGGTGTAGTAGTGGATAGTGAGACGCGGCTGAAGTGCCTATGGACACAGTTGATAATGACTCGGATTTGACTGCGGGAGCTGAACGGTATTCGCACTGAACACCACGGTGAGTATTCATCGACTACCCTTAGGTTTTGACATATTTATACCATCATCATAAGTATTAGTCTGAAAACGTTCTATGTGGCCTCCCCCCCTCCCATAGATCAACATCATCATCATCAGCGTTTTTTTCAAACAATGGTTTTGAGCTGTCTCCTTTCCTTCTGATGAGGAACTATAGAGCTATCGTACTCTGCGTCTTCCGGTAGTTACCATTAAAGAATCCTCTGTATAAAGTGGATAATTTTGCTGATTGCTAATCGTACCTACCTACGTCAAAACGATTTTATTATATACGATATTTAGGTCAACCGTCATTGGTTTTAGGAAGCTATACCATAATTAAGTACATATACATTATACAGGTTGATTGCATTTGGTTTAACATGCAGTTCAGATTTTTGCACTTGTCACAACTGCATGAAACTCAACTGCCAGCAGTCAGAGTTCAGTTAGTAGGTGCATACTAACTGCATCGTGATGATGCAGTCTTAATACAGTCTCACTAATACAAATATATAGAGCTCTGACGTCAATGTGCAGTCGTTTAAACTGCACCGCATCTGAACTGTACATTTTTACCGTCTGCAGGTTCCCTTAATATTCATAAACCTCAAAAAGACCTTTCCCACGTCGTATAGGGTTAAGCTTTATGCAGAATCAACTCAACGAAAACTCATTTAATATTCATAATTTTATTCATCCTCACTTCCAAATCAAGTTATCGCCTAATCTTCGTTTCAGTAATTTTGCATACAAAACCTGACCTACATCTGCATTGCTTGTTCCGTATGCCGCCTACGAGGGAACGTTGCTTCACGGCGATCCTTCTCTATGACTCATATCAAAGACATCATCTGCACTAAATAACTGCTCATCATGCTAAAACCAACCGCATTCCTCTGAGATAGAAATCAAGTTCGCCTGATTATTTGCCATCTACGAAGTTCGTAGATGTGCTACGAAGGTTATAGATATGTCTCATAGATCTATTAGTGTATAGGTATCAGAGGAGTGTCTTTGACCCTGTGTGGAAGGTCTAGTTTGACTCTTAGGTGAATCATGGGTGTCGAAATGTATTTTCGGTAATGGTTGAGATAAGGTGACGGTTATTGATGAACGTTTTGCGTTATATCTAGCTGTAATTCTATTTAGGGTCGGTCAAATGTAACTAAACAGGGTCATTGTTCCTGAAGCTAACGGACTGCAATAGTTCGTTGTTGATAAAATGAGTAGTCGTGTGCAAAATGTGTTGTTTGGACATACCTCTGACTATCTTTTTTCCCTTCAGAGATCTTAGTAACAAAAAACTCAGTAAATGTTAATCATACTGTGGACTCTATTTTACGTGAACACTAAGTCAACGATTTTCTTAATATTTTGCAAGACCGAAAGTGTCATTTGCCACAGCGTTTTTTTATTCTAAAACGAATGCTAGGGTACCATAAGGAATCATTCATTCATTACCATTCATTTAATTCGAAATCATTACTATGTATTTCTCTTCACCGCAAAGTTTGTTTCAAGCCAGCCATCTATCAAACCCCATCTAGCCATCGTCTACAAACCTACAAACTATGGCACATATACGCGAGGGGGGTACGCTGGTGGGGGGGGGGAGTGCAACTTTCACTTACGCGGCAATGACCATGCGAGTGTCAAGTGTACGACCACCGTTGCCAAGAGTAGGGTTAGCTAAGATCCCAATGCCGATGTTGATAACTGGTAGATTAGATACTACTCTTAGTTTAAATACTGAAGTGAAACTTGCGAATGATGAGAAACTGATGAGAATCCACCTTCTTCTTCCTGGTTCTTCACTGGTTTGATCTCTTTCTTTTTTTTGCGGACTTAGGACAATTCTAAAAAAAAACGGAATTGTTGATCTTAAAATTACATAGTCTATAACTTTTAGATGTAGGTAAAAAGATAATACGTAATTTTATCTTCTATTTTGCTAAGGGGATTGTTGAACAAAAGTTCCAGAATTCTACGCTCCTCACGCAGGAAAATCACGCAGGGGAATACTGGAATGAGCCCATATTTTTTGTACTCGCACAGTGATTTCATTTACTTATCAAGAGTTTTGTAACTTTTGTTATAGCAAACCCAATCACGTCACCCATCCCTCCTTACAACCAAGAATGGCTTCTTGTCTTTCGCCACGATAGCTGGTATTGGTGACTCACTACAACACCAGGGTTTTCTCGTTAGCCCAACACTGAAGATTTTGTAATCATGACCAATAGTTTTGTTTACTTGTCTGGTTAAAGCAAAGTAAAAAAGTTGAGTAAATTCAGTTTTAGTCTGAGAGATTACCTATTATTATAAGAACTTTATTTTCCTGTTAAAATCAATTTGGATTAGGAGCTAGTTTCTGGATTTTTTCAGCAATGCCATACCACTGCTGCATTGCTCTGTAGTATACGTATTACGTAAGATTCATAAATTCAAAAGTATCGAAACTGAAACCCACATTCTTGAACGTTTTAAGTTATTGAAAAAACTTAAAGACTTACAGATTCAACTTAATTATAATTCCTCTCGTAGACGTCGTATCACCTGCTTCCGAGAAGAACTGCTAGCAACAGGTACATACACTACACATACAACAGTTGTAAAATGTATCCTCGCACACGCACGCGCGGGCGTTGCCCAGCGCATGCGCGGTGAAAGCGGCCATCAGCTGACCGTTCATACCTAGGCTACCTACCTGCTAGCAGGATTCTAAGGCCTGTAATCTAAAGTAAAACACATTCTGTCTTGTATATTCTGACTTCACTCTAGCAACAACTAAACTACCTCCTCCTAAGACCGGCACAGACAGACTTATCATGATGATGATCATCAAGGTTATTTTCTTTACGGAAATATAATGCAAAAAACCGATTCCAATTTAACTTAAAAACAATAACTATAAATTACTTTTTTCGCAACAAACTCCACGTGAACGAAGTCGCGGGTCACTAATAATACTCGCACTGAGTACCCATCGTCAGTATTTCCATCATTTTCCTTCACACGTAGAGCCGCGCCTCGCCAACATTGTCTAGTCGGTGAAAGCTCATCTAACCGCCGCCAGACCGGTCTAGCCTACTCTAGTCTAGCCCCACTAGACCCAGACCTAATTCTAGCTAGACCGCGCTCCTGTGACCTGCTTTGGCTCCTAGGAATTGGCTTTACTCAATGGTCTTGGACGAATTGGGGTTTGTAGAAGACATTTGAACAATTTTTACGAATATGCTATCGCGAAACAAAATGGCTTTAAAAATGACTATTCGTTTTCGTCCCACTGCTGGGCAAAGGTCTCCCCCAAAGACTTCCTATCCCGAGCTTCCTCCCACCATCCTCTTTCGACACAAAATAAACTGAAAATTTCTTTATTCAATATTTACTTTGATTTTTTAAACAAGTCGATAGAAGAATCAACTGCATTCACCAACACCCCACACCCCACACAGCAACCACCTGATACAATAAAAGTCATCATTCATTGTTCATAACAAAATTACACCACGTAAAGATCGATAAAAACATCTTTTCAATATTCCCACACATGTTTCTTTTTAACCCTTACCTGGCGATACCCGAAATTCAAATATTGACTGATTGAAGGGTCCATAGGACATCTGCCGCGGCCCATTGTGACGCGGAGAAAGCTACACGCGAGAAAATACATCCTTTTTTGTAACATGTGTACTGGAACATTGTTAAAGATATTGAAAAGTTAAAAATGCGACTGTAATTTTACTTTTGAATATTTTGTAAGAACGTGTAATGATGGTTTTTTGGAAAGTAAGTACTAATTGTTAAACTTTTGATAAATGAACAAAAACCGCACATCAAATATGAAACAGAAGAACATCGAATGTTTTTTGACGATTGAAAGAAAAAATTGATTCACAATTTCGACTACTCGTACTAATTATTCTGTGCTAAAACTACTACTGCTAAAAGCTAAAGTACTAATAGTAGCAGTAGCACGTCTTGGCAATCATTTTGCTGTAGTTTGTATTCTATACACGACAAGCTCCAAGTTAAACGAAAAGACTTCAACTAACACGTTCTTTGATTTCTATAATTAATTTTTTATCATTTTCGTTTGAGGCGCTGCAGAAAAACTGTTAATATCAAAGTATTGCACAATATTGTACAAATCAGAAATTCTAGTCGTTGAACTGTAGAGTTCAGCAAACTATTTTTCACGTTAGATATGACTAATGTTATAACAGTGTATACTCCAACAATTGTATTATTTGAACGTACCTACCTCTAACTACTAATAGACATTATTTTTTGTCTTAGCAAGGATATCTAAGTAGAATTTACAATGCCAAGTCATAGTAAAATTGCGTTTTCCTTCCAATACGGTACTTTAATCACTATTAGTAAAGGTGTAATTTTCTTAATAAAATCGAGTAATATAATCACCTCATTTACATCCAAGACTCCTACGTTTCTTCCTTATTTTTTGCTATCTTAACGTACACCCCAAACAACAAATAACCTCAAGCAAAAATGAACAAGCATTAAAAATCCTACCCCCTAATCATGAACGTCCAACCCTTTATTTGGTGGTGTGAGCCGGAACGGATATCGATTGATAAAGCCGGATGCCGGATGCAGGATCGAGTTCGATATTTGATCCTTCAGTGGGTTAATGGAGGTGTATTATTTAATGGGAACCTATTGTAGGTGCTTATGGTGTTTTATCAGATGAAGGAAGTGATCGTGTGGGAAAATGATAAAACCTTCCATATTATTATTTAGATCGGGTTTTATCACGATACATAATTCTGTATAGAAAGGAACTTTCAAGTATTTATTGTATAGAATTTTATGCAAACGATCTCAATACGACTTTATCGTACACGACAAAACAAGTAATCGTCCATCCGATATTTTATCAAAAACTGAAACAGACAAAGCACAAATCGAAAACATAATTTATTCAAAAGTCGTACTTTATCAACAAAAGCCTTCATCACAATACAAATCGTATCTATCTAAAGATTACAAAACCTATTATTCATCCTTTATCGGAACTCAGCAGTGATTCAGTTTTTGTCCCACAGAGCCTTAGAGGGAGATGAAGTTATAGGATAGAAGGAGACAAAACACGGGCAACGTCCTGATTTGTCAATAAACTTGACCCACATTTCATTGAGAGCGAGTCTGGAAGGAGCCAGCGAGGCCGTGTTCACAGTGGAGTAGTTTTAAAAATAAAAGATCAATTAAAAAGTCGTATCCTATGAAGATAGTGAAAATTAAAAGAGGATTACCAAATGCCACTTTAAAATAACTCAATTTAAACGAACAAAAAATGGGCAAATTCTTACACCCTTATTCGTTTGTTTCCAAGCTATTAGTCGATCTGAAAATAAATATGAAATAAATGTTAATAAGATAACAGCGTAATAAAGCAAATAAATGAATACAGCTGTCACTGACAACCTCGTATTTTTGTGTCGTCGCAAAGTGATTTTTTGTAAAATGAAAAAAAATCCGAAAATGATTGAAATTAGAGTTTCAATTAATTATTTTCGTCAGAGTTGGATACGTCACAAGGGGCAAAGGTAACATCAGTATGAACGCGTCCTCTCAGGTCCTTGTCCGGTGTAACGGTGCGGGGTAACGCCCTCCGCTGTTTGGGCTCCCGACCTGACACAGGAATTAGACACCGTGTACTATGTAGATGTAGAAGTAACAAATTGGTTTACTAGAAGTCGTACACTGTCATGCCTAAATAGAGTAAAAGAGGTTGTGATTGTGACATTATTTGCCTAAGATTGTAATCGTCAGTTGCATCAACGGAATTCAATCTTCGCTTAGTAGCCTTCTTAGCTTCAGGAGCTTGGTCAAGAGTAGCCCTACTGAGTATTTATGAGTACTCAATTTCAAAACTACTGATATTAATTCATATTAAAAGTAAATAATTTTTTTGTCTTCTTTCACTCGCACCCTTTTTGAACTACCGAGGTCCGAGATTTTCATGCGGACGCTTTTCAAGCAATACTTGTTTGCCTATACCTATCATGTACCTACACGCGAAACAGATAGCAGTATTCAGATGAGCTAGCAGAGTAAAGGATGTTCCCCACGCGTGGTACAGTTAGGTTGGCGGAGCGCGAAGGCCGCTCGATGCCGTGATGCGCGCCACGTGCCACGTGCCCAGTCCAGTTACTCCTTGTGTATATAGCGTTATGATTTAGAAGCTTATGAATAAACAACCGTACCTGTTTGTGATCTTGATGCTCGTTTGTTTTTTCTGGTATATTCTTGGACGGAGGTCTAAATAGAGTGGGAGATGACCTTTTATTGTAAAGCAAATTGAACCATGTTCTAAAAGAAATAGAATCGATGAACAGTAGAAAATGGTTAAAGATACTTTACCACGAACGGACACCGTTGTGAGGCCATTAGTGCTAGGTACGTCTTTTCAAAATTGGAGGATTGAAAACTGATGTAAGTATGACCATGTTTTGAGACATCTCTTAAACTAAGGGTCGTCAGAGGGATATCCTGATGATAAAAACGCACGCTCACATTTAGCGTTTGGTGTTAAACGATGGTTGCAACCATATTGGTTAGAAAAATGGGTTATTGCAGCACTAGATAAGCATACCACACATGCCTGTTGAAAACTCTTCGTATAAATACATCAGAAATAATCGTCAAAAGTAGAAAAATAAGCTCAATAATAAAATAACATAGAACATAGAATAATAATGGCATAGGCTAGATTGATCTCTGAATTATAACGACCCTGATGACAGACATTCTCCGCTTTCCACGGCCACGCGCCATCGCGTCCGCCCCTCGAAAATATCAGTTTTCCATCGGACGGGGAAAGTTGCTCTTCGTACTGTTTACTTACAATGTTTTCCTCTATAAATAACTTTGCATCAATACTTATCCTCAGATGGTTAAACTGAGTAGAGGCGCTGCAGTAACAGTTTCTGTCGCATGTTTTTGAATTGCAACTCATAGAATTTTTCATTTTTTAGGCATTATTCTTTTCTTTAAAAACGTCTTGGTATTATTTTAAAATGCACGTCATTTATAAAAACAGAATCATAGATTTTCATCAGTATTTACCACCCAGTGACCTCTCTCCTGAGGGTTTCCCTAGTGACTACAGGCTGCACTTCAAAAGTGCGATTCAAAGTTCATAAAGAATCGGCAGCGCGCATTTGACACCTCGAGCGCTGCAGGCGTCCATAGGCCACGATAACCGCTTCTCATCAAGCGGGCCGTATGCTTGCTTGCCTACTTAGTAGTTTAATAATATATAAAAAACCCGAAAACAATTACCGAATATACAAATATTCGATATATTTGACTATTTACATAGAAACGGGGCCTAGGCCGTTATAATCGCATAGTTCGTATTCATGAATATTATTTGAATAATCCAAAATCGTCCGTATGTAGTCCACTGTTAATTGCGGGTAAGTGGAGCAATAAAAGATGAAGATGGTCAATTTTGGGTTTATAAGTCATAATAGCAGTCGATTATGATAATCCGGCAATTTATCTGCGGATTCTGCAAAAAGTGCGGATTACGAGCGGACTTCAGCGCAAGGAAACGGTATTACTTATGCTAATACGCCGGCGAACAGTTAGCTGTATTTTACATGTAATTATTATATTTTGGTTTCTATGCGGTCTTCGAGAGGGATCGTAACCCTTAACAGTTTAAAACTATGAGATCCTTTCTTCAAAACGTTCCATAGCCGCGTCCGCTTGCAATCTACAATAGCTAGAAAATAAAAAATGTCATGAATGTATTATAGGTATGGTCACGTGATTTTTCGTTCAGAAATGTATGTTTTCTAGATATATTCCAGAAATCCCTACCAGTGGGGATTTCTATCCTCCAGTTGTTAAATGTCAACTGAGACAAAACTAACAAATGAATCTTCTGCTCAATCATTGTCCCCTTATTTAGAAGTCGTAACATTCGCTTGAATCTGTCTTTGTCTTCATTTGATGGAAAGCGACGTTGACTCGAGAAATCTAGTCGTAAGAAAAAGAAAATTATCCACCGTATAATGAAAATATCCACAAACTCAAATCCCTTTCCTAGTCCGAACATGTAACATGTACCACACAAGTGCTCGTTAATCTGCCAACTCGTTTGATACTTGACTTTGAAAGTAGGTTTCGCGGCCACAAGCCAAGGGAGGGGGGATCGTCGTCTCAAAAAGTGAAATGTATAACTGTACTTCTGATTCAGACCAATAAAACATACTTACGTACAAGCAAGTTGAAAAGCAGTTTGATGAGTATAAGAGGAAAGGAAATTCAACATGCAAAGATCATCGTAAACCTTTTTTAATGTTTAGGTCTGTAGCTGCTAAAGAATAGGAATTAAAAAAAAATTGGAAATTTGGAATAAGAACGAAAAGTCACGTGACCCTTTCTATACACGTTTTGACGTTTTTTGTTATCCAATGAATGTCAACTATAGAAATTGAGATTCAATATTCTACTAAACAGTTCACTGGACACAGGCCATCATTAGTAAGAAAAATCAATAGCTTAATCAGATCTTTAGAACAGCGTTTATAAGTATAGTCTTTGATATTTATCTTGTCGATTGCTTGTAGTTTGTTTTTCTCTCCGATAATGGCATAATAATGATTGCTGTGAGCTCTTCCGTCGATTATAATTCGTTTACAAAGTAAATAGTATTTAACCTATTTGATTCGGTGGTTATTTTAATTGTTTTCGGTGTTTTAATAGTGCAAAAACTAGAAGCGATTTAAAGTCGACGAAACGATTGAATGCATGAACGTACTAAACGATTATGACCCCTACCACAGAATAGATATAACAGTTCCCTTACTAAGATTTTGCCAATTCTTATTGCTTTTCATAAATTAACACACCGAAATTCGGCCCGTAATTACAAAGGCGTCATCATAGCTGGTTCTTATAATGAAGGTACCTAAAGGTAATTTTTATTTAGTTCGAAAACTTCTGCATATATCGTATTATATGGGTAGTATTTCTCGCGAGCGTTTGTAACATTTGTCACCAAAATAATAGTCAAAATGTTGAGACAAATGAAGGCCCGCCTACCTCAATCAGTATTTTATAAGGGCAGTATATTGCAACTTGTACAATCCCGCCTACAGATTCCGGTACCTACTCTAAGATGAAACTTTCTTCGCGTGACGTCACCTCGCATCCGCCACGACCAGGATGTCTGATCGCTTGAATTAGGTCGCAGTGTTCGCGGAAACCTAAAAAGGTAGGCTATCAATTTGGGAGAAATTGTGGAATGGAATTTTTATACGTGCGTTGATTGAACAGGAATTTTGGGTTGGGGTTTTTTACGCCGAGACAAAGTGTTAGGTTACCAAGTTTCGTAAGACTTGTAAGTAGTTGAGGCGTACATTTTTTTTTTATGATAAAAGTAATGAAACAAGCTGATAGCTAACCTGATGTTAAGTAGTAACTTCTGACTATAACAATGCATTACCTCACAGAACAAGTCCAATGAGGACGTGCCCTGTAATGCAATGCACTGCGTCCATCACTCTGAGACGTAAAGATCTTGAAGTCTCATGTGCCTGTAATTGCACATACAATTAATACATAAATACATATATTAAAACTAGGTGTGCTTTGTAATTAAGTAGAGCTTGTCTTCTGTAATCAGATTTCTCACGATTTTCGGTCAAAGTCATAAAGTCCCCAGCCACTATTGAATGACAAAAGCAAAACCCATCAATGGCACAACAAAACGAAATCCATAAAACCTAACCTATCTTAGCCCGTAAAACCTCATAGCCTTTACAAAGCCACCACCAAAAGCCTTTAATGGGTTCCAAAAAAGCCAGATTGGGGTCACGCCAGTCCCGTTATGTATTACCGGGGTTCGAACCTGCTCGACCGCTCGCGAGCTATCATTGGGGGTATTTAAATATTCGGACGATGAAATGAAGGATGCTGGGTACTTTAAGCTTTAGTTTTTGTGGGGTCTTGAGTTGCTTCTTGGTATTTTGCTACGTGCTCTGTCAGTTTCAAATATAGAAGGGGAAAATAGGAAAATTATTAACTACGGGAAAGTAACTACTTAGATATTTTCTTTGTGTTATGACTCGAAATAGGACGTCCTGCGATTGCGTAATTTTGCATATAAGTATATCTTTTGAACTCTGAACCAAAAAAGTATCAAGTTAGCCTGCATTTGGCTCAAATAAACTGTGCTCAGCTAAGCTGAATTTTGTTATTTGTCAGTAGTATTTGAAGATGGTTTTACGAACGTTCCTTATGGCGGAGGTGTAGTCTGAAGTTATGAGACTATCATGTCGGCTTTATTCCTGCTTCCAGCGTAATTGATTTTAACGTTACTTTTACATCAAATACGAATATATTCCATTTGTAACTATGAAAATGTTCTAGGAAAAAAAATATTACAGTCAGTCTTGTTCTAAAATATCCTTTATAATAGTGAAAAACTTACCGTAAGAGCAGAGTTGCGAAGACGTAGTTATCTTAACTTTGGGTTAACATCGATCTTGTAATTTTAGATCAATAAGTATGAACATTACATTTCTTAACCTGTCTTATGTGAAGCCTGAGTATGAACGAACAGGCTATTAGATACTCCATTATATTGCACTAATCGTCTGAACTGCGAACCTAACTGGGCTTGCACGCAGCGGACCAACGAGTAACTAACTTAGTGGCGATTTGTGCTCCTTTCTGATACACCCTACTATTATTAAGTACTTCTAATGGTGTCAAGTACTAGCTTTGTATAATTAATAGCTTCTAGATAACTAGTAGGCAGGTTAATGGCTAGGTTTTTGACCTAACTGAAAGCTTTGAGACACGAAATAAAAATAAAAAGTGCTATTTCACACTGATGATTTGCGAGCGGGTTTTCCTCCTTCATTCTCGCCTCGATTCGATCTCGGAATCGAGTTTTTGTAGTAATTTTAACAACTACCACCAAAGCATTATTTTGAGGTCGAGTCGAGGAAAGATTCGAGGCAAAGACTGAAAATATGGGCCTAAGTATATCAAAGTCATAAAATAATCTTGGTTGATTCGAGTAAACTAAACCATAGAAAGTTGTATTTAGTAGCGTTCTTCATCAGCGTAACATTAAATAAATAGTTACAACGTAAACTCGACCGTCTCATGATCACTGCTCATTAGGAGGCAAAGGTCGCGACCCTCACCAATAACTCCACTTCAATTCACATACAAAATCATATAAATACAAACCCATACAAACGCACGCGCTATCAATATTCTAAGACGAGGCGTGCCGTTAGTTGTACTACTGAGGTACTGTAGCTTTGTCATGGAAAAAAACGCGTGTACCTATTAAATATATTGATGAATTTAGCTATTATTTCATTATTATTATAAGCTGGTATCTATCTTAGGCCCGTATGCTGATTTACTGCTCGAAGCATGACAGGCGTCATGGCTCAGTCGGTAATAGCTCTGCCTTCCGTGCTGTGGGTCGTGGGTTCGATCCCCACCGAGAACAAACATTTGTGTGTTGTAAACATAGATGTTTGTTCTGTGTCTGGGTGTTTCTATGTATTATAATTGTTTATTTACAAAAAAAAATGTATGTATTTATTCTATCAGCCATCTAGTTTCCATCGTACAAACTTTGCTTAGTTTGGGACTAGAAGGCGTTGTGTTAAGTGTCCGTGAATATTTATTTATTTATAGATTTCTGTATGAAAATCTCTAAGTACTCAAATCTATGCTTAAGTAATGATTTCTGTATTGGCATACGGGCCTACTTGAAGTCACGAATGCTACAACATAATATTTTATGCAAAGGACTTACCCTACAAACTGTAAGCACTTTTGTTTCGAACTCAATTCATAGAAAGTTACAAAAGTGCAAAAATTACAAATTAGTTTATTCCCATAAAAACCTAAAAGTTCTTTGGTATTGACATAAAAAGTACTTCATATTATAGGAAAATTTTATTTTTTAAAGCTACATTTATGTATTTACTACAAAAAGTAGGTAAAAACTGTTACAATACAAGTCATTGTACTTACGTCTTACACCTATCGTTAGCGTAATGATGTACCTGTGTGGTCTGGTAGCGGACCCCATCTGGTACCTATTCAACTTATATTTTGGCTTGTTAAGTATTGAACTTCGTTTGTAAGTTCGTTTTGTTTGATGGTTTTTTAGCAAGGAATACTAATAAAGCTTTGTCGAAAATAATAATTTGCATAAAAGAAAAAAAGAACGTGCTCCTACTGCTAACCACCTCAAACATTTTTGAACTCATAGTGGTAATTAAAGAACAGTTAACTAAAGATCTAACAATATATTTCAGAGCAAATATATTTAAATTTGATTACCAAAAATCATCAAATAAAACCAGATAATTAATTATCTTAAAGTTTATAACGGTGTTAGTGCAAATGAGATTTTATTACTTAAAACCTAGACCGGAATGTTGGAATTAGCATTTTGTAATTATTTTACCGATTACCGGTCTAACTCATTATCTCTATGAGAGTAAAACGTTGAGTATTAATATGGAGTAAAATAGAAGTTTTAAAGTAACATTATTATTAATTAGAAACAATTATTGATTAATTCGATAAAATCTTATGTTAGTATTATGTTTTTGTACATAACATCCAAACTAAAATAAAAACAGCACAAAATTTATTC
Source organism: Eulithis prunata (assembly GCA_918843925.1). Taxonomy (NCBI): domain Eukaryota; kingdom Metazoa; phylum Arthropoda; class Insecta; order Lepidoptera; family Geometridae; genus Eulithis; species Eulithis prunata. The sequence goes on from OU974009.1 coordinate 289,281, forward strand.
AGTAGATATTTTTCGCTTTCGTAATACTTTTTTTTTAAATTCAGAATTAATTTTATTCATAAAGAATATTACGACTAATACAGTTGATTTTTGACAATTCTGTAAAAACTACATTGTTAGTTTCATTCCATACAAAAACTTGAATAACATCCCAAAACTTTTAAACAAACGTCAGCCGACTTGACATGACTTGACCTATATTATTTCAAATATATCACTTGACACTGGCAAAATTGTCCTATCGAAATGACGGACAGAGGCCATATTAGAAGAGAATAAGAAGAATCGAGCAAGATTGGAACCTTTTTGGGATATTACCAAAGTCTTTGTGACTTCCTTTCATCATCATCATCAACCTATATCGGTCCACTGCTGGAAGTAGGTATCTCCCAAGACGCGCCACTGAGCCCGGCCTTCGGCTCTTCTCATCCAGTGTTTGCCAGCTACATGTCTCAGATCGTCACCCCACCTAGCCGGAGGGCTTCCTGTGTAGGTTTCATATTTAGCTATATTCTGGAATTTGTAGATAAGGGAGTTAGTTTGTCTGTGCTATGCCATAGATATGTGTAGTCTACTTCAACGTAATTAATTAGAGATAACTGTTACTTATTACACTTTGTTAACAGTTTCTTAAGAACATTCATTTAGATGCAGAGATTAATTCAATTAGTCATAACCGCGGTTGTATCTTAAATACAGGTTACACTTGAGTGTTATCTGGTATCATCAGCAGTTTATTAAAACACTGACAGGTCACGAGGTTTGAGTATTTTTGAGAAAGGTACTAAAAATGTAGTAAAAATAACCTGACTTCTAAACTGACTTCAAAATAAAGGAGGCTCTCAATTCGGTTGTACTTTTCGATAGAGTACTAAGTAGAGATCAATTTTACTTACTAATTTAGTTATTTCAAGTAAAGTGTTTTTATTTAACCATCGCAATGTTTGTTTCAAAATCTCTAACATTAAGTTAACATTCATGCTAACACGTAATTTCTGAAAAATGTGAAAATTATTATTGTGATTTTTTTAGGAAAATTCGTTTTCTTTTGTATACATTCACTCTTATAAAAATCTTCATAGTACAGTACATGCTAATCAGAGAATTTTTTGGGATGTCAAAAAAGTGGGGTTTATATTATAATAATAATAATAATAATATAATTCATTTATTTCTCCTCACAATAGGTTCTTATTATCGATTTTTATCTTAGACGGTAAGCTTATATAAAACCTGAACTGTGAGGAACTGGTGCCTGAAATAGGTTTATAAAAAAAACCTGTGCTACAGGTCACCAGGACTTCACACCACTGATTCCAGCCAAGTTATGTATGGAGAAGAACTCGCAAGTAGTAAGGGGAAAACAATGCATAACATAATTCATAACAAAAACTTACACTACAGAGAAAAAAAACTTAAATTACAGACAGGCACCTAGTAAGAATGGGAATAAAGGATGAGGTAGGTCGTGATCAGGTCGGATTGGAGAGGGGTGTGGATACCGTGTGGGAGAGAAACAGGAGGGTCAGCATAAGGGTAACTACCTACATAATATCGGGGTGAGTGCATAAAATGGAAGAAGGAACCTACATAATATCTCGGTGAGTGCATAAAATGGAAGAAGGACGTGGTCGAAGTTGTAGGTGTAACTAATTTAAATATTGTAAGCACCTACCGAACTTGTTAACAGGAAAATACGTAACTAAGAAATCGAATGAAGCAGATTTTCGGTTTTATCGTAGTCTAGGGTTTTTAGCCAAAGCAATGTGGTTCTTTTGCAAGTAGAAGCTGGTAGATGGTACATAGATAGAAGAGCGTTAACCTTGTTGTAGAGGAACGGTCCAAGATAGCCATAGAAGCCATGCGCAAAGCTAGTGTGGTACAGTTGAGCAGGACACACTTTCCCTTTACGGCGTTTATCCTTAACACGGTGTTTATCGTAAGTCAGCTGCGAGTGTTGCTTCAGAAGGGTACGGAGCAGGAAGCTCTGCCTTACTGTAAGTACATCCCATCTGATGTATAAATCAGTTGTGGGAAACCGGTAGGGCAGATTAGCACTAACCTTTAAAATCGCTCGCTGCGCTCTTTCTAGCTCAATCATGTGCGTTTTGGCTGCTCCTCCCCAAGAGGTAATACAATATTCTACTACAGGTTGGCATAATGAGTAATAAACCATTTTAACCGTCTTTCTGTCTGCAGCATGCCTAAGAATCTTGAAAATATAAATTAATTTCCTCAACCTGGAAACAAGGACTTGAATGTGAGGCTTAAAGGTCAGCGTCTGATCCATAATTACTCCCAGATATTTTACGGTGGAGGTTTTTAGTAGAGGAGTACAAGAGCAATTAGCGTTGGTTATAGGATCACACACGTGGGCTGTTATAGAAAAAGAAGAAGGCGGAAGGAGATTTGATCTGGCAGCAAATGTCATATATTTAGTCTTAGAGACATTCAATGTTAAGATGTTGCTAGCGAGCCAAGAACAAACCCTAGTAAAACCTATTTGTGCACTAGAGAAAACTTCCTCCCAACTGCTACCGCTGAAAAAGAGCGCTGTGTCGTCGGCAAAGGTAAAGATTCTGCCGTTAGTCAATTGTAAGTCACAAAGATCATTGATATAGGCAAGAAAGAGCGTAGGACCGAGTATACTCCCCTGCGGGACCCCGAAGCCTACGTGAATCTCCTCACTTATCCAGCGATCTATCTTAACCCTCTGCTTTCTATGCGTAAGATAGTCTGTAAGAAGCATGTGAGGAAGCCCTCTCACTCCCAGTCTCTCAAGTTTTGCTAGAAGGTGTTGAGTCGAAACCGTGTCAAATGCTTTGGCCAAATCCAGGAATACAGTAATGCACTTTCGTTTCCCATCAATACTCTTTACAATAGAGTTCGTGAGATCGAATACGGCGTCACTGGTAGATTTGCCTGGGCGAAACCCATATTGGGAAGACGAGAGGAGCTGGTTAGTCTCTAGGAAGCTGACAAGGCGTTTATTAATAAGACGTTCAAGGATCTTAGACATAGCTGGGAGAATGGATATTGGCCTAAAGTTATCAACACGGTCACTCTCACCACCCTTAAGTATGGGCTTAATCAGGGAGGTTTTAAAAGCGCGCGGGAAAGAGCCAGTTGAAAATGCAAGGTTACATATGTGGGTTATAGGTCGCGCTAGTACTGCACTGTATCTTTTAATTATCTTACCAGAGATTTGGTCTACTCCTGCAGTACAGTTGTCCTTCAGGCCCAAGATAAGGTGGAAGACCTCATCTTCGTCTGTAGGGAGGAGAGCGAAAGACTTACACAAGGTCTGTGAGGATTGAGTAACTGAATCTGGGTGAGTAGTGCGATTTGAGCGTAGGGTGAGTTGAGCCAGATTGGCGCCTACATTGGCAAAATAAGTGTTAACGTCATTTATAGACTTTTCAGGATCAGAGGATGATAAAAGACATGCTGAGTGGTCGACTTGTTTTTTGAAACTACTAATATTTTTAATCACCTCCCAAAGTTTCTTTTTATCATTCCCCGCCCTTTGAATCTCCTGCCGGTCGTAGTTCCTCTTAGCTTTTTTTAAAAGAGAACAACAAAAATTTCTGTATCTCTTGTAAGTGGTCTTAAGAACCTCGTTATTGGGGTCTTTTTTTAGCTTTTTATAGAGATTATCTCTGTTTCTCATGCATCTCAGAATAGCTTTAGATAGCCATGGTTTATATATGACTTTTCGCCTAGGGGTTTTAAAAATCTTAATATTATTCCTAATAGCAGTCATAAGTATGTCAATAAGAAGGTCAGTTGCTAGATTGACCTCATCACAGTTAAGAATCGATTCAAAGTCTATACTTTGTAGCGAGACATCCAGTCCCTCAAAAGAAATTTGAGACATCGGTTTAAGAGGACGGGTGAGTTGTTCGACCAAATTAAGACTTAATGCGACGCACTCATGGTCTGTGATCGAGGTTTCAAGGATAAAGCAGGTGGATTCCAGCTTGGTTTTGATCATCATGTGATCTAAGCATGTTTTGCCATGGGTTTCTTTAGTATGACCAGGAAGTAAGCAATGACTGGCTAAAACATTCAAATATTCGTTGGATCGTTTATCGGAAGTTCCAGGAGTTATGTCGATGTTTATGTCCCCGCACAGAATAATATTTTTAAAACCAACCAGCTTTGATAAGAGCAAATCTAGGTTTATATTAAAATTATTAGTAGAATGTTGACTTGGGGGCCGGTATATACCCACGATGCAAGTATTGCCTATTTTTAGCGTAAGGCAGTTCGCGTCTAGGTTCGTAGTTTCCTCATATTTTATCTCAAGATTGTTCCTGTAATAAACAACAACACCTTCATTCTGGGACTTATGAACTGTCGTGGCTATGTGTAGGTATCCATCTAGATGCGGGATATGATTTGAAGAAGCGAGCCAACATTCAGTGAGTACTATAATATCCCAGCTGAGCTGCGACCGTTTAAGAAGGGTAACAAAGTTAGGTAGGTTACAGTTTATGCTACGTATATTTTGGGAAATGATATTCAAATTATTATTATTATTGCTGGTCAGGTTACTATTGTTACTTTCATGACATCCCAACAAAATCGCAATAATATTTTTACTAAATATATATTTTTTATTGGCCATTGGCAAGCTTAAACCTTTACAGCAGCTTGATTATATTCAACATAAAAAAACTTGTTCAATACTAAAGCACTTGCAACAAACTCGATAGCACTAAAAATCACTGCTAAGGGCACCAAATCAATTCACAATCTCATCATAAGTTTATTGAACCAGTTTTGATCAAACTTCATCAACTAGTTTTGAATAGAAATTATTCTATTCAGAACGAGTTGATGGAAATAAACTGTAATTTTAATTGAGTAGCGATTATTTTTGTACATTAATCCAAATTTTTTATACCTACTTTAATTACTTTAAATACTTTAATCATTCAATTTTCCGTGCGTGTGGGGTAATAGGGCAGGTAAGGTAGGTTACCTTTTTAGATACTTGGTTAGTTCCTAAGTAGGTACATCATTTAGAATTAACCAAGTGAAAGTTCAACAGACTATAATTTTAGTTAAAAATATTTTGGTAAGGAGCAGACAAGAACACAAAGACATTCAGGATTTATACGTACAAACGTACGTACGTTTATACGTACGTTTTTTACGTATAAATGTGACAATCGCAAACGTATCGTAACGCTAGCGTATCCGAGATACACTGCGCGGTGACACTACAGCGGTTGGCAGTCGAGCTGGCATTGACGCGCAATGTAACTCGAATACGCTAACGCGGCGACTGTCACATTTGTTCGTGATAGAGGTACTGTACTGAATAACCCTTAGATATTTACCTACTCCCAATGAATAGTGAAACTGATGATCGATCTGATTAAATTCTAGCAGATTTTATTGACATCAACAGAAGCACAGAAGCGTCAAGCGTATCAGCGATGATTGCTTGTTAGATCTGTTATGAGGATACGAGGGATTTAGAACGAATTTGTGACGGTACATTCTAAAGTGAGGTATTCTGATAACTTTAGTTAGATTGCCATTAAACGGTTATTCAAACTCATTTCACTTATACCTATTTTTTATTTTTCAAGAAAACTCGAAAAAGGTTGTGAAGCTGTAACTGTAAGGATGTAAGTAGTAGATTAGTTTGTAAAAATATTGTCAAAGTATTGTTTCAAATTTGTCAAACAAAAATTACGAGGGAAAGATTCAAAATCAAAATAGCGACTCAAGCAAATCTTGAAACCATATTTCAAAAGGTACTTTTTACTTATATTAGTAAAACTTTAGGCTACAACAGCCTACTCATTCATTTTCTAATTCCATATATCAACAGCGAAAAACCGGTCAAACCGAACATTTCCATCAAACGAAGTGTAAAACGTCAGCGCGTACGCGTCGCTACGCAAAAGAAAGTTGCACGTGCACACATGCACACGTGACGCACACACGCGCGCCGCTGACGCAGTTCACACGTAGCGCTCACCTTGATCGTGACCTTTCGGTACTTGTGCGGGTGAAAGCAAAAATATTGAGCTTCTGAGCTTCTTTCGATGTAAAACCACTTTATTTTGCTAATTGAACTGCCTGTATTATACTACATTATAATATTGAAAATAGCAGCAGTTAAAAAAAATTGTCAATAAAAAATAGTTATATAAAAAAAAAAAAGAGATTCTTAAGTCGACTATCATAAGCGACAATAATTTTCAATAATTGTAACTTGTTTGCTAAACCGTTAAGTAATTTTCATGATGTTTCAGTGCAATAGATGCAAAACAATGCACTTATGTATGTATTTTTAAAAGAAAATAAATATAATTCATATAAATTATATCCTTGGATATGTCTTGAAAATTTTACTCAAAAAAAAATTATGTATGTATTCTATCAGCCAATCTAGTTTCCATCGTACAAGCTTTGCTTAGTTTGGGACTAGAAGGCGTTGTGTTAAGTGTCCGTGAATATTTATTTATTTACTCTGACATGATCCAAGCAAGTCCGTCAGTCTGTTAGACAAAATAAACGGTCTAAAAAAAATTAAAAAAACCTTTCGACCTTTTTTATTTTTTGGCGGTTCGACGGTCTCTAGAGTCCAGACTAAAACCTAACCTGAATGGAGCACCATCTCAAAGATGTTAGATCTAAAGTAAAGTCATCTCCGACCGCTTTCACTTGCAAAAAACTTGCCTAGTCGCCCATTAATGCACAGCTCAATTACTAATTCATTATACACACATACATACGGCACTCACACAAACACAGCTTGTCTATTAACATTGTCATAGCGTCAGTTTACGCATACATTATTTAGAAAAAGCTAGTTTAAAAAAAAATATGTTATACCATTCATTCAGAAAAATACTGGTAAATGAATTAATTAGTATTTTTCATAAAACAAAGTTAAATATACCTAAATTTATGAAAAAAAAAAAATCTTCCGTATAATAATTGTACTTTTTGTGTGGAGTAGTAAAAAAAACCTAGTAAAGTAATTAGGGTATCGCAATTCCAAAACATTTAGGTACGCGCCAATTACTGCAAAGCCGCGTCGTCACACACACATACACGCCACGATGCACCCTCACGTCACACATGCTCACATTGCTCACGTGTAGTGTGATGCACCTGTCTACGTACCGCACACACACACAGCTCACAGTAGGTCAGTGTACCGCGGGCGTTCGTGTATTTTCTATTGGAATAGTTGCAATAACATAATGTTACACTTTAGGGACAATTTACTTCTTAATTGCTTTCTGTGCTGGTGATGAGAAATTAGATTTAAAATTGCGTTTTGTATTACACTAATCTATCTATTGCAGACTAAAGTATTATCTATTATATTCGTAATGAGTAAAACTGTTTTTAGTGTCCCGGTCCGGTTTTGGAAAAACGGAACACTTATGGTCTCACTCCGGTGTCTGTTTGTCCGTCTGTCCGTCTGGTTGTGTTTATGTTTTATCACACATTTAAAAACTAAAACCTTTTTTTTTCTCTTGTATATTAAACTAGCTGTCGCCCGCGGCGTTGCTCGCGTTCTACCCTTTAAAGTGTGACGTTTCAAATTCCTTTCTTAGTGCACCCCTACACTATATAAGGATACTATACTACCCTCCAAATTTCATACCTCTAGGACTTATAGTTTAGGCTGTGCGTTGATTCTCACACTTCAGAAGAGTTTTATATATATTGATGATATTGATGATGATGATAATAAGTAGGTACCTAAACTTAAGGCATTTAAATAAAAAAAAACTTTCTCATCTTCATATGAATAGCAAAATATATAGACACAATGAGAGTACCTACCTACTTATCTGAGCTTTAGAAAACCGTATTAGCAATGCTGCGTTAAATGTAAAAGTTGTCAAATGGGTATGTAAACAATAGCTAAACGTAGTGCAAAACGAACCTTATGACATTGTAATAAGTGCTACGGGTTGTGTAGTTTTCTATTTGCTAAGTAAAAGTCTTGTTATACTTTTGATGTGTGCAGACGGGCTTTGCATTTAATAATGACAGATGACATTCGAGGAAACTACATCTAAAGTGTTTGAACGTGCAAATTGTGTGGATATTCAGTGAGTTTGAACCAGTTTACTCCCAAACGGGTTATTCCCATCGAACCCACCGGCCGGCCCACTGGTGGGCTATGATATCCTTTACTATAGCCATCAGAGCATGTATACACATTTACTATGTGAAAAAACTTTGCAGGAATGAAAAAGGGGTAATAAAGTTTAAAAATTTTGAAAATCATTTTTACACCCTTACTCGAATCATTCAAAACTGAAACGAGATAGTTACTGGGCTTTTACTTATCAAAATAACATTGCAAATTTTAATAATATATTATTATATGCTCAGTGGAACGAACGGGAACAAATTAATTCTTCTTTTTTACATTCCCATTCATCCATCAGTGGAACGAAACCTAGTAGAACGAGCGGGAAGGAACGGATATAGTAACCAAAGTTTTTGATCTCCACCGCCATTTCAATCGGCGATAAGCTTACATGACACTTTCGCAACTCTAAACATTTAACCCCAAAGGTACCGACCGACACATTTTTCAGCCCTAAGCATTTAACTCCAAAGTAGCCGACACATTTTTAACCCTCAATCCAACGACCAAATCTCCTAGAGTATAGCCCCAGCAATCCAAACGTAAGTCCCCGCTAACAAGCGCATACAATAGCCGCTCGTTAACAATGGGTAACTGTACCGACTTGACTCGGCATACCATTACTACTGTTACTACAACAATCACAGATCACGTAACACAGAGGCTACATAAATAAAACTCACAACATGCATAGGTATCTTAATTTAAAAAAAAAGAGCAACAACGGTTACACGTTGCAACTTTTTGCAGCGATTGAGTCGCAATTCAGTTGCGATGGAGTAGTGACACAAACATTTACGTAGTAAAACGTTCGATTGTAAACAAATTGTTCAGCGGTATTTTGACAAATACTTGTACAACTACATACTAACAAACGTAACAGAAGCACACGTTTGGAATAGTTACGTTACACCGTATTTTCAACCAACTTGAAGAAAGAAGGATCTCAATTCGGTTGTATTTATTTGCCATTGTCAAACGGTTTCAAATTAGACATAAAACAAATACTACAAAGTGCGGTATAACTGAATATTTAGAGCTTTTTTGGAGTTTTTTGAATAAGGTTGCACTTTATTTGCAACAACGCGATTATTTGCAATCAAGTTTATCAATCATATAAATGCGTGTTATATGAGCTTTTACAAAATCGCAAATATAGTGGTCACGCTGTTCACAAACGCGTGTGTATCGTTATGTATAAATCGCAGTGTAAAACCGCTTTAGCAATGTTTTAAAACTAGGTTCACAGAAAGCTCGACGTGGTCACAGAATAGCAACAACACAGTACCACTCGGCCGCTACCTCAGTAATGAATGTGTTTGTCCGAGTGTACGTAAAATAGAGGATGCTCTTGTTTGGAAATATCTAGATGTCAAAAAAGGGAACTTTTGGTTTCCACGATGGAGCTTTTCGGGGCATTGTGTGTGATGATGATCAGAGGAGATGATGATGAAGAGAATCTCTGAAGCATAATGGTCTTGAAATAAATATGGTTCCGCTATATAATTCACAAAGAGTCCTTTGCTTGTTTTGATTTTAGCAATACATTCAATTACTTACGATAAAGTCGAAGAGAACAAAATTGAGTTAGGTATTAAGTATTCAATTTCAATTTAAGTAATGATTTTATTTTCCAAAAGTACCTTATACAGGCCAAGAAAGCCTTAGGTAAGGCAGGTCAAAATGGTTAGTAGTATCGTATCAAAATAAAACATCCTATACACAAACACCGGTCGGCGCGGGAGTGTCGGCTACGTCACAGTAGCCGCGCATGCGTCACGCACTCACACTAGCACGTGTATGTGTGTGACGGTCAGGTGGAGGCTGTGCCACAGAATAATACATAAATAGTACTGACATCGAGCCTACAATTATACCGAGAGGATAAAGTAATCGACCTCAAGGGTGAACGACCTGGCGTATTAGATATCTTTGATTGTCAGTTGTTATAAGTTCATAACAAATTGTAAGAAATAAATATAAGTAAATACCAATTGTTTTTTACAAATTCATTGAATTTTTCTGCAGTAGAAGTGCAATATCTAAGTACCTACACGAAATATTAAGACCTACGTAAGATAATCAGAAAGAGATGAACCTATAAAAATCATCCTTCTCTACGTCGATTTGAGACATGTGCCTGTAATTACACCGGCATCCATACCCTTCAAACCAGAACACGGTGGTAGTACTTCTCTGAACGAGCTCTTTAAGAAAAAGCTATACTACTACTAAAACTACTCTACCAGCACCTGTGTAGAGCAGTATTTCAACTGACTCCATCTTTTTTTCCTTACATAACATAACAAATGGTTAAATAATAATACACAAAAAATGTTCAAACTCCCAAAAGCCTCCCGTCTTTCCCAGTCCTCCGTATTCCACTCGCGTCTCCAAGGCCACCAGCCACGTGCGGCAGTACTAACTGTTGCTCCGCTGTGCCGCCGGCCAATGACCTCTAACTGTAAAGGGCTATCCCGCAGGATAACGACCTGTGGTCAGGTTGGACGACCTTTGGAGGGTGGACTTTTTTGGAGTTCGATGCGCTTTTTGGTGATTTGCAGTTTGGGTTGTTTTGTTCGCTAGACGAATGGTTTTAAACGGTGGTTTAGGAGCTTCTACTTACAAAATGACTGATCTTTTGCAGTCTCTTTTTGCTGTCATGCATGTGACACTGATAGAATGTTTTATAAAGCTGTTTTTCTGTGAAATTCGATTATGAATAAGAGCCATGTTAAAGGGGAATAGTGGAATAAGCCAAATATTAAGTAGGGCTCATTTTAACGTTTCCATTAAAAAAATTTAAAGCGGAAATTATTTGATTATCTGATTTACTAAGATTTTATGACCGAAACTAGCCGTCGCTCGCAGCGTTGCTCGCGTTTAGAGTGTGACTTTTCAAAATTCCTTTCTTAGTGCACCCCTACACTATATAAGGATACTACCCTCTAAATTTCATACCTCTAGGACTTATAGTTTAGGCTGTGCGTTGATTCTAAGTCAGCTTCAAAAGAGTTTTATATATATTGACTAGCCGTCTCCCGCGGCGTTGCTCGCGTTCTAGACCCTTTAGAGTGTGACTTTTCAAAATTCCTTTCTTAGTGCACTCCTACACTATATAAGGATACTACCCTCCAAATTTCATACCTCTAGGACTTATTGTTTAGGCTGTGCGTTGATTCTCAGTCAGCTTCAAAAGAGTTTTATATATTTAGATAAAAAAACCTTCACTGTGTCAAATAAGAACACAAAGTAGTTGAAATAGTGTGTAAGTACACTAAGCACTTGACAATCGAAGTGTTTCTAGTACCTACAAACTATCGATCGCAGCCATGCAACCCCGGCACATAACGTTGGCCAACGTTGCCAAACGCACAATTAGCCTAAATATAGTAAACTGTCACAATATATAAGTAATGCAACGAATATACAAAAATACTTATCACATTTACCTTTGTACATTTATTTATTAGAGTTATTTTCGGTCACGGTTCTATTATTTACGGGACATTGTAGTACATATCAATATATCAATATCATCATCAATATATATAAAACTCTTTTGAAGCTGACTTAGAATCTAAGCACAGCCTAAACTATAAGTCCTAGAGGTATGAAATTTGGAGGGTAGTATCCTTATATAGTGTAGGGGTGCACTAAGAAAGGAATTTTGAAAAGTCACACTCTAAAGGGTCTAGTACGCGAGCAACGCCGCGGGCGATGGCTAGTAGTATGATAAGAGATGGAGCTTGCTTGCTTCAGCACAGCAGTCAGCCTAAGCAATGCAAGTTGACTGATTCAAGACTTAATTATGAATTAACTTAAAATCACCTTATTCCGTTGCTGTTTGATTCGTTTCTTTACAATTTACCTTTGCCTGAAAACTCCTAGTTAAGTAGTAGAATATTGATTAAGATTTCGGTTACTTGAAAATAGTTTTTATGCATACGTTTTCAGAATATTGGTGATTATTTAACTACTAGAATTGGCTTTATGGCGTAGTCAGTGAAAATTGAAACATGTGGCTTGAACTTAGTGTTCATAACACATTTTGCAACTATTTTAGTACAAGGTGTAAAACTCTGTAAAAATAAAGACATGTTACAAAGGGCAATAAATTGCAACAATGTTTATTATCGATACCATAGATAACACAATAACATTGTAAACTGCGAGGTACTTTTTGTATACACTTACAAAAATTATGTAAATGTGGTAGGTGTCTTTGTAAACGTATCCTTTAATTTACATGAAAATAGCGTATTGTAAGTAAAGTTACTGTTATTTCCTTTTATGGCTGAATGCCTTTATTTATTAGATGAATCTGCTATTTAAATTTTGACTTTTAGAGTTCCGTCAACAATACGATAATCCCTCTTGCACAACATGGCCATGGACCTTCTCGTTGTTATCTGTCTGTTTGACGAGAGCGTTTTTAGCTTCATAGCTCCGAAACATAATGATCAATTCTAGATTCATACGTAGATAGGTACCTACTGTAGTGGTTTATTGTGAGACTAATTATTATTTTTGATATAAGTAATGGAACAAGCTGATAGCTCACCTGATGTTAAGTAGTAACTTTTGCCTATAACAATGCATTACCTCACAGAGCAAGTGCAATGAGGACATGCCCTGTAAGGCAATGCACTGCGTCCATCACTCTGAGACGTAAAGATCTTGAAGTCTCATGTGCCTGTAATTACACCGACGCCCTTACCCTTCAAACCGGAACACAGCAATGCGAGCATCGCTGCTTGGCGGCAGAAATAGGTACGGTGGTAGTACTGAACCCGGACGAGCTCTCACTAAAATTGCGTTTTTATCAGTTTAAAAGTTCTTTACCTTCTTTTGAATAAGATCTTTACGGCTCTCTCGACATTTTAGCGCAGCAATAGATTTATCAGGCATTTTAGATAAATGTGCTTTAAGAGACATGAATTTAGAGTATTCGGTCATAAACCATGCTATTTTTCCTCAGCACCTTGTTGTACCCAAAAGGCTTCGATTCGTAAAGCCGAGCTCATTGCTAGTACATCCACTCGTGCGCATACCACTCCCAAAAACCCGTTGGCCCCCTAACGGGACTGACAGACGGACAAACACTTTTATATTAGGCAATTAGGATGAGGACCTTCAAAGTGCCGACGTATTGTTGTTTAAGCTAAGTACATGTTTGTTTGGGTAGGCAACAGCTTTATAAGTAGGTAGTGTAATTGTACAGTTGTTAGAGGCCTGTGAAGTTTTTTTTCTAATACTTGTTTATTAAAAAAAGTTGACCGAATGAAGCGGCTGAATTTAAAAACGGATGCTTCGAGAATAATTTGAATCTTATCAAAATTATTAAAAAATAATTTTCCTGTAAAGGCAGTCTCGACAAGGATTTTACAACAATAATTCTGACAAAAATAAATTAGATTGAAAAAATAAAAGAAAAACGTTAATGAGACATCCAGCCGAGAGCTTATTTCTCAGGGTGTTCATTACAGTCGGCGTCTTTTGGTCATGCTCATTAGTTAAGGCTGCCACAACTGTCAACACGTAGTTAACATTAACAAGCATAATACATAAACCACGTGACACACTAACCGCAGACAGCCTACCCCTACCAATGCCCAAAACGGATTCACAAAAAAAATCGTATCACGAAAATTAATTTTTAGGCCAACCTACACTCGGCGCCCGCATCGAAATTTGTCGCGCGTCGAATGAGACGGAGAACACGATACAAACGAGAGTGAAAAGGACAGCGGCAAGCAAAACAGGGACGACTAACGGTACACATACGGAAGTGTGTCAGTGGCGTAAAGCAAGCCGCGGAATCATAAAGGTGCAAGCGCCGACAGCCGCATAGTGAAATAGCAACCTTGACCCGCGGTGTTACGATCGGAAGTTGAATGGCAACCGATATGGTTTTCGATTTTCACGGTGCTGATTCACGACAATAGAAGTATGTCCGCTCTGTTTGATGATTACTTACTGCAGTCCAGTTTTAAACCTACCTCAAGAATATATTAATGTGCTCTTCGGTTTTACGTACGAAACTAATTATTATGGATTACATTTTATATTTTTTCGGGCTTATTGCGCGTCTGTTCAAATATTTTTTTGCACTACTTGTAACTACAGACTACATAAATAAAATAGTCGAAAAAATTTGAATAACATAAATTAAATACCTACGCATTTTTAAATGTGTTTATAAAAAAAACGTTTTAATATTATTTTTCAGCCTCGATTGTCTTGCAAATATTATTAAATAAAATATACTTAGTATGAAATAACTTCAGTAGTAAGAAGCATTTTACCAGTGAGTTGTTTCTTTCTTCTATACGGAGATCCTTTAGCCGCAAATTTTTGAAACCAAAGCGCCAATTTCAATAAGTACTTTAATTTTTTGTAAAAATTCAAAAAACTGGGCATTATAATCTTATGAAAACTCGTGTAGCCATTTCTAAAACCATCAGAGTTTATTAATTTGTATTTGATTTACAAACAAAGAAAGTATAATTCTTTAAACAGAACAACCAGCTAATGATGGAAATAGGCCGAAGCTGTATTTCTGAGACAAAGTGAATTTCAAGCCATTTCCAATTCAAAGTGACCCACTTCAGCTGTCTTGCCAAGTTGCCGCATAAACAATATTTTGGAGCAAACAGCGTGTTATGACAAACTTTCACTATGACGAATCAACAGAGCGTGTAATAGACGTGACATTTCTAAGAAATTCGGAAGAAATTATAATTTCTCGAGATTTAGCCGAATCGGTGACCGAGACTGATGGTAGAGGTAAGTAGGTGACATTCCAAAAACTGGATGACTTGCTGCAAAAAGTGCAAGTGAATAATGTAGTAGTTACTTTCGTGAATTAGATTATCAAACATGACTTTTGAAACTGGACTTGTGATTGCCGTAGGTACTCTCACCAGCACACCTTTGCTTATTTTTACGTTTTAACATTCATAAGTTGGTGATGGATCTTATCTGATGTCATGGTGATTGGAGCAGGGCTTGGTGTTTTCGTTCTAAAGTTAGTCAATCTCTGCATTTATGCGAATGATTCATAAACTTGTAGGCATTTTTGGATGCCATATTATTGGGCGGCTACTGTAAGTTATGAAAAAGTTTCTGTTTTTAATATATTTAATTATGACTATTCAACCATCGAATAGGTATTCAATTACTTTTTGCGATCTACGATTTATTTTGCATACCTAGTTCATTATTAAACAAATAGACAAATTCGTCGTACTGACTTGATTTACATTGTACGGAACCCTAAACGTGATATTTTCTAATGCATTATATCTAAGCATTGACATTTCCTAATATGCACTTATCAAAAAAGCGTTTTTGTACTAGTTGCAATCACCTGGTTTTTGCTTGTTGCGCCACGCCACGGGCCGTCGACCCGCGCAATACCGATTTGCAAGCAGCCTACCCCCAAGGCCACGAACTTGGTACCGAGACAAATTTATTAAATACCAATTTTCAATAATTTTTTGCCCAAATTGCAAGTCGCGTATTGCCTAACTGTGCGTGGTTTGTTACTATGGTTTAAGTGTTGAAAACGGGGGCGTTGAACTTTTAAATTGTCCATTTAAAGTCGATATTTTTTTGTTACTTTTGTTGTTGCTAAAAATTAATCAACTATTTGTCAACGACACATTGCGTTTTGTAAAAAAACTTACATAACAGAATGAGAGCCCTGGATATCCGGCTCGAAGTTCTCCAAATCTGAAGTTTCCCGGAGGTTCACTTCCTATATTTTTTTACAAAACTATTAAAAATAAAGCTTACCGTAAATTTTGTGAAATTCTGAAAATGTACCTTCTGAAAATAAAACGTAAAAGCTGTATTGAAATCGCGTGACCTATCGCTTACAAAAACATTCATTGTGATTCGTTTTGCTGTAGCGGTTGTAAAAATGTGAACTTAGCAAGAAGGGCTTCCACACAAACACAACAAACAGTTGTTACAAAGATATTTGGATAGCAACAGACTGAGTTCGTATGTTAATCGCGTATCGAACTTTGTTGCTATTTACAGTTCGCGGCATTGTTAGAAAACACGGTCAATAAAGTCTAATAACTCAACTAATTGTGCATCACATCTAAAACATGCAAATTTCTATTTTGAACGCTACCGCTACCTGTATAAATGTGATTTTGATTTGTTTCAGCGGAAATATAGTCATAAGTTGAATCAAAATATAATGTATCACTAATATCCTCATATCATGAGATATTTTGTAATATTTTAGACGTACCAATTGCAATGATAAATGATGCAGGATTGTGATTAGTGGGAATGTCTGGAAAAAAAATTCCAGAAATCCGCACTGCTACGTTGTAGACATGCTACGTCGTAGCAGTGGGGATTTCTAGAAAAATACTAAATGCAATGGTAGGGATTTGTGGAATATATCTGTGAAGCGAGCTACTGTCTCGAAATGAAGACCACGACCACTCTGTCAAGAGTGTTACGAGCAATAATACCGTAGCAAGGTAGAACTACATTGCGTGGCATGGCAACACGTAGCTGCACGCCAATTGCCATTTGCCACTGCCAAGCATGCAGTGTAACCCAACCCTTCACTGAGTTTACCATATACTCACAAAAGTGTAAATAGGCCATAAGTTGTATGGTCAATTGACTGGACTTTGTCAAATTAGTCAACAATAAGTTACGAACAAATCAAGAGCGTATTTTTTATCATATTGTTTTAAACATTGCACTACGAAAACCAATTTAAATACGAATGAAGGTTTAAAGTTACCTACTCTAAATAGGTTTTAGCAAAAATCATGATCATTTTGAAACGAGACCTCATTAGCCTGGCTAGAAACACAGCACGGTTGCCTGGTGGAGCGTGGCGGCTAGTTAGCGCCCCCAGCGCTTGCGCACTTTGTCTACTCCACTGCAGTAGTACGCGACAACTAGCATCGCATGTTTCATGCCAGCTTGCAACCGGAATACCTAGCACTGCAAAATATGGACACGTGACAGCTTGACGCGTGTCAAAGCTCATATGTACTTTAAAATCACAAGCATATTTACGGAAATCTCCTGAAGCAGATGATAACTTTTATTGTGGCCGCTATAAGAATTATATTATGACTCCTAGCAATCGAAGCTTCGGCCTCTTGCAGGCCATTATGCTTACGACGTTTCTAATCGATATACTTACCATCTAATAAAGTACCTGTCTGTAAAGTGCGATTGTCAATGCTGGCTACTGTACATTTATGTTTTTCTGAACTAGAGCGGTCGAGATTGGCCAATTTTGGTTTAGTTTGACAGCGTGATCGTTTTTTGTCTCGTGCTTTTGCATGAGCGGTTGACAACTGTCACAAATAGTTGGTCTCTTTGCGTTCTACAACCAAGCATTGTTATGCATAGCGAGTTTCTGGTTTACTAAAACATGACTAGCAATAAAATTGTTCTTGCGTTAAAAAAATCAGTAAATTAACATATTTGTTTGTTTGTTCCAGATAGCTTGCAGGGTGGCGACGTCCAAGTATGGCGGTGGCGGGGTCTCCATGGGCGGCGGCGGCACCGGCGGGGTCGCGGTGAGGCGCGGCATGAAGTGCTCCGGCGTGACGTCAGGCGACGAGCTGCTGCTGGGCGCGTGCTGGCTCGACCCCAAGCTCGACGCCGCCTCGCCGCCCCCCACCTGCCAGGAGCTGCTTGACTCGCTCCTGGCACCTCCTCCCTTAGCTGAACTTAAACCTTTACCCCCTTTCACCGGCTACACCGGACATCTCTCCATCAACGGCATCTCCGGCCACCACTACCACGCTATCGCGCAACGACTTCCTGAAGAGAACAATAACTACCCGACGCAATCCGGCTACGGCGACCATGATGTAGTCTCGTCGTCGACGTGCGCGGCGGACAGCGAGCCGCCCGACCTGGAGGATGTGAAGCCCTTTCTTGATTCCGACTCTAAGCCCTTCGAAGGCAGTGGCAATGCGGACTCCTGTGCGGCGTCCTGCTCGCCGCCGGCAAAGCTCTTTGACGATGCGAACAATAAGGAAATGTACGACGTCAGTTCGATCGAGGATCTCGCGGCAATCATCGGTTCCGCCATCGACGTCACTGTACCATCGCAACCCGAGGATCCCGACAGAAATGACTCAAGAGATAGTTGGATGGACATCGAATCTTGGTTTCCGAGTCAAAACGGAGAAAAGATCGTATCCCAGGACCTGACCGAGTTCGGCTTGCCGAGTTCTCCGCCCGTATCACAGAACCATCACTCGAATATAGACTTCAGTTGCAAGGAACAGCATTTTTCCAAGAGCCAAGAGTTTTTAAAAAACAATCTCAGTCAGGCGGGCTCGACCTTGCAGACGCTTCTGACGCACGCCGGCTACATGCCGCTTCTGCAAAATAGATTACAAAACGGTCCTCCAGTGAAACAAGAAGCTCCCAGTTCAACGAGCTGCTACGGTATGGATGTGATCTCCACCTCATCGCCTCCGGGCAACGCGGTGTCCACCACCGACGGTGTCGGAGGACTATTGAACGGGCGATACTCACACTACTCCCTAAGTCTAAAACCGGATGGACTATGCAGTCCCGATAGGTTACTAGGCTACCCCCACGCGCATACCACGACTGTCACGCCGATCAGCAAGAGCAAACGAAGTCGAACGAAGGCGAAACAGAACAGCGGCGGGATGCACGGCGGGGGCATGTCCTTTCAGTCGGCGACAGCAGCGGAGCTGAGCGGCCTGCTGGGGAAGGAAAAGCCGGTGCACAGATGCGGCATTTGTAATCGGGGGTTTCTGAACAAGTCCAATATAAAGGTGCATCTGCGCACGCATACGGGAGAGAAGCCGTTTCGTTGCGACGTGTGCGCGAAGGCATTCCGTCAGAAGGCGCATCTCATAAAGCATCAGCAGATTCACAAACGGATCGGGAGGGACTGATAGACACTCCGCGAGCTCAAAAAGCATTTTTTCGGTAGTAAGTTGTGTGCGTGACTGTGCGAGTGAACTTCTGTACATTGTGTACTCTTTAGTTAAACTTCTAACCCTTTAGCGTAACATTCCTAAGGACAAGTGCAATGTTAACTAGTTTTAAGCTGTCTTCAGATTTATTGTAGATATCGTAGTTTTTAGTTACTCTCGTCGCATTCCATTAATTTATCGGACTTTGTAAAAACTTTCTTTTTATTTTACTTTAGTTCGCTTGAGGACACCTTGAGATAATATCTTATCGTAATTGTGCGTTTATGCGAGTTACTCCGATTACCTATGTATTAGTCAAATTATAATTTTATCTAGTAATTGTTTAGAAATGTAAGAAACAAATATGACAAAGCTAACGAGGCTAAAGCTAACAGATTTTTAATTTAATTACTAATCTACTTTTCAATTAATTATGTCATATACATATATCTAATTGTAGCATTATTTTCATTTCATCCTATAAAACTAACTCATACATTACTAATAACTACACATCAAATACCTCACTAATAAGTCACAAAATGTATATAAACTAACACATTTCAAATAGATTTTTTCTAATAACCTGTACTTTTCCGCCTTCCATATCACAACAAAATAAATAAAAAATATCACAGACATTACAAATGTGACGTATTTTGATAAATAAAACATAAAATTCACATTTATCAGTTTCGAAAAAAAAACCGCTCAAATTAGTGCTAAATATTGAAATCTCATAAATCGGTGCATGCTTAGAAAAATTTAGATATAAGGACCAAAATTATTATAGAAATCACAATCTACTAACTGCGCCCAGTATATTACGTAATACATAAAGTAAACAACCAAAACCACTACTTAATTTGAATAAGTTTATGGGTTTTTTAAGATAATCGTGAGGGCCCGTGCGCATCCATTCATAATTTATTTATCAAGAGAAACCAACTTCCAGATAAATGTCATGAAAATACAATCATTCTTCGATATACTCTCATTGCCAGAAAACAGACAAAATGATATTTTCTGAAAAGATCCTTCAGTCAAAAATCCTTCTCAAATTAGTTCAAGGAGGTGCGCGCACGCACCCCGGCGGAACCTCTCGCCGGGAAGCGCGCAGCGGATAAGATCGATATAAAGAAGTAATATCGATCCGTTTGCGCAACCGCGGGTTCCTCCTAATGGCCGCGTGTCTGACCTAGATATACCTACTTTACCGATACGTTTGTTTGATACGCACATTTTTACAAGCTCCTGTGTGTTCAATAGTTTTAGAGTCATCAAATGGGAGCGTATCTTAATGTAACTGCAGATAAACATTTTTGAAGAAATGTTTTAAGATATACTGAAACAGTTTTTCTATTAGGTATTCAAATTAAATGTTTTTTTATTGTATTATTTAGTTAGGTAAACTTTTCATACATCACATAAAAGCCTTTGTAATCGCTGGACTAACAATGATCATTATGCTTTATTCACATTGTATTCCAAAAACGCCTAACATTCCACGCACAAACCTCTCATGTATTTGTTATTTAATTTATGAATGTTGGAGTTGATAATCTCGTCTGGGCCGGCCGCTGGGGCTCCGGATCCGGGCCGGACCGAGGCCGGCAGACGCACTCGCCGTGGGACCAACGCGCGTCTGCGAAACGCACGTAACAATGTAACATTGAGCTACAGTTTTACCTCGTTTGCAAAAAAATAAACTAGGTTAATAACCATGAATAGTGTGAAATAATCACAATTGATTGCATTTAAAAAGAAAGCAAACTAGATTCTATTTTTAAGCTTTCTCTTGTAAAAGAAAGGTTACGAGGCCACTGCGTTCAACGATCAAAAACGCAGACAACATCGCTTTAAAATTCACATGAAACGCTGAGCAAAGGTCAGCGGTTGCCAAAATGGAATCGCGACGTGTTTCGCACGCTGCGTTTCCCACCGCGCGTGTACGTAGATCTTAATAAAAGTACCTTTTTATAGAAATAATTTTAGAAATAAGTATTTATTGGTGAATATATTTTTTGTAACTTTATTTGTGTTATAAAGCCTTCCACAATTAGCTAGAGTAAGTCTCTCATAATAATTAGTTTAAGAGAATGTTATTTTTCAAGAGGTTTTCCATTATACCTAAGTAAATTGTAAATTAATGTAAAATAAATTGAGATTTTTGTTAATGATATTTAATACGTTTGTTTTTATGCAATTATGACCTGGTTAATCGAGTGGTAAGAAAAAAGTATAATTTCTAAAAAGGCTTTGAAAGAAATGTAGGTCGCATTAGACATCGATCTAGCAAACAAAGGTGCGAACTTCGAGTGAGATCCGGCGAGCTCGGCTCGGTTCACACAACACACGTAATGTTCCCGAGCTTTTCTGAAGAAAGTCGGATGTGAAAATTGTCATAATGCACACACAAACGACAAATTGGCTTTTTGCGGCGTCAAGTGCGCAAACGCAGGGCGCGAGGAGAAAACACGCACACAGGCGCGAGCGCTCACACGGACGCTCGTGATTGTCAACCGCGACACACACTAGTGCAGAGTAGAGTTGGCAGAAAAGTTGTAGCAATAATTTAATCTGTAAAATGATTTTGCGAGGTTGTGTAAATTGATTTGCAATCAGTCACGGTTGATGTTACAATTTTGGCAAGATAGTTATAGATTTGCAATAATAGACAACACAAATAGTTATTTCAAAAGTTATATAAACGTGATATCCCTGCGTCGATACACAGAGTCAAGTGTTTTTACAAAACTACTGAGTAATTAATTCACTATGTCAACAATAAAGTAAAAGTTTCTCTATTACTAAAACAGTTTTTGCTCTTTTGAAAATATCTAAGGTTTCAAAACTATACGTAGTAATACTTTTTGACTATTCCTAAACTAAAAAAAAATATCATATGAGTTGGCCACAAACCCTAGTAATCGTAATATTCTTAGAGAAAAAAAATATTGCAATTTTTTTTTTATTGTAATTAAATATTTTATGGACATTTCACACAACGCCAATTAGAACCTAACCAAATAATAATTTCAGTTTTATTCAGAGCGGAAATAAAAAAACAAATTGACAAGTATGTACTTAGTTCTATTCAAAAATTAGTATTTATACGCTTTGCCTGCCAACCGTACTCAGAGAGATTCTTTCACCAACCTACTTCCAGGGCGATTTCACCGCAGTACATGGCTCGGCATCGTGATTTATCTGCAACTAATGAGCGGGGGATATAGGTGACTATGCTAATTTTGATAAGGATTTGATGAAGTTTATTAAGCATGTGATTTATGGCATAGATGCGTGTTATTGGTTGATTGATTGATATAATAATTTATGGGTATTTTTTAAGAATAGCTCGCGTTGTGTGTTTGACTTTTTGACACCTGATTGAGGAAATACAAACAAAATTATGTGCCTTGGAAAGTTTATCGCCATAAAACCACCATAAAACAGTCAAATCAAATAGGTAAGAGTATATTAGAAGGGTTTTTCCCATTCGAACTTGGACTCCTAATCGACATAATATATATAGACATGACTATTTCAAATTTTTCAAGTCAGTTCAAGTCTTCTAGAAGGTTAGATGTAATTATAGACTAAATCATAGACAAAGTCTATTCTTTTTTTGTGGTTTGATTTCTACGACAAAGTTGGTAACTAAATTCGTAATAGCCGAGTTATTCCCTAAAATGGTAAGTTCATTTTCAAATACTAAGCGCGTCATAATGACCTTATATGTTTTCAACGAAAATACACTTCTATTATTCGTAAACAGCTAGGTACCCACATGGAGGTCACAGCGAAAGGTGAGCGTGACCTTTGCGAATATCAAGTGAAACCTCACAGTATGTGCAGTCAAGTTCCTTGCCCTTCATACTTGAACTTAGTGACAGGAGGTGTCAAGTTAGAAGTTGTGATAGTACCTTTTCAAACGTCCCAGTTGCCGGGTAACCGCTGCCGGGTGCCCGGCAAACCGGAATGTGAAAAGAGTTTGACAAGACGTAAGAAAAGTTTATTTTTTTTAAGTGTTAAAAGTAATGGAACAAGCTGATAGCTCACCTGATGTTTAGTATGATGTAAAAGTTACAGATATTGTAGTTGAGTTATTTTTATGCAGTATTTTCTCATATTACAAGCTTTGCTTAGTATGGGACTAGAGGGCGTTGAAATGTCCATCAATATATATTTATTTATTACCTAAAAACCAAAAGCCAGTAACAAGTTTTCTAGTCGTATGTATTTTCTGGTGAGTATTTAATATTAGACTTGGGCGTAGATGCAACAATTGTTTTTTTTTATATTCAATAGACCATCTTTTAGCATCGATCTCACATGATGGTAACCGACGATAGGTAAGGTCCAATAGTATAATGTGGAAGAACCTAACCTTTGCAAATATCAAGTGAAACCCCAGAAACCTTTAGTAGTATAGCACAGGCAGCAAGTTATTGTACAGCCGCGCCTTACCTTGCCCTTCATACTTGAACTTGGTTAACCTGCCTAGGTACAAGTCACAAGTTCCAAGCGTATATAAATTGGATATTTCTTATTAACATAGCTAACTCCTTCAGTTCAATAAGGAAGTTGTTTTAGTAAAATCTAGAAAAAAAAATCTTGTTTTGGTATTTTGTAGGAAATTGCAATGATTTTTAGGTATAAAAGATTTTGTTATTGGAATTAACTAAAGATCTCATAAAAAATACAGTCATGTTAATTAGAAAAATAATGAGCTTTTGATTTTGTATTCAAAAAAGAGAAAGTATGTTTTGAAAACTCGTTTTAATATTTGCATACAAAAGACATCAACGCGCTCGCGCAACTTTTAAACATCAATTTTATAAATTTAAATGTCAAAAATATTTCCAATTTAATAATTTATTGCCAAAATATTCGTTTTATTTATTAATTTTGCCAGACAGTCAAGTTTAATTAAAATTTATTTTTAATTTTCCGCTCGTCTCTCGCGTCTTTCACCGCGACCTTTGACGACTGAGATTCTGGGTCATAGTGATTAATTTCGCAGATTCGAATGCTCGTGCGCATGCGCATGCGTCAAATGAGCTTGCCAGAACTATACTGACATTCCTCTAATTATCTTTAGATGACGATTGATCTTTCAGCGCTATCTCAATCAAAATAAAAACATCCTTTTCAAAGTAAACCATACAACATGTTATTTTTAAACAGCTGCTTATGTTACGTCACAGAATTCAAACAGAAATGCAAAAAAGAGTCCTACCATAAAAACCGCAGTGACATAAAAACTGACCACACTGCGTCTGCCTGAAGCACGAATTTGAAAACCTACGCACATGTAGCGAATTTACAACCTATGTTTACGGAAGTTACTAATGATACCATGTACAATAACTTTTGGGGTTACCTATTCCCACTGCAGACTTAAGGTGGGGAGACTATATCACAGTATTTTTTATAAAAAAATTCTGCAATTTTTAGGTACTAGCTCATAGAATATTTCATGGTAAGTTTACTAATGTCACTGACACCTTCAAAATATTTATCCAAAGCTCGTTTTTAATCCACGACCATAGATCGCTTTCTGAACTCGAACTCGAACAATATCGAGAGCAATAGGTCAACAATTCGTAAGTCATGCAATGATTCCTCAGTACTGTCGAAAAGCGTCGTGATTCGGACTCATTGTGGCGATTTGTGAAATTGAGAGTACAACTAATTGGTTTGCTGAAATAAGATCACGCACGCGGTGACCAGTTGCTCAATTCTACTAAAGCACTTGTCAGCTGAAACGCAACTGAACCGAAGCTCTTATCTGCTTTTAGGCACAGTGAAAGTGACATTTTATCTAAGCTGAATATCAATCGAACTATAGTTTGAACTTATTGGACGGTAACGGTGGTAAATTAGTTGAATTGAGACCTAGCCAAGACACTCAGAAAGATCTCTAGTGCGTTTTCAAAATTTCTTCATCATAATATCAGCCTGTAGAAGTCATAGTACTGAAAATAGGATACAATTTTTAGCTGTCATAAAATAATGGACTGTATCACGACGGCATACAGGTTATTGAAACTGTCAAATGACATGCTCTATTATGATGGCAAAATTGTCTGTCAAAATGACGGACAGAAGCCATAAATATAAAAGGAAGAAGAAAACTTGGAACTAGGTTTTGTTCAACTGAAGGATACTTCTCTAAAAAGTAATAAAGTATAAAGTTTGATTAGGATTTGTTGGGATCATGGCTGCCATTTTCTTACTTTTATGACATTCCAACCCAATCCAACCATATTTTTTTTAGATTTTACTAAAAGAGTCACCTTCACTTACGTAGTTGTCTGACGCATCAAGAGAATAAAAGAAAACTCAGGTGTTCAAATCTCACCTTGGGAATTTTTGTTTACAAAAATTATAGCAGATTCGAATGCTGAAAAAAAAACTAGATTCAAAACCTAACCTTGACTGATAGTTCTACAAGAAGCTGCGCGAGCGAGACCACAAAGAGGGAGAGAGAGAGGGGTGGAGAAAGTGTGCCAGTGACACACTTGCAGTGTGCCGCATCCGTAAGCACGCCGCCGCCGCCGGTGTGGCCAATGTCAAGAGCAGAGGTAAAGGCCTTTTGAGGAGGCGATGAACAAAATAATGAATAAGTAATGCTTGGCCTTGCTTCTAATAATCTTTAAGGGATTTATTTATTTAAATTAACACTAAAAACGGAGTATTTATCACGATTTGTGAGTTGGAAGTATTCCTGATAATTTGGCACAGTTAATTGTTCATAGCTATGCCGTCCGATTTATCAGACTTCATATTGTAATAGCCCCGACACGATTTAATAGCTCTCTTATACCTATAACTATGTAACAGTGGAGTTATTCAATAATAGCGATTTTGATCAGCATCGCTCTTGATACAGGCTTCTATGAGCTACGGGAACTGCTCACCATCAGGTGACCCATGGATACTCTGGTCTGCTTACTCAGTATAAACATCGTGCAGTGTCAAATGAAACTAGTTCAAAATAACAAGTCTGAATGCGCTATTATTCGCGTAGGTCCGTGTATGTGAAGTAGGCTGAATGATGTATGAGGCCGATGGAGTCGACGTGAAATATGATCATACACGGAGATATTTAAAGCAGGCAACTGTACTTTTGATTTGTTGTGAGGATGACCAACTGAATTCTGAATACATCTTTTATACGTGATTTATATATTGTCAGACGTAGGTCGTTTGTCCACCAACGCCGGCACCGGCACGGCACCGATAATGCACAACAAAACACGCGATCGGCGCAGTGTGCCGGCAGTGGTGTGGACGTGTTTTGTATTACCTTAGTAGTGCATTATCGGTGCCGTGCCGGTACTTCCGTTAGTGGACAAACGGCTGTAGTAATAGGTGTCCTCTGGCTAGGTGGGACGACGATCTGCAAAATAAAACTGGTAAACACTAGACGAGAGCCGAAGACCGGGCTCAATGGCGCGACCTACGTCTAGCTGTGGACCAATATAGGTTGATGATGATGATGACGACTATT
Organism: Eulithis prunata; assembly: GCA_918843925.1. NCBI lineage: Eukaryota > Metazoa > Arthropoda > Insecta > Lepidoptera > Geometridae > Eulithis > Eulithis prunata. The sequence goes on from OU974009.1 coordinate 315,898, forward strand.
ATTATAGAACAACATGACAAGAGGCGAGCGAGTGATCATGTCTGTGTGTATCTGATACGATCTTGTGAGAGACAAATTAATATATTCGTAGCATTGTGCTACGCCGTAGCAGTGCTACGAAATTATTTGAGGGCGTGGATTATGTGGCCTAATATTGAATAAGTTTTGATGAGCTTTGGTAAGTAGAATAGAGCTCGCTGGTAATGTAATAGAGTTCGTCTGGAGACATACTTATTTCAATCGCTTTCAGGTAATCAGGTTATCAATTTACTTACCAAGAAATGCCAAAAAGCAAGTCATAAAACAACCAAACGAAATGATTGTACAAGTCGCAAACATTTTCATCTCTTTTTTCAGCAAAATAACAAATATACGAAAACCTTTATTTAAACGAATTTTCCGCCTGGGAAGGCTATTTCCACCGCCTGAGGGAGGGGAGAGGGGCAAAGAGGGAGGGGGGTATGGTAAAAGTAAAAGTCACGACAGGGCCCGCATTCACTCTCGCCTGACACACTTGGACGCCGGTAACTGTTCACCGTTGATAAGAGCTGGCGAAAAGGAACTCGATTTTTGTATTGTCATTTTGAAACTGGTTTTTTTTAGGTAGTGCTTTGGTGGACATCTTTCTTAGTAGAAAAAAAAATAATTTGATGAAATAAATGCTGTAGACGCCACTGCTACACCAGGCTAATAGGAGCCACACAGATTATAATAAAATCACTGCATAGAATTCTAGAAATAACAATTTTGAGCCTTTTCCGTCTAACGATCTCCAAGGTCTTGACAATGCCGTCAGTGCATTACCGCACTGAGCACATCCACTGAGAACGTGCCCTGTGAATCCTGCGATGCATTGCACTGCGCCGATCACTCTGAGACATAAAGGTGTTAGATATCATGTGCGTGTAATTGCACCGGCAAGCATACCCTTCAAGCCCAACTGAACACAGCAGTGCGAGCATCACTGTTTGTCGGCAGAATTATGTTTGCCCAGCACCTACTCCATCTAAACATTGTCTCGGGCATGACAGTGTCCCGCTAAGTGTAGGCATAGGTTACCTCCTGACGCTGTATCAATCATCTTCAATAGATGATGAAGATGACAGGCGTCATGGCTCAGTCGGTAGTAGCTCTGCCTTCCGTGCTGTGGGTCGTGGGTTCGATCCCCACCGAGAACAAACATTTGTGTGTTGTAAACATAGATGTTTGTTCTGTGTCTGGGTGTTTCTATGTATCATAAGTATGTATTTACAAAAAAAAATATGTATGTTTCCATCGTACAAGCTTTGCTTAGTTTGGGACTAGAAGGCGTTGTGTTAAGTGTCCGTGAATATTAATAGATGTAAAGGCCTATTATTATAATGTACGGGGCATGTACCAACTCTTTTACAAAAAACTACTGATACTCGCTGCAGATTGTAAAACTTTAACAAAAGAACTAACGGAACAAACAAACATATTATTATGATCTAACCAAACTGATCACCTACGTAACGTATGCGATCACCGAACGGTACAAAGAACGGTTGCTACCTTCGCAATCACTGATTTGGACTTTGACGATCTTATGAGATCGTCAATGGCCCTACGATAATAGCTACACGATACCGATATCAGTGGATCAAACAAAATATCGGTGTCGGCGCTAACACGGGGAAAAAGCGCCTAAATGTATGATTGACTAGCCTTTGGGATAGGCTGTTGAAAAACCACAGTAGCAAGGGCTAAGAAATCAGATATCAGGAATCAACGCTCGTAAAAATAGTTTGCAAGTCTCCCGCTAGAGGCGCTTATTACAAAATTACAAGCCGGGGTCAAACTACACACATTTTTACAACATTGTAGGGTATATACAATGATTACATCAATTTACTAATAATTTCAGTATTAAAGGAGAGAAGAATTAATTACGCCGAAAGTGGGGCACTCGATTACACGGCCTGTGTCCGACATCGTAGGGTGGTTATTAAGTTGTAACACAGAATAAGTAGCAGGTTGTACTGTAACCACCCGCGTATGCAATGCAGGCAGCTTTCCTTACCCACACAGCCTCACCACCATACTGAACAACATTGTAGGGTTGGAAAATAAAAAGAGTTTTAAACAAAATAGATCAATTAACAAGAGTTCAAATTAACTATTAATATTACTATTACTAATATTACTATTGGTGGGAGGAGGCTCGGGACAGAGAACTTTGGAAGTCTATGGGGGAGACCTTTGCCCAGCAGTGGGACGATATAGGTTAGTAAAAAAAAAAAAAACTATTAATATTTAAGATACTATTTAATATTTTTTTGGTAGGTACCTACTACCATATAACTACTATTATACTAATACTAAGTATTACTATTTGTATCAAAATCAAGGCGACATTCCTATACTAGAACTATTATATCTAGTATCCTATACATACTAGAACTATTACGATTGGGGTAGTCGCAAGGAACTGACACCTAAAACCAACTACATAGTATATTATGAGCCTAAATATTAATAAATAATCTTAATTTTACTAGTTTTGATTCTATTCAAAATCCTAAAAACAGACAACCCTAACACGCACACATCCACCTACTAACTTCACACACCGCTGCCACTGCACACAGGCGCACAAGCACGTGCTTCAAATGAGTCTAGATGCTAGATAGTGCACTACTGCATATACTGTGGCAGTGGACATGACCGGACTCTGATGAGACGACGTGAGATCGCATCAGAACAGCTGATAGCTTTGAAGGACACAAAGCGGAACCAAGCGGAACCACATTTTGGTTTGTTGTGGTGAGAAAAAAAAACAATTGTTATGACTGTAGTATTTTATAGGTAAAGGTCTAGACTTTGATTGTTTTGGATGACTATATCGAGTCGTAATGACTGGGCTGATTATTGTGAAACTTGGAATAGATGCAGTTAATTATTATTATTATTATTTTATACACAGGCAGCTTAAAGCTGATGCGTGTATATCACTTAATATTGTCTGTGCACTTGGTTTGTCCAGTCTGTTTTTGAATGTGTTAACCGTCGGAGCACTAATTACTGTCTCTGGTAGCCTATTCCAGGCTTCAACCACACGGTTTGGCAAGATATGTCTTTTAGGGTTGCTTGTACCTGGTAGGCTAACCAGTTTGAGAGAGTGTCCTCTTAGATTTGTGTTCTCGTTTAGGTTGTAGATGCTTGCCAATTCTGATACATTGTAGTGACCCTTAAGGATTTTATAGGTCTCTATTAGATCTTAATGATCTAGAATAGTATAATGCTATATTCAAGTGTGAATCAGGCAAATGCTGATGATGTTAGATAGTACACAATGGTGTATAAATATTTATGTATTTGCTTAGGTAGGTTTAACTAGCTCTGTCAATAAGCAAGTTGAAGATGTAATAGACAAGAAACTCGAGTTCTTAGATAGAAACTTTTGCTACTTTATGAATAGTCAAGAACCGGAAAACGAAGTAAAGACAGGAAAACTGGGTTCTAGAATTAAAACCATTTTTAGTTATTAGTCACAAATTCCATACAAAAGACATCAACGCGCTCGCGCTGTTGCTAAGTACCTATATAAGTTTTCTGCATAACTAATACAAACCTTAAAGTAATACAAATAGTTATCGAATTCGATTGAGCAAAGCATCAAAGTATTCCTGACCTACGTCTTTGAATGGCAGCGCGACTCAACAGCTAAACTAAACTCAGCTAAGCTGGCTGCGTCGGTGCTCGGCGGCGACGTCGGCAGTGGGTCAACAAACAAGGTCATACCATTTCTCCAAGAGGGGGGGTTAGCAGGGGGGAGGAGAAAGGGGGGGTTACTAGGCGCAGCTGGGCAGCCTACGGCTAGGTCCTGTAAGTTTACATACGCACTAGGCAGCCAAAAAAGCGACCAGGGGTTTATTTAATTCGTTAATTGTTTGAATGACGTTACTTGTGTAAAACTTAAGATTTGCGGTGTCTCTGTTAGGTACTCATTATTAAGATATGGAAATAGATTAAATACACAGGTTTTTGCATATTAATACCGCTTCAGGGACCTCACGTAGTGCCTGAGAGATATTTTTAGGTGTTGCATCTTTGTCCAGCACCAATATCATCCTCTAAGTCTAATCAATATACATAGTATAGCTTAGGCGTTGATTCTCTAAGTGAGGTAGTAGGAAATGTTAGCACACGTAGGTGTACATGCATTTTTACAAGTTGACAGATTCAATGGCTTTTATTATGCGAAGTTATGCGATAGGTTTTGGTACGGATGGGTTATTGGCGACGATCAAGGCCGCCTAATGCGTACAGCTGCTAAGTAATAACTGCTGAAGTCACACTGTCTAGTGCGGGGCTAACGATTCTAGGAGTTGTTACGATTCTAATCTACGGAGTAAAATAATCAAGGCTTCTGGACATTTCTATTTGCAATGGTGTTAGAGAATTCCATGTGATTAGCCATAAAAATTTACGGTGAGTGAGACTCACTCAATTCAAGTTTACTGAGCTTTAATGTTTGTGTTTGTTTTATATACGATTTGATTAACATACGCTGGCTAGTGACGTATCCAGGATTTTGGTTTTAGAAGGACTGGATCCAGCTATAACAGTTTTCCCGGTATATGATTTTTCGCACTAACTCGGGTAATTTTATAGAGACAGTTGTTCTTGATGAAAAAAAATTCGGGAGAAGCATGTAGGACCTACCTAGGGACCGTTCAAATCCCAGTAAGGATAGAATTAAGTAGGTAGGCATGCCCACACTTAGAGGATTGCTAAAGAATGATCAGCATTGTAATAGGTAATGAGAACATGTTTGTAATCCAATGTAACGCTTGTTAATGTGCCTTACTGCCTACTGTTCAGCGGTGGGCGTGGGCGTGGGCAATTAAACTTTGACCCCGATATTAGCATTATAGGTACTTGCTTTGGAACTACTGGTTTCTAGGCGATAACTCTTCTGAATACTTTCTGAATAGATGTCCATGTCTAAAAGCAGAACCATAAAAACACAAGTTCATATACTAAAAAACTCGAATCAACCAATTACAAGATAAACGCACAAAAAGCGCGGCTCACTCCGCAAACATCTAATTCTCTCAAATTCAATTATGGGTACCAAAGCGAATGAGCGCTTTCGTTATTTGTTTTGCTCTCAATGGCCACTTAACAACCGTGAGCCTCCGACAAGATGTGCATAATCTTAAACCTCCCCCCCCCTAATCCCCTCTGAAACACTTCTGTGACACACATTCCCAAATCAACCGGATTCAGACCTACATATTTTGGCACTGAGCTTCAAGCCATCTTCAGCCTTCAAACTATATAGATAGGGTATAAATTATGCCACGGAAAAAGCGGCAAAGAAAATAGCATCTTACGATGAAAGTTTGAAGGTCGGAATTGCGTGGAAAGACTAATCATGAATGAATTTAAAACGGTATGCAGCCGTGAGTTTAAATTCGGGCGGATTTTTTAAAGGCTTCTCCGCGTTACTTGCCATAGCACTTACCACTTTATATGCCTGTATATAAGGTTGATAATTCTATGATAGGTTGAGTAGGTTTGCGAGTATGTCACGCCAAAGTTTGCATACGAAGCGTGGACGTCGTGAGACTTCTTATTGTTTTGTTAGTGTTATTTCACTTTGCTTTTACTATCTTTTGTAAATAGGTACCTAGTTGTGCAAAAAGTACTGTATCTAGATATCTATCCCTATAATTAGGTAATAACAACTATATAGCTATAGGTACACTATTCTGTAGACGTATCTTATCTATAGTTGATTATTATAAATGGTATTGGAACAAAATGATGATCCACCCGATGTTAAATGGTTACTACCTAGTACCTACTACCTTATCTTATCTGACAGAGCGATGAAGGTAAATTTTATTACAGTCGAATAGAATAAAAAAAAACTCATTTCAGATTAGTTTCTTTATTCCCGAAAGACCCAACACCGATCAAAAACGTGACAAAATAAGAAAATATTAGTTAACTGATCAATATAAATCTTTCAAAAAATCAACAATATTTTATACAGTTCTATAGTCAAAAATAGATCTTATACTTACAAGTTAAAATTATGACTAACTTCGGTTAATATGTTTCGCTTGTGATTCAATAATTTGATCACTTAAAAATATGTTTTTGGACGTGCGGATATTCTTAGTTTATTGGAAAAAATAATCTTCATTTTATTGTAAATCCGTGTTTCAATTACTAAATAAGTTCGACAATTTATTCATAAATTGTCAACGTATTTGAATAAGTTTAAATAGGTAGGTAATTTCAATTTATGAACTTTGTAGAAAATAACTGAATTATACAGGTAGTTCAAAAACTGGGTTGTAAATTCTGAACAGAAATAATAATTATTCATCATTTGATTTATCTATGGTTATTATAGACAAAGTAAATGCAAGGGACAATAATAATTGATCTAGTTTTTGTATGAGACTGAAATTTTGTGTTATATCCGCAATTACCACGTAGAAAACTATTTTATCAACATTAACTGTTAGTTCTATTCAATTAATACAAATTGTATCAACACATAAGACATTTACAGTAAAGTCAGTCGATATAAAAGCTTAAAATTGCCAATAAATTCTTGGCAACTGCAAGAAATACACAAATCTATCAAATACCATGATATTATGACAAACACTAAGTCAATACTACAAAATGTATGAATATCAGTCAAACTTATAATACTAATCAATTTCTAAATCGATCTACAATCGTAGAATTATAATAAATCAACAATTCGTAATCTTAATTCCCAAATAGCGCCATCTATTAGCATCTTATCGAACTTACTAACTAGGTCTTGCCGCTCGGACAAACTATCAATAACCCAAAGCTTAAATATATCGAGAATTTTCTGTATCAATATGTTAAAAAACTCCAATAGCCAATGTTCACGTGAATATTAATTTTTAGAGCATGAGTTTCTGCTCCAATGCAGCCCACAGTGGGTCAAGTGGGGCGTCACTGTAGACATTGTTGTCGCGCAGTACCGCGGCCGGCGCCTCGCCGAACATGACGTAGTCCGTAGTCTCGCTCACAGATGGCGGCACTGCACGCCGTCGCCGGCCGGACGCCATGCGGACACTCCGCATCATTGCTGCTGATTTGATGCGCTCTGGAACAAGAAATGTGTTGTACCTATAAGTCTTCAAAATTAAAAGCAACTTTACTGACGAAGATATTACTGTCACAACTTGGGCAAATCGGCATAGGACGTATAGGTAGGTACCTACCTAGTCCTATTCCATAAAATTGTCTTTTTTTTAACATAGAATTTGCTAACCTACGTATTTAAGTAACTAGGTATAGGTATAAAAATTTCCTACCTACCTACGTAAGTAACTATAGGTATCAAAATTTAGCTACGTCAACAAGAGTAGTACAGATCTACTACCTACCTACCTAAGTTCCGGCGCCATCTGCTGGTTAGTAGAGTAGGTATGCAATGGCTTTTTTGTCTTGTTTATTGATAGACAGGCAAGCGTTATGAATGAACGGAAGAAAGGATGTGGGGCAATTTTGTATGGAGCCACGAGTCCTATGGTTGTTTTCTTTAGATTCGCAATGATGAACTTTTTTTTGTTTAGGAAAATGCATTAGGTACCTACCTACCTAGGAATATTGTTTGTAGAAAACAAAAATAATAAATAATTTAGGCAGATAAATATTATTAAGTTCCTACTACCTATACTTATTTGATCCAGCTTTGGCAATTTCATCTAAAAAAAATTGCGTATAATTATGATTACCTGCCGCATGCTGGTCTCACAGAATTTTTTACCTAGGTACCTTTGCCCTACAACCCAACCCTAGATAAGTAAGTAGGTAGGTACCTACATGTACCTAGTATACTTTGCGCTGAACCGGCGAGCGGGAGCACAGCGAGCCGGAGTCTTAGTTTTTTTTCTTTCTGTCCTAATTGATTGATGATCTTAGTGACAACTTGAACAAAAATGCTTTGTATGTTTGTTCAACGAGATCTTTTGAACTGCTTATCCGATCTTCACAGAATTTGGTAGATATACGGATAGTATTCTTAAGTTTTACTGGTTTGTTAAATGAAGTAAATCGGTCAAGGGGTTGTGAAGTTATGAGGGTCCAAAGGGAGTAAAAAAAAAAGTCGTATCATAATATCAAGTGGGGTGTCATATGATAGGGTTTTGTTTAGGAGTTCCAAAACCGTTTTTATTTTGATCCTAGGTCTAATAGTTTTTGAGTTGTTGTAAAAATTACAAAATTGGCAAACCCACTATAACGTGAGCTACCATTTCTTTGAGTTTCAATGATTTTGTAGGTCAAGTAAGACTGGTACTTACCTAGACGGCGATTTTGAAGCAATTTGCAAAGTTTATTACAACCATTGGTCAATAAAAATTGTTTGGGTATTATTAACCTCCGACCATAACGAGATCTCAGTTCGGTGCGAACTACTAGTATAACAGTAATACCTTCGTTGGTGGAGAGTGGGCAGTACTTGATGGTGTGCGCGGCGTCCCCGCGCGCCCCGCAGCGCGCGCACACGAAGGCGCGCAGCACCGGGCACGCCACGCGGCCCGCGCCGTCCTTCAGCACGTGCGACCGGTAGTACGACTCGCGCTCACCGTTGTTCTTGCAGAACCGACACTCCTGAAACTTAACTACTTCTTAGAAACTCCACATGCGAGTACCTGCTTGGTGTAGACCAACATTTTTGCGATATAGTGCCCTCTGGTCAGATCGGCGTAAGTGGAAGTCCGGATAAATCACGTATAACAAAATAATTATCATATAAAAATATCGCAGAATTGCTTGGCATCCGGACTTCCACTTACGCCGATCTTACCAGAAGGCACCTTACCCGAAATGGGTAAATAAGTTTAAAAGTGCCTAATACTCTAAGAAAAGACCAATGTTGTAAACACTTATTATGCAAATAAACGTATCTTGTATCTTGTCAGCTTCTCAAAGAATCCGCTCAGTGCCTCCGTACAAATCAGCGCCCACTGATGTGCGAGCGTCAGACTGTGCTCATAACTTTTGCAGGATTCCTTACTTCCTAGGCCAAGTCTCAAACATTTTTAATCATTCTTCTTTGTTATTTTAGTACCTACAAGCTATTGCATATTCTGCATGCAGGATACCGATTAATGATCCTACCTAGAAGTAGGTCTATAGATAGTAATAATTAGTGAAAAGAGATCTTTGGAAAAGAGATTCGATTATGGCGACGGCGACGCGATGATAAGATTTTTCCATAAATTAGCATTTAGTGGGTTCGAGGTCAAACGAAGGTCCAACCATGATAAGTAGGTAGGGCAAGCGAGGGCACAGTGAACTAGTTTTATAGACAGACCGAGACAGACAATACCTAGGTATTATAATAAGAGGTAGGTATGCATGCGTTCCGCATTCAAATCTTCAAGACAAGAACAATAATGTTTTGGCTTACAGAATCGAAATTGACTTATTTTGCTAGGGTGACAGCATTATTTGTATGAGGCCGACCCAAAACTGAGTGCTCGTAACGTAACACACTCAACTTAAATGAGCCACTTGAACTAATTTTATCACTCTGTTTTCAACATGTGTTTTTGACGGCCCATTAGTTATAAAAGTAAAAGCTGCAAAAAATCTGGTTAGAAGTGCCAAGCCAAGTTACTGAAATAGGTACCTACCTACTACTACCTAAATCTATATCAAATACAGTGATGACTGTTTAATTGAACAATTCCGTTTATTGAACACTTCTAAGCGGCAGCAATATAAATAGGTATCACACAGTTCAAGTAAGTCGTATGTTTTAAATAAATTGGGTACCCAATGATCAAAGTTTTTGAACTTCATCACCAAGTTACACTCGGTGGTTGGACCACTGGTATTGTAATAGTACAAACAAACCTGGAACGTCTTTGTCCGCTTTTCAGCCTGCAGCTGTTGCAGGAGCGTGTACAGCACGGCGGAGGGCAGCGAGCCCAGCACGCGCGCCTGCTCGGCCGTCAGCGCGCCCTGCGCCGCCTCGGGGGCGAAGGGAGCCGCCGGCTCTGCAGGTCCAACCACTACTTTACTCTTGTCTAGTTTATTTAAGTGAGTCGTGGTGTATTTTGGGAGCCATATTATTAAGCTAAGATGAAATTTAGTGAAGCTTTGGAATTTGAAACGAGCAGAGCGTAGATTGTGGACGCAATCGGCCTGCTTATGCTCAGTTTTCCCAAATCGAATACCTACCTAAGATAATTATATTATAACGGTTAGGTACCTACTTACGTGGTTGAGATACAGATATCACCACAGCATGCTTTAACCTCAAGAATGTCAAGCAAAAGGTCATAATGATGGGTATTTTCTGAGTTTCTATCTAAATTCAATAGCTTAAATGCGCTAAGTTTTATCCAAATCGGATCGGTAGTTTTTGCGTGAAAGACTAACCAACATTCTTACAAATTTTCGCGTTTATTAATAATATTAGTAGAATCTGCAAAGTTATCTCACCGCCAAACACAGGAGTGGAAGCAGCGAACTGCAACTGCACGGGCTCGGGCCTGAGGGGCAGGCGGGCGGCGGGGGAGCGCTCGGGCGCCGGCCACGACTTCTGACGCATGTACCCGCCACTCGGACCCATGCCTGACAACTCTGGAATAAACAACTTGTTATTTACACTTTTTGCATTGGCGTCACAGAATACCAGCGTTGTAGTAGTGCACACGCTATTATAGCATTATGCTGATTGACGACCTATTTTGTTGTCATACAATTTTTATATTTTTGCTGTAGGTATGTCATGGTTACGTGTTCCATTATGGCACAATATAAACTTTTATTGTTCTATTCTAAATAAATTCTACAAGAACTTATAAAATGGGAGCATTACTTTCAAAACTATGAGGCCACAAGCAGACACGCTAAGCTAAGACCTAAAACTTTTAATACACCTCTATTTTAAAAACTAACAATTTAGGGGTTTAAATAAGCCCAAATTAAGTACTTCACAGGGTTTTTGTAATTCGTAGCGGCTCCATTTTAAATAAGTAGTAGTACCTACCCTGTGAATCAAAAGGCGTTGCTTGCTATGTTCATTCAATGGAAGGTACGAATCAGCTATAACCCGTTCATTCAATTGGTAAGGGTAGATCCAGTTCTAAACATGAAAGCTTACCTACCCAGTTGTAGAACATTTAGGAGTCGAAACCAGGGTGGGTCATTTTTGACTTGTGTAGGTAATCTGTAGTAAATCATCAGCAGTAAAGTAGGTTAGTTTTGGAATAAAGTTCTTACCGGGATATTTACCCCACACCCTGTCTTCGTCTGGGTTGTAAGGCGAGTCGGAGCCGTTCATCTGAAACTCTCGCATCACGTCGTCCAGGGTGCACCTTCCCATCGCCACTGGAATATCACAAATTTAAACAGATTACTCACAACATTTTACCTTTAATCACTACGCCAAAACTACAGAACCGATTTAAATGAAATTTGGTACACAGATAGTCTAAGAAAGGACATAGGCTACTTTTTAATGCGAAAAAAGGGTTGTAAGTAGTTGAAAGGGGGGGACGGACGTAGTCGGACAAATACCTACCATCGTACCATCCTCTCGGCCTAGTCAGTGGGCCATATTCACAGACATTTAGTCAACACACACGGAGCTAACTTGCTTGTTTCTTCACGATGTTTTCCTCCACCGTTGGATAGCACTGGGAATGCTTACATACATTTTCCGAAAATAATACCTATTGGTAGGTAAGGTACCTAGGTACCTATATATTCGTGTTTGAACCCACGACCTTAGGATCAGAATCGGGCGCCTCAGAGTTTACCTATGGAGTAGGTAAGTATCGAAACTATTTTAAACCAATGTAGACTTACAATCTGAATAACTGGAAGACTTTTGATTTGAGCGTTCCATTGCTTGTTGCTGCGGGAACGAAGACCAACGAATGTCCTGCTGGCTCGCCCAGGTTGACTGCGAAGAAGCAGTAAGTAGGTACTTCGGTTATATAGATAAAGAAACACGTAGGTAGGTACCTAGGAAGACACCAACGACATTTAACAAGACATCTTAGCTCTGTCTATCGGACTTTAGTTGGGTTGAGTTGTTATTCGTGAAAATAAATAGATAGGTACCTACCTAATGGAGGGCCTGAACCCTGTACTCAATAGGTACCAAAAAATAAGGCACTACCTAAGTAGGTAAGTAAAGATTTTATTTTTAGAAATAAAAGCAAAAATCAAAGGGGGATCAAGTGTACCCAGTTTCCCCTGCGCAGGTCAAGTCGTGTCATGTCATTGTGATTTTTATCACGATATTTTTTCCACTCGTCAGCTTTTGCCGGGTAGATTTTGTCGAGTTGCTTTTCGCACCACGCCACGTGCGTTTACCTAACATTGAACAAGCTACACTTGTTTAGCACTTATGTACCTACAAAAAATAGTGTTTTTAAACTTACAGAACTCGATGAGCTGCCGCTGCCATAATCGCTGTAGTTTACTTTATTTAGTACCATTTTATTAAAATTTTGAAACAATTTAAATTTTAAAAATATTGGTCACGCAAAAACAAAAATCAACAGGCTTCCTCCGTCGCGTCGTCGACTGTTGCCTTGCCGCTGAGTGTGCTGTGAGCTGCCGACTGGCCGAGCAAGGAGGTGGAGCGAGACGGCGCGCGGCGGCGACGCGTGCGAGTGAACGAGTCGAGTCAAGTCATCAACAAAATTTGAAGAGGGTAGAGGGAGGCAGGACAGCAGGATCAGCAAAACACCTGTGTGTGTGTGCGTGATGTTATGGTTGCGTACTTAAAATTAGCGGGTTGTTTTGAAATAAATACTTTTTGTAAGCTAAGCTAAGTTCAGGTAGGTAGGTATAGGTACCTGCTACGTATATTTGGTTTGAAAAGACCTTTGTAAGTACATGGTCGGGGTTCCTACAATAATACCTACTACACTGAGCCTGTCTTATGAAGTTTACCTACCTATTATAATCGAATAAAGGTTAAGATGGTTTATAGAAAGAAGATCCCATTGTTCCATGAGCGGTAAATCTTTGTAACATGATGATGAATAAAATTATATAGATCGTTGGCCATTTAATGTGACCTCATAGTAGGTAGGTAATGTGTAGGTATACCTAGTACCTACTGTACCTAGGTATTATAATATTAAGATCTGTGGTAATGTTGTGTAGTAATTAGACGCGTACCTATACGTACAGGCACATTATCATAGAATTGGCAGGTTAGGTACCTACTATTCTAATAGGTCGTGTACATACTTATAGGTAGATTAGATAGTCATGTTAGGTACTAGGTAGGTATAACTTAGCGTTAGGCCAAATAATTTTTAACAACTGTGTTAACGTAAATTTTGAACAGCGACATCTTAAAGACAAACTACACTACACACTGAATAAACTTCTACATTTCTCCAACAAATCTAATACTCGTAAAAACCGCTAGATGGCGCTGTACAAAAACTTTGATATACTGTGCGTTAGTGATGGTAGATGTCGCTGTAATAAACACACTCGCACGTAGTTTAGCACATACTTACATATCCATCTCTTTAGTAATATCGAAGTTTCTTGTTGTTTGTTTCGTCATACCTAACTACCTACCTAACTGAGGTAGTAGCATAGTAGGTACTGCAATAAAACAATCAGAATTTAGCCAATAACACACAGCATTTATTACAGCCTCGATTGAAGAATAACAAAATATAGGATCTCTTGAAATACTGACGTGACTTAGCGTATACTAACATTACTAGGCGAAACACATAATTAAATTGTCCTGTATAAATGCGGGGTCTAGCTATGTGAGATTCAACCTTATTGGTGACAAACTCCTGATTTTTCATACACAAAAGAATGCTGGGACTTCGTTACACAGAATCTTGGAACTAGTGCTAGAACGTAGAGAGATTATGTACTTGTATTGGACTCTGGACAAATGCACCTCATTTTTTTTCAATGGAATGTTATTTTTGTGATGTTTTAAGACTCGTCTTTATTCCACAATGACAGACTTTGGTTTACTAACTAAAAGAATATTTCTCAGTCACAGTGAACTCAATACAATTACACAAAACTCACTCTTTTGAACTTGGTTTACTCTGCGCCAAAGGTTTAAAAATACTAAAGAAATTATACAAAATACATAGGTAACAAAAAAAGCAACAAATTACAATGTTGAAGCATATTATCCTTGTGTGTTCGAAATAGTGTTTTTTTGGCACAAGGTGTAATTTAAACGCAGTACATCGAAGCACTTATGGATGACTTGTGCCAGTAACTCAGATGCATTGCTCTCAAGTAAACCCACAATTGAAGTAGTATTTAGTTGAAATAAGTGTATTATGTTGCGTTTACACTCAGCTGCTGTCTAAAGTGGGCATGAGCCTAATCTAAACACGATCATGCCTCTGTCCCGGCATGTTCATGCCCCTGCTCTGTAATAAGAATAAAGACGATGATGCTGTGGCAATAATGTCGGCAGCGGCATGAGCTGAGTGTGAACGCTGTATTAAAGTAACTAGTATTAAGTTGATTTAGTTGGTGTCGACGAAGTACTCCTGTGCGGCCTTGGTGTCAGGTTTGATGGTCTTGGAGCCCGGCTTCCAGTTGGCCGGGCACACCTCTCCGTGCTTGTCTGTGAACTGGAAGGCTTGCACCAGTCTCAGGGTTTCCTCTACTGACCTGTGGGGGAGAGATACTTCTATAAGCAACAGTAAATCATACTAATTAAATAATTGGATATTTGCATGCTCAGTGGCCAAAATTGGTTCAGTAGTTTGGCCGTTAAATAAGAATAGCTGGAAAAAACACGTCATCTACGTACGACATTGCGTATTATGCTTTCCTGTGAATTTTATGTGGTGTTTATGATCAATAGAACAGTCCCAATGAACTGTCATCGTCATATTTGCTTTTTGCGAGATAAAAAGTATTTATACAGTGAAGAAATCTTAACTTATTTGTATAACTTATTTGCAAACTTGTGGTATCTCATAAAATTAGTCCATGTAAGAAATATGCCTACAGAGTTTCAAATTATCACAAATGTGCTAAGTACAATCATTGAGTCACGGTGCCAAGGCCGCGGCCGTCTCGTTGTCATTGATAAAAACTGATAGCAGAATGACTTGTAAATCCATATCGTAGCCAATCGGATAGTAATCTAGGATTATTTGAATCACTAATTGGCAATTAGTGTAGTCACGATGACAGACACAAAGCTGTCTAACTTATAGCACCCATTCTTTTGGTCGGGGGTTAAAGAGAGATGATTTTTGTCTTTTCTCCGATAGTGTAGGGCCCTTCTGCTTACCGTCCAACAGGCAGGTCATTGACAGTGATCTGACGAAGGTTCTGCTTCTCGTCGATGATGAACAGTCCTCGGAAGGGAATGCCGGTCTCCTCGTTGAGGATGCCGTAGTCACGCGCGATGCGGTGAGACTTGTCGCTTATTATTGGGATGTTCATCGGGCCGAGACCTCCTGTAGATGTTACAACACCTATCAGTCATCTGTATATGTAAGTATTGTATCAGCTAAGCCACGACGAAGGCCTTAAGGCGGCCTAAGAACACCGTCATCAGAGTTGGCCACTAACTTACACCAGCTTGCTTGCTAGTTTCCATAGTACAAGATTTGCTTAGTTATTTACTAGCTGGTGCCCGCGACTTCGTCAACGCAGGATTAGAAGTGCAATTTGCTATGCGAAATCTTCTAGGCGTTTCTGAAGAGCTGTGACATGTGTCATAAGATTAGGTACCTTGTTTCCTGGGAGTGTTGATCCAGGCGAGATGCGTGAAGTGAGAGTCAGTAGACGCGGCGATCACCTCGCAGCCGATCTTGCGGAAGTCATCAGCTGCCTCAGAGAATGCGATGATTTCAGTCGGACACACAAATGTACTGGAATTTTTAAATAAATATACAAATATTAGAGATCCTTCAAGTTATCCTTCAAACTATCAAAGCTTCAAAATGGATATGGAACTCTAATAAAAGAGGAACTTCTTCGGTTCCTAGGCTCTGGCAAGATTTAAAAAAAAAATTCTTTTTATTTTACTGAATGATTATGATGAATAATATATTTGATTGTATGACAACTCGAAGTCTGTTCAAGGTTGTCTGGTAGAGATCGCTGATTAGCGATAAGACCGCCCATTGTACGTAACGTGGTAATAAAGAAATTTCTGTCTTGTATCTTTATCGATAGTTGGTTATTTGCAAGTGGAGAAAAATATCTGTATTTTTCTCGCTGTGCAAAGCACCCTGCCTTTTTATCCCACGCTAGGTGGGGTCGGCACAACATGTTTTCTTCTTCCACTCACTCCTATCATTCGTCAACTCTGAATCTACACCTCTCACATTCATATCCTCTTTCACACAATCAAACCACTTCTTCTTCGGTCTTCCTCTACTTGCATACCCAGCCACACTCATATTCATAACTCTCTTCGTTATATGACTTTCATCCCTCCTCATTACGTGTCCATACCATGCTAATCTACCACTCCTTCTTTTCAATAATATTTGACCTATACTCGATACGGATTCTATAAAAACAATGACTTGCAACTTAGGAGGCAGAGTTATTATCAGTATCAAAGAGAGGCTAATTAAATTCAACTATAACGAGATATTTGTAAATTATAACAAAATTAGAATACTTCATAACAAACAAGATAACTATTAACAAGCCTAACCTAACCTTTAGAGTTCAAAATAAACTGATAACATCACTTTACAATCGGATAATCTGATAAATACGGAGGAGGATTTTATCTGTGAACATAAAAAAATAGAAAAACAAAATTAAGCTGTACCTACCTTGTATTTATACATAATGTACTGAATATCGAAGCACGACACAAAACCTCAGAGCTCAAATTATCTGAAGTTTTTCACGATTATAGTCAGAGAGGTCAAGGTTTACTTTTTTATGACGTTAATTTTTTGCAACGTTAATTTCGGTACAATCCGTTGAGTGAAATCGTTCAGTTAAAAATATAATCAAGGTTGAAATTAAATTACTTGATAACTAAACTTTGTGACCAATTACGCAGTTCATGAAGAAAGTAGCAGAACTAGATGAGAAATATTTTGTTGCAAATTGCAAATCCAGAAAAATAATGTCATGAAAATTTTTCATAAATATTGTAAATAGCTAGGTAATTCCATCTCTGTGTTGTTTTTTTATTTTTTTACACCTATTATATTTTGTTTATGAAAATTTACTATATTTTTTTTGTAAATTTTTTGGCATTAATGCAAAAGACAATACACAGTATTATTCCAAACCTACCTACGTAAGTTTTATTGACATTAAAATACTTACAAGTCCAAGGGATAGAAGAATAGAACGACGTATTTGCCCTTGAAATCTGAGAGAGCGACATCCTTGAACTCGCTGTTCACGACCGCGGTCGTCTTCCACTGGGGAGCGGGCTTGGTCAATTGAAGAGGCATTCTGTTAAAGCTGGAATCGAAAACGTTATTTATAACTATGAGGATAAGAATTACAATCCCATTCCATTCTGAAGAGCGTAACTGGTAACGGAAATTAAATCTATTGGTATGGTGATAAGAATAAAAACTCCATGGCAGTTTGGAAAATGATAGCAAAGGTCAACGGTTACAACAAAATTATTACAAGTTATTCAATTTCTTTGTAAACTGGTTTCAAGCTTCTTTTACTTATTTAGTGAGTCGCTATATTTTTGTAGAATTGTCAAATAATATTACTACTATCTAGACAAACCTTTTGGAAACTTTACAAACGACACTACAATTCAACAAGATGATAAATATACTTCAAACTAAGTCTTGTCACAACGTAATCTAGGGTACACAAAGTCATACTCCTAGACGTCTAGATTATGAAATACTTTAATCCGAATGTATGAGATAAAGTATACAGATGTCTTACTCGGCGATGTAGTACATAGAATGCCGAAGTATAAATCAAAGATGAACTTATCTTACACACTTTCCGTACATTAAGCTGGTAAATTTAATAAGTGGGTATTTATCTTATTGACATGTTTTAAGAAAACTATTTGGAACATACATAATAATGTTAAAAAGATAAAGTTTAAAATAGTAAAATGGCAATAATAAATACTAACTGGCACGCAGACTGGCTCAGTTTCAAGTAAGTATAAATAATTTGGTACAACAATTACCTACCTAAATAAATTTAACTGTAAAGACATCGCTCACGCAACTGTTTAATTAATGAATATAAAATTATCGTTAATAATTATGGTTATTATCATACACAAAGGACGAATATGAGAATAAATTTCTTTTTCTCACATTAAAATGTTTCCGTTCTTGCTGGAATATTCTCAGGCGGATGAGAAGATACTATAATCGGTTAGCTGGTGTCAAGTGAGTTCAAACGTATATTTTGAGCGACCGTGACCAAAATAGGGCACCTATTAGAGGTGGGATCACCTATAGAAAGTTCGAGTTTCGGCCGAGTTGAGACTTCTTGCAGTTTATCGATTTACGAATCAGACTTACTTTATCGAACTCATCTGTTTCTGAATGATTTGTGTTGCGAGCACAATTTATTATATCTACGTATCAGTATGTAATAGGTTGGTAATACATATAAAAATAATAATTATGGATAGTAGATATAAATGTCTAGAACTGTTAACACGCTTGCAACGCGCTGAACTCCACGTGAACAACACGTCATTGTTATCAGATAGGGGCCAATGTCGTGCCGATTATTTGCTAAGGTACATTATGTATTTAATTATTGTAGGTATAATCGCAACAGACACGAAAAACAGCAATGAAATATTCAAGATCTACCTATCCATTATTATCTGTCTTGATGATCGATTGAAATTTTTTCACATTGCTACAAATTTGTAAAGGTCTACGTCTATTAAGAAGGAGGATGTGTTATTCCAAACCTATTTAGAACAATATTGTGGGGAATATATTTTGGATTCAGCAAGTGGACTTCCAGAGTTAGTTTAGCAGTACTCTTCCACAGACCAACTAGGAGTTTCCCGTTGCCGCGGTACAACTGATCAGTAAGGATCCCGCTATTTAGCATATTCTCTAGAATTACCTCCAGGTTTTCGATTCTGGAAATAACGAGACTAATTTAAGCATTTTACTCTACGAACTCTTGATTTGAACATTTTGAACTTTGTCACAACAATCGTGCCAAGGTAGACCAATAGATGAGAATTTATTGTTATTGTCGAAGCGAATGTAAATTCTGCAAGATTTTCTAAATAGGTACTTTACAATTTCAAGATCAATGAACAAATCATACAATATGTTATACATAGACTACACCTCGAAACTAAACCAGCCTCTACTAGGCCAATGCACTCTCGAGTGGCCGTATATGAACTCGTAAGATTCGCAGCGAGACTTTAATACAAACCGGTTTAGAAGTGTTAGCTTACAGTATCGCGTTAAAACAATGGGCGGTTAATGTAATAACTGGCCGATATAAACGGAAATGAATTTGCTGATGAAAAGAGGACGGTTTTACCTACTTCGTATCGTCGCTACCATCGGTGATTTCTGGCTCTGGTAATGGCTCAGGGATAGAACGCAGCCTTGAGATGGTAATCTTGCGTATGTCAGTGTCATACGATTTCTGACAGCAACAACATACCCACATTATCAGTAGCTGAAAAAACCACAGCTGCTTGAAATATTCACTAGAGTGCAGATTTCAGATTCGAATGTCACCGAAAAGACAATAGTTCAAGTACTTACGTGAATTTGCTGGAATATATTGTTTTTATTTTAGAATATTTTGTACCAGAGCAGCAGACACGACTGAATGCTCGATCAGGCTTTTCAAGATACCTGGACTAGACTTTAATATCTTATCACTTAGATTTACCTACCTAAATGTACTGCATTTTACAATTACTACATTATCATATACGTCTAGGTATGCACAAATGTGACAGCTGATAATTAATCACATAATCGACTTATGATAAAACTTTAAATTCGAAATCGGGATCGTGACGCGGCATAGCATGATTTAAATGAGACGATTCAAGTTTTTGCTGCAAGTCATAGCTAAGGATAAAAACTAGCGTATTACAGACAATACCGTTTTTGTCCACATTGCATCAGTGTACAAATTCTCACAACCGATAAGAAACTAATTTATGTCAAGGGCTTGACGTCACCGTGAAAACGACAGGTGCGAGAAAATCGATAACTATTGAATAATAAATGATGAAACTGTTCGAAACGGGGCTGATAAACACTACTTACTTGCTAATCAATAACGACATTGAGAAGGACACGAGAATTCTATGGCCAGAGTGGAATTCAGATCCGTCGTCCTAGAAATCTAAAGTCTATTAATCTATGCCCAACAGTTACTAGACGTCGTTAGGTTGATGATGAATGAATGTGGACTAGACAGAAACAAAATGAACGGTAGCTTGAAAATGCCTTCTAAAAGTTTACTGGGTCAGTCTAGCTCTCTAGCTAAATATAAGTTCATCTATTTAATCATCTGTAGAGTAATGAATGTAATTCATCAACGCTTGCTTTAAGCCACGACGGAGGCCTTAAGGCGGCCTAACAGACTTGGCCCAACAAAGCTTGCTAATCTATGTACAAATTATCTACCTACATACTTAACTACGCAAAGATATTGTTAGGTATTTTTACTACATTTTCTACACTCTACATAACACTACAAAGTACTTCTCAAAACCTACTAAGGAGTTCAAAGGAACCTCATAGAGAATGGTCTCATCATTGGCATGAGATGCTCCGGTCGGTTGAGATCCATGCTCGTGATCTCATCACCGCGACAGTAACACTTGTGTTCCATCGTCATCTTGGCAGCTGACACTTGGAATTTTTCAAAGCTGCAGAATAATCAATTTTACTTAGACTTTTTTGCTATGTCTGGGTGTTACTATGTATTACGGAAAATAAATTTATATTAATATAGGTATTCTGTCAGCAATCTAGTTCCCATAATACAAGCTTTGCTTAGTTTGGGACTAGAGGGCGTTGTATGTAATGCCCAAGCCAAGAACATTTATTTATTTATTTTATGAAAACATTGCACAACTGCATATTTTTTATTACCTTGTTTTTCCAGGCTGGTTGAGATGAGAATGACTAATGGAATTTTAATTATTTAATAGCCAGATATGTAGATTAAATTAATAACAATTAAATGTGGACTTCGACTTAGTGAGCTCCTGGACCATAATTTGTAAATATTTTTTTTCTCTCCAAAAAAAAGCTCCATTTAAACCTATTGTCAGTGTTATACCTACAAACCTTTTGTTAAATAAAAACTGAATGAATTCAATGCTGTTTATATACCCGCTGATAAATACCAAAGTGTAGTCACAATAGATCTCTGCGGCTCAAATCAGACTGGTTCTGCATGTACAGTACTGAGAAGCAAGAGAGACCGTAGGGATTTATTGCAGCTACTGTACAATACAAGTATAATACATTCTGAACATGCAATAAATCTATTGCAACACAAATTGAATTCAAAAGTCTGTGCTCATTTTATTGTAATTTACATGCAACCTCATTCATTCATCATGCTGTATTCACCTTGATAGAAATGCTGTCATGCCAAAAAAGTTTTCATACATGAAATAACATTTACACAAGTTCAAACATCCCCGAAATAACACCCAGTTTTATTAACCACAATAAATACAGATTGGAAGTTGACTAGTCTTTGTTTTTCAACTAAAACATGCTTTTTAGTTGCAAATATAGTACAATTTAGTCAATGATTGTAGGTAGAGGTATTCATTTGATTTTATTAAGTAGAATAGCAGTGTGAATAGAAAAATAAGTCCTTATACCCTTTTTTATAGACAAAACTATTACCATTTTGGAAAATCGCATGATCAATATCATCGCCCGAGCTTAGTCAACATTTTGGCATTCAAAAGCTGAAAATATCCCTACACCCAGGCTACGGCTAACTGTTCACCAACACTAGGGATTTTATAGCACAGTTTGTTCAAGTCTAAACAGAGTCTCAAGCACTCTCTGACAAAAAATGCTCAAGTCCCAATTTTGAATTGAGCAAATATGAGTACCTATGATATACTTAAGTAGGTAATAAATACCAAGGTATAAAAAACCTTAAAGCTGGGTTTTCCCAACGAGTACAGAGACATCGGAGTGCAATCAGTCCAAGCCAACTCTGACTGTGAAAATCCAGCTTAAAGGTGGAATAGAAAAATTATAAAAACCAGTGCATTAGACATTGTGTGGTGAACTTTACCCATAAGAAGCCTACCTCTCCAAGATAAATTTTTTCGATATATTTCCATTGACGTCGCTTTCTGACTCACACCGAAGTCTCTTCCTATCATTGCACCAGTCTTGCGTCATGATACCTTTGTAAATGAATCTAGCGTGATTTCAAGTGAACGGAACTTTGCCGGATTTTGAACCAGGAA
This sequence comes from Eulithis prunata, assembly GCA_918843925.1. Lineage (NCBI taxonomy): Eukaryota > Metazoa > Arthropoda > Insecta > Lepidoptera > Geometridae > Eulithis > Eulithis prunata. Next base: position 338,342 of record OU974009.1, read on the forward strand.
GCAGATTGTACGAACAAATTAAACACCGGTAGGTGTAAGTATGCAAGCTAATTTCTAGAACAATCAGAAGATTGCAAGGAGGTAAGTGTACCCTCAATGAGGCAGATCAGTCAGATCATAGAATTTAGAATTGTTAGGGTTGGTTGGTGGTTCTCGTTTTACTGCACGAAGGAAGGTAGAAAATGTGCCTCGTTCGGCCAACACGGCATGGCGCGGCGGCAATGGATTTGGAAAATTGTCCAGCAATTACGGTTCAGTTTGTATCAGAGAATACTGTGAAATGTAATACAGAATCGTACTTACCTATTCTGTTTTGGATTTCAGCAAAATAACAAGCACTTCGTCAGCGTTAGTCGGCGGACGGCGTAAAAATAAAATAATGAATGAAATAAAATAAATGAAATGAACAGGATAGAATGAAAGATTGACTTTGACTTTGACAGTGAGTCAATAGACAGATGAAGGCAGATAATATTTACAGAAAGAAGAATAAAAACTCAATTGTTAGTGTTGCCAACTCTGCTAAGCCCGTTTATGCTAGGAGTTGATACAAATAAAAGTTTTCATTTATATACAAACTGAGACGACGACACCGATCTTACAAACATACAAAGCATTTTTGTCCAAATTGTCACTAAGATCTCGTTCGCTTCGCTCACTCGATCAATTACGAATAGTATTACGATCAAGAAACCGTGCTGAAAAACCAAATACTTTGATAGATCTATATCTGCTTACCTAGGTATTACATTTTTAATTACCCAAGTTATCCACGAGCCACAAAACGAAGCGTAAGAACATGACGTCAGACATTGTGAATAGCAGCCAGGAAAATTTTACTATAGTGTGAAGAATAAAGTTCTTCTGTCTTGGAAATCTATGGGCTTGGAACTGGGTATAGACCCGGTTATTATAATCTTGATTTTTTAGTGGGCAGAACGCCTAAACAATTATAGTTAGAGTGAAATATTATGACAATTTTAGCAATATCTTGCCAATTTGGCAACATTTTTTAGGTGATTGCGTGCTGTGGTGCGGCGACTCCGTGACTGACATCGCACATCGGATTTGACTTGACAGATAACGCCAAATACAAAACGCGGGTCATTTCATTTTGGCTGGCGCGCCGCCGTCGAGCGAGACACCAATCCAGACTTTTGCTACTAGGTAGGGCATTCTACTTTTAGGACAACTTGCATTTCACGATACTCGACGTTTTCACGATACTCGACGTTTTGTTGGTAGACCGGTAGGAAATAAACATTAATTTTACTACCTAACTAGGCACTCTAGGTAGGTAGGTACTTGTTTAATAGGTACCTACTGGGTATTCTGATACGTATCCATCATAAAATTCCATGTGTAGTGCCCAAAAAGCGTTTAGCTTCCTACAGCTTAGGTTTTAGTTTCAGCGTGTACGATGACGTCACGTCCCGCAGTTTGCAGGCTCGAGTTAGGGCTTTCTAATTTGCATCAAATTCACTCCGTTCGTTTATGAAAGCTCTCTGAGAACAGCTGATTCTCTTTACTTATGTTTGTTTATAACAAATCTTACCGTTCACTAGATACCTACCTATTTTTGTAGACGTTCCTAAAATAAACCGATTATCAAGGCTAGGTAGGTATAGGTAGGTACCTATTCTGATTACTACCTAATATAGAGGTAGGTACTAGGTAAAGATTTCCAGTCCTTATGTAGGTACCTAACTGGAAATGAAGTGCTTTAGGCGGTGAGATGCCTTTCTCTCGGAAGAATGGATCTATCTTATGTAACGTCGTCTTTTTGCACGTCACATTGTTACTTCGTAAATCAAACTTCAGGTTCATTTAAATACAATAGCTCTATTCGGCATAATAAATACATTTCTCTAATTAATATTCTTTTACAATATCTCATAGGTTAACCACACAATGCTCCTTCTTCTTATTTTTTTGGTTGTCAGTTACCACTGCCACGCAGGTGACAGCTGACATTTATGACAACGTCATGTATACATTCAATAATATTGTCGGCCTTTACAGTCGGCCATCCTACTTAGAACGAGTCTCTTCGTTCGATTCAATCGAGAGTACCTGCCATAAATACATAACAATACAAATATTTGCACAAATACAAATTAATTTGTTCACAATTCACAATAAATCTATTTTGCACCAATACATATTAACTAATTAATATATCCACATTAAGGACATCATTCATAATACTAATTTTTAAACATACATTTTCTGATATATTTCTAATCCAGCAATTATGCTAAGTTTTCTTATTTATTTATAATATCACTTTATGAAATCTTTAGTTAGTGTTAAAGTTTATTTTAGGATAACATGCAGTTTTCTTATATCTATCAAAATTAGCGTCATTAATCAAGATTAGAACTGCGACTATCTCAAGCTTGGCGGCAAGGTCGTATGCCGGTCATGCCTTCACTTAATCGTGGAATGGGCGGCAAGGTCGTATGCCAGTCTTGCCCTCCCTCGATCATCAATTGGGCGGCAAGGTCGTATGCCAGTCATGCCCTCACTTATCGTCAAATTGGGCGGCAAGGTCATATGCCAGTCATGCCCTCACTTAATCGTCAATTGGGCGGCAAGGTCGTATGCCAGTCATGCCCTCACTTATGGTCAAATCGGGCAGCAAGGTCATATGCCAGTCATGCCCTCACTTAATCGTCAATTGGGCGGCAAGGTCGTATGCCAGTCATGCCCTCACTTAATCGTCAATTGGGCGGCAAGGTCGTATGCCAGTCATGCCCTCACTTAATTATCAATTAGGCGGCAAGTTCGTATGCCAGTCATGTTCTCACTTAATAATCAAATTTGGGTGGCAAGTTCGTATGCCAGTCATGTCGTCAATCAATCCTAGATTGGATGGCAAGTTCGTATGCCAGTCATGTCGTCAGTCAATCATAGATTGGGTGGCAAGTTCGTATGCCAGTCAAGTCGTCAGTTAATCATACCTGAGCGGCAAGTTCGTATGCCAGTCATGCTCTCCAGTCACAACTGTTTTGACGACTGTGACTTCTGCTGTACCGTGCGTGACACAGCTCGGTGACTCACTGCTCACTGCATCGACTGCTTCGTCACTCTTTCAATTTCTGCTGGTGCGGCTGCAACAGCTACAGCGGTGGCTGTGGCTACCACTGCATCGTGTCTTCCCTCTGTAGCCATTGCAACGACTGCTGCTACGGCTTAGTCATGCTTTCTGTCAATTTCTGCTGGTGCGGCTGCATCAGCTACAGTGCCGGCTGTAACTGCGGCGACTGTGACTATCACTGCATCGTGTTTTCACTCTGTAGCAACTGTAACGGCTACAGCTCCGACTGCGCCGATCACTGACTTTTCACTTTGTCACTTATCCTGGAACTCAAAACATGACGTTAAATTCGTAATTTTTAAGTCCAGTTCACTTGATAACTTTAGTTTTCTCTATTAGGGATCATATGTTCTAGTGCGTCTTGGACAAAGTATTCACCTGCTTAACATTAGCAGGTCGAGTAGCTATTCAAATGAGTAGGCAAAATCAATTGTTTAGTTTAATATATACTTTTCTCCTCCTACTCTACCTCTTTCGAGCTAAGATGCTAGTCAATATTATTTTGTATTGAAATACTGTTTTCGCTAGTAGTGCAATATTATCTATCGTATAAAACAATTAGTAGGTACAACGTGTACATGTAGTACAAATAATCATATCATGTATAGTCAGCATTATCAGAATTTCGAAATTGTGTCCACAACTCATATTTTCTATTGTTCTTCTTGGATAATTTTGTCTTATTTTCCAAATCTCTCTTTGTCTTATCATCGTTATAATAATATTATAGTCTTTTATTTTCCAAATCATTCTCTGCCTCATCACCGCATTAATCAATAATATATTATAGATCTCAAAAATGAAATAACCAGGATGTGGAGACTTGAAAGGTCTGTCTCCATCATTCCGATAGTCCTTTCCTCAAGCGGTGTTATCCCTAAGCAACTATTTCTATCACTCGCCCTTCTTGATTTGCCGAAACATACCTTTGCACTTCTACAAAAAACAGTTATCCTTAACACCTGCAGAATCATCCGTAAGTTTTACCTTACTTTTAGTTTTACTCTTTATCATCAGAACTCTCTGTTGATGTCCAATTAGTAACTTCCAGTTCTCAAGAACATCCACCTGGATTTAATGATGCGCACTTGAACTTTAAGTTGAGTTGATGAAAATCTAAACTCAATAATAATAATGCATTTAATTTCTAAATCTCTTTTTGACTCATCATCATCATCGTCATTATTATATTAACATTCCTTATCCGTGCCCCATCGTTGGGTATCGTGAATCTGTGCAAGGAAATTTCAATTTGTGTTTTCCATCTACCACGGTCTCCGGCTTGATGGATCGCGACGTTGACTGGGGTTTTTAGCTGTTCAGATACCTGATCAGACCAGTGTTTTGGGCTCCTCCCTCTTCTTTAGTAACCTCTACTAAAGTGCTCGATGTAAAGTATTCGCTGGATGCAAATAAAAGACTGACGCTTAGTGCGTTCCAACTTAAGTTCTTTCAGAATGGAGACGTTGATTGTTTTGGCTGTCCATGAGATCCTCAGGAGCCGTCTCTAGCGGCATCATATCTAGCGGCATCACATCCAGAACGCATCGATTCACTTGCGTTAAGTGGTTTTCATGGTCCATGTTTCAGTGCCGTAAAGAGAAATGGAGAAAACCAGCGTGCACACTATGTGAACTTCGTGAACTCGTTCATCGTATCATATTAATTATGTAACAATAGTAATAATGCCTTATATTGCCTAATATCTCCCTTAAGCGTATTAGTTCCTACATATTCAAATGATTTATAAACTATGTTAGTATTTTCTTCCAGCTTCTGAGATATAGATCTCTCTTTGGGTGTAGATCTCCTGCATCTTTTCCCACTATCCTCTAGCTGATCCAGCCTTTCTCAACAATTTGGATTGGATAATATAAGTAACCAGCCAACCGGCTGCATGGTCTTCTCACATTTCTTTACCCTAATGGTTCTTTCTATTGAGTAGTATGAGTGGTCTATCTGCTGTCGTTACTACGTGAAATATGTCCCGCACATTTCCACTTTAGCTTGAAAGCTTAGTTTTTTTTTTGTCTCATTAAATCGCTTCGCACTTCGTGATTTTTTTTTTCAATCAATCATTTATTCACAGAGATTCATTTTATGTCATTAAATTACATGATCTTATGCAATAAACGGCTCAACACATTCTGTTTTTTTTTTTTATATGCTCCTTTTCATTGCTCGTATGGACTTTGTTTTGTTTACGTTCATTTTGTAGGTATTTTTAAGCTTTCTCTGCAAAAGTTACACTTTACGCTCTTTTTTCCATACAAACACTAAATGATGATTACTTCACTGTTTGGAATCGTTAGGCCATCTACCCTGGCTCAGAGCCATATTTTAACAAAATATAATTTGAAAGTTACGATCTTCAAAAACAAAAAAATTTTATTCGCTCAACGCTTTTCAGCGGCAATCAGCACCGTTATATTGATGGGAGTATTTTGTACTCTATACTACTCATACCTGAGTCTAGCCCACTCTCGCATAAATAGTAAGTATACAAATTGCCTGAAAAGTGTTCCCTTAAGTGCACGAATCATTTCCTCGAATTCTTCAAGTTTTCTAATAGTAACATGGTAACATTATGCTATTGCATGCTTTACTACAAGGCTATTATTATAAGGAGCCTGTTGAATTCCCCGTATTTGCTGTATACCTGTTCTAAAGCTTGTATATCATCAGTTTTATTTTTATATGAATATTACGTCTGAAGTAGGTACATCATTTCTCAGGTACGGACTCTGTGTGTGTATTTTCATCTTATATAGGTAGGTAATATGATTGAATAGTTTGATAGCTTCATTATTAAACCCATCAGATTCAAGACTTATTCCAGGTTTTAGGTTTTTAATTTCATTGAGTACCTCCAGTTCGCTTATTGATTCAATTGTGCTGCAGTTCGATGTTGTCTTTACTACTTTTCCTGTATAGCTCTTGGTAGGAAGGTGCTGCATGCCCAATCTCAATTAAATCTATCTATCTCTCTCACACATCAATAAATGAAGTTGTATGTAGGGTTAATTTTTTTTTTAAATTGGTTATTTGATAGTTCCGGATTTTATAAGGTTTTCGTTTGTTTATCTGGTTGTCACATTTTATCCTTAATCGCTTAGCTCCATTCTAGTTGTTTTGTCCCTTTTATTTTGTTTAATACTCATTAGCTCTGTTTTTCTTTTATTGGTTTTCTGTACCTTCACTTATTATTATCATTTTACCTTTATTTTTGCTTTAATGCAATTGTCGTAGTATTCTTTTATACTCGAATACTCAGGTGGTTCGCATTATCAGTGTTATTCAAATTGAAATTAAAGTGTGATTTCTCCCTCTAAAAAGCTTATTTTATGCACTGAAAACAGTCGATAAATAACACTTTTAATCACTTTTTGTTTTTGAATTTAGAACACATCAATATATTCGACTTTCATCTCAATGCTATATGTACACAACCTTCTAACGCAAAATACTCGACACAAACTCCTTGCGCAAATAACTCCTCGAGATTTGATTGGTCGACATTTTCGATAAGCATTCAATGTGTATTTTCTCTTAATCTTTCTTTAGGTCGTAGTCATGGTATAAAGTAGAGTATAAATGTGGATAAAATGGATTACTAAGTTACAAGTACTTCACTTACAATTACTTCATATCAAGAGCCATGAATCGCTCGCGTCGCTCTTTAAATCACATGATTCGCTCGTAATTCAATTATTATGAATCACTACAAAGGTTGTCTGGAAGAAATCGCTTCGTAGAGATAAGACCGTTCATTGTACGTAATATTGCAATCTTATTTTATTTTTATTTTTTTGGTATAAGCTGTCAATAGGGTACATAATAAAGTATTTCATTCATTCAGTCATTCACTTTCTGCGGTCGTCATTCAGTCGTTAGAATCCTTCACTTGGTCGTGATTCATCTATAGACATGGCGTTAAACCCGTCCTTTATTCACTAATAGTTAATATACCAGTTTCAATTTTTTTTTTTTCGTCATAATTGAAATTCGCTCTGTAAGGTTGAATACTCTCTAATAAATTTTCACTGTATTTAGTTTTAAATTTCTATAAATGTCACTTACGTTTTAATCTCTTCATACTTTGAATAATATCCCTTTCTTTTTTTTTCACTCGCTCAATTCTATGTTTGCATGTAGTCTGTCATCTTTCATCGGTTTTTTTTTTAAATAAAAATGTGCCTCTATACTTGTTATCAGTGTATAATATGTTAATGACACTTAAACAAATCACTTCCGACCATTTCTATGTTTCCCAAGGTTAAGTTTATAGCATTTATGTCAAATATTTTATCACTTTATAGCACCTTGCTTTTTATGATTGCCACTGCATAGCAGATTTTGATACAAACATCGGTACTTCAAAATTATGAAAATGGTCAATCGCAATAATTAATTTTATGTAAATGGGAATAGAACGCTCAGAGTTGTCACTCTAGCACTCTGATATCAAAGCTCTCAACTATGTCACCTATCATACTTATTTAATTTTAATTTGTATCCTGCCACATAACACTCTTGCCCAAAATCAAAGCTCTTCAGTTATGTTACCATAACACTCGTGCTCGATATCAAAGCTCTTGAGTTATGTCGCAAAATACTCTCATGGGAGCTCTAACATTCTCATATTCTTATTGAAAAATATACCTTTTATTAATGGTTATCAATACCATGGAGATTCACTTTCCTGTAGTATGTAGTAGGTACATCTCAACTCCTGGCAGCTGGTCGCTGTGGCTGTATGCGATAAGGCAGCTACAAGTCACAATTCACTTAGTCATCTCTGAGTCTGAGGATGTATCTCATTCCTCTCGTCATCTAGAACTTCATCCAGCCGTACTGATGGTTTGTCTGCAACTCAACAACAATATTTTCTATGTAATTGTTCAGTAGTCAATGTGTGGTGTACATAGTAGGTACGTACATAATCATATTCTCGACTTCAACAGGTAAATACCTACTCATTTCAAGCTCAAAGTCAAAAAGCTTTTATTCAATAAAATCTCACTGATCACTTTAAATCGTCATTAGGTTTTGTATGATTACTGCAATAGGTAAGTACCTATAATTGTGTATCGACTATCACTACAATTCATAACTCAGAATAAAGTTTGGTCATCCGAGATGAGATTAACTAAAGGTTTTCACTAGTTTTTCAAGTTTTCACTAAAACATTACCTTCGATGGCGACATGGGCGTTGGAAAAAACTTTATATTTTTTTCCATCATCCCACTTCTGAGCTGTAACGTCGTCTTTTTGCACGTCACATTGTTACTTCGTAAATCAAACTTCAGGTTCATTTAAATACAATAGCTCTATTCGGCATAATAAATACATTTCTCTAATTAATATTCTTTTACAATATCTCATAGGTTAACCACACAATGCTCCTTCTTCTTATTTTTTTGGTTGTCAGTTACCACTGCCACGCAGGTGACAGCTGACATTTATGACAACGTCATGTATACATTCAATAATATTGTCGGCCTTTACACTTAGGTACCTACCTATCTACAACCAGGGATGGCACTTTCTTAACCGCGATAAAGTCTGGAGGTGACAGGGGGAGGATGATAATGGGAGAATCAGGTAGAAAACCTATACGACCTAGGAAGCATGCGACGTCGAGGTGTTCGAGGATATAGGTAGAGCTTGATGTCAAAATACAACGAGTCTTTTAACCACTCGAAATAACATGTACCTACCTAGCTACATACCTAATTAGGTATATACCTACTTATTTATATTATGAACGGAATAACAAGGCTGTCTAGCTCCACCTATCAACCGTCCCCATTCAATAGTTTAGTTGTTCGCCTTTCTGATAAACCTCTGCTGATAATTTAACTTCGTCTTTGATGACGTAAGTTGGCCAACTTGTACCTTGGAGAAGTTTGAATAATCTGTACCCGAAGCCGGCGCTAACTTTAATCCATGTGGTTTAATCTGGAGCCGCTCGCCGGTTTGCGGAACATGATCATGGAATATTAATTTCACATTGACAGGTAATTTATTCCCGACTGCTGATAATTTATTTAGGTAAGCTACGAAGGTGGTAGAAGGAATTTGTCCTTTTTACTGAATGTGTCTAGACTACATGTGCCTCTTTCAACAAACCTCAATCTTACAGAATGAGTTACAAACGAGATAGGTACCTACCTACCTAAGTAGGTGTAACTTACCATACGTACCTATAGGTACGACTTTACTTACCTACCAGTCTAAATTGTTAATAGACCTAGGTACCTAAACTTCCTAGCTACCTACGGCTCATTATTTTAAAATCCATATTGAAAGAATTTAGGCTTAGTATTTCCTTGGATCGTTATTGCACCCAGATTCAATAATCCCCCGTGTGTTATAAATTTGCATGCACGTGATGTAAGGTGAGCCAGCCCTACCACTACCACAGAATACGTCTAGAGAAGATATCTGTCAGTTGAAAAACTTCCCTATTCCCTGGGGCCGCGATAAGTTCAATTTGCACGCATCACGTACCTAGGTGCTGCGTTGATAGTGTTGAATTTTACAAAAACATGGTGCTAAAAATTTTCCAGAAAATATTGTAAGAGACGACGCGTTTACAAGGGCTCCCTCACCCTCACACACGCCTACACACCCTAATCGAGCGCAATTTCAGCACTCTAGAAAGTCTAGACACCAGAAATAAATAGGTATACCTACCTAACTAGGTAGTAGTGATGTATTCAATCTGTAAAAAGAGAAACCAATCACCAATGAATCAATCAAACAAAATGCAGGAATGATTAGCGTAGCGTGTGCCTGCAACAAATTTAATGGCATTACCGTACATAAATGCAATTGCTGCTGCTATTTTACCAGGCGCTGTTTAAAATGATTTCGCCTCGTAGCGAATCTGTACAAGTGCACACTCACGGTAGTAAGGCACAGAAGTGTTGTTTATAATTTATTGTCTATTTTCATTTAATCTAATTATGGTGGACTGTCAAGAGGCGATCCAATCCAGACTGTCTGAGCAACTCCAAGAATGCTAGCGAAAGATCCATCCCACTTCCACGACTGGAGTAAGTTGGAATGTGCGCGAACTTTCTTCATATGCCTCGTAGCCTCTGTATAGTTTTGCTGTGATCATTTTGTTAGGCGCTTTCCACGTTCAGTTGAACTTCAAAAGCTTTTTTGCTAGGTGGTTAGGTAGTTAAGCATACATATAGCACCTACCCATTTAGTGGGTAAGCTCGGCGCTGCAGGTAGACACACAGCTTCATCATTCCCTGACTAACCTTGTTAACATAAATACAGCATTAAGCACGGTCCAGCGGTCAAGTAATTTCATTCAGTGGTATTTGCTGGTCGTTGGAATTACGACACCTTTGAGCCATCCTGTGGTCTGGTTAGACTCGCACCTGTTGAGTTCGTGGATTTATTGTTTAAATAGTTGGAATTATGTAGGAGGTAGGATCTTACCCATTTCACCTAAACTCTGCACTGAGGTACCTGTCTACCCACAAATCGTAGTTTTACTGATAAGATGTTTGCCTAGGTAGATACTAGTCTTGTACACCGTGTATTATAATATTACTTTCGACTACAAAATGTTTCGCTTCCAATCCTACCAAAGGCAGGGTAGGGTTCCGCAGCGAATTAGCTCACCATCAATCAACTAGGTAGTAGGTACCAGTCTTCATTTGAAACGATCAGTTTCGGAGTTTGTTCTCTCGTGCGTGTTTTAACAAGGCCGCCATTTTGTTTGCAATATTTGGCGGGAGCGCCATGATGGATCGCTGACAGTTCAAGCGTTTTGCAATTCCGCTGTGTTGTTTTGAAATGGGGGTTGATGGAATGGCTGGGAGCTTGTAGTTGCTTTAAAATGAAGCTAAATGGTGCCCTCGGCTTAATTGGACCTTGTTTGACCGATTCGTCATGCTAAACTACTGAAAGCAAATCTATACCTGACATGCCAAATGCCAATACTTGTGCTATGATGAATGCTTGACGTGTTAGCCTAGCCTAAGAAGGTAGGTACCTAAATATAAATAAACCCAAGTAATATGCAACACAAACTTCTGAAAGTAAACATAAGAATCAAAGTTCTTTCCTCCATAAACACAGCAAATAAAAATCTTTTGTCGTGACGACTCCGCCTTCCAAACCAGAAAGTTTCCACTCGAAAATTGGCGTTTTTCTTTGTGAGTCGTCATTACAATGTCGTTTTGAATTGAGCGCGCTCCTGTCTCAGCCACTGCCAGACCAAATGGGTTTCTCTTGTAGGCAGTCAATAACGCGTAAGTAATGTGTAGGTAGGTGGGTACTTACGCTTTCAGGGTTCCGCCAATGAAAAATTAAAGTCCAGACAGCGTGAACCTATTTCTTTCGCAATTTACTACCAGAGATAGGAGGACCTACATCTATGTAGTCATGTCTATGTATTATGTACCTCAGTATAGGTATTTATGTCTAATCTATTACCTACAACTATTATATATCTGACCCTACATGAAGTGCTCGTATGTGCTACATACCATACGTAGGTATATAAAATTAGTTAGCAGACATGGGCGGAACCACAGGCTCCAGCCCAAACTCCCACTTGGCTAGTATTCTGCACTCCGCGGCTTATTGACGTGCAAGCAGGTGAGTGCTATTGCCGTCGTTTTAATGGCGCCAGCGATGTAACTCGAATAATTTCACTGCAGTCTACAATTTCAGGCTTCATTTCAGGTTTCAATTGCTTCAACAAGAAGTTTGGTCTGTGATTTCACTGAAAAGTTACATTGTATATTTGTGGTTGGAGTTTAATTGGGAACGTAAAGGCGTATTTTCACTGGCAAGTGTAGATATCCATTGCTTCTTGCGATTGATGACTGAGCAATAACAACCAACCATTTCCGGCAATGATTAGCTACATCCATATAAGATAAATGCTGATGGAGGTAAAACATTGATTGAAGAACAATTCATTTGTGACAGTTATGTGGTGCCTAGGGCTTAGGAAGTAACTTTGTCCACAGAATCTGCTAGAAGTTCCTAAAAAGTCCATGTACATGACAGGATTCGAACCAAGGCTAGTGCTCTCAGTAGGTACCTACCATCATCAGTGCACTAATACAATGTTAACACACGAAAAGGCACAGAAGGTAGTCAAGCCTAGTGGCGAAGTGGTACTTCAAACTTGTTTAAGCTCATTCCGAAAAACTCGTAAAACTACTTGAGGCTCTCCGGTTTTATTAGAAAAACTTTTAGTTCAATGAGATTCAGGCTTTTGTGATCCGAGCTCGGCTTGAGAGGGGAAATTAAGAACGGAATCTAGTTGTTTACCTAACTTAGTCTTATCCTAGGTGTTAGCTTATTTTGCACCTAGGAAGTTTATGTGAGGATTTTCTTTGTGTCAGAAAAAACTTGAGATCTTGATTACTAAACTCTGATGCTCATTTACTGAATGGTAGGGCATTCAGCAGAGTCACGTGTCATGACTCATGACGTCATTGACCATTTATTTTGCAATAAGCACATAGGTTTATGTGAAACTGTATTATATAGTCTGGCAAATGAACATAATTATTATATTATCTAACTTTATGTACTACGCGGTATTACTAGCACGTACCTACTGGAACTAACACAAGCCATTTTGACTGAGTTTTCGTTACAATTGTCTAAATACTTAATAGTTTACTACTCCATGTCAACGTTCCTGAACTCCCTACAAGCAGACAACAAGCTATTCTAATACCAACTCGCATCAAAAGGATATTACAAGCAAAGAAAATTGCATCCAGAACATTTTATATTCTGCACGGTATCGGTTACCTATCTAAAGTTAGAACCACAGAAGGAAGAACAGTGCCTATGTTGTTCGACTCAGTAAAATAAGAGTAAAGATACAAAAAATCATAGGGTTTCTTTGAACCATGACACAACATGGGCCTATTTAAACATACATTTAGGTGGTATAGTAGAGTAGATAGCAGCCATTTGTAAAACTTTTTATGCAAGAACTCGTTCGGAAAAGAGTTCACGTTGGTGTGTTCTGACTTGATTGAGTTTTCCAGCCTCTCAAAGTGGATATCTACAGCCGCTGGAAAATAGAAAATGTCTAGGATTATGGGCTTGGTCCATGGCGTCCATCATTAGATATAGACATAAGATTGCTTGTGTGATTTCTCATTTCGGTAAATTTTGAAGAATTTCTATGGGTACAAGGTTTTAGTAGCAAACTGTTAAATTGTATCATAAGACGGCCACACACTTTCTAATTTTGATAATGTCTGAGTTTAGGGACAGAAGTGCTACGTCGTAGCGTGCTACAGCGTAGCATCACCGTAGCACCGAATTTTGGTACACCTAAATATTCTGTAAACATCCTCTAAGATCTGTCAGTAATCAAGAACTTTGATGATATAATATGATAATCCTAAGATGAATAGTTAGAGGGATGCCCAAGACAAAAAGTCTTGTTCAAAAGTCTTCTAAACAATATTAAATCGAATACTAGCATAATAAGGCTCATTTTCCACCAGCATTTTTCACCAGTGCCAGGGCCCTTAAGCCTAACTTCCGTGCACTAACTCGATCTAACTTGCCTCTTCATTGAAGTTGTGGAACACTTCAGGTAACTTTATGATACAGGCTCCAACATCTTCTGCAGGTAAGCTCTAGTGTTTTGTAATTGACCGTGTTTTTACACCACTGTAGAATAAAGTTTTCAAAATTAAATGTGGATGTCCGTAGATAATTGCAGTACAGTTCCTACACTACACTAATTGTTGGCTTTAAAATATTAGGTAGGTACGTTACGCTACAGTCTGAAGGTAAACCCCAGCCCCCGTATCGTAAGCCCTGAACTGCTTTCGCTGCATAGCATAATGTCAAGCGACGTGACTACGGATATACGAAAAGCTTTTGATGGCAAAAAACGCGCTGAAACGCGCTAATGTCACTATTTATTAACAGACTATGCTTTAGTATGAAAACAGTTCAGAAAACATGCCAGGCTTAAACCTGGCAGGTTTTAATGAGACAACGACTGCCCCCCAGATCTCTGTTGAACTTTGTTTAAAATAGGTTTTTCTACAAAACTTACTAAGGTTTTACTCAGTTCATGTAAAACACTGAATAAAAGATTGAATTCTATTCTAGTCAACACAAGGCACTTGTTAAGTACCTACTGTAAGTAGGACTGTAGATACTCTCATTATCTAATTAAACTCGAAAGGTAAATTTAAAAGCGCATACAAAGCTAATTACTGGATAATTGAGAGAACTTTGTCGAGATCGTGAACACAATGAACGAACGAGTGAATGAAATGAATGGAACTCGATTCCCCGGAGTGGACTATAGTGCGGTCACTGTATTGTGGCGATTGTGTACAGACAGACCATGTAACTTATGTACGATTGAAATACATGGAACACATTTCCACCTTATTAGATCCATCGAATATCTTCTTCTTCTTTTAAATATATAAAAATCTTTTGAAGTTGACTGACAATCAACGCACAGCCTAAACTGTAAGTCCTAGAGGTATGAAATTTGGAGGGTAGTATCCTGTAGTGCACATGTAGGGGAAAAGAATTTTGAAAAGTCGCACCATAAAGGATTTAAAATTAGGATCAAAGATTTTAACCAAATAATGCGTATGCTGTTACCACGCGAGCAAAGCCGCGGGCGACAGCTAGTTAATTCATATTGAATGTTCACTAAGAAACGACTACCTACTCCTCTGTTTTATTTCTGGAAAACGTTCAACAGATTGCGTGCGAGGGATTAGTGTAAAATGCCATCCAAACGATTTTACAACTACAAACAAAATCGCTCATTATACCGATCTCAACCAGCACTGATACTGCTTTTATCATCGTTTACTACTTTCTGCTTGAAATCCAAAGTTTAACCACGCCCAGACCACACTGAACGATTTTTAACTTTCAAAAACACACCTTTGAATGTCAAGATGAAATAAAATAATATAATTCCACAGTGTCTGCCATGAGAAGCGTCGCGCACTGTACCAAGCGTCCTGTTTGCTTCTTTGTTGGCAATGTATAGAATGCGCTTTCGTTTTATTGTTCCTGCCCTTCCGTTATTGTACCTATTTCAGTATAATGCTGTACCTGTATCGCCGTGTTATTGCATTGTTTTGTTATAACTATTGTATTGTGATGTTATGTAATGCTGTTGTCTATATAATAACAAGAAATGAGTAACTGTTATCTTCACAAATGGCTTTTTATTTCGACTGTACTGACCTGCGTTGTGCCATAGAATAACACAACAGTACTACTTAAGGTACGAATCGGGACGCAAATTTTAAATTAGCATAACAATGGAAGGTACGAATCAGCTATAACCCTACTGACCGCGGTTCTACGAATCTTTCGTAGCTGGTCTACGGCGTAGACCCTCTACGCGATGAGATAAGAGCGTGTAATGACGTGTATATTGTGTTGCTTGATAAAAGTATTGTCGGATAGTAACATTTCAATTACAAAAGTAAGTAAATAAATTACACGAAAATGGAAGGAAAAAACATTTCCTTTGAAACATAAGCGGTTTATAAGATTCCTATTATATGACTAGATTGGAATAGGTATAAGTCGCGTCCAAGGACGTCTGTCTGTTGTGTCTGTTGTTTAGACGTTATCTCTTTTTGGGTTATGTGTTTTAGTAATCACTAGCAGTCGCCCGCGGCGTTGCTCGCGTTCAACCCTTTAGAGTGTGACGTTTCAAAATTCCTTTCTTAGTGCACCCCTACACTATATAAGGATACTACCCTCCAAATTTCATACCTCTAGGACGTATGGTTTAGGCTGTGCGTTGATTCTCTGTCAGCTTCAAAAGAGTTTTATATATATTGATGATAAACATTTATTGTTTGTGAACCTAGATAAGTACATACAAATAAGATATTTATTTATTTGAACATTTATATTTTAGAAGCAGTTATTGACGATTACTGATTATTTCTTGAGATAAATTCAGCCGAATCAAATGCAGTTGGATCAGTGGTCCGCCATTTAAAGTCACTTCTAATTTACGCCTTCAGATCGAGGTTACCGATAATTTAACTAATTACGGCTGACCGATGGCCGATAACTTTCTTGTTAACTTTTACCATTAATAACCATCATTATACGAGTTATATTACGTATGTACTTATAGGTTACTTGTTAGAAAAAAGGTATTTAATTGATGTGGCAATAGACAGGCCATAACTGTTTTTATGCCTTAGCTGGCAAATGAGCAGGCGTGACACCTGATGTAAAGTGGTCACCACTACCTATGGACACCTACACCACCAGAGATGTGATGCTGTTGCGCTGTTGTGGTGCACTTGCAAAACCAGCAACCGCTAGAGATTAAAAAAATCTAAAAAAAAAAAAATTATTAACTTTCTTATACAAACCAAAAGCTTTCAGTACAGCAAGTCACGTAAAAACAACTCAGTATACATCCGGCCGACCGGAAGCGGTAATCGTCTACCGGAAGTACCCCCTGCTTATTGTTCATGTATACTGTACGTCTGTTAGTAAATTGACGCACTGTGATTAAGAATTTGGAGAAAAATGAGCTATAATGCAAGGAGTTCAGGTTGAATGTGGCCTAGCAGCAAGCGTTTGTACCGAAGACTGAAAAAGTAGATGAGTAAAATGTGAAGAAAGTCATGAATAAACGTTATAGAGTGCAAACTGTGTTTAAAAGTACGATCCAAAATAGATTCCGTATTTGGAAATTTAGAAAAAAGTATTTTAACTTTTTTATGACACTAAAATTCATGACTAATAATCCCTTTGTATGGAAGACAATAAACCATGAGGTACACTCTATCTAAAGGATCTTAAAGTTATTCAATATTATTTAATATATTTAGATTATGGGTACTTACTATGTATTTTTGAATAAAATTATCAAAGTGATTCTTTAGTGGTTTCTTATGGAATAATCTGTGCAATTTGTCATGCAAAATTAAGCTCTATAGTGTAGAATTAAAGCGCAAATGAATTGCAGTCACAGTTTGAACGCGATCACGATTTGTGCGCTTTCTCAGAATTGTGGGGGCGATTTTGTAGGTCGTAAAATTATGGTATAGTTCTGGTGTATTTAATTTATTAGTATTGCAATGAACCTATTTCTTGTAATGTGATTTTTTTGTTCGAAAATGGTATATAGAGGCAGAGTGCTACGGCGAAGGAAATCATTGTAAAAAAACCGGCGGCCTATGTCATGAACCATAAGCCTATAGATAAGAAGAATGATATTGGCCCTCAACGCACCGATTTTCTGCGATTCATCCGACCTTCTGCTTTCAAACTATCTGGTACGTAGATAGGTATAGATATATTATGTAGGTATACCTAATCGCACGTTTTCACAGAATTCATTACTTTATCTTCAGATAGGCGATGGAGGCAGCGCGGCGTGGGATTGAACCCCGCGCAGAAAATTCGCTGCACTTTTAGCAGGAATCAGTTTAGACACAGAATACTACACAGTTGGTACGCTTTTACAGCGTACGACACGACTGAATTCCCGACTCTACCTGCACGAAGTTGTAGTTAACATTTTTTTTTTATGATAAAAGTAATGGAACAAGCTGATAGCTCACCTGATGTTAAGTGGTAACTTCTGCCTATAACAATGCATTACCTCACAGAGCAAGTCCAATGAGGACGTGCCCTGTAAGGCAATGCACTGCTTCCATCACTCTGAGACGTAAAGATCTTGAAGTCTAATGTGCCTGTAATTACATTTGAGTTACACAGCCGGTTGGCTTGTCCATTGTTTGCGGCCACACTGAAACCTGCAATGTTGCCGCGCAGTGTACCATTGCAACCGATTTCGACTTCGATTCTTTTATTGATAATATCTACTTCTTGGCAACCAGTAATAGTTTCTATACGGAAGAAAATAAGAATGATAACTAAACTAACTAGGTATCGTATCGAATTTACAAAAGCTACGTATATTTCTTCTCGGTAAGTTTACTGCCTTGAAATGAGTCAGCTGCTTTATCCCAAGACGGGATAAGTACTATAAGTAGGATTAAGATGAACAGATGGTAATCGCAACAGATGTTCTAATGGAATAATTACAATAAATTACTTTAGACACCTACTTTCTGTTTATTTTCACTGGGAAAAAAGATCAAAAAAATACTACAGAATAAAACCTACTTCCGTCTTGGTCACAGTTTTTTACACAATATAAGTATACACTTGACCATCTCACCTGATGCTAAGTCAAAGTAAGATTAAATTCCCGTCCTTAACTGTTCAAAAAATTGCCACTGAATTTTCTGCTTTAACCTTTGGTCTGCTAGGGTAAAAAATTCAATGAAGTGTTTGCTAGTACTTAGGTCAATAATCTTATTATGTGATACTGTATACACAATATTGGTCATATTGGTCAGTGAGTGCTAGTGAAATAATCAATTTCTTCCACTTAACCTGCTGTTGGGTGTTCTGTTTGACCTATTTCACCCTTAACCCTTAACAGGCCGGCACCTCTGAATATCAATATCGCGTATCAGTGAAGTGTTAACACAAACGAACATGACATTATGTTCGATAACCCTGAGGGTCAATTGAGTCGTGTTTGCAATCGAACCCGAAACTTGCGTGGTAATAACAGTACAGCACTTTTGGATATACTCGCTTCTTCATGTATTGGCGTTGTGGTTACAAACATCTTGGTCTTTGATTCCCAAACAAGTAACTTCAGATTTTTTTTAAGGAAGTATCGTCTGATATCAGTAACTACGTAGGTAGGTAAGGTTTACTACTTTTTACTTCTTTAATACTTACTCCAACACAAAGACGTACCCATTACAATTCAGTAATAATATTGCCTATATTATACGGATCCATCCCTTTTTATGTCCATTCAAGTCCCCTATTAATATTGGACAGACGTTATACATAATCTCTTACAAAAATGAATACGATCGATACATTTCTCCATCAACTCGATCCCTGTTATCGATACTATCATCAATCAAAACACCAACTCATCAACAATTCTAACATTTGAAATGATCTTATTACGAAGGCCAATTTCAATGAAACACACGGTATATTGTATCACTCGCTACATTGTTAGAGTTTTCAGGGCTTCCACACAGCCGTCCGCCGTCCGCCGTCCGCCGCTGTCGGTCCGGATAAATGGAAATTAATGGCAGACCCTCGTCATTTACACCATGAGGCAGTCGACTAATAAAATGTCAGCTGCTAGATTACAGCCAAAATGTTAGCCCTTATTGAGCGATGTGTCAATTTGATGCGTCACGATCAGCAAGTAGCAAAACATTACAGAAGTTGTATGGACGAAATTGCTTTCAGCGATAAGGCTGCCTGTATTCAATGTTAAAGGCCAAGAGTTTCATCATCATCATCAACCTATATCGGTCCACTGCTGGACGTAGGTCTCTCCCAAGACGCGCCACTGAGCCCGGTCTTCGGCTCTTCTCATCCAGTGTTTGCCAGCTACATGTCTCAGATCGTCACCCCACCTAGCCGGAGGGCGTCCTACACTACGCTTGCCTAAACGCGGTCTCCACTCGAGTATTAGTTTGCTCCAACGATTGTCGGTTCTGTGGCAAACATGGCCGACCCACTGCCATTTTAGCATACTAATCCTCTGAGTTTGACAAAGAGTTTGACTGTTTGTTACTCAATCACACCTCATCTCAAGTGTGATGAATTTCAGCTACATGGGTATTCTGATAGGTACCGTAAAAAAGGTCGACCACATTCAGATCATAAGATAGATAGATAGATAGATAATACTTTATTGTACACAAGGGTAAGGTACGTACAAATCTTAAAAATAACTTTGTATAGTACAATGGGCGGCCTTATCGCTGAAAGCGATTTCTTCCAGGCAACCGTAGCATGGAAAGTAACGAGCGGAGCGGTAACGGAAGGCGGTGCACAAACAATGTAACAATAAAAACTAAATTATTACGCAATAAAATATACTACATAAAACTTACATAAATAAAAAATAGAATATACTAAATACATACCTAAGTACTTTAATATTGAATACAAGATAGTATAAGATATACATAAATAGATTGTTTGAACGTGATGCTGCTGCTGGTCTGAAATATTAAGTGTTGTTTAAAGCAGCCATCAAATCAATGTAATGCCTGAGGAAGCCAGAATATCGTTAACAAGTTATAAATTTATTCAAATTAATACTAAAAACCCGTCACAGAGTAATCCCGGTAATCAACGTCGCATTTACGTGAACGAGTTTCCACGAACAACACGCACCTTGTTAAAATGCTAATTCTGGCTCACCGCAACCGGAGCCGGGCAGCACAGCTAGTTCATTTACAGGAAATACTTGTAGAAATCAATCAATTGATCTAAAGAAACGGTAGATGTGCTTATTCATAGGTAACTTGAAAGACGAACACATACATACAAACATATTCTTACATATTTTCAAAAAAAACCAATGCTTTTTTATACTCCCGAGTGTTCTTAGTAAGAAACTGATGATGAGATGTCCCACCTGATGTTGAGTTGTTACTTCTGCCTCAAAATACTTCATAAAATAAGTCCATTGAGGGTTGCTCCGGTAAGGCATTGCACTACGTCCATCACTCTGAGATCGGAGCACAGAAATGCAAGCACCGCTGCTTGGTGGCAGAAATAACTACGTAGTACTTCCGCGGATGACCTGTCGTGGTTCTTGTACTCTGGGAGTGCACAAGCTGTTTTAATTTGAGGTGTGACGGCGGCGGTTGCCAAACAGAAATGATACAGCTGAATAGCATTGCCTGCATCCAATATAATCAAAGCAAGTTGTTTGCGAACTTTTTGTTCTGTGACCTCCCAATAATGACCCGAAGAATGGCTAGTTAATTCGTTTATGGATTAAAATGATTGAATTTGACTGAAAAGGTTGGAACAGGAGGTGTGTGCAAAATGGAGCCTTTTACATGAATTCATTTTTTGTCGGGAATGGAAAAGAAAAATCTGTTAATCCTCGTGTGGATAAAAACTGAAAATGGAATTGGAAAATCATTTTCAGAGCGTGCTCTTCTTTAAGCTCTATAGGGCAGCTTTGGGCTCGTCAAATACTGGCACCATTGACAACACATCAGAAGAATAAAAACTCCATCTTCTGTGTACAACATTAGAAACAAATAAAAAAAGTTCTCTTTAATTTTAAAGTCATGCAAACCCACATAAATACCACACTAATTACACTTCAGTGCACAAAAAAGTATAAACCGCATTGTAACCGCACCCGCGAGTGTATTACGCTGAATCACCGAAATCGCGACACCGCAATAAACCCTCGGCTTTACGTGCGTGACTACATACTTAATAGTCCATTAAATTTGCATCGGACACATTTATATTTTTCGCGGCCTGCTGTGTAAAAGTGGTGTGTAATAAAAATGATGCTAACCGCTGAATTCCGGACTTATTTTATGAGTCCAACTGAATTTAGTCATTACTGTTTTAATAACCCCTTTTTGTTCGTTCTGCGTTTTGCGATTGGATAATTTTACTGGTTGAAAGCTCAGCTAGCTCTCACAGCTGGCTTTTATTACACTTTGATTGATAAATGCAATATCATTCACAAATTATGTATGCAGGGTATTACTCCTCAGATCACGGCTGTTTAGAAGAGTCTGCCAAATTAGCCATTTTATTTTAGAATGTTTCCTATATATTTTTGAAAACTATGTAGAACTACCATTTAAGTCCATTACTAGGTGATAATATACTTCTTGTTTCTTATTAAATTCCTAGTTTCGGCAGCTGAGTACCAAAAAGATTAAGATGTTTAGTTTATCGTAAAACTAGACCGCATTCAATCGTCTTTTTATCAAAAAACATTTTCATCTGGTCGATTAACTCTCGCAGCTTGTCTAAGAACTCTGTTAAATATCCTAGCTTTCCATTTCCAAGTGTTTATTTGCAAATAGCCGAAACCTAATGTCCAATTCACGACATCTCCCATTTTTATTTGGCCAAAACTGTCCTAATTCCGCCCGAGCGGCTATAAAGCGTTCGCCGATCTGTAGCGAGGTCCTGTGAAAATCCAGGATTTCTTTTAAATCTGACGAGACGGAGCCGACACGGGCTTTCAATTTCTTAAAATGCTATAGTAATTTTGTAGCGCTATGTCAAAAATAATAAATTAGATGTTGCTTTAAGTTTTCGGCTTAGTTCGTCCAGTTTCTCCCTTAGGGAAAACAAGGAGATTGAGCAAGTTTCAAAAAACATAAGCAGGTAAAGTTAGTCTCTCTGATGAAACTATGGCAAAAGAAAGAGAGCAGTTAAAAAACAACCTTGGGGATGTGTCAATAAATATTTATGATTTACTAGCTTCCGCCCGCGACTTCGTTTACATCCCATTGGATTCCGTTAATTTCCGGGATAAAAAGTAGCAAAGTTTCATTTAAATCGGATCAGTAGTTTTTGCGTGAAAGAGTAACAAACATCCATACATCTATACATTACAAACTTTCGCGTTTATAATATTAAGTGAAATATCAACAGGATAATAGGATAGGATTCGATTTTGCTATATCCCTGTGTGGTATAAAGAAGCCTCGAGATAGAACAACAAGCCGTATCAGAGAGAGTATCGGTGAAAATGACCATCACTTCTCGTAAACTACATTTATCTCGTGTTTGTCTCACTAGCATTCTGCGTCTTCTAAATAACCTGCCTAAGATGTCACAGAACACTGAACAGGACACATTTCGTATTCTACTGCTAGGTATTCGACCAGGCCTTATATAACTTGTAGCTGTGCTGTCATCTGTCTACTGTGCCCGGGTGTACAGTCGTTTAATTTATTTTTTAATTTGTAAAATTACATTGTTTCCAACTTTGATTGTATTACGTAGCCACTAATTTTTATGTTGGGATTTCTTTCCCATCTGACCCGCTAGTGGACCGGTTGTCGGGTTCGATGGGAATAAGCTACATAATATAGTAATGTAGAGAGCCTGGAGATAAATTTTTTTCTCATTTCAGCTAGAACTAGCTTATTAATTTGAGCAACACCTCAAAAACTGTATTTTCGTCTAGACACTGTGGTATTGCGGCCCCGAAATACCAAAGTTCGATGTTCGCCTGTTTACTTCCCAAACTTGTCCAATAAACACGTAGTTGCCGACAGACGGACAAGCTGCTCCTTCTGATAATGTGTTATATAAATCTGCTTTGAAAGGGTTTTCATACATTACTTTTATGGAGTTGTGATGCGCGTGGTCGGCGATAGCGGGGTTTTAAAATTGCTTGTTTCGAATCGATTTCTTATTTTGTTGGTTTTTCTAGTCTTTGTAACGTAGGTACTATGTTTTTTTTTAATGATAATAGTAATGGAACAATCTTATAGCGCACCTGATGTTAAGTGGTAACTTCTGCCTATAACACTGCATTACCTCACAGAGCAATGTTGTCTTACATATCAGATAAAACAGTCACTTTTAGTAAAAATAAGGCTACTTAGCTTAGTCCTCACTAATGTCACTTGTACTTAGTTCACCTCACTAAATTCATCTGGTTATATTTTATTTGGTTTTAGCGTCTTGCAATATAAAACCAAAGGATAGATAAGTACAAAGAGTAAAACTATTGATTTTAAACAGACGAAAACGAAAACAGAAGTAAAAAAACATTGATTTCTTGTTTCCTGTTGTTATCAATATCTGCAAATACTTCCCACGAACATCTAAACAATGGCATAAACCTACTGTTTACGGCTGGCCAGGCTCCAAATCTGAGATCGCAGCTGAAGTGGCTATAATACGTTTACTCAGTGCCCTGGCATACGATTGCGGTAAGCTGCTCACACGCGTGAGCTCTGACAATTTACAAAAAGAAATAGAGTCACGAGTCACGAGTACCACAGACCGTAATCTCTGCACGGTTGATATACCTCGTGTTTTATTTTCTCTATTACGTTCTTTACTGTCTTTCTGTTTTAGTTACTGTATATCTGAGAATCTTTAAGACTACTTTTGTAGCATTATGATGTTGCTTAACATAAAAAGTCTGCGATAATCGTAAATAAACAATGCAATCAAACGTAATTTTTTCAGTACAAAAAGTAACCAGAGGCTAGTTCAGATAATGACTCTATTAAATCACTTATTTGCTCGACTTTTACTTGTACATATTTTGGGTTGATCAGCTACCAAACAGGTACGTCATGCCACGTCGCTTGCGCGTGGTGGTGTGTAAGAAGCAAAGCAAACCGTGGAAATCGGTTGACTGCTCTGGGGACACTCTGCCTAATTTCTTTATTTCTTCCACATGGTCCATTCTGACGATTTAATTGGTGTAATTGGTTTTTAGTGGGGAATAGAGGGTAATAAGGTAAAGTTAAGGGCTGGGCTTCATTAGAATTGATAGTTTTCTGATAAAAACCTATTAATAACTGCTTTACAGAACGTAATATACCTACAAGCCGACCTTACGAAAATACTTTGTCTGTGGTTTCCGGATACAAGGCTTAGTAGGTATATTATAGCAGAGTAGTTAGTTAAAACTTTTCAAAAAGGTGTTCTTCCGGGACAGTATGACAACCGTACAGTTTTCTCTCACCAATAAAAGCTTATGTTCGTTTTCCTGTGGGTTAAAAGGTACTTATGGGTGCTGGTGCAATTCTTATGAGACCTAAAACTAACACCTTGTGTCTCAAAGTAGTGGACGGAGTCCAATTATCATGCAAATTGGAATGAAATTATCTACAGATTTCTTAAAACAAGAGCAAAAAAGTTATAAGAAAATAGCGTATCGGGAAACTCTTATCTAAATAATAACGAAATAACAAAGAATGTTACAAATAAAAATAATATTTTGCTACTTAGTTCACATAACAAGGAAGTATTTTTCTAAAGAATCTTTTAGCGAAACAACGCAGAAATAATATTATCTCTCTTAACATTTCTACCTTGTTCGGCGCAAGGAACCTCTATGAAAACTACACCATTACTGCTATTACCTACAATAGAGGAGCACGTAGCTAGTATTATATGATCTGTGACGTAACCGAGCAGTCCTAAAGAAATACATGCCTCTCATTATTGTACACCAGCACATAATATTCCAACATCTCTAAAGCATATTTCTTTTTTCCATGACAGGCGTTATGGCTCAGTTGGTGGTAGCTCTGCCTTCCGTGCTGTGGGTCGTGGGTTCGATCTCCACCGAGAACAAACATTTGTGTGTTGTAAAACATAGATGTTTGTTCTGTGTCTGGGTTTTTCTAAGTATTATAAGTATGTATTTATAAAAAAAAATATTATGTATGTATTCTATCAGCCATCTAGTTTCCATCGTACAAGCTTTGCTTAGTTTGTTACTAGAAGGCGTTGTGTTAAGTGTCCGTGAATATTTATATATTTATATTTATATTTTAGTGGAAGTTTGTGACGGAGCTATAGTTCTGCATTCCTAAAGATTTCAAAGGGTTCTAAGCTAAATTGTAGACGAATCATACTAAAACTTATTTACTAATCAGTCTTAGAAAACGACTCATTAAAACACCAAAAATCGAAGTGTGACAGACAAACTTAGCAAATCATTTTTACCAAAATATATTTACTAGATACGTGAGTTTCTGTTATTTTCATAACAATGATCATTTCAACAGTTAAATCTCAAGAATTTAGGTAATTTTTCCATCCCTTGCATTCTTGGTACATGCAGTAGGTAAGCGAAACAATATTGACGGAAGCCGTGCTCAGCCGTGGCTTAGAATGAGCTCATTTCCGCCCACAGTCCTGAAAGAAAACCCGAAAGATATTTTATTAATTTTCACCGCACCTCGCTTTAAAACGTCTGTCTTCAGTTCTGAAAAAACCGTCACCAACTACACCGGTGAAAGCTATTATTTTACAAGTTTTAATTTAACTTACAATATTTGTTTGTGTGTTTGTTTGTTTAGGTCAAATCTTGCAAGCTTTTGACCCACTTGCCGATTGCTAGATCAATTGTTATCCTCACTACCCAAAGGTTAGCTGGTAGAGAATGCTATTTTAGCATTAAGATCGCCTGTATTCACTACTTTAAGTTGTGCAATAAAGAATTTTCGATCTATCTAGGCCAAGATTTATTATTGGCATATCTTCAGTGGCCATAATATAGCGACTGATCCCAAGATGGAGATAACAATTTTGAAATTCAGAAAAAGTGATCTACTGCTGATTGTACAACCAACTTAAAAAAACAGAAAGAAATTCTCAAATTATTTGTATATTTTGTTTATTCTGAGTATTTCTGTTCAGAATTAGCACGATGTCTTTAGAACCTCCAATGAGTTGTCTAACTCCACACAATGGAGCCAGGTACCTATTTATCTTAGAGAGAAGAGCTTGATTGCTATCGCGAAACGTTAAAGAGCTTCAGACAGTTGTTTTTCTATCTGTAAGTTTTTACTCGCCTTTTCTGAGCAATTTCCAAGGATCTAGATTACCTAGCTTTTGTCTGAAAGAAAATGTCAGTTTTTGTGACTGAATGGTACAGAAAAGTATCTGTTACTTAATTAAACTGGTATAAAGGGAATTCAAGTAGTTCAGTAAATAAGTACTTAGCATTGCACTGGCTAGCTAGACGAATGCGGTGGCGCATGGTGACAGGACTAGTCTAGTACATGAAACGCGGTGACGTGCATACGCATATCACTCGGCACCGACACAAGCTGATGCAGGTCTCACGCTCATTGTCGAAGTCGTCCAAACTGACACATATCATGGGACCGACAGTCTATAGCAAACTACCCGGACACAGTAACAGAAGCTTCAAGTATGCATTCATTTAAGGCGAGGTTGAAGCGGTGTCTTATTGAGCACACTTTCTATAGCTATGAGGAGTTCATAGTTTATAAGCCTGGACCATAGTATTGCTTTTTAATGTGTTATCCGTTTGGAATTTTATATAATTTTTTTTTAATTAAATTGCTAATTACTATTATTAATTGGTTTAGGACCGCCAGGGTACAAAATGTACCTCATATAATATGACGTGTAATGTATATTACAAATAAATACTATTATGACTATTATGTATAGTATTGTACATGGACTAATAAATATTGTTCCATTGTATTGTGTGATCTGTGGTGACGGCTAATAAATATTATTTCATTGTATTGTGTGATCTGTGGTGACGGCTATGGTCACGTTACTTACTTTCCAGAACTGTCATTTTTACTATACAAAGAATGATAAAATCTTACTTATTTTACCAGCGAGTAATTTTTATTTATTTTTCTTAACGGATGCACCACTGATTTTATATAGTACTTATGTATAAGTAACGACTCTGAATGTGGCAGTTGTTTGTATATACACTAGCTAGAATATCTCTTTAGCTAAAAGTACCCTTCACTCGGCTCTCTGTCAATTTATTTACGCCTTAGTAAAATTACGGTACATAGAATAGACTAGACATAAGTATAGACAAGACAGGTAGGCTGAAATCTTGAAGATACTTAACCCTAATCCCTCAAGATGAGACGGGGCAGCCAAGCGTCCTATTCACGGACGCGTTCACTCGTTCCCGACACGAGGTTCTTAGGCCTCTACCTTTTACAAGCGTAGCGATAAGCGAATGAAAATGGGCAAGCCTACGGGCTCCCACAAACTCTCAAACAGGCATGCTTGTAATTGTCAAATCACTCGTGCTCGTGGTCAATGAAAGTCACTTTTTGCAGCGTGTGTTTTAAATAAGTCTCCACCTGTAGACATTTAGACATATTCCAGAAATCCCCACTGCTACGACGTGGCATGTCTATGACGTAGCAGTGGAGATTTCTGGATTTTTTTCCACAAATCCCCACCATGTATTTTAACACTAGGAGCTACGTAAGATTGCTTACTTTTCTTAGTGAAGTGGAACAGTCCCAGTTTCCATTCAAAATCATCATCCAGTATTCGTAAAACCCAAAAACTTCAGAACTGACTTTTTTTACGGTGCGTGCTTGTTCCAGATTTCCGATATGAGACGAGATACCTAACATTGTGCCATCTCTCTGGAACGCAAGTTTTCAACAAGCTGACCGAAAAGACCGTAGCTTTTACAGCCACACTAATAGATTTTACAACAAAAATATTTCCATCCGCTCTGCTCATCGCTCCGCCTATGTAACCCATGCCCTAAATCATATGAGTGTGAACCTTCCTAATTAAATAACCCCATGTTTTCGCACCTGCCACTTTACATTTTGATCTTTTGTTATCCAGTTCAGATTAGTTTGTTGAAGCTGAGTTTGCTTTTAATTTAATGGTAGAGATAAAGATAATTTGATATTCTGTTCGTATGAATTTCTCTACGAGACTCGAGGTCCGTGGCCTTCCAAGTTTTCAAAATTCTTTTAGGGCGCCTACGCCTAGTCGAAGTGACGCGTGACCCGAGGGCTGGTGATTATCTAGGCCAACGTATCAGCATTGTTATTCTGCGCGGCAATGCAGCCAGTGTCTTGGGCACGCTTCCGATTGGTACTGATTTAGATCAGTAACAGTTGAGCTATCTATAAACCGTTTGCAACGATTTGTAGATAACTCAACTGTTTCATGTGTATTTTGTAAATCTTGTAAATACTGTATTAGTCGTAATTTTCTTTGTGAATATACTTTAATATTTAACTTTTAAAACATTGATAGGTACGATGATTGTGTAACATAAGTAAATAAAATGAAAATGCTCTCAACGTTCATTTATTAGCATAAAAAGTACTTTTCTGGGAGGTTTTATGTTTCCACAAAGTTTCCTGTTACTGCCAAGTTCTAATTTCAAATAAATATTTTTCCTTTTTCTAATAAACTGTCGTGAAGGTTCAAATATTTTACATCTTATTCTTTTGGTTGAATCAGTTCTTGACACAGTGTTCTTGATCATCATGTCAACAGGATCACCAGCCTATACCTTTTTTTCATCCCCATTTTGTGGCCAAGTGACGTCAAGACAAGCACAGGTTGTGTAACTCAAAGTAACTCAGGTGAACTTCAAGCTTTTGGTGTTTTTAGTTTACCGGGCTTTCTTTTGTTTTCAGTGCCTTGATCACGAATAAATGTGACAATCGCAAACGTATCGTAACGCTAGTGTATCCGAGATACACTGCGCGGTGACACTACAACGGTTGGCAGCCGAGCTGGCATTGACGCGCAATATAACTCGAATACGCTAACGCGGTGACTGTCAGATTTGTTCGTGATAGACGTACAGGTTTACTAATCTTTATTTTACACCTACCTTTATCTGGTAAGTACCAACAGGGGTTCAATGGATATTTAAATTACGGATGTCAAAAACGGAGGATTATATCAAAACCCTTCGCACAAATATCCAATTTCGTCCCAATTTACTGAAATACGACAGTAGAGTTTAAATTAAAAAGTTCCACAACTCAGGCCCACGTGGTCATTATTCCCCTGGCTTGTTAAAACTCCCGTGATTACGCATCGGACAGTCGATTACCGTCCCCTGGAGCTGGGGACGAGGCGTGAGCGACACACGTCCGGAGCATGTCCGGCTTTACATGTCCGGCGAAAAATACGTCATTCTCCAACTCGATGAGCATAGTTGAATGAAGCCTTGTGATTGGTCAAAATGACCGGGTCAAATAACTCGCACGCAGCTAACATTTGAAATGTCACGTCATTCTAATTCTTGATGTGCAAGAGGAATGAACGCTTGTGATTGGTGATCACGTGACAGGAGCAAAGTTACTTTATAGTATTTGAAACGATGTCAACTCATGCGTAGTCTTTGTGATCTGTTTTCTCTTTGTTTGGTTGTATGTTCAAGCTTTGTTAGTATTGCTCACGCTTTTCTGAAAAAGACAGCTAGTTATTTCATATCTCTCAGACCATTTCAGTTTACTAGTACTTGAGCTATTTTGCAGCTATTTGTTTGACTGAAACAAATGTCTCATTGAGACGGTTCAGGCAGTGTGTGCCACGGATATTTTCCGGCTTTTGCACATCACTACCGCGGCCACCA
Source organism: Eulithis prunata (assembly GCA_918843925.1). Lineage (NCBI taxonomy): Eukaryota > Metazoa > Arthropoda > Insecta > Lepidoptera > Geometridae > Eulithis > Eulithis prunata. The sequence goes on from OU974009.1 coordinate 368,423, forward strand.
GGGACATGTGGCTCCATGTAAAACTAATGGATCGAAATTGTCTTTCCCCTGCCGGTCAATATTTATGGAGGTTTTACATTGGATTTGTTTCGCTTGCCACTTTATTAAGCCCGGTTATACTGAGTTAATTTACTGAATTTGTTATTAGGTGTTTCGATGCTCCCTAGGGAATAAAGCTGTAGGTTTGTTGCCAGTTCGACTGGGTTTGGTCGCGAATGGGCAGAATAACCTAATTTATAAAAAAATCCAAGTTGATATTTACAATTTTATTACTCTGGGTATGTATCATCAGTTACTATATTATGATGATCTGACGAGAGTTGTTCAATGGTAGGGTACCAAATCAACAACACCAAACATACTTTAATCTTTGTCTTCAGTAACACGGCATTGGTACCAGATCATCAGCCACGAAAACATGAGGCGTAGGAGTTACAAAAAAATAATATTTTTTTCTTAATTTACAAGAAAGATAAAATGGTGTTATCTGAAAGTTTTAAACAAAAAGTGCCCTCGCCAGACGCCGCTTTACTTATCTTTTAAAACAAAACACCCGGGACCTCTAACAAAGGTCAAGTGGTCGAGGACTTTACGAGAACCCGGAGTAGAGGGGATGTATCAAGTGTCGCCCGGGATTTTTCATAATTAGGCATTCCGCTTCAAAAGACTTTATAGTTGAGAAGCCAGTGACAGGTCTCTTTCATCATACCTTACAGATTATTCAATGGGTGTACTATGGCAAGTTTAGTAAATGCTATCAAATTCACTAGAAATCTCTACGTATTGTTCTTCACTCGACAATACAATTATTTTTGCATTTTATTGTTATTTTATATTTACCTTAACTTACTACAAATTGTTTGGTTGTTCGAAGATAATTTTGTTATTACTGTAAGTAACTGTTTCTCAATACGTGAAATGTAAATTTCTTCTGAGAAATAAAACAATAACACATTGGTTGGTTTTCGAGAGAATATTTTCTTTATTATGGTGACAGATTCTGTAATACACTTGCTTCTGGAGATAGACACTTGGCTACAATTGTTTATTTTCTCGGCAATTTTGTTATTGTTCACGATAATGCTTCGGACATGCATCAACTCATCTAAGGAATATAGCACCATGAATGACGTAAGTAATTAGTCACTGACTCCTCCCAGCGTCACGTATTTAGGCCCTTGTAAATGCGTACGTTAGCTTCACAATTTAGATAAGGGATGGATAAATAAATTGAAACTCTACACCCTCCACATAAGGGTTGAATTTATGTGGGAATTTTCTTTAATATTAGTTTAGTCTTAAGCCTTGGTTTTTTGAATAGCATTCACATTACAATGCAGTGTATAAAATGAGCCTTGGCTTGTGTTCCAAATGTACATTTGTAGTCGAAGCTGTGACTTCTCACACAAAAACTATACTTACCAACTTTACCAAGAGATTTATGAATGTCTAGGGACTTTGCATAAATATTACAAATATTGCGCTATGTAATGGAGGAAACTTCACTCGTTTATATATTATCGCACATAGTTTTTAATTTATAAGTAGGTATATTATACTGTTTGTTTCCCAAAGAAAATAATACAAATAATTAAATAAGAAATCAAATGAAGCAAGTTTGCGGAAACTGTGATAGTTTTTTAAGAAACCGCGTTTAATCCGACCCTAACAAATTATTTGTAGGCTCGCTGACCTCCGTTGTGGCACAAATATGATGTCTAGCTGCCGTGATTAGGTTTACTTTGGCATGAATATTAAATTTAATCTGTGTTTTGGCTTCGTAAGCATTTTAATAAATACCTACGACCCTAGGTTACATGTTTACTACTTGTGTAAGCTCTGGTGTAGAATTTCTGGTATGTACAGGGACCCTCATATTTTACTACAATATTTTGAATCATAATAAAATATTTTACCTACTTATAATCCAGAAGCAACATCAACATCTTGCAAATAAATACATCTCATTTCATTTCATTTCATTTCAACGTCAAGAATAAATTGTACAGCTTACAAAATTAAATTGTGAAAACGAAAATGTAAGTACAGTGTAGGTAGTTATAGTTACTAATATGTAAAAAGTTATTGTAGCTATAAATGAGTTTCCACACATTACAATACTTAATAGTAAAACAAAATTTATGTATGGGCAGTTTTTGGTTTGGACCAGATCCTTCAGAGCCGTGTACCGAACACCTAAATTCTAGCGCCCCGAGTCTGTGCATTTGTTTCGACTTTCGACTAAATTTTGCGAGAAATTTTGTATGAAAACCGGATAAGCGCCTCTAGCGGAAGATTTGGGAATTGTGCAATTCCCAACAAAATGTCTCGCTTTGCGAATGCTTTTGCGTGTGCTACACTCGAGTCGAAAGTCAAAACAAATGCACAGGCTCGGGGCTTAGTTCATCTTAAGTTTTATTTAAACCTATCGCACGCAATACCAAATAAATTAAACTCTAGACACATGCTGGTCAGTTTACAAATAACCAAATAGTTGTAACTGCTAAAAATACTGCGGAACTAAATGTCTAACAAATTCAAAGTGACACCCGTCGGAACCCGATTACCGCGACCCAAACTAAACAAGAAGACATGGGTCAGACACCTACCCGTACTGTCAGCTGCTAGCCCTAATTCCGTCATTACTACGAATGACGTAATGGCTGTTGTTTGGAACTTAGGGTTCACACCGGCCCACGACCAACACTCAACGGCAGATAGTTTTCGACACTTTTCATTATTTTTTTGGAGTCGTTTACGTACGTGTAAGTCGCGGCTATTGCCTGTGGCGCACGTGGCGTAGCTAACTTAGTGAATCTTCACTGATTGTGTACGAGTAAGTATCTAAGTTAATCAGCGTTCTGTGCGGTCACTATATGTATGGGTGACCGTTAGTGATAAATAATAAATAAATAAATAAATAAATATTCACGAACACTTAACACAACGCCTTCTAGTCCCAAACTAAGCAAAGCTTGTACGATGGAAACTAGATGGTTGATAGAATACATACATCCTTTTTATTTTTTTTGTAAATACATACTTATAATACATAGAAACACCCAGACACAGAACAAACATCTATGTTTATAACACACAAGTTTGTTCTCGGTGGGGATTGAACCCACGACCCACAGCACGGAAGGCAGAGCTACTACCGACTGAGCCATGACGCTTGTCAGTGGCATTTACATGTGAGCGTTTCCGTGCTTCAAAGGGCATTAAATTCTAGCAGTCGTTAAGCCACAAAGTAGGGCCTTAAAGCGGTCTAAAACCTCCATCACTGCAGTTGGGCCCTAACTCATACAAGCTTGCTTGCTATTAATTTAATGACATTTTGTATGAAAAATCGCGGTCACTGTGCTCAGTAGTGGCTATGGCAAGTGGCCATAAGTAGCGAATATGTGTATTATATATTTTATTTTATATTTTGTAAATCTTTAATAGAAACAAGAAAAAATGAATCCGTAAGTTGACGAAAATCAAAGTGAATCTTAAGTTAAAATAAGGATTGTAAAAGCCAGCTTTTCACATCAATTGAATAACTAATAGCTGACTCGATAGTTGGTAGAATCGTTAAGAATCATTGTGATGGTTATGTTACTGCACACTTGCTTTTATAAGCTCTTGTGAAATGGTGGCCAGCGGGCGTGGGCGTGTCCCACCGAATATTTCCGGTATGGGGACGCTATGAAACTTTAACCCACTTGCTTGTAAGTGTTTTGATCACGAATAAATGTGATAACCGCAAACGTATCGTAACGCTAGCGTATCTGAGATACACTGCGCGGTGACACTACAACGGTTGGCAGTCGAGCTGGCATTGACGCGCAATATAACTCGAATACGCTAGCGCTGCGACTGTCAGATTTGTTCGTGATAGAGGTACCTGCAGGATTTAGAAATACCAATGTGTGCCAAATCGTCGCAGAAAATTTTCTGTAAGTTCATCATCAGCCTCTGTACGATTTTTTTTAAAAGTGCTATAAAGAATTTTCTAATCTAATCTAATCCCAGACAAAACAAAGGTTTGCACTTAAACTGACTAAAATGTAAAAGCAAATAATTGTAAAGTATATTTTTTTATTTTCCATTACAAAGTCACTGCCAGGAACAGCAAGTACTATTTCTCGCAGAGCAGCCACACGTACGAGCTTGTTTACTAACTGCCACCCGTATGGCAGTGTCACCAATATTTGCTGTGACAACTACCCTTACTGTGTTTGCATGCACACCTCACACGTCTGGCAAGACTTCAAGCTTCGTATGATATAAACATCCAACAGTGAGACGTATGAGTATATCTAACACACACACACAAAATGGGTAGTATACTGACCATCCATACCTGGAAGTATTCTACCCATTTGCACTAAGCCTTTTTGCTCTACTTTTTTAGGTACTTAAGTATCTACATTATTATTTGTTAGAACTTTATCAAGGTTTAGACAAAATTCCTGTAAAAATCTATTGAATGTTGTGTAGCGTGAGGCAATTCCTTGAAAACTTGGTTTCTGTAAAAGCGGTAACCACCATAAAACGTACGTAAAAGTTGGTGAAAACTGATATAATTTACTAAGGTAGATACATGATACTTCTGGGTCCTATGAAAATAAGCTCAAGATTGGTGTGACCTATTGCTAACATTTCTTCAGAATCCTAGGTTCATCCTTGGCAGTAGGAATGCTTTAGCACAGTTGCTTTTTAGTTTCACAAATGTTTCCAATCCCAATACCGTTATGTATATTTTAAACAAGTGTTTTTTTTATTCTAGTCTTCCAAACGTCATCATTTCACTATTTTAAGAATTGATCATCACGACATCTTTGAAACCACAGCTTAAGGTTTATAATTTTTCCAGAAAGCTAGTTCAAGTCGTCAGCTCCTGATCTCCCCGGGGACATGACGCGGTTCGCCGCCTCGCCCGACACCTCAGCGCGCTGGGGCGGAATTAGGATACGAGAGAATTTACACAAGCTTCTTCATACTGGTTATGCAAAAATTGCCTTGTGTTTACCGCAAGCTGTGAGTACTGAAAAGGCAGCTGTTGGAATGAACCTTTATATTTAACAGCTTAATATCAGGGCCATTTAAATGTTCCATCACTTATTCGCATAAAAAGTCATTAAGCAATTTTAATTACATAGAAAAAGCACCAAACTTGCCCTAAAGACCCTCTTTCCCATATATTTGTACAGCAAATTTTTTAACCTTCCCGGTAACTCTCCGATGTCGTCGGTCCATCTGGAGCCCATCCTACACTGACAATTCTAAAAGTCAATTAGGGGCCCGCAATAAAGTCGGGGGCTGACGTCAGCAAACTTGTCTGGTAAGGTGGCGATCGGAGTTCCCTCCCTAATTGATTTGGGTCTGCGGCGAATATCGCACCCGGAACTATTGGGCATACAGGCCAAGGGAAGAAAGTTAGCGAAGGAGCTCCCATAAACATTTTGCATTAGGTACGTCACTAAGTAAGTATATATCTAGCAAAAGACATGCTCTTTGAAGGTGATCACAATTCTTTGAGTTTTCATTATAATTTTCTCATTTCAGTGGCCAATTTTCGGAGTTTTTAAAGCCTCCTACATGGCCTGATAATGCAGCTGATGGTGCAGCCGTTTTCATGTTCTAAGGGCTTTCATCAGCTCTGAATCCTTTTTTTGAAAGGATCTCAGACATAATTATTATAGTTTAAAACATTTGGATGAGTTCATCTCTAAGGTTTTAGATGTAACAAGCTTAAGTCCAGACTGAAAAGTCACATGATGACCAGACCTCAAGACCAAGGTATACAACTTAAGATGTTTAATATTTCAATTGAGGTTTTTTATCAAACGTTCAGGTTTTACATAATCTTGACTCTAACTATTATCTAATGCCTGTACCAGTATCCTTGAATTCATGTTTGTTTTTAGAACCAAAGGTTAAAGTTTTGTAGAATGAACCTGTTGGCCTATCTCCAGTAGTTTGCACCACAGAAGGCTGCTAGTAATGAAAGCTAGACAAGCAACGACCGGCTTGTGACGGACGCTCGCAAATGTGCGCTCCGTAGGATTAGATACGAATTATTCGCAAATTACGTCTCGGTGACAGACGGAGAGGATCAACTCGAGGTCTTCAGAAAAACAATGAGCAAAACTCATTTTATTATCCAGAAATACTTCCGAAATACATGCTGAAAACACTGCAAGCTTGTTTAGATGATGGTAGTATTTTAGCAGAGTGAAAAGTCAGTACGCATGTTGTCAATCAAGGTGCCTGTTTTTTGTTGTAGAGTTTGTTCAGTTCTCGACCTTGATCCATGTAATTGATAATATAAAGTTGTATGATCCACTTTAGAGGCTCTAAGCTTGGCTTTACAAATAAAAGTAGGATAGAAAACGACTCTAAAACACTGAAGTGCTAAATGGGAATGCCCCATACGAATGATAGTCATCAATTCTAATGGTGACCGCAATTAGTTACGTGACAGTAAGCAACAGCGATATAGTCAAGATTTCGCTACAACGCAGTTTAGCTACTGTCAGCGCTAGTTGCTACTGTACTTTCATGTATCTACTATGATAGTGTAAACAGAGCATATCGAGTAAAATATTGGGAGTCTCAGTGTCAGTTAGTAGCATGAAGGAGGCAGACTGTGAAAGTGCTGTAAATTGGGGTAGTAAGATCAAGTGCGGGTTGCAGTCTCAATAACTCACTGCAGCGTCTGAGCTTACGAATTGATATCCTGACGCTCCGCCCTTTCGGTGTAAACAGGTATTGCTTTTAACCGGAATTTCAGCCTTGAGATGTATAACTAAACACGAGTTATTTCCACCATTCTTTGTGACTATATTATTTTGGTTGGCTGGCAGACAATGCTTTCAGCATTAAGTCCACCATATGTACCAAATTTATAATTTTGTGCAATAACGTATTAAATAAAAATAAAATATATTACAGCCAGATATTTCCGTTTATTTTCTTGGGCACTACCGCTTGGCACTACCAGTGGAGTGAACGGAAATTTTACTTTCCCGTGACACTACTATTCTTATTGACTGATTAAGCGCATATTATAAAATCTCCCGTGGATTGCCTCATTACTAATGGAACTACTAATACTAAGGACCTAAGTATATCAAAGCAAGATAAATGCAATATTTAATTGTGTTTTGGTAATATTCATCGTGTGCGCTTTGATTTTGTTCTGACTTTTAGCCTAGTTTTTTACGTACAACCACAAATCGATCTTTGGATTACATGACGTCATGTCTCAAAGAATCATAATATCTTGTATTTTTGTACTTTTAGAATAAATAAAATAAATAAATATTCACTTACATTTAACACAACGCCTTCTAGTCCCAAACTAAGCAAAGCTTGTACGATGGGAACTAGATGGCTGATAGAATACATACATACATTTTTTTTTGTAAATACATACTTATATTACATAGAAACACCCAGACACAGAACAAACATCTATGTTTACAACACACAAATGTTTGTTCTCGGTGGGGATCGAACCCACGACCCACAGCACGGAAGGCAGAGCTACTACCGACTGAGCCATGACGCCCGAAGTATCCAATGGATGTTAAATAAAACTTTTTCCAATATAAATAATTATTTCAAACTTCAACAGCTTCCTGTATCAATACGTGGAATACCGATCAAAAGTTTAACAATTTATTGTGAAACTTTTGAACCTTCACAAACCAGCGATTTCATAAATTCAGTTAATTTCCGAATATATCGAAATATATCCGAACTCGCACCGAAAGTTACTCGTACACTGCGTTAAATTATGTAAAGTGCTATAAACTAGATATGAATAGTTGAAAAAAATGTTTTTTTTGCGTTCATTTTATTTCCCAGTGTCTTGGGCACGCTTCAATGGAAGAAAAGAACATGTTGTGCCGACCCCACCTAGTGGGATAAGGGCAGGAAGAAGAAGTCTTGGGCACGCTTCCGATTGGTATTGATTTGGACCAGTTGAGCTATTTATAAATCTTTAGAAACGGTTTGTAGATAGCTCAACTGTTTCACAAGTATTTTGTAAATATTGTAAATACTGTATTAGTTGTAATTTTCGTTGTGAATAAACCTTTTATTCAGTTTTATTTTTCGGAAAAATCGCAAGATGATGTTCGGGGCGAAGTACTAGTTAAAATAGTAACAAACTATTAGGAAGCCGCATAGATGCCTAAAATAGACTTACCCGCCTGCATGCTCAGATTAGAGGTCCAATATTAGGCCTGCATGATAAGCTATTCATGCAATAAACAAGAATTCATCCTCTAGCTTCCATAGATCGAATGCTACCATTCCGTGGAATAATGAATTTTAATGTGGCCACATTTGGCAAGTCGGCCCAGCGGCCATCCGAGTTTTTGCATGGATTTTTAATTCAGAATTTATTGTCGCCATTTGCATGAGTGATGCGATCCCGTGCCTCGCTTCGCCGCAGTGTTAAATAAATACCTCACCGTATTATTTTATACACCCTTTCTCTAAATGAAAATTCCCAAAGCACCGATTTATGTTTTTGTTAATTTTTTTATGTTTGTGGAGTTTCGACTTTAATGTCGTGAGTTTAAGTTTCAATTACAGTTGTGCTAAAGTAGACTGCCTAGTGCCTATGCAAAAAGCTAGACGTAGTGACTAGTGCTCAAACATTGAAGGAAAACATTACGAGGAAGCCAACGGCAAACCTTGAAAAATTGTAAGGTGTGTCTAAGTTCATTTGCAGTGATGAAATTGCACTTGGTATTTACAAAAACTACAACATTTTATAATCATCATCATCATCATCATCATCAACCTATATCAGTCCACTGCTGGACGTAGGTCTCTCTCAAGACGCGCCACTGAGCCCGGTCTTCGGCTCTTCTCATCCAGTTTTTGCCAGAGCATTTTATAATAGATATAATAAATGTTTTTGCCTATAATAAGTGAATTGAACGCTTGTGATTTGAACTGTTGTTCGAAATGTTTACGAATGAAGGTCTGGACCACTGGACGGGGTCGACAGTTACCGTAAGTACCAGGAATATCGTTTTTGAAAGCTGAAACTGTACATAAGTGATGTCATTGCTAGAAGGAACACACAGTATCAGTTTAGTTGTTTTACAGTACCTACCATAAGAACTCAGACGACTTCTCTCTCGTACTGACCAATCATGGTGTCCCAATGGCACTAGTCATATTACGGTTCTTTTATTTTGCAGCTGTGCAAGAGAAACGAGTGCCCTATTGACTCGATAAACACAGAATATAAGTGGTTTCATTTAAGAAAAAAAAATATAGTATCAGACCTACCACTATTGCTCGTTGTGTATTTATTTATTTATTAAGATTGCCAAAAAACAGAACATAATTATGATGGCTGGTGCTTATCCACTAAAGACAACCACAGCTAACGCAGATATTTGGATAACATTATGGAATGTAAAAAGTATTTTGGAAGAAAACAAAGATACAATGGTTGAAAAAGCTACAATAAACTAGTGTGAGAGATAAAATATATAATTCATTTAGCACTATTGTAAAAAATATTTTCAAATGAAGTATGGCAAAGCACTTTATAATTACACAGGCATTCATAGAAAAAGTTGGCAAACTTGTGTACTTAGTTTACGTGTAGAGCTTATTCGGTAGTGAGAACCCAGTACTGCCTCTTCCAGTAGTAGCGACACGTCGAGGCCGGAAACAGTTCGCTGCGCGGAAACATTGAATAATTTCACGCCGGCGACGGCCGAAATGAATTCCTCGCTGTAAGTTACTCCTGCGATTCCTTGCAGGTGAGGGTGTTGTATTTGGCGGCCTTGGTCGTGGAGACCATACCAAACTAAACTCTTGGTCGTGGATTTCCTCGAAGCTGCGCGTATTGAGCATTCCTATGTCATAGGAATACATTTGATCTTGATAACATGCAAAGGCTGGCATAGCTTTTATAGGTCGACCAAAACATGGACTGAATGACGACTTGATTCATATTATATCATCATCGTAGTTAGGTTTCACTCAGTGCTGCATCAGCCTTATAATTTTCTGCAGGACACCTTTGTCTTTTTGTGCTTTTCTTACCCAAGTCACACCCAAGTGAAAGATCTAAATTTATCTGGACCAATTTCAGCCACCGCTTAGTCAAGGATTATATTATTATGATCGGTGGTCAGGGTTTAATTCTGAGTCTCTAGCCACTAGAAGTCATCCACGTACGACCACTGGTCGCTTGTCTAGTCGCTTAGTGCGCACGTAGACTGTGAGGTAAAACATGTAGCAGGTAAATAGGGGTGCACGAGGTTAATGTTGTGTTGACGGAAACTTGAAATTGTTGAGCGGTGTGAAGGCAAACTGCTGTTTATGATTTTATTTGTTTTGGTTTGAGGCCAGAATGTTACTTGTATTTTGCTAACCTAATCTATGCAAATCTAGCAGATGTAAGGCTTTTGCTAGATGGAAAGGATTATATCTTGTTATTGCTAGTTCTAGGTGGCTAAGCCTGCAAAGTGATCTGTGAAAAATTTTCACCAAAACTTTAGACTGATCTAGAATGCACACATGCAAACAGAATATTTATACTGTGCAAAAACTGAATAAGTGAGTACCAGCGGTATTTATTTATTTCAGTCGGCTCTTAGAGATGAGCTCTGACTTTGCGGAATAAACTCGACAAAACAATAAAAACCGTTATTGGATTTTATCTGGCTTCGATCGACCGCATGCCCACCTCTATTTTATTTCTTTTCCCTCCGCTACATACAAAATCAAGGTAAAAAGAGGCAGGAGTCGCGACGCATTACTTACTGCTGGGATTATCCGCGGGAGCTAAGAGCCTGTCAGACGTGCAGAGAGAGGATTCAGACTCGCAGACGAATAAACAGCTTTAGACGTGCTATGTTTCTATCCTGAGTGCAGTTTCAGATGAGCTTATTTTATTCGCAAATTCTACATTCATGTTTCAATTGTTTTTGTAGAGTGCCAAGTTAGACACATTTATCACTACGGTAGTTTTGCCGCTCAGCGCCACCTAGTGGTTTAGTTGAAAAGTGTGCTATAAAGAATAATAGAACGTCAAACATGTACGGGATTAGTCACGTGACTTATCGTTTAGAAATGTCACTTCCATACTTTTTGAACAGTTTTGTATTTTTAACCAACTTCAAAAAAGGAGGAGGTTCTCAATCTGGTTGTATTTTCTAGCGGCTGTAAAATGTCAACTTAGCTAAAAGGCCTGAACTGATAACAGAACAGCATTGTGATTCAAAAGAGCATATCATTTAGCACAATAGCAATGGAGAGGTCAATTGACTTGACTATCCCGAACGTTTTTATCATCATAATGCCAGATCTATGCAATTCTTTAATCCTAGGGTGTGGTTTATAGGATGTTCGTGGAACATTGATGTGTGATAGTGAGGGTGGGAGTAGTAGATATTGTGCGTATGATTTAGTGAGCTGGTGAGGTCGAGGTAAATTTCAGGGTTGGTGACGCCAAATAGTTTAAAATCTTTTGATACAACTCTAATCCCGCCTCGACTCATAACTTTTGAGATGTTTTAAGTCTTTGTCTGTTGATAAAGCAGTTCAATGCTGTACTTACTGCTGGGATTAATGTGAATTAATGTTAATTACCTACCTAAGTTTAAGCGCCCAAAACATTTGCGATACCTGGAAAAGGTGAATAAGTTTTAAAGTGTCTCCTACAGATAAGACCAAATTGTAACACTTATTTATGCAAATAAACATCTTGTATCTTGTATCTTGTACTTACTTCAACACTGTACTGCACCCAATGACATTTAGCTAAATACAACAAAATGTCACCGACTGCATTCAATATAAATCAAGGTAATGTCAATAACTCCTTCGTTCTTGGACGAGGTTCAAGCCCAGTTGGCAACCTCGCTACATTAGATACATTTCCGACACATAGCTCAGTCCTCATTATCAGCTGAACGTAATCAGATACCTAGCAATAGATAAACTGCTAGCGAATAAAGGCTTCTTTTTGACTTGCTAGGAATATAGTCATTAATTTCTTCTCCTTCTCTTCATTAATGGCCTCTGTCCGTCATTTCGAACAGACAATTTTGCGAATGTCAAGTGATATAATTGTAATAATATAAGTCAAGTTATATTACAAATAATCACTTGACATTGGCAAAATTGTCTGTCGAAATGACGGACAGAGGCCATTAATGAAGAGAAGAAGAAAAAGACAAGTCATTTGTCAAGTCGGCTGTCGTTTGTTTTGAAAAGAAAATGGTGGATTTTCTCTTCAAAACCTAACACGAATTTTCACATTCAGAAAAACCACTTTACACACATTTATTCTAATGGCTCACACTTTATTTTACGACCTAAGTATTATTGGTTAAAATTCCACCAAAATTAAACAACAATACTCACAATAACACAAGAAAAACTATTAAAATAAAAGTGCTATGTGTCGTTTCAAAAAATATCAAAACTCGATATAAATATAGTAATTTCTAAGTAGGTATAACGAATCTAGCTTTTGATTATGACTACAGAATATATATTGACCGTACATGGGTACTTTGTGCTACATTGACCATAGTGTGCGAATTACTATCAGCTTATAGGTCAGTTGAAAATCACTATTACTGTCTTTCCTATTGTGAAAGTAATAGGTAGAGTTCAAATTACATTACATACATGCAAAAATAAGCACGTGTTAAACCACGTAAGGACTGCTCACTGACCACAAAAACACCACTGAAAAAAAGCAAAAACCAATTACACAATGTCTATTTCATTCCAGGACATAAAAACCTGAGAAAAATGAAGTAAAATCCATAAAAACTTCATTGTCCCGCACTTTGCATTGTGTCCATTACTCCAACTCGTTTAAACAAAAAGTAATCCCACTACATCTCATGTGAAAAGTTTCTGAATCCTGCATGCGGGCACGACATTAAAACTTGAACAACTGCAAAAATGTGTGCATATTCTCATTACTCGGCACGACTTTTTTACTGATTAGTAAAATAGTAAACATGAGTATAGAATCCATTATATTTCATCAAGTGCCCTTGTTAGAATTAAAAGTGTCGCAGATAGAGTTTAGAAAATAGTCCCTAGAGAGGACATTTTTGATTCAATATACTAACCGATTTTTTTTATCCGTAAATAAGGTTTAGTATATCATACAAAGAACAGTGTATCTAGTGCACTGTTGTATATTTTCAACAGCACTTGAGTCCAATCAAATCATTACCTACCTATTTATTTAATCGGGATATCAAGGACCTACTTGTAATGTAGGTAACATTTACTACACGTTGATATTAATTAATTAATTAATTCACATTAAGTATTTGGATCTCGCAGCTATGAGCGAAGATCTGCACATTTTTGCCTTCATCTTTTGTGTTTACTAGCAACCACCTACGACATTGATTTCATCACTTTACAGTTACAAATTTCACTAAAATCGTAGTGCAATGGACACGCACCGAGCCTCAAGTAAATGAAGAGTCTGCGAGATTACGCGCAATAAAATAAACTCCGTACCACCGCTGTACTGACTTTAGAATAGTTCATATTTTTACTGGAAACTTTACAAAGGTTAAGCTCGGGGTTTGATGGAGCAATCTGGTGTAAAGTGGAAGTAATGGGGGAGTTACATCTTGTTGTTAGAATGAGTTCTTTTATGTCCTTTGGTTTTTTTGAAAGAAGTGCTCTTGGTGACCATTTCTTAGTGTAAAAGATACAAGAGACGTTTGGTTTTGACTTATATAACATCCTTATCCTTACTAATTGATCAATTGAGCGAAGCGAACGAGATCACATTGTTAAAAGTCATACTTCAGAATAACGAATGAAACGTCATCAGTCTCGATCACCAAATGGATGGGTGTTGAGTTTTTAACTTTCCCGTACTGACTAATGTGAAAGAAACACTCTCGGCATTATGTAGGACGCTACTATCAGAACTCACAAAGTTAGTCCTCTCCAAACCTAGCTTACATAGAGTTACACATAATAGTTCAAAATACCGAGTGAGACGTTATTTTTCAACTTTGGAACTTCAACGTAAACTATAATGAGATCTACAGAAGCAGAAAATATTTCCACATTCGCAAACGTTTGCATTTAACTTTAAAATAGTTTTTACTTTTGAATCCTACACTCGTGTTAGCGTTTGTGGAAAAATGTGACATTCATTCCTTTATTAGATGTTACAAAGTTGGAATTACAAGTCAGCTTACTTTGGGTTTAATGTGTTTACTTAATGTTCGCTTACTTTACTTTGTATGCGTGAGGAAGCACCATTGGCTAATTTCACACCACCCACGACACGACACCTAGGTACATGATGTCGTTGGAGAGCTGATTGAGTTTAAAATTTTAAGTGTGAAATTTTTCTAAAAACTGCGCATAAAAAAATACTATAATTTGGGATCTATACATTCCACCAGGGGGCCGGCCGGTGGGCTCGATGGGAATAAGCCTTCTGCAATTACCACTTCCTAACCCTATAGGGGAGTTAGTGCTCCTACAAGTTAGTGTCTACTATAATAGATATAATTTTCATAGTTTGTAAAAAAAATGTAATAGGCCATAGTTCTAAAAATAAACTTATTGTTACTGTTATAGATTTCTTCTTTGTTGTCTAAGTTATTTTTACATCTCGTATAAAATGACCTAAATAGAATTGTTATAACTTCAATCTGCTGCACCATCCGGAAGGACCACATGCCGTATAAATCTGGAACTAAGGTACATCCGCGTTTATTGCCCATAAACCTTACGGAACATTAAGATCCAAAGGTAAAAGAATACCAGGAAGATTACTCGCTGCTATTAAGAGATGATTTGTAGGGTTGAGAACTGTATGAAGAGTCCGAGTTAAATGTACGGGAACGTGTTAGTTACGAGAGTTTTTCAGTACATAGCACATACTAAAAGACAGAAGGCAGAAAGTACCCGGGACGAAATTCTTCAAGAGATTTTCCCCATGATTCAAAACTGCATGCATATATTTTAGCGCTTTGGTATTATCTTAGTAATGTATGGAGATTTTTAACAGTGTTTTATTCAGTGCTTACTGCGTTGTAATTTCAATGATAGAATTCTTTCAGCTTAGTTGGTATAGCTCTACTCCTGGACGTAGATCATGGGTTCAATCCCTAGGTCAAAAAGTTTTATGATGTACCTACGTAGATGTTCATAGATCAAGTTTTAGAACTTCAGTAGGTTTTAGTAATGACTCGCTAACAGTAAGTTTACTGTTAGTAAGTCTTTAGTAAATACATAATGATAACTTGAATCCAAAAACACCAGACCCTTCAGTAATAATTATACAAAGCTTAAAATAAGTCCTTGAGACCCATTATTTCCCTCGATTATTTAAAATTTTGAGAGAATAAAATCTTCTGACGAATCTTCAGAAGAGACTCAAAGTTGTGTAACTCAATAATGCAGGGGCACTGAACCCTTCTATTGTGCTAAAAATCCTACAAAATTAAAGTTCTGAGCGAATTTGTAATTGGACTTGGAAGCTGGTGAAACGACGTTGGTTCTTTAGAAAGGGCTCTGGAGGGCTGGGAAGTGGGAATTACATGAATAGGGCGCTCTTGAATGTTTGTAAAATACATTATTCGACTCGTTTTTAAGCTGCTGCGTGTAAGCTTGATGAAATGATTCTATTTCATAATTATTTATTGATAGACTTTATATACTAAGCTGAGAACGGAGTCTAGAAAAGTCTTTGTCTATCGAGAGGTGAACTATTTATAGCTGCACATTTGTTTCATAGAGAAAACTTAGCACCTTAACTTAATATTATTAAAATAACTAACGAAAACGTCCAAGCAGTCTTATCTGCAAGGATATTTTTGAAACAAGACATGAAACAGCAAAAGCTAAACACTGACTTAACTGAAACTAATTACAACTTCATAGGTAGGTGCAATACACTATTGAATTAGCCTAATTCTAAGCAGTTTGCAATAAAGTTGTGTATAAATTTATTGTAAACCGAATTAGGTTCATTTATAAGGCAACAACACAAGTTATTAAAAAAATTACAGTCATACGTAGGTACGAGAATAATAAGGACGGATGTTAGATGTTGGACATTGATGGACGCCCGGGTGTAATCTCAGCGTAGAAATCACAATGAAACATTGCATGGCTTCGTAAACTCGCAAGTGCTTGTAACAGCAAAACAAAAGAGCAGCTGAAATGGCAGTAAGGTCGTAAGTGCCTGTAACACGTAAGGCGCTGTGCAAACGTTTCCAGTTGGTATATTTTGGTTATTGACACGCCACACTTAAAATTGACAAAAAAATTGTCATTTTAGATTCTAAAAATTTGTCACTAATTCAGTTTTGATCTCAATCAATCCCATGCTAATTGAGCTGAGTGGTCCAATAACAATAAAAATATAGGGATACAGTGTCTAGCTGTTGTCACGTTTAAACTAAGCTGGTCAATCACCAAATAAACTTACTGATAGTGGCCACACACACTCAAATAAAACTGATCATGCCTAAGTTTGATTCAACTTATATTTATTCACAAAGAAAATTACAACTAATACAGTATTTACAATATTTACAAAATACACATGGAACAGTTGAGCCATCTACAAACCGTTGCAAACGATTTATAGATAGCTCAACTGGTCCAAATCAGTACCAATCGGAAGCGTGCCCAAGACACTGGCTGCATTGCCGCGCTGAATAGCAATGCTGATACGCTGGCCTAGATAATCACCAGCCCTCGGGTCACGCGTCGCTTCCCGGAGGGCCTCGGTACCCCACGGACCTAGAGTCTCGACCCCAAGAGGCACAAATGTGTAGGCCCTATCGAGACCTGCATACTTGCGCCTCTTGTGGTCCTCGGCCAAATCTGCCGCCGCACCAGCCTTAACGGAAGTCCTAGGCTGATGTGAAATATATTTGACTTATATTTGAAAGTGTGTAGCTTTTGTCCTTGACGCTATAACCTAAATAAGTGTAATAACATTGCTTGCTGCGTTCATGCACTCTGTGGTAGTGTCCCGTGTCAGTAGTGAAGTGTCCACGTCTGATGAGAGCCTAAGGTCGTAAGTGTACTCGTAACTCGTAGAATTAAGCCGTAAGTGACAATGTGGGAATTGCGGTAAAGCTCCAAATGCAACTAAATGTTTTTAGTATCCGCTACAAAGTAAATGTTTTCGTAATAAAACTGTATGAATGTTTAATATTGCGTTTTGCATAGTTTAACTCCATCTCTTTTACAGAGGTATAAAAATGTTAATTCGTGAATTATTTTGAACAGCGCGTACTGCAAAACGGAAAAAAATATTTTAATGGCAGAACAGTGGAGGTATGTTTGAAATCATTCGCATTGCTGTGTTCCGGTTTAAAGGGTAAGGGCGCTGGTGTAATTACAGGCACATGCGACTTCAAGATCTTTACGTCTCAGAGTGATGGACGCAGTGCATTGCCTTACAGGGCACGTCCTCATTGGACTTGCTCTGTAAGGTAATGCATTGTTATAGGCAGAAGTTACCACTTAATATCAGGTGAGCTATCAGCTTTTTCTATTACTTTTATCATTAAAAAAAAAATTTTGCTCGAAAAATCTGCTAAACAACTAAAGGAACAGTATTTTATTATTCGGGAGATTTTTATGTTAATACCGAATTATAGAAATGTTTCGTTCAAAAATTCTTTGGCTAACGATAATTACCTATTTAACTTATCGACTGATTTTATACAGTTTTTTAGATTCTATCACGTAATTATTAGGCTAATTTTTATGTACTTATTTAGATACCTTGTTGGTTCAATAAATACTTTTTTTTTTGTACAATATAGGCAACTGTTTGACCACAATCTCACCTGATGCACGGTCACCTAGAAGATACCTATTCACTCGACTCTTGAAAACTTCCAAATTATAGTCATTCGGGAACACAGACTCTTTTAATAACTATCTATCCTACCTACTTTAGACATAAAGTTCTACCAAAAGTCTATTTACAGCTGTTTTATTAAGTTTCCACGGACAATGGTTTTATTAACAGCAATTTCTCCAAAGAAAAGACCGTCTGAAGATAAGAAATAACACGCTTGAGTTACGATTCGGGTCCTAGTATTCTTAGTGGGTTTGAGTTTCAGGCTCTTTGTTGTGCAAAAATCCGAAGTTACCAGACATTGACTCAAAATAATTATGTACCATACAACGTGGGAGTTTTTTTTTTTTCTTTATTTTGTTCTGGCGTGGGAGGCCAGTCCAGATTATTGCCATAACAGTAAGAACAATTTTTTCCTTAAAAAAGACACAATCAAAATGATCCTACGATTAATTTGAGTGCTTTATCTTATTGTTTTTTTTCAGTTATCAAAGGCCAAAAGCTTTTATTCTATTCTGCTTATGGCTGAAAATTGAATGCAGTTTTACTGTTGGTAATATTTGCAATTTTATCCAAAGGATATACCGTTTAGTAGGTCCCTGGGGAGTAATTACCTACTTCCGGTACTGAAGCCGCTTTCGAAGGATGAACTAATGCTCTGGTAAAAATATAACACATTTTTTATTGTTAAACTAATAAAAGTTTTGTTGATATTGCGCGGCTAGAGAATTTAGTAGCTGAATATTAACTTTCTTCAAAATGCTTAAAAATATTTGACTCTTTCAGAAGAGAGAAGCCATTTTCTTCACACAAATGTTCATACTAAAGTTCAAATTAGCATAAACAAAACACAGATGAATGCTAATCCGAAATAGTTATTTGTTATACAAGAGTGCAAAGTTGCTTTTTAACCGAGTGTTCAATTTTGATGACCGAGCAAGCGAAGGATTCTAAAATTGAATCACGAGCGCAGCGAGTGATTCAAAATTAGAATCCTGAGTGTTAGCGAGGGAATCAAAAGAGCACGAGGTGAAAAATCTTTGCACTCGAGTGCAACACGTAACTTTTCATTCCACCTCAGCGAGGAAATGACTAAATGCAAAAAAAGCAAATTGAAAAAAGAACACCAAGAAGGTTCCGAGTCTGAGTTTTTAACAAATTAAAAAAAAAGTTGTATGATATATTCGGCACCATAGAGGTAGCTGTAAATAGGTTTAATGTTTTTTTTTATTCACAAACTTAGTGCACACGATGTTCTAAATTCAATTTACTTTTATCCTCTAGAGAATAAAAACGGCTTTTCCACTCAGATATTGAAGATAAAAAATACTCTTTCCGAGATGGTGGGATGAAAATAATATTTTTTCTCATGAATGGCAATACTAAAATAAAAAAAATCAAATAACGTCGAATAAGTCAGCACCAAAATTGTAAATAATGTATGTCTTTTATTAAAAAGTCCAAGGAAGATAATTTTCGCCGTTTTCCAGCTAATAATAAATAAATCATAGACCAATAGACCATAGAGCAATGCGCACCCCGGAGAGGTTATCGCCATCTGTCATTGTCTATGGTCCGTGGAGCCATGTTTTATTTATCGCCCGCCATTTGTGGGCCTAGACAGGGATGGATTCGGTCTAAGGATTTACACTCAGTCAGTTACTCAAACGATGCTGGTATTCTTAGACGGGTGCTAGAGTAATGGGCTTTTAGTAAAATTTTACACCATACGGTGACGTTTCTTTTAACATTGTACATATTTACTTTGGACCAATTTTTTTAGGGCGACTTTCCTTGGTAAATTTATTACAAATACAAATATATTTATTTACATATTTCACTAAAATTACTATTACTCGTATATTATGTGGATAGTTTTTTTAAGCACAATGTCCTAAATGATTCTAAATACAATAAAATAGTATCGGACATCGCCTTATTCGCCAATCAGACTATATCTTTTAAAATCATACTATGAAATATCTGATTATTTAGAAGACAAACAAGCTTGGGACGAAATAGCTCCAACTCATCCAATAAAAAAAATATGTGGCCATACCTAATCATACAAAGCGTAATGACGATTCAAAGTGATCAGTGAGATTGTTTATTTATTTATTTGAGTCCCCAACATCATATACACCGAATCACTGAATATAACAATAACAAAATAGAGGCATGCCAAGTGTTACTATAATTATAGGAGACAGACAACAAGCTATTAAGATTAGAGCAAGAGCAAGCTAAAAATTTTAAAACAAAATAAAAATAATTAATCACAAAAGCAAAATAATTGACAGTAAAAATAAAATAGAAGTAGGTACGTATAGTTAAAATTTGAAAATAAAATACGAATATACACCAAAACAAAATAATTGTGAAAAAATTAATGCAATAAAATAAATTAAATATGTACAGGTAAAAATAAAAACAAATTAAGTATGTATTGTATTGCATAAAAGCTTTTTGACTTTGACTTTGAGACTGTTTTGACGAGAAAGCGTAATTATGTAGCAAATTCGTCTACCGACTCGATTTTTTTTGACGAGAAAAAATGAGTCACTTTTTGAGTGATAAATTATTTAACAAAGAATACCAGGGCAAAGGTTCTGTCAGTGCGACCCACTGCTTGGGATTAGAACCCTTTGAGGTCAGTCAGGGATGCCGGACTCAAGGTAATTCAAACTGACTCTTATATTTAAAATACCACTTTGATACAGCTGAGATGCTGGTTTGAATCACGCAGCGAGCCACTGCAAATATTTGTTCTGTTTTTTTTGTATACAATATAGGCAACCGTTTGACCACAATCTCACCTGATGTTAAGCAATGTTTTGTGTGAGTGAAACGACAATTATTTTTTTCCATACAAATATTGCGAATCACTTTTGGCAAATCAACAAAAACTAGCGTCTGTTTTAGATTAGAGTCTCACAACTATAACTTCGTCTCAGAGTGATGGACGCAGTGCATTGACTTACAGGGCACGTCCTCATTGGACTTGCTCTGTGAGGTAATGCATTGTTATAGGCAGAAGTTACCACTTAACATCAGGTGAGCTATCAGCTTGTTCCATTACTTTTATCATTAAAAAAAACGACTTGATTCAAAGGGTATTTCCAAGTAGATTAGTTTAATGAATGAATTAATAAATACGCTTTATTGTACATAAATACGTGCCTGAGCCCAGTGGTGTGCTGAACCCATCGTTATTCGTCTGGGCAATAGCGATTAAACTTTTTTATTGTTTACAATCGATAGTCGTCCCGTCCTTGATTGGAATATTGTTTTGGTAGAATCGGGCAGCTGTTTAGTTTGGATTGGATGTTGAATAGCTTTATCGAAGTACTAGCCGTCGCCCGCGGCGTTGCTCGCGTTCTACCCTTTACAGTGTGACGTTTCAAAATTCCTTTCTTAGTACACCCCTACACTATATAAGGATACTACCCTCCAAATTTCATACCTCTAGGACTTATGGTTTAGGCTGTGCGTTGATTCTCTGTCAGCTTCAAAAGAGTTTTATGTATATTGATGATGATGATGATGATGATGATTGATGCTATGTATTGCTATGTGATTCGTATTTTTCACAGAATTGTTTTATAATTCTAGCAGTAGTAGAGCTTCTTGTGACAGCGCTCGATGAGGAAGTTCTACCAGCGTATTTATTTCTGCCGCCAAGCATTGATGTGTTTCCTTTTGACTTTATGCCTCAGAGTGATAGGCGCAGTGCAATGCATCATACGGCACGTCATCAAAGGATGTGCTCAGTGAGGCAATACATCACTAGTCAGTGGTTACCATGTAACAGGTAGGCCCTTGGCTTGTTCCATTAGATGTAGAAAAAAAAGATTTATTAATTAAAAATAGGTAGTAAGGCTGTCCTGAAACATTTCATCTTATCAGTTAGTTACTTTTATGTACTCATCCTGTTTTTAATTTAATTTATATTATTTGAAAAATGTCTGCTTTCGTTGGTATTCAAAATTTGTGTAAAATAGTAGAAAACGTGAAAAATCGGTGAAAAATAAAAACCCTCTATTGTGACAAATACACCAAAAACCATTCGACAAACCGTCGTTCAGATCCTTTCAGGGCCTGACTTTACGTGTATCATCAATCATGATGTCCCGATTGGCGGAGCTTACAAACAAAACAGGTTACCGGCGCCTAATCTTGCTTATCAGTGCTTTCTTTATGATTTCCGGTCTAATTTGTAAATGTATAAAACAGATTATTAAAAAGTCAGTAAATTATCACACGATTTGCGTAGCGTCGCGTTTCAAAGCCTCATAATTGGACCTGAAACGTTTGAAAATTAGAAGCTATAAGCTATTTCAACTTCAGGATATTATTGTGAGTCGGAATCAATCTGCTTTCTGTGTGAATGCGGCCTGAGCGATCCACCATCCATTGTCAGCCGAGGGGCGAATATTAATTAAAAATCTGCCAATTGGCCTTTGTGTCCAATCGAGCGTCGTAATGGCTTCATTGTGTGATAAGTTTCACCATCACTTCGGTAATGTTGGACGTGTGATGCGAGTTTGTTAATTAGGTCAAGTGGTTTCTTTTTTATAAACGAAGTGCTGGAACAGCGACGTTCTTTGGCGGCTACCTCTGCTTCTATGCTAGTTAATATCTCAACCACAAAGCTAATCTATAAAGTTTTGCGTACGTCAAAATAACTTAAAAAAAAATTCAATAGGTGGCGCTGTAACGCGTCACACGTAACGCCTGCAAAAGTCATTTCGTACCATTTTCTCGCGAGCCATTTGGTGACTCGCGACGGCTGAGTGGATGCATTAGTTACCTCACAGAGCACGTTCACTCACACCTCAAGGCTCTGTGAGTGGTATTTATTGCACTGCACTCATCACTCTGAGACATGCTTTTAGTTCTATGTGCATACCTATACCCTTAACTGGAACACAGCAAAGCGAGCATCACTGCTTGGCTGAAACCAGTGGTATTTCATTGCAATTCAACTGAAGACCTAAACCTAAGTTCTCGTTTCATAGATTTGAAGCCTTATTTCTTCATGATACGGTTCATTATGCTACTCGCTGAATATTTCTTGCTCTAGTAGTATAGTGAAATAGTAATTAAAGTATTAAATTAAACTACGTACATTGGATTGGATTTTATCCACACCACAAACCGGATAGACTAATTTGAACCGGTTTTTCGTATCAGGCTTCGACCCTATAATATAAGCTTTCCTTTGCTGTGGTTCTTATAAGTACTTATACTATGTAGGTAGTTTCTTTATACACTGTAGATAGAAATTTTTAGGCAAAAAGCTGTTTCTTTGAGTAATTTCATAAACTTGTGTGGTGTAAATGAATTAACCTTGGAGTTGATTAAAGAAATCGATTCAATAGTTCTATTTTAGAGATTCAATAAGTACCTAGTTATAATTTTAGTTACACTACGTAGCCGTCTTGTGTCCATTGTGAGCAACCTCATAGAAAGTAACCGCTGCGTCACCGTGCAGTGTAACTAAAAATAACAATGTGACTTTTCGCTATCGTTTTGTGTAGGTTCCGGCCACACATAGTGTATGGTATTTTTTTGCGAAAGTAGAAAGCATGTTTAAATGTGGGGTTGAAGCGTAGGGGCGACACGTCACGCGGCGCGATTATGAATTAGTTATACCTACTAATTAGCGTGTGAGTGACGAAGATTAATGTGCAGTGTTTCGACTAATGCGTTTGTTAATCTGCGTGTTTGGTTTACTGTTTAGGGTTTGATGGCTATTCAAAACAAAGGATATTCATTAGTTTTAAATTGTGCTATTGTTGGTGGATGAAGACGGTTCAAAATTGTTATTACAAGTTCACAGATTGGTTTACATCCAACAAGCTAAAATGATGTAAAATCATATTATTACGTACTAGCCGTCTGCCGCGGCGTTGCTCGCGTTAGAATGTGACTTAAAAATTCCTTTCTTAGTGCACCCCTACACTATAAAAGAATACTATCCTCCAAATTTCATACCTCTAGGAATTTTAGTTTAGGCTGTGCGTTGATTCTCTGTCAGCTTCAAAAGAGTTTTATATATATTGATTATGATTATTACAAGTACATTATATGAGACTTAACATGTCTTAGATTTATGTGTTTTAAAATGAGTTATTTCCATCAAGCATTAGAGGCAAACGGAATCCATTATTAATGTAACAAACTCTTCAAGGTTTAAAAACCCAAATGAACGTTTCGTAAAACTTCATTAGATGAGAAGTCGTAATGCCGCTTCTGCCGCAAACGTCCACATTCAATTCGAAACTTAGTCACGTAAAAAATGAATTCAAATTACAAGTTTTAAAGAGTCAATTTAGGAAGCAAAGGAACGAAATCTCTCTTTTAATTAAGAGAATGTTCCTGGGGGAACGAAAGAATCGTACTTTGACCAACGATATATTACAAGTAGACGCGTTATACGCGCACAAAAAAATACGCAATTGCTTTGTAGTGATTGACAGCACTGCCTGCACTTTCTACCATGTATGCCTGCCTAATTACTGGTTCTATTGCGTTTTTTAGGATTTCAATTAAAACGATGCGTGTAAGGTTTAACTGACATGGCGTTTAATGACGTAGTTTGACATTAGTTTTGTTCATAGAGATAGAAAAGTAGGTAGGTACCTATCATAGAGTTAAACTAGATAGGGAGTAGGTAGGCGTCATAGACAGGATCCCGAACAGCTTATAGTAGAGAAAAGAGATGAAAGTGATGGAAAAAGCAATCATACGCCACACTTATTGCTAAAAAGTGATAGACACACACAATACTACGGAAGGCGACAGTAAAATACCAACGCTATCTGATACAAGAATGAGACCCATGGCAACAGATCCTTAAATATAATGCTAACCTTCATAATATCAGAAAAAACAATCAGATTTGGCCGAAAGCACCAGAAAATGCCGAAAGTATAAGGTCAAAAAAGTGGTCGATTTACACCATCTGATACAAGAATGAGATTGGTGGCTTCAAATAGCCCTTCATTAGATTAGAACAGCTGCATGTCTCAATAGCGTGCAGCTGCGACGATGTTTGGTGCGAGACTAAATAAAAGTCAGACTTTCTTTCCATTTATAGGTCGTGGGTAACGCGTCTACTGATATAATAATATCTAAGACTTTGCCTGAGAAATGTAGATTTGAAAAAATGTTGATGAGAGTTCCCGGTTAGATTGTGAGGTGGTATTCCGGACTTGAGTTACCTGTTTGCTGTCTTTTTAATTAAGTGTCACGGGATTCACGGCGTTTGTACAAATAAAAGCTAACCTACATTTAAAGAGAATATTTCTAGTAAATATTAATTGAGAAAATATCTTTGAGTTGGAAAATCTGAGCCAACTGACAGGCGTCATGGCTCAGTCGGTAGTAGCTCTGCCTTCCGTGCTTTGGGTCGTGGCTTCGATCCCCACCAGGAACAAACATTTGTGCGTGGCAAATGTCATCGACTAAGCCACAGCAATTGACATAAAAAAATCAGGAATTAAGTATCCGAAACAGGAAAATATACAACTTTTAAGGGTTCAAACTCAGTCATGTCTCGAAAAGTTCGATAATTGTTTACAAACGGAACCCGGCCGACATCGAAATGTATCCAAACCTATACACGAATTACCTATAAACAAGGGCATTTGCACATTGGCCGATACCGACACGATGACGACAAGCCAGTGACTTGAACCGAAAAAAAATATCGGTGTTGGTGCCGGCAAGGTGTCAAAGCGTCTAGTACTAGGTAAACACTGGTATCATGTGGTCTGTGGTGTGGTTGCGATTCGTGCGTCGCACGTTTAAAGTTTAATTAACTCTCTTCCAATATCGTGTAGGTGTCGTGTCGGTGGCAGTGTGAAATACCCAGAACTGTAGCGCTCTGTTTCCCTGTAACTTCGGTATCCCATTGGGAATGTTGTATGCAGTTCATAATTTGAACAAAACTAGGTTCAAAGATGAACCGGATTTCGCTGCGCGTTGTGTATGAATGAACGAGAGAATGTATGAGTGAATGAATGACCGAATGATTTATTTTTGTGACGAAGGGTACATAGTAGGTAGTGGTAGCAAGTACCGCGTCGTCGGTTTGAATGGACCATTAATCGGCAGTAAGCTAGATACAGGCTCTAGGCGGCAGATTGACTTGCGGCCGCGGCTTACAGCCTGTCTTACTTTTTTTCTGAAACCACTACAAAAACAATTGCGGTAGTTTAACTGTGAGTGCACGTGTAGCTTAACTCTAAGTATACTTGGCAAAGTACCAGTTAGTTTAAAAGAAAATAACAAGCAAACTTTCACCCTTCAACCCCCCGGAAAGTATTAAAATATCCATTTAATAGCTAGTTACCGCCTTTCCGGTAACGGCCGGAAGTGACAGCGACATGTGGTCAGCCCGTTTGAACACGCTCACGGGTAGGGGGTATCTTAATATATTTAAATTGCTATGTAGAGATTTGGGTATCTTAATTTATTTTGCAGCATACAATGTGTAAGTACCGTGTGCAAAAACTATGATTTGAGGCTAAAAGTAAAAAAAACTATGTGAAAAACCTAAAATAGAGTGTAGAATGTTATCCTCCAGGAAGATTAATTATACCCTCAAATGTTGTTAATCACTAAAACACCTGAGAATAATTAATCAAAAAGTGTTAGAGGTCTGTGAAAATAAAATAGGACACTATATTATATCATTTTGACTCACATTTCTTACTAAAACAATCTTTTCATAATTGTTTAGTACTAACTTCTACCTAACAGTACTTAGGTACGTCAGACCAGACAGCTTAAACATTTTTTTGCATGTTCCTGAACTACGATAAGGTTCAATATTCTGAGTGCGAATACAAAACACGACAGAAACATATACCTACCTATATACATAGTTATTAGATGTAAGGGCTCATGGGACAACTATATTAAACTTGTACTGCTCACAGAATAACCAACAGTCACTACAATACCGACATAAAGATTTATGGCAGTTGTAAGTACTTCCGTAGATCATGCTACGCCGTAGATGATTGCTACGCCGTAGATATCGCTACGCTGATTATCTCCGTCAATGATTGGCTCGATTTATGGGGTTAGTCAGGAAGTTATCGTAATGTTTGGAGTTTTGATAGAGAAATCAATAGTTACTGCGTTGAATAGATCAAAGAGATTTGGTCTTAATTATTAGCAACGTAGAGTTTAATTTTGGAAATCTAATAATTGCTAGGTTAAAATACAATTCCAATATTTTCATGGAACGATATATAAATGCAGTTAAAAGAACGCCTGGTTCGAGAAACTTGAACCGTGGCCAATTTTTCATCGTTTTAAAGAAACGCGTTCTACCTGACATATGGGTTTCCAATACTCGCCACACTAAATCTTGGCATTCAAAGTAAATGAATAATTCATAGAAAGCTCTTGCAGTCATACTCTCATGATGTCTGACCTCATAAATTTATCCTACTCCATTGTTAACTGTTAGACGCGTCGAAATTCAATAAAATGTTTTTGAACTCAGCTGGAGCTCACATTTCATGTTGATTGAGAACGTGGTGTTGGAATGTCTATTCAAAGCTTTTGTAAACCACAGACTTTTTACTACACAATTCTATACATGCGCTGTTTGAAAATGCGATTCTAGTTTATTCTTCTTCTTCTTTAAACTCTAGTTTGTTGATTGTCGGATATATGACGGTGAATTGATTGATCTAATCTAAATAATTATGATGTAAATACCAAAACTGTCAATTTAGTTTTTCTATATTAATTTCCGTGCCTTATACACTCAGTCTAAAGACCATTGTGTGATAATAATATATCAAACAATATTTATTTATTTATTTTATTTTGCCTATATTGTATTTAAAAAAAAACAAGCAATATTTATTATTTATTTTTATATTAACTAGCAATATTTTAAATACTAATCATGTAAACTTAGAGTAATTAAACTGCGATCACCATTGTCCATGTTTGTGTCCAGTCCACTCGTGTACTTTGCGACTCTCAAAGTTACAATAAAGGCGAGATTCCAGTGGCCAGTGAAACTAATAATACAACTTCTGGGCCGGTCTGTCCGTCTGCAAGTTGTCCACTTACATTGATGGTATGTAGCAGCTGGCCAGTGTCGGATATTAACAGGAGCGCCCTCTATGTGAACATTTGGGTACTGCTGTCTTTTGGAGCTTTTGACTCTCGAGACTTTGACTATTACGCCTTTAACTCTTTAGTCTATGTTTACCTAGTACTTTCTTGCAGGAAATAAGTTATTCTAAAACATCTAATACTTGACGTGAGTTTGACCTACAACCGAAGAATCCAGGTTTTTAAAAATAGATGCTCCTAGACGAAATGCTGTTGAACCTGGTTTGGGGTGTATTCCGCTGTTTATGAATTCCACGGTTAATATAGTACTTATTATAAGG
Source organism: Eulithis prunata (assembly GCA_918843925.1). Classification (NCBI taxonomy): domain Eukaryota; kingdom Metazoa; phylum Arthropoda; class Insecta; order Lepidoptera; family Geometridae; genus Eulithis; species Eulithis prunata. Next base: position 396,716 of record OU974009.1, read on the forward strand.
ACTTTGTGCGCCTTACCGCTAATCACAGTGCACACATATATTTTACTAGTGTTTACAAATTATTTTATTCTTAGTGGTAGCAACACGACATATTTTAAAATGAAATAAACACCTAGTTTTATTGTAAATTCTAAAATTAGATGATGCGTGATCGACTACTAGAAAGTGAGAAATCATTCTTGCGTATAAGGTCAAAGCCAAACTCTATTCGGGCCAAGAGTAAAACCGTTTTAGTAAGTCGTAGCATGAAGAGCAATGGTTTTACTGAATACTAACAGGTGGTACTTTCTGGTCTTACTTAGTAATTCTTCCTTGTAGTTGACCAAACCGGTACCAATTTTTTGCAGTGAGCAATATATTTTTTACTAGCCGTCTCCCGCGGCGTTGCTCGCGTTCTACCCTTTAGAGTGTGACGTTTCAGAATTCCTTTCTTAATGCACCCCTACACTATATAAGGATACTACCCTCCAAATTTCATACCTCTAGGACTTATAGTTTAGGCTGTGCGTTGATTCTCTGTCAGCTTCAAAAGAGTTTTATATATTTAGATTAATATAAAATATGCTTTCAAACTAAAAATGTGTAAAATGAAGCTTAGTGTAGCTTCATTTTACACATTTTTAGTTTAAAAATGTGTAATACTGAGGGTTAGCTGTACTTAAAAATGCCACTATCAAGAATAAACAACATATCAAAGTTTCATTTAATTTTGCTTGAAACTACGATGTCACGTGACTGATATACTGCGAAATGATTTCAGATACGGAGCCGCTGCTGGCTGCTCGGAAATCGACAGAGTAACGTGAAATGTGACAGCCACATTTTGACTACGATATTTTAAATGAATATGAAATTGTTACTTGATCATTGATCGAATGGCTTTCGATAGAATTGGAAACCAAATTCAAAAACGTAGTAGTAAACGTTCGTAAGAGTTTTTAGTTCAACAAACGCTTCAGATATTCAACAATTTACATACAAACATTGTGTTAAATTGGATCTAAAAGTTCAAAGTCAGTTGCTACTTGACTTTTCGTGCACCTGCCCCCAAAACTTTTGTTTCGCCAACGAAAGTACGTTCGAAAGTTGTATCTCTTTATTTGTCCTTTCAATGCAAATGCGAAAAGTTTGTCCTGGCATCCGAATGAGGTACGTGTTGTATGCAACAAGTGAAGGTTTGTGGCCAACTTGGTGACAAGTTCATAAACTCGTGTAACCACTGATGGTCTTTGTGAGCTACCCCGCTTCACGATTCTAGAGTTGGGTTCAAATCAGGTATGCGAATGATTTCGTGTTGCAAATAATTTTGTAGCCAAAAATCAAGAATTTATTTCTCAAGTTGCCTATTTAAATTCTATTTATCAAGTTGCTATTTGCTTTGCAACTGCAATACGCCAAAAACTGCCGTGACACCTCGGTATCGGTTGTCAAAGATTGGGATGACAGTTACGAAGAAAACAGGGAACCCACCCAACCAAAGGCTTACCAGTGCAGTCGGCAGATCTATGAAATCGAGAAGATAGCCAAAGCTCCGTCGCGCAGCAAAACAGACATTTTCTTCTCCTTCTTCTTAATTTTAACCCTTAGGAGTAAAGTCAGTAACTTATATGAATTATATTAGTTTTTCCATATAGTGCCATGCGTGACCATCTTGTACATTTTGCCATTATTGCATAGACGAATGAAAAAATATACGTTTCTCCTTCTCATACCTACTTATTTGTTTAAGTATTAGTTTTATGTCTTGTTTTACCAAGATGCAACGCATTCTTTTCCAACTTAGCTGGTCACATATGGGCCTGGTTGCACTGCAAATGTAGCCACCGACTGCAGACACCGATGATTTAGTTCCCCGCAAGGAGCTAGAGACAGGAGCTGGCGGCAGGCCAACCGGCTAACTGCGACCGAACACGGTCGGCAAGGAACGCGACCGTATTAGGACACCGGGGGGTCTTAAGCTAGTAGATGTTGCTGTTTTGTAATTAGTTTTTAATACTGTTCAGGAGGCCGAGGAACTTCAGGACAACTTGGGGCGGAAGAGGTTTTGGGTTTGTAGGTAATTTAATTTTGTTTGAAATAAAATATTTTTAGTACAACTAAGCAAAGCTTGTACTATGGAAACTGGATTGCTGGTGGAATACTTATGGTTTTCCACAGATAAATGTTTGTTCTCGGTGGGGATCAAACCCACGACCCACAGCTCGGAAGGCAGAGCTACTACACTACATCACGTTTATTGGTAACTGATTTCTAATCGAGTTGAAAGTGCGAAAACTCATTAGAAAGCGTGCATCACCACAAAAAGCCTGTCACTTTCCCCACAGGCCCCGAACTTATAACGAGATACATAGCGCAATAGTTCTCAAACTATTTATTGTTTTGTGTTGCTTCGCTAATGACGTTTATTTGGCTCGCATTCCACTGACCGGTTGAATAATGGGAACGTACCTTGTTTGTTTAAATATATACTAGAATTGTTATACATGCACTCGCAATTTTATTAGGCCAAATAACCAGTTAGAAGCGCACCTGATATTGTGACAGCAATATAAAAGATATTGGGCGTATATTTGTTCATCTTGTCGTTATAATACACTCACAGATCATTATCATCAACCTATATCAGTTCAAAAGTCCGGAATGTATAGCGTAATAAAGAGGAAGCTCATACTCAGGGGTGTAAACGGGCTGAAATGATGATGATGATATCAGTCCACGGTTGGACGTAGGTCTCTCCCAAGACGCGCCACGCCGGTCTTCGGCTCTTCTCACCCAGTGTTTGCCAGCTACATTTCACAGATCGTCGCCCTACCTTACCGGAAGACGTCCCACACTACGCTTGCCTAATAATAATACACTAGAGACCAAAAATGCTGGATCATCTAAAAAACCTTAAATCTTGGAAATTTTTACTAAAATGATGTAAGCGACCACACGAAATGTAAAATATTACGAGCATTTCAGATTCCGTTTGGAAGAACCCTAATTTATCTGACTCAACCTGGAAACCATTTAGAAAACGTTGAACCGAGCAAATAATAATCCACCTGATATCCTGAACCAGCTGTCTGCAGGTTAGAGTGCAAGCATCAAACCGGGGTTGCATAAAAACCGCGACCGTCATTTGAAGTCCGTAATGTGATGACAGCGCCCTCTGCGTAGCTGGTGTCTGAGAAGTTAATTCAAATCAATTCCTGTTTAATTATATCTACTTATGGTGTTCTGTGTTTGATATTGAGTTTATTCGTGTTTTTACAGTCCCGAAAAATTTAAAATAAATATCAGTGTAAATAATGTAACGATAAAGTATTTTTTTTTGCAAAAAAACCGTGCTGAAACGTTATTCTGGAAGTGAAAAGAGCTTTTAGTATTATTAAAGCTTGTATATTTCAGATGTTCAGACACGCACGTGGTTACTTGCATTCGTAGAACCGAGCCAAGAGAAAGGCATAGATAAAGTGGCTTATTCCCATCGAGCCCACCGGCCGGCCTACGTGGCTAATGTCAAATTGACATTGACATATTGGATGATTTACATTACACATAGAATTTATTTTAATAGTTTTTCTTGTGTTATTGTGAGTATTGTTGTTTAATTTTGGTGGAATTTTAACCAATAATACTTAGGTCGTAACATAAAGTGTGAGCCATTGGAATAAATGTGTGTAAAGTGGTTTTTCTGAATGTGAAAATTCGTGTTAGGTTTTGAAGAGAAAATCCACCATTTTCTTTTCTAAACAAACGACAGCCGACTTGACAAATGACTTGACTTGACTTATTTATTACAATTTTAACACTTGACATTGGCAAAATTGTCTGTCGAAATGACGGACACAGGCCATTATTGAAGAGAAGAAGAAGAAGTAAGAACTAATACTAGGTAAAGTCTAACAAGTGCGACGTATGAATCGATGTGTATTTACTCTTATATCTATATACCTTAGCTATCTCTGTCTTGATCTCTCACGTTGTTAGTTTTTGTTTATTACATGTTAGATGTTTATATTTATGTGCCTTCATAATTAATATAACGGTAAATGAGTTTTAAAAACGAGGCCACCGATTGCATTGAACTGAGAGGCCCCGCGACTCGTCGCACAAATTCCGTAGGGAACCGATCAGTTGGAGTAAATGAGGCGCGCTTTCTACACCTCCTTAATACCTTTCCCCTCATCAGTCTACTCTGTACCTTATGTCCAGGATATTGAGTAGAGTTTTCAGTGAACATTATTGAGTCTTGGAGACCTGTATGATTAAGAGGTCGAAAGTTGTTGAAATAATGAGAAGCGGGAAATGGTCCGTGATTTATTTTAATTTATGTTTAGATTTAAAATTCATTAAAGATTTAAGTTGACTTATTGGACAAGTTCTTTAGTAAAATCATTTGAAAAGTTAACTTTATAGATGGATTAAGACCACAGTGTTTATACCAATCTATAATACGGTGTAGATACATTGGTATGTACCTAGATAGCATAGCATCCTGTATTGGGAAGGTGCACTAAGAAAATAATTTTGAAATTCGGCACCCGAAGCTTGTAATGTAGATGCGTATTTTCTATTTTACAGGTATATGTGGAGTCGGAAGCAGAAGCTAGTAAGCCATTTGTATAATTAAAATTAAATCGCATTCCCACAAATAAATCCATCGACTCAGATCTGCGCCTAGGGAGAAACATTCACAGCACACAGTGCCGAGGCAGATCCGTACTGGTGACGTCAGAAGAATTTGAATATTATTTGTAAGCTTTATTTAAAAGCTCAATATTGGAATTCAGAAATCAGGAAATTAGGCAAAGGCTCAACTCTAGTTCGAATATAGCCAGCCAGTAAAGCTTCACACACAATTAAGCCCGTAGTCTAAGTTTTATTTTGTAGATTTGCGAGTTACTTTGAAACTTAGTCCTAACTCGTTACTGAAACATAAAGATTTTCGAAAGATTCAAAAATCTATGCTTGAGTCCGGATCAGTGCTTCAGCAGTAAATCAGCATACTAGCCTTAGACTCCTAAGGCCTAAGGCTCTGAGCCCGTAGTCTGTGCATTTGTTTTATTTTCGAATCGATTATAGCACACGCAAACGCATTCGCAAAGCGAGAAATTTTGTTGGGAATTGGATAATTCCAAAATCTTCCGCTAGAGGCGCTTATCCGGGTTCCATACAAAATTTCTCGCTTTGCGAATGCGTTTGCGTGTGCTAAAATCGAGTCGAAAGTAAAACAAATGCACAGACTACGGGCTCTGATGACGGATACGTCCCGGCTCCGGCACGGCGTATGATGAATCACCTTTAATATCAGCCGTGTGCTCACTTGGGACGCCATTCCAATACGACATTATTGAATTCGATTACGAGAACCGAGTTAACTGATTAATAAGGGATGGGGGATAATAATGTTATGTAGCTAAATGAATTATTATTTGCTAAATGGAATTAGTGCGTCTGTCTAGCTTTTCCTTCTACTGTAGATAGCGTGCGTGGATATTTAGAGGTTATAAAAACTTAGCCTACCTACTAGAAGTACCTAGTACGGGTGATAAGTATGTCATTTGTAAAAAAAAATTGAATTAATAAAATCATCATTATCATCAGCCTAAAGACGTCCACTGCTGGACACAGGCCTCGCCTATTTTTAGGGAAAACAATTCTGAGTTTTCTCTATCCACCAGTTTTCCGTCAGTGTAAATAGTCGTGGTGGGGGTCGTCCTACGCTCCGCTTTCCAGTTTGTAGTCACCATTTAAGAACCTTTATTCCCTATCGCTTGTCAGTTCTGCAAGTTTTATGGCTTGCCCATTAGCAACCAAGCAAGCTCGTATGAGTTAGTGGCCAACTCTGGTGACGGAGGTTTTAGGCCGCCTTAAGGCCTCCGTTGTGGCTTAACGACTGCTAGAGCCGGGACCCAACAGTTTAACGTGCACGGAAGCGCTCAGATGTAAATGCAACTAACGGTCACCCATCCAAATAGTGACCGCGCAGAACGTCGCTTAACTTAGATAATCGGTGGAGATTGACTAAGCAAACTACGCCACGAACGCTTGTACACTGCCACTTCAACACATAAGAGTATTTTAACGCAGAAGCGTACAGGAAGTTACCCCCCATACGTAAACCTCTCCAGAGACTAATGATCATACTTACACGGGTTGGTTTAACCTGAGATTAATCGTTACTCGCTAAAAAGAGGCTTGTAAGAGGGATCCGGAATATCTTAGCCATTTGCTATATTACTTTTAAATTATTAGAAGAACTACATTTTTTTTAAAGTATAAACAGTATATTACATGATCTGTGGCAAGACTAACCATCAAAATTATGTTAGAGTAAAAACTTATCTAAATATATAAAACTCTTTTGAAGCTGACAGAGAATCAACGCACAGCCTAAACTATAAGTCCTAGAGTTATGCAATTTGGAGGGTAGTATCCTTATATAGTGTAGAGGTGCACTAAGAAAGGAATTTTGAAAAGTCACACTCTAAAGGGTCTAGAACGCGAGCAACGCCGCGGGCGACGGCTAGTATATACGATGTCAAGGATCATTATGTATGCTTGGTGTAGTTTTGATCTCGAAGAGTAGCCAGAGGTAAGTCCAAGGGTCGCCAGCGCACAGATGAGTCTCTTAAAAAAATCTTCTCCAAGTTTATCACATAAAGTTTGTTCGGCATAATCAGATTTTATGGTTCGATAAAAAAATAATGATCTTCTAATATCATAAAACTCGATTCATAAAATCGAGATCAAAATTCAAAAATATTCAGCAACATTAAAGCCTGCGTAATTGTCTCGTAATAAAAAGTGGGAAAAAAGATTCCATCATCAAGCGTACAGTTTAATAAAGAACACATAAAAACTGCCCTAAAATCTCACGAAATTACTTCAGCAAAGAAACCAACTCTAGCATGAGTTTTTTCATTGTTATACCATAGATCATAATAATATAATACTGGTAATACCTACAACGGTTTCATTGTATAGCTCAGTTGTCAAAAAAGAAACTGGTGACGTCACATACAATTTTATAGCAAAGTTTTTTTTGATAAATATGGAGGAGAAACCGCGTTTGGTACCTAAGCGTAGTGTTAGATATCCTCTAGCAAAATAGAGCGACCATTTGCAAAATGTACCACCAACACTGTGAAAAGCAGAAAATCGGGTTTAGTGATGCATTTTGAGAGTGAACTAACTGATATGTCGATGAGATGTTTCTGACGTCAGCTTGCCTAAAATCAACCTAAACATACTCGTACCTAAATAACCTTGATCTAAACCAATCTCACCACAAGGACTCCTCAAATCTCATCTTTAATGTCAAGTTTTACGCCATTTACGACGTTACGAGAAGACTACTTACGAGTGCTAAGGGCATCGCACTTGACTTTTACTTAAGAAGTTAGTTACAGAGGACGGAAAAGCGAGGTAACTTCGGTAACTCGATTGAAAATGAATGAAACTAATACGAGAGTTTAGTCATGTTAGCAAATTGCCTTTTGTTAGGGTACCGTATAATATAATGTAAATTAATAGTCACCCAGATATGTCACTTTAGATTTTAACCTCACACTAGGTTTCCTTTTGCCAATACTACGACCAGATCATGCAAAAATATTTTATCTTACCATTCACATACTAAAACTACTTAATTCTAATTATTTTGGCGTAAATCTTATTTTTCTAATAAATCATACAATCAACTTTACGAGATTTAATTTACAGTGTCGTATAAAAGTTATTGCCTCCTCTCGGAAAGAGAAACGTTGCAATAAACGTACGTTGGAACGTTTGCAACGTTATTAATATCCTACACTCAGGTTAAGATTCCGTCGAGGACTCTTAGCACTATTGAAGGCGAAATTGAATCGGTATCAAAAAGTTCTTGTCACTCTTGGTTATTTACGGGGTCAAAGCGAAGCGCGTTCCCAGCGAGTGCGCAGAAAAGTTGCCGTTGTTCGTAGGTACGAAATGACGCAATGAATTTTATTTGACTTTATGAAATATTTTGACATTATTACTCATTCGCATTACTGTATCCTTGTGATACAATATTCTGTAAGTATCAAATTTTTTTTCTTTGTATACTTGAGGTAATTTGTGTAGGTTAGAGTACTTTACTTATTTAAATTGATTAATATTAGCAATTATAATGTTTATGTGACCTGTAACTAAAAATTACCAATAAATGCTTATGGCATAAGACTTATCAGTCAGCCGCGTTTTTATGGCACTATTCGCAGCGAACACGTCCCTTCAATCTAAATCCTTTGGGTGTTACTATGTATCATAAGTATGTATGTACAAAATATGTATAAAGTATTCTATCAGCAACCTAGTTCCCATTCTACAAGCTTTGCTTAGTTTGGGACTAGAAGGCGTTGTGTAAGTGTCCGTGAATATTTATTTATTTATTAATATAAAGAATATATCGCTAGAAAAAAAAAATGTATGTATGTATTCACATACATAATTTTTTTTTTGTAAATACATACTTACAATACATAGATCATACATACATCGGTGGGGATCGAACCCACGACCCACAGCACGGAAGGCAGAGCTACTACCGACTGAGCCACGACGCCTGTCTAGTAATCTACTGGACAAAAAAAAATCCTCTCCATAGTTTTTCTAGACTAATAGACCTTTACAAACCTCTCGCAACCTTCAGAAGTGGTCGATCTGAAGTGTGGGCTGAAGTTTTTTCAAGCAATACCATTTCATAAATCAACACTAGTAATTCTTTAACTAAATCCTGAGTTATTTTTTGTCAATAGTAAATAGATTTTATGAAGTTTAATAAGGAGTACTAAAAGTCATGAAATAACCTTTAAGATCTTGAGACGTCTTGACAGAAGTGCTTAAAGACTTGCACAGAAATTTTTCGTAAATAAAAACCTGGGTTGAAGAGTAATTGAATTCTTCAAAGGTATCTATCGAGGGTTAGTGCAGGAATAAAACCTGGGAGTACTTCTGAGTGGTTAAGTTTTCAGATTGAGTGAGATTCAAAGTTCGAGCGTAAAGAAAATTGTTTCCTCCTTTTAATATAATTGATCTAGGATTTTATTTAGTTTTCGTTCTTTCCTATAGATTTTATGAACCGGATTCAAACCCGCGACTGTTCCTTAGATTAGGGGTTAGAACGCTGCTGTTTTATGGTACGTATGTCAACCATAAAATGGGGCATTATAAAAATTAATGTACCTTCCGCACACTTTGTATAAATCACTATCTATGCATCTTATAATCATCTCTAAACACTGTATCAGACTCCCCCTGTGACTGTTGAACTTTTAGCAGAAGTTGGGAAGCAATTCTAAGTAAACCCCTACATTTATTTAGACACGAGGTATATTCATATTTGTCTTCTTCTTCTTTTGTTGTTATGGCTGTTCGGTGGCTAGGGCTGCCACGAATTTGCCAATGTCAGTGTTTATTGGCGTTTACTGGTTTACTAATCTGTTAACAAAAGGCGGAGATCTGAGTAGGTAGGTTAACATATTTGTCTTCTACTACAGCTGAGGTAACTAAAATGATTGCTAAATCTGTTGTCATCTCTTCTTCTTCTTCTCTTCATTAATAGCCTCTGTCCGTCATTTCAACAGACAATTTTGCCAATGTCAAGTGATATAATTGTAATAATATAAGTCAAGTCAAGTCATGTCATGCACGTGACAATGATAGGGCATTTTTTAAAGCCGCGGTAAAATGACAGTTGAATTATGAATAAAGGGGTTATTCAAAAGGAATGCTGTTGTTGACAACTCATAAACTACCGAACAAGAACAAACTTTTATGCTCTATCGAACAACACATATTAAAAACAACCTATTACTTACATTCTGCTTTATATTTTCTTCTTCTTCTTCTATGCTTGTACAAGTATTTTCGTTTACGTTTTCCATTTGTCTACGACCCGGTTTCTTCGTATTCGCTTTGTACCACATCAAGCCACATAGAACTATACGAAGTCACCGCACATAAATAGTTCGCAGTGGTTCCTCATAAAACAGGAAAGCCTCAAAGTTCAGGTGTTCCCAACATTTGAATTCCTTAATGCCAACACTTCACCAGGGCCGGTGTTAGTCATTTTTCAAGACTTTTTTATTCTATGAATTTTTACTTCCTATATGCAGATATTTCAGTAGTCGCGCACTCGACGACCAAACTGGTGAACAGCGACTAAAAGTCGACTAAATGTCGTAGGTAATTTTGTACGACTAGCTTAATTGCTTTTATGGTGTTCATTATTATTATATAGAATAAATAAATGTCTTTTCTTTATCTCTAAGTATAAATGCGACTGCAGATTTAGTTATGGGACGAGTTTTTTGATGATATCCGGTTACCTCTTCCTATAATAATTCATTACCTTCTAGAGAAAATCCATTGAGAACGTACTTTGAGTTGATTTTTGGATGGATTTTTAAAAAGGTACTAAGAGTATATACAATTGCAAAAGAGTTCAAAAGAGTACTTTGTAAGATGTACTGCGTACGTCTCTGCCTTGCACCTTTATGTACGTTCCAAATGAAAACATAACTCACTTAATCTCAGAAACTTGCGCAATTCGAGATTCACCAAAACTGAACGCTCTAAATGGAAAATAAGAAATTAAAGTTTTGCTCGCAAATTAAGGGTGTGCCACACCAAGCGTGGAGCGAGATGATGAGATATTGTTTCGTGAGTAAGGAGTACAGAAGGCAACGTTTTTACCTAATAACAAGTTAGATAAACAACCAATTCAAAAATTAAAAACACGTAAGTAGGTACTTGAAAAAATAATAAGTTTCATAACAAAAGAAAAACACAAAAATAGTGTGTTATTTCTGAGATAAATACAAGTAGTGGATGTTCATAAAAAGGCATTGTTAGTCCACCACCCTCATTATTTAGGTAATACTGTAAGAGTCACCATGACCACTGGACAAAACTCGTAAATTCTTTTTTTTTTTTTTTTTATATTACTAAGTAGGCAAACAAGCGTACGACCCGCCTGATGGGAAGCGGTTACCGTAGCCTATGGACGCCTGCAACACCAGAGGCATCACATGCGCGTTGCTGACCCTTGAATAATTTCAAAACACCCCTTTTGAAGTGCCCCATATTGTAGTCGCTAGGGAAAGCCTCGACAGGAAGATTATATTATATATTCATATTATATTATCATATATTCATTTATTAAAAGAAACTAAAAAATATGAATATCAAATTAAATAAATTTAAATTCTATAGCTATCATAGAACCCAGTATATCACATGGTCGCACTAATAAGCCGTCAATAATCACATTTTCAGGAACGAAGATGTATATTATATCTACGATTAGCTAATACCTACGGAGATGCACGCCGCCTAATCCAGTTAAACGCGATCATATATCGAGTGACGTTCAACATGCTTCACTAATCTAGGCTGTACATAGTACATACTGCTAATTCGTGGCATTCAGGATATTTCAGGACATGAATTTCTTGATATATTTTGAACGCTTGCTTTCGAAGTTTCTGGAATGAAACGTAGACGTAAAATGAGCTGTAATTTTTGAAGCGAAACAAGAAGGTTCGGTTGAAGTTAAACGCCTAGTTCTAAATTAATCTATCTCAGAACTATATTAGAGTACATTCACCGAAAGAATATACTCTGTCTTTGCATTGCGTCATACCTACTGATAGAAATGTACTCATAACCCGTACAATTCTGATGAAAAAGTCTTTGGAAGATACCTTATCCGGCCAATCACAATGTAAATTACGTAAAACCAAATGATCTTTGGGTACAAATCGATCGGTAAAACAATAAAACAAGGGCTAAATCAATGTATTTAGCTACCACCCTCACCAGCCCCCTGGGCCACGTGACTTTTAGTTTAAAATACATTGGAAACCTTTGGCAAATGGATAGAACATTAAAATAACAGAGGGACTGTACTTTACAATTACAAGTGCACTGTTGGTCTGTAAATTAGCGCTGGCTGGCTACCTGCACTAATGTTTAGGATTTATAAGCTCGTTTGTCATGCAAATGTACGATTTCCGGTTTGCACCGGTTTATTTGTTGTGTCAGTAAGTGCTTTATTGCGTTACGTGAAATAATATTTACTATTTGGTAGAGACAGATCTGAAAATGGACGCCCTACGATGTTGAGGGTTTGTCCCTAAAGAAGCCTATCATAATAAGTCTATTGGCTAAGCAGTTTTCAAAGTTTTTCAGCCCGTGAAACAATTGAACTTGAGTTAAGTTAATTTTTTTGAAGTTCAATCAATTACTTTCTCAATGTCGTCGGGTCATCAGATAGTAACGTGAAATATTCTTTGAGCTTTATTTTACTGCAAAACAGTTAATTTCTTCTTTTACTTGCCTTTAAGCTAAATACGACGGCTATTAAGTAGCCCGAGCGCTGCTGGTCGCGACGACCAAAGTCGCCTAGTGCGTTCTTTAACTATTACGCTATTACCAAACTTAAGATTAGTTTTCTTGTTTGTTTACATAAACCAATTCTTACACAGCGAAAACAAAACCTCGCAGTCTGAAATTGTTTCTACCAATTAGTACCGCCTAAAGTTCGTAATGGGGCAAATGTACAAAATTGAAGAAAATCCCGAGATAAATTTGAACACGTGTATTTAATGCATGAACTCACCTCGGGGCGATGTATGAGATTAGAGAGTAATGAGAGGAGATGAGGCAGTTGGTACAAATTAGTTTTTTGTGCCTACAAGTTAAGGTCGTTGTCGCGAGCTTCTGCGCGCGAGTATTATTTAAATAAAACTGAGAGATGTTCTGGCTTAGTGTTAATTCTGCAATAGTTTGATAGCCACAAAGGTTTTAGTAAGTTTAGTAATGTTTTATTGCAAAATTAACGAATGAAAAAAAAATTATGGACAAACATAGGTTTTGTCCAATTTCGTTGTTTGAGTTTTAGATTTCTTGTGACTCCAATTAGTGATTCTGTCGTTACTTACTACCGTTTTGTGTTTTGTACGTGTGATGACATTATAGGTTCAGAAAAAGCAATAATTCATTCTACGCATGTCTGTTTTTTTTAAATAACCAGTTAGGCAAGCCTGCTTAAGTTTTAGTCCACACCCTTCTGTACTGTACCTCTTCATTGCCAGGCCGGGATTTATGTGCGACATTTATAATTGCCGCCGCGATGGGGATGCAGCGGGCGCCCAGATAAATCAAACGGACCTACATTCCCGACGTACTACCTACGTACTACGTACTCTACATACAACGTAAAGTACCTCTCGTTTTGGTACGAAGGGTCTGACAAATAATTTTGAACTCTTTGGATTATTTTATACATGTTCAAACAGCCTAGAGTCTCTGCACTAGAAAACAAAAGAAAGGGAATTTTCATAATTTTCATGTGACCAGTGACTTAGCTGGAAGGGCTTTTTCAACCGTTCCCCATTAATTGGTACCATGACTTCGTGCAAAGACTCTTTCAATAACCTTCTTCCATCTGCAACTGTCTCCGGTTTGATGGATTGACCTTGAAACCGAAACACAGCATTGAGTATCACTATATCTTGGTGGCAGAAATAGGTACGGTGGTAATACTTCCCCAGACGAGCTCTTCACATGAAGCTCTACTATTAATCTAGTTGAAGCAAAAACAGCAAAACAGCGGAACTGCAGCTAAATCTCTTGAAACTTATTCAGACGGTGCAAAATTTAAGCTTTTTCAACATTATATTAAACAGTTTTAGCATTCATTTAGCGCCGCGTTCCGTAAACAATTTTCAAAGGTTGAACAAACATTAGCACAGCTTTAGCACAGGACTTTGGAGACCGTGAAGTAATTTACCATTCTATAGACCGAAGAATTGGTATTGAAGTTATTGGATAAGGAGGCAAACACTGTAACGGCGAGCAATGCTGTTGATAAAATCTTCATATCACGCTAGATCCTTATTGGGTCTATTAAAAAATGCCCACGTAATTGTTTTAATAGAAGGTAATGGATAGATAGAGAAACTATTAAAGCTATTGAGTACAATGGGCGGCCTTATCGCTAAAAGCGATCTCTTCCAGACCACCTTTGGATGGAGAGGATAGACAAAAAGACTACTCTGGTCTTTACATCTATTGAAGATGAATTATACAGCGTCAGGGGGCAACCTATCTCTACACTTAACGGGACACTGTAGCGCCTGGGACAGTGCTTCAGATGGCTTGCCCAGCACCTATACCATCCTCTCAGCCTAGTCAGCCATATCCACAGGAAAGGTATTGACCTTGTCTTTTCTGTGGAGACAAAAATATATGGTAATAGTAATCATTTGTTTTTTTCTGTTGCCGGAATAAGTGCTATATCGAACGCTAGTAGTTGGTCAGAAATGGAACAATCTTTAGCAGTGCAATTTAAAACTGGTGCTAGACTCTATTCGTCGAAGTTTCCACAACTTGCAAAGTTGCTCGTGGAATTTTAACGTGGATAGAAAATGCTTGTGTCATGACGTCACGAGCACAGTTACTAAATGATGGTGGGGTTATTTGGTTAGGTTTTTTTTCAGATCTTTGGTATTTTGTAAATTATTCTGATAATTTTCTACCTAATAAGCTACGGCAGCGCCATCAAGAGGCAAAATAACTTGTTTTATAATTAAGAAATCGGTATCTCATTTTAAAAGAACTTTTTATGTTTTTATGAGAATAAAATTAAATGTCTTTAAACCTAATTTTGTACTATGCGGAGGCGTTTGTTTTTTGCTTGTGTGTAACATTTATTTTATGTTTTCTTCGGTACCTATCTGAATCATCTGAATGGTCAGAAATCTTAGATGATTCTCAGTACCTATATCTACGCTTGGAGGACATCAGTTTAAGAATGGTGGATCTATTTATCTATCTAAAAATGTATGTATGTATTCTATCAGCCATCTAGTTTCCATCGTACAAGCTTTGCTTAGTTTGGGACTAGAAGGCGTTGTGTTAAGTGGCCGTGAATATTTATTTATTTATTACAGCAGTGATAGGAAACTCTAAGTTTGAGTTTTATGCAGAGCCACTTGAACGAGCATGCCTCTGAAATGAAGCACTGAAAGTACATAATTAAGAACGCGTACTAATAAGCCAAAGTTCAGCTCAGAGCGGTCGTTTAAACAAAAGCGATTATCTGCCTCTACCGTCCAGTCTTAGTTGAGCTCTGTAATTGCCTACAATCCTTGAAAGTTAATTAAAATTGCACACAGAATTTGTGAATCTCGAGATTTTCACTGGAAGGTTTCATCTGTAGACATTATGTAATTAGTATGTCTTTAGATTCAATTCGACAGATTACTCACTGAACAGAGAGAACCGCTTCTTATTGCTGTGGATTACCTACCTCTGTACATATGAATGAGTTATTTGTATTTATTAGTTAAATCAACCATTTTTTTGCCTTCTTACCAAACTGAACCCTTTACTAAGGGATACCTTTCAAGGAATGTGACATAGGTTAACGTGATAATAACACGGGCCAGAAAAATAGTGTTACCTTTAATACATTTATTTACAACTAGATTTACAGATAAAAAAATCTTAATCTAAATCTTGATCTATAATTCAACCCTCTCTATTTTATCTGAGCGCTATTACACCGTGACGAGATCTATACTGCTAAAGAAGAGAGTATAAAATATTGAGTAATTATAAAGGCGAATACACACACATGCAGAACGACACGGAACGTTATACTGCGCCGTCATGCGACGCGGCGGCAAGCGACTTGTAAACGGGTTCTCTTTATTGTGTGGCTTGAGTGGTGAGGCTTTTAACTCCATATCAAAAGGTTGTAAACGACAAACTGACAAATTGACTTTTTAATATTAATTTCATCTCTGATATCAAAGTCAAAATATTTATGCAAATTCGGATTAAAGTTTCTTCATAAATAGTTCTAAACTAATTTAATAACAAACGAATTAGTTAAGCACTTGTTAGTTTCATTGAATTAACTTAGTCGTGCATAATTAATTAATTTGAAGAAGGGTTCAGTACGTCCAGTTGTGGTTTATCTATCTCATGAACTATGTAAAATATTGGAAAATCACTTTTAGAAAGGTTAACTGAACATACTTTAACCCTGTTAATAAATTCGTTATGAGCTTGAAATAGTTTACACCGACTTTAAAGCCTTTTTTAGGCGGAAAGTAGTCAAACTATGTCCACTTAGTTTAATATTTATTAAGTTAGTTTAACTTGCTATTCTTGCTAAGTTCTCGCGGCCCCAGCGGAAGACCAGCGCAGGTTGTAAAACCTGCACATGCTGAGATGGGGCCATTTTGCAACATTGTATATTTAGGCACAATTCGTGTCCTAAAACGTGTTTATTTAAATTGTGTGTTTTATTCTTAAGTTTGTGTTGCAAATAAACGATTTGTATTTGTATTAAACTGAAGTCCGTTTTTCTAGTTTTTAAACATATAAATTGTGTCTTTTGCAGATTTATATTTACAGAATTCCAAACTTACATCGAGTTTTTTTAGTAACAGAGCAAGTGTGTACTGTCTATCGCGTACACCTGTGGACCCGAAAATATTTTAGAAAATGTAACAAAATATCGAAAATAATTTCCGTGCGGAGTGTCTGTGTCAATTATAAGGGCCCGTGCACACGAGCACACATCGCCACGCGCCTCGCCATGCGTGTGTGACTCCGTGCGCTACACAATTGTGTGCGTATTGTGAAAACATTCTGCGTTGTTGATTTACCTTGGGGTAAAGATGCTTTCATTTGTCAAATGGTTTAAAATGTTTTGAGGAAAATACACCGAATCAACACGTGGAAGTTCAATTTGGTTTGACTCTTTTTATTATTTCTTGATGAGTCAATAATCATTTGTTCTAATCAATAAAGATATTTTTTGCGTGACATTAACTAAACGTTACTCGAAAGTTTTTCATGTTTATTATTAGTTCCACACTTCCACAGCTATAAGCGTAAACGATCTTTATAACGTAGTACACCTAAAAAAAATTTTTGAAATCTGTATACTTTAAATCTATAATGTGATTGAACAGACCTTAGAAAAAAATCTTCTGACCCTAGGGTTTTTTTCTCCTTTTTTAGCTCAGTTGAGTTACCTACAAAAACAGAAGCGATGTCAGAGCACTTAACTTTACTAAGATTGTAACTTCGCAGTTTTTAAAATCCATAAGTTATTTTTATTTAGCATTTTCCAGTAAGCGTTTGCGGCAGACATTTATCATATTTGCTGCATAAGCACGGGATGCACATTACCAAGGAATTGCAAAGTTGAAACAAAATTATAAGGGTCAGTGCACAGTGAGAAAAATTCGGCAAAATTTTTGTGGCATTCTGATAGCCACGTACTAAAGAAAGCGCAGCAGAGCAGTAAGACAGTAATACAGTTGTGTGTGGAATAGCCTTTACAAAATTTCAAAGATTCAGTACTATTATAAAGTAATAGACCAAAGCATTCCCAATTCCATTCGTCCCACCAGTGGGACGAAACCCACTGGGACGAATGGGAATGAACTAAAATATAGACCAAAAACCATTGAACTTGTCAAACAGTAAAGACCACACAATACGACTCTTGATTGCTTTTGGCTGACAATCAATGCCGATCAGTACTCGTCTGAAATGCGCCTTGCTAAAGAACAACTGGTTTACATTAGTAATAAAAAGGATATGTATGTAGCTGTTTGGTTTTTAATTCATTAAAAATCCACCATTGCAGGGCAGTGTGCACTCTGCTGCTAAATGGAACGCAGCCGTACGGAAACTTGGCAAATGGCCGCGCATATTTGCCTCCCAAATATATATTCTCGCTAGTCTAAGCAGTTAGCGCCCGTTTTAACACACATATCTTACTAATCCTTTGGTTTTTTGATAAACTGATCACGTTAATTGACGGTGGAAAATAGCATAGAGTCAAATCTCAAGTTTTCACATAGAAATAAACGAGGTTTCCGATACTGCAAGCGTTTGTCTATTGAAATAGAATCAAAGAAAAATATTTTACACGACGATAAAATAATATCACAGGAATTAACAAATAACATAGTTTGCTGAGTTTGGGACAAGAGGGCGTTGAGTGAAATGTCCGTCCATCTGATGAATGGTATCTGACAAACTGAGTTTACAAAAGACTAAAAAGGAGCAATATTCAATATTCATGTAACTTTGAAATATTCTAAAGTAAGCTAACCTTTGCAGGGGTACCTCAATTTTATTGACGAGAAGTATACATTTCTAGAATCGCCCTCTCTGTGTGGATGTTAAACTTACATTGTTGATTTTTGCTTTTAACATAGCAAAGTTTGTTCAGACGATTAATGTTCGTCGCTTCGTTGACTGGGACTTTGACTTCGGTTTGTGTGGGCAAGGGTTAACTGATTTCAACTTGTTCAAAGACCTTTGAGTAATTGATTGCCAATTTGTCTTTAAACTTACGAAATGTACAGGGGGGCAATCGTGGTCACATAAAAACCTGCCTGGCAGGTTTTCTGAACTGTTTTCATACTAAATCATAGGTATTCTGTGACTAAATAGTGACACTAGCGCGTTTCGGGGCGTTTTTGCCGTCAAAAGCTTCTTGTTTACGTATATCTGTAGCCACGTCGCTTGGCAATATGCTGGGCAGCAAACGCAGTTCAGAGCTTGCGGTACGGGGGCAGACGTTTTTTCATTAGAAAGAAAGAAAGAAAGAAAATACATTTATTTCGGACACACTATACATACATAACAGCACAACAAGAAGAAAACAACATGGGTAGGACATACAACATAACTTAGGTACTAGTACTTAATTAAGTGCGAGGTAGGTATATGTATTATATACCTACCAGTCTAGGCGCAAATCATGTCGTGCTGGTGCATGCGTGAGCCAAAACGGGTCACAGCTCAGCCTGATGCCACTTCACATCGTGAAGTGACGCTGGTTTTCAGCTGTGACCACTGATTACGTTCCAAAGGTTAATTCCTGCCTTTTTTTTTCCAAGATGATATTTTACAATCATTTAAGAACAGAGAGCAAAGCACAAAAGTGTAACTGGGTTAAAATTTTGCGTGAAGTTGGTCGTTTAGTACTCTCGAGAGAAAAAGTTTCGGGTCATCTTAAAAAGTTTATTATCTAGAAAAACTTATGCTAGCTTAGAGAAATTACCTAATTCTAAACTTTGTTGGAATCTGGTGTAGATCATAATTATATCTACTATGACTCTATGACTAATCACTACGAGATATTGTGGCTGTGGAATGTCGTATCAGTTATTTAAAAAAAAAATCCAAAAGATACAAAGAAACCGAGTTGATTACTCAAACGAAAAATTATGTACATCTTAACAAAACCAGTCAACAGAGATTTCTTTTTCCCTTTAAAATCCGTGAAAGTTGAAATCACAGGATAACGAGTTCGAGAACCGAGTATTTTATGGCATTTCTTTTGTTTTTATTCCAGATTTCCATCGCAAAGACCAATTATACTGCGGGAGAGAAAAAACTCGAGTTTGGAATGACAGCAAATAAGAATTGTTCTGTCAGCAGCCGCTGGATACTTTATCTGTGTTGCCTTTGTCATAACATGATCCATACTTAATTATTATAAATGCGAAAGTAACTCTGTCTGTCTGTCTCGCTTTCACGCCAAAACTATTCGACCGATTTGAATGAAATTTGGTACACAGATAGTCTAGAGCCTGAGAAAGGACATAGGCTACTTTTTAATGCGAAAAAAGGGTTGTAAAAGGTTGAAAGGTGTGCGGGGGAGAGATGAAAGTCCCTTAACCTTTTCCATAAATACTTTTTTAATGTCACATTTGAAATCACACTGTCAGTTGTTTGACAGTAAGAGTTTGAATGACAGACAACATCTGTCGGGTCAGCTAGTGTAAATATAAAACAGACACTTTTGTCGCTAACAGTATTTCACTTCATGTTTGTATTGAAATAAATAAGACCAAACTAAAAAGTATAAGGTAGTGTTTTGACTTTCAATCGTTGCACCAATCAGTGTAGATCGGATTCGCTACCGTTACGATATGATTGCGATTAGATTAACTTCACTACCCAGTAGTCCTCTATGGAGCGATATGAAATCTCACAACCCATTCACCTGGTCCCATTGAGGCCCGGAACTGAACTAATTAAAACTTTCACGCCACGAATAACGGTCGCTTTATTTCGGTTATGAATTCATAACTCACTGTTACACTCTTTATTCACGTTTAAAATATTAGTATATTATGCAACTAGTGAATAAAAGACGGATTTAAAGCGAGGGTCATAAATGAATCACGAGAAAGTGAAGGATTCTACCGACTGAATCACGACCGTAGGGAGTGTTTCATGATGGTCCTGAACGACGTGAGTGGTTCATGGCCCTCGGTATAAATCCGTTTTATTCAAGAGTTGCATACTATACTTTACACCATGACTACGAGAAAAAGGAAGATTGGACGTTATATAGCCAATGCTATACAATCTCCTTGCGCAAAAACAATAATTAGATGGAGGTCAAATATTATTAGTGTGTTCTAAATTCAAACACCATACAAGTGAGTAAAAGTGCTTTTTATTCACTGTTTTCAGTGAATAAAATAGGCTTTTTAGAATGGGAATGGTATAAACATAATAACTTTACGGTCTCTGCTGCATTGAATGAAAATAAAACGGGTCTTACAGACAAGAGAGAAACTCTAGATTATTCAGGTGGGTAACTCACAGAAAAAAATGTTGCAAAAAATGTTAGGTAGTTTATCTCACGTGACTTGGGTTGCTCGGATAGTGCTATAGAAAATTATCTTTCCCGTGATAGTTTTAAGATTTTGAGCGATTTGTAGTTCATATACGTTCTCTCAAGCATCGAGCCCCCTACCTACACTGACATTTTAAAATTTTATGAAAAATCTTACTTTATTCGTCTAAATTCGCAGTTCACTTGGTAGATCTAAAAGCACTAGTAACAGCTATTGATAAAAACTCTAGCTATTTGTACCTATAGCCGTACCCTCGGCACTCCTTTGTCAAAGTTTCTACTACAAAAGGGAAGAAAAATCCCAGAACGCAACCGGAAAAAATGATTTTAATTAACTTTTATGAGAGACTTTTGAAAAGGAAATAAGTGAGATGGAAAGAGCATCCATTGTACTTTGTATCTGCAGCACTTCTTTCTTGGTTTATTGGATCAGATGGTGAGTTTATCCAGTATGGCCTATGTGCAGTTTTCTTTTTAATAGACCATCTTTTGACTTTAATCTCACTTTTTTTTTTTTTTTTTTTTAATGATAGAAGTATTCGAACAAGCTGATAGCTCACCTGATGTTAAGTGGTAACTTCTGCCTATAACAATGCATTACCTCATAGAGCAAGTCCAATGAGGACGTGCCCTGTAAGGCAATGCACTGCGTCCATCACTCTGAGACGTAAAGATCTTGAAGTCTCATGTGCCTGTAATTACACCGGCGCTCTTACTTTTCAAACCGGAACACAGCAATGCGAGCATCGCTGCTTGGCGGCAGAAATAGGTACGGTGGTAGTACTTCCCCGGACGAGCTCTCACAAAGAGCTCCACTACTACTCACTTGATGAAGCAGACGATAGAATAACACGGTCTAGAAGATACCTTTCTTTTACTTTCTAGTGATTAATCGCTAGAGAGGCAAGAAAATAATTAATATCTGCGGAAATAGTGGACTCAAATTATGGATTCTCCCATTTACTTTGCATGACGGAGCTTACGAGTACCTACAAGTTTACTAACAAAATGCTACTCAGTTTACGTAATAGTGTACCGGAAGTGTGAGCAAAGTGGTTCCGGAAGCGTTCATGAGGCGCCCAACGCCACAGAACAAATACTGGTATGTACTGCTGGCTCCGGAATAGAACTTGCAGAAAAATAGTGAATTCCAAGAGGATATTTTATTTTATTGTAATAAATCTATTTTCTCTCAGTGAGTATGATCCTCTTCATCCAAAGGTTGTCTGGAAGAGATCACTATTGAGCGATAAAGCATTGTACATGTAATACAACCTGTTTTGTTTCACACATTTCATAAAAATATGTTTTGATGTTTTTTATATGTACAATGGCGGGTTTTCATTCATTCATTCACTCATGAGCAGTAAGTAACCTCTACGTATGAAACTACACTAAGGACGTGTTCTACGTGGTGTGATACTGCCAAATAACTACGGTTTATGCTGTGGTATTCGAACGCTGACGTCATTGTGTCTCCAATCTGTACCAAGGAGATTTTAATCCAATAACCCTCACAAGGCAGCCGGGTATAAATGGTACCCCAATGAAATAAAAACACAAGAGTTTAGTAAGTACTGGCTCTGGCCTCTTGATTCATCGGGCCCTTGAGGGCACTCCTCTTACAAATGACCCTAATACATTACAACTATGAAAGTCGAATGGTGAAATATCTTTGTCACTGTCAATGGCAGAGCTAAGGGCCAGTCATGATTAAGTACGGCAGCTTTGCAGTCCAAAACAATGGTACTTGAGCACCTTTCGCGGGCCCACGGACAAAATAAATATAGCTACTAGTATATATATATATATATATATATTTTTTTTTATTATATTATATTTCTGTATTATATGATCTGTGATAATAGCTAAGATACGTTGGCTCCACACACTAGAGTATTACAGATTAGTAAAGTATTTACTGTTCAAGCACTGATCCGAACTCACGCATAGATTTTTGTATGAAAATCTCTACTTAAATGTATGCTTGAGTATTGATTTCTGTATATACCTGGGAATACGAACCTTAGAGAAGTGATATTTTATTCAGTTCCAACTATGGCTTGATCGTTCTTCAGTTCAGCTGAAACGTTACTGTGCAGCTGGTTCCTTGTTCAATAGTAGAATACGAAGAGTAACCTAAAAATTTATGAGAGCTACGGTTCAGCTACGATTCAGTTGCGTTTCAGCTGACAAGTTTTTCTAGGGGTATATAAGCTCAGAAATTAACTGCGCGTACACTGTATAAACAAAATGTTGAATGACATAGTACTTTTAAAAAAACCTTTGCGTGTCAAAACACTAAAGACTTTTAATTCTCAAAATGTGTTTACTAAGTAAAGCGAATGAGCAAAGAACAGCAAAAAAGGCGAAATCACAGCGATGTAAGTAGAGCAATTTGCAAATCGGCCGAAATTGGGCAACCCAATTACTGAACACAGTCGTCCATATACGCCTGGATTGGCCAAGCTTGGCCCAACTTTATACCCGCATGTCAGCTATTTTGGCTCAATTAAAAACGATTGAATTATACTGTGGAAATTACGACATTTTGTGCATTTTGATAACTAAATTGACTAAAAATGATGTACCTATTCGGGTTTACTTAAAAAAGCTTCTCAACTTCTGCCACCGTTTAAAATAATAGGATACTCAGGGATGGTGGAATTAGCCTATAATTTGTTATTTAATTTGATTAGATTTGGCCTCTCTTTCAAAGTTGGCAAAAAAATAAAAGTTGTTCAAAGGTTTCACCTCGAGATCGACATTCAATTGACGTACTAACGAAATAACTTTTTTCTTGCAAACAGAAACCGCAATTTTACCTTTGAGAAGGTCCTAAAAGGACAACCTCACTCCAATAACTTGTAGTTTTCGACCGTTTTTATTTCGAATGACCGTTTCCTTCATAACAAAACCGTGCGAATAGAATTTAGCAAAAGTGCTCTCATCTTGAGGTGTTTTTTATCGAAGATAATTCTAAAAATGTAGTAAAATATAACTAAGGTTGGCAAGTCATAAAATCACAAAATGGCAGTCAAACTTGTATGTTAACTTTTACAATATCTCAGCAAAAATCGCAATGTAACTAGATTTTATTAAGGGTGCGTATCAGTGGGATCTTAAAATCTCATTTCAAAGTTTGAAAGTAGAGAAGAGAGAAACTTAGTTTTATAGTGATTCAAATTTATAGTATTTAGAACCATTTGAGTGGTACTTTATTTCAATGTACGAGTATAATAAAAAAACCTTTAAAAACCTTCAATATAAATGTTCTAGAATCTTTGTCAGGTCAAACCTAAGCCTCGTGTGTCTGTAAGCAAAACCTTTGTTTTTCGCGTTGTACCTAATCCTACAACAAATTGCTCACGCCTTGGAGTTTTCGTGCAATTTTTTGCTTGCTTCACTTGATTTTTAGCTGTCATTTTTGTTGATGAGATCGTCTCGTCGGATTAAAAAGTATTTTTTTCATTTTGTGCGATTTATTTCTGAAACATTCAAATCAAACTTAGTTTAAATGAAAATATAAGATTTTTTTAGCCTGTTCTGATTTCTTTATAGGGTTTATTGTCTGCCTTGAGCTTTGCTAGCTGATTTAGCGTAATAAGTTATATATTTTATGAAATATTTTTCTTTAGAGCTACATATTAAGTTCTAAGCTAAAGTATGACATTTTCAAGTTTCAGAAATAGAGAAATGGTACACGCAAAGGCAATGCGGGTGGTTTTGTTCAAAAGCAAACGGAATACCGACTCAGTACCGCCAGTATTTTGAGGCTAAAACTGCTAAAACTTATAATGAAACTCATTTTAACGCGTCAATGGTATAGTTTTAACCCATTTTGAAGGGAACCTGATCCCCTGACACAGAACTCGGAGTGGGGTCGATGCGACCTACAAACACACCCCATTTATATTTGGAAAGTGTTTGTATTTTTGCCATTTTTATTTTGGAGTTGCGTAAACCTGTTTTTTGTTTGTTTTTAACATAAAATAAAATAACTTCAGTTGCAGGTACACTTGCTGCCGTAATCGTTACAACAGGCCAGGCAGTACGATTATATCTATCGAACAAAATATGGTTGCCACGTGTAGACACCATAGTAGCAACCATATTTTGTTTGACAACTTGCATTGGACCTGTCCAAGAGTCGGGCGCAAAAGTGGTAGAATATGATACTGTATGAAGCTGTTCTAACACGAAACGTTTTTGAATAGAAGCGGCGACACCAACAAAATCAGTAAGACTTATTCCCACGATTGATTTTTCAAATAATAAAAAAAATACGCTTCGTATTCGACCTCTATTAACAATAGGTTAGGTCAGTGACTAAGGGTTCTTCTTCACTCGCAATATACGTCAGCATATTTTTCGTATACAACGTGTTTCTCCGTCGAAGATTTCCTCGACCAGCCAGTTTCCAGAACAAACCGACCAATTCCCTCCATTGTCCAAGCATTTATTAGATAGTCAAATACTCTGTCCTGTTCCGGGATCTGACGCAATCGAAGCATAAATTGCAAACCAGATTCACGCTTCGACAATTTCAAGACAATGGTACATTCGCGCTCACAAGCAGTTCGACTGAATTGTTGCGTCCGTAGAAATAACACTTCGGGATCGAGTTTTCAGTGCATAATAATAATAATAATAATTATTATTATTAGCCAGTTTCATCCCACTGCAGGACAAAGGCCTCTCTGTCCCCCTTCCACCTCTCACGATCTAGTGCAGCTGCGGGCCAATCCTTAAAAAATGCGTCTAATTCGTCTCGCCATCTTAATCTGGGTCTGCCGCGTTGACTTTTACCACCATTGGGGGGTAAATAATAATAATACATAATAATAGTACATATATAAAAATGTACTGAAAAAAAAATTTATATAAAAGTTTTCTATCAGCAGTCTAGTTTCCATAATGTATGTAATTTGGCAATTAGTGTATCTCAACTCAAAAATTTGTTTCAGATTATTTTTTTAATTTTCATTTGTTTCTCTTTTCTCAACATTGTGAAATCCCATGTTTAAGATATCCAAATGAATGATTTCCATTTTAGTATCATTTACGAGCAGGACTGTACCTCGTAGGTATTATAGCTTGGCTGCAGTGTAAATCAATTTTTTTTCAGGAACATAATCAACGGGGTTGTATTATTGTAGCCTCCGTTGTATGGGAGGGCTTTATGGGCTTGGTGATATCAGAAGGTTATCAATGTTGTCTTGAAGAAATCAAAATCAAACATGAAGGTTCTTCTTTATGAAACGTTAGTCAGGAAACTAAACCACTATGGTGTGAAAGTGGTTGCTCTTGAACTTCTTAATTCTTACTTAAGTAACAGAATTCAAAGAGATGATGTTAATGGAAAACGTTCTCCGGGGTCAGTGGTAAAAATGGGTGTACCACAAGGATCAATACTAGGACCGTTCTTGTTTTCAATTTACATTAACGATCTACCACGAGTAGTTAGAAACGATCATGAGATTGTACTGTTTGCAGATGACACTTCACTTGTATTTAAAGTGAAACGACTACAAACTAATTATGACGATGTAAATAATGCAATCTCTAAGGTTGTAAACTGGTTTAATGTAAACAATTTATTACTAAACGAAAAGAAAACGAAATGTATTCGGTTTATTCTACCAAACGTCAAACAAACAAATGCTAATGTAAAAATCAAAGAAAATAATATAGATCTCGTGGACACCACAGTATTTTTAGGCATAACTCTAGATAATAAACTTCAATGGGGCCCACACATAGATAAATTGTCGAAGAGACTTAGTTCTGCGGCATACGCAGTCAAAAAGATCCGCTTCCTTACAGATGTGGAAACCGCAAGACTAGTCTACTTCAGCTACTTTCATAGCATTATATCGTACGGCATTTTGTTGTGGGGGAGTGCTGCAGATATAAACACCATATTTGTGTTGCAGAAGAGGGCTATTCGTGCAATTTATAACATGGGTCCCAGAGAATCACTAAGAAATAAGTTTAAAGAAATAAATATAATGACAGTACCTTGCCAGTACATCTATGAAAACTTATTGTATGTTAAAAAAAATATAAATCTATTCAACAAAAAAAGTGATAATCATAATGTTAACACTAGAAACAAAGACAAACTCGCTGTTCCCACCACTAGGCTCTCAAAAATTAGTAAATCTTTCAAAGGGCAATGTGTACGCTTCTTTAACAAAATCCCAAGTGATGTGTCTCAATTGTCGATTGGCAAGTTCAAAAACGTAATAAAACAAAGACTTATTTCAAAAGCATACTATAAAATAATATCAGATTATTTAGAAAACAAACAAGCTTGGGACGAACTAGCTCCAACTCATCCAATAAAAAAATTAAAAAATTGTAATCATACCTAATCATACAAAACGTAATGACGATTCAATTCAATTCAATTCTTGTGTATGGCCTTTGCAGTGTTGCCCGCAATTTCGCCAATGTCACGTTTTATTAGACCTTAGCACGATGGAGAATGACCGGTGGTGAGAAGTAATGATCGGTGGAGAATTTGGATCCAAGCAAAATTATAAGAAAAATCAACAAAAAAACACAATTCTAGTTAAAAATACAAAAGAAAAACACAAAAATGAAGAACTTAAACATACTAACATAAAGCTACCTATATCAAGTGTTAAAGTTTTATATGAAACCTACTAATATACTTACACAAAATATTTACAAAGGGGGTAAATGCCAAGGCGAGAATACATTTAAATGAAAATGGACGAGGGATTTCCGTGGGAATGATATGATACAATGACATACTAAACTTTTGACAATTAAAAAAAATATGATCTACTGTCCCTTCATCTAGACCACACTCACAAAGAGCGTGATCCCTAATCCGGATTTTAGCCAGAAACACCGGAGTGCAGACATGCCCAAGTCTGAGCCGACAAATAGTTGAAGTAGTCGACTTACTGGCAGAACGAAATTTAAAAAACCAAGGTTTGATAGGAATGTCGTGACGATTCAAAGTGATCCGTGAGATTTTATTAAATAAAAGCTTTTTGACTTTGACTTTGACTTCTTTTGTTGCTATGGCTGTTCAAACATGAAGGTTAAATATTGATATCTAATTTTTTAATCTGACATGTATCGTCAAATGCGAGGAATGTCAAATCGTATGTTGAAATAATATCTGAGGGTAGTTCTCTTAGCAAAATCGACCAATATTATCATTGCGATTTTGGTAGAAATGTCACAAAAGTCGCAAAATGATACTAGTCAAAGTGACGAGTTTTTACAAAATTTTATTAAAAAAAATAATTGGCTGACTTGCACGTATATTTGACTCATTTTTATTGCCAAGTATCAAAAAATTTTATGTTTATATTAGGCATACGAGCTTTATAAGCTTGTACGTTTTGTAAATCTTTTCGCGTTATTCTTAAGGCAATCAGTATTTTATTAAAATACATTACAGTCCTACAAACTATACACAGAACAGAAACGTAACAGGACCCGATACACTATCTATGCAAATGCCGTCGGCTCAATGCATTCGATAAGCTGAGCGATATCTCGTGTTTCGAGACTTCGACGATAAAATCTCGTTTGCACGATACAATCTCGCATGGACACGATAAAATTATTCCTGTGTCCAGCTTTTTACGGAAAAGATTCTAGAGCGTTGCTAAAGGTCAGTTGAAACGAAAATGCTACAATCGATACATAGGTGTGGTACCATTGAAATTTGCTATGTCTAATTCGGGTGCTAAAACAGTGGACTAAAACCAATACAAATAATATATATGATACAAAAAAAACATACATAAACTCCCACTCAATTTGATAACGTATTTGTATACAAGATGATAGTGGCTGACGCATGAGCGAACTATTGACATTCTATTTAATGAGAAAAATTAATTAATAAATAAACTGACTTAAAAATTAATAAAAACATTTTACAACTGACATTTCCGTGATTTTGTCGATGAAATGAGCCGAAACAATTTACTTACACAGAATTTTCTTCATTGAGAAGTCCTGAAACTTTGGACGTCGTTTTATCCCTTTGAGCGAGTTTCTATCTAAGCCTGCCCTGAGGGCGAATTTCAAAGGGTTACGGGCTCAAGGGCTGTTACATTTTTTAAGCTAAAATCGTACTTGATCTGCTTGGCGTGAAAGTTTTCTTACCCTCGGTATACTGTTAGATACATAGATATAGTTATACCTATGTATCTAACAGTATACTGTGGGTGCCAAGCAGATAAAATAGCGTGAAGAAAGTTAGTTTTTTGATACGTGTATTTGACTACAATAAATAAGAATGACTTAGTTTTTACGAGTCCAACGAAAAATGTATAATAGAATTAGTATGTAAGTATTGTAGTAAGAAATGTATAGTATTAGTAGTAAATTATCCCAACGATATTTCTAACTACCTATAAGCAGATGCAATCTCATTTTGGAAGTGCCCTTCTTCGAATAGTCAATCTTCACCGACTAACTAAGTTAAGCGACGTTCTGCGCGGTTACTATTTGGAGTGGTAGCCGCTAGTGACATTTACATCCGCACTTCGTAGGGCACGACGTTAAGCCATGACGGAGGCCTTAAAGCGGCCTCAAAACTCCGTCACTAGAATTGGCCACTGACTCATACGAGCTTGCTTGCTAGTGCCCTGCTGATCAAAAAACAGCAGATCGCCTGCTGTCTTGTAATCGACGTAAAAAATGAAGAATAGCTGACCGATGAGGACAAGGGAACACCAACCGCCTCATTAGCTAATTGGATTAAATAATGGGATCATCTATCACGTCAATGTTAGTCTGACAAACTTCGGTGTAGCATTTTGTAGCTGATTGATCGATGGTACTTTTTATATTGCGGTTCGAGCTTATTCGCTATTTTTTCAGTAATTATCAGTGTGTTTACTAGTGAAATAATGAATAAGTATTCGTGAATTTTGGCTTGCAAAGTTGTCAACTGGCATTTCTTAAAAACATTCTACTGCGTTCATATCTCTTGAAGGCAGTAGAATGATTTTAGGAAATGAACACCGAAGTTCTAGGTACCTAGTGTACATATACAAAGCAATAGAAATAAAATGCTTTGTGCATGATACTGTTTGGCTGTGGAGGTTCAGAAAGCTAATTTAGCCTTTTTTTTAATGGAACATCCGGCGTGATAAATGCTCATTATTGCTCATTGCATAAAACCGGGTCATTTTGTCAAAGCTTCTTTGCTTGGTTACTTGATTCAGCTATTTTAGTTTTTTCCACGGAACCCTGGGGGTCTACCCAGGGTTCCGTGGAGCTTTTAGAAGCTAGCTCCCTATCACTGACCAATGGGAATAAACAATCGTAATAGCATACTTCGTAAAAACTATTTGTAAGAAAGACTTCACCCATTTCCTGTGAGTGCTCGACACCGGACACCGACGATCCACAGCGGAAGGCTCGCTCGATCGCAAATAGCTTGTATTTCACTTGTATTTGTGGTCAATCGTACCTCGTTAGGAGTAGAGTGAACGTTTCCTTCTTTATAAATAACTATTTCGGCCAAATCTGATTGTTCTTTCTCATTTTATGAAGGTTAGCATTATATTTAAGGATCTGTTGCCATCATGGGTCTCATCCTTGTATGAGATAGCGTTGGTATTTTACTGTCGGCTCTCATACTATATAGTTTATTTTTAGAAAACAGCCATATCATCATCATCATCATCATCAATCAATATATATAAAACTCTTTTGAAGCTGACATAGAATCAACGCACAGCCTAAACTATAAGTCCTAGAGGTTTGAAATTTGGAGGGTAGTATCCTTATATAGTGTAGGGGTGCACTAAGAAAGGAATTTTGAAAAGTCACACTCTAACGCGAGCAACGCCACGGGAGACGGCTAGTTGATAATATGATGATGATCCAATTTTTTTTGATTTTTCGTTTTGTGGCATCGATGTGTGATATGTCAAACTCATATGAATCGGAATGAATAATAATTGTGGACATTATACTAAACCGACTAAACTAAAGGTTGATGTTTATTATTATACGCTCCTGAGATACGTCAAAAAAAAGTAGTGGTCACGTGACTTTTAGTTTAGAAATGCGCGTTCACACTGTGCAATATGACTTATTGCCACAGCAACATCGCCTTTATTCTCATTGGGGCGCAAGGGGATGAACTTGGGCCGGGAGCCGGTACAGAGGCATTATCGTTTTCACACAATGCTCGTGCCCACTTCCCTGCCCAAGTCCCTGTCGACTGCGGCATAGTGTGAACGCAACATTAAAAATGTAAGATGTCATACAATTTAGTTTAGGTTTCTAACTCTCTACTGCGATTGTAGAACGTTTTAGTACTTGCAGAGATCATTATAATACTATACGTACTAGGAAGGCTAAATCAAGAGTCTCCTGGGCTATGAATGTCAACTTCGTATTCTACCGTAAAATGCATAGTGCATAAGTGAAAACTCTTTCAAGCGTGAACGCTTTGACTTTATTCGGAGCCTGGGGGCTGGAGTTCGCATATTTATGAGTGAACAACGCTTCACGACTAAGAGGCATTGCAAGATAGAACTCTGAACCAGTGATTACGAATAAATGTGGTAATCGTAAACGTATCGTATCGTATCCGATGATAAATTGCGTGGTGTGGTTGACGTTGACGTGCAATATGATTGGAACACGTTAGGTTTACGTAACATGGTGACTATCGTGATCACCCCTCAGGACTCTAATCTACCTAGTCTAATTTTTAAAAGTACCTACCTACTGAGTAACTTAATTTTCTTTGGTTCTCAAAAGCAAAACCTCGTTTGAACCAAAGCCGAAATAATCCCGAGTTTTCACTGCGTTTATTTTTGGACATTATATTTTGGTGGAAAATCGAGTAAATCAAGACTTCTAAAGAACCAAACTATTTTTGTTAGTATTGGATTACTTAGTTAGAATTTGACGAGTCGTCTTAAATTCTCTAATTTACTTAAACCTTGTTTTGCATTTTATGCTATCTGTCTTGTGATAATTCTCTGATATTCTATATCGGCATTGTGTATCACGGTCGCTTGAATAGGCTTCTGAATTTTTAAACATATTCATGTTTAGACTATCTAAGACTAGAGAAGATGAAGTTTATCTCAGAAGTGCTCGACTGAGTTTGAATAAATTCAAAAGATTTAGTCCTCCGAAACTAATAAGTTGGTTTATTAGTTTCGGAAGATTAGATCTTTAGAATCGTAATCCAAAAGACCTACTTTAGCCAACATAGTCACTGACGAATAGAATACTAAAAATGTATGAAGTAGTAGAGCTTCTTATGAATTAGCTCGTCCAGGGAAGTACTACAAATGTTCTTATTTAGATAGATAGATTACAGGCACATGTCTCCGAGTGGTGGGCGCAGTGTAATGCATGACTGCATCACAGGGAACTTCTTAAGTGAGGCAATTACATCATAGGAAATGGTTATCACTTAAGACCACATGGACCATCAGCTTGTTCTATCATTTAGTTGTATAAAAATAAGAGATGACTAGATTAGTGGAGAGGCGTCCTTACTTACTTGAGTACGATTCAAATAATATTATGCCAAGTTTTAAGGCAAAATCTATCTCTATTTGCAATGAACCAAACTCCAATACAGCTTAAAACTTCAATTTATTACAGAACCTCAGTAGGTATATTGATATTTGCGAATGAATCGTCAAACGGAATGTTGGTAATCTGGATTAACAAAACAGTTGGTCAGCCTGGAACGGGATTGCATAAACGAATGTGCTTTTGCAAAGTACTGAGAGCACCACTGATGTAGTGGTAATAATTCTCTTTTTGATCGTGGGTACGATTGTTGGTATTACGTGCTACTTACATTGCACTTAAGTCCATCAGTTGTCGGACCAAGAGTACCTACTTAGATTATCCGGACAATATCACACGTGTATTTTGTAAAAACGCAAAATGCAAAATGCTCTTAGTAATACGTGGTAGGGTAGTTGTAAGTACATTATTTGTTAGAGTTCATAAGACATACAGTATAGATTATCCGGCGATATCACACATGTGCACAGAGGCAGCCCTACGCTCCAGTTATTGGAAAAGTTGAGGCGCTAGTCGGCCCGCGACGTCGCTCGCACATTTCACGGCGCATTCGCTTCGTGTCGATGACGTCGGCTGACGAGGTCTCCAATAAATACTTATCAATAGAACTGTCATAGAACTAAAACTCGCAGACCATCGGAACAGCTACGATAGGAACTACCGTAACTTACCCGTTCTTCTTGGTTCTAAAGAACTGCCGCTAGAGTGTCTCACATTTGTCATGTTCTAATATTTATTTCATCAAATATTTATTCAAAAAAACTACAAAGAATATTATGTAGTTTTTATGAATAAATTATGATTTAATTTGACTCAATGTACCTATTATAAGTGGCTACTGTGAGCAGCTTCTAAAACCTGTCAGATGATTTTCAGTCTTGATGTTTTAGAACAATTTAGACCTAGAATGTAAGAAGGTTGATTTGACTAAGGAGTGATTTTTTCTTACTTTTCTTCTTTAATTATTAATTCACTCATAGTTAACTAACAGAATGGTCCATGAAAAATAAGTTTCGCTTCTATACACCAGTACCTTCATAATGGCAGGGGCGGGGAAGCGTGACGGGACGTGCCTAGGGCGTGAAACGTGTCGGTTGAATATTTTATTTATTAAAGAGGTTCAAAGATGGAGGACGCATTCTATATGAAAGAAAGCTTCTCAGATTTTTCCCACGTAAGTACTATGGATCTTGGTACTTTCGATGGAAGGCTGTGAAGGATAAATATGGCAAAAAAAAATTACTTACATTATTGTCGTGAAAATTCACCATATTTTTTAGTTTCATACAAAACTCCTACAATCCGGATCTTTTCAAGGTTGGCTTGCTTCATCGTCGGCTTTATCGTTATTTCAGGTGAGATTGTGGCTAAAGGAAATCTATCTCATATAAAAATAAAACACAGGTTTTATTTTAAGACTTACTTCGTGATGGAACAAACAGATGGTCAACATGAAGCCTATAACAGTGCATTCACCGTATGGCTCCACTGAGGAGGTGACTTGTTAAGCATCACACTGCGTCCTCTTAGACACAAAAGGACGAGTGTGTGCCTGTAATGGCATCGTCACTAGTACTCTTCAAACCGGAACCCAATACCAGCATCACTTAAATCTGTTCGTGATACTTCCCCGAACCTTCCACAAAGAGCTGGTTCGGAAAAGCAATTACTAAAACCAGTTAAAGAGAAAACTATCCAAAATTATTCACCTAAATTACTAAATCCTTGGCTATTGTTCAAAAGTATATTATCAAAACATTTTGTCACATGTAAAGCCGGCCATTGTTCTATTTCCATGAAAACAATATAATTTGCAGCATTCAACAAAGCGTAAACCATTCACTAATTAAACAGTTACTTTGATAATATCGTTTGGAATTATTATAAACTGGGACATAGACGTGAATCTGAGTTGAAAAAAATTTACCACTGCCGTGGGGTTTGTCATCGACCTTAGTTGAACATTTTTGTCAGCATTATAGAAGCTGATTTATTGCTCAAGCATATTTTTGTATGCAAAATCTCTACTCAAATCGTATCGAGTAACGATTTCTGTATCAGCATACGGGCTAGTTTGGAATCAAAGTACCCAAAGGACATGATACTAAGTTTAATTTGATTTTAAATCAGCCTTGATTTGACGTATCTATTTTTTTACATTTTGTGCCTACTTTCAGTGCTTTCCGACTGTAATGGTTACAAAAAATAAACAAATCGCAAGTAGGTACAATTAAATTCATTTTACAATAATTACTATGAAAGTAGTCTGTGAAGTTCACTCCTATCCATTAGAATCATTATTAACTTTATGCCTACAACAATAATTTGTCAAAACAAAGTCAATAGGTAATTTGTGATAATATATTCATCAGTACAATTGGTTGTTTGGTGTTACAAATATTAATGATTATTATCAGCAGCTAAAACTACATTGATTCTATTATGATAAATCTAAATTTAGGTTTGAATTATTTAACACTAAATAATCCTTGTTATTTTACTGCATACCTAATTCATTTCCATTTGACTAAAAACAGTTATTTACATTAATAACTCATTTAGTTGATTTTATTACAGTATTGTATTGTCACCGCCGTCTTCGATGGACAAGACAAGTGTGAAAAATATCTTGCAGTGGTCGATATTCTTAGCCTAATATAAAATGACCTTGACCCTGTTAAATAAGTTATAAAACAAACAAAAGAAAACGAAGTTTTCCCATAAAAGTTACAGTGTCCTCAAAATTCACAAATATGCTTGAGCGAGTGAGCCAATACACCGGGACCCAGTCACTTGTTTCGTGTAAACGGTGCATAGCAACACGACTGCAAAGCACACGCTAATAAGTCACTAGAATACTTACAATTAGGAAGTTTCTTCGCGGCAAAAGGCTCCGCAAATAGTCGCCTTGAGGTCGCGAACCGTGACACTACCATGGAGTAAAAAAAAAAAGTAAGAGATCTCCTATCATAATCTCTTTGTGTATTTGATTAAACATACTCGTTAGCATCCGATAAGACTAACTAGGTTTATTAGTTCAAAAGCTATGCACAGCATCTGAACCCTCATTGTTGGTTTTATTTACTTAGAGTTATCCTAGTTTTAGACTACCGGTATCTTACACATGGGGCAATCGTTGTCTTATAAAAACCTGTCAGGTTTCTTCTTCTTCTTCTCTTCATTAATGGCCTCTGTCCGTCATTTCGACAGACAATTTTGCCAATGTCAAGTCGTGGCAGGTTTCCTGAATTGTTTTCATACTAAATCATAGATATTATGATAGCAACGAAAGCAGTTCAGAGATTTCAATCAAAAGAGATTACAGATCAGTTTTTAATAATACTTCTATCACTTATAAAAGTTTTGTCCAAAATTTAGTCTGTTTCATAATAACCTAGTTTTTGTACAGTTATGACCAAAAAAGAATACTAATAAAACATGGAAACAGGGGATCGCTGGTAAACTAGGCATTGCTGTGAAAAACTGGATTTATATACTTTTTTTATGATAATTAATGATAATTGATATTCCCCACTGGCTTGTGCATGTGCTGTGCGAAGACGGATGTGTGCGACTGTCGTCAAGCGCTGCATTTTACTATAAACTTCATTATTTACATGCACCGTTGGATGTGTTTACACAGAATGGCTTTGTGCATAAATTTAAAAGACAGAAACACTAGAGCTTAAAGTAGGTTTACTTACAAACAGTACTTTAGTGCAGAATAATACAGTAGTTTGGGGGATGTGCTGCAAAATGGCTGATATGAGCGGAAAATTTTTGTTCTTTGAGACTTTCCTTGCAACCACTTTTAGGAAGTGAAATGTTTACTGTTTTAGAAAGAATATTAATTACTAGGAATATAATATTACAAATTAGATAAACAACAAAAGTAAAATTACTTTTGAGATCATGCGTCGCTCATAAAACTATTGTTAGACTGTTAGTAAAAGAAATCTTAACAGTCCACTATATTTTGATAACACGATGAATTTTCACACTATTTGTCAACAAAGCTAATAGCTACATCTCCCATTCATCTAACAGTAAAGCTTGCTAAATCGTCTCCCCAAAGCATTGCATCCGCTGCTCTGAACATTTGTTCAACACGCTACCATCGACTCAATTTGATTAAGTCGAAACACTAACAAGCGGTAACTCTGATGCCTAGCGTTCCTGATAAAACGGCGGCCGTAATTTTACATCGTAACGTTTGCAAATTTGTGATGTAACAAAATTGTAAGTCAAGGTTTTTGGTAGCATAGAACTGTCTAGGGCTATGGTTAATTTACGTAAAGCTAAAGGTTTCCTAGCATTTTACTCAACAGCAAGTAGATTAATGTACGTGCCATCGATCAAACGGATTGCAATCTATCCTCTAGCTAAGTTAAAACCTGGTTGTTTTTATGTTAATTTGATAATAACTCTATAGCCCCTTGATATCTGCAAAGCCAAAAAAAAACCATCCCAACATCATATTTCTTACAAAACTTTTCAAAATTTTTAGCTTCAGAGGAGGCAATGACAGTGACAGGCAAACCAGAATACTTAATCCGAGTCGATGGTTCAAATCCAGCTCGATACGTAACTTTTGGGATGTTATTAAAACCTTTGAGATTACTCCAAGGCTAAGTTGTAATATTTTTAGTTAGGGGTGAAAGATGCATCAAAATATACTAGCCTATCACATGAAACGCACAAAAAGATAACGTGAGGTAAATGGCGGTTGCCGCTTCTAGCGAAACCAAGATGTTACCATAGTTCTGAAACCAACGGAGTCAGGTTCAATTGCACCGAGTTGTTAACTCCGCGGGGTATTGAGGGGATAAATTCGTTTACAAGAGTTAAGCTATCTATATTCACTAGGCGACATTTTGTTCAGCACGACACGGTGACATGGGTTTTTACACTGCTACCGACACGACACACGATATCGGTCAAAAGCTAATCTTATACACCATACGAATGCAGTACACGTTGCTAGTCCTAGACGCGTTCTCACCGTGTCCACATCCAACACTATTGATCAATATATTTCTTCTTAAATTCTTTATTGCACACACAAAAATATGAGCGAATAAGTTGAAACTAAAGATATGTACAAAGGCGAGCTTAACCCTAATAAGAGTTTTCTTCCAGCAAACCTTTGAGGTATAGGAGAGGATTATAATAAAGAGGTTGTTCGAGATATAAATAAACACACCGGTATTAGTACCTACCTAGGTGGTTTTTTTTTTTTTAAAAAAAAAAGCTTTTATTCAATAAAATCTCACTGATCACATTGAATCGTCATTACGATTTGTATGATTAGGTATGATTACAATTTTTTTTTTATTGGATAAGTTTGAGCTAGTTCGTCCCAAGCTTGTTTGTCTTCTAAATAATCTGATATTTTATAGTATGCTTTTAAAATAAGTCTTTGTTTTATTACGTTTTTGAACTTGCCAATCGACAACTGAGACACATCACTTGGTTTGTATCGGGTGTTGGTGGAGCAGAGTGACGATATTCTTTAAAGAAAAAAAAACTTATTTCAAGCAACATTAAAAAAAAACCTACACGATCGGAGTCTGGCAGTGTGCAAACTCTCATGGAGTATCTAATCTTGAAGAAAAGTAAATCTAAAGCTTCAAAGAACTTCTTAGTAGTTTCTCAGTTGGAATCTGTTCTGCTAACAAGCATATTTCCAAGAAATGTGCAAACAATTACAGCTGAATGTCCGGTCAAACAAGCAACTGCAGCTTCTTGTTTTGAAGTAGAACTAGAGAATAATAAACATTAACCCTTGGACAGTCGAGTTAAGTTGGCATTACTTAGATGTCATAAAGTCATGAACCGCGTATAAAAGCCATACCGACTTCCGAATAGAAGAAGGTTATGAGTTAGTAACTTAAGTTGATAGTAAAAGTATTATTGCAATTTTAATAGTCAGTCTTTGTACTCTACCTTATTTATCACAAATACATCTTTTATTCTTATTTTTATTCATTTTAGTCATGAAAGTCGTGAATTTTGCTTTAAAATTATTACTTTTATGACCTCCCAACATAATTAATTCCTAACAATATTTTCGAGATATATTCCTCTGTGCTAATGTCAAATACGTATTTGTAGGTATATACCTGTATCATTCATAATCTGGATTATGTATCAGTAAAAGTCGAGTAGGTATAAGTATTCATTTGTACGATGTAGTGATTTGGACCAGTTGGGCTATCTATAAATCGTTTGCAACGGTTTGCGGATATCTCAACTGTTTCCTGTGTATTTTGTTAATATTGTGAATGTTCTAAATACTGTGTTAGTTGTAAGTTTCTTTGTAAAAAGCTATAAGTATTATTTTGTCTCCGTATTTCCATTCCTTTGTTCTATTTAAAGCAGTGTAAACGCAGCTTTATCATAGCATGCTCCAATCATAAACTGATCATAACCACTCTAGTCCTGCACGAATGCAAATACCTATTCACTTAGCTGAGTAATGGCTCAGATAAGTAGCCTCTGACTTGGCACATTTGGTCCGGTATCAGTCGAACGATGTTTCTACATGACCAGCTTATATTGAACCCTCTTCGCGTTCGAAAGATCCCGCTAGATAGTTCAACCGATGTTACTGAGCGACCAGTTTACGTGCAACCGTCGGTTCCTTTGGGAAATTCTGAGCTGTGGTTCAAGATCGGTTGGCTGAGGAGAGAAATGTTGGGAATTATGGTGGAGCATTTGTCAAAGTCCGTGCAACGTCTCGTATGCAGAGCATGGGAACTGCGATCGGTTTTTAAGGTTTTGTCTTGTTTCTGTTGATTGATGGTCTGAAGATGCTTGTAGGACGCTTGTGGCTTCTATTTTCTGGAAATTT
Organism: Eulithis prunata; assembly: GCA_918843925.1. Classification (NCBI taxonomy): domain Eukaryota; kingdom Metazoa; phylum Arthropoda; class Insecta; order Lepidoptera; family Geometridae; genus Eulithis; species Eulithis prunata. The sequence goes on from OU974009.1 coordinate 435,847, forward strand.
ATCATTTTCTAGAAAACTTGACAAAAGCGTCGTTGTTCATAAAATATCTGGTGCATCAGTGGAATATTCTTTTTCGTACATCTGACATGTCATGCAATAAACGATTATATGTGGAAACGCCGAAATCTGTGCAACCGTCATCGTCCTGTTCAAGGAATGTCCCTGTTAATATAATAAGACGCAAATGACAAACTCTGACATTTATATATCGGTACCTGCAGGTTCGCTGTCTGTTTCTGACAGCTGGCACATTACTCTCCCGATATTTTTAATCTCAGGAACACGATCTTCGCAGAATACATTAATTTATCTACCAACCATGACGCTTGTAGAAGCTGAGAGAATACAAAATTAGATGCCAAATCTTGTCACACACTTCAACCTAAAGTAAACCGTATCCAGCTGTTATTCGGGTCAATATCCTGTGCAGGTGGTGTTATCTGGAACAGACTCATCATCGTTAAAACCTAATCGTGTACAGGACCTCATTATGCAAGATGGGCAAGCCCATTAGACAGTCACCACGTAACAAGACTTTTTCATTGTTTAGATAGTACAGCAATTTGTCGATGTTTCTGGAAAATTAGTTGCAATTCTGGCACTAGTTACTAAAGGTTGAAACTTCAAAATTGCAAAGCACGAATAATCGCAACCATACCAAACATTGCTGAGTTGACATACATCTATTTCTTGCAAAGAATGGAAAAGAACCTAAGTAAATTCTGAAAAAAAAAACTTCCGATCCTTTCTGTTCAAAAACAGTCTCGCCGTCTTCCATTGGCATATTGCAAGAAGGTGACGCGTGTTTCGTTCAGAAACGCAACGCCACATAAATGGTTGTCTAAACTAGTGCTAATGTAACAGCAGCCATTTATACCAACCGCTATTTTATCACCACCGCTTTATTACGGCCCTCGTGATATATACCACTAAGATTATTTAACTGAGTAAGATTCTTTCTCGTTCCCACTTTACTATACCGTTGAGGAAATATGGAGTAAATTCAGGTCTTTAATCTCAGCTTATTTTTACCGACCGTAAAAAACTTCAACGTCTCTTTGTAAATGTAAATAAAGCTCGTATTTATATACCGGATATATATTGAACTAGCCGTCGCTCGCGGCGTTGCTCGCGTTCTACCTTTTAGAGTGTGACATTTCAAAATTCCGTTCTTAGTGCGCCCCTACACTATATAAGGATACTACCCTGCAAATGACATACCTCTAGGACTTATAGTTTAGGCTGTGCGTTGATTCTCGGTCAGCTTGAAAAAAGTTTTATTTATATTGATAAACATAATATTTACCTGCGTATGTGAAGGTATATTATTATAGTAGTAGTTATAAAGAAAACTAAGTCAAATTCCTGGTGAGTTACTCACTTTTTGTGACCACGTTGAACGTTGAAATTCTTTACAAACGTCCGAAAAACTACTGAAGTGTTTCTGCTTTGTTACGCTTCTCCAAAACCAATTTTGAAAAGTCCTTTTACAGCCTCGTATTTCAGAGCCTTTCTCGTTATTAAGTTAACCGTTATCGTTGCATCTCTTTGTAACGGGGACCCTGGTTATCTAAGTATCTACTACAAAGTAGAATAAACAATTCAGTAGCGACTTTTGATTTACATTGCTTGGTCGCTTTGTGCTTTGTCCGCAACGTCCTGTAGAATAGCTTTGTTGACACGCAGTGTAAAGCAAAACAACAAAATAAACTTGGGTTTATGGTTTTGCGTGGTAGATATTCTGGCCTCTGTGCGGTGTTTGCGTATTCAGATTTTCAATTTTCAAGCGAGATATTTTCCTGAGTTAAGTAAAAAGCATTTTTTGGACGTTTTAAAGAAGATTTGGCTATTTCTACGATGATTTGGTTGATTACCATTAGATCTAAAGTCCAAACTACCGAATAGGTAATTGGTACTTGCTTATGTCAAAGTCAAAATCTTTTATTATGTCTGTCGAAATGACGGACAGAGGCCATTTATTGTAGGTGCACGTTTAAGTAACGCTAGCCAAGTTTAGTGACTTATATAACTCTATTTTTGAACAAATACTACAGAAAATATAAGTGTATAAACTAGAGAAACTAAATCAAATAATACGAATAACAAAAGCAATAATTCATAAGTGAACTTTGGTCCAATTGAATATGAATTGAAACATTATTTATAGTCTATATATAATAAAATTCCGATGCCAACAGAGTATCATTAAAATATTATACTATGTATTGTATTTTTAGTACAGAAAAGTAATAAAAAAAGTCACAAAAATCTGAAATTCTACCGTGTTAGATTATAGGTCCGCATCTGTTTTATTCTCTCTTTACACAAATAAAGCCAATGGCGATCGCTAGTCTCAAATAGAGGCATTGTAGAGAGAATTTTAAAATACGGCTGTGAGAGCCATCGAAACTTTTTCACCATTTATTCGCCAGACTCCGGCGCGCTGGCTGTCGAATACGAGAAAAATTATATAGCATTTTTTAAGCCAAACACTTCTTCGGTTATTTTAACGGTTCGACAAAGTATTATTCAGCTACATAGCAAAATTTGCTATTCATAAGCACAGGATGCTATGTTTTAAATGAATTTTCAGGAACATACATAATCCAGCTTAGTAAGCTGCTAGTACAACCAATAACGGTTTAAAAATAATGCAATAAAAAACAACATAAATATCAAAAACAATCATGTAATCACAAAAAGAAGAGCACCTTGTATCATTTACAAAACCGCACACTGTAGTTATGAGTGGAGACCGCGTTTAGGCAAGCGTAGTGTAGGACGCCCTCCGGCTAGGTGGGGTGACGATCTGAGACATGTAGCTGGCAAAAACTGGATGAGAAGAGCCGAAGACCGGGCTCAGTGGCGCGTCTTGGGAGAGACCTACGTCCAGCAGTGGACCGATATAGGTTGATGATGATGATGATGATGTAGTTATGAGTAGATACCTACTAAAAACTAATAACGCATTTACAGATCGGTAAAATTCTGTACCCCGTTTTGGTCCACGCCAATGACGTTTAGACATCGTCGCCTGCCCGAGTGCGATACTATTCGATCGCTATTCAAACAAATACACAGCCTTTTGTTTCTTTCATTTCCTGAAGCGTTTTCAGCGAAAAGTAGGTTAGGTGTCTGTGGAATTGACTGAAATAACAGAGTTTTGAAGGAAGAGGGAATTTGAAGCTATGAGCGTACTCGTAACTAGAGATTAGTTCGATTCGTCAAAAGGCTTTTGTAACTATTAATAAGACAATTGAAACGTTTGTATAATGTGAATGAATGAATGAATGAATGAATGTACGTAGGTACACCTTAAAAACTAATATGCGAGACAGCTTAAATACGAAAAAAAATTAAGAGATTACCGAGTCCGTTGCAAGCTTTAATATGTGCATGAATAGGTATAATGTTGGTAACTTTTATAAAAACTTTGCATTATTCTGTATCCTTTGAATCTAATTCAACAGAGTGTGCATTCAGAAAGTGTCCACGCAAGACCTTTACCCGAGATTTTTACATTTTACAATCACTTTGCGCGTATCAGCAAATTGACTTTAAAAATAAACAAGGTTCTTAGCACTGCTCCACGAATCTTTTAAAAGAACGCCTGATGACTGACATCTATTGAAAGTGCTTCAAACGTCCTTTATCGTGAACAAATCTGGCAGTCACTGCGTTACAGTATTCGAGTTACATTGCGCGGCAATGCCAGCTCGACTGCCAATCGTTGTAGTGTTACCGCGCAGTGTATCTCAGATACACTAGCGTTACGATACGATGATCAAGAGACACAAGTGAACAATAACTATAACAATAGTACCTATGTGCATTAACTAAGGGCCGGTTTTTTGATCCCTAATTAACTCAACTAATTGTCAAATTTGGTCCAAATTTGACAATTAGTTGAGTTAACTAGGGATCAAAAAACCGGCCGTTTAGTCGTCTGAAAAATATCAATTTTAGCACTAGAAAGCCATTTGATAAACTGGTTTTCAAAATATTGTATAAATTAGGTTAAAACTACCCAATAATTAGGAGTTTCATCTCTTACTGAGTCTAGTAACGACAAGACGTCTTATCTGCATAGTGATTTGTCTGTCTTTGAGAGTTAGCTAAAGACTGATGAAAAGTAAATCGTCTAACTGCAATCGCGTCGCTGATGTGCTCGCTTGTTTATATTAGAATTCGTAATTGGAGCTTTACAAATTGTTAATACAGCACATAAACTATCTTCTAAGATAATAGAGGACTCAACAAGAAGTAAATTAGTATTTACAGTTGAATGACGTCATTCAGCAAAATACTCGAGCGAATGACGGTGGAGTGTGTAGCATTTACGACTATGAATTCGTAGGTTCTTTACGACGGCTGAAATCATCTTTACATTTATGACGTACTCGGTAGCGACTCAGCAATGTCTAACCGGTGCTAAGCTGCCAACTCGTTAGGTTAATGCATACGAAAATGAGTTTCCCAAAGTTGAATAAGGATGGCGTATTTTATATCACAGCGAGTGATGCTCGTTAACAAATTAAAAAATCAGTGAGGTATTTATTTACATATCGACGAAGTATTGGAAGCTTTCAGGTTTTTCATTCTAGGTCCTTGGCTCTTTCAACAGCACTTTTATTTTTTTATTTTTTTTTTTAATATTCACGGGCACTTAACACAACGCTCTCTAGTCCCTAACTAAGCAAAGCTTGTACGATGGAAACTAGATGGCTGAAAGAATACATACATACATTTTTTTTTTGTAAATACATACTTATATTATAAACACCCAGAATAGAACAAACATCTATGTTTAGAACACACACATGTTTGTTCTCGGTGGAGATCGAACCCACGACCCACAGCACGGAAGGCAGATCTACTATCGACTGAGCCATGACGCCTGTCATGACTTTATGATTGACTGGGGAGAAAAATGTCAAACGTTGATAGTTTTTGCTCAATAAATAAGATTTTATTCTGACTCGTGACGCTCACACTAGATTAGGTCGTGTATAAGTCGCGTTACATACATACCACCAACTATGCTCAGTTTCTGAATCTGTCAAATGAGAAATCGTGAAAAATCACGTTTCTTTAGAATGCGGAATATATTCAAGATATTAGCGGAATCTAAAGGTTGTGAACAAATTCACGGATTTTTTTACAATATACCTACTATTTTTAGGATATAGCATAGTTACTATTCCCGTTAAGTGTAGGCATAGGTTGCCTCCTGACGCTGTATAAATCATCTTCAATAGATGTAAATGCCTATTATTATTACTATTACTTAACCTAAAAATTCTAATGTAAAAATTTGGTTTAGCCTTTTCTCTGTGTATGCTTGCTGTCTGCAAACAATTGGTCTATTAACTAGTTTTGTGTAAATGTCTTCAAGAAAGCCTGAATTATAAGCCGTTCAAAGTAGCTTTAGCAATAGTTTAATTAAACTAACCCAATCTTATGAGGTTGACTCCGAAAACTCTAATTTCAAGGTCGTATAAATCTGTAACCGTATTAATATGAAACCACCCGGCGTTTGATCTTTCACACCGCCACCGACACGACACGACGATATCAGCGGTAAGCTAATCTTCTAATTAAATAAAACTCATTTGAAGCTGACTTAGAATCAACGCACAGCCTAAACTATAATTTCTAGAGGTATGAAATTTGAAGGGTAGTATCCTTACACATAGTGTAGGGTGAACTAAAAAAGGAATTTTAAAAAGTCGGACCCTCAATCAATGATTTTAAACAAATAATGCGTATGCTGTTACCACGGGAGTAAAGCCGCGGGCGACAGCTAGTGTCGTTTACAAGATACTTTTATACCGCTCGGCGCTGTATGGTTGCGATTAGTGCGTCATATTTGAAGTTTTAACTTTGAAGGTTGAATACACCTGTTTTCTTGGTAGTGCTTCGTACCACTATTTTATAACACAAGATTTTTAAGCGCAAAACACACAACTGTCCTTTGTGTGTTACGTGTTTGTGTGTTGTGCAGGTCGGGTGCGAGTCGGGTAAAACATACAGATTTAAGCATCTCACCCGCACCCGACCCTTTCACAGATTCTATGTCATCTAGGTTTTTGATATGACGCAGACATCTCAAAGTCAAAGTCAAAATGCTTCAGTAAAATCTCACTGATAACTTTGAATCATCTTAAAGTACTTCTATTTCTGTTTGACTAACTGATGGCAGTATCGTGCAGATATCGGTCTCTCAGTGTGTAAACGTCCGTTGCGTTATTACACCTCGCGTCACGGCAGAACCTGGCGTGGTAATTATAATTACCATTTTAATAACTTACCAGCCCTTCTGGCTGCGTCGACATACTAAAATTCGCAGAGAATGTAAAACGCAGAAGTGTATGGTTTCTATGTGTTAGGGAAAATTAATAGTTATTTGTTATACAAGAGTGCAAAGTTGCTTTTTAACCGAGTGTTCAATTTTGATGACCGAGCAATCGAAGGATTCTAAAATTGAATCACGAGCGCAGCGAGTGATTCAAAATTAGAATCCTGAGTGTTAGCGAGGGAATCAAAAGAGCACGAGGTGAAAAATCTTTGCACTCGAGTGCAACACGTAACTTTTCATTCCACCTCAGCGAGGAAATGACTAAATGCAAAAAAAGCAAATTGAAAAAAGAACACCAAGAAGGTTCCGAGTCTGAGTTTTTAACAAATAAAAAAAAAGTTGCATGATATATTCGGCACCATAGAGGTAGCAGTAAATAGGTTTAATGTTTTTTTTAATTCACAAACTTAGTGCACACGATGTTCTAAATTCAATTTACTTTATCCTCTAGAGAATAAAAACGGCTTTTCCACTCAGATATTGAAGATTAAAAATACTCTTTCCGAGATGGTGGGATGAAAAAAAGTTTATACCATTCCCTCTCTAAAAAGCTTATTTGATTCACTTAAAACAGTGAATAAAAAGCACTCTTAGTCACTGTTTTGGTGTTTGAATTTAGAACACACTAATAAATATTTGACCTCCATTTAATTATTGTTTTTGCGCAAGGAGGTTGTATAGCATTGTATATACAACCTCCAATCTTTCTTTTTCTCGTAGTCATGGTATAAAGTATTATAGTATGCAACTCTTGAATAAAACGGATTTATACCCAGGGCCATGAACCACTCGCGTAGTTCAGGATTCTAACACTTGAATCATCATGAACCACTCCCTACGGTCGTAATTCAGTCGTTAGAATCATTCACTTGGTCGTGATTCATTTAAGGCCCTCGCTTTAAATCCGTCTTTTATTCACTAGTTGCATAATATACTATTTTTTCTTTCTTCCTTCGAAGGAAAAATGTAGAAGTGATACAACAAGGCAGTTTGCTGCTACCAACTTTTAAGTCTTTAGTTTTTTTCACGTTTTCCTTCATTACTTTGATGTGTGGATCAAAAGGTTGAACCACCTGGCCAATGTCGCACAACTGAATTTCAACCTAATACTTAGTATAAGAAGGTGGAGTTCACAATATTTAGTAAAAGTCCTGTCACTTTGCGAATTCATATTGATACAGACTTTAATCAAGGTTAAGCTTAGTTTAAGCTTTAGGTAGTGCGACTTTACATATTCTAATTTTGGGTAACTGTTTGTTAATTTATGAGTACTTAGACTCGTAGATGTTTGTTTAATTTATACTGTGAACCCGAATTCACACACGAGTAGGTACAGATCAGAGCAATATTTCTTTAAATAATTTTATAGAATCTATGCTTCAGTGCGATGTCTACGTTTTACTAGCTTATTCCACTAATCTCCGTTGACGAGGATTGTCAACGGGGATTAGTGAACTTTTCGTTCAATATTGATGCTTTCAACAATCTAATGAATTGGATTGCATTCTCACTGGTTGGTTAAAAGCTAACCTTCATACCTGTTAAATAAAAGGCTAATTATGTTTGTTGATTATAAAAAAGGTTTTATTGAAAACCAATGTTGGCCGCCATAGCACGGACCGTACAAAAAGTGAAAGTGTCAAAACACAAAGATGGCCACCGGAAGTGGCAGAATAAAAAAAAAACATATTTTTAGTGTTGCTAGAACTATTTATGTTCTGTATTGAACAATACCAATAAAACATTTAAACCAGCTGTACTGAAATACTCTAAATTTACACGTTTATAAACGGTATTTCCCTTACGTGTGCTCACGTGTTCCATTTAACCTGGAGGCTCGCGAGAAACCATTGAATGTTTTCACTGTACCCGTAGCACAAGACTTTTTTGTAAACACATAAAAAAATAATAGTCGAATGACTATAATTTGGAAATTTTCAAGAGTAGAGTGAGTAGGTATCTTCAAGGCATGGAGTAATCTAGATATTTATTAGTCCATGCTTCAAGGTAATCGTGCTTTATCGTCGATTACTTGATTGCTTAACATTGAGATTGTTGTCAAACGGTTGCCTATATTGTATAAAAAAAAACACAACATGTTGAAATCGGCCATTGTGCATGTTCCTATCGTCAATCATTTTTTACAACCATTGTCAATGGAAACAAAATCACGACTCAATGAAATGTGTCATGTTTGTTTCATCAAAGATTGGGCACAAAAATGTTCTTATCTCCACCATATTTCAAGAGAAAAACTACCATAGTGTTTGTTTTCACACTACCAACGACACGATACTTACATAATATCGTCTGAGAGCTACTGAAACATTTAGCTCTACGGCGTTCACACTGATGTCGATATTTTTGTTCGAGCAACTGACAGAATATTGGCATCGCGTCGGGCCGAGTGCAAACGCTCACTAACGACTGTAAGTACAAATAATATAATAAGTAATTACAAGTATAATGGTAGAAACTCGTGCTACAGCCACTGGTTTCGCATCATGACAAGCGCGTTTTATTAAACACGCAAACATAATATTAATTGGTTGGCTGCTTTTGGAAAGCGGCTCAGTAATTTAACTGAAGTATTATATTTTTCAATTTTGTGTGATATTATTTATTATATAATTTCTGCGGTGTGTTTTCAATGGTACTGAAAGTGTTTACTTCATAATTCTATGTTTCATATTATTTATTTTAGTGAGTAGATTTACATTTATTTATTATTTATTTATTTTGACAGGCGTCATGGCTCAGTCGGTAGTAGCTCTGCCTTCCGTGCTGTCGGTCGTGGGTTCGATCCCCACCGAGAACAAACATTTGTGTGTTGTAAACATAGATGTTTGTTCTGTGTCTGGGTGTTTCTATGTATTATAAGTATGTATTTACAAAAAAAATGTATGTGTGTATTCTATCAGCCATCTAGTTTCCATCGTACAAGCTTTGCTTAGTTTGGGACTAGAAGGCGTTGTGTTAAGTGTCCGTGAATATTTATTTATTTATTTATTTATTTAATAACTAGCACGGGATTAACCAATTACACTAATTAATTAAAGACAGTCAAATTAGGTACACATAAGTCAAAAATTCATTAGATTAATAAATAAAAATAAAATTTATAACTTAGCATAATAATTGTCTTTCACTTTCTATTTCCAAATCTATCTACAATAAAGATTATATTAATAAAGACCACATAAAGTAAATAGGTCTGTACTGTCATGACTTAACGTCCTCACTTTGCAACCTTTCATCATCATCATCATCCACAGCCCGACTTCACCTACTGCTGGGTATAAGCCTCCCTTGGTTTGTGTCATTCTCATACATGTTCACCTTGTGACTTTGACCATTATCGTGTACCCATCTCGCTGCTGGACGTTCTATATTTTTATAAAAGACAAGCCGTCGCCCGAGGCGTTGCTCGCGTTCTACCCTTTAGAGTGGGACGTTTCAAAATTCCTTTCTTACTGCACCCCTACACTATTATAAGGATACTACCCTCCAAATTTCATACCTCTAGGACTTATAGTTTAGGCTGTGCGTTGATTCTCAGTCAGCTTCAAACAAGTTTTATATATATTGATAAACCTTTAAGTTGACTATAAAATAGATAAAAATCTTATGATGTAGATAACACGGCAGAATGCTATAGGCGAAAAATATAACAGAAAGGAAATCATGTTTCAAAATCGCGTTACCTCCGAAATTTGTCGTAAAAACGTTTTTACGAGCCTGAACGGCTCTGTTTTACTATGATTACTCGAATGTCCTATATTGAGATGTATTGAGTTGTAAAGAAAATGGGGAATTGAAAGGATTTTTATTGGTACTTATAATATTTTAGAACAAAGATTTTTTTGCTTCCGTAACTTTCAAATTGTAAAATCACTTTCATATCGTTTCTTTTTCTAAACTGGTATCTTTTGATTAAAGTTTTTTTTTTATGATAAAAGTAATAGAACAAGCTGATAGCTCACCTGATGTTAAGTGGTAACTTCTGCCTATAACAATGCATTACCTCACAGAGCAAGTCCAATGAGGACGTGCTCTGTAAGATAATGCACTGCGTCCATCACTCTGAGACGTAAAGATCTTGAAGTCTCATGTGCCTGTAATTACACCGGCGCCCTTACCCTTCAAACCGGAACACAGCAATGCGAGCATCGCTGCTTGGCGGCAGAAATACGTACGGTGGTAATAAATAGGGAATTTACCTATATCAAGCCTTTGACAAACAAACGGACAAAGGAAAAGCGTAAGCTTAGTGGGTACCTAATAGACTGTCGCTAACGACTATAATGGGCAAAAGCCTAAAAAACAATCGAACTGATGCTAATCCCTTAAGTTCCTCACATCATACCCTCTCGAACGAAACACGCAACATTTCTGACAGAAAAAGCCGTTGATACAAAATATTCAATTTATCCAATTCCGGCTAAATCCGGCGAGACGAATAGGCGATATAAAATTGTTGCTCCCACCGCTTCTAATAAATCCGCTTATCTCATTCGCCCTACCTAGTGACACCGAGGAAACGGCAATAGTCGGAAAGAAACTGATTTCTTTTTAGACGGTTTTGTTTTATCCGACTTTTTTTTTGGTTTTACATAATATTCTGTTCGTTTAAAAAACCTGAGCTTTAAAAAGTTGAACTTTAGTCATTTTTATGTACCTTTTAATTAGTTAGTGCAATAATAAAACTATTTGACGTTATTTATCTTATTAAAAGCAAAAAATGGATAATTAATTAATAAATAATAAATATATTTGCATTACACACAACGCCCTCTAGTCCCAAACTAAGCAGAGTTTGTACTATGGGTAGGTTGGTTCAGTAAAGTTGCTTGGATTTTTGAGAATCAGTTTTTTCATAAAAAGTCGTAAACAAAGAAAAAGCCGGTCTAACCCCGCCTTATCTTCACCTCATCTGATTTATGACGAGTAACATGCGCTCTGACGAGATGTACGTTGCCGTCGTGTCAAGTCTGCGTTTTTCCGATCACGTACCGCGCGTTAGTTGTGATTCTGACGAATGCAATCCGAGTACAAACTAGATTCTTGAAAGCTTGGACAGATTATTCTGTTGCATGGCTAAAGAGGTTTGGACACGAGTTTTGACATTTTTTGAAACGACACATAGCACTTTTATTTTAATAGTTTTTCTTGTGTTATTGTGAGTATTATTGTTTAATTTTGGTGGAATTTTAACCAATAATACTTAGGTCGTAACATAAAGCGTGAGCCATTGGAATAAATGTGTGTAAAGTGGTTTTTCTGAATGTGAAAATTCGTGTTAGGTTTTGAAGAGAAAATCCACCATTTTCTTTTCAAAACAAACGACAGCCGACTTGACAAATGACTTGACTTGATTTATTTATTACAATTTTAACACTTGACATTGGCAAAATTGTCTGTCGAAATGACGGACGCAGGCCATTATTGAAGAGAAGAAGAAAGAGGTTTACTAAGAAAGCTACATTAAGTGCCAGTAGTACTTAGAGCTGTGTGAAAGGGTTCATCCAGGGAAGTACCTACAACTGCTACTACAGTTGTATCTATTTCTGCCGCCAAGCAATGATGGTCGCATTGCTGTGTTTTGCTTTGGAGGGTGTAAGTATCGGTGTAATAACAGGCACATGATGATATAAGACTCAACAGAGTAGGATAGGTCTGGACCCAGCTATTTAGTGCTTTCTGCATAAAGCTTTGGCTCGCTCTTGGGTTTACTTGGAGTATGTGGGGGGTGCTCGAGGCTTCAAGCCCCTCCTGGATTCGCTACAGTTGTTAATTCATCTATTTGGAAGACTTTTCCAGATTTAGTGTATCGATCTGCAAAATTTAAAAAATTATAAAAATTAAAATTTAATGTAATATTAAATTGGATCATAACAGTGTTTAGTAAGTATTTTTTATTTGTTTCAAGATCAAGGTATTGGCTCTACTACACCGTCACTGTTATTATATTGTAGGGTGTTCAATTGAGCAGTGTTGATGAGAAGTGTGAGCGATCTCATTAAAACTAATGAGCGCTTTTGACGTTTGAGTTATTCGAGCGCAGGTGAGGGATTAACGAGCTCGCGGGAACTGCTATGAAATACTAGATAAGACGAATTTTTCGATAAAAGTTATTTTTTTATCCTACTTTATTGATAGACCAGGGGGGAAATTGTTTCTGAACTGTTTTCACACTAAATCATAGGTATTTTGGGACTAAATAGTGACATTAGCGCGTTTCAGCGCATCTTTTGCCGTCAAAAGCTTCTTGTTTTCGTTTATCTGTAGCCACGTCGCTTGACATTATGCTGGGCAGCGAAAGCAGCTCAGAGCTTACGATACGGAGGCAGCTGAGCTACTTGGATGCAGATTATCTGGAACCTCAATATTTCGTAATATTTTACGAGTCAACCTGTTAGACCAAGGATACTCTACAATCGCTAAAAATAGGAAATTAATAAAAATGTCGCTGTAAACGTATAAGAATGACATTATTAAATCAACAAATAGGTCACGTACGCTCTAGGCATTTTCTATTCTAGGTTGGAGAGAACATATAAAATGCAGAAAGTTTATATATTTCAGTTCTTCCAGTTAAAGTTACTCCACGTGGGCAGTGAATTCGTAACCTGAGCTTTTTGCTTTAGCCTCACGCGTGTTTTCCCAAGAACTCGGCGAACTAGGTTTTTGTGATCGCATAATGAGTTACTGGAATAACAGGAAAGACTGTCTGTAGTCTTTAGACGGGTAATTACTAACGGTTGTACGTATGCTGCTACTCGTATGAAGCACCAATTCTTTCAGAATGTTATTTTCACCTTCTGAAAGAAGCTGTGACTGACAGTGAAAGGCCCAGTGCGTCAAGAAGCCTTTCATCCCAAGTTAAGTATAAAACTCATTGATTTTCCCCATTTCAAAGTAAGTTTCAAGTGCTTACCAACATCAAACACCATTTATATTGATGCCAAGTTCTGCAATAATTCGTAAGGCGACGCGGCGGCCAAACTTGCTAAGATTCGGCTCCAATTTCTAAATTAATACGATTGAGCTTTGATTAAGTAAATAAATCGCTTCTCGATTTAAAATCGAGTTTCGTGTTTTAGGCACGCTGCCCACTGAAGCTAATAAATGGGATTCCTTTCGGTTTGTAGGCAGTATCGGTTACTTAACTTGAAAAAAAACAAGATTTTTTATAGAATTAGAATAAAATCAAAGTCCCTATTTCTTTGCAACTAGTGAGTAAAGATTCATTTATTTGACGTAAAAATCGGGTAAAAATAAAATGAAAAATAAGTTGATATAAAAATATTAATTTCATTTATTTCACGCTTTAGTAAAGCAGTTATATTAAAATAGGTAGTTAGGTAATTAAAGTTACGCCGTGAATTATTTGTTATATTGTAGTACATTTATTAAAGTAATTTGATAACTTAGATAAGAAACTTACTGAGCAATATTCATAATTCGAATATTAATTTATAACTTGGAAAGTAATAAAGCATTTTAGTTAGAAGAGAATATTTAAATAGCTGTTATTTTGTATTCGGAGAGGTCTTAAATTCTTAATTGGTTGAATGAGTTTATTTCTAATAGTAATTTGAGAACAAAGGAAAGTTTTGAAGAGATACCTTAGACCTGCTCATGCGAAATAGAAGTCGTTCCCAGTTATCACCTTTTCTGTCCCAGTGGTGACAACTGAGGAATTCGTTTTGGAGTATGTCCCATTTGTCATCAATAAAAAAAATCTGCCTTAAGAGTACAAACCATATTTTTTAATTTATCTATTTAAATCTAAATATATAAAACTCTTTTGAAGCTGACTTAGAATCAACGCACAGCCTAAACTATAAGTCCTAGAGGTATGAAATTTGGAGGGTAGTATCCTTATATAGTGTAGGGGTGCACTAAGAAATAAATTTTGAAACGTCACACTCTAAAGGGTAGAACGCGAGCAACGCCGCGGGCGACGGCTAGTACTATTATAAAACTGTAAAAAAGCCAAAAACTAAAATTAAAGATAGGTATGGGTAATCTAAATATGCAAATCTATTAAATAAACGATTCTGATACTGAAAATCGAGTTTGTTTATCTGTTTGTTTGTTCGCGGATCACGCCTAAACTACTGGACCAATTTCAATGAAACTTATACCATTCAGAAGCCCTTTTTCCGGATTGAAACATCCATACTAAATATTATAAATGCGAAAGTAACTCTGTCTGTCTGTCTCGCTTTCACGCCAAAACTACTGAACCGATTCGAATGAAATTTGGTACACAGATAGTTTAGAGCCGGAGACAGGACATATGCTACTTTTTATTGCAAAAAAAGGGTTGTAAGGGCTTGAAAGAGGGGGGGGGGGATGAAAGTTCCTTAACCTTTTTCATGAAAACTTTTTTAATGTCACATTTGAAATAACTGTCAGTTGTTTGACAGTAACAGTTTGAATGACAGGAAAACATCTGTCGGGTCAGATAGTAGGCTATATTTTATTGAAATCAAAGACTTGAATTCATAGATACAGCTTGAACTCTCTAAATCAATAGCAGCCATTAGCTACGAGGTTCATCGTATGCTGGCTGAAAGATATTTTGGTGGAAAGTTTCGCACGCGTTCGAAGTCGCGGGCATCAGCGATATAGCAGTTTTGATAATGTAAAGTAATGAAAGTTAGAATTATACAGTAATCCAATCATCGATTTTCGAGACAAACGATTCTCGCCTTTAACGACTTCCGTTCCATTTGGTCCCAAAATTGACTTGGCTCTTTGATTATAATATTTACCATTTTCATTTGGACACTGCTACTGAAATATCATTTTTCAACCTTGTAACAATAGGTTTAAAGGCTATTTTCCAGGCGGAGTCGGGATTAAGTCAATTTCGCGCCGATGAAATTTATTTCATCATCTGTGGAGGGGATTATTTTCAATCTGTAATCATCGTTTGGTGCAATCAATAACTTGATTCATAGAAATTACTCATTTTTACAGTTGAGAGCAAAAAATCCTGGCCACCAAAAAAATCTCTAATATCGTGGAAATCATGAAATACTAGTTTGGTAAGTAAATTGTATTTGATAGAAGGTTAATTCAATAATATCAATTGCATTACAAGCTTGCATATAGTTTTACTAAGCTAGTATTCATGGTTTCCAAGACATTTAAGTTTTTGTAGATGACTCGGAATTCTTGCTCTCGAGTGTAGTTGCAGAAGTTAAGAAATTGTTGCTGGATTGGCAAGAAACTCACAGCTTGTAACTTGCCTTCGAATTTCACACAGAAATAAGTACTTAGGTACTAAGAAAATGAAACAAAAGAAAACAAGATATTTTTCTTTACTAAACTATTACAAAGTAAGAGGTTGTTTTAGTTTATTAGTACTCGATGCAGAACTAGATGGCGCTGCTAAATTTGTATGCTTTGTAGAACGCGCTAGCGTTGCGTTTTGTGCAACGGGCCGCTATGCTAGTAATATTTTGAATAAATAGACTCATTATATTACTTATCAGTATTTTAATATACACTCCTCCTCTCGAGACCTACCTATTAATCCAACCATAATATACACATGTCGAAATGCACAAGTTGGCCAAAAACCATTTAACTCCTCAATTTCGTGTATTATTTGCACGTACGTTGTTTTATTAAAAGTTGTAAAACATGTTAGAAAGTTTAAAGAGATGTTGAAACTTTGTGTTGCGAGGGTTTCGATTGTTTGCTTTGGTTTTAAACGACTTTTAATAGGTTCTTTCAAAGAGTTGTTCCAAATTGATTTACAAAACAACTGGTAGGTACCTATGTTTTGTTTTTTTTTGCATTTTTATAGAGATATTGTGAAAAATGTCATAGATTTCGTAAAAAACTTATGCAACTGTATTGTTAAACTCCGCGTCGACTGCGTCGGCATTACAGCGTGCGTTTCTCTCTTGTGTATACTTGAGCAATCACAGCGTCGCGTCGCTAGTACGCACGACGCAGTACAAACGCGCGTTGTCATCCCAAAACTCGCAGTGAGTAAACTGATTATCACTTTCTAGCACAAACAATCTTAAGAAACGGTCCCCCATCTTAATATTAGCTCTGTCCGCCACCCCAACTGAGGCGGAGGTGGTCTGTCTTCAAGACAAACGTCTTCAATGTTTACGTTTAGCATAATTCGCGTCCTGCATACGTTTTCAATCGCATATCGACGAGGGTAACATCCCAATGTTTCCAGCACCCATTCCAGGTAGGGCAGGGTAGACAGGGTCACATAAATCCGACCGTACTAAAGTTACTTGGCCGTAAACTGAGGCACGCCGATATCTCGATTGCTTTTATCGAATATTGTATGTTTTCTGCTTATTTATTTTATTTCTGTGGTATTGAAACCGATATTTTGGTAGTTTTCCTTTCTTTTTGTACGTTCCTGTTACTATTTTTTTTACAGTACAATAGGTAGTTACTTTGTTTATATAATCACCACAACCCAAAATAAATACAACATTTTTTGAAATATTTTGTCCCACTATTCTAAATGTTAGGCCTTTAGCAAGCAAGCTCGTATGAGTTAGTGGGCAACTCTGGTGTCGGAACTATTAGGCCGCCTTAAGGTCTCCGTCATGCTAGGCCTTTTATATCGAATCAGAAGAAGTGCCTTTTCACACGTCTCAGTTGTCAGGTAACCAGTGTCAGATACCCAGCGGTGAAATCTTGCCGGGTATATGACGTTGGGACGTGTAAAAACTAACGTACGCTACTGGGTATTCAGCACCGGCTACCCGGCAACCGAGACATGTGAAAAAATGTCTGATAGTAAAGTACCTACTCATCGTTTTGTCAGCTGCGATGGAAACCCATGAGTTTGTCATGTGCTCTTTGCCACCTGTTTCCTGTCTAGGAGTTTCTGATCAAATCGTTACATGTAAACTTCGCTTATTCCAGTTTTCCCCTGCGTGAGTCTCCTGCGTAGGGGATTTCTGGAACATTTGTCCAATAATCCCCTTAGCAACCTCAGCGACTGCCGGCAGGGGAAAACTGGAATAAAATTCTAGAAATCCCCTTAGGGGCCCATTTATACCGTTTTCTTTTAAAAGTCAAATTTATTAAAAACACAGCTTAACCAGCTCCGCACGTACCTATTGACCTTGGTTTTCCTGTGGATAAGACCGACTAAGCTAAAAGGATGGTATGAAGTACTAGGCAAGCATACTCTATTTAAATTATATAACTTTTTAGGTAATCACAGTATTTATACTTGACTAAAGGTGTGCTCAGGGGCTAAGAGCTTACTCCTTACACCACCCAACAAACTTATTTCCGATTCATCAAAGGACAGCCTAGCGTCCTCGAATAGTTTCCGAGGAATTCAGAACTCGCTCTAACTCGGCAGTAAGCAACATGTCAAAGAGACTTGAAAGGGTGTCTTTTTAGTTTGACCTAGCCAAGGTAGTTTAGTTCGTCAGATACAAGCATATTCTTCACTATAATAGATTGTCTTGTCGTGGCTATCTTAGTATCTAACTACAAGTGCCATGACAAGATCCGGATTGACCAATCAACACAGAATATATATAGCTATTTTAGGGGGCTAGACTAACTAACGTAGCTATAACCGTAAGTGCGCCTCCAGCTTTATGATGCTACACAAACACCATGTTAAACTCTTTCAAAGAAAGCAACATAAATCATCAAAACATTTTGAAAGAGCGAATTCAAATTTTCAAAAGTCAAGCAGAAAACTGAAGCGGAAGCGAAACGATCACAGAGAGTTGAATATACTTTTAAATGCACTCATAGAGACTGCTCCGGGTAAGGAGAGAACTATAATATAATTATGTAGTCATTTTTCAACATGTCACTCAAAAATTATTGATATTTTTATAACTGACTCGTAGTGTCTTTTTATGGTGTGGAAGGGTTAGGTTTGGTTGTCAAAAGATCGTCAGGGTATCTACCGTGCCGCATAATGACGTACATTTAGTGAACGTGGCTTGAAAAGGTGGCTAGTAGGCGTCCAGTAGTTACCTTCTACATGTTGATAAATGAATTATTCACAAAGAAAATTACAACTAATACAGTATTTACAATATTCAAAATATTTACAAAATTTACATGAAATAGTTGAGCTATTTACAAACCGTCGCAAACTATTTACATATAGCTCAATGTTATGTATCGATATTTCCTAGTGTGGGTAGTTTTGTGCCTGCGTACTTTGATGAATAAGCATAGGCAGTTGGCTCTAAATCTCCATATTTTATTGTCACATCACTCAAGGGGTCTAAACTAGTACTGATCAGATAGACTGAATGAGTAGCTTAAAACTGCCGTCTCTATCAGAACACAAAGTTGTAAACCTCTATGGTAAGATCAAGACAACTTTGCAGCGCAACTCTAAGTTGATCAAATTTTAAGATTCAGCGTTTTCTGCAAGAATTTTTAACTAAGAAGCGAATACAGCGCTTTGAACAAAACTTGCTAAGTTTTTAGTTTTCTCAAACAATTGTACTTTGCTGCATACTTAACTAGACATTCTAATAAAAAAGAATTGAATATTTGCTAATTATATTCGAGTTACACTGAGCGGCCGATGAGTCCAGCCTCTTGCAGATTGGCCGCCTTATCACGCAATGTAACTAAAAACGAAGATGTTTATCAAAAGCTTTGCTTCCACTTTTTTGAACTTTCTACACACTGAACGAGCACTAAGGTGTAATTGTCTTAAAAACCATAATAAATAATATCTCTCGTCTCAAGGACCATGAAATAACACCCCAAAAAATGTTTAAAGCCTCGATAAAACTAAATATTTGCTCAATAAATGCATAATGAATTACATTCAAAGATCTTCAATAAGAAATCCACTGTACAAGGCAAATCCCTTTGAATAATTCAATTCATTCGATTTAGGTACCTCGTATTAATTCTACACGCTCCTGGAATTTGTAAAGGACTGAAAACATACGGGATATTAAAATTACTGCGTTTTTTACTTATTTGACTAGTTAGATAACTTCTAGAACAGTCGTCTTGACAGTGAGTTGAACTATTGAAGACGTAGGTGGACCACGGACTACGATGTAAACTTATAAAAAGGATTATGAAAGATGAAAAGAAATGCAGTAGAATTTATAGTTTATATTATAAAATTTTAGTATAGTTTTTGAATTATTATTTTGTTTCATTCTTTTCTTGAAATTTCCTAAGTTACATCATTTGGGAATACTGACGATCGCAGAAATAATTGTGGATATAAATATAAATGGATAAAATGTAAAAACTGAACGTTTTCTCCCGTAATTAAGATCCGTATAATCCACAGAAGAGAATAATTTACATTAAATTATTACCACTCCTTGTTCTAAGCGGTATAGAGACTTTGAAACTGAATGAACACATAATTGTATGATCATTGTCAATGTCTCAACTCATCATCATTTCAGCTTTGGAACGTCCACTGCTGATCTCGTGCACGGCCTTCTCATAGATTTTCTGAAAGTCAATGTTATGGATGTTCAATGTCACATACAGCACGTCCTCGGTGAACGTGTTTTGTTATTATTTTAAACTGAACTTTAAAGTTATGGACGTTCAATGTCACATACAGTACGTCTTCAGTGGACGTGCTTTGTAAGGTACATAGATATGCAGCCGTACTTCTTTAGTCAGTGAAACCTAATTTTGCATCTCCTAAATACATTTAAAGACATACTTGTTTGTTTCGAAAGACCTTTTACAAGAAATCTCGCAAAATTTAAGTCTCAACTCCGACAAGCGACAAAGTACTCTGAGCAAAAATAGTTTTTCCTGGAAATATTCTCCAAGGTTGGTTTTGCTGGCTCATTAAGCGTTCTTGTTCGGTAAACAAGTTAAAACTTGAATGTTTTTCCAAGGGGTTGTGTTGTAGGGATGCTGGGGAGAAAACTGTTTGATAAAAATAATCTGAGGCATTTTTCTAACCCTTTCTGCTCCACTAAGAAGAATCATAGCTCCTGGTTTTTGATTCATTCAAGCGCAAAATGATGTATTTAAGGGTTATTAAGGGTTAGTTTGGTTAGTACGTATAGTAATTCAGTGAACAGGGCGTGTAATTTTGTCATTATTTGTTTCAAGTCACAAAAACCATATCAAAATAACATGAACTTCAACAGACAATTTTTTCAGTGTCAAGTGAATTATTTGAATAACTATTTCTTCTTCTTTTAGTTATGGCCTCTGTTCGTAATTACTCACAACTTTGCCAGTGTCAAGTGATTTTTTTGAATTCAGAAAGTTGTACCACTGTGGCATATCTGTCAGCTTAACATTACCATTCACAAAGCAGTTAGCAGGTGCATGTCCTGTCAGACTGTCACGCGCAACATTTCACGGCTGTCATGTCGGGCCTTATGATACGACGCTCCGACGGCAGCCTTCAGCCCATGGAGCTACAGGGTGTCCCGGAACTAGAATGTTATCCTAAGAGGTGGTGTTTCTTGACACACATACGCGTGTCAAGGAGACTGAAGATTCTAGTTTTGTGGATTCAATATTTTTCATTGAAGAAAATTGCAGCACTTGATCTAGGTTTTTTCTAGGTACGTAAAGTATGGAAGATTGGGGTTAGTTCCGCTATGCACGAGTCCCGCTTTGCTCGGATTCTAAAATACCTAAATAAAAGTGCCGCTATGTGATGTGGGTATAAGACTTACGCATTGAATAATTAGAATTTTCAATTTTGCGTAAGTAACAAAACATTACATTCTAGTATAGATTTTTTTAATTATAAGCACACTTAAATATTTTACCAACCTACACTTTATTATCGTGGTCTAGATCACCTTGTTCATGCTTGAAATACTAGTTTTGGGACACTCTGTATAATGTCAGGCTTATGATATGGCAAGATGCGTGACTTGACTGGGTAATGATGCCGGAATTGAATGCTGGGCGTTGAACTGTTAAATATACTAATCGGGTATAGATAAGGATTCTATTGGAGATAATTAGATTGCCAGGTTACTTGGAAGAAATCTCTTTCAGCGGTAAGGCCGACCTGTGTCCGTCATTTCGACAGACAATTTTTCCAGTGTTAAGTGATGAATTTGAAATAATATAAGTCAAGTCAAGTCATTCGTCAAGTCGGCTGTCGTTTGTTTTGAAGAGAAAATAATGGATTTTTTCTTCAAAACCTGAAACAATATCTTACATTCAGAGAAACCACTTTACACACCTTTATTCCAATGGCTCACTCCTTATGTTACGATCTAAGTATTATTAGTTAAAACTCCACCAAAATTAAACAACAAACTTAAAGAAACTCACAATAACACAAGAAAAACTATTAAAATAAAACTGCTATATTAGGTTGTTTCAAAAAATGTCAAAACTCGGAACCTGCTAAATGTTAGTAACCATTTTGTAAAACAGTACCTTAGTTATATAGTTTCTCATTAAGAGTTTTATTTCAGGTAAGTGCCTAGTTTCAGCGAATTAATTAGATGAGTGTAGTGCTGCACAAATTAAGTAGTATCATGCTGAAAGTAATTGCTAGAAGTACAGGGCGGCGTTCTTTTTTGCTGTTTATTAGCATGGGGTTCGGGCGCACTGCGAGCGGTTTTTTATCATCTTTAAGACGTCATTTTAGGAGGAGATAAGCCCGCGTTTTGAAGAACCCTATCTCAAAAATACGTTTCAAAAAATTATGACACTACAATTTTTTTTAAAAATTAAATTGTGTACTTTAATGTTAACGTACTCTAGCATTACGATCTTGCTATATTGTAGTAACTAGCCGTCGCCCGCGGCGTTGCTCGCGTTCTAGACCCTTTAGGGTGCGACTTTTCAAAATTCCTTTCTTAGTGCACCTCTACACTATATAAGGATACTACCCTCCAAATTTCATACTTCTAGGACTTATAGTTTAGGCTGTGCGTTGATTCTCAGTCAGCTTCAAAAGAGTTTTATATAATTGATGATGATGATGTAGGCTAATAAACAATTATACGCTCACTTATTTTTAAGTTAACTACAGATAGTAATAATAAAATCCGCTGGTTGTATGGCCACCGCTCGCTCCAGCCAATAAATTTAATTAGGCATGTAATTTGCGTACAAAACTTGGAAAAGATTTAAGAAAAGTTTATTGCGAGCTACGAGCCATCGGGAAGATTGGATTGAAACCTAATAAAGAATTAGTGCTGCAGTACAAACACCTCTAGCACGAGGATCCGGCCCCTCTTGCCAAGGAATGTACAAAAGCTAGAAAATACGTCTGTCTATACGAATGGAATATAGAGTTACTACTACGAATGCTATTTGGATACAAATAAAAAAAAAATTGTACACTGACTCCTGACTACAAAAATAAGAATATATTTTTTCAAATTGCGGTCAAACTCTCTAGGAATTTTAGAAAATCAAATTAGATGTACAAATAGAGGCAATTTTTTTTGAAATAACCAATAAAAACGCCTCTAGGTATAACAGAGGGTATGCATTCTGAAAATAAATGTCAAAAACCTGTAGTACACTAAAAAACCCAATAGTTGAATTTCTAATTGTTGGTTCCTTTAATGTTAACTCAACTCTTATAAGAATTTAGCTAACATTAAACTATGTTTAAACCACTGACGCGTGGTATTTGATGTGACAAATTATTGTTGATTTAACAAATCATTAGTGTAGGGGCTATAATATTAACCCTAAATATCAATTGAAATAATGATGAATCAACATTTTCGGTCTTTCAGTGTAGAAATGATTTTCTAGTTTTCTAATCCCATGGTACCTGCTTACTACCTCTACCTATGTAGCGAGCGACAACGGTATGTGCTAATAGTAGTTCGCCCCGAACTGAGATCTCGTGATGGTCGGAGGTTAATAAAACCCAAACAATTTTTATTCACCAATGGTTGTAATAAACATTGCAAATCGCTTCGAAATCGCCGTCTAGCTATGTACCAGTCTTAGTTGAACTACAAAATCATTAAAACTCCAAGAAATAGTAGCTCACGTTATACTGGGTTTGCCAATTTTATAATTTTTACAATAACTCAAAAACTATTAGACCCAGAATCAAAATAAAAACGGTTTTAGAATGTCTAAACAAAACCCTATCATATGACACCCCACTTGATATTATTGCAAAATTATTTTTTTTACTCCCTTTGGACCCTCATAACTTCACGACCCCTTGACCGATTTACTTCATTTAACAAATCAGTAAATCTTAAAAGTACTATCCGTATACCTACCAAATTTAATGAAGATCGGATAAGCGGCTTAAAAGATCTCGTCGAACAAACATACAAACATACAAAGCATTTCTGTCCAAGTTGTCACTAAGATTTCGTTCGCTTCGCTCACTCGATCAATTATACAAAATCAAATTGCGTAATTTTGTATAAAAGAAGACGCACGACGGACTCCTTCACTAAAACAGCAGCATAAACTGGTGCTATAAGAGCTTTGTCAGACAGATAATATTATAGCCATTTTTCGTCTGGTCCTACATAAAGCTAATCTTGTTTTCAGTATTTGTCTGTTTCTGGGAAATATGTTTTTGTCAATTCTACTTTTTTCGATATTGCTCAGTAATTATATCTACTTTTAAAGTCAATTTCAAATATCTCTGTTTCCTTCATTTTTAATTTTATCTCAACAATATAAAATACTTTCCCTACAAAAGTTTTGAAATTCTTATCCGTTTGTTACTCGACTCGAGTGCTACATATAAGTCAGTATATCATAAAGTATTTAATTCTATTAAATCGTTTTTAATAAACCTGCATTTACATGAAAAACTTAGCAGCCTCAGTAAAAACCCAAGGATTCTATTTATATGTTCAGAGATGGAATAAAACAGTAGTAAAAATGGTTTAGCTGGAAGATTTCAAACTATTCTAGAAGTTTCATTACTCGAATCGCGGTGCGGGTAGAATAACAAAAACTAAAACATAAACATGCTTCAGATTGCCAGTTAACGGAGCGCCAGCGTCTTTGGACCCTGAGCACTACTTCTTAACAAACATTTTGAAAAATGATATTATGCTAACACGCGGAACTCAAATTGGTTATTCTAAAAATATTAAAAACAGAGTACCTACTTACGAGCGCCAAACTAGCTGTTGAACGTCCGTGACGTCAAATAAATAAAGCCTTTACAAGGTGTAGAACAATAATGTCATCGGAGTTTCAATGCTTCCTAAATTAAAAAAAAAAAAAAAAAAAACAAACCTCGGTATACTTATCCTTTGTTTTTTATGAAAAACCCATTTCGATAGCCCAAAAACGAGTGCTGAAGAAACAAGCTATTGGCGCTGCTCAAGTTAAAACTGCAGTTGAAACTAACAGTCAATTTTGCAATGAAAGTGGGGAGTTTGCTTATTTTAGTACATCTGAAATTGGTGAATCTACTGAAAATAATTCAGAACAAGTGAGTTTCATCCCTGCAGACGATGCTGGCAGGGTCAGTCAAATTAAAAAAAAAAGATTTCAATATCACGTGATTTCGAAATAAGTGACTTTGCGCTTAATAATGAGCTAGGTAAGACTCATTATAGATTGGGCGTGTAAACGCGTTAATTTGTCTCGTGTATTTGTGTCCGCCCTTTCAGTATTATAAAATGTAACGCCGGTGTAATTACAGGCACATGAGACTTAAAGATCTTTACGTCTTAGAGTGATGGACGGAGCCCTGAGTCTGTGCATTTGTTTTGACTCTCGACTCGAGTATAGCACACGCAAACGCATTCGCAAAGCAAGAAATTTTCTTGGGGATTGCATAATTCCCAAATCTCCCGCAAGAGGCGCTTATCCAGTTTTCATACAAAATTTCTCGCTATACATGAAGCGAGAGTCAAAACAAATGCACTGACTCGGGGCTCTGCAAAGGGTCTGAATTATAACTGATTGAACCACAAACCACCTATGTTTATTCCCTTTGGTTATTATGAAAAGCTTATTTACAAACTTTTGCTTAGACGCAGCGCCTTTAGTCTTAAGTAGGTAATAATGCAAGTTCTTCGAGCTTTCTTTATACAAGTACAATGTCAGAGGAAAATAATAAGTCGCATGTTTTTACAACTTTTTCCAACTTAAAATCGAGTGAAACCATAAAGTTTGCAGTTCACGTGGCATGTAGTAATATAGTGCAGGAGCTTGTGGTGAAATTTCCACTTCAGGTTTTCACTGAGAGTACGTAAATTTAGGATTTTGTCAACTTCTTCGACAGACCAGCAAGAACACACAATACTAATTGTAATAAAAAACGACTTAGATTATAAAAAGTAAAAAAAATACAAGAAGTAAGTAGCGCACAACGGAAGAAAGCAACATTAAAATGTAAATCTTACAACCAGCTTCTGAACTATCTTACAGCAACTAGAGTTTCCAAGAAAATAACGCAAAAGTTACATATCTTTGCAAAAGTTAATAATATATTTTCGATATTACTTGCGAATTAAATGTTTGTTTTCGCGGAATTTTGGTTCATCTTGATTAAGGAACTGGATTTAGCCGGATAAGGAACACTTCTGTAGGAGGTATAGCACTAGTAGGTACGTTATTGATATTTTCACTTTATCTTTCCTGTGAATAAAACCGACTTGGTTAAAATTTAGTTAAAATTTAATTGGGAGTGACGATTTTCGAAAATCGTCACTCGGGCGCCTGAGAACGGGAGGCGACGACCGGGCCGGCCGAGAAGACGTTGGCGGGACGATCTCGACGTTCACATGAGAGAGTGGTGAAACAACGCCAGCGACCGGGACCAGTGGAAATCTTTGGGGGAGACCTTTGCCCAGCAGTGGGACACAATAGGTTAAATTTAAAAAAAAAATGGGATTTTGTTGTAAAGTCCTTCAGAGTAGGCAACGCATCGATAGTGCTCGTAGTATTGTCGGCGTTTCTAGGCGACGGTGACCGCTTATCATCAGGTGGGCTGTATGCTTGTTTGTCTACTACTTACATAAAAAAGAACAATAAGGACAGAATCCTGAAACGTCACTCTTTAAACACCATTTAAAATTGCTCTGCCTCTGTTTGACATTACTCATTTGTAAGAGATAGAAATAATTTAAACATGAACTTAATATAAGTAGCGTTTGAGTATTCGGCCGTAAGAGTCACAAAACGGCAGCCAAAATGATTTTTATGGAGTTTGGTTGAGAACAAAAGGCGTTGGGGCATTTCAGGTCCCGATTTGATACATTTAGATAATTTTATTAATATTGTTATTTATAACTTCTGTTGGTTTTATCATAATCTACTATTCAATAGCAGTCACGAAAAAGCAAAATAAAGTAATTACTTTGACGTAAACAGCTGTCAATACGATAAACCACATTGAATAAGACGTATTTATCGAAACAAAATGTCTAATAATTAATGATTCCCGCTGCTTTGTTATGACATTGTTACATATTGAATAACTGCATTGTAAGTGTATTGTAACAAACAAAGTCCCAACATGGCAAGTTTAAAAAAAATGAGAGACCTAGGTTCCATCCAATTTGCCCCAGACCCTTTAAATTATTTTTATTTTATTTAGAGAATGTCCCTTTGTACTGTTTGGTACCACGTCCAGCAGTGGACCAATATAGGTTGATGATGATGATGACTGTTTGGTAAAGTAATCGTTTGGTGAATCAATTGCAAGTTGACGAGCTTTGCATCGATAACTTTAGCAACTCGGTATGACCTAAGTTTCGCTTCTATGACCTAAGTTTTGCTGTGACCTACTTGGGTTAGTTTCGAGAACCACTTCGTTAGTAATGTTGCTTAGGTCTGGTGATGGTTGTGAAACCATTTAGTATTTTGGTCGAACTAGTCAAAAAACCAAGTTTTTTTATTTATTCTCTTAAGCACTACCGCTTGGCACTATTAGTAGAGTGAACGGAAATTTTATTTTCGCGTGACACTACTTTTCTTATTTTAACTAAAAGAGTACATATATTTGCAGATTTATACCATAATTGTTTTTATCAAAAAAAATATTACATAAAAAAAAGAACAGTTTCATTGAGAACCTCCTCCTTTTTTGAAGTCGGTTAAAAATCAGTTCAGTAATCAATGCAGCCAGTGTCTTGGGCACGCTTCCGACTGATACTTATTTGGACCAGTTGAGCTATCTATAAATCGTTTGCAACTGTTTGTAGATAGCTCAACTGTTTCATGTGTATTTTTTAAATATTGTTTTTAAACATAAAATATTTGTCTAATAGGTACAGTGGACAATAAAGTATTTTTTATCTAGGTTTAGGTTTAAAGAAATTTATTCACAAAAAAGACAATAGTCACTTACATGCGAATAGTTATTTAGCGTAAATAATCATAGGTAGTAAGTATAATAAAAGTAAAACAAATCTGAGTAGGTAGGTTAGGTAGATCATCGTCCGATTTGGTAGGGGTGTTATATTGTAGGATAGGTAGGTACGTAAACGGTTGGTAGGTGGGAAGGTGAGTTGCTAGGTAGGAAAGGAAAAATTACAAACAGTCGAAAAAACTAAATAAAATAAAAAAATCAAAAAATTAGAGGTTATCTACTTAAGCCTAACCCCCGTATTTCAAGCTAAGATCTCTTAATCAGTCAGAAAGTCTCTCCGGCCTGATTAAGAAGATTACCGTAACGAGCGCCCTCTATCTGTTTTATTGGTGCACTAAACGCCTTGTGGAGTCAACTATGTAGTTACTTTGATTAGTGACCTACCTACGGTTTCGTAAATGATTATTATGTGCCAGAGTACTGTGCTCGATGTATATTCATCCAAAAATTGAATTGCATTTAAACTAGAATACTAAATACAAAGAAAAAAACTAAATTATAGTAAATTTTTCATAATGGAAATAATCTTCCCTTTTCTTGATTCTTTTTTTCGATTATGATATTAGTGCAAAAAAATAATTTTAAGAATTAAATAAATAAATACAATTTACTCTCAATTTGGACAGTTTTTTTTGGATACAATCAAACGTACTTCTAGACCAACTCCAAACTCCAACCCAACCCAACTCCAACCAAACCAACTCAAAATCGATGTCAACACTACTTTTCGTAGCTGTTCGTAGCGTTTCGTAGCATTCTCGTAGGCGACGTAGCACCGCGTAGCAATCCCAATAAAAATCATTAGCTTCAAGGAAAGCTTACCAGTCATTTCCATACCAATAAAGAGCCGTCAGAACCTGAAGGTTATTGCGATAGCTTCACACGCGTCATTACTCCACGAGCATTATCTACCACCACACGATATTAACCCCTATTCTGAAGTAAATAAGGTTAAAAATTCTGTAAATCCCGTGATGAATATTTATGATGATCAGTATGTTTTTACGGCGTGTTTTTATAATCTCGCTGTAGTATTTCTTATTTGCAAGTTACCGTGTTTTTGTAAGAATGTAAGTTATTTTAGTAGGATTTGATATTTTCAAGATGTTGTCATTTTACTAAGTAAAAAATATATTGTGACATTTTTTTTACAACTGGTAATTTTGCTTACTTTCTTAACTTTTTTTTACATCTCAGAGTGATAAACGCTGTAGTCACATAGAGCACGCCAGTGGATGTGCTTTGTTAGGCAATGCAATAGAGATTACTGTGAAAATCAGTTCGATCGACGATCATCATATTCCATGACTTTTTTCATGATAAAACGGCAAAAGAGTACTTTTTACTAAGCTCGTATCTTTTGATCACGTCATAAGAATCACACTTATCATTTACTGAATCATAAAATCGCTCCGCTCAAACCCTTTGTCTCGCTGTAAACACCGTAAAACCTTTGATGTGATGTTATTGACCGCAAGTACCTTACATAAAGCTGAAACTACGCATAAGCGGAAGCGGAAATCTCTTAAAATAAAAAATATATCAAAGCTTCATATTAGTAATATCGTCTGACTACGCTGAGTCTTCAGCACTTAAAATATCATTCAATTTGAGAACTTTTTTTTTAATGATATAAGTAATCGACCAAGCTCATAGCTCACCTGATGTTAAGTAGTAACTTCTGCCTATAACAATGCATTACCTCACAGAGCAAGTCCTATGAGGACGTGCCCTGTAAGGCAATGCACTGCGTCCATCACTCTGAGACGTAAAGATGTTGAAGTCTCATGTGCCTGTAATTACACCGGCGCCCTTACCCTTCAAACCGGAACACAGCAATGCGAGCATCGCTGCTTGGCGGCAGAAATAGGTACGGTGCTAGTACTGAACCCGGACCAGCTCTCACAAAGAGTTCTACTACTACTAAAATGTTTTCAAAAGGAACCTGAATAGGTATTTTCTAGGCAAATGTTCTACACCATCGACCGCATCATCGCTTAACATCAGGTGAGATTGTAGTCAAACGTTTGACTGTACAAAGAAAAAAAAATTTGTTGGAAACACCCCCGTTTACACAATGTAGAACATACTATTTAATATGTAAACACCATTACAAATACTTTAAAGTGGCCTAATTACTTCGTTGCAGGGTGAATGTGGTCAAACTCTTCAATCAATATTTAAAGTAGGTAATCAAACTCTGTAAAATATAATATTTCATACAAGCATCCCTTAAGCAATTCAATTTACATAACAAAAAGATGGCCATAGTTATGGGGGCATTATACGGACTCATGGTGTTATAAGGGTAGTTATTTTAATAAGGGGTTGGTTTATGGGGTGTAATATAGTGAAGTTTATGACGATTGTGGCAAATTTCAGGAGATTGTGGGTAGTTGGACATTTCAGTTTGTATTGATACGGGTTTTGTTATGTGCTTGTGGTTAGTGGCTACTTATCAGAGGATTAACGATGACGTAAGCAACGCTAATAAATATTATAAATGTGAAAGAGACTCAATTTTGCAGTAGCAAATTAACCGTTTTGGATAGAACTTTGGATGACTCAGGCCGGAATACTGAAACGTCACGCAAATTTAAGCATCTCTTAAAATTGCTCTGCCTCTGTTTGACATTACTCATTTGCAAGAGCTGGCAATAATATAATCGTGAACTTAATTTAAGTGGCGTTTGAGTATTCATTTCTTCATTTCATCTCATTTAATTCGGCTGTGAGTCAGTAAATACTGTGACGTATCCTACCTTAAATTATAATATAAGTAGGTACTTCTTCTTCTTCTCTTCAATAATGGCCTCTGTCCGTCATTTCGACAGACAATTTTGCCAATGTCATGTGTTAAAATTGTAATAAATAAGTCAAGTCAAGTCATTTGTCAAGTCGGCTGTCGTTTGTTTTGAAAAGAAAATGGTGGATTTTCTCTTCAAAACCTAACACGAATTTTCACATTCAGAAAAACCACTTTACACACATTTATTCCAATGGCTCACACTTTATGTTACGACCTAAGTATTATTGGTTAAAATTCCACCAAAATTAAACAACAATACTCACAATAACACAAGAAATACTATTAAAATAAAAGTGCTATGTGTCGTTTCAAAAAATGTCAAAACTCGTGTCATATAAGTATCAGGTACAGTATCAATAGTCTTGCTGACAGTTTGATAATAGACATATTGAATATGTCAAGTCCAATAGAATTGATCTCAAACTAAGTATATAATGATAGGCCTATATGACAAATCCATTGTATGTTTCCACCTGAACTCACTGTAGGGTACGACAAATGAGAACCGCGATTGTATCGTAACGGTAGCGTATTCGAGGTACACTGCGCGTTGACGCTGCAACATTCGACAGACAAGCTGTTGCTGCCGCGCAATGGTGCTTGAACATGGCTTACAACGCAATGATTGTTAGTATCAACTTCCCCCGAAACTTACTATTTCGACGTCAAATTAAACTCAGAGGTGCCGAACCTTTTAACTAACGCGTCAATTTGTCAACGAAATATCGAATGTAATTTGTCAGTTTCGGATTTAATTACAGAGCAGGCTCTGTTGTTCAGAAATAATGAGGCTGTGTAACGAAATTCTCTGTTTGAATTAATTCTAATCAAACGTACAAAGCAATTATTTCACGTGTGCTATAATAATCACTATAGCATCACAAATACTATCATCATCATCATCATCACCGTTTTGCTAAGAAGAATGAAGATTGCTCATCGGATGTTGAGTGGTTAAGACAATGACAACACAAAACTTTGACACGATCCTGGTGAGCACTTGTACTTTGAACTTATGGTCTTCGTAGCTTACTTCCGAATACTGAAACGCTACTTTGTATTTAATGAATGCTTAATTTGTTACCATCTGTTACAAATGGGTAATGTCAAACCGAAGCAGGGCTTTAAGTAGATTTTAAATAAAATAAATAAATAAATATTCACGGACACTTAACACAAAAAAAAGTGAAGAGGCAGAACTCGAGCGTTAACTGCACAAATAGGTACGATAGTAGTACTACTTGTACTAATACTCTCTGGTAGTACTTCCTTGGAAGAAGTCCTTCTTAAGGTTTAGCTACTCACTTTTAAAAAAAAATTCATTACATCACACAGTCCTTATTCTATTATTTTTCAACTTATTCAAAATAGATAAGTACATTGTCATTTTTTTTAAATTGTTTTTTTGTTTTTTACATACCTACCTCTACTCTATTCATTCTAACCTCTCGCCATGATTTACTACGATGTGCCAAAGGTTATCCTTCCCTGATACTTCCCGCCAAATAACTTGATTGGATATATCAATAACAAACCAATAAGCCTTATTACTTTGACGTAAAGCTCATATTGCTTCCACAATATCTTAACTGGGTATTCGGGTTACTCAAGATACCTACATTGTGTTTGATGCGTGATAATTAATATAAGTGATTACGTTAGAATATTAAAGTTTGTTTAAACTTACTACGAAAGGATAGATTTCCGACCCTCAATAAACAAGCAAGCTCGTATGGGTTAGTGGCCAACTCTGGTGACGGAGTTTTTAGGCCGCCTTAAGGCCTCCGTCATGGTTTAACGACTGCTAGAGCCGAGACCGAAAGTTTAACGTGGCCTCCGAAGCACGGAAGCGCTCAGATGTAAATGCCACTAGCGGTCACCCATCCATTAACTTAGATAACCGGTGAAGATTGACTAAGCAAGCCCAGCCACGAGCGCTTTTAACACACACACTCAATAAGCTCTCTAGTAATACTTTAATCATCAGTCTGAAGAAGACCACTTGATCTCTATACAGGGTGTTTAAAACCAATCCCGAAAATTTAGAGGTATTAAGAGAACTCAAAATAAATCACTTTTCAATGGAAAATAATCCTATTTATGTATGTATGTATGTATGTTTGTTTGTTCCTTCTTCACGCAAAAACTACTAAACCTATGTGGATGAAACTTGGAATATATAATGTCCGTGACGTGGCTACACATAGGCTACTTTTATCTCGGAAAATTAACGGAATCCAACGGGACGCGAACGAAGTCGCGGGCGGAAGCTAGTCTGATATAAAATTTTGTATAGACCAGTAGATATTTTTAATAGATGTTATTATGAGATTTACCCTCAAATGTAGGTACGTATTCGATGTTAGACATAAACGTCGATCATCTAAGCTAAAGTTTAAGTTAAACAAGTTCAAGAGTTCAAGTTAGATAATCTGATTCAAGTTTCTAATTCCTGCATGATTATACTGAAATCGATATCCGCACCTAAAGACCTTCTTCTCAATATTCATCAGACACCGTATAATAGATTATGGACAAGCCACTGATAGCCGCTTAATATTCCATTATAAAGCTGTGATCCAGGTGTAGAATGAGAGTCTGAGGTGGTTTATTTACGTCATAAAAAACACCGTTTGATGGAAAAATACTTGTCTTGATTCAAACTCTAGATTAATCCGACTTATCTTTCATTGCAAACGTGGATTAATAGTTTTATGTAAAGTCTACCTATACATTTTAAATGAAGTTTTGAGCAATGCAAAAGTTTTCAAACGACAAATTTATTTCCTAGAGACTAGTCGGAAAAAGTTTTTAACTTTTTGGATTATTACAAGGTGAATGACGTCAGAGAGATGCCTCTGTCTCCTACACTAGTTAGTACATTAGATGAGGCAGTACCTAGTACATTAGACAAACGATTACATTAAGGTATACTTTGTTTTCTATTAATTGGTGACCGCTATAATGATGGCTGTATTATAAAAGGAAAAACTTTTTATTTATAATTTGTTTGGATACTAACTTCCACTGGTTTCCGACATTCTATAAGCAAGCAAGCTCGTATGGGTTAGTAATCAGCGCTGTTGACGGAGTTTTTAGGCCGCCTTAAGGCCTCCGTCAGGGCTTAACGACTGCTAGAACCGAGACCGACAGTTTAACGTGCCTTTCGAAGCACGGAAGCGCTAAGATGTAAATGCTACTAACGGTCACCCATCCAAATAGTGACAGCGCAGAACGTCGGTTAAGTTACATAATCGGTGAAGATTGACTAAGCAAGCCAAGCCACGAGCGCTTCACGGTAGCGAGGAACAATAGCGGAAGCAACTTTTTAGAAAACAATGTTACCAAAGTAATTCTAGGTATTAGTTCAGTCTAGTGGTACCTTAATGATTGCTAATAGTCGCACAGAGTAGCAATAAAGCTATTAGTGCATTCTGCTTATTAAACCATAGAGGTGCAATTAATGCGCGTGATGTAATAGTGGTTAAAGGTTATGGCTGACGTAAACTATATCCTATCCTATCCTACTAATATTATAAACGCGATAGTTTGTAAGTATGGATGGATGTTTGTTACTCTTTCACGTAAAAACTACTCATCCGATTTGGATGAAACTTGGAAACGTAAGAAGAAACGGGACTCCCATTCTACCAAAATTACACCCTCAGTTGAAAATCTCGTCTTTTATGCAACGTGATTCAAATTTTGACCTCCGTTTCATACATTGTTCGTTTTTCGAAAGCACGAGTCTAGTTTTTTTTATTTATTATTATATTACTATTATTATTAGGTAGGTAGTTACTAGATTAGATAGGTAGGTAGGTAGCTATAAGTAGGATCTAGCAAAGTGCATTCCATTTATTTAGGTAGCTTGTTTTAGTTAGGTACTTAAGTAGGTAGGTTGATTAGCTTTTTTAAATAGTAGGTAGGTATTATTGGTACTTTTCAATATTAGCTAGAAAGTATGATTTTAATTTAAGTTCGAGAGTTTCGCCAGTCTGCTTATCACCTTTAAAAATAGCCTATAGTCACGATTTATTATGAAACAACAAAAAAACTATTTCACTTAAAACTCGCTATAAATATCTGAAAAAGTTTAAAATTGCAAACAGAACTGGCAAAGTTTCCATCCCGTCTGATGTTGTTCCGGTGTTCTTACGAAGTTTGAGCTCATTCTCAAGTTGTAGCTTCTTGTAACACGAAAATACTTTATTGCTTATGAATAAGGCTGCTAAGGGTGCACGCGCACTTGGCAGCCTAACCGGCAGCCTGGTTTCATCCCATAATTACTTTTGCTCATAAATCTTTGTGATCTTATGAAAGTAAGAGTCTAGTCCTAAAGTGCGTTTACAATCTAAAGCACTACCCACATTACCCTCGAATTTATAAACGATGTAGAGGATCTTCTAGAGGCAGATTCAAGCACTGTATTGGGCATAATAATATGCTGGTTGAATCTGGTTTGTTAAAATGTTGAGCGTATGTTTATAAATTCAAGAGTAAAAGCAGTCAAAGGCACGTCTATTTAGATCTAACTACATTTTATTCAAAATGAAATTTCTGAAATTTAACTTCATAGAGTTGTATAGAGATTAAAGTTTCGGAGATCCATTGTAGCCCTATAACACTCTCGCTAAGCGTTTTATACCCAAATCCTCTTTAAGTTGGTATCTACTTGAAGTCCAGAATGATATGGATGAAGGTTTCATGAGTCGTAAACTTCAGAATTTTATAAGGATAGGTTGCAAAGATAGCTACTTTAGAAGAATGAGAAAACTACCCT
Organism: Eulithis prunata; assembly: GCA_918843925.1. Lineage (NCBI taxonomy): Eukaryota > Metazoa > Arthropoda > Insecta > Lepidoptera > Geometridae > Eulithis > Eulithis prunata. Next base: position 471,083 of record OU974009.1, read on the forward strand.
GTGAAGTATTAAACTAAGCTCCGTACAACATTTTGGTCTGGGTTTTGCACCTGTTTACATAAAAGTAAAAAAATAATGGAACATTTTTATATGTAGCAGGTTGCAAATAACGTTAAGACTCTTTTACAAAGATGTGATATTGTAAAAGATATTACACTTTTCTAGAGTGCATTACTGTGACAAAGCTCGCATTGTTACGTGCCGTAATGTAAAATGTACTAAAGATTACGAATAGTACAGTGCCTTGACCACGAATAAATGTGACAGTCGCAAACGTATCGTAACGCTAGTGTATCCGAGATACACTGCGCGGTGACACTACAGCGGTTGGCAGTCGAGCTGGCATTGACGCGCAATATAACTCGAATAGGTAAACGCGGCGACTGTCGGATTTGTTCGTGATAGAGGTACAGTACTTACTAACAGCAAAGCAAAAATACTGCATCAAAGTCTAAGAAGAACTTTCAACGGGTGTATTATAAAGGTTTTCCTTCACTTCATACAATTTAAATAACTTATCCAAATAATCAAACACGTCTTTAGATAGTTTCATTTCGTGTTATCAGATCCTTTTGAGCCGCGACTCATTTGAAATTCAAGAAACGGTATATACCCTTTTTAGATTCTTTTGTACGTGGACCTCACGAAAAGTTCGGGGCGATTCATCTCCCATCCCTATTTATCCATGTAACCGATACATTCCAATTCCGCTCATTCTATTTTATTTATGCGGAGAGCTTCCCTAATTTACGTATTCTGAGAACGTTACAACTGCGCGTGAAAGTTGAAGGTATACATTGTTTACCTCCGACGTACGGTAACATGGGAGGGGACAGCTAGTTCACTGCATAAGTAAACTGTATTCTGAATTGTGCAACTAAATAAAAAAAACAAGGCAATAAGATGAGAACTTTTACTGCGGTGAGTTTTACAAGAGTTTTAATTTCCTAATATTTTTTTTTTATGAATTAATTTTTTTTTTTTTTTTATGATAAAAGTAGTGGATCACCTGATGTTAAGTGGTAACTTCTGCCTGTAACAATTTCCTCAAAGCTACTGAAACTACTAGGAAAAAAGTCATAACATTTATTTCGTATTAGTTATATTTACGAGTGTTAATTAATGGATGATGATGACACTATGACTTTCCACGTTTTCCATACTTTTTTTACGTTAAACTTTTAACGTTCATAAGATTTACACCAAATTTTTTATTTAACCTAAATGGTCCCACTGCTGGGCAAAGGTCTCCCCCAAAGACTTCTAATGTTCTTATTAATTAATAACTTAATTTACACCACTAACATAGAAACAAAACTAATCTGTGTTCATGTAGTGTACTAGCTCATCTCTGCATAACCGGAAAGGGATTCGTTTTACTTAACAAATGTCCGGAAAGGGCGATGGCTCTACGTGCTTTCTAGGACTTATTTATTCCCGGTTTCGGGATAGATTCGGCTTACAGCGGCGTCGTGCGACAAAAAATTGCAAGACTTCAAATTTCCGGATTTACGTTGAGCTATAAATTTTTTGAAGAGCTTTTCTTATTTTCTTAGCAGTTTGTTAAGAAAATTATATAAATGCTAAAGGTCCAGTGTATTGCCATCTGACAACCAATTCTCAACTTAAGTGATTGGTAACATACCATTGTATGCCTTAAGCCTGTTTGCAATCATAAAAAAGCCCAGCATTGCTTTTGTAGAGTAATAAAAAACCTCTTATTACATTACCTTTCATCGTACCTCAACGAAGACTCCTCATTCTGCACGTCAATAAATATTCGTAAACTTCACAAAAGAAACAAATTGTTCACATAAACATAAATTGTCGTTCTTGATGAAATATGCGTGTTCTGTTTGCGAGTGGTTCAACAGTGTTTTTTTTTGTGTTTTTAATAATATTTACCTTGTGGCACGAAATATCGGATGGGAAATAATTGGACAATGTGCGGATATTTTTCACTCAATAAAACATTTGTCGTTTAATACGGGCGTGTACGTACAATGCACGTGTCCACGATTACTCATGATTATTTTCCTTCACTTGTCTTTCAGTCAACTGGCATAGCGCAAGTTGAAATCCATAGACGCACGCCCGAATCGGAGACCACTTAGATCACCGATGCTAATGTACTTAGGGTTGCAACAATATTCAATTTGTAGTATCAGTGATAGTGAAGTTTTTCAGTTCTAACAATGTTTTGTATTTCAACAAAACCAAAAACTAACAAAAAAATTGTTTTGTTTTGTAAAATGAAATGTTTTTCAGTTGTAACAAGAAATAGATAACAAGTTATTTATAAGCTAGTTGAAACCAATAGGCATTTAGATGTAGATACCTATTTCGATGTGTGTTGAAATGTTATTGGTAATTAATTAAGTTTAATTACACTGATGAGTGAGTACAATATAATATCTTAATTAATGTAATCGTACATCATGTCATCAATAGTAAGTTAAGCGTTTCTATGCTCATTTGGTTAATCAGACACTTGAGCAACTGATTCAGGCTTTGCAAAAGAGTTCTACTGAGAAGTAGCTTGTTTATTTATGCCGCCAAGCAAATACATGTATTACTGTGTTCCCGTTAGAATTGTTGCATTACTGTGGTCCCGTAAAAGTGGTTGCACTATTACTGTGTTTCCGTTAAAGTGGTTGCATTACTGTGTTGTCGTTCAAGTGATTGCATTACTGTTTATTTATTTATTTATTTATTTATTTATTTATTTAAATAAATAAATAAATAAATTACTGTGTTATCGTTACAGTGGTTGCATTACTGTGTTCCCGTTAAAAAGATAGGTAGTCCTTTCCGTCCAAGGTTGTTTTGAAGAGATCGCTGCATAGCGATAAAACCGCCCATTGTACAATTAATTTAAGTTTTGTTTTTCTATTTTATTGTAATTCCTAGGTTAAGGTGTGTATATAAGTGTGTGTTAAGGTGTAATATATAAAGTATTTTCTATCTATCTATCTATGGTTGCAGGTCCAATAACAAGCAAATGAGACCATCTCAGAGCGATATATGCAGTGCAATGCCTCGCATAGCACGTTCTTAGTAGACATGCCTAGCTGATTACCTATTAAGACGTAATTATCTGATCTCATTTGAATAATGTATAGCGCTCTACATAGTATAATAATTATCATGACTGGTCTCTGGTCGGTCACTGTATAGACATGATAAAACTTGGCTATGGATCGCCTGAGGATCATAAAAGTTGTATTTTTTACTTAAAAGACTGAAGCCTCATGTCTGTTTCCCGATACGACCTCATTGGCCCACATCGTAATTGCCCCCATGACACACCCCATGACATTGCGTGTGCACAAGCTATGGCACTATGAATTCGCAGTCAGTTGAAAACAATCTGTAATAGACTGCAGTAAGATCGGATTTTGATCAAACTAACAAAATAGTAATTGTTCTAAAAACTTGAGAGGTGCGGGTTTAAATCTTTGAACCTTGCCGTTGGACTCATTGGGAGCTTGCATACCAACACATACAAAGACACCGATATGTCAGTGATTCTGACCAATACGTATTATATCAAGTTAATGTAACAAAAAAATTAAAATCCCTACTTACTGTACCAATTTTCATCAAGGCTATGAACCAGCCGCACATTGACGACAAAAAAAAATTGGTAAAATCGAAAGGTGCCAACTCGCGCGCACTTGCAAGTTTGACGCTCGCGAGTTGACGATCTCAATCATTCTATCATCTATCGTTTTTCGTCGAAGTCGGTTAAAAATAGACTCAGTTTGTCCAAGCCAGATTCAAATAAAAAAGATAAGATATAGATCATTTGAGTGTAACAAACATCGATAAACACATGAGTATCAAAAGAGCCAACAATTATTTAGTTTCTAATCATGGTTGGGAAAACATAAAAGTACTCACACTAGGTAATAAACCTGTCCTTCCAATGATATCAGAAAAATGTGTCTGTCGGTTATGACTCTAGCAGTCGTTAAGCCATGACGGAGGCCTTACGGCGGTCTATAAACTCCGTTAACAGAGTTGGTCACTAACTCATACGAGCTTGCTAGGAAAATGAGTATAAAATAGTTCAGTGATATTACCTGTACTGTGTTTGTGGCTAAGACCTCGTAAATCTTCATACGTAGAACCTGATTACACGGCCTTGTGGTAGATTGATGGCTTATTCGCGAGACATAGGTACATACGTAACTGTGAAAGTTGTGGCCTTGAGAAAAAAGTTTGTTTACTGCTGAAATTGCTTTTGGTGATGTCATTTTTAGCAAATCGAATGGTTGTTTTACGAGTCAGTAATAATTAGATAGGTACTTATTTTTGACAACAAGACCTTATGTGATAGTATTATAAGGTCAATATAACGAATTACTGCTGTGAAGTAGGACGGCTTCAGGCTTCACACGCATTTGGCGGCTGCAAGAGTGACCAAATTATTTTAAAAGTTTCGATTTTTTGGTCGACATTATTGTTCTCTTTTATACCTTTATACCCATATTTTGACTCATTTTTTTATAGTCACTAACATCATCATCATTCCCCTGCTCTTAACCCACGCTAGGTGAACGGACCGAACGTTCGTTCGTGCTCCTGCATACATCGCATTCACAAGCCTTACATACTTACTATCAGCTTGTTCCATTACTTTTATCATAAAAAAATAAAAAATTATATGGCATTCTCTTTTAGTCTTTATAGTCACTAACAATTCTTACAAAAAAGATACATTGTAATACCATACCTATAAAGTGAATATACATCAGACATTGTTAAGAAGAATTGCTTCAACATTTCTAAAGAAAGATATAACAGTCTCCTCACTTTGGGCGACTACTGTCTATATTACGTATTTGTGAGTGAAGAATTTTCTTTTTGACCTAAATGAGTTGATTGACCTATGCTTGGTAAGTTTTGACCAATAACCCATCATAACCCAAAGCTTTCACGTTCATAAAATGAAGGTAACTACGAAGTTACCTCAGAGGCAAAGTCGGTAACACCCTAAATACTCCGCCGCTGAGAAATTCAATCACTCGCCGTGAAAGCCTCCTTGAGAGGATCTTCTAATGGGGGAATTACTCACTGGGTCTTATACGTGCACTTTACGTTGGCGACTGATAGATGACCTTGGTTTTTCGAGTCGTTAGACGGTTTTTCTTGCTACATAAACAACACAATGGACTAATCAAATTGGTAGGTTTAATGTTCTGAACCACAGATGAGATTACTTGCTAAGTACATTGCTTGCTATAATCTTATAAATACTTTGGAGACGCTACAAACAAACATACCATCCATGTAACTAAAATTTTACCCTTTTACACCGTGTTTTGTCTTTTGAATTGACAAGCAGATTCAAATTCGATCGAAAGAGACACAACATGCGTAACAACTTAAATCGAGTTTAATCTCTATCGAGTACAGAGTTTTACTAAATATTTTGCCATCTACAGAACTTTTACATATAGTAGCGTTTACTTACTTCATAAGCGGGGAATTCACTAGACGGACATGCTCGCGGACATGTCCGTCTAGTGAATTCCTCGCTATATAGTAAAAACATGTACTAAGCTTGACTTGTTTATATAAGCAATCTTCCTATTAGTTCTATTGTCATTCGCCAAAGTATGATAAACAAGGCATAAATGCTTTGATAGGGTAAGCAATATCAGTCGATAGCAATATACCTACTTAGTGCAGAGGGGTGATCACGAACCAATCTGACAGTCGCCGCGTTACGTTCATTTAACGTATTCGAATCATATTGCGCGGCAACGCCCGCTCGACTGCGGAACGTTGTAGCGTCACCGCGCAGTGTATCTCGGATTCGTCAGCGTTTACGTTTACGATTAGGTATAACATTTATTCATGACCCAGGCACAAGATGTGTTTACGAAATTCAAAACCAATACCTACTTAACTGTAGCAACAAGTAATTAGCAAAATCCTATCTCACTAATATTATAAAGGTCAAAGTTTAGATGTTTGTGTTTCAATCACGCTGAAACTACTGGCCCGATTTGGATGAAACTTGGAATATATATAGTACGTAACCTGGTTTAACACATGGACTACTTTTTATCCCACAAAATCAACAGAAAGCTAGTGTATATTAGGCCCCGTGTCTAGCAGAATTAGTATTCCACAAAAATACTTTTTTTTTAAATACAATATAGGCAACCGTTTGTCTACAATCTCACCTGATGTTAAGCGATGGTGTGGTCAACGATGTAGCACGGTCACCTAGAAGATAGCTATTCTCTACTCTTGAAAAATTCCAAATTATAGTCATTCGGGAACACAGACGCCGGCAACGAGTCAACAAAAAATCTTCTTAGTTCTTGATCTAGTTTTTAAGACGAATCAAAAGATTTTTTGAGAAATCAATGAACCACTATACCCTCTTTACATTTTACTAAAAAACCTCCACCAGACTTTGCCTTTGAACCACCTAACCTCGTTCGAGAAACCTTCCTAACATACGTATAGTAGGTACTATTAGTTGGAGGGTAAAACTCACGTTGCAATCGCTCGAAGAATCGAACAGCTTTCCCATCCCACAATTAAATTAGTTAGATTCGATTTCAAACCGAAAGGATTATATTGGAGCACGTATTGAACGAACAAACTTCTTTGGTCCTTAAAGGAATGGTTCACAATATCTATAAGATAATGGTCATATCAAACAAGGTAGGTACATTTATTAAATATTTGTTTATGACTTCACGAAGTTGCTGTAACCCTTGGTATGGTCTTCTTTTTAGTCGGTTATCCATGGAATAGCCAACTAAAAAGTGATAGATAAATTTTCTGGAAACTAAAAGAAATTTGTTTTTTTTCTACATTTTTAGCGAAATTAATAATGTTTTAGGTATGGCGATGGTTATTGACATTTGCAACATAATCAGTAGCGATCCAAAACGAGGAGCTTGCATTTGATAGCTTATTTAGGTACCAGGGAGTTTAATTTTCTCAGTTCCAGCGAATACTGGTTTTAACTGGATTTTGTGCAGTTCAATAGTTCAGTAATTGCTTCGAGAATTTGCTTTGCGAAGATTAACTTTATTGAATTTAGAGTAACCTGTCTCAAAATATATTCTGAATTTTTAAAAATATTATTTAGCTGCTGATTTTTTATCAGTTAGTTAAAAGTAGGTACATCAGGTACCTAAATAAAATTCTGAAAACTTATAGACTTTTTTAGTATGTAATATCTCTACTAACGTAAACGTAACGTAAATTATCTAGGTCTAGGGTGCGAGCTCTTTACTCTTATGGTATTTTTTTTAAACTAAATCAATCAATAGTCTTTATTTTTCACAATTATCATCATCATCATCATCAGTATATATAAAACTCTTTTGAAGCTGACAGAGAATCAACACACAGCCTAAACAATAAGTCCCAGAGGTATGAAATTTGGAGGGTAGTATCCTTATATAGTGTAGGGGCGCACTAAGAAAGGAATTTTGAAAAGTCGCACTCTAAAGGGTCTAGAACGCGAGCAATGCCCCGGGCGACGGCTAGTGTATACTAAAACTTTTGCTGTAATCTTTTATATTTGGACCACACAGGACTTCGCAGAAAAAATAATCGAAATAAGAATAAAAAAAATCGCTTAGTTTTCTGTGTGTTTTCTGTGTGATATAAATACGAATCGAAGCAGTCTATTTCAATCAAACCCAGCCCTCGAGATGATATTTATTGCTCAGCTAAAGGCGGCGCTGCTAATTGAAACCGCGAACACCTTCCTCTCCACTGAGTTTGTACTGTGCCGCAAGGTACTGACTTACGACCTGTTTTGTTTCTATATTCTATAATGACGTGACGCTGGCAGAAATGTCCAACTCTGGACGATTGCCATTAAAAAAAAAAAAAAAAAAGTATCTTTATTCTACTAGTAATCGCTAGTAGCACTACATAGTATCATTTTTATGTCTCTGTTTGATTCTTGTTGAATTTCTTTCTTGTTGAGTTCATAAATAGAAGTAAGTGTATTATTTTAAGTAAAAACTGAGAAATATGATCGCCTCCTGGTCGATAAAGGTGCCAATGGCAAAATAAACGCATGAATTTCCATGAAAACGTGCCTATATCAATTTGAGTTAACACAAAATCTAAAACTAATCAAAAAAATGTTTTATCCAAGCGTCAAAACCGTAGAAAAATATTGCAACCCTTGTAAGGAAAAAGGTGTTTCTAAAATTTAAAAATAAGTACTACTCTGGATCTTCTACGACTTGTTAGTTGATATTTAGAGCCGAATCGCTAATGTTTTATAAGCGTCCACACTGCTGCCAACCTTTGCAAGTTTTATAGCTAATTCTGCGTCCAATAATCGTTCACCACGACTTTCGCGGCAAAGCACTTCCAGTAATTACTGCTGCAACAATTTACCGTGTGGCAGCCCCGTTGCAACCTCTTCGTCTTACAACCTTTGAGCTGGTTAGAATAAGGAGAGTAATTAAGATGATTAATGGATTGCAATATGTTTATAGGAAAGCGTATTCCGTATTTTATATACCACTTCTAGTCCAAATGCTTGTTTAAACATTGGGGGTACAAATAATTGATTTGTCTACGGCCATATGTATCGATTTATAAAACATACTTAAATTTTACTTATACTTTACTTATTTTAGTTTTATTAAGTAACAGATAACCAACCAATTTTTGTTTCATTATATTTTGTTTTCAAGTGTATCCGTGTTGTGTGGTTAAATAAAAAATAATTAATTAATTAATTCAACCTATTGTTGTTGCATAGAAAAACACCCTATTTTCCGTCAAAATAGAACAAAAATCGCTCAGCTATTCCAAAAGTAAATTGCTCCCATTGATTCGAGTCTAAACTCAATACTTCATACCCAAACCCGAATCACCCTTTCAAAGGATACTCAAATATGCAGCAGACGAGTGTCGGACCAATCACGTTTCGAATAGCCAACGGCTATGAACTTGTCGACCAATCATAGCTTGAACTGCTACAATCCTATTGGGAGAATTCGTATTTCTGTATTGCACACAGAACAAGCGGTACTCTGTTTCGTGGTATTTTAGCGTCATTTATTTCGTGGTTTTGTGAACGCGTCTGTTTTCAATTACTAGAAATTTCAACGCATGCTTTATGTCATGATATCAACCTTGATATTCAGTATAGGTCATGGGCGCAATGTAGCTGGCAAACACTGGATGAGAAGAGCCGAAGACAAGGCGCGTCTTGGGATAGACCTACTTCCAGCAGTGGATGGTATAGGTTGATGAAATACACTTACTTTCTAACCTACTTCAAAAAAGGAGATTCTCAATTCGGCTGTATTTTTTTTTTTTTTTTTTTCCTTGTATAATATTTGTTACCTCAGATCTCCATTTATGAACCGATTTGTATTTTATTTTTTTGACTACATACCTTCCCAATTTTACCAGAAAACTAATGTGTAGAAAATAGTCTTCTTCTTTTATTTATGGCCTATGTCTGTCAAAACGACAGGCAGAATTTTGCTCTATCTGTCAAAATGACAGGCAGAATTTTGCCAGTGTAAACCTTGCTAATTTTAACATATTTAGCATTCCCGCTCTAAACTTAAATTGTATACAATTTAGCCAATCAATGCAGCACCTCAGAAATGGTTGCACGAGTTGAATTTCGAACGATATCTTGCCAATATAATGCTGTGAATTTCTCGTCTAGGAGCGATAGAGCACGAATCTTATAAGCAGTTGAATATTTCACTAAGATTATATTGAGATCAAATCACATTGATTTGGGAAATTGAAACTTATACGGAGCATCATTTGATTTTCTTTGCTTGAAAAGTTTAACAATATTTGAATATATCAGTTTAAAAATACATTAACAGATGAAAAATATAGGAAAGGTTTTTGTATGAAGAATCATTTGCAATTTATAAAAAAATAAAATCCAGTCAAACTGAACGGCTAAGATAATAGGTACTAACAACTCCTATTAGTCCAATGACGGCTTACAAATGTATTACATACTCAAGTACAGTGTCAAATTGAGTAGTAATAGAGTTACACTGCGCGATAACACGGCAGCGCTCTGATATTTAGTCGTCATTACCACGCAGTGTATACGCTACTAACCGTGCCTTCTGAAACACGAAATTGCTGAAACTGCCACAATGGTGACCCCGTTGACCAAAGCTCACTAAACTCGCAATGTTCATTACCGGTTCGTTCATTATTTCATAGCAGGTAATCGGGGTCACCAGTGGCTGTGACGTCATCCTGTTTATGTCGGGTTCCGTTCACTTGATTAGTCTATCGATTATCCAACGGACGTAGGGAACACTTATTTGTGGAACTGATAAATAGTTAATTTATTTTTAGGTCACTTTAAAAAAACGTTCTGTAAGTCCTTCGGGGTAGGCAACGCATCGATAGCGCTCCTAGTATTGTCGGTGTTTCTAGGCGACGGTGACCGCTTACCATCAGGTGGGCGGTATGCCTGTTTGTCTACTACTTACATAAAAAAAAGTGTTTAGATTTTTATTTCGACAGGCGTCGCAGTTTAGTCGTCGGTTATAGCTCTGCCTTCCGTGTTGTGGGTCGTGGGTTCGATCCTCACTGAGAGCAAACGTTTGTGTGAAAAACATAGATGTTTGTTCTATGTTTTATAAGTACGAGTTACAAAAAAAAAATTAATATTCTATCACCAATCTAGTTCCCATAGTATAAGCTTTGCTAGTTTGAGGCTAGAGGGCGTTGTGTGAAATGTGCAAAAATATTTCTGGTTCCAAAATGTATTCCACCGGGTAAAATGACACTAGAGAATATCTACCGTGCCTTTTAGATGTCTGGACATGTGTGTTTCAATCACGCTGTAAGTGCTGGTCCAATTTGGATGAAGCTTGGAATATAAATAATTCGAAACTTGGATTATCACATACACTACTTTTTATTCCGGAAAATCAACAGGAAGTCGCGGTCGGAAGCTAGTTATGTACAGTTTTGGTATGAAGACGACACGAATTAGCAAGTAGGTCGCGTCAGCCCATATGTGGCAGTATAATTAATGAAAAGCATATAAACCTTGTTACAGACGGCTGACTAAACTGTTAAGTCTGCAGTCTGTTACGTGCTAGTATTTTAGTACAATGACAAGTTCAAGAACAAATTATTAGTCTAATGATAGTTTGGTGTAGGGCGTGTTAAGTATTTTAGTTAAAAGGAAAGATAAACTTTTAAGTTACGAATCAAAAGTTTCGTAAAACCAATACTTTGCTCTAGTCTGCTTTTAAGATCACTTTTACAGAGTTATGACTTAATTGCAAGGCCTTTAGAAAACTACTGAACAATGTAGACATTCATTAAATGAATTGTATTACTAAAAGTACAGTTAACATCATTAGTTAACAATTAAAGTTTCAAAACTGTTTTATTACTAAAAATTCGTTACGTTTTTCTCCCACTATGATTGATATATAAAAACTCTTAAAAAGTATCTTAAAATTAACACTAAAATGAAGAATAATTATTAATAACTAGCTGATACCCGCAACTTCGTTCGCGTCCCGTTAGATCCCGTTGATTTTCCGGGATAAAAAGTATCCTATGTTACTTCTAATACCTCCAAAAATATGTGTACCAACAAAGTTTCATGATGATCGGTTATGTAGTTTTCGCGTGAAAGCGTAACAAACAAACTTACATCACATTTATAATATTAGTATGATTATAATTTTAAAACCCCAAAAACGTGATCTACTTGTGATAGTGAGTGTATTTTTTTTATTAGTAGTATTTATTTATTTATTTTACAAGAAAATAATAGATAATTTATTAACAAGAGGGCCGTCGAGTAAGTTAGTCGGCTGTGTGTCTCAAGTTGAGCTCATAACTCTCCGCTGTTAACAGTTTATGCTGTGTAACGCGAAATATCAAGGTTATTGTCGGTATTAGGTTAGGTTACAATGATTATACACGGTGTTCTAAAACAACTCCTGAAAACTTTAGCAGGACAAAAACCCATCAAAATTAACAACTATTTCTATGGAACCAATAGTGAGTACACGAAAATAAAATGAGGGTTTCCATACATAATAATAATTGATAAGTTTAAAAATTGGAAACACCGACTTCAATTTGGTACGCCTTCATTATCAAATGTTGATGATGATGATGATGGTATTTCACATAGATTAATCTATTGATTGTAAACACCACACAAAAGCCGTTTACGCAATGTCGTGTACGTGGATCAGAAGTTTTTTCTAGTTATTCGAAGGTTATTACGCCACGGAACCAATTTAGATATTATTTTTATGAGACGAACCTGCAGGCTTCAGACAAAAAAAGAATTTTCCGAATCGCCAAAACAAAAAATACAACCAAATTGAGAACCTCCTCTTGAATCCTCCTATTTTGAAATCGGTAAAAAATAATAAGGAAAAACTGAATGTATGCATGGAGCAGCAATTTTTTTTTACGCTCATTCTTTTGTTTTTGTGAAACAAATGTTTCATTTTGATCAGTACTTACCTACAACGTCTGAAGTTTTTGGGCGTAGTTTTATCACATCCTGTATAAGCCCGTATAAGGGTAGAATGTACCCCCAACCCCTATAGGGGAAGTATGAAGGAAGACGTGTCGGTTAAGCAGAACGATAAAATTATGTAAGTCGTAATTTATCTCGTAAGTACCAATAACGGGTTAGGATTGATGTTTGGGATCACATAGTTTAAGATTAGATAGGTAGTTGATAAGGTTACATACAAATTATACACCCATCATAGTTCCTCTAGCCATTTGATATTCTAAAATCACTTGATATTCAAAATTCTTTCAGAGCGTCTAGTCGAAGCGACGCTTGACCCGAGGGCTGGTGATTATCTGAGCCAGCGTATCAGCATTGCTATTCAGCGCGGCAATGCAGCCAGTGTCTTGGGCACGCTTCGGATTGGTACTGATTTGGACCAGTTGAGCTATCCATAAATCGTTTGCAACGGTTTGTAGATAGCTCAAATATTTCATGTGTGTTTTGTAAATATTGTGAACATTGTAAATACATATTATTAGTTGTAATTTTCTTTGTGAATAAATTAAATAAAAACATGTACCCGTATATATTCTTGTTACTTTGACCGGATGACTCTCTAAGTTGCTGGACGTAGCCCAACCTACCCGCATACATCAATCGCAATCCGAGTGATGGCGCACACAATGAGGTTTTGTTCGAACTGACGCTTTCTTTGTTTTACGGGAGCCTGAAATATTTGAATAGATAAAGTATTTTGATTTGTTTTAGAATACTTACTTTACTTACATACTTATACCGATTTAATAAAATAAAATAAATAATAATTGATGTTATAATGAGTAAAAATTAAATATTTTATCAAAATCAATAAAACTAGACGTTTTATTTTCAATCTTAAAATAATTATCTTGCAATAATCTGCTTGAATCTTTTAAATATATAAAACTCTTTTGAAGCTGACTGAGAATCAACGCACAGCCTAAACTATACTAGAACTAGAGGTGTGAAATTTGGAGGGTAGTATCCTTATATAGTGTAGGGGTTCACTAAGAAAGGAATTTTGAAAAGTCGCTCCCTAAAGGGTCTAGAACGCGAGCAACGCCGCGGGCGACGTCTAGTCTAGCAATAATCTGCTTGAATTTAAATATAAAAATACTTTCAAAAGGAAACAAAAGAATAGATAAAAGCAACAACCTTTAGAACACAGATATCTAGCAAATCTCACTGCACCATTCTTCCAAGACACTCCAAAAGATGTAGTACAATGAAGATGGCTAAACCCGGATTCTACAGGATTATAAAAGGAGAATCCCGATTTCCACCTACCCACTTAATTTTCTCGACCCCAGACAGGCTTAGTTTACACAGAAACCAGGTTACCACTGTGCTCTTGACAGTACAATAGCGCACGACTTTGTAATTACAAATTATAGTAACTTGCGCTGTGATGTGTTCCAATGCTTATGCCCAGTTTCCACCAAAACAGAGAGGAGAGGAGACGAGAGATGTGCTGCAAAGCTGGCTGGATATTTCCACCAAAGAGCTTTGTGTAGCAGAGATGTGGGCTGTGTGTGACAGATCGAAACCAGTCAGTCAGCTATGGTTCTTCTTGACTACCTAGGCGTATTAGCATTTAAAAATTCCGCTTCAAGCCGGTGTTTTGCAGCCTTGTTTCTATGCAAAGATGTCTTCAAACCTTCCATTTATTCTGTGGCCTCTCCGCTTAGTTCCTGCTACATTTTTAGGTAAACAACATCGTTCAAGTATTTTAACATCAATTAGAACTTTGTCGTAATTTACGATGTGATCTCGGGTGAGTTGTCTATTTATAAACGAAGGGTTTTCTGAATCATTGCGTTTTGTAAATTGGCTGTAAGAAGGACTCTCTTGGACTCCTTCACGGGGTTGTACTTCAAAATGTCTAATTGTCAAGATCATATTTTGTCAACCGCTGGAGGGTTAATGTACACAAATGAATTTATACCTTACCTCACAGTAATAATGACCTAAATCTATCCACGCAGGATAATACCGCGTCAGAACAATACGTCCAGAACAATAGGCTCAGTTTGGAATGGTGTATTCGTTCTCGAATGTCTTAGAAGCGCGTATTCGCGTCGCTGCGGAAATATGCAAATATTGAGAGCTTGTGCTTAGAGAGGAAATAACTACTAGCGCTAAATACAAGTCACAGTTGACATTTTATGTGACAATGTTACTTGTTAATACTTGATACAGAGTTGATTATTCAATAACAGCATCGAGACCAGCGCGCTCGTCACTGTATATTTTTTTGTTTATGCAGCACAATCAAATAATGGCATTTATAGACCCTCTCCGAACTCATTCCAAAGATTTGTCGTGTTCACACACTCAGCATGTGAGTACTGATAGCGTTCATACAATTACACTCTGCATAGCGATAAGACCGCCCATTGTACAATTAATTTAAGTTTTGTTTTTTATTTTCTTGTAATCCCTAGGTTAAGGTGTGCAAAAAAGTATTTTCTATCTTCTATCTATCTACACTCTACCTTTAGTTTTCTCCCTCCAAGTACGTACCCCTAATGGTTGAGCAAACACTCTTGACTCCTGAAAATAAAACGATGGTAAAAGCAATGAGAAATATTTTATTCGTAAAAATGTCGAAAGAGGAGTTTTAAGAGGTAAGAATGTTATTGAAGTGTTTTATCACGATATTTTATTTAATATACCAACTAACAAAGACATAGGAAAATACTTTAATATTACGTTATTTATTCGAAGACTCATAATTATATTTTTTCATCACGGTTTCCAGGGTTCCGTTTTCAAAGTGCAATCGTTCGAGTTTGTTCAGCGAAACTGAACTCTGTTACTAAGTATATACCTACCATATCTATCTGGCAAATCACGTGTCTACAAACAAATGCCTGTGTGATGATATCATGTAACCTGCTATAGTATATCTTGTATTGCGTCTTCCATTAGTATATATAACTAATGATTTCTTCACCTATTTGTTGGTCAGACCGCGGGTTCACTCATTGTGTTGCACGTATGTATTATTTCCACGCCATCAGCAGGATCAAAAACCCATTACTTACCTTTACAAAACTCTGTCAATCCATGTCAAATGAGGCTGTTCTAAAAAAACACCATTATGGTAATCCTACCCTACCTGTACTAACAGTACATTCGACTCTAGTCCTTGCGTTATTGCGATACGGTGTAATGTTCTGGGGTGCTGTCCCAATTTACATGCAAAGCCGACTTTAGGGATATATGAACGGGGTTCAAAGCATGGATATTAACTTCAACGGGATTTTGTTGGAAAATTTTAATTTGCGCATGACTTGCATGTGTGCGTGCTCTATGTGTGTGCGTAACACGTTTAATTAGAGGAGTTATTGTCGTTTGTAGGGTCTTTAATGGATTTAATGAAGGTAGCTGGGATTTGGGCTAGGCTCCTCATTAGATGAATGATAAATTTTTATCTGGGGGTTTACACTCTATAATATGAATCCTCTCTTGCATATTAGGTATGTGTTTTATATAAGAATGTAGTGTCTTATTTTAGAAAGGACATGGATGTGGATGGATGTGGAAGTAGAGGTAGGCCAAAGAAAAGATGGATGGAATGTGTGAAAAAAGATATGAGTAAGAAAGGAGTGAACACCGAGATGACGGCTGATAGAGGAGGGAAAGTCGAAGACATGTTGTACCGACCCCGCTTAGCGTGGGACAAGTTAGGAAGATGATGAAGATGAGTGTCTTATTTTAAAATATATAAATCATAGTACAGAAACCAAACTGAATACTTTTAATTAAGTTCCCAAAACCATCATCCAGCTTGACAAAGACTGGCACCTAATACGTACTACAACTATATAGAATTTGTGACACCCGCATGCATGTAAAAAGGCGGGTTTGAACATGGTTAATCGTCTGCATTGATGAACTGAAGGTGTTACATTGTCCTAGATAACAGAGGCAATGGTGCATGTCATTGAATTTTCGGTCCCTCGGTAATCTTTTGATAAGAGAACCGGGCCTCTTTCTTGGAAAATAAATGATATTCCATCTAGTTATATAAAAAGTGTGATTAGTTCAATCTTGCTTGTGTAGCTGTGTGTAACTAAAATAGGTTAGATTTATTTACATAGAAAATTACAATAATAATAAATAAATAAATAATTCTCGGACAAATCACACAATGCTTTCTAGTCCCAAACTAAGCAAAGCTTGTACTATGTGCAGTATTCATAATAAATAGACGGAAGGTTGGTTGGTTAGTAGATTTGACTCTAATATGGGATTCTTAGCTACCTTATAGTCTATGTATGCATATACTTATATATAAGGGGCCTATAGGTACAAAAAAAAAAATTAGTGAGGACCACAACAATTTTTTTTTAAATTTTTAAATACTTAGCTATCATACGTTTTTTTATATTTTTTTATTATGAAGAATGTAATATTTTCAAACACCTGTTATATTTCACAAACTATCTCGAGTTATCATCGAATAACTTACAAGTTTGCGTGCTCTAAACAAATGTGAGCTATTAGCGCTTAACGATGTAATTTTCTGTTAGCGAGCCTATCCTGTATGGGTTAAGCTTTGAGCGATAATACCGCTCATTTGCGTGTGTTTTCCATATTAATAATAACTGGTCAAAAGTCGGAGTCAAAGTTTAAATAGGTTGTTTAGAAGTGGTTTTCAAAACTTGCTCAAAATTTATTTCGAATATTTTTATCAGCGCATTTTTTGCAATGATACAAAACTTGGGATTTAGTCGTTCTAGCAAAATGTTAGTTTCTTAAAGTTAATAGCAAAGTAGACGTTTCCAACAAAAAACTATTTATCTATCTATTCAGCCCTTATGCGCCCTCTGCCGGGTATTGGCCTCCTCTTTAGTACGCCAGTCTCTTCGCCCTGCGCGAGTCTTCTACACCGCTGTCAAGAACAATAGACAAAAATTATTTCTTCCCAGTCTTTCGTTCTAAATGGCCAGAGTATTATAAGTCCAAGATATTTTGCGCCAAGAAATATAAAGTTCAAAACTTAGACCAGAAGCTGAATGAATAAAATTAATGTTTGCAAAAGGCCGGATCAGGGTAAGTGCGGGTTCGCGAACAATCAACAAAATAATTTATTTTGCTCTTGTTAAAGATTAATTGCTCAGTGAAAGGAAAACAAAGCTTTACTACCCCTAAACAAAGGAAATTAGCAGTATCAGTAGCAGACATTGAATCTGCTAGTGAAGAAAATAGAGTAGCAGTAGAGTAGTAGAAAGCTTTTTGTGAAAGAGCTGGTCCGGGAAGTACTACCACCGTACCTATTTCTGCAGCCAAGCAGTGATGCTCGCATTGTTGTGTTTCGGTTTGAAGGGTGCTATTACAGGCACATAAGACTTTTAACACCTTTATGTCTCAGAGTGATGGGCGCAGTGTAACACATCACAGGGCATGTGCTCAGTGCATCTTAATAGATCTTGCTCTATGAACTTTGCCAACTTATTAAATACCTATTGATTAAATATTTATGTTCTCATGTTGTAATTTGACATACCTATTATCTTACTTCAGTTAAAAATCAGGGTATAAATGTACTTACCTTATCTGACAAGTTCATTACTGGAGTTGGCTCCTGGTTGGCTGATTTAGTTATTAAATTAGAAGTACTTACTCAGAATTTAATCATTTTTCTTTTTGTACCAATTTACTTAACAGTATTCTAAGAAATAAAACTTCAGATTATAATTTTAATTTTCTTTTATTAAAATTTGTAGGTTGTTCCAATTAATTTAAATACTTATTATTAAGTCTACGTACAGACTTTAGGTATCTAAGTACATACACTAACATGTTTTACAAAATTAGTGCGAATGGACAAAACAAAATACGAAATGATTAATAAAATTAGGTCTAGTGATTCAAGTAATGATAATAATGTAAAAATTGAATGAAGTAAATAATTGTATTGATTTTTACGAAAGTTTTAAACGGGTAGTCACAGGTAACCGAACATCATTATATATAAATAATTTATTCGTTGGTTCTCGTCTACATTTTACATTTTGACATCAATTGAAAGTTTATTTAATAGAGCTTAGGATGTGCTCAGTGAGCCAATACACAGTTAAAGACAGTGATTACTTAACATCAGGCGCCATCGGCTTGTGCCATCAGTTACTGGTAAAAAACAGCAGTTAAAATAATCTGTTACCAGTGCTGTGGTCCTACTAGAACCGATGCTTGCGTACTTTTAAAATATAAGGACAGATATGGCGTCAACACCATCGGGTATACTGGAACATTGCTGTTAACAACCCAAAGTCTTTCATCATTTCCCAAAGTTCCTTACTATAAGGAGTTGGGCTGGTTGGGGTGAGGTCAGCAGGGGGACAATGTACAACACACCGGGAAGTACAGCGGGAAGTCAATGCAGATGTCATTCCTCCACAACGATTTAGAATTAGAATTAGATGGCGTCAAAACAGCTGAAATCATTCAGTTATCACCGGATCACCGATAACCGGTAAATTATCACCGATAACCGGATAAAAATCTTTACCACCTAAAAACTCGGTCTTATTGAATGCAATCTCACGATGTCAGTTGTCGAACGTTCCTCAGTATAAAGTCCTTGCACTAAGTCGATTGCTAGTGCAAACAGTGGAACGGAACGCTCAATGCCAAATGTTTGCTCTAGCCAATACTCTCTATTTGTATTCACGCTGAGGCATTACTCTATTGACTAGTTCAATCTATTATTTAGATCATAATTTTAGTAAAAACGTACGGAGGTTAAAGGGAGCGATGGTTTTCAAACAGTTTTGAGACATAAAGCTGTTTAAAACTGTGTTTAATTAACGCAAGCACGTGCGGAAGTTTCAATTAATCAGAGGAATGTACATGAATAAACCGAAGTTCACCGTAGAAGCTAATTTTGAAACTTTTGATAACTTTCAAAAATTATTCCAATTGAACTGAAGTCAATCGAATAAAAACCTCAAATTATAAAATTAAATAACAGTTAAGGAACAAGGAAACAAGTACGATTCCAATAAAACCTTAAAATGTGAACCTACTCTGTAGCGATCGGTAACCACCAAAGGAAAAGTTGCTTGAATCGAAATAACTCTACTTTCAAAGTTGTTTTGAGGTAAAACTTCAAGCTAATAAAACAAATTTTAAAACCACGGTCACTGCCTGACTTTTTATGATTCAAATTGTACCGTATTTATAAGAACATAGGTAAGAGTGTTCAATGCAACGTAAAATGTTATTAACCCTAAATATGCATATTTGCTAAATGTTACTTCTTGTGAAGAAAACATGGCTGCTAATCTTTAGCGGCGGCAGAATGTCAACACAACTAGGGGAGGGAAACAAAAGAAAATCACAAACTGAAAATCTACCTGCTTTTTAAAGTATACGTCATTTCCCCAATGACGTTTAGCAAGAAGGTTCAATAATTAAAAAAAATAACTTAAAAGGAGTCAGTCATGGTTTTTGATTGAAATATCAATGAATTTAACAACCTGTTATACCGTTAATATTTACATATTTACAAACACTATTGGTCCATCTATTTTAGAAATTAATATTAACGCTGAATTTGAACTAAAGAAACAAATACCGCAAAATGAAAATTAGCTGCTCCATATAAAATCCACCAATTAATGCAAATGGAACAGCCAATTTTTTTTCTCGCTCACTCTTGTTTCCTAAACAGTACCTCTATCACAAACATATCTGACAGTCGCCGCGTCAATGAATTCGAGTTATATTGCGCGTCAATGCCAGCTCGACTGCCGACCGTTGTAGTGTCACCGCGCAGTGTATCTCGGATACACTAGCGTTACGATACGTTTGCGATTGTCGTGATCAAGACACAGTTGATAATAATGATTTATTAATTTTTGTTGAATTCAAACACTTCATACTAAGTGACATCAGAACATCTTAAGTGCCAGTTTTTGAAAAGCTGTCACTTAGTTTCGAAATTGTTTGTTCCAAGGTAAAATCACTTTTGATATAAAACTTCTGAATATCATACGCTTTGTCTCAGCTGCGAGTTGTTTTAATGATTTTAAGTAATTTTCTTGGTCTCCCAGGTTCGTAATAATAGGTACTCATATTATGGTGAAGAAAGCATAACATAGAAAGTGTTAAAAAAGTGAAAATCACTTATTTTGTTACTTTTCACTTTTTTTGTAACTGATTTAAAAAAAATGTCTAGTTTTTATGTAGATATAATAAAAGACACGTTTGTTTTGTTTCTTTAGTCCCAATACAATGTAACACATAATTTATTTTAATAAAAAATTCAAAATCATTATTGCTTTTTTTATTAGAAATACATAATAACGGCGGCATAATTGGTGTTATTTAGTTGTCTAATGTAAAAATGTACATACGTTTATAATTCCAATAAATATGTATTCAGACTCCTACTGACAGCATGGCTAGAGAACAAATTATTAGATCAGTTAGCCATGCTGTTAATATAGGTGAAGAAACTCCATGGCTGTGTTGTTCCTTTCTGCCAAAAAGTGACATAACTGACAATTTTTATAAAACAAATTGTCCTTTGTATAACATCTACTAAAATTTAAAAATAATTTAAACATTTTATACAAATTAATATAACTATTGTATTTGTTTTATTTAATTTTTTCTACGCAGTTTCCTAACGTTATTTAATAAAACACTAATGAGATTATAATTTTAGTTAGGATGGATATGCGGCTGAGCTGCTTCGTATTTACATTTTAACTATTATTTACATAATTTTACAAAGTATTTCATTTACATGAACGTCAACTTTCTCTTATAAGATATGGTAATTTTTCCTAACTGTCATTTTAACTACTTACCGCTTAACATTCCATAATTACACTTATCAACTCCATAGTTTTAAATGTTTCATTACTTAGTTCGGAAAAACGGAACACTTACATTATTATCACTTAGATTGTCACTTGATGAGTGTCTCACTTATAGAGTTTTCCATCTCACTGGGTTTTGCCTCTCACTTATTGCTATTTCACTGAGAATTTCACTGCAGTCATTTACAATACAAAAAACTTTGTCAACCTTCTCAAATATGATCACTATAAAGTTCAACGCACCACACGGTTTTACCACTGAGTAAAAATAAGCAAGCTATAGAGAACCAACTCAAAGTCAATCTTTTTACTTCTACAAAGATGCTTTCAATTAGCCTTTCTCTTTGGCCGAAGTAGTTTATTTCATACGTTGCTTATTAGTGGTCTGTTGGTTTCACTCGCGTGTCAAAGTTACTAGCTTTAAATATAGTCCGTGACACAGTATCTGAGAAGGTCCGGCTCGAGTCACACGATCTCGTCCTGGTGCGCCACGTCACTGCAACTGCCGGCCCGTTGCAGTCAGGCCCTCTGACGTCACACACGCAACTCCTCCATAGTCACATTCGACTTGGCGTTCAGTTGTGTGTTCTTCTTTGTTAGCGTGTTTGTGTTGATCATTTGCATCTGATGCGCAGAGAGCAGTGGCTGATTCTCTTGCAGCTGACCACTAGCTAATGTATTTATATTCGACTTCCCGATTTTGGGTGGTGGTGGTGCTCTGGGAAGAGTTGCCATCCCAGACACGTTGTTACCAGGCAAGTCAGCAAACTCAGGCGGAGGTAGCTGATGGTGAGAATGTGTGTGATGATGACCCAAGATCGTAGCGGGATCGTTTTTCAGACTAGTCTGATACGTCAACGCTCCTTCTAGATCTCCACAGATGTTGTTTGGCATCTGCCCGTTTTCTACTCTCTTCTTCAAATGTGTGCCGTTGTTGTGGCCATCTTGGCCGTTCATCCTCGTCTTATCTCTCTGGTAGTATACCCCAGCAAATATAAGGACATTGAGGATGAGTAGGGAGCAACCGATAGCAATCGTGACGCTTAAAGCAGTAGAATAAGCGGCAAAACCATCTTCTGGTGCACTTGTAGTGGTCACACCTGTTTTGTGAACATCAGCTGCTGTGCTTTGTGTAACTGTATTGATTCCTACTATATTGAAATTCAGAGGAGATGTAATATTTAGCACACTTAATACTGGTATCTTTGTTGCCACTCCAGTGTCAGTGATTATCATATCGGTAGTTTTTCTGAATGGTGGGCTATAGGTTTTTAATGTGGGTTGGATGGAGGTGTTGTCTTCGTTTTCGAGCTGATGGTGGGAGGATGGTACATCCTCACCACCTGGACGATGCAGGTCTGGCACTAAGTTAAGCCAGAATGATAACCTGTATAAGAAAACCATACGTACATAGAAAGCTTGACACATTTTATTAGTTAGATGTTAAATATACCAGAACTTTGGTTATTGTTTAAAAGAATCAACTATTTTGCAAATAGAGCTTTTGACTACAACCACACATGTTAGTATAATATGGCAGTTTTCTTACAAACGATTCTGAATGAAGACGACGATTTCACTTCACTCACCGATGTGCTCTGTAGTGGTTCTTCAGCTTTGATTTGGTATCTATGTTGAGGTACTTCTTGTGCACCGCCTCGTACGCCGTCCACTCGATGTTCTTCATCCTTACCCTTTCTTGCCGTCCAGCTCGGATTGGATCACTTTCTTGAGCCTCATTTGGATTACTAAGAGAATAAATATTTTGTAAACCATTTGTCATCTTCATGTCCATTTTATCAATTTCAGATTATTAGATATACTCACCCAGTCTTAGCAAAGTTGCCCCAGTACAGCATGACGGATTCAGAGAGAGCTATCTCGGCTTTTGTGTAGTTTCGTGGGAAGTGCGCCAGGCCTCCCACCAAAGGCGCCCCGAAAATGTAGGGCAACTCTTCGCCGTGGATACAGCCTTGCCTCTGTTGGGATATTAAATTTTCTTTTAGAAATGGTATTAAAACACATTTTGTTTTAAACATTAAATTATAAAAATATTCCAGAATGTCACCAGGTTACAGTAAAAGTGTTACCAAAAGTAACAGAAAAAGTGTCGAAACAAACTGTTTATTCCATCACAGATATCCCTCCACAGCTGTTTACACTACTTACAAAACTTTTCCCATTTCATACTCCGTAAAAGTACTACAATATTTACACAATACGATTTTCTTGCATCCCGTATAGTTGGCCTTGGTTTGGTTATATGGTTAGGCACATAACTAAAATCAAAGTAAATGCACGGCTAAAACTGAATTGTGAATAAACGGCAAATGAAATTGGAATATTCAGTTGTAAAGTTCAGAGAAGCGGAAGTTTGGAAGGTACACGAACAAAGCCACGAGCGTTTCACTTGTATAAATGTATCTAAAGTAATACCTATTGAATTGCTTCAACGTTATTGAGTTCAATCAGAATGTGGGTGAAAACTTTTGAAATTGTGTGTAATTAATTAAAATTTTAACTAACGAATCAATTAACATTTTAACCTTTCAATTTGATTTCGATATTTAAATATTAAAAGCAAATACGAATTTGTCATTACTCGTGTTTGTTTTATTTTGTTTTATTAAATTAACTTTCGTTCAAACAAACGTTGAAATGAAAATTGATTTAATAAATCCTTTTAACTGAATCAAAATAAAAGTAAATAATTTAATTGTATTTGATGCCTTTATTTATAGAATATTTAAAACAAACAATTCCAGACAAAACAGAAACTTTAGGCAGGGTTTTAGTTTACTCAAATAAACACTAGCTACATAGATTTAACTTTTACCTAAATAGTACGAGCAACTCAAATCAAATAATAGTCAAACGAGCAAAATAATCAAACAATGAATACGAGTAGGTAGATAATAATTATATTTGTTTCTGTTTCGTTGATTGATATCCTATTTATAGATAAACTAAAATAAATAAAAAGAACAGGAAAGATTACGAGGAAAGTGTTAGATTAGATGTGGATGGACGTAGAAGTAGAGGTAGGCCAAAGAAAAGATGGATGGAATGTGTGCAAGGACTTATAAGTAAGAAAAGAGTGAACATCGAGATGACGACTGATACATGAGAGTGGTAGACGAAAAAAAAGAAAAATTAAGTTCGTATAGTTAGTGGTCAACTCTTGTGACGGAGTTTTTAGGTCGCTTTATTGCCTCCGTCGTGGCTTAACGGCTGCTAGAGTCGGGGCCGACAGTTTAACGTGCTCTCCGAAGCACGGAAGCACTCAGATGTAAATGCCACTAACAGTCACTCAGAGAAGATTCTAGCAAGGTACGTCACGAGCGATTCAAACTAAATGAAAGATGATTAAAATAAAATAAAAAATCTTGCCGTAAGAAAAGTGTAGCGTATTCATTTCACAGCAGCTAGATACTTCATCACTTAGAATAGCTTTTATTACTTTTTACGTGTTAGATAATAAATTTAAAACCGCTCCCCCACGCCACTTTACGCGATGAAAAATCACCTTACGACCCACTAAAACTTAAAACCTGAACTACATACTAAAACTCTAAACTATAAACTTCACGCCGATAAGTTTCCGACGCCGTTGCAATTTATTAGATGGTTTGGTTCTAAAGGCGCTCGCACACTGGCACTAACAGGCCAAGACTAAGAGGCCGCTGTATGGTCTAATTTGTTTTAAGTTTATAAGTACACTACCTGTCACCCGCGGCTTTGCTCGCTTGGAAGCAGCATACGCACCATATGGTTAAAATCCTTGATCCTAATTTTAAACCCTTTAGGGTGCGACTTTTCAAAATTCGTTTCTTATTGCACCCCTACACTATGTAAGGATACTACCTTTCAAATTTCATACCTCTAGGGCTTAAAGTTTACGCTGTGCGTTGATTGTCAGTCAGCTTCAAAAGAGTTTTGTATATTTAGATATTATTTAGTATTTTATAACGACATTTGAATGCTGCCTATAGAATTTTGATCAATCTTCATTGTTTTAAAAATTGAACACTGCCTCATAATCTGTTAGGGTTAGTCTGATTAATTAAGAAAGCATTTAATTTGTCGGACAAATATCATAAATTTTTGCAAGAGATTTGCAATAGCGAGTTTGAGATCTCCCCCAAAAATGTCTAAATATCGATATTTATAACTTTCTTGAAAGCATTCTGATAACAAACTCATGTTTAATCGAAGCTACACAAAATACTCGTACTAGATCAAGTAACTAGAAACCACTTATCAGATCAGCAAGCGCACATCGTAATTATCGACCAATTCCCTCAGAACTACAAACGCCTTCATCCACTTTGGTACGACGTGTCTCAGTCACTAGTCTTAATAACCGTCCAATTAGCTTAGACCTCCTACTACCTCCTTGCACTTTGAAATAAAGTGCTTCAGTGAATTGGTCGTTTGTAACCTGTGTGATATCTTTTGTGTAGGTATTTTACGGAATCACTGACCAAAAATTCGTTGAACTTCACTAATATACAAGTGGTTACTGTAACAATCGGAGTATTATCCCACTAATATTATAAACTAGCTTCCGCCCGCGACTTCGTTTGCGTCCTGTTGATTTTCCGAGATTAAAGTAGCCTAGCCTAATAAAAGTCACCTAGCCTATGTGTTAATCCAAATCGTGGACAATATTAGATTCCAAGTTTCATCGAAATCGGATCAGTAGTTTTGGATTAAACTTGGAATATATATTTTTCGTAACCTAGATTAACACATAGGCCACTTTTTATCTCGGAAAATCAACGGCCTTTGAATAAAACATTGTATAAACATTCAAATACATTGTAATTACAATACTATTTTCCATGATATATACCGAACTACTGATCGACGATATAAATACCAACACCACGGAATAAATCCAACCTGTTTTACCTATTCATGGAGTGTACAGCGATTTTAATTTGGATATGTCGCCAGCGGTATTTACCCGCTCAGCGCCGGCACCATACAAAGCGCTTTGCTAATGAGTTCTAGATTATTCCTATTGAAGAACTTCGGCAATGCCTTTAATTTCTAGCGAAGTTTGCTAGTTGGACTTCTAAGGGGAGTTTCGCCGAGAGATTCTTTTGAGAGAGGTGAAGTTTGGTACTTACCTTATTTTGCAATAGCGTAGAAGCAACAGTCAAGAAGCTTTGGAAACTATCTTAATCTAGGCTCACTGGAGTGTGTCAGTTGAGCTTTGAACAACGGTTGACGCAATGGCAGTGTGTACTGTTTACACCTACCTATACTTACGGGTTATTCCCATCGAGCCCACCGGCTGGCCAACTCGTGGGGCCGATGGGAAAAAAAATCCATACGAGCCCACTATGCAAATGAGTGGGCTCGATGGGATTTCTTTTTCCCATCTGGCCCACCAGTGGGCTCGATGGGAAAATGACAACCTTGGTCCGCTACGTACAGTAGTTCAGATTATGTAATATATTTTTGCCTAAGAAAAATGTATGGCCATGACATTCGACGATAAGTCACGTGACTACAACCTCATACATTCTTGACCCATTTCATTCTCTAGCAACTGCAGAATTACTTGCTTAGAGCTGTTATTTTTTTGAAGCACGAACATCTGAATTTAAGGTATATTGTGAAGTACTCACCTGAGGATAGTCCCCGTACTTAGTCTGGTAGTCAAACACGTAAAGGTAGGAGTTCCTCCTCAAAGCAGAATGCGTGTCTGCTGTGAGAACCATTGGCGCCACCACCTGGGCGTCACTGAGGGCTTCCAGAGTCTCGTCCCTGAGATAAATAACAAAATAAATCTATCAGCTTCATACAGAAGTACACATGCCAAGATCGCTGGCAATAGCTCTCAGAATCGGCATGCTTAAGTGGCAATGGGCAAGCCATATAGTTTGCAGAACTGACTACTGAGCTAGGGAAAAAAGACTATGGAATGGTGACTGGAAGGCGTCGTTCTTATTTTTGCTCTACTTTTTAATTTTTTTCCCGATAGTAGATGGGCTAACACCATTGTGAAGATTTGGAGAAGTGCGTAGAGAAGCCAAGTTTTCTTGAAAGTTGTGGCCAGGTAGGTAATGAAGATGGTGGTGCTAATGGCATAGGTTTTTTGTATCCTTAAAAACATCTGCAAAAGTGTAAATGCTGTACAGGTTTTTTATTTAGTGATACAGAGCGAATGGAACCAGCACACAGTATCACAAAGTTTGGGGTCAGTAAAGTTTCAAGAGCCCTGCTTAGTCAGACTTTGGTAGGATCTTCTTTCAATTACAACTTTCTAAGTACACAAACTTTCATGACAGCAGAAAGGATTATTATTTCCTCTAAACAAACCAAACTCGAAGCCTGGTACAATTGGAGACTTGATGCTTTTCTTCACAGTTTCAGAAGCCTACTCTAATTTTGCGTCAATTGAAAGTTCTCAAAGAAAATGGTGACCATGAACCACGCAATTAGGCGTTACAACGATGTTGTATCTGTCTGGTTACTATTACGCTGCAGTGTGTTGGAGTTAGTGGACCGTTGGTGGAAAACGAATTGTAACCATATGGAAGCGTTCTGGTCGTGAAATGTTATCTAATTCTGCCTCTTTCCAATGGATTGGCAACTCTTTGGAAGTCGCGATACGCAAAGATATTTGGAGTATGTTTAACCTGGAAACCTTTTAGTAAGCTTATACGTTTAGCATTGGACTTCAACGTTGCATTAAAACGAGCTTAACGGTGAAGGAAAACATTGTGAGGAAATCAGCGGCTTAGTCAGCTTTGCACGTATTGACGATGTCTTTCCTGTGGATATGGCTGACTAAGCTGAGAGGATGGTATACGTGCTGGGCAAGCCTACTCCTAAACATTGTCCCAGACACCACAGTGTCCCGTTATGTGTGGGTATATATTTCCTCCTGACGCTGCATAAATCATCTTCAATAGATGTAAAGGGCCTATTTGTTGTTGTTGGACTTCAAGAGGAATTTCTCACCTAATATTGATTGGATGTTGCACTGGCCGTTCCCAATCTGTATACTCATTGATGATTGTGGCCAAGATCTCCGAGAGGTGGTAGCTATACGTGTTCCTGACGAAGGACTTGAGGATCTTCGACCGGCGGTCTGCCTCGATGCCGTACTGGACGTCATCTCCGCTGAACGCGAAGTATGCTTCAGCTTTTGTGACGCCTAACATTATGTCGTACCTGGTGGAATAAGCCGCAAGTTAATTTCACTGAATTACTTGGAGGTAGTAACACTCGAAATCTATAACCATGTAAACTTTTGGGTGGCTTATAAGTTTCCTAGATTATGAAAAATTTAAAAAAGGTTAATTATAAACTTCAAAAGAAAGCTTCAAACTAGGTTAAATAATTATTATGTTGCGGGACAAAACGGCCTATTTTGTTCCTGTTATGCTTTAAAGTTAAAACTATACTGCGATCTTCACACTAGGCCAGCCTGTACCGTGAAGAACAGATTTACTTATTATTCGGTTGTCTGGAAGAAATTTCATGTGTGCGATAATACAATTTATAGGGCTAATATTTACTGTTGCGTGCTAGCTGTTGCTCTTATGTTAAGTGAATAATTTTAATTTTTAGTTCGCATTAATTATAAGTTTAAAAACTTGCAAAAACCAACCGATTTCAAGTTATTGAGCTTATTCTATTGATCATAAACACCATTGAAAGGTCACAGGAAAGCAAAATACGCAGTGTCGTGTACATGGATGACGTGTTTTTTCCCGTCAGAACCGATTTTGATAAACATTTTATGGGACCAATCTAGAAGTATTTCAGATAAAAAAATAATTTTTCAAATCGGTTCATAAATGACGGAGTTATAAGGTACCAAACATTAAAAAACCAACCGAATTGAGAACCTTCTTCTTTTTTGAAGTGGTTTAAGAAATAATTTATTTATTAACAAAAATAGAACTTACTTTGTAAGCTGTGCAACAGCGCTCTTCCTCATCAGCACAGCATTGATGATATTGATGGCGTTCTGCCCCTGCCTGCCGAGCGGCGCCCGCGGCATGTTCTGTCCACCCCACTCGTAACCATTCTCTGGGTTCACGAGTAGGTCCCCTGTATCTGACAGGAAGGTAAACTGTGATGAACCGGTTGAACAGAAAATGGTTGATTATTTTAACCAAGAAAATAATTTGTTATACAATCGTCAGACATGTTAAAATTAACTGCACAATCTGGTTCTTGTAGTAACTTTTATAGTCTAAACTAAGTTCAAAAGAAAATTTTAAATTAGTTGAAATGCTCTTTGCTGCCTCTTTGTAACGTAAATTTATCTTCTGCTGGTGCTTTTATCAAAATTATTTTTTATTTAGATTTATAACAAAAGCCACCCCACTTTATATCAAAAATAAAATATTGTAAGAGACACTAGCTAATAGTTATTAAAACAAAAAACCAGCTAAAAACAACTTGACAAACTTGCAACATTGCAATTGAGTACGCTTCAGGGAACATCTCTTTGTGAGAAGCACAACGATACGCTTCTGTTAACAAAACAGGGACTCACATAAATTGGTTTGAAATTTCTTTTTAACCCTGTTATTTTTGTTACGAAACGAGATACAATTTCACAAAAATAAAGAAATTCTCTTTTTCACCCCATGAAAGTTACACCCGTAAAATTTTACATAAAAACGCCCGTGAAACTTGTAAAACAATGATCACCTTTACAAAGCGTTAGGATCAGTGGCGTGAAATCAGAATACATCCATCTACCGGTGTTGGCTAACTGAAAATGTCGCACGGACGAGATGAGAAAACTTTAGGACAATTTAATAAGGACGCGAGGCGCTCCGAGTGGATGATAAATATAAAATCTCGTTTTAGTACAGTTTCTCGGGAATGAAGAACGCTCGTATTATTTTATTCCACGAAAACTACATACAAGTTAGGGAATATATAACAGCCTCTAATCAGAATTTTAAAAAAGAATGTGAGTTACTAAAATACGTCTTAGTTTTTATTATTTTTGAATAAGTCTAAAGCTGATTTTTATTTGCCTACATGTAATGTCTAAGGGGATCATTCTTTTGTACCATTACTAACACGTCTCTTAGGCTAAGTCATCGGCCTGCGACAGTCACTTTTTATAGTCACAAAGATGTTCAGTGAGTTTTTACAAAATGCATGGAAAAACCTGTGAAACCTACTAGTTAGAGTATTTTGAAAAAAAAAATCAGGTGTTTGAAGAAAACATAGAAAATATTATTACCTCAAAATTCTTCAACCTGTCACATACTCAGACCTAACTTTGTTCAGCAAATCTAATAAGCGTGAGACATGAATTGCCCTAAAAATTGTTGAAACTAAGTTACAACCAATAAAATGGTAGAACTCTACGTGCAACACAGAATGCTACTGCACACTTTACTAGTTAGGTAGAGATGATCCTGTGTCATTGTCGTACTCAGAGACGTACGCTAAAGAATAAGTCAATGCGTAAATTATTGACATCTTTCTGCAGTGAGTAAAGACAAACACGAACCTAGAGGTAAGAAATTTGGAGGGTAATATCCTTATATAGTGTAGGGGTACACTAAGAAAAGAATTTTGAAACGTCACACTCTGAAGGGTAAAACGCGAGCAACGCCGCGGGCGACGGCTAGTGATGAATAAAACATCGCAAAGTTCTATCAATTTGAAGTGATGATTTGATAAAGAAGAAACTCAGAAAATGAAAGAACTTGCACAAGAATCAGATAATATAAATATTGCATCGCATTTCTCGCTGAAATTGCATGCATTCTTCGAAATAAGTTGCAAAGACATTTTCTAGTCTGTGACGTCACTACTAGATCTGTGCCGTCAATCGATTACAACGTTGTCATACGAGTGCTAAGTACAGTCAGTATTAGCTGATGTTATTAGCAATTTCTAAATTGCGAAATTTTTCTATACTAAATTAGGATAAAGTTCTTGAATAATAATGATCAAACTTCAGTATAAATAAGTTCGTTTAATAACTAATTTAAAAGTTTTGAACTTAGTACTATACATGAACTCCTTAATGAGTTTGTATGAGAACAAACAGATGGCCCATTTAATATAAAATTTTTGATACCTTTGGTTATACGTATGCATTGTCTTGCTAAGCTCGTTAGTACTACTGTTTTATTTACTTTACCACTAGAAATTATCCTAAAATGCTGCACATCATCATCAATCATCAATCAATATAATCATCATCATCAATCAATATATATAAAACTCTTTTGAAGCTGACATAGAATCAACGCACAGCCTAAACTATAAGTCCTAGAGGTATGAAATTTGGAGGGTAGTATCCTTATATAGTGTAGGGGTGCACTAAGAAAGGAATTTCGAAATATCACACTCTAAAGGGTAGAACGCGAGCAACGCCGCGGGCGACGGCTAGTTAATCATAAATCATTTATGAAACTTTTCTCAAATAAATATATCCCTTTTGATACCGACTGTACAAATAGCTCGTCTGCTCGAAACGTCAATTGTTTGGATTTTTCCAGATAGCACTAGCGCTGGGAGATTTTATGCTTGTCGCTTTGTAGAATGGAGAAATTCCCGAAGATGTTGCGATGTGAACATTTTTATATTTTTTGTGAAACAAAAAAGGAATTGCCCGAATGGAGTTTATGTGGGACAGACGTCAGAGGTCGTTTTTGTCGTTTTCTATTATTGGGCTATGTTTTTATATTTCTAACTTACGTAACTGTAAGTAATAGGTCTAGTTTAACAAAAATAATTTTAGTATACTAACGAAATTAGTCACATGAAAATATAATTAAGGTGTTTTATTTGGTTCTTGACTGACGACGGTTAGAATTGAAGATTCCTATAGCAACAAAAATACTAGTAACAATCTACGCTAGGACATACCAGAGGTTAGATACCTAACTTATGTTTAACACGGTTAAGAAATTATATCAAAACTTGGTATCGAATCGAAATTATGAAAGTTTCTAAAGCACCGGCTAAACTTAGCCAAGTTCCTTAACAAGGAAATCCGGATTATTCAAAACGAAATTGAAAACAATTTAACCGCTCTTCCAGTACCGCAAAATGTCGGAAAGCAAAATGGCCGCGTAACCTTGTTACGGATTGGGACGTGCAAAGGTGATTTAACACTGGCGAGCCGAATAGCGATACCTGGATGAAAAGGAGCGTAAAAATATTTGACAGAAATAAACAAAAAAACGCTGCCAAAATATCATACAACTTACATTCTTCGTTTTGTTCATTTTAGACGTTCCCATTAAGTTTTAGAAAAAAAAACTAAACATGGCAGGATTTTTCATTATGATGGGACACCATTAAATAAAATAAGAAGAAGAGTAATAGTGAAAACTACGCGAATTACTATTTCATTAAAAACCTCTTTGAATTGCACCGCTCTATGAACTTTTTCGACATTAACGACTGGCAATATATTGCACCGTGCACCTTTTAAAATAATAAAATTTAAAATATAGTTTGGTATATTACGGTGCTTTGGTGGCTACAAAAATCAGAACTCTTTTTGCTCCGCGTAGATGGATAATTACTTTCGGCTGAGCTTCAATGCGTATATCAACTTGGCCTAGTTACTGCCTGTTACTCGACCCGGTAACTAGGATTGTGTGAACTAGGCCTTACGGTAAGTACTGAACTAAGTTAGGCGAGTTGTGCATGATGCTCAGTGTTTGGTAAAGCTATGAGTAATTTATTGGAATTGTATTGAGGATAGCATAAAACTAGTTTCAAGCGTACACTGGATTATTGTGTTGAGTCAAGGGTTAAGAAGACACTCTGCAATATACAGGTGATTGTAATTTTCTGTATAGTCGGATTAGTGAGTCTAAATTTTAACCCTTGAGATATCATCAAAAATTGTTGTATCCTAGTTCTTAAAGCCTACTCCATCTAAACACTGTCCAGGCACTACAGTGTTCCGTTAAGACAAGTGTAGGCATAGGTTGCCTCCTGACGCTGTATAAATCATCTTCAATAGATGTAAAGACTTATTATTTAGTTCTTAAAAGTTTTAAAGTATTTTCGTATAGAACCGCTTACAACGCTAGGTTTAACCTTTTCGGAGATCTTTTTTAGATCAAAGTGATGATAAATACATTTGATTATGATGAATTACTACATTATGATGAATACAATTTACTGAAATAACAATAGTTTATCTTGAACAAAAAAAAAATTACAGTTTTACAAAGCCACACTGATTTACCAAATTTGTACATTCGCTTCCACAATATACTATCGAACGTACAAGCTATTAGTTACTTTTTCTTGTACTAATTGGAATTTTTTGTTATTGGTATCGAATCTGTTCTGGCGTGGGGCCAATCGCTGAAAGCTCGGATTTTGTCAGCCATTTTGTTGTTTTACTAAATTACTTTTTATGTGACGTCAAAGTTTTACCCCAAGTTTCGTCGTACGTTGGTTGGTTGTAATTTGTCGTGGTTTACTTCAGAGTTGGTACTTAGGTAAAATATTTAATTTGTATTAAGGCTGTGGTCTGATATGGCTTTTATTACATACGCGTCTGACATTGGCGTCTCCATAATATTTTAGATGAAGAGGTAATGCAAGTAGGCTTGGCAAATAATTCAGTAAGCAGCCGATTTGTTTGTCGACTGAGTGAAGTAAACCTAAAAGTGAACATAGAAGACTCACCTATAACCACGCCGTCCACACTAGGGCCGAATGCGTATGAGAAGTCAGGACCTTGCACTGAAGCCGACAACAGCGCCTCTAACGGTCGCTCCCGCAAACACCGCAGCAACGCCGGTGGTGTCAACTCTGGTGGAGAAAAAGTTATAGAATAATACATGTTCATAAAAAACATCATCATCATCATCAAACTATATAAGTCCACTGCTGGACGTAGGTCTCTCCCAAGCCACGCCACTGAGCCCGGTCTTCGGCTATTCTCATCCAGTGTTTGCCAGCTACATTTCTCAGATCGTCGCCCCACCTTGCGGGAGGGCGTGAAAACATGATAAACATTAAATATATTTAATTAATAGAACCCACCACAAAGCTTTGTAAGGTACTCTTTGGAAAACAGTGTGATAACGTGTAAAAATTATGCAAAACGAAGCCGTCAAAAATCACATTCCAAATACCTTGCCACAACGGTTTCCAGCTAACCCTTTTTTGCTGGCGGACATATAGACATGTAGATACAGAGGTATGGAGGTTTGTCAAAGTCAAAATGTGTCCGCCGTCCATCGGAATAAAATACGGGGTAAATTCAGAAATTCCTTTGACGCAAAAACAAAAGGGATACGGCCACCGAAATAGCGACCATCGATTGTGGTCTGTGATTCCACACGATTCGGGACTTTACCAATTTCGGAATAGTTAGTTATGCCACAGAATAGACATACCATTTCATAGTTTATGGATGAAGGACTAAAATCAATAGATCAAGCGGGGTTTAAGCAAAGACATGTCATTACTATAGTCTTCGAATGCTCGAAGACTATAGCATTATTTTCATTTCAAAAAGTGTGGTACAACTCATTTTGTTGAAAATATCGTCTCAAGAACGCTCTCGTTGTAAAAGAATAAAACTTAAAAAGAACGTTATTTCGAAGGAAATAAAGGAAAGGGTTTTGTGTGAGGAAGCTTCATTGTTAAAGTACAGCTGGGCTCCTGCTGCAGTCTAGGAGCTGGACTAATAATGGCAAGGCTGCGCCAATATTACCAGGTGCTAATAGTACAAGTAGTTGGATCTAACCTGGTGAGCAGTTGGCGTGTGTAGCGACTATCGCCGCATACTTGTTGGGGTCAGCAACGAGTGACCAGGGGCTCAACCCTGAACCTGACATCAACACTGCTCTGTGGAACAGTAGACCTGCAACAAAGAAACAGTTTGGTATAGCACAAAAGATAGTTTGGTTCTCCTTTGTGTTTTTATATCCTCTTGAAGTTACCTACTATGCTACTAAAAGTCACAATATACAAAAGAGTTTTTGTGTTAATAATAGAAACAAAATCTAAATATTCGTTTCGAATCCTTATTTTTTTGTTGGTTAGAATCAAGTAGGTTTCACTTATATACTCGTAGAATTAAATAAAGTACCTAAATATAACTTACATCATTTAATTTTGTAACAATAATATCTTCCACAGTGTATTGTATTACGCCGTGACGTCACTGTATGTTTCTGATACAGTGACGTAACATGAGATTGTGAGATCAGCGTCCATTCTATACTGTCAATATTTTAAGCTGAGGGATCCCAAGGGACAACTGACATGGACCAATTCGTAACTAAGCTTTGTACACCCAAGAGTTACCGTTATTGTGACAAAGAATCTTTGTATTCTCATATCAAATAGATACCTATACATTTAACTCCTTTACTTTAGATGTAAAAGCCCTAAGGCGGCCTAAAAACTTCGTCAACAGAGTTGGGCAGTAATTCATACGAGCTTGCTTGCTTGATGTAAAAATGTATATCGTTTGAGAGGCGTTACAACTCAGTTGATGGTTCTGTCTTCCGTGCTGTGGGTCTCAGGTTCGATCCCCACCGCGGAACAAGGAAAATTTTGATAATCAAACAATTCTAGGTAAGTTGCTTTAAACTTTTTAATACTAAGAAATTTCTTCTTATAAATTTTAATTCTCTTACAGATGTTAAAACAGAATTCTAGAAAAATAACTGAATTATTTACCTTCTTCTAAGATTTCCTTTCCACGAACTGTTACAAAAAATCGAATACATACTTGCAGGTAGGTGTTTCAAGTGTTTTTTTTCCGAAAGCTCATTCATTTTCCTCATTTTAAAAAGAAAAAACATGAAACCAAGTAAACTGCTCAAAAACTTCGCCTTGAAACGTGAATAGCCTTGTAAACGCGTGGCTCGTCTTAATAGCAATTTTATGACACATTTTCTGGACTGAATTTTTAGTCAAAGTTATACACATGCACACACTTAAATAAAACACTATTTATTGTATGACGATTTTGGGTTTCGCTAAATTATCATTTTACTAAGTGTTTCTAAGATTAAAAAAGAAAACTTCCACAAAAACTGTAAAGAAAAAAGGTCTTAAAACACTCCCAATGTCTGCCAAGATACAAAAACCAGCTGAATTTCTTACAGTTTCTCAAAAATCTAGGTCGATGTCCGGGTG
The DNA here is from genome assembly GCA_918843925.1 of Eulithis prunata. Classification (NCBI taxonomy): domain Eukaryota; kingdom Metazoa; phylum Arthropoda; class Insecta; order Lepidoptera; family Geometridae; genus Eulithis; species Eulithis prunata. Next base: position 507,596 of record OU974009.1, read on the forward strand.
AAATAAGATGAATGGTGCCTCCATTCACTAGAATACGACCCTAGTGTACAACGTGTCTTTAAAAACAGTATTTCAATTCATAGCGACACTTTGTTTCTTTGTCAACTTGACATCAGTTGACTGTCAGTTTGCTAGATTAATTTAGAGGCACAGCGTGTCTGTATTTCTAGCCAATTTGATATTTCACAGTGGTTAGAAAATAAAGAACTATTCGAAATATATGGAAATTTTGTTTTCAATAAATTACGTGTGTAATCTAATAAAATTTTTATGTTTTCTATTCTCTAGCAAATGTAAATGTCAAATGTCAACAAGATGTCAAATGTCAGAGTATAGATAACATAGACGCTAAATATATGCATGTTAGACCGACATTCCCCTACACTTACCCAATTGTATCTAAGATTGAGCTCGTATTGTTTATGTTGACAAGGTTATGCCGGTAGATGGCGTCTATTGCAATCTCAATGTGATCTCTATTCAAGATTGAAATCAGTTTGATTAGATACAGAGCAATGACCTGTATTCACCCGTTTATCTGCATCAATTATTTCAAAGCTTGATGCAGCAGAAACTACACATGCTCCTAAAATGCGTTATACCTAATAGTAATCCCAGATGCAAAAATACTTTTTTTTCTAGTTTTCGCTAGTGTCTTGGTAGCAATTTTTGATTAACGATGATTTGTGATTTTATAAATTAGTTTTTTTCCTTTTTCAGTTATTTCCAGAGTTGCAATACTTAATTGAAATTATACTATGCTGCCTGCACACAGTGTGGGACTGAACAATGAGGTACTTATTCCCCGAGACAATTCTGTTTTTGAAGTGGACGGAAACAGTGAATAGGGTTAGAAAATGATGTTGGAAATATCGAATTGGTATTTATTAGCAATCCATAGATTTTTTTTAAATAATTTGTTAGAAAGGTTTTGTAGGTAACAAAAGATGCTTTCTTTTGCTTTGTTGCATTGCAAGTTGGCTACGAAACTCGTAGGACGATACGTAAACCAAATTTTTTTATTTAATTTTATTTATTTATTTATTTCTTTCTTGAATTTTACAAACTTCAAACTATTGCTAGGTATACGAGTAGTATGTAAGTATATTTTATAGGTATACCTAGCTAGGTACAAGTATTAAGTATTTGTATTACGTAGGTAGCTAGCTATAACTGTTAGTTTACTAAAATTATGCAACGTAATATTGCAATACAATTAGTATTATTTAACTAAGTAATAAACTGTCTACCTAACACAATTTATTTTACTAAGCTAGCATTCATGGTTTCCACGATATTCAAGTTATTATTGATGATTCGGAGTTTTTTATCTCGACTGTACTATCCGCCAACTGCAATAACTAACCTAGGCCTTTACATCTATTGAAGATGATTTTATACAGCGTCAGGAAGCAACCTATGCCTACACTTAACGGGACACTGTAGTGCCTGGGACAATGTTTAGATGGAGTAGGCTTGCCCAGCACTTTAACCATCCTGTCAGCCTAGTCAGATATATCGACAGGAAAGACATCGTCAATACGTGCGGAGCTGACTAAGCCGCACTAACTGAAATAATTAGTTAGTTAAACAATAAAATAACAATGGTGAAGTATTATTTCTGCTATCGCTGCGTGATTCGAGTACATAAACGCGGCAGTAAATGAACGTTTGTCTTCCAGACTATTGAAAAATATTATTTCGTGCTCAGCACTGCATCTGGACGGTTCGTGACTAAACTTAATCGGTATATCTCATAACTTATGTTGGACAAGCTACGTTGAATCTTAAACTTCATTGCTATGAAGATAACATACGAATTGGGTCTTTCTACTGTCACTTTATTTATACGCAAATTTATTGTGCTGAAGAAAATCACGAAACTACTTTAAATTTTTGTGACTGAACCGACCTTAATTTTTTTTAAATAAATTTTTACTATGTTATTTAATTTAAACCACAAAACTTAAAACAACGATTTGTTATGAGTTTAAACTTAATCATCATACATTTAAACAGATTTCTGTATTTTTTTTTCCAAATTGCAAACAGCATTTCTGTTTCCACAATACCATTCTGATTTATCCCCTGAAATTCAATAAAGCGCACATTTCCATTCTCATCGCACGTCCTCGTCCTTTTGAAATCATTCCAATAATTGGCACTACAGTACCCAATTAAAAATAATTAAAAGTTACGGATAAACTTCATTTACCTCTCCATACCGACGATTCATTATTTGTTATGTGAACAAAGACTTAAATCAGTGCATGAATTTTTAATGTTATTTTTTAAAAGTATATTTTAAACGGTAATCACTTAGCATCAGATGGGCCATATGCTTATTATATTTATTTTATTTAAAAAATTAAGAATGAAATCACGCTCATAGATAGTACTAACGTACTAGTCTGAAAATGGTACCAAATCCACGTCAAGACTATTTATTTTTATATCACACTGAAAGTATACATTTCGGTTTACGCTCGCACCTAAAGATAAAACAAAATATAAATCTGCTCGTATTAAGGTCATGTAATGCTCATAAATCTTAATTTGGAACGCGGAAAAAGGTAAAAATGTTATAAATTAAAGTGTGCTTCAATTTAGCGGCAGTGGTTTCGGCATTTCTGGGAATAAGTTGGGATTAAATCCAGTTATTACATGCCTGCTGGGAGAGTAACTTGTTTTATATGAATCGAGCCTTGGGCCCTTAAGGACAATGTCCGACATGACCAATATCATTCACTAAAACGAGAAACTTAAAAAGGGGTTAGGATCCAAATCCCTTTAAGTGGTCCCCTTGATTTTTTATTTAAAAATAAAGAAGATTTCGATAGGAGTCTATTCCTTTCTTTTTTCGTCTCTGTTCCCTATTTCAAGCGTTGAAGGTATTTCTATTATTAACCGTCACAGAAATAAAGAAGTACTACACTGCGTCGGGGACGACAATGATATTCTTGTTAGAGCAATCGAAGTGACATATCGATATCATGTGTTGGTTTCGTGCCAGTGTGCGTTCTGTTCCTTGACCACGAATAAATGTGACAATCGCAAACGTATCGTAACGCTAGCGTATCCAAGATACACTGCGCGGTGACACTACAACAGTTGGCAGTCGAGCTGGCATTGACGCGCAATATAACTCGAATACTTTAACACGGCGACTGTCAGATTGGTTCGTGATAGAATCCAACATCATTTACTTACTATCTCAGTTTATTATGTCAGTTATTCAAAAAGCACATCTCAACTTCAGCTACTACATTTTCTACTACAGTACTAACATTTTCGTCGTAAAATAACATTTGAAACTCATTTTCCTCTGAAAATGATGCTTGAAATATCTAAAAGCAGTCGCGAATCCACAATGGCGGGCCTTGGGGATGCATTTAGATTAGTGTTTGAGTAAATGACTGGTATTATTTTGAGAGTAGTGGCTCAAGGGATGCACGTCTAGGTCTCAGATGCAATAATATTTCTGTAACTACGAGAATAAAAGTTATTCTAGCTGCTTTGAACAAAATCTTAAATTGGGTTTAATTTTCTAAAAGCTTACATACTCATAAAGGTTAATTGGCAAAAAACACATCATGCAAACAGATTACGAGGATATGCCAGGAGCCACAAGGGATTTTTCGATAAAAACTGCAGAAATTTCCTTCGCAGGGGGAACTCGCAGGGGATTTTTTGAAAAAACTAGAGAAATAAAGTTCGTAGGGGGAACTCAGGAGATTTTTGGAATGAGCTCCTGTAATCCGTAAATACGTAAATATCTCACGTGCCTGTAATTGCACAAACACCTATACATAGCTTTGAAACACAGCAATGCGAACATAATTGGTTATGGTAATACTTCTCCAGACAAACTCTTTTTTTTTTTTTTACAAAAAAAGTTCCATTACTACGCAATAACTAAATAGGCATTTACTTCCAAGACCGTCTAAAACCACTCTTAAAAAATCAAATCAACCTCTTCAAACAATTTACCAACAAAAGCTAATAATATTTATTCGCGCCAAAAAACTAGAATTTCCATCAAGCAAACGATTTCCCCCGGCTTTGTTTGCCGTTTACAGCGAGGCCGTCCTATTATGTTTTTAAGGGCGAAAAGCTAATATTACTGAAAGTTAATGGGTTCGCCCTTAAGCGGACAATTTCATTACTTTAACAGCTATTGTTAAGCTGGAATTATAGAGTTTAGGACGAGCGCACACGGGCGAAACTTACACACTTTAAACTTCAAACAATATTCAAAAAACCTTTTTTTTTTAAAACTGCATCAAACGACTAACACATCCTCATATCACTGGAAGGTCGTGAGTTTGACTTCTACCCAGTTGAATAATTAATGACTATATTTTTCTCTAAATCATACGCAATCCTTCCATAATAAAAAGTATATTCACAGTTTTTAGTAATAGTCTTTGATTTGGTCGAATAATTTCGAAACTTGTATATTATTATTAGTAGCGCTGTAAGAATCGATAAACTAAGTAATCACCAGAACACCAGACAAGTCTAGTCCAGTTATATCCAGTTATAATTTATTTATTTTATTTATTATTTTACTTTAATTAAAACGGATAACCTATTACATTAATTAAAGAAGAAGGAATAATAATAAAAGAATCAGGTCAAATAAAAATTACACAAATCAAATAAAAATATAGCAATAGTCAATAAAAAAGTCACGAAAAAATTAACATCACAAAAATTACAAATTATTAAATATACGAGTTATATTAACTATAATAAACCTTTGCGGTCGCTTCCGGATTATGTATTTCATCGTTTTCTTATTCAAAACAGTTTTGAGCAAATTACACCCTTATCCGTTGAAAGCTGAGATCTTGATAAAACGAACGGTTTTAGGAAAGTTTCGAATTGTTTTGAAGTTTCCGTTATTATCACAAACTATTTGTCTGAATATTGGAACTCAGACGAGCTATAACGAGCAACAAAAAAGTATGTAATAGTTATTTTTATGAACGTTATATTACATGGGTTAGTGTCATAATCCCCTTTGAGCCGTCCACTTCAAAATCAAGGGGATACAGGCAGGCATATACAGAATTTTGTATGCAAAGTATATGTCAATGAGAGCTGTACATATACTTATTGGTATTGATACCGACTACCCAATGACCCATGAGTTTTCAATTACTTGTAACTTAAAATCGCCATACGATATCCACCCCTAACACGCACAAGTATGGTTCAAAATAGAGTGCGCTAAATTCGGCAAATATGGGAACTTTTATAGTCCAAAATTGTTTTGGACGATCAGGTATTCGTGTGGAAACGCCGAAACGCGCACAGAACGCAAAATTGCTTCCATTGGAGGTTTTCACACTGCTGCCGATACGACTTTTACACACGATATCGGTGGACCGAGACAGGTGGAGAAAACTGGAGGCCTGATATATAATGTTTAATATAATATAATAATAATTATGTAATAGAAAGGAATAAAAGGCTTTTTATTTTTATTTATTTATTTATCGATGGAGACCTCATACATAGTACTAGAAGCTTGCACACGGTGCACCATTCGAGCCACGGGCGTGTCGGTATCGTGTGCCAACGCCTATTGTGAAATTCTTTTAATATTCGTTTTGTAGATTGGCGGTGTTCTCGTTGTAAAAGTTGCTGCTTGTTTGGTGGTGTGCATTTTTGCATGGAATTTTAATCACACTCGATATTTTTTGTAAGGCCTGTAGAAACCATGTTATGCTTAAACTAAACAAATGAACATTCAAATAAGAGGTTCTTGGAGACGAAGTTTTAGTGGTTTTTAAGATTGTTTTTTTCAATATGGGTTTTTGTTATTAAATCCAGTTAGTTTGCCTCTTACATTATTTAGCATGCAAAATATGTGTTTTTTCTTTCATTGTTTCTGTGCCACTATAATGAAATTTATATCACAAAATATTATTTTGAAAATCTTTTTCAAAAAATGAAGATGACGGATCTTTCTCACTGTTGCGAAATTTTCTTTTAATCATCATCATATAAACCTGTAGACTCTACTGCTGAACATAGATCTTCACATAATATTATATTTCCAGAAAGAACTGAGTCTTCCACATCCTCTGGTTTCCAGCGTTTCCATTCTCTTCGTGGTTTTTTTATTGTAATTTACATTATTATTATTTTGCCTTGAAATTTTCAACTCGACTGCAAAACATAACAAAACTACCAATCTTCAGAAACAATACAAAATGATCCGGATTCGATTGTAGAGTATTGAACCTGCGCAGATTGACCTACATTTTATCCAAAGTCAACACCCACGGGCTTTGAATCTCGGTCCGGGAAGGTTAGCATTATATACTAACAAAATATAATAAAACTTGTACCGGTTAATTTTATTCATTACTAAAAGGTAAAACTAACATCGGGCATTGGAAAAATATTTACAACTTTATTTGTTTTTCTAATAAAATAGGAATAATACTCAAATAGAGCGAAGTAAGAAACGTTGGCGGGACGATGACGACGCTTTTGGAAGGAGATAGTAGGAGAGTTAAAACTGGAAGTCTTTAGACTTTTGTTTAGCAGTCGGACGAAAATATGGGTTAAAGAAAGCGTGTAACATATTATTCGCACTTGGTTGATTTGTTACTTACCGGTCTACTACGTGAGGTTAGGTGTGATCCAAGTGCTACGGACGTGCTACGATGCTACGAAAGTGCTACGGTGCTACGAAAGTGCTACGTCAGGTTTTCAAACAATGTAGCCAAATCAAAAGAATTTTCGTATCCAGTTTTCACTAGTTCCAGTAGTTTGCGATTGGTTTCGAAAAGTAAAAAGTGCTAAGGGTACAGAACAAGCCGCTCCTAGGCAAAGAAAATACGGAAACTGGCGCGCGTCCAACTAGTGATGATACGATGGAATAAATTGGGAAAGAATAGTAGCGATAACTTTCATACCTTGGAATATGGAATATGACCATTTATAACTTTTTAGTACCACGTACATTTTTAACTGTAAACCTGATATTATTACACTCGATGTAAGCTGGAAGCAGTTACACCGTCTTTTGTTTTTGCATTGACAATCAGATTCAAACTGGATTGAAAGAAACAAAACACGGTGTAACTAGCAGGGAAATAGTTTTGCTATTTTTGAGGGCTCGTAAATGCACTAAACCAAAGTAGGTAACTAAGTTACTCACGAGCAAAGCACTTTTGGAATTTGTCGTCAGAGATCTACGCGAAAGATGTTAAGAGAAAATTTTTTTTGGCTCTTTGATTATAAAAAAGTATAGTCAAAAGGTCTAAAAACCTGTTCTAGCACAATTAAGTACGCACCCTCTATATAGCAACCTAAAATACCCTGCCAATAGTCACAGGGGACACTAAGGATTTCTAGAAAGATCTTGACCACCATTTTTCCAAACTGGATCTGGATTTTGTCTGAAATTGTGTCATCGGTAGCTGTCAAAATCTATGGATCCAGATTTATAATACTTAGGTCGTAACATGAAGTGTGAGCCATTGGAATAAATGTGTGTAAAGTGGTTTTTCTGAATGTGAAAGTTCGTGTTAGGTTTTGAAGAGAAAATCCACCATTTTCTTTTCAAAACAAACGACAGCCGACTTGACAAATGACTTGACTTGACTTATTTATTACAATTATATCACTTGACATTGGCAAAAATGTCTGTCGAAATGACGGACAGAGGCCATTAATGAAGAGAAGAAGAAGAAGAACGGTCCGGTAGTCGAGAGTAGCTCTACTGATCTTTGAGATTTATAAATATTTATGACCAAGTAGATCTACACTATTTACCCGGAAGCAATCGCTGTGCTCAACTCTATCCTTTACAGGGGTTTGCATATTCATATGAACGCTCAATAGGAGGGATAGAGATAGCCAGAATAACAGGCTACGTCATGATTTTGCTGCTGTATTTTGCCTTTCAAGAAAAACTCCTAGCTAGTTGTTTTGGTAAAATCTGATGAGAGATTTTGGAAAAACAGTTTTGCACGCATGATCTATGTTTTTTGAATGGTTTAGGTTGATAAATATATTCCTTATTGTACACCAAGAAAAAAAGAAAAACAATAAAAGAGAAATAAGTTTTAAGTATGAGGTACAATGGGCGGTCTTGTCGCTATAAGCGATCTCTTCCAGGCGACCTTTGGGAGATTAGAAAATAATTTTATTATGAAAAGAAATACTAAAGATGTATTTAACTTGGCTTATGATTTAACTCTGCTTTAATATATTCAGAATGCATTGACCCATAGTGCCAAATAATCTCCGTAACGAGTAATAATCTATGATTTATCTTCAAACAAGAGACTGAACAAGAGTTTCGCTATCAGTTTCAAAACAACCCGTAGCTCCAGTCCGATAGATGAAAATGCAAGGAACTTAATCAAAATCTTTCAAAGTATTTCTAATCTTGTCTATCTTAAACTCGACGGCGTCGTTTTATGATCAAAGACTCATCAGAATGGCGCACTTCAGGACACTGAAACTTTAAGCATCTTAGGGGACCAGCGAACTACGCTTGCAATTTCATTCCGTAAAATTTGTGTTCCAAAAATGAGGAACTAGAATGTGTTGTGTTTTTCACTTTGTGATGATAATCTGTAACTTGATGATAATAGCTATTATGTCCATGTCAACCATACGTAAGATATCATTGTTTTTAATATGAAAAGAACTATATGAAAACATAATATCAAATATTAGTGAGTATTTAATATACACAACATTTTATTTAAGTATTATATTTATCTTAATAATATAAATAGGTATACAAAAAAAAAATCACGGCATCTAATCGAAGCAACTCGTGGCCCTATGGCTGGATTATCTGGGCCTGCGTATTAGCATTGCTATTCAGCTTGCTAAAGCAGCCAGTGTCTTGGGCACGCTTCCGATTGGTACCGATTTCGACCAGTTGAGCTATCTATTAATCGTTTGCAACGGTTGGTAGATAGCTCAACTGTTTCATGTGTATTTTGTAAATATTGTGAATATTGTAAATACTTTTTTAGTCTTCGTGTTCTTTGTGAATAAGTTTGTGACGATATTGTAGAAATAGCTCAAATTAAAAGTGATCTTAATACGTTAGTAAAGGCAATTTATTCATAGCCGGGAGTCCTCTTAAGGCTACACTTAGCATGTTAAGTACCTGATGTGGAGTTGTTAAGTTGCGATAAGTTAATTATAAGTTCAGTAGGGCTCGTCTTGGAGCAATTTAACGTTGCTTTTCCTGGAGTTGTACGTAATTTTAAAGTTTTGGGTTACTTTATTTCGGTTTTCTTCGAAAAACAAACCAATTTCCCAGCTTCAAATGTGTAGATGTAACTTTTAGCAAAGTTTAGAAGGTAAACCGAAAATACAATAGAAACGATTTAACCGATATCTAACAGGGAAACGAGAGTTCTATATAAAGAACAAACATAAACAACTCAGGGAGTTGACTTAGGCCCTAGGCTTTTAAGCCTTCTAGTGAAATAGATATGAGCGAGCGGAGTGCACAATATTGGTTTAGGAAAGTTTATGTGGGGTAATGTTTAGCTTAGAACGTTTTAGGTATTCTAATTATTTGCAAAGGAACAGTTGTTTGGTGTTGACGCAATGTTGTGTTACTAGCTGGTAGAGCTCTGGTTTAGTGGTAGCCTTCACCTTCAAATAAGCTAAGTTTGTGAGTTCGGATTCAGTTGTGTAAAATAAGACTTTTTGTATGCAAATACAGTGCTTTCACAGTAAATAAAAATTATTTAGTTCAAAAATTGAAAACCCCGCCAAAATCACGCTCTATAAAGTATCATCATCATCATCATCATCATTTCAGCCCATTTGCACCCACTGCTGAGTGAAAAAAAAGTTTAAAGTATGAAACAAGAAAATATTCTCATCTGAAATTGTTATTACGTAGTGATGTTTAGAGGATAGCCGTGGTCATATGAACTGCAATTATCATCATCATCTGATGATGAAGTCTGTTTTTCTAGTTTACTAATCTGGACCAGTTGAGCTATCTATAAATCGTTTGCAACGGTTTGTAGATAGCTCAATAACTGATTCATGTGTATTTTGTAAATATTGTGAACATGGTAAATACTGTATTAGTTGTAATTTTCTTTGTGAATAAATGCCGTCAAAAGTTTAACTAATATATTATAGATCATCTTGTGCAACATACCTTCAGGAACAGCAAGAGATGTAAGAAGGAAGTGAACGCAGGCTGCCCCCGTCCCGTGACCCATCAAGGTCACATTCGTGGGGTCACCTCCGAACACGGCCACGTTCTCCTTGATCCAGTGCAAGGCCGCTATTTGGTCCATGAGGCCGTAGTTCGCAGGGGAGCGAGGGTATTCGTCTGAGCGGGGGTTCAGGAAACCTGGGGAAGAAGTTTAAGGCTAAGTTTACTTATTTGCCGTACGTAATCGATGAATGAACGAACGTTATTACTAAATTAATTCTAAACAGTCTTACTACGTAGTAGCAGAGACAATATTTGCTTGTCTCTGGTAGTAGATAAGTATACTATTGATTAATACGAGTTACAAACAAAATGAGTAAAGTAAGCTAACTCCCATCATAGGCGAACCTTTGTTATGGGTATTTAGGCTCTTAATAAATGCGACAAAATTATATGTTATTATTTTTACCAAAAAAAAACACCCCCCCTGAAGAAAAAGAAGTTACTTTGATTATTATATATAAGTTTGAAGCCTTCTGCGTGGAGGCGTAGCTCCGAAACTTATGTTCCGATTTTTAAACTGTTTGTTTCACAGAACAGAAGTACCTAAAGATTATTTTCTTTTAAGATAATTTAGATGTTTCTGAAATGAAATTCACAATAATAATAGTGTAGGTTTTTCTGAGTCTAGTTTAGTTTATCTCCGCAGAGAGGAATATTCTCTAAAGCTACGTGCAGGTCTAGCAAAAAACTATTCATCTCCAGTTGTATCACGGCACAATTAAAAATGATAGTTAACCGAGATGTACATTTTACTTCCCGTAGCCAATACATCCCGGTTATACAACCGGCGAGTTAGGGATGAAAAGAAATCCTGTAACTAGGGTTACTTGATAAAATAGGGATTTTATTGCTTAATCTTTCGTCATAAAGTCATTCGATGGCTTACCATTCCCACACCAATCTAAATCAAACAAATGAACGTCGCTTACCCCACTGATAAGCCCTAAGCCGGTATCATAAACTCCATCATAACACTAACCGCGCTTGTAACCGGCCATCGGATATGCTAACACTGCCCGATACTTAAAATAACACAAACGCCTTAGGCAGCTCTATTCGAACTGACGCGTTTTCGTTTTTTAAGGTGCTGTTTGGGATCTGCGACTACGCGACCACGACTGCGACTTTCAAGACTTTTGAACTAAAAATCCATTTGCACTACAAAACCTTAGTCCTCAACCTAACTTTTGGAATGTTCTTTCACTCCTTTTATTGTATATCTCTTTGTACAGTATTATAATGATAAATGTCTCTATGTAGATCAAAAAACCTTTAAAAAAACTTTTTAAAATAAGAAAACTACGTTGCTTTACGTTTACTTTTCTCTAAATTGTATAAAGTAAAGTAGGATTTTAATTTTTTTAAACATAATAACTTTGAAATTCAAGGAAAAAGTTATGTTCTTGTGAAACGTGTGTTGAATATGTAGATATTACAAAAGATTTACTATGAATCGTCTGTTACATTATAAATACGTACAAAACATTCGAACAAAATGCCGATGCGACCATTCGTTCTATCATTGTAGCTTGCACAGAATAGCAACATAATACCAACGCAATCTACGACAGTTTAAAACTCTCTACAAAGCAGGTTTGCGTTCCGGTCGCCTGAATAGAAACGGCACCTTTATGGTGATTTTACGACGCAAACACAATAAACAATGGACTTTAAGTTCTGCAGTAAAAGTTCCAGTTTTGGTTACAGAGTGCAAACGGAACTATGCCCGTTTTGTAGTAAAATTAAATGGAATGGCCGCGTTTGCTCGTTCTTGTTTTACTTTTGATAGCGGCAAATGTTTATTAAAATACTAAAACATCTAGTAAAGGTTTTCTAGGAGGCGGCGACCGTCATGAATGTTACGTTATAATGGTGGACTTCAACGACTTTTTAGTTGAAACGTACCATTATATACTCATAGTTTTTTTTTTATTCGACGCTTTAAGAGCCCCTCTCTACTATAGCTAGCATTAAGTAGCAAGCTTGTAAATTAGCTGGACTAAAACTGTAACGTAAAATAGTACAACATTTTTCACAGTTTTAAGGAATTTTATAAAAAATATTTTTTATAAAAAATATTTAATTTTAATATTTATATTTAATATAAATATTAAAATATTAATTTTTTTTTTTTTTAATGTATTTTTATTTTTTTTTTTAATATTTTTTACATGGAACCACATTTAAATATTGTGTGTTGATAAATATTTGACAGGCTAATAGCAATTTACGAATATTTCATTTGTCTTTGACGACGAATGTACGTATATACTAAATTCACTCATACGAATAATTCAATAAATTCATTTAGAGCACATTTCTACGAAATCAGACAATTTTACCGAAATTAATAATTAACTACTTACAGATTCAACAAAATTCAAGGCAATAGTAATTTTTTTTCCACCTTCCTTCCTTTGAGATTTTTCCGCTTTTGTTTTGAAAATAATATTTAAAGCTGTTTAATTAACCAGTAACAAGGCACGTCTTCCCTTTGTGTTTTTTTTATTTGTAATAAACAAAATTAAGATTTGAACGATTAATTAATTAATAAGGTTATTTTTTTGTCCAATTGAAGAAAAGTTAATTCAGTTGGTTTTCACTCCCATTCAATGGAATAATGACTACGTAACGTAGCTACGTGAAAGCTACGTAGCTCAAAGGGAGTTGTACTCCGTACGTACATAATATTGTTCACTCACAGAAAATCAATGAAAAACTTTTTGTTCTTTACCGTATGAGAGTTATTTTAAATTATTTTATGTATTTTTATTTATTTGTACAATAAAAAATTCAATTTCATATTTTATTATCTCGTTCACTGTAAGGGATATTCATAACTATCAACGGGGTTCTAAAAGGTCATAGAGGCAGGTCAAAACCACAGAAACAAGTAAAGAAATGCCACAGGCTTCCGTAACTTGTGCAAAGCGGATATTTTCCAACTATGTGTCAGCCCTTACCTACAAAGGATGCCATGCTGTAGAGATGCTATTACTTCCGGCTTTGAGGTAATTTGTCCGGTTTTTATCCGGCTAAGATGATGTTTGATTAATTTTATTTGGAGATTTTACTATTTTTTTTTATAAGAAAACTAAATTTAAATAGCCCACTTGATGGCTCATCTGAAGCTAAGCGTTTGAACGTTCTTTTAAACTCTGATTTTAGAATTGGTACCTAGTAAAATACAATTGCAAAAGGTGCTTCTGATGAATAGGTACTTATTTATTCACTATTTGTAGGAATTTACATAGCGCGGTAAAAATTATGTAAGTTTATATTAGTTGTATGGCATTAGTATGGCTCTGAAAAATTAAAGTGCTATTGCTTATTATATTACGTAACTGTACCTACCAGCACCAAAAAAATATAAATAAAACAAAACTAACGCCTTCTAACCCCAAACGAAGCAATACTTATAAATCAATACAAACATCGGTGACAGAAATATGAACAATAGCACACAAAATTAATAATTTTCCGGCTTTTTTTACCTTTGTAAAGGACAACCCTCGGCAAAGGATGCCTGGCGAAGAATGTCAACTCTGTTTTTATTGGAAGAGACTTTATTGTATATTATGGCAGTTTACGGGGCGTGTATTGCTGTACAAAGGGCTGTTTTTCGTGTAGAGAATAGAAAATTTGGGTGGGAATGTGCTGTTTTGTGCTGTTTCATAGTTTGAGGCGAACTTTATGATTTCATCTGATGGTGAAAGCCAGCGGGTCATGATTTTCACTGGTTGTCTATGGTTGCAATCACACTTTTCTGGTGACTTATTATTACGCAACTTGCAATAGCTCTGCGACAGGCAATTGGGTATTCATATTCAGTTATTCACTCCTGTCAAACGTTATTTCGCCGAGAATGTCGTTTCACAAAGTGATTGATAGTATTTTCCGGAGTTTCCTCGAATTACATAACCAGTGTATCGAGATAGGGTTTCAAAACTGTCATGGTTTTTTCGATAAATTGTTAGTTGTTTGGCTGTAAAGCGAAATGGTACTGGTATTGAAAAAATTGCTAAGAACAAAGTTACTGTTTAGTATTCAAAATAAATCTAAATTCTAAGTAAGAATACAAACTAATTCAGCTGTTGCGATGTTATTGATACACAGAAACCACTAAGATTGATTAAATTACAGTGATTATTCAAGGCTACCAATAATACAATTCACTAAGTAAACACTGATCGAAACAGGATTTCTCTATAAACAAAATTGAAGGCTGAAACGTGAGTTCGCGGAAGGTTGAGTGAGGGTTTAGTTCTTAAAAACCAAATACTTGCATTTCGGCTATCATATTCATTGTGGAAGAGTTCAGAGATAAAGTTGACAGGTTGAAGTCCCCAGTATTAATATCACATAGAAACTTATTAAGTGAAGCAAAATACAATAAACAAAAACACAATTTTGTGCCAAAGATAATTTGAAACTTTGCCAAATAAGAAAATAGGCATAGACGGTTTTTACACTTTCAACGACACGATATCGTCGAAGAGCTACTCTCAAACATTTAGACCCGTTTACCGAGTCCGAGGCAATATATAGATTATCGTGGTAGGTGCCGGTATCGGGCAATGTGTATATGTATACGCCTATTATTTATCCTAGTCGTAAACTGGTAGCCTTATACCGCGTGCACACTATGCCCATGCCGCTACCGGCATTCATGCCGCGGACTTATTGCCACAGCAACATCGCCTTATTCTCACTAAGGAGAATGGGCATGAACTTGGGCCGGGAGCCGGGACAGAGGCATGTTCGTGTCTCCCAGTCCGAATTCATGCCCTATCTCCCTAGTGAGAATAAACGCGATGTTGCTGGGGCAATAAGTCCGGAATTAATGCCGGCATTCATGCCGGCAGCGGCATGGACGTAGTGTGCACGGGGTATTAGAGAAGGTTGTACATGGAACTGCTACGCCGACACTGTAAATAAAGTTCAGTTCTAGACGAACTTGACAGTCGATTGCTTTGTAGTAAGACACGAGAGATATTGAGTGGAAGTAACCCAAATAAACCAAAGTCAAAGTTTTTTTTTTTATAAACTTAGCGATTCTATATGCCAGTTCCTCACGACCAAGGCCTAGAAAAACCTTTATTTTACATGGTATAATTGATTACGTGCCGGGTTTTCACTAGATATCTTGATAAAATTGAAGGGCAATATCGTAATAAAAAGAACCCGTTGATTTTTTAACTTCTCATTTCTAAGACAGATCAAATTAACATGCAAATGACTAAAACTCAATCAAGAAAATTATCAACCAAAATTATTTATAACTCTCAAAGTTCAGAATAGCTTTAGGTCCAATCAATTTTAATATTTAGATGAGTTTTGATAACTATTAATATTCAAGAAACTTTAGACTGGCTTATTAATAAAATCACTTAAGCTGTGCAATGCGTTTAGGACACGATTATTAAACAACTAGCTGATACCCGCGACTTCGTACGCGTGCGAAACTTTCCACCAAAATATCTGTCAACCAACATACGATGAACCGCGTAGCAAATAGCTGCTTTTGATATAGAGAGTTCAAACTGTATCTAATAATCCACGTCTTTGATTTCAATAAAATATAGCCCATATTTCAATCCGGAAAAAGGGCTTTCGAATGGTTAAGTTTCGTTGAAGTTGGTCCAGTAGTTAAGGAGTAATTCGCGAACAAACAAACAGACAAACTCGATTTTCGGAATCAGAATCGTTTATTTAGTAGATCTGCATAATATTTAGTATAAAATCCATAATTATCTTTAATTTCAGTTTTGGCTTTTTTATAGTTTTATAAAAGTATAGATAGATAAATAGATTGAGACATCACAGTGATATTAATTTGGTTCTTCAATCACTAGAATAGAAAACGAATCAAAATCAAAATACAGTAACCTAATAATGAAAATCGGGCTTGATCGAAATTGGAACGTATATTAGTTGCCCTAAGGAACATATTGGTATGTCTCATACAAACTTGATTAGGGGGTAGCATAACTTAACCTATCTAGTATCTACCCTCATGGTAATTAAATTAAATCAACATTTTTATTATTAATGTAGCAAAATTTACTTTTGAGTTTGTTTTTTAGATCGTCTATTTCTTATACTTTAGAAAATAACATACTTTCAATGCAAACTAGAGAAATACAAATGTATAAAATTATACACTCGTTTATATATTGTAGTACTTAGTTCCGTTTTCTTTTAAAGTAAGCATTCGTATGCAATTGCATGCGCAGTAGGTATTAACAATAATATCGCTATAATGAAGGTTGCAGTTTTACATAGAGGAATATTGAGCTAACTAACACTTGAGAAATATATATATACCTATATATTTTTATTTTATTTTATTTGTGACAAACAAGGTAGAATACAAAGAGAACACACAACAGAAAAGAGGTAAAGAGTAGTAGAAATAGCACGGATAACAGATGAACATACAGATAACAATGATGACGGATACAGAGAGATTGATTGAGACTAATGCTAGAGCTACAAACGAAACAATTACAGTGCTAAAATTAAAATTAAGCGAATGTGTGTTCCGTAAAGTCCACGCTTCGTCACAAAATGGCGTCCAACTCAGCATTTGCTGTGCTTATATTGTATATATAAGCACATTGTAATATATTGTAGTAACTTTTAATAAGTATATTTCTTCGTATGAAAGGTAATGTTTTATGCTATGACAGTTTCAGTTTAACATTGCCCAAATCATATTACTTACTGAATTCCACCCGCAACTTATTTCGCGTCCCGTTAGATCCCGTTGATCTTTCGGGATAAGAAGTAGCCTAGGTGTTAATCCAGGCCACGAACAATATATATTACAAGTTTTATTCAAATCGGATCAGTAGTTTTTGCGTGAAAGAGTCACAAACATCCATACATCCTTACAAACTTTCGCGTTTATAATATTAGTAGGATGTCTCATAAACAGAATGTTTTTTGCCACCTCTTTTTTTGCCGGGAACATCATGAGATCTCAGTTCGAGCGAACTATTAGTAAGTATAAGACGTGGTGTACAATAAACAAATATTCTATCCATTCTATCTAATCTTACAGGAACCTATGAACGCAAGTGCATACCTACCTGCTTTCTGTTCATACCTAACCATGCTTACATCTTACAGGGTTTACAACGCAGGGTGCACAATAATACTCTGAATTATCGTAGTAATTACATTCTCGGAGCGCGCCCCACTTTCACGTGCCAAGATTAAAATACCCATATATGCATATACTATGTAATACTCCTGACTTCTTTAACTTTTGGGTGTATTTAATAATATTCGTAGACATTTGAAACAACGCCTTCTAGTCCCAAACTAAGCAGAGTGGTTACTATGAGAAGTGGATTGATAATATAATTACTAGTATTAGTGTGAACTAAGATGGTGATTGGTGATGCCTTGCATGTATAAGAACGTACATGAAAGTACAAGACTACAAAACATTACCGCTTCAAATGTGTAGTTAAGTATACGGTTTCATTTGAAACTAGCTGACGCCCACGGCGTTGCTCGCGTTCTACCCTTTAGGATGCGACTTTTCAAAATTCCTTTCTTAGTGCACCTTTACACTATATAAGGATACTACCCTCCATATTTCATACCTCTAGGACTTATGGTTTAGGCTGTGCGGTGATTCTCTGTCAGCTTCAAAAGAGTTTTATATATATTGATGATGATGTTTCTTTGCAACACTTCCTATAACATTTGAACGTTTGCATATAAAACCAGAATAGTCAATTCCACCGAAATTAAGTAGCTTTTCGTTTTTTTCTGCGAAAATATTGCAGAATTATTATTACCCTAACTTCCGTTCCCATTATAAAAAGTACAGTTATCTTGGAGGCGTTAAGCACGGGACCACATGTATGTAAGTACGTCTTATCTAAAGCCCTGAGGCCATAATAAGCGTCGTTCACACAAACGGCCCGGTGTTCAAGAATACCTCTCGAATAATACAGAAATAACGCGGAATTGTCGCATTTAAACTCTAATTTACAAAAAACGGTTGCCGTCATATAACGTCAACAGAAATTCTGCCTTTTGGCATGGTGAGACAAACAAAAATTGGATTTGGAAGAGTTAATAAGCAGGCTCAATTATAGGCAGTAATTTTTGTGAATTTTTGTAAATGACATCTAGTACGAAAATCTCTGTGTAAGATCATTATAATCATCATCATTATCTTTACAAGGACATAATATTCCAAAAACAGTTATTTTGGACTTTTCTATCCCATCCATTTGTCGCGATCTTATCAATGTCATCGGTCCATCGGGCCGTCCTACACTTCGCTTTCTGATTTATAACTAAGTAAAATACTGCATTGGACTACGTTTGCGATAAACTTAATACCTAAGATAAACTTAATGAGCAAAACTAAAAAAACCTTAGAAAAATTAAATTACTTCAATTTTTTACGGCCGTCATAAAGCAGTCGCAGTATTCATGAAACCTTAAACTGGAGTATAAAATTATCCTTCTGAGACAATGATTTTGGGAAAGAATAGAGCATTAGGAATGGTTATAACAAGAGACGGTTGTCTGGTGTTGTCTGGATTACGAATGCTTGCATTAGTATTTTCTTCAAATCTATTACTGTCCCTGCCTTACTTATGAGAAACGAAGCGCTCGTGGCTAGGCTTGCTCACTGCTCAGTCAATCGTCACCAATTTGTCTAAGTTAAGAGACATTCTTAACTTAGCCTTTGATAGAAGTTGGTGGGAGCAGGCCCAGGAGAGAGAAAAGTGGAAGATGTTGGGGGAGACCTTTGCCCAGCAGTGGGACGAAATAGGTTAGGGAAAAAAAAAGAGACATTCTGCGCGGTTACTATTTGGATACGTGACCGTTACATTTACATGTGAGCACTTCCGTGTTTTTCAAAGTTTAATTTTAAATACAGCTGAATCAAGCTTTAAACTAAGCAATACATAAAACAATTAACATTCTTGGTAGCCTAGCCAGGTATGTCATCCACGGTCTTCCATTTTCAAAACACTGCCGGCCAGTGCGATCCAATACTCTTTATAACTCAAAGAGGTTGGTTCTACGCTGCATTGCTAGACTTGGATATTTCATATAACGCTTAGTCCCAAACTAACCAACAGAGATGCGTTTATTTTAGTAGTAGTAGAGCTCTTTGTGAGAGCTCGTCCGGGGAAGTACTACCACCGTACCTATTTCTGCCGCCAAGCAGCGATGCTAGCATTGCTGTGTTCCGGTTTGAAGGGTAAGGGCGCCGGTGTAATTACAGGCACATGAGACTTCAAGATCTTTACGTCTCAGAGTGATGGACGCAGTGCATTGTCTTACAGAGCACGTCCTCATTGGACTTGCTCTGTGTGGTAATGCATTGTTATAGGCAGAAGTTACCACTTAACATCAGGTGAGCTATCAGCTTGTTCCAATACTTTTATCATAAAAAAAAAAACAAAAAAAAATTCTATTCTTTTTAAATACAGCTGAATCTAGCTTTAAACTAAGCTAAACTTAAAACAATTAACCTTCTTGTTAGCCAGGTATAGCGATGTAAAAATAATTCAGTACCTCTACGGGTAGTTAAATACATCCTACTTAAGTCAGTCGAGCAAGGTATAATAGAGATTGTAGAAGCTTTTTTGGCCAGCTTTCATCTTTCCTAAAGCCGTTTGGCCTTATTTATAATCGTCGAATAAACTCAGAGCTGTGTAAGTGTAACCTGAAATTTTGAGCCGATTTACACAGTTATAAGTACAGTAAAGCAAGCTCGTATAAGTTAGTTTCCTGTTGACCGAGTTTTAGGCCGCCTTCGAAGGTACAGTGACGAGTTAAGTAGCGGTATTGTTCAAGTTCAAGTAACAACGCGATCACTCTAAATTCTAGATTTCTAGATTGGCTATAAAAGCTGGTTTACACTGTGATAAGTACAGCAGAAAGTAGAGCTATGCGTGGTACGTACTCACCTGCGGACTGCTGTTTTACGCGCAGTGTAACTTTGCTCTTTATTTAACTCGCTACATAAGAGTGTGCCATATAAGCCGTCATGGCTTTTGCGTCAGCTCAGACTAAGGCGTGACGAGTATATCGATAGCAATATAATATAAAACTTATTTACTACGCAAGAAAGTACAAATCACATTGCAATAACGCGCTGTACACACATAAAGCTAATTTGAACTTTTTCGTGTAGTAAATAAGTTATTGTATCGTCAAACAAACAAAGCAACGCCAGTGCTTTCACTGCCAAAGTAGAGAAAAACACTACGCTTGTGTAATAATTTATTGCATAGTAATTCTGTGTTCATTACAAGTATAATCACGGAAGAGAGTCACAAAAACAAGTCATTACGATACTCGTTGAACCGTGGATAGACCCTTGTCAATCCACAACAGCTGTTAATAGAAAATGAACTTTATTTCGTTAGAATAAAGGCGAGCAGTACTTGTATGATTTGACTCCAGATTTTTTTTTTTTTCAAACAAATGCCTACCGGATTACTGTTGTGGGCTTCTCCCACATTTCTACATACTTAGCCTATAGGTAGTTTAACATTCTTCATCATTCATTCATCGTATTTACTTAGCGTATCTATTATTTTCTATCTATTTACCTAGATTTAATAAAAACCTACATAAAATATGATTATTTATATATTTACTTATATTTACTATCTACATCTAAACAGCATTTTCATACATCACCATACATACTAGTACATTCACACAACATAATGCATCGTAAATATCGGCTGGTCGCCGTCCTATGGAAATAGGCTCCGCGGCGTGTCGTTGGAGTGTCGTGGGAACTCGCTCCTGCGAATACAAAAGCTTCAACCGCACTCCCGCCCCGCACCGCGCTCGGCCCGCCAGTCAGAGCCTTACCGAGACGCCGAATGCACGTCGCTTGCGCATCCTCTCGCCGCTTGCTTTTTATGCTATTTTTATGTACCTATACGCGTTTATAGTTCATAATTTAGTGATAGAATAGTAATCCTGTGCCTAAGACTTTTCACTCTTTTCTCCTTCTATCTCTGTGCTATTGTGCTTGCCTCAATAAACTGTGTGAAAAACAAGTTGTGTTACACGTCGTTATTGCGCCGCAACCTGCATCCACCAGATATCCCGCTAGGTGCAATAGCCTCAAATAAGGTAATTCCTTTACTGGTGACCCCGACGTGGCTATTTTTAATTTGTCAGGAGCTAAACGCCTAGGCGCGCATGAGACAGGGGGACCTGGTGCGGTACGTATGTGGTGTTGTGTGTTATGAGGTATTGCGCGTTGTGTACCGGCTGGTTGCGTGATATCTGAAAAATCTCGCGACAGTAGAAGGTGATAACGCGAATCGCCAGTGAGAACCTTCACGGAATAAATATTTTTAGAATTTATAGCCAGTGAAGCTGGAGTGCATAGATGAGTAGTGCTATCAATTAATTTCTTATTTTTACAGTCTACTACTGTAACGGTCCAGAAGGTCTGCACACGTTCTTCGGTTATCCCACAAATTATTTAGTTAATTTAACCTTGATTTAGCCAGATTCGGTTAATCTTCAGTAACCGATATCTCAGTCAAACAGCATCTGAAGCATTCGATGACTTCATAGTAATTAGTATGAATAATAATAACTAGGCGAATTAACCTGGAAAGGTTCATTAAAATAGGAAACATTGATGTCCAAAGATTAGGTAATGTTAAAGGAAAATACAGTTTCAGGAACCAATTGTAGGTAACTTATGTCAGTAGAAAGCTTTTACATTTAGATGTAAGTATATTTGTAGTAGGTGATCTGTACTCACTGACGTTCATTATTTAGCAGTAATTCACCTTACGGATTGAATTACAATAGCGTTTGGTGGTTGCTCTCATAAAAATATCAGGCGTTTTCCCTCGAGAAATATTCTATTAGATTAGTAAATCTAGATACTCCTGAGAGTTGGAAATTGAATAATATGGTAGTAGATGATTTAAACTATCTATGTTTTGAGTTTCATCTAGATTGGCTTCTTCGTTGAGACGTAGTAGGGTATTTAAGATAAATACTATATGGAAACGAATCTTAGAATGAAGGTATAATCAAGGAAAGTAGATACAGGCTATTAGTATCCCTAGACATCGTTCTAAATCCTGAGAAAAGTCTAGAATCTAAAGTAACATGCAAGGAAATTACAACATCAGCGCAAGAATAATTATACCTATGAACTAACTAGGTGCCTATATTTTGAGGTATATGCTAACAATATGAAAGCCTACCATGTGGAGGGCACCAGATGGTTGTTTGGATACCATTTGGAACCCTACCATGTGGAGGTCACCAGATGGTTGTTTTGATACCATTTGGAACCCAACCAAATGGAGACGACGATACTAACTGTTAAGTGGATGTGGCGGCGGTGACCATTTGGTACCCGAGTATAAAACGGAGCGCGGGTAGTAGGAGGGTCTCTTTTCTAGTCCGGAATTCAACGTGCGTAGTCGTAATAAGTAGCTCTTTGCTTGTGCGGATTCCTAATTGTAAAGTAGTAAGATTAAGTTTTAGATTATCAAAATGGTAGGAGTTCACTTATTGAAGTCAAGCAGATGCTAAAGGAGTGAGCAAGTATCAGACGGACGGTCTCGGTTGGACTTAGGTCCATTGCACATGTCTTGAGCAAAGAGGATTGCTAAATATTGTGCGGAGACTGACTGATTGATATCTTGTATTCATGAGTGAGTCAGGCAGATGCCATAGTGGAAGTGAACTTAGGAGATAGGGAGTGTCAAGTGTAAGACAAGGATGAGCATCAAGAACGAGGACAAGGATGAGCAACACGTAAACCCAGGATGGATCAGGTCAGACCGGAGGATTAAGGTAGGGCTACATACAAGGAGCCAGGGGGCATAGATGAGATGTGGGAGATCAGGGTAAGTCTTTATGTTATAACTGTGTGTCGATTCACAATCTCTGCTAGGTAGCTTCTCAAACTATAATCTTAATAGCTTTGCTTTTACCTGTCACGGTAGGTCTAGTGCAGACTAGCTCGGCACATGTTCTAGGTAGATACCTGGTACAGGCTGTATGTATGTAATAAGTAGGCAGAGGTTTTCTAGAATAACTTTAACCTTGTTCGAACCAAGTGTTATCTTTATTCGATAAACGGTAGGTCTAGTGTACAGACTAGCTCGGTACATGTTCTAGGTATATATGTAGTATAGGCCGCAAGTAATAAATAGGCACAAGATTTCTAGGATAGTGTTAACCTTGTTCGAAAGTTCGAACCAAGTATTATGTTCATTCGAAACCTTTTACTAAGATAATTTACATAAGTACCTCCATTTTGAGAACTATTTTATAGAAGCTAGATTTTAGGTATTATTCCTTCTAGGTTCATCATAGGCCGAGGTTAGTAGGTATAGGACAGCTAATGATCTGAAGTCCAACGACGACCAACATGAAGAAGGGAATCCAGAGGGGAGGTTTTCAGGTTTAAGATTTTCTAGAAATGCGAACCAGAAGAAGATTCATCGTGGGGTTCTCCGAGATCAGAGGTTTTCTAGAATAACTTTAACCTTGTTCGATTCAAGTGTTATGTTATTCGATAGATAACCTTCACTTAAGATAATTTAGGTACTTTCATTTACACAACTATTTTTAGTGAGCTAGAATTTAGGTACTAGGTATTCCTTTCTAGGGCCGCTGTAAGATGAAGATTGAACGTGGTTTTCTTCAAGGGAGTTATGTTTTAAACTACCTGCATTCTGTATTGTGTCCTTTTACTGTGTGCATGTGTTCTTTATTTGATTTACTTGAGATATTGTGTGCCATCTTTTAGTGATTCTTATTACTTGTTTATTCCTCATAGTGTGTGTGATCAATTTATATTACGAACAACAATGCTTAGTGAAGAATACTTTACTCTTACTTAAGCTCATACTTTATCTTCGAGATTCTACTATCACTTTAGAGTGATAGGTAGTTTGTTGATTTACATAGGTACTACACTTGTTCTTACATACCTAAAACTTAGATAGTACTGTTGCTTACTTTCCTAGAAGTTTATTTACTACTTTACTTATTTTTCGTTACTTACTTTTATATACACTAGTAGATAGGATCAATACTTAGTGATGGCTATCTTTAGTTCTACTTACTCTCGTATTACATACTTACTTATAAAGTGAACTATAGTTAAATAAGTATATTCAACGCCTATTTGTACATACCTACTACTTTTATAGTACAGATACTTACCTACCCTTTATGTGCTAAGCGGTTATTATCTTAAATGTTTTACAGCTTCAAGTCTTTAGAAACAGTTACGTTTTAAAGGTTTTACAACTAGAGCGTTAGGTCTTCTAGACCTTAGACTTAAAACTTTAGGACCTTTGAACTTTAGGACTTGTACTTGTACTTGTACTTGTACTTGTACTTGTACTTGTACTTGAACTTGTACTTGTACTTGTACTTGTACTTGTACTTGTACTTGTACCTGAACTTGAATTTGAACTTGAACTTGAACTTGAACTTGAACTTGAACTTGAACTTGAACTTGAACTTGAACTTGAACTTGAACTTGAACTTGAACTTGAACTTGAACTTGAACTTGAACTTAGATTTTGTACCTTGAATTTTAGACTTTGAACTCTACAGTTAAACTTAAGCTTTTACAGCTTAATCTTCCATTACTTTATTTTACTTTTGGATATTAAGCCTGGATTGAACAGTTACCTACACTATAGAATAGATACTCTTAGCTATCATAACATATTAATTTTATCAAATGATTTTTATTGTTCAACCTAGAATTAAATTATAGTGAAGTCACTTAATAGTAACATATTGAGACAGCTTTAATAGCTCTCCCTTATATCTTTCAGATTCAGTAAAGTAAATATTAAATTTAAAGGAACAATTATTATTCCTACTAGTTTTGAAGTCTTGCATTGACTATTTGTTTGATAGTGACATTTAGCTTCAACCTTTGTCTTTTGTTGACCTGTCTGAGTGGTTTCTTCAATCTATGTGCTTAAAGGAATAGTTATAAAGATAAGTTTGTTCTTCTATTAAGGTCCGTACTTGATATAGTTGATCTTACTCTAGAGCGCGTGTCTCGTAGTTATTCTGAACTTATGGAAAAGGGATGATAACTGCCATCAGAGAGTTATATAGATCTATTCTATCTAGTCTGATACCTAGTAATGATCATGGCGTATGTTCGGTCTAGCTAGACACTTCCGATGTCAAAGTATCCTAGGCTGATTCAAGCTAGGGTATCTTTATATAGCTATGTTTATGACCTTACCTACTTCATTGACTTTGTGACTTTGATTTAGGCTATCCAGAAAGACTAGTTTGAAGGAACCATGAACTAAGAAGGTTATTTAATATTAGATTCACTATATTATGTTAGAGGTGGTTTTCTAACGGCTGCTTCTTTAATTGCAGCATATTAAATCACACTTGTATGTGATTCCATGGACTGTCTAGGCTTTGTGTAACATAAGTTATTCAAAGTGAATTTAGTTCCATAACCCTTTGTAATCCATAGTAGCACTGATGTAGAATATAGATTAATGGAACAGTAAATAGAAATTACTTGTTTCTTTATTCTTATTCATACATCCGGAAAAGTATAGTGTACTATGAAGAGGAGGTTTTATTATGGTTATATGTGCATAACATATATACATAAGTCTGGTGTCGAGAATCACTGGCAGGCGCGGACGGTGGTGCGTCTTCCCTAACGAAACACGTTAGCTTCATAGTACACAATCTAGTATCTTCCTAGTAACAAAGTTATATACATTTATATTCTATGAAACTTTAGAATCATTTATATTATACTGAATATTAATTCTTACAAGTAGTTTCTTCAGTAGGAAATATAGCTTATTATTTACATTATATTTCAACATACTTCTAACTAAGTTTGTATTTAATGAAACACTTGACGTTTAATTCTTCAGTTCTATATAAAATTCATGAAAGGTTTCCATCATGATAGGATCACGTTAATAACGATTCGTACTTACTTAGGATATCTTCTATCACTTCTAGTAATTTAGGATTTACATAATATTATGTAACTTTAATTATAATCTATTATATTTTCCTTACTAGGCTACAATAGCTCGTATAACTCTCACGACTAGGTTGACATCTACTTACGGTTATTTACAATTAGCAACGTTCAGATAGTTAATAGAATTAGGATCAATAGAAAACATTAATTGAGTATTAGGTAGTTTCGTACGTTAAATAAGAGGTCTCAACATAATTCTCTTAAAGTATCTGAGTTACTATCGGTTCATAATAGTAGGCGTCCTAATCACAACCACTATACGATCACAAGGCCATTAGAATAAGTTAGTTGATAAGTTAGTTATAAGTCATAAGATCAAAGTAATGCAACAACAACATAGACAACATACATAGTTAGGTAGGTAGGGTAAATAGTTATAAGTTTAGTTATAGGTTTAATTTTAGTTAGTTAAGTAGGTTATTTAGTTAAGTTGGGGGGGAGCGTTACAATATGGAATTGCCGTGACCACGATATCGATTTTAGGTTAGTTACAGTAGTTTAAATCATGTTTATATTCAAATCATATTTTACATCTATTAAATTCATATAATATTTCCATTAAATTCATTTCTTGTTTGTTACTTACTTTAATCTTGCATAGTGCGATTTTATCGCACAATTTGTTGTCGTAATAAAGGATGGGGTTTTGTGTTGAGATTTCTTAATTTTCTGTAGTTTATAACTGTTTATTAGGTAAATAGGTAAATTTCAGTTCATATTATTTAGTAGTTTTATTCTAGATCTTATTCGTTCAAATTAGGCAAAACCAATACGTATAAGTAGTAAATAGGTAGCGTATAGGTAGTAATTGCGTTTCATATTATTGCTTTGGTGAGGTAAGATTAAGTAACATCCATAGTTGTAAATGCGTGGGGTCGTAAATAAATGACTTAGGATTTCAAAATATTTATTTACAGTTTCATAATTTTACGAGCAGGGGTCGTAAATAAATGACTTAAGATTTCAAAATAGTTATTTATAGATTTGTAAGAGCTAGAGAAAGGTCGTAAGTTAATAACTTCTAGTTACAAATTAGTATTTATAGGTTCTTTTATTATATTAGCATGGGGTCGCCATCGACTGATTGAGCTTAACCCTATTTAAATTAAATAATTAATTTTACTAAAATACTAGTTGAGAAATTATTAATAATAGGTAACAAGATAAAATTTTAGTAATATAATTAATAGTACGTTAGGTTATAAGTATTCGATTCACTTAGAGGAATAAGTCTAGGAAAAATAGGGAAAATTCTGAGATACCTAATTGTCTGAGAATTATATTCGACTGATTTTATTGAATGCCTAGGTCTTTGGAGATTTATCTAACTACTTCCTTTACCACGAGTATAATATATGTAGGTAGGTACTTCTTCACTTCTTTACATTGAGGATATTGAGTGCTTTACTTTACGGATTTTAAAGAAGTTTATTTTATTACCCTGGTTATTTATTCTTACCTTTTCTTAAAAAAAAAATACATTAGTAGATAGGACCAATGCTTAGTAACGGCTACTTTTATTTCCTTTTACTCTCATACTTTATACTTATTTTTAAAGTGGACTATAGTTAGATAAGTGCATACTTACATCTGTTTCTACATATCTACTACATTTATAGTATAGCTACTTACTTTTCTAGAAGTTTATTTTACTACCTTAGTTATTTTATTCTTTCTAACTATTACATACTCTAGTAGGTAGGATCAATACTTAGTTACGGTTACTTTTATTTCTATTTACTCTTTACTACATTCTTATTTACAAAGTGAGCTATAGGTAGATAACTACTTACTACATTGGTTCTTACATACCTACAACATTGATAGTTCAGTTACTTCAGTTACCTACTTACTTTTTATTCTAACCGGTTATGTCCTAGATTTATGGAACTAATTGCATTAGACTTAGGTAGGTACTTCAACATAGAAAAGATTATTTTACTACCATGTTTAGTTATTCATACTTATCTTTGAACTTTTAATATTCAAGTTTGAATTAATTTATAATAAAGTCATAAAATAATAACATACAGTTCTAATGGTAATATTTATTGAACCATTGAACAGTTTGAGTAGCTTCCTCTTATACTTTTATACTCATTTAAGTAAATATTAAGGAAGGAGGAACGAATTATTCCTACTTGGTTTGTAGTTTTGGTAGCAAGTTTACGAGTTTGGATGTTTGTATGTTTACACACTTTAGGTATAAACTTGAAATAACAGGCATTTCATAATATACGTTAGGTAGGTAGGTATACGAAACCAAATAAAAAATATAATAAGTAAACAGGACAAAGTAGTTATTAATCTATACAGAAATAAATAACAAAAATTCGGTAAATCAATAGTATTTTTCTTCTCTAATAGTATAGTTCTTTTTCTCTTTTATTTTGGTAATTTCTTAGTTTATTAGTAGTAAGTTGTTGTTTATTCCTCCTCGCACGCTATGACGCTCTATAACTATGGGAACACCATATTATTATGTTACCTTTGGACTAATTCTTTGTTTATTATGTCATTGTGTAAACCTGTGTTGGGAGTCCTATTTTAAAATAAAATAAAATAAAATAAAATAAAATAAAATAAAATAAAATAAAATAAAATAAAATAAAATAAAATAAAATAAAATAAAATAAAATAAAATAAAATAAAATAAAATAAAATAAAATAAAATAAAATAAAATAAAATAAAATAAAATAAAATAAAATAAAATAAAATAAAATAAAATAAAATAAAATAAAATAAAATAAAATAAAATAAAATAAAATAAAATAAAATAAAATAAAATAAAATAAAATAAAATAAAATAAAATAAAATAAAATAAAATAAAATAAAATAAAATAAAATAAAATAAAATAAAATAAAATAAAATAAAATAAAATAAAATAAAATAAAATAAAATAAAATAAAATAAAATAAAATAAAATAAAATAAAATAAAATAAAATAAAATAAAATAAAATAAAATAAAATAAAATAAAATAAAATAAAATAAAATAAAATAAAATAAAATAAAATAAAATAAAATAAAATAAAATAAAATAAAATAAAATAAAATAAAATAAAATAAAATAAAATAAAATAAAATAAAATAAAATAAAATAAAATAAAATAAAATAAAATAAAATAAAATAAAATAAAATAAAATAAAATAAAATAAAATAAAATAAAATAAAATAAAATAAAATAAAATAAAATAAAATAAAATAAAATAAAATAAAATAAAATAAAATAAAATAAAATAGTCAATTATAATATCAGAGTCAATTATAATATCAGAGTCAATTATAATATCAGAGTCAATTATAATATCAGTGTCAATTATAATATCAGTGTCAATTATAATAGTGTCAATTATAATATCAGTGTCAATTATAATAGTGTCAATTATAATATCAGTGTCAATAAAAAATATCTGTGCGGAGATTTTGTCACAAAACAATATAGGTAGATTACCTAGTCAGGATGTTTTTGAATCTTTAGCGTATTTTTAGCGGAATACAAGTAATTTTTAATTTTTAACATTTTAACTTATTAAGATTTATATAAACGTCTACAGATACAAAATAGTTTATTACCAAATTAATAACAATAGACTAGGTATAGTAAAAGTTAAACCATTAAACACTCACGGTTAGATTAGTTTCTTATAGGTTAGTTTAGTTTAATCTACTGAACCAGATTCACGAGATAAGGTGTTGACACAAGTTTGTAAGATTGTTGATCTAATAGGTTGACAGAATTTATTCATGCTTGTAAATATACTATTGTAAGTTGATGGAAAATAGGAACATGTATTATTTATTTTCATTACATACTTTATCAACCAATATTAAGATTAAATAATATTACGTTTTCTCACAGATTTAAACTTAATTAGATAACTTTAAGGATTTAATTTAATTAGTCGCATTAGATATCATTACATTATCACATTCGGATATCAATTTAGACTTAGATGTGTGGGTTCGATTCCCATCTCAGTAACTATGTACCTACAGGAATGTTGTGATATAACTCAGTCTAATATACTTAGGTGGATATAGAGTCTAACTAACTGGGGTAACTGGGGTCGTAAAGATATAGGTATAGTCATAAGTATAGAGTTATAGGTATCTTTATAGGTGTACATAGTTATATAGGGATAGTTGAGAAAAGTTACGTTTAGCTCTTTACATAACTTAGGGTAGGAAAGGCTAACTGCATCGGAAGTGTTTAGATTAGATATCTACAATTTTGCAATTCTAAAATACGTAGAGATAAGATCTAGCTAGGATAGAAATGGATTATTGAGATAGTTATTATGTTTTCGGATTGTACATAGTTTACATTTATCTACACTAACGGTTATAGTTCAACAATTACAAAAACAGATGTTATTGTTTATTTACGTTGCCTATAAAATATAAAAAAAAGAGTATTACGTTATTGTTGTGTTAAGTTTTAAGATAATTGAATTTATTGAACATGACGTAACGCTATACATAAACAACCATGTTATATTCACATAATAGATTTGGCTACGGAATTAGATCAAAATCGTAAATAAGAAATAACTAAATGTTATATAGGCTATAATTTGTTTTAAAATCAAAATAATTCAAAATTAAACAAAATGAAATCATACTTTCAAAATAATATGCTTGCCTAAAATTAGCTTGCTTCACATAAAATATATTATGTTTGCTTGAAATGAAATATATTTGGCCTTCGGCTTACTAAACTCATCCTCAATGCTTTATATTTATAAAAAAATAACAATAATTTCGAAATGGTAAAACAAAAAACTAAAGCATCCGTTAAAACTTTTAAACCATGCGAAAAGTTTTCCTCCCATTTTGCTATTATTATTTTATTGAGTGAGGTAGCATTAGAAACTTTACTTCGGATTTCACATTTTGGGGAAATAAGTTGCTTTAGTTATTGTAAATATGTAAAAAATTCTAAATTTTAATATGAATTATCTCTCTCTTGTTCATATTTTACTTTTGGATTGGGGAATTTTGGGGATTTCACATAACTAAATGAATATAAACGAATGGTACCAATTTCTTAACAGTCTTACTTCTATACGATCTGTTGACTTTGCGGGTATAATGAATGACTACGAATGTTGAAGTTCAGAAAGAATGAATGAATCTTAGTAAAATTTGTGAGCGTGACTATGTGTGATGAACGAATGAGAATTATGTAATTTTTAACGGTTTGAGGGGCTCAAGATTTCAACAGAATCTTGGAAAAAGACAATTTTTTGGTTTCTAAATCTGGACAAACCCTACATTTCACAAACAATTTGTATGAAGGAGTTATTGGTGTTAGGTTAAGTCAGATGACAAATTCATCAGTTTCGGCTGATTTCATACAAATTCACACTCTACAAATTAGGACTTGTTTAAAAACACTGCACATGCTCCGAATTGCAATCTTGCTGTTATTTTGAGACCGGTTTATGGTTGGATGTTTCGATCATGGCAAGTTATAGTTGCACGCCACTTAGAATCTAATTTGGATTGTGAAAGGTGATGTATGATAAACTCGGTTACGAATTGCGAGAGTCAATAGACGGGCTAGAGCTAAATACATTATTTCACTATGATTGAGTCTGGATCACAACAGACTTCCTTTACACAGTTAATAATTATTTTCGCTGCAAAAATAGCATCTCGTGGTTGTATTCATTTATAGCTATAAATTGGCATCAAACTCGCAGCATTTTAGAGTTCGGTTTAAAACTTACACATCATCAAAAAAATTCATAATTTATGTGATAGCTAGCATAGATCTAATCTGTGCAAGTTATTGCAAAATATTTGTCTGGAACTGGAAATCAACAAATAAAATTTGTACCAATAATGGTTGTTCAAGAGAGAAATAATTTGTATTTATTTTAATTAATGAAATTAATTTGGGAAAGTTTTACTCCGGTTCATAAGTTAATCACCTCGTATAACTTTGGGGTCGGCTGTAACGGTTCAGAAGGTCTGCCCACGTTCTTTGGTTATCTCATAAATTATTTAGTTAATTTATGTGATAGCTAGCATAGATCTAATCTATGCAAGTCATTGCAAAATATTTGTCTGGAACTAGAAATAAACAAATAAAATTTTTACCAATAATGGTTGTTCAAGAGAAAAATAATTTGTGTTTATTTTAATTAATGAAATTAATTTGGGAAAGTTTTACTCCGGTTCATAAGTTAATCACCTCGTATAACTTTGGGGTCGGCTGTAACGGTCCAGAAGGTCTGCACACGTTCTTCGGTTATCCCACAAATTATTTAGTTAATTTAACCTTGATTTAGCCAGATTCGGTTAATCTTCAGTAACCGATATCTCAGTCAAACAGCATCTGAAGCATTCGATGACTTCATAGTAATTAGTATGAATAATAATAACTAGGCGAATTAACCTGGAAAGGTTCATTAAAATAGGAAACATTGATGTCCAAAGATTAGGTAATGTTAAAGGAAAATACAGTTTCAGGAACCAATTGTAGGTAACTTATGTCAGTAGAAAGCTTTTACATTTAGATGTAAGTATATTTGTAGTAGGTGATCTGTACTCACTGACGTTCATTATTTAGCAGTAATTCACCTTACGGATTGAATTACAATAGCGTTTGGTGGTTGCTCTCATAAAAATATCAGGCGTTTTCCCTCGAGAAATATTCTATTAGATTAGTAAATCTAGATACTCCTGAGAGTTGGAAATTGAATAATATGGTAGTAGATGATTTAAACTATCTATGTTTTGAGTTTCATCTAGATTGGCTTCTTCGTTGAGACGTAGTAGGGTATTTAAGATAAATACTATATGGAAACGAATCTTAGAATGAAGGTATAATCAAGGAAAGTAGATACAGGCTATTAGTATCCCTAGACATCGTTCTAAATCCTGAGAAAAGTCTAGAATCTAAAGTAACATGCAAGGAAATTACAACATCAGCGCAAGAATAATTATACCTATGAACTAACTAGGTGCCTATATTTTGAGGTATATGCTAACAATATGAAAGCCTACCATGTGGAGGGCACCAGATGGTTGTTTGGATACCATTTGGAACCCTACCATGTGGAGGTCACCAGATGGTTGTTTTGATACCATTTGGAACCCAACCAAATGGAGACGACGATACTAACTGTTAAGTGGATGTGGCGGCGGTGACCATTTGGTACCCGAGTATAAAACGGAGCGCGGGTAGTAGGAGGGTCTCTTTTCTAGTCCGGAATTCAACGTGCGTAGTCGTAATAAGTAGCTCTTTGCTTGTGCGGATTCCTAATTGTAAAGTAGTAAGATTAAGTTTTAGATTATCAAAATGGTAGGAGTTCACTTATTGAAGTCAAGCAGATGCTAAAGGAGTGAGCAAGTATCAGACGGACGGTCTCGGTTGGACTTAGGTCCATTGCACATGTCTTGAGCAAAGAGGATTGCTAAATATTGTGCGGAGACTGACTGATTGATATCTTGTATTCATGAGTGAGTCAGGCAGATGCCATAGTGGAAGTGAACTTAGGAGATAGGGAGTGTCAAGTGTAAGACAAGGATGAGCATCAAGAACGAGGACAAGGATGAGCAACACGTAAACCCAGGATGGATCAGGTCAGACCGGAGGATTAAGGTAGGGCTACATACAAGGAGCCAGGGGGCATAGATGAGATGTGGGAGATCAGGGTAAGTCTTTATGTTATAACTGTGTGTCGATTCACAATCTCTGCTAGGTAGCTTCTCAAACTATAATCTTAATAGCTTTGCTTTTACCTGTCACGGTAGGTCTAGTGCAGACTAGCTCGGCACATGTTCTAGGTAGATACCTGGTACAGGCTGTATGTATGTAATAAGTAGGCAGAGGTTTTCTAGAATAACTTTAACCTTGTTCGAACCAAGTGTTATCTTTATTCGATAAACGGTAGGTCTAGTGTACAGACTAGCTCGGTACATGTTCTAGGTATATATGTAGTATAGGCCGCAAGTAATAAATAGGCACAAGATTTCTAGGATAGTGTTAACCTTGTTCGAAAGTTCGAACCAAGTATTATGTTCATTCGAAACCTTTTACTAAGATAATTTACATAAGTACCTCCATTTTGAGAACTATTTTATAGAAGCTAGATTTTAGGTATTATTCCTTCTAGGTTCATCATAGGCCGAGGTTAGTAGGTATAGGACAGCTAATGATCTGAAGTCCAACGACGACCAACATGAAGAAGGGAATCCAGAGGGGAGGTTTTCAGGTTTAAGATTTTCTAGAAATGCGAACCAGAAGAAGATTCATCGTGGGGTTCTCCGAGATCAGAGGTTTTCTAGAATAACTTTAACCTTGTTCGATTCAAGTGTTATGTTATTCGATAGATAACCTTCACTTAAGATAATTTAGGTACTTTCATTTACACAACTATTTTTAGTGAGCTAGAATTTAGGTACTAGGTATTCCTTTCTAGGGCCGCTGTAAGATGAAGATTGAACGTGGTTTTCTTCAAGGGAGTTATGTTTTAAACTACCTGCATTCTGTATTGTGTCCTTTTACTGTGTGCATGTGTTCTTTATTTGATTTACTTGAGATATTGTGTGCCATCTTTTAGTGATTCTTATTACTTGTTTATTCCTCATAGTGTGTGTGATCAATTTATATTACGAACAACAATGCTTAGTGAAGAATACTTTACTCTTACTTAAGCTCATACTTTATCTTCGAGATTCTACTATCACTTTAGAGTGATAGGTAGTTTGTTGATTTACATAGGTACTACACTTGTTCTTACATACCTAAAACTTAGATAGTACTGTTGCTTACTTTCCTAGAAGTTTATTTACTACTTTACTTATTTTTCGTTACTTACTTTTATATACACTAGTAGATAGGATCAATACTTAGTGATGGCTATCTTTAGTTCTACTTACTCTCGTATTACATACTTACTTATAAAGTGAACTATAGTTAAATAAGTATATTCAACGCCTGTTTGTACATACCTACTACTTTTATAGTACAGATACTTACCTACCCTTTATGTGCTAAGCGGTTATTATCTTAAATGTTTTACAGCTTCAAGTCTTTAGAAACAGTTACGTTTTAAAGGTTTTACAACTAGAGCGTTAGGTCTTCTAGACCTTAGACTTAAAACTTTAGGACCTTTGAACTTTAGGACTTGTACTTGTACTTGTACTTGTACTTGTACTTGTACTTGTACTTGAACTTGTACTTGTACTTGTACTTGTACTTGTACTTGTACTTGTACCTGAACTTGAATTTGAACTTGAACTTGAACTTGAACTTGAACTTGAACTTGAACTTGAACTTGAACTTGAACTTGAACTTGAACTTGAACTTGAACTTGAACTTGAACTTAGATTTTGTACCTTGAATTTTAGACTTTGAACTCTACAGTTAAACTTAAGCTTTTACAGCTTAATCTTCCATTACTTTATTTTACTTTTGGATATTAAGCCTGGATTGAACAGTTACCTACACTATAGAATAGATACTCTTAGCTATCATAACATATTAATTTTATCAAATGATTTTTATTGTTCAACCTAGAATTAAATTATAGTGAAGTCACTTAATAGTAACATATTGAGACAGCTTTAATAGCTCTCCCTTATATCTTTCAGATTCAGTAAAGTAAATATTAAATTTAAAGGAACAATTATTATTCCTACTAGTTTTGAAGTCTTGCATTGACTATTTGTTTGATAGTGACATTTAGCTTCAACCTTTGTCTTTTGTTGACCTGTCTGAGTGGTTTCTTCAATCTATGTGCTTAAAGGAATAGTTATAAAGATAAGTTTGTTCTTCTATTAAGGTCCGTACTTGATATAGTTGATCTTACTCTAGAGCGCGTGTCTCGTAGTTATTCTGAACTTATGGAAAAGGGATGATAACTGCCATCAGAGAGTTATATAGATCTATTCTATCTAGTCTGATACCTAGTAATGATCATGGCGTATGTTCGGTCTAGCTAGACACTTCCGATGTCAAAGTATCCTAGGCTGATTCAAGCTAGGGTATCTTTATATAGCTATGTTTATGACCTTACCTACTTCATTGACTTTGTGACTTTGATTTAGGCTATCCAGAAAGACTAGTTTGAAGGAACCATGAACTAAGAAGGTTATTTAATATTAGATTCACTATATTATGTTAGAGGTGGTTTTCTAACGGCTGCTTCTTTAATTGCAGCATATTAAATCACACTTGTATGTGATTCCATGGACTGTCTAGGCTTTGTGTAACATAAGTTATTCAAAGTGAATTTAGTTCCATAACCCTTTGTAATCCATAGTAGCACTGATGTAGAATATAGATTAATGGAACAGTAAATAGAAATTACTTGTTTCTTTATTCTTATTCATACATCCGGAAAAGTATAGTGTACTATGAAGAGGAGGTTTTATTATGGTTATATGTGCATAACATATATACATAAGTCTGGTGTCGAGAATCACTGGCAGGCGCGGACGGTGGTGCGTCTTCCCTAACGAAACACGTTAGCTTCATAGTACACAATCTAGTATCTTCCTAGTAACAAAGTTATATACATTTATATTCTATGAAACTTTAGAATCATTTATATTATACTGAATATTAATTCTTACAAGTAGTTTCTTCAGTAGGAAATATAGCTTATTATTTACATTATATTTCAACATACTTCTAACTAAGTTTGTATTTAATGAAACACTTGACGTTTAATTCTTCAGTTCTATATAAAATTCATGAAAGGTTTCCATCATGATAGGATCACGTTAATAACGATTCGTACTTACTTAGGATATCTTCTATCACTTCTAGTAATTTAGGATTTACATAATATTATGTAACTTTAATTATAATCTATTATATTTTCCTTACTAGGCTACAATAGCTCGTATAACTCTCACGACTAGGTTGACATCTACTTACGGTTATTTACAATTAGCAACGTTCAGATAGTTAATAGAATTAGGATCAATAGAAAACATTAATTGAGTATTAGGTAGTTTCGTACGTTAAATAAGAGGTCTCAACATAATTCTCTTAAAGTATCTGAGTTACTATCGGTTCATAATAGTAGGCGTCCTAATCACAACCACTATACGATCACAAGGCCATTAGAATAAGTTAGTTGATAAGTTAGTTATAAGTCATAAGATCAAAGTAATGCAACAACAACATAGACAACATACATAGTTAGGTAGGTAGGGTAAATAGTTATAAGTTTAGTTATAGGTTTAATTTTAGTTAGTTAAGTAGGTTATTTAGTTAAGTTGGGGGGGAGCGTTACAATATGGAATTGCCGTGACCACGATATCGATTTTAGGTTAGTTACAGTAGTTTAAATCATGTTTATATTCAAATCATATTTTACATCTATTAAATTCATATAATATTTCCATTAAATTCATTTCTTGTTTGTTACTTACTTTAATCTTGCATAGTGCGATTTTATCGCACAATTTGTTGTCGTAATAAAGGATGGGGTTTTGTGTTGAGATTTCTTAATTTTCTGTAGTTTATAACTGTTTATTAGGTAAATAGGTAAATTTCAGTTCATATTATTTAGTAGTTTTATTCTAGATCTTATTCGTTCAAATTAGGCAAAACCAATACGTATAAGTAGTAAATAGGTAGCGTATAGGTAGTAATTGCGTTTCATATTATTGCTTTGGTGAGGTAAGATTAAGTAACATCCATAGTTGTAAATGCGTGGGGTCGTAAATAAATGACTTAGGATTTCAAAATATTTATTTACAGTTTCATAATTTTACGAGCAGGGGTCGTAAATAAATGACTTAAGATTTCAAAATAGTTATTTATAGATTTGTAAGAGCTAGAGAAAGGTCGTAAGTTAATAACTTCTAGTTACAAATTAGTATTTATAGGTTCTTTTATTATATTAGCATGGGGTCGCCATCGACTGATTGAGCTTAACCCTATTTAAATTAAATAATTAATTTTACTAAAATACTAGTTGAGAAATTATTAATAATAGGTAACAAGATAAAATTTTAGTAATATAATTAATAGTACGTTAGGTTATAAGTATTCGATTCACTTAGAGGAATAAGTCTAGGAAAAATAGGGAAAATTCTGAGATACCTAATTGTCTGAGAATTATATTCGACTGATTTTATTGAATGCCTAGGTCTTTGGAGATTTATCTAACTACTTCCTTTTACTTCCTTTACCACGAGTATAATATATGTAGGTAGGTACTTCTTCACTTCTTTACATTGAGGATATTGAGTGCTTTACTTTACGGATTTTAAAGAAGTTTATTTTATTACCCTGGTTATTTATTCTTACCTTTTCTTAAAAAAAAAATACATTAGTAGATAGGACCAATGCTTAGTAACGGCTACTTTTATTTCCTTTTACTCTCATACTTTATACTTATTTTTAAAGTGGACTATAGTTAGATAAGTGCATACTTACATCTGTTTCTACATATCTACTACATTTATAGTATAGCTACTTACTTTTCTAGAAGTTTATTTTACTACCTTAGTTATTTTATTCTTTCTAACTATTACATACTCTAGTAGGTAGGATCAATACTTAGTTACGGTTACTTTTATTTCTATTTACTCTTTACTACATTCTTATTTACAAAGTGAGCTATAGGTAGATAACTACTTACTACATTGGTTCTTACATACCTACAACATTGATAGTTCAGTTACTTCAGTTACCTACTTACTTTTTATTCTAACCGGTTATGTCCTAGATTTATGGAACTAATTGCATTAGACTTAGGTAGGTACTTCAACATAGAAAAGATTATTTTACTACCATGTTTAGTTATTCATACTTATCTTTGAACTTTTAATATTCAAGTTTGAATTAATTTATAATAAAGTCATAAAATAATAACATACAGTTCTAATGGTAATATTTATTGAACCATTGAACAGTTTGAGTAGCTTCCTCTTATACTTTTATACTCATTTAAGTAAATATTAAGGAAGGAGGAACGAATTATTCCTACTTGGTTTGTAGTTTTGGTAGCAAGTTTACGAGTTTGGATGTTTGTATGTTTACACACTTTAGGTATAAACTTGAAATAACAGGCATTTCATAATATACGTTAGGTAGGTAGGTATACGAAACCAAATAAAAAATATAATAAGTAAACAGGACAAAGTAGTTATTAATCTATACAGAAATAAATAACAAAAATTCGGTAAATCAATAGTATTTTTCTTCTCTAATAGTATAGTTCTTTTTCTCTT
Source organism: Eulithis prunata (assembly GCA_918843925.1). Taxonomy (NCBI): domain Eukaryota; kingdom Metazoa; phylum Arthropoda; class Insecta; order Lepidoptera; family Geometridae; genus Eulithis; species Eulithis prunata. The sequence continues at coordinate 547,090 of OU974009.1, forward strand.
TTATTTTGGTAATTTCTTAGTTTATTAGTAGTAAGTTGTTGTTTATTCCTCCTCGCACGCTATGACGCTCTATAACTATGGGAACACCATATTATTATGTTACCTTTGGACTAATTCTTTGTTTATTATGTCATTGTGTAAACCTGTGTTGGGAGTCCTATTTTAAAATAAAATAAAATAAAATAAAATAAAATAAAATAAAATAAAATAAAATGAAATGAAATGAAATGAAATGAAATGAAATGAAATGAAATGAAATGAAATGAAATGAAATGAAATGAAATGAAATGAAATGAAATGAAATGAAATGAAATGAAATGAAATGAAATGAAATGAAATGAAATGAAATGAAATGAAATGAAATGAAATGAAATGAAATGAAATGAAATGAAATGAAATGAAATGAAATGAAATGAAATGAAATGAAATGAAATGAAATGAAATGAAATGAAATGAAATGAAATGAAATGAAATGAAATGAAATGAAATGAAATGAAATGAAATGAAATGAAATGAAATGAAATGAAATGAAATGAAATGAAATGAAATGAAATGAAATGAAATGAAATGAAATGAAATGAAATGAAATGAAATGAAATGAAATGAAATGAAATGAAATGAAATGAAATGAAATGAAATGAAATGAAATGAAATGAAATGAAATGAAATGAAATGAAATGAAATGAAATGAAATGAAATGAAATGAAATGAAATGAAATGAAATGAAATGAAATGAAATGAAATGAAATGAAATGAAATGAAATGAAATGAAATGAAATGAAATGAAATGAAATGAAATGAAATGAAATGAAATGAAATGAAATGAAATGAAATGAAATGAAATGAAATGAAATGAAATGAAATGAAATGAAATGAAATGAAATGAAATGAAATGAAATGAAATGAAATGAAATGAAATGAAATGAAATGAAATGAAATGAAATGAAATGAAATGAAATGAAATGAAATGAAATGAAATGAAATGAAATTGAAATTGAAATTGAAATTGAAATTGAAATTGAAATTGAAATTGAAATTGAAATTGAAATGAAATGAAATGAAATGAAATGAAATGAAATGAAATGAAATGAAATGAAATGAAATGAAATGAAATGAAATGAAATGAAATGAAATGAAATGAAATGAAATGAAATGAAATGAAATGAAATGAAATGAAATGAAATGAAATGAAATGAAATGAAATGAAATGAAATGAAATGAAATGAAATGAAATGAAATGAAATGAAATGAAATGAAATGAAATGAAATGAAATGAAATGAAATGAAATGAAATGAAATGAAATGAAATGAAATGAAATGAAATGAAATGAAATGAAATGAAATGAAATGAAATGAAATGAAATGAAATGAAATGAAATGAAATGAAATGAAATGAAATGAAATGAAATGAAATGAAATGAAATGAAATGAAATGAAATGAAATGAAATGAAATGAAATGAAATGAAATGAAATGAAATGAAATGAAATGAAATGAAATGAAATGAAATGAAATGAAATGAAATGAAATGAAATGAAATGAAATGAAATGAAATGAAATGAAATGAAATGAAATGAAATGAAATGAAATGAAATGAAATGAAATGAAATAAAATAAAATAAAATAAAATAAAATAGTCAATTATAATATCAGAGTCAATTATAATATCAGAGTCAATTATAATATCAGAGTCAATTATAATATCAGTGTCAATTATAATATCAGTGTCAATTATAATAGTGTCAATTATAATATCAGTGTCAATTATAATAGTGTCAATTATAATATCAGTGTCAATAAAAAATATCTGTGCGGAGATTTTGTCACAAAACAATATAGGTAGATTACCTAGTCAGGATGTTTTTGAATCTTTAGCGTATTTTTAGCGGAATACAAGTAATTTTTAATTTTTAACATTTTAACTTATTAAGATTTATATAAACGTCTACAGATACAAAATAGTTTATTACCAAATTAATAACAATAGACTAGGTATAGTAAAAGTTAAACCATTAAACACTCACGGTTAGATTAGTTTCTTATAGGTTAGTTTAGTTTAATCTACTGAACCAGATTCACGAGATAAGGTGTTGACACAAGTTTGTAAGATTGTTGATCTAATAGGTTGACAGAATTTATTCATGCTTGTAAATATACTATTCTAAGTTGATGGAAAATAGGAACATGTATTATTTATTTTCATTACATACTTTATCAACCAATATTAAGATTAAATAATATTACGTTTTCTCACAGATTTAAACTTAATTAGATAACTTTAAGGATTTAATTTAATTAGTCGCATTAGATATCATTACATTATCACATTCGGATATCAATTTAGACTTAGATGTGTGGGTTCGATTCCCATCTCAGTAACTATGTACCTACAGGAATGTTGTGATATAACTCAGTCTAATATACTTAGGTGGATATAGAGTCTAACTAACTGGGGTAACTGGGGTCGTAAAGATATAGGTATAGTCATAAGTATAGAGTTATAGGTATCTTTATAGGTGTACATAGTTATATAGGGATAGTTGAGAAAAGTTACGTTTAGCTCTTTACATAACTTAGGGTAGGAAAGGCTAACTGCATCGGAAGTGTTTAGATTAGATATCTACAATTTTGCAATTCTAAAATACGTAGAGATAAGATCTAGCTAGGATAGAAATGGATTATTGAGATAGTTATTATGTTTTCGGATTGTACATAGTTTACATTTATCTACACTAACGGTTATAGTTCAACAATTACAAAAACAGATGTTATTGTTTATTTACGTTGCCTATAAAATATAAAAAAAAGAGTATTACGTTATTGTTGTGTTAAGTTTTAAGATAATTGAATTTATTGAACATGACGTAACGCTATACATAAACAACCATGTTATATTCACATAATAGATTTGGCTACGGAATTAGATCAAAATCGTAAATAAGAAATAACTAAATGTTATATAGGCTATAATTTGTTTTAAAATCAAAATAATTCAAAATTAAACAAAATGAAATCATACTTTCAAAATAATATGCTTGCCTAAAATTAGCTTGCTTCACATAAAATATATTATGTTTGCTTGAAATGAAATATATTTGGCCTTCGGCTTACTAAACTCATCCTCAATGCTTTATATTTATAAAAAAATAACAATAATTTCGAAATGGTAAAACAAAAAACTAAAGCATCCGTTAAAACTTTTAAACCATGCGAAAAGTTTTCCTCCCATTTTGCTATTATTATTTTATTGAGTGAGGTAGCATTAGAAACTTTACTTCGGATTTCACATTTTGGGGAAATAAGTTGCTTTAGTTATTGTAAATATGTAAAAAATTCTAAATTTTAATATGAATTATCTCTCTCTTGTTCATATTTTACTTTTGGATTGGGGAATTTTGGGGATTTCACATAACTAAATGAATATAAACGAATGGTACCAATTTCTTAACAGTCTTACTTCTATACGATCTGTTGACTTTGCGGGTATAATGAATGACTACGAATGTTGAAGTTCAGAAAGAATGAATGAATCTTAGTAAAATTTGTGAGCGTGACTATGTGTGATGAACGAATGAGAATTATGTAATTTTTAACGGTTTGAGGGGCTCAAGATTTCAACAGAATCTTGGAAAAAGACAATTTTTTGGTTTCTAAATCTGGACAAACCCTACATTTCACAAACAATTTGTATGAAGGAGTTATTGGTGTTAGGTTAAGTCAGATGACAAATTCATCAGTTTCGGCTGATTTCATACAAATTCACACTCTACAAATTAGGACTTGTTTAAAAACACTGCACATGCTCCGAATTGCAATCTTGCTGTTATTTTGAGACCGGTTTATGGTTGGATGTTTCGATCATGGCAAGTTATAGTTGCACGCCACTTAGAATCTAATTTGGATTGTGAAAGGTGATGTATGATAAACTCGGTTACGAATTGCGAGAGTCAATAGACGGGCTAGAGCTAAATACATTATTTCACTATGATTGAGTCTGGATCACAACAGACTTCCTTTACACAGTTAATAATTATTTTCGCTGCAAAAATAGCATCTCGTGGTTGTATTCATTTATAGCTATAAATTGGCATCAAACTCGCAGCATTTTAGAGTTCGGTTTAAAACTTACACATCATCAAAAAAATTCATAATTTATGTGATAGCTAGCATAGATCTAATCTGTGCAAGTTATTGCAAAATATTTGTCTGGAACTGGAAATCAACAAATAAAATTTGTACCAATAATGGTTGTTCAAGAGAGAAATAATTTGTATTTATTTTAATTAATGAAATTAATTTGGGAAAGTTTTACTCCGGTTCATAAGTTAATCACCTCGTATAACTTTGGGGTCGGCTGTAACGGTTCAGAAGGTCTGCCCACGTTCTTTGGTTATCTCATAAATTATTTAGTTAATTTATGTGATAGCTAGCATAGATCTAATCTATGCAAGTCATTGCAAAATATTTGTCTGGAACTAGAAATAAACAAATAAAATTTTTACCAATAATGGTTGTTCAAGAGAAAAATAATTTGTGTTTATTTTAATTAATGAAATTAATTTGGGAAAGTTTTACTCCGGTTCATAAGTTAATCACCTCGTATAACTTTGGGGTCGGCTGTAACGGTCCAGAAGGTCTGCACACGTTCTTCGGTTATCCCACAAATTATTTAGTTAATTTAACCTTGATTTAGCCAGATTCGGTTAATCTTCAGTAACCGATATCTCAGTCAAACAGCATCTGAAGCATTCGATGACTTCATAGTAATTAGTATGAATAATAATAACTAGGCGAATTAACCTGGAAAGGTTCATTAAAATAGGAAACATTGATGTCCAAAGATTAGGTAATGTTAAAGGAAAATACAGTTTCAGGAACCAATTGTAGGTAACTTATGTCAGTAGAAAGCTTTTACATTTAGATGTAAGTATATTTGTAGTAGGTGATCTGTACTCACTGACGTTCATTATTTAGCAGTAATTCACCTTACGGATTGAATTACAATAGCGTTTGGTGGTTGCTCTCATAAAAATATCAGGCGTTTTCCCTCGAGAAATATTCTATTAGATTAGTAAATCTAGATACTCCTGAGAGTTGGAAATTGAATAATATGGTAGTAGATGATTTAAACTATCTATGTTTTGAGTTTCATCTAGATTGGCTTCTTCGTTGAGACGTAGTAGGGTATTTAAGATAAATACTATATGGAAACGAATCTTAGAATGAAGGTATAATCAAGGAAAGTAGATACAGGCTATTAGTATCCCTAGACATCGTTCTAAATCCTGAGAAAAGTCTAGAATCTAAAGTAACATGCAAGGAAATTACAACATCAGCGCAAGAATAATTATACCTATGAACTAACTAGGTGCCTATATTTTGAGGTATATGCTAACAATATGAAAGCCTACCATGTGGAGGGCACCAGATGGTTGTTTGGATACCATTTGGAACCCTACCATGTGGAGGTCACCAGATGGTTGTTTTGATACCATTTGGAACCCAACCAAATGGAGACGACGATACTAACTGTTAAGTGGATGTGGCGGCGGTGACCATTTGGTACCCGAGTATAAAACGGAGCGCGGGTAGTAGGAGGGTCTCTTTTCTAGTCCGGAATTCAACGTGCGTAGTCGTAATAAGTAGCTCTTTGCTTGTGCGGATTCCTAATTGTAAAGTAGTAAGATTAAGTTTTAGATTATCAAAATGGTAGGAGTTCACTTATTGAAGTCAAGCAGATGCTAAAGGAGTGAGCAAGTATCAGACGGACGGTCTCGGTTGGACTTAGGTCCATTGCACATGTCTTGAGCAAAGAGGATTGCTAAATATTGTGCGGAGACTGACTGATTGATATCTTGTATTCATGAGTGAGTCAGGCAGATGCCATAGTGGAAGTGAACTTAGGAGATAGGGAGTGTCAAGTGTAAGACAAGGATGAGCATCAAGAACGAGGACAAGGATGAGCAACACGTAAACCCAGGATGGATCAGGTCAGACCGGAGGATTAAGGTAGGGCTACATACAAGGAGCCAGGGGGCATAGATGAGATGTGGGAGATCAGGGTAAGTCTTTATGTTATAACTGTGTGTCGATTCACAATCTCTGCTAGGTAGCTTCTCAAACTATAATCTTAATAGCTTTGCTTTTACCTGTCACGGTAGGTCTAGTGCAGACTAGCTCGGCACATGTTCTAGGTAGATACCTGGTACAGGCTGTATGTATGTAATAAGTAGGCAGAGGTTTTCTAGAATAACTTTAACCTTGTTCGAACCAAGTGTTATCTTTATTCGATAAACGGTAGGTCTAGTGTACAGACTAGCTCGGTACATGTTCTAGGTATATATGTAGTATAGGCCGCAAGTAATAAATAGGCACAAGATTTCTAGGATAGTGTTAACCTTGTTCGAAAGTTCGAACCAAGTATTATGTTCATTCGAAACCTTTTACTAAGATAATTTACATAAGTACCTCCATTTTGAGAACTATTTTATAGAAGCTAGATTTTAGGTATTATTCCTTCTAGGTTCATCATAGGCCGAGGTTAGTAGGTATAGGACAGCTAATGATCTGAAGTCCAACGACGACCAACATGAAGAAGGGAATCCAGAGGGGAGGTTTTCAGGTTTAAGATTTTCTAGAAATGCGAACCAGAAGAAGATTCATCGTGGGGTTCTCCGAGATCAGAGGTTTTCTAGAATAACTTTAACCTTGTTCGATTCAAGTGTTATGTTATTCGATAGATAACCTTCACTTAAGATAATTTAGGTACTTTCATTTACACAACTATTTTTAGTGAGCTAGAATTTAGGTACTAGGTATTCCTTTCTAGGGCCGCTGTAAGATGAAGATTGAACGTGGTTTTCTTCAAGGGAGTTATGTTTTAAACTACCTGCATTCTGTATTGTGTCCTTTTACTGTGTGCATGTGTTCTTTATTTGATTTACTTGAGATATTGTGTGCCATCTTTTAGTGATTCTTATTACTTGTTTATTCCTCATAGTGTGTGTGATCAATTTATATTACGAACAACAATGCTTAGTGAAGAATACTTTACTCTTACTTAAGCTCATACTTTATCTTCGAGATTCTACTATCACTTTAGAGTGATAGGTAGTTTGTTGATTTACATAGGTACTACACTTGTTCTTACATACCTAAAACTTAGATAGTACTGTTGCTTACTTTCCTAGAAGTTTATTTACTACTTTACTTATTTTTCGTTACTTACTTTTATATACACTAGTAGATAGGATCAATACTTAGTGATGGCTATCTTTAGTTCTACTTACTCTCGTATTACATACTTACTTATAAAGTGAACTATAGTTAAATAAGTATATTCAACGCCTGTTTGTACATACCTACTACTTTTATAGTACAGATACTTACCTACCCTTTATGTGCTAAGCGGTTATTATCTTAAATGTTTTACAGCTTCAAGTCTTTAGAAACAGTTACGTTTTAAAGGTTTTACAACTAGAGCGTTAGGTCTTCTAGACCTTAGACTTAAAACTTTAGGACCTTTGAACTTTAGGACTTGTACTTGTACTTGTACTTGTACTTGTACTTGTACTTGTACTTGAACTTGTACTTGTACTTGTACTTGTACTTGTACTTGTACTTGTACCTGAACTTGAATTTGAACTTGAACTTGAACTTGAACTTGAACTTGAACTTGAACTTGAACTTGAACTTGAACTTGAACTTGAACTTGAACTTGAACTTGAACTTAGATTTTGTACCTTGAATTTTAGACTTTGAACTCTACAGTTAAACTTAAGCTTTTACAGCTTAATCTTCCATTACTTTATTTTACTTTTGGATATTAAGCCTGGATTGAACAGTTACCTACACTATAGAATAGATACTCTTAGCTATCATAACATATTAATTTTATCAAATGATTTTTATTGTTCAACCTAGAATTAAATTATAGTGAAGTCACTTAATAGTAACATATTGAGACAGCTTTAATAGCTCTCCCTTATATCTTTCAGATTCAGTAAAGTAAATATTAAATTTAAAGGAACAATTATTATTCCTACTAGTTTTGAAGTCTTGCATTGACTATTTGTTTGATAGTGACATTTAGCTTCAACCTTTGTCTTTTGTTGACCTGTCTGAGTGGTTTCTTCAATCTATGTGCTTAAAGGAATAGTTATAAAGATAAGTTTGTTCTTCTATTAAGGTCCGTACTTGATATAGTTGATCTTACTCTAGAGCGCGTGTCTCGTAGTTATTCTGAACTTATGGAAAAGGGATGATAACTGCCATCAGAGAGTTATATAGATCTATTCTATCTAGTCTGATACCTAGTAATGATCATGGCGTATGTTCGGTCTAGCTAGATACTTCCGATGTCAAAGTATCCTAGGCTGATTCAAGCTAGGGTATCTTTATATAGCTATGTTTATGACCTTACCTACTTCATTGACTTTGTGACTTTGATTTAGGCTATCCAGAAAGACTAGTTTGAAGGAACCATGAACTAAGAAGGTTATTTAATATTAGATTCACTATATTATGTTAGAGGTGGTTTTCTAACGGCTGCTTCTTTAATTGCAGCATATTAAATCACACTTGTATGTGATTCCATGGACTGTCTAGGCTTTGTGTAACATAAGTTATTCAAAGTGAATTTAGTTCCATAACCCTTTGTAATCCATAGTAGCACTGATGTAGAATATAGATTAATGGAACAGTAAATAGAAATTACTTGTTTCTTTATTCTTATTCATACATCCGGAAAAGTATAGTGTACTATGAAGAGGAGGTTTTATTATGGTTATATGTGCATAACATATATACATAAGTCTGGTGTCGAGAATCACTGGCAGGCGCGGACGGTGGTGCGTCTTCCCTAACGAAACACGTTAGCTTCATAGTACACAATCTAGTATCTTCCTAGTAACAAAGTTATATACATTTATATTCTATGAAACTTTAGAATCATTTATATTATACTGAATATTAATTCTTACAAGTAGTTTCTTCAGTAGGAAATATAGCTTATTATTTACATTATATTTCAACATACTTCTAACTAAGTTTGTATTTAATGAAACACTTGACGTTTAATTCTTCAGTTCTATATAAAATTCATGAAAGGTTTCCATCATGATAGGATCACGTTAATAACGATTCGTACTTACTTAGGATATCTTCTATCACTTCTAGTAATTTAGGATTTACATAATATTATGTAACTTTAATTATAATCTATTATATTTTCCTTACTAGGCTACAATAGCTCGTATAACTCTCACGACTAGGTTGACATCTACTTACGGTTATTTACAATTAGCAACGTTCAGATAGTTAATAGAATTAGGATCAATAGAAAACATTAATTGAGTATTAGGTAGTTTCGTACGTTAAATAAGAGGTCTCAACATAATTCTCTTAAAGTATCTGAGTTACTATCGGTTCATAATAGTAGGCGTCCTAATCACAACCACTATACGATCACAAGGCCATTAGAATAAGTTAGTTGATAAGTTAGTTATAAGTCATAAGATCAAAGTAATGCAACAACAACATAGACAACATACATAGTTAGGTAGGTAGGGTAAATAGTTATAAGTTTCGTTATAGGTTTAATAATAGTTAGTTAGGTTAATTTAAGTTAAGTTGGGGGGGAGCGTTACACTACTAAATCATAAAAACACAAAAAGTCTACACCAATAATAGGTTTGGTAACGTCTGCCACCACAAAACGCCACGGGTAAGTCCGTCGAAGTCCAAGGTCCAGGTTGAGGTGCGCGTAGCCGTAGGTGTCAATTGGTGTCCCATTGGCTGCGGTAAGTTTGTAGCTCGTTGGTGCACGGCGCTCTTGGAGATGAGATCGTGGGAAGACGCAGAGGCCGCTACCGGTATCGACCAAAAACTGAGTCCTCGTGCAGCGATCAGTAACAAAGAGGCGACCTGGAATGTCGGGGCAATCTTCTGTCGCCATTACTGATGATTGCCCATGGCATTTTCCGACTTGTTGAAGTCGCACGGCTTGTTACAGTTGCGTGCCCTCGCCTTGTAGATGGCGTGGTACCAGCAAATGGGATATTGGCGGTAGTTCGAAGCCGATCGAGTCCTGCTGCGCGATGATGAACGGCGGCGGTGCTGGTTGTCAGAATGATCAGGGCGGCGCGAACGGGATTCACGCGTGTGTTCGTCGAGCTTCACTGCGAGGCGCTCCACCATTTTGCGTAGCTCAGCTATTTCACCAGAGGTGCTGCTGACAGGTTCTGATCCGCTGCCGGACGCGGCAGCTGCAGCGATGTTACCCGGTGCGGAGATTTCTTGAATCCGGTCTGCCAGATCTGCCAGCTGTTCCAGGTCCTCAGTGGGTTGGGACGCCAATACCGTCTGGATGCTGCGTGGGAGGCGGTTGCTCCAGATTGTGCGCAGAAACTCCTCCGGAACGCTCGGTCCTGCCAGATCTCGCAAGTGGCGCAAGAATTGTGACGCTTTCCTGTCACCCAGCTCTTCATGGGTTAACAGCTGCTTGACCTTTTTCTCGTGAGAGGCAGAGAGTCGCCGTATCAGCTCACTTTTTATTTTTACATACCGATTCTGGGACGGAGGTTTGACGATAATGTCCTTAACGGCTTTGGCGTGGACGATATCAAGTTTCGTTATGACATTGTTGAATTTGACAGTGTCCTCGGTAATACCAAAATTGTCAAATTGGCCTTCCAGTATCGCGAACCATATTTCGGGGTCATCCGGAGAAAAGGGTGGCACCTTCAGATTAAATTTTTGAAAATCGGACGACATTGACGATTGTCGTTCGGGTGCAATGGACCTGCGCATTTTCTTTGGAATGCGGTGGGTAACTCCACTTTGTGAGGCTACTGAATCACTACTATCACTCTCAGCCTGATTAATTGCACTCTCAGCCTGTTGGTTTTCACTCATCTTGCTGTTCTCGAGGGGTCACCAGTAAAGGAATTACCTTATTTGAGGCTATTGCACCTAGCGGGATATCTGGTGGATGCAGGTTGCGGCGCAATAACGACGTGTAACACAACTTGTTTTTCACACAGTTTATTGAGGCAAGCACAATAGCACAGAGATAGAAGGAGAAAAGAGTGAAAAGTCTTAGGCACAGGATTACTATTCTATCACTAAATTATGAACTATAAACGCGTATAGGTACATAAAAATAGCATAAAAAGCAAGCGGCGAGAGGATGCGCAAGCGACGTGCATTCGGCGTCTCGGTAAGGCTCTGACTGGCGGGCCGAGCGCGGTGCGGGGCGGGAGTGCGGTTGAAGCTTTTGTATTCGCAGGAGCGAGTTCCCACGACACTCCAACGACACGCCGCGGAGCCTATTTCCATAGGACGGCGACCAGCCGATATTTACGATGCATTATGTTGTGTGAATGTACTAGTATGTATGGTGATGTATGAAAGTGCTGTTTAGATGTAGATAGTAAATATAAGTAAATATATAAATAATCATATTTTATGTAGGTTTTTATTAAATCTAGGTAAATAGATAGAAAATAATAGATACGCTAAGTAAATACGATGAATGAATGATGAAGAATGTTAAACTACCTATAGGCTAAGTATGTAGAAATGTGGGAGAAGCCCACACTGTCAATAGCAACTTATCAAGTTTTATTTTTCCAGTTGACAAACGCAAAAGTTAAACATTACAGAGGCCCTTCTAAAGGCGGATTCAAGCACCGCACTAGATAAATGTAAACTTTTCATTTACTGTTTATAAAATAAATGTCCCCTCACGCGTGATAGAATCCTTGTATCAGTCTTCGACGAATTATGTGTCGAAGGTACCAGTGTAGTATATTTTACGACCCAGACGTCCTCTATAATAATGTATTGTAGAATCGCCTAGTGCGTGGGCTTATTTCGTAGAATATCAGGTGGTATCAATCAATCGAGCGCTATGCTGTCGAAGTGAACCCTTAGCAGTATCTATCGTGTATCTATGACGTAGTTACAAGATACGAAAATGCTTCAGGGACACGCGAGAACGCCATTAAAACGGACCATCAAAGTTAACTCGTAATCAATAAAGCTATTACTGATTTCTGATTTTAATACGAAGTAAATGAGGCAGATATTGGGAAGCCATTTTTTCTTTCTGAAACTTTTTTACGGGATTGTCCGATGTACGATTACCTCTGCTAACAACAATTACAATACCTCACAGAGGACATACAAAGGACGTCTTATAGGTAGTATTGCAGTGCGTCCACCCCTGATGCGTGAAAGTTCGCATATGCCTGGCTTGCAGCGGTTGGCATGACTGTTCAATGCTGAACAGGATTAGTTCGAATCACAGCTCGGCGGGTAAAATAACTGTAAACTTTACATTACTTTCATTTTCAAAAAAAAATTACCTACTAGATAAGCCAGCGACATTGAAAGAAAAAAGGCTCAGAGTAAGTTTTTTCTTCTGGACTATCAAACAAAAACCTTGATCTGAGGGTCTAGTACGAGTTTTCAGTGTATAGTGTAGGTGTGAAACGTCTGACGCCCAGAACACCAGTGGGCGGTGATGTGTATAGCTAGAGAAACTGAGCGGACTCTTTATGAAGCTCGACATGCGAGTACGGGCTTGGTGTACACCAAGCTTCTCAAAAAATCGTACTAGGCTCTCAGGCCAATATAATGAGTTTGATAACTTACCCAATAACCCCAGTCTGTAGTTGATAGTGACGACCACCAAGCCAGCATGGGACGCCAGCACGGCACCATCGTAAGGGTTCCCTGAGCTCCACTCGTAGCTCTCTCCGTGCACGAAGACGAGCACTGGATATCGCGCGATAGCGTCTCGTACTCCTGCTGGAAAAACGGGCTGAGTTAGAAAGGTTGTTACTAGATGTTCAAACTATTTAGCTTTTGACAAATTATGACCACAGAATTATCCGTAGTTCTAGAAAATCGAAGATCGAAGATCTAAAACACAGTTTTTGATGTTTCCTGACTTACCCGCTTGCGGCGCTTTTGATCTTCGATTTCTATTATATTCTAAGAAGTTAGATAGTAGAATAGTTGTAAGGCCGGCACCGGAACGGCCGGCACGGCAATACAAAACACGTCCACGCACTGCCGTCACACCGCGCCGTTCGCGTGTTTTGCCTTGGCAGTGCATTATCGGTGCCGTGCCGGTGCCGGCGTTGGTGGACAAACGACCTTACATCTTATGACTTATACTTATTTAATACTTATGAAATCGAAAATCAAAAGCGCTGCAATCGAATAAGTCGAGAAACATTTTGTTCTGTACAATATGTTTTAGATCTTTGATTTTAGATAACTAGGATAACTCTGTGGTTGCGCTTTCGCTACTGACAATGGTACCATTGATTGTCAACCTTACTATAACTTTTGGTTCCAAATATCTAGATCAAATAGTTATCACAAAGACATTGAATAGAGGAACTTGGCATCGAAAGCATTTACCGAAGCAAACGAACGTCGAACAAGATAGTGAAGTGTAGCATCAATACATTATTTTTATTGCCGTTTCGGAACCAATAGCAAGGAAGAACTGAGAAACTGTACCGGATGAGGTTCATTCATACATCGCATTTGTCTAGTGAAATAATATAGAGCTCAATTGTATCATACACAGTGAGTACTTAAGCTAAGAAATAGACATGGTCGAAAGGCGAAAATATGTTCAAAAGTTCTACTTTGCTCATTGGTTTGAATGAAAATCGTTTTCAGTATGCATTTTACCTTTCACCTCTATTATTTTTTGTTGATGCATCTTTGTTTTAGGCGTCCACAGACCCAAAATACAGTGTTTTAAAAGTAACGCAAATAAATTGATAAAAAATACGCCGAGCCATTTCAAAATCTCATTATTCTAAATGATAAGAATACGAAATCTGCTAATGCAAGAACCGAATCCATCTAAATTCAAAGACTGATCAAGGAAAATCCCATGTATAATTCAACCAAAACCCCGGAAACAAATTCTTTTCCCAACCAATAAAACTTAGTATCTGCATTCGAATCCATCGGAAACGGCCGGAGGGTAGGCACGAATAAATCTGACAACCACAATCGTATCGTATCCAAGTTACATTGCGCGTAGACGCAGCAACGTTCGGCAGTCGAGTTGTCGTTGACGCGCAATGTAACTCGAATACGTAAGGTTTACGTAACGCAATTGTTCCTCGTGCTGACCCCGTACCGGCAGTTCTCGATTTGATTACACAGAATTACTCTGAGCATTAAGAAAACCGCAGACTCGCTTGTAAACTGCCTGAACTTTCGTTTGACTCCAGCTTTGAACTGGCAAGTGGTTTGTATGGGTTTGCTCTATTGATTGTCTAGTTTCCGGATTGTTTCTGATTTGAAATTGAGAGAAAACAAAGCTGACTAATCCACGGATTATATCCTCACAATAAGCAATAAAAAAATGTCACTAAGCATGTAGGTAGATGGTACTAATTATTCTGGCAATAAGTTCCTATATCGCTGATACTCTCAATGATACACGAGAGAGATATAAAAAGCAATACAAACTTTCCACTTTTCCCTCATACCCGACCACGCGATACATCATCCCAGACAGCAGAACGAAAATAGACTCTCAGTCGATATAGTATCGATCGAGTTCAGATTGTAAGGCCTAACCGTCCCTTATCTAACCCGCGTGATGGATCGAGAAGAAAGGGATAAATCAAGTTTTTGTTCGGTTGTGGTGCAAGATAAGGATTTACATGGCTCCACCTGCCCCTTTTTGAGTTTAGAAACTTGCGGGTTTCTTTGCGAGCTGATCGAAATCGAGGGGCGGGAATTTTGGCAGTTTTATCAACGGAAACTTTTTGAACGTTTTCATTTCGGATTCTTTTCAAAGTTTGCTATTAGTTTTGGTTGTAAAATGTTTTGGGAGGTAATTTCATTTTGATATTGTAGAAAAAAGTGATATAGGAATATTAAGTAGGTAGTACCTAAGTATGTTATAAAATATTGTTATTAGATTTTTTTCCAAAATACAATTTTGAAACATGCTATATACGGCGGCGCGACCGTAGCACGAGTATGGCGTAGCAATTACATTTCAGGTTTTTTTTTATATCCCTACTAAGGTTAATTTTTATTTTTATATTGTGGCTGCTAAATAAATACATTATCTCGTATTAATTTGTCATTCGTTTTCATTTGAAAAAAAAAACATAGATAAAAAGATGATGTTTTAATTACAGTATCGACGCCAATTAAAAAAAAGAAAAAAAAATTAAAAAAATTACAGGATGGTCCAAATCAAATAAAGTTCCATTTACTTGATCAATAAAGTCCAAGCTCTTCTAGATGGCCGCTGAATTAATTATCAACAAAAGGGATCTCCATTATAAATTCAAATATTAATTTCCATAGGTATGTTTGCTTAAGTTCATTACTTAAACCAAACACACGAAGGGTCGTCCATAAACACTGTCCGGACTTTGCTATAGCGATGTGCGAGTTGAGTTACGAGTAACTCGAGTTGGGTTGCAAATGAGTCAACTAAGTTGAATTTGCTCTCACTCGAGTTAGGTCAATCCACGCGCTTGCTGCTCTTAGTGCCAGCTTTACCCAGAATGTCAAAAAAAACGACGTTAATCTGAGTGAACGTTGAACTTGAGGGTCCTTGAGGAGGTTTTATTTACATTGACAACTTTGATAAGTTTCTTTGAACATAGCGTCACTAATCAGACTACTCATACACGTTTAATTAAATCAAACAATTCACAAACCACATACAACGCACACGGACAGAGTTGAGTCAACTCGAGTCAATAGACAGTTCAACTCAAGTAACTCGAACTCGATAAAACTCAACGCATCACATCAATATTACTATCTCCTTGCAAATCGACGGTAATGAGGGCAGTGAGCGAGACAGATATAGTTCTGTGAGTACCGCACTTTGAGTGCGAGCTTTTCGATATTTATGATGACGTCATGATTTTATATGAAGCTGGTTTTATGAAAGTTTGGGAATTTGTAAATTGAGTGTAGAAAATACATTACCGAACACAGAAACAGTATGTAATCTCGAAAGGAAGTGACACTTGCTCGACACACGGACAAAACAAAATAATCTACAAATTTTATGAACTCAATAATTTTCATTAAATAAATTTTGATGTGCGGCTAAGTTAAACATTATGGGACACTCTGTATATAATATAATAACTTCAAGTATTGACGCGTAATTAAAAAATACAGAAAGTGTTTTATCGAGTAGTATGTATAGGATAGCATGAGAAAAAACTTTACTTCACATCTGAAAATATTATCTGAAATTTATACTTAGATGTAAATTCATGAAATAGTAATAAAGATGATAAATTTCACGTACGTTAGCTTATTCTCATTCAGAAGCACACTCTTATTAACATTGTTATCTCGAAGACTTTCAGAACGTCCCTTATTCGAGAAAATGGCGTACATTTTCACTTCTTTTTAGGCATATCTGAAGTCTAAAACATGGAGTAATACGTCTTAGCATGCTTTGTAGCTGAGCATGCTAAAACTTTGGCATAGGTAGTGGAATTAACTTAACATCAGGTGAGCTATCAGCTTGTTCCATTACTTTTATCATAAACAAAAAAAAATTTGCATCTGGATGTATTGTCAGCTAACAGAGAGACGATTTCTTTGTAAGCACAATTTTATATCAATATTTTATTTCTCCCCTCGTCGAAGCGCTAGTGGCTAGGCTTGCTTAGTCAATCTTAACCGATAATCTAAGTTGAGCGACGTTCTGCGCATTCATTATCTGAATGGGTGACTGCTATTGGCAATCACATCTGAGCGCTTCCGTGTTTCGGTGGGCACGTTAAACTGTCGGTCCTGGCTCAAGCAGTCGTTAAGCCATGACTGAGGTCTTAAGGCGGCCTGAAAATTGCGTCACCAGAGTTGGCCACTAACTCATACGAGCATGCTTGTATTTCTCCTCAAGAGTTAAGTTCATACATAAAAAGATGGGATCTATAGCTTACTTATTACTACTCCTAGGTTCAGACTATCTTTTTTATGTCCCGATCAAAACGGAGGGTCCCCCAGGGAAAGTGTTGGGACCAAAAATCTTAACAAAGAATTGTATAGCAATATTTTATTCAGTGAAGCTTGCCTATCTTGTACATTACTCAAACAAGCACTTAACAAAGCCTAGAGTACATTTTATATTACTTTCTAAAAAAACTAATCAGTCATAGGTTGAGACTAGATGGCGCTGTTTGAAATTTTTCATGAATATTTATTTTATTCATAGCTTTGAATTTTCAAAATAGCATAGACTTTTTTTGGCTGCTTTCAACTATTTATGTATACACTAGCCGTTGCCCGCGGCGTTGCTCGCGTTCTACCCTTTAGAGTGTAACGTTTCAAATTCCTTTCTTAGTGCACCCCTACACTATATAAGGATACTACCCTCCAAATTTCATACCTCTAGAACTTATAGTTTAGGCTGTGCGTTGATTCTAAGTCAGCTTTAAAAGAGTTTTATAATATTGATGATGATGATTGAACAAAAAATTATGAACAGATAATTACAAAATTTGGTGTTTGTATGTAGGAAATTGTTTGACCCCCTTTGTGCTAGTAGGGATTATACAGGATGGTATCAAACTGGTCGCAAAAACTTAAAGCACCCGAACTGTTCTTACAAAACTATTTGTGTTGGAACGAAATAATCAGGAGTAACAACACCCTGTATTTACTTTTCTTTTTTACAGAACGCAGAAAAGAACTCACCTCAGTCACAGAATAGATATTGCCTCAGTAAAGCAAGGCTTTAACCAAATGGTGTAGAAATAACAAGCTCTTATCAGCAGATTCCTGAGCACTAACAATGTGTTTTTGATAATAATTTTACTTTTTCTTTTACTAAAATAACATTCTTATTTCGAAACGTGGTTTTACCTCTGTTTCGAAATAAGCACATTTTTGCTTTTTATCGGTTAGAAAAAACTAGAGTGCCTAGTACTTGTAACGAAGTTTCTAAGATAGTAAGTTTAGGCTTAAATGGTATAATATGTACCATCAGAATATTCGGCTTCTTCTTTCTTTATATAAAAACTTGAATGTTTTGTTCTTCATTGCTTGTTTTATTTTTTTGATACCAAAAATTTTGTTCTTCTAAATACGATATATTTCGGGACCGACGCTGGTATATAAATAGGTTAGGAATAAAACTTCCTAACATTCACTCTACATTTATGTCAAGGTTTTATTTGTTATTCATTGTATGTATATTGTGACGACTTGAGAACCCTCTCCTTTTTTGAAGTCGATTAATATTATAATTTGGCCGCGTACCTCTAAACCAAATATCTATTTAGGATTAACTCCGGGATTTCTTTTTCCAATTTTCTGATGCAAATTTTTAATGCCGTATAGTATGGGTTACTGTAAAAAAAAATTAAAAAAATTACCCTATTACGCAATCAATCACCTCAAAATACAGTCATAAAAAAATCCTGTAAAATACGCTTCGAGACGCAGTTGACGAGCCGCGACAGCCATCGCCAAAGCCGTATATCCTGTTGATTTATGCTCCGGAGTCGATCCATCAACTCTTGATAGTGTCTGCTGGCTTTGGATGGATGAGGTTAATCTGTCTGTTTTTACTCCACAACCGTTGCGAACAACGGTGGAGGTTTTTGCCAGTCTTATCTGAACTACAAAACTTCGAAACCGATAAGATATGGAAGCTCACGTTATTCTGGTGTACCTTACTTTACAAATTCTACTAGATTTGACTCAAAATCTATTTCACCTAGAACAAAAGTAAAACTGGTTTTGGAATGCATGAACAAAACAATATCACTCTTTAGTACTTTTAATACGATTTTATTTTGTTTTACTCTCATTTAGACCCTTATAACTTTACGGTCCTTTGATCAATTTACCTCAAAATCAAAACTTAAGACTACTATCCGTTGATCTACCAAATTCTGTGACCATCAAATAAGCGGTTCAATAGTTACGCTAGCAAGCTCGTATGAGTTAGTGGCTAACTCTAGTGACAGAGTTGTTAGGCCGCCTTAAGGCCTCCGTCATGGCTTAACGACTGCTAGAGCCGGAACCGACCGTTTAACGTGCCATCCAAAGCACGAAAACACTCAGATGTAAATGCCACTAACGGTCACCCATCAAAATATTGACCGCACAGAACGTTGCTTAACTTAGACAATCAATGAAGATCTGCTAAGCAAGCTACGTCACGAGCGCTTTAAAGTTACGCTCGAACAAACATACAAACATCTTCGTTCGCTTTGCTCACTCGATCGAAAAAAGTTAGCTATAGAAACTATTCTTATTTTACTAAGTGTCAATTCCTCATGCGTCATATATCATTTCACACAGTAAGTAATTTAATTATTGTATGGTATGATTTGCTGGATCATATCAATTGGGAGTAGAATTTACGAGCTGCATCATCGGAACGGCATCCGATCAGAATTTACTGACCACAACTTGTAGAGCGAGAGCTGGAGTAGAGCTTTGTATGTCAAGTAAGCAATGATGCAGGTTTTGAAGGATGTTAGACTTGTTAGTAACAGACTATACTGTCTCACTGCAGAGGTTTTTCTTCAAGTCAGACAAATAAAATTTTACCAAAACACTGAAGTTATTTTTTTCTTACAGGTTATGTTAAAAAAAATCGTTTTTATGAGAAATTAGGTTAAAGAAAAATACTGATACAGTTATTTACTTATTCATAAATGGCGTTCAACTAGGTCACAATATTGTAATATTTAGCTGCTGAATCTATTAGATAGCGTCGTTGTCGAGGGTGAACAAGTCTGTCATGCTGACATTAACTGATACGGTAGCTGAGTATTGAACTGAAATAAATATTGAAAACTAAAAACCGGAATCCAGCTAGTAATTAAAACCACGAATTATCAAAATGACTAAAACATGACTCAAAAAGCATTGCGGAAATCAGATCAAGGCAATAAAATGAAAATTTTATGAAAGTATGACGTAAATAACGAATGTTTATCTCTCAGACTATTCGAAATTCTGAATTTACAGTCTGTAACGCCGTTTCCATGCCGAAGAGATACCGGAAACGGACCAGTATTCGTAACTTTTGTGGTATGCTGATTACGAGTGAGTGACTGGTTGATTGCATAGTTAATACGTAGGTACTGCTCCATAGAGTCATGTTTGCATGGCCTTACTCTATTTTGAAATTTTGCCAACTGTTGTATATCTCAGGTTGTAGAAATAAAAGAGAGTGGACTGTAAAATAGGTGTACTGGTACAAAAAGGTAACAATAGAAAGATGCGTGCTAGTTCGGTGCCGCGATTGTGTTGAGTGGCGTGGCGCGCGGGTCTGCGCTGACGATGCTCCTTCGTCCCCCGCCGCGAGCCGCGCTCCGCGGTTTGTAAGGTTCGCCGTCCGACTGCAGCGGCGGCGAGCTAGGCGATGCTTTGTCTCCGACACCAACAAATAATGCGATATTTTTTGTTCAGTATAAACTATAGTAAGAGTTAGTAAGCGGTACGTCCACAACGTAATCAAAGAGTCTATTGAGACTCTATTTAAAAAAAACCTTTATTTTTTCCTTTATTTTACTCTAATACCACTAATTTTGCTATAATTCACAAAGAAAAGCGTCAAGGGATCGATTCCAATGAAACACATTTTTTTTTTACAATTTTACTCTAAAGCCTTGAAGATATATCACCAATGTAACACAGGCCCACCATCTAAGTGATTGCAAGTCACAGGTACACTCAGATGAAGAAGTAGATGACTTTTGTGAATATCAAAATTGCCAATAGTTGGCTCTAACCATAATTTTTTACCTAAATACATCTTTTAGGTTCAATTCTGTACTTCTTAGTCGTAAAGTTAGAAGAAAAAAAAGTTCTTAGTGTTCATAGAACATTTTTGAAACTTTTTCATAATATCGTCATTTAGTGATGCTGACTGTACGTTACCCGACGCCCAAAATAAAAGGAGTGAACTTTAATCAAGGGCGTAAGACGTATGTAAGGATTTGCGGGCGCCATAACGGTGCGTCATTCACGGTTATTAAAAACCGGGAAGACTATTTTGGGAGCGTGCCGAGTGGTAGTTAAAGTGACAGGTATGACCGGTTTTTTTTTACTTCTTCTTCTTGATGTTATAGACAATTTAAATTATTTTTGATATTGATGGTATTTACATAGGTAGTACCTACCTATTTACAAAAATAAAGGATATAAAGTAGGTATTCTATTTGCAATTTAGTTCCCATAGTTCAAGCTTCGCTTAGACAACTAGAGAGCGCTGTGTGTCGCAAGAATATTTATTTATTTATTATTTTATTTTTAATTGGCTACTTACTACCCTATTTGCACTGAAAACCCATATTATATTTTATGATTTAAAAAAAACTTTGTGATTGTTGCCACTTCCAGTCGCATACAAAAACACATATGGTCAGGTTAAAACCGCAATATCATAGTGGTAACTTCCTATAACGATTTATTGCCTCACTGAGCACGTCCACGTATTTTAAAGTACCTACCTTCACCAAGACTGTTTATCTATCAGATCCTGCTTTTCCTTATCTTTTAAACCACCCACCCCCAAAGCCTTAGGTGAAAAAGTATTATGTATGCACCACGTTTGTGACAAAAGGCTTACCGAACGTGAAAATACGCGGATTTGCCGTAATATTCAGGGGCTAGGGTTGCTAATGTAAGGCTTAATAAAAACCCTGCTTTTATAATGTTAAAAGTAATGGCCTTCACTTGTTTTTGTTTAAATGTTGAAAAGTTTCATAAAATGTATGCCATTGGAATAAATATATTATGTAATAAGAGTTTTGTTTGCAACGGTTTGTATGGCTCAACTGTTCATGTGTATTTTGTAAATATTGTGAATATTGTAAATACTGTATTAGTTGTAATTTTCTTTGTAATTAGTGTTTTTCTCATAATGGAGTTCGTTTCCAAGTTTTGAAGAGAAAATCCATCATTTTGCTTTCGAAACAAGCGACAGCCGATTTGACAAATGGCTCGACTTGACTATACTATTTCAAATAATTAATTCTGACAAAATAGTTTGTCAAAATAATGTATAGAGGCATATAGGACATAAAATAAAAGAAGAAGAAAATGACTGAATAACTTTTTTATATCATTAAAAATTCAACTCATTGACTTATTTATATTCAATAAACTACCAAGTATTATGTAATCTATACTATTATAAAACTGTAAAAAGCCAAAAACTAAAATTAAAGATAGAAGATAGATAAACGAAATATGCAGATCTACTAAATGAACGATTCTGATTCCGAGAATCGAGTTTGTCTGTTTGTTTGTTCGCGGATCATGCCTTAACTACTGGACCAATTTCAACGAAACTTATACCATTTGGAAGCTCTTTTTTCGGATTGAAACAGAGGCTATATTTTATTGAAATCAAAGACGTGGATTCTTAGATGCAGCTTGACCTCTCTAAACCAAAAGCAGCCTTTGACGCGAGGTTCATCGTATGCTGGTTGACAGATATTTTTTGGTGGAAAGATTCACACGCGTACGAAGTCGCGGGTATCAGCTAGTAAATAATGTATTTGTAAGTAAGTTCCATTAATACATAAACTCTTAAAACAGATTCATTCTTTCCTCGAAGAGAGATCATTAGTGGGTACTTTTCTGTAGTAAAGTTTGAAGCCAGAGGGTAATTAAGTCTTAAACTTATAGGCACCCGTATCTTAACTCATTACTCAAGAAAACTTCAAGCTCACTTAATATTGATAGTAGGATAACATAATCCCTTATAATCCTTTAGTAAAATAATCTTTTGATTCATGGCGCTACTAATTATCTGGCGATAGCTTTGCAACTGGTAAAAAATATTATTCAGTAACTTTTCTTCTTCTTAACCTTTTATTTAAGGCCTTTGTCTGTCATTTTGACAGACAATTTTTCCAGTATCGAGTGAGATATGTGAAATAATATTATCAGTCACTATTCTTCTCCATCTTTTTTTCTACCTATATGGCCTCTGTCCGTCATT
Source organism: Eulithis prunata (assembly GCA_918843925.1). Lineage (NCBI taxonomy): Eukaryota > Metazoa > Arthropoda > Insecta > Lepidoptera > Geometridae > Eulithis > Eulithis prunata. The sequence continues at coordinate 570,091 of OU974009.1, forward strand.
TCGACAGACAATTTTGCCAGTGTCAAGTGAAATATTATCAGTCAAGTTATGTCATTCGTCAAGTCGGCTAACAAAACAAGATGCATTTGACAGGAATAATTTTATTGGCAGTTGCCGCAAACCTGTCGCGAGGTACGTATTTTTGGGATCGTGTTTCCTCGACTGACGAAAGAGGCTTTTAATTAGTCCGACTAACATAGCTACAAATGGTGGTTTTTCCTTACCACATCTTTAAGACTCTTTTCACGACGGAACCGGAAGTGGCGTAACTGTCACTTCCAATTAGCGGCAGTCGCAAAATTATAAAACCCATTCATTTACTTTTAATATCCCTCGCTTTTGTGCCCATTGAATTTTTCTGTAAAAAAGTAATTTTGTTCGTAAAATTCTTTTGAAAATTAGCCGAGCAGCGCGGCTTCGGGACAATTTATAAAATCACCTTTGTGTTTGGTCGTGGACGAGATTTTTGTGTTGGTGCATGTTACAAATAACGGCGACATGGCAAATTAAATTTTAAATTTCTCTTTCAGTTCAGATTTTCGAAAAGGGTTCTACGAATAAGGCATTCTACTTTCCACACGAAGAACTTCCGCACCTACGCTTCCACTTTTGCGCACTAATCGATTTTAAGTTTGATGTGCAAAAGTGAAATAGTTTCAATATTAAACATTCAATGGCTTTTTTACACCGACATGACTCTTACTCAATTTTTGCAGCGTATATTTAGATGCTTGTCGATCGGAATCGTAACCGATATTTTGGCCAGTGTGTAAAATGCCTTCGATACGTTTATAACCCTACCGGCTTAGTGCTAATCCAAAATTGGCGAATGCCACTAGCTTTTTGCAACATAACGGCTTAATCTGACGGCGACCGCAACTTGGGAAAGCAGAGCTTAAATGCTGGATGAGATGCTCGCCGAAACTGTTGTGTGACCCGTTAGTAATTACGCTGCTCCGTGGGGAAATTGTGGAATTCCTGATACAATGCATTCGGGACATTTTGTGATGTATCATTTTAGACTAGAATGACATAAAGATGTAGTTATCACCCACCTAAAAGCACAGGGTTTTACCTATGTAATTTTTTTGTCTTGCTACCTACAAAGAAATATGTTTTTTTTAAGCTGTTTTGTCCCACTGCTGGCCAAAGGTCTCCCCTAAAACCTTCCACTTTCTTCTCTCCCGGGCCTCTTCACGATACCCGAGGTACGAGTAAATGTACGTAAATAAACGTAAAATAATAAGTACATAGTTACAGAATCACTACTAACCTTGAGCTGGAGCGTAGATGTTCAAATACAAACAGTCTTCAGACTGGTTTGTCAAGAACGGTAGTATCCTCTTCATATATTCCAGCCGACCTTTCGATATCCTCTTTAAAACCGCTGTTTCGTTCCTTATGTCTGGCAGCACTTGTGGGCACACCGGACTGAACTCCTCAGCTATTTTCACCCCTGACCATTGCGCGCCAGAAACCGGCGGCATGAAACGGAGCGAGCCCACAGGCGGCGATGCGTACGGCACACCGCGGAAGACTTCTACTGGCTCGAGGAATCTCGACTCTGGCGTCACGATGAACCCCCTTATATCTCCATACTTCGTCCTCACTACCCTAGAGCTTATAAACGGCTGCGATGGCTTCTCGTCCATCGTTGATTCTCCACGAACCAATTTTGTAGTCAGTACTGGAAGGGTGACGAAGTACAAAATACTTAGTAGTATCATTTTTGTTGTTAACTACGTCACTTTCCAAGTACTGACTTTGGTCCAGTGCTATAAGTTGACCATTTTGGGGTCTGATGTTAGGGATTGTTCACGTGTCAATCTGTAACAAATAAAAAGAAAAAGTTGGGTTCCGTGATCACAGTGAGAAGTTTATACTGTACTAATAAAGTCTGTAGAATGGTGATAGTATGTAGATTTCACCTTCAGAATATCATAAATGAAAGCCTTTTTTAAAAATTCTAATTCAATTTGTCATTTTTTGTAATTATTATTAATATTTTTTTATTATTATTATGTTTTTACTTGGTTAGCATTACTTTACTTTAGTTTTATGTATAATTTTAATTCACCATTATTTTATTATTTTAATTGTAAATATCTAATGTGTTTTCTTTTTTATTTTTTAAATTATTGGTACGTCTTAAATTTTTACCCTGCATATAAGACATTAATATTTGTATTTTTAAACTGTTACTCGCTCATTTAATTTTTTTTATAGCATTTTGTCTTCGCCTGTAATTGTGGTGGCACTTAGATATATAACTCTATAAATGATTACTTATATGATATAATTAGTTTACATTGTGTTGGTGTTCAATTAAATAAATAAATAAAATAAGAATATCATTCCATAGTTTTAGAAAATCGACAGTTAACCCAAAAAATATTGTTTGCACAAACTTTTTTCAAACAAACCAAACTGACTAAAACTTGGCGCCCAGAATTATTGACTTAGGAACAGGAAGACCCTTAGTTTTGTTTGTCTTTCCACGCTTTGAAGGAAAGAGAGACGGAAAAAGGTCAAGTGGTTACACATTTTCTTGTTACCGCAAAACTCTACATGACTGTACCGCAGTTGTAAGAGTTTTATTATCAGTGCATGTAAACTCTACTACCTACAAATGATTGCAGATTTGTAATTAGTTTATGATAGGGCCTGTTTATTCTTTAATCAATATATATAAAACTCTTTTGAAGCTGACATAGAATCAACGCACAGCCTAAACTACAAGTCCTAGAGGTATGAAATTTGGAGGGTAGGTTCCTTATATAGTGTAGGGGCGCACTAAGAAAGGAATTGTGAAAAGTCACACTCTAACGCGAGCAACGCCGCGGGAGACGGCTAGTTACTAAATAAAAATTGTAAATTAAAAAAAAATACATTAATTTAAGACTAAAGTCTCCTCCATTTTTTGCCGTTTGTCTCGATTTGGTTGTAACATGAACCATTTTTGACCGCTAGTTTTTAGGATTACTTAAGTAAGTTATTTGAAGTTAATTTCTACTGTTTATCCACTAAGCTTCCACTGTCCACTGTTCAAAATACAAAATCTATAGGTAATCGATACATCTCCGAGACGTCTACTAACGAATTAGCTCGTAGTTACCCCTCCTACCACACTAACCTGTGAGGCTCGGAGTCTCGTCACGAACATTCAAAGTCTTGTTAGGTGGTTCGATCTCAAACGTCAAGTCTTGTCAGTTTCAATCATAGCAAGATCCTTTTAATTATATTCGCTTTTGCCCTTGTTATGCTAATATTGACGGCATTATTACTGACTTGACAGGTTTCTATACGAGGAGTCAGCAGTATGTATATTATGTTAATTAAAAAACACCTAAACAACGGATACACGAGCCTATAAGCAAAAATTCTGTATGGTGCTACAATTACTTTGAAAGAGTTACCAATATTACAAAATATTGTCAACATTTGCAAAAGTCTAACCGTCTGTTTGTAAATTGTAAATGTAATTTTTAAACGTAAAAACTTACAAAACAACGCAAAAATAAAAAAAACGTAAACAGCAACATAGAAATCCCCTATGCAGAGGACTCAAGCAGGGGAAAACTGGAATAAGCCTAATTTTCAACTTCTGACTGACGTAGTTCACCTCCAGTACTCTTGGACTACAATTTTGTATCGATTAGTTCTTGTCAGGTAGCTAATTATTCAATAGAGGTTATTTGTAAGGAAATATTGAAGCAAAGACTTCCCATAGAACATTTTAATGAGACGATTAGTCTTCTCGTATTTTGTTTCATAAATCGTTTGAACTGAGTTTGACGTGACGATATTTTGTTCAGATTTTACAATTTTTTATATTTTTTATTCTGTTTTGAATGTTTTTAGATTTTGAATTTTAAATAAAGCACAGAAGGAGGCATAACCAACGACTAGTAGGTATAAGTTTTGTATCATCTCATCTTAATCTTAGGCTATTACATATTCTATTGAAGATTATTTATATAGCTTCAGGAGACCACCTATGCGTACACTTAACGGGACACTGTAGTGCCTGACACAATGTTTAGATGGAGTAGGCTTGCCCAGCACCTATACCATCCTTTCAGCCTATTTAGCCATATCCACAGGAAAGACAAGGTCAATACGTGCGGAGCTGATTAAGCTGCGGGTTTCCTCACGAAAAAAAGCATCATATACAATAGAAAACCATGGCTGCAAAAGTAGCAGTATGAAAAAGTTCCTAAATACCTGGGGTTATAGGTTCAACAAATACCTTTAAATTTATAGATCCAGCTGAAAAGTAATTGAGGAGGAAATTAATGAGGACGTGCCTTGTAAAGCAATGCACTGCGTCCATCACTCTGAGACGTAAAGATCTTGAAGTCTCATGTGCCTGTAATTACTGTATGGTTCACCAAACTCTCCGATAAATATACGATCAGTAAACCATTTATTAAATGAACAAAAATTTATATCGTTTAAGAAGTTGTGCTTTCCCTATTGTGCTCCCCCTCATTTTGGCATCGATTACCATAATTTCATGTGGCGAATAATGAACTTTTTGTTTTTAAGCTTTATTTACATAATCAATAAATTTTACCTTACACACGGTTGCATTTAATTTTGAAGTTTATTCTACTAAAAAGGAAACAGCACCTGTCTGAGTATTGACAGAAACGGGACTAATACTCTTAATACTTACTTCAGTATAGGTCATTTCAAGAAAAAAGATTTTTACTATAATTTTGATTTGTCAAATTTATAATCAAAAATTTAAAAATTTGTTGCATTTATTCTCAAAAACAGCACAAAATGCGAAAATTTGTAGTAAGGGCAACATTAAATTAGGTACAACTTGACTCACACGTTACTGAATACGGTTGTAGGAAACCATCCGTCGACTTTACGAGGACACATTTACATGTTTGCTTGCGTCTGTTTATCTGAATCAAATTTATGAACCCAATAACTATGGGTCAGTCTGAATCTGAATAGAATGACGTATAATGAGGGCGTAGTTTTAGTGGAATCGAGGTCAGCTTTGAATGTATACGTTACGTAGCCTTAGATAGAATATAATTAGGTACTATGCTTTATTGTTTGAGTACCACTTGTATTCTATATACTTGTAACTTGTATTCTATATACTTGTAACTTGTATTCTATATACTTGTTACTTGTATTCTATATACTTGTAACTTGTATTCTATATACTTGTAGCTTGTATTCTAAGTACTTGTATTCTATACGCATCTAAAAATTCTTTAGCCATGTAAAATTTACTATGGAATAGAAAGAGAGGATTTTGTTCCAAGCTAAAACCTCGGAATTAAAATCTGGAGCAAAACGATAGTGGTGCTAGTTGGAATTTAAAGTATTCCAACATTTCCAATGCTAAGAGAGCTCCCGATACAATGGTATGCCGAAGAATCTCGGCCAATACAGCTCAGCACCAGTTAGATGCAATCGATTACGAGTCTTTCATGCCTTGACCAATGAGACACGGAAACTATTCAAGGCTTCTTCTTGTTTAAAAGTATTTTATTTTCGAGCGTGTCTGAGTTGCAATCTGTCTTTTTAAATGGGTAAATAATATTTTTATCATGTATTAACTTATTTGATTTCAATAAGACATTAAAATTTAATGTTTATTAGTATCTAATTATAATAAATCCATACTATTTTGCAAGAATATGGTACAAATCAACTGTAAAAACTCTGACATACCTTATTCACTCATATTAGCAATAAAGATTTATGAATTACTAACAAGTTGGTAGTAAAAGTCTGATTGGTATCATCAAAGTTTCAGAAACCAATTATGGTATTCCTAAGCTGGTTTTAGTAAGAAACCAATTGAATACGACCATTATGTAATACGAAATTACTTACCTATTTTTGGAGCTGAATTACAATCTTCGCCTAGACATTTTTGTATTCAGACAAAAAATTATTTTCTACTTTACGAGTGATAAAAATATAACAAAAATCAGTGGGTTTCTAGTGGTTTTTTCCAACAGTGAGACAATTAAATATGTATAAAACCCGCGATAGTCTAATAAGCGGTGCTTTGCAAAACAAACTACACATTAGAAAATTAGTATTCCGCCACAATGGTACTGTACGTGGGCCATTTCCATAATGTGTGTAAGTACAGTGTGACACAGTTTAGAGGTTCCTCTCGCTACAGCTTTATTATTCCACGCTGATATACAACAATCATAAAAATATCTAAATTTTAATTAAAATATGAAAATTAATACAAACATTAAAAAAAATTATTCGTTTTTATTTAGTTATTTTCTAGATAAAAATTAACATTTTAAAAAAGTTATAGGACTCATAAAAAATTTAAGGTAGGTACCTACATGTTACCCGTTCATAAGACTTTTTTAAGTAAAAGATAATATTATTATTTTTCAATTTTGTACCAAATCCAGTTTTACAAAATCCCGACGTCCAGATGCAAATTACCTTTGTTGACTTGTTTACATATTTATCTAGAAAGCTTCATGTTTTAAAAGAAACCGGGACTTCCCCGGATACATACAGCATCGATACCGCCCGGGTATGGGCTCCATTGTGCCGCCCCTTATCTCCGACTGTAAACCGGGCACATTGTACCCCTTTACAAAATGAAATGAATACGAGCCTTTTATACCCCATTTAGCGTGAAAGGGTTAGTTTAGTGCTGAAAGATCGATTGGTTATAGAACCTAAAGCTAAACGAATTTGACTGATTGCATTTAGAAGTGGTTTGTAGGGTGAGTCTGGTGATTTTGACCCTTGGGGCTTTACAGTAATGGAAAGTGGGAATGAAAGGGTTAAGACTTAAAATTTTATTAGGAAATTTTTTTACTACACTGAGCCCATGGTTGACAATAAACCCACTTTTCCAAAGGGACAAATTCCGTTTTCCCCAACTTACTCTAACACAAAAGAAAAGACTTGTAAAGTGCGTTTCTTTGTTGCATTAAAAGTGTCTTCCATCCCCTCCCCTATTATAATAGGTAGGCGCAGATAGTCATTTGTCATGCCTATACTTATACCTATAGGATGGGGTGTGGCCCCGTATGCACGCATGCAATCACTTGTTTACCTTCACGTTACTGTTTTAATACTATGACGCGATGAAAAGGAAAGACGATCATGTTGAATCCTTCTATTGGTTTGACAGCTAACAATACAAGACTGACGTCAATATTTAACTACTGAATACTGTCAAAATTGTCTATCGAAATGGCGGACAAAGGTCATAAATAAAAGAAGAAGAAGAACTTCTCAGTTTGGGTTTTGAAATAATTTATGTAAACTCACGATTTAAAAACGAAAACCTAGTATCATCGACACACGTTGGTTTTTGTTTAGCGTCCAATGTAGGTAAATCGAAATAAAAATACATTCTTGCGTCATTCACACGCGCCTTGTTTTTTTAGGCTATTTTTTTATACAATATATAGGCGACCGTTTGACCACAAAAAAAAACTATACAGGATACTAAAAGGATAAATGATGTCAGCCTGCTGTAAATGCGACTGGATACAACCCAGTGCGGGCTGAACCTTTTAGGTACATTGAGAGACTAGAGAGGATGAATAGAAATGTCTGGCGGGAAATTGCGGTCTCATGCCTATTGCCACGGCCTGTCACTCTCGCAGTCTTTTATTGTATAGTGAGCTTTATTACGGTGGCTTTCGATTCAATTTTCCACGATCAAAATGATTTGTCAATTTTTTTTTAAAGTGCAAAATCTTATCACCATGGTAGTCACAATACCAATTTTTTTTAACAAATACAAACACTGGATATTTTTAGATCCATAAAAAAAACGACGTTCATTTGTCTCCTTTAACGATTTCCTACATACATACATACATACTAATAGGTACTAACTGTTGTTCATTGAGTTGCTTGGAAGAGATCACTACTGTGCGATAAGGCCGCCCATTGTACATTTAATGCAACCTGCTCTGTTTTATTTCATAATAATATGTTTCGGTGTTTTTATGTACAATACTGCGTTTTCATTCATTCATTTATTCTGTCCCGCAATTAATAGGGCTAACTGAGAAATCCCACAGTGAACACTTACATACATAATTTATGCATCACTAAAGGATTGTTAATGTTTAAAAAACTCATAAGTAATATTTTTTGTCTACTGTCGTACCCGTCCATTGACGGCGTAGTAACTATTCGGTAATCAACATCGGGGACAGGTCAGTATGGGGTCAGGCCAGACTAACCCTAATTTTCTCGCAACCAAGCTTGGGTAATAACGTCATTTCTTGTTTCAAAGCATTGGAGTATAAGAAAAGCTGAAGGAATGTTGACGTCACGGAGGCTACAGAATATACAACAGTATGTAGTTACGTTAGGTCATCGTGGATATGGATAGTGCAAATTATCCAGCACACAATGCATTGGCATAATGCACTTGACAATATCCTTCGTACGTGACGCGGGAATACTCCACAAATTGATAAATAAAGATTTGAATTACATTGCGCAGTGAGGCTGTTCTGCAGTGTAACGATCGCTGCGTGTACCGCGCATTGTGTTCGTTGTTTTGCGGAGTAAACGCACTGTTCCGACCTCGAGGCCGCAATTTCCTGTAACCGAGACGAAGCGACGCTTCCGTCACTACAATGCGGTTCGAGTTCATTTTAAAGTAGTTCTACAGTTGTTTACATTAGAGCTGTAAATTGCGTAGACTTTTATTTGTGTTTTTGTAACAGCTTACGGTTTTATCAGGGCTGTGGAGGCACAAAAAATCGCTATCAGTAGTGGTGAAGTCAGGCTGCGGATGATGATGATGTTAGCTTGGTTCCAGACACTACCAGCGTAGCGTCTCGTTACTGTGGGTATGGGTGAAAGTAACTGCTCCTGGGACATTAGTATTTATCTTGTATTTTGTGGTATGCACTGAATGTTGCTCTGTCACAAAGATCAAACATTAACACTATGCTTTATAGTAGCTACTTACTTTTTTTGCTAAAATACGTTTATAAGAGCAATTTGTCACTCAATACACATTATCTTATTCAGTAAAATCACAAGAATCAATTAAAATCATATTTAATACTATGTGATTCTAAGGTTAAGTTAAATACAACAATACAAAAATGAAATCCTCATTTTTGCTTTGCGAAGTCGAGTAAAAAATACATTCCTATTTCCGTGCATTACAAAACTAGTTAACCCGTAAATAACAAAAGGAAAAAAATAACAAACAGCTGGAAATAAATTTAGTTTTTCACGTTATACGTTATTCAACGTCACACTCATAAAACGTAGTAACGCGATATGGTCGGATTTAAAACTTAACTAAATGTAGCGCAAGGGGACCGTCATAACTTTACCTAAGCCTTGTCTCTGTGTGAAGCTTGCGTGAGCGTAGCGATAAGCTGAGCGTTTTTAAACACAATTTCATACAATAGATTAAAAAAATCATTTACATCCTACTAACATTTGGAGACACAGTATTCTCATATTTGCTACAAACCGACTAGGCACAATAATAATTAATTTATGTACCAGTAATTATTCCGTTTTTTGTTGAAGTTTTTTTGGAATTTTTACAACGCCCTTTACCTTTACCACTTACGAGTATCACCCCCTTCCTACTGTTTTCTTGTCCTAAGGTCTATACAACATGTCTTCCCCTAACATACCGTAATTTTAGGGTTTAGTTTTTCACACTCGTAGCTCGCCGCTAGTCGCTTCGCTTATAAAACGTCACAGCTTAAAAAAGCTTGCGTGTCAGTGGTTAAGTTAAACCCAGCGTGACGTTAGCTCTGTTGTTTTAATTATGTTACTTTGAGTAAAAACTTTATGATAAAAAAAATAACTTATTATAAACATGAGTAAGTTTGACGTGAGGTTAAAAACACTGAAACAAAATAATAATTATATTTTGCTTTATTGGGTTTTATAACTATTTTAAGGTCGGTACTCGTAGTACAGTCAACGTCAGTGGTAAATGATGACTAGCCAAAGTTTTAAAATATTTTATGACGAGTGACGGTCCTGATGTAAGAATTCAAAAGTAGTAAGTTACATGCAAAATAATGATTAGAGCCAACAATAAAGAGAATTGAAATTCTGAAAACGTGATCAACTTCTGATATTAACTGTATTTCCAATGTATCTGTTGACATGTGCATCTAGATTGAGGGATCCTATATGCAGATCAAGATTAAAGATCAAGAAAAATGTTAAAAATTTGTTAGAATTGATAGCACTAATCTAGAAATTTGTAAAACCTAAGATACGGGAGTTAGAGCCGAAAAACAGGATCTCTCAATCTAGATTTTTACGTAATATCAACGTACTAAAATAATTTCCGACTATTTCCATCTAGTTTACAGACACGCCTATGCTCATAAAACCTGATATTCGCCGCCAAGTGACGCGATAAATTGCAAATCCGAGACACCGAGATCACACGAGGGGCGAACTCATATTTCGAGTGTATTGATGTAAATACGATGTGGAGCATACTCCGAGATTATTTGCGAATATTTTCTTATGATTCTCCTTTGTCGTACTGAAGAAATTCTGAGGCTATTGCTCTAGTGGGACGATATACCGGTATTTCAAAACAAGATTTTAAAATATCTGATTATTTAGAAGACAAACAAGCTTGGGACGAACTAGCTCCAACTTATCTAATAAAAAAAACTAGTGATCATACCTAATCATACAAAATATAGTAGTGATGATTCAAAGTGATCAAAGTGAAATTTTATTTAATAAAAGAAAAAAAAAGTAACGAATAACTAATTAACTATACTTGACTTCTAGAAAGAGATATCGGTAGGTAATATTTTTTTTTCAATGAACCTGTTTTGCCTATTGCTGGACAAAAACACCCTTTTCTTCTACCCTCTTTTTTTCTTTACACGGTCTTGGATAGATACTCAGTTTCTATTCTAGTCTCAGTTTTTTTTGAAGAAAAAAAAACGTCTTTGCCCTTTTTCCTCCACTGCCCTGCTCTTTGGCCAGTCTAAGTCAAATATTCTTACTTTTAAGATGTTATATATATTTTAAAAATACTCAAACAATAAATAAATGTACCTAGATTATAAAGCAGTAACACTAATACCTACTATAAGAAATCTTGCTGCCAACTGTGCCGTGGTTAAGAAACTACAAATCTTAACTTGTCACAAAATGTTATTGTAACAAACCACATAAACCAAATTAACCAAGTCGACTCCAAACTATGTGACAGAGTTTAAGCACGCCTTTGAATAGGTAAGTTTTATCGAACGACTTTTTTATTTAACTAGCTGATACCCGCGACTTCGTACGCGTGCGAAACTTTCCACCAAAATATCTGTCAACCAGCATACGATGAATTTCGTAGCAAATTACTGGTTTATAGAGTTCAAGCTGTGTCTAAAAATCTTTGATTTCAATAAAATAAAGCTTATGTTTCAATCTGGAAAAAGGGCTTCCGAATGGTATAAGTTTCGTTGAAGTTGGTCCAGTAGTTAAGGTGTGATCCGCGAACAAACAAACAGACAAACTCGATTTTCGGGATCAGAATCGTTAATCTACATAATTAGTTTACCCATACCTTTAATTTAAGTTTTTGGCTTTTTACAGTTTTATAATTTTTTTTTTTTTTTTAAAATTATTCATTCATCATTATTTTCACATTTTTCATTACGAGTAGGTCGACGTCTACGAGCGACGTCAGCGTCAGAAAAATACCTTTTAAAATCTACTACATCTGTGAATCTCACTCAAATCTCGGAGTAAGCCCCGAAGGGCGATATGAAATAGTTTGACATTCAGATTACAGTATTATACACCCCCTTTCGGATTATCTTTCGCTGACAAATTGTTTATGGAGATTGGTATGAGGTCGTGAACCTAGAAACCAAACTGTATTCTATATTCACGTGAAGATTTTTTTTTTTTTTTTTTTTTTGTATTCACAAAGAAAATTACAACTAATACAGTATTTACAATATTTACAATATTTACAAAATACACATGGAACAGTTGAGCTATCTACAAACCGTTGCAAACGATTTATAGATAGCTCAACTGGTCCAAATCAGTACCAATCGGAAGCGTGCCCAAGACACTGGCTGCATTGCCGCGCTGAATAGCAAATTATTAATTATTGAAGATTATTTAATTTGATTTAATTCATAGCGTTCAAAGGTTTTTAAATTATTCGAGAATGTATTTTTAGAAAGTAATATTTTTCGGTATAGCTGTGCTGTAGGTTGTGGGTTCGATCTCCACCAAGAACAAACATTTTGTGTGTGGTAATCATAGATGATTTTTTTATGTTTAGGTGTAAGTAATAGGTAAGTATGTATTGTCAAAAAAATATATAGAAATCAGCAATCTAGTTCAAATAGTACAAGCTCTGTTTGGCGTTGTGAGAAATGTCCAAGGATATTTATTTATAATCATTTAGGTTTATCCTTTTTGAAACTTAGCAGAATACCTACGTTTTTGTAACACCTTTATCGAATCATAATCTTGAACAATTGACTAACCAACAAAGCCTGTCCTTAAGACTGCAGACATTTGACCTGTCAAGTGTGCTCAAGAGAGTTATTTGACTAGTACACCGTTTAAACAGGTGTTAGGAGCCACTTGACGCGCCAAAGCTAATATGGCGACGCGCCGACACACACAAGAGGCATGCTATAAATATAACATCTATAGTATAGATCTATAGTATAGATGTAATACATACAGGGTGTTATAAGACTACTGGAAACTTCGAGGCCAAAAACTAAACGGTGCTCGATAGTGAAAGTAGGTGCTATAATGGTCAGTGCTTTAAAACTAGGTGCTGTAAGTGGAATGCCTCAACACAATAAGTTTTTTTTATACAGCTAAATGATGAGACAAGCCGATGCCCTACATGATGTTAAGTGGTAACCACTGCCTATAAAGATGCACAGTCTCACTGAGCACATTCACTGCGGACGTGCCCTGTGATAAGTTGCACTGCGTCCACAACTCTGAGACATAAAAGTCTCATGTGCGTGTAATTGCACCGGCACCCATACTCTTCAAACCGAAACACAGCAGTGCGAGCATCACTTTTTGACGGCAGAAATACAGTAGTAGTACTTCCCCGGACGAGCTCTTTTACAAGAAGATCTACTACTACTAAAACCTGACCTAAGCTCACTTTAGATATATCTTGAAAACATTAAAAAAACTGCTTCAAGCGTATATAACTTTTTATTTTTTAACTAGATAGTAATTTTAGTCTCCGACTCCAATTTTAAGCTGGAGGTCTCATAAAAACCCGTCTGCCGTAAAACTAATCTAAAATTAACTCTTATTTCCACAGTAAAATACGTTTTTGAATCTAGGTTTATCGCACCATCTTTTTTTTATCTTTTGCAATGGGACTGCAGTGTATAAAGACTTTAAAAGCTATACTCATTACTCACAGAAAGGGTCTGGGGCAAATTGGATGAAGCCCAGGTCCCACTTTTTTTTAAAACTTGCAATGATGGAACTTTGTTTGTTAAAATACACTAATAATTTAGTTTTTAAAACTGTAACAAAGTCGTTATAAAGCAGCGGGAATCATTAGGTATTAGATATTTTACTTTGAAAAATGCGTTTTATTTAATTTTGTTCATCGTATTTTACATTTTTGTGACTGCTACTGCACAATAGATTATTATTAAGCCAACAGAAGCTATAAATAATTAAATTGATCTAAAAATTTAATAAATGTATGCAAATCGGGACCTGAAATGCCCCATCGCATTTTTACATTTCTCATTTACCTATGTTATAAATCCAATCAGAATTTCACCCATTTCATTCTGAGCTAATTTATCCTGATATCCTTCGTTCATAATTCATTCAATATTCGCTCGGTATTCATCAAAAAGTCAGCGCAATCGATACTGGATGGAAACACATTTTGATTAACGATGTTCCGTTAATCGAGATTCGACTCCGTTAATAGCATGACTCTAGGGATGTAGGTGATAAGGTACGTAATACGTTATCGAGATCAAGTTGCTTCTCATCTTGTATGATAGCAAGGATTAGGTGTCGAATAAATTGCACGAAATGCACGAAATAAATTAAGCATTCCACTTTCTGCACCATAAAATTGCGCACCAAGATTTTCCGCACCTACGCTATTCCATTTTGTATACTTTTGTTAGAATTCTAGAGTTAATTCGTGTGGAACTTGATTGGGTTCACATTTTGCACTCCTAAATCGCTACGGCAGTGCCTAAAAAAAACCTTTACGTAATTTATGTTACGCTACGCAAGGCACATTATCGTAAATCGTATATTGCATCCTATTAATCCTACTAATATTATAGATGTGAATGTAAGTTGGTTTGTTACGCTTTCACGCGAAAACTACTTAACCGATCATCATGAAACTTTGTACACATATTCTTGGAGGAATAGAAGATAGAAGTAACATAGGATATGTTTTATCCCGGAAAATTAACGGGATCCAATGGGACGCGAACGAAGTCGCGGGCGGAAGCTAGTAGTAAATAAATTGAATAAAAAAAAATTATTAAAACTATATTCTAAAGTACGTGTATTTTTATGATGCCGGGCTTGAATAGCTTGAAAACGAAAACTAAATTTATTTACGCATGTGTATATTTTCAATCACGCCACATATCAGATTTTGTTTTCAAAGTTGATTTACACTGAGCTAGTAACTGGCGTCAGTTGCAATTCAGCAATAAATCAATTGAGTTACTGAAAACTCACACGTTGACAGTGAAACGAGTAAATACACTGATGGTTATTGGACTGAAATATTATACAGAATGAAAAAAACCACTTCCGAAGTCATCGGGGACGTTAAGAACAATTTCTGCCCAGGAATCTATGTTAGTGGGAAGCAAAAATCTGCTGTTATATAGGTACATTTTTTTCAGGAACCTATGTATTACATTCTGTATGTAACAACTGATTTTTTTTACGCTAAACACGGTTGGTTTCAAGTTGTTTATATCGGCAGATACTTTAGCACTCTGAAGTTTTAAATACACCTTGTATGACAACCAATATTTTGTCAGTGCGAGCCAATTATCCGCCAATCCACTGAACAAACAAGATTACCGAGGGGCCGCAAAAATATGTTGTTAAAACAAATAACGGACAGTTTTCGCAAATCCTTTCCCTTGAATATGAAATTGGGAGGCTTATTAAAGATTCAGGCGGACGGCCAACAGCACGAGCTCCATTATTAATGGCATGCAGAAATCGGGACGAGACCGATGGGCTGTGGAGCTGATTTATTTAAATGGGTAACGCTGGTTTCTTAACCCGCTTGCAGCGTCAATGCAAACTAAAGTCCTGTAGTACCTCTATCACGAAGAAGTCTGATAGTCGCCGCGTTAAAGTATTCGAGTTATAATGCGCGTCAATGCCACCTCGACTGCCGACCGTTGTAGTGTCACCGCGCAGTGTATCTAGGATACGCTAGCGTTACGATAAGTTTGCGATTGTCTCATTATCACGGCTTGCCAGCGCCACTGGGTGACGGCTCTTGGGAACAACTATCGACTGTCATTTATTTTGAAGGCAGTACGGTGGATTTTTTAACTGTCGATTGTTGTGTAAATGTAAATCAAGGCTAAATATAGATTTTGTAACAGTTTTTTTGCTGAAAAATGGCAAAAAGTTATTGAGTATCGATTCAGACTTCAGCAAACTTGCAGTAAACGAACTAAAGTGTCGGATAGTGTAAAGTTAGTTGGTAAGTTACTAGAAGCTCTAAATAAACATACACTAATGGCCATGGTCAGTGGCCAGTATGTGAAAACCTTTACTCAATATTTATTTACAGCCAAAAAAGCTAAATCACACAAGTTTTGCCGCCGCCGCTAGGCATTAAACATTGATGCTTGTATTTTCAGGGATTTGTTGGCGTTAGCACAAATTTCTAACGTTTTTATCATTATTCAGTTCAAATTAATGTCGATCTTATGGTGCATTTATTCTATATTTAGATCTTATGTACTTATCTGTAAATTGCTGTAAATGCACCTTTAGATTGATCAATGATTGATCATGTATACACAATGGTAGGTATTCCACTTCAGACTATTTTTTTGTTAGAAAAATACAAATCAAATCAATATCTCGACAATAAATATAGTATTGTTACATTGGAGGAACTAAGTGAAACATCATAACTTCACATCATAACTACGTGTTCTATCATTAACGATCTTCAAATGAGTTCAAAGAAATAAAAGAGCAGCGTGTTTGCTGTGTAATCGCAGCGAGCGTTTGGGATGCTGCTATTCGCAGCGATTACGTTGTTCACTCGCTGCAAACCGCGGCGTCTTCAATGCGCACTCGCTGCGAGCACGTTGCGTTTTCTGGCATCGCCAGTGTGACAGAGGACTAAGAAAAACAATCGCTAGATATTCGTTTCAAATACGCCAAAAACTTGTGCTGACAACACCAATGCCGTAAGCCAAAACTGTTTTAGAATTCATTAAATCTACGAGTATGTACGTTTTTAATAATTTGTTTGTGTGAAAACTATTCAAATGAACGCAAACAGAAATACAACGAGTTTTTACAGTTGAAATCATTTGACTAAATAAACAAACAAACAAAATAAATGGTTTCTCTGTAAAATTACTAACAAATACTTGTCCTAGGCGGCAAAGACAAACTGAGTCAACAAAACTAAAATGTCAATACAAAAGTTTGTTTATTGTTTTGAGGAGTAAATAAATAAATAAAATAAATATTCATGGACACTTAACACAACGCCAGCAGCTTCAAACCTAAAACTGCTCCTAATTCTGTGGAAAACGTCTAGAAGGAAAAATTAGAGCCAATTCTAACAAAAAAGTCAGCACGAATGTGACAATCGTTACGTTCATAAATGATATTGCCCGTCAACGGTAGCTCGACTACAAAATGCAACAGTCACTAATATCTCTGAGCAGATCATACACCTCATAGACAGTAGGAAAATATTCATAATTGCATAACTGGATTCAAAATCGCGACCCATAGGATCAAAAGGCGTGACTTCGCCATTATATCACACTAGCCGTCGCCCGCGGCGTTGCTCGCGTTCTACCCTTTAGAGTGTGACGTTCCAAAATTCCTTTCTTAGTGCACCCCTACACTATATAAGGATGCTACCCTCCAAATTTCATACCTCTAGGACTTATAGTTTAGGCTGTGCGTTGATTCTCAGTCAGCTTCAAAAGAGTTTTATATATATTGATCCATAATTGGATTCAAAATCGCGACCCATAGGTTCAAAAGGCGTGACTTCGCCATTATACCACACTAGCCGTCGCCCGCGGCGTTGCTCGCGTTAGAGTGTGACTTTTCAAAATTCCTTTCTTGGTCCACCCCTACACTATATAAGGATGCTACCCTCCAAATTTCATACGTCTAGGATTTATAGTTTAGGCTGTGCGTTGATTCTAAGTCAGCTTCAAAAGAGTTTTATATTGATGATGATGATGATGATGATTCCATAACTGGATTCAAAATCGCGACCCATAGGATCAAAAGGCGTGACTTCGCCATTATACCACATAGCTGTACCAAATTTGCGAAATTAATGAAGCTCTGTGGTCAATAAGCACACATCACAACTCCTGTGATTATGTACATTAGGACGCGAAATGCACACAACTAGGTCAGCCGGCGGCATTGTGCAAAGTCGTCTGTGGACATTAGGGTTCTGGCACACGATTACGTAAGCGGCGTAGCTTGACGCCCATGATGTTCGAAACAAGTTGTGTAAACGCACAGGGAACATACAAAGAGTAGGCAGGCATCAAGGTAGCAATGTTTTTGCGTTTAGCAATATTAATTACCTGAAGATAAATTTAATGATTAAAATCATTTTCATTACTCAATCGTCTGAACCGAACACATGAAAATACAAAGCGATATATAAGTTCCCGCAAACTATCGCACTTCCCTTGAAAAAAAAGCAATATCGATGCCTATTCGATATCGGTATATTTGATTGCGTGTTTGAACGAGTGAAATTCGCGTGAACTTGCGATTATTTAGCTATTAGTAAAGGTTGTCTGGAAGTAATCGCATTATGTGATAAGACCGCCGTTTGCAGGACATTGCTTGTATCTACGTAACTGGTATTTGTTCTTTGTCCTTAATAAAGTTTTTTATTTTTTTTATTTATTATTTATAAAATATTACACATAATATCATAAACTAAATAGTGCCTTAAAGCCTAGGTAAGGTTTGTCTAGACGCTAGGTTATGTATGAGCGTAATCGTGTTGTACTAGCAGTAGCCTACTTAGTGATTTTTTTGAGAATATTCAGATTGTGCAGTGATTTGCGAAGTCATGTGAAAGAAGTCTAATGGCACTGGGTCAGCTAAATGTTAGAAGCAGCTTCTTTTGTCTCTTTGGGCGGCTCATTAAGCACACTGTCTAATAGACCGTAATGAACGACTAATATCACCGACCATAGACATTTTTTGCTTGATATTGTATATGACATTTCAAAGTACATAAAGACCTTATAGTCACAGTCTTGACACATGGAACTATAAATAGATATGTCTAAACAAGACGACGTCGACGCAAATGTCAGTTTATGTGTCAAACATTATGAATGAACTGGTCTGTGAAGTATGAAATAATGCCTTCCAATTTTTTTATGAATACCTCTCAGATCCTTCTGAAAGGGTCTTGAATATCTAGAGAATCTATCTAGAAATATATCTGACACGAATGGAGTTTTAAAAAAATATTTAATCGTATCTCAGTGCATACCTATGTCACCAATTTTTTTTTTATTAATCATATAAATTAGTATTAACTTGGTGTTGTTATAAACTAGTACAAACATATTCATGGACATAACATAAAACGCCACCGAACCCCAAACTAAGCTAAGCTGCTATTAGGTAAGTGTGAAAGGTATGAGTGTGCGAAAACGTGAAAACTCTATTTAATTTAATTTCATTTCATTTATTATCCAGCTTGTTACATAATATAACTTGGCATGTCCAACTAATACAAATTATTTACTCAATCTTATCTAATTTTAACACATATACCTACTATTATATTAACATTCACTACTTATTTATGTACCTATTCTATCAGCCTTGCTGTCTGTCTATTAACTTTGATCGAACAATACTGAAGATATAAATTCCCATTCATACAAACATAAAATAAAAACTTTCGAACGACTTGTGCAGTGAACATACGATATATCGGTACTTCCATTGGTTTAACAGCCGAAGACAGTGCAGTTACTTCATGAGCACCTATATAATGGACAGTTAAAATCAAAGATAATTTATATTATTTCTATTTTATTTTTATATGTATAGAATAATAATCAATATAAAACGCTTTTGAAGCTGACAGAAAATTAACGCACAGCCTAAACTATAAGTCCTAGAGGTATGAAATTTGGAGGGTAGTGCACTAAGAAAGGAATTTTGAAACGTCACACTCCAAAAGGTAGAACGCGAGCAACGCCGCGGGCGACGGCTAGTTATTTATAAGTCGCGCGTGTTCTATTAGAAAGATCTAAAACAGTGTCCTTTCCTTTGCCCATGACTACAATGTAAGCAAGCTCGTATAAGTTAGTGGCCAATTCTAGTGACGAAGCTAGAGGACTGACAGTTTAACCTGTCTTCCGTAGCACGGAAGCGCTCAGATGTAAATGCCACTAACGGTCACCCATCCAAATAGTGACCGCGCAGAACGTCGCTTAACTTAGATAATCAGGGAAGATTGGCTAAGCAAGCCTAGCCACGAGTGCTTACAAGTAACCTATTTATTCTGATTGGTAAATCCTATAAATAGCATCTCGTTCTATTGTATCAAAAAGGAAAAAGACAGAGATATCGCAACGGTAAATAAAATCATAGACAAGGAAACATGTTACACAAACCAACTTTACTTTCATTTCCTGCTGAATTTGAATAGGTGTGTGGAGCATTGGTTTTGTAGAAAACTGGAGACGTTTTATGACGGCCGTATGCCATATATATCCTGCACCTATAAACCTTACAATTTGCTGTCCTTGCGTGACGACATGTACTGCATGGGTACATTGGGCACCCACCATTTAGTAGTTACTATTATTTAGTAATTTGGAAGTTCGCCAATAGGCTTGCAAACTATCGCTGTGTGATATTCTAGAATTCAAGCAGTGTCTCAAACAAGTTTAGACAAAATATAGATGAAAAAAAAACTTTGACCATTGCGCAAGTGTCGAATACGGTCTTTTCTTTTATCACTCTCGATAATTTTTATTGAAACAGATTTCGACAGTCCTCGCTAGGCAACCGACAGCTGTTTTTTAGTTTAGTACCTTAGTATGACGGCCACCGTCATCTAGAGAACAAAAACCGGTGAGCGGGAAGTAAAACTCGTATGTAGCACAAAATCCACGCAGATGGCAAGTTTGCATCTGTCGCCGAAACTAGTGCAGCTCAGCTGACCCAGTTCTGTGTACCTCCTATGAATTTCATCGTTTTTAGCTGTATAGTGAACGTGTAAAATGGTTGTTTTAACTTGGTTATAGGTTTCAAAGTTGTTTGGTCATTTGATAAGTAGTGGAATGTCAGCGACTTTGTTGTACATAACTTTAGGTTGCAGTCCATAGGCCACACCATGGCCATTATTTTTTTTTATTTTTTTATTTTTTATGATAAAAGTAATGGAACAAGCTGATAGCTCACCTGATGTTAAGTAGTAACTTCTGCCTATAACAATGCATTACCTCACAGAACAAGTCCAATGAGAACGTGCCCTGTAAGTCAATGCACTGCGTCCATCACTCTGAGACGTAAACATCTTGAAGTCTCATGTGCCTGTAATTACACCGGCGTCCTAACCCTTCAAACCGGAACACAGCAAGGCGAGCATCGCTGCTTGGCGGCAGAAATAGGTACGGTGGTAGTACTGAACCCGGACGAGCTCTCACAAAGAGCTCTACTAATACTGTAACATTAAGATGGTCACGTGGCAGCGGTCAGAGATTTTGGAATTCCTTTTAATATATCAGTTGCGACGGCCGGGCTATTCGAGTGCGATCGAACGTGAGGTGGCCGGAACAGTCGCGGCGACCACTGAGTCCATACATTTTTAGTCGCCGCGACCAGACTATATATATATAAGCCTTTACATCTATTGAAGATGATTTGTACAGCGTCAGGAGGCAACCTATGCCTACACTTAACGGGACACTGTAGTGCCTGGGACAATGTTTAGATGGAGTAGGCTTGCCCAGCACCTATACCATCCTCTCAGCCTAGTCAGCCATATCCACAGGAAAGACATCGTCAATACGTGCGGAGCTAACTAAGACTACAACACGACCAAATAACAAGTGACCAAAACAGTTTGTGGTGGATACGTAGACCTAAATAAATGCTTTTCGTCTAGCGGGTCTGATAGATAAATAAAAAAATAAAATATAAGGTTACCGTCACATTTCTCCAAGTATTTCCAAGACCTTCAGATTCCGAATTAAAATTGCCCTTCTCCACGCCAATCACACAGACACTTCATCCAATAAAAAGCCCAATAAAGTATTGGAATGTTATCAGATCAGGTTACCAGCGAGCGCGAAACGAGAGAGTAGTAATTCCTTTTTATTCTGTGGCTGGGCTAAATCAATACTGGACACTGGGTGACCGTCACGTGGGTAGTTGACTAGTTTGGGGTTTGATATAATACTATTGTGTTAGGCGGTCAGCAGCTAGGTGACGGTTATCCTACCGTACTAATATTATAAACGCAAAAGTTTGTAAGGATGTATGGATGTTTGTTACTCTTTCACGCAAAAACTACTGATCTGATTATGATAAAACTTGTAATATATATTGTCCGTGACCTGGATTAACACATAGGCTACTTTTTCGGAAGATCAACGGGATCCAACGCGACGCAAACAAAGTCGCGGGAGCAAGCTAGTAAAAACATAAAACTGTTGCTTTTTCTTAAGCTTAAGGAGAGGTTCTCAATTTTAACTGTGTTTTTTTTTTCAAATGGGACGTTTCTTTCTTGCATAATTGTTTGAGAGCAAAGTAATCATCATCAATATATTTATCAATATATATAAAACTCTTTTGAAGCTGACAGAGAATCAACGCACAGCCTAAACTATAAGTCCTAGAGGTATGAAATTTGGAGGGTAGTATCCTTATATAGTGTGGGGGTGCACTAAGAAAGGAATTTTGAAACGTCACACTCTAAAGGGTAGAACGCGAGCAACGCCGCGGAAGACGGCTAGTCCAGTAATAAGTAAATACGTCTTGCTACTTGACAGGGCTGGTAGCTACGCCACGACAATACGGCTCGTATGCCGATACAGAAATCGTTGCTCAAACATAGATTTGAGTAGATATTTTCATACAAAAATCCTTCTTTAAGTCCGATTCAGTATCGCGGACTAAGTGTGATCATGTTCGGCAATCTGTTCGCACTACGAATACCCTTTTTGATCAATTGAGTTTCGTTTGTGAAGCCTTGAACAGCGAACACAGTTTATTCTTATTGAGCATTGTTGCGAAGATCAAAGATTGAAAAGTCTTGCGTGCCCTACTTTGCTTGGGAGCAATCGTTGTGTCATAAAAACCTGCAAGTTAAGCCTGGCAGGTTTTCCGAACTGTTTTTATACTAAATCATAGGTATTCTGTGACTAAATAGTGACATTCGCGCGTTTCAGCGCGTTTTTTGCCGTCAAAAGCTTCTTGCTTTCGTATATCTGTAGCCACGTCACTTGACATTATGCTGGACAGCGAAAGCAGTTCAGAGCTTGCGATATGAAGGCTGGGCAGGATAGTGTTAAGCTAAATTAACTGTGACTTCAATCCCATACTGAATGTTGTGAGTACTAAGTTAGTAATGTACTACTGTACTTTTTCATAACGCTGTGATGTGCTGAAGTTAAGAAAAAGTGCTGAAGTGCTTGACGTCGTGGCGTAGCTTGCTTAGCCAATCTTCACTGATTATCTGGCTAAGTTAAGCAACATTCTGTGCGGTCACTATTTGGATGGGTGACCGTTAGTAGCATTTACATCTGAGCGCTTCCGTGCTTCGAAAGGCACGTTAAACTGTCGGTCCCGGCTCTAGCAGCCGTTAAGCCACGACGGAGGCCTTAGGCGGCCTAAAAACTCCTTCACCAGAGTTGCCACTAACTCATACGAGCTTGCTTATAACGCTGTAATTTTTTAATAATTTTTTTTTGTATTTTTTTTTAATTTGCATGTCTAATTAATCGCTTTTAGCTACCAATTAAATTCCTGGCCATTAGAAGTGTTCTTCTCCAACAACTTCTTAGCAACGTAGCTTAGCTTACTTCTGATGGAAAAGCACCCTTATGGCAGTGGAGAGGTCGGAAAAAATTACAACAATTATCATTAGATTTTTTTCTTACCATCAGCTAACATACGCAAGAAAAAAATCCATCCTTTATAAGAATGTTTTACTTCGAGTTATTTTAACGCAGCAAAACAGCATTTTTGTGAAAAAGAAAACATAGATAAAGTAGAATTCTTAAACAACTTTACCAAGACGAAATTGCGTAGCAGGAACCTCTTTGCATAAAATACAACTAGGTATAATACTCGTTCTTACAATAACCGTTCTATCCGAAGGTCCGGCTTAGTGTATCCGGTTCATCCGATATTCCAAAGCGTATGAATATCCTTAGGGCTATTATTGATAGAGAAATAATATTCAGTAGAGCGGCAACATTGAGTCTGTAATCTCGTTCTATTGTCTATTGAACTACATAAGTAAATAGGTTTGTATAGTATCAACTAATGCTTGAAATAAAAGTATTGTTACAGGTCACTGGTAGTTTTTAAGTACCTATATATCTTTGTAAGAAGAATCATACAAAAGAGGCTGTAGTTTATTGCCCGTTCTCTTAAGCTCTAGTAAAATGATGCAAGCTAATAGTGTACTTAAATAATTACTCTTATTTTACTAAAGAGGACCTATGAAAGTATCAAACACACACGAGGTATAATTTATTCCACTAAAGCTTCGGTCACACACAGCGGATACTCGCTGCGAATGCCTACTCGCCGCGAGTGTTCGATGTGTGTAACCGAAGCTTTAGCTAGCATTCATGGCTTCCACGTTATTCTAGTTTTTTTTATAAGACCTTGATTTTTTCCTCTCAACTGTACAAAAACTATATAAAGACCTTATTCTTTCCCCTGAAAATTCAGGCTAATGACAAAGCTAGTTCTTATGGTAAGTCGTGTTGCGAGTACATTGCTTGACGCCTTCTTTATTTCATCGTATTCTTATAATATAACGTACACCGAAGAAGCAGTGTAACGACAAGTCTAAAATACTAACACCCCGATCTTCGCGTCTGGACTTATAATATTCTCTCTGAGGGATCATCCTTGAGTAATATTTCATATCTGACTCTAGGATTAATTCGTAATTCGGTTTTTGAAAGGGTTCTGATCAAAGTACCCGTTAAATTTGTTCTGGTGTTAATTGAAAAGATTTTACGTATTTTATACTGAACTAGCTGTCGCCCGCGGCTGTGCTGGCGTGGTAGCAGCATACGCATTATTTGGTTAAAAACTTTGATCCTAATTTTAGACCTAGGGTGCGACTTTTCAAAACTCCTTTCTTAGTGCACACCTACACTATAAGGATACTACCCTCCAAATTTCAAACCTCTAGGACTTATAGTTTAGGCTGTGCGTTGATTGTCAGTCAGCTTCTAAAGAGTTTTATAAATTGCTTCTTAACTCCTGTCAAAAATTAATCACATTTTAAAATATTGCATTAGTTTTCAGTTGAGAGGCGATTAATGAATAATAAAGGCCATAAGTGTTTGGAACAGTTCCATGTAGATTGTATAGAGTTAGTTTAATTACTTAGTTCTGATCGGATTAAATGATATTTAGTAAGGACTAATTCAAACCGCCTACTGAATAGTTAAATACCATCTTTGGCCACTTAATGGAAATTAATTATGTACGAAACACTCTGTTTAAGTACTTTGCTATTTCAAGTGTAATAAATGCTACAGCAATTTTTTTAAGAAAATTTTCAAAAATGTTATTTTGTAGGCCTTTTTTTTTTAAAAATTAAAAAAAAAAAAAAAAATTGTAACAAAAAAGTTTGTACTCTTTATGGTTAAAACCTTTGCTTTTTTCTTGTTTGCGCCTTCTCTAATGTACTTTCTTATATTCATAATAAATTATAAATAACAAATATGCTTAAAAAGAAATTAAATAAAAATGTCTAGAAATGATCACATTGTACCTTCTAATTTTAACTTGTATTGTTTTTTTTTTAAATAAATAAATAAATATTTACGGATACTTAACACAACGCCTTCTAGTCCCAAACTAAGCAAAGCTTGTACGATGGAAACTAGATAGCTGATAGAATACATACATAAATTTATTTTTTTTTGTAAATACATACTTATAATACATAGAAACACCCAGACACAGAACAAACATCTATGTTTACAACACACAAATGTTTGTTCTCGGTGGGGATCGAACCCACGACCCACAGCACGGAAGGCAGAGCTATCTACCGACTGAGCCATGACGCTTGTCATGATAATAATATGTACATCCCATGTATACCTATCTATAAACAGAATAAATAAGGTTAAAGTCGTTTACAAACCGACAATTAAAACAAAAGTAAGCTCTAATGGCTCTTTAACTGCCAAAGAAATCGTTACGATCGGAAAATAAAGGAAATCACTTAATCTACGTTTTGCAAAAACCATTTTCAGTACAAAATCTACATTATTTCCAGTGAAAAGAGTTTATTGGATTAGGGATTGTAAACACCTAACTTTGGTTTGTAATTACAATACACTTGATTTTAATTGCTCATATTTTTTAGTAACTACTAATTTGCTCACGACATTTTCCTTCAACGTTTGAGAGTCATTTTGCGAATTTTGAAAGTTATGTGCCTTGATCACGAAAATGTGACCAATCGAATAACGCTAGCGTATCCGAGATACACTGCGCGGTGACACTACAGCGGTTGGCAGTCGAGTTGGCATTGACGCGCAATATAACTCGAATACGCTAACGCTGCGACTTTCAGATATGTTCGTGATAGAGGTAATCGTAACGTCACTTATCATCAACTAGCTGATACCCGCGACTTTGTACGTGTGCGAAACTTTCTACCAAAATATCTGTCAACCGCATACAATGACCCTCGTGTCAAAGGCTGCTTTTGGTTTAGAGAGGTCAAGCTGTATCTCAGAATCTAAATCTTTGATTTCAATAAAATATAGCCCATGTTTTAATCCGGAAAAAAAGCTTCCGAATGGTATAAGTTTCATTGAAATTTGTCCAGTAGTTTAGGCGTGATCCGCGAACAAGCCAACAGACAAACAGATAAACAGACTAACTCGATTTTCGGAATCAGAATCGTTTATTTAGTAGATCTCCATATTTAGTTTATCCATATATCTTTAATTTTAGGTTTTGGCTTTTTTACAGTTTTATAATAGTATAGATTAGTACTAATAAGCATTTTGTGATCAAACAACATCTTCAGATTTTAGGACGGGCCCTTAAGACAATATAAAAAGCTTGCTCCTTCTACGCACCCTGTAGATTTTCCATACCTACTATTATTTCAAACAACTTATTCTCCAAACCAAGCCATCAATTTACTTAGGTCCATTTTCAAATTGAGCCCCAGCAATTATTCAATAGACTGAGCCTAAATACCTTTTCATTAATAAAGCTAAAACTAAGCTTTTAATCGTAATACAGAGTGATACTAATTCGATAGCGATTGTTCCAGGCTGAAGATAATTACAGTACTTTCGTGGAAATAATTTCAGACTGAGAAGAACGGTTTTGAGATCTAATCTTTATTGCTTTACATTATTATTGGGAAACAGCTTTGTATTGATATCTTTGAAGTTTTATATTACACTGGTTCTTTTATATATGCAAACCTCCTTCAGCAGGCGAGTGACGGATGGCGGTGAGAAAAAGTTTTAGAGATAGTTTTTTGAGTTGTCACAGAGGAATAATAGATTTTGGTTTAAAATATTTTTGCAATTTAATTTACTTCAGCCTTCCCTTCCCCATAATTAACAAGTGACATAAATAATAATAAAAAAGTAGAAGTGCATTGCCTTACAGGGCACGTCCTCATTGGAATTGATCTGTGAGGTAATGCATTGTTATAGGCAGAAGTTACTACTTAACATCAGGTGAGCTATCAGCTGGTTCCACTACTCTTATCATTAAAAAAAAAATCGGAATAAATAAGTGACATAAAAAGTAATTTACCGGAATTTTTTACAAGAAAAAGCATTGATCTAGAACATCTATATCATAAGAAAAAGTAACAAAAAATATTCCCTGTACCCTTAACTACCACATGGGCCTTAGGGTGCTTTTCCACCATGAGTTTGACATCCACCAATAGGAATCGTTTAATATGAACACAAACGATCCCTATTGGTGGATTTCAGTCACATCCTCAGCAACGCAGCTAAAGTTTAGCTCTGGTGGAAAAGCACCCTTATGCTAACTTCATCATGCTCACGTCATTTTTACGTCATCCATATTAAATTAAAATCTCTTTCAAAGTAAGCGTAAGGCTTCAGTACATAACATCCACCATGCAAGGTATCGTATATCGCTAAGCTATAATAGAAGCCCTAGGGCTGTAACTCGCATTACTACCCCATACGGATTTACTATTAACATTTTACTATCGTAATGCAAACTAGAACCTCGTTCATCATGACCTCACCCTACAATCGATAGCTATAGTCTTGGGTTAGCACAAGTTTCTCAAGCAATCGATGTAACTGTCAATCTCCATCTAGATCTTACTTAACTCAATAATCCACAACCTATACTAGTCCTCTCACACCGTCCGTACTAGTTTCTGTTAGTACTAGCCGTTGCCCGCGGCGTTGCTCGCGTTCTACCCTTTAGAGTGTGACGTTTCAAAATTCCTTTCTTAATACGCCCCTACACTATATAAGGAACCTACCCTCCAAATTTCATACCTCTAGGACTTGTAGTTTAGGCTGTGCGTTGATTCTATGTCAGCTTCAAAAGAGTTTTATATATATTGATTGATGATGATGATGATTTGTAACTAAATCATCCTACATAGTAGCTATCTGTGTATCCTAGGTAACTAAAAAAAACCAATAAAAAACAATTGCACTGTGTCAAGGAAAACTCTGTTTTATTAGTTTCATCCAGTTTTAACCTCACCTACCAACGACTTGTATTTTTTTTGTATTGAATAGATCATCTGTTAATTGCAGTCTCATCTGATGGTAAGCAACGATGAAGCCGACGATAGAACAAGACGGTCTTGAAAAATCTAGAAGACATCTAATCACTCTTGCCTTGAAGACATTCAGATTATAGAGATCAGGAAAGACAGACGACGGGTAATGTGTTCGATTATTCAGAGGTTCGCATGATGAAGGTGGAATCTATCTCTTGCCCGTTCTTCTAGGGCCTAGAATTCCAACGATACTTAATGATTCTTGTGATTTAACTGAATTTTTGACTTTGTAGTATATACAAGATTTGAAGGCGCAATCCATGCTCTAAATATCTTTATATATTTCGAGCATCTCCTGTAATAAATTTAACTGGTGCCGAGTTTATTAAACTTTTTTATAACCACCCTGTATACACCCGGCCATTATTGCAACACCGTGTATGGCTTTACCCTGTATAGAACCACTTAGCGTGATTGCGTTTGCTTGTTACTTGTGATTGGTTTACTTAGGGTCTTACTAGCTATCGCCTGTGGTTTGGTCTTGTGGTAGAGAAAGTTTTCTTGGTGCCTAGATCTTTCTCTAATAATAATAATAATAATAGGCCTTTCCATCTATTGAAGATGATTTATACAGCGTCAGGAGGCAACCTATGCCTACACTTAACGGGACACTGTAGTGCCTGGGACAATGTTTAGATGGAGTAGGCTTGTCCAGCACCTATACCATCCTCTCAGCCTAGTCAGTTATACTCACAGGAAAGACAAGGCCAATACGTGTGGAGCTGACTAAGCTTAACACGAGCTGAACGGTGAAGGAAAACATCGTGAGGAAACCCTTGGCTTAGTCAGCTCCGCACGTATCTTTCTCTATTTATAAAATAATGGTTCCTAATTCGCCCGTTCGGTGCGCTAGTGAGTTTATACAGTAAATACTCGAAGCGCGTTTTAATTTGCATTTTGAAATTGAAGTAGAGACTCAGTGCCTTGATCACAAATAAAAGTGATAATCGCAAACGTATCTGTGTATCTCGGATACGCTAGCGTTAGCGTATCCGAGATACACTGCGCGGTGACACTTCAACGGTTGACAGTCGAGCTGGCATTGACGCGCAATATACCTAACTCAAATACGTTGACGCGGCAACTGTCATATTTGTTCGTGGTAGAAGTACGTGACTCTAATAATGTTAACTACATTTGCGTACGAAAAGTTCATCTACTGCAAGTTGTTTGATCTGGGGGAGCGAGCCAATATCCATTCCTCGTATACACTCTATTTCTCTTATTTGATCGGTAACTTTGAACTAGCCAACGTCTATATTATACTTTTCTGTGGATTTCTACTATGAAACTACTACGTAGCACTTGTAATTTTACTTTTAAAAAAAAATCAGTAGATGTTTTATAGTGACTCGTATTCCTGGAATCAAAATATGAAATCTAGAAATATTTTATTTTATAAAATGCAAAATCGAATGTAAGTGAATGTAATGTATTTTATAGGTAGTATAAATTTCTTTGATAATCTATATTATCCTCTTTGATATGCATATATTTGTAGAATTCTCTTTGAATATGTTTTCTTTACGTTATTCTACGATCATGATATTATTTTATTTGACTTTATTATTTGTGACAGTATATTTCAACGGTAGACATAAATTATTCACATGCTAAAATATATACAGTTTTGATCAAAGCAGAGCTTATAAATAATCGTTTATGAAAAATGTATTTGGAATATTCGGAAAGCCAAAAGCTCGTTTCATATTTTTCAGTAAAAAAGGCAAACTAGAATTTCAGTGGCGGATAATTTCATGGGTGTGAGCTAGAGGGGAAGTAGAGGGGTGGAGGGGGGGTTGGCATCGTATTAACTGTGATGTATCTGTAGGAAATTAACTTTTGCTAGCTCTCGAAACCCTTTGTGGAGGACTCAGTTGTGGACGTTTTTATTGCTGAGTTCTAGTAAAAGTTATGAATAAGTTAGAGTCAAGTGAAGATTCTGGAAAATATGTTTCATAAAAATTTTATCTAGACATTTCTTTTACATATTAGTTGGCAGTCCCTCAAATGGGTATAAAGATTATTTTAGAATTTAAAAACTAGTTTAGGTATGGTTGCTGTGACATCCACATAATGAGATTTTGCTTTTTCATCATCATCATCTCAGCCCGGTACCACCCACTTCTGGGTATAGGCCTCCTTCATGTTATGCCAGCCTCTTCTATATAGTGCGTGCCGATTAGTTTTTTGAAGAAAAAAAATTACGGAAACATATTTCTCTTACAACGCGTCTTAGACTAGAAATTAGTAAGTACATACTAAGTAATTAATTTTTTTTTTATAAATTTCTATTTTATATTGTTATATTATGGTTTCTATGATTCAAACTTTGCCTATTTTGAAAACTATCATGGCGCCGAATGAAACGACCACTAAAAAAGCATAAATGATGAAAATATTCCAACTTTTATAGAACCTCTAATAGAACCTCCCAAGAACCACTCGTAAAACTTACAAGTCAAAGTAATCAAATCTTCAGAAGCTACCTATAATGTGAAATCACCTTTCTTTTGTGCCAATAATATCTGCCGAGTTATTGTTGTGCCTAAAGGTCCGGTTTATTGAAAATCGACGATGAACAAACGGAATCGATTGAAAATTAAATTACTTTGAGACTGTAACCCTACAAAGGTTTGAGTCCAAGTTTGGCTAATATCTAAAAGCGACTTGCGAGATATTTTGTATGAAAACCAAATAAGCGCCTCTAGCGAGAGGTTTGCAAACGATTTATCTCCATACAAAAACTACGAGTTTCGCGATTTTCTCTTTTCAGAGATAAAACATAAAACTCTGACTACCGGCTTAGATTCTTCATTCGCTTCGCTCACTTGATTAATTATATTGTCGTCCATCGCTTATGAAACTCAGGCTTAACCGAATTATTTGCTTACCTGAACTTTATTTGTCGACCTTAGAAAAAATAAGTTGGATTGGATTTGACTAGCTATCTACCTATCTAAATTACATTACGTACGTACATTACATTACATTACGTGTCTCTAGGTGTAAGCAAAAAGTAGGTACAATCCGCTTTTGCTACATTTTTTTCCTAAGTAGATAGATAGATAGAATATTCTTTATTATACACCACTAATAAGTTAGCAAAACATTTAAAAAAAAACATAATTGGTAATACGACTAAGTACTTAGGTAAAGAATTAACGATGTTCAAAAAGCAAGCCTCTACTATTACCATTAGCGTTTTCAATGCGTCAAGAAAGTGCTGAACTTATTTTGAACAATGAAACAAAACAAAAGCACTCTAATAACTACTCTATGTAACTGTAAACTATAATTTAATTTTACTTCAGTTAACTGTTTGTTTTTAATAAAGCGGTTGTTGACGACGGCCGTAATATAGCGTAGATGTATTCAGGTAGATATTTTCCTAAAAAGATGCTGGTTAACTAATAATGGTGGTAATCAATAAGATGTGAGTGTTATGCAAAACTAAACTAGATGGCGCGACTAAAATGGACCAATTCCTGCATCTCACTGACGAAAACGCCAAAAATTGCAAGTCACATTTTTGTACCAACAAAAGAATCTACTTATTTTGCCTACAATAATAATTCGATGATGATACACAAAGGATTTTAGGCCTACAAAACCCATAATGGTGCGACTTTGTCCATCCGTCTGTCTGTCACAAACCGTATTATCTCAGAAACTATTAAAGCTATTGACTTGAAATTTGTATTAATTATACATCCTATTTGTCAGAATATAAAGAAAGTGAGAAACAACAGTTTTTTTAAATTTCAAAAATAGAGCGAGTAAAATACTCTTCTCAGTTTTCTGACGGTGGCGGTTTGTTAAAGCACCAGAACTCAGGTCCCCAAACATCGTAAATACAATTACAATCAGCTGAAGTTGAACTATGAACACGGAAACTAATTAACGAATCCTTGTTTAAGTGGCTCTTGAGACAAACATTAACAACAGCTGTATTAGTATTGTGAATCTCTATAGTCTATCTAGTGATAATTTTGCTTTTTAATCCTTAGTGTGTGGGTTCAAAATGGTGCTTTAGCAATATTTTTCGGGACCACCTTTGAAATATGATCTCATTATCATCTTCCTACCCTTGTCCCACGCTAAGTGGGGTCGGTACAACATGTCTTCATCTTCCACTCTCCTCTATCAGCCGTCATCTCGGTGTTCACTCCTTTCTTACTCATATCTTCTTTCACACAGTCCATCCATCTTTTCTTTGGCCTACCTCTACTTCTACATCCGTCCACATTCATGTCTAGCACTCTTCTCGTAATATGGCTTTCTTCCCTCCGCATGACATGCCCATACCACGCTAACCTGAAATATGATCTATTAAACAAAAAAAGAATAATTATAATCGATTCATAATTGGCGGAATGATCACGTAACATGCATAAACAAAAAAAAAATAGACATATAGTCTAATTAAGAACCTCCTCCTTTTTTGAAGTCAATTGAAAACCTTCATTCAATAAATAAACATACATGAACTTGTAATAAAGTACATACATAAACAATTGGATTTTACAACCGCGCCGCCGCGGCTGTAATTACCGCTTACTGATTCAATAACTGAGAAGGGCGGCATGTGAAGAATGATTCTATTATTCAAATTCACTGTCGATACGTTTTTCATTGTGTCTAAGTTACGTCAATACATATAAAACCTCTGATAGTACCAAAAACCAAACTAGATGGCGCTGCTAAATTTGTCCGGTGGCTGAATCGCGCTATTGAAACGTTTTGAAGTTTTGACTACGGTACTGTGTTGTGCTCGTACTAGGCCCTCTGTACTCAACTGCAAATCAAATATAAACGGTCCACTGCCTTAAGGTTGCTAATCCTTTGACATAATAATTTGCATTCTCTTTGTAATAATTATTATGTCTACTATTCTTTGATCTACACCACAATAACAATTTTGTATCCAACCACGTAATAAACAGAGCTAATAGCGTGGTCGAGATAAATCTACTGTTGGTTTTACGCAATGAATTTTATTGTAATTTAATACACCCTGTATGTTTCAGCAGATAATATCGATGGTCAGCGGATGCGGGCTTAATCTGCCACAATGTTAATGTGTATGTGGATTGAGAATAATTATGCCTAGAATAAAAATAGCTTTGAAAAAACGT
Source organism: Eulithis prunata (assembly GCA_918843925.1). NCBI lineage: Eukaryota > Metazoa > Arthropoda > Insecta > Lepidoptera > Geometridae > Eulithis > Eulithis prunata. The sequence goes on from OU974009.1 coordinate 603,523, forward strand.
TCTCGTGTTACTAGCTTGGATTCATTTGAGGCTAGAGTGTGATATGATATTATTTTATTTATTTATTATTTATGTCTATGTTTTTGTTTAGTCTACCTACTTATGCCAACTTCTTATTTACATTTTACTTGTGTTGCAAATAAATTATTTTTCTATATCTATTTTCTGTATAATATTTATTTTTATGACAATGATGCAAAATCAGCTAAAAATATTAAAAAATAAATTAGTTACCAAAAAAGGCGTACGATATTGAAGGGAGAGTACTTAGTATAAAACTTAGCCCACGCAGACGAAGTCATTAGTATCAGCAAACTTTTTTTTCCAATCAAGTAATAGCGAAACTTTTTCATAAAGAGTAATCTAAAGAGAACATTAAACTTTATAACTTCAAATCTAGATTTATAGAATCTTTTTCAGAAATCTTTCAAGTACTTTTACAACTTTTTAGTTAAAAAGTTTGAAAATTGTTATGACTTTGATAACACTTGATCTAACAGATTTGAAAATCGAATGAACATTTCAAATGTTTGTCTACAGTTTGACAGTTATACTTCAAACTTTCACTACATTTTATAAAACAGACGAACTATGAAACTAGTACTAAATCTGTCTGGTAGGTAAACCCTTAGAGAAATGGTGATAAGAAAATTTATGTCTGGAAGGTGCCTGATCAAATGCCTGACGAAAACACATGACGTCATCGATTGAATTACGTCTGTGTTTGAAAATTTGACGAAAAACGTTACTACTTTATTTTTTACAGTTATGTTTCGATTTGATATTGTGTTACCACAGGTTTATGCATTAAACTAACAGAAACTGTTCACTAAGGACGTGCTCCGTGTGGTATTGGTATTGGAAGCACTGCGTTCTTAACTCTGAGAACTACTGAGAAGTATACTGGCATTACTCTATTTCTGCAAAAACTTGTTTTATTTACGGAAGCTGTCATTATAACATCATCCAGATACATAAAAACAACGAAAGAAGCAGTTAATAATTAAGTTAATAGAACGTTAATTATAATAATCACATGTCATCTCTTACCACTAAGTAATTATGAACAGAGACTCCACGTATTTTAAGCCCCAATATTACAGTTACTTTACACTTATGTTTAAGTTATGTTTCTGAGTGTGGCAGTAAAAGTCTGTTTTAGGCAAAATTACGTTGAAATATTCCATCATCGCTGCCAACTCGAGCCCCAAAAGTACTGTGTCATGTGATCAAAATAAAACTCCAGGGGCACGACCAAATCTGACACTCGTCGCGTTATGTAAACTCAACGTATTCGGGTGTTATTGCGCGTCAACGCTCGCACAACTGCCGAAGCTTGTAGCGTTAGCGCGCAGTGTATCTTGCATAAGCTACCGTTACTATACGCTTATTGTAACATTTTTTCGTACTGAGCCTCAGGTTACGCGACCTAAATACCCGTAACGTTTTGACACTGAATATTAATGCTTTGATGAGTGAGAATGCGTGCCACAAGACCCATTCTAAATGATAAATATTATAAAAGAACCTCGTCATCGTCAAACAGTTTTATAGAAATAATCACAATACTTTTCGTTCAGAAATCTCATTTCCATAAAGACTAGTTTTCTATTATCTAGTGAGTGTAGAATGTTAACTTGAGAAAGACCTTAGAAAAGACAGGCAAATAATGATAAAATTGGTCATTATTGTCACCAAAACACTATAGCGTAGCACCTTCGTAGCGTTTTCGTAGCACGATCGTAGCAGCGTAGGGGTTAGTCATAACTTTTACTAACCATATTACTAACACTACAATTACTTACTGTGAACCATGCAAATGGGACACTTTTTCTAAAGAAAAGTCGTAAAAATAGCAGTGTAATTGGGTGTAAAAAGCACGCAATAATTCATTTGATATAAAACCCGGTGTTTTATTTGGCACTTCTATTCATTGGACTTGTAGGTTAAGTTTACATAGATTGAGTTGACCAAGCGGTTAGTCAAGGCAAGGCCAAGAGACTAATAAAAAAATGGCAATCTTCATTTGCCAACGGAGAAATTGGTAGAACTTGGTCCCAGTAAACCAAAATTTCTTAGTCAGCGTGGTCTCCTAGCAATATATTATTTTGACACCAGCAAAATTTCATGACTATCAAGAGTCTTGATTGTAATAGATATATGTCTTGAATCAAGACGGACATTAGGTACCGACGTCTTTCTATTTCAACCCTACGGAATAAATGTACGAATCTTCGGCAAAAGCCAAATCTTTCGATCCCGGATCCAAATTATTCCACCGAAACCAATACGCCCTTTCATAAGGAACCCTGTAATCAAACCTAGTACAAAGCCGGCAGGCTGCACGTACAGAAAAGAAAAAAAAAGGTTCTTTTTGGAGCACAATGGTTTGTCAATATCTCGCAGTGAGATAGCGCGCTCTCGGATATAATTTGTCGTAGCGTAAATAGTGATAAGTGCGAAAGGTTTTTACGCTTTTTCTGTGGTACAAATGAATGAAGTATTTTTTTGCTATCACACATTTTATATGTGAACTAAGGAGTTATTCACCTGATTATAATGTATTCAAAATATCATTGCTATTTTATTGGGATGTCATGAAAGTGTTAAATGTTATCTGTGGCTTCTGTAATATCCCAGCCAAAAAAACTAGATTATTTGTATTTATTAAGACAAAAAAATCCACAGCGCTTAGGAATATTATAAATCTTAATTTAAAATCAGATAGCCGAAAACTAATTTACATGCTAAGTAAACTAACAAGTATTGACAAGTTTTTAGTAAAAGAACTATTTAATTTAATGAAATAAGCATTACAAATATAAGTAGGTTGATCAGTTTCAACAACGAAACTGTTTTTGATGAAAAAAAAGATTTACAATATTAAGTATGCTAATAATCAAAAAGGGTTTGATACTCTTAATCACGGATCAAAGACTTATATTTTGTTCAAAGCACAAAGACAGTACAGGCGAGTAAAAAAGCTTTTCTCCGCACAATGGTTCGTCGAGTTTGTCGGGTTTTGTCGATATCTCAGCGCCCACTGGGACATAATTTGTCGATAAGCAAATAACGGGGCTGAGTCGCTCGTTATAACGAAACCCGAGGCGCTTTTTGAGCTTATTTTATTGAATTTACGGTCAGTAGGAACTTTATTACTGCGGTGAAGAAATCAGACACTAGAATAACCAAACTTGAGAAGTCATTTTGTTATCGCTGGAGAATAAAAAACTAAAACAATGTATGGATATTGTCACGTGACTTCAGAATGTATATTATTATAATTTTCAAACATTTTAATAATCGCTTATCAATAAGGTAACATTTCTCGCGGCTATGTGTGTTATGATACCGTGGTACAGTCAGCAACATAAGTTGATTAACAATTTTAGATCGTCCAAGTACTTTTTGCAAGCTTTGGATTTTTTGCAAGAATATAAGTAGATCTTTAATCTAATCTGGCAATAAAAATAACAATATAACTGTTCGTCGCTTTGCGACTGCATTTACATTTTAAAACTCAATTTTTTAAGTGACTTACATTGCTGATTATACTTAAAGTTTCAGATATCTTCGTCCCAAAAAATTTACGATGATACCATTTATCTTAAAAATGCTATTATATAATATTACCCTTTTGTGTAGAACTACAAGTAAGTGGTCTAAAAGGTCTTATTCTATTCATATTCAATCAAATTATTCAACATACGAATAAATAAATCCGTATAACCCAACGAACGGTATAAGAGAAACCTATTGTAAATGTCAAGTATAGGGCATAAGTTTGCCTACTTTTATTATAATGTAAAACGTACAATACAGGCAAATGATTTAGTTAAATACGTCGTTATTTCAAGTAGGTACCTACTTATACAATTTTTTATTGAAGGAAATAGATAGATAGATAGATAGAATATTCTATAATGTACACCACTTATAAGTAAAGAAAATAACAAAAAAAATACCATAATTGGTAATACGATCAAGTTTTAGGAGGTAGGTACAATGGGCGGCCTTATTGCTTAAAGCAATCTCTTCCAGGCAACCAGGAAATATTTTGTGTTACAAGAAAAAACGCTGTACAGATTAATATTAAGAAAAATCAAAATGGGGATAAAATCCCTTTAATACAAATGCATTTTATTATTTTATAAAAAAAAATTATTTAAAAAATAAATAATACAGAGGCTCAATAGAGCTAGAGATAGATGGATACATTACTATAGGCGTTGTACTAGGCGAATGTTAGTTTTAATTGTTTGGCTTCTGCATATGGGGGTTAGTAAGACATACTCGGACGTTCTCTATGTAGGTATCCAAGTGACGAGTGACCCGAGGGCTGGTGGTTATCTGGTCCAGCGTATCAGTATTTCTATTCAGCACAGTAATGCAGTCAGTGTCATGAGCACGCTTCCGATTGGCACTGATTTGAACCGGTTGAGCTATTTATAAATCGTTAGCAACGGTTTGTAGAAAGCTCAACTGTTTCACGTGTATTAATTGTATAAATTGTAATTTTCTTGGGGATAATTACTTGGTATCCAAGTGCTCGTAGGAAAGTCTACATACTTTCTTGCCAGCTAGGGTTTCTTTTCCAAAAATAAGATCGGAATACTGAATTTAGTAGCCATGTAACTAGGAATAGATTGTTTTAAATGTTTTATTCAAAAGTGAGGATCAAAATCCTCAATACTTAGCAGCCATGTTGAAAGGTGATTCAAGATTCAATTTGGACAAAACTCACGGATCTCGGAACTTGATACCTTTAATATTTGTCGAAAGGGGACACTTATCGTCACGCTAATGGACTGCCGGGCGGATGTAGCTTTTACGACTACCCTCAATTTAATTCGTTTATTTTATACAGCGATTTTATCGACACCTTTCGATTTTATCAGTTTTCAACACTAATTTATGTATAATGTGGTTTTTGAGTGACTGGTAGCTAAAGCGTTATTCTTATTTCTATTTTGGACTAAAGTTTGTAGCAGTGTTTTTTTTTAAATATATTATAGCCACTAAATGTTTTATTCTTGTACAGTATTTATTAACCTCAACTACAAAACATTACATCTGAATAGCTTTGTATATGTATACAGCATGTATCTACAATGGCGACAAAAAATTGACACACGGGCAGAGCTACTTATTAGTATTCATAAGAAAATAATTAAAGTACAGTCAGCTGCACTAGAATGTGTACAATTCGTAATTTTCAATGTAGGGCCGCAGCATTGTTATGGACTTTGACGGTCCCAATTCTAAATAGTAAAATTATCAACTGTGTTCATAATTTTTTTGTTTTTATCCTGTTAATGTCTATTGCAATACGGTGACACTAGTTTGAAAATTACGAATCGTACACATTCTAGTGCAGCTGACTGTACTTTAATTATTTTTTTATGAATACTGACAAGTAGCTCTACCCGTGTGTCAATTTTTTGTTGCCATTGTAGATACATGCTGTATAACCTTGTTTTCTTCATTTTAATAATGAATAAATAATAATAAAGACAGGTATATATTAAGTCTACTAAATAGTATACTTAATTCACCTAAGTGACTTAGCCCAGGTGAATTAAGTCGACGGCACCTGATTAGTTGACATTAATCAAAGATTATAAAAAGTTACATATCAAATCACTCGCTGACTAGTTGATCTGAAATTTGATCATCGAATGAAAAACCGCAAGTAAACCTTGGTTATTTTTAACGTACGTTTTTGAGTGTGGCAGTAAACTAAATCCAGGTAAAGTTATAACCATAAATATTTAATCGTTTTAATGTAAACTTATAATTTTTTCCGAACATTGTTTTACGAAAATATTGTACTTATTTAACCTTAGTTCGAACTTCTAACATTTATAAGTCTTCAGGTTTTTGTGGGTGGTTTAATCACGGGTTTGGATTTACATAAACTATGATTAAGCTAGGTAGTTATTACAGTCATGCCTTAAAAGTTATACTTATATTAAGTATAATAAAACATATCTACTTAGTTCATAATGTTTTTAACGACTCTGTGGTGCAGTTATTAAAAACAAAAGGTGTTGGTTCGATACCTGTAGCAGGACAAGAAATTGACAGTGATCTGCTAATATTAACATGTTCATGCTCTACTTTATTTGGTTGCATCTGTATCAGCCTAAAAGTTATTGTAAGTTAAATAAAAATAACTTACTTAAAGCTCAATTGATAGATGAATAAGGTTCATTTTATAAACCAACGAAATCTTAAAAAAACATACAAATAATATTATTAACATCAAAAGCAAAATCTTATTTCAGATCATTATTATAATCTGCGAAATGTAATATGAATATCTGACTTATTTTATATCCTTTGAAGCTACAAAAGTAATCTACGGATTTCGTACTCCCACGTGAAACACTGAATGTGGCTAAAAAGGTTTGAAACTTGTCTTTCCTTAACCGTGATGAGAAAAGTATAATTAAATATTTGAGTTTTACATGTGTGATAATATACGAGTATGGATAAATAAAACTTAAAATGTATTATTTTTTTTACAATCTACTTCACATAACAAGTGACAGTTTTGGGACACCAATGTTTACCCATAAAAGGAACTAATGTGTTTCAAAACACCTGCTTTCGTTGAAAGTTATTTTTAACCCAATCTGATCCTATAGCGCAGAAGCAAAAATTACTCTTCGCAAAGTAAAATCTGTTAAAAAATGTACGAAACTTACCATCAAAAAAAAATCCTAGTGCAATCACCGCGAAAACTCACTCACACCGTATCCATCACTTCACAACACTGCACTGTACACTCGCACTGAAAAGGTTTATTCACTACACGACCGTTGGTTTTATTTATATTTTTTAGTTCGATTTTGAGGTGCGGTTTTCGGAAGCGTGCCGCTGGAGTGACGGCAATTCTCCTCTGGTTTCGTGCGCATGCCTGCCCGCGCACGGACACTCGGGCGAAAATGGCGCGGCTCGAACTCTGCCGAATAGTGACGAATATCTGCACAGCCTCGTTAACAAAGTCGCACGATAAATCGCCGTTAATTCTGTTATTGTGTAGGATTTATGTGTGTCGCCTTATTGTGAATGTAATTTTATACGCAAATATAGGAAGTTTGGATTGGCTGTAAATTATTCAAGAAGGCGAAAATTAGCTTAACATAACCCGTTTTCAGCCGTCGAAAGAGCAGCATAAATCTGTTTGTCTGAAATACTAGCTTCAACATTTCTAAATAAAACGTTGAAACAAAACTGTGCGTGGGACAAACAAGTTTTCTAGCGTATTACATTACAAGCCTTTTTCGTGCATAAAATATAAATCTCACGCAGTAGAGAGGATTGTGCTCTGCATGTTAATTTACTAAGAGTACAAAATCTTCTGAGATTTGTTTATAAAGGGTTCGATATTAAATATCGTATGATATTTCCAGACGTTTGCTCCATGAACTGAATAGTAAAAAGATATTATACAGTAAATTAACGGAAGCTCGTATATCAGTGAAATATTCATCCTTTTCATTTCAAGGAAGGTTTCCCCGTACCTTTCCCAATGAAAGTCATACTAAATCTGCTTACCACAAGCTTGACTCTAAAAGTCATTCGGCCTTGTTCGGTAATCTTCGGATATCATCGGGGGGTCGTGAAGGGACGCTTTTTTACGATCATACAGTTACATGCGTTCACCAAGCAACTTTGCAGATTCATAAAACGGTATGCATATTTCATAGAGTTCAAATTTGCTTGAAAATGTGTGTATTTGTGTAGGAGATGTGCGAGGAATCGTACTGAGATAGAATTTCACAATTTTTCCGGCTATCTTTCTTTGAGTAATAGGATACAAATGTGTACTGTTTTGTTAGATATGGGCTTATCTTTTGATTTCTTTGTAAAAGCATTTTAGCTAATACGGGTCTGTAACAAAACCAACTTATATTTTTTATACATAGGTTTCTAAATAATTCACGGAACTCTGTAGAATTGGATTAAGTCTGCAGATTTGATTACCAACGTTTTTTTTTATTCTGGTGAACGTCTACTGCCAAAGATGTCATTAGACGCTGTGTTGTTAAACAAATAGAGGTGGGCACTTACCAAACAAATTATCATTTCGCCCAAATTAAATTAATTCAACTGTCTTTATGAGAGCAAAACTCCAGATAATTTTATGATAATCTTATTATGAAAGTTAATGTGGAGTAAGATATTACTTTTGGGCTATTTGGTCTCTTCCGGGACAGAAATGGTTCTCTTTTTATTTTTATTGTAGAGAGTTGTTTGAATACTGAGACTAGTAGGTTAATTTGACGTAGATATTTATCTGACAGTTAATATTTGAAAATTTAGGTTTAATATTCTGAAGCGATGGAGCCTGAATTATAAATTGAAATCATCTTCATAATTCTCAATCTAGACATTATTTTATGTAAGCAACTTTCAAACTCAAATTTTTTGACGTATACGTCAAAAGTGAACTAATTATTAATCCAATCAATTTTGACAGAATCTCATTACAGTGGTTTAGGAGAATACCGTGCTGGAACTGTTATGGTTTTTCCCAAATCGATATTTTAAATTCACATCGAGAATTTTGTTTAAATAATACAACCCGTTTGTTTATAATTCCAAAAAATCTGGTCTGTTTTGTTAATAAGGGTTTTCAAAAGATTTCTTTGTTCTTGCTTTCTTCACAATATAATTCAAATCAAATGAATACTTCTAATTTTTTGCTGGTAAAATATAACAGATTACCCTACTGTTTTAAGTAACTAAAACATTAGTTTCGATAGCATCGGCGTTAAAAGCTGCAAGTTAAGTGGAGTGTAGCTATTTAAGTACCGTAAGAGAGATTGATCGGTTTTACTCGCCTTAAATAGTTTGTTAAGGTACCGTCAGCCAATGCGTTTTAGTTATGACTTTACTACGATAAAGTATGAGTTAGTCTGGTTTTTTAAAAGAAACAAGCAGGTGGCCCACCTGATACTGTGTGTGAAAGTATTGGAACCAGCAGATAAAATAAATAAATATTCACGGACACTTAACACAACGCCTTCTAGTCCCAAACTAAGCAAAGCTTGTACGATGGAAACTAGATGGCTGATAGAATACAAACATACATTTTTTTTTTTGTAAATACATACTTATAATACATAGAAACACCCAGACAAAGAACAAACATCTATGTTTACAGCACACAAATGTATGTTCTCGGTGGGGATCAAACCCACGACCCACAGCGCGATGGATGATACTTGATGTAAAGCTATTACTTCTTTCTATAACAATGTACCTATCTATTTCTATCATCTATCATCAATTTATATAAAACTCTTTTGAAACTGACTTAGAATCAACGCACAGCCTAAACTATAAGTCCTACAGGTATGAAATTTGGAGGGTAGTATACTTATGTAATGTAAGGGTGCACTAAGAAAGGAATTTTGAAACGTCACACTTTTAAGGGTAGAACGCGAGCAACGCCGCGGGCGACGGCTAGTAATCAATAACATTGAACTGCATTCATTATTTTGTGCGTCGTTGAGAGTTTTAAGTCTGATGTTCCTGTAATTCTGACCGGAACATAGCAATAACCTATTGCGAGCATCACTAATTAGTGACAGAAATAGGTAAGGTATTAGGTGTACAACTTGCGCACAGGATCCGCTTCAATTTGGAGTGAGGATAGGAATCTGATATCAAAAATACCGAGGCACTAAAAGATTTATTGCCCAAAGACTGTGATGGTGCATACAGTTTAGTTCAGTTAATACTAGCTATCTCTATTTGTACCCATCGTAGACCGCGCGTTTTCGTCAGCGCGATCTACAATCGGTACAACTTTTGGGGCGCCATCTAGTTGCGTTTCCGGAACCTTTTTATAGTTGAACAGTAGGTATTTTCTAGTCCAACTCTTTCAGAAAGAGTTCCAGTAACTCTACAAGCCTAGAAATAAAGCATTTTATTTGACAATTTGTATTAATCATCCAGAATGTTCCGCCACTCAATCTTCTGAACGGACGGACAGACATCCCTCCCTCTAATGTTCCACTTAAGCGTCATTTTTGTAAGAAGCTGCGGCAGTTATATAACGACCGCAATAATGTTTGTAGTCAAAAATCAGTCTCTTAACACAGACATAAGCCGTTAATGATAACTTTAGTCTGAAAGTTTGGAGAAAGTTTAAGGCGAATAATACAAAGATAAAGATTTAATCAAGATTCATTGATATTCAAGCTTATTTTTCAACAGTTGTCTAACCCCCGACTGAAAAAGTAAGGCTGTTATAAGTTTGACGGCGTTGTGGGTCTATTTTGTCGGTGGCCTCGTAGCTCCAAAAGTAAGGAACCGATTTGAATTCGGTTTTTTGTCGAAAAAACTGGTTGATCTGGGATGGTTCTTACCCATGTTTGGTGAGAATAGGTACAGCCATGTTATAAGGATTTTCATCAGCTCTGTAGCTGCAAGCGTACGAGTTTTTAGACTATCTTATAAAAGAATTGATTGAATAGTTTCTTAGTTAATAATATCTTCTAGAGAAAGAAGAGATACATAATTGAGAGGGTTTTTTACTGTAACTGCCAGAAAAGAGTTATTTGATGGCAATATTTTGGCATTATTACGGGCATAATATAACGCTAACTGTTTTTTAGAAAATCGTATGGCTTAGGGTGACGTCATTGCGGGAAAGCAATTTTAAGCAAGTTAAAGTGTCTCAATTATTTAGAGTTAGATAAAACCTTAGCAAAGATTGATAAGCGTAGACGAGTTTCCGTGACGTGTAGACGTGTTTTTGACTACCATTGACAAAGGAACCTTTTCAAAGGATTTAGTATGAATTCATTAGTATCATGATAAAATCTAACCTCGATAAGTCAATACAAATAAAAATTACATAATTTGAAAGTAAAAGTGATATTTTTCTTCCAAAATTACATAAATTCAGCTCCGTGGTTGCAACTTTTTGTATAAATTTTTTTTTAGTTTTCTTCAAAACACGGATTACTTACAAAGAAAGCTAATTCCTTAGAACAGACGAGAGCCCTGGCGCTGACAGCTCAGTCTGAGGGCACTTAAACTATTTATCCAGCGGTTTCTTCAAGCACTGCAGTTGAACCACTCTAGATAAAGTGTTTTGAAGATGTAGTTCGTTCATTAGTTGAGCGCGTCAGCGCGGATATAGCTTTTTAGGGTTCGACAAACAAAAAAAAATTATCCTGTTTTTATCTATCCTAACAAAATAATACATTGTAGCATTAGTAGTAGGGTAATGTGGCATATGATCACGGATATCCTCTAAATATCACTATGTACATAACAATTTCAGAATATTTTCCTGTTTCTTACTTTTTAGAGTATGGTTTCAGTTTTTCTACTAATTTTTTTGAAGTTATACTTCTAATGCGACTACCAACACGTTAAACGTTAAACGAAGGAGGAATAGAAAGAGACAGCGTTTAAGACTCCTGGGGAGAGGGAATAGAAAGAGACAGAGCGAGAGTGATCACGTATGGAGACCCCCACAAAACGCAAAACACTTCGATAGCGCGTTCTAGTATAACTTCTTCCGCGCGGAGGGACTCCACGCACTGGTTTTTTTAATATTTTTCTTGCTCAGAGAAATTTTACATAGCTCAATAGTGTAAATCTACACTCTACTTCACCGGCTACTTATAAGTGTGTAAATCAGTCGTAATAAGGCTTGGGGAGTCTCATTGTCATACACCATTTTAGCAAAATACCATGCTCATAGTTAAAAATAAAAAATAAAATAAAAAATCTTAAAATGATCGATAAGATAAAAAAATTATAAATCATAATTTATTCATTATAATGTATCAAAAGGAAAAAGACATACCGTCAGTTATTTCTCCTCATAGCTACATTTTCTTACTGTATTTTTATATCGATGATAGAAATAGTTAAATCAATTTGCTAAAGCAGGAACCCAGCAGCAGAACTCGGCCCGCCTTGGCTATTTCCACGTAAATCAAGTTAAAACCGGTTTTACGGATGTAAAACTATTTCTAGAAACCGGAAACTTTTAATAGTTTTGTATTTAACTGTCTAGTAAATTAAGTGATCTTGGTCACAGATCATATACTATACTAGCCGTCGCCCGCGGCTTTGCTCGCGTTCTATAATTTAGAGTGTGACGTTTCAAAATTCCTTTCTTAGTGCGCTCCTACACTATATAAGGAACCTACTCTCCAAATTTCATACCTCTAGGACTTATAGTTTAGGCTGTGCGTTGATTCTCTGTCAGCTTCAAAAGAGTTTTATATATATTGATGGTGATAATGACTATCTTGTTGTGTCTATGGCTTGGTTTGGTAATTTGATCAAAGTTAATAAATAAAGCAACATTCTACTCGGCCATTTGATGGGTGACCTGTTGAAAAACAAATATAAACAGAGTTCTTCGTAATAACCGCACACAAAGCATCCACAAACTCATTACAGAGGAAAATATCATAAATCCACTCGAGTATTTACGTAACCGCCATCACCATTATCTCTTCCACACAAATCCTATAAATTTTAAACATGAGCGTCTTCGTCGTGTAAATATAATTTGGGCAATTAGCTACCCTTAACCCGAGAATGTGCTCTTAAAATAAATTATACAATTAATCGTTCAAAGAGACTCTTTTGCCGAGAATTCTTGAATGAAGAGTGAATTCGAGAGTGAAATAAAATGAATTGAAAAGTGTACGAGTGTGCTTGTTGTCATTGTGTGATTGATTTTATTTCCGACCTAAAAACAAGAGGTGTTATAAGCTTGACGGCGTTGACCTAAAACGCAGGTTAGAGACTACGTAACTACAATTATCATATTTCTACAAAGTTGGTAGGTGAAGCGAAATTAAATACTATCCAGCTTTGTATTCATGCCGTAAAACTCAGAAATACAAGTTTCTACGCGTATTTACAAAGGCGCAGTCGTGATAAATTTTTATGAAACTGTAACCGTCATGACGGTCTTCATAATGCCGCTAAAGGTGCACGCCTATTAGACTGGAGCGTTCGTTGGTACATGGAGTACACGAATTTGCCGAACTAAGAGTGCTAGATCTGGTTTTACCATCAAGTTAGGGTAACCTGCTACACAGTTTCAATCAAAAATAGCGATGGATCGATAGTAATGGCCATCTACAAGATATTTTGAATTCGGCATAAAACTTTTTTATCTAATCGTTTTCGTTCTTCGCAAGGATCGTGTCAGACCTTCAAAAATACCGTGTACTAGGTAAAGTAGTCTACTTTACAACCGTCATTTGACAGTGTCTATTTCTTAAAATATTGCTGCTTTGTACCCGGAATAAACATTTCATGGCACTAAATAGAAAAACAGACTAATGTGTGCGACTCTGTGTATTTGTAGAGTAAATCATAAGTCAAGCGGTGCATGAAACTGCGGTCACAGAGCAATGAGCGACTTTATCTAAATACCCATATTAGTTTTGTATTTTATTTTATTTATCAAGCAAAAACCACAGCTCTTAGGAGTAATGCATACATAGACATACATAGTTAGCTATATTACATTTGCTTTGCAGTATAGATAAATAAACCGCTGCACTGAATAAACAAAATTGCCCAGCTCAGAGTTGTATTTTTTAGGTTATATTATTTTAAGATTTTTTTTCATTTCTGTGCGTAGTGTGTCATGCAGACCTTTAGCAGTAATATTTCAAGTAAGAAATGCAGAGTGTGCTTTATACTCCCATAGTTCGGTACGGGGAAGTGAACTCATACAACAATAGTTTATTTAGTAAACATCAGAGCACCGGAAAAATAAGGAAGATATTCACTGTGAGATACTTTCGTATCTACTTGGCGCTAATTTTTGGACCCTCTGTCTACTAAATTATTCTTTGGCCATCCTCCTCGGAATTGGGTCGAGTGTCTAGAAATTAACGATTTACTTACGCCTCTGCGTAGGTGGACCTGCCAAGTTGGAGACATGCCTGCTGACTGTGTTTAGTAACGCATACGGCAAAATTATAATCCTTATTCAAGTTAAAAAAAAAAAAAAAAATTAATAACTAGCCATCCCCGCGGCGTTGCTCGCGTTCAAGACCCTTTAGAGTGTGAAGTTTCAAAATTCCTTTCTTAGTGCACCCCTACACTATAGAAGGATCCTATAAATTTCATACCTCTAGGACTAATAGTTTAGGCTGTGCGTTGATTCTCTGTCAGCTTCAAAAGAGTTTTATATATATTGATTTTTGGGAAAACTAACAGCTAGGTATTTATACAGTAGGAAGATAAACATAATACAGTACACTGAAGGTCGGTTAAAAGTTTCCACAGATAAATAGACTACTAGAAAATACTACTACAAGAAAAAACTAAACATTATTAAAGAATTTGCCACTGAGTAAACGCTGATATCTTTGTATTTTGAAATTTCTTTTTAAATATCTCGTTTCGTATGAACTTTTTTAGTTTTTTTTTTCATGAAGTGATTTAAAGTGACGACTCACATTTAAGTTTCGTATGAGCAACGGATGCAGTGCAATACCCTTCATTATACCGCGTGCACACTATGCCCATGCCGCTGCCGGAATGTATGGCGGCATTCATGCCGCGGACTTATTGCCACAGCAACATCGCCTTTATTCTTACTAAGCGGCATTCATGCCGGCAGCGGCATGGGCATAGTGTGCACGCGGTATTAGTAGATTGGCGATGAGTGTGCATGCTCTGTAAGGTACCTACCTCATGCGATTGTTATAGGTAAGTGGACATCTCAAAATTTAGGTAAACATTCTGCTTAGTCCGTCATCTTTGTAAATATCCCTAATGCATTCTTAACCCTTGCACTGTAGCTTTCCAACCCCGATTAGTCTCCTTTGTGTACCAGCGTATACTAGCTCAGGATTTGGAAGTAGCCACACAAGGGGCCTCGTTACCACCTAATGTTTGAGAAGTTTTGCGCAGTCACGACCGGACCGGGCGTGCATCATATTGAGGCTAATTTAAAATTTATGACGTCCTGTCTAGGGTTAATTACCTGGTTGGATAAAACTGAGGATGGGTGAGAGAAAATATTACCGTTGAAATGTAGAAGGCCTTAGAATAATAAAAACGTGGAATTAAATGAAGAATTTTTTTAGGAGGGTAGACGTGGTTAGATTTTATTTACCTTAAAATATAACCACGCGAAGTCTGCAATAAAACAAATAAGCAATGCCGAAGCTATTTGTATAACTATGGTATCATCAGATCTTATCTCAGTCCCTCGGTGTTTTTGTTTGGTTATCGAATCATTTAAGTTGAAAACTGTTCTTCTACATGTTTTAAAATCCTGCCATGTTTTATGTTGCAGATGTAGCTTGATCAGACTATATTTACATTGTACATACTCTTGGTATATTTAAATCACCCACGCTTTGTTTAAGTTGCTTAGGTAACCAATTACTTTAATTTGACATGAGTCTTCTGAGAATCTTTTGAAATAAGCACAAATTAATTAACTAGCTCTCAAAATATATTTCATCACGTTAATAGAAGGTTATTTAACATGCCACGGGCTGGCATGTCTTTAATAAGTGGTGGGACTATGTCTTACGTGACCATAGCTACGAGTATATAGCATTCATAGTCGAGAGCAAAAATTCCGGGTCATCTTTTTAAACTTGCAAATGCTTAGTAAAATTAATTGTGTTTGACAGATAACTAAATATTCTTTAATAAAATAATATTAACTGTTTTAGTGCATTATTGGCATAATATCGTTAGTTTGCATTTGCTTATCTAGCATTCGTGATATCCAAGTTTTTATAGATGACACTAACACCACATTGGATGCATCAACATTTGAGCGTATTTCTTTGTATAAGGTATATACGAAAAATTATAGAAATCAAGTAGTATGTTTCTTGCTCTTTCTCGTAGGCTTTGTTCGCGCGAAAAAAAAAACTGGTTTCAGAGTCACCCAGTACCTATGTAACGATTCTAAAAATATCTTTGTGATTTCATTGTGATGGGCGCAGTGCACGTCCTCAGTGGATGTGATCAGTGAATAAGCATTGTTAATGCAGTGGTTACCACTTAACACCAGGTGGGCCATCGACTCTTTCCATCATAATATATCAGTTGTATTGATAAAAAGAAACAACGTATAAAACAATTATTGTATTTTGACTTCCAATCCTCTTTCTTTCTCCTCGAATATGCTCAAGTCTTAGTAGTGATAAGTGTGCTTGTGATGCACAATTTTACCGTTATATTTGCAAAGCGCAGTCTCTGCTATACTATAGTCGCATACCGAAGGCTTTCACAGAGAGGCAACCGTTTTAGTGAGTTTTACGACAAATGAGAGATAGGCGGGGCCGTCTGCTGCAGATGTTTTATGGAGCACGGTCAGCAGCCTGGATTTTTAATCAGGTTTCTGTGGTGAAGAAAAATTATTTAGGAAACAGAATTTGGTACTCGGTTTTTGAAAAATAGTTCATTAGCGGAAGTGTTAAATATAAATGAGAAGGTAGAAAGTTGACTATTAGGTATTATAATCCTAATAAATAAGAACAATAATGTATTTTGGCTTTTTATTACGAGAATGTTTTGCTTTTGTATGATTGGAGAAGTCGTTGCTAGAAGAAAAAATGTCTTAAGAAGTTGCAAACACGTCGCCACCGCCTGAGAAACTTAATTATTATTTTTTCTATTATTAGGTAGTCAAAAGTTTATTCACAAAGAAAATTACAACTAATACAGTATTTACAATATTCACAATATTTACAAAATACACATGAAATAGTTGAGCTATCTACAATTTTAAATATTTTAGAGACAGAAAAATGTAAAATCATTTCAGAATTGGCGTGAGGTTTTTATAAATATGAAGGTAGGTATGTGATATGTATGAATAGTAATAAAGCTCACTGAACCGCAATCAAATAAAGTAAATCCATTGAGTTCGAAACAATAATTTGGTATTTCGAGATCTCGGGAGCTGAAATGGAAAACGAATGAATGCACATTTTTTCATCTCTCTTTGCAATCCAAGAAAAACCATATTTAGTTTTTTTTTTGTTAGTATTTTTAAAGCAAATTTTAATAAGCTCACAGATCAATTCTTACCTTACGCTTTATGCAGTTCTCAAAGGACGTCAACATGAAATTACAAGAAATAATTAATGTTCTTGAACAACCAGTGGCTTTTATCTACCTAGGTGTTTTTTTAGTCTCTTAATTTTGCGTCAACGACTACTGAATAAGCAGCGTCCACGTGCAGATAAAATAGAGAAAGAAAAATAAGAGAAATATAAAATACTAGCCGTCGCCCGCGGCGTTGCTCGCGTTATAGACGCTTTAGAGTGCGACTTTTCAAAACTTTCAAAAAAAAACTTTTCAAAACTTTTCCTTTCTTAGTGCACCCCTACACTACATAAGGATACTACCTTCTAAATTTCATACCTCTAGGACTTATGGTTTAAGCTGTGCGTTGATTATCAGTCAGCTACAAAAGAGTTTTATACATATTGATGAAAAAGAAGCAAAGTTTTTTTTAATCTTTCGAGACTTACGTGAAGGTTTAAAATTTTTGTAAATTTAAAATATGAAACTCACTTAAATACTTATATTATTTTAATGAATGCTTTCAACGTCATAAATAAAACATGGCGTCTCATAAACCTAAAACCATATTCCCGACTCTAGAGAATGAAATCTGAGAAGTTTCCCGGCACGGAAAAAATAAGCCTAATTTATTCGCCATTATCGAACTTGCACTAACCACATTACGGCTTTCGATAAAGGCACACGTAAGAGCTAGTGGTGGGACAAAGAAATTGTAATCTGGGAGTCAAAAAAGCGTCTTTTTAGTTTTCGGATACTTTATTGGGACTTTATAGACTTGTTAAAACTTTCGCAATGATACACTATTCATTGAGCATTTTTTATTTAGATACCTAAATCATTATAATTCATGTTTTTCTTTCCTACTAAAAAAATATTATTGCCAAAATAAATTGAAGACGATGGGAGAGGTATCTAAAGTAAATAAAAATTGGAACAAAAATATTAATGGAACAAAGTTTCAATTACATTTTCTACAGTAGAATATTTTATTCAATACATAAAAAATACTAGCTTTGAATGCTGCCCCGATGTGATTCTTGGAGTTTTACCCCAACACTACGGAAACACAGAACTCCAATAAAAAGAATCGGCAAAGTTCCGAGACCGCGCGCTGTAATCCGTCATTGTCGCTACAAACGGTGTTGGTAAAAACTTCTTAATGACCCCGGAGGAGCTTTTTGTAGGTGAGGTCACCGCAGACAAATGGAGACGACTGTTGGCTGTGCTTTGCTTTAAGTGTTACCCGAGTTTCGGAGGCTACTGGTTTATTTCTTGAAACTTTTCTTTTAAAGTATTTTTCTGACTTTTCAAATCGCACTATGATTTTTTTGGAAATGAGAAGAGACAATAAAAATAATACTAGAAACATATGTGATTTTTTTTGGGTCGCTCACATTATTCATATTCTGGACCATGATGTCGATTCTGTTATTGCATTTTTCTAAACTAAACTAAAAACTACTAACTCTAAAAATGTTGCTGTCCCTATTTCATAAATTAAAACGAAAAAAACGGTTATGATTTTAGCGCTGTCATATTTTTAGCATAGAAAAATGCAACAACAGAATTGACACCAATTTTACATAGTTACTTAAGTTACTGACTATACCTATTACTTAAAACATATTAACAGACACTCACTTGAGCCACTTGAAGCTGTTAGGTTGTAAGTCTTCAGCGGCTTCTACAAGACTATTCCATTTGGCACAGTTTCTTAGAAGTCTTTCTTCATTATAGGTTCGATTATTTAAAAACAGATACCGTCATAATCGTAATAGAACGCAGACGAAGCTATGTAAGAGTGTTATTTTTTACAAAATGATATGCTGGTAAGTTATTAAAAGAAAAAAAAAATGCTTTAAGTGAACCTTTCAATTAAGGACCTCGAGATTCGAAAGTATGACGAAGATTATTAAAAGTATTTAAGGTTGTTAAATCAAAAAGTTTATGTGACTTTAGATCCTTTTTTCTCACGACCTTTTTATAAATCCGGATAGCCGCATATTCATTTTAGTCGTATAACCTTTAGCTGTATACGAACGTTATAAGACATCCACTGCATTTCAGAAAGTCTAAGATTAACCGACTGCGTAAAGTGTTAAGAATTTACAATCGAGAATCTTGATTATTGGTGAGAGCAAACATCTAGGGGTGATACAATTTGGATGAAGTGTTAGAGTGTTTTTTATTTGAAGAAATGAAAGTGATTCTATTGGAAGAATGAAAGTGTTTTTATTAGAATAATTGAAAGTGCTTTAAAGGGAAAAATTGAAGGTGATTTTATTATTTTTCTTTAGGTAATTGAATATTCACAGGAATTTATCTATTTTTATTGATTTTGGTTTCAAACACCTTGATCATTCGTGTCACAAGGTTCAGGAACTAAAATTTTGTTTACTAAAAAAAACCATCATTATCATTAACTTACAATATTAAACTGATCCTTCACAAGTACAGCACTATGATAAATTCTTAGATAAACTAACAACTTTACAAAAGGTCAACATCTTGTAACATCTATTAAAGTATTCCATTGCTACGAAGTACTCAGGGGAATACCAGCCGTAAGTCAATTCAATAAGGTCTTTATGATTCAACTAGTGTCTTTGTGTGAATGACCGCTACTTCGTCTGTTGTGATGTTCTTATCTTTGAAACATAATTATGTTTTCTTCAACTTCATCTTCATCTTCTTGGTTTATGCCTTTTGTATCTTTCAAAGTGATTTAAGAGATTTTATTGAATAAAAGCTTTACTTTAGTGTCACAAGCTTGCTGTGTTCCGGTTTGAAGGGTAAGGGCGCCGGTGTAATTACAGGCATATGAGACGTCAAGATTTTTACGTGTCTCAGAGTGATGGACGCAGTGCTTTGCCTTACAGGGCACGTCCTCATCGGACTTGCTCTGTGAGGTAATGCATTGTTATAGGCAGAAGTTACTACTTAACATCAGGTGAGCTATCAGATTGTTCCATTACTTTTATCATTAAAAAAAAACGGGATGGAGGGTAGGGAAACATTGTTAGGACTTTTTCTGCAACACTGTCATCACAAAATCCAAGCGTAGGATATCCAGATGGAACAGCGACATGATTGTCACTGTAGATGTCTCAGGAAACCAATTTTTTCGCGGAGATGATGCGGCAACATTTTAGAAGTTTGAACTTTTGTGGTTGCATTTCGTGCGTGACGTCAGCAAATCAAAAATACAATTATTGCAGTCACAGGCAGTTCATTTCAATTTTACAGACTGGATTCGGAATACTAGGACAGCAATAACAAGTCGAGTAGTATAAAGATTTCACGCGCTCGTTATTCCCCGGAGAGATTTCGCAGAACTTGTTAGTTATCTATTGCTTTGAGATAATAACAGAATTGTAACAAGTAGCTAGCTCACTGGTGAGCCTTTGGTTTTCTTTTAGGTATAAGGTATAAGAAAGATAGATACCTGCTAGACATTATACGTTGGTAAATGTTGCCAGTTCTTATAGGTTTTGTTCCATGAAACTATGTTTGTTTTGAAATTTTTTTTAGGCTGTAAGTTGCTATTAACATTTTGCATCCCAGATTGTTTTGGAAACTTCTTTATAGCACAGAAAAAAAATTCAATGTTCCTTGATATACAAATCTGAGGAAGCAAAAATCTAGAAAAGTGACCTCATCATCATCAACCTATATCGGTCCACTGCTGGGCGTAAGTCTCTCCCAAGACGCGCCACTGAGCCCGGTCTTCGGCTCTTCTCATCCAGTGTTTGCCAGCTACATGTCTCAGATCGTCACCCCATCTAACCGGAGTGACCTATCTGTTCAATAATAACAACTTTGTTATATCTAAAATTAGAAACATTTACTACTCGCTTTTATTAGCCAGTTTGGCATTGTGGAATTAGTTTTGCGATATTAGTGCCATAACTTCAGTTTTATTGTTATTGTATTATAAACATGACGTGTAGGACAAAAAGTACGTTAGAGATGGGCAGAGGACGAAGTTATAATAGGCCTGCTGTAAACAAAAGTTTTTATGAACGTATGAATCTGCGAAACAATTAAAAATGAGAAAGTGTGTCTAACTGTAATATTTTATTAGTTGCTATTTTAGTCACCACCAATTTTGAGGAAATATATTTTTTTTACTTTAGGCGGATGAATTAGTAAGTAACTGACTCAGGATGCTTTTTGTCATCAATCATCAATCATCAATCAATATATATAAAACTCTTTTGAAGCTGACAGAGAATCAACGCACAGCCTAAACTATAAGTCCTAGAGGTATGAAATTTGGAGGATAGTATCCTTATGTAAGTGTAGGGGTGCACTAAGAAAGGATTTTTGAAACGTCACACTCTAAAGGGTAGAACGCGAGCAACGCCGCGGGCGACGGCTAGTCGGATAATATAACCATGAACACATAAAAAAACCACACCATAGATTTCCCAGATGAAACTAGTAGTGGCAGCAGTAGAACTTTTTGTGAAAGAGCTCGTCTAAGGAAGTTACCACCGTAGCTATTTCTGCCGCTAAATAGCGATGCTTGCATTGCTGAGTTTCGGTTTAAATAGTATGGGTGCCAGTGTAATTAAAGGCACATGAAACTAAACACCTTTGTCTCATCACAGGGCACATCTTCGGTGGGGGCAATTTTTTTTGTTATGATTAAAGTAATGGAACAAGCTGATAGCTCACCGGATGTTAAGTAGTAACTTTTGCCTATAACAATGCATTACCTCGCAGAGAAAGTCCAATGAGAACGTGCCCTGTAAGGCAATGCACTTCGTCCATCACTCTGAGACGTAAAGATCTTGAGGTCTCATGTGCCTGTAATTACACCGGCGCCCTTACCCTTCATACCCTGCAATGCATCGTAATAGGCAGTGGTGGTTACCAAAAAAACTATAGGCCCTAATTTCATCTCCCGTAATAAAGACGTCATGTTGCTTTGTTCCATTACGTGGAAGACCATCTTACTTCCTGCGCCTTGAAGTTTGCAGTCGATAATCAGCAGAAATAAAAGTCGAAATCTACTAAGTCGCGAACGGTACGAATTTGAAATACTTTTTCAATACCAATCGATTGCAGATTGAAGCTGACAGCCCATTACTAGGTTCTGCGTTATTTGAGCCGTCGTCTCGCGCTAGCTGGACCATTTGAAAAGCTGACGGAAATGTTGCGGGCTTTTATATCTTAACTTGATGGCTTTGTTGCCTTTTTGTACTTAGTAAGAAGAGTTTTTTTTTCTTTTGTGTTTTCATTATTTTGCGAGTAAGAAATCCATCTTTTGGATACTCTACTATTGAAAAAATATGCAATTTTTTTAAATGTTGTTATTTTCATGGGTATTAATTTTGAATATCATTAGGAGTAAAATAAAATCTAAAAGCAGATTCTGTGTACTTATTCCCTGGTAGTAGGTATGCGACTGCCATCTCACCAGCAGCGGCTGAACTCGTAAAACTTGCCAAGCCGAACTTCAATACATTGTATAAATGATTCAGAGTATTGAATCAAAGTTTGGCACACTGGTCACGATCCATACGCTGGGAGTGATTGGATTAGACAGAAATATTTTATGCGGATATTTTTGAAGTATCTAGTTTTGATAATTAAATAAATAAATCAGATTTTTACGCCTAGGAAGGTCCTAGGCGTAAAAATCTGGTAGGTATTTGCTTACTTTATTATTTAGAGAAATAATAAAATAAATAAATACCTATTTGAAAACCTGTAATTTGATAGATTGTGATGGATAGCTTTCTCAATTTAAAGTGATGCAAAAACACCAGATAAAAGTTGTTTTTGTGACATTTAAACTAGACGTACCAAACAAAAATGAAACCAAAAATAGAACTAATGTATTTTGAAATCTGACTTTATGAAAATATTTATTGAAAAATACTTTCCTCGACTACAATAACGTCAGTCATCAAAGTCGTATATTAAAATAAAATATTGAAATGTACTCGAAAAAAGAGCCGACTTTGGATTTATTGAAATTCACACTCAAACGAGATAATAAATTGCTATAAAAGTTTTGAATGGAGCATTTTGTCCCGATGAACTGGTGGATTTTATGCCGATGAAGTGGTAGACTATTTTATAGCACAATTTTTACTTTGAACCCCCGTATACAAGGCGTAACATAATTAACCCAAAGGGGGCGTAATCAGACCGACTACCTGAGTACTAGAACAATGGACATGCAAAGGGTCAATAAATCGTAATTGAAATTTCCATACAAAAGTACAACTTTTATTATTTTAGAAATTTGCGACAACCCTAAGTGTATGTTTACTATTTGCGTTAACCCGTACACACGCATGCACACGTACCCTCATACCGCGTCGCACGCACGCATGCTGTGTATAGATACATTATAAGTAAGAGTTAAGAGCTCTTTTAATGAATGAAAAACTTCGAAATCTCAAAAGTCGTAGCACAAACACTGTTCGCCATAACCTGTGAAATACACCCTTACGTACTTTTAGGGTAATTAAGTTACACCGTGTATATCCAAAAGGTCACTTTAGTAAATGAGAAAAATACTACCCCCTGGTTAACCATTGCCATTCGTTAGATATATTATAGTCAAACCATACAAACTGGTGCTAGACACTCACAGGTTATTCTGTTTTTGACCGGCTCCAGTGCAACACTCGGTTCAATCAACTTCCATCCACTTTTTCGGATTGCTCTTTATTTACTGCTGTAAAAGGTCTTGATTGAGTTTAATCCTGTTTGAGGCCAATTGGTTTTGTAGCAAAATACCGTGTTCTTTAACTTTTTATGTACTGAAAAGTTATGAGGATTTTTTTCGTCACATTATACACAATTATTCAATCTTTTAGTTGTCTCAAAGAACTTTTTTTTTTTTAACTAATTTGATGAAACAAATAGCCCACCTGATTTGAAGCAAGTTCTGCTTACACCTCATGCCTCACTCGCACTGCGTTAAACTATTTTTGATCAACTTATGCTTTAACTTGGTTCAGCACACTGCACGGTAACATGAACCTACCTACTTTATTTGTCACTATACTTGAGTAAATGTGAAATGCTGCCAAAGACTTTTAGGGTTATCACGAATAAGATCATTAACCCTCAAATGATTAAAACTATCCCACCATCTTGTAACGTGTCCCAAACTGAGATACAAAGCAACAAAGCTCCAAACCGATCCTTCAATCAACAGATCTGTTAATTTACGACCTCTACTTAACCCCGTGGTTATCAATCAAGCTTTACATGGTGCGTTAGTATAGTATAGAGTATTCAGTAAGGTAATTACTAGCCTTATACGTATCTATTTCTGCCGCCAAGCAGTGATGCTCGCATTCCTGTGTTCCGGTTTGAAGGGTATGGGTGCCGGTGATATTACATGCGAATAAGATTTATCATCGTTATCAGAGTGACTCATTCGTTCCATTTTCGAAGTGTATTTTTAAACTGATTTCTATAATTACCTCATTTATTATATATGTATTTTTTTTAGGTATTTTACATTTCAAACAACGCTATCTAGTCCCAAACTAAGCGAAATTTATAATTATGAGACCTAGACTGCTCATAAAATACTTATATACATTTTTCGTATATATATACATACTTTATAGTACATAGCAGCACCCAGGTATACTACAGGTACTTATTTTCTACATATTTAGACAAAGCCTACCTGCCTGTCGTGTTTACGCTACAGTGCTCCATAAATTAGAAACCCAGCATCGATCCTTAATTGTGAACTGACCTTTACCAGAGGAATTCAACCTCCAGGGGACAGTACCTCCATCAGGCCAGAGTAATTGTAAATTTAATTAAGAATTGTAAAAGTATTTTATGTTACTGTATTATTTTATACAATGGCCTTTCAAAAAAGGCTTAGTGGAGCTAACTCCATTTATTTTAGTTTTGGTTTCATTATCAGTAGTAGGGCTTAAGATTTGGCTTAGCTGTAGAGAAAGGCCACCTTCTGAGGTGTTTAATTTCAATAAAACTCTTGTTTTTGTTTGGTAAATGAAAGAAAATTTAATTTCGAATGAGTTCTTAATGAAAAATAATACAAACATATTTATTTTCTTCACAAATTAGATAATAATTTAGTTGTTTTACTGTTAACTCTCGTAAAAGTAACTGAAACTACTTTAGACGATGTATAATTTTATTTTTTGATTTTATTTGGTATTGGAAACCTAAAATAAATACATGCTAAATTAAAAACTTACCACTTTCCAACGCAGTTAAGTGTTTTTTTATTATTTCAGTTAGAATTTCAGATACGTCTGAATAAGAGCGTAAATAAACACGCTTACAAGTTTGATTACATTTTTTGAGGGTCTAGAAATTAAAAGTGCCGAGCCAAACCACAGTACAAACGAATCTTCCATTTGATCCCAAAAGGTCAGGGCGTTCTTTATTAACCCTATTTCGCTGACCAAAAAGGCCCAATCAAAATTCGTTCACATGTTTTTTATTGCAATACAATTTTCACACAATTTATGTCCAGATTGGTTTATTCCATGGCATAGTAAAATACACTTTTTATAGATGAAAAAGCAATTTTAAAGATGAATTATAAAGAGTCATATTTATAACGAAAAAATTGGTTTTAGAACAATAAAGTGTCTTTTTGGAGATCATTTTGGTTTCGTTGGATTAAAGGATCTGTATTCGATAGTTTAAAATTAAATACCATCTGAAATTGCAGAGCAATTTTTTTAATGAGCAATGTGTGAGTAAATGCATTTTTACACCCATATTTGGGTCCGAACGTCAATTTACAAAGTAACAAATTTTGAGCACGGTATAGAGATGAGTTGCTTCTGTCAGAGTTATGCGTAATAGCTCAAAATTTTAAACGTTGATATTTATGATGCTCTTGCATAATTATATTAAAGAAAAAAAACTTATTTATTCTATGTTATACTCTCTGTTAACTATTATAACTTACAAACACCTTGCATTGTGTTGGTAAAACGCCAAAATTAAGAGGCGACTTGAAATTTATGATTACTGCTGGTCTTGGCTCATTGCGTTGAAACAAGCCAAAAACTCTCTTTTTACCCTACTTTTTAGTTTTGTTTTACAAGTTTCCTTAGTACCTATGTAATAATTGTGTGCTTTTTTAGACAGTTTTCAACAGTATAGAGTATTTCTTCAAAATATTTATAAAAATGACTACCAAAAACTATTCTTATCTCGGTTTCATCAGTTGCGTACTGTGTAATTAGATTCGTTCGTTGACAAACTTGCCCCCCGATCGTAAGCTCTGATTTGCTTTCGCTGCATAGCATAATGTCAAGCGATGTGGCTACAGATATACCTAATTGTAAAAAATAACCTTTAACGAAAATTCTTTATTCGCAACTGGTTGCGGTTGAAGAATATTTATTCTTCTGCCACAACCAGTTTCGGGTAAAGAATGATATTTCCGCTTTCGCAACTGGTTACGAAAATTAGTTGCGAAAACGGTCGGAAGGACGAAAACAAGAAGCTTTTGACGGCAAAAAACGCACTGAACACGCTAATATCACTATTTAGTTACAGAATACCTACGATTTAGTATGAAATCAGTTTAGAAAACTTTTCACCTGGCACGTTGACAACGATTGCACCGTTGAAATGATGCAACACGCACACACTAATGACAGGATCTCATGACCAACGGCCAAACAGAACACAACGTGTACAAACAGACACAATGAGCGCTAGGGCTGCCACGCCTGAGGCGACTCATTCTGTCTCGCGTCACCATTCAGCCAGTGTACTCATTGTACAAAGAAATCCTGAGGAAGCTATTTCGTCGAGACTGTTTGGATAAGCTTCTACGTATTTTGGTTGCTTTTCGTACATGCTGTAATCTATTGTGGAAAATACAAAAGGTTCCAGTAGGGTTTTTCTCAAAAAAAATAAAGTTTTTAGCTGATCATCATCATCAACCGATATTAGTCCATTGCTGGACGTAAGTCTCTACCAAGACGCGCCATTGAGTCCAGTCTTCAGCTTTTCTTATCCAGTGTTTGCCAGCTACATTTCGCAGATCGTCGCCTCACCTAGCCAGGGGTTAGCAGATAGCTACAGCTTTTTTTCAAAATGAACAATAAAATCGTCACCACAGCTCAGCTAAAAACTGATGGAAAATGCATAAAGAAAAATTAACGAACCAAAAATTTTAACCACGATAAAAACGGGCACTCATATTTCAACCGTACGTCTAAACGACTCAAAACTCATTTTTCAGTAATTCTACTGTTTAGCAGGGCTATCACACGCGTTCCACTTTTAAAAACAAAACTCTCAGCTGATTTATGTCGTCGAAACGTGCAGCAGATTCATCATTTCACGATAAAAAAACGTGTTATTTTCGTGTTACTTTCCCCTTGTAATTTCGGAATGAGTAATGGACAAAGTAAAGATTTTGTGTAGTGAATTGAGTGTTAATTTTCGAAAGCAAGGTCTGTTGGGCACTGAATAATAATAAAGTTAATGTGGCTGAATAATTTCTAAGTTAGGCTTTTCATCGTTTTGTAAGTTTTTGCATAAATATGATAGTAAAGTTTATATTTCTGATCGATTTGTAAAAACCGTTTTTTTTTACTTCTTCATCAAATTGTCACTACTGAAAAATAACACCACAACGACTCTACTTAACCCTTTGCTGCTACCAACTATTACTATCTTACTTTAGTGTTTTAACTGAAGATGAAATACGAGTGACATGTGATAGAGGCTACTTTGACAAAAATAAATGAAACAATAGTTAAACAAACTTGTATTACAAATTATTTTCTAAATTGTAAAATCTAACTCAGCTTAAGCACACACGCCTTAACTATTGCACACTTTATTCAGTGAAAACTTGTGATATTGCGTCTATTATTTTTATGAAAAACTCATAACTATTCAACTTAAAGCACACAAAACATTCAGAAACTTTTTATTAAAACTATAAAGCTATGTTCCAAACGGCGCGACCAGGCGACTGCAAAACAATTGCTGAATTGAAATAAAATCATTTGGAAGCATTTTTCAATACACACAGTAAGTACAACCATACGTAGAACGTGGTAGTACTAACGCATCAAAGTAATAATTAATAACAATAATAATAAATATTCACGGACACTTAACACAACGCCTTCTAGTCCCAAACTATGCAAAGCTTGTACGATGGAAACTAGGTGGCTGATAGAATACATACATACATTTTTTTTTGTAAATACATACTTATAATTAGAAACACCCAGACACAGAACAAACATCTATGTTTTACAACACACAAATGTTTGTTCTCGGTGGGGATCGAACCCACAGCACAATTGATGTTCGTAGTTCGATGGCACCAGTTTGAACATAGCACGTACCTATAATCTGTTCGGTGCCGAAGCTTACCATTCAAATCTAAATAAAATTGTGTAAAGCGCCATCTACCGAATACAAGAGCGAGTGAGACTTCCATCCGGGCGGAATGTCGGAATCGTACGCCGGATGCATAAGCAGTTTCCGTTTTCCCTTTACTCGGGTTTTTAACTGGGTATTTTTACCTGTTGATTTTGTCTCTTAGATTATCCGGGTTTGCAACCGGCTTTAGCCTTTGACGTATCAAGTGCCGAAATGTAAAATTTGATGGAACTTCACAGATGAAGTGTACTTAACAAGCCTAGAATAAACCGCCTACTGGACTGCCGGTATTGAGAATATTCAATTTCCTTACTGTTCATTTTATGGTAAGTATTATTTGGCAATTCATAGTCGGAGTCTTTGTTCGCGATCTGCTTCTATGACTTACTAACTTATCTATTTTTAGTCTATAATAGATACTTTCTATATTAATACTACATCATTAAACACTCAATACACGCTATGCCAGTTGAAACTTACACGCATCGTTTTTATTGCAATCCTCAAAAATACGCAATTGAACCAGTAATGATTTTTTTTTTTTTTTTTTTAGGCTTTGCTGCCATCCATCTACCGTACGGTTCACTTAACGACACTCCACGACTCCACAAAATATAAACGTCTTACCTAACTCCCTAAATACACCAACGAAATAAAAATAAACATGCCTCCTACAAAAAGGACTAAGAATAAGCATTGATGCTCCTAATGTGACTGTGAAAATATCTTCCGACATTTTTCGGCCTTTAATCTCGAGCGGACATCCGCTGAGAGGGATTATACAGCAAAGGTCCGGGTTAAGCCCTTGCTTCTTAGCCACGACAAAGTGATGAAGCCAACAGACACTTTTAATAAGAAAATTACACTTTTTTATTAAAAAGTGCTATCACTTTTTCGTGGCTTAGAAATAAGAGACTTTTTACAAATTAATAACAATTAACAAATAATTTCTTAGAAAAATAGTCAAAAGAGATGACTGAACAAATGACACACTGACAGCCGGTTTCTCGAACGCTAATCAAATCGCAGATCAGTTGACAAAGCAATTAACATGACACACTGGTCAAATCAAATCGGGTTGCACGAACGCTGATCAGACAATAATTAAGTAATCAATGATCATTTTGCGATTGTCAAATCAGTGTAAATTTTCATAGGGTCACACATAATCGAGTAATTCCTTCAGTTCAATCATTCGCTCCTAAACTTCAAAAGTGTCATAGAGTATTTTTTCTTTGATAATATGTTTGTGTCACGTGTCTTTGTTTACGTTTGAATGGAGGTAAAATTACCTTAGCAATTATGACGGAAAAACCTATCAGAGGTAAAAATTACACTGAAAGGGAAAAGCTAACGCTGACTGCATTAGTTGACAAGTAAGTACCGTTGTCCCTCGTTTGATTTCTCCAATAATTGTTCAGATAAATATTATTTCTATGTACCTATTATTAACGCGTAAGGAGGCCTATATAATATACCCAGCAGTGAGTGATCCCAGCTGATATGATGACTTGCTTGGCATTATGCCTGTGCCTTGGGGGTTTCAATTATAAAAATAATGGGAGCCATAGGTATACATATCTGGCGCATATTTTAATATGAATCCAGATGATGATTAGCTGCAAACACTACTAACTGCGATTTATATAACTAAAACTATGCGATAACATACTAAAATCGAAAGATGTTTTTTTTATTTTACAAGTATATTTTTTATTGGAAACGATCCATACGTATTGTAAAATATAAACACTTTTGCAGTAGGTAAGTACCAACTTGGAGGTATTTTCGATTTATCTGGTTTAAACACAGCAAAACACAGTAATTTGTGGTAATTATTTCAGCTAATTAGAGCAAAATCACCGATTAGTTGATCGTTGATTTGACAAGAGCTTCACCAAAGATCAACGCCTAATCAGCGTTCGAGAAACCCATTTTGACGTTTGACAAGAGATTTGCCATAATGATTTGACAAGTTAGTCAACTAATCTCTGTTCAAAATCAAAGTACGTAATCAACGTTCGTGCAACCCAAATGACATTTGATTAGAGATTTGACCACTGATTAGTTAATTATGAAGATGATCTGCGTTCGAGAAACCGGCTGTGAGTGTTAAGCTTTATGTGATAACACGTGCACTACTTCAAAGAGCACGTCCTACAAAACAAACTTTACGTGGGCAATACGTATGATAACGCTTCAGAGTTGCCATTGTCATAATTATTGTAGTTATAATTGCTTGGTGGACATGCTCTTTGAGCTAACACAACCAGTTATAGATATAAACTGTGCATCATCAGGTGGGCATCACTGGTTTGTCAAACACCTTTTTCTTAGGCTACAAAAAGTCCAACCCCAGAGGATATTAAGCAATGCCTTGTTGTGTCGTCTGACTCTTCAGCAGTTAGACCCTTTACGCCAAGCGATTGTAAGTAGCATCTGTCAAAACCTCCCCTTACAAGGTCCGGACTCACGAAAGTTCCGTGCCGTAAAAGCCTTGGTAGTTACGGCTTCGAGAAATTCAAATGGTGTTTCGTTTACCCTGACAACTCTATAGCTATTTCTATTTTACGTCGAGGAAAAAATTGAGCGGCAAACTGTTTTACCGATCGGTATAAGTATTTGTGGAAGTAAAAATAGTAATAACGAAACGGAAATGTACTATGTAACTGTGTACCAAATAGTCGAGTTTAAGGGTTAACTAATTTTATTTTTTATAAAAAGGTTAATTTTACACAAGTAATTTTTTCTTATAAAAATGTTATTGTAAAAAATCCTCTTCTCAAAAAAATTCGAGTGAGATTTGAACATACGAAATAGAACTTAACAGATCCTCTTCATACGGCTGATCACTACCATCAGCATTGCTAACATTATGTATAGTTTATTCCATATTTTTATTTATTTAAGAGAATTTAGTTTGTTCAAAGGAAAATGTTCACTTATCAAACTAGCATAAATTTTATAATCAAGAATCTTACAAATAAGAAATAAATGTACAATTTGAGTGCCATTCTGCTTTAAATTTAATCTTTACTGGATTACAGGCTTGCCCGTGTCGTTATAATAAACTGCACTAATTAAACCTTATAGTCCGGGAGTTCATCGCGATTCTCATACGGCAATTTGGATAAAGCATAATTAAATTATACCGATTGAAGGCAATTTTAAATAAATATATGAATTGAATAAATGTTGACGATCTCTGCGGCAGCCGATGACTAAGGTTTTCAATCCGAATGATGAAAAAAACATCTTTCCCGTGATACTATCGATAGCGTCACTGTTAACCTCTCCGGTGAGGCTTGTTTTTTTTATGGTACTATTGGTTGAGCTAAGCAGTTGTGTCCCGGGTCACATAGGCCCGTAGATTTTTTGCTCAAGCACTGATCTGGACACAGACAGGTTTTTGTATTAAAATCTCTACTCAAATCTATGATTGAGTTAGGATTTCTGCACCCATATCGCAAGCGCTGAATTGTTTTCGCTGCCCAGCATAATGTCAAGCGATGTGATATACGAAAACAAGAAGCTTTTGACGGTAAAAAACGCGCTGAAACGCGTCTAATGTCACTATTTAGTCACAGAATACATGATTTAGTATGAAAACAGTTCAGAAAACCTACCAGGCGTACCTGACAGGTTTTTATGAGACAACGATTGACCCCCTGTACCGGCATACAAGACATAGTTTATGTGACTTGTTGTAAGAAAATTACCTCAGACTCCAGATCTAACAGAGCCTTGGGTTGGACATTAAAACTAATTTGCGAGTTCAGAGTTTGGTTATTATGAAGAATAATATATACTGCAAGTTTTTGGTCCTTCAAAGATTTATACTCGTAATTTGTAAAAGAGCAAAGGATAGTCGTTTAATTTTACCAAGAACTTTTAAAAGATTCTAGCTAATAAAGATCTTACTTATAATCGTCTCTTATGTAGGACTAGTGGTACCAGTAGGACAAGTCAGTACAGTTCGGTGTCAGCTGTACCATCAATGGTACTAAGGTAACAAATGTTTTGTAAGTGTTTTGTTATTATTTGAAAATAATTGAATAGTGTAATCTTTATCTTAGTTATTTAATTATCTTTAATTTTCTTATTGTTTTGCTTTTGTAGATATCTATTTTCATTATGTGGTCCGTGTTAATTCCTGATGTAGCTAAATTTGTGTAAAATGTTAATTTATATTATGTTACCTATACGTTAAGATATTGCCTATATTAAAATAAGAATAACGCTGTGTACCGCCGTTGCTGCTGGCGTACGCATTGGCGTCACATAATACCAGCGTTGTAGCAGTACACTTGCTGCTACAGCTTATGCTGAGTGACGACCTATTTTGTTGTCATATATACTAAATAACGCCATGCGATGTATATCGGGTACGATCAGGACCACCCCACTGCAGTGGCTGCCGGTGCTGAGTAATATAGCCCCACCCCACTTGAGAAGGCAGCAAGCTCTACTCCGGGAAGCACGAAAGGTTCTGGCAAACCCCGAGCTCCCTATCCATAGTGAGTTCACTAACCCTCCGCACCAAAGATTAAGGTCCCGAAACCCGTCTTGCCTTACAGCTCTAAGCCTTATGAACACAGATTTCAATGTACCTGAAAAATGGAATCAGGAATGGCAAGCAAAACTACCAGAAAATATGGAGGAGATTGACATCAACCCCACGGCAAAACCACCGGGCTTCTCCCTTCCAAGAAGAACATGGTGCCAACTCAACCGGCTTAGAACAGGCTGTGGTCGTAGTCGAGCTTTTATGCACAAATGTGGCTGGAGAGATTCGCCAGCATGCGAGTGTGGAGCCCCCGTGCAGGACGTCGCGCACATCATTAAACACTGTCCCCTGACAAGATATGATGGTGGTATGACAGACTTGCTCACCCTTGACAACGACGCCATCCAATGGATCAAGCAGCTAAATATAATATTGTGAACGATTGTCTGAACGCCATACGAATAAATAAAAAGTTGTCATATATTAGATTTTAATTTTTATTGTGATTTCTTTGTTGTAACTGTGCATGTTTTTTTATATGACTCAAAATAAACATTTTCTATTCTATTCTATTCTATTCTAAATCGGTGGTAAGTATACCATCAATGGTACTGCCTAATGGTACTACTGGTACGGCGGCAAATTAAACACTGTTTAAATACTACCTTGTCTTTATTTCATACTCTCTAAACAAAAAATCATAGATCATTAATGTGGCATATTCCAGAAATCCCTAATAATGGTGATTTCAAGTTTTATTTTCGGTTACTACGCATTATAAATTATTTTTTTTTTTTTTTTTTATTAACCTATATCGTCCCACTGCTGGGCAAAGGTCTCCCCCATAGACTTCCAAAGTTCTCTGTCCCGAGCCTCCTCCCACCATCCTCTCTCGAAGGCATCCAGTTCGTCGCGCCAACGCTTTCTTGGCCGACCCCGATATCGCCGACCGTCAGGGACCCAAGGTGTGGAGATGTTCGCCCACCTATCGGGAGATATAAAAATAAAAATAATTATTAATTATATAATTATTATAAATTATAATTTACAAAAAAAAAACTTTATATCAGAAGTCTAGTTCCTTTAGTACCTACACAGCCCCCTTATTGTTAGCACTGCCAAGTGCCCAGCATAATGTCAAGTGACGTGGCTACAGATATATGAAAACAAGAAGCCTTTGACGGCAAAAACGCGCTAAAACGCGCTAATGTCACTATTTAGTCACAGAATACCTATGATTTAGTATGAAAACAGTTCAGAAAACAGCTTTTATGACACCACGATTGCACCCTAGCTTTGCTTAGTTTGGGACTTGAGGTTGTGGTGTGAAATGTCTAAGAATAAATATTTTTGATTTTTTTTATTGTCACTAATTAACTTTTGGTAAAAGTTGGCAACTATAAGTATTTACTTAATTTTAAGTAAACTCTTAAAAGTTTGAGACCAATTGAGGAGCACGCTGTTATGCAACAAAATACTGTATCTCTTTGATAATAAGATATAATATATAATTATAAGATTTGAGTTAATATTGAACTTCTAAAGTACCGATACCGCGTAAGTAACTATATCTGAGCAATGTTTACTCTTAATAGTTATTGCTATATCAGCTGTGCAATTAGCATATTATGTTTGTATGAAGTTTATTCAAACAGTGTCTGCTCGGCTATCGCGTAAACATTACGTTACTTTAGTTTGGAAAGTAACGGTGGCCGTTATATGACGGTGTTGTATTTCAGCTTTTTTTTGAAAGTGGGTTTATCTTCATAAGAGACTGAGAGTAACCTTTATGAGACCGACAGTAACCTCTGATGTTGCAGGTGTCCATGGGCGCTGGTGACTACTTTACATCAGGAGGCCCACCAGCTCGTCTGCCAGTAATGACATAAAATGTATATTTCCTACAGCAATCAAAATTCTCTTTTCAAACTCATCCCTCGCTACGCTAAGTATGCTCGTAGCACCACAGCGCTACGCCGTAGAGCCTCGTAGCATTGCTTCGCGGTACATACACTGTGGTTTGGTTGACTGGTTGCTAGTTTAGTTGTACAGTCAAACGCATTAAATGATGTATTGTGAACGTTTACAACAATCTTATTTATGGACTAGCCGTCGCCCGCGGCGTTGCTCGCGTTCTAGACCCTTTAGGGTGTGACTTTTCAAAATTCCTTTCTTAGTGCAACCCTACACTATATAAGGATACTACCCTCCAAATTTCATACCTCTAGGACTTATAGTTTAGGCTGTGCCTTGATTCTAAGTCAGCTTCAAAAGAGTTTTATATATATTGATGATTGATGATAAAATAAAATAATGCTAAACATTATATTATAGTATTAATACTTATTCAAAATTAAACTGAGACGACGCGTCGATTTTGTTTTTTAATTTTCCTAAAGTTACGTATCTTATTTAACATTACTGAATTTATGCCGTCTCTTTCTCAACAGAATTGAGCCCAGTGAAGATGATTTAAAAGACTAAGGGCTATACTCTTATGCTATGCTGTATAGTTAAAATAGTGGATTAAAATGTAGGGTTAGTTCCGCTATGCATGAGTCCCGCTTTGCTCGGATTCTACAATACCTAAATAAAAATGCCGCTATGCTACGAATTTCTCAGTTCTACCTTAAACAATGGAAGGTACAGTTCGTTACAAAAGTGTTTCTCAAGAATACTTAATTACTATCAAGGTTAGTGGTAGAGTATATATTCTTCTTCTCTTCAATAATGGCCTGTGTCCGTCATTTCGACAGACAATTTTGCCAATGTCAAGTGATAATTATTTGTAATAAATAAGTCAAGTCAAGTCATTTGTCAAGTCGGCTGTCGTTTATTTTGAAAAGAAAATAGTGGATTTTCTCTTCAAAACCTAAAGTAGCTCTGTCACTGACACTGACATTGAGACACTAAGCTGAACTTTAGTTCTGCAACAATTATAAGTCAGCAGGTTGGTTCTTAAATTTAGTTTTAAATGCTTACATACCAATGCACTTGACTGTACCAGCCCTTTACTTTCATTGTTTGTTGAAAACATTGTATTTTGTAGTTCAGTTACGAGTTAAACCTACTAACTGTGACTTAGTTACAAAGTTGATATTTAGGTTTAGTTTGCTATCTGAAGTGTTTAATAGAAGTTTTAAGTGTTAAATGAAGATTAACTACAACAAAATAGTGATAGAATGAAGAAGTTATTTATGAAACAGTATTCTAGTTGATTCATTGCTTAACATCAAATGGGCGATTTTTTTGATACTTATATCAAAGATGTTTCATATTATAAGTAGGTTCCTACGCCAAAAGCAATTTTGTGAATAAAATGTTTAAAAAAAATATTTTTTATTTTTCCCGTCCTACAAGTTACAATGTATTTTATTTACATTAGAGATACCAATGGCAAACGATTTAACTTATTACACTAAGGAGCAATAAATTCGAGTCGCTACCACAAATGATCTTATCCCTGAAACAAGAAGTTATTCTCACAAGCGTTGCGTTTAGACATTGCATTGTTTGACCAACGATTTTCGGTAGCTACCCAAATTATTTGCTATCAATTTTAACAAACTTTTAGCTCTAAAATATGTTGGCATCAAGCCCTTCAACATGTCGGCTCAATTTTCATACTCTCTATGAAGTTTTTAATTTTGAGATACCTACTGATGTTTACTAGAATTTATTGACCACAACTCATTTAATTACTTTTTCTGGTTTGACTTGACTAAAGATACAAATTAATTATTGCCCAACTTAAAAGATAAATATAAAGGTGAGATTAACTACTGTATTTAAAATTATCTACCAGTTAACCTTTATATATAGTGGGGAAAATATTTTACTAGACTATGAAATAGATTTGAAAACGTTTAATTATTTTCTATAATAATATTTATGTATTATGTACATTATATAGGTATATATTTACTGATAAATTATTAACATTTTTTATGTAAGTATTTACTTTTATGTGCGCCCCGTTCTTACCTAATCGACATGCTTCTGTCCATCCAAAGGTTATCTGGAAGAGATCGCTTATAGCGATAACTTAAAACTTATTTCTCTTTTATTGTTTTTCTTCTTTTCTTGGTGTGCAATAAAGAATATATCTATCTATCTATCTATTTTCCAAATTGTCCAAATAGATTTTGGAGAGACTCGAATTTATTGCCTTAAACTGTAATAATAATTTTAGCTTAAAAATATGACGTCAGCACAGAGAGAAGCCTTTCGGAATGTCGGCTCAAAGGAAGCTGCGCGCGACAGCCCCTTTTGACGGCGGCGGTGGGATTACCTAATTGTTAATTATACTGCAAACGCGTTGTTCGGGGAAAATTCCCGTTTTGCATAGCGTTTAACGTTTTTTGAATGGGATTTTTTTTGTTGCAGCTATTTTTTTTTATGCTGTGTGTGTTTAGGCGGAAGTTTAATTTGGACACGCGTAGCAAGGTTATACGTGTACTTCAAACTGTTTTGATGTGTTTAACAAAAGATGTCGTATTTTTTTAAATAAATAATATGGTTAGTTTGATTTTAGGCACAATTGCAAATCCTCAAATTTATTTTGGAGGTGTCAGAGCCATGTAGTAAATATCCTTTCCATATTGAAACCCCCTTTTAAAAAAAATATATTGAATGTATTAAAGTTATTTGAAATCTACCTTATAAAAGCATTATCTCACCTGTATACACTACTTTTAAGTTGGGCAATAATTTGAGCTATCTATAAATCGTTTGCAATGGTTTGTAGGATAGCTCAACTGTTTCATGTGTATTTTGTAAATATTGTGAATATTGTAAATATTGTATTAGTTATAATTTACTTTTTGAAATTAATTTTCGCCTTCAAATTTTGCAAGTACTTAAACTCTTTCGAGTTTTATTTTTACAACGACGCCATCAACTTCATAACACCTCTTCAGTTTTTCGAACGAGGTTAAAAGCCGTCATTTTAGCGAGTAAGATACGGTCAAAGCTTTAACAGGATTTAAGTTTTAACTATCTATTGTCCATCAGACAGTTCCAGCCAGCTCAATACACTGTCCAGTGTTTTGCCGATAAACCGACAACCTCGCCTAACTCCTATTCTCAGATTATTACGGCTCAAATACCCTTGGCTACCTTTGTAGATGGTTACGCATAACGTTACCTTTATTCTCACCTGTGCAAGACTCAAATTTCTATGGCTAGCTTGTGGAGGACTAGAGGTTAGAGTTCCCAGTGGGATACAACCGGCTTGTGGTAGAGCTGTGGGGATTATGCCGGTCAAGTTACCCGATCAATGGTCTATGGGATGTGAGTTTTTTGCGGATTTGGGGAATATCGATCTAGAATGACGCTAGAAAAAAATCTCAGTACAGTTAAAAACCTAATTTTTAGGTTTTATCTAAAATTTAAAACCTATTATTCATAACTTGTTGTTATGAAAAAAAATTTGGGGAAAGTTGCTATCAATGGACCATTTTCAAAAAAGCCGTTTAGTCCTTCATTAGGTAGTCGAAGGAAGGCGTTTAGAATTAAAGTAACTACTGCTATCAAGTAGGTATATTTTAAATCTAATAGATCGCTATTGAGCGATAAGGCCGCATTTAATGCAACCTGTTTTGTTTTATTTGGAATGTTTCGGTGTTCTTTATTTCTGGAAAAAAAAAACCAGAAATCCGTAAACATGCTACGTCCTAGCAGTGGGGATTTCTGGAAAAAAAAACTTAAATCCCCACTGGATTTCTTGGTTGGGATTTCTGGAATATATCCACTAAAGCGTTTTCATTTATTCATTCATTCATTCATTCCAATTTAGGTACCTGAGGCTTGACTTTTCATATAACAATGATACTGTTTAAATTTTGAAGTACAACATTGTATGAATTTTTGTTCCCGAATAAACAACTAAAATTATTTCAGATGTCTCAGTCGTTGAGTTTTGATAATTCACAGAGGTATTGAAGTGATCCTGTCGGGCTGGATGGATGCTGTCCTGGTTTCTATCAAGGATGTACTCGTATACCACTGTAGTTTCAGTACCTTGAAAAGAAAAGCTTAAACTTCATAATGGAAAGTCTCTAAAAAATATGTACAGGAATTGGTTTCGCCCGCGACTTCATCCGCGTCTCGTTTGAGCTTGCTGAATTTCCGGGATTAAAAATAGCCTATTTGGGTTACGATTTCGAGGTAGATATTCCAAGTTTCATCCAAATCGGACCAGTTTAGCTGTAGCGTGGTTGAATCACAAACATCCGAACATTTAAACTTTGACATTTTTAATATAGGATAAGGATTACAATATTAGTTAGATGGGATGGATGGACGAAAATTTACTTTTTTGAAATTTGAAATTTTTATGAGCATTTTTATATAATTAGTAATGAAAATGATGATTTTCATTAAATGTCGTACATACATCTTCATCCTGTATGATGAAAATTATTTCCTTTAGATAGAAGATAAAAAATACTTAACATAAAAATAAACTTAATTTATTTAGCTCTAATATTAATCTAAAACACACAAGTTATCTGGTAGAAAAAGCTTCCTACCATTAAGCTCGCCTTTGTATACAACATTTGTGTAAGTATAATTAAGATTTTCTTTATCTATTTATCTAATGAGCGGTATCATCGCTACTAAGCGACTTCTAACAGAGCCCGTAGACTGAGTTTTGTTATGTTGATTTACGACAAGCGAGAATCGAGAAACTCGCAGTTTTAGTATGGAGAAAAATAGTTAGCAAATCTCCCGCTAGAGGCACTTATCGGATTTTGATATAAAATAACTCGCAAGTCACTTCTCGATATGCGTTTCGATCAACAAAACAAAAAAAAAAAAACAAGTCTACGGGCTCGGATAACGTTGACACTTACATGAAATGCTGAGGACAGCCACGAACAAAACGATAATAGGTTTAGCAAAGAGCATGGTGTTGGTCGCACATACACTTAGTGGGTTTTTGTCATAAAATTTGCTCTTTTATGTACAATTTTCTTATCGCATCTCTTATTTACAAAGCCACTAATTAATATGAAAAGGAAGTTATTATGTTACTGTTACTTTTGTTCGCGCTGATAAGCTTGTTATTCGTGTATGTTTACCGTAACAATGACGTCATATTGATTTTGTTATTATTAGTAACTAGCCGTCGCCCGCGGCGTTGCTCGCGTTCTACCCTTTAGAGTGTGACGTTTCAAAATTCCTTTCTTAGTGCACCCCTACACTATATAAGGATACTACCTTCCAAATTTCATACCTCTAGGACTTATGGTATAGGCTGTGCGTTGATTATCAGTCAGCTTCAAAAGAGTTTTATATATATTGATGATTTAATTAAAATAGGTACCTACAGTCCTACATAATTATCTTCCTTTTTAATGAACAAAAACCGCATTTACACGTTTATTTCCTGTTCTTCCATTTTAAACATAATTAAAAAAAGCTTTTAAAATTACACACTCGAATGTTAAAAACACCACGTATTTTTTTTTAATAAAAATGTCTAAAGTAACCGGAACAGAGTGTATGTTTTTACATTCACTAAGTAATAACTAACATTGTATGAAACATGGAAGACACGACCAAAAACCACACCATACTTCGTTACCTTTAAATTTCATAGTTTCATGTACCACCATCTTTCCCGTACCCATTCCATCCAACCTGTAACTCGTATTCCTTTATCATATGGTTGAAAATTCCTTGGCTACTGGTTTTTACTATGTTGGTTGGTTTTGAATCATCTTCCGCTCTCAACGAACCTTCTAAATTATTTAATGTGGCAACTTTTTGCGGCTTGTCCCTAATTTGACTTGGAATGAGCCATCCATATACATCAAATTATAATGAGGTAGTACTTGATGAGATTTTTGTTAGATTAATAATATGAGGGCTAGAAGATTGTGATTATATTTGATTTGTAAAATATCTGTGAGATTTATTTTGATTGAAGATTTGTACAAAAGATTTATATAAACCTATGTATCTGTATTTTATAGTTTTATGCAATACAAAGGTTTAATCATACAAAAAACTATCTAATCTTAACCTTTGTGCAGTTATTCCCTCAAAATAATTTAAAAATTTCGTCATGTACATTATGTATGTAAAACTAATCAACCCTTTCAAAGTACTTACCTTATTAAGTTGGGACCCAGCGCATTAAGGACTTAAGTAGGTACGTACCTACAGTCCGATTGGATTAACTCGTGTTATTATATTTTGGGCAAAACTTAAGTAGTAGTAACCCAAAAAACCTTAAATAGATAAGTAAATAACTAATTATATAATAAAAAGGAGAAAAATAATCAAAGCTCATTTTCCGTTCCACTCTTATAAGAAAAAGAGCTGCAACTTCTGCATAAGTACTTACTTTAAAAGTACAAAGTTAAAGAGGCTTAAATTTCTTTTGTGACTCATTTATTATTCGGCGGATTTTTGTAAGATTTTTCCATTTTTTGAATTCAGTGAACTTTTTAAAAGTTTGGTTTAAGCTCGCTCTGTTTATTTTGGAATAAAAATTCTCTTCATTGAAGGATTTTTTTTTTATACGACTAAATTTGAACATACTCCGACATCATACAGTTTAATATAAGGCGATTGGTAAAGTCAGACAACCTTCTCGCTCGCACATTTCAACATTTTTGAAGATATGATATAACTAAATGTAATTATGTGAAATCGCAGAGCGTCAAGGTCGAGAGAATAACAATGCAAAGGTTCAGTAATAATATCACATTGATCCAAACAAGTTTTCTAACAAAAAACTTGTATCAATGCGACCAATTTTAGACATTACCCGTCGCCATAAGATGTGTAGGTGCCAATATAACCAGGTAAGCTTTTCTGATTCATTCGGAAAGCCTTTTCTAATCGGTATCGGGAACTGTCTTAGGAGATTTTGAAAGCTTTTAGTTTCCGATACCGATGCGATAAGACTTTCCGAATGAATCAGAATAGCTCTACAGAACTGATTCATGGGCAGCTTCAACGGAGAATCATATTTATTATCAAAAATAAATTAAGTAGGCTAATTAAAAGCTATTAACTATTTTTATACTTTAAAGCCCTTCTTTCCGTTATATACTCGTCAAAAACAAAATGGCATCATACGTCATCATATTATTTCTCCTTCCCACGAGGCAGACTCAAAGATCCACTCAGCATGACGTCATATTGGTTTTGTGGAAGGCTTGGCTTTCATATCCTAGTTAAGTCAGCACGAATAAATCCAACAACCGTCGCGTTACGTATGACCGTGTTCGAATTACATTGCGCGTCGACTACAGTTTGACTGATAAATAATGCGACGTCACGGCGCATTGTAACAGAAACTCGGTTACGATACACATTTGATAGGGAATGTCGATTTTTCGTGCCTACCCTCATGGAAAACCAAA
The DNA here is from genome assembly GCA_918843925.1 of Eulithis prunata. Classification (NCBI taxonomy): domain Eukaryota; kingdom Metazoa; phylum Arthropoda; class Insecta; order Lepidoptera; family Geometridae; genus Eulithis; species Eulithis prunata. The sequence goes on from OU974009.1 coordinate 645,874, forward strand.
ACGGTACTCCGTGCTATATCATAAGCGTGCAGACAGCGGAACGACCAACGATGGTTTTATTTTACTTGGCCACAAATTTATTGCTTCCCACTTCCTGCATGGTAGCGATGTTTATCGGTTGGTAGCATTGGTTAATAGATTGTTGTTATTGTTTGTTTTTAAAATAAGAGATTTCAATTTTTCGCGGTTCATCGGGCTTTCAACTTTTTTATCAAGTTGGTATTCACATGAATATTACGGTGAATGATAAAATTCTTTAATATTCATACGTTGAGTTTTCTCGATAGCTTATTTATTTTTTTGCTGAAACTTTATGTAAAAGACTGAAATAAAATATAACTAACGTAACAAAAAACTTATTTGCTCTATGTCTGGGTGTTACTATCATCATCATCATCATCAATCAATATATATAAAACTCTTTTGAAGCTGACAGAGAATCAATGCACAGCCTAAACCATAAGTCCTAGAGGTATGAAATTTGGAGGGTAGTATCCTCATATAGTGTAGGGGTGCACTAAGAAAGGAATTTTGAAAAGTCGCACCCTTAAAGGGTCTAGAACGCGGGCAACGCCGCGGGTGACGGCTAGTGTACTATAAAGTATGTATTTACAAATATACAGCAGCTCAATATAAATATTATTCTCACAATCTAGTTCCTATAGTTCTCATATTTAGAGACTAGATGGCGTTGTGCGAAATTTCGAAAAATATTTATTTATGGTTATATTTTGATGTGAAGTACCAACTTTATACCTACCATTTATAACGTACTTTACGCTAAAGGCGTCCTTTACCTATATCAATAAATTCCAATACAAATCCAATAGGAATCTACGTGATATACAGCTTCTATAGCGCAGGTAACGGACAGACGGACCGGCGACATTGTTTTACGATTAGAGATGTCTGTCGAAGCTTTGCCGGAATAAAATACGTCCAATGTTTTTTTATCCTATGTAAAGAAAAGCTATGTCTACTTTTATGTCCAGGACTTTACAGGCTAGCTAATTATGATGATGATGGGTATATTGTTGATTTAATTAATTTACAATTTTTGTTCAATAAATATCAAAAATATCCATTCAAACGTTGCCTAGAAGAAATCGCTTTTAGCGATAAGGAAACCTATTGTACCTACTCAATAGTTTTTTTTATTTCTCCTTGTATTTTGTTTCTTCTTTATCCATCAAAATCAACAGCGGGATAACGGTTTAGAAAGCTAGTGAAAATAACTGTTTAAATATTCATTATTTTCATTAACATTCATAACTTTGACAACTAATTTGACATTTCGTGATTAGCAAGAGGCTGCATATTAACATGATACGAAATACATAAATAGAACATAGGATCCTTCCCTGGTAATGAAATATCCATTGGAAAGGTTAGTGTTAAGCAAGGAATATTTATTGTATTAAAACTATACACCTTTTAAGTCAGAGTTTTAGTGTGAATACTAAATTCTAGTGGTTGAAGCACATCTCTATTTACGAGCATCTACATTTACGCTACCTATATAAAAGATAGGTGAAGGATTGGGCACCATTTTATTGCTTAGGTAAGTGTGCCAGGGTTGGTTTTGATACTATTTTATTATTTTGATTGAGAATCTTAAATTTCTTTATAGCTATCATCATCAACCTGAAGGCTGGACTGTATAAAAGATAAGATAGTAGGGGTTATTTCCATGCAGCCCACCGGGTGGCCCACTGGTGGACCGAATGGGAAAAAAATCCTATCAAACCCACTCATTTGCATAGTGGACTTATTTTACTCTGCTTTATGTGAAGCAGCAGAGTTTTTTAAGGTGATGTTTATTATCTGAATTTGCATTTAGTTATATTTATTAGCGTCTGTTGACTGTCAGTTTCAGTAAAACTCGATGGCGTCAGTAAGTGATGTCAAGTTGTACTTGCATAGTATTTATTTAGTTAATCTCCAGTGAACTCGCTCGAAATGAAAGCAAAATATTGTTTCAGGCTGGTGCGGGATTTTGGGAAAACAGTTGCAAAACTCGCATGCGAGTTTTATGTGAGTTATACTAGTAGTAGATCAAAAGCATGGTTACAAGTTTTTTTCTTTATCATAATATCAGAAGTAAAAAAATATCATCCAAAAAAAAAAAAAACCTATGACTTTTAAGGTGCCCTATACCATGAGTGTTCTTTTTTTTTTAATCTCAAAAAGCACCGTTCTATGCGCAATATAAGAAAGCTGTGAGTTTTTTATCGGCCCTCGTTCGTGGCATAACTACATGCCAGCCTTTTAATTTTACCCACATGTCAGATAGAGTTGGGGTTATCATACATTTTTAAGTCTTACTTTACTGGCTCCAAAAAGCCGGACATTTAAAAAAAAATGTGGTATAAATGTGTCACACTACATAAATATGTACACTTCAAACCTACCTACCTAAAAATGCCGGCAGTATTCAATTAAGATACATTTTTGTACAGAAAAGAACACGTCTTTGGTAAAAAATTGGACGAAAACATTAGAATTAGACGCATTAATGAAATTATATGTAGAAAAACTTTTCGACACCAAAAAGGCATATAATTACTACACACATTTATAAAATTAATATGTAATTGATACTTTAGTTTGGTATAGTTCAAATAAAGTCCGGTTGGAAATTAAAAAAAGCCGGACACAGCCGGATAAATCCGGACCGGCCTTACCAACAGCAGAATTTCAAACAACCAAAGCTTTCCCCATTAATTCCCGTGTAGTGTTTAAAAACGTCAGTTTTGTGGGTAAAATTGTTTTTTACCGTCGACATTTTGTTTTTCATTTGCGTGTGGTTAGAAATATTTGTTGAAATATTCGAAAGTTTTTGAGTTCCAGCTGTAAGTTTCATATTATTGAAATCTAGTTAAATTTTTTAGATACAAATAGGCGTCAACGCTCTATCGATAGCTCTGCGTTTTGCGCTATGGGTTGTAGGTTCGATCTTCACCAAAAATAAACATTTGTGTGATGTGATGGCTAAGATTACACATAGTGTTACTATGTAATATGTATTTTAAGTACATATATGTCACGTGACCATGTCAATAGCATTTCTATCGTTATCTGCTACCTAATGTAACGATTGTGAAATTTGAACTTGGCTAGGAGGGTAGGTAGACGCTTAATCTACTTTTGTAAATCATGCCTCCTTCAAAAAACGTGAAAACTATCATGTATTTTCAATAAACAGCTTATTGTAATGTTTACTTATTAATCCGAACATATTATTAATCAAAAATAGTAATTTTCTCGTTTAATCATGAGCGCTGTATTTCGAGCACGATGCTGACGTCGGCACGCAATACAACGATAACGCTTTCTTAAAAAACGGTGAACGTATTATGACAACCGGTATTTCTCCTCTTTACAGCCGCTACACAAATTATTAATTTAAGTTCTGTTCCTTTTTAAAGTTTATTTATTCTATACTTATATCTTTTACAATAATATGACAAGGTCCATGTACAGCCGCTAAAGTATCTATCTTCTTCTAAATATATGAAACTCTTTTGAAGCTGACTTAGAATCAACGTACAGCCTAAACTATAAGTCCTAGAGGTATGAAATTTGGAGCGTAGTATCCTTATATAGTGTAGGGGTGCACTAAGAAAGGAATTTTGAAACGTCACACTCTAAAGGGTAGAACGCGAGCAACGCCGCGGGCGACGGCTAGTAATGTTATTTACAAAGCCAAGTGTCCAATATTGTGTTCCAAATGGTGAATAAATATCTATGCCTATGACTTTTCTAGAGTGCAATAAATTAAAGCATTCTTACTGTGTATTTTTTTTGCTGAATCTGGAAATAGTATTTTAGTTACTCTAAGAGTAAAGGCGCTAGCGGTGGCCCATGAAAAAAACAAGTGATAGCCGAACTGATGGTAAGGGATATAAATGATAACCTCTTAAGGTGATGGTGCACATTTTCCGTATATATATAATCTGAAAAATTATGGCCAAAGTAAGTAGGTAGTACAGAGAAGTTTAGAGAACTTAATTTTAAAAAAAAAGTACAGCAAAAGGGTGTCGTCGTTGCAAACGATGGCGAGACAACCCTGGCTGTTAGGTGAAAAAAAAAATGTCCAAGGCACAAGTTTGATAAGAATAATTTGTCCAGCTGTGGGACAATGTAAGCGGACAATAATAATGACGTAAATGTTATTCACAACGCTCATGAATTTATTCGAAATATTACAGCGCCGCTTTTCAAGAAACCAGCGTGTACTTTTGATATTATTATTGTTGCTTTGTTCCGTCCCGTATCGGGTTTTAATTAACAATGTATTCCGTTGAAGAAATACTTTAAAAAAATATTGTACAGTCCAGGGCAAAAATTACATATAAAATAAATAAATAAATAATAAATATTCACGGACACTTAACACAACGCCTTCTAGTCCCAAACTAAGCAAAGCTATATCAACTATGAAAACTTAAATATCGTGAAAATCTTAGTAAAATTGTGGGCAAAGTTTTCTTAGCTCAAAGCCTACTTCTAGCGTGGTCTTTCTACTTACTCATAAGTACATTCAGTAACGAGGTTTGAGCCTTTTTGAGATCTTTCAGCAAATCCAACGAATGGTTATAAAAATATAATGGTTCTAAGAAATCTTAAGCTCAGCATTGGTAATTTGAAATGGTTCGATTGTGAAGGAGATGCGAGTATCTGCTGTTACTGTCTATAAAAATTGGCGACCGCTAAAAGTTACCGTCATTTATTTTTGTATCATATTTTTCATTTTATACAACTTTGAACAAAACATTATCGATACTAGTTTTATAATAATGATCTGTGTCGATACTAACAATATTTTTTTTTTGTTTTGGTTGGATAACAGTCGTTAGTATCACGGCAGAATACCGAAATCACGGATAATTATAGGTAGGACTCAAGCACGTATCATAATTGATAGTGTTACGGGACAGAGAAAATTCTTATACCACTACTGGTCGTGCTAAACAATAGTACCACAGAGGATAAACGAATTTTTTTTATATTACCGTTGACCGTTTCTCAAAAGAACAAATCTTCATTGACCACATAGAAACAGCTGGATTCTCTTGAAATTACGGGCGTTATATCACAGTACTAGTTTTGTAGAGAAGCAAATCTTCACAACAAAAAACAGAAGATTTTTGGAAATAGCGGCCGTGAAGTCACGGTCTCCTTTTTGTAGAGAAACAAATCTTCACTGACCGCACTCAAACGGCTGATTGAAGGCAATCCCGATGTGTCTCGGGTTCAATAGCGCCCATTGTGCAACGTTCATTTTCTTTCTATTGTGGTAGCAACCACAAGCTACAAACCTAGTAAGGTTGGTAGCTTTTCAATAAAAACTTATCAAAAATACAGATTATTTGCAAACTATTCATATTCATAATAATCGAAAATACTTTACTTGCTTCAATAAGTGTAGGTACAATAGGTACATAAGGGATTTGGGAGCTATTTAATAGTAGCACACAATCCCCACTGCTGGGATACAAATGGAACGGTAGTCGAAAGTAGAAATGAATTTTATATTTTTATTTTATGATATAAGTAGTGGAACAAGCTGATAGCTCACCTGATGTTAAGTAGTAACTTCTGCCTATAACAATGCATTACCTCACAGAGCAAGTCCAATGAGGACGTGCCCTGTAAGGCAATGCACTGCGTCCATCACTGTGAGACGTAAAGATCTTGAAGTCTCATGTGCCTGTAATTACACCGGCGCCCTTACCCTTCAAACCGGAACAGAGCAATGCGAGCATCGCTGCTTGGCGGCAGAAATAGAATTTGCTAGAATGTCAAACAACGAAATACACAAAAATGAATTCATACATTCCAATATTACCTATTATTAATGTAGTGCTTGTTAATAAACTGATAGGTATCACAATTATAGGTATGGCTCATAGTGTTGAAGTTCTAAGAAGAAAAATAAACACAGTTTTACAAATACTATAGGAACATATATATCATATTTAGGTAGTTCTATTATTTTTAAACCTATCCATGCACCTTTGAATTATTATTTACTCTACAAACCACTAAGCTAATAATCTATTTTATAGCAAATTTTATATAAAATAATATATATTAAATTTAAATTGCATGATGATACTCGTATAATGGAAACTAGAGGAGTCTCTGAATTCCAAAACTGATTTTATTACATCTATAAATCCCGGACAGAAACCACTGAAAATTGTTTCAAAACTTTCAAATCCAATTCGTGTTCCAAAAGCTCTAAGATAAAGTATTTCCTGAATAAAATTTGTAGCAACAAAATGTAACAAAGTGTAGTAATACAAACATCGAAATACTTAGTAGTATTTTGTAAAGATACAAAGTCAGACAAATGGAATGATGGGATTTTGTATCACTAAGCTGACTTATTCAATATTTTCAAATATTAAGTTGTATCATTAGCATTGAGTATTGAGTAAATTGAGTGATAAAAAATTTTTCATTACGATTTTCATTCAAAAAACTCTTTTGATCGAGTTACCGTCAATGAAATAATCCCAACGAGCCCACTCATTTGTATATTTTTTCCCCAATAAACATATTATTATTATATAAGAACAAGGTGTTGACAAGAAAACAACAACCAATATAATAAATATACTACTTATGTACTTTGCCCGGTTAGTATCATCCTGCTACTTGTATTACTACATATTTTTTACTCTCGTATACAAAGCAGTGTGCAATATTGCACCACAAAGCCAATCTATCCGTGACAAGAGGGGCATATTGTCCGTAAAACCGTTTCTAGAACGTTCATGCAAGTAAGCCTTGCGTGAGAGGATAAGTGGGAAGATGACTTTCTGCTATGATTGCCAGTGGCCTTTACCTAACGCTTCAGTGCTCACGAGAACTACTATAATAATACACTGATTCTGGCTTAGACAGTAAGCCTTAAGGCAATCTGTTAGATTATTCACCAGATTAAATCAATATTCGTGCGTGGCTGTGATCAAACTAGCGAGCCAATATTTTTCATATTTTATCTGAAAGATCACCGCTCAAAATGTTTCATGATTTGTAAAAATTTGGTTGTTATTGGTATCACGGGTGGTTTTTGAACTATAGATTGAATTCTAAGCTTTGGGCTCAGCGGTGGTAAATATTGAATTTCAAATCACTTCAACCGTACAACTTCTCGATACAAAACAAAACGTCACTTAAAAAAATGTTTATTACAGGTCTGTGAAGGTTTTGTTTACAACTTAAGTAAGGGAACGCTAAAAATAAATAGGGACTTCGCGCCATTAAACAAAATAATATACTGCAAATAGTACGGAACCCGATACGTTCCACATCTCATAAACCGCACCGTTCGGACTATTTACAATGTTTACAATAAAATTAAGCTTTATTTTGAATGCCATTGAGTCTAATATCTTATTTTTGCTCAAAAGGTATCTATCGTCTGGCCAATAAAGTTTTGACTGTGTTCAGATGACCGAGAAAAGACGCACATTCAAATGTATTTATACCAAAGTCAATGCTAGAATGTCAGTGGCGCGTCTTGGGAGAGACCTACGTCCAGCAGTGGACCGATATAGGTTGATGATGATGATGATCATGAATGCTAGAGATCTGATTTTTAGTATTTTTTCTTCCGTTCCTCTTCATTCTTTAGTCCATAGTTACCGTCTAAATGTTACTAAAGCTGTCGCGGCACAAACGAAAAAAAACATTTAAAGGTTTTGAAAAAGCAAACAAAATTGATTCGCTCACGATTTTTTTTTATCTAAAATCCGTTAAACTGTAAGCTGTAGATCTATTCTTATTTACGATCGTTGAGAATAGTTATATCGTTACTAAACGATAATTCTTATAACGTTGTTATATCGTTCTATGTTTCATTCAACATTCGCGTTCTGCAAAAATCGTTGGCTGAAAGGCTGATTGGCTCCACTACGTCGCACCAATCCATTGATACAAGGTCTTACTATGAAACTGAATTTATAAAATAAAGTTTTGATGAACGGACATCGTTTTGATGATGATTTTTAATATTTATTTTATTTCATTTTACTTTGCCCAAAAAAACTAATAAAAACAGTTATGCATTTTAGTATTTTTTTCTTAAAAATACCAACCACGACGTTTTACACGCATTACTAAAACACGATTGAAGTTAACCAAAGCCGGCTAATAAATTATAAAAACTAGGTAGTGGTCTCCAATAATAGTTAAATTCCTTTCTTAGTGCGCCCCTACACTATATAAGGAACCTACTTTCCAAATTTTATACCTCTAGGACTTATAGTTTAGACTGTGTGTCGATTCTCTGTCAGCTTCAAAAGAGTATTATATAACTTTTATGTGACTTTCTAAGAACAACAAATCAATATATTATATTGATTTGTTGTTCTTAGAAAGTCACGTTTTAGATTTTGCTGGTATTTAAAATTTACAATCAAATGTCCATTATTAGTTATCGTAATTTTTTTTTTAAGAAAGGTTAGGAGAGTGGAGAACACAATGTTTTGCAACGACGAAGTAGGATAATAAAAAAAACGATCGTGATGAGTTTTGATCCTCATCGTCATTTCAGTTTCGCAGTACGACTATTTGTAATCAGTGCACGTACCATTGTTTACCTTCTCATTTATTTGAAGCATCAGCGAGCTCGTCAGATTTTTGATATTTTCTATTGTTTTTCAACGGCTGATTGTGTTGGGATGTTAATTAAAATGTTGGGAGTTTCAGGTGTGAATCGAAACAGAGGGTGTTTTTTGTTTTACTTTATTGGTTTTTATGGGAAAATGAAAAATGAAAAGTATTTTTGTTGCTTAAACAGCTTTGGTAGATAGGAAGATACTTTATTAATCGGAGTAAATCATATATTTGTATACAATCATTATTATTTTTGAAGGATCGTATAACTGTCTTTTTTATCAATTTATTTTCTTGTCTTTTTTATTTTGTAAGTTTTACATTTGTATTGTGTTGTTTATATATTTTGTTTGTAATTGTATTTGTGCCTATGGACCCCCCGTGTCTGCAATAAAGAATTATTATTATTATCTCATAAAAAGAGCTCTATGTTACGCTGTTATTTAATTTAATGGTATGCAATGCACTAAGTACTTACTAGTAGGTATAAGTTATCTCAGTTAGCCAATGGTTTCAATGCTAGATCGTCGAACATTCATTGTAAGGAAGTTATTTCAAGTATCTACTGAAAATACTTCTATATTGTTCTATCAAACACAAAAACTGATGTCTTGGGTTGAGAAATTTAAATAAGATTATATTAACAGTGTTAAGAGGCACTACTTATTTGTAAATCAGCAATTTGATAAACCACAATTTGCTTCTCATAGAGAGATGTATTCAGTTATTCAATGGTTTAGTCACGCATGTGACTTACAACTCCGTAAACTTTGTGGAACACATCAACAAGTCAATACAAGTAACAAACTGACCCGTGAAGCATTGGATTTTTGGAATTAAGTGTCCGTCATGACGGCTGCAATAACGCGGAAAAGTTCTACGGTGTTGGTAAAAACTACTATTGGAAAAGACTCTTCTTTTTGTGTTGTACTTAATGTTTTCTAGTTTTTTATTATGCTTGTTGTTGCTATCTGTTAATTGCTTACTTTTCTATGTTATTTTTTTTTTTTACTGAGTTAGTATAGTCAAATAAACAACCTCTTATTCATAATACACCTCAATCCTTTTTTTATCTGCAAGTAAGTAGTGATGCTCACTGCTATGTTCTGCCCCCATATCGCAAGTTCGGAACTGCTTTCGCTCCCAGCTTAATGTCAAGTGACGTGGCTACAGATATACGAAAACAAGAAGTTTTTGACGGCAAAAACCGCGCTGTAACGCGCTAATGTCACTATTTAGTCACAGAATACCTATGATTTAGTATGAAAACAGTTCAGGAAACTTGCCAGGCTAAAACGTGGCAGGTTTTTATGAGACATCGATTGCCTCGCTGATTGCAAAAGCACTTCTAACATCTCAAAGTAACAGCGTTACTATGGTTTACATATTACGTCCCGTCCTCGGTGGATGTGTTCTAAGCAATCAGATGAATTATCTATTTGAGATACTAGAAATAAAATAAAAAACATGTGTGCATTCACACGTGGTAGAAGTGACCCCTTAAAAAAAAAACCGTGCGTGGAGTCTCTCCGCGCGGAAGAAGTTATTGTTCGAGTGCCACGCATTCACTCTCGCTCTGTGTTTAATGTGAAATTAGTTTAGTATTTATTTTTATGTACTTATCCAGTAACTACTTATTTAGTTAGAAAACGTTCTGCCCAAAATCTAAACTAGATGGCGCTGCTAAGTTTGGTCGGATCCTAGAAAGCGCTATTGAAGTGTTTTGCATTTTGTGGGGGTCAAACTGTCGCTTTTTCCTTTCATCGCTTTTACCTTTTATCGGCTTTTAAATCACAAGGATGCTAAAGAAGTTTTTACTTCAAAAAAACAGTGGTTCCAGTACTGCTATTAGCTACGTTAGCTACTGTAATATACCGGTCACAGTATCACGAAAGCAGTACTGAACTCCGATACGCATAACTTACAAGTTATGGCACCGTGACAGAGCCCTGATTTACGCCCCCCCGGTGTTTCTGACTGGCCTCTTAATTACTGTGATCGTATCCTACTATTAGTTGAATTGAATAACTGTCTTCTTTTTAATATTAGATTGGTACATGATGAAACACATTGAGAACGAACATTTGTGTGTTATAAATATAGATGTTTGTTCTGTTTCTGGGTGTTTCTATGTATTATAAGTATGTATTTACAAAAAAAAATGTATGTTTGTATTCTATCAGCCCTCTCGTTTCCATCGTACAAGCTTTGCTTAGTTTGGGACTAGAAGGCGTTGTGTTGAGTGTCCGTGAATATATATTTAAAAAAAAAAACTGACTCAAAGCCTTTAAAAGTATGTAGGTAGGTACATACTTTTAGAGCATTGTTTTTAGTCAGTTTCATAGTTTGAGAGATATCGTTCTTTTCATTGTTTTAGAAAAGTCATCCGCCACTAGGTTTGTGTTCAAGTATTAACTGATTACATTAATTGTCCACGAATATCGTTGTTAAAGGATGTACTCAAAAACAAATCAATATAATATTCTGAAATATTGTAGACCGTAGACTGTACAACTTATTCAGCGTTTATAAGTATACCCTTGTCTCTAGGTATGCTACGTTTGTAAAATAAAGTAGATTGGGTATTTACTAACCTACTTTCTTTAAAAAAATGGTCAGGTTAGAACTTTGAATAGGTACCCTGAACAAACATTTGTGTATTGTAAACATAGATGTTTGTTCTGTGTCTGGGTGTTTCTATGTATTATAAGTATGTATTTACAAAAAAAATGTATGTATGTATTCTATCAGCCATCTAGTTTCCATCGTACAAGCTTTGCTAAGTTTGGGACTAGAAGGCGTTGTGTTAAGTGTCCGTGAAAATTTATTTATTTATTTATTTAATAACAGATTTCTATTATTTCAGAATTTTTTCAACGTGCTGTCGTCGATTCAACACATCGCTGGAGCAAGTTTTTTTGCATCTGTATAGAAAAAAACGTGTCGGACATGCTTTATTCAAATACAGTGGTTCGTTTTTGTCAGTGTTGTGGCCACTTGTCGCAACTGTGGCTAGTTAAAAAACCGTCACGTGAACGTATGACAAAAAAGCTTACAAAGAGATTGAAAAACTGTAGAACCACGTTCAATATTCACTAAAAGTAACTACGAAACACTAAAAAATTTTGCATTGAAGTAAAATCTTAACGCGTGTGTTGCCAGAACTAAATAGAAAATTTCACTGATAGGAATATGGATAAAGTTGTATGATACTTAGTCAACTCTCTACCTCTTTGTTTGCAATTTAATGTCCAGGTTTATGTACCAAAAATTTTGTTTTTTAAATACCGCCAACCAGATGTTGATTGATAGGTAAATATAAATAGGTATTACACTGTAGCGCCAGAATACTCAAACGCTACTTAGATTAAGTTTATGCTTCAACTATTGCCATCTCTTACCAATGAGTAAGGTAAAACAGAGGCAGAGCAATTTTAAGTTTAGCATTATCTATATAAACCTTGTGGTTTCCTTAGTGCTATAGTACAAAATTAGTTATTATGTATTTTTAAAACAATAAATAAATAAAAAATAAAAATAAAAAGTGGTGTTTCAATTTGAGTGACGTTTCAGTATAGTCACTGCCGTCGGTGATCAAATTTTACAATATAGCAACCTAATATGTATACAATACATACATTGTATACATATACATATACAAGTTTCGTCACTTCAAACATCAAACAAACATAATAATATAGAAAATTATAGGTACTACATTCAATAAAAAGCTCTTATCATACAAATACACTGAAAAAGACCAATACGAATCTGCTTTCGATTCGCACTACGCTTCGCATTTTGGCTAAAACAAATGCATGCGATGCCACCTCGTGCTTTTCAGATTCAGGATTTGCATGAACAGCCTAGCACTCAAGCGTGGCAGGAGCACAGAATTGTATGCACTATTATGCAGTAGCGTTGGTTCAAAATGGTTCAAACGCGATCGTTGAGACGGTAACATTGATATGATTTTTAGGAAGATTTATGACGGAATAAACAGATGGCACCTGTGTGCGTATTGTGGTCTTTTTACGTATACAAAGTTCACATAAACTTAATTTTGTATGGAAGAGCAGCGCCTCTAGCGGGAAGTTTACATAACTAATGATTCGACATCCAAAAATTTTAATTACGTGAATTTGTTGGTGTTGACATTTCAAATAATTAGTCCACTATGTTCTAAGCAAAAATATCTTTACCACATTATTTGTAGGGAATGAATCATTCGACGTTCTCTTAAAATTAATAAAATATCTACCAAAAGTTTTATTTAAACCTGAAAGCCTAAGGAGTTAAAATACCGTATTTTCTCTCTTGAGGTGCTTTCACACAAAACCTAGAGAGTAGGAGACCTTGTTCTTTCTTGTCCTTGTGAAAAACCACACATACAAGCACAGTAAGAAAGACATTAAAATGTAAAAACTTTTACTGCATTTTTGACATACCTAGTTTCTTGTACAATTTTTTTTATAAAAAAATTTGCACGTTATGAATACTTCAAAGTGGCACATCTAGCACTATCCAAAAATCCGAAATCGAAACTGTTACATATTCATTTCTGTGATACGCTATTTGCAGAGCTGGGACTGAACAAACACGGATTAGGCGCAATTTTCATAAACAAATAGTAGGCTCCGCGAGCAAACAGGGGATCTTTTGGTTTTTTCGGACGAGTGTTGATACTGGTTAGCTTTGTTATTGTCAGCGGGTTTTTATCCTGAAAGATTCGACAGAATACTTGATTTATGGAGCAAAAAAAGGATATAATAAGTAAAATTACATGATTTGCACCCAGTTATACAAAGCACACTATATCTAAACTAAAACTGTAGTAAAACATTGCTTACAAAAATTACGCAAAACAAACCCTGGCTCAACATAGGGTTAATTATTATCGATGATGATGATGATGATGATGATGATGAAAGCTTACGATTAACATGCTGATTCTTCTTGGTTTCGTCAGTCATTCCTATAACCCTAGCAAAAAATCTAAATACAACCTTCTAATAGAAATTTCAATTGATAAAATACCACATTATACTATAATAATAAATATTAACGGACACTTAACACAACGCCTTCTAGTCCCAAACTAAGCAAAGCTTGTACGATGGAAACTAGATGACTTTATACTCTAACCTGAAATAGTTGCAAACTTCTCCCTACTTTTTCCGCATTGTGTAACTTTTTCAGAATAATTGAAGTGTACAACCAAACAATACCAATTTATTCGAAAACCATCAAAGTAGTTTACAATAACAGATATAAATCCTGGCCACAAAACTATGAAAATAAATTCAAACGTCAATGGACGTCAATACGAGTTTACATAGAGCTGCTAAATCGCATGCGCAATACTAAGGTATCATTCTGTATTCGACTGCAGGCAGCAACAGTGCCTTGATCACGAATAAATGTGACAGTCGCAAACGTATAGTAACGCTAGCGTATCCGAGATACACTGCGCGGTGACACTAACGGTTGGCAGTTGAGGCATTGACGCGCAATCTAAAACTCGAATTCGTTAACGCGACGACTCTGAAATTTGCTCGTGATAGAGGTACAGGCGACGCGACGTGTCGCCGCAACACTTTTCTACATATTTCTATGAAATACTTTCCGTAGCTAAGCGACACGTCGCATGAACTACGGGCCAAGCGACGACATGACGCGGCGACACGGGGCTATACGAGCACAGCGGCGGCGACATGTCGCGGCGACACGTTGCCTGCGGCTGTTGCCTGCTGTCGGTACAGAAACATACCTTTACTAGCAAGACTACTGAGTATTTTGCACAGTGGGGACAATCCACATTTTACTCGTGTAAGAACTGAATTGAAATATGCACAAAATAAATATTGAGTTTTCAATCCTATAAAATACGTTGTTACTTAAATAATGTAAATGGTATCATTTAAGCAATTGAAAGAATTTAAAAAACTGCAACATACGTGTGAAGAACAACCCTGTGTAAGTCCGATTCGACAGATAAAAAAAAAAAAAAATGAGTACCAAATCAAATTCCCTTTAAAAAAAATTGAAAGTACAATACCACAAAAAGCCAGTCTCTCATGTCTCATCAATGATCTCATCTGTACAAAATTTAATTTTTACTCTTTGACACCCAGTCAGCGCAGCTTGAATAAAAATAAAAATAAAATCCGTTTGAAATCTATCGCCTCGCACGTACGGTGGATATTAATTTCTATGGTTTTTTTTTGCAGCAATTAAGTCGAACTATATTAACGAAGCTGTATTTTTATTGTTTAGCTATAATTTTCTATTTATTGTATTTAGTTTTGTGATGACTTTGATCATAAAAATGCCTATAAATTATCTGAATAACAATATTTAGTTTTACTTACGCTACAAGTTTTTTTATGATATAAGTAATGGAACAAGCTGATAGCTCGCCTGATGTTAAGTAGTAACTTCTGCCTATAACAATGCATTACCTCACAGAGCAACTCCAATGAGGACGTGCCCTGTAAGGCAATGCACTGCGTCCATCACTCTGAGACGTAAAGATCTTGAAGTCTCATGTGCCTGTAATTACACCGGCGCCCTTACCCTTCAAACCGGAACACAGCAATGCGAGCATCGCTGCTTGGCGGCAGAAATAGGTACGGTGCTAGTACTGAACCCGGACGAGCTCTCACAAAGAGCTCTACTACTACTAAACTGTAGTTTTGCACGACGATCCGGACTTCGGAATTTCGGAAAACTTCATCATCATCATCATCAACCTATATCGGTCCACTGCTGGACGTAGGTCTCTCCCAAGACGCGCCACTGAGCCCGGCCTTTGGCTCTTCTCATCCAGTGTTTGCCAGCTACATGTCTCAGATCGTCACCCCACCTAGCCGGAGGGCGTCCTACACTAATACGCTTGCCTACACGCGGAAAACTTCGGAACTTCGGAAAACTTAATTAAGTTAAAACCCATTTATTCAGCTGTGGTAGTGAAAGTGTGCCAAAATATTATAAAACTATCAAAAAGACTCTATGGTAGGTAAATATTCGTAATTTTTAGTACGTAAGTAAACATTTTGATATTTTTTACCTTAGATAAAAACCAGCAGTTCAACAAACAAACAACCAAACTATTTCTACTTAAGTAATCTGTACGAATTAATACAAACCTTTGTTATTCTGTGATAGTTCCTTGTTATTTTCCTTGCCAAATAAAACAATCAATGTATCTCGCAATCTGTATTCCGTACTTCGCTATCTTGTCAACGGTTTTATGTTTGCATATATCTTTGTTTTGAAGCTAGCACTAGTTTCAGTGCTTTGATACAATGACTACGAATAGATGAGAAAGAAGGTAGTGTGTTAGTTTCACTGCGTGGCAAGTCAAAGAGGTTTGGATACGTCACAGTGTGTCGGCGCAGTGTGACTAGAAATACTTAACTTTAACGAATTTCGAAGTGTTATAGTTGGTTTTAATTTGGCTTTTTAGTCAAATTTCAACCTGATACGTTTGTAATTATTATTATTGGATCAAAGCAAAAAATTGGATCTTTATTGAAATTACGCGACGACAAACTGTAATTTAAGTAGCCTTAAACTTATAACATTCTTTACTTTAGTCGAGGGTTAGACCTTGTACATAAATCACAAGTTTTTAATCACAAACTTTAAGCGCTTAGTAAAAATAGAAACTTATAAAAATGGCTTTTAAAGTCACTTTAAATACAAAGATAGTTGAACTGGCATAGTTCCAATATCATTATAAAAGTTCCAACGCTAAGTATACTGCTCAAAATATCAGGCGGCTGTAGGTTTTCAGTTTACAGTACTCATAGCACGGGTTACTGACATGACAGTCATCATCATCATCATCAACCTATATCGGTCCACTGCTGGACGTAGGTCTCTCCCAAGACGCGCCACTGAGCCCGGTCTTCGGCTCTCCTCATCCAGTTTTTGCCAGCTACATGTCTCAGATCGTCACCCCACCTGGCCGGAGGGCGTCCTACACTACGCTTCTACTACATGACAGTCGATCCAATGAAACTCTGGAGTCAGGAGTCTGGGCCTACAGTACCTATAACAGCTTAAACGTCTGTAGGCACTGAAACAAACCAGCAGTGCAAGTACCGTTCTTATTGATCGCTTAGTTGTCGATCGCTAAAGTCGATAAACGTATCGAATCGTATCGTTCCATGGGAGTACGGATCTCTTGTCAACAAATTTTAACGATGCCTTACGATCGTCAAAATAAGGTTCACTTTCGTTTGTCAGAATCAAAACATACACATCATACACAATATTGTCAATTCGTTAAAATTTAACGAATTTGTCTACCGATCGACTAAGTTGGTAACCTACCCGCAACTGTCGATCAAACGAATTTTGACGATTCTAGATGTCAAATTATGCGATCGACAAGAACGGTACTTGCACTGCAGATAAAGTTTCACAGTGTTCTTTTTATGACAAAAAATCAGAAGAAATTCTGAGATTCAAAGAAACAAGGAAGTCAGGTTTAGTGATATAGAGAATAATTTTTTGTATTTTTGATTATTAAAATAAAATAAATTAAAAAAAAAGCCCACTGAAATGATAAAGTAGGTTCTCGTCACACTCGTCCCTTTAAAATTAAATGCAGGTAAAGGCAAATAAGAACACAGAGTTAATTAAACAGATTATTCTTGGCTTGACAGACTATCATTGGAGAAGAGTGAGGGGTGGGGGGTGTAGTGGTTAACTTTGGAAAAAACAACATAACTGACAACCTGTAATATCCATAAAAAAAGTTTTTAATGCTTTAATACTTTTTAATACAACTGGTCACTGGCTGTAAACTATAAATGTAGCGATTGACAACTTTTTTTGTACTTTGAAAGCTTCAAAAACTAATGCTAAAAGTGTTGGTAAAATATCAGACCTGCCACGGTTCAGACTAATAGTGCAAGGATTGGGTTCAATCGTGCAAAGGGTGGAACGAGGAGTAGTAAAACACAAGGCATCTGCTGTTTAGAGGAGGTATGAACATTTTGGATTCCATTTTAAAATTCCGTGAATCTAACGATTGAGGTAGCCCTTTCTGACCAATACAAAAAGTCCACCATAAAAAAAAAAATTTAGTAACCTAATGTACCTAAACACACTAACGCAATTTTATAATATTTTTGTCTGTACTTATTAGACACTACTAGATTAGAAAGGCAGGTCGCTAGCTAAGTAGAATATAGCTAAGGACATTTCGTTTACTTACCTAATTTGTTAGGTAAGTAGGATTATGAATATTATGCTGTCATAAAACTGCGTTTCTTAATTCACCAGTGACGGAGAGAAAATATCTGCTTACTGTGCGTACACCATAAAAAATACGCTCTAATTGTGTATTCTTGCTCTAAGCACTAGCTTGATTGATACGGAAGGGGGCTGGAAATGATTTCGTCAGTTTTTCGATTTACATAATCAGATTGTGTTCGAGATTATTTACCTGTTCCACGACGTATTTTATGAGAATGTTGACGTGGTACATGTCGTCATAGTATGTCATAGTAAAATAGTCTCTATTCAATAGTAACAGACATTCCACTTTGAACTTAGATACCAGCTGAACTAAGTCTGTTGTCTGTTGTCCCCTGGTCACGTGCCTATGTTCCTATTCTGGTGATCAGGGGTAGAAAATTCTGGTATTAAAAATCATCTGTGAGACTCTAACATCAGGTATAATTTAATTTTTATTAGACTAGCGTGGTTTTTTTAAAGGTACAGGATATAATAAAAAAACACTTCATAATAAAACGAAATATATTCAGTTTTATCCGTTGCCACAGACCATTAATACTTCACTGCTAGGCATACTTAGCTAGTTATACTAAACCAGCGTTTATTTTTCTACACAATTTTCGTAGCTTCTTCGGTATTGATCGAAAAGAAGCCTGAAATTTTCGGCAATAGTTTTATCACACTCGTGTATTATTTTTGATAAAAAATCTTTGAATTCGTTTTCAGACAATCTGAATTCAGTTAAACATGCAGACGACGATATCATATCTTAATCTACCC
This sequence comes from Eulithis prunata, assembly GCA_918843925.1. Classification (NCBI taxonomy): domain Eukaryota; kingdom Metazoa; phylum Arthropoda; class Insecta; order Lepidoptera; family Geometridae; genus Eulithis; species Eulithis prunata. Next base: position 664,537 of record OU974009.1, read on the forward strand.
GACTTGCACACCATGTGACAAGATCATGCACGACACCCATGTACCAAGTTAGTCTATTTGGCGCCAGTACTCCACCAGCTTTGTTAGCTTTGAGATCCTCAATCCTACTACTATAGACATAAGGGTTAGAGAGACGCCATGTACCCTAGCTTTGCTATTTTCTATCATAATGCAGTAGACATAGAGGTGCAAGCGGTCTAAATTGTTGATGTTCATTGGCTCAAATTTCTTGTGCAAACGGATTTTCGTTCGCTTGCGTATGTGATTTTGGTATTGGTATTATTTGATTTTGATATTATTTGATGAATTGGCCATGGTTTTTGAGTTCTATCCTAGTACCTACTTATTTTATTTTCACCTCTATCAGATTAAAAATAAATAAATACTCATATTATGAGAAAAAGCAATGTTAACAAAAATAAAGAAAGAAACAGAGCAAACGTTACTTACCTACTTATTTATTTTTTGTCTTCCGAGTTCTAAGGTTTATTTCCTTTGCATTGGTAGAAGGTAGAAACTCCACTGAAAGCTACGAGACCAGTCAACAAATGACCTAAAAAGGGGATGTAGAGTGTCTAAAATAACCTAGTTTAAAAGACAATCTAAAATAAACCTTGTGATTATACTCGTTATAAGATTTTTGACTTTGAGTAGAGCCTAAAGCAATTTCGTACGAAACTTATTCAGGGTGCTTAAGAGGTGACCATCACAGAAAAATAATTAGTCATTAGTACATAAACTAAATCAACATCATCATCATCATAAACCTATATCGGTCCCCTGCTGGACCTAGGTCTCTCACATGACGCGCCATTGAGCCCGGTCTTCGGCTCTCATTCAGTGTTTGCCAGCTACATTTTGCAGATCGTCACCCCACCTTATTAAAATCGTTTGTTTATTTTTCTAAAGCTGTGCTATGGGAATAGCATAGCTTTTACAGGCCAACAAGCCTAAATAACTGAAGAAGATTGATTACTCCTGTCGTTTCCAAACTCAGCATTGAAGCCGACAGTCAATTGTCTTTGAGGATGAGACTGACTGTTGAATGTGTATTTACTTAGATTTTTGAAATAAAAGATGAAACAAGAAAAAATTCTCATGACTTCAGCTTTGAATTTAGCCTAGTTTTCTGGCCTAAATATAAAAGTTAATTCATTAATACTTTGCGCCGCATTTAGGCTAAAAAGTCGCAGCGTTTCGCGTCAGCGTGATAAACGAACGAATAAGACAAAAACTAGAAACTATTATTTCAACGAGCATTTAAGTTCGCAAATTCTATTAAAACTCACAGAAAGTTTAATTAATAAATGAAGAGTTCAGGAACTATGCCCACATTCAGATCTGGAACGTAATGAAGCTGGTTTCTGTACCTACCAAGTCGTTTTTACTATTTTTTTCTCTTTTTATGAATATTAGTACTATTTTGGATCAAAATTTCAGTTGTAGATTACAGTAACAAATAGACTTTAAATTTTTAAGTCTAAAATCTCCGTAACCAGACCCTAACTGCAAACTAAATGTTATCTTCATTTACCCTATTCAATTAACAAAACATTTCTAGAGGATAGCAGAGACCATTACTTAGGAGTCTCCGTACATATTAGAAATCTAATGGCGACCGCAGCTAGCACTGAAGAACAGGCATCATTAATTTACCAGCGTAAATGTATTCTCTTGAAAACGTACTCTCTGCTCTTTGCTACTTAGGTCAGTCTACAACATTAGGTAAAACTCAATTAGTTATACACGTACTAGATATATATGTATACGTAGAGATAGAACGTAAATGTACCTTTAGGTCAATTTACATGGAGAGAGTTATTCGTTTTAAAGATTGTAAGAAACGTCTGAAATTGATTACCTCTAAAATAGTTTTTCAGCATATTTTCTGGACAAAGCGTTAAAAAAATCTACTTCACTTTAAAATATAATAATAATGTTTATTGTTCATTTTACATTATTTGTCAATTTATTTGAAGGTTTTTTTGTTACAACTTGACGTGTTTTGTGGCGTCGAAGCAAAATTGGGACTTTTGTGGAAGTTTGGAAAATACCTACCTTTTAAATATTATGTAGTTATTTTTACAAGATAGATTGTCGTTTTTTTTATGATAAAGAATTGGAACAACCTCATAGCTCACCTGATGTTAAGTAGTAACTTCTGCCTATAACAATGCATTACCTCACAGAGCAAGTCCAATGTGGACGTGCCCTGTAAAGCAATGCACTGCGTCCATCACTCTGAGAGGTAAAGATCTTGAAGTCTCATGTGCCTGTAATTACACCGGCGCCCTTACCCTTCAAACCGGAACACAGCAATGCGAGCATCGTTCGGACCATTATAAAAGTATTTAATTTGGCTCAACTCAACTAGCGTGATTTTGTTTACCTAATTAAAATAAATAACATTATCGCAATCCTGGTAAAAAGCTACTACGGTTAACTGAAAATTGTATAAAATTTTGGAAACCAGCCAATTTTAGCTGCAGACGGTAAAAGGCACAGTAAAAAGAGAAGTATCTTTTGTATGTCTGTTTAGAATTTATTATTTTGTCTTTATATGAAAGAACTAGCCGTCTCCCGCGGCGTTGCTCGCGTTAGAGTGTGACTTTTCAAAATTCTTTTCTTAGTACACCCCTACACTATATGAAAGTACTACCCTCCAAATTTCATACCTCTAGGACTTATAGTTTAGGCTGTGCATTGATTCCCTGTCAGCTTCAAAAAAGTGCTGGGCCCATAACCTATAATAAAACGCCGGTATGGTTTTCAACAGACTAAAATATACTTTATTGAACGAATGTAACTAGAACAAATTATGACAACAGATGGCACTAGTAGTACTTGAATAAACATTTAGAATACTTATTTTGTTATTATTTCGACAATATCTTACATACTTAAAAAAATATGTAGGTAAGTAATGAGAAACAAGAAACACTGTACGCTTTAACGAAAGTTGATATTCCACATTCGTAAAAAAAATCAAATAAGTATGGCACTGACAATACTTTATTTCATACGAATTTGAACTCTAAAACAATGTTACTAACGGATCATAATTCTTAAAAAAAAAAGTTCCAAGCATGCTTAGATTACAGAGAGCTGAAACATAAAAGAAACCCGAATCTGTAACTGACATTTTGTATCCTTTCATAATGTGGTCAAGCTAAGCTCGACAATATTAATGTTATATTTTTATTCCATGAGTAATATAATTTTCTTCAAACTACCTATCATTCTACAAAAATTTATTAAAAATTTTGGGGTGTCATAAAGTTTATCAATTTTTCGCCATTTTGCCAATTTAAGGACATAGACGTAAGAATATTAATTTCATTAAAATTTGTTTTATTAAGAAGTTTTCCTTCTGTTTAAAAAAAACTAAATTAAAAATAAATTATGGAGTGCTATATTTTTGTTATTTCGTTACATTTTACTGATGCATATCTGTCGGAATAAAATTTAAGCCAAACTTTATGCAACTTATTATTAGTCGGCAAGTAGCTATAAACAGTAATTTTGCTTCTAAATCAGAGTGAAAAAAGCAGCAAAGAATAATAAAAAATCAAAATTGGTTGACTATCTCTGAAACTAAAACGGTAAATTTATGTAAATGAAATCAACTGGCGAAGGCTAGCTGGAACAATAAATATAGACAAGTGTGAGTTCAACTCTAACTAAGAGGTTTGTATCATTATGTAATTGTCATTTTTTATTTTGTGAAAAATCTTCAAATTTTTAGTACTTAGTTATTTTATAAGTAACTAAATAACTTACTTACCTACTTATAATTTTTACGTAATTTTTTAAATAATTGTAATAGAAATTCAAACACCGCCTTTAGTTAGTCCCTCTAACATTATTCCTAAACCTTAAAAAAAATGTTTATTTTTTTCATACCAAATAATTAAATTCAATTTATTATAGTTCTTTTTATATATAAGTGTGGCTGGGTCTGGGTATGCAAGTAGAGGAAGACCAAAGAAGAAGTGGTTGGATTATGTCAAAGAGGATATGAATGTGAAAGGACGAATGATAATTCAGAGCTGACGAATGATAGGAGCGAGTGGAACAAGAAAACATGTGCCGACCCCACCTAGCGTGAGATAAGGGCAGGAAAATGATGATGAATTATAGTTCTTTTTCTTCATTATGTCTTAGTAATTAGTACAGATACTTCTTATGAGTATATAAACGCTCGGAAATCACATACGACTGAAATAAATTGATAGATGGAAAGACGTTGATGACGTTTTTCAAGAACTTGTAATGATCCTGGTCGTGGTGATAATGGATTTTCAAAAAGCACACAGGATCCCCAAATCCCTTAAAATTGGCTGTCGTGTTTCATAGAATCCGACAAACGGGTTGGAGTCACGCGAGGATGGCTAGACTCGACAGCAATAGGGGTTTTGACGACTTGTTCCCACCCAATGGTGTTGTAAATTGTTTGACGACACGTGCTACAGTCGTTGACACGGTTATGTAGACTAAGTGGTCTCGTGGCCTGAAGGGAGCTGATAGTGATAGCGATTTAAAAGAAAACAAATAAAAAAAAAGTGTGCATCGTAGAAATAACATATTCTTTTAGCATAGTGATGTGTGATGTGTCTCAATTGTCAATTGGCAAGTTCAAAAACGTAATAAAACAAAGACTTATTTCAAAAGCATACTATAAAATATCAGATTATTTAGAAGACAAACAAGCTTGGGACGAACTAGCTCCAACTGATACAATAAAAAAAAAAAATGGTAATCATACCTAATCATACAAAACGTAATGACGATTCAAAGTGATCAGTGAGATTTTATTGAATAAAAGCTTTTTGACTTTGACTTTGACTTTGATATTCTATAACCATATCTACGCGTATTGCGTATATAATTTTATTATTTAAAAGTCATACATTTGTCTGAAAAATGGTTGTTTTTAATTTGATTAATAATATTATAGTAAACTACAATAATAATGTGGGTACAGATTTTTAGGTGAATTTGTAACGTTTTTGATTGAGTTTAATTTTGCCAAATGTTCCAACCTTTTAACAATTAAAGGTTACATAAAATAGGGCTTTCCCCAAATATGGTGAAAAAATCTATTAAATATTGAATACATAGGTAAATGCAAAATAGGTAAATAGATGCATATCACGATCTAAACTTAGGCATGCAGAATCTTCTTCTTCTCTTCAGTAATGGCCTGTGTCCGTCATTTCGACAGACAATTTTGCCAATGTCAAGTGATATAATTGTAATAAATAAGTCAAGTCAAGTCATTCGTCAAGTCGGCTGTCGTTTGTTTTGAAAAGAAAATGGTGTCTTCAAAACCTAACACGAATTTTCACATTCAGAAAAACCACTTTACACACATTTATTCCAATGGCTCACACTTTATGTTACGACCTAAGAATTATTGGTTAAAATTCCACCAAAATTAAACAACAATACTCACAATAACACAAGAAAAACTATTAAAATAAAAGTGCTATGTGTCGTTTCAAAAAATGTCAAAACTCGTGTCCCATGCAGAATCTATAATGTAAACACTGCTAGTTCTTAGCTGTCAATGTCAAACTGACATCTCTGACGTAAAGAAAAAATGTCTCCCTTCTTCTTTCTGCATGGCTGCCGCCGATACCTGTGTGCTCCGTCCCAACCCCGATAATAAAATATCTACTTCAACAACTGCTGGATTTTACTGAAAACCCTTTCAAGGCAACGATGTTTTAGTAATATTCAGTATTACTAAAGTCTATTCATACTATGAACTCAATAGCATAATTATAAATTTACTATCAAAATTGGAATTTTACAGATCTATTTGCAATTTTTTATGATTAGTATTCCAAGTACGAGGTTAGTTTATTTGTCGCTTGTCAAATAGATTTTTCCGGTGTAGCCAGAAAACAATACGTTTCTCTGTAACTTTGAGTTTCCGGTAAAACTTTCCTTTGAATTCTGATAGAAGACATTGTAAAATAATGGTAGCGCAATCTCTGACATGCTATAGATCTTGCTAGACAAATAAATTATAATATTAGGAAACTTCTAAAAATATTATAATTTTTTGTATGTAAATAAAATGAAATTAAATTGACACCGTAACCCTCATCGACATCATGCTATATTTTCTTATATTACTGAACGTACGTCAACTTAGACGAATTGTCCAAGGTATTAAAAGATAAATACATATTACATAACGTGATAAAAGTATACTAAATTTCCTAAAGTGAAGAGGTACCTATAAGGACCACGAGAAAACACCATAACAAGAGCCATCAGTTATTCTTTCTATAATGTAACAATGTGCATAGGTATTTATTTCACTCTATTTCACTGAATCGTTTCGTATTTGATAAGACTGTGTGTGTGTATGTGACATGCTGTGTAATTGAGATACTGTTTATAATTGTACAATGTTAAAAGCTTCATAAATTGGAAAGTCTTTTAATTGAATGTTTGGGAAGTAATCTTATCCTTGATGAGAAAGGAAACAGCGATTTGAAGACCTGTCACGTTTGTGACTTTGGTTCGAAATTAGCTGAAAACATTTTGGAAGTTGAAACTATCTTGCAGGTATTCGAGAGGCACAATCACAAGTAATGATGATTGAATCAGCGTTCATATGAAGAAATTTAAAACGAAACCCGTAACAAATATAACTCTGGTGACGGAGATTTTAGGCCGCCTTAAGGCCTCCGTCGTGGCTAGAGCCGAGACCGACAGATTAACGTACCCTTAAGCACGAAAGCGTTCAGATATAAATGCCACTAATGGTCACACATCCAAATTGTGACCGCGCAGAACGTCACTTAGCATGGCCATTATTGGCCATCATGGCCAGCACTTCTTCGGGCCAATTAGGTTTATTGTGCGTGTATCCTGTAACAGAACCTTCAAAACTAAGTTTGGCTTTGCAAGTCATATTCGCTCGCATGTTCGGGTGTAGCAAGGTTACCCGTTGGTGAATACGGCAAGGAGAACATCGTTATCATCATCACGACCAGCTCTTACCAGCCACTGACTTTTCCAATGCATTCCTACATCTAACTATCCACTTTCCAGAGAATTCATTGAGCTTGTTCTCTCTGCTAGTGTGTTGGCCAAATGCTCAATTTGGCAAAGTGTCCCCACTTCGTATTGATCGGAAAACAGATGGTCGACTCTAGCCGCCGGTTAAAGTAGCTTCAATGGTTAAGTTACTGAATTTATTTTTAATAAAACTGAAGATTATCTTTAATAAAACCTATTTTTGTTAAAAATGTGTGAAAAAACCAATTAGGTAGGTAGTATAAAAAAACTAAATACATATAAAAACTGCCTTAAACTTGTAAAGTCAGGTTAGATACAAATATTTATACTTACGAGTACACAATATTGAAAACCTCATCGCCTTCCATTTGACTTAATCGGTTTAAACGCAATAAAATTCAGGTTAAATTTGGGAACCTCTTTTCCGGAAGTTGGTTATATGTTTTGTTATTTCAGCCTTGGGAGAAACATGTTTAACATTCCTCAAAACACCTCCCCATAAGAAAACAGTAAAACCAAAGGTGGGTATAACAGCCAATATCGTATTCGCGTATTGGGAAATAAAAAGAATTTGGATGCTTTGCGAATAGCGATAGTTGAGGCATTTATTATGCACGTGCCTTGTGGGGAATCTAGGGTTAGGTAGAGAGGTTATTCATAAACGGAGCGATAGCAATCTCTCTTCATCTTTTATCGAATCACTTATAAACTCAATAAAATTTAGTAGACACTAGTCAATTCCACACAAAAGCAATTTGACAATTTCACGATTTGTCAAAATAAATGGTTTGAGAGAAGAAGTAGCCACTTGTACAAACTCTTATTGCTGGTTTGAAATTTTCTTATGAGTATGGGCATTTTAAACGAGTGCATTACTTCAAATGCTTAGACAGGTACATTTACGTTCATGAGTGATTATATTGCTTTCTTGTGCTAATCATTATCATTAATTATAACGTCCCTGAGTTCGTAAACTGCTGGTAGTAAGTTTATCTTCGTTTGTGCCGCATACCATCCGCGGCGTTTGTGCCTCACTGATGGACGTCTTTTTTCTTGGACTATTGCTATTGGTATCATAAAAATTGCCGCAAAAAGACAAAAGAGTAAATTGTTAGACACCTTGGCAGTTTGTTACGGTTTTCTGTGATATTCGTTTTATTACAAACGTTATCCGCGCTTGTCTTATGACTACGTCTCAGCCTAAACCGAAGATAGACAGACACCATGTAAAAGCAATTTCTATATCAGCGTTCTAAGCATTAATATCAGATTATTAGGCAATTCTTCTCCAATAATATATTTTCGTTATGAATGATATCGTTATAACTTGACATTTTGTTTCACGGTAGGTATAATCGGCTTATTTTTTTACTAAGACGCTGGGACTAGCCAATTTCCTGCGTTCGGAAGCTTATATCTCAACGTGGAATTAATATACGATTTTGAAATCATTTTTTTTTCAGAGAAGCAGTAATGAGAGGTACAAAGACGTAGCTTTGCATCGTTAGCATCTTGGCCACAGTATCTGCGACCGGTTATTTGAAGTCGGTTTTCTACTGAAAGTTTGATATAAAAACCAAAGTTATTTTTTAAATGTTATTTATCATTTACTTACAAACAAAAAATATTCAACGAATTTACAAATCTATCACAATGTAGGTCAAAATTGTCTCCACAGTACATTTACTGCACAGTACTCCTATCAGGGATACTTTTGTTATTTCTCAACTTGTCAAAATTTTGTGAAGCATCATTTATTTCTGTCTCGGCCTCAAGATGCGATAAAAGGGCCGCGAATTTTAACACAGCTGTGTAAGGGTTGTCACAATCTAGTATAAATTAATATAAATTAAAATATTCAGATTATCTACCTAAAACACATTTATGTCTTAATATACATAATGCATTAAAAAACTAACGTTTATTCACAAAGAAAATTAGGATTAACACAGTATTTACAAATATTCAAAATTTTCACAAACTACACAGGAAAGAGTTGAGCTATCTACAATACGATGCAAAAGATTTATACATATAGCTCAACTGGTCAAAATCAGTACCCATCGGAAGCGTGCCCAAGACACATTTGAATAAACCATGTCGAAAATTGTACAAATTATCTTTTTATAAAACAGTTAGTTACTTATCTGAATAAAACATTGCAATAATATTTGGCAACGAAATCAAATTAGATTTCGTTTAGACGCCAAATGGTTTTGTAATCAGTGTTTGGCACTGGATGTCACGCTTTTAGGTTTTGCAAATGAAATAAATTGAAATGTTTATATTTTCCTGTCTTGTAGAGCAGTCCTTGTCACTTTGGACTCTTCTGACTTTGATCACAAGGCTACTCAAAGGTCACTTTGGTATAACTTTGGTCCAAATGACTATAATTCGGAAGTTTTCAAGAGTAGAGTGAATAGGTATCTTCTAGGTAACCGTGCTACATCGTCGACCACATCATTGCTTAACATCAGGTGAGATTGTGGTCAAACGGTTGCTTATATTGTAAAAAAAAAAAAATGTGTCGTCATAACAACAAAAAGAAATAGCAGCAAATTTTAGTTATCAGTTTTCAAAAACAAATGATATAATTAGAGAATGTAATTATTGTATGCACACTAAGACTTGTCAGTTAAGTCTCTTAATAAAATGAAGTAAAATTATTATTAGGATAATGAGAGAATTGTACGTACAATCTTTTAATATTGTACTAGATACTGCCTGTAGTTTGTAATACACGACACAATACTCGTGCGGTCAGAACTATGTAACTATGGTCTTTACCACATTTATTTATTAAAACAACAAAGGGGTATGCCATGCCTAAACTTCTACGCAACTGGAGACAGAAGAGTACCCTTGAGAATCGTTAAATCATGTGGTTGAATGCTGGCATAACTATGTAAGGAAGACGAAACACGAATAATACTTTAAGGACACAGAAAAATAAACAAACAAGTTAAACTTTATGGTTTCCTTAGGGCTATAGTATAAAAAAATTTGAAATGGTACATTTAAAAAAAAAACATGATTGTGTGCAATTCACACGTGATAAAAGTGAAACCTTCAAAAATTTTGCTTCAAGTACAAGGTCGTTCTAATAGTTCAAAAAATAATGTACTACATCGATTACGGTTCAAAACTAACAGGCATAAATATTTTTTTTAAAAAGTTTAGGCAAAAATTGAACGAGGTAGCTCGAGACTTGAACCCACGCACTACGAGCTAGTCTCGATTCGATCTAATCCGTTAGACCGCTTGGCCAGCAGTCTCCTTGCAGTTGCGTACGAAAATTAGGATCTCTCTTCTCGTTTCCTCGCTTTTTCGTTTCATTGACTTTCAAATCACAACGGTGCTAAAGAAGTTTTCACTTCAAAAAAGCTTCGTTTTTTTCAGTCGCTGTGGCCGCGTCGGTTGGGCCGAAGCTTTATAAGAAACAGGAGCTTAAGGTGGTCTGACATTAATTCAATCCGGGCTGAAGGATTTGCATTCACTATACTTTCTTTGGCTTTGGACTAAGCCTAATGAAAGCTCCAGTTACGCTTGATGCAGCTGTTTGACAGAACTAAATAAAATAAATAAATAAATATTCACGGACACTTAACACAACGCCTTCTCGTCCCAAACTAAGCAAAGCTTGTACGATGAAAACTAGATGGCTGATAGAATACATACATACATTTTTTTTTGTAAATACATACTTATAATACATAGAAACACCCAGACACAGAACAACATCTATGTTTATAACACACAAATGTTCGTTCGCGGTGGGGATCGAACCCACAACTCACAGCACGGAAGGCAGAGCTACTACCGACTGAGCCATGACGCCTAAAGTAAAACTGTAAGTAGAAAATTATCACGACCTCAAAGACCTCACAAACTTGCCCAGGTATGAGGCCTGGGCAAGATAGATAGATAGATAGATAAATAGACGTACAGAACTCATACTGTTTTCTTTGATCTAGAACCTACCGCGTCTTTTTCAAATAGCCAAAGCTTAAAACCATTCTAAGTGTTGCTCTTACCGTACCTTTTCATTCAATGTTACTATCGTCATTCAATGTTACTATCGTCATTCACAAGCCTTTTATTACAGCTCACGTGGAAATGATATAAAGCAACCGTAGTTCCATTTCATCCAACTTTCGGAATGGCCCAAATCTGACCCATGGGCCGATGTGGCGATTTATCTGAGAAATTGCGGTGTACCTCTCACTCTTTGTACTTCTGTCCTGGACATTGGAGTTTCTGAACTGGACACGAGGAATCCCTTAAAATTGTTCAGTGTTGTATTCACGCTTATATTTTTTTAACACTCGACAATCTGGACCTGCCCCCGTATCGCAAGCTATGAACTGCGTTTGCTGCCCAGCATAATGTCAAGTAACAGCAAAAAACGCGCTAATGTCATTATTTAGTCACAGAATACCAATGATTTAGTATGAAAACAGTTCAGAGAACCTGCCAGGCTTAAACCTGGTAGGTTTTCATAAGACAACCATACCCCCAATGTTTAGTTTTGTACAATCGCAAAAAATTATAAAACTAATCAAAATTATTTAATTGAAATTACATATCTGAATGAAAAATCACTTGGCCTACATTTTGAGGAGCTAACTTACATTCCCGTTTTAACTTCTATCAAAAGTTAAACACAATTTGAAATAGTGCCATCTCGTTTTGTTTTGATAGTGACAAAGAGTGACAGCGAGAAATGAGGCTATTATGAGTAAGAGCATTAAAAATATTCTCTACCGATTGTAAATGTTATCTTGACAAAGACACAAATAATATTAATAGACAAGGAGTTACGTTGTTGAGTATAATATGTTGGACGTGGACCGCTTCCAAAGTAGTGTCCAGATTTAAATGGTTTAACAACGTGTCCCTTTCAGCTGGCCAACAGTTCCACGAATCTGGGGACTTTTTGATGGTTTTCAATTTCCTGAGTGTAATAGCTACTGCAATGAATATCACTTTCAATGTCGTTAGTGAAAGGGTTAAGTGGGTATCATGATAAGTTTCAAATGACTTCGACTAAAACTCCTAATCGTGTGTTGAATGAGTTTTAAGCGAGATCTCTGGCTGTACCAATCAAAGTCAAAGTCAAAATGCTTTTATTCAATAATATCTCACTGATCACTTTGAATTGTTATAAGGTTTTGCATGATCCGGTATTATTACATTTTACTATTGAATGAGTTGGAGCTAGTTCGTCCCAAGCTTGTTAGTCTTCTAAATAATTAGATATTTTTAGTAGGTATGCTTTGAAAAGAAGTCTTTGTTTTATTACGTTTTGGAACTTGCCAATCGACAACTGAGATACATCACTTGGGATTTTGTGAAAGAAGCGTACACTACACATTGCCTTTAAAAAAAATCCTAAATTTGGTAAGTGATGGGAACAACGAACTTGTCTTTGTTAGTGTTAACATTAAATCTCTTTTTTTGTTGAATAATTTAATATTTTTTTGAACATACAATAACTCTTCATAGAACTTTACCTCACGGTACACACTACGTCGACTAAGAACTGCTTTGTCCTCACAGAGCACGTTCTTTCCTTCAATCGCAATGTGTCCATCATGGGACGCTAATAGTAATTATGGTATGTGATAATGACTGAAATCTCTAGTGACCTTTGACAATGCAAGTTCTGCTAACGAAGCAAGTTAGCTAACTGCTAAGTCTGTTCGCTCGTTACTCGAATGGGCCCCAGTCTTAGCTAAGTTGAGCTTAATCTGTGTTAAAAATGATCTGCGAGCTTGTAAGCTTAGCTTAAGTAGTTCACAGCTTGGAAAGCTTACGGAAGATTTGAAAGTTAAATTAAAACTGAACGGAATGATAATTTTTGTTGTAATTTTTGTATGAAGAACGTCTCCATACAAGTGCACGCCTTCATTCGTTGCTTCAATCGCCGCTCTCGCCTTTGCCACTTAGTAGTAACATCACAGTTTACATTTTCTGAGAATACTTAAGAGCTAATTAATAATCATGGTGAAGGAGAACAGATCTGTGCCAACACCTACATTACCTACAGACACGTACAGTGGTTCAAAAAACAGATTTTTAGAAGCACTGGAACTAAAAGCCGCCGTAATATTAATTTTAATGTATGTATCGCGAGTGCGGGCCAGTTCTGCTATAAGTCAGGCAGAATTAGGCAAATACCATTAAGCTGTGACGTGTCTACATAAATTTTAGTTTTACCGTCGCAGGCATGAATATGGTAATCACAGACCAATGGCACCCGTTTGGAGTTAAAGCTTCAACTCAAATATTCAATTACCACTGTGGACGTGCCGTGAGACATTGCACTGCGTCCTACAAAAAGTTAAAAAGATTTTTTTATTATGTTTATTTTGTAAAAAAAATATACAGGGTGTGCTCTCTCAACTACCCTCTGAGGGGAAAATCTAAACGGCTATTGGTATGGAAAAGAGGGCTCGATTTTGATACAAATTGGAAAAAGAAAATGTTTATTTTTTTGCATATTATTTCGATTCTCTAGGTACCTGAAGCAGAGAAAAGTTAAAAGTATGTGCCGTCTAAAATTTTTCAAAATTCCAAAAGATTTGGTTGTGTTTTCTAAGGTGATCTAAATAAGCCTCAACAAAGAATAATTACTTACAACTTTTGATGCTAAGTGTATAATAACTATGAAAATCATTTAAATTATCTTAGGTCGCTGACGGACGGCGTCTTTTTTGGTAGAATGGAAACGATGAGTAAATTTACAAAAATTTCTGGGTTTTAAACCAATTAAACAACTTAGCAGCAAAAACTTAAAACTTGGCCGCTTAGGCCCGACTCCAACATATTGTAATCTGATGAAAATTAGTATTCCACTAGTGAACGGGAACTAACTGAACCGTTAGTGTATCTTTCAATTTGCCCCGGGGCAGTTTACGTCCATTAAAGGGGTAATTTGGGTAATAAATAGACCCGCGAGTGTAAATCCTTGATTTCTTGAAATTAAGTTAACGTTAACTATTAACCTAAGCATTATATCCAAGTTGTAAGACTTTTTTTTCTATCGCTGTCATGCGTTTGACCGTGCCTTAACATGAGGACAGTTTTGTAATTTAAGGCGCGATCTGATAAAGAGGGTTCCGTATAAATCATGAATGACATTAAAATATGGTTCACTTGATAGTGGAGCAACGCCATTTTGTGAAGGAATTATTGTAAATCGAATATCAAAAATATGGATGTATGTGTAGGATTTTCTTTTCCTAGTGGTAAAATTCTTTTGCAAAAAAACTATTTTGGTGCCTATTACTATTGCCTAGGTGATTTTGACGAAGCTTCGTAGAGATATTTTTTTTATTTCGATCATTTTGGACCCAAAGGACACTGCCAGTAAAGTACTGGGTAAAGGACAATGAGCAAAAATATATAGAGTCCAGGCCAGAATCTAGTTCAGAATCACATCGTTACTAGTTACAGAAGAATCAGCCAACTAACAACAGATTTAGTAACAGTAGTTTAGATTTTCAACTAATAATATCACTCAGTTCGAAATGCAGATCATGTAAAAGTATAATACTGATTCTATAAACCTTGACCACTATCTCTAGATCCCTAAGAACTAGTCTTTAGAACTACACGAGAGACTCACTTACACTAGGCAGGAGGTACGGCCAATTTACTAAAGTCTGAGAAATGATGCATTATGTTGTGAAGAAGGGTTTAAGTAAAAATGGTCGGTGGTAAATGAAGTCTCCGAAAACGAACAAAGCATCTAGTGCTGACGCGTGATTTATGCGGGCTCTTTTGTGATGTCAGTTTGAATGAACACTTGGTTTCGTTCATACGTACTCCTAGTATTTTATGTAGCTTTGCGAATGCGTTTGCGTGTGCTATACTCGAGTATCAAAGCTCAAGCATTGATACAACTAATAGTAGTTCGTCCCGAACTGAGATCTCGTGATGGTCGAAGGTTAATAAAACCCAAAGGATAATTACTATTATACAGTTTTATTGCACTAATGTGGTTTTCAAAGGCTTTTACTGCACAAAGTAAATTTTAATCCATTACTCGAGGCTTCTTATCTAATACTCTAACATTGCATTTACAATATTTACTCCAAAATCTTCCGTCGGCGATTTTCCAGTTGCTATTTTTAACGTTGAAACCAGACAAAAATCATTTTAAAAATTCAATTTTTTTGAATTTCTTTGACCAGTGGTTAAGAAGATTCTAGAATCTAGTCAGCTGTATCCAGTTCGAAGCAAAAAACTCTCAACACCCCCAAAACTCAATAACTATAGTAGATCAAGTAGTACCCAAGTTATTTGCATGCCTAAGACAATAAGCTACATTTTGAAGTGCCTGTAAAAACATTCGCGTCGGTGTAGCCGCAGCTTAAAACCAGCGTCCAATTCCCAACCGGAATTCCCCCAGTAACGTGCATTTGATCCCAACAGGAGACAGTTGCAACATAAATCAAGTTACCACAAAGAGCTCCTTTGAAAAAGTGTAAGAGCTTCCGTTGTAACGTTAGCACTAGTATAATTCTTGACTTAGGGTTTTTTTAACCAAGTTCATAACCTCATAACTCCTTCATTTATGGTTCAGGAACTGGAAAAACACGTCATCCACGTACACGACATTGCGTATTTTGCTTTCCTGTGCCTTTTCAATGGTGTTTATGATCAATAGAACCAACCCAAGAAATTTTTTATCATCATCATCATCTTATGATGAAGCTGTATCAAATTGAAGTCGGTTTTTTTTCAAGTTTTTAAACTTATGAATTATTATACAACTATGATGGAAACGCCGAATTACTGACGATTCTGCTTTTTGAGGATAGTCGAATGAAATGGACGGGTCTAACGGTGTTAATGAACCCTCATGGGGATTTCTGGAGTTTTTATTTAAAAATCCCCTGTTGGCAATCGAAAGGATGCTAAGGGTATTTTTGGAAAAAAACTCCCGAAATCCCGTACGCAATGGGAACTCGCAGAGGGTTTCCGAAACGAGCCTGCACTGCCGCACTGAGCACTTCCGACGTGCCTTAAGAAGCATTGCACTGCACCCATTACTTTCTCGTGTATTTGTTATTGCACCGGCGGCACCGGAACATAAATGCGGCATCAAGGCTGCAAAAGTTATTGGTTTAACTGTAAAGAGCTCCACTGCTACAGAAAATGCGTTAGGCTTATGAAATTAAATTGCGTGTTAAAGTTTTATGATTCGAGAGCGCAAATAACCAATGCTCAGCAACGGTCGCATGTAGAACGAGCTTCTTTGTACCTGGCGACACCTTCCTTGTCTCGGTAATGGACATCGATCTCTGAATGCTAATGGTACGAGTAATAATATTACTCGTACACGAAATTAAGCCTAAAAGTGGTCATATTAAACATTGTGGCTATTCAAATCTAAAGAATAAAAGCATTTGACTTTAACTTATATGTATGTACTTGTTTTGAAGGACCTGTACCATCGTTTTGTTTTAATTTTAGCTCTGTAATTGTTTCGTTTGTAGCTCTAGTATTAGTCTCTATCAATCTGTCCGTATCCGTCATCATTGTTATCTGTATGTTCATCTGTTATCTGTGCTATTTCTACTACTCTTTACCTCTTTTCTGTTGTGTGTTCTCTTTGTATTCTACGTTGTTTGTCACAAATAAATGTCTTTTATTCTTTTATTCTTATTCTTATCGAATAGAACTAAGCAAATGAAGGACAACCTCTCACTCGAAGGACCAATGAAATTGTAGTAATTGTAGTAAGTGCGAGACGACGCATTATGCTGATAGCCAGAGCTTCTAAATCATTTTTAGTATTTCGATCCCGTAGGGGTTTGGACTTAATTATGATGAAAATAGTCCCAAAAATTACCCTCTTTATCTCCGGTGTTTAGGGACCAAAAAAGAAATAATTAAATATTAAAGAAAAAACCTGAGTTTTAAAAGAGAAATAGAACGCAGTCGCTAACTTGAATTATTTCTGATAAAAGTAAAAAAATAATAGATATTCAGTTTTGGTTCGGTTTTAGTAAGCCTGTGTCCAGCAATGATAACTATTACGACTAAATTTTAAAAAACTAAACACACAATTAGCCTGATTGATCTTATGTCTCTCAATCAAAGAAAGGGGTTACTCTTACGAATGCAAGGGAAAATCTACCCCCTGTCTAACCATATGAGAAACAAAGGAAGGTATCTAACCCTGTGGAAACCCGGGCAACATTTTATGTAGCTACGTATGTGCCTCACAAAAAAGACCACTCCATTCCCCGCAAATTGATAACCATTTCAACTCCAAAACTCGCGCGTCCGATCTATCAAATTCAGAAAACGTTCCTCGTACAAAAGGTTCGTGCAAACTGTCCACACATCAAAAGAACTAACACTGGTAGCCGCAGCTCGACTAAGACAGTTGGTAAACTTCCTCCCCCTTACTTGCGACTTGCTGCATAACTTTATTCAGCTGTTTAAATTATTGCTGTCACCTACTAACAGGTAATGTTAAACAGTGACAGAGCTAGACTTTGATTCAACTGTTTAACTATTCGTCTGTCATAAGTAAAGCCCTCTGTTTTTTGCTGATGTAATGTAATGTAAAGCTTTGGTCTCGCTCTTCGCCACTGACGTATATTGCGACGGAACAAGAGACCATTTCAGACGTTGTCCATACGGTTATGTGTCCGGCACCGCATGTCGCATACCGCAGCGTTGTGCGATTGCGAGACCAAAGCTCAATGCTGTAAAGTAATTATAGGAACTTAGAATTAATTCAAGGTCTAAAATCGCATTTTCCGAAATACGATGCGGAAGATAGTGTATTTCTTACAGATGATGATGTCGAGGACAACAAACAACAATCGTCACAGGTCTAAACAAATTATATAAGCACCGCTTCTTCCCGACTGCTCAACTAGACTGTTGAGCAGTTGGGCAATAGGTCTTAAACACAAAGCAGTGAACGAGCTGTTCTAATGCAAGCTGTGTTCCATAGGTATGTAAATACACTTATGAATAAAAGTGTCCATTTGAGAGGTCCCTCCCTATCGGCTGTAATTCTATACGATGACGGACAAAGGGTACAGAAAACATCAACCTTTTGTCTTTCAGAGTTTAAGGGCTTGGCGATGTGTTTTGACGCATGATGGATCATTTTTAGATCGTGAAAAAGGATTCTATATTTCATGAAAGATTGAATATTATCATAAGAAAATTATTTTTATAATGATTAATTATCATGGTTTTCGATGATACATTATTAAATAAAGTTTAGATCGCTTACAACTGGTACATGCTCTTTTATTAGCAATGCATCGTGTGTTTTAAAAGTTAAAATTTTTTTTTTTTTGGCTTGTAAGTGGTTAGTTCAGAAACGAAATAAATTTTATATTGAAACTGTTCCACTTTTGAGCACTAAGCTTAAAACCAGATGCTCAATTAGCGTAGGTGCGGAAAATCTTGGTGCGCAAAGTGAAATTATCATAAAAAACTAGTGCCACGTCTAGTCGAATAAAATATGAGTTTCATTCATCATTTCAAACGCCATTCATAGTTCTAATTCAAAGCCTAGACCCTTATATAATTCCACTCTTCAGTTTTATCGTTACTTTCACCCTCTCATTCGTTTTCATAAGGGTTGGACATCAAATGCTTGCGAGCTATGAATCTAAAATAGGTAACCTTTAATAACTTCGATCAAATACAAATCATCTCGTTTTGGTTACACTGCGTTGCATACGGTAGCGATTCGCAATCGAGCTATTATTATTGCGCAATGTACGTAATTCAAAATGTTAGATGAAATCGTTTATGATTTTTACAATGTGATACAATTTTAAATACGTACATACCTACCCAGATATACCTAGATATTAAAAAAACTCTTTATTGTTTCACTACAGAAACTTTACAGAAAACACATCACTAAATATATAGGTAACACAATCGGCGGCCTTATTACTGAGAGCGATCTGTTCCAGACAACCAAAGCCCAACCAAAGTATGTTTTGTGTATCAGCAACATTTATATTTTTAGGTCTTTTTTGCAGTGGTAACTCCAGCTTACATTGGATCCAAAATTGCATAACTGTATAACTTTGAAACATATGAAACGCTTCAGTAGCAATTACAATTTCGCACACGTAACATTAGCGTGTATTTTCTGAGGAATGTAAGAGCTGGGTTATTCATAGCTAGAATGCGAATGGATTTCAAAGGGTTCTCAAATGGGGCGTATTTCATTCATTATGGCCTGCGCTGATTCTGAAGACGCTGATACCGTCATTTGTAACAACCGTAATGTTATAAGCATAAGGTTGGCAATCCTGCGTTTCTTACTATATTCCAAGGATTTTAAACAGGTATGGTTTAAAAAAAGAGACGTGTAAAAGTATTCATATCAACAATCTGGTCTCCATAGTACAAGCTGTGTTTAGTTCGAGTTAAAGTTGAGAAATTAGTTAATTTTCAATGAATTTTTTTTTGAGTTTTGTTTTGTTGATCGAAACTTATTTCGAGAAGAGACTTCCGAGATATTTTGTATGAAAAGTGCATCGAGCGGGAGATTTTCAAACGGTTTTTCTCTACAGAAAAACTGCGACTTTCTCGATTCTCGCTAGTCGCAAATAAAGGGTAAGGGAAGAGTAAAGGCGCCGGTGTAATTACAGGCACATGAGACTTCCAGATCTTTACGTCTCAGAGTGATGGACGCAGTGCATTGCCTTACAGGGCACGTCCTCATTGTACTCGCTCTGCAAGGTAATGCATTGTTATAGGCAGAAGTTACTACTTAACATCAGGTGAGCTATCAGCTTGTTCCATTACTTTTATCATTAAAAAAAAAAAAAACCAACAACATAGCAAAACTCAGACTATACGGGTTCTGTTAGAAATCGCATGTAGTACAAAGTAATTTAACTAAAAACAAAAGTTAGTAAAACTGCTATTAGGAAAACTAGGAGCGAGATATGCTTTTAGCGTTCGATCACGTGGTCGTTTCATGGCTAGTTGGGTTTGAATAACGATCGGGGTTCTACTACGAAAACTAAATATTATTGTAAAATACTTTTTTTGCAAGGCGTGGTGATAACAGATGGAGTAAGGCGACCACTGAATGGTGGCCAAGATGTGGCTACAGAAACGTAGGACGTCCGGCAGCGAGATGGGCAGACGACATCGTCAAAATAGCAGGCCGTAAATGGGAGAGATTAGCACAGGACCGCGGTGGATGGCACAAACTTGGGGAGGCCTATGCCCAGCAGTGGGTAAGGTCGGGCTGTGGATGATGATGACTTTTTTTATTGTAAAAAAAAACAAAATTAGGTATATACTCAAAAATAAAACGCCGCTGTGCCGGTCTGTGTACGTTTTGTGACGAAGATAAATTTAAATTTTAGTTTGCTAATAATAAGAGTACCGATCAGCTTAAAATTGTAAGCATAAAAATCCAATCGTGTAAATATCAACTTTGTAGGTAGGTATAAATTGTACAATTCATCTAAATATATAAAACTCTTTTGAAGCTAACTGACAATAAACGCACAGCCTAAATTATAAGTCCTAGGAGGTATGCGAAGCTCTACGCCGTAGAGCCTCGTAGCACATGCCAAGGTAGACCTGGCTACCAGTCGCATGAATGTGACCAAGTTTTTATTTCATAGTACCTCCCCAACTTAAGAGGCTGCGCTCGGAATATGTTAGTGACGGCACTGACGGTCCTTTGTATGTAACTGGTATACAGGGTGATGGCACTGAAGGTCCTTTGTATGTAACTGATATACAGGGTGTGGAAAAGACGGTAATTGAAAACTAAAGTTTAACTCAACTCCTACTAAAATCACTATATTCATTCACGTTTCTTTCGTTTACACAAAGGTTAGTGCTTGAAAAATGCTTTGTGCTCTCGTTTAGAAATCATCATCAATATATATAAAACTCTTTTGAAGCTGACAGAGAACAACGCACAGCCTAAACTATAAGTCCTAGAGGTATGAAATTTGGAGGGTAGTATCCTTATATCGTGTAGGGGTGCACTAAGAAAGGAATTTTGAAAAGTCACACTCTAAACGGTCTATTTAGAATGCAAGCAACGCCGTGGGCGACGGCTAGTCTTATTATATTTTTATAAATATTTAAATCTAGACTTCAAATCTCTATTTTATGCAATCTAAAAGCACTGTCTAATTTTTTTCTGTCTCAGTCTCTTCGTAACATTACACAAATTTACGTAAAACTTTAAATACTTTATGAACTAGCATTTTGGATTTCTATAGTTTAGCGTGTCTACCTTATCTACTTAAACAATCTAGTGGGACGAGTGGGAAGATTTTAAAATAACTTCCCGTTCGTCCCAGCAACAGCTCAGTGGGATGAACGGGAATAAAATAATACTTAATATGTTTTGCATTCCCGTTCATTCCACCAGTGGGGCGAAACCCAGTGGGACGAACGGTAATGTTCATTACCGTTCGTCCCACTGGGTTTCGCCCCAAGGAAGAAAAAAAAACAAATAAAAATTTTTGTACCTAATTTTACGCTCTATCAGTGTATAACATGAACAAAGCCACAGAAAGTACGTAGCGTAGTCTTAACCATTCTTCGTTACAACGGACGCCTCCAAGCTGTTTTTGCTCTGCGGCTAGGCTGAGCTTGAATAGCGGTTTTACGTCATTGTGCCTTGAATGGGCGCATGAAAATTAAATGTCGTCGTACTAGCTAGCGACGGACGGGAACTAAAGTGGGATGGAGACGTCTTAACAATAATAGTTGTTTTCTTATAATTTAGGCGATGCTTCAAACAGCATTAAACCCTTATTACAAATACTTAGGTCCGTATATATGCTAATTTAATGCTCAAACGCTGATCCAGACTGTATGAAAATCGGTGCTTAAATCTATACTCGATTAACGGTTTTTTCATCGGAATATGGGTCCAAATGTAGGCTTAGACAGGCGTCATGGCTCAGCCGGTAGTAGCTCTGCCTTCCGTGCTGTGGGTCGTGGGTTCGATCTCCACCGAGAACAAACATAGATCATTGTTCTGTATCTTGGTATTATGTATTATAAGTATGTATTTACAATAATAAAAATGTATATAATATGTATTTTATCAGCCATCTAGTTTCCATTGTACAAGCTTTGCTTAGTTTGGGACTAGAAGACGTTGTGTTAAATGTGCGTGAATATTTATTCATGTGCATATTTTATTATGTAAAAAAAATTAGCTGATACTTTTTTAGCTCAAGAGATCCTAGTAGGTATCAACTCTGTGAGTTACTGCGTAAAATAAATGAAAAAAAATAATTATTTCTGTAAATGCTTTTTTGTTGACAATAAAGCAACATTTTTCATAAAAATAAATTAAAAAAGTAACTTTAATCATCGCAATAACAGTACATTTTCAGGGTACGTTCATAACTGAGAACAAACATTTGGAAATGTGAACTCTAGCTTTATGCAAATTAGGTCTAGAATGCAACGGTCTGTTGAACAAGGAAGCTATTCGGCAAAAAACTGTTTTAAAATATTGCTCTTGTGTTTGAGAGTAAGGAGCGGTAAAGAAGACTGATTTTCAAAATAGCGGTGGACGTTAAAACGGATGTAATATTCAAATTCATTTATTTCTCAGAATGTCAAAATCAAGAATTTATTTATTATTTTACTTTAATTAAAACGGATAACCTATTACATTAATTAAAGAATAAGTAATAATTATAAAAGAATCAGGTCAAATAAAAATTACACAAATCAAATAAAAATATAGCAATAGTCAATAAAAAAGTCACGAAAAAATTAACATCACAAAAATTCGGTACAAATTATTAAAAGAAATATAATTCAAACACACATTCATACATAACGCTCACAAAACCGCAAACAGTAAAGAATATTCTCTTCTACGCTGATATATAATATTATTTCTTTACCTCAATATAACGGTGATAGTTTTTCAGAAACTACAATAAGAGGCGGGTAAGTATTGTTAAGTATAAGTTGGGACAACATTGTGTATAAATAGTTTAAGAGTGTGTTTTGAAAACGCAGAAGATTTGTTGTAACAAGCGTTCTTTTGTTTTTCTGAAAGGAACTTTGTTGTATTTCTTCATTTAACCCCCCGACCGAAAAAAAGGGGTGTTATAATTTTGACGGCATTGTGTGTCTGTCTGTTTGCTTGTATGTGTGTGGCCTCGTAGCTTCAAATAGAGAAAGCAGGTTTTTGTAAGAAAGCTGTTCTGGTTTGGTTCTTAGCCATGTTTGGTAGAAATTGGTGCAGCCTAGCCATTTCTAAGTTATGAAAATATTCATAAACTCTAAAAGTAGTTTTTGAGGAATCTCAGTCAGTCATTGTCTCAGCTCATTTTTGTAAACCTCCGACGAATTTTTCATACTTTTAAATACTCTTCATCCAAAGACTGTCTGGAAAAAAAAGCTTTAAGCGATAAGGACATCTATTGAATATTTTATTTATGGCATATCTATTTCTTTTTTGTTTGATTTAGTGTACAGTGAAGTTTTTAATTCCTTCATTTGTAATTTAAACTTTATTATCCTAATTATAGGTCACAGTTTTCTGATTGACTCTGCAACACCCCATGCCCTAGTCGCTTTCGAGCTAAACCGCCAGTTAGCAGTTTCATAGAGAAATATTAGGGCTGTCCGTATGCCCAAGATAATATTCTTGTAGTATAAATTACAATGATAAATCTACACGCACACTTGGTGATCTAATTAAAGGTTATGTTAGGTCACATCTTCCGTTTGACAGATCCAATGACTTTATTAACGTTGATGAGACTGGTATGTTTTATTTTTTACTCTTGATATAACGATCAGAAGGTATACATGTGGGAGAAGAAGAAAGGGCCATTATACGATTTATGACAATAAGAGACAGCTGCCGCAGTCATACTCAAAAAAATGCTTGCAGTTTTATGTAGGCAGCTTTTTAAGTCACGGCATAATAGAACTTGCAAATTTTCTTAGAATAAAAAAAAATATCCTGAATCATTCGATGCGTCATGGATCGTGCATACCGATATTTAGAACTAGCCGTCGCCCGCGGCGTTGCTCGCGTTCTACCCTTTAGAGTGCGACTTTTCAAAATTCCTTTCTTAGTGCGCCCCTACACTATATAAGGAACCTACCCTCCAAATTTCATACCTCTAGGATTTATAGTTTAGGCTGTGCGTTGATTCTATGTCAGCTTCAAAAGAGTTTTATATATATTGATGATGATGATGATTCGTAAGCGTGACAACCCTATTGGTCCGGAAATACTGCGACGTGCTCAAGGTTGTCGAGTGGCGCCTCCAGGCTATTTGGGTGAGTGCAGTTCCTTAAAACGGATATTTTGGTCGATTTCCCGGAATCCGGGAGATTTCCTTGGAATTGTAGCAGAATGTAGCAAAGTGGGTGCTGAGTGAATAGGGTTCAATTTGAGGTCGTAGTTTTGATACTGTAGTAAAAACTAAGTTGAAACGATAAAACTCAGTGTTCCTAGTTTCAACCAGAAGGGTAATGCTTTTAATAAAACCTAATTTAAATATCTTTGTGATTTGGTTATAAGTATAGTCACAAAAAAGATAGAAAGATAAAAACTTTATTTTACCTACCTACACAAAAATGAGAAATTACATAGTTATAGGAAAGAACATAAAAACTTAACGCTACGAGCGATCTCTTCCAAACAACCTCAGAAAAGCATCCAGAACTTTTATAAAATACTTAAAAAAACGTTTTAGAAAAAATTACTATCGCGCCTCGCACACCCGAAAGCCTCATTCGATTGACAAAGCTCACAATATCTCCTCTCTGCTACACTTCTCCTCTCCGCTTTGGTGGAAACTGGGCTTTAGCCGGTATGTCGGTATCGGCTAGTGTGAATACGACTAATAACGCAATGGTTATCATTGCAATCCAATAAACCAAAATTGTTAAATCACCGAATCAAATTAATGCTTAAATTAGTACTACCTCGCTTCCTAAGCCGAATAAACTAATTATTATTGTGCACAAACCACGCGGGTTTGAATTTAATAAAACAATGGTTAATCATAATTTATGAAATATGAAAGGTAATTTATTCAAAATACGCTGTAAATCAAAATAAATAAATTACTTAGTATTCGTAAAAAAGTATTTTAGTTAAAAAAAAATTTTTTTTAACTCTAATTACCTTAGTTGGCTAGGAAAATTACAAGTATTTAAAATTGGCATCTAATAACAAAGATTACATTAGTTTTTAGCTACAGAGTCATATTCTAGAAACACTACAATCAAATTAATTCGTGTTAGACCCCCGGACTCCCCTCCTAAACTTAGTTGGTTTGATCGTTCCTAATTCATTTTGCAAAGGAAAAAGTTCGACACGTCATACATCAAACTAACAACCAAAGGGCCCTGTACAGGAACCATTTACGCACTTCTACTAATGGACTCACTAATTTAGTGAGTACTGTAAGAAAATGTGAGGAAATCCGCAAACTAGTGAGACTCAAGATGACGATGCTTTTCCTGTGACTAAGGATAAGGAAAACTCCGGGGAACCTCGCTTTAAGGACTTATTATTAGCTGTACCAGCTGTGTACTATGGTAGAATCTGAGGTACACTGCGCGCTAACGCTGCTACTACTCTGCAGTCAAGTTGCCAAGACGTGCAATGGAACTCAATACATTAGATTTACGTAGACTGTCAGATTTTTGTGCTTACCTCTACATGAAATCTGATAATCATGATATGAAGATAAGGTAGTGCATAATCGCGCTAGATACGGTTATACTGCCCAGCTGACAAGGCAGCGTTCCACAGCTAAGCTGTCGTCCCGCGCAATGTAACTCAATACTATCAAATAAACACCGAAACTTGCTAGTTTCAAAATATTTCCATGCAATCTGACGAATCTAGCGAAATTGAAACTCGTATTTGTTCGCAAAAATCTAACTAAAAAGTTGTACAAATAAAAGTAGGCACGTACTGACAATTCTATTTTCTATGCACGGCTATGACGTCATGTATTCTTATAATAATGGTTTCACACAGCAGTAGATACGTATCCAAAATACAATTTGTGGCAATTCTTGTTCCAATCCGAAGTTTCGAGAACTTTCGACTTTTTGAAAGTTCTTGGAACGAGGCAGGCTTCAGTTGGATTCTCGAGCTGATATCCAACCAATGGATGAGGCTTGAACTTTTTAAGAGATGAGGTAATAGTGCTTTGAACTTACTCGTACCTAGATGTTCAATTGACCAAAGAGAATTTAGTCAATATATTTTATCAGTGTTATGCTATCATTTAAATTGACTAGAGGGCGTTTTGTGAAATGCCCAAGAGTATTTATTAGAACTTTTTTAGCTACAAAGACTCAATTTATACATTTACGGTCTTACTTGTGACGCTCTCAAGCGACTCTCAAGTGTTGAGAGACGTATAAGCAAATGGTTAAGAAAATTCTTACCTATGAAATGAACCCCTCTCAACGTTGAGAAGCGACTAAGTGAATGTCAAAACTAAACACCACGGCGACTTGGGTACTGGGTAAGAGCGTGTTGAGAGGATTAATGTGGTAATCAAAATACTATTTATACTTATTACTTGTGAATCTATAATAGGTAGTCATCAGGTAAAAGGTTTTTTACCAAAAAATATTACAAGGATAATAACAAAAACTCATTCAGAATAATGCTATGCCATTCCACAAACATTAGTCATTTTGACGAGAATATGAATACCTCGAACACGCTGCAAATGGGGCTCCGTAACAATACTAAATTGTCAGATCCTCACGAGGAACATTACTCAAAAACATTCACCGTTTCGGCTTTTATCACTTAACATAAACGTTCATGTGTCTAATTTTCCCGTTCCTTACTTTACGGATATTGATATACTCTGTGTTATGCAGGACTACCCCGTGCTATAACTGGTGAGTACAACCCTACTTTGCAACGAATGTAAGGAAAAACATGGGCTTTATAACATATCGATATAGAGGTCAAAGTGTTTTGTACTTGCGTGGTGGGGTGTTCTTTCGAAAGTCCGATAAAATCAACATCGGAGGAATAGGCAAGCAATAAAAGTAATGTTTTCTTATTAACAACGTATTGTTTTAGTCTTCCTTTGTTCCCGTTTATGAGGGCACGAGATTAGCCAAGTTTTAATTGACTTAGAATTAGTTTTATTTTGCTAAAGGGTCTTCATTGGAAACAATGAACTGACCTACAGGTTTGGTAAAATGGAAATAAAAGTACGAGGTAATACGACACTTGGAGGTACCTGTAAAGAATAATTTGAGTAACCAGAAATAATACAAAAAATAATAAATAATTGATACATCAACTTGAAGTAATCAACATGAAGTTCTTTGCCCAATAAGGATGGTACCTACAAGAAATGGGTTAATCTCATAATCCCCTTTGAGCCGTCCTCTTCAAGGGGATTATGAGATTTTTAGTCTCATGATCCCCTTGATTTCAAAATTTTAAAATTAACGGGTTTTTGAGACCAGTCTCAAAATCCCCTTTGGCCAAAATTACACTGTAATAGCTCAAGACAAAGTCAAAGTGCATTATGTATTCAAGAGGAGGCTTAAATAAATAAATTAGTACTTACAACAGGTTTTTGATATCGCTAAATGATAGCGATGATGATAATAGGATAATAATACAGAGGAAACCACTGGGAGATTCAGAGTGAAAAATAAATGCTTATTCAGTCAACAGATCCATCTTTAACACCCTTCTAACTTTGAATAAACACAGTTTTTGACAAAAGGCAAATACCCGAAATCATTACAAGGGTAAAATGATACAATGTTGTTTTAGAATTCAATTTTCGAGTTACGGTATAGGGTAGATTTCCCAAGGGCGCAGTATGTCAAACGTAATGCCAGCGGCACCATGAAAACAGTTTTCCGGAATTATAATTTTTAGAAAACTAAACACGGAAAGGGTTTCATTACATTTTAGGACATTAAAGATGGTTATAATAATGAAATAGAATATTATTTTTTTACAGATTATCACAGCTCATTTTGTAACAGCTCTGCCTTCCGTTATGTGGGTCGTGGGTTCGATCTCCACCAAGAACCAACATTTGTAAGTGGCAAACATGGAGGTTTGTTTTATGTATGTGTTACTATGTATTATGAGCATGTATTTACAAAAAAAAAAAAATCTATCGGCAATCTTATGCTTTACTTAGTTTGGGACTAGATGGCGTTGCGTAAAATGTCCGAGCTAACAAAATTGGTGACCGCGTGGACTACTTTAGTATAACAAAACTACAAGTCTCCGATGTGTTACAAAAATCGAAGTATCTGCTTATCATGTTACAAAATATAACATTCGATATCACAGATTGTCCCAAAGTTTTTATACCCAGCAATATAAAACTTCCCTACCTCGTAAGGCCACTTTTATTAGGCAATATGAGATAACTGCGAAAGCATTGTTTGAAAAGCAACGTTCTTGAAGCCTCAGCATGAATGAATGTGACAATCGCAAACGGTAGCACATCCGAGATACACTGCGCGGTGATGCTGCAACATTCGGCAGTCGAGCTACGTTGACGCGTAATATGACTCGAATGATGCTAAGTATACGTGAGGCGGTGAGTATCTGATTTGTTCGTGCTTAGCCTTTGTATGCAACTGCTTATGCCTTTTCAAAGTTATTGTTATGCTTCTTGAGGTAAAATTGGATTTTCCGATGTCTTTTTAAGTTGTTCAAAGCCACTGTTGAAAGCAATAGAAATTTCGATCTAGCACTGATTTCAACTCACGTGTAATAAAGTTTTGATAACTAAAAGATGAACAGTATTATCTTAGACAAGCCGCCGCCCGCGGCGTTGCTCGCGTTCTAGACCCTTTAGAGTGTGACTTTTCAAAATTCTTTTCTTAGTGCACCCCTACACTATATAAGGATACTACCCTCAAAATTTCATACCTCTAGGACTTATAGTTTAGGCTGTGCGTTGATTCTCTGTCAGCTTCAAAAGAGTTTTATATATATTGACTAGCCGTCGCCCGCGGCGTTGCTCGCGTTCTACCTTTTAGAGTGTGACTTGTCAAAATTCCTTTCTTAGTGCACCCCTACACTATATAAGGATACTACCCTCCAAATTTCATACCTCTAGGACTTATAGTTTAGGCTGTGCGTTGATTCTCTGTCAGCTTCAAAAGAGTTTTATATATATTGATGATGATGATTGTCAACTGTTTTTTTAACATAATTTGCAATTTGTTAAAATTAACAATTTGCCTGCAATAGACCTTTAATCACTTTAATATAACTTTAATATTTAACTATCTTGTATACTCTTTCTTTAAAACCATGGGATACAAAGTGCTCTTATTAACCCTAACGTGGTTTTACTAAGAAATGCCCACCACATCGCGGGTCCGGCATAAATTAGGCAGTGGTCACGGTCAGCCCTCACATAATTCCACTTAATTAATCAGGACGTGTAATTCGGGCTTTATTTCTTTGTGGGGTCGACGAACCTTGAGTAAACTTAAGCCTTATTCAGAGTAGAAGATTTTTTTGTACCACTATAGAGTTTTTATTTCATAACACTTTTTAGAGAAATTGTTTAGTGAAATAGAAACAAATAAAACCATATTATTTTCATTTCCAGGTGATGTTTTATTGAATGTCGTCTAAACTATACTCAGTCCGTCCAAATTTACCAGTCAAAAAATTAGAACAAAAATGCTAGAGCAAAGTTTTTTTAATAATATGTTATCTATCACACATTCCCCGCAAAAACTTCTACGAATACGTACACCATTCAGTTTCATATCGTTTGTTTTCCATTTCTCGACAATTCAACCCGCAATCTTGTTTACAACTCACCTCCAGGTAGTAGGTACACGATGAATCCGGACCCTGACCTAAATTCAGCAGGCATGAGTAAATTATGGGCAGTAAACAAAACAAATAGCTGCTTTAGAGCTACTTTGTCACACGGCACTCGTAAACTGTAGGTGTGGACACAGTGTAGCATATCAGTAAGTAACCTTGTGACTACTTACGAGACGTCACAAGATTACTTACTGTGCGTGACACTGTGATTCATTTTGGCCACGAAGTTAAAATACTAAGATCCTGTTGGTTTTCCGGGATAATTAAGCCATGTGTTAATCCAGGATACGAACCAATATAATGTGTGATTTTTTTTCTTATCGGCCCCACCAGTGGGCCAGCCGGTGGGCTCGATGGGAATAACCCCTAGAAATACCCTGTGTGTAGTTATTAGTCTTCTCATTCGTTTCACTGTGATTTATAAATACTCTGTGGTTCTGGCCGTAAAATACGTCGCAAATTAAATTACATACCTATTCTTCATAAGGACACGGAGGGTATAATTTTAGGGTTAATAAATGGGGGTCTAAAAGGAGTGAGAAACGTCGTCATGATGAACAACCCTGTCGATGTAATTTTGAAGAGGGTTATGTTCGTGATCGATAAACACGGTGTGTAAGAAAGATGTAATTTTAAGCTTTTGGTGATGTGAGGTGTTTGTACTGCTTTTGGTTAGGTATGTACCTTTGGGTACCTACAACACGTCAGCTTTGTACTTTATTCTTTATAGTAGTGGTTCTTTTTTTTCTACACTATTAAATAAATATAAATTTTCTTGGAAATTTTACACAACCCTTAATAATTCCAAACTAAGCAAAGCTAGTACTATGGGAACTAGATTACTGATCGAATACGTATTTTTTTTTTTGTAAATACATTTATATAACACCCAGACATAGAACAAACATCTATGTTTGCCACACACAAATGTTTGTTCATGGTGGGGATCAAACCCACGATCTACAGCACGGAGAGCAGAGCTATTACTGACTGAACTATAACGCCTGTCAAGTTTTTAGGTTATTAACCAGAAAATGTAAGATATTACATACTTATATAGGTTCTTAGTATAATTATGCTACATCATGTACTACATTAAGTAAAATAAAACGCCGCAGTACCAAGATGGTAAGAAATCGCTCAATTAAAAGCCAACCGGACCAAATCTAAATCTGTTACCGCCAGATATAGAATTTCAGACGCGACTTTTCAACGCGACTTTTAGTCGCAAGTAATAATTCAAATATTAAATAAATTTTCTGAAGTAATAGAAGAGCTTATTGTACGTACTGTGTTGTTCTTGGAGGTCAAAATGGGCAAGTCCTGACGAAGTTCAACAACTAAATGTAAAATAATATCTCTGTCTTCGAATTTTGTCAGGATGTCTGTGTGTAGTTTTGCAGTGGTTATGTCCTTTCCTACCGGTGTATGTGTTTTTGAATAGGTACGTACTTAATAATTATTTTATGTTTTCAAGAGAAGACTGAATACGAAGACTGAATGAATGAATGAATGATTTATCTGCGTGAAGTGAAGAGTACATCGTAAGAACTTAAATAAATTAATTTATTTTCACACTTCACCAGACAAACCCAGCATGCTTTAAGATTACGCTTATAGGTTGGTATGTTACAGGTCTATTCATAGGAATAGGTCATTTTAGGTAAAAATATTACATCGTGTTCACGATGTAACTGATGGTTGCATCAGGGGAGAAAAAATGAGAGGCCTACAAAAAAGTGAAATAGTTTTTGTTATTCCACAATGTTAACAATAATTTGAAGACACAAGTCGCGTCCTAGAATCTTTACCTTTATTCTCGGCACGCGCCGTTTTAATTGCGTTTTCACTAAACACAAGTGCGTAATTAATTCTAGATTAAGCCGAACAACTTAAGAGAACTCTTTTTAAAATTCTGAAAGAAGAGTACCTTGAAATACGGGTCTAGAATCTAGATTCTATTTACGACGAATGTAAACTTGGAAAAGGTGCATATGCGGGACACAAAACTATGTATATGTATGACTAGAAGTCTTTAACCGACTTCAAAAGAGGAGGGTTTAAATTTTATGTTTAAAGTTTTTTTACTTAAAACTCCGTCATTTTGTGAACCGATTTGATTTTTTTTTTATCTAAAAGCGTACACTTATAAGATTCGTCCCATAGAAGTTTCATCAAAAGCAGTTTAGTAAATAAGAAGTTAGATAAAATAATAACTGGAAAAAACACGTCATCCACGAACACGACATTGCATATTTTGCAAGAAAGCAAAAGCAAAGCAAAAGCAAAATAGTGCTGTTTACGATCAATAAAACAATCCCAATAAACTGCCATCATTAATAAATAATAAATAAAATAATAAATATTCACGGACACTTAACACAACGCCTTCTAGTCCCAAACTAAGCAAAGCTTGTACAATGGAAACTAGATGGCTGATAGAATACATACATACATATTTTTTTGTAAATATAATAATTATAATACATAGAAACACCCAGACACAGAACAAACATCTATGTTTACAATACACAAATGTTTGTTCTCGGTGGGGATCGAACCCACGACCCACAGCACGGAAGGCAGAGCTACTACCGACTGAGCCATGACGCCTGTCAATATCATTATCATCATCATCCTCAATAATAATTGATTGTATAAGGGTTATCCAAATTAAGTCAGTTTTTCTAGTTTTTAAACGTATAAATTACTAGGTGTGCCCGCGACTTCGTCCGCGTGGAAAAGTGTCTTTTGGGTAGCATTTTTAATTACTTCCATACAACTTTTAATCCCCCCCCCTCTCAACCCCCTAACAACCCTTTTTTCGCATTAAAAATTAGCCCATGTCCTTTCCCAGGTTCTAGACTATCTGTATACCAAATTTCATTCAAATCGGTTCAGTAGTTTTGGCGTGAAAGCGAGACAGAGACACGGACAGAGTTACTTTCGCATTTATAATATTAGTAAGGATTTAACTTGTATACTCACGCGGCACAGAAATACTTTATTTCAATTCTCTATAGATTCCAACACAAACACAAAGATCAACTTAACATCAAAATCCGTCATCCGAAAGCAAATAGCACGTCTGTTTACACCGCACTCGCGTTATTTCTCCGGGGGGCCGCGTGTCGTCGCTGTGAATGTTTTAAGCGATCATTCTGTTGTGGAGTGATTTGAGCTTAGAGTAAGCTTACCACACTACTCTTCTAGCGCTCTAGCGCTTGCTTAGTCAATCTTCACCGATTATCTTTTTTTTTTTATACAATATAGGCATCCGTTTGACCACAATCTCACCTGATGTTAAGCAATGACGTGGTCGACGATGTAGCACGGTTACCTAGAAGATACCTATTCTACTCTTGAAAACTTCCAAATTATAGTCATTTAAGTTAAGCGACAAAAGCAAGCTCGTATGAGTCAGTGGCCAACTCTGGTGACGGAGTTTTTAGGCCGCCTTAAGGCCTCCGTCATGGCTTAACGACTGCTAGAGCTGGAACCGACAGTTTAACGGGCCCTCCGAAACACGGAAGCGCTCAGATGTAAATGCCACTAACGGTCACCCATCCAAATAGTGACGGCACAGAATGTCGATTGACAGATATTTTGGTGGAAAGTTTCGGATGCACACAAAGTCGCGGGTATCAGCTGGTTATCAGCTATGATTAAAGACTCGAGCAGACCAGATGCGTATACGTGTATACGTTGTAGTCACGTCGCAGTTACGCGCGTAGTTACTGAGTTGTTATGTATGAAACTGTATGAGACAGTACACACTGCTTGCGTAATGACGCGCACGTCTACGTTACAACTCAGTAACTACGCGCGTGACTGCGACGTGACTACGACGTATACACGTATACGCATCCGGTCTGCTCGAGCCTTAAGTTGGATGTCTAATCTGACGTGTGTTCGTGTGTATCGACACCTTCCATTTTACTGCTCCAAGAATTTTCAAGTGAATGTTTAATGTACTGTCTGTGTGTTGGCCTTCAGGCTTAGAGTAGTTTACGGTTTTATAGTTATAAAGCTGGTATGAGCTAGTGGTTAACCCTCGTGATGGATCTTTAGTTTCTGTCATGGATTATTTAGACACGTGTTAAGTGTAATCATAGTTTTGGCTGTTTTCATGTCGAATTCGAAACTAGACTTAGGTTTTTTTCAATTACTTTTATGCAGTGGACTTTGCATTAGCATTTTGAAAATGGAACGGTAAAATTAAATCTACTCGAATGCGGTTTAGTTCATTTTAAAGTACCAAGAGTGGTTGTGTGCGATTTTGTATCATTGGTCAATAAATTCACAAAAAAAAACCCTAGGAACTAACTTCTAATTCAAGTCAGAATTCAGAGTTTATTTCTAGTTCTGGTAGGTAGTGAAACATTTTTTTTTTTAGTTTCTTTTCTTTGCCTGTTACAAATAATTACGGGTTGATTATTGACGCAATAGTTATAGGTATGAAAGTCAGCTCTAATGAATGTTAAAGAATATAATAACCTTTTTGTTCAAATTAAATGTCGTACATTTTGTTTCCACCCTGTACTTTAAAACAAATAAGTATTGCAAAAATATCTCCTATCACTTTTATGTGTTTTTATTAGTTATTCAATTCAATTCACAATTCTTTTAAAATAATGATTTTTCAGTTTGAAAAATATATTTTTCCATTCGATCGTCAAACAAAGCTGCATCGAAGCAAATAGCATCGCCTCACTTAACTTCATTTCCTCAGGGAAATAACATCTGTAACGTAGATATGCCTGTATTGCATAGACACTATGTCCGATGCGACCTAGTATAGAACCTTGCGGAGTACCTAACTTAGATTCTGATTTCAAATTTTAAGATTAGCCCCCTATATTATAAAAAGATAGAGTAGACAATATGTACCTACTGATTACGTAACAAGACAATATAATGTCTACTCTAACTTTTTATAAAATAGACCATAATATATTTATTGCTCACATGTCATGTACGACCAAAATATGAGTATCTAGATCTTAGTTAGTCAGCAGGTACAAATAAGGCTTAGAACCTAGTTTTTACAGAACTGCAGTGTAAGTTCCGACGAGATTCCACTCACGTACTCCTTATCTTCAACTTCGTGATGCTTCACATTGAAACTTGTTTGGCCCTACTATAGTCTCAGTCGAGAATACAATACAATGTAGGTAGTCGAAAACTGCTGATATACCCATCCATGCACTTATTACTCATCTTGTGATAAGGTATTGGTACAAATACTATTGAACTGTCAAACTTAACTTTTTTTTTTCATAAAATCATGGTACCTCTTGAAGGAGACAGCTCAAAGGGGATTATGAGGTTAACCCTATTGTTCAGCCCAGTTCATAAATTTACACAATTGCAGTGTTATACATTACTAGCCGTCGCCCGCGGCGTTGCTCGCGTTTTAGATCCTTTATGTGCGACTTTTCAAAATTCCTTTCTTAGTGCACCCCTACACTATATAAGGATACTACCTTCCAAATTTCATACCTCTAGTCTAGGACTTATGGTTTAGGCTGTGCGTTGATTATCAGTCAGCTTCAAAAGAGTTTTATATAATATATTGATATTTATTATACATTTGGTTAATCTCAATGTATTCAGATTTGAGGAACTGAAGTCCATACTCTAAAGTTTGATGATGACCAGCAGAGATGAAGAGGATCCAACGAAATTTTCAGGATAGGAAATAATACACTTTTGAAAAAAAAATTCTTTAATCCTTCAAAAATCTACACGAGTTATTTGAAATATGTTAAGATCACGGAATACAAAATACATATCTCTTCTCTATCTGTTTGTTTCTTGTAGGTATCTTTATGTTTGCTATATTGTCTTTGTCTGTTCTGTATTTTCTGTATGTATGTCAAATAAACTATCTATCTTTCTTCTGTGATTTTGACAATAAAATGTATATGACAGTAGTAAGGCCTTCTACTAGACTATACGATACGTTGTTTTCCTCTGAAACGTAATACTGAATCTTTATAAAATACGTTGTTAACTTACACAAGAACACAAGAACTTAACACAAGCACTAAAAGGCATGAGTCGAGACGTTTGTGACTCTTCTAATTTTTTGTTTGTTCTATGTTTTTGACCAAATTTTTGAATTTATTCCCAAAAAATACAACTAGAAAGTAGTAAAAATATTTAAAAAATACACATGAAACAGTTGAATTTTTTATAAACCGCTGCAAACGATTTATTGATAGCTCAAATGGTCCAAGGGTGTTGTAGAGTCAATTCCTCTGGTGTGGCAAGCATCCATAGGCTACAATAACCGCTTCCCATCAGGCGAGCCTTACGCTTGTTTACCTACTCAATATAAAAAAAAACTTTAGAATTTCAAAATAACGTTGCCAAGCTAGTCTAGATTCTTTCTGGATATTTTTAAGGTGCAGTCACCGTAGCAAAAGGCAGTATAGCAGCCTTATCCAAACCGCGGCTTCATTCTCTAGAGAAATCAAACTTTTTGTTGAAATGGACCACGTACACTTGGGACGTTTCATACATCCTTATTCATAACATTTTGAAAAATCTAATATTAGATTGCTTTGATACTGTGGTCGCTTTTTGATTGAGCGAAGTAAACAAAGGGTTAAATAATTAAACGAATATATTGGTCAGTACTTTCGAACGGCTTTTTCGATGCATGAAACTAAAATTTTACTTGTAAGGTAATAAGAATAATAAGAAATGTTATATTTACATATTCTGTGAAAACAAATAATTTATTGTCATAGGCAGTATTTTAAACTTTTTTACGTTTATTTATTAGTTTTTTTTAGGTATATAAAAATCCTAAATAAAGTAATAAGCCAGATGCCAGCTTCTAAAAAACTCAAATTGTTGAAAAATTGTTGGTTGCAGCCGTTCTATAAGATACCAGCCAATCAAGCAAAACAAGATACATTCTATTATTTTGCATTATTTTGTTCCATACAATATTCGCAGGATATCCAATTTTCTCTATACCACAAAACTTGACTTCCTTGTTTCTTTGAACCCCGGAATTTCCCATGATTTTTCGTAATAGGAATATCTTGCAAGAGTGCTTTGATGTACTTACTACCAGCTTGCTATTTCATCTTTTAGATACCCTCTGCGGTACAGGTAATTTTAAAGTAGGTATTTCAAATATTTTTATAATATCTTTCGTATACTAAAGTTATCGAAGTTATCACACGAGTCGATCCTTTTTTATCCTTGACGTCCGAGGGAAACATTTTTGGTTTAAATTCAGAGTTTGGCTTAGCTCTAAAATATTAAAATAATATGAAATTTTACAGTGTTTACGATTCACCTGTTGTCCAATTATAGTTTTTGTTAAATACAGTATGTATTTTAAGTACCTACCATTTAATACATTTTTAACAAAGTGTAATTTTAAGTCAGCAAGATCTTGGGTTATTCCCATCGAGCCCACCGGCGGCTGACCCTCTGCACTGGTAGGCCGGATGGGGGAAAAAAAATTCCAACGAGCCCACTATACAAATGAGTGGGCTATGAGTGGGTTAGTCATAGTATTGAGTTTCTCGCTCTAACTATGCTTATATGTAGAGAATCAATACAAATGCTTGCTATAAAGTAACTTCTAATATAACTGTGGACAAACTGCATGTAAACTGATAAGTAGCAGTACAAAGTGCACGACTTTCAACCATTAATCATATTAGTTTCGACTTTCGAACAGCTGTGGACGTTGGCATCCGATATTGTTCCAAAACCACCACATGTGGGAAAAATCTTGGAAACTTTTGCTGTGGCCCACTGAGAGTTGAAAGTAACTTTTGTATTCTCTACATTTTTTATACTCTGTAGTGACACACAGTCGAAAACACATAACTAGATTGGTACCACGCTAAGTCTGCAGTTAAATGAATTAGTAGTAACTTTTTCTAATAAAACAATCCTCTAGCTGACGTACTTGACCTGGCAAAAACTGTTCCATGATTATTTTATACTGACAAAATTTTTGTTTATACTTATAGATGACTGTGTGGCTCTGTTATCTATTTTTACTATTATAAAATTGTACAAAAAAGCCAAAAACTAAAATTATAGATAAACTAATAATATGCACTAAATAAACGATTCTGATTGCGAAAATCGAGTTTGTCTGTTTGTTTGTTCGCGGATCACGCTTTAACGACTGGACCAATTTCGATGAAACTTATACCATTTGAAAGCCCTTTTTCTGGATTGAAACATAGGCTATACTTTATTGAAATCAAAGATGTGGATTCTTAGATACAGCTTGAACTCTCTAAACCAAAAGCAGCCATTCGCTACGAGGTTCATCGTATGCTGGTTGACAGGTATTTTGGTGGAAAGTGTCGCACGCGTACAAAGTCGCCCAGAATCAGCTAGTATGGACATAAACATGATCTTATTGTGTAGTGTTGGATAAAGGCAAGAAAATACCGATGAAGACCAGCCCCCCAAGTACCGTTCTTATCGATCGCATAATTTGACATTTAAAATCGTCAAAATTCGTTTTATCGACAGTTGCGGGTAGGTTACCAACTTAGCCGATCGGTAGACAAATTCGTGAAATTTTAACGAATTGGCAATGGTGTATGTTTACTATGTTTTGATTCTGACAAACGAAAGTGAACCTTATTTTGACTTATTATACATTTATCGACTTTAGCGACCGACAACTAAGCGATCGATAAGAACGGTACTTGCACTGCTGGTATACTTGTGCGCTGAATTGTTAGAACACTTTTACAACATGATCTAAGACGAACGACCACGTACCTGAGTCTTGATCTGCGCCGCAAACAAACGTGCCAACAAGATGGATGGCGACACTGGCGATTTATCATATTTTAAATTATATTTCTCGTATTCTTTCAAAAGGAATTGTACGAATGCATTCTCAAA
The DNA here is from genome assembly GCA_918843925.1 of Eulithis prunata. Classification (NCBI taxonomy): domain Eukaryota; kingdom Metazoa; phylum Arthropoda; class Insecta; order Lepidoptera; family Geometridae; genus Eulithis; species Eulithis prunata. Next base: position 703,325 of record OU974009.1, read on the forward strand.
GTAGTATATTACTAACCCTGTTCCAAAGATTTTTTTTCCTCTTTCATGCAATAGATATATACGAAAGACGGCAAGAGCTATTAAACTGTGTCGATGTCTATAATATCTTAGTAAACAATAATAAAAACACAAAATATTTACGTAGGATTACTCTTCGTAAACATTTCAGTTAGTGACAGAAAACTCATAAAGTAGAGCCGATTTCACTAAAAACAATCCAATAAAAACTATAACAAAACCGTTTCCGTTCCATATCCAAACAGCAACAAAATTAATTAAGCTTCTGTTCAAAACTGCAACTTCTAACAATGGGGTTTCAATAAAACGTGTCGAGTAAAATAGGGTTGGCAGTACAAGTAAAACCGGAAATAAGGTGTGTCGTTGGTTTTCTCGCAGTTCTGAAAAAGTTTTGTAAACCTGAAGGTGGAAAAAACATTTATTTATCGTGCTGTGGGTCGTGGGTTCGATCCCCACCGAGAACAAACATTTGTGTGTTGTAAAAACATAGATGTTTGTTATCTGTCTGGGTGTTTTCTATGTAGGTATTATAAGTATGTATTTACAAAAAAAAAAATGTATGTATGTATGTTTTGTATGTATGTATGTATGTATCAGCCATCTAGTTTCCATCGTACAAGCTTTGCTTAGTTTGGGACTAGAAGGCGTTGTGTTAAGTGTCCGTGAATATTTATTTATTTATTTATTTCTTTCCATGAAACTAATTTACATACTTTATTAACTAATATATTTTGATTAATATAATATAGTTTGGTTGTTTGTTACTGTAGTTTCAGCAAAGGTAAAATAATTTTTTTTTTTTTTATTCATCATTTCCCTGCCCTTATCCCACGCTAGGTGGGGTCGGCACAACATATTTTCTTCTTCCACTCACTCTTATCATTCGTCAATTCTGAATCTACTCCTCTCACATTTTCAATTTTCATTTTTTTTATTATTGCCAATTAATTAACTTGAAGTAGTTTTTAGCAACGTTAACCATTTCATAATACTCGACCAAAAAAGTCCAATAATATTATTGAACAATCGAGTGCTTGAAGCAGCCCTACGCGTACAGTCGCGGCGTACATGACATATTTGCTAGCTTTGTAACTTTACACCGGCGTATTCGCACAAAGTCACGTTTTACCGGAAGAACTAGCACCGCTATTAAAATAAAAAAAACAAAAATCTACCGCCTCTTAACGCTACAGCATTTAAATTTAAAAATTAATGTATGCTCACTGCTTTGCAATTACTATACAATTAAAAAGCTATGTCAGAATTTGGTTGGTTTTTCGAAGGCTTTCGAGACTTCCTCATTACTAACAGAACAAACGCAGTGCATTGCCTTACAGGGCACGTCCTCATTGGACTTGCTCTGTGAATGCATTGTTATAGGCAGAAGTTACCACTTCACTTTCCACTATCAGGTGAGCTGTCAGCTTGTTCCATTACTTTTATCGTAAAAAAAAACAAGATAAGCAGCGTTCAAAATTATCATCAACGTGCTCCACCTGAGGCTGCAGTTACACTTACCATCAGGTGTGCTGGCAGCGAAATGCTTAGCTCATAAAAAAAAAATTATGGTTGGATAATCTCTTTTTATGACAACTTTCAAAGTAGTAGTTCCAGCTATCGGTAGTGCGTAGGGCTATTTGAGAAACCCAAACACTTCAGTCACCAAAAACTGCTCATCCATGCAAAACATGTTCATATGAGTACATATCATGCGAGAAATGTAAGTTATTTGTCTGAATAAAAATTCCAGCCTTATAAAATTGACTTATGTTTCATACATTATTGAGTCATGACAAATCAGCCTCCCACAGATTTATACGACACAAAGATGAATAACGAAATAGACTATGACAATAAATTGGAGTGAAGATCTCAATGTGGTGACGTCACGGTGACGTATTATACTGGCGCGTTTTACCGACGACAAAAAACGTCGGTTTGGTAAGTAAATCTAGACAACTTATCCGCGCATAATACACTTAGTTTATGTACTAAAATGACTGGCACTTCAAGAGATAGAGAGATAAATAGATAGAGAGAAAGTGAGATTGAGAGAGTTGAGTTCAACAAGTAAAGTCGTAAATAAAAACGCTTCTTAGTGAGAGAGATTATAGAGAGAGAGAGAAAGAGTGAGTAAGATAGAGAGATAAATAGATAGAGAGAACGTGTGACTGAGATAGAGAGATGAATAGAGAGAGAGAAAGTGTGAGTGAGATAGAGGTAAAAGTTTGGTTCTACAAGTCAATAAAAACGCTAGTTAGTGACTGTCTGTTCATCGCATAAATACGCCAGTGTACTTACTCTCAATCATGCCTCCATAAATTCCGTCGATAAGCCCGTAAGTCAGGGTTATTGATACCGATGCTACAGAGAGGCAGTGATGAATCTGAAATATCTACCGCATCTCGATTCAATTTTGTTTTATTGCTTTTATTATATCCTTTTTTCATATGACACAGGTTTCCCATCTACAGGTACAGTCAGTGACATAAGTTGATGTATAAAAAGTAAAGTAGATTACACAAAAATATAAAAAAAAAAAAAACTTGGGTATTTTTTCTAATTTTTCTAGAACCATTCAAATTTTTACAATACATTGCTGGATGCATAAGTGTCTAGTATAAACATTCTAAAGTCGTACCTCCAATGTTTGCTGATACTCGCAAAAGCTTTCACATCGCTTCCTCACCTTTTTGTTCGGCATCCCAAGATCTGCGATTCAAAACGTTATACATAACGTCTTCTTTAACCTGCTGTAAAACTATGAACCTTATAACACTAAGATAAGGTTGGTATTTCTATGTAACATCTGTTTTAAGCGTCAAATATTTATACAAATACTGGCAAGATTTTTCGTATTTACTCGCATACGCTCGGATTAAGATTGGTAGCGACAATGTTTAAGCCTATGTAATGAAGATTTTTCTGGTTTAAAGCTATACTTACAAATGTAGGTAGGTACTTAAGCGTATCGCGACAAACCAAAAATAATCCTTGGTACGTTTTATTTACACTAAATAGCTTCTTTCAGATATTTTTTTCATGAAAAATGTGATGGTCTTTTCTGGAGGCCCATCTGATGTAAATCAGTCTACCTACGACTAGCATTCCTTTGCAAAGCGCGCCTACTAATGAGGCATTACACTGAGGGTGTGCACTATAAGGCATTGCAATTCATTCTTCTAAAATTCAAATGCTATTATGCAAGTTACGTGAGTCATGAGTTTGACTCAAATAACTTTGAGATTCTGTCAGTTTTGATTCACAGCTAAGCAGATAGTTCTGGAAAACTGTTTGCAATCGAATATATATAAAACTCTTTTGAAGCTGACTTAGAATCAACGCACAGCCTAAACTATAAGTCCTAGAGGTATGAAATTTGGAGGGTAGTATCCTTATATAGTGTAGGGGTGCACTAAGAAAGCAATTTTGAAACGTCACACTCTAAAGGGTAAAACGCAAGCAACGCTGCGGGCGACGGCTAGTCGAATATATTTATGGGCCACCCCAAAAATATTTGTACAACCATAATAAGTAACTTTTCATCCTAAGTTGTTAATCAGTCATTTTTGCGGTAGATGGTGCTTCAACCATCTGTATATTAAATTTTTTCCATGCAAGCGCTGCAAACGTGGCGTGTTTTTTTTTTATTTTTTATGATATTATTATAAGTAATGGAACAAGCTGATAGCTCACCTGATGTTAAGTAGTAACTTCTGCCTATAAAAATGCATTACCTCACAGAGCAAGTCCAATGAGGACGTGCCCTGTAAAGCAATGCACTGCCTCCATCACTCTGAGACGTAAAGATCTTGAAGTCTCATGTGCCTGTAATTACACCGGCGCCTTTACCCTTCAAACCGGAACACAGCAATGCGAGCATCGCTGCTTGGCGGCAGAAATAGGTACGGTGGTAAATTGCTGTCAATTTGGTTCAAGGAGCGGTCTTGACCGATGAATGTCCACAGTAATCTTTTGCAAATGAAGCATCTTAAAACCCTGAATGGGATCTGCACAAAGCTGTGACCCAGCTCACATTAAATGGATGTTCTGAAATATGAAACTCGTTTTTGTTCGAGATTACAGACTGTGTGGCGTGCTTTTACAGTGTCACAACTCACATCGTCTGTTGCTAGGAATCTCAACTTACACACAAAGATTCTTATTCTGAGCTTCTTTTGATTTTATTTGAATTAGGTTGAACTACAGAAACTAATTTCACAAATTAATTATACTGTCAAACAATTTTAGGTTAATAATAAAATTCACTACACTCACTAAGTAATAAGATCAATGGCAATCAAGTCATAAAAATTGTAAACTACGTAGTTTTGACGAACTTACTTCTTTCTGCGATCCCAATGGGGTGCAGGTAATTAATGTTTGAACACAAAAATGACTAGTGTCATTTGAGGTAACAAAATCACACTTCTACCGCTGGAACCTACTCAACTGAGGTAACAAAATCACACTTCTACCGCTGGAACCTACTCAACTGCGGTAACAAAATCACACTTCTACTGCTGGAACCTACTCAACTGCGGTAACAAAATCACACTTCTACCGCTGGGACCTACTCAACTGAGGTAACAAAATCACACTTCTACCGCTGGAACCTACTCAACTGAAGTAACAAAATCACACTTCTACCGCTGGGACCTACTCAACTGAGGTAACAAAATCACACTTCTACCGCTGGAACCTACTCAACTGAGGTAACAAAATCACACTTCTACCGCTGGGACCTACTCAACTGCGGTAACAAAATCACACTTCTACCGCTGGAACCTACTCAACTGAAGTAACAAAATCACACTTCTACCGCTGGAACCTACTCAACTGAGGTAACAAAATCACACTTCTACCACTGGGACCTACTCAACTGAGGTAACAAAATCACACTTCTACCGCTGGAACCTACTCAACTGAAGTAACAAAATCACACTTCTACCGCTGGAACCTACTCAACTGAAGTAACAAAATCACACTTCTACCGCTGGGACCTACTCAACTGAGGTAACAAAATCACACTTCTACCGCTGGAACCTACTCAACTGAGGTAACAAAATCACACTTCTACCGCTGGGACCTACTCAACTGCGGTAACAAAATCACACTTCTACCGCTGGAACCTACTCAACTGAGGTAACAAAATCACACTTCTACCGCTGGGACCTACTCAACTGCGGTAACAAAATCACACTTCTACCGCTGGGACCTACTCAACTGCGGTAACAAAATCACACTTCTACCGCTGGAACCTACTCAACTGAGGTAACAAAATCACACTTCTACCGCTGGAACCTACTCAACTGAGGTAACAAAATCACACTTCTACCGCTGGAACCTACTCAACTCAGTTACTTGCTAGATCTGTAGTTGTGACACTGTAAAAGTACGCCACTATGCCAGCTGCCTCAGGGTAACTTTTTATTACAACAATGCATTTGCACTGAATCACAGCGACCCAGCCGTTATTATCTGGAGAAATGTCTGCTCTTTGTTATAAGATTTAAATCCAATTGTATTATAAATAAGTTTTTTTTTTTTGGTTTAATTTAAAAATGTAATCTAACAAACAAAGCTTGATATATTTTATACATTTTTGCATAAAATTGGATTTTTGACGTAAAACTTCCACCAACAACTTTGTGGCTTTTCTATACAATTTAATTTAGTAACTTAGTTGATTATAAAATTTGATTAAATCACAATTAGTTTTTTTTTACTAATATTGAAAGTCAAACCCAAATATTGAAATTCGAAACAAAGATCTTTTGCAATCTTGAAATCCATTAGCTAAATAGTTTTATGTTCTAGTTTTTATGGTTCTAAGTAAAGAACTAAACAAAGAAACAACACACAGTCTAGAAACCTGCGCAATTAACTCCTCCATCTTGCAGGTCAGACCACGTGCTCCAATATTCTGACCACATCGTTGTGGCTTGACCCTACTTCGAGTGGAAGCGAAGGAGTTGGCATGGTTCATGCTACACCGTGATGGGGCCGAGACGAGTCACCAGAGTACTTTGAACTTTATTTACAAAAAAAATAAAGCCGTATATTGGAATTCGCCTCATTTTGGTGCCTTTATGCTGTGGCAAGTCCGAATCAAATTGTGCGAAGAATTTGAACTTTATATATAAGGAAATTAAAAGTGATTATTGACATTCGTTAACCGCGTTAGATGTAGATCAAGGTTGATCTTTCGTTTTACTACTTCAAATAGAGATACAATCGGTACGGGTTAAATCTACTTACGAATGCCAATAATCACCTGTACTACCTTACAAATAACGTTCAAATTACTCTGAGTCGGCCCGGTTCCGTCACGGTGTAGCATGAATAAAGATCTAAGGTACCTATAAATGCATTTATCAGACGATTATCGACTCTAGAGGGCTGATGAATATTAGTAGTATGAGCTTTGAGCAAGTTGGGGTGGAAAAGGGTTGGGTAGTCATGAATGCATTTACCTGAGGAATATTGATGTTAGTAGGTACTCAGAGTGTTTTTGTTTAGTTATAATTTTTTGGAATCCATTGATTATTTCAGTTTACTTAAAGCTGAAATAATCAGTTAAAAAAATCTTTTGATTTTACTTAGTTTTAGGCTTTTTATATAGGTAAGTATGTCTACAAGATTTACAAGATTTTTTCTTTTGTCTTATAAAGGTTAACTATGCTCATTATTGGACATCTATACCTTAGCCAATTTCACGAAACCTAAATGGAATTGATAACCTGAATTTTGGCTCAGAATATAATTTTAATTAATCTCAGCCTCAATCTTAGTTTGTTTAATATACTTAACCCTACTTTTCACATTTGTTTTGCCGACGAGTCCATCGCCGCTTGAGTTTTTGAATAGGTCAATAATTATAAAAAAAAATCAATCAATTATTATTGTAAATTGAACCACTAATTCGTAAAACTTACGAATCGAAAGTTATACGTATTTTAAGGACACTCAGTAGCATACAAGAAATGAACTGGCAGTGTTTTATTCTTACTTCATCAAGGCGTCAGGGAAAAAGTAGCAGTCAGTAAAATGAATAAAAAATATTCAAAAAGCACACTTTCTAATAATAAGCATCAATCACAGTCTGAAAAAGCCAATTTCCGGAAAGAATTCGACCTTCCAGGACCTTTCCCAGCAACTTTTCGACGCCATTTCTTTCTACGCTTTGCCTCGCAGCTCGTGGTCACTTTATTATTTCCAGCGTTTATCGTTAGATGCACAAAAGTAATAAAACAAGAAGTCACATTACAGAGAACGTAAAAAGTACAATATCAACGTAACGCGTCGCACAAAAAGCGCCAGACCGTGTAATAAGCAAAATGAGCCACATACCAGATAGCACGTTTTGGTTTCTTGCTCCTGGCGGCGGCGTGCGATGTTTTTAACACGATTAATTTTTTATATTTATTAGTTTTAGTTCTTAAATCATTGCAAATATTATAATTATTTTATTTGTTGTGTGTAACTTACTGGAATTAACAATCTCTTTAACTAAATTTTATTGGTTTAACCGTGTTAGTTGAAGTAAAATAAATAAAAAATAAATTTGGAATTTTAATACATTAAAAAAGATTATTACGTATTTCTTATTTTTTGGAAACAATACAACATTATATAATTATGTATTTGTATTTTAGAGAGAGTTTAGACAATTAGGTGACCTGATGCTTAGTGGTAACTTCTGCTACTAAAATGCATTGCCTCACTGTGCACCTCTACTAAGGACGTTCAGTGTGAGCTGGGGATCGAACCCACGACCCACAGCACGGAAGGCAGAGCTACTACCGACTCAGTCATGACGCCTGTCCAATTATTAGTTTCAATTGAATATTTTCAACAATTCATAATTTGATTTAATAACCAAACCAGTATGCTAAAGAGCTTGCGCCGCTAAATACTGGCATCAATTACGCTAACCAAAAGCCAGCAATAATAATTTGGAAAACGAAGCGCCCTTATAAATTCACGTTTGTAATTTACACATACGCGACGGAAACCGCACACGATGTGTTTTTCGAAGGCTCAAGTTATAAGCAGTACGATTTGTATTTCGAGTTTTCACAAGTCACATTTTTTTTAGTATTCGGTTTAAAAAAAAAAAAAAATTACTTTTACATAACAAATGTTACAAAATGGGTAGTATTTGAATCCATAATGATCCCAATCTAGTAAACTGTGTTTCGTTTTATTCTGTTAGTATTTTTTGGTTTGGTTCTTGGCATGTCTAGCAAAGGCTTTGCAATTGGAAGAAACCTAGAATTAGAGCCAACTTTGGTCCACATTGTTTCAATGAAAGTCAATGAATCTGTGGAACATGTTTTTGCCATAGGTATTAAAGCATTCTCTTGGGATAACATAGGTACATACATACTTTATATACTTACTAGTTCCGGGACAGCTAGTATAATTTATCTTGATGAGATTTAACGACTGTCGTTTGTTTTTTGTCTTTTCTCGAAACAAACGACAGCCGATTTGACGAATGACTCGAGTCTGTTGAAATAATGGACAAAGGCGATGAACAAAATAACAAGAAGAATAAAATATTTAACCGCCTGGTAAGAAACAAACCACGGCACGAATTCGTCGATAATATCTACATTTGGAACTGAGATAGAAATCATACATTATTTAACTCTTAGGCATCCTCTGTACCATTGCTGTCAACTCATCAGCTTATACCTTGTACCATACACCAACTGATGGCTCAGTACCACTGACAAATGAACTGAACTGGTCTTGTTTATACGCGAATGGGAACATTTTACGCGGCCGTTCACTGTATTTACGACCTAAACTAGCAAAGTTCTAAGTTTCTTTTCAAAGTTCTGTAAAATAGGCCTCTAGGCCGGGCTTCTTGAAAGTGGACTGGGGGATATCAGAATTTTACTGTTGCTATGGTAAATTCTATATCTTTTATTAGAACAGTAATCGCTATACAAAAGATTAAAATTATTCCAACCTTCGGGTTAATCAAAAAAAAATTCTTATTTTTTTTTTGGATTTCTTAGGTTGCCATTTTGTAACTTATTTTAACCAAATCTCAATGATATTTCTACAAGATTGTATTAGTAGACATTTTGGTTGTTCGCAGCAGGATTAAATTTGTCTTCTTCTTCTTCTTCTTTCTAATATAAATATATATAATATATAATAAAACTCTTTTGAAGCTGACAGAGAATCAACGCACACCCTAAACTAAAGTCCTAGAGGTATGAAATTTGGAAGGTAGTATCCTTATATAATATAGTGTAGGGGTGCACTAAGAAAGGAATTTTGAAACGTCACACTCTAAAGGGTAGAACGCGAGCAACGCCGCGGGCGACGGCTAGTTTGTCTATATCAATGTAAGTAATTACTTTACCTTCACTTTACCTATTTAACTAAACTAGCACTGAAACACGCTGTAAAGCTGAATACGCGTTTTGAGTTCTACTTGTACACAGGCCCAGCCTTTACGTGTTTGCACACCACCGACATTTACCCGACACCGACATGACAATTGCAGTTGCTCGAACAAAATTATCAATCCGTACCATCACGTCTAGTACTGAATAACATCAGATCTTCAACGATATCGTGTCAGTGTCGACGTCGAGTCTGTGACAGTGTGAAAATGCTCTTTCAGGTATGTAAAGAACAGATACCATTGCGCCCTGACCCGTCCTAAACAAACCTGGAGAAATTATGCAAGCAGGCAGGTAAATTAATTTATTCATATTATTATCATTAAAATAGCTAGCGGTGGCGCGCGGCTTCGTCTGAAATTATGCACGTGAATAACGGTGGCTAAGAGTGGAAATGAACGCTAAAATTCCTTGTATAAACATTTTTGGGTAAAACAAAAACAAATCGTTTTCTTTAAATTATATATAAAAAATTATAAATAAATCAGTAGGCCCATATTTTTAGTACTAATCCCGAATAATCATCGCCTCTATTCGACCTCAAAATCGTGTTAGTTTTAGTTGTCAAAATTAACCAAAGCACGATTGTGAGGTCAAGTCGAGGCGAATGTTCGAAGTAACAACTAAAAACATGAGCACATTGAAAGAACGACTAGACGGGGTGTATATAAGATCACTAATGTTTGAAATTTTGTACGGAACCACAAATTTTTGAAATTTTTGTCACTGATTCAATAAGCAAAGTGGTTTATATTCATAGGTACCTGGAACCCTTCAAAGTTTTCGGGTGTTGTCTTAATTACACCCGGTATAGAAACTTGTGATTCGCAGTTTTGTTATTGGTTCAATGATTTCGCTACAAGATACTTAGCGGAGTTTGTGAATAAATTATTGGCGTATGCGATGTTGAGTTCTCGGAAGCTGGGCTGAATCGATAGATATTGAAATTTGAGATGATTTCTGAAATTATTTACCAAATTATTTAATTAGTAGGTACCAGCTTTCTACAATTTATTGTTACGTAGATATGAAATCTATTTTGGAAATGAGCAGATTCCACACAAATCTTAAACTCTTCACGTCAAACGCAAATTTTAACAACACAAAAAAAAATTTGTATCATGTTTTGTAAATTTACAAAACCTGCGAATGTTTCATGCAAAATTTGACAGTTTATGACAAAAATGATATCACAAAAAAGATTTTTTGTTAAAAACACATTTTCCGTTCCGCGAACGCAATTTGGAACATCAAAAGTAGCTATCTCTACTTAGTTTTCGTGACAGAGCCGCTATCTACAAGTACTACAACAAAGTTTCTGGAACTTCCTGCTTCTCCCAAGTTGTGAACAAGCCTAGGCGTTTAATTATACTAGTGGGTGTACTGTGACTTTGCTCAAGATCTTGTTTCCTTTGAATTTATACTTTCAACGTAGGTGGAATAATGCTCGCAATGCTTCACAAGTAGTGTCCTTGGTGGACGAACTTGGTGGATTAAGTACAAAATTAGATTAAATTGAATTTATTTTAGAATTTGTCCATAGTTTTGTTAGTAACATTGTAATAAGCCGTAGGCACTTACACGAGGTAGATGAAGTAAGTATCTAGTGGTTTCTTAAGACGAAGGATAAATAAAATAGGTTCTTTGCTTTAAATAACTTCAGAGGTCTTAAATACCGAAATATCTTATCCTCATGAGAATATTGTGTCTACTGTGACATAATTTAAAAAAAATTGGTATTAGTGTTCAGATTTATGGAGAGTTATAAAGATAGGCAAAATACAAAAATTCCACATTTAGCTATTAACCGATAGAATTAAGAATATTTTTCTTTCGTTCTCTTTGAAAAAGCAACTGCAAACTGCAACATTGCGTAATCGCAAAAAAAAAAAAACCGAATAGAGAACCTCCTCCTCTTTTGAAGTCGGCTCACAATACTTTGATATTTATTAAAAATAGCTCAAATTTACATATCACTCGCAACATCTCATGACATGTTCGACCACAAATCCGGGCCAATATCGGCTGTTCCCATTTGCAAATACATTAATTATTCACAATGAGCGACGTACGTCAATTCAGCAGACATGCCCGCAATGCACAGGTGACTGATTTATTTATATCGTTATAGGATACTATTTTACTATAACTTACTGAGTAAAAACATATCTATAATGAGTAAAAATGGTTATTAATACAATAAATCTTTTGAGTTTTTTTATTTCTAAAAGGTGTTTTTTTATATTGTTATCTTGTATTTTCAGATATATTTATAACGTTTAAAAAAAGTACATTAAGTACAATAAATCTTTTGAGTTTTTTTATTTCTAAAAGGTGTTTTTTATATTGTTATCTTGTATTTTCAGATATATTTATAACGTTTAAAAAAAGTACATTAAGTATACAAAAATTATTGACATTGATCTTTGATCAAGGTTAAAAAAAACGTACATTTATTGCAATTCCAACAACCACAAACGACTGAAATTGAGCTTGAAAATTCCATTAATTATACAACAAATGAATATTCAAGTGTGAAAGTTCTATGAATAATTAAATTTAATAAAGCTTTTAGTTATTTTGTTCACAAATTTGCTCCGAGACACTTTCTTGTAAATAACGAACTCGCAGCTAGTTTCAGATTTCAGCGATTAAGTATTTTAAAAGAAACTGAAATTCATAATTAATAATAATGAACTTAAGAGTATACATTAAACTGCATTATACTGTACTTATAAGAATGTAAATGAACTCCAACGGCTGATTCAAGCATAGATTTGAGGACAGATTTTCGTAGAAAATAGAACTAGACCAAAACGTTTTTATTTATTTTGAAGTTCAGAGTGATGGACGCAGTGCATTGCCTTACAGGGCACGTCCTCATTGGACTTGCTCTGTGAGGTAATGCATTGTTATAGGCAGAAGTTACTACTTAACATCCGGTGAGCTATCAGCTTGTTCCATTACTACTATCATAAAAAAAAAAAGAAAAAAAACGTTAACTTAGATAAAATTTATTCAATAATTGTAATTGTTTATGGACTTTTAACACTCCTATTAATAATGATCTACAGATTACCTCAATTATGTTTTATGAGAGCAAGAACGTGCGTTAAGAGTCTTGAACGCAATATATTGAAATCGGAAATTAATTATCATCACATCAAGTCTGATCTCTTATTAAATAATGTTGTATTTAATTAAATAATATTAAGGCGTTTGCACACTGCACAATGTCAAAACTTACAAGACATCCAAAGCTTTGACAACCGTCAAATAACATCTCGTTGGAACATTTTAACATTTCAGTATCTCTATCACGAACAAATCTGACAGTCGCTGCGTAAACGAATTCGAGTTATATTGCGCGTCAATGCCAGCTCGACTGCCAACCGTTGTAGTGTCATCGCGCAGTGTATCTCGGATACGCTAGCGTTACGATACGTTTGCGACTGTCACATTTATTCGTGACCAAGGCACTGGAGATATAAAATCACGGAATTTATATATGAAAAATCGCAAACTACAATGTTGAGCGCAATAACATCGCACAAGGTTCAGGATAAATATAACCGGTATTGAACATTGTGCAAAAGTCCAATAGTTTGCCGTGTGAAAGCATCTTTATCCGAGATTCCTATAAGCTCGGAATAAAATGCGATAATTCCGAGAAATCCTATAGAGGATGTGAACCGTGATTCCACGTTCACGACTCTTGAAGTTTTATTTATTTTTATCAGCACTCATTTTATTTTATTTGATTTAGATGCTAGAAGTTTAATACTAGTAATTTGCCCCACTGAGAACTCACAGTATTCCTTAAAAAAGAAATAAATGGCAAAGAAAAACTTTAATCGCCAGGCTGTGATAAATTTGTATCTAGCTGGTTATTATACCTGAACTGCAAAACCATTGAAACTCTAAGAAAAGGAAGCTCATTTTACACTGGTTTTTTAACTTCACAATTTTCACTATAGCTCAGATTCCATTTGACCTAGAAGAAAAGTAAAAATGATTTTGGAATGTCTAAACAAAGCCCTATCACTATGATACTGCTTCTTATTTTTACTTCCTTTTGGACCCATACAACTTAACAACCCCTTGGCCAGTTTAGTTCATAATCATATTAGTAAACTATGATAGGACTATCTTTCGACCATTAATATTTTATACAAATTCGATGAAGTTATTCTAAAGTTATGCTCTAGCAAATGTACAAACAAACTTACAAATATGCAACGCCGATTCGCCTAAGTTGAAACTAAGATCTTCGCTCGCTCGCTCCACAAATTAATGGTCTTTGATTGCGACTATTTATAATGCAAAAGTTCCAGTAGACAGATTAAAAACCAGTGAGTGTAGGAGTGTAGAAATCTCCACAATGACCTTTCGAACTTTATCCCAATTTAGTATTTATAATTACTGTAACGAACCTTGGAGATGACAAATTCATTTGCAAACAATAAACTTTATTTTTATCGTCAATAAATTTTGGAACGGTTCATAAAATTTTGCATGAGAAAAGGAGCTAGCCCACTCGTTAATTTATTTACTTCTTTATTGTTCTCACGCAGGATGTGAGAAAATTATTATAAACAGAATGATAAGATACTCGTAAGATAAGCGTGCTCCACCTTAAGCTGCAGCTACACTTACCATCAGGTGGGCTGGCAGCCAAACGGATACATCACAAAAATTTAGTCTAACTATTTATTAGTTATATATTTTGGCTACTGTATTTTGTGAAATATTTGTTCGCTGCTTAGAAATGTCTAAAATCTGCGAGGACTACTCATACCACATAATTTACACACACAAATTTTAAAAAATAAACATACTCAAATAAAATAGATTTTTAAACAGTGATCTATCTGTTTTCCAGCTCAGCTGCATCATTAAACTCAGAAGCTATCGAGCGAGGATAAATGGAAAAGTTGTGAAAACAATTACTTTCCTTAAATTTCAATAATTAACAGCTATTTAAAAATAAAGAGATTTTTTAACGTGGATTACTCAATTTTAATTTTGGCGATTTGCGTTTTGGATGTTTTTTGTTTGAAGTTTATTAAAGTCCACCTTTATCAAAAATTTTAATATTCTTTGGGAAATCTGAGGAGCGTTTTTTTTTTTTGTAATTTTGTTCACATTTCAGTATCAGGGGGTATTTACATATTACATTATTAGTTGCGTACCCACATATTCCGGACAATCAACACGTTAGTGGATCTAACGCATCGTGTACGCTAAATGTATGAGATTTACTCTTCACCATATCGGTCTAGACATCATGTTGTGTGAAATCTATTGAGCATTAGAAAGTAAAAAGCTTTTCTAGTTGTTTTTTTTAATATAATACCTTTGTCAGACACTTGACTACCTATTTTTATTTATTTACCTGTTTTGTTTGATTTTGTTATGTAAGTACCTATTATTTTGGCTACTGAATATTTCTTTTAAAATAACAATGCAAATTAAGTTTATAATAAGTATATTATATATATTAAGTAAATATAAATTACTCTGAATTCTTAAAATATGTAAAACCTTTTACATATATACATAAATGGACACCAACGCAATGTGGAAGCATCTAGCTCTATCCTACTTGGCGTAGTTAATGATGATAATGAAATAATTTATAAGCATAATAACAAAAATGCTATACACTAAAATCTATATGACAGCATTCATAAAAATTTGCGAGTAAGTATCCTACTCGAAATTTTTTATGAACGCTGTCATATAGCGGTACCCACTTCTCAAAAATTTTAATGCTTAATTTTGTTTTGAAGTCTTTAGGAATAAGCAATTACCGAAAATGGCTTTGTTTAATTTCCAATTAGGATTTATAAAGAAGATAAGGTACTAATAAAAGAAACTAATATTCTGTGCTACGTTTAGTTTAGGCATTAGTAAGTATTACGTATGACTCAAGCCTAAGTTTAAAAAAATATAATTACGTAGGTATTCAATAAACACATTGTATGCGTAAAGGAAGATTCAGATGGATATTTTTTATCTCCCTCGTCTACCAGCTATGGCATAAAAAAAATTTTTTTTATTCATGTTGACATACCTAACCTACATTGACAACTTATAGCTTCAATTAAATAAGTAGTACGTTTACTCATAATAATAAATAAATAATTGATGTTTACCACTTAACATCAGGTGGGCCATCTGCTTGTTCCATCAGCTAATAGTATAAAAAAAAATGATGCCACATCGCACACAATAACATCCGTGCTCACAAATTTTACAAAACACACTTCCCACTCCATCCCCAAAAGTATAAAAAAGTAATTAATTTGAATAATTACAGAAAAAAACACATAACGGTTTACATTTGGGATACTGTCGTTTATAACGGGTCCCTTTTTAATGGACCCTTAATATCTGGGGAGCAGTTGGCACCTCGTTCGCGGGTTCTTATCATTTTTGCAGAATGCTTCTTGAATTTATAGTAGAAATGGAAAATAAACTGGGAACTGTGAAGCTTATTGTTAAGAAAACAGGATCAAAGTGTGGCTTAGCCAAATCGTCATTTTACAATCTCGAGGGAATAGAAAACAAATGTACTAAAAATGTATCAAAATAATATTTCTGAATGACAAGTAACATGACCATACCTATACACTTTTGACATTTTCTAAGGCGGGGGAGGGTCCTCAGATCATTCTTCCAAGGTCCTCACCATCTCTGCGAGGGACAGAACATCATGAGTACCTATGTCCGTTCATTTGACCATAATGGCTATGTAATATAATGCGTGCAACTTTTTTGACCAGCCTTCTCTGTACATGAGAATTAAACGGATCTAGTGATCAGTTACCAAAATATTTTGTGAAGAAAAGCTAAACCGAAGCTTTTCTTCAGATAGCATAAAGTGTAATCGTTTAGATTCTTGCGAAATAAAGGAAAAACCCATAATATTACATATTATATTGAAACTGAGTACAATAAATCTTTCGTAGGCACACAATTCAACAAACCACGCCTTGTAATTCTCGAGAACGTGACTAACAACCAAAAAAAAAACATCAAATTTCCCAGTAATCCATTCTAACAAGCCATATTCCTTTATTCCATATCAAAGCGTTTCAAAGACGCCCACGACGCATCTGCGATGGTCTAATCTGGGTGCAAATATTTATTATCCCCCCCCCCTCTTCCCCCCACTCCTTTGTTTAGGCCCGGTGCACAATTATTGCGGACTTATCCGATATAGGCACATAGTTAGGGGATTATACGAGGGGGTTGGTTTGTTGCTTTAGGTTTGGGTAATGTTTTATCTATAGTTGAGGATAGTAAGAAAACACGGAGGCTGGAGGAACATTTTAGCTTTAAAAAAAAACATTGGGTGTTTGATTTTATTTTGTGTGTAAGCGCTAACCTGAGTTTTAAAGTAGTCCAAGATGGAGTAGAATAGCAGGCGCAAAGAGAAGGTTATTACCGCGATTTAATCAGCACACTAGTCTAAATACCTTAGAATACCGGAAATTTATTCGGAACTGCATCAGCCAGCTGCTGGTTTTCCAGGGGGAGATCGGGTGTCTGGTATTCCAAACCCATCACGCAAAAAGGGTCCAAATGTGGCCTTGTTGAGGGAACCAGCCCCTCAAGTACCGTTCTTGTCGATCGCATAATTTGACATTTAGAATCGTCAAAATTTGTTATATCGACAGTTGCGGGTAGGTTACCAACTTAGTCGATCGGTAGACAAATTCCTTAAATTTTAACGAATTGGCAATGGTGTATGTTTACTATGTTTTGATTCTTACAAACGAAAGTGAACCTTATTTTGACGATCGTAAGGCATCGTTAAAATTTGTCGACAAGAGATCCGTACTACCATGGAACGATACGATTCGATACGTTTATCGACTTTAGCGATCGACAACTAAGCGATCGATAAGAACGGTACTTGCACTGCAGGCCCCGAAAAGTAACAAGTAAGTAACTTAGCCACAGTGACTCAAGTTCGAACAAACATGATGATAAAACTACCTGGCATCTTACTTATATACATCCCCTTAAATTTTTCTGACTCGGCGTCATATAGTTGATCGTAGGATTCCAGAAACGATTCACAAAGAGGATCTCAGTAAATTCTTTCGTCACCGTTCTGCACACACCACTGGCTCCACTTGTCCGTCCGTCTGTACTTTTTGCAATCGATATCTCTGGAACATAGCAGCTGTGCCGTCTCAGGGATCGGTCAAACACGCAGCGGTTTTGATAAGAAAACCCGTTTAATAGCAAAACTAATATTTAATGTTATTTATGCTGAGGAATCGGAAAATGGGTTACAGTTTCCATGCAAAATTAGACCTAAACAAACAAACGCACAAACAAACATTGCAAGTTAAATAAACGCTTGTAAAAAACTTGTACAAAATAAAATATTATCAATGAGAAAACCAGCAGCTGTTTACTGCTTTGGTATTTTTTTGATAATGGGCAAAGCATGAAGCTTGGAAAATCAACTGCCGTTAGAGTAGTAAGGTGTCAAGTGGAGACTATGCACCGGAAAACGCAGTGATGGCAGTGCGGAATGGCCAATTAGCCACCCAGTAGATGGAAAGGTGACAATGAGGTTGCTCATTATAATAACCTTAATGATATATTGCAAGGTAATCTTAGAACTTAAAAAAAAGATCTATTAGCAGAAGAGGGTATCCATATTTTGCAAAGTGTTTGATCACTTTGTTTCAGTTCTGTGACAAGTAAGAATAAAACTGCATGTAGGTGACTTAGAGCTTATTTTGCTAAACAACCAGTTTTCTTATTAGGCCCCGTCCATCTTTTATTTAAATTACATTACATTTTTTAAAAACGCTACTCGCTTGCACCACTGCCACTCTACCATGATGTGCGACAAACGAAGAGACTTTTTGTCCCCATTGGCCTGACTTGTGATATTTTCAGAATGGCTCCCGAAACTCGCAGACCCCACAACTTTGTGAGTTACGTGTTTGTTTGGTTATTTGATATCATCACAAAAATTCATATATAATTTTCTAAAAATGTTCGTTGGTTGGTGAAAATAAAGTTTACCGTACTTTATGGTGACTCTTGTTGTGAAGTGGTTAACTGAAAAGGAGTTTCTAATAAGTGCTTATATGACGCGTGAGTTTGATTCTTGCGCCAGGACAATAATGTTTAGAAGGGTGATGTTCAAAGATTCAAACCTAGGGCTTGTTGAGTGTACCTATTGTTTCAGTCTATGTTTAAAAAAAATTTGGAACCCATATTTACTTTGTCATACTTTTATATATATGACTATCATTCTCTGTGTCTCTGACTGAAGAATTGCTACATTAAAAATAACTATCGAAACTTTTCGTCACGATACTACTTATTTTAACAAGACATGCTAAAACTTAAAGAAGTTTAGAATCGCAAATAAATCCAGATCATTTTCATTTTCATCAGATGAAGTTTTTACCACTACACCGTCTTCTGACTACTAAAGATTAGCTTATAGAAAATGCGACACAAAACCCGCACGAAGGTTTATCTCCCCTTCAAAATCCCCCTATGATCAACAAAGGCTGTTTTCACTCTGCCACTAATACGACTCTTTCAGGATATCGGTGGCTAATGTCATACTTTTAGTCATTATCATCATCATCAACCTATAACAGTCTACTGCTGGACGTAGGTCTCTCCCAAGACGCGCCACTGAGCCCGGTCTTCGGCTCTTCTCATCCAGTGTTTGCCAGCTATAACCAGCTACATTTGTCAGATGGTCGTCCCACCTTGCCGTTACATTTAGTATTAGGCCCTAACTCCACTAAACAACGGTTGACGTTCAATTCAGTACCGACAGTGGTTCGACAGATGTGCAGCTTAGTTGAAACGTCACTGTTTAGCTAGATCAAAATGGCCTAAAAACAGATCAAAACGGTTCAGCTGCGTTTCAACTATCAATGTTAGATTGTAGAATACGAAATAACCAAAAATCAATATATATAAAACTCTTTTGAAGCTGACAGAGAATCAACGCACAGCCTAAACTATAAGTCCTAGAGGTATGAAATTTGGAGGGTAGTATCCTTATATAGTGTAGTGGTGCACTAAGAAAGGAATTTTGAGATGTCACACTCTAAAAGGTAGAACGCGAGCAACGCCGCGGGCGACGGCTAGTACATTATAAACTACAGATCAGCTGCGTTTCAGCTAGGAAGTTCGTTAGTGGAACAAAGATCTTAAACGCTTTCACACTATGTTGGTACCGACACCGATTTATGTCTGAGTTGCGACTTCTATCGTTCAATTGTCGGTGTCGGTCAGTGTGAAAACTCAGGCTCCATAGATAAGGAGTAATAAAACTTCCTCTACAGAGAAAAACAGTCTTTTACGTCTTAAAACACAATCTTTCCGTTTCCCCAGCCCCATTGGCACGTGCCAACGATAAAATCTTACGTAATGAGCTACAAATCTACGCATCAAGAGCTCGTTTGGCGCGAAATCTGAATTTTGTTAGAGTAAGTGGGCTTTATTGTGAATTAACTGCGAGAATGCGGGTCAGTGGTTATGTGTGGCGGAATTGTTTTTATATTGTACTAGCCGTCGCCCGCGGCGTTGCTCGCGTTCTACCCTTTAGAGTGTGACGTTTCAAAATTCCTTTCTTAGTGCACCCCTACACTATATAAGGATACTACCCTCCAAATTTCATACCTCTAGGACTTATAGTTTAGGCTGTGCGTTGATTCTAAGTCAGCTTCAAAAGAGTTTTATATATTTAGATTACATTGGATTATCTGTAACAATTATCTCTGTAACCTTTTATTTGCTGCAACAAACATTACGACCTGGATTCATTGATTAAAATTTTGTGTTTAAGATTTAAAGAAAATCAGTCAGATTGTAATTTGAGGGTATGCTTATTTTGGACCGTAGTGTAGATTATAAGACCTATAAATTTTTACGTAGTTTTAGTATTTTTGCTATAACAACGGAATTGCCAGCACTATCAAACAAAAGTCATCTAAAGCTAGCAGCTATATGCAATGTCGTGTACGTGGATGACGTGTTTTTCCAGTTATTCTTGTTTAACCTGCCAAACTACTTACTCGTTACTTTCCATGCTACGGTTGCCTGGAAGAAATCGCTTTCAGCGATAAGGCCGCCCATTGTACTATACAAAGTTATTTTTAAGATTTGTACGTACCTTTCCCTTGTGTACAATAAAGTATTATCTATCTATCTATCTAACTACTGAACCGATTTTTAATAAAAATATATGGGACCACCTCTGAGGAATCTGAAGAATCTATCAAACAAAAATATTCATTAAAATCGATAGGTATACAGTTGGTGGAATCAACGCTGAATACAATACAAAAAATATTTAAACGTACAGTCGGAGACCTCCTCTTTTTTTGAAGTTGGTTAAAAATTACTGCTAATCCTGTTCTCATCTGTTTTTGTTGTTAAACACAGATGAAGATTGACTATGAAGATGCTGTAATAAAACTAAAATGACGTTTATTTAACTGACAGCTGTCACCTTTCGTTTCTCAACGCCGCCCTAACAAGGCCCGAAGGTGCTTGCGGCTATTTACGAAATACTTACCTAAAATAGACGTGTTTTGGTTAAGCCGCTTATATACTTTAGTTGGTATAAGACGTAATAGAACCAAAGATGGGTGATGAGATTGCGTGGAATTTAATTTAATGATACTTGAAATAAAATTTAAATCACGGTATGTAGACATTTATTCAAAAAGAAAACTACAACTAATACAGTATTTACAATATTCACAATATTTACAAAATACACCTGAAACAGTTGAGCTATCTACAAACAAATGATAGAAGCTTTCAGTTCAACCTTATAAATTAAACAAAAATTTTGTTACGTCGGTCGGATAAAAAAGTCGTTATTATTAATTGTAATAATTATAACTTTTTGTAATTTTTATCGCAACTCTACATAATTTTACTCCAAGAAGTCAGGTAAAAAAAGGCGTTGTTCTCACTTGCTATATCAAACACAACTATTCGATCATGACAGGCGTCATGGCTCAGTCGGTAGTAGCTCTGCCTTCCGTGCTGTGGGTCGTGGGTTCGATCCCCACCAAGAACAAACATTTGTGTGTTGTAAACATAGATGTTTGTTCTGTGTCTGGGTGTTTCTATGTATTATAAGTATGTATTTACAAAAAAAAATGTATGTATGTATTCTATCAGCCATCTAGTTTCCATAGTACAAGCTTTGCTTAGTTTGGGACTAGAAGGCGTTGTGTGTCCGTGAATAATTATTATTATTATTATTATTATACGAGTACATCACACATTAAAATTGATCTGTAAACTCAATTGCAATCCTCATTAAGCAATAATAAGCTTCTTGTAAACCAGTCACAAAATAGGTAATCAGCGATATCGTACACATTTTTTGTATTACATAGAGTGTTTTCCATTACTCACAAGCTTAAAGAATGAATCATGATTAATTTCGTCTCGTCTAGACGTATAAAAACATCTAAACAATCACAAGATTATTCAGAAAGCTATTGGAGCTAATATTTTAGGTACTGAATATATTGAGTAGCTGCCTGCGTGTTTTTCGTATGAAAATATTAAAACAGCATAATAAAGTCACCTTTTGATATACAGAGTGTTTATTTTATAGGTTACAGTTTCAGGGGTCTTATGCTCAATTTGGCAGAAATTTTACTCTAATAAAGATGACGACATCATTAAAATCTCTACCGAACTCAACATTAGACCACACGTCAGTTAAAGGACACAAAAAATCATGTTTGATTAATAATATAGCGTTAATCGCGTCGTAAAAATTGGAGCAAATCGTGATAAATAAATAATACATACAAAAACTAAAAAATAATTCTACGGTTGCCAGTTGATTAAATAAGGACGAATTTAAAAAATAGGCAATGAAAATTAATTAGGTAGGTATTATATATTTTTTTATAAAAAAAAAATAGTTAATTTACAAAAAAATTTATAACTAATACAATATTTACAATTATTAATTGACTTAGCTAAATTATACAAGATGGCAGAAATCATAAATAAGAAAAGAAAACTATAATAAAGAATCTAGTTTTCTATAAAACCCTGTAAAAATAACTGTATGGATGTTAATAAATAAAAAACTTACATAGAATAAAATACATTCAGAACCGGCTAAGCTTTATCACGCGACGCCCTAAGTCTATTTCAGAATTCAGTATAGTACATTGCACTCACAACCGAGTATGTATAAAGATGGTAAATTGCCATCATCAAACCAGCCGTTCCTAGAAATCGGAAGGCCAAAAATGGCAACGTTGACATAGAATAAATATTAACAGAAACACCAAATGGGTTTGAACTGTACAAAGTATCCGCTAGTGACGTCTCACGAAGATCACGGACAATAAAACAGTGGGTTCAAATTACAGCATTTTGCATAAGTACCTACTGTTTTGAAATTATACTTGAAGTGTGCATAGATTGACTGATCTTCGGTCAAACAACTTGCTATCAAACCTTTTTCAAAAGGAAGCCGGTTCATCTGTGGATGTTTAAAATCACAAAATGTTTTGGGCATCTAAACATTACTAGTTAATCTTTATGATTAAAACCTCTGAAAACCTAATTAATAATTATGCTCTTCCGGCCATTTTGTCTGGTAGGCACCAAACGTTGGTTTACAAACGTTGGTCCTATCTGTACGATTACTCTATGCCAGTCTATTTTAAAAGAAGTAAAGATCTCTGAGCTCGGTAGGAATAATTAAATCGGAACACTCAAAGTTATTTCAAGCCTTGGAACAGTTTTATATTGCTTTAAGTTTATAAACAACCCACTTTTATTGCTTACTTTATTTTATTTAAATTAGAATGAATAATGGATGGATTTTGAGGTGAGTTTTTATTTGCGTGAAACCTGGTAAATTATAGTTTTTATCACAGTCAAGAAAGATATTATTATTTATATTATTACTTCCGTGCTGTGGGTCGTGGGTTCGATCCCCACCGAGAACAAACATTTGTGTGTTGTAAACATAGATGTATGTTCTGTGTCTGGGTGTTTCTATGTATTATAAGTATGTATTTACAAAAAAAAAATGTATGTATGTATTCTATCAGCCATCTAGTTTCCATCGTACAAGCTTTGCTTAGTTTGGGACTAGAAGGCGTTGTGTTAAGTGTCCGTGAATATTTATTATTATTATTATTTATTATTAAAATACCTATCTCAGCGCCCGTTCTTTGTATTGTAAATGTTTTATGTTATGCTATAACTTTCTATGGACTGCTGCTAAATTGCGCAGTGTAACTTTACTGTAACTTTACTTATGAGAGTGTAAATTGGATGTAAATACTTATAGTAAATAATATAGGATCTATTTATAGGTGGTAGTTTGGGTTTATCGCCAATAATTTTTCAGGCGATTCTTGCACTCAAATTTACATGTAAATTTGGGTTTAGACCCACCTACATCTTAATAACCAGTATAATAATTTCAAACTCTAAATTTGTTGGTGTAAGATACGTATTAGAACTGTGCTAACAGACTCTGAAAATTTAAACAAGGCCTAAATAGTAACTAGGTCTACACGTAGGCACTCTAGCCTACTGGAGTTACTTAGGAGAAACTGCTTTGTTATTGAAAAATTCATGGAATTTTAGATCTCTTACTGTTACGGCACTGAGATTTTAAATTTAGGTAATACAAAGCTTCTCTGGAGGAATATTTACAAAAATATGGGATTTATAGTTGAGTTTTATACTAATTACTTTTCTAGGTGTCCGTTACTTTATTCTCCTTTGTGAACAACAAAGGAGAATAAAGTAACGGACACCTAGAAAAGTAATTAGTATAAAACTAAAGAAAACTGGTACCTAAAACATAAAACCTAAACAATACTTAACGAACGAACGAGCGAAGGAACGAGGTTACCCGACAGAGAACCAAGGTGGTCGACATAGCTCAGAGGATCAGTAAGCTGAAATGGCAGTGGGCCGGCCATGTTTGCCGCAGAACCGACAATCGTTGGAGCAAACTAATACTCGAGTGGAGACCGCGTTTAGGCAAGCGTAGTGTAGGACGCCCTCCGGCTAGGTGGGGTGACGATCTGAGACATGTAGCTGGCAAACACTGGATGAGAAGAGCCGAAGACCGGGCTCAGTGGCGCGTCTTGGGAGAGACCTACGTCCAGCAGTGGACCAATATAGGTTGATGATGATGATGATGAAACAATACTTAAATTTTTTTTTATAATATAAATTTGATCTACTACTTCTAAAGCTTTCTCAATAACTTACGGCCTTAGAAATGAAACAAGTTTTTTATAACCTAGAATAACTTGATATCTTAGTACCCTGGTTAGATAAACTAGCCGCGTTTATCTCGGGCAGTCGTATGGTTTCTTCACGATGTTTTCCATCACCGTTTTGAAGCTCATAAACCTTTTAAAAGCTTCAGTTTCCGACTTCCCCGGCCATCGTCCGGATGTTTACCGAGAGCACGTGTGCTACAGAAATACCTACTGAATGTGTACTGTGTTCTATTCTGTGCCATCTGTGGTTATAATGAGTTGGATGCACGCGAGATAAGCTTGTGGAGATTTTGGTGACTATCTTCGGTTCAATCTTTGAGTTTATCTAAAACTATGAAAAATATTGTCTAGACATAGACATAGACATAGACATTCATTTATTTACTACATGGCACACAACATACAAAACATATAGACAAGTACAAATGAAATAATAATAATAAAAATAACGAAAGCACTGAATTTAAAAGGAAAAAATAAATATATACTAAATAACATAAATTGGTGCCTATATGTATGGTGCCTGCCACAGCAGCAAATGGGTCCTAGCTCAGCAATTTGCCTACTGTTTTAGCAGTAGGCGCTGTTATTCTGCTAGGACCATGACTGTCATAGGACCCTGTGAGAATATATAAATGTCATATAAATATATGAATGTCTAAAGATTTGTACATACAAATTTCGAAAAGATTTTTTTTTTATATTAAAAAAAAAGAGCTCCTTGTATTAATATGACCATTCTGGAGTAGGTACCTAAGTTTAAAAAAGAATTGAATTTACAAAAAAAAAAAACCATCATCAATTCAGTTACCATAGTACAAGCTTTGCTTAGTATAGGCACAGTATGGAGTAGTATTATAATATTATAATTATATATATGATCTGTGGTATGGAGCTTGAGTTCAATATGTGAAATGTTCAAGAATATTTATTTATTAATAATATAGTCATTATTCATTATTATACTCGTATATTGTTATTATATAGTTATTATTCTTTATTACATAATTAACATTATTGTTATTCTAAAAATATGAAATTCAAAACTTCTTGGAAGCTAGTTTAAAGTTCTTTCTATGTGAAGCTGTATCTGTTACTTCTGACTGGTGATGCATTCACTTGACCAATTACCTTCCTTCATGCACTTTCAATATAGATTGTCCAGTCGAAGAGAACCGTTCAAAGAGAAATACAGTTCAAGAGACTCGTGTGTTGCTCGTTTGCACACTAGACGATACAGTCACCTACATACGATACCGATGTATTAGTCGCCTGAAGAAAGATGTCGCGTTCAGCGCCAACACGGTACAGCTGTCTAGTAATTTATGTACAACCTCCTGTCATTTCATAGCGATTCTATAAAACACTCTGCTATTAGCATGATAACAAACTCAATGTTGCAGTTGTCGACGATGTAGCACATTTAGTATGAGAGCCCAGAGCAAAGCAATAAATTTTGTATGAAACTTGGATAAGTGCCTCTAGCGGGACATTTGGGAATTGTGTAATTACCAACAAATTTCGCTTTGCGAATGCGTTTGTGTGTGCTATACTCGAGTTGAATGTCAAAACAAATGCACAGCCTCGGGGCTCAGGTAAGATTGTGGTCGAACGTATACCTGTAGCATGTAACAAAAACTTGGGCATAAGCAAGCAAGCAAGATTTAACAACATTAATAAAAAGTAGTACTTTGATATCGTGTAGGATGTCGGCAGTGTGAAAACTGCCTATCTTCGAACCACTAACCGTGTGTTCTCTGGACGCATTCACGTGATTGGTCTAAGTGAAATTCCAGTCAGCTTTCTCGAATGCTTTGTAAAGGATACTCGAACGCAATCGTTGCTCGAAGTCTGATACTCGTGTCACAAGGAATTTTTGTGTGGAAACTAATATTGATGTTTGTTCTTTTTGGAGACTGTGACGTAAAACCAGGAAGCGATGCTATTGGCTTTTACTTTTAGAAAAACAAAATGTGCATACATGGTCTCATTTGTATTGGTCTAAGGGGTTTAATAACGTCTTATTCGTCCCATTGTTGAACGATTCAGATCTAAATCAGGTGATAAATCTGTTTCTACATCTTTTTGTTGACACTCCAACCAACAAGACGTGACCTATTTTGTATTCCAATTTTTTTTGTCCTTCACAGATTTTAGGCTTCTCCAAAATACATGTCTTCTAAAACCTTTAAAATATAGCCTTAAGTAATTTTCTCTTATAGAAAAGAACTAGTAAAGGAAAATAAGTACCTAACCAAAAAACTGACAACTTCGGGCTTTAGAAGCTGAAACTGTTTTTTTTTTCAACAACCACTTGCTGTATCGGCAGCATTCTTTAGTTCGTACCTTGCAGTACAAAGAAAAGTCGATATGCAGCAGCTATCCCAAGAATCCAATCCCCTCTGCTTCAAATACCGTAGTATTTTGGTATAGGCACAGGAAAAGTAGAACAACTAGTCATCTCTGTATAACTGGTAGAACAACTACCGAATCTTTAAACTAGTTAAGTTTTATACAATGAAAAACGTTGATGCAATTTTGGATAGGATTTCAAATTTAGTTTTTTACTGCGGAATCGATACACTAGTGGTGATTTAGGGTATCGATTGAAATATTATTATGATTGCTAAACTATAAAAGTTTCTATAGCTCTTATCATCATCATCATCACCATTAACCTAACAGTGTACTATTGGCTCTTCAAAGATTTCCAGGAAGGAAACAATTCCAAGACTCAATGACTCATTTTCTAGCTCTTCTTAGATTTTTAGGTCATCTCAAACCACCTGTAGACTGTCTTTACTAAACTTCTTCCAAATTTATTTCACCTGAATTTCGTTAAGTCCACTGCTAAATATAACATGAATAATTCAGCTGTTCTATTTTCCTGTGGTGTTAGTATCGCGGCGACAACTTTGGAAGCTATCCAGTAGCAAACACACGGTTTAGTCGCGAACACGCTATCGACCGACAAAAGTTATCGTTAGTAATAACGGGTATTTATAACTGTGCTAATTTTGACTAAACTAAAAGTGAAGTGGAAGCAAGTGATGATATCCGCAGTGATAGTGTTGAAAATGTTGAACGTGAGAGGGATAATGATACTGTAAAGTGTAAAAGAGAAGAAGAAGTGTCGAAAGCACTTGTTGTACAAGTGATTGATGTAAAAAATGTAAACCCATTGTATGTTAAAAGAAAAGGACTCAATAAAAGGAGAAAATAGCTAAACAGAGATGTGAGTCACTAAGTACAGTCCAATAAAACCAAAGTGCAAACAAACAGTAAAACATCAACTATTTCGAGATCCGCGAACATAAAACGAGAACTTTAGAACATAAACAAGATGGCCACTAACCGGCACGCGACTTATATAAATCAGATGTTTATTTATGTTGTCATCTCGCTCTCTTTGCCGATTGCTGGCGAAAGCTCGACAAAGGTATACGATGATTCGCGGCGTTACCCAAACGATGATGGTGGGAAGAGACTGACGAGGGAGTACCATCTAAGACAGGGTGCTTTGCGAGGGTTGATTGTGAAGCCGAGTCGTTTGTATGATCTACAGCATGTGGAGATGTTCTTGGGAATACCTTATGCTGCTGCTCCAACCGGGAGTTTGAGGTTTATGCCTCCTGGTAAGTTTCTCTTGTAACTTCAACTTCTTCTCTTCCTTGTTTCTTAAATTGCTGTTATATCTGCAACTTCGTCGAATATATCCTTTATCGTTGTACCTTTTAAAATTTTATCTTCTTGATCACTCTACTTCTGGCTATCTTATAAATAAGTTCGGCTAGTTCAATGCACTGACTGCCTACACATTGCACAATTTCGTATGACATCGAACTGGACCCCAGAAATATCTCTTGCCTGTTGGAATAATGGAATCCTTGTTAAATCGTTATAAAAGACCGGGAAATTAATAATTGCTTTGGAATTCCGTTATTTTTCTTTGGATAGAAAAGCTTCAAGCAAACCCATTAACATAATTAAGGAATTATTAATTTCATAAACAAATAATGATAATTATGAAGTTGTGAATAAACCATCTAACTTTTATTTTGTTTACACAAGACACTTCAACAGCAATTCTCTGAAGCGTAGTTTTTTCTTTCATCATAGTTGAGTGACTCTTTGATATATTTGACTAGTAGAATTTGACCTTGAGCCTATTCCTTTGTTCCAGTCAGCGCTCCACCATGGCCAGGAGTAAAAATGGCGACTCGCTTCGCTCCCGTGTGCCCTCAAACTTTACCTTCTATAAAAAAGGGTAACCCTCCTTCTATGGGGCGACAGAACTACTTGAATAAAATCAAGCCGTTCTTGGTGAATGAATCAGAGGATTGCTTGTATTTGAACATTTATGTGCCGTACAGGGGTGAGTGAATTGCAAGTTATTTTGAAACAGCACTCTGCATACTTACTTATTCAGCACAAGTAGTTTAGCATTGCACTGCACAGTTATGCTTTCCTAGTAGGTACTTAATATTCACGCCACTGATTTTACATTTGTTACAATATAAAAAAGTTTATTTGTGTCTCTCACTAGTTATATTACCTAGCACCTGAAAAATTATTCTAGTTTTGGACTACCGGTATCTCGTCCCACTGGTAGATATTATAGGATATAATTTACAGGACAAAATGAAGACACAGAAATAGCATATTTCGGGTTACCTACCACTTCTTTTAATTCTGTTAATTGGCACAGCTAAGCATTGATATCTAAATACGCATAAAATATCTGACATCACCCATCTCTGAGTAAAAAGACCCACATCTGGTTTTGATAATAAAATATTCATTGTTTAACCGAATGCTGATTTCTTACTTGTGTGTCAAGGACGTTATTTTGATATCAAATATTTTGGTAGCGGAGTATCTACGAAGAGTTTTAAATAAAAAAAATGTTTGATGAGTATGTTAAGTGAACCAAGGTGGTCAACATAGCTCAGAGGATTAGTAAGCTGAAATGGCAGTGGGCTGGCCATGTTTGCCGCAGAACCGACAACCGTTGGAGCAAACTAATACTCGAGTGGAGACCGCGTTTAGGCAAGCGTAGTGTAGGACGCCCTCCGGCTAGGTGGGGTGACGATCTGAGACATGTAGCTGGCAAACACTGGATGAGAAGAGCCGAAGACCGGGCTCAGTGGCGCGTCTTGGGAGAGACCTACGTCCAGCAGTGGACCGATATAAGTTGATGATGATGATGATGAATGATGATGTTAAGTGAACTGCTGAGGGGTCAAATCAGCGCCAGCTCGCTCAGATAAACTAATGCCAAAAATTGTTACCATACGAGGTAACATGACGTTGTATGTTTTTGTTTTGTTCATGTATTTTTCGATCTTAATTCAGTGGATTAAAACCTTAGATTCTCTCTTTGCAAAAACATCTCTTTGATCCTACGGAGTATCGATAGAGATCCGATTAAAAAAAGTACTTTCATCCAAATAAACAGACTTTTATAAAGGCTGTGACTGACCGGGAGCACTGGCATGAGTTGTTTTGACACTTCTAGTCTTAGCTCAAATGTTGAGGCTAGACAATCTAGACAATGTTTGATCTCGTTTGTACGTTTAATTCTTTGATTCTGTCTATACTTAGATGTACTTAGCTACAACATTATTATTCTAAAGAATTCATCCTTTTCAGTGCAGATACTCGTATTTTTTTGCAATTGGGTCAATTATATTTTGTCGAAG
The DNA here is from genome assembly GCA_918843925.1 of Eulithis prunata. Taxonomy (NCBI): domain Eukaryota; kingdom Metazoa; phylum Arthropoda; class Insecta; order Lepidoptera; family Geometridae; genus Eulithis; species Eulithis prunata. The sequence continues at coordinate 733,775 of OU974009.1, forward strand.
GTGGTATAAGCAATTGAGCACTTGGCAAGCAAGCAGCCAGCGACTAAGAATCAATTATGAAGATTTAATTTTCATTAGACGAATTCAAATTTTATAACCAAAAAATTTACTTTAAGACTACTACTGAGACAAACTTTTGTATCAGAATTTTATGACAGCTAAAAAATTAATGCTCTATAAGACTTTAGTAAGGCCAGCCCCCATATCGCATGCTCTGAACTGCTTTCGCTGCCCAGCATAATGTCAAGCGATGTGGCCACAGATATGCGAAAACAATAAGCTTTTGACGGCAAAAAACGCGCTGAAACGCGCGAATTTCACTATTTAGTCACAGAATACCTATGATTTAGTATGAAAACAGTTCATAAAACCTGCCAGGTTTAAGCCTGGTTTTTATGAGACAACGATGGCCCCACTGTTGGTAGTCCCTGCGAGCACGACCGTAAATGCGTCTACAATCTAGGACTCTTTGATATCATCAGTTGATTTGAAATTGATTGAAAGGCATTGATTTCCAGTGGTAGTGACAAGATGGCGATTGACTATTGAGTTGATCAAAGCAAGCATAGTAACGGTGATTGCTATTGACTAAACTATAATTGATTTGGCTTCAGAGAGATGAAAGATGAATCTAAACAATTTTCCTCTCCTTGTAAGAAATACCACTATGAATATAGTAAACGTTAATGGTAATCAGAATTAGCAACATTTTTAAAGCTTCTTATTTACTTTATCTTTGAGTAAAATATGTCAATTATAGTGTTTTTTTTTTTAAATCAACAAAGATCTTTGTTTCACTCACACAACTTCATTTATATATAGATACGTTAAGGTTAAACAAATGAAAAAATGAAACACACTCATTAGACAAAGATATTAACTAATGGAATACCTATGTTGGCTGCTAAACAGTCAAAAATGAAGCGTGCATCTACCTACTTATTCATCTACCTATACCTGGATTTATCAGTTTGTTAATTTGACGTTCAGCACCTAAGGAAATTAATTGAAGAGGCTGTGCAGTAACTGTTAGAATATCTATACCTCCAGTTCAGATGAAAATTCTTTGTCAAGCTCAATACAGTGTTCTCAGTCAGTTTCCAACTTAACAAGTTGGTCTGGCAAAAGATAAGGGTATCTCAAAACAAATTCATTAGTACAACGTTCGGTATTTCTTTGGTTTGAACCAACAAAAGCTATTGTTGTCTTTGGGTTTCGTTTGTTTAGACGCAAGAAAAACTCAGACTTGTTTGATTTTTTAAATATTGAAAGGAATTTTAGTACCATTTCTAAGAATAATCGTGAAAAGTTGCTGAAGTTTTGTTAAAGCAATATTTTTCAAAGAATCTCCAAATTCGTAAAAGTAAGGTGGAACAGACTTCCAAAACCTACCTTCCTATCTAATCTAGTAGTTACCTACCTAATGTAAGGCTATTGACGCTAAGACTCATGTAGCATTATTCCTATAAACCTTGTGGTTTCCTTAGTGCTAATAGTACAAATAAGTTGTGTTTTTTAAAAAGAAAAAAAAATCGGGTAGCTCATAATTATTTGACAGATTTTTATTATGTAGAAGAAGTAGGTACCTACTTATTTTAAGTAGAATTAGTAGGTGATTTTATACGACGTAATATATCTTCAAAAAGTTCCTAAACAGAGATATTGAAGGCATTTTATCTGTTAGCAAGTAATTCTCTTGAAAAACTAGTAAAACTATTTTCCACTCTGATTTCCACATAAGCAAAATAGTTTAATTTCGTGATGACAACGAACTCTATCATGCTTAAAATACGTTCTAAAATACTTTGAAGCTCAGTTCCCGGAAAGGTCTCGACTAAATATTGGTCTATTTATGATTGAGTAAAGATTAAGTCAAACAGATCTTTCGTTGCGGTTCCTTTGATAAATCAGTGTTACAGATTTGTTACTTTCATAACAAAGCTCAAATTTGTCATTGATTATCGTTCACAGGAACTACATACAGTCGTTATTCAGCTAAGTTATTAAATTTATTTGAAAAATTGTGCGTATAGTTAGGTATCACTTTATCAGAATTTCAAAATTGTTTGTTCACTATCTCTTATCATCGTTTCCTATTATGACTCAGTCGTGGTTAAATTCATCATCATAACTATCATCTCAGTTTGATATCGCCCACTGCTTGGTATATAGGCCTCCGTCATGTTATGCCAGCCTCTTTTGATAGTGTCTGGTGCGTGGTTAAATTAACGATGTTAAATTGTACTTGGTAAATCTAAAGATCTGAGACATACAACAACATACCATTGAGCTGTTTTTTGAAAAACCCAAGGGAAAGTTTCTGAGATGAAAAGAGAAGGGAAGTCAAACCCTAATTTATTAAGGACCAATTCGCGACTCGACATTTTTATCCAACTCCTTCAAACTAGGGTTAATTTATGTTTTTGACAATAAAAACAGTAAGTACTACGGAACCCTGGCAGCCCGTCTGGCCTATTGTTTACTTCTTTTGTTCGACCGGAGCTTTGTTTGTAGAAAATTACGTGAAATTTCGCTTCACTTGCCTTATAACTACAGTAAACTTCTTTACAATTTTGTTCTCTATTTTCTGCCTCATAATGTCTATGTTTTTTTCTAAGTGCAGTTGTGTAGATTTCCCATTTACAATCGTAATCTTTGATCTTTTGAGTAATCTTTTCTTGCATTGCATTTTTTTTTTCGGGTTCTGTTGCCATTTTGATTTTTATTTTTTTATTTTATAACTAGCAGACGAGCAGGCGGGCCACCTGATGGAAAGTAGTCACCACCGCCCATGGACACCTGCAACATCAGAGGTGATGCTAGTGCGCTGCCAATTGACAATGATTCGTTAAAATCAAAGACAAAGTCTAATAATTTCTGATAAAATCATTGTAAACTCAGTACACAATACATGACCAGCTACTATGCAATTATGTCGGTCTTACTGCTATGGTTATTAAACCGTTGCGTAACAGTTACCAATATTAGCTGAACTCTGCGGTGTCACAACCAAAAGCAATCTCATCCAGCCACTTCCGTCGGCACTGTCCAAATTCTCACAGAAATAGACTCCCCGTTCAACAACGAAGTTGTGAACTACATTTATTTGGTTTGGGAATGTCGTTGGCTATAATTAGCACGTGTGTACCGGCATTAGACTAAATAATTGAGATTTTGTCTTATTTCGATAGGAATTTTAGTGGGCAATTTCCCAGATTTTTCACTCATAATTTAAGTAAGTATATCCTGGTTCTTAAAAGGAATTATTCTAGAAATAAAGTTTACACTTACATCTGTTTAAAATAAGAAAAAAAGATTTTTTGTTGCGAAAAAGACCAAGAGGCAGACTAACAGATATCACTGAGCAAGACTCGCAACAAAATCGGGCTGTAAGAAAAGGCGTAATAAAGAGGCCTATACTCAACAGTGGGTGGATGCGGGATGAAATGATGATGAACGTGATGACGTGTAAAAGAAGAATATTATGTAATTATTCTTTAAAACAACCAATTTTAAATGTACCTACTCGTAGTAATTATATGTGGGTGGCAAATTTACTAGGTATATCGAAACCAAATTTAATTAGATTGAAATCAACACTTTCTCGTATAATTAACGTCGGCTAAGATTTTCTGCGCCATGGTTTACTATGAGTAAACATAAATACGTCGGTATCAAAGAAAAGTGGAACAAAGTTAAATAATAAATATTTAATTATTTAGGTCCATATTATTATTTGTTACCCGGAGAATTCTCGACTCGACCTCGAAATTGTACTTTGGGTAATTTTAGTTGTCAGAATTCTACCAAAGCACGATTTCGAGGTCGAGTCAAGGCGAGTATAATATTCTTGGAGGATACGATGCTTATTCAACCTCACCTATCCATCCAGTCTCTGTGAAGTACTCTAGAATTTCCAGTTCGTTGGTGCTTCGAAAACGACGATTGATTGACGTTTATTTACTCTGTGGGAATCAGGTCGGCTGGTAATAATAAGATTCTGAAATAGACGCTAATTGGTAAGAGTAAGACTGGTATTTACTTAACCGTGTTTTTACGGTTTAGTTTCAGTCAAAACTTCAATTCTACAAACTAATACGAGGTAGGTTGATTTTACCACCTACTTTTTTTATTAGTGAAAATGTTTAACCTGTTTCCGTGCAGTCAACAAGTAAAACATCATTATGAAGGTAAATTACCCAAATTGTTATTTTTTAGATTACTTTGCTGATAAAAAAGTACTAGTCAAATTCCTACAAGATCCAAACATGACAAAAATCCTCTATGTATTGTTCGTCTTTTTATCCTTCAAACGCAAACATGGCTTTTATAAGAAACGATATTAGATTTTAGTTACGTCATGCCTTTTTTAACCGACTTCAAAAAAGGAGGAGATTCTCTTCTTCTTCTTTTAACCTATATGGCCTGTGTCCGTCATTTCGACAGACAATTTTGCCAGTGTCAAGTGAGTTATTTTAAATAATATAAGTCAAGTCAAGTCTACGTCAAGTCGGCTGTTGTTTTTATTTTTAATTGTCAAGAGTTGTATGAATATTCAATTCATTTACTACATTTTTAGGGTTACGATCCCGTAGGGTTTGGAAACCCTTATGGTGCGACTTTGTCCGTCCGTCTGTCACAAACCGTATTATTTATAATGCTCTTAGAATAATAATATAATACGTTTATTTTTATATTGGAACAGAAACGAGGCACAAGTTAGTAGAAAACGATAAAATCCACAGAAGTTTAAAAACTTTTTTATATTAATTTTTTTTTAAACTTCTTTGATAGCAAGAAATGGTTGTCAGAGGCATAATATCTGTAGGCTTGCGTGTATGTATAGTATAGGAGCTATAACATTTTTAGCGCAATAGATTTTCAATGCTAAGTTTAAATCCCATATATTAGTTCGTGGATAAAGTGTATTTAGTAGTAAAACCAATTTATTTCCACACAACGGCTATAATTTAGATGGAAAAAAAACTGTGAATTTATGCCAGGAATTCAAAAAATCTGCACTCAACTGCCAATTTATTTGATAGTAGATGCTTTGTCTGTGCCAACGTAGTGCCCTCATTGCGAAACTGACAAGCGCCAGTTTCTCTTTTATAAAATCAATGAGTCATTTTGAAACCAAACATCCCTCTAATAACGTATTTTCAGATAGCAACTTGATTAATTGATAAGAAACTATTACGTAGAGAAACATTTATAATTTTCAACAAAAATTTACCATGATAAGTTGAGTTTCATTGTCTACTGATATTTTGGCACAATTGTATGAAGCATAACAGTCTTCTGCCAATGGTACGTGTTTTTTTGTTCCGTGGTTTTTTTTGCTCATTTAATTTACCTCCCCAAGCAAGTGGACTATTTGCAGACATCCCCTCAAGCCCACTTATTTGCATAGTGGGAATGTTTTTTCCCATCCGACCCACCAGTAGGTCGGCCGGTGGGCTCGATGGGAATAACCCTCAATAAAGCGCGTGGTGTAGCTTGATTCATAGTGAATGACTCATTGTAAGAGAACTTTAGGCATTTCGTCGCTACTTCAAAAATGTTGTCCGTTTCCCGTGGACTTAGTCACAATGTCTGTTTTAGATCGAGAAAAGAATACTACTAATTGCTCTTTTTCTGTATCAAATTCTTTGCATAATTAGAACTTGGTTGCGTGGGTATCAGTTATTACTAGAACCTACTGGTAATATGAGTACCGACTATGGATGGTATAGACGTGATTTTGAAAATAACTATTTTAAGGATAATAAAGGAAACACAATTTTTTGACATATTTTTCAAATAATACAAGTAAGCTCCAAAAAAAATTAATTTATTTTGTGAAGGTAAGTTAAAAAAAAATTATGCCCTTATTTTACTTGTTTAGAAGTTTCTTTATTATTTTAAATTATTGATATATTCCTATATATTTATTTTAAAACCATTTCATTTCCACTATCTTAAAGTTTCGACTTATCATGATTTCTTTAGTAAAATAATTTATTTCTCCGTAACAGTACTTATAAAAAGAAAAGTCATAAATTAGATAACTCAGAAAAACTTTCGGTTCAAGATTTGGCATCGATATAGCCGAAACTTTCCTTCGTTTCTATAATTCATGTAAACTGAGTTTTGGACAGTTTCCAGTAACCTGGGGGGTAGGGAGGGAGGGGTTTCTAGGTCGAGTGCTTGCCCTTTGCTAATAAAAAGACAGTAAAAGTATTTTTGAATGAGATTATGATGTTTTCACCCATTGACTTGAGACATAGTATAGGTACAATAAACTACTAGCTCGTCACATAAAATTATTGATCACATTGTTTTCAAACCCGCACTGTATTGCTTTCAAGTTGAATAAGACTGTGCTGAATTGAATAAATAATTAAGAAAAAAATAACTAAATAAACAAAACAGAAAAATAAAATGACATCCAAGAGAAATAAGAAAGCGTTTTTCTTCTAATAAATAACTCGAGTAAATTGATTTTATTAGATGAGTACCGTAACTTTTAAATCAGTTGAAACAACTTTCATGAACACGCCATCTTTATAAAAAGGCTGGAACTATTAACTGAAGCAGCACGGGCGTGAATGCACTGACTGCTCTTCAGGAAAGCTTACAGCTAGCAACTTAGTTCTAAGCGTTACTAAGAGATGGCGCTACGAGTACTCAAATTTTAACATTGTGATATTTTTACATACTGTATCTATCGACAGTTGAATTTGTAGGTAACTCATCTAACTCACTACCAACCACGAATAAAAACAGTTTAATTGTTAAAGACAATAATCTTATTACTTAACTACCTAGAGAGGTAATACTTTTAATAAAATCCTCTTGTAATAAAAATCTTAGTAACAAAATTCCAGTCAGTTCCAAAAACACTCTTTACTTAACGTTATTTCTTTTTGAATAGGATAAACGTAATGAATATTTTAACGATGCCCGGCTGGCTACTGAGTTCTCAGGGGGTTCGGAGAAAGAATAAATGCTTGGGCACACTTTAAAATATATATAATTACACGTTTAGACAAGCAAGATAATAATAAAAAAAGAAATACAATGGATAACACTAAATTTTACACGTTTTGCGCGCGCGACAATGATCTACTCGCGGTAGCGCGCGGGTCGTCTTGTTAGTCGCGCCTGGCGGCAGATGGCGCTAGGCGCTTCGGCGTTTTCGTCGCATGGTACACCCACATCTCCTAGATCCGGTTGGGTCGTTGAGTGTTTAGGCGTATGGCGCGCTACAATATAAATTATTCATGCTTTCAGAACAAAAATCAAAGAGGTTTCCGGTCCTGGTGTTCATCCACGGAGACTCCTTTGAATGGAGTTCCGGGAACCCGTACGACGGCAGGATACTTGCGTCCTACGGAAACGTCATGGTCATCACCATCAACTTCAGATTAGGAATATTGGGTGAGCTAATTAGACAAATTCATCATTGTCACATCAACTTGTAGAATTTTTTTAGATCTTATACATAAAGCGCTCTTTAGAACAATTAATGAGGTTTCTAAATCCATCGACTTGTGATCTGAGCTCCGAGTCTGTGCATTTGTTTTGACTTTCGACTCGAGTAGGTATAGCACACGCAAACGCAATTGCAAAGCGAGAATTTTTGTATGAAAACCTGATAAGCGCCTCAAACGGGAGATTTGGGAATTGTGCAATTCGCAACAAAATTTCTTGCTTTGCGAATGCGTTTGCGTGTGCTATACTCGGAGTCAAAAATCAAAAAAAATGCAGAGACTCGGGGCTCTGACTCTATAACAACTTTCAGGCTTCATGAAACCAAGCCTAACAGAACACGACTATGGAAACAATGGTCTTCTCGACCAGCTAGCAGCACTGCAGTGGATTAAGGATAACATTGAGGACCTCAATGGTGACCCCAACTCCGTGACGCTGATGGGTCATGGTACTGGAGCTGCGTGCGTCAACTATATGATGCTTTCTCCTATATCCAATGGTTAGTTTGTTTTGTTTATTAATACAGTATTAACAATATTTATAAAATACACATGAAATAGTTGAGCTGCCTACAAACCGTTGCAAACGATTTATAGATAGCTCATCTCGTCCAAATCAGTACTAATCGGAACCGTGTACAAGACACTGGCTGCATTGCCGCGCTGAATATCTACTTTGATATGCAGATACTCAGAAACCCATGAAGAAATGTGGTGTTTCTTCCAGGTCTATTCCACAGAGCTATTCTGATGTCAGGATCAGCTCTCTCCGACTGGGCGATGACAAAGGATCCCACGCAGTACACGTTGCAGGTGGCACAGAGCCTCGGCTGCAATCCTAGTTCCAGGAACATGATGGCTTGTCTGCAGAGAAAACCGTAAGAGGAATTTCATTACAAATTCAAATCTATTATACTCATTCTGGGTAATTTTTTAATAAAATTTAGAGTAAATCTAAATGTTATTTAGTTTTGGGATTTTAATGATATTTCAACAAAAACCCGTTTATATTTTTACTAGATTGTATTAACGAAAATATTTTGACTTCTAATTAATGTAGCAATCGTAAAAATATTGTAGCAATAGCGTATCCGAGATACACTGCGCGGTGACGCTACAACGTTTGCCAGTCAAGCTGGAGTTGACGGGCAATATGATGTTTAGTTTACGTGGCGACTGGCAGCTATTTTTTTGTACCCTTCTGATCGTGCTCAGTTAAACCACGCAATGATTTTTTATTTTACGTAAAAGATCTATACTACCACACATTCGATATTCCTTTACACAAATACATTACAAATACCGACATTGGGATTTCTCGAATAAGCTCATTATTCAACTTTCAATAAACACTCGACTGAAGGAAGTGTTCATTAACCCCGAAGAATTCTAAATTAGCAATAACAAAAATTAAGGAGGTTATTCGCCAAAGATTTCACTGTTCATAAAACAAAGGATTTTAACATTTTCCATCTACAGCATGGTCGATCCTTTTACGTCTACTCCACAAAACTCAAAATTTAATTCTTTTACTTATTCATTTGGATTCGTAATTTTTTTTTATTAATTTAAGAAAGCATAATCATGAATTTTATATAAACTTATCTCTAGTTAGGTCATGGTTAAAATATTCAGGTAGTCACAATCTAGTTCAAAGGTTCGTTATTGATATTTGAGTTACACTGCGCTGTACGTTGCAATTTGATCGCAACCGCCCATTGAAATGCCGTGTTAACGTGCAATGTATTGTTATGTAAATGTCACTAACTAATCATTACCAACATCGATATTTTCTACGTCAATGGCCAACCATTTTTCTGTAGTAAACCCCAATATGACGGTACATCACTTTTGTAATTGGGGAAACTTCGGGATGCTCGATTTCTTTACGGGGTTTTAGGGGCTTAGGGAACGAGCGAAATCCATAGGCTTGATACTATTTGTAAAGTTGAATTTCATTGTAATTGATCGGGAAAAAATTACATTTTGATTCTACTAGGTGCCTCACATTATCACAGCGTCAGAGAAGTTCCAAAAGTATACAAATCTTTCGTATTTTTGATTCAAACTGTAATTAGTGTTTAGAAATAATATTTGGATGATAGAAATGGTAGATTTTCGTATTGAACACAATGACATGTAGGATAAAGGCAAGAAAAAGATATAAAATGATAGAAACTAATTATTTTGTCTTTTATTCACTAATTTTCTTTTCTACCAGGCTCTCAGAAATTAAGAAGGTGCAGATCCTAGCGCGCAAGTTCGAGACTCCACTCGGCCCAACAGTCGCTGGCTCTTTCATTCCCAGTGAACCAACCAGGACTATGGAGGCGTTTCCGAACTTATTGAGCAAGTATGAAGACAAGTGATCTAGCTAGTAAATAAAAAAAAATTAACATAAGGATACTTTTTTTTATTAGTTACTGAGGGTACTAATAACCGGGAAAGATAATATCGATAAAAGTGTTCAATAACAATATAAAAATATATTTATTTAAAAAAAGGTACCTAGGTTTACTTTAGGCCTTTTTAGAAATATAAATATATTTTTATTTATTGAGTTTATGAAAATACTAAAAAAAACATTCATACAGTTTGAATTCGATCTGTTTAGGAATGTGTTTCCATTCACACTAGGACCGAACTTGTTTTGATACATAACAGTTTTCATTATGTAAAGTAGAGTAATAAATGGTAATAATTACGATAGTCGAAAAATTAATAAGCAAAAACTACAAGCGTAAACTCTTTTATCTCTTTTCTTTTTACAAAGCTCAGCATTCAATTCAGCTCTTTTTATCTCCTTCCAAAGCGACTTCTCTTCATGAACTACAGTCTCGTTTCATAGAAAAGTTATCTCAAAGCTGTCTATTTACTTTAGAACGGGCACTTCATTGCCCAGCTGTCAACAGCCTCCGGGACCCCGGAACAAAAGTTTGTAAAGCTTCGTTTTGGAGAATACGGTGTTCGTTTAATAACGGCCGTTATGATGTTATAACGCTATAACGCTATGACGTTATGATGTCAATTTATGGCCACCTAAAAGTTTTAAAACTCAGCATAAAAAGTTCAAGCTTAACTATTTAATTAAATAAATAAATATTCACGGAAACTTAACACAACGCCTTCTAGTCCCAAACTAAGCAAAGCTTGTACTATGGGAACTAGATGGCTGATAGAATACACACATACATTTTTTTTTTGTAAATACATACTTATAATACATAGAAACACCCAGACACAGAACAAACATCTATGTTTACAACACACAAATGTTTGTTCTCAGTGGGGATCGAACCCACGACCCACAGCACGGAAGGCAGAGCTACTACCGACTGAGCCATGACGCCTGTCATTACTTCATTTTTGAAGTTTTTAAACTAATAAGCGTAAAAATTTCAAACGTGTACTTATAGATTTTTATATCATTCAAAGAAAATTTCAAGTTATGAGTCTTATCATTAGTCAATGGTCTTATCATTGTTTGAAGTTGAAGATTTTTTTAATACTTCTTTAAAAACAATGATTTTTTTTAGCAATTGAACTGGATATTAAATGTCAAATTTTGGATTAGTGCGTTGCGTTTCTAAGCGGTTGTTGTTGGTCACCACTTTTCAGGAACTTCCAAAGCAACTTCATGACTTAATAGTGGTTTTATTGGCGTTGCCTTTTAAATAACTTTGAAGAGATTAAGTCGTAAAATGTGCACACTTTTAATTATTCTTTTTGCATAGTTTTTATGACTACTTTTACTAAAGGAATAGTTAGTAGTTGGCACTCATCTAAGTCACAAGAAAGTGTGTTCTAAGTTTATTACTTAGAGTGATGAGCGCGGTGCAATGCATCACGGGGCACGTCCTCAGTGAGGCAATCCATTGTCCTACGCAGTGGTTACCACTTAGTATCAGATCCTCAGTGGCCCATTGGCTTGTTTCATCATTTAAATTTCATAAAAAAGATTTTTATTTCCAAAAACAACCCCCCTAATTTGTAAATTTTATAATTATGGGGCCACAGATATATATTATATATTTATTTATTATTTTTTAAAATAAATTATTATGTCTAGGTAGGTTTTTATTTTTACTAAATTCCTTACTTTGCACTAAAAGATTTTTCACTCAGAAATTTTGGTTACACCAAATTTATTATACTTGACCTTTACTATATTATGTGGAATTATACTTACCTAGTCAATTTTAGTTTAACCAAAACTCCACCTTAAAAATGAAGCATAAAAAGACCTCAAAGAAATAAAAATAACATTCACCAAAAAAGGGCCATAAAAAGCCTCAGGAATGTGCCGAAGACTTTATCAGATACCTTCGACCGCTAAAAGGTAGAACGGAATCTGTAGGGGACATTGTTGCTCTGTCCATCCATACGTGACGATTTTACATCCTGTCTGTCAAAGTTGCTTGTATTTTTCATTCTAGTATAAGTACCATTTATATTGATAAAGGTTTTTTACGATATTAAAAGTATGTATTGTGACGATTGTGATCTCCTGATGTTAAAACATTACCCATGCCTTTGGAAAACAACATTACCTCACAAAGCACGTAAACCAAGTTGTTTTAACACTGCGTCTATCAATCTGAAATGTAAAAAGAAAACAATTTAATAATAATAATTTTTTTTGAAAATTTTTTTCGTCATGTTTTTGAGGCCTGTAATATAGTCAACGTAAGTTTTTTTTCACTCTTAACATTTTGGAGTGTGGGGGCAGATGCTGCGGTAGCCGAAAATTTTTTTCGTCATGTTTTTGAGGCCTGTAATATAGTCAACGTATGTTTTTTTTCACTCTTAACATTTTAGAGTGTGGGGGCAGATGCTGCGGTAGCCGAAAATTTTTTTCGTCATGTTTTTGAGGCCTATAATATAGTCAACGTATGTTTTTTATTAACTCTTAACATGTTGGAGTGTGGGGGCAGATGCTGCGGTAGCTGAAAATTTTTTTCGTCTTGTTTTTGAGGCCTATAATATAGTCAACGTATGTTATTTTTCACTCTTAACATTTTGGAGTGTGGGGGGCAGATGCTGCGGTAGCCGAAAATTTTTTTCGTCATGTTTTTGAGGCCTGTAATATAGTCAACGTAAGTTTTTTTTCACTCTTAACATTTTGGAGTGTGGGGGCAGATGCTGCGGTAGCCGAAAATTTTTTTCGTCATGTTTTTGAGGCCTGTAATATAGTCAACGTATGTTTTTTTTCACTCTTAACATTTTAGAGTGTGGGGGCAGATGCTGCGGTAGCCGAAAATTTTTTTCGTCATGTTTTTGAGGCCTATAATATAGTCAACGTATGTTTTTTATTAACTCTTAACATGTTGGAGTGTGGGGGCAGATGCTGCGGTAGCTGAAAATTTTTTTCGTCTTGTTTTTGAGGCCTATAATATAGTCAACGTATGTTTTTTTTCACTCTTAACATTTTGGAGTGTGGGGGGCAGATGCTGCGGTAGCCGAAAATTTTTTTCGTCATGTTTTTGAGGCCTATAATATAGTCAACGTATGTTTTTTATTAACTCTTAACATGTTGGAGTGTGGGGGCAGATGCTGCGGTAGCTGAAAATTTTTTTGGTCTAGTTTTTGAGGCCTATAATATAGTCAACGTATGTTTTTTTTCACTCTTAACATTTTGGAGTGTGGGGGCAGATGCTGCGGTAGCCGAAAATTTTTTTCGTCATGTTTTTGAGGCCTATAATATAGTCAACCTATGTTTTTTATTAACTCTTAACATGTTGGAGTGTGGGGGCAGATGCTGCGGTAGCCGAAAATTTTTTTCGTCTTGTTTTTGAGGCCTATAATATAGTCAACGTATGTTATTTTTCACTCTTAACATTTTGGAGTGTGGGGGCAGATGCTGCGGTAGCCGAAAATTTTTTTCGTCATGTTTTTGAGGCCTGTAATATAGTCAACCTATGTTTTTTATTAACTCTTAACAGATTGGAGTGTGGGGGCAGATGCTGCGGTAGCTGAAAATTTTTTTCGTCTTGTTTTTGAGGCCTATAATATAGTCAACGTACGTTTTTTTTCACTCTTAACATTTTGGAGTGTGGGGGCAGATGCTGCGGTAGCCGAAAATTTTTTTCGTCATGTTTTTGAGGCCTGTAATATAGTCAACCTATGTTTTTTATTAACTCTTAACATGTTGGAGTGTGGGGGCAGATGCTGCGGTAGCCGAAAATTTTTTTCGTCTTGTTTTTGAGGCCTATAATATAGTCAACGTATGTTTTTTTTCACTCTTAACATTTTGGAGTGTGGGGGCAGATGCTGCGGTAGCTGAATATTTTTTTCGTCTTGTTTTTGAAGCCTATAATATAGTCAACCTATGTTTTTTTTTACTCTTAACATCGGAAAATGTTTTGATATGTTTTTAAGCTTTATGTTATTCAATTATGACTTTGTTTTTTTAAAACCTTTGAACATATCGGAGTGTGGTGGGAGGTATTGCGGTAGCTGGAATTTTTTTGGTTGTGTTTGTGAAGCCTTTGCTGTCAAATTATTAGTGTTTTTGTATATTTAAACGTGTTGGATGGTGGCGGCAGGACCTAGTGCTATTTTTGCTAACCGGTTAATTTTTTTTGTAATATTTTAGAGCTTAATGCAGGCAAATGCCCTTAAATACGTTGGAATATGGTAGTGTAATTGCTAGGACCTTAAAGAAATGTTATTAAACGGGTTGGTCACTAAAAACACTTTGAAATGATACCCTACCATTCTTTTATTCTGAAGGTCTGCCTATTTTTAGACCTTGCCCTTGGGACCTTAAGATGCACTTTTTTGTATTTTACCTGGTTGAACCGTCTTAAGCCATGTTTAATTATATAAAAGCGTTGGTTATAATTTTTCATCAATTGAAAGAATTCTGTACCTTCAGTTCAAAAAAATTAAATATCCTGAAACACGTGTCCAGTAAATCTATTTGAGGAATCTATGTAGCAATTTTCAAGGGTCTATAATGTACGGTATATAAAAGAAACGCATTATTTGGTTTAAATCTTTGACCCTAGATTTGGACCCTTTAGGGTGTGATTTTTCAAAATTCCTTTCTTAGTGCACCTCTACACTATAAAAAGATACTACCCTCCAAATTTTATACCTCTAAGACCTATAATTTAGGCTGTGCGTTGATTATCTGCCAGCTTCAAAAGAGTGTTATATACATTGAGTTTTGAAAATTTTTAGAAATTCTGAAACACGTGTCGGGTCATTTTATTTGAGGAATCTAGGTACCATTTTTCAAGGATCTTCTATGTACGGTATATAAAAGAAACGCATTATTTGATTTAAATCTTTGACCCTAATTTTGGACCCTTTAGGGTGCGACTTTTCAAAATTCCTTTCGTAGTGCACCTCTACACTATATAAGGATGATACCCTCTAAATTTCATACCTCTAGGACTTATAGTTTAGGCTGTGCGTTGATTATCTGTCAGCTTCAAAAGAGTGTTATATACATTGAGTTTTGAAAATTTTTAGAAATCCTGAAACACGTGTCGGGTCATTTTATTTGAGGAATTTATGTACCAATTTTCAAGGATCTTCTATGTACGGTATATAAAAGAAACGCATTATTTGATTTAAATCCTTGACCCTAATTTTGGACCCTTTAGGGTGCGACTTTTCAAAATTCCTTTCTTAGTGCGCCCCTACACTATATAAGGAACCTACTCTCCAAATTTCATACCTCTAGGACTTGTAGTTTAGGCTGTGCGTTGATTCTATGTCAGCTTCAAAAGAGTTTTATATATATTGATATTTCCCAGGTACCAACTCCTGAGTGGAGTCACAGAGATGGAAAGCTACCACGACTTCGGCGTCATAGAGCTGGATCACGGTGTTCTGGAGAACCAGCGTGATGCCTTCATCAGTAACTATGCGAAGATCATATTCGAGACAGCAGAAAACGAGGCATTGGCGGCCATTTTGAAAAAGTAAGTTTTTAATACTTTCATTATCACCCGTAGTGTTATTTTTTTATGACTGAAAAATGGAAGGGATATTAATAATAAATAAATATGCTTGGACCAAGAAAGCGTTGGCGCGACGAACTAGACGCCTTTGAAAGAGGATGGTGGGAGGAAGCTCGGGACAGAGAACATTGGAAGTCTTTGGGGGAGACCTTTGCCCAGAAGTGGGACGATTTAGGTTAAATTAAACAAATGCTTGGACATTTCACACAACACCCTCTAGTCCCTTTGTTTGGCAAGTGGTAAGTTCCTAAACCATTAATTTAAATCTTGCAGATACGCTCCTTCAAAACTAGATCCACAGCGCTGGACAGTAGAAGCCAACCGTGACGTGGTCCTGAACTTCTTCAGCGACGCAAGGACCCTGGCTCCAAGCATCCGATTCGCTGACTACCAGTCGAAAGCCAACCGGCAGTCATACTTCTACGTGTTTGGACACAACTCTGTTAGCAGTGATTTTGCTGCAGTAAGTTGATAACATCTTATGTGTTGATATAAAAAAAAATCCAGTCACATTTAATGGGTACCTTTGTAGAAAAACTCTCACGGGGTTACGACCCTCAGCAGTAAGATGTACAATGGGAGGAGGGAGCAATAAAACTAAAAGAAATTGAATATTGATTCTGTGAGTAGTCCGGTAACGCTGTCAGCAATCGTCAGACGATTACAACAGCATTTTAGTCCGTTCGAAAAAAAAAAAAATATATAGATTCTGTTTTGTTTTTTGTATAGATAGACAATCAGTTTTTTTTCAAACGTCTATATATTTGAAGCCACCAATGACATTTGTATCAGATGGTGTAAATCGACAACTTTTTTGACCCTATACTTACTGCATTTTCTGGTGCTTTCGGCCAAATCTGATTGTTCTTTCTGATTTAATGAAGGTTAGCATATATTTAAGGATCTGTTGCCATGAGTTTTATCCTTTTATCAGATAGCGTTGATATTTTACTCGGCTCCCGTACTATAAGGGGTCATGACCCTCTATGAAGAGTATGATACGAACAGGGAGCAATAAAAACAATAGAAGTCGAAAATAGATTCTGTTTTGTTTTTTGTTAAGACAAGTTTCGAACTCGATGAAGATAACAACTACATTTTTTTTTTTTTATGATAAAAGTAATGGAACAAGCCGATAGCTCACCCGATGTTAAGTAGTAACTTCTGCCTATAACAATGCATTACCTCACAGAGCAAGTCCAATGAGGACGTGCCCTGTAAGGCAATGCACTGCGTCCATCACTCTGAGACGTAAAGATCTTGAAGTCTCATGTGCCTGTAATTACACCAGCGCCCTTACCCTTCAAACCGGAACATTACCTACCTACATATTTTTGGCTATAGCGTGCTAGCACATAGCTTCAGCAATAGTCAAACGAATACTTTTTGGTGCAGTACGCATTACGTAGATAGAGGAGACTTTTGGAAATTTTTCTACATACAAATTTTTCATTTTAGGTCCTGTTTATTTCACACGTCAAAGTTTTCCGTTTTAACTTTCCGTCTTTTCACAAAACATTTCAATGCACGAACTGAAATATTTTTTATTCACGGTCCATTTTGTGAACCACCTGTTGAGACACCACGCCTGAATTTGAAACAAAGATGATGTTTTTTCGACGTGCGCCAGAACAATAGAAAAGTTTTGCAGCCTTGATGTTTCGCGATACGCGTTTCGATTTTAAAACTCATTTCAATGCTTGAAAGATATTTTTGTTTACTGTAGGTATTACTTTCATTTATAAACCTACTTACATAATAATATTATATTCGGAAATGTTAATTATTGAAGCCCAATATGAATAAAACGGTACTTACTTTAAGAATTTATACGCAAGAATAATTATTTTTAACCGACGTCGAAAAAGAAAGGTTCTCAATTCGGTTGTATTTTTTTGTTATTATTACTCCAAGTTACAAAAAAGCATAATTAACTTGCTTATAAATCTACAACGTAAATGAATTTTTTGTAGCAACAAAAAACTCAACCTCTGAAAATATATTCCAAAGAGCTTGAAAATCGTGAAAATATTGGTCTACTGAGGAAATTGAATCTATTAAATATCAACCACCTCTTTGCGAATAACGAATTTTTCCATCGCGTCTGCAACTCCCATTTACATTTAACTTACCTATGCTAGTAGTGTCGATAAAGTTATATTTTATCTGGGTTTATATTGCTGAGTTAAAATCTTCAGACTAAAATCTACGCTAGCTAAAGAGTTTTTATTTGGTCATTTATAACATACTAGCCGTTGCAAGTGGCGTTGCTCGCGTTCAATCTTTTAGAGTGTGACGTTTCAAAATTCCCTTCTTAGTACACCCCTACACTATATACAGATACTACCCTCCAAATTTCATGCCTCTAGGACTTATAGTTTAGGCTGTGCGTTGATTCTCTGTCAGCTTCAAAAGAGTTTTATATATATTATATTGATTATAAGTAGAAGCACCACAGACACAGGATGCTAATGAGGTAACGGAAACAATTTATTCTAGTTGAATTTGAATATCGTGTTTCTAAAACGCATTATCTAGTCATTGAGTCTTGTTTTGGTACCGATCAAACTCAAAGAAGTATCTTATATTTAGTAAAATCACAAGGATCATTTAGAATCATGTCTAGGTCTAGGTCCCTTCAGTCACCACGTGATTAGGGCTGATCCAGTGGTTTTGATAATATAAGATTCTAACATAACATTTTTAAACGCTAGTTCAAGCCCTTGATAACTTTTATTAGTGTTAAGATACTAGAGAGCAGAGTAATCGATGTTGAAAGTTGTTGTTCGATATAATGACCTACATTTTGTTGAAAATACGTTCAATTAACTTCTGAAGTATAAAGTTTTAATCACCTTTAGGGGCGGTGCAAAGCTGGCTGTAGGAGTTTCGCCTTGTTAAATTTTACTTTATATACGTTAGCTTTCATAAAAATATAGGTATTTTTACGTAGGTAAACACTTGGGCGTACCTTTGATCCTTATTATTTTGAATTTGGATTTTCTGTCTCTCAGATATCCTCAAAAACTTTTTTGTTAAGAAATCAAAATCTTTTGTCTGATCACGAGTAACTGGCACTTAGAAACACTCCAGCATAAAAAAAGATTTTTGACTTCGACTTTGGAGATTTCTGAAGTGAAGTCAAACGTATAGATAAGGTCGAACTTAGCGTAGGTAGCTATAAGCTTGTTTCTCCCAGTAGCACAATATGAGCGAGCATAACCATGAGTGGAAGCTAGTCTATAATTTATGTTGATAGGTAGGTTAGAATTACTAGACGTGTGATCGTTCAGCTTTCTCTTGAGAACCCGGTAATAAAGAAAGAAAAAAAATTACAGCTCAACAAAAGTGTACATGGAGAAGAGTTACCTTACATCCTCGGAGTGCCACTTGGAGGTGCCAACACACAGTTCCTGACTGACTACACGATCCAGGAGAAGCTACTTAGCGAAGTCATGATGAGGCTGTGGACCAATTTTGTTAAAATTGGGCAAGTATTTAATCCAATCATGGAAATACTAGTTTTAGCTCGTTTGCTCAAAAAACTCACTTTTAGACCCCT
Source organism: Eulithis prunata (assembly GCA_918843925.1). Lineage (NCBI taxonomy): Eukaryota > Metazoa > Arthropoda > Insecta > Lepidoptera > Geometridae > Eulithis > Eulithis prunata. Next base: position 752,785 of record OU974009.1, read on the forward strand.
TTCTTCTCAAGGAAAACTTTCCCCAAATTAAACCATTATGTTTTATTTTACTGTGTGTAATAAAAATCTTGCTTCAGGTCTCCGAACACACAAAGTGTTAACAAATACTACACTCTGGACCACAAGCAGTGGAACCAATACAACGTGGAGTGGCCAGAGTATGATGACACAAATCAACCTTATTTGAGAATAGGTAAGGTACTTTTTTGAATATTTGTTACTTGCTGACTTGCAGAAAATCTCTAGGTAAACGAAAAAAGACTTGTTTATTGTTAATGATGTTTTTTTTTCTAGATATGCCGCCTTCAATCAGCAGTCTATACCGATCAAACTTCACCAGTTTCTGGAACGATGACCTTCCGAAGAAGATGAGCCAATACGCAGTCGATCCACTCTTTGAATACACTCCAACCACCCCAAAACCTAAACCAACACATCGAAACTTAGGTAATAGCTAGTATTTTGTTTGAACTAACTTGATCAAGGTTCTGGCAGGGAATTGGCGAGGATCAATTTAATAGAGTTGATAAGTTAGTTTAGGCCTACGTGAAGCATTCTTCAGCTAAAGATAAAAATGCTGAAATGCTAAAATTTCTGTTCAAATTCGGTTTCACTGTTTTTTTAAGTATCAGACGCGGCAAAAATGTTTTCGTCGTTTTTGATGATCTCAATAGGTGATGATAATTACATAAGTGCCATCAGCCGGTCCGTAGGTTTTATTTTGGCTTTCTGTGGCATAAAAGTAGCTTTTATATGAAAACACTCCAAATGAATGTGTGGTTTGCGAAAATGGCTCAATGCTATTGAATGTTAATTTTCAGATACAATCAGGAAAATATGGTCACCGCAATCGGCTCCCGCACCTCATTATGTTCCGACAACATTCGGAAAATTCCACCCGTATTCCCAGCCTGCACGAGCAGATACTGACTCCATTTACCGACAGATACAGTCAATAAAAACGCCATCACGGCCCATGCCATCTGGCCTAATGGAAAAAGCCACAACGCAAGCACCCACCACAAAACCGAAGTCCAACAATATCCCCGTTAAAACGTCCAGCGCAACGGTCACTTTGATTATATCCCTAGGCGTTTTATTCCTCGTTTTCGACGTAGCCATCTGCTCGATACTTTACTTCAAAAAGCGAAAGCTTCGATTGCGCGAGCAAACCCTTCAGACCTCTCGTCAGTCGCGTGCGGAAATAGGTGAAGTGGATTTAATCGGTCAAAAGAGTAAAGAAGATAAAGGCGCGATTCAAACACTCAAGGATGGATGTAGCGTCATCAAGTCTATGAGCTTCAACAAAAAGCGTGGCAGCGTTAAAAAGATGAAGAAAAAAACTGAGACATGTAAAACTCCAAAATCCGATGACTCTGGGGGCTTCCGAGAAAGATTTAAACTGAGAAGGCATCTGTCTACAAGCACTTTAGATGCGCACACTAAAGTAAGAGACTGGATTGCAAACGAAGTCATGCATCGGTGCTCCCCGGCTATATTGAGAAAATCTAATTCAGATCTCAATAACGATAAACACATGAGTATAGTAAAGCCATTTACAAGATCAGAAGAATTGCTTTCAGATAAAAAACGAACACAAGAAGATAATATAAAAATTAATGAGCAAATCAAGAATACTACTATGAACTACACTAAGGGTAAGACGTCTGAGAAAACTACGTCTACTTCAGCTCTTGGATCTCATTCATCTATTACTAGTAATAAGCATTCCCTAAACAGTATCAAAAAAACTAGCAAGTCTAGCGATTCCGTAAAAAGCAAAGCTACTGAAAGTATAAACTCTAAGAAAGTGTCAGTGGCTATTGATGCTACACCTTCTGCTCGGACCCGGTCAATACTACAACAAGAACCTATAGAGATTTCAAAATCATTTGACGGAATAAATGTAGAACATTCCAGTAATAATAATCAATTGCAGAGATGTAAAACTGAAAGTGAAATAATAATTGATAATAAGACTCAACCAAATCAAGAAAGTGATGTCCAAACTTTTACTAACGAAGTAACACTATCTGTTAGTCAAAACAAGCCTTTGATTATTTCTCACAAGCATTCGAGATCTGATCCTGTGACTGACGTTAACTACGAGAAACTTTACAAAGAAAAGATGGAGTCAGGAATCCCCGTTATAGATATACTGCCACCTGTTACATTCAGGAATGATATTAATGTCACTTCCCGTGACGAAAACATCTTAAATGAACATCTTAGTGCTGAAGACGCTTTAGTTTCTATAAGAAGAATGAACTTTCCAAAAGTACTTCCGGACTTGCCCAGAGCTCAAAAGCGGTTGTCACTGCAACCGACGAGTTTACAAACTTTCCGAAGCTACTCGACTAGTGTAGAAAGTCAGTCGGAACGCTCAAAAGTTCCGCCCCAACCTCCACCTAGAACTACAACTTTGGAGCGCCGTCTTGCATACAAAAACACTAAACCATTGTCTTCATTCGACGCATCAAACGTAAGGAAAATATATGAAGTAGACAATTCTCAAAACTATGTAAATATCAATAGTCTTTCACCTGATACGCAACTTTGGCAGAGATCGTTCGAAAAATCAATATCTCCCACTAGACCGGAACCAACAATAATTGTAGCGAGTAAAGAAAGAGAAATTCCTAAAGTAATAATCGCTTCTACTGACACAACTGACTCAGCTATTTTGATCAAACCTGTATTAAATCTAACAGAAGTGCCATCAAATGTGCCAAGAGTAAGGCTTCCTGATGATTTTCATTGTGAAAGAACAGACTCTATAACGTCATTTTCATCATTTTATTCTGATGATGACGATGAAGATGAAGAGGCTATTCTTGATGATTTACTTGAAGACAAACTGTTACAAGAGTTAGTAGGTGGAGTTGACTCTCCAACTAATATGGAAGATGAACTAGACACAAAAGGACCTGATAATATATATGAGAGGAAACTAGAAATAATACCAGTTAAAATAAACACTGGTAAAGTTCCATCCAAAAACAACGAAAACTACGTATGCGTCAGTGACTTACATTTACCAGACATCAGTGGCGCAGAACCTACTGCCCAAATTAAATCAAATTTTAGTTTAAACAAATTACAACATAGAACTGATAGTATTAACCGACCGCCAGAAAAAGCTATAAAGGTCAAACAAAGGAAAAGTATGAAACCTTCAATTTTAAATAGGAGTGTGAAAACTAAGAGTAGTTTTAGTAAAAGTGATAGTAAACTAGAACATTCAAACTCTGGGTCGTCCAATGATACTGAAACTAGTACGGGGACTGTAAAAAGAGTTGATTTGAAGAAAGACAATAATTGATAGAAATGATTATCATAGTATAAGTACTAATGATTATTCTAATGATTATCTAGAGCATAGTGATAAATATGTAAATGTTTGCTTAGGATAACGATAAACTTGTATACTTATTAGTTTATAATACTTCAAATAGCAATAAAAAAAAACTGATTCAAAATAGGTCTCAAAATGTAAACCAATAAGATAAGTCTGAACTTTCTAATAAAACTGAGTGCTTATTTAAGTATCTTCTTAGAGCAAGAGAGTGAAGAATATATTGTTATTCATTTGTGTGCCTTCTGTATAAACTAGGATAATACCCATGAGACCAAAGATGTACCTAAAACCTAAGTGCCACTAGAACGAAAGCATTTAAGAAAATACATTATACTTTTTAGAAAACTTTTTCGTATTTATCAAACCCTTTTACCAATATCCATAATGGAATATTTCATTTTACGATTCATAATACTTTGCATACGAAAGAGCAAATACTTTTAAGTGAAACTAATTCAATGTAAAATAAATTCTTGTAAAGTATAGACGTAAAATAGATTTTTTATTCACACTAAGAAGCTATACCAATTATTACACAAAAATTTTATAAAAGATTTAAATAAAACACGAGCTAAAAAACAAACAGACTAAAAGTTACCGACCATTGAAACAAACGTTCAAACTGAAAGGAAGTCAACTCCAACATAAGATTAAAAAGAGCAATCGGAACTCTGAAAGGAGATTAAGAGAAGTCCTATAATAAACTGGGCGAGTAGCGATCTTTCTTAGCATCTCAAATCTCTTATTGTCTTTTAGAACATTACTTTCAAAGTGTCTTGCGCGGTCTTTGAGGAGACTTGGTGGTGCAAATTGGAAAATATAGCGATCTGAAAATCTTACAAAACATATTGCTCAAAATTTAAAAGCATTGAATTTTGTTATACGAAGATTTTGAAATTAAGTTTCTCTCAGCACATAAAGTAATTGCTTAAAAAAAATATCACACTCGGTAAAAACAGTTGTTGTATGCAGGGTATGTAACCAAGTGAAACATTTTTGTCACAAAATTACAGAATTTAATTAAAACCAGTTCGGGCCAATTACTAGGTATGTAAACCTTATTTTACTGCATCAAATTTTTTGTATACATTTTTAATAACATTTTTTTTTATTAGGTAAAAACCAGAAGCTTTTACGACGTGCCCTACACCACATTTTTCTTTTTCTATCACACCATTTCAAACAAGTACTACCAACAACCAATTTGTTAGATTTATCGCTTTATGCTTTACCATTTTATTCATTTTCAGAAACCCTTCAGTAACTTCCTTTATCAAACCGAGACTTTATAATTGTTATTCTAGTTGTTCCCATTCGAAATGATCCTCAAGACTTCATGAAGTCAAAACTTGAACAATTATAAGGTTTAAGAGCACAAGAAGGAAGGATTTGGAGTTAAAATTATTAGCGAGTTTGAGATAATACTTTGTTGGCGCGCCTTCACCTAAAGCACAGATCATTAATACTCCTAAAACGTCTTTTTGCTCAAACCGCGTTTGTAAAAAGCCACAAATTGCTAATGTCGCATACCTAGTTACCGAGTCGGGCTTATCTTTTGACAGTTTGTTATTTAATATCGAAGTATTTTTAACACACTTGATTATTATCATATTTTTTTAGAAAAAATAATAATAATCTAAATCATCAATATATATAAAACTCTTTTGAAGCTGACTTAGAATCAACGCACAGCCTAAACTATAAGTCCTAGAGGTATGAAATTTGGAGGGTAGTATCCTTATATAGTGTAGGAGTGCAATAAGAAAGGAATTTTCACACTCTAAAGGGTCTAGAACGTGAGCAACGCCGCGGGCGACGGCTAGTGACTTGTAAATTATCAGAACATTGAAGTATTTTTCTTATCTAATTCATACGTTTTGAGTATCTCAATATACTTTTTCCTTTTTTGGGAATATTTTTTTATGTAAGTAATGCTAACGAAATTCAGTTGCATTTTGCTTCGGTCACCATATTTTGGCGCTTAAAGTAAGACTAACTAATGCTAAGTAGTATTTGGTTGAACACATTTGAACAAAACAATTTTCTGGGTGCTCCGCGCTGGCCAAATGAAAAAAGTTTGGACGGGAATTCGTATGCAAAATGCATTCTCATTTGTGCAGTAGATTTTTGCAATTACCTAGTTTCATAATTTACTTCGTCATACGTGTTTCAAAATACAAAGTGGACTAACCGGGCAAAAATTATTTGTTTCTTATTATTTTATAAACCAAATCTATGTGAAAACAACGTCTATTTTCACAAAAACGTAAATAGCTGGTTATAATTACGTTTCCCGGTATTGGGCATCAGTGAACTGATTTTGTTTTTCTTTATTTGAAAATAAACCAGTCTTTCCTTAATTATGGAGGAAAATGAACCGCGCTCTTTCAACCCGCCGTCGATCATAAATATTTATTAAGTCATATCATAAAAATAGATTCATAGATCAAAAAAAATCATAATGTTAATGTTAGGTCCCCGTGGATATGATGACCAAAGCAATAGCCAGCGACGCGGAGCTAATCACGAATCTTAATTTTTCTATTTGTCAAATTTAATGACTTATGACGTTGTACTGGATATCTAATAAAAAAAAATCAACAATTTTAATTTAAAGTTCATTTAAACACACTCTGAAAGTCATTAGTACAGCACAGATAAATTGAAAACTAACATGTCCAAGCCGAGTAAACAGAATTTCTTGCATTGTTCTGTTCCAACTTGTTTACTTGTTCCAACTGTTCCGGGAATAATTGCTTCATTTGAATCAGCCAGTGGATAATTGCAGTCAGTTTTTGTCTGCATACGACGGTGTAAGTACATGATGTACAGGCAAAGCCAACAGGCGTTTGCAAAACTAGAGGCAAAACGATAAAAATGTTTTGTGGATGATTATACTATTCTTGAAAATGTTATTGAGGGTCAATCATAAAATCTTATTGTGTAATTCATAATCAATCCAATAGCAATTAGAGAATATATGGGTCGGTTTTGAAATTTTATAGCGATTACATTTTATAATATACCCCTTAGGTAGTCATTGTAAAATGAAATCATAATGCGATAACATTTTAAAAACATCCCTTTGATATCTAGGGCTCGATAATGAAATCTTAGTATTTCTTAATTATTATTAATGAAAATTTTTGAATTCAACTAATTTTTTATAATCAATTTTAAAATATGAAATATTAGCGCACTTTAATTTAAACAAAAAGTTGTTAGATAAGATTTATTGATCAACATAGTCATTTTCGCATAGTGCTAGTGTCAGATATTTTACTACAATGTAACCGCAAATCCAAGACAAAATGTTGGTGCAAGAATCCAACTCAATAATCTCGAGCTAAACTCGGGAATACCGGCATTTGTTGGAGTTACTATAATCGTTTCATATTTTTGCAAAACAACGACGTCTGAACTGTTCCCACGCGGTTGCCGCAGAATATTTTTACAACATACGATTATTTTGAAAATGACTGTACCAAATATTGCTAGTAGGGTATTTTTTTGGCAGTCATTTACATTTTCCTGCCTAATTTTGATCTTGATCCGAGTTTATGATCCCTTAGTTCTGACGAAGATTCATTGCTAACTGAAATTTACGGTAACCCATGAAAACAATCTTTAATGCCCCATAGTATGAGTTTCATGTCAAATAATGAGGAAATCATCATCATCAATCAATCATCATCATCAATATATATAAAACTCTTTTGAAGCTGACAGAGAATCAACGCACAGCCTAAACTATAAGTTCTAGAGGTATGAAATTTAGAGGGTAACATCCTTATATAGTGTGGGGGTGCACTAACAAAGGCATTTTGAAACGTCACACTCTAAAGGGTAGAACGCGAGCAACGCCGCGGGCGACGGCTAGTAATGTATAAGGTAGGACTAAACCACGTACTAAAATGTCCACTACGAGTCATTGTTATAATTTTAACCTACTCACTCACCCCATAGGTTTCTAAAGTGACTTAACGTTTACCACGTCGTGTTTGATATACGATATTTTGTGCTCCATTTTAGGTATAGACAACATACTTAAGGTAAGCTTTCTATCAGAGCGGGCAAAGTAGAATCGTATAAAAGCCTTTTGCAAATATCACGTTCGTATTTTGCATAGAATTTATTGTTTAAGATATTGTGTGCTAGCGCCAAAACAAAGATAAACTTGCTTACAATTTTTCATAGAAAACCATGAACTACTCCTTAGCGCCCATAATTCTACGGAAGCATTAATATGTGGCCATTTTAAATTTTAATAAGCTTTTCGGAGCTGATATTTTCAGTCTTGCGTCTGCAATATTGTGGGGGAGTATATCTTACCTACTAGTGAAACGCCTGTGACTTTGTTCACCAAATTTATTGGAACTTTAGCCCACTACAATCATGATTCAATGAAAATGGCTCGCTCTTGCTCTAATCTTAATAGCTTGTTGTCTGTCTCATATAGTTATTGTAACACTTGGCATGCCTCTATTTGGTTATTGTTATATTCAGTGATTCGGTGTACATGATGTTGGGGACTCAAATAAATAAATAAAAACTAAATAAAAATGAAGTGGGTTATTTTTAAATGCACTCTAGTGCTCTTTTTCTTCTTCTTCGTGTGCCTTTTCACTATCGAAGTTGGTTCATCCTAAACAGGCATGTCTAAATAATATTTGTTAACCTCGATCCCTCCAAACCTTGGTTTAAGCTCCATTATTTTAAGTATGGAGTAGGTAGGCTGTCATCGAGTAAGTCAGTCAGCAAGCCAAAAATTTTGTATATTCGTAGAAGACGCAGCGTTAAGAAAATTCTGTCTGTTTTGGTAAATTTATGCGGCTTGTTCGGCTAGTCTTGCAGAATTTATGCACTGGGCTTTTTGGATATTTCCGTCTAGTTATTTAAAAGACTCTGAAACATTGGTACTTGAAATTTTAAAATGTTTTTCAACAGTTCTTGTAAGATTTTCTTTTATTGAAACAGAAACATGTCATTGTATGCGCCATGAAAATTTTGGTATTTATGTTTTCCAAAACAGTGTCGGGAAATTTAAAAATACGAGAACTTAGAAAAGACATTTGGTTGGTAGGTACCTACTTAGTGAGCATAAAAAAAAACCATGGATATAAAATTATCGGTACCAAACAATAAGACGTACCAAATGCCAAGAATTTCATAAAACTTTACTCATAAATAAGTTATATGCTGTAAATAGTGGCAAAACTCAATTTAGCATAGGCTACTTCTTCAGTTCTTGTATTTACGTGCAATTACGAGCTTCAAGTAAACAGATGCAGCAAGTTAAATTCAATTTTGCTTACTTTCAAGTGTTTAAGTTTCTTCCCGTGCGAAATAATATAATGAAGAAAGTTTTTAGAGGCAAACTATTGCAATGAAGTTTTTAGGCTGTTTTTATTTTGAAGTCTATCCTAGACTATGGTAAGTTGTTGAGACTGCAAGGGCGTCTTATAGGCTCTGAGTGATAAAGTTATATGACTATTCATAGAACTTTATCAACAAGGATGAAACCCTCGAGCCTATGCTCGAGGGTTTCATCCTTATTTACGATATTCATTTTTATTTCACTTCTCAAATGACAAATAAGTCTAAAAATAACGGTAATTTCTCTTTTGTAGTTACGAGTATATTCCATTAAACGGGAAAAAATTTGAACACAAACAAAAGTTTATATTCTTTGCTCAGAAGAATAGTTTTTTTTTTTTTTTTTTTTTTTTTTATACTACTAAGTAGGCAAACAAGCGTACGGCCCGCCTGATGGGAAGCGGTTACCGTAGCCTATGGACGCCTGCAACACCAGAGGCATCACATGCGCGTTGCCGACCCTTGAAGAATTTTAAAACACCCTTTTTGAAGTGCCCCATGTTGTATTCACTAGGGAAAGCCTCGACAGGAAGATCGTTCCACAACCTGAGTGTTTGCGGGAGGAAATTCCTCTGAAACCGGACGGTGCGCGACCACGCTGGCTCTAGGGTGTGTGGATGAATTCCCTGTCGTTGGCGAGCAGTGCGATGGTAAAAAGTTTTTGGTTCAGTTTTTGGTAATCTGAAATTGTTTGCAGTTCAACCTTGATCTCCCAAGAGAAACTTGAGCTTTAAATCGAAGTTCACACTCGCCTATAGATTCCATTCATCCCGTCAACAATTAAGGCAGAAAAGGCCAGAACTACCGCCTGGGGTGCGATACGGTAAACAAATCGAAACGAATCAACCAGCTGTTTTACGAATCGACAGTTCGTAAAACAGCTGGTTTACTCGTAAACAATTACAAGACACTGCATACAACAATAAGCTGTATGTATCTAATTCTGAAGTAATTTGCGAACTTGTACTCTATTATGCTATTCATAAAAGTAAGAATAATCTGGCCCCACGTTTTTATTCGATATCAAGGGCCCAGATATATTATGTTGCTAGGTTCAGCTTGTCACCTTTACTTAGATTTGAAGATGGTAGGTATCTTCACAGAGTTTCTTTTGTAAGACCAACTGAACAACTAGGTATTTTCATACCTGCTGAAGAACTGCTTGGAATGACGTGTTCAACTAAGCTCCATCTAAAATCACTGTCCATTGGCTGTTCTAAGCACACTGTGGATACACAAAAACCGAACGGTGCGAGTTGTTGAGCCGAGCCGTTTCGTTCAGGGAGCGCTTTGCACCGAAGTTTTGTTTTGGAAATCAACGGAGTTGAAAAACGTGAGTATGTTTATAGGCACGCCAATAAACTTTCAGGTACCTAGGAATTTTCTGTCTGAAAAAGGTAGAAAAAAGTTAGGATTGCATCTAAGAATTTAAAGCTGATCTCGCAGCGGTATTCAGCTTTGTGCTGTTATACCAATGGGGCCAATCTACTAAAACACTGTAGCCACAAAATAGATAAGTATTCACCCGGCAGAGGTTATCAAAGTTTTTTTACTTAAATAACAGTGTTAGAATATCAACTATCTAGCCAATTTGATACTGACATAATAAATGTAAATTATTATTGAATTAATTAAAATTAAATGATGAATGGTGAAATGATTATTCTTTATTACGTACTTTTTCTTACCATTTTCTTTTCTGTAACTAGAACTTAGTATTTTTAAACTTAGACGGTCAGAACTCTCTTTAATCATCTGAGTACTAAGATTCAATAACGTTTCAATAGAGCTTTCTAGACGTACCTAATCCGAACTGAAGGCCCGATTGAGCGGAAGTTGGCAATATCCTAAGGTTCGTTGGAAGTTCGACGCTCCGTGCAGTGTTGGGTTAATTCTTGTTGTCTTAGCTCATGTGGCTTTAAAACGTTCGAACTTTATATAACACAACAAATTACTAGAGAACACTTATGCTGGGTGCAATACCACTCTCAAAGACTTTAGGGGCAAAGTAACCATCAATATGGACCACTTTGCCCAAAGAACCAAACTAACATTGTTAGCGCAAATAAATGCTGTTCCATACAAAATGACTGTTTGACGTTTTAGTTATTTTGGCTAAATTGTTCTTATTTATTGGTACTGTATGACACTTTGCATGATATTAATTATGTTCTGTTTGCGTCGTTTGAAGTAAAGCATTGTATTTTGCAATGTTTCAAAGAAATGGGCACAAAGTTACGAGTTTGAAGTTTCAGTGATTTTTACGAGCAGTAAATATTTTATCTGCGTGATTTACTGCAACCTATCTGTGACAGTATTTATGTGTATAGGTTGAAACCACAGCTAGTTTGGACAAAATATTATTTCGGATTTTATTGAACGACTTACGGTGTACGTACAGTACAAACTTACGAACAGAATATTATTCAGACGAAAAATGAAATAAAAAGCCTACCCTACGTAAAACATCTTTTTTTTTTCGTCTGTTTAGACAATAAATAGACCTCCATAGATTTTGGGACTAGTTTGCTGGGTCTTTTCATCTATCAACTTCCTGGAGTCTGTTAAACCTTACCAATGGAGTACACTAAAAGTGGTATTTTAAAATTATTTTTATTCAGAAATAAAACCACTTTTAGGCAAGCATTTAACGAAAAAAATGTATCCCTAAAATTAACCCAGCGTTCGTGGCTGGGTTAATTTTACCTGAAATCACAAAAAATATATTTTTCAAAGCTTAAACGCTTAGGGCTTTTGCTTTTTAATTCAAACTTCTGTTCAAGCACGTCTACCTTCTTGAAACTTTGCCGATTATAAGTTAAATGAAAAGACAATACAGGTGAGTCCTCCCAAGGGTTAAGGAAGCTGATAAGTTTAAGTACCGTATTTTAAGACATTATTATTTTGCCTCAACTTAAAGTTTGTAATTTGAAGCCCCAAAACTGTAAATTCTATGGAAATATAAGGCTATAATCGATAATTTCTTTTTATGATAAAAGCTGATAGCTCACCTGATGTTAAGTAGTAACTTCTGCCTATAACAATGCATTACCTCACAGAGCAAGTCCAATGAGAACGTGCCCTGTAAGGCAATATCCAGCAGGATGACAAGAGTAAGTTTGTATGGCTTCTGCCTGTTTGTATAGCGTGAATGAGCTTGAATTACTATTACCTAATTACCTTACTTGTTAGATAAGTACTTAGGTTTTTTTTTTTTTTATGATAAAAGTGATGGAACAAGCTGATAGCTCACCTGATGTTAAGTGGTAACTTCTGCCTATAACAATGCAGTAGTTTTAGTATTCTATTTTTAAAGCTCAAATAAAAAAACTTTTTACTTTTACCTTACTTTACTATAGATACGAGTGTTTTCTTTTTTTGGCTCCCATTTTAACTTTGATAGTAAAAAAAGACACCGTCTTTTACCATCGTAACGTATCGTAAAAAATACCTTTGTGGTGTGGATTTGAGTCCCACAACCAGACATTTATTTACTTTAAAAATCTATATAAGTAAATACCTATAACCAAGGTGGTCGACATAGCTCAGAGGATTAGTAAGCTGAAACGGCAGTGGGCCGGCCATGTTTGCCGCAGAACCGACAATCGTCGGAGCAAACTAATACTCGAGTGGAGACCGCGTTTAGGCAAGCGTAGTGTAGGACGCCCTCCGGCTAGGTGGGGTGACGATCTGAGACATGTAGCTGGCAAAAACTGGATGAGAAGAGCCAAAGACCGGGCTCAGTGGCGCGTCTTGGGAGAGACCTACGTCCAGCAGTGGACCGATATAGGTTGATGATGATGATGATGATGATGATGAAATACCTATAATATAAAAAAGTTTTATTAAACGAAACTTAACAGGAGTTACACAAAAATGTCGGTATCAGCGCAAATTATGAACTCGGATAGGAAACCATTAAAAGTTTTTGGAAAATGAACGTTAAAGTTTGAGATCTGTGGCAATAGTTAATGACCTAAATGAACCTTAAAATGTAAGTGATAAGAACTAATTTCGTGTTCAAACACCTTGAGAAACACGCAACAGCACTTTTGGAGACTATGTTTTAAATATAAAGGTTCAAATGAATCTTAGGATTGTAAGGAAGGTTCATGGTCACGACATCTGAATAATATCGGCTGTGACCAGTTATGTTTGTTATCTCAGAACTTCGTCATTTACTAACCAATTCAAAATAATTATTTTTTTTCGAACTAAAAGGTCTACTTTCAAATTGGTCACACAAAAATTTTATGAAAATTAGTTCAGTAGTTTGCAGTTAAATACGAATAACTGGAAAAAACACGTAACACGACATTGCGTGTTTTGCTTTCCTGTGACTTAGTTTGGGACTAGAAGGCGTTGTGATAAGTGTCCGTGAATATTTATTTATTATTATTATTTATTATAAGTACTGGATGTTTATATTATCAGTAGGAATCCATTCAAATAGATTATGATACTTTTTAAATAGTATAGTAAAATAATGTCATTACAAAATCATTACAAAGTCTTATCTTCTAAATATTATAAAACTCTTTTGAAGCTGACTTAGAATCAACGCACAGCCTAAACTATAAGTCCTATAGGTATGAAATTTGGAGGGTAGTATCCTTATATAGTGTAGGGTTGCACTAAGAAAGGAATTTTGAAACGTCACACTCTAAAGGGTAGAACGCGAGCAACGCCGCGGGCGACGGCTAGTAATCAATATAACAAACCCAATGTATTAACATCATCATCATCTGATGATCAAGATAATTAAAGTCGGGTTTTTCAAGTTTTTACTTTAAAATTATTTCATCTGTTCTTGCGGCCGCTTCGCCCACTGGTTCATCTAAAGTTCTAATTTAATGCTAACTTGTTAACTCCTATTACGATACAAATAACTAATTTACACAAACACTGTGCTACGAGTAACTTCAAGTTGAAACTAAGTAATAAGCTCTTCTAAGTAATTGCTTCGACTCCGAGAACCTGCAATTAATAAACGTACTATTTCCAAAGAGGTTTTTATAGGACTAGATGCGTTACTGACGTTAACTAAACTACACCTACCTAATTTAGATATATTTTATACTAGCTGTCTGCTCGCGCCTTCGTGCGCGGATATAAATAAACTAGCCGTCGCCCGTGGCGTTGCTCGCGTTCTACCCTTTAGAGTGTGACGTTTCAAAATTCCTTTCTTAGTGCACCTCTACACTATATAAGGATACTACCCTCCAAATTTCATTCCTCTAACAGCCGGTTTCTCGAACGCAGATCATCTTCATAATTAACTAATCAGTGGTCAAATCTCTAATCAAATGTCATTTGGGTTGCACGAACGTTGATTACGTACTTTGATTTTGAACAGAGATTAGTTGACTAACCTGTCAAATCATTATGGCAAATCTCTTGTCAAACGTCAAAATGGGTTTCTCGAACGCTGATTAGGCGTTGATCTTTGGTCAAGCTCTTGTCAAATCAACGATCAACTAATCGGTGATTTTGCTCTAATTAGCTGAAATAATTACCACAAATTACTGTGTTTTGCTGTGTTTAAACCAGATAAATCGAAAATACCTCCAAGTTGGTACTTACCTACTGCAAAAGTGTTTATATTTTACAATACGTATGGATCGTTTCCAATAAAAAATATACTTGTAAAATAAAAAAACATCTTTCGATTTTAGTATGTTATCGCATAGTTTTAGTTATATAAATCGCAGTTAGTAGTGTTTGCAGCTAATCATCATCTGGATTCATATTAAAATATGCGCCAGATATGTATACCTATGGCTCCCATTATTTTTATAATTGAAACCCCCAAGGCACAGGCATAATGCCAAGCAAGTCATCATATCAGCTGGGATCACTCACTGCTGGGTATATTATATAGGCCTCCTTACGCGTCAATAATAGGTACATAGAAATAATATTTATCTGAACAATTATTGGAGAAATCAAACGAGGGACAACGGTACTGACTTGTCAACTAATGCAGTCAGCGTTAGCTTTTCCCTTTCAGTGTAATTTTTACCTCTGATAGGTTTTTCCGTCATAATTGCTAAGGTAATTTTACCTCCATTCAAACGTAAACAAAGACACGTGACACAAACATATTATCAAAGAAAAAAAAAACTCTATGACACTTTTGAAGTTTAGGAGCGAATGATTGAACTGAAGGAATTACTCGATTATGTGTGACCCTATGAAAATTTACACTGATTTGACAATCGCAAAATGATCATTGATTACTTAATTATTGTCTGATCAGCGTTCGTGCAACCCGATTTGATTTGACCAGTGTGTCATGTTAATTGCTTTGTCAACTGATCTGCGATTTGATTAGCGTTCGAGAAACCGGCTGTAAGACTTATAGTTTAGGCTGTGCGTTGATTCTCTGTCAGCTTCAAAAGAGTTTTATATATATTGACTAGCTGTCACCCGCGACTTCGTACGCGTGCTGTGTCAGATGCTGCGGTAGCCAAAATGTTTTGTTATGTTTATGTAGGAGGTGCTGTCGTCCCCGTTTTTTTTTTTGTTATGTTTTGTGGCCGATGTAGTCAAACTATGACTTTTTTGTTACCTATAGTGGAAGGTGCACTGATAGCCAAAAATGTTTTTGGGGTTACGATCCCGTAGGGTTTCGCTACCCTTATAGTGTAACTCTGTCCGTCCGTGCGTCTGTTACAAACCGTACCTATTATCCCAAAAACTATTAGAGCTTTGACTTGATGTTTTGTGGATTCTAAGATAATATTTATTTTTTTGTTATCACGCATTGTTTTTGACTTATGATGTAAAGTATCCTAACAATGACATTGTCCTTCCCCTCTATCTCCGAAGTTTATGGAGTGAAAAAATTGGAATAATAATTGTATTGTGTTCTATAGCTTTTATAGGAATGTCCGAACTTTACACGAAATAAATAATAGTTAAAAAAAAAACTAAAAAACACGCTTTATATAGAAACCAAACTTAACAATTTAAAATGAATTATAATAAATTTGAATTAAGAATAGTGTTATTTTTTTTTATAAATATAAGTTAATCATAGTGTAAATATGATTTTTTTTATTTTATTTAATAAAAAACGTGGGATACTTTTTAAGATATTATCGAAATAATAATCCTTCGACTCATATCTGTCAATAAAATATTTATATTGACACCATACACCCCATTTTCTGCTGCTTTTTTTAGCTGAAAATTGTTTTCGTTATGTTTTTGAGGCCTATAATATAGTCAAGCAATGTTTTTTTTACTCTTAACATGTTGGAGTGTGCGGGCAGATGATTTTTTTCGTCATGTTTTTAAGGCCTATAATATAGTCAACCTATGTTTTTTATTAACTCTTAACATTTTGGAGTGTGGGGGCAGATGCTGCGGTGGCCGAAAATTTTTTTCGTCCTGTTTTTGAGGCCTATAATATAGTCAACGTATGTTTTTTTTCACTCTTAACATTTTGGAGGGTGGGGGCAGATGCTGCGGTGGCCGAAAATTTTTTTCGTCTTGTTTTTGAGTCCTATAATATAGTCAACGTATGTTTTTTTTCACTCTTAACATTTTTGAGTGTGGGGGCAGATGCTGCGGTAGCCGAAAATTTTTTTCGTCTTGTTTTTGAGGCCTATAATATAGTCAACGTATGTTTTTTTTCACTCTTAACATTTTGGAGTGTGGGGGCAGATGCTGCGGTAGCCGAAAATTTTTTTCGTCATGTTTTTGAGGCCTATAATATAGTCAACCTATGTTTTTTATTAACTCTTAACATGTTGGAGTGTGGGGGCAGATGCTGCGGTAGCCGAAAATTTTTTTCGTCATGTTTTTGAGGCCTGTAATATAGTCAACGTATGTTTTTTTTCACTCTTAACATTTTGGAGTGTGGGGGCAGATGCTGCGGTAGCCGAAAATTTTTTTCGTCATGTTTTTGAGGCCTATAATATAGTCAACGTATGTTTTTTTTCACTCTTAACATTTTGGAGTGTGGGGGCAGATGCTGCGGTAGCTGAAAATTTTTTTCGTCATGTTTTTGAGGCCTATAATATAGTCAACCTATGTTTTTTATTAACTCTTAACATGTTGGAGTGTGGGGGCAGATGCTGCGGTAGCCGAAAATTTTTTTCGTCATGTTTTTGAGGCCTATAATATAGTCAACGTATGTTTTTTTTCACTCTTAACATTTTTGAGTGTGGGGGCAGATGCTGCGGTAGCCGAAAATTTTTTTCGTCATGTTTTTGAGGCCTATAATATAGTCAACGTATGTTTTTTTTCACTCTTAACATTTTGGAGGGTGGGGGCAGATGCTGCGGTAGCCGAAAATTTTTTTCGTCTTGTTTTTGAGTCCTATAATATAGTCAACGTATGTTTTTTTTCACTCTTAACATGTTGGAGTGTGGGGGCAGATGCTGCGGTAGCCGAAAATTTTTTTCGTCATGTTTTTGAGGCCTATAATATAGTCAACGTATGTTTTTTTTCACTCTTAACATTTTGGAGGGTGGGGGCAGATGCTGCGGTAGCCGAAAATTTTTTTCGTCTTGTTTTTGAGTCCTATAATATAGTCAACGTATGTTTTTTTTCACTCTTAACATTTTTGAGTGTGGGGGCAGATGCTGCGGTAGCCGAAAATTTTTTTCGTCTTGTTTTTGAGGCCTATAATATAGTCAACGTATGTTTTTTTTCACTCTTAACATTTTGGAGTGTGGGGGCAGATGCTGCGGTAGCCGAAAATTTTTTCGTCATGTTTTTGAGGCCTATAATATAGTCAACCTATGTTTTTTATTAACTCTTAACATGTTGGAGTGTGGGGGCAGATGCTGCGGTAGCCGAAAATTTTTTTCGTCATGTTTTTGAGGCCTATAATATAGTCAACGTATGTTTTTTTTCACTCTTAACATTTTGGAGTGTGGGGGCAGATGCTGCGGTAGCCGAAATTTTTTTTCGTCATGTTTTTGAGGCCTATAATATAGTCAACGTATGTTTTTTTTCACTCTTAACATTTTGGAGTGTGGGGGCAGATGCTGCGGTAGCTGAAAATTTTTTTCGTCATGTTTTTGAGGCCTATAATATAGTCAACCTATGTTTTTTATTAACTCTTAACATGTTGGAGTGTGGGGGCAGATGCTGCGGTAGCCGAAAATTTTTTTCGTCATGTTTTTGAGGCCTATAATATAGTCAACGTATGTTTTTTTTCACTCTTAACATTTTTGAGTGTGGGGGCAGATGCTGCGGTAGCCGAAAATTTTTTTCGTCATGTTTTTGAGGCCTATAATATAGTCAACGTATGTTTTTTTTCACTCTTAACATTTTGGAGTGTGGGGGCCGATGCTGCGGTAGCCGAAAATTTTTTTCGTCATGTTTTTGAGGCCTATAATATAGTCAACCTATGTTTTTTATTAACTCTTAACATGTTGGAGTGTGGGGGCAGATGCTGCGGTAGCCGAAAATTTTTTTCGTCATGTTTTTGAGGCCTATAATATAGTCAACGTATGTTTTTTTTCACTCTTAACATTTTGGAGTGTGGGGGCAGATGCTGCGGTAGCCGAAAATTTTTTTCGTCATGTTTTTGAGGCCTATAATATAGTCAACGTATGTTTTTTTTCACTCTTAACATTTTGGAGTGTGGGGGCAGATGCTGCGGTAGCCGAAAATTTTTTTCGTCATGTTTTTGAGGCCTATAATATAGTCAACGTATGTTTTTTTTCACTCTTAACATTTTGGAGTGTGGGGGCAGATGCTGCGGTAGCCGAAAATTTTTTTCGTCATGTTTTTGAGGCCTATAATATAGTCAACGTATGTTTTTTTTCACTCTTAACATGTTGGAGTGTGGGGGCAGATGCTGCGGTAGCTGAAAATTTTTTTCGTCTTGTTTTTGAAGCCTATAATATAGTCAACGTATGTTTTTTTTACTCTTAACATCGGAAAATGTTTTGATATGTTTTTAAGCTTTATGTTATCCAATTATGACTTTGTTTTTTTAAAACCTTTGAACATATCGGAGTATGGTGGGAGGTATTGCGGTAGCTGGAATTTTTTTGGTTGTGTTTGTGAAGCCTTTGCTGTCAAATTATTAGTGTTTTTGTATATTTAAACGTGTTGGATTGTGGCGGCAGGACCTAGTGCTATTTTTGCTAATCGGTTAATTTTTTTTGTAATATTTTAGAGCTTAATGCAGGCAAATGCCCTTAAATACGTTGGAATATGGTAGTGTAATTCCTAGGACCTTAAAGAAATGTTATAAAACGGGTTGGTCACTAAAAACACTTTGAAATGATACCTTACCATTCTTTTATTCTGAAGGTCTGCCTATTTTTAGACCTTGCCCTTGGGACCTTAAGATGCACTTTTTTGTATTTTACCTGGTTGAACCGTCTTAAGCCATGTTTAATTAAATAAAAGCGTTGGTTATAATTTTTCATCAATTGAAAGAATTCTGTACCTTCAGTTCAAAAAAATTAAATATCCTGAAACACGTGTCCAGTAAATCTATTTGAGGAATCTATGTAGCAATTTTCAAGGGTCTATAATGTATGGTATATAAAAGAAACGCATTATTTGGTTTAAATCTTTGACCCTAGATTTGGACCCTTTAGGGTGTGATTTTTCAAAATTCCTTTCTTAGTGCACCTCTACACTATAAAAGGATACTACCCTCCAAATTTCATACCTCTAAGACCTATAATTTAAGCTGTGCGTTGATTATCTGCCAGCTTCAAAAGAGTGTTATATACATTGAGTTTTGAAAATTTTTAGAAATCCTGAAACACGTGTCGGGTCATTTTATTTGAGGAATCTATGTACCAATTTTCAAGGATCTTCTATGTACGGTATATAAAAGAAACGCTTTATTTGATTTAAATCTTTGACCCTACTTTTGGACCCTTTAGGGTACGACTTTTCAAAATTCCTTTCGTAGTGCACCTCTACACTATATAAGGATGATACCCTCTAAATTTCATACCTCTAGGACTTATAGTTTAGGCTGTGCGTTGATTATCTGTCAGCTTCAAAAGAGTGTTATATACATTGAGTTTTGAAAATTTTTAGAAATCCTGAAAAACGTGTCGGGTCATTTTATTTGAGGAATCTATGTACCAATTTTCAAGGATCTTCTATGTACGGTATATAAAAGAAACGCATTATTTGATTTAAATCTTTGACCCTAATTTTGGACCCTTTAGGGTGCGACTTTTCAAAATTCCTTTCTTAGTGCGCCCCTACACTATATAAGGAACCTACCCTCCAAATTTCATACCTCTAGGACTTGTAGTTTAGGCTGTGCGTTGATTCTATGTCAGCTTCAAAAGAGTTTTATATATATTGACTAGCCGTCGCCCGCGGCGTTGCTCGCGTTCTAGACCATTTAGAGTGCGACATTTCAAAATTCCTTTCTTAGTGCACCCCTACACTATATAAGGATACTACCCTCCAAATTTCATACCTCTAGGACTTGTAGTTTAGGCTGTGCGTTGATTCTATGTCAGCTTCAAAAGAGTTTTATATATATTGACTAGCTGTCACCCGCGACTTCGTACGCGTGCTGTGTCAGATGCTGCGGTAGCCAAAATGTTTTGTTATGTTTATGTAGGAGGTGCTGTCGTCCCCGTTTTTTTTTTTCGTTATGTTTTGTGGCCGATGTAGTCAAACTATGACTTTTTTGTTACCTATAGTGGAAGGTGCACTGATAGCCAAAAATGTTTTTGGGGTTACGATCCCGTAGGGTTTCGCTACCCTTATAGTGTAACTCTGTCCGTCCGTGCGTCTGTTACAAACCGTACCTATTATCCCAAAAACTATTAGAGCTATTGACTTGATGTTTTGTGGATTCTAAGATAATATTTATTTTTTTGTTATCACGCATTGTTTTTGACTTATGATGTAAAGTATCCTAACAATGACATTGTCCTTCCCCTCTATCTCCGAAGTTTATGGAGTGAAAAAATTGGAATAATAATTGTATTGTGTTCTATAGCTTTTATAGGAATGTCCGAACTTTACACGAAATAAATAATAGTTAAAAAAAAAACTAAAAAACACGCTTTATATAGAAACCAAACTTTAACAATTTAAAATGAATTATAATAAATTTGAATTAAGAATAGTGTTATTTTTTTTTATAAATATAAGTTAATCATAGTGTAAATATGATTTTTTTTATTTTATTTAATAAAAAACGTGGGATACTTTTTAAGATATTATCGAAATAATAATCCTTCGACTCATATCTGTCAATAAAATATTTATATTGACACCATACACCCCATTTTCTGCTGCTTTTTTTAGCTGAAAATTGTTTTCTTTATGTTTTTGAGGCCTATAATATAGTCAACTTATGTTTTTTTTACTCTTAACATGTTGGAGTGTGGGGGCAGATGCTGCGGTAGCCGAAAATCTTTTTCGTTAAAATTTTGAGGCCTATAATATAGTCAAGCTATGTTTTTTTTTACTCTTAACATGTTGGAGTGTGCGGGCAGATGCTGCGGTACCCGAAATTTTTTTTCGTTATGTTTTTGAGGCCTATAATATAGTCCATATGTTTTTTTTTTTACTCTTAACATGTTGGAGTGTGCGGGCAGATGCTGCGGTAGCCGAAAATTTTTTTCGTTATGTTTTTGAAGCCTATAATATAGTCAACGTATGTTTTTTTTCACTCTTAACATTTTGGAGTGTGGGGGCAGATGCTGCGGTAGCCGAAAATTTTTTTCGTCATGTTTTTGAGGCCTATAATATAGTCAACCTATGTTTTTTATTAACTCTTAACATGTTGGAGTGTGGGGGCAGATGCTGCGGTAGCCGAAAATTTTTTTCGTTATGTTTTTGAGGTCTATAATATAGTCAACCTATGTTTTTTTTTTACTCTTAACATGTTGGAGTGTGGGGGCAGATGCTGCGGTAGCTGAAAATTTTTTTCGTCTTGTTTTTGAGGCCTATAATATAGTCAACGTATGTTTTTTTTCACTCTTAACATTTTGGAGTGTGGGGGCAGATGCTGCGGTAGCCGAAAATTTTTTTCGTCATGTTTTTGAGGCCTGTAATATAGTCAACCTATGTTTTTTATTAACTCTTAACATGTTGGAGTGTGGGGGCAGATGCTGCGGTAGCCGAAAATTTTTTTCGTCTTGTTTTTGAGGCCTATAATATAGTCAACGTATGTTTTTTTTCACTCTTAACATTTTGGAGTGTGGGGGCAGATGCTGCGGTAGCCGAAAATTTTTTTCGTCATGTTTTTGAGGCCTATAATATAGTCAACCTATGTTTTTTATTAACTCTTAACATGTTGGAGTGTGGGGGCAGATGCTGCGGTAGCTGAAAATTTTTTTCGTCTTGTTTTTGAGGCCTATAATATAGTCAACGTATGTTTTTTTTCACTCTTAACATTTTGGAGTGTGGGGGCAGATGCTGCGGTAGCCGAAAATTTTTTTCGTTATGTTTTTGAGACCTATAAATATAGTCAACCTATGTTTTTATTACTCTTAACATGTTGGAGTGTGGGGGCAGATGCTGCGGTAGCCGAAAATTTTTTTCGTCTTGTTTTTGAGGCCTATATAATAGTCAACGTATGTTTTTTTTCACTCTTAACATTTTGGAGTGTGGGGGCAGATGCTGCGGTAGCTGAAAATTTTTTTCGTCATGTTTTTGAGGCCTGTAATATAGTCAACCTATGTTTTTTATTAACTCTTAACATGTTAGAGTGTGGGGGCAGATGCTGCGGTAGCCGAAAATTTTTTTCGTCTTGTTTTTGAGGCCTATAATATAGTCAACGTATGTTTTTTTTCACTCTTAACATTTTGGAGTGTGGGGGCAGATGCTGCGGTAGCTGAAAATTTTTTTCGTCATGTTTTTGAGGCCTGTAATATAGTCAACCTATGTTTTTTATTAACTCTTAACATGTTGGAGTGTGGGGGCAGATGCTGCGGTAGCCGAAAATTTTTTTCGTCTTCAAAAACTTCTGAGGCCTATAATATAGTCAACGTATGTTTTTTTTCACTTTTAACATTTTGGAGTGTGGGGGCAGATGCTGCGGTAGCCGAAAATTTTTTTCGTCATGTTTTTGAGGCCTATAATATAGTCAACCTATGTTTTTTATTAACTCTTAACATGTTGGAGTGTGGGGGCAGATGCTGCGGTAGCTGAATATTTTTTTCGTCTTGTTTTTGAAGCCTATAATATAGTCAACCTATGTTTTTTTTACTCTTAACATCGGAAAATGTTTTGATATGTTTTTAAGCTTTATGTTATCCAATTATGACTTTGTTTTTTTAAAACCTTTGAACATATCGGAGTATGGTGGGAGGTATTGCGGTAGCTGGAATTTTTTTGGTTGTGTTTGTGAAGCCTTTGCTGTCAAATTATTAGTGTTTTTGTATATTTAAACGTGTTGGATTGTGGCGGCAGGACCTAGTGCTATTTTTGCTAACCGGTTAATTTTTTTTGTAATATTTTAGAGCTTAATGCAGGCAAATGCCCTTAAATACGTTGGAATATGGTAGTGTAATTGCTAGGACCTTAAAGAAATGTTATAAAACGGGTTGGTCACTAAAAACACTTTGAAATGATAGCCTACCATTCTTTTATTCTGAAGGTCTGCCTATTTTTAGACCTTGCCCTTGGGACCTTAAGATGCACTTTTTTGTATTTTACCTGGTTGAACCGTCTTAAGCCATGTTTAATTATATAAAAGCGTTGGTTATAATTTTTCATCAATTGAAAGAATTCTGTACCTTCAGTTCAAAAAAATTAAATATCCTGAAACACGTGTCCAGTAAATCTATTTGAGGAATCTATGTAGCAATTTTCAAGGGTATATAATGTACGGTATATAAAAGAAACGCATTATTTGGTTTAAATCTTTGACCCTAGATTTGGACCCTTTAGGGTGTGATTTTTCAAAATTCCTTTCTTAGTGCACCTCTACACTATAAAAAGATACTACCCTCCAAATTTCATACCTCTAAGACCTATAATTTAGGCTGTGCGTTGATTATCTGCCAGCTTCAAAAGAGTGTTATATACATTGAGTTTTGAAAATTTTTAGAAATCCTGAAACACGTGTCGGGTCATTTTATTTGAGGAATCTAGGTACCAATTTTCAAGGATCTTCTATGTACGGTATATAAAAGAAACGCTTTATTTGATTTAAATCTTTGACCCTACTTTTGGACCCTTTAGGGTACGACTTTTCAAAATTCCTTTCGTAGTGCACCTCTACACTATATAAGAATGATACCCTCTAAATTTCATACTTCTAGGACTTATAGTTTAGGCTGTGCGTTGATTATCTGTCAGCTTCAAAAGAGTGTTATATACATTGAGTTTTGAAAATTTTTAGAAATCCTGAAACACGTGTCGGGTCATTTTATTTGAGGAATCTATGTACCAATTTTCAAGGATCTTCTATGTACGGTATATAAAAGAAACGCATTATTTGATTTAAATCTTTGACCCTAATTTTGGACCCTTTAGGGTGCGACTTTTCAAAATTCCTTTCTTAGTGCGCCCCTACACTATATAAGGAACCTACCCTCCAAATTTCATACCTCTAGGACTTGTAGTTTAGGCTGTGCGTTGATTCTATGTCAGCTTCAAAAGAGTTTTATATATATTGATAAGTATGATTGTATCTACCTGTGGGTGTAATGTGCTTTTAAGTGTACCAGCAACAGTTTTTCGCAAAGAAATAATTTTTACTTTACTTTTACCTAGGTCAGAATAAATATAGGTACTTACAACCTTGCGAACACCGTCGTGACACCTAACATAAAAAAAAAACAAACCCTTACAAACTTTGATTAGACTCACAGCTTGGTTGTTAGTAGGTAGCTTTTTCTGCTAATAAGTCGTGAATTGGATTTCTACTTACTAAGAAACCTTTGTTTAATGACAACACCTGTGAGACACGTGCACAGTATCCAAATGTAGTTTGTTAGAACAGACACACTACGCCGCTGGTATGAATATTTTATCTTTTTTTTATAGCAGCCGATACGACAGATATCTTTAAATTATAAGCCATGTCACAATAGCTATGTTAAAAAATACAAGAAGTAAAGTGCAGAGAGTGGTTATTTATTAAGAACGGCTCCAATTATATTGGTATTTTGTACCTACTCACAAAATAATCACATTATACTTGGAAATAGCACATTTAGTAAAATAACACTTTTTCGTAAAGCAAGCAAGCTCGTATGAGTTAGTGGCCAACTCTGGTGACGGAGTTTTTAGGCCGCCTTAAGGCCTCCGTCGTGACTTAACGACTGCTAGAAATATTTTGTTGAAAATAATACACTATGTAAAATTTAGTCTGTTCTTTCGCTAGAGAATTGTAAGCTTTACCTACCTGATTTTTCTAGAACATCACAGAAAATCAATTGTAAAAAAAAAAAAAAAAATCGCATACTGTAAAAGCGATCTTTATGCAAAGTCCGATGAGTCTAGCAAGTTTGGCGAAAGTTAACAAATAAAGGCAAACCACAGCGCTGCCTGAGATGAGACCCACTACCTGGCATTGTGGTTAGGCCCTTTTGCCAGACTACAAGCCCTTTTAAAAAAAAAATATTCTCAGAACACATTCATTGGGGACGTGCTTTTAGTGGCATTAATAGAGCTTAGTACTGTGATTGCACTGAGGCTACATAAGATTTTTAAAATACTTATATAAGTAACAAAAAACACAGCAATGCCGGGATCACTGCTTGGAAGCGATGATAAAGCCTTTTACAAAGAACTTTACGACTTATTAAAACGTATGCTAGTGTCGTAATCCTTGCTTTATGATTATTGTTCGACATTCAAACTTTTTTATTTTAAAAACTTACTTTGTAAACGTACATAAACCAAGAGTAGTAAACTAAGTTTTATTTGGATCATTTCAAATCTAAAACTTGGGATAAAATGTAAGTAAGTATTTGCAAGGGTAAGTACTAAAACTCAAGTTTCTTTTTTAATTATTTTTTTTTATGATAAAATTAATGTAACAAGCTGATAGCTCACCTGATGTTAAGTAGTAACTTCTGCCTATAACAATGCATTACCTCACAGAGCAAGTCCAATGAGGACGTGCCCTGTAAGGCAATGCACTGCGTCCATCACTCTGAGACGTAAAGATCTTGAAGTCTCATGTGCCTGTAATTGGAAGTAGGTATGGTTTGGATCATTATCTCTGCGAAATATATCTGTCAAAAGTAACTTGTAAAAATGCCCGTGCTGCGTCAGTATTAACCAACTTTAGAAGTGCTGGAAGAGGTTGATAAACTCATGTCTTTCGATTGAATTTATTATTTTCTTGTTAACTTAGAAAATTGAATATAGAAACCAAACTTGACATAACTTACTAGCAAAGGCAGATTATGAGAAATATGTCGCCAGGAATAAAAAACTTCAAAATTAAATCAACTAAAATTAGTTTCAATAATAACTAATTTTAGTTGATTTAATTTTGAAGTTTTTTTAAGAGAATGCGGTGAAACTAGCAGATTACCTGATGCAAAGTGCAATGGTTAACCTCCAAATCTTTGGTAGTAGTTTTAGCAATTTAAATTAACCCAAGTAGGATTTCGAGGTCGAGTCGAGGCGAGGATTATTTGAGGTACCTACTCAGAATATGAGCCACAGTGTATCTTGTTTGGAACCCGCCCTTGGTGAAACATTGCACTGCGTTCATCACTATGAAGAAGTAACCGGAGCCTGGACAGGTTAATAGGTTCTACGTGGATCTAGATTCTACATTTTAGATAAATCATAATTATGTCCTAGGAGCTTATACGAAGAACTAGGTAAAAAATAATATAAATAAAGGTAGGTATTAAATGTCACAGGTTTATTACACCGTTACTTTCGTTCACATAAAATCCAGTCTCTCCAAAGGTGGCCTGGAAGAGATCGCTCATAGCGATAAGGCTGGCCATAAAATAAACACAGAGTTCATTATTCTTGTGTTTAATTTATAATTTCCGTAAAAGTGATGCACAACAAAGAGTTTTCTATCTAAGTGCTGTTTTTATTTGACTCTGAGTAGTTTATTGTAAAATTTCTATCTATGATAGTGTTTTATACCAAAAAAGTAAAAATGTCAGACTTGTTTAACATCAAAAACCTGCGCGTTGCAATTCAAAGAAATCTTCATAGCATTTTGAACAATGCTGCTACGATCAAAGCCTTTTCAAATTCAAATCTCTGGCGAAACTTTAATAAATTTGAAGCTGCAATTGCTCCTCTGAGACTGTCTCTGACTTCTTTTATAGAGAAGGCATAATACCAAAGAACGCAGGTAATTTTATTTTAATTTGGAATTTTTTATATCCTCTGTCAAGATGTCTGATGGAGTAAAACTTTGAAAGAATAGTGGTCAAAATCGGGTCTAAAAATCTAGAAAAGCAAGCAAGCTCGTATAAGTTAGTAGCCAGAATTTAGAAAGAATCATCCGAAAGCTCGATGGATCGACGACATTGCAAAAGACGCAGGAAAAACATTGTAAAGGTTGCAGTAAACACCTGGTTGCGAGACGCACAAGACAGAAGAGGCTTGGCATAACATGTAGGAGGCCTATATACCTAGCAGTGGGCGATTGGCAGTGAGATGATGATGATGACAGATTTATGTAATCGGTACTCCGTCTTTATTATTTAATTTAAGCCTGGTTCTGTATCATTTTTGTTCTTTTATATCATTATGCAACCAATACTGCAAAGTTGTGTTATGTACAAAATAACAATTACAAAATTATCTATAAATCGTTTGCAACGGTTTGTAGATGGCTCAACTGTTCCATGTGTATTTTGTAAATATTGTAAGTACTGTATTAGTTGTAATTTTCTTTGTGAATAAATTTTACAATTACAAACGACATTTTGTGACGCTCATCAAATTGTCGATTATATTCCGATGCGTGACACGCACGCTGTCATTTTCACGTAAAACGACAATAAATTTCTTTGTGTTTTCGTTAAACTTTTAGGTATTTTTTATGGTTCATTTTCAAGTTTATATCCAACCCGTCTGTAGCTTAGTTCCTCTATGGTCTGCATTCTGTAGAGTCGCAATATTTCAGGATAAGTGCCCGTCTATCCAGACTGACTGATTGGGTATCGTGGCCGATATTGATGGAGCGTCTACTGCTTTGTACAAGGCTGTGGATATCTTGCATGTTATTCAGCGTTTTGAAGATTGATATTTGATCTAAATTATAGGAAACTGCACGAACACAAAATTACTTCGGTACTTCTTACAGTAAAATAACTAAATTGCGATGTGGTAACTAACACAGAGTCTATTATATTTGAAAGCAGCTTTTTTCCAATTTTCCTTTTGCTAAGGGGATTATTGGACAAAACTTCCAGAAATCCCCTACGCAGGAGACTCACGCAGGAGAAAACTGGAATGAGCATACTATCTCAGTGCAAGTCAAAAGCAATAAAGTAAAACCAGACTAAGTAAGAGGTAGGTACTTCCAAACTTCCCTACATTGAATAACTTGTTCACACACCCAACTTTGCATTGTCAAACCTTCAGCATAAACTTTAGTGTTATTATGATAAGGTCTGACCGTCTTATAAACAATTGAATTTCAACACTGTGTCAAACACTATAAGGTTTATTGTTAAAGTATGTAACTGAATAAGCTTGTTAAAAACTTTCTCTCGTACTAGTTTGAAAGAAAATATTATGTGGAGCTTTGGACGCAGTTTTTATTCAAATTGTGTAAGATGTCACGTTTTGTCGTTATACTTGTAGACTACTAGCTTTTGACTGTGACTTTGAGCAAATTTACACACTCAATCCAAACTCAATCACTCCAATAATGGGAATAATTAATGCTTAGAAAAGAGTCTCTCCTAAGCATTAATTATTATTGTAATTACAGGCACATGAGACTTCAAGATCTTTACGTCTCAGACCGATGGACGCAGTGCATTGCCTTACAGGGCACGTCCTCATTGGACTTGCTCTGTGAGGTAAGGCGTTGTTATAGGCAGAAGTTACTACTTAACATCAGGTGAGCTATCAGTTTGTTCCATTACTTACCATAAAAAAAAAAACAGATGGTGGGGTCTCACTTCGCTCTGTCCGACGCGTCGTGTTATAAAACATTGCAAGACGTAAGGTCTTTGTTGATCACATCTGTCTACTTCATCTTTGGCCTACCCCTTTTTCATTTCCTCTTTTTTTTCCAATTTACACACTCAATACCTAACCTATTACTAATAAACTCGATGCAAGCTTACAATAGTTACACCCTGTTGTATCTCTTTCGATCAAATTTGAATCTGCTTGTCAATACAAAAGATTAAACATGGTGTTGTTATTCAAAGCTTAAATTGAGTGAAAATGTTTATTTGGAGACATCTTCCTGTCGCTGACTGTACTTATAAGTGTGTAAAGCAGCCTTTAGTTCTAGGTATAAGCAAAATATGTATTAAACTGGGGCACGAAATCTGTATTGTAATTTTTATTTCATTTTGACTTTACTTTTTATTATGAAAAACCACCTTCCAGATTTAAAACTATGAAGCTTGCATTTTGGTCAATGTTAAAGTTATTCAGTTGTTGATTTTTATTCATGAACACTTTAACAATATTTATACAAAGTAAATAAAAATAACCACCCAGTTTGTTTCGTTCAATAATTTGGTGCAACAATATTTTTGGCAAATACAATGAACCACCTTCGTTATAATGTGACTATTCAGCGAAATGTGAATTATCATCAGCCAGAAGGCCTACTTTTTTATAAGAATAAGGCATGTAAGCTGATAAAGAAGTCGTTACTCAAGCATAGTTGAGAAAAAAAACATACAATAACCAATGCTTGAGTCCGGATCACTGCTTGAGTAGTAAATCAGCATATACGAGCCTATTATATAATGTGACATAACAAGCAGATGCTTGTTCCATCACAAAAAAAAAACAATCATACCTGCCCCCATATCGCAAGCTCTGAACTGCTTTCGCTTCCCAGCATAATGTCAAGCGGTGTGGCCACCGATATACGCAGCTTTTGACGGCAAAAAACGCGCTGAAACGCGCTAATGTCACTATTTTAAAACAGAATACCTTTGATTTAGTATTAAACCAGTTCAGAACAAAACAGTTTTTATGAGATAATGATTGCCCCCCAGCACTTTTTCTTTTTGCATCTCAGTCGCTCGATCACCAGCTATTGAATTTCTAAACGATCATCCATTGAAAAGCAAATCGCTTAGCGCTGAATGCATTCATAAGAAAAATCGATACTCATTCATCGCACCGAAAAGATACAAAACACTTTCAGAATAACCCTCTTATGTGAATGTAATGAATGTAAATCCGAGTTCATTCTGATGCAGATTTCCTTTGCAAAGGCTTCGAGAACAGATGTTTTACGTAATTTTCTGCTTCTACTATTGGATGATCGTATTGTCAGTTTGAGTTACATTGAACGGCACCTTAGCTACCACCTGCGCAAGGAACTACACGGCCACGCAATGTAACTTAAATATTACAATTTATCGTTAGTTGGTATAGAGTAGAACCCAGGTGTTCGATGCGTTCGCGTACTTTGGTAGTGTTTTATCCGTTTTTCAAGCAGCTAGCTTAAAATACACAAATTGAGCACTCGGAAAGGTTTTTTTAAATGAAAGAGCTGTGACATCCACTTTTTTTAACCGACTTCAAAAAAAGGAGGAGGTTCTCAATTCAGAACTTGTATTTTTTTTAATGTTTGGTACCTCAGACATAGATTAAACATAGATATAGATTTATTTCTGTTTTAATACAGGTAAAGAAAATTAAATAATTAATTTATTTATTTATTTGAGTCCCTAACATCATATACACCGAATTACTGAATATAACAATGACAAAATAGAGGCATGCCAAGTGTTACAATAATTATAGGAGACAGACAACAAGCTATTAAGATTAGAGCAAGAGCGAGCAAATTAAAAACAAATAACAAAATATAAAAGCAGGTAAGTGTAAAATGAACCGATTTGAATTTTCTGAAGGGGTATTCTTCTAGATTGGTAGACATAGACATAGACAATAAGACATTCATTTATTTATTTACTACTAGATTGGTCACATAAATATTTATTAAAATATTGCAGCTGTACTTCACATACTTCGAATAAACATTAATTTATTTAACACAAACAACAAACTAATCAACTCACTACCTAACATCAGAAACTGATTGGTTAACTCAATAATTTATTAACAAATTCAATTAACCTGTAGCAGCCAACGAAACCATTTAATATCGCAACTATAGGAAAAGCCTTCAAAACTTTGTTGTGATGTTTTCAACTATTTTGCAAAATGGAAACGAAAATGTTTAACTAAAATTACTGAGTTATTTGTTTGCCACAAGCATTTGTGATTCATGTTCAATTGAATGTGAACTGCGTGTACTAAAAGACTAACTATAAATGCCTTGCAGCTTTGCTGGACAGAAAGAGCAGAAAAGAAAAGGGTTATTTTTAACACGTTGCGCGCTAATTACAGCAACGTTCTGTGAGCACAGAACTGACATTTTCGCTCAGTGTGTTATTGCAGTTTTTTTTAACTAACCCCAGCCCACGTAGTGTAATGTATTTCGTGAGTGTATTCGCTAGGAAAAAAAGTCACAACTAGTTACAAGAGCGTTACACGGTGTGCGGCTAGAAAATGTTCTAAACTAAATGTTCCAACAATTTAATAAGACTAGAAATAACTGGAAAAAATTTACTTAGTCACTGTACCACGTCTGTGACATATTTGTGCCAATATAGGCGTTGTTTTATTTCAAAAGTCATAATGTCCACAAATCCCCTTTGCAAGAGGAGCGCGCAGAGGATTTCTGAAATAAGCCGTTTCAACCCGTCACTAGGTACCCCCCAAATAGAGAGCCCCAGTAGAAATTTTGCGATAAATCACCGTACAGTCACAGAGTGAATAACAGTATATTGTACAGTGAACACCGCAAGTGCGTAATTCCTTCTCACGCAGCCACCGTAAATCACTTTTGGGTCTCGTCACGCTCAACTCTTTTGTTCACTATTGTATCACCGCCACGCTTTCTATAGGGTATTGTTGGACAGATTTCTGGAGCTAGAAATGAAAACGGATAAGACTTCTAAAATTTCAAGTTTTTTGAATAAAAACACCACCAATTGGTGGTTGTCAAATAATTCTTAGCAACGTAGCCTAGCTCTGGTGGAAAAGCACCCTTATGCTGGCAGCTTCCTAAAGGATTTCGAAAATAGAAATTTTTTTTTTAAAAACTTAGGTCACAGTCACATTATAGCCTAGTAGCATTTGCAAGTTGAAGCAGCAAGGGATATGTCAAAGAGCTAGAAATAGAAAGTTCTCAAACGGCGATTTCGAATCGAAAGGTGTTGCATTGTATGTTTCCCAATCACTGGAACCGGGGAGTCCTGGAAGGACGGGACCCAAAATTATATTCTTTTTGAAAATTTGTTGCAGAGGATTTGTCCAGCTGTGGTCTTACATGCTAATAATCACTATGATACATCGGACAGGACTTAACACTTCGTGTTGATCTAAGATTTAATTCGTAGCTTCATGATTCGTCTTGTATTTAAAAGGACGAAGTACTGATAACAGTGCCATTGTGTTGTTTATGTTGGAAGGATTTATGGCACTTTTGTGCAAATTTTTACCTTTCCAAACCACTAGACTTGCTTGAAATAATGCTGATAATAATCTGTTCAGAATTAGTGTGAGCAAAAAGTACTGGTTCAACTCCAACAGTAGGACGGAATAAAATTGTACATTATTGTACCCATCTAGCAGCTGACTAATCAGCTCCGCACGTATTGATCTCGGCTAAGAGGATGGTATACAAGCCTACTTCATCTAAATAATGTCCCAGACATTGCAGCGTCTCGTTCATAGAGGCATTGGTTAACAGTGGCTCTATCGCTGCATAAAATCATCTAGATTATTCCCATTTACAGTTCAAAAAATATAATACTCGTATATTGTTGTAGATTTTTGTCCTGCTGCCGCAATTAAAATTTTGCCGACACATTCTCTTCCGTCTTAATCATTTCCCAGACATTGCAGAGTCTCGTTCATATGGGCATGGGTCAAAACTGAATCTGACGCTGTGTAAAACATCTAGAAATTATGTAGATTATTCCCACCTAGAGGTGTAAAAATTTGGCGCTCGTCTTTTGTTTTATCTTTCCACCCTACTGACACAATACGAATTTCCCAGAAACATACAAATGACCTTTAATTCAAAACACGGCAGCAACCACCTACGAGGTCTCAAATCACACATCAGCAATCAACCCGAATAATCAAATTACTACGCAATCACCCAGCAATCGGAGGTTGAAACTATACTCCTAAGGGACATTCAACAACCAATGTACATAAATGCCTTATCATTGAGGATTCTCAAAGCTTAAGCAAGTAGAGGAAGACCGAAGAAGAAGTGGTTTGATTGTGTGAAAGAGGGTATGAATGTGAGAGGAGTAGATTCAGAGTTGACGAATGATAGGAGTGAGTGAAAGAAGAAAACATGTTGTGCCGACCCCACCTAGCGTGGGATAAGGGCAGGGAAATGATGATGAGGATTCTCAAAGTTCTATGCTTTTAGGACTTCGACTGTAATGTAGCCTTGCGTCCCTAGAAAGTAAAATTTAGAACATTCAAGTTTTTCAGGACTTACTTTCAGACTTTAAATATTACGGCCACCAGTAGTATAATATTAAAAATATTGCATGCTATTTAGTAGAATATGGTAGTAACCAATGTAAAACCCTGACATCCCCTATCCACCCATATTGGCAATAAATGAATTATGAATTATGAATAGATATGATTGCAGAAGAAGTTCCTTCTAGTAATTACTATTGCAAGCCAAATAATCTGTTTCTACGTAGCACTGCTATTAAGCGTTACAATGAATACGAGGATAAAGTTAAAAGAACAGTGGGTAGCTTAGAGAAAAAAAAACTCTTTAGACGGAATTGGTTCTTATGTCCACACACATGCGACTTTTGTTGAAAAGCGCAGCAAAGAAGGAAAAACGGTCTGGTGAAGATGAACCCGGCCGCTCCAGATCTGTGACTTTGAAATTCTATTATAAAGCGGTACGTAGTTGAAACGGTGACGATAAGTTGGTGCCGCCGCCGACACGCTTTCTTCTAGTGATTATATCTACCTAGAAAGTAGATCTTAAAACAGCCTGCAGACAGCTTAACTGTTTTATCTATCTCTTATCTTCTATTATTATCATTATCAATCATCATCAATATATATAAAACTCTTTTGAAGCTGACAGAGAATCAACGCACAGCCTAAACTATAAGTCCTCGAGGTATGAAATTTGGAGGGTAGTATCCTTATATAGTGTAAGGGTGCACTAAGAAAGGAATTTTGAAACGTCACACTCTAAAGGGTAGAACGCGAGCAACGCCGCGGGCGACGGCTAGTTACTATTATGAACTGTAAAAAAGCCAAAACCTAAAATTAAAGATATGGATAAACTAATATGCAGTTCTACTAAATAAACGATTCTGATTCTGAAAGTTCAATTTGTCTGTTTATCTGTTTTATTGTTCGCGAATCACGCCTTAACTACTGAAACAATTTCAACAAAACCTATACCATTCGGAAGCCCTTCATTCGGATTCAAACATAGGCTATATTTTATTGAAATCAAAGACGATGGATTCTTAGCTTGAACTCTCTCAACCAAAAGCAGCCATTTGCTACGAGGTTCATCGTAAGGTAGTTGACAGATATTTTAGTTAAAAGTTTCGCACGCGTACGAAGTCGCGGGTATCAGCTAGTTTTCTTCATAAATTTCTTAGTATCATCGCCAGTGCTGAGTGCTAGCGATAAATTCGTGAAGAATTTCATACGTTCAATTTCAGACCAGAAATATGGCACAATAAACTGCCAGGACTGGTATTAGAATCGCCTCCAAACGTTGTAAGACTGTGATCACACTTGTCAATGTAAACTAGACTTTTTTGAAAGAAATATAAAGTTCAAATTTATGCAAATGCCATGGTGCATTACAATTTGAAGTTTATTAGAGTATCTACCATAAAAATGTGCTTAAAGTAATTACTTGTTAAGATACCCTAATAGATCTTGCAGACTATATTGATGACATTGTTTGAAGTGTGGTATAGGTGCAATTCTTTAGTTTATTTTTGATCACAGTTTTTTATTTATGAAGCTTACAAGCTTTTGACAGATGTTTTAACTAGATAGCTAGATATTTCTCCATAGACATAGACAATAATAGACATAGACATACATTTATTTGCTTATAAAGTAACACACAAAATACACCTACAGAACTAAACTAACAACACTACAAAGAAATAAAAATTACACAGAAAGAAAAATGAGATGAGTGGATTGAGTAGGTAGCTAGGTAAGCTGGCAAGTGTTTGTGTGCTGCAGCAGCAAACGGGTTTCGACTCAGCGTATGCCTCACCACCCAAAGGTAGTTAGGCGCTGTTATTCTGTCGAAACCATCAGCCAATAGACCCTGTGAAAAAACCATTGTGTAGTGTCCATGAAGTAATGTGTGTTGAGGTTTGTAAAAGTGTCAGGATGTGAAAAGTTATAATGTGTGTCTGGAAGGTTCCATCATCATAATCAACGTCCTACAGATTCAGTGACCGAGTCCTAACACCAATTCCATTATTAAAGGTCCGCATTGGGGTTGAATATTAAACGCGATGAAGGATCCAATTTTATTTGGATTATTATTTAGTTTAATTTATCCTGACTCCCTGTGGTCGTGGTATATTGAGGCTTAGACAATATTTCCGGAGGATTAAAATGGTTATACTCACAGCACTGGTTTAGAGTAATTGGCTCAGCACCGCGGGGAGTTTCCTTCCGTGTCAAGGATATTAATAGATTAGCCATAGAGTTTGCTGCTATTTTTAGACTGATTGTGGATTTTGTGGGTCAAAACACTACGGTGGGGAACTTCTTTTGGGTAACTTATAAGGTAAAGGAAAGTAACGAGCGGAACGTAGGGGAAAGCATAGGGCAGCTTTTCATCTGATAGACTAACGACATTGTAGATCGCAGGAAATCAATGAATTGAAAAAGCCAAAATGATTATTTGTTGAGAATTTAGAAGAATTGAGAATTTCAGAGAGAGGACAATGTCCAGCAGTAGACTTCTATAGGCTAATGCAGGGTATGATGAAATGGTTAAAAAATGCAAGCATTTTCAAAGGTTTTACAGGTTACCTCTTAGCAAATCGATAACATCAGATACTGATGCTCTAGGTCCCGCACTATCATTTCCCGTTTAATTAATTTGGGAAGCTCTGGTCAACATCGAAAAGTCATTATCGGGATGGTATACTAATAAAGTATTTCGAACAGTTTAACCACTCTAGTATATTTTTTATCAGAAAATTTATAATACTGTGTGTATGTAAAACGATTCTTGTGATTTTACTGAATAAATAGGTACCTAATTGTATGGTTTTGATTCTTAGGACTAATCTGCCCTCATATCGTACGCTCTGAACTGCTTACGATGCCCAGCATAAAGTCAAGCGATGTGGCTACAGATATAGATAGAAAGATAGAAAATACTTTATTGCACACCTTAACCTACGAAAACAAGAAGCTTTTGACGGCAAGAAACGCGCTGAAATGCGCTAATGTCACTATTTAGTCAAAGAATACCTATCGGTAAACCTGCCCGGCTTAAACCTGGCAGGTTTTTATGAGATAACGGTACCCCCCCTGATATTTGTAAAACAAAGTAGGTATGTAGTCAAATAAAGTTCCGATCTTGGCAATACTAAACAATAAAAACTGAAATTATTTTCAGCAGTACTTATTTCTTTCCATGAAATCTCTGCCAGTAGCAATTAAAAGCGGAAAAAAATCCATTATAACTCGGGTTAATCACTAATTAGTTTCAAAGTCTTAAAGTGCAGTCAGAGGAATTACACAATTAACTTGTAGGGCTGGGAAATACTGGAACTCATTTTGTTTATAATGTTGGTTTTTTGCTGCGCAGTGACGATTCAGTTTACCTGAAGATCAATTTGAACCGTAGTAATATCACAAAGTTAGTACAGTAAAATACAAAAGAGCCTAAAATCAGATGAAATTCTACGGTTCAACTGCGTTCCAGCTATCATGTTTATTAGTTTTACAAAATAACTTACAAATACATACAAATCTACGACGTAAATTAAATAAAGTGAAATTTTTTTTTAATTGAGACTCATCTCTCCCTATACATCGTGTACTGATAATGTAATTTTTCTTTCTTGTTTTATTTTAGTACTCAAAATTTAGACAAAAAAATATTTAAAAAATTGTGAAACCACTAGAGCAGTGTAAGAAAAGTCATCATCAATATATATAAAACTCTTTTGAAGCTGACAGAGAATCAAGGCACAGCCTAAACTATAAGTCGTAGAGGTATGAAATTTGGAAGGTAGTATCCTTATGTAGTACTATAGGGGTGCACTAAGAAAGGAATTTCGAAAAGTCGCACCCTAAAGGGTAGAACGCGAGCAATACCGCGGGCGACGGCTAGTGGAAAATAATTCTATTTTAGCGCATCTCTACTAAAAACTTTTCTCAAAGAGGTAATCACTTCATTCGCGAACAAAAGCGTTGGAGTTTTATTATTGCAATTATGAGCGAATCCTCCTCCAGCAGGGAAGTTGTAACAACGTGATTTTAAATGTTCTTTGTAACGATTTGTGATCTTGTAACCCAAAAATTACATAGCGTGACCTATCTATCTATTTAGCCTGTATGCACCCAATGCTGGTTATAGGCCTACGTAGATTAAAAAAAACGATAGTGCTAGGCTACTAAATAAAAAAAAAGCTTCAAGCCATCTTGTGACGCTATAAAGTGCTGGGTGACTTAGAGGTGGCGCTTTGAAATATTTTTTTGATTCCAGTAAATAAATTATTTGGGAAAAAGTGTCAAGTCAATTTAGTTGACAGGCATCACGGCTCAGTCGGTAGTAGCTCTGCCTTCCGTGCTGTGGGTCGTGGGTTCGATCCCCACCGAGAACAAACATGTGTGTGTTATAAACATAGATGGTTGTTCTGTGTCTGGGTGTTTCTATGTATTATAAGTAAGTATTTACAAAAAAAAAATGTATGTATGTATTCTATCAGCCATCTAGTTTCCATCGTACAAGCTTTGCTTAGTTTGGGACTAGAAGGCGTTGTGTTAAGTGTTCGTGAATATTTATTTATTTATTTATTTAGTTACGAGTACCATCAACTACTTATGCAATCGATAGGGGAACCACTACCTACTACTTGTGTAAAAAAAGCGACAAGAATGAAATGCCACCATTATTTCCCTTGGTCAACTAGGAATTTTCTAGATGACCAAGGGGAATAATGTTAGCACTCAAGGAACTTTTAACTAACTACTTACAGGCCTCCTTTGTATATTGTGTGTAAAACTTTAGACTACGCTCAACAAAACGCCGTGAAAACTCTGACCTTCGGAATTGTTTCGTTTCACTTCCGGCACAGCATAATACAAAACTTTTTAATTAGATTGCTCAAACTTTTAATTTAACCTGCTCTAAAGGTTTTTAGAAAGCTGCCTCATTGTTGCTTTAAACCACCCATTCAACTCTAGACTGAATAGATTAACAGTGTCTCAGCACGAAGAAATGTGACAATTGTACACTAGAATATCCAAGATACACTGCGCGTTAACGTTGCAACGTTCGGCAGTCGCTTAGTCGTTGACACGCAATATGATTCAAATATGCTAGGGTTACGTTAACACGGAGACTATCAGATTTGTTCTTACTAACCCCTTAGAAGGGTAAGTTCGGAGCGAGACGACGCGCACAAACAATAAATATTTACCCCCAACATGAATATGCATTAAACTGAAAGTCCGGCTTAGGTTCTTGAAGGTTCTATGGTTTGTGCTTAAAGCGAGCTCTGAAGCTTTGCGGTTAAGGACAAGAACCGGATCTGGCTCAAGTTACCTTAAAGGTTGGAGCAGAGCGGACGCGTATACGTAGACGTAAGCGTAGACGTGCACGGACCACTGAGTTGTAATGTATGAAACTGTATGAGACAGGACACATTGCTTGCGTAATGACGTGCACGTCTACATTACGTCTACGCTTACGTCTACGTATACGCATTCGGTCTGCTCCAGCCTTTCAATGCATCATAACCATTTAGAATAATATAATTTACAACTTTCAGAACTTAAAAAACTTCAACTTGACTACGTTCCGGCTTCATCATCAGATGATGATGGTAATGCTAATGACAGTTTAGTGGGATTATTCTATTGACCGTAAACCCTACTGAAAAATCGCAGAAAAGCAAAATACGCAATGTCGTGTACCTACGTATTTTTTTTCTATTCCTATTTAACTGCCCAAATACTGAACCTATTTTAGAAAATCCACCATTTTCTCTTCTTCTTCTCTTCATTAATTGCCTCTGTCCGTCATTTCGACAGACAAGTTTGCCAATGTCAAGTGTTAAAATTGTAATAAATAAGTCAAGTCAAGTCATTTGTCAAGTCGGCTGTCGTTTGTTTTGAAAAGAAAATGGTGGATTTTCTCTTCAAACCATTTTCTCTTCAAAACAAACGACAGCCGACTTGACAAAGACTTGATTTGACTTATATTATTTAAAATTCACCACTTGACACTGGCAAAATTGTCTGTCGAAATCATGCACACAGACCATATAGGGTAAAGAAGAAAAAGAAGAAGAGTCGAGTCATCTATGTACCTAGTGTACCTATAGGAGAATTTAGTAGGAGCCCGACAGTCCCTACGATCTATGGTGATTGGATATTGATTATCCTACCTCAATGCCATCACAGTGCCTATCAGGAACCCGCTGCAAGCAACATGTCAGTCTAACTCCTTTGGCACCAGTTTATATACCCAGACATGTTAGAAATGTAAAAAAACCCATGAATTTATGTTGTATCTGAGTTTTCCAACTTGTTTGAACTTACTGTAAGACGTAGATGACGAGTGAAACTTAATTTTTCATGCTATAAAAATGAAAATAGCACAGCCAACAGAAATAGGCCGAATGAAATGTTTGGGCGTTCCTCTGATTACCCATTTACCACCTCACTCAATAAGTTTCCGGTCTAACTAAGAAAAACCTTCTTTTTTTTAGAAAATCTATTTTATTCATTAACGTACTCTCCTTCAAGAGTGATACATTCGGTCCAACGCTCCTCTAACTTTTAGATGCCTTTTTTGTAGAACGATTTGTCTTTGCTCTCAAAATAAGCCTGTTAGTTATCAAGAAGCTACTAAAGAATTTGAATCCAATTTTGTTCGTTGACATCTCACTACTAAAAAAATTTATGTTGCTCTACTCTGCAATTTTATTGAAGCTATAGTGCTATAATTACCAATTGTAACGCACTCACAATTAGTTCACAACGTCAGTAAGTTGTGCTATCATCACAGCTACCAGTACGTTATTGTGTTTGCTGATCGCGGTTATTGAGTTCAGATATTAGATTCTGATGGGCTATTAATTTAAGGGTGGGTGTAGAATTAAAATAGCTGATCCATCAAGTGAAGCGCGCTTATTTGAACGCTTTTTTTAAACTAACCTCAAATCAATAAATTAGGACCAAAAAAAATAACGTAATTACATAACGCTTTTTCATTTACCTAATTAAATTATTAATGCTTTGTGAAATGATTCGTATTACAGGAAATAAAACCTAAAGTGTAAGGTATCAAAGAATGTTCCAGAGGATTCTATAATCCTCTTACGTCCCATCAAAGAAAGTTGATCATCTAAAAGTAATCACATATTGCGAACACGAATGGAAAATATATTTTCATTTTTGCGTTTTAATGAAGAAGCAGTATTATCTGAGATAGTCACAGGTATGTGTTGACAGCTAGATCACTAAGAGAAAAAAAATATTTGGGTATGTATTATTTGAAAGTTATGCGGGTAAAAATAACTTTACAGACCAACAAAAACCATCAGCAAGTAACGCCAAAAACCCAAAAAAACAATACTTAAGTACTAAGAAAAAAAAGAAAAAAATAAGTCAGTGAATATTATGATTAGTAAACGCTTTTGCTTTTCGGGTCATTGTAACGAAAACAGCGTATTCTGTAAAACATTATAACCAAAAAGATCTTTTGACAGCATGCTTTATAAAAGAATATTTATTTTTAAGTTCACGACATCAAAAGTCCCGTCATCAGGTGTGCGCTGACGCATATTTCAATAAAATTTTTGACAGCACTGAAACTCAAAACTTAAAATTAAATTCAAGAAAAATAACACAATTAAAGTATGCACTCGCGCACATACCGATATAACTAAACTATCGAGAATCTTGAATGTAGTAGCTATGTACGTATAAGCTAGCTTAAAAGGGAGTCTTCAAGTTATAATTTCCCCTGAGATCAAAAACATTCCGCCCTGAAAAATTGAAACTGAGAGAGTTTCAAAAGACCTGTAAGTATTCTTGTAGTTAAAGCCATTATAAATTACGAGTACTTAGCAAGTTAAATATTTTTATAAAGTGAAAAAAAAAAAAAACAAGCAGATCAAGGATGAAAACGCTGTCAGCAATAAGGCCGCTCATTGTATTAAGATGGATCTCTTGATTTATGATTATGATTGTGTAAAATTTGAATATTATCACTGTTAAAGGTTGTTTTAGTTTATTAGTACTCGATGCAGAACTAGATGGCGCTGCTAAAATTGTACACTTTGTAGAACGCGCTAGCGTTGCGTTTTGTGCAACGGGGCGCTATGAGAGGAATAGTTTGAATAAATAGACTCACTACATTACTTAACAGTATTTAATATACACTCCCCCTCTCACAGCCTACCTATTAGTCCGACCATATAACAATCACCTTTCAACTTTATACCAGCTGACTTAGAAAAGTATGTTATTCTGAGAGGAAAGCGGCCGGGATGTTTTTTTAATACCTACGAGAACAATAACTTTTTCAATAGAAATCTGAAAAAATACCTATCTGTTCAATTTTATGGTCGGAATCATCTTGTTTAGGGTAAGATTGTTCCGGAACACCCTGTATTATAAATACAAAAGTTTTTTACTAATCTTTTTTGCAAGCTTTACATTATTGTGATAGAAATAAGAAAATTCTTCGCTTTAATATATTCCCAAAAGCGCCAATACAAAATCGTGCATTCGTCAAATGGATTTCTGGATCTCCTAAAGATTTATATCGAAAGTGCTGTTGGATTCGTCATTCGAATTCGTCAGCGGATCTCCCACAAAGGACTATTTGAGGCAGACCGCGTAGAAAATGTATTCATGCTCTAAAACTTAATTTCTTAGGAATCTCAGGACGTGAAATAACGTTCGTAATATTTCTGTATATTATTTTCTCGCTATACATTGAAGGTTACTGGAGCTTTTTTTACTTGCAGCAAATAATGAGCAATTGTTATTTTGCTTTTTTGTAAGTTATTATTAAAAACTAATTTATCTAACAAAATAAGTAAAATTGTATAGTCTGTCGGAGTCATTTTGAGGAAAACTAGGAAAGTTAATAAATTACTTCTTCTCCTTTATTGTGTTATTATGTACCCAAGTTACGAAAATTGAAAAATGCTAGGACATTTTTTTTTTATAAGTAAGTTTAATTGTTTTCGGAACAGCAAAAAGCGTTCGCAGCTTTTGAAAAACAAGAGTACCTACGCGAATAAATTGAATATGCTCGGTTTGTAGTGGATTTATTTTTTGTCGACAGAGTAGATAGAATTATTGATAGAAGCTAACTGAGCAAAAAATTATTCCGAAGCCCTACATAAATCTAACCTATTTATTTGCCTATAAAGTATTCTGGTAAAATGTTTTATGAACTAGTCTAGAATATTGAATACTTGCTACACAAAGTTTTCATTTTCTTACTATGTATTTTTTTGAATAAGATGATGTCAGCAAAAAAGCTTAAAATAAGCAAATGCGTTTTTTCGATTACGACTTTTATACCAATTTTTTTTTGCGTTTTTTCGATGAAAACTTAGTTTATAGGTATATCAACCAATTAAAAAAAATATCCTTAAGTCAGCTGCATACAAAACTCTTTTAATTGGATAGAAATCACTTTAAACAATTTTGTTAAAAGATTTTTTTTGAAAAAGTGTAAACATTATTTTACAATATGTTAACTTAATTGAGATAAGCGCTTTTTCCTAAAACAAATGATCACAGCGAGGTCACGGGCCACGAGTCCACGACAGCTTAAATAACAATTAGAAGGCACGCCTACAAGGCACAAGTAAACATGTTGACGTGGAACTTCCCAAGCTTGTGTCAACATGTTTTTCGACTGAGCTTTTTGAGAAGTTTTAGTTCAGTTCTAGGGTTTTTGAGCTTTTGTATATAACAAAACTATAAAACTTGATATACTTTTTAGAGAAAATATTATCTTGTGCTTCTTTTTTCGTGTCCCTTTTCCACATTTTATTTGAAGTCCTCCTAGTATCTGCACCAGGCTATAAGAGTTTAAAAATCACATAGTTACCAGGGCTTTGCCAATTAAATTCCTTGGGTGCAAAATAAATTAAAATACGCAATCTAAATGCAATAGAAATTGTGATATCAATATGATAACCAGAGGGTATAATCTGAAAAATCAAAATCAACAATCTATATTGGCATTTGATGTACACTGCGTGTTCCCTTTGTGCTTTGTGTCTGGTTGCGCTTTTTTGCCGTGTTGCAGCGCAATGTAAATCAAAATATTATAACGTATCGTTCTGCGTAGTAGATCCCAATGTGTATGGTTCAACTCAATTTGCTTGGGTGAGCAGCAGAATCGATAGGCGCGATTGGGCCTGAATCGAGCGCAATGCATTGCTAATATCAGCCGGCTGTCAAACACATGACTGACTTCTGTCAACTGTCACAATACTAGAAACCGAACTAAGTCCACGAATGGGATTCGAGTTCTGTCATTTTTAGGGAAACATCTTTTATTTTATTGGTCTTTCTTGTGTTATATTTTTTTTTTTTTAAATATTCACGGACACTTAACACAACGCCTTCTAGTCCCAAACTAAGCAAAGCTTGTACGATGGAAACTAGATGGCTGAGAGAAATACATACAAACATTTTTTTTTGTAAATACAT
Organism: Eulithis prunata; assembly: GCA_918843925.1. Lineage (NCBI taxonomy): Eukaryota > Metazoa > Arthropoda > Insecta > Lepidoptera > Geometridae > Eulithis > Eulithis prunata. The sequence continues at coordinate 796,610 of OU974009.1, forward strand.
TCTTATAATACATAGAAACACATAATACATTTAATACATACAAGTATAATAGTGAGTATTGTTGTTTAAGTTTGGGGGAATTTTAACCAATAATACTTGTGGTTGTGTCATAAAGTGTGAGCCATTGGAATAAAAGTGTATAAATTGGATTCTCTACAATGGAAAAACTCGTTCTCAAGTTTTAAGGGTAAAATATCCACCATATTGCTTTCAAAACAAATGACAGCCGTTTTGACGACTGACTTGACTTGACTGATAATATTTCAAATATTTCACTTGACACTGACAAAATTGTATATCAAAATAACGGACAGAGGCCATATTATATAGAAAAGGAAGAAGTTCACGAATCGGACAACTGTGAAATTCGTAATACTTACATTCGTGAGTTCGTACATTATTTTGATGGAAATACCATGTCATTTGATAAATAATTTAACATCTCATAGGTCCTGCTCTAGCACAAAGTCTTTATAATATTCAGTTCTATTCTTCTTCTTCTCTTCAGTAATGGCCTGTGTCCGTCATTTCGACAGACAATTTTGCCAATGTCAAGTGTTGAAATTGTAATAAATAAGTCAAGTCAAGTCATTTGTCAAGTCGGCTGTCGTTTGTTTTGAAAAGAAAATGGTGGTTTTTCTCTTCAAAACCTAACACGAATTTTCACATTTAGAAAAACCACTTTACACACATTTATTCCAATGGCTCACACTTTATGTTACGACCTAAGTATTATTGGTTAAAATTTCACCAAAATTAAACAACAATACTTACAATAACACAAGAAAAACTATTAAAATAAAAGTGCTATGTGTCGTTTCAAAAAATGTCAAAACTCGTGTCCTTCAGTTCTATTCTAATTACTGTCGTCATAAGGTATTCAAAATGCACGTCGGTTACATTTTGTATCTGTAGGCGCCAACATCTTCCCCTAATTGACACTTAACTTAGATTAATGTCTTTGGTTGAACGCCTAGCCATAGAGTATGGGACAGAAGGTACGGGCTGTAAACCAGTTTATTGGGGTTACTTTGATGACACTTTGACAGTTCGTAAAATCAGCGTAGTTGGGCTGATAAGATGCTACTTAATAGAGTTTAGATTTTGGTTCAGACAATAAAACTACTGTGAAATACCCATAGGTACTAGATGTTTTATATTATCAGTAGGAATCCATTCAAATAGATTATGATACTTTTTAAATATTATAGTAAATTAATGTAGTACCAAAATCATTACAAAGTCTTATCTTCTTCAATATATATAAAACTCTTTTGAAGCTGACAGAGAATCAACGCACAGCCTAAACTATAAGTCCTAGAGGTATGAAATTTGGAGGGTGTAGGGGTGCACTAAGACAGGAACTCAATTCAACAACGCGCTTTGAATCTTGTTCAAATAAAATAATTTTGGCAATATTTTTTTTTATTTTTCCTTGTTACAGCGGAACTCTTGGCTCGTAATATTAAATTAATGTTTGGTTAATTAATTAGCATGAAGACCGTTAGTAAATAATATTAGAAGCGTCGGGTTTGGATAAAACAGCCTTATCAAATCAAGTGTCAAGTTTCTACTTAATTTGTGAAACAACACTGTACGGCTTTATAATATTAGCTGTAAACAGCCTATAAGTAGTTGTAATTCTAACAGGAATTCTAGTAAGCGTAATGATTGAATAATTATTCTTGTATCCGAATAAGTAAAATAATTTGATAAAATCGGTCGTTAAGGCTCGATCATTTCGATGTAGACTTTCTAGGTTGGCGGCTAATATATTTTCTAGATGCGTAACATATTTTTGTACTATAAATAAATAAATAATAAATATTCACGGACACTTAACACAACGCCTTCTAGTCCCAAACTAAGCAAAGCTTGTACGATGGAAACTAGACGTACAAAACTTTTATGACCGGTTTTTTTTTTATCTAAAATCTTATCTGTTTTTTTACTCTTTGGTTACATGCGTAGCTAGAAATAATTGCACCCCGTAAGACAATGATAGATCTAGTCATAATAAGCGCTTATACGCAATTTGTAAGCGGAGGCCTTCCTGGCTTGTTTATGGTGTTATGGCTTAAAGGAAGACATGCTGGTTTCTGGTCTTATTAAATTAATATGTGGAGAAAGTATGTACGTAAAAATTGAGAGATCTTTTACTCAAACTTAGGCAGGAATATGCCAAAAGCCAGGTTTAGTGGCACGTAATAGCTCAAGTAGTTGACTTAACTACAGCAATGGACTGAAAATAAGATGATGATGGTAAAAATATGGGTTTCATAAAGTAAGGTTTTGAAATATCTGGTTTTTGCATTGAAAAGTTTAGAGTAAAATAAAAACTTCATTGTTAAAAACTCTGAAAATAAAACCTCAAGGAGTCAAAGCCCTATTCCGATCACGTTCCGTAGAACGTGTTAATCTTTTTAAAGGGAAATGAGGAAACTTTCCTTCGCTTAATGTTTCGGATATTTTACTTTTAGGCCGAGTTTTTAATACAAGCAGGTCTTGAGATAAAAAGTTTTTGAAAACCGCTTTCGATTTTCAAAAGTAGCATTATAATAACAAGCAGTTATAATACATAATTGGAAATTAATTCCCAAGGGATATAAAAAAATACAGGACACTTTTGTAATGTAGGTATTTGACTTTGCCTTGAGCTATTACTGTGTAATTTTGCCAAAAGAGGATTTTAAAGTTTAGAAATCAAGGGGATTATGATACAAAAAATCTCATAATCCCCTTGAAGGGGACAGCTCAAAGGGGGTTATGAGACTAACCCTAAAGTACTAACTAAACTTTTTTTTCGCGTACATAATCTTCGTCATTGTGAAGTTTTCTGCCTCTTATGAAATGGGCTTCAAACAATAAACCTAAGAGTATTTTCAGGTTATCTATTCCCTAGTGATTATACATTGTTCAATTATTGCTCAATGTCTTAACAACTTAACAATTAAACAAAATTTATATTCACAAGGTTATTATTAACAACCCTTTCGCTCTAACGACTTTTGTTATAAACTTTTATAGGCAATTAATAAAATGTGTCGCCGCCTTCTTAATAAGACAAAGTACTTGATACATTGTTATTACTTACCATTTAGTGGTAAAGGGAAATGAGCCTCAAGGTTTACTAAATACGTTACATAATCGTTTGAACAGTTTTGGTTTCCTTATTATAAAATAAACCAAATATTGACTTTTTGAAGGATGATAAAGTGCCGGGGTGATTACTACTAAGCGGTAACATCCTTAGTTCCGATAAGTACTTTTTATCAACTGGTTTACTAAATAAAGTAGATGAAAATAGTATATTAGTAGACCAGGGATTTATATAATATGAGTTTTGTTGAGACAGTTTTTTATGAAGTTGTACCTTTAATTATCTTTGTGAGAGATTTACAAAACAAAAATCACTATAGCTCGTTTCTTCATTACTATAAACCCAAGAGCATAAAAGATGACTACAAGGCTTATTTCAATCTTGATACACAGTATGTATCAAAATTATACGAGTAAGGGAAATACATTGTTCAACCGAGTTGAAATCCAAATCATGTAGCTGACTGAACTCTTATTTCACTTCTTGTTTTCAATTGTAGAAAGTATTTTCAAGGCAGGAATGGCAAAAAGTTTTTGTAAGTTTATTTTTGGTGTTCATAAAAATGCACATTGTCACCTAACTCAGACCCTTGTCAGCGAGAATAATTTTCACCCTACAAAGGTTTGAGACGCGTTGCAATGTTGAAAGGGTGCTCTTCATCCCTTGGTGTTTTTTCAATTTCCGTGATAGAGCGGGGGTTATTTAATGTTAAATTTCTTATATAAAAAGAAAGCCACTTAAAATACATAATTAAAAATATGTATTTACCTACTCATTTATATTTTATTTTGGACCCGTTAAATATCAAACTAAAAAAACAGGCACTTGAAATACGTAATTAAAAAAATGTACTCATTTACTTAGTTAAATTTAATTTTGGATCTGTATTATCGTTCTAAATTGGTATATTATCTTTTTGTAATATGAATTTCTCGAAAACATACGTTGCGTCTCTAGTGAAGGTTACAGCATTACCACTTAATATTAGGTGGGCCATCGGCTTGTTCCTTCATTTATTTGTATAAAACATCTTATCTATATTTTGATATATATAAGATGTTTTATACAAATAAATTATATTTTTAATTCTTTTATAATTTTTTTACTCTGGATTATAAACTGTCGCCTCAACAAAACATACTTTTAACCCCTGGCCTACTTTCTTCTAAGTCTAAGTACGAAATATTTTTGTACAAAATATCTCGCTCAAGTACCCAGGTGTAATAAAGGTACATCTGAATGAGCCCTTAGTTTCATAATTACGCTGATTTGAAACTGAAATCAAAGATTTGCTCGAACGGGATTACGACTGTTTGGAGTTCAAGCGGAGTTTGGTTTGTTAAATGGTTGAAATAATGTTAGATAGGCCAAAACTTGGCTATGTACTGGGAATTTAGTTGAATTTATATTTGAGAGACCTAAATTACTATAGGTTTTAAGCGAGTATTAGCAATGTGCCATAGTCATCAAACCGTCAGCATTTAGTCAGTTTAAAAAAGGCTAAGTGATCGATTTTGAGAGACAAAAATATTCTTTCAATAAGCGCCCTCCAAAATGCCTTCACTTAAAATAATGTGTTTTAAAATTGGTGAAAAAAGGACGATCAAAAAACAGATCTCTAAACGACATTTTAATCAAACGACACTCCGACAACCATTATCCCAAATGCTGAAAAAATTAATCCAAATGATGGATTTCCGAATCCCCTGGTCCAAAGGAACTATTCCAAAAAACTGTAAGCGACTGTTTATTTCTGATATTTGAGCTACATTGACGGGCCACTTTGTCATTTATGCAAGTTCCCACATAACGTTCCAATGTTGCCACGCAGTGTAAATCAAATGGCAGTGAGAAACTTTTGCTGTTCGTCCTGTAGAGTTACCCTCAGGGTTGGGCCCAAAGGTCTGATTGATGGGGACCTTGCGTGTCCCACATTTGTCAGTACAGTGACGGATGGTGTGGTAATTACTTACTTTTTTGTAATAATAGTAAAAATTTTTTGATTACCAAATAATGTTCCTGGAATGATGGTTCAACTGTCTAAACTACATATTATTCGCAGTAATAGAGTTTGCTAAAGAGTTCGTCGGTGAATGAACGAGAGTATCAATTTGTGTCGCAAAGCAAAGCAATGACGCTCGTATTGCTGTGTTTCAGTTTGGTGTGGTGCTATTACGGCACATGAGACCACACATTTACGTCTCAGAGTGACGGACATTATCTATCTATTCAGCTTGTATGCACCCACTGCTAGGTATATGCCTCCTCTTTATTACGCCAGTCTCTCCGGTATATTATTATTATGTATTTACTAAATCACGAAATTCTCTTAGGTATTGCACCCCGACCCCTTCTCTAAATTTATTCAAATCCTCTCCATCCAAAGGTTGCCTGGAAGAGATCGCTATTTAGCGATAAGGCCGCCCATTGTACATTTAATGCAACCCGTTTTGTATATATCATAGGAATATGTTTCGGTGTTATTTATGTACAATAAAGCGTTTTCATTCATTCATTCATTCATTCATTCCGGTCCTGCGTGAGTCTTCTACACTGCTGCCCAACTACAGCGACAATATCATCGTATTATTGTAGATCTACATCTACAAGCAGAATATTTTGATGTTGACTACTTAACCTTATGCATGCTTGAATTCCAGACACAAAAAGATCTATTGAGTTTCGCGTGGATCTGCGTTCCGCCATCCCAAAGGTTAAGATATAATGGATTGTCCGCGTGTTCAGTCATATTTTTCTCGTAAAAAATGAGAAAAAAGGGTCATAGTTTCTAAAATTCCACCCTTTTCCTCTTTGTCTCCATTAAGTGAACCACTCACCCCCCATTACTTCGGTCCTATAACGGCTTTAATGCCTGTTTTTAAGACCTTCCGCCTAAGTGGGCAATTTATTTACATCCCTAAAACCGTTGACAGTGCCATCGCATATTCATGACCCTTTGTATGAGTCTGTAGAGCAGGAGCTGTTGGTGGTTTAAACACGTCACTTCTTAATAACATCGGGGCCGGGTGGTAACGGGGCCAGATGAGAACGGGGTCAGATAAGAACGGGGTTAGGTGAGAACGGTGTCAGGCAATTCCAACCCCAAATAAATGTATGCGTTATCACATCATTTTAATTATTAGATGGCTGTGCGCAGTTTTTTTTTCTAAGAAGTAAACAAGCTTTGTCACTACATTGGGTATGGTGGCAGTGTTTCCCCGGACGAATACTGTCACATAAAAATTATAAAAATTTAACCTTCTTTTGAAAACATACAAAAACATTTCAATTTTAACTATGTACTAATTGTCAATTTTTTCCTAACGTGAACAAAAACTGGTAAAATTAAATGAGTTACAAAATTTATTTCCTTACTAAGTTTTTATAAATAAATAATGAATCAGGGAAATCATTCCTAATTAAAATCTTCCAACTTAACTAACCTTAATTCAACTTTTAATATTTTAAGATTATAAGATTATAAGTAGTATTATAAGATTAACTTTGCCTAAATTAAAGTATCTTAAACCTTCCTACTAATATTTTATCTAAAAAATATATTTAACATAAAGTCACCTTCTGTCTTTTGAACTATGAAAATACATAATTCTAAAATTATCGAGGAAAGCTTTTTTGGCAGCAGTTTGATTAAAATGTTTCAAACACTGATGAAAATATTTTTTACTATATAAGTGTTATCAATCATGAAGCTAAGAGAAAAATATCTAGGTCATCTATAAAAGAAAATATCGTAGGAACCATGAATGCTAGCATAGTGGAATATATACAAATTGATATTCCTTACATAAAAGTACATTTTTAATAAATAAACTAAATAAATATTCACGGACACTTAACACAACGCCTTCTAGTCCCAAACTAAGCAAAGCTTGTACGATGGAAACTAGATGGCCGATAGAATACATAATATACATTTTTTTTTTGTAAATACATAATTATAATACATAGAAACACCCAGACACCCAAACATCTATGTTTACAACACACAAATGTTTACTTTGCTCTCGGTGGGGATCGAACCCACGACCCACAGCACGGAAGGCAGAGCTACTACCGACTGAGCCATGACGCCTATAATAATTGTATTTTTAGCTTGAATAATTTTGGGTTATTCCCATCGAGCCCACCGGAAGGCCGACTGATGGGCCAGGTGGGAAAAAAAATCCAACGAGACCATTATGCAAATGAGTGAGCTTGATAAGAAAAAAAAATCTATCTGGCCCTCCAGAGGGCTGATATAAAAAAATTTCAACAATGGTTTGAACTGAACCAAATCAAGCAAGGATTCCAAGATACCCAAGTATAGATGACACGGAATTTTTGCTCTAGAGTGTAGTATTTTTCCATTAGACTAATGATAACTGTGGGAACGGTACAAAATAAAGTTATTTAAGAGTTTTCAAACAAAAGCATTAGAAGAAATATTGCAGCTTCGTCTCTAAGGCATGGTTCTTTTGGCCACACGTCAAACTTGGAAAGAACTTAGCACTCCCAAGAGGACTAAGTGAAAACATACGGGTGAATTTTTCAACACTTTTGATGGTAATACAAGAGAAAGTGAAAACAAAAGTGTGGACGATTTTGTGGATTCAACTGCGTCTACGAAGTTTCGTAGAGCGGTCTACGCTAACGATATCAGGCTCGTTCTGAAGTGTTTGCATGTTTAAAATATTCTTATTATATTTTTGAAACATTTTGTTAATTCGAATAGGTGAGTAAACATCACCCCACCATAGGTCCCTGACCGGGGTCGGTCTCGCGATCGGTCTATATATGTTGGCGGGACAATCTCGACGCTTTTGAAAGGAGATTGTGGGAGGAAGCACTGTAGAGGAAACACTGGAAGGCTTTAGGAATACCTTTGCCCGGAAGTGCTACGAAATAGGCTGAGAAAAAAATCCTAAAGTAGTTACTTATTTTACAAGCACCTATTGCTTGTTCTGTCTCATAATTCAATAGAAAAATACTTAACGCTTGTATGTTTTCAAAGTACAAATACAACCATCGGTTTTGGATTGCGATTAACATTCGAACTTTAGCCTTCTGAGATTTGTACTTTTAGCCACCTGAGATTAGTACTTTAGCCATCTGAGATTTATACTTATTGGTATTTTATATTACTCCTAGTTTGTATATGAAAGATACATTGGTTCTATGTTTTCGTAAACCACTGTCAAAATATTTGGTTACTTTTATAATTTTGTGAGATGGGTTTGCTTTGGAAATAACGTTATTGATGACTGTTTGTTGTTTGTCTAAATATCAAAGGCCATACTTGTAAATGGTGAATAATTTAGGTATTTATTTCACTACTGTATTGTTTTATCTATCAATGGATAATATTGAATAGTTTATTTAAAATGTATGGATGAAATTCTTAGAACAAATAATTATGAAAAATAATGGGATTTTGTTGAAATGTCATTTGGTTTCTACTCTTACGTGAGATCCAAGCCAAATCCTGAGCATATTTTACTAGATTTTACAAAGTGAATTGACCCTCAGATAGCTGGTGATCACCGTTCGTAAGTATTACCACAAATTGTTTGTAAGTTTGTTTTATTTTTGGAATGCTTAAATGTTTGAGTTTTATTGCGTCATAGTTATACTAAATAGAAAAATGTTATCTAGTTGAGGAAATTAAAGGTTCACTGCTTGATTGATTTTTCACTTATTGGGAAATCTCACCGGTAATAATTAATCATCATCATCATCGCATCAGTCTGTAGAAGTTCACAGACATAGGATTCCCTCATAGATATACAGAAAGAACGATTGTAGAACCTTAAAGAAAAACAAATAATAATTATGAAAGTACAAAAGTAAGTACATTGCTAGTTTTTTAATTTAATTTTTTAATTTATCATTTTATAAAACACATAACTTATCACATATCTTTGTACCATATAGCACTAAGGAAACCACAAGGTTTTTAGGGATAATGCTACATGAGTCTACTAGAATACTTATGTAGGTATATAGTTAGCTATAAGTAGGATATAGCAAAGTGCATTCCGTTTACTTAGCTCGTTTTAATTATAAATTGTTTATTTACTAGTTAGTTAAGTAAGTATGTAGGTAGGTATATACGAGTAGTTATTATTCAGATTATTATCATGAATCTTGATCATATCAAACAACCGCTCATTAATGTCTCAGGGTTACCACCTAGTCACGTTTGTACACACAGCCCTAAATACACGTCAGTTTAGGGTTGCCATCCGTCACGCGCACGCAACGCTTCACCGCAATAGACATTATTCACTGTAATTATTTACTGGCAACACCTGGATGGCATTGTTGAAAGGGCTAAGTGATTATAGTTTATGACGACAATTAGGGAGTTCGAGTGTAGTTCGCAGTTCAAGGGTTAATATCAGGTGGTTCGAAAGGCTGTGTATATTCAAATTGAGTTTGGTGAGATTGGAATAATAATTATTTAATGTACATAGGTACAAAGACAGGCGTCGTGGCTCAGTCGGTAGTACCTCTGCCTTCCGTGCTGTGGGTCGTGGGTTCGATCCCCACTGAGGAAAAACATTTGTGTGTGGCAAACGTAGATATTTGTTCTGTATCTGGGTGTTACTAACTATATGTAGCCATAAGTACGTATTTCCAAAAAAAAATTATATAAGTATTCTATCAGCAATCTAGTTCCGATAGTACAAGCTTTGCTTAATTTGGGACTAGAGAGCGTTGTGTGATGTGTTGTTGGATTTACCTTAGTTTATCTTATTTTATACCTAAACTTTGAATTTTGGACTCTAAATACCAAGTCGAGTTTGAATACGATTTCTCAAATTATCAATGTACCTAAGTCAAAAATAAGCTAAGCCTAAGTGAATTTGCTCCTTTTTATGACTCGATTGGGTTGCTAGTTTTGTTCTGTAGGTGTGTTTTGTGTGTTACTTGATAAGCAAATAAATGCCTGTCTATGTCTATGTCTATTCACAACCTAGACTTAGAAGTTAGTCACTAATTATCGTTTATCATCTTGGATTTTTTCCATTGACCCCAGCATGTACTACGTACGTACGTACGTTAAAATGACAGTAACTAACAAGTGTATATTTAAAAAAAAAAAATAAAAAAAAAAAATTCAGTTACGTCTAAAAATGAATAAAAAACACTGTAAAATATCGCGTAACGTTTAGCAGTTATATTGAAAACGAATAGGCAAATGGTCTGTGAGCGAACCCATAAAACCACTGGTGATAAATACAGCGGTGGCAGTCGACGAGCTGTCAGTAGTGACAGCTCGAGTCATTGTGACTCGTCAGAAACTTTTTTTACGGTATTTTACACGTTTTTGTTAGTTTGTGTACTAAATTTGAATGAATTTTAAATGCACAGCTGATACTATAAGTCCTAGAGGTATGAAATTTGGAAGATAGTATCCGTAATAGTGTATAGAGGTGCACTAAGAAAGAAATTTCGAAAAGTCACACCCTTGAAAATTAGTACATAGATTCCTCAAATAAATTGGCACGACACGTGATTCAGGATTTTTTTTAATTTTCAAAACTATTTGTATGCTGCTACCACATCAGCAAAACCGCAGGCGACGGCTACCACAGTATGTGAACTATGTTTTTTGACAATATTATTAGTTAGGATGGGATTTAACATGTTAATACTTTATGTCTGCTAAATATTCCGGAGGTCAATAAAAGCATTAATAATTTTATCATTGGTGATGTGACAGTATTAGCACTGATTTATAATAATTAGTGTTTGAGTTACACTACTCGGTTAAATGAGTTTGATTTCAGAGCGATGCCGCGTGGCTACGCAGTGGTTACAAAAAACCATCAAACTGTTTGCATAAAAACAATTGAAACGGCAGAGTATTCATAGCGTATTACATTTTGCAAATCAAATAAAATACTTTTTATTTTAATGTCCATAAATAAAGGAACGAGAAACGCGTTGAATAAATAAATGTTAAATGTGTGGATGGTCCTTCGTAAAACGGCTGATTGCTGGAGTTTCGCAAATTAAATAAATTCTGTTAAGCGTGAGTGAGACTCGCGAACCAATCGTTCTGTCTACTATATTTTCTTACATGGATGTAATTGATCCGCTGTTTCATGGTTTGATATTTTTTTTACACTTACTGCTCGACAACGTCCGATTACACGTCATGATAACCCAACCGAAAGCAAGTAATTATTTGCCGCTATTTTCCATACTTAGTAACTGTTATGTATTCTGTGACCTACAGGCATTTAATATTGTATGAAAATCCTTTAAAGCCCTATGAGATGTAATGAGATTTTAATTTAGAACGTAATAATTTATATTAAAACCTGCTAGAAATTAGCATAGATACTGGAACCAAAGAGATTTTATTTAAAATCGATGTGTGGAGGTCATTGACTCCTTTATCTTTTTTTTTATTAGTAACACAAACGGTCTTATTCCAGAACGAAGACTAAAGAAAGTCTAGGCTTAAACGTACGTCAGCGTAAAGGTTTATGTCACGGTAAACCATGACTTTCTTCGGACAGAGGCCATTAATGAAGAGAAGAACGAAGTCTTTGTTCTGGAATAAGAACGCGTAAGTTTTTTTGTGACGTCACAGGCTACAGTCATTGACATAACGCGAAACATTTATTTTTACCATTGTACGGAACTCCAAAAATAGCCATGAAAAATTCAGAAGGTAAATTTTATTAAGCCTGATTACTGTAACCGAGGTTCGTGGACGGTGTTTTTGTAAAACTCCGCTATTATCCGGCGAAACGATCTTGAGAGGTAAACAAATTATATTTAAAACTTACAATATTTTGGCATTGTTTTGTTTTATTTTTTTCATTACAAAACACCAAGGACAAATTATTCGTCCATGGGAAACACCTAAATAAGTAAATTTGTTGAACGAAGATACCTATTCTAAATATTTTGGCTTGGTTGGACTTTGTCTAATAATCATTATTTTTTATAAAACACAATTATTAATGTTTTAATCAACTTCGAAAAAGGAGTAACTTACTTATAGGTACCTATAAAAAATATTAACTTCACTTATCAGCTTACTGAAAAAGTATCCTGCGTTCATTATCATCTCGTACATCGACTAAAAGCTAATCTAGTCACAAACGCTGCTACACCAGTGCTAAGGAGACAGCTTGACGGAGCGCATCCACAGGAGTGGAGTACTCCAGCTTAATTTATAGTTAGTCTCTAGCTAATCCAGCTTCTAATGCTGTGCCTCGAAATGAAAGTACAGTTAGCGTCAAATTGATATGAGAAGGTCTAGTACGAGTTCTGGTGTGTAAATATGGTCTAAAACGTCTGACGCCCCGCACACCAGTGCGCTGATTTGTATGAAGACACTGAGTGAACTTTTTGAGAAGCCTGGTCTTACACCAAGCCCGTACTTGCATGTCAAGCTTCTCAAAGAATTCGTTCAGCGTCTCCATACAAATCAGCGCATACTGGTGTGCTGGGCGTCAGACGTTTTACACTAGATCTACTCACAAAACCTCGTACTAGGCTCTCAGCGTCTAGTCTAGAGTCAAAATAATCTGAAAAACGTAAAAGCATTTTAATATACGCAGTTTGAATCATTTTATTGCTGTAAACACACAAGGTGTTCAAAATATCTTACTTCTCATTGTTTCATATTTATATGAGCAGTCAGGGTGTTCAAAATTGACTAAGCAGTAATTGCATAACTAATAAACAGAAATAAATATGATATGTATATTATTATACAAGAACTAGCCGTCGAAAACGGCGTTGCTCGCGTTCTACCCTTTAGAGTGTGACATTTCAAAATTAATTTCTTAGTGCACCCCTACACTACATAAGGATACTACCTTCCAAATTTCATACCTCTAGGACTTATAGTTTAGACTGTGCGTTGATTCTCAGTCAGCTTCAAAAGAGTTTTATATATATTGATGATAAAATTAAATGATAAATATGAGTTTCTATTTCCGAATTGCTTTGAAACTCAAAATTAGTTCCAAAGTGAATTTGCCAATACTTTAGTCGAGTTAAAAGTTCGCGAGTGCAGTAAAACTTTGCCGGTAGTTAATAACTTAGACAACTTTACTTTGTTACTTGTGACCTCTATCTTATTCTGCAACCCTGGTACTTCTGTTCAAGCAAGATTTTGATTTCATTTTAAAATGCACCTCTATCACTTTGTTTTGACGTTGTGAAAACACAAGTGAGTCTGTCACAGACCTCTTTCAAACAGTAGGTACCTACCTCAAACCTACGTGGTTCGTTTCACCCTAGAATAAAATTGGGGATAAAATTTTTTTTTATAAAAAAATAGGATTGTAGTATCTACTCAATTAGATCAGTAATAACCAGTTACATAGCTTATGATTTTAGGTTGAATTTTTTAAATACAATATGTCAGAAGATGATTTATGCAGCGTCAGGAGGCAACCTATGCCTACACTAAACGGGACACTGTAGTGCCTGGGACAATGTTTAGATGGAGTAGGCTTGCCCAGCACCTTTATCATCCTCTCAGCCTAGTCAGCCATATCCACAGGAAGGAGAAATCCTTGTCAATGCAGTCGTAAAATGTTATAAGTCGTTTTTTATTGAAATCTGTTTAATATAAGTAGAAATACAAATATTACTTAACTCGTGCAAAATTTACAAAACAAATTTGAAGGTCTCAAAACATAGTTTGACGCAGACTGTACCTTCTAAAATACTGATTGTACTTCTTCTTCTTCATTACCTATAGGTATGGCCTGTGTCCGTCATTTCGACAGACAATTTTGCCAGTGTCAAGTGATGTACCTATTTGAAATAATAATAAGTCAAGTCAAGTCTTCGTCAAGTCGGCTGTCGTTTGTTTTGAAGAGAAAATTGAGGATTTTCTCTTCAAAACATGAAACGAGTTTTCACATTCAAAGAAACCACTTTACACAATTTTATTCCAATGGCTCACACTTTGTGTTACGACCTAAGTATTATTCGTTAAAATTCCACCAAAATTAAACAACAATACTCACAATAACACAAGAAAAACTATTAAAAGAAAAGTCGTATAATGTTGTTTCAAAAAGTTTCTTAAACTCGAATCATACCTACATTACATATTATTGTAAGTTTGAAAGTGCTTCAAAGTCACTTCATCGTAGGCCTGATGTCAATAATTCGTCTACGCACGTACCACTCATAAATAAATGCCATGAATACGAAAGAGACCTCGATATCTTCCTTTCTTTCTATGATAGAGATGTCATAAAGTATTTTCGGTTTGTAGATAAAAGGCGCTAAACTTACGTCGTAATGTTTCAAATCGTTGTATTCGGGATCATAGCTTATCGACTTTTGGACGATAGAGACCTTTGAATTTATATTGGATTTTTTTTTGGGTCAATAAAAGATATAGTTTTATTTTTTTGGAATAGTCTTTTTAAACTACTCTCGAAAATCCTTTGATTTTGATAGATTGTAATTGTAGTAAAATAATTATAATTATAAAAAATCATTTTCTAAACATGTGCAATCGTAGAAGAAAAAGAATCTTCGTAAAATATTAGTCAGTTATTAATAGTAATAAATTGGAATTTGGTATAAAAACTCAGTTTATTTTTCTAGCGAGTACTGCTTAGCGGTGATATTCAATTCTAGGTTAACTAGAATTGAAATCATATACCATACTCATTGGTTCAGATGTTCACATCACAGAAGTAGGTATGCTTTGTACCTAGATATTTAGATATTGGAAGTCAATATCAAGTAAAAATACAATGCAACTGTTTTATATAAACCTTGTGGTTTCCTAAGTGCTATAGTACAAAATAAGTTATAATGTATTTTTAAAACAATAAATATATAAAAAAAAAAAAAAATATAATGTATTTTGTAAATACTGTAAGTACTTATTTACTATAAAAAATTACTTACCTACATGTAATATTTTTATCAAAGTGTGTATAAATATTAATTGTTTACTTCAAAATACCGCTTACAAGCCATACCTTACACCACACACAGGAAAACCAGCCATAAAACACAGGCCGTTTTGGATTTATGCCCGGACGCGCGGAGCATCTCCCGGCAGTCGCCTAATGCGCCTACTTTGAGCACTCAATTAACTGCATTTTGCACTTACACAGTTCCTTATTTAAGCGACAACATGTATTAGCGTAATGAATTGACGCCATCCTCGAAGCTTCTTCGTATTGGAGCTGTCCCTCGGTATTTGCATACCGTACTTTAAGCACTCAATTAACTGCATTTACAACTTACACTGTTTTTTATATAAGCTGACGACATGTTTTATTTTTCCGCCATCTTGAGAAAGATTCAGCTTAAGCATGGATACAAAAGATGATGATATATAAAATATTCATGGTCATATTTTCACACAACGCCTTCTAGTCCCAAACTAAGCAAAGCTTTCACTACGGAAACTAGATTGCTAATAGAATACTTTATAAGCACCTTTTTTTGTAAATCTTTATAAGTTATAGTAACATCCAGACATATAACAAAAATTTACGTTTTTCACCAAAAAAAATTTTTTTCTTAATGGGAATCGAACCCACGTCCCAGAGCAGGAAAGGTGGGGCTATACCGACTGAGCTGTGACTTTTATCCCTCAGGTCTTTAAAGATAATATATCAATTAATATTGTTTAGGACCTTCTCGAGTAGCCAACTAAACCAGTGATCGATTATAGGAGTATAATGAGAGATCGATGGTCTGTTGCCGGAAGTTGGAACAATTACGTTGTGTGTACTCCTAGCACAAGTTTAGACTTATTTTAATTGGAGTTAAGGATATAACACTAAACTCCCTTAACACTACACATCCTTACGAACCCCTAAAAACCTCTAGAAACTTCTACAATTCTCGACAAACCTTCATAAATACTAATAAGGTCCAATGTCCATTGGTAGTGGACTCTACCAATAGACAATCCACGAGAGATAGACGCAACATTCAGATGTGTTACACCCAAAATGGTTTTTTATAGACATTACTTAATATCAGAACCTAAATTATTAGGATAGCAGAATATCCGATGCTTTCTATTATTGTTTTCCAGAAATTTCTTAAAGAAGAGTATAAATGTTCAAGGCCGTTTTATTACAAAACCTACAAACATTGCAGATAAATGTTCTGAAATCAAATCATGAGTTCCGCGAAGGAAGTCCGCTCCAAACTGAATTAGCGTGAATATTTACGCAAATTGCTTCGGTGAAAAGTGCTTCTCTTTCGCTTGCTAATCTTCCTCGCTGTTAACATACGGGAGTGAAAACCGTCGTGCTGAACTGGCTAAATAGATATTGGCTTTTCCTCATGTTTTAATCATTTTACCTGTCTGTCAAGGCCTGTTTCATTTTTCTATCAGTATTTTAATGAAATTATGAATAAACTAAAAAATACTTTAAAATAAATACACATTCTTGGAGAACAAACTAATGAGAGAAGGAGATAAATAAACAAACTCCGCAGATATTAATTTTAGTCTTATACTGTGTGGACTAGTAGTAGAAAACAGTTGTTCAAGTGGACGTTGGTCAGTTGTAGGCGAATGTATAAGGCTTTAGAAATTACCTAGTAGCTTGCTAGAGCGTTTAATCAATCATACCATAATTACTCACTCATGATGCAAGTGTGACATAAAAAACACTACGAAATATCACGTAACCGATATCCGTCTCGTTCTAAAACACGAATACATTATCCAGGTCAACGAACATGCTCGGCGCTCGCGCCATTACCAACCACTATTTTTCTTATAATCCTAATACATCGTGTTCCGTCTTGCGTCATTTCTTATGAGTTAATCCTACCGTGTTATTTCTCCTTGTTTGTGTTTATCTGGACAGGGTGCATCTCGCGTGATGAAAGTTTATGGAGGGGGGGTAGGGGGAGAACGCACGTGACTTTGTTTATAATAGGGTTTAAGTATAAACAACTGGGTAAACAGTAAAGTACATTTATAGAGCTTTAGAGAAGACAATTTTTGTCTGCTTTAGCGACTGATAAAGAACTGATAGCTTCACAATTCAATGTACTCGGGCAAGAGTGATAGCCAGCTGAATTCATGGTGCGTAGGTACCCTTAACAACCGGTGTTTTCTACTAAAGAGAAAACAAAAAATACTATTTATTTAGTAAGAATATTTTAGTGTGACAGAAAAATTAGAAATTTAGTTTTTGTATTTTCTCTTCTGGGTTTGTTTTTCTGGAAATCTAATGGCAAAGCCTAGAAATCTAAGCTGGAGGTAAAATTCAAACTTCAGAATTATCTTAGCATAGAGCTTAAGAATTTGATTTTGAAACGTGGTTACTGCAAATTTTGCAAATATACTGTGCCATTACTTGAAGTGATCCTACTGCACACAATGTGCTGTGGCTCAAAGTAGCTAGAACTTGAAACATGGAAATGATTTCTGCGGTACTGCGCGAATAATAGTCAGTAATGTTATGTTTAGCTATAGTTGTAGGAGTTAGTAGAAAAGCATTTCTCCGCATGAATACAGCTATTTATAGACCAATTTTATTATAAACTAGCGTGTTTGTGCGACCTTTCTAAATACCTTTTTTATTGGACCCCTACACTTATGTAAGGATACTATCTTCTAAATTTCATACCTCTAGGACTTATAGTTTAGGCTGTGCGTTGATTGTCAGTCAGCTTCAAAAGGGTTTTATATATTTCTAGCCGTCGCCCGCGGCGTTGCTCGCGTTCTACCCTTTAGAGTGTGTCGTTTCAAAATTCCTTTCTTAGTGCACCCCTACACTACATAAGGAAGGATACTACCCTCCAAATTTCATACCTCTAGGACTTATAGTTTAGGCTGTGCGTTGATTCTCTGTCAGCTTCAAAAGAGTTTTATACCTATATACTAGCCGTCTCCCGCGGCGTTGCCCGCGTTAGAGTGCGACTTTTCAAAATTCCTTTCTTAGTGCGCCCCTACACTATATAAGAAACCTACCCTCCAAATTTCATACCTCTAGGACTTATAGTTTAGGCTGTGCGTTGATTCTCTGTCAGCTTCAAAAGAGTTTTATATATATTGATTTAGAAGAAGAAGAAGATTGCTTGTCTGATTAAATCTCCTACTAAATTAAAATTCTCAATAATTGTTTTTATTATTTACTAAATCACTCCAAATCAGTTAATTTGGCGCAAACAATTTCGTAATTGCCAAAATAAACAATTTCAATTTATTTGCAGCTCTGCTAAACAGTGGGCAATAACGACTATTGCTAATGACCAACAAAATTGTAACGATAAAGGCAAATTAATTAGATGCATTTATAACACCATAGGTACCTACTGTTTTTAAATATAATATTTCTCTCTCTTGCGTGTAGTAGGAGGAATCTAAATCTCAGCCAATGCTGATGGACATTCTAAATATTATTATTATGAAAATTTGTGGCAGACGGTTTTGTTCCACGTGGGTATCAAAGAAAAGACAAATTTATCCCTTTTTTTGTCAAAAAATAGACGTCTACTCATCTATATGCAAATCGCTGTCTAGGGCACACATACAAAGCCAGCTAAAAATCTTAAAAGACTTTATTTTCAGTATTAATAGAGCTTTTTGTGAAAGAGCTCGTCCGGGAAGTACTACCACCGTACTTATTTCTGCCGCCAATTTGCATTGCTGTGTTCCGGTTTGAAGGGTATCAGTGCTGGTGCAATTATAGGCACATGAGACTTAAAACCTTAACGTCTCTTATTGATGGACGCAGTGCTTTGACTTATAGGATACTTCCTCAATGGCCTTGTTCTGTGAGGTCGGGGAACATCAACTTTTTTTATAACTTTTTCTCATAAAAAATGTACCGAAAAGACTTGCTTCTATGTAGCAGAAAAAGTTTTAGGGTGATGATGGTGATGAAATAAATAGGGTTAGTATGGTAACAATGAGAAATGATTACATCCCTTCAGGAAGTGTGCTCAATGTTTGAGCTCACATTTTCCCATAACAAAAATAGGCCCATTTATCTAAAGGTCTACTCCGAAAATTATGTTCTTTACAAACATTTGAGTTACACTGCGCAGTCGTCTACTGGGTTTTACGCGGCCTCGTGGAAAGTTGCATTGTAGCGAGCACGGTAACGCAAATGGTTAAAAGAAACTTTTTCCGTTTAGCGTATACCCCCGGGAGTCCATCGCAATGTTTTATATTGAAGGGCATGTTTTTACAACTGAATGTTACGGGAGTTTTACAAGCAAGAGAGCAAAAGAGTGGTTTAATTCTAAGATTTTTTTTCTTGCTCTTGTTAGGTATTTCAAAATAGTTTTTAACCGACTTAAAAAAACGAGGAGATTTTCAATTTGGTTGTACTTTTTTTATGTTTGTGATCGCACTTTTTTGTGGTGTAATTACGAACAGTCGCAGTGAACTGCCATCATCATCAATTGATGATGAAGGCGTCTCTTATTAAAGTCGGGTTTTTCAGTCTTTAAACTTATAAATTATCAAATGTATAAAAGCTTATGTACCTACTTACTTGTAACTTGTAACGCATGCAAAACATATCCGTGCAAACACAGTAGTGTCTTGTGTCCAGATATTCGATAGTCAATCAATTTTTACCAGTAGTTGTCAAACTCGTTTCACAGAATAACGGACGCCATATTACTGCTTCCAACTTTTAGAAATCAAGTCACAGCTCTTTGAATCGGTCATTGGAGTGGAAAGTAAGGGTAGAACTCAGTGAAACAGTCAAGTGTGAATTTTCCTTCCGCTTAGTAAGGTGTTATTGCAAGGTGTGAAAGTACCTTTTTGTGCGTTTATATTTTACCTAAAGGTGAGGCGAGGCTAAAAGCTAAAGGCGAGATGGGCAGACAACATCGTCAAAATAGCAGGCCGTAAATGGGAGAGACTAGCACAGCACCGCGGTGGATGGCACAAACTTGGGGAGGCCTATGCCCAGCTGTGGGTAAGGTCGGGCTGTGGATGATGATGATGATGAAAGGCGAAAAGTTTGTTTTTGATCAGATCAGATTCAGTACTGGTACGGAGATGTAAAAATTACAAGAAGGGTTGTAAAATCCTGTATTTTATACAGGTTACTGTTACACCAAGCGTTTTCCGATGTACCTCTGTCCGTGGCCGTGTTCGTCGGCTCTCTCCCTGACTCCCTCGTCTCCCTCCCAAACGTTCGGGTGACATTGACAGGTCAGGAACTTGACACTGACAGTTATCTAACCACTTGTGCACGGTAAAGCATCTAGCTTTATGTTAGTCTGTTATTTGTATGATTCTAGTAGGTTCCTCATTTTCGTGTTTCTCGTACGGTAAACCGTAAATAATTTCGGCCGTACCTTTTAAATCATTTTTGAGTTGTAAAAAAAACAACAGCACTTTCTCTTTTCATTTCTTTCTTATAATACGGAATGCTTATTTCTATCAGTAGACTTTTACATGCTGATATAATGAAGTGTACGTAACAAGGCCACTTAAATATACATGGCATAGCTAGTCATATGAAATTGGTTTGATATTAAGCTGATCATAAACCCATTAGATGCAATAATAATCGGCATTCAGCGATATTGGCGACCATTGGCTAGAGGTGTTGTTCGATATTGGCAATATCAATAATTCCTATAATCTGCCTTTGATGAGATTGCATGATTCAATCAAATAATCGCATAGTTTTAGCAATGATAATGTGAGTTTAGGCACTATCTGATACTTCGACTATCAGTAACGATAGCAAGAAAAGAACGCCAAGTGTTACTAAAGAACGGTAGGGGTTAACGGTGTGAAGAACCCATCAGGGAATTTCTGAACTTTTTATTCAAAAACCCCCTGCTGGCTGTCGCAAACACGCTAAGGGGATTTTTGGACCAAAATTCCAGACTCTCGTTTGATTCATAATCAAAAGTTATACAAAAACCAAAGAAATAAATATGCTTTGATTTTTTTATGTAAAATTATCAAATAAAAACCCTTCAGGGTTATGAACTGCAGGTGGCGTTTTGTGACGGACAAAAAAATCCGTAGGGCTAATTGAAAATTACTGAAGAATTTAATAATGGTAAAAAAATTAAATATTCTCGAGTACTGACAGAATTTGAATAATAAAATATTGAATAATATTGTATGAAAGCCATGATTTTTCTAAACGGATGTTAAGTTCAAGATATTTTTACAAAATCAAACGTTTTACGTGTTGGTTAATCCTAAATATCAAAATGAAATCTTCAACGCCTATTTCCGGTTGGTCATTATCATACGTCGTTACCAATATCGCCGATAATAACGCCGTTACGAGCTCGCGTTAATTGTAACGGCGGTTTCAGCTACAAAACTACTGTTATTGTTTTCTGATAAGGCTTTGATGCCTCTATTCTGGTGACTGTATTTTGATGTTAAGATTATTGTATTGGTTTGATAGAAGTGACTTAAAAAGATTAAGCTCCAAACTACATCCACGGGCCATCGTTTGAACGGACTCAATAATTATAATATTCTATAATATTCTACCTCTCTATTTTAATCCTCTCCTATGCCTCAAAGGTTTGCTGGAATAAAACTTTTATTAGGGTTAATCTCGCCTTTGTTTTTTACTTTAGTTTTAACTTGCTTGTTTATATTTTATGTTTCTGTGTGCAATAAAGAATTTAAAAATATTTTTTAATATGATCACAATGAATTTTGGTGTACTTAATAAAATTAATACGTGAAATAATTTTTTTAAATCTTTTTGATCTATGTTTAAAACCCAATTATTTTTATCTAGTTTATTCAAACAAAAATTCTTTTAAGAGTCATCGAAACCGTGATTTGAAATCACTTCCGTTCCAAACAAAGAGGGGGAAATGAGAAAGGCAAATCCATTTTTCTTCCCGAATTAAGGTTCCTATCGTTCTAAACCGGTGCCCGTTCAGAATTTACTTCCTCCACGCCTCCTGAGGACGTGACACGCACTCTGAAGATACACAGATCCGGGCAGTTCGATGTGAAACTTGTCAACTATGCCGGCACTACGCCGGTCTTCAAATAGGTCGCAAGTTCACTTAGAACTATTTTTAACTACCGCCTCGTGTATCAAATACTGGGTGCAGAAAGTTGTGGAATGAAGCTCTTTGGAAATGATTAGGTATGTTTGGAAAACTGCACTGACTACATTTTCAACATGAGACTATACTGGGTGGAAAACGCTACTGATGAAGGAGCCCATTGTATATTTAAGTTTAGAACTCTATGTAAGTTGTTAACAATCTACAATTTGAAGCAATGGATGGATATATTGGTAGATAGATAGATAGATGATATTTGGATACGTTCTCTTGCTACCGACTCGGCGACGACGCGACGTCATGATTTTTTAATGAAAACCGATTTTTTTTTTAAACCTGAGTTATTATATAGGGCACGTCCGTTCATCATCAGGTGGTTCATTTGTATATACCTACTAGAGAAACGAAACTTTAACCAAAATGATATAACCCAAAAATATTATGTACAAAGAACAGGCAAACATAATATCCGACCTTCGGAAAACTAATTCAATATACCCGCTGAACTATCTGCTGTTTCTGATAGCACAATAAATACTCAACAGTAAGAATACTCTATTTTTCATACATATTTTTTTTCAGACATACTCTTTTAACTCTACTTCCGCTCAAACTTAAAACAAAAGACTTTCAGGATCTTACTTGTGACGTAATATGTATTTTCTTGTGTTTTGCATCTGCTGCAGTGAAACCTTAGTGTTGGACTTACAAGCGACGACGCCGCGGAAGAACTGCCCGTATAGCCCAGTTTTTACCAACACTTCTGCATCACATCTACCGTGCCAAGTACGCCGATGCCAAACCGAATCAATTATGTGAACAGGATGTCAGTATCCTTGTAATTGGTAGCGCTGGGTAACAAAAGGGAGATGGGAGGTTTGCCTGTATTACAACCCGGCGGCGACGATATGTTTACGCAAAACTACGATTATTGAACACAGTGCCTTGATCACGAATAAATGTGACGGTCGCAAACGTATCGTAACGCTAGCGTATCCGAGATACACTGCGCGGTGACACTACAACGGTTGGCAGTCGAGCTGGCATTGACGCGCAATATAACTCGCATACGTTAACGCGGTGACTGTTACATTCATCGTGATAGAAGTAGAAATAGTGAGCAGACAGCTGGGTTTTCTTGTGTCATTCCTGTTGTCAAACCATTTGTAAATATCAACAGGTATTTGGAAAGGTACTGTAAGTACAGCAAAATCTACCCTTGTAGTTTTTGTACACTTGTTGGGTTCAGATTTTGGTTGAGACCTATTTGGTAAGGGACCTAAATAGCTTCGGGAAAAGGTACACGGCTGCGGCCACTTGATTTAGGTGCTAATGTGCCCCGAACCCATGCTTATTACTAGGTATAGAAGCTTTTAGTCAGCGTTGAATTTATTGGCTTTGCAAGAATGTCGCAAATAATGAAAAAAAATATTATAGATCGCTCATTGAGTCGAGTTGGAAAACATCAGCCTGCTTCCATGTTGCTATACCCTACGCAAAACCTTTGTGAATATGAACCATGTAAGTCTTGGGGTACCCTTTAGTTATAATTTTACGAGTAGTTTTATTCTACTAGAGTGTTAAGTATGAATGTGGATGGATATAAAGGAAGAGGTAGGCCTAAGAAAAGATGGATGGATTGTGTGAAAGATGATATTATGCATAGGAGAGGATTGAACACTGAAATGACGGATGATAGGGGTAATCGAAGAAAAGAACATGTTGTGCCGACCCCACCTAGTGGGATAAGGGCAGGTAGAAAAAGACTCAGTTTTATTCTTCAAATGTATCTTGATTTGTGTATCTTAATCTGTGTTGGGTAAAATATAAACAAAATCATCATCATCATCATCATCATCAACCTATATTGGTCCACTGCTGGACGTAGGTCTCTCCCAAGACGCGCCACTGAGCCCGGTCTTCGGCTCTTCTCATCCAGTGTTTGCCAGCTACATGTCTCAGATCGTCACCCCACCTAGCCGGAGGGCGTCCTACACTACGCTTGCCTAAACGCGGTCTCCACTCGAGTATTAGTTTGCTCCAACGATTGTCGGTTCTGCGGCAAACATGGCCGGCCCACTGCCACTTCAGCTTACTAATCCTCTGAGCTATGTCGAACACCTTGGTTCTCTGTCGGATAACCTCGTTCCGGATTCTATCCTTCAGAGAAATTCCGAGCATAGCTCTCTCCATAGCTCGCTGAGCGACTTTCAGCTTGTGGACCAACCCTACTGTCAGTGTCCACGTTTCAAACAAACAAAATATAAGCCATAAATATATGTCACAAAAGTTTTGTGGTTTACAAGAGAGGTAGTTAAACGGAAGTTCATACGTTTGAAACATACCCTTTTCTGGTTACCCTTTAACTACTAATAAAGGGGTTGAACTGAAACTAATAGTCAAACTTCAACTATTTGAAGTGCTAATAGCAGGATGTTTATTGTTCGCCCTGAGGGAAGGTTTGACAGATATCTCGGCTTTTGAGATGAAGGTAGACTTTGAAGGAACAAAGCGGTAGGGGTCAGATGAGAAATTTACTTTTTATTTGACTTTGCTGTCCTTATAACTTAGTTGATAGGTAGTTCCTTCTGTGTTATAATTTACGGGTTAAATTGCCATTTATGTTTGTTATACCGCGTTCACACTATGCCCATGCCACTGCCGGCATTATTGCCGTGGACTTATTGCCACGGCAACACCGCCTTTATTCTCATTATACTAGGGAGCAAGGGCATGAACTTGGGCCGGGAGCCGGGACAGAGGCATGAATAAATAAATAAAATAAATAAATATTCTTGGACATTACACACAACGCCCTCTAGTCCCAAACTAAACAGCGTTTGTACTATGGAAACTAGATTGCAGATAGAATAATTATATACCTTTTTTTGTAAATACATACTTAAAATACATAGTAACACCCAGACACAGAACAAACATCTATGTTTGCCACACACACACATGTTTGTTCTCGGTGGGGATCGAACCCACGACCTCAGCACGAAAGGCAGAGCTACTACCGACTGAGCCATAACGCCTGTCGTGATTGTGTTCACACTATGCTCGAGTCCACTTCCCTGTCCAAGTCCCTGCCGACTGCAGCATAGTGTGAACGCAACATTAGTTTTGACAGTACTCTCACAGACAAACTTAGACAACAGTTCTACTACATCAGTAGGTAATCTAGGTTGACTAAGAGCAAACCAGTGAGAAAAAAAAGAACGCACAATTTCCAATCACTTTAATAAATATATTTCAATTGCTTTATCATCTTTTTTAAGCTTGCTAACTGGATTGTACCTAATTACAATAAGTTACTTTCCAAGACGGTGTGAGACGTTGCACTTCGCCACGTTTAAATAGATTAGAATTTTCCCCTACTACGAACGAATATTTCAACAACTAGCCGTCTCCCGCGGCTTTGCTCGCGTTAGAGTGTGACTCTTCAAAATTCCTTTCTTAGTGCGCCCCTACACTATATAAGGAACCTACCCTCCAAATTTCATACCTCTAGGACTTATAGTTTAGGCTGTGCGTTGATTCTATGTCAGCTTCAAAAGAGTTTTATATATATTGATGATGATGATGATAATATTTTTTTAGTTCTAATAGGTATTGAAACGGTGGTGGTGGAAAACATCGTGATAGAACTCGTAGTTTATTCAGATCAGTGAATTGGCCAGTTCCATGGCATCCCATTTGTTAAGAATAAAGCCGATTGTACCAGTGATGAGATACATAGGTGCAAGGCGAGCAATACTAAAAAGTTGCCATGTTTAACTTTACGATTTATCTAGACTAGCACCGGGCATTCAGCATCTTCTAAAAATAAGACGATGCAGTTTATAACATCATCATTGGTGTTAAATCATCAGGAATAGATGCAAAATATGCAATCAATTATTGTCACACTCTCTGTCGTAACAAACTTGTAGTCTCTTAATTACTTCCCACAACTTGAGTATTGAATCAAATTAAATCTTAAAAAAATCTCTAAAAAATCGTCCCTACAATTAAAAAGAAATTCATCTTCAATAACCTCTTAAAAACACTTAGTTTGCACACACTAAAATGGCAGAAACATGAAATAATTCTCGATTCCCAAATACACGCGTCATCAAAACTTTTTTAATAAGTCCTTTCTACCCCACAGCATGTACTGAGACTAAGTCAAAAAGTTTGTTGGTGAGCTACGCTAAAATTAGCCTGTAATCCCCTGAGGGGTAGTACTTAGGACCCTGGTAGGGCCTTAAATAACTGCATTACTAACACCCTCGGGTACGGATTATATAGCTCATCTAATTATAGAAAGGTCAACCTGTCGACTGAACTTCGTGGAATAAAATAAATGAACCTGGGAGTTAGATCCTGAACCCACACTAGGATTCTTTATGTTGTGGGCATCATCTGCAGATATTTTAATTTTAATTGAAAATCTGGCTCATTCCGGTTTTCTTCTGAATGCTGTTTTAGTCTTTGACTATGGAGACCTTTTAAAAATATTCACGTTTGTATGTCTCTATGTAAATGAAATGAAAATGGTAAAACGAGTCAAAAGTTAAAATCTCTTTACAATTTTTGCAACAGCCAACATAAAAGTTGGAGAGATATGGAGACATGGAGGGTTTAGTCTAGACAAAAACTCTACAAAAAGCTTTGAAGCACTAATAAGGTCATGTAAAAAAACACTCCTAACTCACAACCAGTTACATTGTTTGTGCACCGCCTTCCGTTACCGCTCCGCTCGTTACTTTCCATGCTACGGTGGCCTGGAAGAAATCGCTTTCAGCGATAAGACCGCCCATTGTACTATACAAAGTTATTTTTAAGATTTGTACGTACCTTTCCCTTGTGTACAATAAAGTATTATCTATCTATCTATCTAACCCATTATTTTTCCATAATTCTAAGAACTCAGTCTTGAAAACCTAAAATACGGTCTAGGCAGGCTATCTTAATGACCTCTATGAGATCAGAAGACCTTTGCTATTCTTCTCATTACTTTTTTATTTTGCAGTTTATAGCTCTCGCAGGATCCCACAGTAATCAGACCAGAGTCCGCGGTCGGAATTTTTAATCATTTGAGGGAAAATAATGAAATAATTAATTACGTGGAAGTGACGACACGTTTTGAGCGTCCTGGGCACAGAAAAAGCAAGGGTTTTTAAAGCAGTAGCGACACTCGTATTTCTAGTTTTTTTTGTCTTGAAATAAAAAAAACTAAAAATTGCTACTACCGCTAAACGAGTAGAACATTTTTTTTTAATTAATCAATTTTCATCCTCTTTTTAGCCACATATTTAAGGATTATAATTCGTTCTATTTAGAGGTGTGCTTTCTTGACAAATTAGTCTTATCAAAAAGAACTCTAACAAAATGTAAGAATATACAAAACGCACCTTCCTAAATGGCTTCGCTTATGAAAACTTTTTTTTTAACGTGAGTAAATCCATCATGGATACCTACTGCTTGTAACAGTGGATTTGAATGTTTACGTTTCGTAATTGAGATTGAATAATTTCTTTGCAGTGTATTTACTGTTTTACAGTTCTCGCGACGCCTTAAGTAATTATTATTTATTCTATGTCCCAAGGTAATTATGTTTTGCTGTAAGCACTCTGTTTTTGACAAAGGATGTAAAGGTCCTGGAAGTGGAAATTCGGATAATTATCTGCAAAAGACGGTTGGTTTTCGAAGAAAATTGTACGCTTAATTCTGGGGAAATTGCGAGCAAATAGGGTGATGATGAGAATCACCGTGTCAATAATTAATAATACATTTCAAACACACCAAAATGTTAGTGATATTCTTAAAATATTTTTTATTAATACAAAATAAAGAACATAAAAAATGTTATTAACTTTATCTATATTTCCGTGATCGTTCAATATTGTTTGCCAAAAGCAAGGGAACCCTTTTCCGTAAATTCTAATTCAAAACTTAAAAAAAATACTTGTTTATACTGGTGTATTACTTAATGCAATAATTTCTAAGTAAAACCTCAGTGAAGCACATTTTGGTACGCAAACACTTATTGGAAAATACCACTTTAATTTCGTGGTTTAAGAGTACTCTAAAAAATTAATCATGCGAGCCAAAAGGGTGTGGCTTTTACCCTAAAAAGGGGGTGTGGAGAGCCTTTGTACCAAAATAAGTCACGTGAACAAAGTCTATTCAATAATCTACAGTAAAAGTCCAATATGAGGGCCGATTTCCATACATATTGTGCACTGTTCAAAATTTACTGGAAGCGACAACTCTGAGCAGGGTCGGACACGTAATTTGCAACGTCTTGCGAAAACTTTGGGGATCGAGACGTCAAAATTGACAAGTTAAGAGTGACAGGCTGGTAGAACCGGACCCTCGAGCCTACTCCGCAAAACGGTATATGAAGGTTTGGCTGGCGTTTAAATTACCTACACTTGCCTGTGCCTACATACACATTGCACAGCCGCATTGGACGTCGCTGATAGAATTACTGGGCTTCTGTTCAGTGTAACACAAAATATGAATAATGAACCGTCGTACATCGATACATTTTGGTAGATATATAGATTAATAAAATTTTTAATGTCGGTGTAGATCTTAAGGTAAATAAAATGAGCTTAAAACATAAACCCGCTGGGCATTACAATATTTTCATTTAACAGAAGCAATATTTTTGTTAAAACTTATGGCCATAATGTTTTAAAGAACTTAATAGGTACCTACGTACGTTGTACATTCAATTTCGAAAAGTAGATCTCGACTTACCACTGATTTTGCAG
This sequence comes from Eulithis prunata, assembly GCA_918843925.1. Lineage (NCBI taxonomy): Eukaryota > Metazoa > Arthropoda > Insecta > Lepidoptera > Geometridae > Eulithis > Eulithis prunata. Next base: position 825,485 of record OU974009.1, read on the forward strand.
CATGACACAACTAATATAACTAAATATCGATAGTTTTTTTTTTCGTAGTTCGTAGTCGAAGTGAGTAAAGTAAGTCTATGAAATCGTTTGATTTTTGTTTGTAAATAAAAATTTCACATCTAAAATATAGTTATTTCAAATGTTGGTGAGCAGAAATCTGTATCATAACCAGGTTGAGGATTCTTTATAGCTTCGTATTGTTATTGTCTAACAGTCTTCGCAAATTCTCGATTACAACAAGTTTATTCAAGTTTATTCTAAGTAAAGCGTCTGTTTTTGTCTGTATAGTGCTTTCAATGCGGTGTGAGTTGATTTTGATCTGAAGTTGTAGTTTTGATAATTCATTCAGAAATTATATAAAGGTACATCATATTATTTTTTTTTAGTTTGGTTTAATGTTATGAAAATGTAATATAATTTAACTTAATAACAAAACAGGCCTTTACATCTATTGAAGATGATTTATACAGCGTCAGGAGGCAACCTATGCCTACTCTTAACGGAACACTGCAATGCCTGGGACAATTTTTAGATGGAGTAGGCTTGCCCAGCAACTAATAAATAACTTAATAAATCAAGAAGGAATTGTGAAAGAAGGAAAAAGTGAAAGAAATATCTTGTGAAAATGAGAACCCTTGACTTAGGGTCGGCTTTTTGATCCCTAGTTAATTCAACTAATAGTCAAATTTGGTCCAAATTTGAAAAATTATTGAGTTAACTAGGGATCAAAAAACCGGCCCTCAATGAGCTTGCTTAAACTATTGACATAAAAAAGGTCAAGCCCAGTGCAGAATCCAAAAATTAATGTAACAATCTTAATCTTTTAAACAAATTTGCAGAAACCCTCCACAAATAATCGTAATACATCAAAGCAAATCTCCAAAGAGTTATAGTGACAAAAATAAAATTCCCGTTGAAATATGTCGGGAAGATAACCCTATTATCTACGAAGTTGCGGAACCCACAAAGTCTGGGCCCTGTTTTATGAAGGGCATCTTGGAATCTACATAAGAATTTCCTTTGAAGTTTCTTTCCATGCTAAACATAAAATGAACAGAATACTTGTATAATTTTACAGAACTAGGAACAAAATAGTACAAAAATACACGCAGAAATAAAAACCACTACGGAAGTTTGACACTAGCCGATACCGGCACAAACGCGACATGGCATGTCAATTGCACGAACAAAAGTATCTGTGTTGTTGACGAGACGTTGTGAAAGCATCTAGTTAGGTACCAAATCCACACTCCAAGACATAAAAATAAGTTGTGAAAAACTGATTCGTCAACCTTTAAAGTTGAAGTTATTTTTTACAGAACAAAAATTATTCAAAAAGTGGAATTGCGTAGAAGCGAAAAATCTTGATGCGCAAAATTTTGGTGCGGAATATGGAATGCCTCATTGATCTTCCAAAACTAAAACAACATCGATTCAACAAAAAAGTTCGTCATAAAACAGACCCCACGAGACATTTTAAATCTATTTTAGCGGCAGACCGCTGCCTACTAGATTATCTGCGGATAAAAATGGCAGCGATAAAGTGAATCAATTCACTGGAATGATGCTTCGGGTAGGGCTTTAACCGACTGTAAACTGTGAAAGATGGTTTGCTTTTCCAAATGAAAGGAAAAGCCGCATAAAATTGGATTTTGATTAGTGCTACTGTGTATTTGTCACATATAAAAAATACCTACTATTGCAAATTGAACAAAACATTTCTAGTAATTTGTACACATCAATGGCTCGAACAGAAATAATTATAAAATAAAATAAAATAACTAAATATTCTTGGACATTACACACAACGCCCTCTAGTCCCAAACTAAGCAGAACTTGTACTATGGGAACTAGATTGCTAATACAATACTTATATTATACTAAAGGAGATAATCCATGACGTTGCTCAAGAAAGCTATAAAAAGCGAGCGCACCCGAAGCCGGGCCTCTTTCCGCTTCTAGCCTTCGTCGAGGAAACATCTCTTGTTCCTTTGTGTCCGACATACCTACTTTGTATTTTTTTTATGTAAATGTGTAGATTGGTCATTTCCCTAATTACGAGTTAATTTTATCGCATTATGTAATTGTGTTTAGTTGATTAAATTTTGAGGGTAAAAGTAAATGTTTTCAGTTCGTTATTCGTTTTGTTTTTTTTTAAGTGTTTTTAATCTGATCTCCCTAGAATACATTTTTTTTGTAAATACACACTTATAATACATAGTAACACCCACACACAGAACAAAAATCTATGTTTGCCACACACAAATGCTTGTATTTGTGATAAGCCCTCTGCTGATATCGTGTAGATGTCGTATCGGTGGCAGTGTGAAGAGCGCATACATTTCCATTACACATTATACAAGCTAGACATTGTGTAAAACTTATTCACAAACTTTTAATAGACAGATTTGTACGGAGCTGGTAACACACGAAGTTTCCTCGCAATAGGAAATAATATTTAGTTGGTAATATTTTGCAGATATTCCACTAAAAGTTCACAGTTACGATCAAACTTATTACTACTTTTAAAGTTAGTTTTAACTGTTTAACGTGTAACGTTTAACGGGTGTCAAATATTCTTTTCACGTTCAGCGCGGTTATTCTTTTCGATGAGTGATCGCCTCACTAGCAAATCCAGGAGTGGAGAGGGGTTATACTCAAGTCCTCTTGAAATGTTAAATCCTGGGTCAAAGTCAAATCCCTCCTAAAATGAAATCTTAGATCTGAAAAAGATAACCACTACAATAAAACTAGTACCGCTATGAACAAAGAAGTAGTTTAGCTGAATTTTAAGATTTACTTCTAGTTCTAACTAATTTTAAGTTTTACTTGTGATCCCACATATAACTATGAAGAAACTGTTATCAGGCAATAAAATCAAAAATCATGCAAATTACTCATTAGGATGGTATTACCCGTTTTGTGACAAATATATTCTTCAACTGCAAAATATTTTAAGACAATGAGTATTCAAGAACTCAAGGATGAGAAAAAAGAAGTTTTTAAAAGTTCGACAGAGCGGTGAAACATCGCTAAAGTTCCGATTGAAATCTGTTCACAGCTTCCCGATCATTTTGTCTTAATTCCAAGCGTTCTTTACAATTCTTGAAGTTATCTGGATTTTAGCACCAGCGCCTTTACTATTGGTTTCACTACAAGACCATTTATAGTATTCACAGCAACGTGTTTTGAACAAACGTCGACAGTTTGTTCATAAGCAATTAAGAATTCTCTGACACAGTTAATCATCTTCATAACATAGTTTCATAGCTGATGAATACTCTCAGAAGATGAGAAAGGCTGGATTTATAAACATAGCTTAGACTATTTAAAATTTGATTTCTTACAATAAACCATTGCAAGAAGAGCATTTGGACTTAAACGATCGTTCTTTTTTTGAGCCAGCGATTAAAACTATTTAAAAAAAATGCTCAAGAAATGCCTTCATACATTGCTTATAGAAAGCACAATGTTATCGATTCTAAAAAGTCACTTTAAAACTAGCAAGCTTCGTAGTCGCCACTCGATAACTCTCATTCCCTTGCTTTTGTCGATTCAAAGCTATATAGCCAACCCAGTACTGCTTTTACTTGAAAATTTCTGATAGTTGAAAGCAAGCAGTTGCGTTAGATTTATTTTAATTTAAAATATAAACATAGTTAAATTTTCTAAGTAGGCTACTCAAGCTTATAATTAATTGGTGCGCAAAAGTGGAATAGATTAGGTGCGGAAAATCTGGGTGCGCAAAGTTTTGGTGCGGAATGTGAAGTTCATCATATTTCAGTAAAAAATAATGTCTTAGGTATTTACGGTATTTTCCTCTACCTTATACAAAACAGCGGGTTCTCGCTAATAGTCATCGCATCGCAGGTATTTTTCAATAGTGCTAAATGTTTTTAATGTTTACATGACGCAAAATTAGACTTAAAAGCATTACATTAAAGAAGTTTAACTAAAACCTAAAAGTATTTCCAGTTGAGCACTCGACGTGGTGTAGCTTGCTTGTTACTTACAGATTAACTAAGTTGAACGTTCAACGCGTCCATCGAACTATCGGCAAAACTTTAAGATATCCTAAGAAAACAAGTTGGTACTCTAAATAACTACTAAAATAATACTAGTCTACTTATAAAGAAAATTTACAATTTTTGTATAATAAATCTATCTATCTTCTTCTTCTAAATATATAAAAATCTTTTTAAGCTGACTGACAATCAACGCACAGCCTAAACTATAAGTCTTAGAGGTATGAAATTTGGAGGGTAGCACCCTTAATCATGTAGGGGTGCACTAAGAAAGGAATTTTGAAAAGTCACACTCTAAAGGGTCTACAACGCGAGCAACGCCGAGCCGAAACAGTCGACATATTTGCAGGTCATTGTAAACGATCTTTAGATAGCTCAACTAATCCAATTAAAGTACAAAGTTATGTAGGTTTACTCCAATTTTGAATAGTCACGAGCCTTAAGAATAGACTTATAAAAAACTCACCAAAACTCTCAAGTTACCAAGAACATGGCTCGGGAACTTTATAATGAAAGCCTCTTATACATTGGAGATGTGGTTCTCAACTTTATTTCAAAATTGGACCCTGCGAGTGACGCAATCTTTATGTAGATCGCAGATAATGTCATATCATAGACAAATGAAAAATTTAGTGGCATCCTGAACGATTCTAGTCGGATATTATTCAGATTATTCTGAAAGTACCATGATAATGATGAGTTCGAATTATAGGGACGGATTCAAATTTAGCACGCAGTGTCAGCAAATTTTTGTTGGCAAAAAATTTCCTATGATTTTTTTCCTAATTATAAGCAAAACTATTTTTTTGTTAAATTTTTAGCTTCATGAAAGATTTGAATAGCAGCTACAAGAGTAACACAAAGAGAGGTTTTTCTTTTATTACTAGATCAAAACCACTCACAAATTCTTTGAGCATCTCAGTCTCGGCAACAAAAGAGGAAACTTGCGACTTTCTGATGCTCTAACAATAGACTGGAAAGTTGTAAACAATCGGAAACTCTAGAACCTAATTTAACCACTTTTATGACAGACTTAATAGTATGTAAGTACTAAATTAGTTAATTTAGTGAATGGACAAATTATTTGTGTGAACTGCACCATTACTTTTCCATTACCCAAATTATTTGAAACTGAAGTAAGGGATAGTTACTAACATCTGGTTTTAACTAATCAAATTAGAAACGCCGTAGATATCACTAATATTGTAAAAATAACCTCTAAAACTTTGACTCCATTAACACTAGCAGTTCTAGATGATGATGACGTTGCGAGTAATCATAAGTACGTACAAGTTTTAATCTTTGAAAAGGCGTCTACTATCAAGCGTTATTTTTCCTGTCCGCTTTTTGAGTGAGTAAATTCAGCTTAAACTAGATTTTTCTTTTGCATAAAAAATTATATTGAACCCCAGCAGTTCGTAGTACGTCACCAATCTCAATCAGAACTCCATTAATAGTATTCACGACTCCCAGATCGTAAATTCGGCAAAATATGCGATGATTTACCGAAATATGTCCATTTGGTAGGGACGTGAGCATTATCTGTGGGTAGATTTACTGAAACTTGTGAGCTATAAACCAAAAGTTGTCTTTGTGACCCAGATTTTGGTATCACTTAGTTTGTTGAGACCAGTTTTGGTATCAATTATTACAGTTCGCTGAGACTTTTTTGTTGTAACAACTGTAACTTGTGTTAAGATTTGAATCTTTAATGTTGTTTTGTCTACTGCCTGTCATCGTTATCTAAGTCAATATTGCTAAAATACAAAAAAAAAAAAGCAGTTCCAATACAACTTCTACATAATTATTTTTTCTGTAACTCCTGTAAAATATCAATTTGCGACAGAAGCTGCTATGTTACTCTCGACCACAGTTCCAATCCGGATCCATAGATTTTGTCAGTACAAAATGACACGAAATCTGTCAAAATCTGGATCCAATTTGGCACGGCAGTGGTCAAGAGTAGCCCTCCTGATGTTATTTTTACACGTTCGGTTTGGTATTTTGTTACCAACTCTGATTTGATGACCTTACGATAACTTACCAAAATTTTGCATTATACATCTTTTGGGACACCTATTGCTAAAAAGTCACCGCCAAAATTAAAAACAAAGTGCAAACGTCATACATTTTCCAAACAATACATCAAGTGTCCCGCGGGCCTCCGTGCATCACAGATTTATAACCTAGTTTAGCCCATGGAGGCTGTGATATTTCACGGTATTTTACGACTAAATTGAAGTTATGGCAGGCGTGTTCAAGGCAGCTTCCAATGCGCTCCTGGTCATAATGTAAGGATTTATTTGTGAGCTTTTAAACAGTAACAAAAAAACAACGACCTATTTCCGAGCTTAATTTACATTAAAATAAGACATTTAAAAAAAAAAAAAATCAGTCGAGGTTTGCCCACTGCGGGGCATAGGCCTTCTATCAAATATCACTAGAAAATAAATAATGCGTCGAACACAAATAATATTATTATGACATGTAATCCCACTAAAAACAATTTTGTTGTAGACATGAGTGGTCATTCTTGTAATTCTTTATTGTACACTAAAATAACACATAAACAGAAGACAGAAATAGATAACATGTACAAAGGTGAGCTTAACCCTAAAAAGAGTTTTCTTACAGCAAACCTTTGGTCATTGTGGTCAAGTCTCGACTCTCATGACTAAGAGTAAGTAAGTATAGCAAAAAAGTTTTGTGATTGAATTAAACGCTCTTTGAACTATTATATGACATTCAATTTGGTACTATAAAACATTCAATTAAACGCTCTTCGTGAATACCCGACTTGATATATTATTAATGTATTCAATTAATAATAATTAATATTCAATCCTCAAAAGTTTGATTAGTCATTATAAATCTATTCATTTATCAATGACAGTTTTTTTACATTTTTATTTTCTAAAATTAACATATTTGCCTGAGTAAATAACTCTAAAACGATCGCTTTATTTTCAATCCTCAGCCAAAATGTAGTTTGTAAATGAATCGGTCCGTGATTAATGTTCGGCACTTGTTTTTGTGTTGTGCAGTTTGAGTGTAAATTAGTATTTATGTTCAAAACAGTGTAGTTTTGTTCAAAATCTACGAATTCTGTTCATTTTACTCTGGAGAATGCGTATTTTACTTACTCCGGGGAATAGGTTTTACTAAACATTCGTTTGGAATTTAAGAACCGAGTGGTTTCCCAACTTCTTTTTTTTTAATATAGTATGACATTTACAATTTTTTAACTTTCAGCGGGAATTTTGTCAAAACTGGCAATATTAATCCGTAAACAATACAAAAGATAACAGATTACACTCTATATAAAAATCTTCATAAAATATTCGAACACAAACGCTATCAGATCAAACAAATAAATCTCATCAAAAGAATCTTCATCCAAGAAACCCTAAACAAACATAATACGAACCACAATAAAAAATCCTTGCCAGTACCTTCAATCTTATAAAATGGCCGTCTTTCATTTCCCGCGCGTGAAAAATTAACTGTTGAATATTTTGTGAAGGCTTATTTACATGAGGAAAGGATGCTGGGGAAATTTTAAGGTTTTCGGTAGAATTTTACCTACAATTTACGGGAGTAATAAGCTCATTTTTATGGCACTTAAAATTCAAAAAAGATGATAACTACCAATGTACTGTAACACTAATGTAAGTTTTGAGTACTAATTTAAAAAAAATGGGCCTAGCCTTATTAATTTAAGGCTTCAGTTTTTTAACCAAAAAAAGGCAGTCAAAGTTCAAAGGAAAATAATTAAAATATTCCTATAACGTGTCTTTTGAAGCCACATTTTTCCAAAACAGCCCAGCGTTTTAAATAATTGTCACATACGAGGCCTAAACCGTTATACGCTGTAGCACATTAATGTACCCGCCGCTGTTTAGTAATAAAGACAAATTATACTGAGTTTATTTACCTGTGTTAGGAATTTGCGTAATGCTCAAATGGCACATAATACGAAAATGCGCCATGTAATTGTAATTTCTGTGTGTCGGGTTTTTTTTTTAAATCGCGGTTTTGTACGGTTTTTCTTTAGTGGTGGTATTTTTTATTATTTTGATATCATAGGTTCATAGATTCTTGGAGCTTTTTTTTTTATACAATTTTGGCAACCGTTTGACCGTTTGACCTGATGTTAAGCAATGATGGTCGACAATGTAGCACGCATACCTACGCTTAGCTTTAACAATGTAGCTCCTATCTTTGATCTAATCGTGCACTAAGAAAGGAATTCGACCCAAAACATAGGAACAAAAACAGGTTCAAAGTATAAAAATACCACAACAATTATTTCAAAAATGCTAGACAGAAACCATCCATTCTTTTACATGAGGAAAATCCAGCTTCAAAAACTGGACTAAACAAAAGTTACTGAAGTTCAGTACCATTAGTATAGCCAAGTATTAAATTCGACTCTTCTAGATTTCTAAGAAACGCTAGTCGTTATAAGATGACTAAATTCTGTAGGTACGATATTTTATTCAACTGGGGGCAATCGCTACCTCATAAAAACCTGCAAGGTTTAAGCCACGTCACTTGACAGTATGCTGGGCAGCGAAAGCAGTTTAGAGCTTACGATATGGGGGCAGAGTACCAATCAAAGATATTTGTAATCATACGCTTAACATTTATTATGACAAAGAGGTTTGTTCACTCTTTCCTTGGAAGGTTCACGATGGTATTACGCACGTCATCTTTTCGTAAGTTTCGTCAGCATTTGAGCCCAAACGGTAACATAACGGTTATTATATGACGGTCAATCTTTTTAAGAAATGCAAGCTTTCTTTCAACCTCGACTATAAATCTCAAAGGCATTTCCGAAGAGCGATTCACCGGCGCATTACACATGTCAAATTCAATACCAAAGTAGAAGCGTTCCGACCAGACGTAACTGCAGTTTGTAGTCTCTAAAAAATTGTGACTTTGATTTTCGTATCGTATTTAAGATGCATCTGTCGCATATGAAATTATCCCATTGTTGTTAGCGTTGTGTACTAAACGAGTCTTATGATAGTTCTGTACCTCTATCACGAACAAATCTGACAGTCGCCGCGCTAGCGTTTTCGAGTTATATTGCGCGTCAATGCCAGCTCGACTGCCAACCGTTGTAGTGTCACCGCGCGGTGTATATCGGATACGCTAGCGTTACGATACGTTTGCGATTGTCACATTTATTCGTGATCAAGGCACTGTTATGAGGAATCATAGTACACACATCAATAAGATCGTAGCACGAATAATTTAGGTGAGGTCATTGACCATGATTGAAGTAAGCGTAGTATAAGACGCCTTCCGGCTAGGTGCAGTGACGATCTGCGAAATGTAGCTGGCAAACAATGGATGAGAAGAGCCGAAGGCCGGACTCAGAGGCGCGTCTTGGGAGTGACCTATGTCCAGCAGTGGACCGAATAGGATGATGGTGATTGACCATGATACATAAAATGCTGTAACTATTAAACCACCACTCATCCGTACACTTCAAATCAAAACTCATTAATAGTGAGAGCGTAATTAATAGTGGCTGAAACCTAATGGGTATTTCCTTGGATGAACTCTTATGCAAAGTGGTCTACTCTACGTGACCACAACGTCTAGTTGTTGCGACAGCTTGGCGACTAAGAGGCTGTGGCCGGAAATTTTGATTATTTAGCTCAGTCCCACACTCTTGGTGCAAGCGTTTTCAGTCCCGACTCTTCGACTTCTGACAACTCCGTCGCGGAAGGTCCGCGAAGGAATTTCCGTCAAGTGTGCAGGAGCCCTTGGCGTCAGCGTCGCCGCGACAATTTTAGAGTCGCAACGAATAGACGCAGCGACAAGACGCTGTGTTTTCACAGTCACTTCTAGTTGTTCGATGTTTTGGCGATCGTCACAAAGCGGCGACTGTTCTTCCAGAAACAGAGGCTTAATTTTACAGAAACATTTCAACCAGACACCTGTTTTACATATCAATGAGTTGCCAAAGTTGGAATTTATGCAAGCTGTAGCGTGTTTTTGGTTTTATTTCGAATTCGAGCTGATGGGGAGGGAAACGATTGGTAAAAATGATTTCCGTTTAAAAGTTTGCAACATTTTGTGTGTTGGATTAATCTGGCGTTTGAGTACCTACAACAACAGCTTAATACTGACAGGTATTGAAAGGGTAATGTAACAATTTTTATACAGATAACCAGTGCTAGCTTCCGCCAGCGGTTTTACACTTTCAGTTCTTGGTGCTTTTCCTTCTTTTATTTATGGCCTCTGTCCGTCATTTCGACACACAATTTTGCCAGTGTCAAAAAAGGATTTTTTGTTATGTCAAAATGACATTTAGCGCATGTAGATCCGCCATCTTTATTTTTTCTTGATCGCAGGGTTGTTCTGCTTGATTGAAATAAAATTTAAATTTGCTGCAATAAAATAAATGTTCCAAAAATCTACGCTGCTGATCTAACCCAGGGTATTTGAAGGTCCGTTAAAAAAGGACAAGTATTTTTTAAAACTGGACTTCTTCGATTGTCACTGATGGCATGTTAGTAATAACAGCGTCATACGCATAACAATTTGCATACATATAGCTTGGCGCGACGTCGCCCGTTCTGTTGAGTGTGTATGAATTTTAAAATTTTCTATTTTCTTACCCCTCATTCAATACGTTGAAATAGCCTGTTATTGGCTTTTCTTTGTATTTTCTGGTTTGTTTGACAATTGGATTTTGTGTATTTAGTTACAAATTATGTATGACTCATTATATATAATATTTGACTATCGAATGTCTATAAAACGTCAATTAACGCAAAATGCCTATACATTAAATTTTGATAAAAAAAAATCTAAATAATAGTTTTTTTTTCTTTCTTGTATAATGTATCTAGTAATCTACTTACAACCATCCGATAGTTAAATATAGAAACAAGACCGAAATAAAATGAAATAAAAAAAAAAACTTTATTTGACATAACACACCCACTTCCACTGAGAATGTGCCTTGTAAAATGGCTTGTAAAATACTCCACTGTGCTTATCACTCTATGATGTAAATAATTGCATAAATGGATGCAATTTTTTTTTTTTTTATAAGGTTTTTGTATGCTTATAATAAGCCTTAAATACCTCTTATTTACTGAAATGAAACCCCTAAATTGTTGCCAAAAGAAAGTAAATTGAAACGTCTCCCCGCAGCTTAAAGCTCGCACTTGAATTATGTATATCAAACAATTTACTTTTCTTCAAGACGAGAATAAATTGCTTTGGAGATACGTCTTCACTTCACTCCCAATTATATGGGGTCAAATACCCACGAGGGCTGGAAGTATTTTTGTTATAAGTAAAAATTTGCTAAATTTTCGTATTTTTTCTCATAATTCAAAAGTAAATACACGTTACATTCTCCACTAAGAATGAGAAAAAACGGAGGTATAAAAAAACCACATTTGCTAACTAGGTTACCGTTTCAACGCTCAAAACTTAAAATGGCTCGCATTTTTAGATAAAAAATACAAAAGTTAAAAGAAATGATAGATTGACAGCAATTACATTTTTATAAAAAACCAATCAATAACGTTCATTTCTCCCTGATTTTGCACAATCAGAATCCAACAAATTAAATTGACTTTCAATTCTGTCAGATTAAAATGTAAAAACTTCATTGGGAATTTCTCGAAAGTGGTACAAATTGTCGACGCATCGGTAATTACCAATCCTTATTGAACTGAGGGAACGCCGAATAAGCGTAACTTGAAGTTTAATTTGGGGATTTTGGGGATTCGGTTTGATATGGACGGGGATTCTATTGACAAAGCCATTTTGAGAGATTCGGTCGATATGAAGGAAATGAACGAAACCCAAATAACTAAGCTTTAGCTCTATCGATTTTGATGAAAATGACTACCTTTCTTTGGACAAACTAAATCGAGTGTAAAATTCGTACCTACCTAGGTCAATATGGGTAGGAAACCAAATAAAAAAAGTTATTAACATAGCGCTGCTTTTTCGTGCAATTCCGTTCGTACATGTGAAAATAAGAAAATTCAGGCGCAAAACCCAAATAAGCCAGAAGTAATTCTCAGAAAATCTCTAAAACTTGAAAGTGGTAACTCTTGAGGAAGTCAAGTAACATCCATACATTTGGCACACTCAACATTTTGCACTACAGTTAGTGCCCACAATAACCTAAACACAAGAATACACTAGAAACGTACTTTTAGCAAAACTTTCCACTCTGAAACTTGAAACTACAAATCCTCATTTAGTTGTATCACATTACAACCCTGTGGAAAGGGATGAAAGGATTTTTTTCGCGGATTCTTTTCCTTTCATATTTACGACTGGAATTTTACGAGGAGACCTATTCTTTTCGTTCTGGTAGTTTTGCGGGGACTGCACAAGTGATACTATTTAGCGTTTTCAATGTAATTTAACTACCAATTATAATTAGTAAGTTAACTAGTCACACCATCGGTACACTTTTAGGTTTGATGAGCTAAATTGAGCTAAAAACCCTCCAAAACACTATTTATACTTACCAAATACCTGTAAAATCTACAGATGACATACTTTTCTTACCTTTTTATTACGTCATGTGGTATCCAGTTCCTGGCACCAGTTTTTTTGTGATCAAACCCTACACAGTAAGTGAGATGAACCACATTGTCAGACAAAGTATTTCTAAAATACGTGGACTTATTTTTAAGGGTCATTCTTCCACGAGCGTACTTTAAAACACATGACAAAAAAGACAATTGGACAAAGAAGTACCACTTCTACATCTACAAAGTCGTATCCCATGAATTCATTTATGAGACTCCTATTCTTCTTAGGTGGCATGTAAAAAATAAAAACACTATAAACCCTAGTAAAGTATTTTATATAATTTGTCCTATTGCACCCTATTGCAATACCGGTGTGAGATGCATCCGGCAAAATCGTAGAGCGTCTTTAACTTACACCGCATCCGTTACGTCACGTAAGTCATAAGAAGCGGGGTCCCGCATAAAATGTGCATTAGTCTGAACAAATAAACGCTCTTACCCCGACATTCCGAGGCGGGATTTGCGGCTCGCCGGCTATAAAACGAGTACGTCTGTACTGTCGTGTGATTCTTTTAAAGTCGTCGGGAATAATCGTTTCTATAGTTTATAGGATTTCCCGAGATAGTCAACTTTTTCTTAGATGCTTGTTCTTTTGTTTTCTTCAATGTTGGGCTTCAGTTTTTTAACATTCCAAGTAAAAACTGTTGTTGTAAACATAAAACAAATGAATAAATAATTAGTTACATTTATGATAGAGTTTGGTGACAACATGGGCTAATAGTAAGTAATTAAATTAGATGAAAATAATAAGGTAGGTGTGTGAATAAATAAAAGTAATTTTAATGTTGGTTTCCTAATTTTACAGTTTTTCAGCAATGTTATTCTTATTCAACATGAGAAAAGGTAAAAAAGCCTAGAAACTGATTTAAGCAGTAAGTAAAGTGTATGCTAAACTTTACGGCATCCAAGTTTATAAATGAGCTCTTTCAAACTAAAGCAATCCCTTAAAATGTTGCGACGATCCGTCTCCTAGAAAAACAAATGTCGATCCGATAATCGAGTGTTGTACCAACTCGATTGATCGGAGTATTATCCAAAGCCTTTAAGATGGGGGTTTTTGTTTTAGACAAGGATTTAGTTTACGATTCAATGCAGCTATTTTAGCTTTTTTGACCAACGCGACCTAAATAAAAAGATGTTCTTAAGTCGTCTGTATTTTATACCTAATTGTCTTCTAGCTAATATACTGGTAGCCTGGTAGCTTTATGACGGATTTTCTCTCAAAAGTGTTAAAAAACTATGTTGAACATAACTTGCGTCTCTGGATGGATTTACGTACTAAACTGGTAATTTATGTAGCTTTATTTATAAAACTTGTGCTTCTGTAAGCGCAGTACAGTACAGCGAGCACAATATTCTAGAGCACAGTAGAATGCGCAAACTTGCGTCGAGCGTCGAAAAGTCGAGCTCAAGCAAATATTTTAATATTCTGCTGAGATTTCATGTGTCTTTGTTTTGCTGTTTTTGGTATCTGAGAGTACTGTTACAACAATTTTTTTTTTTCATATTCTTGGATTCACGTACACTGCCTTCTAGTCCCAAACTAAACAAAACTCGTACGATGGAAACTAGATGGCTGATAGAATACATACATACATTTTTTTTTTGTAAATACATACTTATAATACATAGAAACACCCAGACACAGAACAAACATCTATGTTTACAACACAAAAATGTTTGTTTTCGGTGGGGATCGAACCCACGACCCACAGCACGGAAGGCTGAGCTACTACCAAATGAGCCATGACGCCTGTCGTCATATCTCTTAGAACCGTTTAGATCATGTAAACACTTTTATCCATCTCAAATTCTAAGTATGTCTAAGTTGGTTACGCTTCAAGTGCCACGGATTGACCGAAAGGATACATTTTTCATCAAGTTTCTTCTGTCACCAGCATGTCACCGTGGCTAAAACAAATGACTGCAGCGAGCACCATGGCTTCAGGATATTGGCTCGATATAAAATTACTTGGACGCGCGTGCCTCGGGTCCTAAGAGCTGCTGAAGAATTTTATAATCCGGGTGCCGGTACTTTGGTTAAATCTTTCGTGTGGATTAAAGTTTGGTTTGAAAACGTGGAGCAAGTTTACAAGTAAGTTAACTTCGTGATTTTTTTATCTTCAACATAAAAATATTTTTTTAAAAATTTTACTAATAATAATATTATCAAGATTGTGGTTAAAAAGATAAGATTTTTTGTTTTTTCAGAGCTGAATTTAAAATTTTGAATTTTCCACTGATCAGAAATTATAACAATGGAAATCCCAAATCAAAATAGTATTTTCATTATCTCAATTGCATTCAATGAATAAAAAAAAGAATGAATCTCATTCTCCAAACCTAACCTAACCAATAAAAGGCTTTACAAAATTGCGGAATGCCTTCAACTCCTAAGAGGATTTTCCAACGGTTGGTTCCTGCTGCAAAACTACGAGACGAAAGATCAAATAGCATTAGAAACGCTATTTCGATTGAGTCTCACCCCTCATTCAATAAGAAGCTGATCAAATATGAGAACGCGTCACTGTCACTTCGAGCTTTATTCTTCTGAAAAGTAACGAAACAATAGTGTGAAAAAAATACATAGGTGCAACTCACACGTGGTAGAAGTGAAACCTTCAAAAACCAATATGCAGTACTTATTTAGTTAGAAAAGGTTCTATGCTCATGTTGCCTAAGATGGCGCTGCTAAGTTTGGTCGGATCCTAGAACGCGCTATCGAAGTGTTTTGCGTTTTGTGGGGGTCGAACTGTCGCTTTTTCTTTTCATCGACTTTCAAATCAAACGATGCTAAAGAAGTTTTCATTTCAAACACAATACCGCGTATTTTATACCTATTCTTTAAGGAAAAAGTATGAACAGACAAAGTTGCAGGCTGGACAAAGTTACGCTGACTGTGCCGCCATCTTGTAAGAACTACTTATGTAAAACATAAATTTGAACTTAAAAATTATTCCTATAAGTTAAAAAAAATAATTACAGTTTCTATGTAACGAACTTTGAGTTCGGTCAAATTCCAATTACAGAAACTATCAAAAAATGCTGACACCTAACAAAATTAAAGCGCAGATGTCTTAGAATTTTGTGTTCAATTTAATAAAGTGTCATATTAGTTTTAAAATGCATTCTAAATTTAAATTACAAAAGTAAAAATGTGATGAAAACCGACTTAACTATTTTGACCTGTTGTGGCACGGCTTGAAGAGTGATGGCTTCTTGTGGAATAAGGAGAGTGTGTAAAGTGCAAAGGCAGCCGTACTCTAAAACGCGACCTTGCGTCGTTGCCATTTGAAACGTGACGGTTTTAAAAATATTTTACATCTACTAAATAATATAAAATTTGAAAATAATGAAGTCACAAAAAGGAGGCATAACTAAAATCGTCAGGTCTCTCAACTGTCAAAAGTTAATACCTATCCGTTAAAATAAACAATTTACAAATAAATTCATATAAATAACAGCTAAATACACAACTCGTTACCCGACAGTCGAAGAGTAAACATTGTACACGTATTGTGCATAAATATTATCCGTAACTACGAGTTTAGAATAATCTTTTGCATAAGTGACTTATATGTAATTGAGCCTTGAATAGTGGGCTTTGTGGTTGTGTAGCTTTTGTGTCGATATCTAAAGGAACCAGTGAGTACGAAGCAAAATCATTATAAATCAGCGGTAGCTAATTGTAGTTTACCTACAACTTGCACAGGGCTCGCTGTGTGCGTGTGACTCATCGCTGCCATTCACTGGCTGCGCAAGGCTACTTGCTGCAGTGCCTACTCATTGAGACGTACGAATATCTACCTACCTACTTAATACGAATAGGCTTGCTGTTACAATTTTGTAAGGTGCGGAGTTTCAATAGAAACCTGGTACAGTTAGTAACCAAGTATGGAGAGACCAAAATGTGGAGGCTGTAGAACAGTGATTAGCGATAGAAGGTTCATGAATTGTGTGGGCTGCAATCAAAAATACGACCTGCAATGTGCGAACCTTTCTCCAAAGCGCTTTAAAGCACTAAATGAAGAGAACAAGCGTAAATGGAGATGCCTCGAGTGCAACAGTAAGCTCCCAAAATCGGACAACACAAATACACCTGTGCGTTCTGGTACCGCAAGTTCGCTAAAACCTGTGGCCAGAGTTGATGAGCCAGAAGTCGGAAGCCTGGTGTCCGATAGTGGTGTTACACAGCGGAAAAAGCCTCTGCCTAGTGTCGATTACATAACAGAGGACAAAATGAAGGAGATGTTGAATGCTGATGGGCGTGAGATGAGGGCTGTTATTGAGTCATGTGTAAACGGGCTATCCGAGCGGCTCGATGCAATAAAAGTCCAATGTTCTGGCTACCAAGAATCCTTGTCATTCGTAAGTAAACAATACGATGAGCTGCGGAAGGAGCTCGCCGACTTGAAGAAACTGTTTGGCTCTACCAACTCTGAATTAAAACACATCAAGGAAGAAAATAAGTCCCTTAAGGAAAATCTAAATTCACAATCCGTCAGAATAAGGGAACTGGAGGTAGAGAATCTAAGGCAGCAACAGTGGTCAAGAATGCAGAATATCGAGGTCACCGGAGTGCCAGAAAATGCGAACGAGAACACTTCAGATATTGTTCTGAAAGTTGCTCATCACATTGCAGTCCCGGTTGAACCGTCTGACATCGAATTCGCGCACCGCGTTCAGCCACGGCAGGCAGCGTCTGCGTCGTCGGGAGGCCCCACGACTCCTTCGCGTTCTATCATCGTCCGCCTGCGACAACGCTCCACTAAGGACCGCATCGTGGCTGCAGCTCGCAAGCACCGTAACCTAAATTGTAGGGAGTTGGGATTGGGAGGGGATACTAAACGTGTCTTCGTAAATGAACACCTTACGAGAGAAATTAAAATGCTGTTGAGTTCATGTAAACTAAAAGCCAAAGAAGCGAATTTCAAATTTGTATGGACAAAAAACTGTCGCATCTACGTAAGAAGGAGCGAGGTAACACCTCCCATTCTTGTCTGCTCATCCTGCGATCTAGAGAAGATTGTTTAGCTTTTGAATTGAATTGTTTTTACATAACTGTGTCTTTTGAACATATCTTGGGTCTTAGGTCTCTGTTCTGCCTATTGCGTCCTCATATTGCATTTTCTTACATCATTGTGAGCTTTAAAGGAACTAATAATCATCATGTACTTATTCTTGGAAATCTATTGATATGTCACCGCGATTGTACAAAAGTGTCAAACATCCTCCAGAACAATTATAAAGTTAACTACCTTGTTATAATAATACTACAATTGTTAACTCCTCAACCAGGTGAGAGTCTGTTGTTAGCGATAAAGTGTGCGTTGTGTAACGGAATATTCACTATACCCACGAGTACTATACAAGGGAAACTCGTCATAAAATTTATACCATGCATTCACCAGATTTGTTTAAAAATTTGTTATAAAAATGGATAGCACAGGTAAAAAGCTTAAAATTACATATCAAAACGTTAGGGGCCTACGTACGAAACTAGATGTATTCTATAAAAATATATTGTTATGTGACTCAGACATAGTAATGGTTACAGAATCTTGGCTTCATGATGGAATTTTCGATGCAGAATTATGTGATAGGAAGTATGATATTTTTCGTAGTGATCGTAAAACATTGGGGGGTGGGGTTATGGTATTATGTCGTCCTGAACTGCAGGCGCGTCTTAGGCCGGATTGGGAAAGTGATGACCCAGAATGCGTTTGGGTCACAATTCCAGCCAAAAGCGTGGGCGCAACATATGATATTCACATTGCCGTAACCTATATTCCCCCAAACCCAAAACTCCCATCTAGAATCTCGTCCTTAACTAATTTAATAATTAACATCCATAATGCCCAACCGAATGATCAGTTAATTATCGCTGGTGATTTTAACCTTCCATGTATTGAATGGACAACTGGTGAACCTAGGATAGTTAAAAAAGGATCTGTAGAGATACAGAATGCGGCATCCGAGCTTTTATCGCAGTTTAATTTTCTAGGGCTTCCACAATATAATAGTACTAAAAATATTTGTAATAACACCCTTGATCTAATTTTTTCTGCTTTTCCACTAAATGTTAAGGAATCAACCTTGGCACTGGTGCCTGCGGATTCCTATCATCCAGTTTTACAAATAACAGCGTCGGACTTGGCAGTACCCTTGCTCAGGTCTCAATCCAGAATTAAATACCAGTTTAAGAGAGCAGACTACCTAAGTATCAACCAATCAATCTTAAAACACGACTGGTCATTTATTGAAACTGAGAGCAATTTTGAGAATATTATAGAACAATTCTACTGTATATTGAAAGAACTAATAGATATGTTTGTCCCTAAAGTTCGCTGCGGTGGTACTTACTCCTACCCTGTTTGGTACAGTAGGGCACTCATAAACATAATTAAAGAAAAAAGTAAGGCACATAGAAATTGGAAGAAGTTTAAAAATCCCGTTGACTACGCAGATTTTTCAGAATTAAGGAAACGAGAGAAAACACTACAAGATGAATGCCACACATCGTATATAACTTTTTCCGAGCAGAGAATCAAATCTGATCCAAAAACTCTTTGGAGCTATGTAAAGTCTAAACGTAAAGATACTACTAGCTATCCGAAGGTAATGACATACGGTGATACTCAGTTGGATGACGCTAAGGGTATATGCACAGCATTTAATGAATTCTTTAAGGGAAATTTTAGCAGCCCTACCGGTACTCAGGGTTGCTCCTCGGAATCATGTCTTGATGACTTGAATTTTAACCTGGTTCATGATATTTATATAACTCACGATGAAGCCTATAAGCTCCTGTGTAGTCTTGATGTCGCGAAGGGCGCCGGCTGTGACAACTTACCTCCTGTGTTTTTCGTGAACTGCGCAGAATCACTTTCTATCCCAATCGCTTTGCTGTTTAATAGATCCTTTCACGATGGCTACTTTCCGAGTATTTGGAAAAGAGCACATGTTGTCCCAGTCTATAAAAAAGGTCGCAAAACTTCTATAGAAAATTATAGGCCAATATCTATACTAAATGTTCTTAGTAAACTGATGGAGAGAGTTGTTCACACTAATATTTACCCCACTGTGTCACAATCTATTCCTTCAGAACAACACGGCTTTATGAAGGGACGCTCTACTACAACAAACTTGGGTGTTTTTATCGACTATGTAGCGACCAATATGGACGGGGGTGCACAAGTTGATGTGATCTACACTGATTTTGAGAAGGCTTTTGATCGTGTAGACCACATCATACTACTTCGTAAACTTTGCAAACTAGGAATTCGGGGAAATTTGTTGAGATGGTTGGAGTCTTATTTATGGAAAAGAGCCCAGGCTGTTGTGGTGGGTGGCTCTTGCTCTGACTATATAGAAATAACATCAGGTGTCCCACAGGGATCCATTTTAGGCCCGTTATTGTATGCTTGCTATCTTTATGATGTTGGTCGATGTTTTTACCATTCTAGATTCCTTATGTATGCGGATGATACGAAAATTTTTATGAACATTAATAGTTATCTTGACTGTGAGAAACTTCAGGCTGATCTTAATCGGCTTGGTGAATACTATAAATTGAATCGTATTGGTGTTAATATTAGCAAATGTCATTTCGTCTCGTTCACTCGAAAAAGAAAACCAGTACAATCTCAATATCAACTAAGTAATGTAAGCATTAGTAAAACTGAACTAGTAAGAGACTTAGGAATATTACTTGATAATAAACTATCCTTTTCCGAACATATTGATGGAGTCATAAACAAATCTTTTAAAGGGCTTGGATTTGTGTTACGAGTTACTAAACCTTTTTCTGATATAGCCTGCATAAAACTCCTGTATTTTTCATATGTCAGAAGTATACTTGAATATTGCTGTACAGTTTGGAACCCACATTATATAAGTTATAATAGCAATTTAGAACGAGTCCAACGTAAGTTTATCAAACATCTAAATTATAGGAAACATATTTACAATCAGGGCTACGTAGAATCTTGCAGCTATCATAATCTTATAACCCTTAAAAATCGACGTACGCTTATGGATATGTCCTTCCTTCATGGCCTATGCAATGGACATGTAGATTCTCCAGAACTTACAAGTAGAGTTTTGCGTTTTTGTGCTCCAAAAGTTCGTACGAGGCACACTAAGTTATTCGCTGTCTCACACTCATCTACAAACTATGCTCAGCACTCGATAGTTAATAGGTTACAGAGTGTTTATAATAAGGAATTCTCTGAAAATGATTTATTTCACAACACTAAACATGTTTTTAAAAGTAACACTTGTAAAATAATGGAGGATGTTCGACACTTAAAATAAAAATTAAATTTAAGATTTAAGATTAAAATTTTTTAGTTTTAGTAAACGAGTTTTTGATTATTTACTTATACATTTGATTTACTTAGTATTATGCACTTATTGTTTATTATCTTAAGATTAGTAATCTCGACTGTCTGTTTTAAAAATAATATTTTATATAAAGTAAATCCGTAATTGGCCATAGGACTAGTCTAGTAAGATATTATTTAATAGTATTAAGGGCTGTGGGTTTTGTTAAATAAATAAAATAAAAAAAATAAAATAAATAGTTGTTATTTATTTTAAGGTTTTTATTTTAATTTAGATATGTTATAATGCTTTGTAAATTCGGGCGTGGGCGGCCAAATGTCAAAAGGTATGATTTTAATATCATACTTTTGTTTAACAACACACTCTGAAACAAAAATTTAAATTCGCAGATTCATTTTGATGGAATATTCGAAATCCATTAATATAGAAACATTTTTAGAATGTTGCCATGTCAAATATCTAAAAGTTTACTGCAGCACTAAAACCAGTAGGTATACAGTTAAATAAAAACGTGAAAATACTCATTTTTAACGGCTACATTCATAAACTGGGCAATAAAATATTGTCGTTTGCACATTAAGTATTTCGTTTTTATGTTGATGGTGGTTTCATAGCTGATAGATAGAATTTTTGTATTGTACAACTGAAAAGTAAGTATACAGACGAACTTAATGCTTAAGCTATCTAGTTCTAAAGCACAAAACTGCTTGGTGTAGTTACAATTTTGCGTTTTTCATTGAAAGTACATAATAAATTCGATTGGACGAGACACGGTGTAATTATTCCAAGCTTACATTCGTTTTTTTATACCACGATATAACAACTGCTTATGTTTTATTTAACAGAACAAAAGAATTAATCTAGTTTTTGAATAGGATATCTAAGAATAATATTTTGTAAGCCCCACCGATTTTGTATACCACAATCAAACAACAAAGAACCTTGTATTGTGTTTAGATTATCTTCCACCTGAAGGCAAGGCTTTGATAAAAACAGGATATAATTCTACAAAGAACAGATGAACAGCCGAAAAGATTTTTTTTTTTTTTTAATAATAAAAGTAATGGAACAAGCTGATAGCTCACCTGATGTTAAGTGATAACTTCTGCATATAACAATGCATTACCTCACAGAGCAAGTCCAATGAGGACGTGCCCTGTAAGGCAATGCACTGCGTCCATCACTCTGAGACGTAAAGATCTTGAAGTCTCATGTGCCTGTGATTTATTTCCCAAATACTTAGTACTGTGCCCAATGCTCATCAGCGCAAAATCTTTTAAAGGCTTCTGTACATGGAAGGTTTTTTCTGATTTCTCGTTAGTATAAGTAGTTTTAATCTAGTTTCAGTGTCATAAAAGTCATAACCTAACCTAAACAATCCTAACAGTATTGAAACCGAAATAAGAACCAAGACAAAGCAGTATTTTGGTAAACAAATTAATAATTGTCGTTTGGTGTCAAAATTTAATTTGACAATAAAACTACTTATTGCTAATTCATTTGGATTTGGTTATACGAGTAAATGTTATAAATATTTATTTTAGTTTTACCTTCACATTAGGTATCAGTGAAGTAATATTTAGCACAAACATTTAATTTTATCAAAAGACACCGTTGACGGTACAAAGTAGGTGGGTACAGTCGGTGTGACAATGTAAATAGTTCAATTTGTTCAGAAACCACACGGTGACGTCACGGGATACTGTCCTGACCAAACTCTAATTTGTCTGTGCCCATTCTGGGCACTGCTTGATAAGGTGGAGGAAGATTAGAAAGTAGCTGAGAGATTCCAACCTAACTTTGTTGGTTACCGAACCGGTAAGAATTTAAAAAATAAAGAGTAAATTACAGGTGGATTATGGCTAAGCGTAATCCATTTTAGGCTGCTGCTACATTTACCACCATGTGTGCTGGCAGCCAAACGCTTACTTAAATTTTAACGTATGAAAAAAATACTAAATATTTTAAACGCTAAATTTTTTAATATATATTTTATGTATTAATCTATTGTTCATCATTTTGAAAATGACAATAAAAAAAAGATTGTTTTTTTTCTTTTTGCTAACCTATTTTGTCCCAAGGGCAAAGATCTCCCCCAACATCTTCCACTTTTCTCTCTCCTGGACCTGCTCCCACTATTGCTATATTTTCAATAAAATTGGTAACTCGTTACGTAACCAAAAAATCAATAACAAAATTAATTTCAAAGCTTTATTTTCCATCCAAAACTTTCTTCTTCAAATAAATCTGTAATTAATACTCAGATAGATTGCGAGCAAACATTCCAAACCATTAACTCTACGGGTACTAATGAATCTAGTATTTACCTACGTAAAGAGATTTTAACACTTAACACACACAGGGTTAATGCAGACTGAGGGTTAATACAGACTTGAGTGTATTCGTATTTAGGTTTGTAGGATTGTGAATAATAACGAAGGTTTTGGACACTATTTAACAGTTTATTTGATATAAATGCAAAACAACAATAAGAACATGGCGATCGACGCCGGTACAAGCTTGCGACTGACTATAGGTACTTAGCTACATTTACATCTAGGTGTAGGGTACGCTCACATACTTCGCTAGTTCTAACACCTCCCCTCGAAGTCATGAGCAAATCTGATTAATTCTTACATACTTCCATCATACCTAGATTAAGCATGCATTCATGATGCTTTGTCCCATTCAAACCTTTGGTCAAAACATCAGCAGGCATTTTGTCTGTAGATAAGTATTTCAGATCAATGATACCTTGTTCGCACATATCTCGAACGAAGTGGTGCCTCACGTCAATGTGTTTTGTACGTGAGCGATAGTTCCTGCTTTCTGCTAGTTTTATCGCACCCTGGTTGTCGTTGAATAATGTCACACAATCACACTCCATTCCAACATTATTCAATACATCGCGTAAATACATGGCTTCTTTAGTAGCTTCGGAAATAGCCATGTATTCGGCTTCCGTGCTCGACAACGCGATTGTTCGTTGTTTACGTGCTTCCCAGCTGATTGGGGCACCTGCTAATATAAACGCAAATCCAGAGTAAGACTTTCGATCAATCGCATTCGAACCCCAGTCTGCGTCAACCGCACCAAACAATGGTAAACCCGTCCTTTCATACACTAAACCATAGTCTGACGTACCTTTCAAATATCTTAGCACACGTTTTGCCGCTTTCCAATGCTCAACATTATAGTTAGTATTAAATTGACTAAGATAGTTTACAGAATATGCAATATCTGGTCTTGTAGTCACAGCCAGATACATTAAAGCACCTATCAAACTTTGATACGGATACTCATTCATCACATCACTCTTCACACATTTAGGTTTCTCTAACTTCACATTCACATCCATAGGAGTCATTATAGGTTTGCATTCACTCATACCAAAGCGTTCTAACACTTTTTCTAAGTACAATTTTTGATTTAGGTATACTCTGTCTTCTTCATCGCGAGTAAATTCAATACCCAAACAATGATTTATTCGTCCCATATCTTTCATCTCGAATGCGTTAGATAAATGCTTCTTTACAACCATGAACTATCATTCGTTGATAAAATTATATCGTCTACATAAATAGCTATTAACATCATTCGCTCACCTTTTCGTGCTACAAACACACATGGATCCTGCTGCGTCGCCTCAAAGCCAACACTCATCAGCTTTCTCACCAACTCTCTGTGCCACTGCAAACCAGACTGACGCAACCCATACAAACTCTTTTTTAAAAGACACACACTGTTATCACATTCATCTAACATTTTACTCCAGCGTTTTGCTGTTTCGATAATTTTCTTATCTTGAATGATTTTTCCCTGTGTTCCAATCTTTTGGTTTGCAAGTACTCTGTGTAACACATCGTGCAGCTGATCCGGTATTTCCATAAATACTTCTTCTTCTAGTGAACCATTCAGGTAAGCTGTCACTACGTCCATTTGGTGAATCTCTAGTCCGAATTCCGCTGATAATGCAGCTATGAGCCTTATCGATGACGATCTTACGACCGGAGACGAGGTTTCATGAAAATCCTCCCCTGGCCGTTGTGAACATCCTTTGGCGACCAACCGTACTTTTTTACCAGTTGTTTTGGTACTGAACACGAATCTACTTCCAATTACTTTTCGATTCAGTGGTCGAGAAACTATCTCCCACGTGCCATTCTTGATCTGTGCCAAAAATTCATCCTCTAAAGCACTTCTCCAAGCGTTGACGTCGTCTGTCATTTCGATTTCACTCCACGTCATAGGCTCAATAGTTGCTATCTCTGCTATTAGCGGTGCATCTGATTCTTCATCATCATTATCGGCTGTATCATCTTCGCTATCTGTCGCAATGTGTTCGTTCACTGGTCTGTAATCTTGTTGCGGTCTTCCCACTAAGCCAGTACGATTACCAGTGCGGACCAGTCGGCCTCTACCTCTCTTTGAAGGTTCTACCAGCCTTTCCCATGAAACTGTAGCAGTTCTTTTTCTATGTAATAGTCCTCTAGTCCTTTCTTCATCTGGTACGTACACATTTTCTAGCGATCTTCTGGTTTTTCCTCCATCTCTTTTCGCTTTCAAGAGAGTTCTACGTTCTTCTTCTTTCTTCTCATTTACTTTGTTAGGCATATTCAGATCCACAAGTATTTCTCCATCACCAGTACTTTCTTCTTCATCAAGTATTTCCTTGTATTCATGTCGAAATGCCGTCTCATTCATGAATTTTACATCACGAGTCACTATAATCTTCTTTGTCTTAGGATCATGTATTCTATAGGCTTTGGATTGAACATCATATCCCATAAATATTCCCATTTCGGAACTTGAATCGAACTTCCCTTTCTGGGAACCCTTATCTTTGTAGTAAGCCTTCGATCCAAACACGTGCATGTATGTTACAGTCAGGTCCTTCCCTTTCCATAATTTAAATGGTATCTGACCGTTCAACGCTGCAGTTGGGCACCGATTTCTTATATAGTTCGCAGTGTTTACTGCTTCAGCCCAAAATGCAGGAGGGCTTCCTGCTTGCCGCATCATGCATCGGGCCATCTCTATCAGCGTTCTATTTTTCCTTTCAGAAATCCCGTTCTGTTGGGGTGTATACGGCACTGTTAACCTCCTCCTGATTCCTTCTTTCTTCAAAAAATCATCAAACTCATTGTTCACGTATTCACGCCCGTTATCAGACTGAAGGTTCTTTATTTTCTTCCCTGTGAACTTCTCCACATAGGCCTTGTATTCCTTGAATACTCGCAGAACGTCACTTTTGTTCGCAATGAAGTAAACTTCACACCATCTAGACTTGTCATCGATAAAAGTAACAAAATACTTTTTCCCGCCATAAGACTGTTGTCTCATAGGCCCACATACATCAGTATGTACGATCTCTAGAAGCTCGCTTGTGCGATCAGCACTGCCCTTAGGAAATGGCGTGCAAGTCTGCTTTTCACTTATGCAGACTTCACACTCAGACAGTTTTTCACCATCTTTTAAGGTCAGGCCATGAACTAGGTCACTCTTCGACATTGCCTTCAGGTCGCGTTCATTGAGGTGTCCGAGGCGCTCATGCCATATATCAATGGGTTTCTTTACCATCTCGACATTATTAGCACCATTATGACTCATCTGAACATGGTATAAATTACCAACGCGGTTTGCACGCATATGAACATGTTTTTTCTCATCAACCACAATAGCATCATTTTTCTTGAAATGAACCTCGAACCCGCGATCAGTCATTTTCGCTACAGACAATAAATTGGTTCGTAAGTCCGACACGTAGAAAACTTTCTCGATGTCAACCTGGCGCTCTTCGCTGCCCGTATCTACTGAGATACTAACTTTTCCAGCTCCGGTAATATGAGTGCTCTCATTATTAGCCAAATTTAGCTCGGAGTCCAGCCGCGTGAAATCCTGGATCATGCCCTTTTCGTTGCACATGTGTCCCGTGCATCCACTGTCGATGCACCAAATAGGATTTATTTTATCACCAAACATCACCTCTTCGGTGGTACTCATCAGCATCGTCGTTTTAGGATCACTATCCCGTTCTAATTTTTGCGCACTTTGCTTCTGCTTATTAGCATTCTTTGTTTTGCACTCTCTCGCCAAATGCCCACGACGACCACAACGATAACACTCAATCTTACTTTTGTTAAAGCCCTGGTTCTCGGTCGTGTTCTTCTTTTGGTTGGCATTTGTATTGGTACGCCTGACAAACATAGCTCCCTGGTCAACCATTTTTGATTTTCGTCCTTCATGCTCTTCGACAATTTTCACTTTCAACGATTCTGTTGATGGTAAATCGTCTCGCGATTCTATAGCCGTACGAAACATGGCAAATGAATCTGGCAAACTATAAAGTAGTAAAATGGCCAAAAGTTCGTCAATAACTACCAAACCAATTTCTTTGAGCTTCTTTACAGCGTCGAAAAAATCCGCGATGTGCTTTTTCAGGTCATCTTCTTCCTGCATACGAGTTAACACAAGTTTCTTCAACAATGAGGCTTTCCTAGCAGGCCCGCTGGACTGGTATAAGGACTTCAACTTGTCCCATATATCCTTGGAAGTTGCCAAGCCGTCCAATGCAATTAACTCACTGGGACTGCAGGCCAACAATATATCCGATTCGGCCTTCCCATCATTTTTAATCCATTCGGCATACTTTGAATCCAATTTCCCAGGTTGCGGCAATGATCCCGTTACATATTCCCACAAGTCATTTTTCTTCAAAATAGCTCGCATTTGAATCTTCCAGGTATCATAATTATCGCCAGTTAGGGGGTCAATCTTAATAGAAGTAGCCATATCGAAGTTTCTTCAACTCCAAATACTCAAAAACATGGATAAAACAAACTTTTTTTTAAGTTTCCACGAGGTAAAAAAACAATATGGACGATTCCAACGTAATAACACGGTATCGGCACTGGGTCACTAACACAGCGACAAGTTCAGGAATGCACAAGAAATTTTGTTTACGCAAAGTTTAAATTCACTTATTTCACTGTAAATCCAGTTAATTATTCACAAAATTGTTTGTATATCACGCACTGGGCCCATAACCTGTAGGATTGTGAATAATAACGAAGGTTTTGGACACTATTTAACAGTTTATTTGATATAAATGCAAAACAACAATAAGAACATGGCGATCGACGCCGGTACAAGCTTGCGACTGACTATAGGTACTTAGCTACATTTACATCTAGGTGTAGGGTACGCTCACATACTTCGCTAGTTCTAACAAGGTTAAATAGGTTTGAAAATAAGGTTAACCATGAGAGCGATTCTCGTTTCCGCTGACAACTGCTTTGAAAGTTGAGCATATTATAAGAATCTAGACATAGATAGATAAAATGAAATGAAATGAAAAATGAAATGAAATAATGAAATGAAAACATTTATTCAACCCCCAATGGGTACAGACAAACACATAGATATAATAGAAGAGAAATGAAAGTAAGTCACACAGGTAGAAGCAGAACAGAGTAAGTGGTAGGACGCAAGTAGGTACAAAAGTATAGCAAATAGATAGATATATTTTTTATTACACACCAAGATGAAAAACAATAAAAGAGAAATAAGTAACAGCTTAATATTTTTGTAGATTCATAAACATGGTGTTTTGGTCAGATTACGAAAATTAATATTCTGAGGTGTTTTGTGTATTTAATTATTGATTACTGAGTAAACTACGGATATCCATCAAATTCCTGATCGTGTAGCTTATCTTACTGTTTGTACAAGGCGTGTGTGCTCGAGCGTATCATCGTCACTGATACATATCGCGAAATTACTCATGGTTGTATACTAGCCAGCAGCTAGCACACTCCACTAAAGCCAGAGGCATAAGGGCCATCTAGAATCATGGGATAATAATGACTTTTTTATTTATTTATTTATTTTAGCCTGTATCATCCCACTGCAGGGCAAAAACCTCCCTTATTTCCCACTTCTCGATCTTTGGCCACAAGGCTAGTCACTTTTATCGAGATCGTCTCGCCATCTTCTCCGGGGTCTACCGCGACGGCGCGGCGCCTGGAATTTAATGGCATTATATAGGTATTTATTGTTTTAATGAGTCAATGATATTTGTAGCATGAATTGTATCTACAAGGTTTTTTGTAGGTTATATTGCTAAAATTTACAATGGTAAGCCATTTGTCTGTTCCATCACTTACTATTATAAAAAAAAAACTAAAAAGTATTAACGTTGTCACGTTGATTTGAGACATTGTGGTTTATTAATGACTTCGGCCTGAAAGTTTTCTTCTAACTTTGACTATCTCTATATTTACTGTATGCAGCCACATAAAAATCTAAGTAATTTTGATGACTTGCTCTATACACAAGTGGTGTTATTTAAGTGTGGCTAACTTTGCATATTTGGCAATATAAAGGATTTTTTTTTTCAAAAATAAGAATATACTATTCACTCTAACATATCGAGTCTTCTCTCTAGCATATAGAGTGAAAATAATCTTTGATATTCGTAGAATATTGAGTGGGCTAGCTGTTCCCAGCTTCAATAACAGCATGATTAGAAGCATGAGCGCGCTGATATACTAGAGCTATTAATTGCTACCGGATATCTCTAGATAATGGATTCTAAAGCTGTCTTCAAACGAAGCGGTAGTTTGAAATGTTTGTAAAATTTTGCATAATTTATTTATTGATTTATTTAATAACTAATTACAATTATACTAATACTACTAGTAGATAAACCAATTACACTAATTATTTATAACAGACACTAGTTATTTGTTATACAAGAGTGCAAAGTTGCTTTTTAACCGCGTGTTCAATTTTGATGACCGAGCAATCGAAGGATTCTAAAATTGAATCACGAGCGCAGCGAGTGATTCAAAATTAGAATCCTGAGCGTTAGCGAGGGAATCAAAAGAGCACGAGGTGAAAAATCTTTGCACTCGAGTGCAACACGTAACTTTTCATTCCACCTCAGCGAGGAAATGACTAATTTGCGCATTATTAACAGTTTCAGTCAATTCTGTTGGCGTCAAACAAACTTCCTCGTCGCTAGAATCACTCATTTTAGTTTTTTCACTTGTTTTCAAGTTTCTTGTTTTTAATATAAGGTTTAACAATGACGTGAAAAAATGCCGCGTAAAGAACCGCGTACAAAGCAAATTGAAAAAAGAACACCAAGAAGGTTCCGAGTCTGAGTTTTTAACAAATTAAAAAAAAGTTGTATGATATATTCGGCACCATAGAGGTAGCAGTAAATAGGTTTAATGTTTTTTTTAATTCACAAACTTAGTGCACACGATGTTCTAAATTCAATTTACTTTATCCTCTAGAGAATAAAAACGGCTTTTCCACTCAGATATTGAAGATTAAAAATACTCTTTCCGAGATGGTGGGATGAAAATTATATTATAGAACTATATATACATACAAATTTACAAGACATTATTATTAAAACAGTCAAATTAGGCACACATAAGTCATTAAGTAATAATAATAATAATATTATACTTTTTTAGCTAAAAAACGTAGAAGAGAATCAACAGAAGAATAGTTTTCATACTAAAATATGTTGAAAATAAATTAACCTTACGCTGAAGTCATAAAAAATGTGAAGTCATAAACTTACAAATTGCTGTACATATTTATGACATAGGGTCGTTCAAGTGTAGTCTGAAATCAACTTAATAAAACAGCGTCTTTTTGCAAAGATCTGAAAAAGTTGGTATCCTCATAAACTAGTAGAGAAGGTAGAGTTTGAGAAACCATTTTTTTTTATTGACAACTAGCTTCCGCCTGCGACTTTGCTCGCGTCCCGTTCAATTCCGTTGATTTTTCGGGATAAAAAGTAGCCTATGTGTTAATTCAGGTCACGGAAAATATGTATTCCATGTTTCATCCAAATCGGATCAATAGTTTATGCGTGAGAGAGGAACAAACATACATACATTACGTACATACACCCTCACACACTTTCGCGTTTATAATCTTGAATAGGATTAAATTATATGTCATGATTCCGTAGCTCTAGATAAAAACATGTGATCCATAAACTCGTATTAAAAACCGTTCTATTTACTACAAAAAAAGGCTATTATATATTACACAAAGTAGTGGCACAGATCATATAATACTGGTTCTGGGAAGCTATTAACAACGATGTAATCCCCTAGGATTACAATGACAGGCTACAATAAAACGTGTCGCGAGATACAGCCATTCAATCTCATACATACATAGGGACTTGTTGTCCTACATATTGGAGTAAGCAACTCATGGACTCATCAATATAAATTACGAATCATGACAAACACAATGTTATATCATGTGAATTCGCGATGAAACGAAAGCCCGCGCAAGCAACTTTAGCTGCATAGAAAAGTTTTGGTCTGATTCGACTTTTATCGGCTGTAGCGTCACTTTCATAATAATCCGTAAAATAGACTGATGTGGCAAAGTTGCAAAGACAAAAGTTGCTCGTGCACGACCTGCCATGACACAAACGTCATTCGTTAGTACCTTCATCTTCATGTAATCTTCTTCTTCTCTTCATTAATGGCCTGTGTCCGTCATTTCGACAGACAATTTTGCCAATGTCAAGTGTTAAAATTGTAATAAATAAGTCAAGTCAAGTCATTCCTTGTTATTAGTTATCGAATGTCAATGCAAATCTATCTGCCATGTTGAATGTCTTGTTTTTTTTAGTGAAACTTCTAATGCGACTTCCAATAAGGTTTCACTTCTTCCGCGCGGAGGGACTCTACGCACTATTTTTTTTCTATGTTTCTACCAATTATCGATCTACTATATAAACAGCTCGGCCTGCCTCCATGTTGCTATACCCTAAGCAGAGTTCATGAGATACCTATTTACACCCATGTAATTATGTAAAATTCTTATACCATGTGAAAGCAACAAATATATTGAGTACTAGCCGTCGCCCGCGGCGTTGCTCGCGTTCTACCCTTTAGGATGCGACTTTTCAAAATTCCTTTCTTAGTGCACCTCTTCACTATATAAGGATACTACCCTCCAAATTTCATATCTCTAAGACTTATGGTTTAGGCTGTGCGTTGATTCTCTGTCAGCTTCAAAAGAGTTTTATTTATATTGATGATGATTGATTGAGTCAATTTTACTATTTCTTCGGTGAAATGAAGCTGTCATCTGATATGGGTGATTAAAGTCCGTATTGAAAAAAAAAATTGTAAATATTTTATAGTCCATAAGTGAGTACATCCAGGTTATTCCCTCGACAAAAATTGCGTGATTCGATTATACCAAGCCCGACATACTTGTTTGGATAGTCGATTTATTGGACTGTGTTCTGTAAGAATGTGTTGACGAATCGAGTCGGAGCTAGTTGACTTTGTGATGTATGAAGGAAGTTTGTCGATAGCTCGATAACGGTAGGAAATAAAGGTTAATTCAGTATTTCTTCTCGGTTCTCTTGATGTTTAGCATCATTGAGGTCTAGCTTGGAGATATTGAGATATTTAACAAGAGAAATATGCAGATTTTTTTGAGAAGAGGTATGTTAAAAAGTTGTCTATGATTTAGTGCCTATCATCAAAAAAAAATAAAACTCTTTTGAAGCTGACAGAGAATCAACACACAGCCTAAACCATAAGTCCTAGAGATATGAAATTTGGAGGGTAGTATCCTTATATAGTGTGAGGGGCACTAAGAAAGGAATTTTGAAAAGTCGCACCCTAAAGGGCCTAGAACGCGAGCAACGCCGCGGGCGACGGCTAGTTTTGAATAAAAGTTACAGCAGAAAGAATTATGCGCAACTTTTTTTCAAAAGAGCTAACTGTACTACTACTACTAAGTCCTAGGACTGATTACTTACTACTAGGTCCTAGGACTAGGCTAACTAGAACTGTTGTGTGTCTGACCTTGAATGGACAAGAAATAAGAAGGTTATTTAGCACATCAAAAGAGATATAAATATTTTCCTCTACTTTAGTCAAGAGCGTTTTAAAGGCGTTGTTGTTTCTTCTTAAAGTTTTACATTAGAAGCACTACCATCATCTCCACACTACGCCCAGGTTAGTTGGTAGATAATGCTAAATAGCTTTAAACTCGCCTCTGTACGATTTTTAAAGTGCAATAAAGAATTTTCTCATCTAATCTAATCTAAGAGCTATTAAACCGTGTTGGAGCCTATACCCACTAAATGAACCCTCTACTAAGTCAAAATGTGCTTGTAATTTTCTTACCATATTATTCAAAAAATAAAAAAAAGATTCTACGCGCCGTAACTTCTACAATATCGAAAGAAAATAAGCACGAGAAAGTTTCTTCGTAAAAGTGTTTGCAGCCGGAAACAGTTTTATATTTACGTCAAAAAGGTGATCGTAAAAACTATGAATGAATCTATGATGTTTAATGGAATGGAAGATGAAATTTCTATAAAAAAAAACTTTGGTGAATGTTGAAAATATCCAAGAATATGTGGGTGTAGTATATTTAGATCAGACGCAAGAAATCGAAGTCAAATATTATATTCAGTAAAATCACAAGGTTTACTAGGTGATTGTGGGTGCCATTTGTAAGAGTAGGTTTGGGGTTCAATTAGTATCAGGTGGGCCAGCTGTTCCATTACTTTTTCTCTTCAAAATAAGTAATGGCTACACAGGGTCAATCGAGTGTGACCGTTATTTACTCGTTATACTTGGAAATAATTGACCTTCCAAAAATAAAAGAAGCAATAAAATAGATAAAAGTCGTAAATTGTGGAAATATATTATACTTAGCTCAGATAATTAATGTTTGTAAGTGATACAGTGTAGCTAACATTACATAAAATTGTACCAGTTCATAAACTGCGCAAAATAAGCTTTAATTACATTACTATAAGGTTTAAAACCGTTTCACGCAAGACTAGCTAAATAAAACCCATCGGTACAGAAAGAAAAACCACGAAAGTACTGATAAGGCGAATCATTGAACAGAACATAAACCCAACTAAGAGCAAAATGGCCAAGATTCTTAACAATTCTTTCTCCATCCAAAGGTTTCTTCAAAATTCACTACTTACGTACAAAAAAGACTCTGGCACACCAAGATCTTGAGATAAAGCTTTTTTTTTACAGTGTAATTTTTTTATTTATTTAATAGGTTGGTTTGCGGCTTCAAATCGAAACGTGTTTTGTTTATTTAATAAAATAATGATCTTTTGACCAAAGTGGTCGACATAGCTCAGAGGATTAGTAAGCTGAAATGGCAGTGGGCCGGCCATGTTTGCCGCAGAACCGACAATCGTTGGAGCAAACTAATACTCGAGTGGAGACCGCGTTTAGGCAAGCGTAGTGTAGGACGCCCTCCGGCTAGGTGGGGTGACGATCTGAGACATGTAGCTGGCAAAAACTGAATGAGAAGAGCCGAAGACCGGGCACAGTGGCGCGTCTTGGGAGAGACCTACGTCCAGCAGTGGACCGATATAGGTTGATGATGATGATGATCTTTTGATAAAACTATCCTGAGCATTTTTAGTTACGCCAGTTACGGAATACATAAAGGTAAAGCTTTGCGAAGACAAAGCTACCTTTATGTATTTATCATCA
Source organism: Eulithis prunata (assembly GCA_918843925.1). Taxonomy (NCBI): domain Eukaryota; kingdom Metazoa; phylum Arthropoda; class Insecta; order Lepidoptera; family Geometridae; genus Eulithis; species Eulithis prunata. Next base: position 859,979 of record OU974009.1, read on the forward strand.
GGAAGATGAATGCGATAAACCAAATATAAACACACATTATGGCATACTAAGCACAAACCTTTGGATTACTCAACAGACGATTTCAATATTAGGTTAGAATGGTAATGAGTTATTGTAACCTATGAAATTGTGTTTTAAAAGTTTTGACAATCAAGATAAAAGGATTTAAGGGGGATTAAGCCCTCCTCAAAAACTCCAAACCTACCCAAGGTTTTAACTTTGAGTTTGAAACTCAAGGTTAACAAACTAACAAATATGTCAAGACCCCAAATGAAATCCTAAATCAAACCCCTCTTAAACCAAAATCCTGGATCCTCCACTGTGTCAGTGTGTCCTAAACCTTATGGCAGTTATCATAACTATTATAAAAATAAACAGTTTAGCGTTCAGGAGAAGAGAATCATCGTCAGCTTTCCGATCCACTTGGCAACCGCTGATCGTGAAATTTCAAGCGGCGGCTTGAGTTTTTGCTACTGGACTACATTTTTACAGCAACGTGGGCCTTTTTTCTGAGAGAAATAGTTGTTTTTGAAAGAAGGTATTAAGATTTATAATGGCCGCGTTCAGTGAATTAATTGAGTAGAAAATTCAATCAAGACAAAAGTTAAGTTAAAAGTACAAGTTAACAAAGGAAAAGATCAGTTAAATAAGTAGAATATTTACATAAGAATATTAATAAATATTAATAGACATTTCACACAACACCAATTTGTCCCAAACTAAGCAAAACTTGTATTAGGTATATTAGGTACAAGGTTGCTGATAATAATTTTGTAGGATTGTGAATAATAACGAAGGTTTTGGACACTATTTAACAGTTTATTTGATATAAATGCAAAACAACAATAAGAACATGGCGATCGACGCCGGTACAAGCTTGCGACTGACTATAGGTACTTAGCTACATTTACATCTAGGTGTAGGGTACGCTCACATACTTCGCTAGTTCTAACACCTCCCCTCGAAGTCATGAGCAAATCTGATTAATTCTTACATACTTCCATCATACCTAGATTAAGCATGCATTCATGATGCTTTGTCCCATTCAAACCTTTGGTCAAAACATCAGCAGGCATTTTGTCTGTAGATAAGTATTTCAGATCAATGATACCTTGTTCGCACATATCTCGAACGAAGTGGTGCCTCACGTCAATGTGTTTTGTACGTGAGCGATAGTTCCTGCTTTCTGCTAGTTTTATCGCACCCTGGTTGTCGTTGAATAATGTCACACAATCACACTCCATTCCAACATTATTCAATACATCGCGTAAATACATGGCTTCTTTAGTAGCTTCGGAAATAGCCATGTATTCGGCTTCCGTGCTCGACAACGCGATTGTTCGTTGTTTACGTGCTTCCCAGCTGATTGGGGCACCTGCTAATATAAACGCAAATCCAGAGTAAGACTTTCGATCAATCGCATTCGAACCCCAGTCTGCGTCAACCGCACCAAACAATGGTAAACCCGTCCTTTCATACACTAAACCATAGTCTGACGTACCTTTCAAATATCTTAGCACACGTTTTGCCGCTTTCCAATGCTCAACATTATAGTTAGTATTAAATTGACTAAGATAGTTTACAGAATATGCAATATCTGGTCTTGTAGTCACAGCCAGATACATTAAAGCACCTATCAAACTTTGATACGGATACTCATTCATCACATCACTCTTCACACATTTAGGTTTCTCTAACTTCACATTCACATCCATAGGAGTCATTATAGGTTTGCATTCACTCATACCAAAGCGTTCTAACACTTTTTCTAAGTACAATTTTTGATTTAGGTATACTCTGTCTTCTTCATCGCGAGTAAATTCAATACCCAAACAATGATTTATTCGTCCCATATCTTTCATCTCGAATGCGTTAGATAAATGCTTCTTTACATCACACAACCATGAACTATCATTCGTTGATAAAATTATATCGTCTACATAAATAGCTATTAACATCATTCGCTCACCTTTTCGTGCTACAAACACACATGGATCCTGCTGCGTCGCCTCAAAGCCAACACTCATCAGCTTTCTCACCAACTCTCTGTGCCACTGCAATCCAGACTGACGCAACCCATACAAACTCTTTTTCAAAAGACACACACTGTTATCACATTCATCTAACATTTTGCTCCAGCGTTTTGCTGTTTCGATAATTTTCTTATCTTGAATGATTTTTCCCTGTGTTCCAATCTTTTGGTTTGCAAGTACTCTGTGCAACACATCGTGCAGCTGATCCGGTATTTCCATAAATACTTCTTCTTCTAGTGAACCATTCAGGTAAGCTGTCACTACGTCCATTTGGTGAATCTCTAGTCCGAATTCCGCTGATAATGCAGCTATGAGCCTTATCGATGACGATCTTACGACCGGAGACGAGGTTTCATGAAAATCCTCCCCTGGCCGTTGTGAACATCCTTTGGCGACCAACCGTACTTTTTTACCAGTTGTTTTGGTACTGAACACGAATCTACTTCCAATTACTTTTCGATTCAGTGGTCGAGAAACTATCTCCCACGTGCCATTCTTGATCTGTGCCAAAAACTCATCCTCTAAAGCACTTCTCCAAGCGTTAACGTCGTCTGTCATTTCGATTTCACTCCACGTCATAGGCTCAATAGTTGCTATCTCTGCTATTAGCGGTGCATCTGATTCTTCATCATCATTATCGGCTGTATCATCATCGCTATCTGTCGCAATGTGTTCGTTCACTGGTCTGTAATCTTGTTGCGGTCTTCCCACTAAGCCAGTACGATTACCAGTGCGGACCAGTCGGCCTCTACCTCTCTTTGAAGGTTCTACCAGCCTTTCCCATGAAACTGTAGCAGTTCTTTTTCTATGTAATAGTCCTCTAGTCCTTTCTTCATCTGGTACGTACACATTTTCTAGCAATCTTCTGGTTTTTCCTCCATCTCTTTTCGCTTTCAAGAGAGTTCTACGTTCTTCTTCTTTCTTCTCATTTACTTTGTTAGGCATATTCAGATCCACAAGTATTTCTCCATCACCAGTACTTTCTTCTTCATCAAGTATTTCCTTGTATTCATGTCGAAATGCCGTCTCATTCATGAATTTTACATCACGAGTCACTATAATCTTCTTTGTCTTAGGATCATGTATTCTATAGGCTTTGGATTGAACATCATATCCCATGAATATTCCCATTTCGGAACTTGAATCGAACTTCCCTTTCTGGGAACCCTTATCTTTGTAGTAAGCCTTCGATCCAAACACGTGCATGTATGTTACAGTCAGGTCCTTCCCTTTCCATAATTTAAATGGTATCTGACCGTTCAACGCTGCAGTTGGGCACCGATTTCTTATATAGTTCGCAGTGTTTACTGCTTCAGCCCAAAATGCAGGAGGGCTTCCTGCTTGCCGCATCATGCATCGGGCCATCTCTATCAGCGTTCTATTTTTCCTTTCAGAAATCCCGTTCTGTTGGGGTGTATACGGCACTGTTAACCTCCTCCTGATTCCTTCTTTCTTCAAAAAATCATCAAACTCATTGTTCACGTATTCACGCCCGTTATCAGACTGAAGGTTCTTTATTTTCTTCCCTGTGAACTTCTCCACATAGGCCTTGTATTCCTTGAATACTCGCAGAACGTCACTTTTGTTCGCAATGAAGTAAACTTCACACCATCTAGACTTGTCATCGATAAAAGTAACAAAATACTTTTTCCCGCCATAAGACTGTTGTCTCATAGGCCCACATACATCAGTATGTACGATCTCTAGAAGCTCGCTTGTGCGATCAGCACTGCCCTTAGGAAATGGCGTGCAAGTCTGCTTTTCACTTATGCAGATTTCACACTCAGACAGTTTTTCACCATCTTTTAAGGTCAGGCCATGAACTAGGTCACTCTTCGACATTGCCTTCAGGTCGCGTTCATTGAGGTGTCCGAGGCGCTCATGCCATATATCAATGGGTTTCTTTACCATCTCGACATTATTAGCACCATTATGACTCATCCGAACATGGTATAAATTACCAACACGGTTTGCACGCATATGAACATGGTTTTTCTCATCAACCACAATAGCATCATTTTTCTTGAAATGAACCTCGAACCCGCGATCAGTCATTTTCGCTACAGACAATAAATTGGTTCGTAAGTCCGACACGTAGAAAACTTTCTCGATGTCAACCTGGCGCTCTTCGCTGCCCGTATCTACTGAGATACTAACTTTTCCAGCTCCGGTAATATGAGTGCTCTCATTATTAGCCAAATTTAGCTCGGAGTCCAGCCGCGTGAAATCCTGGATCATGCCCTTTTCGTTGCACATGTGTCCCGTGCATCCACTGTCGATGCACCAAATAGGATTTATTTTATCACCAAACATCACCTCTTCGGTGGTACTCATCAGCATCGTCGTTTTAGGATCACTATCCCGTTCTAATTTTTGCGCACTTTGCTTCTGCTTATTAGCATTCTTTGTTTTGCACTCTCTCGCCAAATGCCCACGACGACCACAACGATAACACTCAATCTTACTTTTGTTAAAGCCCTGGTTCTCGGTCGTGTTCTTCTTTTGGTTGGCATTTGTATTGGTACGCCTGACAAACATAGCTCCCTGGTCAACCATTTTTGATTTTCGTCCTTCATGCTCTTCGACAATTTTCACTTTCAACGATTCTGTTGATGGTAAATCATCTCGCGATTCTATAGCCGTACGAAACATGGCAAATGAATCTGGCAAACTATAAAGTAGTAAAATGGCCAAAAGTTCGTCAATAACTACCAAACCAATTTCTTTGAGCTTCTTTACAGCGTCAAAAAAATCCGCGATGTGCTTTTTCAGGTCATCTTCTTCCTGCATACGAGTTAACACAAGTTTCTTCAACAATGAGGCTTTCCTAGCAGGCCCGCTGGACTGGTATAAGGACTTCAACTTGTCCCATATATCCTTGGAAGTTGCCAAGCCGTCCAATGCAATTAACTCACTGGGACTGCAGGCCAACAATATATCCGATTCGGCCTTCCCATCATTTTTAATCCATTCGGCATACTTTGAATCCAATTTCCCAGGTTGCGGCAATGATCCCGTTACATATTCCCACAAGTCATTTTTCTTCAAAATAGCTCGCATTTGAATCTTCCAGGTATCATAATTATCGCCAGTTAGGGGGTCAATCTTAATAGAAGTAGCCATATCGAAGTTTCTTCAACTCCAAATACTCAAAAACATGGATAGAACAAACTTTTTTTAAGTTTCCACGAGGTAAAAAAACAATATGGACGATTCCAACGTAATAACACGGTATCGGCACTGGGTCACTAACACAGCGACAAGTTCAGGAATGCACAAGAAATTTTGTTTACGCAAAGTTTAAATTCACTTATTTCACTGTAAATCCAGTTAATTATTCACAAAATTGTTTGTATATCACGCACTGGGCCCATAACCTGTAGGATTGTGAATAATAACGAAGGTTTTGGACACTATTTAACAGTTTATTTGATATAAATGCAAAACAACAATAAGAACATGGCGATCGACGCCGGTACAAGCTTGCGACTGACTATAGGTACTTAGCTACATTTACATCTAGGTGTAGGGTACGCTCACATACTTCGCTAGTTCTAACAAATTTTAATATTTTTTTTTGAAAAATATATTACTTACGTGTTTGCCACACACAAAATGTTCTCAGTGGAAATCGTAGTTATATAGTTACGTGTTTGTCACACACAAAATGTTCTCAGTGGGAATCAAAGCCACGACTCTATAAGTACTCGTAAGTCTTATCGACTCCAGTGATAGTTGGTCCACGTAAGTCTGCATCCCGGAAAGTGTGTCATTTATATCTGTTTTCCGGCCGGCCGAGCTAAATAATGCAGGTAAGAGGAAAAACGCCATTAGTGCTTAAAAGCGCCTTTGGACTACGGCCGGGTTTGTTTTAAAAATTGACAAGGCTTTTTGGTTAGGCAGGTTCGACGGTAATTGAGAGGAGTGGAGTGATAGATATAACTTTGTACATTTCATAGATGAAATTGGTAAGTGTTTTTAGAAAGTAGGTAGCTACACGTTTGTCTAGCACCTTAATCTATGGGCAAGTCTACTCCATCTAAACATTGTCCCAGGCACTACAGTGTCTCGTTAAGTGTAGGCATAGATTGCCTCCTGACGCTGTATAAATCATCAATCATCAAAGTCAAAGTCAAAAAGCTTTTATTCTTTGACTTTGACTTTGATGATTGAATATATATAAAACTCTTTTGAAGCTGACAGAGAATCAACGCACAGCCTAAACTATAAGTCCTAGAGGTATGAAATTTGGAGGGTAGGTTCCTTATATAGTGTAGGGGCGCACTAAGAAAGGAATTTTGAAACGTCACACTCTAAAGGGTAGAACGCGAGCAACGCCGTGGGCGACGGCTAGTCTTCAATAGATGTAAAGGCCTATTATGATTACTATTACGCGTTTGATACTTGTGATTGGAATACTACCGTAATTCCATCACTAATTGCAACTACCCTTCTTTTTATAGCTTAAGAAAAACAGCAAAGCCATTCAGCGCTAATTGCAGCCTTTTAAGTTAGAAGTGAGTTCTAACTTAAAAGGTAGATTTTACGCTGATTATTGCATTTTAAACTTTTAGTTTATTTATTATCTTTAATTTATTTATTATTATTATCTTTGTTACTAAATATCACAAATTAATATTAGCATTGCCGTTGTAATTACAGGCACATGAGACTTTAAGATCTTTACATCATTGTTATAGGCAGAAGTCACCACTTAACATCAGATGAGCTATCAGCTTGTTCCATTACTTTTATCAAAAAAAAAAAAAATATAATTATAGAAACTTAATATATAATTATAGAAACTAAAACTGATAGATATAACTTGAGCCTTTGAAATGGTTCGTATAGTTTATGCTTTGAGTTTTTTTATTTGGTAAAACACTTCGGAATTACGTGTGTAGAACCTTATTCATATAAGTTGCATGTCCATATTAATAAGTCATATGTATATGAATGTATAAGTTATCCGATTTCACAGTAATTCTTTTACTTTAACTAAGTACCTGATAAAACATTTTTTTTAACAAATAAGCTATTTTCGTTACAATTAAAAAAAAATACAGATCCAATAAAATTTCAAGCAGTAAAATCGGTTCAGGCTTAAAATGTCTAAGATAATTTGAAATATTTGAACAAAACGGATTCAGCCATATCTGTTCAAGATTATTCTGATTCGACATAGCACATGAATTTATAGCATTCGACTGGATAGTCCGTGTCCCAGAAATAATCGGGATAATGATTGAATTTGACATGATTTATGGATCTTAATATTTTTAGGTTTCCTTTCAAGTTTAATTACGGATCGTTTATTTAGGACTTTACTGTCATCATTGCACTTATGGTTTTCAACTAAAAAATACTTTTAATTGAATATTATTTCTATTTGTTATAGATGGCTGCGAAACTTTCATCTCACCTTCACATGTCAGTATTCTGTTCAGTTTTTTTATCAAAAGTTTGCGTTGGGCTAATGCATATAACTGGGTCAAACATCTCTTAAACTGAAATCGTTAATCTGCCACTGCTTGTTAAGCTAAATTTCACTTTGAACCTTTAGTATATAAAGTAGGTCGTGCATTTCAGATTATAGTCTCTACGAGCTTATTAAATGACAGCTCTAACCAAAAGAGATTAGCCACCATTTGGCACACTCCAGTTGCATACAGCAAAACTTTGGAACTCAATAACATAAAACCGTATGGGAATCTGAGTTCTCTACTCCGAAAAATGATTGACAAAGATTCGGTAGTGACATTTTGGCTTACACTACGCGGACGCTCTGAGCGTTTGCGCGATCTCTTGCGAAATCACAGCGACACAGCGCAGTGTAACCTAAAACGATACGAGATACTTTCGAGTAGCAACTTTCGCAGTAGCTGTTCTGAATCCGCGCATGCAATTTCAAGCATTACAACTTGTTTAGAGCTCGCTACAATACTGTTTATAACTTTAAATTTGTGTCCAACTTAAATTGAATTCTATCTCGTTGGTGCTTAGTTGAATATTGCTAGTTTCCGCAAATTATTTTACTGAACTTTTTTATTGCCCGGGCTTTTTGTGTAAGAGTTTACACGGGGAAATAACATTGTACTTTTTATCCCGCTAGGCGGTAATGCACGCATTGCTGTATTCTTGTAACACGGGTGTAGGTGCTGGTGTAATCACATAAGGCGTAACATCTTAGACATAAACGCATGATACGACTGTCAACGTGGTGGACGGTTGTAGAACACAAAATGTTGGTTTAAATAAAATTATTTCTTTTCGTGGCATACGTTTGCACAGATCTTCGTAGACTGCATTTTGATTTCTTATATTTTTTTCACAATTTTTATTCCTAATTGATATTGACAGCTTTAAAATAGTCTTTATAATGACGGATAGACCATAAATATAAGAAGAAGAAGAGCGTCGCTAACAACGACCGTGGTAAAAGTGTGAGCCATTGGAATAAATGTGTGTAAAGTGGTTTTTCTGAATGTGAAAATTCGTGTTAGGTTTTGAAGAGAAAATCCACCATTTTCTTTTCAAAACAAACGACAGCCGACTTGACAAATGACTTGACTTATTTATTACAATTTTAACACTTGACATTGGAAAAATTGTCTGTCGAAATGACGGACACAGGCCATTATTGAAGAGAAGAAGAAGAAGAAGACGTATTCTGTGAGATAATGTATATGATTCTAGCAAAATGAGAGTGTAAATAGTTCCATCGCTTTTCATAAAAGAAAAGAAAAAAAAATGTAGGAAACTTGTTTTTATAAATGAAATGAAATGAAATGTATTTATTTGCAACGTATTTATAACGTAGTTTTATTTCTACAAATAAAATTGTACGATTTTCTAACCTCAAAAATGCGTTCAAAAACCGCACTCGCTCCGACTCATTCACATCGTAATAATATTTGTGATGAAATGTTTTTCCAAGGAATGAATCTTCGTCTCGCACGAAATTTTAGTGATATTTTCTCGTTGCATTTGTGTTTTTCTACCAAATTAAATTCTGTTTGCATTGCTTGATGGGAATGAGAATATCGTACGAAGAACGTAGCTACTTTACGTATACATCCTAAAAATTGAATCAGGAGATTTATAATTAAATAGCTGCAAGAATTTTATTCAATATAGAACAGGACAGGACTAACTATCATCATTTTAATTTTGTTTTTTGTTTTCTGATACTTATTATTTGCTATACTTTTGTACCTACTTGTCCTACCACTTACTCTGTTCTGCTCCTTCCTGTATGACTTACTTTTCATTTCTCTTTATTGTATCTGTGTGCTTGTACCCAATGGGTTGAATAAATGTATTTTCATTTCATTTTCATTTTAATTTCAATATCTTGTAAGTGTTTGTTAGAAATGTTTACTTACAATCTACAGACATATTAAACACCCCTTATACTTAATTTGATAGGTTATTATGTTGGAAATCAGAAAAAAACACTTTGCGCTTTTGGTCTGATTATTTAATCCCTAAGAGCATTAGCTCAAATATTACGTATAAAATATTTGCGTTTTTTTAGCCATGCTGAAAAAACAAAAAGAATTTTGATTACATTTTAGTTAATTTAGTATTTGTGATGTTACATAAAAAATACTAAATAATAGGTAATATTTTAAAACATACTATTCAAACGGCGACTTACCTATATTGTACAAAAAATATTTTTCAAGAGGATAGTTATTATGGTACATCTTTGTAAATCATTATACAAAATGTTGGTTTAAAGAATTTATTTTTCATAAAGAACAAAACAGTTCACTTAAAATGAGACTCATTAACTTAAGTAAGTTTCATTTTAGAAACTCAATTTGGTAACCCATATTTTGCTGACTGTATGTACCTAATGGGTAGACAAACTCTGTATTCGCAGTACTAAGAACCAAAAATGTTCTAAGTAACACCAGAATATCTTACTTAGCTATTTTCCTCAGTAAGATCTCGTATCCATCTAACCCACAGATACGTAAAAGACGCTAAGTTGCGAATTCATAGCACAGTAATGAATATTTACCACCTGAAGGAATGAAAGGTCTTTTGTGCCTAATGATGAGTTATTCCTACGCTTATTTCTCTTTGTTTGCATAGTGCGATCATTTAGACAAACTTCGTAAATGTGGTGCTTGTTCGTTTGTTTTGGGGAATGAAAAAATAATGACATGTGGAAAATTGACAGATTAAAATGATATGTTAGTTAATTTTAAGGTAGAATGCCCGTTGATACGACCAACTTTGCAAGAGGCTCCACAGGACGCACATGGCAGCAGCGTAGTGTAACCCAAAAAAACTTCTGTTGTTGGTTCTCGAGCAAACATGATCATCAGTTTTCGTGGGTATTCATGAAAAAATTACATACAGTAAAAACTTTTTTTTTAACTAAGAGTTATGGAGTAAGCAAAAAGGTGTTTTTAATATTAAGCTTCTTGCGTATTTGACTTTAGTACTGGGCTTAAGCCTAGCTTTTCATATTCCTTTACCTAAAAACTGCAGTCAAAAGCCTAAAAATACTTATAAAATGAACCGTAAAATCAAAACTCTAAACAACCAATGAAACGCCGAGTTCTAGTTGAGTTTAAATTTAAACCACGGACTACAAAATGTACAGCTGGCAAATTTACTGAACCAATATTCCACACGTATACCGAATACTGAGCAAATTTAAAACATATACCGCAGGAACTCGTAAACTAAGAGTTATAAACCTAGTGACATGGAAATAAGCACATTTTTCGCGAGACACATTGCAAAGCATGTCACGTATTGTCCAAGGAAACAAGTATCGTTGGTATTCACCATAATTGTTTAACTATAAAAAGGTTCCGGAAACACAACTAGATGGCGCCCCAAAAGTTGTACCGATTGTAGATCGCGCTGACGAAAACGCGCGGTCTACGATGGGTACAAATAGAGATAACTAGTTATAACTGAACTGAACTGTATGTACCATCTTAGGGCAATAAATCTATTTAGTAATTGTGCCTCGGTATTTTTGATATCAGATTCCTATCCTCACTCTAAATTGAAGCGGATCCTGTGCGCAAGTCGTACAATTATCACGTGACAAATGGTGGTGGACTTGCAATAATATTTTCAGCTTCTGAAGACTTTTACCTGCTGGTAGGCTGTTTTACAGGTAAAATGAATTTGACCATTTCCATCAATGAAAATTTGGGTTAGCCTGACCTGACCCCATACTGGCCTGTCCCCGATGTAGATTACCAAATAGTATTTATGCGCTAAATAAATGCCGATACTGTTGGGAAAAAAAGTGAAAAAGGAAGTTTTTGTAAGTGCTTTTATTTTAGCGTTATATCTGTAATCTTAGACGCCGACTTTCTACAATTTTTTGTCGCATCTCATGAAAGATGTAACTTCAAAACACGTATTTTTTCTGCAAACAATAACAACCCAATGAAATAAAAATAAACGATCAAAATTTAATTAATTTCAAAGTAGCACCAAAAGTGTCCGAATGCTGTTACCCGAAATGAAATAACCCTCGCGTGGTAAAACGAGAAAGTATGCTCTAATCCGATTTGGGAGTCGAATTAATATGCAAAGTCGCGCTGAAACCTATGTCTGACTCGTCTCCGGTGTATCGTATTACTGGTATTACGAATTAATTTTGAATGTAGTCTATTTAGCCAACACGCAAAGCAAAGAGAGGAATATGCATAGATTGAGTAATTTTATGTTATTGTATCTCCAATGAGAACCAAAGCGCTCGTCTAGCTTGCTTAGTCAATCTTCACTAATTATCTAAGTTAAGCGACGTTCTGTGCGGTCTTATTGGGATGGGTGACCGTTAGTGGCATTTACATCTGAGCGCTTCCGTGCTTTGGATGGCACGATAAACTGTCAGTCCCGGCTCTAGCCAGTCGTTGAGCCACGAGGCTTTAAGGCGGCTCACAAACTCCGTCACCAGAGTTGGCCACTAACTCATACGAGCTTGCTTGCTTTACCACAGATTGAAACTCATCTGGTAAACCACGCCTCTTTTGAGTTAAAAAACGTTCAGGGATATTTTATCCAAAAAATATTTGCATCTAACCGCCTTCGTTCGGAAACGATACGTCATTCAACGGGCGAAATCCAAACAAGGATTTCGAAACAAAAATACGGAACAGATATCCAATACCCGGCAAATGTTTACTCACGGCCTGAATTAGCCCCAAGAGATGCAATCCTGCATTGCGACGTGGTTGTTTAGTGGAAGGATGCTTTGCTTTTGATGGTCAGGTTGTAGGTTCGATTGCGATGTAATCAAATGTTCATTAGCAAAACACAGGTTTTAAGTTCGTCGTAGATGAGATCTATTTGTTTTGGGATTATAAAAGTACCTATTATTTTATCATCAATATCAAATTCCATATTGTTTTACACCTCTATCCACTGCCGCTTAGAGTATTTGGTGTGATTCGCTTTCATCCACTGCCGCATAGAGTATGTAGTCTTTTGATTTTTTTGGCAGTAACACAAAGAAAAGGTCAATATCCCATTAATATTTAGTACCGGGCAGTTGCTTATTTAAAATATTATGTTATTTATTTTGTCTAGATATTCCGACATCGTAAAACGGGTTATAAATGTATGTAACCAATACCTATACCGTCCCCAGGCGTGCGAAACGAATTTGTAAATTTCTCCCTCGATGCCGAGCTTATTTTCTTTTTAGGCAAAATGGCGTATATTTTTTGACTTCCTTCTATGAAATGTGTTTCTCCTGGAATTTTACGCACATTTCACTATGAGATCCTAGAAATGTTCCTGTGCAAAACCAGAATCTTGGATTTGTGAAGAATGTAAATGGTGACGTTTTTAGTCTATATAACAACTTATAACTAGTAGTTCGCCCCGAACTGAGATCTCGTGATGGTCGGAGGTTAATAAAACCCAAACAATTTTTATTAACCAATGGTTATAACAAACTTTGCAAATCGCTTCAAAATCGCCGTTTAGCTATGTACCAGTCTTACTTGAACTACAAAATCATTGAAACTCCAAGAAACGGTAGCTCACGTTATACTGGTTTTGCCAATTTTATAATTTTTACAACAACTAAAAAAGTATTAGACCTAGAATCAAAATAAAAACGGTTTTGGAATTTCTAAACAAAACCCTATCATATGACACCCCACTTGATATTATTGTACAACTTTTTTTTTAACTCCCTTTGGACCCTCATAACTTCACGACCCCTTGACCAATTTACTTCATTTAACAAACCAGTAAAACTTCTCTTAAGTTTTACTGGTTTGTTAAATTAAGTAAATTGGTACTATCCGTATACCTACCAAATTCCGTGAAGATCGGATAAGCGGTTCAAAAGATCTCGTCGACAAACATACAAAGCATTTTCGTCCAAGTTGTCCCAAAGATCTCGTTCGCTTCGCTCACTCGATCAATGATAAGTTGTTATATTGACTAAAAACTTATTTAAAACGTTACTTTTGGCAAGATTCCACACCTTATCAACTGAGCATTTACAAGTGTAAGCAAAACAGAGTTGAACGTGAACCTAAACCCATAACCGATAAGATTCAAATTCCAACTGCTATCACACATTTGGCTCACAGTTCCTTAATTCGTCGCTTTTGTCCACGAACAAAGAGTCATGACAATAAACCATCACATTCACAATTTGTGGTAATGAGAGTTCCTGTTTGAACTGATATTTAATTACTAAGCCTGTTTTATTCGGTTCGGTAAACGATTATTTTTACCCAACTTTTGGTGATAGCGTTGGTAATACACTTCTTCTTCTTTTTTTATTGATGAGCTCAGTCCGACATTTCGACAGATAATTTTGTCAGTGTCAAGTTTGGCTTTTAAGTTTTCTGACAATGATATACTCTGTACACTGACCATATTCTTATCCGCACTCCCCTCTTGTTTAAGACACTAGCATTAGCGAACTCGACACTGGCAGAATTGTGACAACTAGCCACAAAAGCCACAAACCAAGAAGTTGAAGTTGAAGTTGACAATGATATATAATGTGTTTTAGACATACGCAGAAAGTATTATATACAATTTTATAGACATTGTTGTTATAGACATAATATAGACATACTTGAGATTCGGATTCGTCTTTTTATGTTTTTTTTTTAAATTATAATAGTAATGGAACAAGCTGATAGCTCACCTGATGTTAAGTAGTAACTTCTGCCTATAACAATGCATTACCTCACAGAGCAAGTCCAATGAGGACGTGCCCTGTAAGGCAATGCACTGCGTCCATCACTCTGAGACGTAAAGATCTTGAAGTCTCATGAGCCTGTAACTACGTAAATTGACCTATGTTCCTACAAGGTATGCAAAACAAGTTTTTATTGCAAAAAAGCTTTTATTAAATAAAACAGCCAATAATCTTTTCTTTACCATTTCTTTTAAGGTAACCGAACGAAATACGAACGACTAATCGAATAATGTTGAAGACGATTCAATCATTGACTTTTCTTCAAACTACAACAAACAATCTTACAGCGCAGTACTTAAAGCTCAACTTCGAGCACAGGAACCATCTAATAGGCAATTCAAACTTTGTTATTGGGTTGCGAATGCAAGAAATCAGTGGATCAGCAAAAGTTAGGGCCTTTTTGCGTTTAAACGGTTACCATACGGTTGTACTTATCATTGAAATGTCGCCTAATTTAGACATAGGTACATAATATTGGTATTGTATGGTAGGCACCTGTTTTTTTTTTTAATAAACCCTAAAAACAGCTGAATGCTTTATGTTTGAGCTCTTATTTACTATAACGCAAGTTTTTACTGTTTTGACAGCATCCAACCACATGTGTGAAGGCTTCTTATATAGGTAACGATTTTTGTCGGTGTTTTTCTGTTTGCTAATGTGATCATCGGCTTATTTGATTCTGTTCGGAAACATTCGCTAACCGTATTTTTGTACCGGAACATTCAATAGATATTTAGTTGATTTGGCATTGGGTAAAATCTTCGTGGTGTTATTACTGACACATGAAACTTACCGAGTGATTTACGCAGTTTAATTTACCTAGGGCATTCTCAGTCGACGTACTCTGTGAGGTAGACGTCTTTGTTATGCTTAGAATACATTTCTGATAAAATCTTAATAATGCTTTGCCTAAAGCTTTGGTCTCGCAATCGTAACGCATAACGCGTGCGGTTTTGGACACATAATCGTATGGAAAAGTCTAGAATGGTCTATTGCTACCTCGCAGTTTGCGTCAACGGCGAAGGGCCAATACGGTACGCTGCGTTGAGCCGCATACCGCAGCGTTGTGCGTTAAGATCACGAGACCCAAAAATAAATCAAATCTCGTGTTACAAAGCAATGGTGTAAAAATTATAATCACATAAAATGTATGTTCTGTCGGACTAATGGTGGAGCTCACGCGATAAACATTCATAACCTTAATTAGAAGGCTTTTTATTAGTAACATAAAACAAAGAATAATAAATACAGTCGCGTTCCAGTCGGTTAGACTTGTGAATCTGTTAGAAACGTTTTAAACGAGCTACTGACCTTAAAATGTTATTATATCGATAATTTTCTCCATAAACGGTGCCGTCTACTTAATTCACCAGTGTTTAGTCACCTAGGTGAATTAAGTATACAACTTAGAAGACTTAAATACCCTCAGGTGACTTGCTGACAATTCAGTACACAAGGAAAATTCAGCAAGAGAGGAAGTAACTTTCTAAACTTTATTTCATAGTGCGATCACAAAATTGTGTTTTTATTTAAAAAAAAAAAACAACTATCAGATAGATCTAACCGAAGAGGATAGAACTACAGAGAACGCAGACGGGTCATAATGGTCTGACAAAGTACCCACAAAAGACTATGCTGCTAGAATTAGTGCCCAACGAAATATAAAAGAAATTATTCTAGATAGAAGTAGTGACCCTCAATATGAGATGTTATACAGAGGAGAAGTTTAAATAAAGTTAGCAAGTGAAAACGCAGGCAAAAGCAAGTAAACCATTATTTGATAGGATCAAACATCATTATTTTAAAATGTTAAGTGCTCATTGTCGCTACAGAGTAATTGCTATCATCGAACAGTGTTGACTTGTCACAATGCCTGTTTACACGATAACGAAAGTAAAACCGATTTTACCGAAGAAAAATAACTATGTTGAAGAAAAAAGTAATAGTGTGGTTCAACAAATGAAGTTGCTGATACTAATTGAAGCTTACCTAGGTTTGAATAGGATGTATTTGCTTCAGCAGCGTAACCGTCTAGTGCAGTTTTGGAATGTTTATAGCATTCTTTCTCTATGTCTAGTTTGCTTTTTTCTGGCTACTGGTAACGAAAACACGAACTTCTTGAACTTCTGTGTTAAAAACCTCTCCTTTCTCGAGCATATTTTGTTTTCTATATTGATAATGACGCGTGGTAAAAAAATGCTGCAAACAGTTTTCGACATTTTACATTCATTTGATAAGAAATTGAATATTCAAGATGATTTGGGTACAACTTCTTCTTCTAAACGAGTTTTTGTATGGATAATCGTTAGTGTCTTATGCAATATAGCTGAATACTTGCTGGTAATTATACTTGTCGACGACAAAGATAATCGAAACTATATTGAGCTAAGTTATGCTCACATTATCGTAGCTCTTACTACTTTGAGTCACGATTTGGAGCAAGTATTTTACTTCACATTATATCATTACATTTACAAAAGAGTTTTGATTGTAAAAGCGCATGTTGTTACACGATTTCAAGTAGATAAAACTGAGCATGTGAAAAAGAAGATAACTGATACTGAAGAGCTGTCGGAAAGAGCTGTGTTAGATACCAGTGAACTACACGACGCCTACAGATTACTGTACGAGTGTTCTGCTAAACTAAACGATGTTATGACTCTTCAAGTAAGTAACTTTAAGTACCTTGAGCTGTGTTTTCTTAACTCTTTTTTCTTGTACAGCTAAATAATTAAAAAACATAGTAGTGGTACCTAGTATTTATTAGAAATTCAAACGAAATCACCTTTTATTTAACCTATTGTGTCCCACTGCTGGGCAAAGATCTCCCTAAAAATTTCCACTGGTCCCGGTCGTTGGCGTTGTTCCACCACTCTCTCATGTGAACGTCGAGATCGTCCCGCCAACGTCTTCTCGGCCGGCCCGGTCGTCGCTTCCCGTTCTCAGGCACCCAAGAAGTGACGATTTTCGCCCCCTTCTCAGGTTGTATCATAATAATATAACCACCTATGAAGATTTAATTAAATCTTTGTTTTTTTACTGAATTAAATGAGTTGTTAAAAGTCTTCTGTTTTTTTTGTAGATGGTAGTAATGTTTTTGATGTCTGGAGCAACTACAACGCTGCTCATGAGGATTATGTTCCTTCTGATAAAGAATGAATTTACTTCATATAGCTTAGTAAGTGTACAGTTGTATTGGAACACCCGTAAATTAACAAAATTATGGTTTTATCCTGAAGTGACTAACTACAAATTTCCAAAAACAAATTTCGGAAAAAAAAATTTTTGGAATTGCTGCTGCTTATAATATTATAAGCTCTGATAAAAAAGGAAAGAGAAGATGGCGTAAAAGCTATATGAGTCAACTAAAAGAAAAGATCGCTGTTAGGTCGCAAAGCTGCCATGGAAAGGGACAAATGGCGAGAGATGCATTGTTACACCGACAAGAGCTGGCTTGACTGAAACGTCACTCAAATTTAAACACCACTTAAAATTGCTCTGCCTCTGTTTGACATTACCCATTTGTAAAAGATGGCAATAATTTAAGCATGAACTTAATATAAGTAGTAGCGTTTTAGTATTCAGCCGTAAGTTAGAAAAAA
This sequence comes from Eulithis prunata, assembly GCA_918843925.1. NCBI lineage: Eukaryota > Metazoa > Arthropoda > Insecta > Lepidoptera > Geometridae > Eulithis > Eulithis prunata. The sequence goes on from OU974009.1 coordinate 877,828, forward strand.
AACCTTCAAAACAAAACACTAACCACAATTTATTTTCCAGAAAATTATGCTAATACCATTTATCGGCTACCTGTTTTTCCGGATGCTCAAATACAATGTTTTGCTCTTTTGTACTTGTTACTACTCTAGTATGGCGACCAAACAAGTTTTTCTTATACAAAATATACTACACGATGCGATTGTTCATTTGGAACTTGGTAAGTGTAAATTTTTTGGAAAAAAAAGAAAGCCTTATTAGGTTATGTTTTCATAAAAAAAAATTAATTGTGTAATAACAGAGTCAAAAAAAGGTATGCGAGCTGGAAATTTCTTATAAATACTAAGCTATGGTACCTACCAACCTAAACTATAAGTCTTAGAGATATGAAATTTGGAAAGTAATATCCTTATACAATGTACGGGTGCACTAAGAAAAAAACTTTGAAAAGTCGCACCCTAAAGGGTCTACAATTAGGATCAAAGATTTTATCCATATTATGTGTATGGTGCTAACACGCGAGGAAAGCCGCGGGTGACAGCTAGTTTTTTATATAACTTGTCATATTTCAGATAAAATCGAAATGCGCAAGGTAAAAGCATTTTACTACCTGGCGAAGGAGTGCAGCATCACCTTCGCTGTGGGTTTGTTTGAACTAGACATGGCTCTGCCAATGAAGTACTTGAATCTCTGCCTCACTTGTTTGCTTGTTATTATACAATTCTCCACATTTTAGACCAATTAAATGTTTTTATCCTACTGGCTGCGCCAAGTAAAAATTTTGTATCACTGTACTTACATTGCAGTAGGTCAAAAGATATAGAACAAAATTTATTCACAAAGAAAATTACAACTAATACAGTATTTACAATATTCACTATATTTACAAAATACACATCAATATTAATGTAGTTTTTGGTAGATATGCGTTTGCGTTTAACTTGATATTTCTACTAAACAAAAACCCAGTTACTCTCTTATGAAAACTTTTATTTAAATAAATAAATAAATATTTGGTTTTACTGTATCTAGTTAGTTCAATAATTAATGTAAGCTATAAACATAGTGGCTTATATCTCTTGATTAAGCCTTAGATTACCATAGAGAGTTTTATATTAAGGCTACGCAGAGACTTACACTAAAAGCTATGAATACTTTAGGTATTCTTTGCTCACTGAGCCCTCAGTGTTGTGTTGTGTTGGATTTACTTAGCGTTTTATGAAAGTGAGAAGTGTTCGATCCCTCGAGAGCTTGCTTATCTGACAGAACAGAACTCAATGCCTAAATTGTCTCAAAGCTTGAATCTGACGAAGTTTTCGTCATCCACACGACACTCGGTCTCGTGGGAAATTACCGCTGGAGTTACAGCCGATAGAAGTATTTTGCACGTTGTCGCTTGGTGGTAAGAAATTATGTTTTTTAATGTTTTTGCAGTGAACTGACAATGGTTCCTGGACTGCTCATTTTGCGCCGTTTTGTTTAAAGGGTTTTGCAATTTATAATGACTTGTAAATATTTAATGTTTTAAAATTAGGTAAACGCCAAGAATACTTTAGGTTTAGGGCGCCGGTGCAATGCACAGGCACATGAGACTTTAAAATCTTTACGTCTCAGAGTGATGGACGCAGTGCATTGCCTTATAGGGCACGTTTTCATTGGACTTGCTCTGTGAGGTAATGCATTGTTATAGGCAGAAGCTACTACTTAACATCAGGTGAGCTATCAGCTTGTCCATTAATTTTATCATAAAAAAAAATGTTTGTCTTTTTTATTTTCCTAAAATAGGAAGCGAAATACAGCAACTTGTAACTGTACTGATCCTGTAGCAAACATTTTACTCAATACCAAAAAAATGGGTTTGTTTATATAAAAAGCAAACTTGCAATAACTTTATGTACTACCCGCAGTTTTAACAAAAAAAAATGTTGTATTTACTCTCCCAGCCTGTGTGTGAAAATCTTTTCATTTTTCTGAAGCTATTTCCTCACGTACTGTGAGAATAACAAAGTTATGCAGATTCCCAGAGCTTCAGATAAAGTAGTATTATGAAAACATTTCCATTCTGGCCCCGATCTGAAGGTGCACTACCATCAATCTTCGAGAGATAAGCACTGTATTGGGAGAATAAATATTTTTCGGAGGCTGTGTTTCTGAAAAACGGCCGACATTTTTTTCACAGCAATATAGGTACAAAAAAATTGTACTGTAGGTGATTTGCCTGAAGGGCCACCCAGAAGGAGAGAAACGAATTATTTTTGTAGACTCACATCTTGTATTTTATTTGGTTTTTGACACACAGTTTTTAGTTTGACAGCTCGCAATAGTACAGACTATATCATGATCAACATACCACCCGCCAAGAACATTATGATGGTCTTTATTTAAAAGTTAAAGTTATCCGAGGGAAGTGCAAAAAAAACAACTTAATTTTAATTTTTTACCTAACTTCCCCTTAAGTGTTTGAGCTGAAATTTTATGTACATATTCCTGAATCTATGTTTATACATAATCAATAAATTGTTTTGAAAAAACTTACAAATTTTTTTTTTTTTCCAAATCTATCGTTGAATTTAGTTAATCGATGTGAAGTCTATGTTTTCTATCAAAGTACAAATTAACTAATCTTAAGTAGTAATAAATCTCTTTATCTTAACTCTAATCTATTCTTGTTAGTTACTAACCACCCGCCATGGTATATTAGTTGAAAATCTAGGTGGTTATCAAAGTCTTTAGTCTCACTAGTGAATTTAAATACTAAGGTATTGAGATCAAAATTCTAAAGTTATCCTCGTAATTGAATCTAAGTTGTGAAAAATCTAAGTTAAATATAATCTAGGTCATGAAAAATCTAAGTTAAATGTCTATAGGCAATCTAGAGACCTTTGTGACTGGTCTTTTGAATGTAGAATTTTGTGATTTTAAAGTTAAAACTCTAATCAAGTTATCCCCCCCAGGATGTGTATCTATGATCCTTGCCATTACCCACTTGCTTGGGGGCAAGTGATCCTCCTTTACTACAACTAGGTCTCCAATCTGTAGGTTAGGTAATTCTCTTAGCCACTTCGGGCGTTGTTGGAGATTAGTCAGGTATTCTTTTGACCATCTTGACCAAAAGTCTTGTAGAAGTCTTTGTGTAATTTGCCATCTTGACAATCTGTTTTCAGTACTCTTAAGTAGATGACAGCTGCATATGCTTTCTGGGATGCGTCACAGTATCCATGAAGTTCAGCTTGAGAATCATCTCTGTTAGTATGTATCCATCTATTGATTTTTACTTCTTGAAGTTTTGTCAGTTGTTGTCTGTATTGTTCCCATTCTTCTTTTATGTTTGTTGGAACATCTTGGTCCCAGGTGACTCCAGCCAGCCAAAGTTGTTGAATCATGATCTTTGCTACTATTATTACTGGTGAAAGCCAACCCATGGGATCAAACAATCTCAAAATGTCAGAAAGTATTGTTCTTTTGGTTACTGTTGTTGTTGAAGTGGTTGGATCAGGAAGGTTGATTGTGTATTGGAAGCTGTCAATCTCTTTGTTCCAAATGAGGCCAAGTGTTTTTACTATATCATCTGACTTGATTGTGATAATATTCTCTGAGTTGTAGCAAGTCTTCTGAACATAGTCTTCAAATTCTCTATTGTTGCTGGCCCATTTCTGTAGTTGAAAACCTCCCGCCTTCATGAGTCCAGTCATTTGTCTGTAAGCTTCATAGCTTTCTTCTAAGTTGTCACTTCCACTTAGGAAATCATCGATGTAGAAATCAAGTTTTGTTTTTGCTGAAGCTATAGGAAAGTTTATCTCTTCATCAGTAGCTAGTTGATGCAATGCTCTTGTAGCTAGGTACGGAGCACTTGCAGTACCAAAAGTTACTCTAGTCAGTTTGTATTCGTTTAGTTCTCCGTTTGTTCTCCATAATATTCTCTGGTAATCTGCACATTTCTCGGTTACTTTTACTTGCCGGTAGAATTTGACACAGTCTGCTACATATCCAATCTCGTGTATTCTCCATCTCATTACTATTTGACGAAGATCTTGTTGTATTGTAGGGCCCACAAGCATGTTGTCGTTTAGTGATTTTCCATTGGGTCCTTTACTCGAAGCGTTGAAAACGATTCTGACTTTGGATGTGCTCTTGTCTTCTCGTATCACCGCATGATGTGGCAAGTAAAATGTGTTAATGGCAGTGTCTTTCTCTTTGTCTATCTTCTGCACATGCTTTAAATCAATGTATTCTTGTATCACTTTTGTATATTCCTCTTTGAGTACAAGATCTTTGTTTAATTTTCTCTCTAGTTGATTTAATCTCTGCAGAGCTATTTGTTTTGTGTTTCCATAGTCAAAGTTGTCTATCTTCATTGGGATTTTGACTATGTATCTTCCAAGATCATCTCTTGTATAATTGTCTTTGAAGTCTCGTTCACATTGTTGTTCTTCATCTGTTAAGATCTTGGTTGTTGTAGTTTCGGATTCTAGTTCCCAAAACTTCTGTAGTAGGCCATTCTCTTGTTCTTTTACTATGTGTAGGTTCAAAACTCGGTTGTGTGTTTCTGTTGTATTCTCATTCTCTTTTGTATAATATTTCTCTTGTTTAGTGTTCTTCTCTGAGTATTGATCGGTTATGTTTTCATAGTAAATCTGTTTTTTGTTTTCATAGTCATTGTATAGGTGTTCTTCGTTGTAGTTTGTAACTTCTCCAGATAGGATCCACCCCAGCTGTGTATTCTGAGCTAGTGGAGAACCAGGGGGTCCTTTGATTACACCTTCTAGTAGTATTTGACTATAGATCTTTGCACCTAGGAGGATGTCTATATTTCCAGGAGTAGCGTATCTTGAGTCTGCCAGTGGCAGCCCTTGTATATGAGGCCATGTATTACGCACTCTCCTCGAAGGTAGCAAATTTGTTAGTGTCTTCAGACAAAAGGCATCGACGTTGAATTGACTGTTGTTGATAGTGGACTGTATATTGAAAGTTACCTTGTGTCTGATTCTCGTGGATGTGTTAGCACCTAGCCCACTTACTGAGCAGTTGACTGTATCTCTTCTCAAACCAAGAGCCTGTGCTGCTGACTCGGTAATGAAAGATCCTTCTGACCCTTGGTCGATCAACGCTCGAAGTTGTTGCATGCTTCCATCTGATGATTTGACTCCAATGATGGCTGTAGCTAGAAGCATTCCAGTTGATTGTATTTTCTTCGTAAAGTGTGCTGATAGTTGGTGGTCTGGTCTAGGTGTATCTCGTGTGGTCTGGTGTGTCTCGTAGGTGTTCTCTTGTTCGTCTCCTTCTGGGTGTAAAAGTGAATGGTGTCTTCTTCTGCATATCTTGCAATTTGTTCTTTGTCGACATTCAGTTACTCTATGTTTGGGTATTAAACAGTTGAAGCATAAACCATTCTTCGTTACGACCCCAATTTTGGCTTTGTGATGTAGGTTTGCAAATTCTTTACATTTGTATAGGTAGTGGTCTCCATCGCAGTGTACACAATGTTCAGTAGTAGTGTGAAAAGTTCTCTTTGTTGTTGTGTTGTTGGTTGTAGTGGTGGCAGTTGTTGTTCTGTTCCGCACAGCTTGTCTTCCCTCAAGTGATCTAAATCTTCCTTCCAGAAAGTCAATAAGTTGTTCTAGTGATGGTAGTTCGTCGTGGCTTCCGAGCTTTTCTTCCCATTGTTTTATGGATTCTGTGTCTAGTTTGGAGATAGTCATGTAGATAATTATGGAATCCCATGAGTCTGTAGGAATGTTCAAACTTTTCAGTCCGTTCAAGCAATCTGTTGTGATATCTAGCATATTTTTAATCAAATTTGCAGATTCAGTAGTTATTGTTTTGATTGAAAATAGTTTACTCAGGTGTGCATTCACAATAATTCTCTTGTTTTGGTATCTCTTTAGAAGCTTATTCCAAGCATGATCATAGTTGGCATCAGTAATGGTAATATTCTTTAGCAAGGTAGCTGCTTCACCGCTAAGGTTTGTTTTCAAGTAATGTAATTTCTGCACTGAGCTAAGTTTTTCATTGTTGTGTATTAGTGAAGAAAATTGGTCATGAAATGAACACCATTCTGTATATAATCCACTGAAAGTAGGTATTTTTATTGTAGGGATTTTTATCTCGCATACCTTTATTGATTCTTTACTGACTGAGGTTTCTGCTTGGTTTTCTGTGAGTTGTAATTGTACTGGTGATCCAAGGTCTCGCATTTTCTTCATCATAGCACACTTTGCCATTGTATATTCCTCTTCACACTTGAAGTACAAATCGTTTTTTGTATATTCATGATCTGCCAACATCTTCTTGTCGTATGTATTTGCAATCTTTTGATGGTTTTCGGTAAACTTCTTCCAACAATCATTCAGTAAATTGATTTTAATTTCTACGTAATCTCTTGTTATACGATCCTTTGGTGTTTTCTTGAAGTTAGCATGTGCTTTTTCAAGTTGTTCCTTGAACACCATCTGCTCGTTCATCAATCCGTCGTCATCGTCTGATAAGCTCATTTTTCCCACTAAACGTTGTATGAATTTCTCTAGCACTGTTGCTCACCGTTAGTAGAAAATAAGAGTCCTTTTTTTGTGTATTTTACGTAAAAAGTTAATCACCACGTGAAGTTTATGAAAGTTACGGAAGTGTACTTGTCGCCATTTCATCTCAGTAAAAATCCATAATTTTTTTGCTTGATTGCTTGTTTCAAATGTTGAAGTCAAAGTTCTAGTACAAATAAGGTTCAAAATAGGGTCAAATCACATCACATAAATGTTTGTTGTTTGCACTCAACTTTGCACTCAAGTTCCGGTGCAACATCTTGTTCGAGTAAACCTAACCTCAAAGTTTATCACCACTTTCGATCTTGTAAAAAGTTTTCGTAAAGTTTTTCACACTATTCTTTTGTATTGGAGACTTTCACTGTTATTAAATCCGGTTCGAAGGACCATGATTTGCCTGAAGGGCCACCCAGAAGGAGAGAAACGAATTATTTTTGTAGACTCACATCTTGTATTTTATTTGGTTTTTGACACACACTTTTTAGTTTGACAGCTCGCAATAGTACAGACTATATCATGATCAACAGTAGGAATGATCTAGATATTTTTTGGCTGTAGAGAGTGTGACGACTTACTTAGTTTGTTTTTTGTGACTTAATAATCTTTGTTCTAAGTTCTTGTGTAAACCTATCAGTGTAGTTTTGTATATCAAAATAGAACATTGAAGTACCTACCTACTTTTTTACTTATTTATCAAGCAAATTTTATTACGAAGAACAATCAATAGTGTGCAAATTAACTTATTGGTTCGACATTTCTTATCCTTTCCACTTACATAGGATTGTATTGACCAATGGATGGTATTCCGTAGTATTACTTATGTTCAAACTCAGTGATAACTTCGTTTGCGCGATCTAGGATAGTTCTCATGTAGCGCGCAAGATGGCGCTACAAATTCATCATTATTAATTCTGTCAAAAGACGGTCACTGTTTTTCCGAAAATCGAGGCCAAGTAGATATTGGATAAATAAAGCTGTCCATGCATAATATTTATGTAGTGAATCATAGCGAAATACTCTGTGATTTTTGAAGGCATAGCTGCTATGAAAATCTTATTTTATAGCAAGGATTTTGAATACGAAGAAATGTTCCGAGCTTGGAGATCACAGTCGTGCATCTGTTTTCCCAATCACGATGTAAAATAACTTATCCAAGTTACATATTAATGTAAAAAAATTACCAGTAGTGGACCTTGTTAATCAAATAGTATGAATAAAATAAATTATAAAAGAGGATCCACATTTTTAGAAAATATAAATTCGTTTTTATCCTCCTTTATATTGTTTTGTGACCTTACCTACCTATATATTATGTTGGTTCATTTGAACCACTATTGCTCTTTTTCTACGCTTAGTCTTCCAGTGAGTAGTCATCCGAGAACGAATAAATAAATCTAAACAAATAAATTGAAGTACACAATAATTTCTTTGAAAACGTAAGAGAACAAAGTTATGGCCAATGTTTTATTCCTTTGAGAGTGACTCTGAACAGTTTTCTTTCCTTTGTAACAACTAAGTGTAGCAACATCAGCCCGCAGGTTTTATTTCTTGGTATTGAAGAGAGGTTTCCTTTTGCTTGGTAGCGTTTAACTAACTAGCTATACGCTATAAGCGACTGAACGAGCGATCAATGACCTGTCTTCAGGGAATAAATGCTTAGGTACTAAATTATTAGTTACATTATTCATCGGAATAAATACTTAAGTAGGTATCTAAATTTTCCCCTGCCGGCAGATACAGGGGTCGCTAAGAGGATTATTAGACAAAAGTTCTAGAAATCCCCACGCCGGGGAAAACTGGAATGAGCCCTAAATTCTTACAGGTCAAAATTTGTGAAGATTGTGGTTATCAGAGGACTAAAAATTGTCCTGAAAATGTATGGGGGAGGTCATTAGCGGATCCAAGAGGGAGCCCAAACTCTTCGGTTTGGAAGGAGTTTGACTAAGCTTTTAGTTCTATCCACTATACATAGAACTTGTCAGAAAAATCACTAAGTTTACTCAAACTCATTCCAAACCGAAATTCTGGATTATATCAATGTGAGAGGCATAATAAGTGATGATATGGGATTTGACAGTACGTCAATGAACTGGCTTGGAATCACTTATTTTACTCTACGAAGGAAAAACTTCCAGAATAAAGTATTTCACTAAAACATGTGAAAACCCAGTAGCTTTGTGTAAAAAGCTATTATTTTCGTTCACAAACGGATTAAGTTACGGATTAAAATACTGAGTTTCTGGTAGTGGTTGTTGCAAGATCAGTAAACTGAAGGCAAATTCACTTATTTATTTTACAACTACATAGTTTGAAAGTAGACTGAATGTCTTCTGTCGAAGTAATACATTTTAGAAAATACTTTTAATAATTTATTCATTTGGTAAATTAAATAAAACACCGATAATCAATCAATATTATATAAAACTCTTTTGAAGCTGACAGAGAATCAACGCACAGCCTAAACTATAAGTCCTAGAGGTATGAAATCTGGAGGGTAGTATCCTTATATAGTGTAGGGGTGCACTAAGAAAGGAATTTTGAAACGTCACACTCTAACGCGAGCAACGCCGCGGGAGACGGCTAGTATTTTATAAAATCTTTGATCATGGTACGATTTAATTACATTTTAGTAGTTTAAGAGGGTAAGTACATGTTTTTATGATATTGAGGTTAGACCGAAACTTAATTTTGACAATTTTACTACGAGAATTGAGTTTCTGGTGCTAAGATGTCAGTGTAAGTAGATACTCCCTGAGAATCATTAGCCAAGCAAAAAGTGCAGTGTGTACACGTTGGTTGGCGGGTCGAGAGACTTGTTGTGGCCATGGACTGAGTAATAATGTAGAACACTCCCAGGATTGTTTAATTAGTGGGTTACTACATCTTTAATAACAAAAAAAGATCTACAATTTATACAACCTTAGTTGTGCGTTCAGCGATTGTTGTGACGGACGTCTAGTTACGCTTATCAAGGAAAAATGGTGTCTTGGTTTCAAATGACGTCATGTGCAGCTACAGCCTAAAGGTTATTGGAACTAGACCAGAGCCTATTCTAATTAATAATTATGCATAGGTATTAACTGTTTGTAAAGTATTGAACTGTTCTTTGCAGTTCTGTAATGTTGTAGGGACGTTTTAGATTTTAATTTAATTTGCTTACGTCTATGTGAATTCTTCCTTTCATTATTATTATTGCCTAAACAAATTTTATCACCTTTAATACTTGTTCTATTATTCATCTTCAAAAACACCATAAAATATATTTCGTTATTTTTTCTTGTTATTTGGTTAGAAGTGTTTTTCTTTTCACATAACTTTTCCGCAATAATTCATTTCACATTTTGCCATTTCCCTGTAAGCTGTGGGCACCCTACACTCGTGAAGTGCTCACGTCGTTAGACGTTAACGACGGCGCAGGGCGTTGGAGATTCATTCCGCGCTCAGAAAGTACGTTATTTATGTGCTTACTTGATTTTGTCAATGCTTTCCTGTTTTGGGGGAATCATTTATTTATTACTAGCCGTCACCCGCGGCGTTGCTCGCGTTCTACCCGTAAGAGTATGACGTTTCAAAATTCCTTTCTTAGTGCACCACTACACTATATAAGGATACTACCCTCCAAATTTCATACCTCTAGGACTTATAGTTTAGGCTGTGCGTTGATTCTCTGTCAGCTTCAAAAGAATTTTATATATATTGATGATGATGATGATGATTACTAGCCGTCGCCCGCGGCGTTGCTCGCGTTCTAGACCCTTTAGGAAGCGACTTTTCAAAATTCCTTTCTTAGTGCACCTCTACACTATATAAGGATACTACCCCTCCAAATTTCATACCTCTAGGACTTATGGTTTAGGCTGTGCGTTGATTCTCTGTCAGCTTCAAAAGAGTTTTATATATATTGATGATGATGATGATGATGATACTTACATAACTTGAGTTAATATACCTGTCCAAATAAATACAGCCAGAGATGGTCAAAGTCGTTTAAGAGGACATTATTTTGTACGAGGAAACTTGATAAAATAAACCAATAGTAGGTAAACCCGGATCTTGAATGAATAGAATAGAAAAGAAAAAAACTATTTGAATGCTGATCTAAGTTTCATCGTTATCATCTTAGCAGCCTTTTTAATTTCACTGCTGATAGAACGATCCTCAATTTACCTCAACTTAGAACAAACTTATTCATAAATTACGTACTTACCTATACTAAAGAATCTGCGAAATGTAGCTAGCTAACCCTGGATGAGAAGAGTCGAAGATCGGGCTCGATAGCGCGTCTTGGGATATACCTACATCCAGCAGTGATGTGGACCAATATAAGTTGATAGTGATGATGATGAAGAATCTAAGTATGTGCATATAAAGCATAGCTCTGCATCTACCACTTTCTATATTTATAAAAATGCAAAGCACTCCTTATTTCCAAAACATGCAATAAATGGCAGTTCTAAAAATCTATGTAAGCTAAGTCACTGAAAGTTCTGGTCTAGAACTATTCTAGAATATTCGCAGCTTGTCTTTATTACTGCGTTACCTCACGCGCGTTTTCCCAAAACTAATTTTGGCGCCATTATTTCCCGCAACTGTCATTTTGTCGCAATAACCCACACGCACTGCGGATTTACCAAAATGTTTTATTAGAACTTGGTACTGTTTAATATAATGTGGTTGAATTCTGTACGGCGCCTTCAACAGGCGGTTAGCTTAGTCGGTATAGTTCTGCTTTCAATGCTGTGGATTGTAGATTCGATCCCCACCAAGATAAAACATTTGTGTGTAGTAAACATAGATGTTTGTTCTTTGTCTGGGTGTTTCTATGTATTTACAAAAAAAAATGTATGTATGTATTCTATCAGCCATCTAGTTTCCATCGTACAAGCTTTGCTTAGTTTGGGACTAGAAGGCGTTGTGTTAAGTGTCCGTGAATAGTTTATTATTATTATTGTAATGGCAATCATAGATGTTAGTTTTATGTCTAGGTTTTACAAATTTTGCTTTGTTTTGTGATTTAGCATAATAAAATAAAAAGTGTCCAGCATTAATACTTTTGACGCTGTTTTAATTCCCATGTCCGTGTGAACTGAGGGATCCTATACTTTTTCCATTATCCTATCCTATTTTATCAAACTCAATATTACGCAGGAAAATGTTATAAAGTTGTTATATCTGATAGCACTATTCCAAAAGAAATTAAAAACTAAGCTACAGGAGTTATAGCCATAAAACAGGATCACTCAATCTAGCATTTTAATAAAATATTAGGTATTCTTGGTTCTCAGAAATTATCAACTCTAGAGGCACATGGTTATTTCACCAATAATCTCAGTCTGCATCTATATAGTTAATACAGTCATTTTTTTATTTATCAAGTCCTTCTATTCCAATAAAAATGCATATACCTACTTACATTTATTTTATTGGGCATCTGATAACAATATACAAAATAACTTTCACATAAGAAAGTGTGGTACAACGCGCAAAAGGTCTTGAAATCTTTCAGGTCAATTCGCGCGGCTTTACAAAGCGCTAAGTATTACTTGTGAAAGGGAAGTAATATCGGAGCTCTCGGAAACGGAGTCTTTTTATTTCAACGTTCAAAGATAGCCTGTTTCAACAATGGCCGTTACCGACCACGATATCGCCATGTCGTGGTCGGAACAAAAACATCGGTGTCCACGAAAAATCTCGGCATGAAATCGTCTATATTAGGTAAACCACTTAGTTGATACCACTCCTTACGAAGTTTACAGGGGCATGAAGTGATTTTGTTTGACATAACCACAGATTATTTATTACTGACATTACTGACAGATCTTGTTTGACAAGTAGACTGAATCTTCGTCAAGGAACTGCTCCTCGCTCTCCACGTGATCCCTCGCATACATGTCCTTCACCTCTGTTTTACTAAAACTTGAACTAACTTATGTGGTTTACTTAAAGTTCCAAATGGTACCACATTAGCTGTTCCACGATATCGTGTAGATGTGTCGGTAGCAGTGTAAAAACGGTCATATTCCGCACACTTGCTGCACAAAATAATACTAAGCTTTGAGACTGCGTCTAACGATTTGTATAGTCTACGTTTTCCTCCTTTAGACTGTCTTAACCTTTCAGAATTTGGTATCACAAGGACAAGTAAGAACCATTGAGTAGGTAGGTACCTATAATTTGGAAGTTTTCAAGAGTAGAAACTGATACTCGAGTGGAGTCCACGTTTAGGTAAGCGTAGAGACGACCCCCGGCTATATACGGTGACGATCTGAGAAAATGTAGCTGGCAAACACTGGATGAGATCCGATGACCGGGCTCAGTGACGCATCTTGGGAGAGACCTACGTCCAGCATGATCGTAATAGGTTGTTGATGATGATGATATGCTTTGCACTAACAAAACAAACCTACAGCAAGCGTTTTGTTCCTGGAAAACGAAAACACTCAGGTTGCTCACGTGAAGTTACCTATATGAAAGTTTGCTGAACACGGTGTGCGCGTGCGTAAATCACTACTCCTTGCGGGAAGTCTGAAGGAACACGCTCCCTTGACAATGCAATACAACAGAGGTGATTCACTAACTAAAAACCAGCTATTTTTTTTATTTTTTTTTTGTTCTTGTTAACCTATACTGTCCCACTGCTGGGCAAAGGTCTCCCCCATATCCCTCCAGTTTTCACGATCGCCGGCTGCCACCCAAAAACAAAAACAAAACAAAAGCTGACAAAAACTGTTAGTTATGTCAAAATAATATCTGGATAATATTGGGATTTGTTTGGTATGTCACGGCATTTACATTAAAGTAGAGGAGCCGACGGAAAAATATCAACGCAATTTAATCTATACTTAAATTATAAGGACGAAAGATTTTATTGTTTGTTTGCATTGAATAGACTCTGAAACTACTCGACCGATCTGAGAAATTCTTTCACTGTTGGGAAGCTACACTATCCCCAGGGTGATATAGGATATATAATATTTTCAAAAAAGTTAGAGATGCTTACTAAAACTCCAATAATAACCAAAGGTGTAAAAAAAACCTAAAAAAAATGAAATTTTTGTTAAGGATAAACTTCACGGCAAAAGATGATAATAACAACTCATCTATTTTGGTCTGATAGGATTTAAAAACGAGTTTACTTGAATTACCCCTCAGGTAAGTAAGGTAGGTATCACGGTGCATTGTTCTTAAGTAGTTGGCTAAGTATTTAATACGTGTACTCACGGGAGTAGTTCCCGACCAACTTTTCTAATCAGTCCTTTGCCTCGCTTCCTTCAGTTTCGCAAAAAAAAATTGAAACTCGAATTAGCTGATGCAAGCTTAGCCAAAACTGTATTAATGCAATAAATAAATATGCATGGACATTTAACACAACGCTTTCTAGTCCCAAACTAAGCAAAGCTTGTACTATGGGAACTAGATTGCTGATAGAATACTTAGATTTTTTTTTTGTAAATACATACTTATAATACATAGTAACACCCAGACACAGAACAAAAATCTACGTTTGCAACACACAAATGTTTGTTCTTGGTGGAGATCGAACCCACGACCCACAGCACGGAAGGCAGAGCTACTACCAACTGAGCTATGACGTAATATTTTATTCTCTATCGCTGACTACCTTCTGACAATGTTCTTCTCATGACATGACTGATCTTGAGAAAATCCACCATTTTATTTTCAAAACAAACGACAGCCGACTTGACAAATGACTTGACTTGACTTATATTATTACAATTATATATCACTTGACATTGGCAAAATTTTCTGTCGAAATGACGGACAGAGGCCATTAATGAAGAGAAGAAGAAGAGTAGGTACTAGAGGATTTGAAATAAAAATGTCTCAATAATTTTACCATTACGTTAGATCTTAGTCGTAAGCCTATTTTTATTTAATTTATTTATTTATTGTGCTGAAGGATACCCAGCAGTGGGTGATATCGGGCTGAGATGATGATGATGATGATGATTGATTGTGCTGTGCTAGTTAATTATGCAAATTAGGCAATTTTTTTTTAATAAGTCTGAACTATAGGTGAGTAGTGAGCATGTTTGAAAGTTTGTGTCATCTGTATATCCAAAAATTATAATTTATTCAGTAATATTAACAACTTTAGCACGCTCCAGCACTGGTATGTAAACTGGAAGTGTAACAGCTGATAAACTTACTCGAAATACTGAATTTAGACAATGTTCTTCGTGAAGAGGATTACAGAATAAGCCTTTATTAGACGTCTTAGGAGTTACCATCGTATTTCTGCCGCCAAGCAGTGATGCTCGCATTGCTGGGTTTCGGTTTGAAGGGTATAGGTACCAGAGTAATTTCACAGGAACATGAGACATCATTTTTACGTCTAAGAGTGATAGACGCAGTGCCAGTGGACGTGCTCTGTAAAGCAATGCATTGCTATATACTGAGACAGGCGGGCAATCTGCTTATTTTCATGAAAAAAACTGCCTGTAAGAAACGCTATTTTTCTGATATACTTTGTGGTAGGTAACAATACAAATATTAGTAAAGAATAGTATGCAGGGCAGTAGGTATTTGTAAAAAACTATTAGCTGTGAGTTTGCCTTGTATTGTAACAATTTAGAAAATTCATAATTATACTCACAAACTTACTGCACTGACTCAAGGCCTCAATGTGGGCCTTGGCCTCCAACAAAAGACAGCTTCTCTGTTTTTCCAGTCGCACGCATAGAAATCCCTTGAAAAACTTATATCTTACCAACGGTATTTATAGCGACTTATGAATCTGCATCTAACAGGTTTCGTTAAACTAAAACTAACAAACATTTTCCTATACGGAGAAGTAAAGTCAAGTTACTCAGTTTTACAAAATAAAAGGCAAGTGCATTCAAAATTCTCTTTAAAATAATTTGAAATGCACGCGGCACAGCTTATGATAACAGCCTCCCGGGATCTCATAAAGGTATCCGACACCGCAACGCAGATCCAGCCCAGACTCTGGAATCTTCTAGAGTTTGTAGAGCAAGAGCTTACAGAGTGTTTATTTGATGATATTTTTTTTAGGATGGTATAGGTGCTGTGCAAACCTACTCCATCTAAAACATTGTCCCAGGCACTACAGTGTCCCGTTAAGTGTAGGCATAGGTTGCCTCCTGACGCTGTATAAATCATCTTCAATAGATGTAAAGGCTTATATTTTTTCTTTTAAACGTGGTTTACTTACACGCGACTAAAACTGTTATGTAAATGTAAAAAAATATGTTAGTGTATGACATCTTTTGTACAAAAAAACTGAGTAAAACTGATAAAAACCTTCAAAACTTCATTTATGAAAATACAAACATTATTTTCTAGACCGAATAATAGTCTTACATTTTCTATGTCATAATCAGACCACTAATATAAATTTAGAGTACTTCGCAAACCAAGTATCAATGAGACCAATCTTTTTATTAGATAACTAAATTCCCTACCTACTCACGTTTTGCTTTTTGAATAAATAAAATTGCTTTTTATTAATCAACCAACTAAATATAAAATAATGTATTTTTTATACCGACTGCTCCAAGACTATTTGGTTCTCCTAAGAGGTGAAACGGCAAAGGAATTACTGAGAAAATGGAATATTTCTTGCAGCTTTAGGAAGGCAGTTAAACAAAACTTTATTAATAATATAATTAGTTGAACTTGATTGCGTTATATTGCGATATTAAATTAAATTGTAGAACAGACGCGCTGTAGAGTTTTGATTTATGTGTTTTAAATAAAAATGCTGACTTCTGGAGCAGTTTTTTTTTTTTTTTTACAAAAATGGTATCTGAATATAGAGAAGTTCTCGTGGCTAGGCTTGCTTAGCTATGTTAAGCGACGTTCTGCGCGGTCACTATTTGGGTCTGGGTGACCGTTAGTGGCATTTACATCTGAGCAATTCCGTGCTTCAGAAGGCGCGTTAAACTATTGGTTCCGGGTATAGCAGTCGCTAAGCCATGACGGAGGCCTTAAAGCGGCCTAAAAACTCCGTCAACACAGTTGGCCACTAACTCATACGAGGTTGCTTGCTTGTTGTTTAAATAATTATTGGGTTGGTAAGTTACAAACTCCGATAACGTCTAGTTGGATTAAAAAATAACATGCACAAAACTGACGTAGGTACTTTTCAGGAATTATTATGTTTACTCTCTCTATAGCAATTTCCGACTGCATTCCAAAGTAAATGAATTTCTAATGAATGGCACGGCGCATAAACGCAAGCGTTTATGTAAATCCTATGAAATAAAACTAGGACAATAATGATAATAATCTTGGCAGCGATTAGCGAAATTGTTTGGAATAAAAAAAGAGGACATTGGGTAATTAGTGTAATTCAAGAATTAGTGTCGTTGAGAAACTAGAGTTGTTGAGAGAATGGTGTTGTTGAGGAACCAGTGTCGTTGAGAAACTAGTGTCGTTGAGCAACTAGAGTTGTTGAGAGACTGGTATTGTTGAGGAACTAGTGTCGTTGAGGAACTAGTGTCGTTGAGAAACTAGAGTTGTTGTGAAACAATATACAATTTCCACAATAATCATCAGACTATTGGATACTATATCCCGGAAAAATATAAAATGTGGAAATTTTAACATGTCACAAACGTAATAAAAATTTCAACCCCTAGAGCGTAATAAATTGAAAAAAAATTAAGATAGCAAAAAAGTGACAAGGTTGTACAACTTTACACAAAGTTCAGTGAACGACTCAGCATGCGCGATGATGGATGGTCTTGCTCCGGTTATGTCTTCGCGTTTCCGAGCTTAAAGATAAATGGGAGCTCTTGTATAGAAACTCTGTTAAATTACTGTGTTTTTCGTATAACCTTACTAATTATTAAAAAGTATATAATACTAGGTGAACACTGAGATGACGGATGATAGGGGAGAATGGAAGAAAAGGACATGTTGTGCCGACCCCACCTAGTGGGATAAGGGCAGGAAGAAAAAGAAGACTGGGTGCCGCCCGCAACTTCGTTTCCGTTAGATCCCATTAATTTTTCGGGATAAAAAGTAGCCTATGTGTTAATCCAAGTCACGGACAATATATATTCCAAGTTTCATCCAAATCGGATCAGTAGTTTTTACGTGAAAGAGTAACAAACATCCATACATACAAACTTTCGCGTTTATAATATTAGTAGGACGTAGGATGTATTCTATCAGCCATCTAGTTCCCATAGTACAAGCTTTGTTTAGTTTGGGACTAGAAGGCGTTGTGTTAAATGTCCGTGAATATTTATTAATTTAATTACTTATTTATTTATGCTTTATTTTTAAAAGGTATACTATGTGATTTTATCTGTCATAATTTAGTACATAATAAGTTGTCAGATTATTATGTAAATTGTAATGTATTCTACGTACAGGTTGAAATATTTACATAATATCAACTCATTCACTTCAAAGGTTAAGTCAAACGTTACCTTCCTCTGCTCATAAAATCGGTTTATTCAGTCAATTTTATATTCAGGGTCCTATAGCACTACATTTTGATTTCTTGCTTTATTGTGTTAAAATGTTTTTTTTTGTTAACTAATTGTGCTAACTCAACACATCACATTGGAAGTACTTTTTTATTTTTAAAATTGTGACGATCCGTTTGGCAACTGTCAAAAATTACTATGATTTTGGCTGTGAAAATTCCTATCAAAATCTTTAGGATCCAAGGTCCCAGAGGTGTTAATTTTCCTTCACAATTTTCAAACTGACTTTGGACAACTTCCCTTAACATCTTCTATGTGTTTTCATCGGTATTTAGAATAGAATAGAAAATGTTTATTTTGAGTCATATACCTAAAGAAACATGCACCACAGTTACAACAAAGTAATCACAATATAAATTAAAATCTAATATATGACAACAAAATAGGTCGTCACTCAGCATAAGTTGTAGCAGCAAGTGTACTGCTACAACGCTGGTATTATGTGACGCCAATGCGTACCCCGGCAGCAACGGCGGTACACAGCGTTATACTTATTTTAATATAGGTGTTTTGGATGTAAGTTTTTATAGTGTTTCACTTTTGACTTCCTATCGTCAGTAACAAGTGCTTCCTTTCCAGTTAATTCAGCGGCTTGAATATTCAGTGCCTCGCTGTGACGTCACTAATCGCATTACCAACAGCTTGATGTGCGTAATTTTCTTTTGCATCATTTATCTCGTATGACAAAGTGAGTGAATGTTTAATGGTAAGTGAATGTTGATCGAATGAGACTCGTGCATTCAATTAATATGTTCATTCTATTTTGGAACTGTAAAAAAGGACGTAGATAGTTTTGCAAATATTTAATCCACATGATGCTGTTTTGAACGGGCCTTGATCTTCTTAGGCTCTGTTGCGTTTATGCATTTAACTAAGTCATTCCGTATTTAATAGCAATATGTTCAGTTAAATATTATGATCGCAAAGTCTGTTGAACCTTCTTCTTGACCACAGTCTTTTGAAAGCTGGTATTCTGAGCCTAGGCATTAAAAAATTGAGGCAGATGGACCCAGCAGAGCCCGTAGTCTTAGTTTTGTTTTGTTGATCGATACGCATATAAGTATCGAGAAGCGACTTGCGAGATATTTTGTATGAAAATCCGAAAAGCGCCTCTAGCGGGAGATTTGCAAACAATTTTTCTCCATACAAAAATTGCGAGTTTCTCGATTCTCACTTGTCGCAAATTAACATAACAAAACTCAGACTGGCTCAGTGCTTGAATGCTGTTGATGATGATGATGTATAGAATACGAATATCAACGTATTTAACCTTTGCTGCACGTAATAGACGTATAATATGATTTCGTCTACTATTAAACTTGTCGATTTCAAAGTTGAAATGAGGCTGTCCGGTTAAATGGGACGGAACACCTCAGTTCTGTAGTTGGGTTAACTAGGACCGTGGTTTAGGGTCGCTTCATTCGTTAGGCTGTGGTGCAAGTCAGAGACTGTAGCGATTTTACTATAGTTTCACCTGTAAAAGCCACAGCTAGCCGGCGCGCGGTTTGTCTGTGACCGACTGTGACGTCATGGCAATGTTGCCATTATATAAAATATAGGTAGGTAAACGATCTGAAGGGTGCGTTTAGGGGGCAAAAACAAGGTTTGTAATCTAAATATGCCAGTATATTTTGTATGTGTGTGATAACAGTCACTTTCGCGTTTCTGTATTACAACTGAATTGCTAGAATTTCGCGTTTGTATCGTAAAAATAGTTTCAAAGCATGCCAAAAATGTGACAAAAAAATTAGATACGTTGAGAAGTGCAAATGAGTGGGCTCGATGAGATTTTTTTTTCACATCTGGCCCACCGGTGGGCCGTCCGGTAAACTCGATGGGAATAACCCGTATTTTTGCATATAACAGAATATGTACGACCTAGCGCGTTCATAACCAAGCCATATTGAGTTTGCACCGCGTCTATTTCTCTGAAATTTGAAAGTCATAGGTTTTATGTCTGATGCACCAGCAACCATAATAATAATTAATTATCCATACCTTTCTTATTGGTACCGATTAACTATCACAGCTGGGTGGTAGAACACGGTATTACTTTCCCGGATAAATCTTTCACATAAAAACTCTAAACGCTATTACAGAACGCTCGCTTCAGCTCATAACTTAAAAGTGAAAACTCATCTTTCTAAATAGTCCAGTTGACACTATCCAAGGGTTAAATAGCCGTCTGCTCTGTAACGACCAGAATTCATTTAATATCCAACATTACTCTTATAGAATTAATTAAGTTTGTATCTATTTAAGTTAGATTGTTTGGAATGTTTGGAACCTTTTTGACGACTTTTGGAATACTTTATGTCTGACAGCTATAAAATTTGCAGTTTAATGTAAATAACTTTATACATTGTTATAGTAGAGAGGCACAAAGAGATTTTACAGCTAAATGATTGAACAAGCCGATGGCCTGATGCTAAGTGGTAACCACTGCCTATAACAATGGATTGCCTCACTGAGCACATCCACTGAAGACGTACCCTGTGCGTGTCTTTGGGAAAGAATTTGTCTCAGGGATAACTACCATTATACCTATAGCTTTTTGCGGCCAATTACTGTGTTTCAGTTTGAAGACTAGGGGTGCCAGTGCTATTATTTATTACTAGCCGTCGCCCGCGGCGTTGCTCGCGTTCTAGACCCTTTAGAGTGTGACTTTTCAAAATTCCTTTCTTAGTGCACCCCTACACTATATAAGGATACTACCCTCAAAATTTCATACCTCTAGGACTTATAGTTTAGGCTGTGCGTTGATTCTCAGTCAGCTTCAAAAGAGTTGAAGCAGAGTTGAAGTTTTATATATATTGATTATGAAACTAAGGCTGATCGCAAACGGGCCACTGACCACAGCCACTAGTGGCTCGCGACAATCACTTTTTATCCTCTTTTAATAGTAGCGAGCGCGTGTGAAAGTATAAAAAGTGGCTGTCGCAGGCCACCGGTGTCTGTGGTCGGTGACTGTTTGTGCTCAGCCTAATAACTAATTTAACATTTACATGTTCAGAGTAAACACAGTGGAAATAACTGTTAAGTATTGATATTATTAAAGTTAATAGTTAGTTTGTTTATTTATAACAAGGACACATTTAAAGAATGACGGTCGATGTAACTCAGCGTCAGTTAAGATAAATACTTGTAACGCTTTCATCAAATTAGTATCGTTTTTTTTATGATAAAAGTAATGGAACAAGCTGATAGCTCACCTGATGTTAAGTGGTAACTTCTGCCTATAACAATGCGTTTAAATATAACGTAGTATTACATAGGCAGAAAAAAAATATTATTTCGAAAATGTAACCAATTTTTACAAACAGAAAAGATTCTTAATTTATTTTTTATACACGTCAAACAAGGTTTTCTTACATTGAAATTGGATTCCAATACCATCAAAACCACTTTAAATTGCTTTATGATTTCGATAGCAGAAATACTTCGAAAGTTAAGGCAGCGAGATGTTATTTCAATAATTTATTACGAGTTTACCTTCTGCTCTAAGATTGTTTTTTACTATAGAGATGTCATATTCTCCATTACTGAAAGGCCGCGTCTAGAAATAGAGTTGTCAACGAATTGTCTCTATGTTTTATCCTAGACTTTTCTCAGACCAACGGTGTCAAGACCAGTGAAACCATTGATTGATGTCACCACCGGTGGTCGACCGCGAGGTCTTTTTCATCCATTTTTCCCATCACAGAACATTTATCCAAGTTATCTGGCTGTCTCCGCATGTCTTGCAATATTTGGTCATGTTTTAAGTATCTACAAAATATAGCATGTAACTTTGGGTGCACACCTAATCAAAACGGCAAAAAATACACTAAACTAACCCCAAAAAATGTCACTCATTAGGTCAATTGATCGATCGAAAGTCAAAGTGACAGACATTAAAATTTACCCATTTGGAGGGTTTAAGTTTCATTGTAATAATAATTATGACGAATTAGTTATCAAATTTGCTGGTTATTTATTGCTTGCATTGCGTTCATAACTCTGAGACATAAACTAAGGTGAATAATGTTCATCTCAATAATAATTTATGTCCAAAACTTACTTTAAGTAGTGATTAATGATGACATGTCTTCAATATTTGTAGGTCTATGTCACTCAAAAACAAACTAGAATATTGTGACAAAGTTCTGTTTGTTCTTCGAGTGTGGTTATTTGGTGTTTCAAAGTAATCAAAAATAATACAGCCAGCATTAAAAGTTTTGAATTATATTAAACTTATTTTATTATGTTATTCAATATATTATACTCTTTTGAAGCTGACTGACAATCAACGCACAGCCTAAATTATAAGTCCTACAAATATGAAATTTGGAGGGTAGTATCTTTATATAGTGTAGGGGTGCAATAAGAAAGGAATTTTGAAAAGTCGCACTCTAAAGGATCTAAAATTAGGATCAAAGATTTTGACCAAATAATGCATAATGCTGCTACCACGCGAGCAAAGCCGCGGGCGACAGCTAGTTATTTATAAACTTGGAGCTGCATTCATTCATTTAATTTATTCATTCATATCAATTATTTACAATCGTATTTGGTTACAGCTTTGAATAAGGTAGGTACACAAGATAAGGCTCAGAGCCCTGAGTCTATCTCGGTGTTGTGTTTTCTTGCTATTTTTGGCATTCGGAAACGGATTCGCAAAGTGAAAAATTTTGTATGAAAACCGGATAAGCGCCTCTAGCAGGAGATTTGGGAACTGTTTCTGCGAGTCTATCTGTAATCGAATGTTACTTTGCGGTGCTCACCGTCGAGTGCGGTCACGTAATCAACGGTTTTGCAAAAATACGCGAGTCTATGTGCTAGTGTTTGCTATTTTCGAAGGCAATTTTTCGACTTGCGATGCGTTGCTACTCTCACTTGGGTCTAAGGTCGCAGTATGTAGGTAAAGCTTACAATTTTCACTTCAAACTACGCACAACATTATCAAGTTTCGCTAATACGGATAATTATGTTTGTATGATATTAATTAACTAATAACCTACCGGGCGTATAGCTTAGTTAAACTGGGTTAAAATCAGAATTTATCGAGAAATTAATAATTAACACAGCTTAGTAATAAATTGTGCTAGATCCTTTACTAAGAGGTTTATTTAGAATCGTCTTTTAACTTCTGTCAAAAGTTCTTCTTCTTTTTTTCTATATTATGGCCTCCCTCCGTCAATAATCATTCAAAATAGTATCAAGTCGAGTCATACATGAAGTCAGATGACGTGACGTATTTAGACACTAGTGACTGGAAAGTGCCCTCCGGCTAGGTGGGGTGACGATCTGAGACATGTAGCTGGCAAACACTGGATGAGAATAGCCGAAGACCGGGCTCAGTGGCGCGTCTTGGGAGAGACCTACGTCCAGCAGTGGACCGATATAGGTTGATGATGATGATGATGATGACTGGAAAGTGTTTTAGTTATGAGTCTATTCGACCGTGAGATCAAGGCACAGCGTGAATAGTGAACTCGGTACGTACGTGTGTATCCACCCTTAAACTGAATTATAATTATTATTCACACTTACTTCTTTATTTTTTTAGAAAGTGACTTTCATTATTTTCTTGAATTATAAGTAAAAATTCAATAATCTATTTTTGTTACCTTTGTTTTTGAAGCTATCAAATGATATTGTGTACAATGAAATATGAATAACATTAATTATATCAATCTCAATTTCATTTGTAAAAATATTCTTGGAATCGGGTTTTTCTAGGACAACAAATAAAACCTTACACTTTCTAATTTATTTTTTCTCTTGTTAGATCTTTTTAATATACAAAATTTGACTACTAAAGAATTGCTGAATATTTTTTTGGGTTTATTTCATCAACTATTAAGAAAACACGTGACGATATAGTAAAAAGCCTACCTATGTGTTAAGTTTGCTCAATAAATCAAGTAAGCTTGCTTTAGCGATTTCAATTTGACATTACCTACTTTAAACACAGAAATAGAATGAAAAGTATTCTCAATATCAATAAAAACAATAATGTCCAAATTGAAAACGCCCTGAAAGATTTGTTCTGTCCAGTCGATTTTAGATATCAGTTCGACGATGCTAAGCTGAAATCAACTTTCGCTATAACCAAATAAGGTGTAGTTTGATTTTTGGGAGTATCAAGCGTAGCGTGTGTCAAAGAGTTTCGGCACGGAAGTATGCCATAGAAGAAAATAATAGTATTTTTGAAAATGTGCCACTACTACTACTGCATGTGAACAGAGGGCCAACTCTAAATACGAACGAGTGAGCGAGCAGCAAAAAACAAATCTAAGTCTGTTATCTTACAGCTCAAATTCCGTTGTAAAGGCAGTTTCACTGGCATACGATAGGTTTTGGGCTTAGAAGCATTGGCAGTACGCCAGCCTCACATACACGTCTAGATACCACTGTGTAGGTGTCACGGCTGAAAAATTTAAAGTCTGATAACTTTAGTGCTGATAGGTGGACATTATTGGACATGGATTGTTGGATAACTCTTTTTCTACACCTTTCAACTAAAGCTTTTTCTTAAGTCTCTTAAAGATCTGTGTAGTGTTAAGACTTACGCAGTTATTGCAGTGTAGTAGCGTAATCCTTCTGCTTTAATCATGTTTTTCTCTAGCCGAAGAATCGCATACAAAATAAATACAATAATAAAAATATTCAAGGACATTTCACAAAGCAAAACTTGTATTACTGGAAATAAACAATCTAGTTCCTTAATTAGTAGTAAATTTTGCTTAGTTTGAGACTAGAGCGCGTATTTTTTTGCAAATACATTGTCAACACGCAACATGTTTGTCCTAGTTGTTTTTTTTTTACCGCGGTGTAGACGAAAATTAGAGACGAACGTAGCTGTAAACTAGCTCATCTCTCCCGGCTGCGTGTAAACCCTATAAGTCAATCCGGTATCCACCGGTTGGCGCCCTGCCAGGGTTCTGCACACGACCGTCACTATGATTTATTGCGTTTCAGATCTGACTCCTGAATGGTGGAAAAGTTTAGAGGTATTCAGCTGGATCCGATATTGAAGACGGTCTACTGATTTTGCTACAAACATTTTCTAAAGTGGTAGAATAAGCTGCAATGCCAATGACCGGGACCAGTGGAAAATTTTGGGGGAGACCTGCAGTGGGACACAATAGGTAAAAAAAAAGAATAAGCTAAGCGAAATACTTCATGATTTTGAGCGAAACAGTGATAAATAAATAAATAAATAAATATTCTTGGACATATCACACAACACTCTCTAGTCCCAAACTAAGCAAAGCTTGTACTATGGAAACTAGATTGCTGATTGAATACTTATATACATTTTTTTTGTAAATACATACTATAATACATAGTAACACCCATACATAGTAGTAGTGATGCTCGCATTGCTGTGTTTCTATTTGAAAGGTGTCGGTATAGTTATAAGTACATGAGACTCATGTTACGTCATATACCCCCTCTACTTAGAATCATCTCTCAACTTCTTACAAAAATTTATAACCGTGTAAAATAGTGTTGATCTGGTTTAGATAGTGATAAATAGTGACAAGGAAGAATTTTAAACTGTTTTAATATAGCGTTTAAGTTGAGAAACGATTCTAAGTATGATCGTGAGTGTGCTTGATAACATAACAATTTGGACACACGAATTGCTACATTACATAAATATAAGTGAACATTATGAGTGAATAGGTGGATTATAGCTAAGCGTGCTCCACCCTAGGCTGCAGCTACACTTACCACCAGGTGTGCTGGCAGCCAAATGCTTAGCTATAGCTCATAAAAAAAAAAATATTACTTTGGTCAAGTTTTTGGTAAACGCTTTGTGCATTACTTTTTTATCACAGTAGCGTATTGCAGCATGACTTACAAATAACGCAATCTATATCTAAGTGAAATCTACGTACAACCGATAGCTTGAAACTTACAAAATTCTAACACACGAATCTCTACCTTTGGTGAATGCTTTGTGCACTACTGTTTTCTCACAGAAAAGTATTGCAGCAAGACTTACAAATAACGCAATCTATATCTAAGTGAAATCTACGTACAACCGATAGCTTGAAACTTACAAAATTCTAACACACGAATCTCTACCTTTGGTGAATGCTTTGTGCATTACTGTTTTCTCACAGAAAAGTATTGCAGCAAGACTTACAAATAACGCAATCTATATCTAAGTGAAATCTACGTACAACCGATAGCTTGAAACTTACAAAATTCTGACACACGAATCTACCTTTGATGAATGCTTTGTGCATTACTATTTACTCACAGAAAAGTATTTCAGCAAGACTTACAAATAACGCAATCTATATCTACGTACAACCGATAACAAACTATGATACACTACATTGTACCGCGGATTCGTACAGCTTTGTGGAACGTGTCCGGCTTAGTTAACCGAATCGTTTATTTGTAACCAAAAGCGGCTTTGCTTTGCTGTTCACAATAGGTAGGTATTTGTTTTACAATGGCCTAGCTTTTCAACTGCAACAAAGGTTTAACAAGCGTCAAAGTATGGATTCAAAAGCTCAGTAGGGCTAATTTTGACCAACGCCGTTCAAAATTGGTTTCGGATTTTGACAGATTTCGTGTCATATTTTACCGAAAAATGACACGACTTCTGTCAAAATCTATGGATCCAGATTGAAACTGTGTTCAAGACTAACCCATCTGGTAAGTAAAGCCATAAATAGAAGCGAAAAAGTAGATAATACATAGACCATTCTTATTTCCAGTAAATATAAAAAAAAAAGTTTTTTTCGCGTCGTTTTCTTGAAACGTCGGTTTTCTAAACTGTCACTTTGATTGTATATTATTATGTATTTTTTTATGGTATTAGATAGATAATTGAGCCATTGACCACTGCTATAAATACGTACACCAGATATAGATAAGTATATAAAAAAATCCAGATCATACAAAATATTGTATGAATTAGAACACTCATAGATTAACGATATAACAGGGTTCTTAGTCTTTCATTTTTAAATCAACCACGTAACCCTAAAAATGTAAACAAGGTATTTTACTAAAACTATAACTTGCTTTATAAGTATTAAACGTTGGAGTGTTGATAGCGTTCATAAAGTTCGTAGCCATGTGCTACGAATAATGCTACGAGTGCTACGCAAAGTGCTACGAGAATCACCGAGTTTCTTACCAAACTTCAGGTTTTTAAACTTGTAGTAGGCACATGTGACATCTCAAAGGGATAGACGCAGTACGTTGCCTCACAGGGCATTTTTTCGGTGGACGTGCTAGGTAAGGCAATGCATTTTTATAAACAGTGATGGCCATAGCCTAACATCAAAGACCCATCAGTTTATTTGACCCAAGAACTTAGTTTACATTAAAACTCTAAGTTTACTTTTTAAACTAAGCATTGTTTCATAGAAAATTGCACAAGAAATAGCATTACTATAGAACGTTACTTAGTTTTAAGAATTTTGCAACGTTAAGGACATTTTCAAAACAAAAATAATTCTCTCTCTTTGTTAGAAACATCTTTAGATTAAGAGCGTTTCTTTGCCTTGTTTCTTAAATAAGTTAACAAGAAAATAAATTATGAACATATCTTTTGATTTAAAATAAAAAGTGAGATTTTCAGTAATTCCGAGATTTTCACCAAAACTTCTTGTAATTTATAATCAACTTACTACAAAAATAAGCATTAGGTTTTAGACCATACCATGCATAAAATTTATGTCAAAAAAGTTAACCCTTGATTCCCCGCGTGCGGTCAAATTGACCCCATCTACCATTTATATCTATGAGCATTATTTAGCAGGGCTACATAAAAGACGTTGATGATCACCAGATATCCCTTAAAATGTCTTGGTCAATAAAAATGGGTATTTAAAGTGATAATTATTATAAAATTAGCAAAACTAAGCAGAGCAAAACAACAAACGCACAACAGCAAAATGCTTCTGCATCAAACTGTTTTGAAACTCCACAGATACGGCTCAACTAGTTATCGGGGTTTTATACAGGTTGTAACCGTAAAGTTCTTGAGCTAAATACAATTCTAGATAGAGCTAGAATTGTTTTGCTATGATGCTAAAAGTTTCAAATAATCTCATACATTTTCAGTATACTTTCTTGGTGAAATAAAAATTAAAGAATGTGATCCTAATGTGATGTAATAATTATAAAAACTGAGAACCAAATGGTTGCTATTATAACTAGTAGCTCGCCCGAACTAAGATCTCGTGGTCGGTCAAGAGATTGTAAAGATATGAGGGTCTAAACGGAATAAAAAAAATGTGGTACAAACTTTATTTTTATACTCCCTTTGGAACTTCATAACTTGCCAACCCTTTGACTGATTTACATTATTTTTCAAATCAGTAAAATTTAAGAGTACTACTATCCGTATATCTACCAAATTCTGTGAAGATCCGATAAGCGGTTCAAAAGATCTCGACGAACAAACATACAAACATACAAAGCATTTTTGCCTAAGTTGTCACTAAGATCTTCGTTCGCTTCGCTCACTTCATCAATTATTATGTGCCATGGTGTCAGGGCACGTCACTAGTAACATTCATTTTAAGATACCTACCTACCTATTTTATTGTTCCGCAACAGGAAACATCTCTGCGCCAGTTTTTGCCAGTTTACGCTGCAAAGGTCTGTAATTTTTGTATAAATTATACATGTAAAATACATGCCATTTTGAGGACTAAAATATAGGGTTGACCTACTAGTGTAAAAACTTACCCCCTGTATACAGCTTAGTTAGCTGAAGTGAAGTTCACATTTCCATCCAGCTGAGCAGCTTTATCATGAGCACAGTAGAACATGGAGTTTGTAATATTCTGAGATACTACGAGCAAGGATGACTAGATTAACGCGTGTGCAAATTACCCTCATATGATCAATGAGGTAAGGTTCAATATCACATGCGCTCTGTTGTGGCGCTTACATCCATTGCGAATTATCGTAGTAAATTTTGTGAAAAATTAATGAATGCACTGAAATATGAGTCGTATCAACAAACTCTCTAGAGAAAAACTAGATCAACTTACTACCTAATTTCAAACAAGTTGTTTTTGTATTCACGAGGGTATAAACTACCAATGGTAAAAGAGGTAAAGGTTAATAAGCAAATAAGAAAAATATCAAGTACAAAGGTTTATTAAGGATACTTATTTCAGAATCAGGAATAATTTACTTATTCATAAAAATTCAAAGGATCATGTAGAATGATTTTCTTGACGGCATAAAAATAGTCTAAAGTTATTTGTTATTTTGTCTAGGGTCTTAAAAGACAAAGTAGGGTCCGAGAAAGCCTCAAGAAAACGAGTTCAAAATATTCGTGAGCGCGCGGTCTAAGTAAGTGCTTAGTCAGCGCGTGCTGGAAAAATTGCTGGCATTATTCCGCGTAACAGAATATAAATCTTCGGGAATAACTTCTGGAATATTTGTGGAATGACATTGTCATGATGGAAATTATTCCAAGGCTTCTACTCTGAATAATGATTAATGAAGATTCGCTAGTGACATTTGTGTCACACTGCGCGGTCGCCTTGTGACGCCGGTGACGCTGTCCCTTCGTAGTGTAACACAAACGACACTAATGAATCTTGGTTAATCACTAGTGGAAGAAGAGTTCTAGTTTGTCTGACGGTAGAACGGAAGTGGTGTTATGCATTTGAGGGTAGAATATTTTTTTTTATGGGTCGCGAAATTGGTACTTGCTAATTTTAGAACAAAAACTACCAAAAACTTGAGTGTTCTAAAATTATGTAGAAAAACATAAGTCCAATCCCTGAAAAAGGCTTCTTCTAGATAAAATAACACCAAAGTTTTATACATGTTTGAGTGGGTTTTTTTAGTCAAACTATCACCCCAAACTTCCTTCGTTAGAAAAATAAAGTTTTAGGCTTCGGCTTGAAGAAAACCAACGCCTGAAGCAAACAGAGTTAGTAACTCTTCAACAAGCTTGTACCTACTTTATACTGGAATATAATATTTTTTATTATTATAGCAAGCAAATTTCAATTAGGATGGAAATTTGAACACCCGCGGTCAGACAGACTTAAGTGTCACCCACTTAAGGGTTGAGCAATGCAGGTATGCAGGTTAGGAAGAAAATGTTAGCTTTTCTTATCCCTAACACTACACCTAGTGTTATGGATAGGACATATGATTAAAATCAAAAGTGACAATTGGGACAATTTTGTCCGTATATTTTGTCCGAATCGTCACTAAGTCATTTTTTTCCTAACCTTCACACCAGTGTGACATTGCACTGTAAAAGTTTATCAGCCGCGAAATGTGTAAGATGAATTTTGTGAGTGGTTTTAATTTGAACAAAACCCATATTTCTCATAGATACTGTGGAAATAGTAGATTCTCTTTCTTTTTTCCGAATTTCCTAAACCAAGCAAATATTTCCACAGCTACCTTCCACCAATCTTCATTACGATCTATCATAACTATTGTCATTAATCTTACCCTGACGCAGACTTACTGTTGTAATTATTTCTTGGTATTTGTGATAGTGCTTTTACATAACACAACAGCTTGTAAATGTAGCTAAAATAGATAAATATTCATGGACATTTCACAGAACACCCTAGGTCTAGGGTATGGGAGCTGGATTGGTGATACAAAATGTTTTTTTAAAATACATAATAGCACCCAGACATATAACAAACATCTATACAATAAAAATGTTTGTTTACAGTGGGGATCAAACCCGCGACTCAAAGCACGAAAAGCATTGATAGTACCAACTGAGCTGTGATGCTTGTCAATAATAATCCTGACAGTCATATCCAGGGGCCTGATTTTTTACTCCAAAAACCTGCCGCCCAAATATCGCAAGCTCTTAACTACTTTCGCTGCCCAGCGTAATGTCAAGCGACGTGACTACAGGATATACGAAAACAAGAAGCTTTTGACGGCAAAACATGCGCTGAAACGCGCTAATGTCACTATTTAGTCACAGGATACCTATAATTTATGAAAACAGTTCAAAAAACCTGCCAGGCTTAAACCTGACAGTATAGGTTTTTATGAAACAACGGTTGTCCCCCAGGCCCAGAAGCAAGAATTAGATTCAGTAGAATTTGATCTTAGCACTTCAGTCTTAGTTAGGTAGAAATAAATCTAAGTAGAAGTGAGTTTTAAGTCTACGAAGTCGTATAAAACTCCCTAATTAGTATTCACAGGTTGAAATTCAGCGTTAATCAAATTCTAAAGTGTAAAATTACAAAGGATAAGTTTCTCACCTTATTTCATGGCCTTACTTTTACCTAATGAGTATCTGAAGGCTCATTCATACTGAACCAGTAACTGGTTTAGTATTAGCACGTTATGCTGTTACTTATAATCACCTTTCAACTTTGATAGACCACTTTAGCTAGACTCTCTTTGATTCTTCATCATCATCGTCACCATTCACAGCCCGACTTCACCCACTGCTGGGTATAGGACTTCCTGTGTCTGTGCCACTTCTCACGGTCTTGTGCTGATCTCATCTATGTCGCCTGCGATATTCGCAACATAGTCTGCCCATCTCGCTGCTTCTGATTCTTCTTAAAACCACCAAAATATAATTTATACGTTTATGGTCTAAATATAATTTTGAATGTCATATTTTCGTAAACTCAACGTACCATTCCTTATTTACTGATAATCTAAGCCTGCCACTACCCCAAACCAAGGTCGAGAGGATGCCCAGGGTAGTAAAACCCGGGTTTTATAGACTGCAAGTTCATATTTAGGTAACAAGTTTATTAAGTTTAACCTCAAAGTAAGGTTTAGAATTTATGTTTTTAGGGCTGGACTGTGTACAATGTTATTGCATAAAACATTGATATTTGCAATTTTTCAAAAATAAATTTTTAAATATCAGGCGTCATGGCTCAGTCGGTAGTAGCTGTGCCTTTCGTGCTGTGGGTCGTGGGTTCGAACCCCACCGAGAACAAACCTTTGTGTGTTGTAAACATAGATGTTTGTTCTGTGTCTGGGTGTTTCTATGTATTATAAAGTAAGTATTTACAAAAAAATAAAATGTTTGTAGGTATTCTATCAGCCATCTAGTTTTCATCGTACAAGTTTTGCTTAGTTTGGGACTAGAAGGCGTTGTGTTAAGTGTCCGTGAATATTTATTAATTTATTTATTTAATCTAGGTACGAGCGAAAAGTTGTTTTACGTCTGTCAGTGTCTTAAGTTGGAAGGCCATTATAAGTAAGACTCAAGCTTCCTCGTCAATTATCATTCGCAGATTATTTCCCCATTAAAAATGAGTAAATTTAACTATATACTGGGCCCGATTCTGTAGTTTCATGTTCCTAAACTAATTTAATTTGACAGCACTAAAATTGTTGCCGTCCCTTTCTCATCAACTGAAGCAACAAAGACGACTATCATTTTAGTGCTTCAAATGAGTTAAGTTCAGATAAGTACACCAACAGAATCGGACCCAGTATATAGTGAGTGCTAAATTATGTATGTAATTGATTCACAAAGAAAATTACAACTAATTCAGTATTTACAAAATACACATGAAACTGTTAATATATCTACAAATCAGTATTTCCTGAAAGATACAACCTAGGAATTTTCAAGAAAAGAGTGAATAGGTGGATTATAGCTAAGCGTGCTCCACCCTAGGCTGCAGCTACACTTACCACCAGGTGTGCTGGCAGCCAAATGCTCATAAAAAAAAAAAAAAAAAAAACAAACGATTTAAAGATAGCTCAGCTGGTCCAAATCAGTATATAGTTAAATTTCCTTATTATTAGTAGGGATTATCTTCAAATGATAATTGACGAGGAAGATTCAGTAATCCCGCGCAATCAGAGTCTTGCGTTAATGGAAAACACGCGTGACTATTGATTTCCAGTAATGGAACATCGCTGGATTCGGCTTAAGCACAGTAAATTGCGTACAGTACCTTAGCTCCATGTTTTTACTGAAAAAACGAGTTAAAAATACCAATGAAAACTAAAAATAGTGAAGGGAAAAATATTCAATTCAAAGACCAATTTTTAACTGAATAACAAATCCAAAGCTGTGTTTTTGAGGGTTTGTGGATAAACAGTTTACTGTTTTAAACAAGGGAAGGAATTAAAATATTTACAAAAACTAGAAACTTGAAAGAAATAAGTCAAGATTCTCATTGAACTGAGAACTGAACATTGCGTTTTTATTTGTAAGCTTTGGAATCTTAGTCATAGTACAGTTTCTTAATCTTTTAGATCTTATATGATGAACTGTCTTTACTGCTATTCGTCTATACTGTGCGCTTTGAGCGAGTCATTACTTTTTCACGGCTGTTTATTTCGACTGCCCCAGATGCTCTTAGGAATTGTATAAGGAAAATAGTTTGGGTTCCCTTAATGGGGCGGTCGGTAGTTTTTATAAACACTATCCATTACATGAATACCCGCAGTTTTAAGCTTCACGCCAGACGCGACTTAAGTACGGTTCAGACTACTTCAGAGGTGTTGAAACAAATTTCAAGAAGATTTTTTTTTTAATTTTATTGATGTTGACTCGATACTCGATGTATGCTTGGAATAGTTACACCGTCTTTTGTCTTTTGCATTAACAAATAGATTGATAGAAATAAACAGTTTTGATGATCACCTGAAAAAGATCTAGTGACGTCTTTGTTTACTACAAAATTAAATAGATAGATAGATATATTCTTTATTGCACACCAAGAAAAGAAGAAAAACAATAAAAGAGAAATAAGTTTTAAGTATGAGGTACAATGGGCGGTCTTATCGCTATAAGCGATCTCTTCCAGACAACCTTTCAATAGATCAAAAATTTGTAATTATTAGTAGGCACTGATTTTTGAAAAACTGTTAAAGACTTAGGACCAAATTATTACTCAAGCATTTTGAGCAGAAATACTCATAAAAAATCTATGCTTGAGTCCGGATCAGTGTTTGAGTAATAAACGCGAAACGGGCCTTAGACTTAGGCATAGACATTACTGGGCAAAGATTTGGATCATAAATTTATCATTCTGCCCAATCACATACCTACTACTTTGAAAAAAAATATGGCGCGCCAAAGTATAATAAATAATAAATATTCACGGACACTTAAGACAACGCCTTCTAGTACCAAACTAAGCAAAGCTTGTACGATGGAAACTAGATGGCTGATAGAATACATACATACATTTTTTTTTGTAAATACATACTTATAATACATAGAAACACCCAGACACAGAACAAACATCTATGTTTACAACACACAAATGTTTGTTCTCGGTGAGGATCGAACCCATGACCCACAGCACGGAAGGCAGTATGTGGTGCGTCTAGCAAAATAATTGTAACATTTCGCCCTTCAATAAATCCTAGCAACAAAATAGCAAAGTTGCGAAGGTTGAGTTAGTAAATTATGCAAATCTCTGTGTTGGAAGGTAGTCCAGGGACAATCGTGTTTATTTGGGCCTGAGTGCTTAGGGCCTTTGTTCGCCCACGCACAGGTACGCGTATTTGAGACCGTGTTTAAGAATTTACTGCCTTTTCTAAAAACCAGACGTTTTAAAAAAAACTTGTACAAAGTGTAATAAGAGCTCTTCCAAAAACTTCGGGGGTAAAGTATGTACATGAATATCAACAACTTTTTTTTCGGAACATTGTGAGCCAGAAAAAAACAGTTTTATATGGCAATATCTACTTGGGCAATAAAATGAAACATCATTTTTATTCACGTTGGTTAGTTCTTGCAGGCAATTACTATATCTTCCAAATAATTGTATCTTTTTTTATTTAACCTAAATCGTTCCACTGCTGGGCAAAGGTCTCCTTCAAATACTTCCAATGTTCTAATTAACAATAATTGTTATATCCAACTATAAACAATCTAACTAATAATATAGATAATATATTATATTATAATAATATAGTGAATAAATTCTCTTTATATAGATACCTACTCTTGCATAAAAATAAAACTACAAAGGGAGTGGTATACAACTTCACAAATACCTACAAAGAAAAATTTAAATCTTCAAGTTTTTCATCGCGTTCTTTTTCAGGTGCAAATGAAAACGCTAAAAACAATCTTTCCCACGGCACTTGGCATAGATGGAAAGGATGTTGTCACACAGCCTCCGACACGACACCTATACGATATCGTCGAAGAACTAATCTCATACATTTAGTACCACGTTGTCACAACGTGTCGACACCGATATTTTTGTTCAAACTACTGAAGTTTTTGTCAGTATCGGCCGGTGTGCAAACGCCTTAAGGTAGACGCTGGCTGTAGGCCAAATTGTTTTCATCAAGTGAATTTTTCATCATTATTTCAATTTAATTGCAGTCGGTCATATCTTGGAATGAAGATATCATTTTGCAAGATACAAGAATACTACAAAAATAAGATCAAAACAAAATTAGTGACGGAGCAAATTGTTGGCCTACCTAATACAAAGAGGCTTTTTCTACATACAATAATGTACCTACACCTAACAAAGCACATCCACCTAACGTGTCATGTAATGCGATGCTCGCATTGCTGTGTTCCGGTTTGAAGGGTAAGGGCGCCGGTGTAATTACAGGCACATGAGACTTCAAGATCTTTACGTCTCAGAGTGATGGACGCAGTGCATTGCATTACAGGGCACGTCCTCATTGGACTTGCTCTGTGAGGTAATGCATTGTAATATGCAGAAGTTACTACTTAACATCAGGTGAGCTATCAGCTTGTTCCATTACTACTATCATAAAAAAAAAGACATTGCATCATGTTATTTTGGTTGTTCGTTTATCTTACAGCTGACGTAACCTGGTCAAAATTAGGTTACACAAACCACAGAAAAAAAATTGGTATTCACGGTTAGTCTCATGATCCCCTTTGAGCCGTCCCCTTCCAGGGAATTATGAGACTGTTTATCTCATAATCCCCTTGATTTCAAAATTTTCAAAACCAAGGTGATTTTGGAACCCTTTAGTCTCAAAATGCCTTTTGGGCAAAGTATCCAAAATGTTCGATTAGTCAGTCTAACAATTCGGAATATTTTTGTCCAAACAGTTCGATAATAGAAATACTAGTAGGACTGGATGGAATAAACCAAAATTACACCGTAGCTCAAGACAAAGTCATAAATGTCAAAATGCTTTTATTTAATAAAATGTCACTGATAAAACTATATAATAGACATTTACATGTATTGAAGATGATTTATACAGCGTCAAGAGGCAACCTATGCCTACACTTAACGGGACACTGTAGTGCCTGGGACAATGTTAAAAAAAAAACTAACTAAAACTAACGACGTAGTAAATATGATTTATTTCTTTTAACCAGCACGCAGCAATAAACTAGATAAATAATTACAACACACGCAACTCACGTTCAGATGTTAATGTTGATTGTGTGCGTAACTCTATCCGAGCAGTTTGTTTTGCAAACAAAAACAAACTGTATAACAAAGGCACAAAATGAATATTCCTTTATTTGTTGTTATTTTTTGACTGTCGTTTTATTTTACCTTTATATTTTGACTGTTATTTTAGCGTAGGTACCTTAAAAAATGTTCTGTCATTGTCACTTGCACGATGACTAAAAGAGATGGCAACAAAAGCAGTAATTTTAGCTAGTGCAGCTTTAGAAGACTAATTTCAATAAACTTTTTGGGGTGTAAAATTTTGCCTCGTGTGAGCTGAATTTGAAATCCAAGCCGCACTTGAGTAAGCATTGAACGTGGTTTATTTTATTGCTAACTCTGTTTTTCTTTGTAATTTCGATAATTCTCTCTGGAGCGTATTAGAGATTTCGGTATTTTCTTGGTTTAAAAATCGTAAAAAGAAAATTACAAACTTCTTCGTGATCGTTTGTCAGTCTTGTCAGAAAAAGAAACGAAAAACCCTTTTCTGCTAATTAACTCAAATAATATTTCTTTCATTTTTGAAGAGCCTTTTTAGACGTACAACTCAAACTTTTATTTTCCCTTTTCGTTGCAAAAAATTAAATTAACCGACATTAAAGTTTGGTCGCGTCGTTTTTCGGTTCACTGGTTTTTTCTTAGTCACTGCTTTAATCACACAAAACTCCATCTGAAAAATTTCCTTAAAATTACCTGCATTTGGCGAAAGAATGTGTTCTTTTGGATTCAAATTTCGTTGCATTTGAAAGGTTAAAAACTTAACTTAAACTGAGGCCACAAATAAATATAAGAATTAAGAAATTTCTTGTCTTTATTTTATAAAATACAACATCATCACACCAAGGGTTAACAGTATAAGCAAGATTTACAGAAAGGTTTGGATTCGGCCCACACTAGCTCATACTCATACGCATTTAAAAACAACGCAGATAAATGTGGCCCAGCGTGTTAGATAAGATAAGATAATAAGATTGATAAGAACTTACTATCTGGCCGTTGACTCATTCCAAAAATCTTCTGCGAGTTTCCTTGCAAAGGGGATTTCTTGAGTTTCTGTCAAACAATCCCCTTAGCGTCTCATACGAATGCCGGTAGGACATATTTTGTACCTAAGTGCTAACGTTGATAATAACCTAAATTAATCACATTCAGCCACACCGTTATTCATACCGCAAATCTAAAGTAAGTTTACATGCTACGAAGTATAGCTCAACCATAACTTGGTACAAAATTACTTACACACACGCACCCCTGACAATGATAAAGGTGTAATGTCACTGACATTTAGGGCGGGCCATCGGTAACCTTTGCGGTCAAGAAGCCTTCAGACTGTGCGCTAATAGTTATGCGAATTTAGCCCACATCTAAATATTGCATACTTAGGTCAAGAATACAGTGAGTATAAAATAAAGAATTTAAAAAATATTAATTTTTCGGGTGTTATTAGACGAGAATGTACCTATCAATATTAAAAGGTTATTCCCATCAAGTCCACCGGCTGGCCCACTGGTGGGGCCGATAGGAAAAAAATCCTATGAAGCCCACTGTGCAAGTGAGTGGGCTAAATGGGATTTTTTTCCCATCTGGCCCACAAAACTGTTCGTATAGAAGTTTCTGTAAAATCATCATCATCATCATCAATATATATAAAACTCTTTTGAAGCTGACATAGAATCAAAGCACAGCCTGAACTACAAGTCCTAGAGGTATGAAATTTGGAGGGTAGGTTCCTTATATAGTGTAGGGGCGCACTAAGTAAGGAATTTTGAAAAGTCGCACCCTAAAGGGTAGAACGCGAGCAACGCCGCGGGCGACGGCTAGTATCCTATAAAAATTCCTACCGAATTTCCTAAAGAGCTTGAAAAAAATATCACTAGTAATATACGATCTTGCTATATAAAGGTGGGTAGAAGCTTGCGTCCCCAGCTCCTCTCCTTGGAATTGCAACAGAAAATCGTGCATTATCTCGAATTTTTTTTTGTCTAAAAATTAAAATGCTTTAATACAAAAAAAATTCACTCCTCGCAACTTGTTCACGTAATGGAAACCAAGCTTAACGTGATTACGTCTAGACGAAGTGTTCAGACTAAAATCTAATTATAACATCCAGCGGACTGCAAGGAGGCATTCGCGTTAGTCGCTCTAATTACAACTCGGGAATTTGTTTTTCATTGCTATTATGGCAGGCAGTTTTGACATGGACCATGTGAAACAGCTGGATCAATAAAACCATACGGCTGGTGGTCAGTACCTTTCGTTTTCTTATTATCACTCAAGCCCATACTACCCAACACTTTTTTCTAAAATATTATAATTGTTACTAAGAGATGAAATTTTTTTTTTTTTTTTAATTTGGTTTACTACTTGAAATATATACTAACTTAACTTAAAACACATTTTGTAATATACTCATTTTCAGTGTAATTTCTAATATAGTAAACACAGCATAATAAAATAATAACTTTAAAAGAGGATCAAATTTTTTTTGTCTGTTTTTACCTGTTGGATTTATATCTGTAAATATTCAGTTAAGATGGAACGGCTGTGTGACATGATTAAGTATTTTCAAATTCCATTGTGGTCGAGAAAATAAATACTTGAACTAGCCCTGGTTAAACAAACAAAAAAAGAGTTTAGTGGCCAGCGGCGCTATCGGTTTTGACTAATAAATCATGGTTTTTATAACATTAGTAATATTTTTTTTAATTTACTCAAAGCCATCATTTTTTTGTACCTACATTTTAAAATTTGTTTCATCTTCAATGGATGTAAAGGTCTATTATTAATATATATCTATTAATTACCAAAACTTGTTCCAGGCCCATTTTGTTTTATTTTAAAATTACATCTGTATTAATATAGTGACCCATCTGTTCACGACGCACTGTGTTGATGCGGTCAAAATTAAGACTTCTTTGTAACGTTTCAGCTTAATAACCAAGAATGTTTCAGCTGAATGAGAGCAAATGACTGTAAAAAGCTATGCCTCTTTTTAAAGTGCCCGACTTACCTAACTTGATTTTTCATGACTGATATTTCAGGGGAAAATGAAGAGAATTATTTTGTAAAAATAATAAATAATAAATAAATAAATATTCACGGACACTTAACACAACGCCTTCTAGTCCCAAACTAAGCAAAGCTTGTACGATGGAAACTAAATGGTTGATAGAATACATACATACATATTTTTTTTGTAAATACATACTTATAATACATAGAAACACCCAGACACAGAACAAACATCTATGTTTATAACACACAAGTTTGTTCTCGGTGGGGATCGAACCCACGACCCACAGCACGGAAGGCAGAGCTACTACCGACTGAGCCATGACGCCTGTGTTTAAATACCTGTGTCATAATGTTTTAGACGTCAAGTGAAAGTGTGGTTTGTGAAGAATATTATTGTAAAAAGTTGGGTTTGAAATAGATTATGATTCCAGCGGTGGTAGGTAGTAGGTTTGCAACCTGTCACGTATGATTAAAACTAACAGACCCGTGCCTTGATCACGAATTTTGACAATTGCAAACGTATCGTACGCTAGCGTATCCGAGATACACTGCGCGGTGACACTACAACGGTTGACAGTCGAGCTGGCATTGACGCGCAATATAACTCGCATACGCTAACGCGGCGACTGTCAGATTTGTTCGTGGTCACTTTTCAGTAGGTACATAGTCTCAAACCATGTTCCTAAAAAACCTTGTTGTTTTATAAAACATAACTGAACTACCGATACTAGGCCTAAAAAAACACAAACTTAAAGCTCACAATTTTACCTATTCGTCATTCTCTATAGACTGTTTCCAGTGCCCATATGCCCAGCTGCCAAACCTGATTAACAGTATCTCGTAGTGAGTATGAAACTACAGAAATGTGACCCCTGAATACCACTAAAATGCTGCATTTATCATTGTCATCATCAGCCTTTATATTTACAGCTATTGGATACCTATGCTAAAGATTTTCAAGACAAAGCACTCGTGATATTTTTTTATTTAGTACTCGATGAACTGCGCATAAAACGCTGTTAAAATTACTAAGAATAACGCAGGTGTCCTAAGGCCAGCTCAGCGAGGACGGAAACGTCGCGTGGAGCAAAAGGGCAAAAGCTGGCTTGATCCAGATGTTCAGTACGCATATAGGGACTGTGAAAGCACGGCGTATTGTAACTACCTAAATACTGGCTAAATATGGCTGTAATACCCATTTAGTATGTGTGAACACTGGAATAAAAACTTTGAATTGAAGAACAAGCACTCCACATAATTTTAAGCCCCATTTTGATTTATTGACCCCATCTGCCCTGAAAAACAGAAAATCTCTAATTTTTTTAGCTCAGTATTGCAGTAGTAAAACTGATTTATGATACAGCAAAAACAAAAGGGGTTAGTTTCAAGAACCCCTTTGAGTTGTCCCTTTTATTTTGAGACCTGATTTCAAAAATTTAAAGTCGAGGGTATTTTTATACTCTTGTTTATAAAATTTGATTAAGTAAGGACAAAGGTCAAGGTGAAAAGTAGGGGCATTTTAGACCCCCAAAATCCAGCACCGTTGTTTAACATTTCTGTTTCACGATCCCGCGGAATCATTCCTTAAATTGAATGCAAGTTCGTTATTACGGGATTATGGCGGAATGCGGAATGATTGCGCAGTTGCAACTGTTTGTTTTAGAGGTGGGGCATGGTTGGGAATGTGCGCACATTCCCAACCATGCCCCACTTCTGCAGTTTGAATTCTAGAAATTATGTCCTCATTTGCAGCTGCGCCGTATACCTATTGGTATTTTGTTTTCCGTGATCACTAATTTTATAGATATCATCTTATTATCGCTGACAGTACATTGGTATAAAAGTTCAATAATGATTGTCCTCAGTCTCATGTCATTGCAAATACGCGGTATATTAAGCTATCATTTAATTTTAAATCATATTTAGCCTATTCAACAAACGCATTCAAAAACCACAATAATTAATTTAACACAACTGCCATACGTCCAATTCAAATGTGTTACGAAATCAGTGACAGAATAATAAGGCTCAGTACAAACCGAGCTTAATAAATGGAAGTGGCAATGGAGAAGCCACAAAGTTCATAAAACCGACCACGATCACTGAGACGTCTTATAAAGGTGATAGAATAGAAATCATGGATTAGAATTATGTTAGAAGTGACCGTATTGACAGCTGAAACACCCAACGCACCAACTACTGTGTAAATGTCGCAAAAAAAACTAATGAATGGAAAAAAACTTTCCATAGATTTTTCTGGCAATCTATGGGGAAAGCTCTTTAGCTTCTTGAACTATCTTAAACAATGAACCAGGTTGTATTTGGTTTGATATGTAAACTGGCAAACCTGCCTAAAGTTATACATGATCTCTTTGGCAGTAGTACCTGTACTGCAAGGAACAAGTTTTTTTATCTCTTTAGAATTTTTGGGTGGAACAGTTATGAACCCTGATATTGAAAATGAACCCTATTTTCAAAACTTTAGGTGCATTTCTGCGTGCATATAGAGTGCTGGAGGCTTTTTTCAATAACCCAACGAAATACATAATCATCAATATACAGGGTGTTACCAGACCACTTCCGAAAACGAAAGGGGGAGCTACAGCACACCAAAACCCAACCAAAAAAATATCAGTTATCCTGAAAAATAATTATAGCCGGAGAAAACAATGTTTAAAGATTTGTATTTATTTCGCCAGCCCGCAATGTACGCATTCACGTAGGTAAGGTCGAGGCGTAGTACTATTATTTATTCTGTGTCGTAAGTGCCTACTAACGTAGGTCGCTCGCACGTCGCGTACTTAAATGACCCGCGATGAACTCTCAGCTGTTCATGCTGTAGTAGACGTAATCTGCGTGCTGCATGTACATTGCTGCTTTATTTATTTTATTTGTTTTTTTGCTTTTTAAAATGAGATAATTAGGTAGATATGTCTTATTATGTTGTACAGTGTGTATGTAACTAGAAAAAAATTTAAAAAGAGATAGTCAAGTCAATTTTTTTTTTCGCGATTTTTTTCGCTTAATGTTTTCAGTATCATGGTCTGATTGGAACCTCCAAGTTTTCGGAAGTGGTCTGGTAACACCCTGTATATAAAACTCTTTTGAAGCTGACAGAGAATCAACGCACAGCCTAAACTATAAGTCCTAGAGGTATGAAATTTGGAGGGTAGTATCCTTATATAGTGTAGGGGTGCATTAAGAAAGGAATTTTGAAACGTCACACTCTAAAGGGTAGAACGCGA
The DNA here is from genome assembly GCA_918843925.1 of Eulithis prunata. Lineage (NCBI taxonomy): Eukaryota > Metazoa > Arthropoda > Insecta > Lepidoptera > Geometridae > Eulithis > Eulithis prunata. The sequence continues at coordinate 920,446 of OU974009.1, forward strand.
GCAACACCGCGGGCGACGGCTAGTTACCTATAAATTACTCTTTTAAATGGATTGTGTATTATTGGCAGCAAAAAACATAATTAAACGAATTGCTCTCCATTCGATAACAGCACGGATTCCATAATGTTTTTATTTCCTACCTCGTGTATAATGAGCCTAGCAAAATGCTAATGATCATAATCGCAGGAAATCAGCTTCACGCCCAATGTATTCATTGTGATCGATCACAGACTCATAATCAGTGATGTCCAATTAGTTTCGGTGAGCAACTGCATACGTGGACGGACTCAGGACACTGACAACCATATCTAAATTCTCAATCTCTGGTCTAGTCTTATTAAGGGCACAGGATCACATAATACGGTAAGGGTATCATCAATATATATAAAACTCTTTTGAAGCTGACAATGAATCAACGCACAGCCTAAACTATAAGTCCTAGAAGTATGAAATTTGGAGGGTAGTATACTTATATAGTGTAGAGGCGCACTAAGAAAATAATTTTGAAACGTCACACTCTAAAGGGTAGAACGCGAGCAACGCCACGGGCGACAGCTAGTCAGTATCTAAAATACTTGCCTCCTCGAATAGTTTGAAAAAGTACCAAAATTTGATACATTTTAGCCCATTGCCCTTTTTGCCAACTGCTCAACGTATTTTCTCATGTTTATGATGAAATAGTATTTTCATTATTTGCCTAAATTCTCGCCGCATCATGCTATCCATCAGGGATAATTGACAAGTCAGACGCAGCTCCGACTATTTGCCGCAACATTTGCAGCTGAAACTTTAGTGTTTCCTAATTAGATGTATTTTTAGTATCAGTAAAAGTGAACAAAGAACTCATACATAAAATTAGAGGGGAAAATTATTTTGTGCTTTTTATGACAATACGAACTCGATGTGCTCTATCTGTAATATTTCTACTACTCATTACCTCTTCTTTGTAGTGTGTTCTCCTTGTATTCTACCTTATTTGTCACAAATAAATGTATTTTATTCTTATTCTTATGTGCTTGAGATTTGAATGGCGTGTTTACTGCGGATGACGTCATCGGGAAAGTACCGGTTGCGGGTGCTAAAATGCCAGTGCAACGTGTACCATAGAAATCTATAATGAATGAAAAAAATCTGACGTTCCGTACGCTACGATTCCGATTCAGTGGACGCGCAGCTTAAGGACTATGTCTACAGACTTTTCACGATGTTGAAAATCGTTTTTCACACAAAAACAGGTTCAAATAACTAAAACAAAGGTGAAGTGAGCAAAGGTAACTTAGAACGTAGATATAATATTTAATTATTCCTAGAAATCTGATTTTAATGTTGATACTTTATTACTTTACATTACATTTAACACTTTCGGCATTATCTACGCCTGAAGTCTTCTAAATACGAAATCTAATTTAGTAAACCTAAAAAACCCTTCAGATATGACCTGAATAAGGTTAAAGGTGACCTTTAACCTTTTCTAGGTTTTACGGCGCACATAAATCAGGCAGCTAAATCATGCATGAAAAACCTAGTTATGAAAATATTCTTGTAAAAGGTTATCAATCACCTAAATACCAACTTTTTAACATCTGACCGAAAACTAACAGGTTGTTATAAGATTGACGATGTCTTCATCTCTCTTTTCTGATTCAGCAAAAAAAAAACTCCCGACCTTCATAATCTCTTTAGATCCTCTTCATCATTGTTATTCATCATCATCAGACCTCAGAGTAGAGTATGAACTCTAGTTCATCAAATCTTAATAATTTGAGATGAACGAAATTCCTCAAAACTAGTTTTCAGAGCATCAGCTAAAAGTTATGGGGATATTCATCAGAATATCTCCATAACTTTAAAACAGCTCGACCAAGATCTTCACCAGAACCAACCGAAATAAATCACCTTTCTTACAAAAAAACCGCTTGCCAATCGGAGCCTTACTCTTAGAACTACGAGGGCACAAACAAACATACAAACAAACAGACGCCGTTAATTTTTACCCCTTGCGTTTTCAGTCGGGATTTAGAAGTTCAAATCGGAGGCCTACTTTCAGAGCTACTAAGGCATAAACAAACATACAAACAAACAGACGCCTTCAATTTTCCCCCTTGCGTTTTCAGTCGGGATTAAGAAGTTCTATATAGCACTACTAACTACTGGTAGTAGTAATCAGTGACGAGAGATAAATCGGTTGTTACCTAACTCTTGCTAAGGATTAAATACTAGGTTCGGCGTTAGGCCTAGATTTATCTGCTGATATTAACAAAATGTACGCGCCATATCTTCGCATGGCATTATTGCAAAACCCGTAGAGTGATTTACAATGGTGATAAATTCAGCCGAAACTTATCTGAACAAATAGATTTACATTTGCTATCTGCTGAATGATTAACTGCTTTATTACGTACCAATAAAATATGTTTTTGATTCGAGGTTGATCTAACGATAGGAACACAGCCGTAAGTTTCTTGTCTAGACTTTGGTCGGAACAGACACTTTGAGTCACAATATATAGAAAACGATATTTATTTTTGTAATTTTATTAGTATTTATTAATAAAATAATGAGTTTTGACTTTTGAAAGATAAAAATATACATTATGAATATAACTCTCTGGCAGTCTAAATCAAGAGATTGGAAAAAAGTTGAAAAAAAAATTTTGATATGGGCAACATTAACACATCAAGAGATGTTTTGGAGAGCATTATTATTAGAGCTCTTAATATGTCAAATAAAAAAAACATTATTATTTGTTCGATATAGGGTGTTTAGTTTAATGTGTTTATTAGTGTTTATGTTTTAATTGCAGGAAGTCAGTTAATCAAAAAAGCTTCAAATATTTATTTTTAAAAATCTATAGAAGAGACAGATCCAGCAGTTAGAGTTCTACAGGCTGATAATGATAGTGATGAGATGATGGAACAATGTGGCGTAGCCAAACAAAAACCTCCCTCTTCCCTAAATTTCCGATTTCCGCAACCAAGTACGGGCTTAAATTTTAATATCGAAACGAAGCTTAGCAAAAATGACTTTTTATCAATACCAAACCGAATTTAATAACCCGAATGAACAAAAAAAAACCTTTTAATATCAAAGGCGAGGCGAAAAGCGTTATTTTAGACTGCTGTTTGGACTTTATTGAGCGGGATCCCTTTTATATAGCAAAAGAGGGTACGTAAGCGATTGAAAACAAACAGAAGACTCATCACAAATAAACGACAATTTTAAACGTACGTATACGAGATACACTGCGCGGTGACGCTACAGCGTTCCGCAGTCGAGCTGACGTTGACGCGCAATATGACACGAATACGATAGGAATACGTACCGCGATGACTGTTAGGTCTGCTCGTACTAGCGCCTGGGATATTTTTTGAAACAAAAGTGTCGTAGATAAAATGCTATCACAAAAATAAATGATTGAACGTTCCAGATAAATTATAATGTATGAGTGTTTGTTTAGATACACGCAACGTACACTCGAAAGCAATAAAACAGCTTAGAATAAATCTAGACTAAGCTGTATCTATGTTATCTATAATCTATGCATCTAGGTATTTTATCTGAAAAAATAAAATTTTAATATGATTTATTTCATCATCATTATCATCATCAACCTATATCGGTCCACTGCTGGACGTAGGTCTCTCCCAAGACGCGCCACTGAGCCCGGTCTTCGGCTCTTCTCATCCAGTTTTTGCCAGCTACATGTCTCAGATCGTCACCCCACCTAGCCGGAGGGCGTCCTACACTACGCTTGCCTATGATTTATTTAGCAAACATTATTTCTATTACCTACTAGATATTCAGCGCATTTTTTTAACACAACTTAATTGTAAACACCGATACCCAACCTGGTGTTATGTGGTTACCACTGCCTATAAGAAAGCATCGCCTCACTGATCACATCCACTGAGGACGTGCCAATGCATTCCACTGCACCCATTACTCTGAAACATAAAAGTGTTATGTCTCATGTGCCTGTAGCATCGGCACCCTTCCCCTTTAAACCGGAACACAGCAATGCGAGCATCACTGATTAGCGGCAAAAATAGGTACTGTGTACTTTCCCTGGACAAGTTAGTTTTTTGCGTTCACACTATGCCGCAGTTGGCAGGGACGTGGGCACGAGCATAGTGTGAACACGATCATGCCTCTGTCCCGTCCCCAAGTTCATGCCTTTCCTCTCTAGTGAGAATAAAGGCGATGTTGCTATGGCAATAAGTCCACGGCAAAAATGCCGGCAGCAGCAGGGCATAGTGTGAATGCGATATATCACAAGAACATTCGTCACTGGTTTTTATCTGTCACAGATCATTTCATGACGTTTCACTAAGCCCCAAGCAAATACCCGAAGGGACACGAGTTTTGACGTTTTTTGAAACGACACATAGCACTTTTATTTTAATAGTTTTTCTTGTGTTATTGTGAGTATTGTTGTTTAATTTTGGTGGAATTTTAACCAATAATACTTAGGTCGTAACATAAAGTGTGAGTCATTGGAATAAATGTGTGTAAAGTGGTTTTTCTGAATGTGAAAATTCGTGTTAGGTTTTGAAGAGAAAATCCACCATTTTCTTTTCAAAACAAACGACAGCCGACTTGACAAATAACTTGACTTGACTTATTTATTACAATTTTAACACTTGACATTGGCAAAATTGTCTGTCGAAATGACGGACACAGGCCATTACTTAAGAGAAGAAGAAATACCCGAAGACAATACATCATTTTAATACGAGCCACTTATTTCCATACGCGTGCTTCCGTGACAAATTGAATATTTCAAACGCTGTAAAGGCTTCGTGACAAATTGGGCTTGTAAAAATGCGACGGAATACAATTTGAATTTGGAACTAATATGTACATTCAGCGCCATATAACATTTTGTTCAAAAATAAGCCCATCTTCATGGGCTAAGGAAGCTGTAATCCCTTCGGATGACAGCTTCCTTAGCCAAGTTCATAATTTACAATTACTTGAAATGAATAAAAATGCAACCATGTGTATTTTGTAAATATTGTAAATATTGTAAATACTGTATTAGTTGTAATTTTCTTTGTGAATAAATAGTTTATAAAAATGCAACTAGTACTTTTGTTTTAATTATAATTTTTCTTGTATTATTGTAAGTTTTTCGGTGGAATATAAAGTAATATTACTTGAGATCGTAGCATTAAGTGTAGGCCATTGGAATTAATGTGTATATTTGGTTTCAAGATCTGAAGGGAAAATTCACCATTTTGCCTACAAAACAAATGACAAACTACTACTACTTGATGAACGATCGACTTGACTATACTATTTCAAATAACTCGCTTGGCAATAGTAAAATTGTTTCTGGAAAATACCTACCTACTTACACAAACATCATAATTGACCATTAAACAAACAATTTGCTATATTCAATTCATAATGTGGAATTTAACCGCACAATTTCAATTCAAATTGTATTTGTATTTGTTCAATAATTCAACATAAATAAAGGACTGCCGTTATAGCTCGTATTACCATCCTGTATAAACATACAGGGTGGTTTATTAACTGAGATAACTATATGCAGTTATAGAAATTATTACAATACAGCGAAAATTGTGCCTTACAATAATCTCTCATAATGTCTTGATGAAACACACTCCGTACTTATAATTTTTTTGTTAAAAAAAGTAGTTTATGGCTGGCTTTCGGTCTTCCTTATCAAATTTAGGTATTTATGAAAGTACATTTTGTTAGGCAGTTGTTGTCAAACGATATAGATATAATAAAATATAGGTTCCTAAATAAAAGTTTGAATTATTCATACTACTGGGTTGTATAGTTGTATTTGCAGTGTAGACCGTATTGGTATACGGTCTACACTGCAAATACAACTGCTAAAGTAGAAATTTACAAAACAAAACTTGACTAAAACTATGGAACTTAAGACGCCTCAGGCACACACAAAGAACAACAAGTCATGCAGCAAAATTAGCTTCCTGATAAACAGCCACAATAATGTGATCAAACAGTAAGTACAAACTCAAAAACATTAATGCCACTTAGAAATATAACAGTCACACATTGCAACTATTTGCAACACCTTGTATATAATAATAATTTTCACTAAAACGGTACACCGTTTTTTTATCTTACATACATGTAAAATATCCTAGTTGAGCTATCCAAAAATCGTTTACAACGGTTTGTGGACAGCTCAATTGCTTCACGTATATATTTTATGATTTTCTTTGTGAATGAACGAAACCGGACGGTAGTTTGATTGTTGAGAGTATTTGTTGATAACCATGATAGTTTTAAAAATTATATCTTGGACTTATTATGTACTCCAAAGTTGAAGTTACTAGAAAGAACGCAACATTGAGCACTTACCTCCCAAACCAAGAGGATAGAATTGGTAGAGTCCAGTGACTCCGCGGTCCCATTGTCTATCCTTTGAAGATCCTTTGTTACTATCTGAATCTGACAAATGACAGTTCACCGGTCACTAAACTATAATTAACTAAATTTTGATTGCCGTTTTTCAGATTCTAGGTATCAACACGTTTCCTTATCCAAGTTGACAATCTAAAATCGCTAGAGAATACAAAACTAAATACACGTAGATCTTTTGAGTGGTTCTACTGTTAGCTATACACATACTGTGTTGCTATTATTAACGCTACCAATTCTGAAGCAATTTGCCTTTGACGGGCTAAAATATAAGAAGCGTACCTCATCACTGGAAAATAAAGAATTTTCTTTTACACCTACTTCTGAAACAATATCTGTTGTTGAAGGATTTAATAAATAAACGAGAGAATTTTATTAAAAATCACGCTCCTTGTTGTTAATGTTTAATATTAAAATAATTTGTAAATGCTGAGAAAATAGATACTGTTACTTACCTCTTTACAAAGGATATAATAATGATTAATGAAGAAAGGTTCTTCTAGCCAATAATATGACCAGCTATTGTTTTTTTTTTTTGTGATGACAAAATTTTTCGTAGTGTTGTCATCAATAAAAAAAAATTCATACAACCCAATTGTAAACTTCCTCCATTTGGAAGTTGGTTAAAAATGGCAGAAGACTACAAAAATGACTAATTTTTTTTTTGGTTTCTGGTTTTTTTATTTATACTTATTAGCATTAGTTTTTAAGTAGCATTTTTATGTAAACCAACATAGCACATCTACAAAATAAGTAATGTAATGTTATGACCACGACTATGAAAATCTATGGTAAAATTTATATTACTTTGACATAACAAATTTTTTAATAGCGCCGCAAAATTATCCAAAATTAATATTTTCACCAAGTCTTACCGACAGGCGTAAGCCGAAGGCTTTATAACTTTGAAATAACGCCAAACTTCATTTAAGATGAGGCAGGATCTTGCTGCGGATAAAGTTACAGATTATAGGTACATAACTTGTCAGGCGTCATGGCTCAGTCGGTAGTAGCTCTTCCTTCCGTGCTGTGGGTCGTGGGTTCGATCCCCACCGAGAACAAACATTTATGTGTTGTAAACATAGATGTGTGTTCTGTGTCTGGGTATTTCTATGTATTATAAGTATGTATTTACAAAAAAAAATGTATGTATGTATTCTATCACCCATCTAGATTCCATCGTACAAGCTTTGCTTAGTTTGGGACTAGAAGGCGTTGTGTTAAGTGTCCGTGAATATTTATATTTATATATATAACTACTTTCATCCTACTTTATGTTATTGTATAAGTTGCTTGTTCCTATGCGCATGATGTGGTACCCTATAATTATGGGAGCACCTTGTTGTATTTCCTTTTATATGTACCTTGATTTGTGATGTGTAAACCTGTGTTGGGTATCCATTCTTTAAAATAAAAAAACTAGTAGGGCTAGTTGGACACAGAGTTGCGTTTTAACTACTAGCCTTTTCTTCTAAGCTTTAGTTCGTGTTACACTGTCAATGCTGGATCTAGATCCACCTTTATAGTGCATACACCGCAATAAATCAAGATTGTACATAACAAGTAGTTACACAGACTTGTGTTTTGTCATTCTAGCTTTTTTTTCTAAACCTAAGTACATGTTACACTGTCAGTACTGGTTCTAAATTCACCTGAATACACCGCAATAATCGACATATCCTTTTTATGTATTTTGTGTTTACCTAATTTATTTTTCAAAGTGGTAAGAAAATATTTTGTTAGCCTAATGGCTTACTATGGGTGGAAATGTCTATTTGATGGGGCTCTGTGGTCCAAGCGATAACCTAAGGGTTTTGAGATAGTATTCAAATCATCAGCGCCTTTTTTGTTCAAATATTTCTTTCAGATTTTTACAAGGTAAATAAAATTATCAATATCAAAATATTAGATAATTGACAATTTTGTTCTAATCTTACTTTTTTCATTGAATTGCTAATAAGTTTCACATTTTCATTCAGTCGTAGAGTATTCAACGTCATGCTTCTACACAGAAGATCTGTTAAATTTCTAAAATTCGGAGAATATGTGCCATACCTTTCTGAGTCTACCTAGTAGTTAGATGAATGAACACATGTCATGAATTTCATATAGTAGGTACCTAATTGTAAAGCAATGCTAACTCCTCTGCAAAGCTCTTCCACGCACAAAACTTGTTCCTACCCAAAAATTTTCTGAGCGATCTCAATTTCTCCTATTGATTGATTGTGTCCTTCGCATCTAAACGGATTCGCGCATTTTTCACCCGTGACGTGACACCTTCGACAATGCCTTTATTGAATGGTGGAGATTGATAGTTTTCTTAATTTTGTGACTGTTTTTAGGATTAATTGACAAGAAAAAAATAGCTTCTGAAATCGGAAATCAGAAAATTTATTTGCTGATGTTGAAATCCAGTAGAAGCAAATATCTTAAGCAAATAAGGTCAAGTCTTGTTATTTGTTTAGATTCCAGACATTGAAAACCAAAACAAAACAAAAAAACATCGACCACGTCATTGCTTAACATCAGGTGAGATTGTGGTCAAACGGTTGCCTATATTGTATAAAAAAAAAAAAAACTTTCTTTAGAAACATTTCAAACGAAGGTTTCCCAGTGGAACGAGTTGCCTGTACCTAGTCCGAAAGTAGAATAACTCGGATTTACCACAAAGCCGACTGAAGGTTAATTATAAAGACAAGAGGAATTTAGTTTGAAAAACCAGCATCCCCTAAAAAGCTGGAAGCATCAGCGTTGAATAACCCTGACTTCATGTGCATATTCAAACCGAAACAACCTAATATGTATGCAAATGACCGAACTACGTAGTAATACCGCAGTATTACTGCTGAACACGGATTTTAAAACCAATTTTTATGAGTTGGACGTTCATGTCCAATTCATACTGTTAGGCCTTCGGCACACTTGACGCAGACTACGTGGAAGATCCGTCGTCCGCGTAGTGTGCCCGCTATTTGTAATTTATATGCAACTAGCCGTCTCCCGCGGCGTTGCTCGCGTCAGAGTGTGACTTTTTAAAATTCCTTTCTTAGGGCACCCCTACAAATATCAGGATACTACCCTCCAAATTTCATACCTCTAGGACTTATAGTTTAGGCTGTGCGTTGATTCTCTGTCAGCTTCAAAAGAGTTTTATATATATTGATGATGATGATGATAACATGTATTGACGTTCCGTCGGGAAAGGTCCGCAACGGAATTTCCGTCAAGCGTGCCGAAGGCCTTAGGGTAGTGGTGAATGTGTTATAGTTGACGAAATATGAAACTAAAAAAATATTAAGATAATGTTTTTGTCATTGAACTTAGTAGAATCTTACCTTAGCAAATTTTTATAAAGATATCACTTAACTTTTGGATTCTAAAAAATACTTATTTACTGATGTATTGAGTAGGTAAATAATAATAAATTGATTCTTAAATGCACCAATAATGGTTATTGTTCATAGTAATCACAATTCAAAAGTACAATAATTGTGATTTGAATTTTTTTTAACATTTTCTATTGACTGGCGTGAACAAAACAAGTTGAAGCTACAATCAAAATATTTGCATCGATAGAACAATGTGGTGGCAGATCAACAGAAACAAAAACTAGTTTTGTACAGAACATTGTAATGAATGAAAGGTATTCAACTCTGGACGATAAATTAATGTGTGGTTTAATTACGAGGTTAGATAAAATAAGGAATGAGTATATCAGGGGAAGTGTGAAAGTGGCGCCTGTTATTGAAAAGGTGAGGAGTGGTAGATTAGCATGGTATGGACACGTAATGAGGAGGGATGAAAGTCATATAACGAAGAGAGTTATGAATATGAGTGTGGCTGGGTATGCAAGTAGAGGAAGACCGAAGAAGAAGTGGTTTGATTGTGTGAAAGAGGATATGAATGTGAGAGGAGTAGATTCAGAGTTGACGAATGATAGGAGTGAGTGGAAGAAGAAAACATGTTGTGCCAACCCCACCTAGCGTGGGATAAGGGCAGGGAAATGATGATGGTTTAATATCAATTTTCAGATAAGCTTAGTCCTTACTTAGCTTAGTAGATAAGACTTTTTTACATGAAATTCAAAATGAAACTCACAGAAATCACTTTTAATCTTATATAATCAAAACTTTGTAACTAGATACTGATTAAAAATGACTCATAAAACTATTGACACGAACAAAATGGATATGAGTGCTAGTCCCGGCTAAAACTTGTTAAGAAAGTCTAATTAAAAAAAATATTTTTCTCTCATTTTCTTCGTCTCAACTACTGTTATAATACCTTGATATTGCAAGACATAAATAATGCTTAGCAGTTAGATAAATAAATGAAAAGATGAGTTAGATACTTTAAAAAGTGTCCAGTACCTACTAATTCCTAGCGAACAATGCATAAAAATCACACAAAATCGTGCAAAATGAATATGCATGAGCAGATTACATTCCGAGTTGTATCCAGCGTTTGTTAGGGCTGTTGCGAGTCGTATTTCAACGGGCTATTGTAAGCGATTATCATAGGATTAGGATGAAAACCTATCACGCTTGGAAAGTTACCCATAGTCATTGGAATAATTGAATGGAACTACTTGGTTTCGGTTGTCAATTTCGTCCATATAATCGTACATTATTCTGAAGTTCCTAACATAAAAATAGTTTTGTTAATATCTAAAAATGTAGATACTCTACTAGATCATTACAGATACTAGATCAAGGACGAATTAGGTACTAGATCAATGGCGCCTCTAAGTTAAAGAAAAATTGGAAAAAAAATTGTGTCGCAAAAAATCGATTAGATTAAATAAAACTAATCATTATTGCACTTATATAAACTGTTCAGAAGCGAGCTTAGTGCTATTTTAGCATATCTTTTTCTTTTTTTTTAATACCCTGGCTCAGCCTTTGTTGGATGACTGGCAACCAACGCTGGTCTTCCGCCAGAGCCTATGTGTAATAAGGAGATGATAGTAGTGCTTAGATTAGATTAGATTAGAAAATTCTTTATTGCACATTAAAAATCGTACAGAGGCGAGTTTAATGCTATTTAGCATTATCTACCAACTAACCTGGTGCTTACGTGGAATATTAAAAAAAAGCCTTTGTAACTACTTAATAACATTACCTAGCTAGATTTCATTCGTTTATTCACCTTTTGGCATTTTTATAACGCTCTTAAATACCTAGTCACAACACACATGTTCCAAAAAATATAAATAGTACAAGAGAAAAGAGAATAAGCGAACAAAGTCAAAACAAAATAAAAGTAGTCGATGTTACCAACAAAAAATGTAAATTCAGCAAAAGCAAAGTTAAAGTAAAAATTAAAAGTATATTATATAGCCTTTATGTTAGACCACCAAAAAAAGAAACTACGCAGTGGGAATCTCGTATCATTGTCAGCAAATAGAAATGTCCCGAAAGCGCCGTACCTATGACGAATAAAACGTAGTCATTTCAACAATGTCACAATGGCTTGATGTTACACGTGCAGAATTATTTAGCACGTGTAACAAGTTTAGCTAAATTACAGAAACAAAAAAGTTCGTTCGATTCGAATTTTAGAACTAACAATTTTGCACTAAAATAAAACCACATGGACCATTTACTGCCAAAACTCGTAACTAACTTCCCTTACCTACCCATACGACATTTTACTAATTACCCCATCGCAATCAAAATATCCCTGTAAAATATACTGTCACAATCCCTCAACTTCTTGAAAGCCAACCCTGAGCTCTGACCACCCTCTACCCTCCCAGTCCTCCCGGAGGGTTAATATTCCGTATTCAACTCATTTACATGTGCCGCGGTCACATCAAGTGACACTCAGTGGAACAAAGTTTGTAATAACCAGGATGTGCTGAGTTTTGGGGTATTATAGTAGGTACGCTCTATAGTTATAACCTAAAAATGGAGTAAAGGATTTTAGATTCTTTTTACCGGATAATAAGATGCTCTATAATTTCTGGGGATAAAATTAGTAATAACAATATAAACCACTTTTTCCATGAAACAATGTAATAAGGTGTAAATTGGCCTCAAAGGGGATTTTGAGACTACAGTCTCATAATACCCTTGATTTTAAAATGTTGAAATCAAGGGGAATAAGAGACAAACAGTCCCATAATCCCCGTGAAGGGGACGACTCAAAGGCGATTATGAGACTAACCCAATGTAATGAAATTCGCAAAAAAATCTGTTGCTCCATAAATTAGATTTATTTATTTAATTAGAATTAAATAAAAGTAGGTAACTATTGCATTTTGTAAGAAATGGCAAATTGTTTTGTCATTGAAAGCGATTCACACTCGCACTAAGGGTTCAAGCGGCCGGAGAGTTCATTGTAAAATAGGTTTTGTATGACACAGGTCTATTGCTACTTTTAAAGATTTTAGTGACCCAGGCTGGTCACAACAGTGATTGCTGTAAATACACATACAGGCTTATACCGCGTTCACACTATGCCATTGCCGCTGCCGGCATTCATGCCACGGACTTATTGCCACAGCAACATCGCCTTTATTCTCACCAAGGTGCTAGGGCATGAACTTGGCGATGTTGCTGTGGCAATAATTCCCGAATTAATCGCGGCAATAATTCCGGCAGCGGCATGGGCATGTGTGAACGCGGTATAAGAATAAAGGCGATTTTGCTGTGGCAATAATTCCGGAATTAATCGCGGCATTCATGCCGGCAGCGGCATGTGCATAGTGTGCATGCGGTATTAGAGTCATGAGACTGGGGATTTTACTCTAATAGAGACGACGTCGTATCTTAGGCGAAAACTTAAATCAATCTGACGTCGTCATCCCTATTAATGAAAAATCTTTACCAGTCTGGGCATAATACCCAAGTATGTGCTATCGACTAAGTAATAGAAGGTAAGCACGCTAAAACACCTGACAAAACAGCTTCGGCAAACAATTTCAAATAAAGTTAACGTCACCGACTTTAGATTGTTTTATCCTTTTTCCACACAGATCCTCGTTACAGTCACAACAACTTTTGCATAACATTAGCGAGCGGTCATAATTGAAACCGCGGACGGGAGCTTTACAGGGTTCCGCACGGAAACCACAAAACGCCAACTCTTTTGTTGAGCTCTTTCGCGGGATAACTGAAAAAGTTTCAGGGGTGACAAACTGTGACTAAATAATAATATGTTTGTGAGTTCTAAGACGTGGTCGTTTGTTGGTAAACTTTTGGGCAGGAAAATTACTTTTAATAATAAATTCGACTGGATTTGGGGTTTGTATAACTTCTAACTTTAGTGATGTTTCTATTAGTTTATTTGACATTCTTATTTTGAACTGGCTGATACCCGCGACTTCGTACGCGTGTGAAAGTTTCCATCAAAATATATGTCAACCAGCTTACGATGAACCATGGTTTAGAGAGTTTAAACTGTATCTAAGAATCCACATCTTTGATTTCAATAAAATATAGCCTATGTTTCAATCCGGAAAAAGGACTTCCGAATGGTATAAGTTTCATTGAAATTGGTCTAGTAGTTAAGTGGTGATCCGCAAACAAACAAACAGATAAACAAACAAACTCGATTTTCGAAATCAGAATCGTTTATTTAGTAGATCTACATAATATTTAGCTCATACCATATATTTAATTTTAGTTATTAGCTTTTTTACAGTTTTTATAATAGTAAAAGAATAGATAGAAGAACAGTAGAACAAGCTTATAACCTAAGTTATTATCATAAATTCTTGCTCAATGAAACTGTCACGTCACGTACCATCTCGTTCGACTCAAACAAACGTTCAATTACCTTCAGAACCCTTTAAAAAAGCACTCGTTGCTTCTCGTAGAGAACACAGGGGTATTATTCATTCGGCAAACAACTCACAACGGTATCCTTTTCATTTGGAACTCGAAACGGTTTCAAGTACCGACGGCACTCTCGAGTACTCTCGAAGAATGCAGTTTCTTGAGTATTTTTTAGCTCAGTTCTTTTTTTCCAGTAAAATGTGAGTGGAGACGAGTTTTACAATGAAAAGGGTTTATTTTTTGCAGCTACGGTATTTTTAGCGTTCTATTTTTGAAAACTACATTTAAGAACCATTTTCTTTTCAAGACAAACGACAGCCGACTTGACAAATGACTTGACTTGACTTATATTATTATTACAATTTTAACACTTGACATTGGCAAAATTGTCTGTCGAAATGACGGACACAGGCCATTATTGAAGAGAAGAAGACGTTTGGATTTTCGTGTAGAGTACGTACTCAATTAAAAAGTAGGTAATTAATTGCAAAAAGTTTGATTTTGACATAGCATCGTGTCAAATATTTTTTTTTTCTGTAAATTTTATGTCCTGTAATATAATCTCTACTCTAACCAAATAGTATGCAGATGACTTTCCTCAATATCATTCGCACTCGTTACAAATTGGTTACAAAATGCGATTGAATGCGGCTGTTTGGGTTCGAAGCCTAAAACTCGGCTATAAGACTCGACGCTAAGCCTCCGGGACTTCTTATATTTAATGTGCCACGATAATCCCCGACTTATTATCCTACTTAGTTAAGGCACATAAGTACGGGATGAAAGAATTTGTAAGAGATTTTGGCTTAGTGTATTTTAGTTTGAGATTATTTTTTAAGACTGAATTCGAGGAATTAGTGTAGATTTTACAAGTTTCAAATGCTCATAATGTTCTTAATTAGAAAGCGTTGATAGAGGCATAGGCACTTTACTAGAATTAGGTACATTTTTTATGTACGTAGATTATAAAAAAATTGATTAGTAGTCAAGCAAAAACAAGAAAAGAATTACATAATTATAGGCATTATTTCAAAATCATTTTACATGACTGACATGTTAAACTGTCAAATTGTTAACTTCTGACATTATGTCATTTAAAAAAAAAATATTACAATTTTATAAAAAAAATTATAAATGTTTTTGTCGCTTAGCGACCAATATCATTATTCTAAGGTCCGTGTTACACTGTCAATACAGCGAATATAGCGAATTAATTGAAAAATCCCGAATGCACGTCATAGCAATAGCGTCAATACGTCAATGGCTGGATTATGACATCACCGGACTTTTATTTATGCAGCGACATGCTCCACAGACGTACGAGTATCATTGCCTAGTTCTTTATGATCTGTGGTTTTTTGACGGACCTTCCCTGTGTACGAAAGGTTTTATAAACAAACACGACAGAGGTCGCCACATTAGATCTATAAAAACATTATAATTCCGCAAAGCTTTGAAAGGCAACTTTTGTTTTCACGAGTTGTCGGGTTCCGATGTCCCCTTTTTATGCAGGACCCATATCAACTCGACCATTCTCTAGGGAGAAAAGACGAAGTTTTCTTTGACCGCGGAAAAATACACAAAAATTAATATCACTGGGTTTTGAATAGAATTTATTTTTATTTTTGTACACGACTAGCCGTCGCTCTCGGCGTTGCTCGCGTTCTACCCTTTAGAGTGTGACGTTTCAAAGTTCCTTTTTTAGTGCACCCCTACACTATATAAGGATACTACCCTCCAAATTTCATACCTCTAGGACTTATAGTTTAGGCTGTGCGTTGATTCTCTGTCAGCTTCAAAAGAGTTTTATATATACCTATTGACAACGGTGGAGAGTTAATTTCATACATTTAGTACTGCAGTATTTTATGATCTGTGGTACTGCTTTTTCCGTATCAACGCTGCCATCGATGTTTTGTTTAAGTTCATCTGCCAGTGTGTAAATGCCCTTTGAATAGTACAAAATAAGTTATTATGTATTTTTCAAACAATAAAGAAATTAAAAAAAAAAAAAATATATCTGCAAACGTTATTTCGAAAGGTAAAACTTTGATTCGTTTTATCAAATTAATAAGCAAAATTTAAAACCAACCGTTTTAAGTTAATGTGATTGGTTCAGTTTACTTTAGATTTTTCCTGGCGTAAAATAAATGATGATTATAATGATGGACGCAGTGCATTGCCTTACAGGACACGTCGTCATTGGACTTGCTCTGTGAGGTAATGCATTGTTATAGGCAGAAGTTACTACTTAACATCAGGTGATCTATCAGCTTGTTCTATTACTTTTATCACGAAAAAAAAAAAAAAATCTAGTGAGCGTTGTCCAACAATATTTATTTATTTAATAAATATTTATTTTATTCCCAAAGTATGCCCAGCTTGAACTATGGGAACATTTGAAAAAATAACTCAGTAATAGTTATATTTTCTATCTGTAATCTGTATTGACGTTAGCAGTTAATAACTCATCAATCTTCTAGCTGTAGGTATAATTATAACAAGTTCGCACACTTCGCGTTGTTTAACTCAATATTAGTTCGCGCGAAGTTTTGGTTCGAACCGCCAACTGAAGCGTTGCTAGTTTTTGTGATTATCTAATTATCTGGCAACACTGTTTAGTAACGACGTAGGACTTTTGGAACATTATACAAATCTTTGCGTTCATCAAATATCAAGTACTATAGTTTCTGCTTGCGACTTTGTTCGCGTCCCGTTGGATCCCGTTGATTTTCCGGGATAAAAAGTAGCCTATGTGTTAATTTAGGTCACGGACAATATATATTCCAAGTTTCATCTAAATCGGATCAGTAGTTTTTACGTGAAAGAGTAACAAACATCCATACATACTTAAAAAGGTTTGAAGGGTAAGGGCGCCGGTGTAATTACAGGCACATGAGACTTCAAGATCTTTACGTCTCAGAGTGATGGACGCAGTGCATTGCCTTACAGGGCACGTCCTCATTGGACTTGCTCTGTGAGGTAATACATTGTTATAGGCAGAAGTTACCACTTAACACCAGGTGAGCTATCAGCTTGTTCCATTACTTTTATCATAAAAAAAATAATTACGAACTTACAAATTTTTGCGTTTATAATATAAGTAGTAGGATTTGAAATGATGTCCCAGCTGTTAATGTCCTAGCTGTGACCATTTTAATGTTTATAATTTGTAATTAAAGTATGGGTCTCTTGTTCACCACAAATAACACTTAGTTTAATTAATTGCGAGCGTTTAAAATTTACGATCACGTGAAGTTGTTACGGTTTACATTATTATAGTGTTGTAGGTATGCATACTAATTTTAATTAGAGATAAGTAAGAAGGTTTATTCTGTGTTACTTGTATAGCTAAAAGTAATTTGAAATCCTTTTCACTATCCTACTACTATTATTATTACCTATTAAGAGCCCGTAGTGTCCCACTGCAGGGCACAGGCCTCCCTTCCTTCTTTCCAGTCTTGTCTGTTTTGGGCAAATGTGGACCAGTCCTTGAGGTAGGCATCAAGCTCGTCACTCCAACTTCATATCCTACTACTAATAATTATAAATGTGAATTTATAGATGTTTGGATGTGTGTGTTTTAATCACGCTGCTAATACTGGTCCATTTTGGATGAAACTTGAAATATAATATAGTTCGTAACCTGAATTACTACATAGGCTCTTTTTATCACGAAAAATTAACAGGAGGTACGGAGACGTGAAGTCATAATATTTTTTAAGGTGAGGTTTATTTTGGGTAAAAGTAGATTAGGCATGTTTTTTTTTAATATAATAATAATGAAGCAAGCCGAAGGCCCAGCTGATGTTAAGCGGCACTACCTCAAAGAGTATCAAGTAGCTTTGACGTAATTTGGGCTTAAAATGCAAACATAATTAAAACAACCCAAGTAACAATTAATTATTATAAAACAAACAACACCTTGCATAATTATTATTTGTCTTAGATACAAACTTGTTCTGATAAAGTTGTTAAAATCATCAACTTTGTTCAAACGGAATCCGATATCAGACTCTGAAGGAACACAAACTTTCAGTGCAGATAAGAACATCGGTACCTGTGATCACGAATAAATGTGACGATCGCAAACGTATCGTAACGCTAGCGTATCCGAGATACACTGCGCGGTGACACTACAACGGTTGGCAGTCGAGCTGGCATTGACGCGCAATATAACTCGAATACGTTAGCGCGGCGACTGTCAGATTTGTTCGTGATAGAGGTACCTGTATCTAAAGTTTCTGTCGTTATAATTATCCTTCGTCAACTCGTCTCAGTGTCCTAAACGAACTCGGCCCTCGTGGGACGAGTTGTACCATTCATTATTTGCTACGATCTCTAACTCGTCTCATTTGTTTATAGCATAGTAAATTGGATTGTAAATTGCATGGAACCAGGGGCCTTATGCTCACTTCGGTAGAGATTTAACTCTAATTGAAATGACGTCATCTCGGTCGAAAACTGGTTTCACCCTCTAGTCCACTATCGAGTTTTCAACGTAGTGTATATAACTATCGTATAAATGTCAGTATCGAATCAAACTAAACACTAATTAACGCACAAAAAGTGTTTTTTTGTACCTTAAACTAAAAAACTAAGTGGCCGATAACCGAATACTTCATGGCCGAAAATTAGGATTTGTGGCCGAAAACTGAAATAACGGCACTGTTCCGGATTAAAATAAAAATAAAAATAACTAAAAGCTTTTAACGCCCAAAAGTTAGTGTTCAATTGCCGCATGAATCTTATTCAAGTCAACCACTGCGCTATGGAAGTCTCTTAAATTAAATACTATTATCGCGTCAGTTGTAACGTAGCATTAAATTGTCCAATACGAAGCGTTAATTAGAAATGGCACGTAAAACCAAGACATTAAACAATAAATAAATTAAATGCCCGGAGAGCAGCAATTTATTTTATTTAGAGTTCCGTTGGAAGAATAAAAGTTTCATTTACTTTATAGATTTTTTTCTGGCTAGTGTCCTATGACAATAAAAAGATAGACAGACCTTGAATTCGACTTATTATAGACATGGGTTTTTCATCTATTTGTAGAAAATATTGGTCCTTTCGCGAAAATTGTATGGTGGTTTTGACAGGATAACCCTTTAGCGGATGTTTCGTCAAAGGAATGCTCCATCGACGGTTTGTTCGTCAAATAAATTCTTCGCCCAAATATTTTATTCTTATTTTTGTTATTTAACCTAAAATCGTCCTATTGCTGGGCAAAGATCTCCCCAAAGACTTTCAATACTCTCTGTCTCAAGCTTCCTCCCACCATCCTTTTACGAAACCACAGAATATTAGTTAAAAAATATTAAATGAAAATTCTTTATATCAATATATCTAAAACTCTTTTGAAGCTGACAGAGAATAAACGCACAGCCTAAACCATAAGTCCTAGAGGTATGAAATTTGGAAGGTAGTATCCTTATATAGTGTAGGGGTGCACTAAGAAAGGAATTTTGAAACGTCACACTCTAAAGGGTAGAACGCGAGCAACAAGATGGCTAATCAGATACAAAATAAACTAAGCTTTAGTTTAAACTGAACTAAAAATGCGAAACAAAGTTATCTCAGCTTTCCCAAGTCTGAAAGCACTCAAGTGTCTGGCAAGCCAAGTATAGCGTGATGACGTAATTCTAGCGCTTAGCAACGAAGCCTCATTATATTTGACCTTTGCACAACGGTGGCGTAAGCACGAACAAATCTGACAGTCGACACGTTACGTGAACCTGACATTAATCGGATCATATTGCGCGTCAACGCTTGCTCGACTTCCGAACGTTGTATCGTCAGCACGCAGTGTATGTCTAATACGCTAGCGTTACGATACGTTAGCGGTTATCGCATGTATTCGTACCTCAGAACCGCAGGGCAAATGTTTCTTTGCAAATTACATCTGCCGGCTTATTTTACATGTAAAGGTAGCACTCATTGAACTACATTTTACCTTTGCCCGTTAGTTTTACATGTTAATTTGGTATAGTTATTTTTTCGGACTACCGGTATCTCGTCCCACTGAGACGAAACAATAACTTTCTATTACTAGATAGTTCGCCCCGAACTGAGATCTCGTGATGGTTGGAGGTTAATAAAACCTAAACAATTTTTATTGACCAATGGTTGTAATAAACTTTGCAAATCGCTTCAAAATCACCGTCTAGCTAAATACCAGTCTTACTTGAACTACAAAATCATTGAAACTCCAAGAAATGGTAGCTCACGTTATACTGGTTTTTTAATTTTATAATTTTTACAACAACTCAAAAACTATAAGACCTAGAATAAAAATAAAAACGGGTTTGGAATGTCTAAACAAAACCCTATCATATGACATCCCGCTTGATATTATTGTACAACTTTTTTTTTTTTTACTCCCTTGGACCCTCATAACTTCACGACCCAGATTTAACAAACCAGTCAAGTCAAGTCAAGTCAAGTCAAAAAGCTTTTATTCAATAAAATCTCACTGATCACTTTGAATCGTCATTACGTTTTGTATGATTAGGTATGATTACAATTTTTTATTTTTTTTATTTTTATTGGATGAGTTGGAGCTAGTTCGTCCCAAGCTTGTTTGTCTTCTAAATAATCTGATATTTTATAGTATGCTTTTGAAATAAGTCTTTGTTTTATTACGTTTTTGAACTTGCCAATCGACAATTGAGACACATCACTTGGGATTTTGTTAAAGAAGCGTACACATTGCCCTTTGAAAGATTTACTAATTTTTGAGAGCCTAGTGGTGGGAACAGCGAGTTTGTCTTTGTTTCTAGTGTTAACATTATGATTATCACTTTTTTTGTTGAATAGATTTATATTTTTTTTAACATACAATAAGTTTTCATAGATGTACTGGCAAGGTACTGTCATTATATTTATTTCTTTAAACTTATTTCTTAGTGATTCTCTGGGACCCATGTTATAAATTGCACGAATAGCCCTCTTCTGCAACACAAATATGGTGTTTATATCTGCAGCACTCCCCCACAACAAAATGCCGTACGACATAATGCTATGAAAGTAGCTGAAGTAGACTAGTCTTGCGGTTTCCACATCTGTAAGGAAGCGGATCTTTTTGACTGCGTATGCCGCAGAACTAAGTCTCTTCGACAATTTATCTATGTGTGGGCCCCATTGAAGTTTATTATCTAGAGTTATGCCTAAAAATACTGTGGTGTCCACGAGATCTATATTATCTTCCTTGATTTTTACATTAGCATTTGTTTGTTTGACGTTTGGTAGACTAAACCGAATACATTTCGTTTTCTTTTTGTTTAGTAATAAATTGTTTACATTAAACCAGTTTACAACCTTAGAGATTGCATTATTTACATCGTCATAATTAGTTTGTCGCCGTTTCACTTTAAATACAAGTGAAGTGTCATCTGCAAACAGTACAATCTCATGATCGTTTCTAACTACTCGTGGTAGATCGTTAATGTAAATTAAAAACAAGAACGGTCCTAGTATTGATCCTTGTGGTACACCCATTTTTACCACTGACCCCGGAGAACGTTTTCCATTAACATCAACTCTTTGAATTCTGTTACTTAAGTAAGAATTAAGAAGTTCAAGAGCAACCCCTTTCACACCATAGTGGTTTAGTTTCCTGACTAACGTTTCATGGTGCACGCAATCAAACGCCTTAGATAGGTCACAAAAAATGCCCAAGGCGTCATGTGACTGCTCCCAATTTTCAAAAATATGTGATATTAACTCAACACCCGCGTCGGTGGTTGAGCGACCCTTTGTAAAACCGAATTGTTTATTGTCAAGTAAGTTGTTTATTTCAAAATGCCTTTGCAGCTGATTAAGCATAAGTTTTTCAAAGATTTTACTAAATGTAGGTAGCACTGATATCGGCCGAAAGTTAGTAGGGTCAGAATGACTACCTGATTTAAATAAAGGTGTTATTTTACTATGTTTCATTAAGTCAGGGAACTCACCACAATCAATGCATTGGTTGAATATAAAAGCTAGATCTGGTGCTATAAGATCAATTACGGATTTTATGACGGCAACAGAAATGCCCCAGAGGTCCGTGGTTTTTTTAACATTTATCATTTTAAAAGCTTTGACAATGTCATTTGGTTGCACATAATCGAAATTAAATAATGTTTTGAACTCAGGTATATTTTCTTTAAGTAATGACTCCGCGATTATGTGCGAAGAGTTTAAAGACTTTGTAGTGGAGACTGGAATGTCGGTAAAAAATGTTTCAAATGCTTTGGCCACATCATCATCTTGGTTAATGATAGTGTCGTCAACATTTAGATTGAATACATTGTTATGTGTTTTGACTCTTCCGGTCTCACTATTAATTACTTTCCAAGTTGCTTTGATTTTGTCTTGACTAGTTTTGATTTTTGAGCTTATATATTGGGATTTAGCAATACGGCAGACTTTTTTGAAAATTTTCGAGTATTTTCTAACTTTTTCTTTGAACTCTTCACTGAAGTTGTATTGTTTTTCACTATAAAAATCGTACAATGTTTGCCTGCTTTTATGAATACCTGCTGTTGCCCACTCACTGAATTTAGAACTGCCAGTGACCATTATCGACTTAGATGTAAAAATACAATTGAAGATGTTATTGAATCTATAGAAGAAAGTTTCATACAAGTTATTTGAATTACAAGTAAAACTTAAGAGTACTATCCGTATACCTACCAAATATTATGAAGATCGGATGAGCGGTTTAAAAGATCTCGTCGAACGAACATACAAACATACAAAGCATTTTCGTCCAAGTTGTCACTAAGATCTCGTTCGCTTCGCTCACTCGATCAATTAATATTTCTAGTACTGTTTCGTCCCAAAATTTGTTTCAACACAAACGTAGCATTTATTAAGAGAAGACCCATTCTATACGTTACAATAAAGATTTACAAGAATAATTGAGCAACTTTTGGCTGAGATGGGTTTTTATAACTGTTTATGTACGACAGCTATGAAAAATATATATAAATAAATTAAAAGTGTGATACAAACTCTCTTTATTCTAGTTACTGAAAATATGAAGACCTCATAAAATTTTTAACTACGAGTTAAAATTCTGTTCGTTGGCCGCTTTATGACACGTTAATTTCGTCTTGAATTTATAACAACATTTGAAAATTAAGTCAGGAGTTCCTGTAAAGCGTCAGATAATGACAGACGTAATATAACGCTGCTCTAAAATTCTCTAGCCTAGCTAAATAACATCTTCTAGATTTCTATTTCTTTGAAAATTTTAGAGAATTTTTAGAGGTCGCTAATTTTGAATTTATTATTGAATTTCGACTCGCACGTGCATATACCAACCACAAATATAAAACTGAAAGTAGTTCTCTCAATAACATCTAGTTAAAATATCATTGGGATTTTGTTGAGATGCGATAAAAGGCCACACGTCATCAATGACGTCACACAAAAACCACGTCATTAGTTAAAGGTTAAATTGCAATTATATTTTCAATACATTTTATTAAGAAAACTACCCCTCTGATAAAAATAAAGTTGTAAGCCTACGCGTATTGGGCAGCCAAATAAGCGGCCAGCGGTTAGGGGTCGTAATAAGAAGTTTTATTTATAGTAATTCAATTTTCTGTTTGGCAGGTTCAATGCCTTTTATACCATTGCAATATAAACCGTTTATTATTTTTATGGTAGCTATAAGAAATACGGATAATTAGCGGATGCGTTATGGGCTAAATCCACTACAGAATGGATGCCCCAAAACGGAAAACGACCTCGCGGCAGACCACGGCGAAGATGGAGGGACGAGCTTGATGCCTACCTCAAGGACTGGTCCACAGTTGCCCAAAACAGAGAAGACTGGCGAGAAGGAAGGGAGGCCTTTGCCCTGCAGTGGGACACTACGGGCTCTTAATAATAATAATAATATAAGAAATACGCACTGTAGTTATAAGACCTAAGTAGAGTCACAGATAATTCTGAGTGTATCTTACCAGCAAAGATACTGTCCGTATATGGGAGTTTTCCAGCCTGGATATGAAGATCCTGGGTTTTCAAAAACCTTCAGTTAAAATTTTCAGTGGTTGTTATAAAAATGCTTTGTGCATTTCAGACGAAGAAATCGGCACTGCTACGTTGTAGCCATGCTACGTCGTAGCAGTAAGGATTTCTGGAAAAAAAACTGAAATCCCCACTGGTTGGGATTTCTTGGTGGGGATTTCTGGAATATATCGAAAATATTTACATTTTAGTGTGTTTTAAAATCTGAAAACAAAATAAAGTTACTTCAGTATCAAATCCTTATTGGGCCTAGTAATTTAGCGAATGCTGTTATTTTTTTTATCGAATACCTAATTCAGTTTAAAAAGATCAGGTAATAAATAAATATCTAGCAATCAGACAAAGACTTGTTGCTAAAACTATTTATTTACGTTTTTAAAATCAAAATGATTTTTCAGATCAAACCAGGGTCATGCAGGCAGAGGTTTTATTCTAGTAAGAAAAACTATAATCATTCACTGGTGAATCGAGTTTTCGACGTCATTTTGAGTCATTTAGATAAGAGTAGAATCTCTGCCGAACTGAGAATAAGGCTTAAGGATGATAAAAAACCTCCTAGTTTTATAACAGGCTAGCCGTTGCCAGCGGCGTTGCTCGCGTTCTACACTTTAGAGTGTGACGTTTCAAAATTTCTTTTTTAGTGCACCACTATATAAGGATACTACCATCCAAATGTCATACCTCTATGACTTATAGTTTAGGCTGTGCGTTGATTCTAAGTCAGCTTCAAAAGAGTTTTATATATATTGATCTTTGAAAATAATGTTTTAAACATGCATTAGTTAGGGGACCGTATTTTATTCTAACCTATTTAATAACACTAAACTCTCAACTTACCTCGAAAGAGCTCCATTAGCCGACGTACTGCAATAATCCTCAAATTTTAAGTGATACATAAAGTTAAGTACCACTTTAGCTGTTCCATAAAGCTTCTGCAGCATGAGGATCAAGTGAAAGTACATAAGGATAAGTAAGGCATTACGGGGACTGTACTAATTAGGACAGGGTTATCGTATAGTTAGGAGTATGATGACATCTCAGAGTTTTGAAGTTTTGAAATCCAAAGGTGGTGCAGATTAGAAAACAAAATAAAGCCAAGAAATGTTTAACCTGGCGACAACAAGAAGGGGTCTATATGACCTTGAAAACGTGAAAATAGAGTCTTGAAAATATAAAGTTAGATTTTTTTGACATTTTTTGGTGAATCGTGAATTTTGGAGAATCAAGGTAAAACAACATTTTTTTTTAGATATTAACACTGTTTATCATAGGCACCTTCCTAAATCTGGTATTTTTATTACTATAAATGGTATTAGCTACTAGTAAAAAGAAAATTTCACAATTTATATTTTATTGATCAAAATTCGATCAAAATAAACTGAGCGGTATAATTTTCAATTTCAACAAAGCATTAAAACAAAGTCTAAGTTGGAAACTATAAAATTCCATTCAGTAACTTGTACTCGCCGTAAAACTCGATACTTTACGATACGATAATAAAAATGCCGTAAAATACATGTGTTCACGTCATCCTGTGATGAAACAGGTTACACTGTTGACCTGAGATGTAAACAGAGATTGTGTGACAGGCTGCAAGTCCATTGCCGCTGCTGTTTTCCTCCACTTTATTAAATTACTGATGAAATTCTTAAATATCTTGACAAAAAAAGTTAAAAAAATTGACTTCAATTTGATACTACTTCAACATCGCGTGGAGCCCACCCATTTGCATAGTGGGCTCGATGAGATTTTTTTTCCCATCGGCCTCACCAGTGGTCCCGCCAGTGGGCTCGATGGGAATTACTCTCATCAGATGGTGATTATGATCATGATGATAGTTCATTAGATTTGTTTTAGTGATCATAAACACCATTGAAAGGAAAGCAAAATACGCAATGTCGTGTTTTTTCCAGTGGTTCCTATTAAACTCCCAAAATACCGTAACGATTTTGATAAAAAGAATTATGGGACTATTCTGAAAGTATACCCTGTCAGATAAGAATTTTTCAAATCAGTTCATACGTGACGGAGTTACCTAAGAGGAAACAAATATAAAAAAAAACACAACTGAATTGAGAACCTCCTCCTTTTTTGAAGTGGGTTAAAAATATATTATTATTAATTTGAATTTGACTGATATTTTTGCACACCTTAGGTATGTAAAGGTACGTGATACAAAATAGATGACGAAATTTCCCTTAGGTGTGTAGACTGTGTAGGCGACAATCCCAAGAAACACGCTTTCTGGAAGGACGCAGTTGTGTACATAGGAATAAGGCTTAATAGGACCGGTATATTTACTTAGAACCACAGGTATTTGCGTAGTGGTAATTTATGTCAGTAAATAGTTCGTTTTCTTCACCCAGAAAGGTACAGTCAGCGGCCTGAGTAGATAGACAGTTTAAATTAGTTAAGTTTTTTTTTGTTCGCAGAAGAATGGAAACTTGTCTGATACGCCTACAAGAGTTATAATAGCTTATAATGATCTGTGACTTAGTCGGATAACATGCAAGAGGTGCTGGTTTGATTCCTGCAGCAAACTTTAATATGTGTTATGTGTCATAGTGATGGAGTAAAAATTTTAAAGCGTCACTTTTTATAAAAAGCTTTTTTCCTAAATCTCGTTTTTTATTCTGCGCTTTTTTAAGCAAACAAACAAGCTTGGCGCAGTTATTGAAAAGCATCCAAACAGTGTCTTTGAATAATTCGATGCTCAGGAGATATGATTCTTCGTTGCAATAAAAATGACACTCTGTTTGCTCACTTCGTATATTAAGCTTCGTTTGCACTGAGAAAAAAGAAAAATCCATTTGACTTGGGAGAGGCGTAACGGAGCCCCATAAAACAGTATAAAAGCAATCAATACGTTAAAAATAAGTCCTCATAATGATCCTATATTTGTGTATGTTTATTGCTTGGCCGTGAATTGATACCAATATAGGTACGAATAATTTATGTTAGGTATTATGTATAGTTAACACAAACAATTGACTCAGACGTCCTGCCAGCGATGTAAAAACAATAAGTACTCTAATTTTGTATGTGTGTAAATCAGTGTAGGTATTTTTATTACAAACCTTTATCAAACTAGCTTACAAATACACTCATTGGCGTGACCTTAGTAGAGCTGGCTTAGCACAAATAGTCTATTTTAGTGAGGTTCGCCGCAGGATATTCTGTCTCCAAGCGGTGATGTACGAGCATTACTATGTTTAGACCTGAAAGGCACTAAATAACTAGACCGAATGAAACTAATTAACTAGGCTGCAAACGTGCGACTCACGGACTTTTATACGCAATATATTTCATTGTATAGCAAATTATACGAAACTAGCCGTCGCCCGCGGCGTTGCTCGCGTTCTAGACCCTTTAGAGTGCGACTTTTCAAAATTCCTTTCTTAGTGCGCCCCTACGCTATATAAGGATACTACCCTCCAAATTTCATACCTCTAGGACTTATAGTTTATGCTGTGCGTTGATTCTCTGTCAGCTTCAAAAGAGTTTTACATATATTGATAAAAAGGTTAGCATTATAGTTTATAGTAGCTAAATCTGACAAAAGTTGGTAGCCGAGTGAACTCACTCCCTTACATAAGGAAGGGGAGGTAGAGATAAGCAATTCCAACGTTTGAGACCCGCGACATAATATAGTAAATGTGACGTCAATATTGTGATCTACTTTAGCTTGCCTGTGTCAAGAAAATAAAGAAAAAATGATAAAAACGCAAATAACAAGACGTTATGAAAAATCAATGTCTCAGAGTGATGGAAGCAAACGTCTTCAAGGACCGTCGTCTATGAAGATGTTGTATTCAAAATACTCAAGTAGTTAAAATCGCAAAATACTTTGTTTACCAAACTTAATATACCTACATAAAAAAAACGTTAAAACGTTAGAAAAAGCGTGCTTTTTCCAGTTATCTAGTTGAAATCTGAGTCAAAATTTAACAAAATTGGAACGTTTAGAAAGAGACTCTCTCTTACAATAAAACTCAGCGTCAAACTAAAAATACATAAAAGTTTTGAAAGTGCTTATCCTGAATTTTTGCTCACTTTCATCCTAACGAATTATTTAAAAATCTCATCCTTGAAAATCAGTTTGTAAGTGGCAATGCTTTGAATTCCGCGACGAAACGCATCTCGGATGCAAGGGTTATCTACCTGACTGTACGAGAAACTGTGTGTGACGGACTGGTGAGTACAAAAGTGCTTAGTGTATTTTGTATACTAAGATTACTCTACACCTTATGAAGAGGTCTACAAAAGTAGACATTTGATTCTACTGAGACATAATATTTAAAAAAAAGTTTTACGTCGATTCATGAACGGATTAATTCTTTTGTTTCAAAATAGATTCTCGAACAAATAGGTAAACCTTTTCATATATTTTCTGTATTTATGTTATGTACTGTCAATACCAAGAGCACTTGATTTTTTTTTATGTTTTACAGTAGCAAAAACCTAACTACTGAATATGATGTCCATCGGTGCAGCTCTAGGTCCGGTAATAAACTCCATTCCTTTCAGAGCTTCAAGCGATAACTATTTCAATTACAAACAACAAAGGGCTGTAAAGTCTGAACTATTTCAGCTAGCTTTTCTGCACCTGCTACTAACTATCATCTATTCTGTGCATCATCTGTTTCCGTCCATACTAACTTGTAGATAAACTGTGTGTTATCTATGTCCAATTTCTGGAACGGTTGGATAGTCTGTGTATTTTGTAGTCACGTAGTAACTGTTTAGTATTCTGCGGCGAATAGGTGCTTTTAATCGAATTCTTTGTAGCCGTCCAATAAATTAGCTTCAGCGCTTTGCGGGTTCAGCTGCGGTATTTACATTTAAACAAGATGTATGTTAGGGAAAGGCATTCTGAGGGTTTTCCAAGGTCTGGGGAACTGGGAAATCGATCTTGTACTCTGTGCTGAGTAGAACTAAGAGGAAGGACTGGGAAAAAGTGGGTTTGAATCCGATTTTGTACAAACATCGTGGATAAATTATTTTTCTCCGGATAATAATATAAACAACGAAAATTCTGTGTGGTTTTTTTACCTATGTTCAGCAGTGGGACAGCGTACAAAGTATCCACATACGTCACAAAGCCTACTAAAGCTACAAGCTTTAGTTAATCCTAACTAATTGATAAGGAGTCGCTTTGCCGACGTCAATTGTTCAAATCGTGATTATAATCTTATTAATTTAACCCGTACCTGATAATAATCGTTTGCAAACTAACCGATACGACACACGATACTGATTTAATCAATAGAAATATCGGTGTCAGCGCCGATACGATGTAAAAGTATCTAGTACTAAATGTATGATCTAACACACTCTTCGACGACATCGTGTAAATGTTGTGTCAATACTTCAATGTTACTATAGGCGTTTCGAAATTTAATAGGTATTTCTATTGATTTTACAGTAGGTACCTACTTGTGTTTAGACAAACAAATACTTTTACGCCAATATACTGACGCCATGCCCGGCATGGCGCTCCGAATCAATCACGCAACAATTCGCAGAAGATATAATCTGTGTCTCTGGAGAGAACAAAAGTGCGCACACTTCGATTGAATATCTAAATTTTTCCTTGTAATAAAATCCGAGCAACAATTATACATTTTAATATAACAAAGAAGATTTTAATTGAAGAAACCCATCAGCATCAACAACTTGATTACCCATTTCTGTCAGAGGAACTTTTTACGTATGCCTCATAGATACCTAGATACAAGTACTTATGCCTAGTATGTCCGTTTTGTACCTAGGATGGTTTTAGATATAATTAGTATAATTCCCTCTGCGGTTTTCCCACGGAGTTTCGAGATGGGGTCCTTCAAAAGGCGGGTTTATCTCCTCTTAAAAGGCCGGCAGCGCACTAGCATCACCAGTGTTGCAGGTGTCCATGGGCGGCGGTGACTACTTTCCATCAGGTGGCCCGCCTGCTCGTCTGCTAGTTATAACATAAAAAACACGCATAATAAACACCCCTCCCTACGGCATCGTGCAATATTAAAAAAGAATTTTTTGTGGTAAAGCTTATTCATGATCAGAGAGTAACTATAATAAAATTAATAAGTACTTAGAAGGACGTATGAACACGAATTTTGTACAAAATAAGTGTTGAAAGTGCTAATAATGTTCATAATTTCTCAAACATGCTTTCTGTACTTACGACAAATTTAGCAGTCTATTGCTTTTGGTTTGTCATTATTAAGATCAGGTGGGTTACTCTCGAACACAGTTCCGATCCGGATCCATAGATTTTGACAGAATTCCTGTAATTTTTCATTACAAAATAACACGAGATCTGTCAAATTCCGTGAATCAAGATTGGAACTGTGGTCGAGAGTAACCCACCAGGTGTCAGGTATATTAAAAACCAATGAAAACAACGTAAGACTAGGCGGTATGGTTTTAAAACTTTAGCATGCTCTGAGGAGCAAACAAAAAAAAAAAAAAACAATGTTTTTATTTTTTAATCATTGTGTTAAACATCACAACATAACTAATAAAACTCAAAGTAGTATATCCGCGAACTGAATTATTTTCAATAATATTTATTTTCTAAACTCTGTATTTAAAAAAAAAGCTGTTTAATTTATAGTTTGCCAGTTACTACTCCGCTAACCTGATGTATTTACCCACCCCAACGAGTGATCTGATGTAAATGTAATTTCAGAAAGTGCGTAATAGGCAACTCTTTTGTTGATAGGTTAGCCTTTTGAGAAATTGGTTCCAAAATATTAATGGGTTGAAAAATACTAACATACTTAACATCAGGTGAGCTTCTTTTTATACTTATTCATATGTTTTACTTTACTACATAATTGAAAAATACTTTATTTAAGGTATATTCATTTCTCAGTTTTCTTACTGTGTAATTTTTATTTCTTTGTAGTGTTGTTAGTTTAGTTCTGTAGGTGTATTTTGTGTGTTACTTTATAAGCAAATAAATGTCTGTCTATGTCTATGTAAATTAATATCTATCTATCTATTTAGCCTGTATGCACCCACTACGGGGTATAGGCCTCCTCTATAATACGCCAGTCTTTCCAGTCCTGCATAAATATAAAAGAACTTTTTTCAGTTTATTACAACAAAAAAAGAATTTCATTGTAAAACACTTTTGTCGACGACTACTCGTCCCGTACGTCACGTTTGAAGAGTAATCTCGCTCGCGCACGTCGCGAGTGCACGATTACTGCACTAGATGTGATCAAACTTGTGTCTTTTAAATGAGGTTTTATAAGGGATTACGTTATCCTTATTTTGCGAAAAAGCCGCTTCAACACTAAACCATGAATATTTTACACAACGCCATCTAGTATCAAACTAAGCAACGCTTGTACTATAGAAATATGATTGTTGATAGTTTTTTTGTAAATACATTTTTTTTTTTTTATGTTATAACTAGCAGACGAGCAGGCGGGCCACCTGATGGAAAGTAGTCACCGCCGCCCATGGACACATACATTAATTAATACATACATACATACATACATTAACATAATTATTATGCAGGTACGTAGTAACAACCAGGCGCAGAACGAACATCTAAGTTTAGCCATCAAACAAAATGATTGTTCTCTGCGGAATCGAACCCACAACATACACAGGAAACAGATACAATGTATCTGTGACAGGTGCCACTATTCAGTTGGTATGACATACCAACTGAATAGTGGCACCTGTCACAGATATCTAGATAGCTTGTTCGTCACGTGGACACTTTATGAAACATTGTATTATCATTTCAACTTACCTCGCAACTTTATCACGGAAATCCTTGTAAATATCCGGTTTTATTTCATCCGTCTGCTTTCACGAACCAATTCGGGACTAAACCGGGAATAAATTTAGTTTTATGGCTGCGGGAAATCTGAAAGTCGAATTTTCTAATGTGTTTGCGGTTTAGATAGCAATGTTATTTATCTCTAAGATAAAAAGCTCTCGATTTTAACGGTTGATTATTTTTATAGTGACTACGAAACTCTATGACAGTACCTTATGAATAGGACATTTTGCTACAATAATAGCGCGTGCACACTATGCCCGGCATGAATGCCGCGATTAATTCCGGAATTATTGCCACAGCAACATCGCCTTTATTCTCACCAAAGAGCTAGGGCATGAACTTGGCGATGTTGCTGTGGCAATAATTCCGGAATTAATCGCGGCAATAATTCGGGCAGCGGCATGGGCATGTGTGAACGCGGTACTGATTAGCTTATAGGTCGTTTTACTAATAGGTTATTAACATGTATCATGTTATTTAGTAAGTTTAAGTCAAGTAATATTTCAGCGGCGCGATCGGTGTGCTGCTTTGCTTAAGCCTGGCAGGTTTTCTGAACTGTTTTCATACTAAATTATAGGTATTCTGTGGCTAAATAGTGACATTACAGCATTTCAGCGCGTTTTTTGCCGTCAAAAGCTTCGTCTTTTCGTATATCTGTAGCCGCGTCACTTGACATTATGCTGGGCAGCGAAAGCAGTTCAGAGCTTGCGATACGGGGGTAATCCTTAAATGTATCTTATCGGCTAGGTATATTTAATAGGTAAAGTAAGTATAGTATTCTGGGTGTTACTATATATTATAAGTGTATTTACAAAAAAAAAATGTATGTATGTATTCTATCAGCCATGTAGTTTCCATCGTACAAGCTTTGCTTAGTTTGGGACTAGAAGGCGTTGTGTTAAGTGTCTGCGAATATTTATTCATTTATTTATTTATTACAGAGACAAACAATTTTTTTATAAAATAATCACAATTGATACAATATGTGGGTACAAATATTATTTAACTAACTAGTAGAGATAGTAAAATACTGCACAAGCAAAGGTCTCAGAATACAAAGCTCCTTCCTGAGAAGTATATAAAACAACTTTTTAATTATAGCGAACACTATCCCCTGAGCTCGCTATGAAATATTTTCTGGAACGAACGACTTGCTCGTTGTCACGCACCGTGTTCAAACTCCGTAAAATATTATCTCGCTGACTGATAAAGCTTGTCTTCCAGTTTTTTTAATAATTTAGTATAAGATCTTTTTAAAGCAAAAATATAACCGATTTTTTA
The DNA here is from genome assembly GCA_918843925.1 of Eulithis prunata. Taxonomy (NCBI): domain Eukaryota; kingdom Metazoa; phylum Arthropoda; class Insecta; order Lepidoptera; family Geometridae; genus Eulithis; species Eulithis prunata. The sequence goes on from OU974009.1 coordinate 953,758, forward strand.
TAAAGTAAAATTGCTGAACTGAGTGCTTTTTAGTATTTCTAGTGGAAATTGCATGTTTGGAAATTGGTAGAAAAAAAATTAGAACACAAGACTAAAAGCATCCCTATTAGGTAGATCTCTTACGATAAGCACCTACTTGCTGTATTCTAGAGGGAGAAATAACGGTTTAATGCTGACAATGCGTGATACGATAAGGTTTTTTAAAGCATGCTGTTTTCGTGTGAGATAATCTGCTATTTAGAAAAAGCATTTATTAAAAAGCGACTGTTTTACGGTACGTGACGTTTGTTGCGATAAGGGCCAGTAACAGTTGGAAACACTGACTGTATAACCGTAATTCTTCTCATCATTGGTTGACGTCTTCACTAGAAGAGTTTGTCCACTGGTTTATATACAATAGAAATATCAATGTCTTATTAGTAACTTGTATTTTGTTTTTTTTTTATTTTATCGCAACGTTTTCGCTTCCATTGGACACAATCTGTTTCTGCATTGTTACAATAATCCAACATCTGCACTTATATGATGGAGTATAAAACGAGCCGTTTCAAGTTTTTAATTAGTTTCAGAACATGTTAAGCTGGATCACTGATGTTAGCACGAGTTTCTGACGTGATCAAGATAGACCATGCACAGGAGGGCGTAGCAAAGAATGGCAACAAACTATAAAAGATGAAAAAAATATTCTTATAGGTATGGTGGATGAAATCATTTGGATTTGTAGAAGTTGGTTTCGGAAATCTATGGAGTAGGCTTTTGAGTGCCGAGTTAAAGTTTTGCTAAAAAACATCTGAACATCAAATTAAAGGATTTAAATACTCAAGATAAGCGCCTCTAACGGAAGGTTTGGGAACCTTTTTTCTATATACAAAAACGTTGAATTTTATGTATGGCTTAAATGATACGAAGATAATATGGTAAATGTTACAAAGGCTATTATTATAATTCCAAAAACTTTTTGATACTTACTAAAACTGCAATAATGTAACTCAAAGTGTAAAAAGATGACCTAAAAAAATTAAATTTTTGTTATTATACATTCCTACACGTGCGAAGCCGGGACGGATCGCTAGTCGATTATTTTGAGAGTTAGTTATGTCTATAAAACAAAATAATACAAGCAATGTAAACAATTTAAATGTAACTATTTGGTAGGTACTGATTTGGACCAGTTGAGCTATCTATAAATCGTTTGCAACGGTTTGTAGATAGCTCATTTGTTTCATGTGTATTTTGTAAATATTGTAAATTCTGTATTATTTGTAATTTTCTTTATTTTTTTTTTATGATAATAGTAATGGAACAAGCTGATAGCTCACCTGATGTTAAGTAGTAACTTCTGCCTATACAATGCATTACCTCTCAGAGGAAGTCCAATAAGGACGTGCCCTGTAAGGCAATGCACTGCGTCCATCACTCTGAGACGTAAAGATCTTGAAGTCTCATGTGCGTGTAATTACACCGGCGCCCTTACCCTTCAAACCGGAACACAGCAATGCGAGCATCGCTGCTTGGCGGCAGAAATAGGTGCGGTGGTAGTACTGAACCCGGACGAGCTCTCACAAAGAGCTCTACTACTACTAAAAAAATTAAATTAATTAATTTATATGTTGTTTTGTAATTGCTTGCAATCTCGACAAAAACGACTGCTAAGGCCTCAAATATACTGTAAACTTTTCTCGTAATGAGATCTGTACGGGGTTGGTTTTAAGGGTGCTGGCAGAATTAACAGCGTTTTACTCTGAAGTACTGTTGAAGCTGCAATGTGCCTTAAATACACTTGTAAATACTAATAACAATAAAAAAAAATGTATTATCAAAAAAAAAACAATATAAAAGGTTTACAAAAGCAATCTAAAAGAAGGCACTTAAATTAAGTAGGTACTTGTTTACTTGGGTGTAATAAATCTGCCTGATTACGTATCTTGCGACAGATTTGCAATATGAACATCACTACAGTACCAGACTGTAGTGGTTTATTGGTTAGTGATCTTTGCATAAATTTACCCGAAGAAGAATAAAGAAAAACAATTGTCACAGTATTTATGCAAACATTAAAAGTAGGGACAATGAATAATCAGTTTAATATAGCTAAGTTGGCTAAAATTAACATTTTTTTCAAATTTCCAAACAGATTATTATTTTTCTTTATTCTTTATTGTACACTAGCCGTCTCCCGCGCCGTTGCTCGCGTTAGAGTGTGACTTTTCAAAATTCCTTTCTTAGTGCGCCCCTACACTATATAAGGAACCTACCCTCCAAATTTCATACCTCTAGGACTTATAGTTTAGGCTGTGCGTTGATTCTATGTCAGCTTCAAAAGAGTTTTATATATATTGATGATTAAAATAACACATAAACAGAAGACAGAAATAGATAACATGTACAAAGGCGAGCTTAACCCTAAAAAGAGTTTTCTTTCAGCAAACCTTTGAAGCTAGAGAGAAGTGACTAATAGAGGTATTTTTCATCGTAATTCGTGGAAAAAATCATTAACCACTTTTCAAAAGTGACTCGTTACTAACTACTTAACATTACATAACACTACTTAAACTTAGGAGAAACACACCGGAAGTATACATACCCAACTTCCGGCTACGGCATCTCTCCGAGACAACTTGTATACAAAAAGTTTCCTCTACTACTAAAAGTTATTAAGTGTCTCCTATCACTGTATTCATCTATTTTCTCTCATCCCCAAACATATTTTTACCCTCGGAACTAAATTAAATTCAATAACAAGCGGGTAGATCTAACAAAAGCTTCCAATAATGGCGCCCTTTGATAAACTACCCACTTTTCGAGCCTGGCACAGTTAAAGTAAAGGCTGATAAACAGTAAAGCAGGTTACGTAGATTTCATTTTGAGAACGCCAGCGTATCCGAGATACACTGCGCGGTGACACTACAACGATTGGCAGTCGAGCTGGCATTGACGCGTATTATAACTCGAATACGTTAGCGTGGCGACTGTCAGATTTACTCGTGATAGAGGTACAGGTACCGCGTTTAGGCAAGCGTAGTGTAGGACGCCCTCCGGCTAGGTGGGGTGACGATCTGAGGCATGTAGCTGGCAAACACTGGATGAGAAGAGCCGAAGACCGGGCTCAGTGGCGCGTCTTGGGAGAGACCTACGTCCAGCAGTGGACCAATATAGGTTGATGATGATGATGATGATGAGAGGTACAGGTGTCAGTGCAAGCAGAAATGTGGCTTCTGACCACGTGGTTCGACTGCATGGTTCTATCAATCGTGACTTTTTCAAGCCGCCGACTGCTTCCAACGTTAATTAGCGTCATCACATTATTGCGTTCAGTAAGTTAGACCCGGCAATGTGGTCTTTTACAGTTACTGTATATCACTCTACACTTTCTGCTTTGGGTTCTTTTAGGGTCTCATCCGGCGTATTGTGGTGGGCCATCCTTGTAAATGGCCTATTTGTAGTGGCTGGGAAGGGTTGATTGGTATTGGTAATGCTCTATTTGGCCTTGTTTTGTTTATTCATTGAAGTTAGGTGTTTGGGACATCGAGTGAAGTAACTAATAGCCATAGGTAGGTTTATCGGGGTTCAAAATAATCAGTACTACAGAAACAAAAGGCAACATGCATAGTCCGCAAAACACTTCGATAGCGCGATCTACATTTTTGCCGTTTTTAGCAGCGCCATCTAGTTATCTAGATTGATAAACCCCTTTTCATGTTGCGAGGGTGGGGGTAGGGACTACGATTTGCGTTCCACTATCTCTAAATATATAAAACTCTTTTGAAGCTGACTGATAATCAACGCACAGCCTAAACCATAAGTCCTAGAGGTATGAAATTTGGAAGGTAGTATCCTTATGGTGTAGGGGTGCACTAAGAAAGGAATTTTGAAAAGTCACACTCTAACGCAAGCAACGCCGCGGGAGACGGCTAGTACCTACATACATTGCTGTCGTTGTTACTGTGTTTTGTTATTGTAATGATGGTGCAAGTCTCAAGTTGAAACGAATAAAAACACGGATTTTTGTATTGAAACATTCAACAAAAAATACATAAAAATGTAGTACTTACAAGCTTGCTTGGATCTACGAGTAGATGGTGCGATGAGAGCTATAATCCCTCACTCATCCTCATTTATATATTAAATTAGTACTTAGGTACTATTCTTAATGCTTCATAAGCTTTTCAACATGGTTTTATATGAATAAAAGTACTGTTTTAACTAGTAACTTTATTGTGCTCGTAAGAAGTTTATCTTCTTATTTTCTTGCTAAAATTTAACTTCTTGGCTAAAACAGTTTTTTTTTAAATTAAACCGCTAAACCTTAACCAATAGACCACGCTCTGCACTTAACAAAACAAACAAATTTAAACGTTACGTCTCTTGTAATAAAGCCTTCGCGTAGAATCTGAGCTATGTTTGCCTTGTCATTACTTCAGGCTGAAAATTTCAGGATTTCCTTTGTACTGAACGCCTTGGAATATAGCGAAATAAATATACTTTTGAGGGTACATCATGTTACTTGCGTAAAAGTTAATCAAGGTTGTCAATAAAAGCGTATATTCAAAATGAAAAGTGATTTCTTTCAAAATCAAACCTTTTTTTTTAGTTTTTTCGTGCTAACTTGATGTAATGAATACAAGCAATATTTATATTTAAAGTATGTTATATACAACTAAAAACAACTACCCTTCTTCAGATGCTGAAATATAGGTATAACTTTCCAAAATCCGGTAGTAAACTTTCATTTGCATTTTACCATCAATTATTAATCCTTGAAATAAGGTTCGATATTGGACAGCGAAAACAGAGAAAATAAAAAATACAATCGATTGTCTCCCTTATCACGTTCGCCTAAGGTTGGGTTTTAGTGTTAATATACTGGACGGCAGTGATATTGAATTTATGCACTAATAAAAATCGGTCGTAAATACGGCCATGAAAATGGCTGTCGGGTCAACTGAGGTACGTAAATATTAGAAAAATGCTACGTGAGCTGACTGCAGCTGTAAATATTGAGACAGATAAATCAGGAACATAAGGAATTCTATTAAAATTTAACGTTATATATATATCCAGTTTCTATATGAATATGTTATTTTATTAAAAAGTTGTGAAACGACTCAAACATCCTTCATGACCAATTCATACCAATACCTATGGTAGTTTTAGTTCCTACTACAAAAAGTACATTAGGTACCTAGTAAATTAGGTACAATGTACATGTACAAAGTGACCACGCTCGGGGCCGTTGGTAGTGTAGTGTGGTGATTTCAAGACTTCAAACAATACTATGCTTTTTAACAGTGAAGATAAAGTTTAAAATGCCGTATATCTGAAACTGTGCGGCCGGCCAACTTCATTGGCTAAATCTTTTTAGTATCAAGTAACTGCATGAAAAACAAAACACAATCAAGTCAGTTGCCATACTTGGATATAGATGGCGGTGGTTGTTATCAAAAAATTGGAAAATACAAAATTCAGTGCGTCTCTTCGCTTGCTACAAAGATATCCAATCTCCGGGAAAAGCGATTAATCAAATTTCTCTCGTCTCAAACATAAGAAAACTCTACCAAATCGTATTACTTGTGTATTATGTTTATAGAGCAGGAGAACTAGCTAGAAATATATCAGAAATATATAAAACTCTTTTGAAGCTGACTGAGAATCAACGCACAGCCTAAACCATAAGTCCTAGAGGTATGAAATTTGGAGGGTAGTATCCTTATATAGTGTAGAGGCGCTTATCGGGGTTTCATACAAAATTTCTCGCTTTGCGAATGCGTTTGCGTGTGCGTGTGCTATAATCGTGTCGAAAGTCAAAACAAATGCACATACACGGGGCTCTGTAGTTGAGCCGAACTAACAATGTGTATTCATAGGTACCCACTTAATTTGTATACCTATCAGAACACCGAAATAGCAAAAAGACTATATAGTAGAAAAATAAGATGCGAAAATGACATTGTAGCGAAACGTCTAAATTTTTACCAGTTATGTAAGTACGTACATATTATTATACAGCCTTGAAAACTCCGTCGAGCTCTCGATCTAACAATGTAAATCTCCCCAGCACGTCGCGCAATAGTGCAAATTACTATGTTCTGGCTCCTGAGTTGCAGTTTCTGTGAATCACGTACGAAATGGGTCTTGAATGGTCCTTAGCACCGGTGTCACGCTGGGGAACCTTAGATACTTTGTTGCTATAGATACTCTTAGCAGTTGTTAATTGTGGAAAAAAATTTCAAACTCAATTGAGCATTAAATATACATTTGTCTGTACACATAATTTAATTAAGATTGCCTATTTTCAGTGAGTACCTACTTCTAAAAAAATCTACAATAAATAAAATAAAATTTCAAATTTTTGACTCAAAGGTCAAAGATAAAAAAGTTGATAACATCCACCGAAATATTCAAGTTTTGAATTTTGAATGATAAATAAAAAAATACCGTTTTAAAAATTCAATATTTTTTGAAAATTTTATAACCTCAATATCCATTTTAACATTATCTTAAATAAATGTTTTTTTAGATTACTGACAGACGTAATAAAGTAAAAAACTTGTGCTAAAGATGTTACCTTGATATTGGATCATAAACTTCTGTGCAATACGTGTGTTATGGTCTCAATAAACTATTGAAATGAATGCTTTGGAATGTTATTCTGCTATTCCAATAGTAAAACAACAATGTAGATTATACCACAAGGGGTTAAATTAATATTTATTGACTAGAACCAAGTAATTTAACCAAGGAATAAATAAACTAGTGAGAGGTTATTAATAGATAAATAGAAAGAAAAGAAGAAAAACAATAAAAGAGAAATAAGTTTTAAGTATTAGGTACAATAGGCAGTCTTATCGCTATAAACGATCTCTTCCAGGCAACCTTTGTATAGACAGAAGCATTTCGATTAGGTAAGAACGTCTACTAGTACTTAAAGTGTTTAAAGAGGTGCTTTAGTTTCAAAATTGATCAACATAACTAAAAATACAGTTTTTTATGAATCGTAGCTTTCATTGTGGACAAAAAAATATCATTATCATCATCATCAACCTATATCGGTCCACTGCTGGACGTAGGTTTCTCCCAAGACGCGCCACTGAGCCCGGTTTTCGGCTCTTCTCATCCAGTGTTTGCCAGCTACATGTCTCAGATCGTCACCCCACCTAGCCGGAAAAAAATATATCAAAGTGTTAAGTGTAAATGCAGCTAGATGTGATTCAAATTGCACTTTTGTTATCCTACTTTTTCTTTAGTTGCTGAACTAATTAAGTTTCAAAATAGTCTTGAATTAGTTAAAAAAACTTGCGCGATCTCCAGATCACAAGCTTAATTACTTACTCATTAGTTTGCAGCTTGTAATCAAGCTGAAACCAGCTCTATTCCTGAAGCAATACGATTTCTAACAGTATGTAGGGTAAATCTTGGAGATTCGAAAAAGAACGTAATCCAGTCTTAACAAGTTTTGCTTGTGCTTTTCGAGAACCGATATAGCGTCTTGTTCGACCAGTCACTGGTTCTTTTTTGGTGTAATTTTACATTTTGAAATTCTATCGTTTTCAAGTTCGTTTCCGTTATAAGCAGTGGTTACCACATAATTTAGTTGTATAAAAAATCTACCATGGTTTCATTAGAACCAGTTTCACTTAGCTTAGGATGAAAATACGCTTATAGGGATTATAAAATTTAGTTATTTTTCAAATTTAAAAGCGAAAATATCTATTTTATACCTATTATTTATAACATTTGTGTGTGACAAACATAGATGTTTGTTCTGTGTCTGGGTGTTACTATGTATTATAAGTGTGTATTTACAAAAAAAAAGTATATAAGAATTATATCAGTTATCTAGTTTCCATAGTACAAGCTCTGCTTAGTTTGGGATTAGAGGGCGTTGTGTGTAATGTCCAAAAATATTTATTTATTTTATTTTATTTTATCCAAAACTGAACATTTCTTTAGTGTTGACGTCAGTTACTTTAATATATTATGTACCTATTTAATTATATTACATTACCGAACAATATAGCTTTAGCCTTAGTTTCAAAAGAAGGAATAACTCAGTTTGTTATTGACGAAATTTCAAAGTCAGTAGTAACATTATTCAGGGTGGTTATGATGATGATTTAGATTAGTAGTCAGTAGCAGAAACTTCAGTGTCAGCGTAAATAACTCAAAGTTGAGCAGACAAATAGTTAAACTGCGCTCAACCGAGTCAGACATTGTTCGGAACTTCAACGAGTGTAAGAAAAATAGGAATTCTGGTAAGTTCTCAGATGCTGAATAGTTTATGAAGAAAATTCCGCTTTTTATAAAACAGAATTGTTTTTAATAGTTCATTCAATTTATTATGATGAGGAAACAACCTGCTCTAGGATTTTATACAAAACTAGCCGTCGCCCGCGGCGTTGCTCGCGTTCTAGACCCTTAAGAGTAAGACTTTTCAAAATTCCTTTCTTAGTTCGCCCCTACACTATATAAGGAAACTACCCTTCAAATTTCATACCTCTAGGACTTATAGTTTAGGCTGTGCGTTGATTCTCTGTCAGCTTCAAAAGAGTTTTGTATATATTGATGATGAAAACGAGTGTTTTTATTAGTAGGTAGTATTGGTTCATGTCCGAATCCGAACTTAATGTTTGTGTTACGTAGATCAATAATTTAATAACAAATCACTTTTATAAAATAGGTAATGTATATTTCTCCAAATTCAAAATTTAATGAACATAGAAATTCCTAACTTATTAAACACCTACTATTATATATTAAAAAATAATAATAATATAATCCATAATATTGGTTTTGTTATAATAAAAAATATGTATAAAACTTTAGTTTGTTTTAAAATTCAGTTCACACTACTTTCTAGCACAAAACACGTTTCATAAAGCCCCTCAGTTCAGGGGCTTGACCCAACTTTCTGCAGAAAGTTTTCGGACCAAAATTGAATAATTTAATTCTTATCTTACATCAACGGAACGTGTCCGATAACCATTTACCCCAAGGCCACGGTAAGCTACCAAGCTTGTATGTGTTACTCGTCAATTCTGGTGACGGAGTTTCTAGGCCGCATTAAGGCCTCCTAGAGCCGAGACCAACAGTTTAACGTAACCTCCGAAGCACGGAAACGCTCAGACGTAAATGCCTGTATACTATAACGGTCATCTTTCCAAATAGTGACCGCGCAGAACGAGTGAAGATTGACCAAGCGAACTACGCAACTAGCGTTCATAAAATGATGAATGAAAACACTTTATTGTACACCCTTATACTGCAGTGTCACGTTAAGTGTAGGCATAGGTTGCCTCCTGACGCTGTATAAATCAACTTCAATAGATGTAAAGGCTTATCTATTATTATTAAAACTAATAAACAATTACATAAGAAATATAGATAAGCCATATACAATGGGCGGTCTTATCGCTTAAATAGCGATTTCTTCCAAACTTAATTCCAGAATTTTCTTCCAGAATGATGTGTTATATCGAGTTGCTGCAAACTTGCCTTTGACGGTTGTACAAAAACTTTATTTAGTGAAAGTAGGATAATCTATATTAGTTCTACGTGATATTCTCATCTCAGGCAGGACACCTGGCAAGCCGAGGTGACGACAGGAGGAGTAAGGCGCTAACTGAATGGCGTCCAAGAACCGGTCACAGAAACGTTGGTCGACTAGCACCGAGATGGGCAGACGATGTTGCGAACATCGCGGGCAGGACATGGATGGACGTGAGGAGTGGCACAGACAATTAGAGGCCTATACCCAGCAGTGCGTGAAGTCGGGCTGTGGATGATGATGATGATCTCAGCCTCCATCCAGAATCTTGAGCAAGTAACTTATTAAACGCAAGAAACATTCTATGAGCTCTTTAGATGCACAACGAAGAATTACCAAAATAACTTGGTTACGTAGTATAAATGCACCTATTACACAGGCCAGTAAAACTTAAACTTAGATCCAAAGAAAACCAAAGTAGAAGGAAAACTGGAATAGTTCAAGGCTGACCCTTTGCTCTAACGCATCTGATTATAGATAGAATATAACTGCGTACCCAGAACGATACCAGCATATCAATTATACGATCGAAGCCTCGTACCCCATATAACGTGGACATAAATTTTATGGCGGCTCAACCCATAAAAATGGGAAATTATCAAACTGTGACGGAATCACCCTAATAAATTATTAAGTTTCGGGAGTGTGGAGAGCTGAGTAGGGGATTCACAAGTGGATTCGTTATGATTAGGCTATCGTAATTTGTTATAGCAAATTCTAAAGTCTCGCTTTATCGGAGGTTTTTGGGCATTTTTTTATTTTATGTCGTAAACTGGTTAGCACTACGTACCACGCACACCATTTTCCCCTCCCGGCAGTTGCTGAGGTCGCTAAGGGGATTATTGGACAAAAGTTCCAGACATCCCCTACGCAGAGGACTAACTCTGGGGAAAACTGGAATGTGCCACCACACTAACCTGCGTACTTATAAACGTTGCATAACTTTATTCAGCTGTTTAAAATTGCTGTCTCTTACTAACAAGGTATGTCAAACAGTGACAGCTAGCATTTAACTAACTGTTATTGGCCCTTAAAGAGAGTATAGACTACTGCGTACTTAAAAACCCTAGAAAGAGGTGTTATAAGTTTGAAGTTTAGGATAATATAAATTTATACGGTGTCCAATTAATAAGACATTCACTTTACATTTCTTACTATTATTTCAAGTACCTCACTTGACACTGGCAAAATTACGGACAGAAGCCATAATAAAAAAGAAGAAGCCATAAGCAAACTAAAAAGTGAAAGCAGTTATTGCAACTCAAACACCAAAAAAAACCAAACACCATGGAATCTCAGCAGCATTCACACGCACGGAAAATGATTCTACCCTCATTTTCACTAACGATGGAACCCGACCAGCTGAACCTCAATTAGTCACCGCGGAGAGTTGACCACTCAACAATGTTGGTTGTTCTAAACAGACGCAATGTTGCCAGTATTTTCGAAATACCGTAAGGTGGGGAGTTGTTGTAAATGTAGTACCTAACTACGACGTGGAAACCGCAGTTGTTGAGGAAAATGTAATGCGCTAAGGACGCACAGTGAAAAATAAAATTAAAAGAATCCACATTATTTCGAAAATATAAAAAAGAAAGATGGAGTCGATAAAAAAAAACTACTTTTCAGCCTTACTCCTAATTTCTGAATCCAATTCCATCCAAACGGCCAAACGGTATCTGTTTGTGACGTCTACTTCCAACAGAAGACTTTCAGGCTGCTATTGACGATGATTTGTCAAAAATTGAATAATATCTTTACTCTTGTAATACAAAGTACCTAATAATTTTTTTTTAATAATACTAACCTTATTGTCATGTCGAAGCATTCCACTTTAGCGCACCAAAAGATGCGCACCTAGGACTTCCGCGCCTACGCTAATTCCACTTTTGCGCACCAAGAGATGCGCACCAAGGACTTCCGCGCCTACGCTAATTCCACTTTTGCGCACCAAGAGATGCGCACCAAGGACTTCCGCGCCTACGCTAATTCCACTTTTGCGCACCAATCGATTTTAAGCTTGGTGCTCAAAAGTGGAATAGTTTTAAATATATCAAACTACTCTATTCGTTACAATTACCAGTATAACTTAAAGAAACAAAATTTTTGTAAAATTTCAGTGTCCCATCTGCCAAATTTTTCCTCTTTGCGCAAACACAAAACTGTTCGGTAAAATTTCACTTCTCCACCCCTAATGGGTATATTGATTAGAGTTTTGGAAAGCCATTATTATGTCCATTTCACGGATGAGTCATCAATTCTGTCCATAAGGAGTGAGTTATTTAAGTGAAGTTTGGTTTTATGTTGTAACTTTGAGCTTTAGTTTGAGTACAAACCATTTAACATGGAAGTAATTTGGGTTTAGTGGAGAAAAAGTTGGGATATAAGTGATGTTTTTGGTTGGTTTGGTTTCAAAACTAGGGATGTCAAATTGTGGGTAACTTTCGTCCTAGTGGGACGAGAGAGCGGTAGTCCGAGACAAGAATAACTCTCTTTCGTTGAAGTGAGTGTTTGTAGTTTTACTATACTTCAGTCTCGTTTTGATCAGTAGTTTTGGTAAGGTATAGAAGTTCTATAATAACTCAGCATTAAAAAAAAACAATTTTTAACCGATTTTAAAAAAGGAGGAAGTTCTCAATTTGGTTGTATTTTTTTGTACCTTTCTTTCAATTTCGTGTCGACCAAATTACGAAATTGATGGCAGCAAAGTTTTTACAACACAACTTGCTTTGCTTTAAAACTATAGTTTCAATGATAACATCATGCGGAAAACGCAGAAAATTAAAAACAGCATTTTTTTGTTATTTGCTTCATCATCATCATCAACCCATAACGGTCCACTGCTGGACGTAGGTCTCTCCCAAGACGCGCCACTGAGCCCGGTCTTCGGCTCTTCTCATCAAGTTTTTGCCAGCTACATGTCTCAGATCGTCACCCCACCTAGCCGGAGGGCGTCCTACACTACGCTTGCCTAAACGTGGTCTCCACTCATTCAATTTGCTTCAGCGTTACTCAAACTTATATTTGTCAAACTTATACTTGAGTATACAAAACTATCAAAAATACGATGCTCGTATGATAGTAACTCTACAATATATTTTCAGAGTTCTGTAAATAGTGTATTGTAGAAGACAACCTAAGCCTTCCTAGTACAAGGCTGTCGCATTAGACGCTGTGGTGAAAATTGCTATAATTGTACGTTTTATCTTTCCGCTCACGTAGTACGATCATGTTGGGTTAAAACTGGGGCGCAATTCGCTGTTCGACATTTTGTAGCAATATTATCAACGGCTTCTGTAAAATTCTGTACATTGGAATTTTTGATAAAGGCTCTTTTACATTGCGCTCTGTTTTGTAGATTTTTTAAATCTTGCATGTCTTATTGAAATTAAAACGAGATTAGAAATAAACCATTTTTCAACACACTTGCTCATAAAATGGCTCTATGGTCACTGCAATTAGGCACATAATGACACCCATAATCAAACTGTGACTTTTTCATTGCTATAACTCACTAGTGAGTTATAGATATTTTTTTTAAATTTTATTGGTTGATTAGCTTTGTTACTAAAAAAGTTTTTATTCAAAAAAAAGATCGTGTTCAATAGAACAAATAAATGAATGTTCCTTTTGCTTGCTCATTTCATGCAACTTCTTATTTAAATAGATAATTTTAACTCGTACGTGTTTAATAAATAAAACTTTCACTCAAATATAACTTTTGTTTTCTCTGTAATAAAAGAAAACTTTAAATTCCCCATTTTGTACGTGGCAGAATATACGCAAACCCTATGCGCGGAAAATAAAAAAAAACCTCATCCCTTTAGTCTGTGGCCGATCGCAATGCGCGCGCATAGGAAAATTGATTAATTTTTCCCGCGTTAGCGAAACATTTTCCACAACTCGTTTTCACTGTTGAAATTATAGTTATTTTATTCACAAGTGTGTTGAAAAACGTCGTATGATACACGTGTGTATTGATGATTACCGTCCTCGGCTCTCTTAAGACCCTCGCCTAGGGCTCGGGTCTCAATGGCACCTCGGCGGTAATCACCAATGTACCACACTAGTACCATAATGTACTATTACATTGCAAACAAGATAGTCAGCAGATATGTACGAATTAATTTAATTTTTCTTTTTTTTTTTACTTTTGCCAATAGTTTTTTTTTGTTTGTGAAAACTGAAGAGAAAACCGTACAGTATTCGTGATGGGAGATTTCATAGTTCAGTAAATTATTAAAATTCGTAAATTAAATAAAAACAAACTAGTTCAATACAACCAAGCTCACTTGTTGAATCGAAGTGCAGGTGAACATCAGGTAAGCTATCAGCTTGTTCCATTACTTTTATCATAAAAAAAAGGTATCAAAAACTAAGTGTTTTGTTTTTTCAAGACAAGACAGGATCACTAATAAGCCTACAAATATTAGTGGGTGCTTCGTCTAAACGCCACTTTATACTACATTCTTGTCACTATTTCCTAGACTACTGCCGCTGTTGCTGGTAAAGTTAATTCAACTATTAGAAACTACGAAACAAATTTTCGTGTTCTAATTAGATCATCAGCACTGGTTTAAAGATCTCTAATTACCTACTAGCTAGTTTTACCGGTTGGTAAAATGTATTTTTTAGCCAACTTCAAAAAAAGGATGACGTATTTAATTCGGTTGTATTTTTTTATCATTGTTAGCTCAGAACTCTGTTATTTATAAACTGATTTGATTAGGTTTAGTTTGGCTTTTATATCAAACTAGCTGGCGCCCGCGGCGTTGCTCGCGTTCTACCCTTAAGAGTGTGACGTTTCAAAATTCCTTTCTTAGTGCACCCCTACACTATATAAGGATACTACCCTCCAAATTTCATACCTCTAGGACTTATAGTTTAGGCTGTGCGTTGATTCTCTGTCAGCTTCAAAAGAGTTTTATATATATTGATGATGATTGTTTGCCTACTAAAATAAAATAAAAAAAATAACTGGAAAAAATATGACAAACATAACAGAGTAAAATTCAAAAACTTTAAATAATATGGTGAGCAAAATAAGCCGCATTTATTCCAAATAACTAAAGTCTTGTTAATAAAAAGATAACCATCATAAAAACTTGAAATAATCCTCTTCTCTCAAAAAATCATGCAAAACCCGTTTTAAGGTATTTCAAATTGTTTCACAAAAGGCTTAACATTTTATTTATCTACTTAGTATCTAAAGCGATTACATCGTGGTAACAATCCGATTAAAAGGTTTATTTCTTGTCCGCGAAAAATTTTGAAGTTTACTTCAGAAACTCTGAACTTTATTTTACTCTTCACTTACTTATAAAGCAGAAATAAGTGGACTAAAATCATTCTTCTTAAAAATTTGCGTATGACAAGAGAAGCCTCAGTATATTATTATCCAGCTGTGAACGACATCAAATTAATAAGAAGATAATTATCTGTAATGATGATAATGAAGTAAATTAAAGTACATGCAATGTGATTCTTCTTCTTGACTCTGAAGTACTTGATAAAATAGGAAGGAGTGTATCTGAATTTATAAAAGTTTTGACAAACTGGACACACCAAGGTTCGGTGTAAACAAAATCTAACCAATAATTTGAGGTTCTGAGGTAAAAGAATGGACTAAGCGATGATTATCTTCTAAGTTTCGTCTCTGAATGCGGCGTAAGACAGATCAGTCGTTTATTTCACAACATCTGACCAGCAATCTAATCTCTCAGTTTATTGCCGTATCTAAGTAAGAGCCGGCAATTCCACTGTACACTCCACTGCAAAGAGTCTGGGGCCAAAATGCATGGAAGCAAGCACCCTAGCCATATTACCGTTCAATAAACGCTAGAAAATATTAATACCTAGACCTTTTGATTTATTTGTCTTCTAACACTTAGGTATACCTAGACTAACAACCTTGTTTACCTTATACCTTACATAAAGAAATAAATAAGCTTTCAAAACAGTACATATTTTTAGTAAGATTATTTTTAACTATCGTTGACAGGCGTCATGGCTCAGTCGGTAGTAGCTCTGGCTTCCGTGCTGTGGGTCGTGGGTTCGATCCCCACCGAGAACAAACATTTGTGTGTTGTAAACATAGATGTTTGTTCTGTGTCTGGGTGTTTCTATGTATTATATTTTGTATTTACAAGAAAAAAATGTATGTATGTATTCTATCAGCCATCTAGTTTCCATCGTGCAAGCTTTGCTTAGTTTGGGAGTAGAAGGCGTTGTGTTAAGTGTCCGTAAATATTTATTTATTTATTTATGTATAATTGTTAGATATACAAAACTTTCACAAATAACTGCTTTTACCATCGTCTTTAGGAACTTTAACTGACGCTACAAAAAAAAATTACCTATCTAAAATAATTTAGCCAATTATGATGCAAATAGCAACTTAAAATGCCCCAGTGGCTTATGTGAATAATTTCAAAGTTAAATCTATAACTTTATAACTTAGTTAGTTAGTTTAGCATAGTTATAACTTTTGAATAGTTACCAACAAACGACGTAGCTAAACGAATACCTGGTAATTACCGCTTAGGAATATCTCTCATAACGTCGTGATAGCTTTCTCTAAGTTAAGCTATCTTCAGATGCTCAAGAAATGCTGAGCTCATTAAACTTGATAGTTATTTTAATGGTAATAGCGTTTAAAATACCGTGCCATAATAAGTCTTAGATTATTTTGGTTATTATTATTATGAGCCATAGTTTTTTATCGCAGCAAAGTTAATAATTTCCACTAGCCATCGCCCGCGGCGTTGCTCGCGTTCTACCCTTTAGAGTGTGACGTTTCAAAATTCATTTCTTAGTGCACCCCTACACTATATAAGGATACTACCCTCCAAATTTCATACCTCTAGGCCTTATAGTTTAGGCTGTGCGATGATTCTCTGTCAGCTTCAAAAGAGTTTTATATATTGAACTAGCCGTCTCCCGCGGCGTTGCTCGCGTTCTAGTGTGACTTCTCAAAATTCCTTTCTTAGTGCACCCCTACACTACATAAGGATACTACCCTCCAAATTTCATACCTCTAGGACTTATAGTTTAGGCTGTGCGTTGATTCTATGTCAGCTTCAAAAGAGTTTTATATATATTGATATTGATATTGATAACCGTTCTTTGTTCCCTGTGTGTATTTCAAATAATCTATCTATCTAACTCATCATCATCTTCCTACCCTTGTCTCACGCTAGATGGGGTCGGTACAACGTGATTTCAGTTTGATACGCCTTCATCATCATGATGATGATGATGACGATAGCTGTTCATTGGGACTGTTCTATTGATCGTAAACACCATAGAAAAGCAAAATACGCTATGTCGTGTACGTGGATGACGTGTTTTTTCCAGTAACACTTATTTACTGCCAAGCTAGTGACAAAAATACAACAAAAAAGGAGGAGGGTCCAACTGATTTGAGAACCTCTTTTTTTTGAAGTGGGTTAAAAAGTACTTTTTACTGAGATTAAATAACTTTTTAATTTCCGACTAATATTTTTAAATATTTCTACTACAGTTAGATGAATGTCACTGAGTGTACATCCCAATATAAAACCAAGCATTTCGAGTTCCACCTCTCATTTACTGCTTCTTACGTCGATTACGTACCGTGCTCTCCCGTGGCCTATTTCGTAGGCTCTACTAATAGGTATGTTTGTTTCTGTAATTTAGTTGATTGCCTATTTTGTGCTTGAAAATTGTCGGTACAATTTCTGTGTAAAAATACATTTATTCACAAAGAATATTACAACTAATACAGTATTTACAATATTCACAATATTTACAAAATACACATGAAACAGTTGAGCCATCTACAAACCGTTGCAAACTATTTATAGATAGCTCAAATGGTCCAAATCAGTACCAATCGGAAGCGTGCCCAAGACACTGGCTGCATTGCCGCGCTGAATAGCAATGCTGATACGCTGGCCTAGATAATCACCAGCCCTCGGGTCACGCGTCGCTTGTTATTGAGAACATTGTCACAGAATATGCTTAGTCAAAATCTAGTTTAGTGCTTCATCCCACACGAAATAAAAAAAATATTCAGATATCAAAATCCATTGCGTATTTGATAACCACATAGCATGAGGGTAATCCTTATCTCATAAAAACCTGCCAGGTTTAAGCCTGGCAGGTTTTTTGAACTGTTTTTATAAGTATTTATAAGTAAATCATAGGTATTCTGTAACTAAATAGTGACATTAGCTAGTTTTAGAGCGTTTTTTGCTGTCAAAAGCTTCTTGTTTTTGTATATCTGTGGCCACATCGCTTGACATTATACTGGGCAGCGAAAGCAGTTCAAAACTAACGATACATAACATCGTGTAACGAAGTAAAAACATCAATGCGCTCTATCGATCATAGAAATGTTGGTCCTACATTGTTATCAAACCCAAAACCTATGGCACAAAAATGTTGAGTTAATTAGACGTAGCTTGTTATCAAAACTGCAAATAGCTGTTATCTGCAAATAGCTGTTATCTGTTATGACAGGCGTCATGGCTCAGTCGGTAGTAGCTCTGCCTTCCGTGCTGTGGGTCGTGGGTTCGATCCCCACCGAGAACAAACATTTGTGTGTTGTAAAACATAGATGTTTGTTCTGTGTCTGGGTGTTTCTATGTATTATAAGTATGTATTTACAAAAAAAAATGTATGTATGTATTCTATCAGCTATCTAGTTTCCATCGTACAAGCTTTGCTTAGTTTGGGGCTAGAAGGCGTAGTGTTAAGTGTCTGTGAAAATTTATTTATTTATTTATTTATCTGAGAGCATACAACCACAAAATACATACCTACGTCATGTTGTGAGACAAAAAAACTCATACATTTAGGACAAAAATACTTTTCATTTGGGTTAGAAAAAATCGGTATAATTTCACACGATTTTCACCTACTAACAATCAAAATTCCTTCACACCTCACACTCGAGGTGCACGTGAGGTACTTGAAGAACCCTTGACCTTGTGAAATCCATTTCGTCTGTGGGGTCGTATTGAGGTGTGAAATTTTCATGAGGCTATAGCAATAAATGGCTTTTATTAGGTGATATCAAATGATTTCAAATTTCCATTACCTATTATGAACTATAAACCGGAAGGCGCACACAGCTTGCGGGAGATTGATAAAAGGAAAAAGCACAAAATAAAATGTGTTTTGTCATACTCAAACTTTAATTATGGTTATCTTAGATTATTTATATTTAACTATTTGCCAATTAAATGGCTTGTTTCTGTTTAAAACGTGTTTCAAACATTCAGTACATTTTTATTTATAAAAAGATCTTTCTGTAAAGCATGTATGCTATTCACTATTCAGTTTTTATGTACGGGCTACGGCGTAGCAACATCAAACGTAAGTTTACTTAGCTTGAACAAAAATACGAGCAGCAGGCTAGGCAAAAGGCTCTACGAAGTCTACGAGCGTGCTACGACGTAGCATCGTCTAGTTTATAGACTAAACTAGCTGCAGCCAAATAGGTTTATAGAAACAAGGCTACAATAAATATCTTTGTGAAACAGTTTGTCCAAGAAAGTAATACTACCGTATCTATTTCTGCCTCTAAGCAGTGATGCTCGGTTAGCTGTGGTTTGATGTTTGATAATTAACCGACTTCAAAAAAAGGAGGAGGTTCTCAATTCGGTTGTATTTTTTTCAGTAGTTTGGCAGTTAAATAAATTTATTGTAACTGGAAAAAACACGTCATCCACGTACTCAACATTGCGTATTTTGCTTTTCTGTGGTGTTTACGATCAGGAACAGTCCAAATGTATTGCCATTACCATCATCATCATTTGATGATGAATGCATGTCAAATTGAAGTCGGTTTTTCCAGTTTTTTAATCTTATAAATTATGTACTCGAACTAATGAATTGTTTTTTTATTTTCAATTTGAATCCATAGTCCTAAGCAAGAGTAATTAGTGTCATACTAATAACTCGTAGTAAATGTAATGGGTGGCGTAAACTTGGATTAAATATTTAGTTCGTGCCTGGCGGTGTTCCAATAAATACTTTAAGCTGGACTCTGACATTTTTATTGAAATGTTCTAAAATGGTCAGTAGTTCTGTGTCCAGTTTTAGTTAAAAAGCAGGAAAAAAGATTAAATGGCTTTCCGCATAAATTGTCACGATTCTAATTTCTAATTAAGATTTTTTATTTAAGTTCTAATTTTTTATTCTTGTTTAACATCTAGTAGTTACACAATGAATATTACAACTAATACAGTATTTACAATATTCACAATATATACAAAATACACATGAAACAGTTGAGCCATCTACAAACCGTTGCAAACGATTTATAGATAGCTCAACTGGTCCAAATCAGTACCAATCGGAAGCGTGCCCAAGACACTGGCTGCATTGCCGCATAAAGGTTATAGGTTCTTGGATCATCTGTATTTAGATCCTTTGCTGCAACAACAGAGTTAAAATAACTTTTAATAAGTAGTGATTTTGTGTTTTTTTTCTGTCCTAGTAATTTTTTTCCTAAATCGTACCATTGCTGGGCTAAACCTCTCAAAATTATCAGTTCAATAGCCCATCTTCTACTTAACTACTTGAGTAGATTCTGTGAAATATTTCATTGAGTCTAGTCGTCCAATCGAAGCGCTGCTGGGGCTGGTAAAGCGTTTGCCTCGCTTAGCGTGGCAAAAGAAAAGAAAGGTTAGTTGGTAGATAATGCTAAATAGCATTAAACTCGCCTCTGTACGATTTTTTTTTAAAAGGGCAATAAAGAATTTTCTTATCTAATGTGAAAGAACGTCTTGGTAATAGTTTCACGATACAGCGATAAACATTCTTTTACGATTATAATATTTTTCTCGCAGTATCTTTTTGGAATGAAATCAAAAGCCACAGGGGTTATAAATATTAGAAGAACAATTAGTAGCACTACCTAACCATCGCTTATACACGATTATATGTTTGGCTAGGGGCCAGCATATTAGTAAAGTTTCGAGTATAGTAAGAGCAACCAATAAATTATTCGGCCTCTTATTGATTACCGGCCGGTGTAATTACAGGTACGTGAGACTTCTAGATCTTTAAGTCTCAGAGTGATGGACGCAGTGCATTGACTTACAGGTCACGTCCCCATTGGACGTGCTCTGTGAGGTAATGCATTGTTATAGACAGAAGTTACTACTTAACATCCATTACTATTATCGTAAAAAAAAAAATTATGCACTTTTGGTCCGTCAAGATTTATTTTTCAATAATATCAAAATTGTTTGCCGATGACAGACAGAAACCATAAATTATAAAGAAGAAGAAGAAAAAAAAACTAACTATACTTACGTATTGAGTTCCAGTAAATAATCATCATCTAAAAATTAGACAACAATGTAGAAATAATTCACTAAATTGGATATTTTGCTTAAATTGACAGTTATTTGTCGACAAATTGAGTACTAAAGTTAATTTACAATGTCAAATAACTTGGACAACAAAAATTCCTGCCTTTGCCTATACAAAGAAAGGCCAATTTAATACTGTAAACATTTATCTAAAGGTCCTTGAACAATGTCTCCGAATTCCGACACCGTTTGTTCAACGCACCAATCTTCTTGTAATAGAAACCTGAAATTGCTCACAAAGTTTGAAGACCTACGAAAGGGGCTCTAAAACTTTATTATTTTATCACTTATTTTTTACTATTAACTTAATAATAATTAACTTAATTAATTAATAGTTACCTACACCATGTTTAAATCCAAACCAAATTAACTAATTTTATTTTATTTACGGGAAAAAAGGGTTTAGTACAGATAAGGTGTTAATTCATTTTTATGTTATGTATATACATTTTTTTTTAATTTAACCACTCCTAATATTTAGAGATCATTTCGAGTGAAATATCTAGGAGCTTTGCTTAAGCTTTTCTGATTATCTTCCCATTTTTGGCGTCACATAATACCAGCGTTGTAGCAGTACACTTGCTGCTACAGCTTATGCTGAGTGACGACCTATTTTGTTGTCATATATTAGATTTTAATTTTTATTGTTATTTCTTTGATGTAACTGTTCATGTTTCTTTATATTATGACTCAAAATAAACATATTCTATTCTATTCTATTTTAAAAAAAAAATAATTTTGGGTCTTTTCTAACAACTTATTTTCTCGCAAATCCGTTACTATAGTTAGAAATGACCTAGAGAGCGCTTTCGTTAGATGTCTCTAATAATTAATATCTGTGACCAAACTAAGAAGTTAGTTGAAAAGGTGAGTTAATAAAAAAACTAAAAAATACTTGCACTTTGCTCTCAGTACACCAAAAACCTAATCAGCGGACAAATTGGTGTCGCGGCTCGAAATACTCCTTCTTCGCGGCATTCCAACTTTCCCGGATTACCGCGCGGTGTCCCGCAACCGCACGCCGCATGCCGTGCGGTAATGTTCCCACATCGCGACATAGAGATAAATAGGTGTAGAATAGATTCTTGTGAAAGAGCTTGTCCGGGGAATTTAGTAATGTACCTATTTCAGTTGCTAAGCAGTGATGTTGTATTCCGGGTTGAAGGGATTGCTTATGTAATTTTTTTTTCATCCCACCATCTCGGAAAGAGTATTTTTATTCTTCAATATCTGAGTGGAAAAGCCGTTTTTATTCTCTAGAGGATAAAGTAAATTGAATTTAGAACATCGTGTGCACTAAGTTTGTGAATTAAAAAAAACATTAAACCTATTTACTGCTACCTCTATGGTGCCGAATATATCATACAACTTTTTTTTAATTTGTTAAAAACTCAGACTCGGAACCTTCTTGGTGTTCTTTTTTCAATTTGCTTTTTTTGCATTTAGTCATTTCCTCGCTGAGGTGGAATGAAAAGTTACGTGTTGCTCTCGAGTGCAAAGATTTTTCACCTCGTGTTCTTTTGATTCCCTCGCTAACGCTCAGGATTCTAATTTTGAATCACTCGCTGCGCTCGTGATTCAATTTTAGAATCCTTCGATTGCTCGGGTATCAAAATTGAACACGCGGTTAAAAAGCAACTTTGCACTCTTGTATAACAAATAACTATTATTATAGGGACCTAAAGCGTTCATACAACTCACATAATGATAATCTACAATATTTTTTTTAATAATATTTGAATATGTTGGTAGCCTCGGAGTACGTGACATCGCAGACAAGCTCCAGGAGAACAGAATGAGATGGTATGGACATGTCAAAAGAAGATCACCCGATTACGTTGGATACCGAGTATTGGAACTGTCAATCACCGGCAAAAGACCAAGAGGGAGACCAAAAACCAGCCCTATTGAACCACGATATGAAGGCATGCAACGTTTCCGAAGACGACGTCATGGATAGGAAGAAGTGGAGGAAGAATGTGAGGAAAGCTGACCCCATCACCTTGACCGGTAGTCCGATAGTCGGAAAGAGAGAGAGAGAGAGAGAGAGAAATAATATTATGTAGGTACGTCATAACATAAAAGTTCAGATGAGAGCTTTAATAGAACTAGACAAAACGCTGTGTTAATTTTTAAGAAATATATGTGGTAGATATTTTAGAAAATTTTGATAAGTTGGTAGACAACTCATTGACGCTGACTATACTAACAAGAGGCCAAGGCATGGTTTCTCAGTAAGTTTAATCGGTGGGATCTCTCCCTAGATTACGGATTACGCGATTCGGCTGAGTTTTACGACCGCATTTATACACGGTATTTGCAAAAGTGCATCGGTAGGTTTAAGTTATATTGTAGACAGAAGTTTATTTTTTAAAGCTTTTTTAGGACAAGTGTAGGGATGTCTTTGTATTACAAAGAAAACTTTCTACACTTTATTTGTACTATAACAAAGATTTTTATATCCTCTATTTTACTAGTCTGTTCCGTGTTCCGTGTTCAAACTACAGAAAAAAGGATTCTGGTATTTCAGACTTCTAGAGATTTTTTTTTATACAATGAAATGATGAGACAAGCCTGATGTTAAGTGTAAACTACTGCTTATAACGATGCATTGTCTCACTGAGCATATCTATAAGGATGTGTCTTGTGATTCATTGCACTGCGTCCAACATTCTGAGATATAGAGGTGTTAGGTCTCATGTACCTGTAATTGCACCTTACAAGGTGCAAAGTAGTTTAAAGGTAAATCTACCGAATCAAGGAGTCTAGAATCTGATAAAGTATAACTGGGGCAAAAGGCAAAGTAAACCCGATAGTTTAACAAAGCACCTACTTTGAATAAAATTATCCCAGAAACTCAAATTCATCTTCAGTAATAACATTTAATCCAAACTTCTCTGCTAAAACCATAAACAACCCTTGGGCCTATGAAAATATTATTTTTCTATCAAAACTTTCGCCCTCGCCTGTACCTCGTTCCACAGGTAAGAACTATGAGTTAGCTGTGTCAGGGCTGGCGCACTCCTACGTGGGCCAGCTGGTGGGCTCGATGGGAATAACCCCACTTATCAGGATCCGTCGGTTTTCATGTTCCGCGTACGTTGCACTAAACCACAGATCATAATATAATACTATACTAGTAACGAAACTATCAGCTATTCTGTAACGCTACGCGTTAGACAAGTTTTTTTTAAATCAAATAAAATCAATGATCGTTTGTTATTTCGAACAAAATAAATAAATATTCACGGACACTTAACACAACGCCTTCTAGTCCCAAACTAAGCAAAGCTTGTACGATGGAAACTAGATGGCTGATAGAATACATACATACATTTTTTTTTGTAAATACATACTTATAATACATAGAAACACCCAGACACAGAACAAACATCTATATTTACAACACACAAATGTTTGTTCTCGGTGGGGATCGAACCCACCACCCACAGCACGGAAGGCAGAGCTACTACCGACTGAGCCATGACGCCTGTCATGTACAAATATTTTGTTGATAGTTAGGTAGCTTAGGTATAGCTAGTTGTTAGTAACATAATGAAAATTAGGTACTTACATAAATAAACTGTATTCTAGTCGGGAGGTAACTAATTAGTACAATTACATTTGGATTGCACTTAGTTATGAGAGTAGTTAACTAGATACTTATGTAGGTAACTAGCCGTCGCCCGCGGCGTTGCTCGCGTTCTAAACCCTTTAGAGTGCGACGTTTCAAAATTTTTTTTTTAGTGCGCCCCTACACTATATTAAGGATCCTACCCTCCAAATTTCATACCTCTAGGACTTATGGTTTAGGCTGTGCGTTGATTCTCTGTCAGCTTCAAAAGAGTTTTAAAGTTTTATAACTTTTTAAGCAGAACACAGCATCTGCCTTCGCGGAGTGAGCTTTCTGTACTTATACTATTATTTATTCTATGTCTCCTATTGTTCGGACAGACCTTCTTGAAGATGCTTCTAGCCTTTGCTGGTGCTAACGACCTCGTGAGATGCAGTGAGAGTTGGATTATATTAAATAGAGCCAGTATTTTCCAGTTTCAGATGTAGGTTTGGGAGGAGTCTAGTATAATAAAAAATTCTAGATTTACCTGCGTAAATCTGAGGCAGGACTTGCTTTGTGAATGTGTTCGAAGGTTTTATTTGACAACCAAGTAACCTGAACCAGCTGCCAACCGGAATAAAAAGCCAAATAGCCCCATACGAAGCACTAACCGCTTCTAGGACTCGTGCCAAAAAGTAAGTAAAACCACACACATTTCACCTGCACCAGACTACGCCGAACTACACCAAACAGCGCCAGACCAACACGTTTCCTTTATCGAAGCCTAAACCGTCAATATTTCTTGTATACGACTTTTAAAATCACGGCGGACCGCGTGCTATTACAATATTTTCACATTGAAATACGATTTCAGGATTTGTGTATTGCGTTTGAAGGGTTAACGGTTGGATTTGAGGGTGTAAATATGATGTGTGGTTTAGAAAAAGTTTAGAATACCATGCTTGTCTGATCGCGCGCTTTTATTTAGAAGTATGAATTGAGCTTATTTCTTACCATTTTGTCAATCGTTTAATTAATGTGCAAATCTTCCATAATGCAACTAACTCCTAAAATAAACAAAGGCTGAAGAGTCCATAACAGTCCGCCAAACCGTTCGAATATGGTAGAGCCTGAATCTGCCTCTACATGGCTTATGAGTTTGAGGGTTTTTTGTTTAATCCAATAATCTGCATCATTTTTGTACCCAGAGGCATCAGCATGAATAATTCTGACAATTGTAAAAGTGCCATAATGGTATCTGTAATACACTGCGCGGTGATGATACAAACTTCGGCAGTCGAGCTGGCGTTAGCGCGCAATATGTCTTGAATACAATTATTACGTAACGCAACGACTGTCAGATTTGTTCATGCTTGAGCCCCAAAAATACCAGAAACGTCTTTCAGATGTTCAAAGAACGTGCTCGAATAAGCTAAAATTACTCCCTGTCCACTGTAGCTAGGTATCACAGAATCACATTTACCCATTCCCTTTATACCTTTCTCCACGTTCTCCAGCGTCATAAATTACCTCCAAAAGACTGATCCGACAGTAAGGCCCTAATGCACGAACGCTTTTCCAAAAGTGTAAAAAGCGTGCTTTTTTTAACACTAATTTTATTTTTGGACGTCAAAAAGCGCCAGCAAGCTTTTTTGGCATGACTTTTTTTAATCATAATTTGGTTTCTGGACGTCAAAATTATGATGTTATATAAATAAATTTGAGCTTAAGCATAATACTTGAGCATTTCTTATAACACCCTCTCACCTTTGTGCATGACTTATCTTTAAGTTCCCTTTTATGTTATTACTTTTGTTTACAATCAACAATAAAGGAAAGCCCAAGAAGACTGGTAGACAATGCTCTTAGCATTAAATCCTCCTACCACTACTTGTTTGTGTGAAATTTTTAAATAAATAAATAAAGAAATACAAATTTTTTCCAAAATATTACTAGTACACAATCCATTAACCTTGACATTTAAGAATTGTGATGTTTAATCAGATTAAAGCGTTTAAAAAAGCATTTTAACGTAACGCAGCTTTTACTCGTGTAAACAAGCCTTATTTGCTGACGCTTCTGCTGAAATAATTTCGTGTGACGTCAGACGCCTAGATGACAAGACAAGTCTGGATGATGTATGTGGGACTTAGATGCCTTAGGTATTTCTGGATCCTATGACAGATGAAAGGAAATGGAAGGCTTGTTAGGAAGGACGGATCAAGTGAGTTTGGGACGAACTAATGAGTCCATATACGGATATCGGATTGGTTTCATCTTTTGATTTCTTTGTTATTTTCTTATTACGCGATGAAAATACTTGATTTGTGGAGTAAAATTTTTTTTTACCCCTTAGTAGTCAAACAAGCGGGGCCTACCTGTTGAGAAGGGGTTACTATGGACATCTATAGAGTTGTATGCATTGTTATTGGCAGAAGTAACACATAGGATCAGATGGGCCGTCAGTTTTCCGCCATTTTTTATTTCATAAAAAATACACAAAGAAAATTAAAACTAATACAGTATTTACAATATTTACGAAATACACATGAAACAGATTGATTTATAGAGAGCTCAATCAGTACCAAAATAAAATACGATTACAATGTTTATTTTTATATGAAAGAGAAAAATTAAAAGAAACTTACCTATCGGTTATATTACTCAGTAAATTTCTTTCCAAAAATAATATGAAACAAGTTTTGTTTCATAAATTATTAACCCTAAATCAAGTTCTGATACAACATAGCCATGTTAAGCTTTTTATGATACATACGAAATACTAAATCAACACGTTCCCAAAAGATACATTTACACAGTTCTCTTCAACATTTCGATTATCATCCTTAGTACAATACCTGTAGGTACAAAATTGCACGCATTCCCAAGGATTAAACGGTTAGCGTAAAAGCCTACGGACAGACGCTCGTATGACGAATTTAAATATCGAATCACAAGAACGCTCCCTAAAGACGCATTCGTAATTCCACATCCTTCATAGAAATCATTCATTCAAATAGCTGCTTTATTCAAACGTGTTAACGATCAAAACTCCATAGCAGTGATAAGTTCATATATTTTATCCTTGATTCAAATTTTTGTTTTTTCGAATAACTGCTTTATATCGAAATAACAAAGATGAAAATGCTCTAGCAGGAGTAAGTTCATCCTAAGGTGAACCAAGGATTTGGCAGGTGTAGATTAAACGGTTACCTGCAAGCCTACAGGTTGCTTTGTATATGTGCTGTAAAACTGAAACTTACAGGTCCTGAATTATTTATGAGATTGTGTGGTGTTTGGTATAAGCTGAAGCGATTTTTGTGTGTATAAAGACAGAAGTTAACTATTTACACGTGCAGTTGCAATAGTTAACAAATTTTTACTTAGTTAGAGCGAGGAGTCAATGTATAGACTCCACAAAGGTTTAGCTATGAAGCAACAACAACACAAACAAGTACCTACTTAATTTAAGTGTCTTCTTTTAGTTATCTTTGTAAACCTTTTTATTGAAAATAAATATTTTTATTATTATTATTATTAGTTTATAAACCTTGTAGTTTCCTTAGTGCTATAATATAAATGACAGAAACTCTACTCCACACACTGCTTGCGTAACGTAGAAGTGCGCGTCATAACGCAAGCAGTGTGTCCTGTCTCATACAGTTTCATACATTACAACTCAGTAACTACGCGCGTGACTGCGACGTACCTACGACGTATACACGTATACGCATCCGGTCTGCTCGAGCCTTAATTCCGCTACCAACTGCAGGGAGCAGCACGCGACGACGACGATGTGTCGCCGCGTCATGTCATGTCGCTTGTTACTTGGGCCGGGTGATGTACCGCTACGGAAAGTATTGTGTCGTAATAATATAAAGAAAAAAATCAGTAGTCAATACTACTGATTTTGCCTGCTGTAGCCGAAGAATTGATGCCTTAAATAAAAAAGTTTAAAAAACCTCTTCATCCTTTGCCTTCCGCAGTTTCCAAGACATGGGGACTAATTTGCATGTTATTACGGCTTAATCTGCGCACCTCATGTGGCCTCTTGCTTTAGTTGATTTTCCGGGCTACCACAAACGGTGAAGGAAAACATCGTGAAGCCAGTTTGTAGCAGCAGCCTGGGCTTTAAGATATGAGCTATAAACTTGTCACTGAAGAGAGTTCAGTACTGAAAATCTGGACAAATATGCCAAAATGTATGTTCTTAATACTAATACCTGCTTTTGACTACAGCGATTTACAGGAGATATCGAGCGTCATCATCGTATATGTGGATTTTAGTCAAGATTTTTTTTTTATTACCTATTTTTAATAATTTTTACCCCGCTCATGGCTTTTCTTTTACGAGTAAAATAAAAAAAAATCTGCTGGAATAGGTAGGTAAGTTCATAAGCACTAAAGTAAGACTTAGGCTCTCAAGTACCTACTTATTAATTTAGCCCTCTATTATTTAGGTAGAGATATCTTCAAAATTTGAGTCTTCATAACTTGTAATGGAGTAATTACTACGAGTTAGGTTAACTAAATTAGGTATTTTATTTGTTATTATTATCTTATTTATTTTTAGTTCAAATTAATTATTGAACTCTAAATATTTTTGTCATCTTGTCTTGACTACCAAAGCAGGTTTCTTTGAAAATATTCCAGGGAAACCGTTGAAATTATAATTTGAAAATAATTAAATTTTTCAGCCGTTGACGAATAGAATATTAAATGCTGGTAAAGAAAATATCAAGGGCCATCTGCTAACCCCGGAAGGTGTTTCTAACATCATCCGACAACGACACGATATCGACTTGACAAGCTAGAAAAATAAAATATCGATGTCGTTGACGACACGGTGTGAACGCGTCTGGTACTAAATGTACGGTGTCGTGTCCGAAACACTGTGAAAAGTGTCGTTCGAAGAAAATAAGGAATTAAGCAGAATGCTAACGCGCACTCGCGTCCCCCGGTAAAAGTGCCCGACGGACCGTGAGGTTTTAGTCAGTACAGTCTGACATAACCTACTGCTCTAACAAGCAATAGGTATCCATGATAAATTTCCTCACGTTAAAAAAAAAAAAAAAAAAAAAAAAGGCCTTGGTAAATGGTGAATTAATATTTTATAATAATTTTAATAAATTATTTCTGTTTGATTAAAAAAATATAGCTAAGTATACGTTTTAATAAAATGTGTTTATTTGAAATTAGCTAGGTATGTTTTTTTTTTTTTTAAATTAAAGTTTTGGATTCATTACTCAAGTTTGTTGACTTATAGCATCTTATAGACAGTTTTTTCGCAAAACATTCAATAATCGCATCTCAACAAATAAGTTTCTAATAAAAAACCCCACACTGCACTAAAGTACTAGTATAGTGTTATAATGATCTGTGACTAAAGTTTCAGACTTCTTTGTAAGTTAGGATCACACAAAACACTAAAAAGAAACGAGCCGTGAGTTCCTTGCCCGTTCTAGATCTTGTCTCGAGAAACTGGCACTAAAAATTACGTGGACAACGATTCTAAATTGTAATTTTACGGAATAAATGAATATTGAATTTAGAAATGAGCTTCAGTTTCATTCGTTTTTTTATAAAAAAATTTACAGAAACTTTAGTTCAAATGTTTTAGCTTTTTTATATTTTTGCACTGTTTCAACGTTTGCTAATTGGATTTGAGCGTTTAGGGACGTGCTTTTCTGCATACACCGCGAAATGGCTGCAATTTGTTTTTTTTTTGTGTTTTGTGTATAGAAAATAATGAACGGACTATTTTCTTGCAAATAAACATTTATTTTAGTACAAATAATGCGGTTTTGAACACGAAAACCAGTTCACATTTCAAGTTGTAAGTTCTAGATCACCGTAACCAAGAAAACTTCTAAAGTGTATCAAAAATAGAAAAAATCTGGCAACTCACAAAGAGGCCTATTTCATTGGATCTTTCACTTTGAGGGAAGTCCTGATTTCACTGACGTTGTTAGTTGTGGTAATCGAACGTTCCCTTGTAGCTCACGTGAACATCGAATGAGTTTGTATCACACTGTCACAGGAATATAGAGAAATCTGAAAATCGGTACAATAATGTTTGGTCATTTCAGACGCCCTCAGACAAATACCCATATTAAAGTTAGCGCTTATGTTTACCATTTGTGCCTAGAAGTACTTATTAGGCTGGGCAAAAACGGGACACCAACCACATCCAGCAGTGGCCAATAACAGCCAATTTTATTATTCATAGTTTTACATGGCGTAGCAAGTGGCCGCTAACAGTCACACGTGTGCGATGAGTCTCTACAAAATACATGAATAAAAGATAGAAAGGCCACAGGTGGCAGTGGTTGGTGGTCCATTTGCGCCAAGTCTTACTGTCTTCACAAGGCCACAAATAATTTTTACCAAGAGATTATTTAGTAGTATTGGTTGTATCAAGTGACTGCATCATGGTTCGATACAAAACTAAGTCACGAGAATTCAAAGGCAGCGGGAAGAGTAAAATAGAATACTGGAATACTACAGCGGAAAGACTTCCTAACCCGCTTGTCTGTCAGTGGCAGATAAACGTGTTCAAAATTGAGGTTTCTGTATTTATACAGTGTGATAAGGGACTCTAAAAAGGGTGGAACACTTCAGTGTATTAGGGTTGTCTTTCTAAAGAGATTCTTTTAAACTTGTAAATTGTTTATAACGAATTTTGTTTGTTACAAAATATTTTTTGGGTCCGTTGAAGGGTTAATTACTCATTTTTGAGGGTTTCTGTTTTTGAAAACTTATTATTTCTTGGAACTTTTTCTTGTTTTAAACTTTTTTTTTAATGTTGTTATTCTGTAAGGTTTCATAAAATTTTAACTAAAACTCAAGTAGGTATATACCTACAGAATTTTCCTACACGTAAGTTATTATTATTTTTTATTTTACTCAGTAAGGGAAAAAACAAAACAATGGCCGGTGACTTAGCATCAAATCTAGCTATAAATCGCCCCAAAGATATTCTAGAATGAAACCGGTCTAACTTGTACAGTACATATTAAACCATTCTTATAAAGATGTGCCATATATTCTCACACACATTATAGTGTTCCCAAACACTTAGCTATTGATTTTCCGAGTAAGCTCCACTGCCAATGTCGCTTAAGAGTTCAACCTTAGATTTACGCATGCCTTCTACTTTTTTTGTTCTAGGTATCTCTTAAAAAGCTTCTGGAGTGAAATGTCATTTTCACATTTACATAAAACTATCAAACCTTGGTTTACTGAGAAATGTTTTATTTTGTATCGAAATACAGATTTTTGAAACAGCACTATTTTTTTTATCAATTTGGTATAAGGATAAGTGTAAAGAACATAATAACCTTATTTCATATGGATTACTGACAGTTCTTAATTTAAAAATCAAATAAAATCCTTTTTTACAATACAATATTTAAAGGAGGTTGACTGAACCAAATTACAGCACAACGCACAACCCTGCGTTTTTCCTCAAACACGTTACCACAGTTTTTGGCACAACCCTACACTTTCCAACCATTTCATGGGTAATCAGATGAGCTAACTGTACATGGGGTCAAAGCCTCAGCTACTTGGCAAGAGATGGCACTTCCTCTTCCAGATATGTAAATACGCCTCTTGGTAACTAGTTTGGGCGTTTGAATAGCATTCGTGTTACGATATATTATTTTTGGTTTTATTTATTGATGGAAAATGTATTCAATTTGCAATAGCGTTATTTGATTGACTTCTGTGGGATTTTATGCTCACGTTGGCAGAGATTTTACTCTAACAAGAAAGACAACGTATAACGAAAATAACGTATATCGTTATTCAAGTTTTTATAGATGACTCGGAATATTTGCCCTCGACTGTGCTAGTTCTAACTTGCTTGTGGATTACCAGCGTACTTACGCTCTGTTTCACATTCCAGCGTAAATTGTAATACCTACGTAAAGTGCCAACCGCAAACGTCCAAGCTGTATTACAGAAATGCATCCCTATTAGATTCAAATCTCTGCTGAACTGAGTATAAGGCTGTTGGGTTAATATTGAAAAATTGGCTTTGACATAATAACTTCCGCCGAGCAAAAGTTGCCGCTCGCTGCCACCCTGCACGCGAGGGAGCCACTGTCGTCGCGAACCTCAGAGAACGTACGCGCAACTCTGTCGAGAAAATTCAAAATAAATCAAAACTCATATTTCTACGCCGTGAAATCCATCCAAAAAGTGACAGTGGTGACCAGAGCTGTTGGTAATACGTCCCGGGGCACGAGAAGAACGGTGGAGCATCTCTGTGAGTCAAAGCAAGCCATTTTACTTTTTTCTCCGTTTCAAATTAACTTCAAAACCATACAAAGGCCCTCGATGTCAAATAAGTCTCCTACTGGTATTCGTGCGATGATCTCTTCGCCAATTTGCACGATGCTCGACGACGACATTTAGGACGTCACCTGAGATTAGCTCCCGACGATATCGCGTGTCGTGTCGGCGTGAAAACGGCCACTGGAGAAACTGGAAGTTTTGGCTTGCTTACTTGTACCTAGTAGTAAAATTAGGAAACTTTCTACGTTTTTTCACGATCTCTGTGACAATAAAACAGATTAAAAATATACAAAAATAACTCGCATTCTAAGAATAAACAACCTCGGTATTTAATTTAGATCCAAAAAAAGCTTATTAAATAATACCCATCTGTTTTCAATCTCGTTCGACGTTTTTGCAAAACAGACGATGAAAATAATAAAATTAACTTTTATTGTAGACAGTAGCAAATTCCTTCTCCTGTTGCTTGATTTATTAACAAATTGCAGCACATTATGAATATCGCAAGTATCGCAACAGAATGAAATATGATCTCGAATACGAGAATAGGGGTAAAAATAATTTATCAAATGAAACCCTTAAGATGTCACTTACCGTGCTCCCCTCAGATATGAAGATGAGTTTGAGACGATAGTGATGGCCGGATCACCTACTTGGTAGGATAATATCGATATTTCGAAAACATTTATTTTTAGTGTATAACCCCTTCGTATGATCGATAAGGGTAAGGGCCGTTACCATAAAATCTAAATGTTTCGGCAAAATGCTTAGTTTATGCGTTTATCTAAACAAAAGTAGGAGAGGGCTATAAAATTACCATTGCCTAGTAGAAAAAAACGTATCGATGTTACTACACCGCCATAATTATTATTTATTTAGTGCTTTTTATAGTGACTAGACATAAAACTTATCAAATAAAAACCTACCGATACTTTAGTACCTACAAACCATCAAACGATTCCATAAAATATAATCTCCTTTATCCTTGAAGGCAGCCACTCGACGATGTCACGAAACACTCAGCAATATCATTAGCAGTCTCCGATAAACACATTTGATAGGACATTCGTTCATCGCTTTTTTATTGCCAGTTTTATTGTTAATCAACTGAAACGTTTCACCAAGGCTCAATCAAACCTTACATTTTATCGATACCCGACCCACTTCGATACTAAGGGCTACATCACTAGCAGGTCTCGTATTACGTATGCGGCCGGGAAACGCAACAAAAGTCCTTTACGGCCTTGTTTATCGTCCACCACAAGGCATTCCTAACAAAATGTTCGTTTTAGCCACCATTTTCAAAGTTTCTTTGAACAGACGTTTGATATTTTTGCCATCGACTTTTGGTCGATAACATCTCTAAAATATCGACAAAGTTTTGACATCCCTTTTATGTAGTACTGATGTTCCGATTTGCTAGTGAGGTGAAATAAAATGAGCATAATGATACCATTGAGTTTTATTCGATAATCATTATTCCATTTGGAGAAAATCGATAACATTTCACTTAGAAAAACTGACGACTTCGACTATTTACACTTACAAGTCATACAATACACTTTTATTCCTGAAATGCATAGTTCGATAAAATTAACTGTCACACTCTCATTTCATCAATTGCGGCTTGTGGGAGGTTCGTGTGCAGAGGGCCTTTCCCTCTCCTGAGAGTCGCGTGAGGAGCTCCCCTCCCTTCCTCCCGGGGAGAATTCTGAGTCGCGCCATTCGGAGGCTGGCATTTATGTTGCCTCAACTCTTGCATAGGAGGCGAGTTATTAAACTGGCCAACATTCTTAGGCATAGTTGCGTAGCTCGCAACCTGTGGGTAGCTCACGTTTGGTATTCGAAAGCTACTGTTTCTACTACCAATCTTATTTGGCAGCATCATATTATCCATGCTTAGACTAGGGCTAGGAGGGGATTTCGGACCATCCAACGGCCCTTTGAAGTTAAGACCAGAAAGATGAGCATCACTGCCTATCATTTGTTTTTTTCTATTGTGCCTTTCCACGTCGACGACAAGACTCGGTGCGTGCGTCGGATCAATGTGGTAATGCGAATGCTTCCCCGATATAGTTTCGAAATGTTTTTCATTGAAGCGCTGCTGTTTTCCGCGTGACCTGGTTTTATCCCGTTGGTAGTAAACGCCGGCGAATATAAGCACGTTGAGAATTAAAAGGGAACAGCCTATAGCGATCGTGACGCTGAGCGCTGTGGAGTATGCGGCGTAGCCAGCCGCCTCTAAATTAGCCAGAGTGTTTTCAGTAGCATTTGCTGTTTGGATATCTCTCCCGGGCAGGATGGTTGCACAAGTTGCGAGGATTGTATCGACTGTGGTGAGCGCTGTATCGTACATTGACCCGTTTGCTCTGCGGATCTGCTCGTTATCGTTCCTCGCTAAAGGGTCTGGTCTGACGATACCTTCGTATAGGTCTTGTTCGTTGTGGTTTTTGAAAAGATTGTGCCGTGCGGCTACGTCTTCCATACCGGCTCGGTGGAGTTCTGGAACCAGACGCAACCAGACAGATAGCTGGTGCGCTCGGTAGTGGTTTTTCAGGCGCGGTTTCATACCTACAACAAAAGAAATAAATTATACAAGACGTATGAACTGAAACAGGAACTAAAGCTCTTAATAACAATGGTTTTATTTATCTTTCCATAACTTTATCAACCTCCTTTGGAAAGTCTTAAAAAATTATGTAAAACGTAAAAGAGTTTATTCAATTCATGTACAATGTTCCATATATTCTAACAAAAACAAGAGAGCAAAGGTTAAGGGAATACTCTGTGATCACGAAAATGCCTTCCAGTAAATTACGTACCCTATATCTGTATTGTATCTCGTTCACGGATTAAGCAAACACGTCTAACGTGAATATACGCGCTGTGTTACGATAAGCCAAATACGAGGGAAATAGGAGTTGGAATACTTTCTTGCGTTACACTGAGCCACAGATCATAAATAGGGATCATAAATGTTAACATTTACTTGTAGAAAGAATTATTTTATCATTTTGCAGCAAAGCAATAGTTATGAGCTTGCAATCTATTACATAAACTCCATAAACTAGTGAAATAAATGAGCATAAACTAAATGAAAAGTTTAAACGCGCCTTTGCCTACCGCTCGGTGTATGTAACGTTGGAATATCAAGTCCTATCAATCCTGAAAATTCTGTATACGAAAAAATTGCATGGTTGTTAAAAGATTAGGTACATCTAATCAATGCTAGTCTTTTTTTTTTTTAAAGCAAGGGGAGTGGAACGCTGCCATATACAAGCCTGTATAAAAAGCTCTGCGCTCAGCATGTGCTGAGAACGAGTTCTCAGCGCTGGTTTTCAGCACAAGGCTTTGGTGACGCACGAACTCTTTAGGCTTCAACGCAATAAAAACTAATTATAAACTAAAAGTCTTGTAATAAAACTAGAAATGTAGGTAGGAAGTACAAAAGTAATCCTAAAAATTTATGTTTAAATATCTAGTAAAAAAAATAAAAAATATAACAGAGAAAAAATAAGTAAACAACTAATGACAAGCTATAATAAATAATACCTGATAAATAAACCCTCCAGGGAGCTTAGATCTTTAATCCATGGTAACCATTTTGGTGGATACGCCCTCTTAATACCCGGAACAGGATGTATCGACCTTGTTCTTTCGAGACTTTAATGGGATTACGGCGTAGTTTAATTAGAGAGAATGTTTAAGGCTCTATTTGGGAATTCCGTGAATGCTTGTGCAATGCCAGCGACTTTACTTGGTATCCCAAAAAGTTCTTAGTTTCCGTAGCGTACAGTCAGCGGCAGTAAGATTTACAAAAACAATTGACACAGCAAATTCCACTAGAACCCACTTGGGTATATATTTGTGGAATAGAGTCCCGTAACAAATTTTGTATAAATTTTGATTTGTTTCGAGAAATGCTCAGCAAGTTTTATAATAAAAACTCCAGAATTTCCCTATAAGTTCATTTGCATCGTTATCCCCGTCCGTTCCGCAGTTACATTTAGTTAGTTAGTTGGTAGATAATGCTAAATAGCATTAAACTCGCCTCTGTACGATTTTTAAAGTGCAATAAAGAATTTTCTAATCTAATCTACATTTGGAATTCTTCTAACGCTGACTGTATCACTTCCCGTTAATGATTCCCACCACAATATATTCAATTCCATAATCCAGGTTCAAAACCACCATCTATCATCAGATACTCACGGCCCATAACGTTCAAACATTAATTCTCCAAGACGTTGTACTATTCATTACGTCTATTTGACAGGCGTCATGGCTCAGTCGGTAGTAGCTCTGCCTTCCGTGCTGTGGGTCGTGGGTTCGATCCCCACTGAGAACAAACATTTGTGTGCTTGTAAACATAGATGTTTGTTCTGTGTCTGGGTGTTTCTATGTATTATAAGTATGTATTTACAAAAAAAAAATGTATGTGTGTATTCTATCAGCCATCTAGTTCCCATAGTACAAGCTTTGCTTAGTTTGGGAGTAGAAGGCGTTGTGTTAAGTGTCCGTGAATATTTATTTATTTATTTATTTATTTATTAATCATTGGGCCTAAGGCAGGATTCATGAGGTACATAAATTGAGGTGTCCTTAGTTGCATAAAGTCTTGAGATTCGGACCACTTTTTGGTGCTATGGATAAAGTTGGTTAATATTGCAGTTGTTTGGTTTGGAACCGAAATAATATATGTTGATTGGTCTGAGATGGTTCCTGCCTAAGCGTAAACAATAAACATGGTAAAATTTATGCAAGTTCATAGAATAATTTATCAGCCCCCTTATAACGCAAGCTCTGAACTGCTTTCGATGCCCAGCATAATGTCAAGTAACGTGGCTACAGATATACGAAAACAAGAGGCTTTTGACGGCAAAAAATGCGCTGAAACGAATGTCACTATTTAATCACAGAATACCTATGATTTAGTATGAAAACAGTTCAGAAAACCTACCAGGTTTTTATATACAATGATTGCCCTCCAGGTCACCCCAGTTTTGAAATTAAAATATTTTTAATCCATTTTATTAATAACACGGTAGCACTTTTAGCTTCTATAATATAAAATTGTATTATGACTTCATTACATTAGACATTAAAATAACACATTTCACGAAACTCATCGTCATCGTCATAAAATTAATGTCGTCATGTTCAGTCTTGACATTTTGAATGTGTCAGCCATCTTCACGACGTACATGTCGAGTGAATTTTTTGGTCGTTAAACTTTGCAGTGTTGCTAAGTGTAGAAAATGTCGTTCTAACGTTTCTTTAAGTGACAAGATAGGGTTGGCTATTTATAACGAAACCTGAATTGTATTTTAGTTTTATTTAAATTTTTTTACAGTAGGTACATAATATTATTCTGTACTAATATTTGCATTATTTCGTAGATATTTTATGATACTTAGTTTATACTTAGTTTATGTTGTAAATAATTTTCTTTGTGAACACAAATTAGTGTTAACCCCCATAATATGAAATAAAAAAATATATATTTCAAAACTGAAAATATATAACATGTACCTAATATGTGTGATCTAAAACCTATATTATACTATTGTATAACAATACACAATTTTATGAAAATTCCAGTTTCTAAAATAATGTACCTAGCGCGTAAAAATAATAAGGTTAAAATAGTAAAAAGAAAATACACTGCACAAAAATTAAACATTTTCCGGCGTTTTCCGCGAAAATAAATTCATAACCATGTGTGAAAATAACAGGCAGCTGACAAAAACCTTCAGGAATCTTTACAAATGGTAACAAAGCAACTGACCCATTTCCAAATACTTCTGATGCGTAGAATCGTACTCCTCCCAGATGACACCCCGAAATCTGTTCCTTTCGCGCGACGCCGGGAGCAACGCTTCCTGGCGCACGTTGTCGTTCGGATTCCTGGGAACAAACAAGCAATGTATTGTGTGCGTCGGGTATGTCGATGTTCTGTAGTGAATTTTTATGTTTGATTTTTTTGCTTTATTTCCTATACAAAAAAGAAAATATTGTATGCATTTCGCTAACGTTGTCATGTTACTATTTGATAAATACGTGATATGTTTAGCCTCTATTAGCAGTTTTTTGTTAAAATTACAATTTGGTTCCTGCTGTGTGATTTATATACTGTGCACGCAATGTATTGTATGTAATTTGTTAGTGTCGGGTTGTGGGCGTGCTGGCGTTGTTCGTGTATTGTGTGAGTTAATATTCTGTGGTTTTGGTTCAAAAAGATTTATGCTACTTTTAGCGTGTAACACAGGGTAAAATTTTTTTTAGTTATTTAATCTTGAAAAAAAAATATCATAGCATGTCATTTATACGGATGTAGAAGTAGAGGTAGGCCAAAGAAAAGATGGATGGACTGTGTGAAAGAAGATATGAGTAAGAAAGGAGTGAACACCGAGATGACGGCTGATAGAGGAGAGTGGAAGACGAAGACATGTTGCACCGACCCCACTTAGCGTGGGACAAGGGTAGGAAGATGATGATGATGAGCATGTCATTTATGCTTTACGAGTGATAATAGACAGTCAAACAAGTATCAGCGGAGTCATTGAAGTAACTAGGGTTTTAAGTATGGGATTCAAATAAAACTATTTTTGCAATGAGATGATTTTTTTAGTGCATAATACCTATTGCACGAATTTTCATAGAACTGAGTTGACCCATGAGTAAAATTCTTGAATCAAAAACCTCGTTCATTTATTTTATTGGAAATATAAATAAAATTATCGCTGACAAGAAAAAGTAGGCATGAAGAAAAACATCAAAAATAAATGTACAATTTCACGTTGGTTACCATTTAACTACAGAATCTAAGGGGGGCAATCGTTATCTCATAAAACCTGACAGGTTTTCTGAACTGTTTTCATACTAAATCATAAGTATTCTGTGACAATTGTGACATTAGCGCGTTTCAGCGCGTTTTTTGCCGTCAAAAGCTTCTTGTTTTCGTATATCTGCCACGTCGCTTGACATTATCAAAGCCGGGCAGGGAATCCGAAAGCAGGTCAGAGCTTACGATATGGGGGCAGTTTTCAGTAGTCTTTTTTTATCGAAGCCGTAGTTAAAAATACAGCTGGCAAAAAGAACATCTTAGTATGCCAGCAGTGCAAGTACCGTTCTTATCGATCGCAAAGTTGTCGATCGCTAAAGTCGATAAACGTATCGAATCGTATCGTTGCATGGGAGTACGGATCTGTTGTCGACAAAAGATCCGTACTCCCAAAAATAAGGTCAGAGTTTATCGAAATCATTCGTTCACTGCTGCCATGATTTACTAGTTTACTGTCAATATCACTGTTAATCACTTTCGTTTGTCAGAATCAAAACAAAGTAAACATACACCGTTGCCAATTCGTTAAAATTTAACGAATTTGTCTACCGATCGACTAAGTAGGTAACGTACCCGCAACTGTCGATAAAACCATTTTTATCGAATTTTGACGATTCTAAATGTCAAATTATGCGATCGACAAGAACGGTACTTGCACTGCAGCTGCTGTAAAAATTAGCATTTCGTTATTTCAGGACTTCCGTTTCAAACTTTCTTTTTTACAGGTGACTTTAAAATAGTGGATCTGCAACCCAAATTGGAATTTGCTGAAGTTTGTTTCAACTTGCGCTGACTAACTTTCTACGTAGTTTTTGCTTTAGTAAAAGTGCTTCTTATTCAGTTTCTGGGTTTAGATCACGTACCTACTTGTAAAGATTATTATTGAAAAAAAAAATCCTACTTATTATTATAAACGCAAAAGTTTGTAAGGATGTATGGATGTTTGTTACTCTTTCACGCAAAAACTACTAATCTGAATTAGATGAAATCAATATTTTATTATTATTATTAATTATTATTATATATAATTATATATTATATTATATTACTCTTTTGAAGCTGACAGAGAATCAAGGCACAGCCAAAACTATAAGTCCTAGAGGTATGACATTTGGAAGGTAGTATCCTTATGTAGTGTAGGGGTGCACTAAGAAAGGAATTTTGAAAATTTACACTCTAAAGGGTCTAGAACGCGAACAACGCCGCGGGCGACGGCTAGTTTGGAATATATGTTGTCCGTGACTTGAATTAATATATAGGCTACTTTTTATCCTGGAAAATCAACGGGATGCAACGGGACGCGATCGAAGTCGCGGACGGAATTTAGTGATTAATAATTATAGTGATGCCTCATAAAAAGAAAACCTTAAAAAAACGAAATTAAAATGTTACGTGATGAGAAAAACTATAGAGACATTGAGAGACAGGCCAACTAATTATCTTAGAATATAGTCATATTGTTTTAAGGGGATATTTTTTTCATATTCTTGAACATGACACACAACACCCAATAAGTCCCAAATTAAGCAAAGCTTGTGCTATTAGAACCAGATTGATCTGTAACTTTTACCCAAATACAACGTTTTGGTTTCAAAACGACAATAAGGGCTTTTGGAGTTTTAAAGCATCAACTTAAACATATTTAAGTCAAAGAGCTTTTCCTAAGTACACTCAATGCACTAATCAAGAAACAATGATCCAAAGTTTTGATGATGTTATTCAGGCATTTAGCTGACATCATTACAAGCCATCCACGCGAAACTGAGCTGTATATCTCAGATTTAAGATATACTTTGGCATAAGTTCGCATGTCTTGTTTGCGCTGTTACATTTAATAGCTCTTCAAAGTTTATGGAAATAGGAAATTATGTGAAATAAACTTTATATGTTCATGTCGTTAGGTCTTATTTCGAAGGGCATTACGTTTATTGTGGCACATCACATTTTCTGTAATACGCTCGAGTTTTCATTACTTTTACACAATATTATTTAGGCTTTATTTTGTAACTTTAGAGGTACGAGTACGTATAATAAAAATACTTTCACTTCTTCCCAAAAAAATTTTTTTTGAGAAGAAGTGATTTCCAATTTATTTCCACGGTCACCATTTTGAGGCATTTTAATTTTGAAATGTTTTCTCTTACATTTTCTGTTACATCTGTGAAAGTAACTAAACACAATGACAGCTTACCCAGTCTTAGCAAAGTTAGCCACGAACAGCATAATAGATTCTGCCAACGCCACTTCTATCTTCGTGTAGTTCTGGGGGAAGTGACCGAAGCCCCCCACTAGTGGTGCTCCGAAGATGTATGGTAGTTCCTCGCCGTGGACTGTTCCTGTTCTCTGCAACAAATATATGTTTTTGTGGAGATTGGAATGAGGAGTTATGTAGTTACGAGGAAGAGTAGCAGAATAGACAACACAACACAGGTTCAACACCAGTAGCTTGGGACTAGAAGGCGTTGTGTTAAATGTCCGTGAATTTTATTATTTACTAGCCGTCGCCCGCGGCGTTGCTCGCGTTCTACCCTTTAGAGTGTGACGTTTCAAAATTTATTTCTTAGTGCACCCCTAAACTATATAAGGATACTACCCTCCAAATTTCATACCTCTAGGACTTGTAGTTTAGGCTGTGCGTTGATTCTATGTCAGCTTCAAAAGAGTTTAATATATATTGATGATGATGATTGATGATTTATTAACTGTCGGAATAATATTTCCATCAAAGTACGTAATTAATTTACACAAAATAACAATTTTACAAAACCGCTTTCAATGGACACTTTCTAAAAGTATTTCACACTCAACAGAGCAAACCACTCAATGGAATTAACTTGCGATGGCCCAATAAGCTTTCCATTACCGTATCTGCTAAATTTTAATCAAATTATCGACAATTCAAATACGCATTGAACAACCGAAATTGGTAATTTTCTTTGTCTGGCGTCGATTTTTAACCACCTACCGAAAATTTAAGGGGTATTATAAGTTTGACGGCGTCGTATATCTGTCTCTTTGATATGTAGCCTCATGTCTCTGAAAGTAGGGCCTTGGCTTGCAGTTCTGCTGGTTGATCTGGGATGGTTTCTGATCATATTTGGTGAAAACTTTCACAAATTTTCAAGCAATAACTTGTTTTGAGGAATCTCTGCATAGTAAATTGCATTCAGATTTGAACTGGAGTCCATACCTTAAAGTCTGATGATGAGCAATGATTAAAATGATCTAACGAGATTTTCATGGTCGGGAAATTTTTAAAGTAAAATAGATAGTAGTTTATTTAAAGGAGTAGAATATGCCGTTTGTTGATTTGATTGTAATCTAAACCATTGATCGATAACTACTTACCAGTTTGTTCTAAATATTTTGTACGTTGCAATATGAATAAGGACAATTGTTTTTTTGGGTCAAATTGCTAAAAAATAGCTTGATAGGAATCTTTACGAAGTATGTTTTTAAAAACTAAGCCAACGCGATCAAAAATTGTGTTGCAGCTTTCATAGATCCCAAATCTTTAGTGAAAAGATTATAAAATTAGTACCTACAGTAAAAGGGTCTATAGGCGTTTCCACTAAGATAAGCAATCTACCAACACGTTTCCGAAAGCATAATTACCCCTAAAATTTCACGACACCTGATAAAATTGGACTAATTCCACGAATTGAAACACAAAATTGAAAGTCATCAATTAACTCTCAATAACCAATGAAAGTAACTGAAAATGTCTCGTAAGCATTTAATTAAATTGAAAATAATAGCACTTTATCTGATGTAATAAAATTTTCGACATCCAAGACACATTGGATTGTTTTCGTAGCATAATTTAAATTGGGGTAAAATTTACC
Source organism: Eulithis prunata (assembly GCA_918843925.1). NCBI lineage: Eukaryota > Metazoa > Arthropoda > Insecta > Lepidoptera > Geometridae > Eulithis > Eulithis prunata. The sequence continues at coordinate 997,214 of OU974009.1, forward strand.
AGCCCTTTTCAATTTTCACTTCATTTATTATTGACAATGAAAATTTTCAGGTTTGGTTATTTTCTTGCAATTTCTAGATGATTTAATTTAAAATCTCCAATTTCGAGCAAATTGTAGATTTTAAATACGGAATTTCATTAAGACGTAAAAAAAATTGAAAATACTATAGCTTCGTAATTTTTAGAGTATCAATATTACGCCAAAATCCATAAATATAAAGTAGTTGCTAAATCGTGTATTCTAAAAATGAATCATACTCAAAGAATTTGGGACTCTACTGACTCTACTTTATATTACGACAATTTACCATTAGCCTGCAAAATATACTATGTACCTGAACATTGACCTATTCTATAGATCGATTTTGAACCTTCATCGTCCACAGCCTTACCACAATCTCAACAATATCCTTGACTCGCGGTAAACACGAGCTGGAAGGCTCGTTCAGTCATCGAAGTGGGTGTATTGTCTCACCTGTGGATAAACACTATCCTTGGTCTGATAGTCAAATACGTAGAAATAAGTCTTGGTTGGTCTTCTCGGCCCATCTTCATCAGACATCACCGGCTTCGGTCCTCCACTCAGCAGGTCTCCACTTTGCACTAATGGTGCTACGTATTGGGCGTCGGAGAGTGCTGATATCATCGCGTCTCTTGTGTTGATGGGGTTCTGTGAAAATGCCATTTGTAAGAAAAATATTTACTAATTAGGTCAATAGGTCAACCGGATGGAGGAGAGTTAGTTACAAGACCTTTTTCTCGCTAGTACTTATACTGACTCAGTAACGTCATGAAAACTGAATCAATTTGGACGAAACTAGCTATACTTAAGGACTTCTGGAAAACTGGAATGATCTAAAAATATAGGTTTTGGCGTGACAAATCACAAATAACTTTCTATTTGAGGAGACAAAGACTAAAACCGCATAGGAAACAAGTTTACTACGAGTAGTTACTTGTTAAGATCATTTAGGAATTATGTATGAAGGTTGGTAACTTAAAAAAAATTCAAGCGATTAAAACCTACATGAATAAGCAAGACATTAATTCTGTCCTCATATAAGCTTGCGTTGCGTGGAACTGTTAATTTTACTTATAATTACTGAATTTACTCTTAAAGCCCTTAAACTGTAAGAAATGATGGAATAATCTACTACAGAGGGTGTTAACTTTTGAACTCTGTAAACCTCAATATTTTGATCATCCTTATCAAAACAGGGCAATCCCCACATGACTACAGTTTCTGCTGCCGATACAATATAATATCATGTAACAGCAAAGCTATGTAAATAGCTATAATATATGATAATGAGATAAAACCCCTACGGTATTGTGGTTGTTGTACATTCAATTTATGATACAGAATCGAATGTTTGTTGTGAGCGTTGTTCGGTATTCGATTTTCTTTGGATTTGATAAGGGTGTGAAAAAACTACTCTTTGAAATTGAAACTGAGTGAAAGATGTTTTACTTTTTTTTTTGTTTGTTCACAAAAACTTCAACAGGTAGGTATACTGACAGTATACCTTTATGAGTCTTGATTATAGAATATGAATTTACCTAATATAAGATACCCAGTACCCACATAAGTACGAGTATCTATTCGTGTTTCAAATCCTAAAACTATGATTACAACAGCGAAAAAAAAAATTCTAGTGAAACCTACATACTTGTTCGACTTTTTTATCATATTAATAAAAAATATGCCATTGTATTAATAATACAAAATATAATAAAATATGGTGTAACTACAATCTATAAAAAGAAAAATCTAAGAAACATGATGATTCAGATTTCGACAGAAATAAATTTACACCTTGTACTAGTCCCGTATTAAAATACAGGGTTCTTATGTATTCAACTTAATGATCCTTTAGCAATATCAATTGTTATTTGTGTTATCCAGACAAATAATATTACAGACCTCGATTCCATTGGAGAAATTCCCCTCAGACATAATCTATTGTACAAAAATATTTGGTACTAGCCGTCGCCCGCGGCGTTGCTCGCGTTCTAGTGCGACTTTTCAAAATTCCTTTCTTAGTGCACCCCTACACTATATAAGGATACTACCCTCCAAATTTCATACCTCTAGGACTTATAGTTTAGGCTGTGCGTTGATTCTCTGTCAGCTTCAAAAGAGTTTTATATATATTGATTTAAGATGGGCTGAGACACTTTTATTGATTACAATACATATAATGTGAGTTGTTTTAATAAAAGTGACAAAACGGGTATAATAAATGAGAAACGGAAATTTCTCTTAGGAGGAGATTAACTCGAAATCAAGTAGACCTTATTTTAGAGATAATAAGGTTTACTAAGGCCCGTAAATCTGCTATACGATTCACTGGTAACCGTCATCTAATGTATTGGCAATGTCAGGTTAATTACTATTGGACATAAGCTCACTGGCTTTACCAACCACGATATACCTACGACATGCCAGTGATACAAACAAAATTAATATCGGTGTCGGCCTCTGTAAAAGTGTCTAGTGCTAAATGTATGAGATTAGCTGAACTGTACCTCTATCACGAACAAATCTGACAGTCGCCGCGCTAACGTATTCGATTTATATTGCGCGTCAATGCCAGCTCGACTGCCAACCGTTGTAGTGTCACCGCGCAGTGTATCTCGGATACGCTAGAACGATACGTATGCGATCGTCACATTTATTCATGATCAAGGCACTGATATCGTCCAGTGTTTATAGAGCCAAATAACTGATGCAGTATTCTGTTTTTTAACAAATAAAATAATATAACGATGGCAATTTTATAAAAGTGGAATATATTTAAAAATTTAATTGTATTGCCAGTTACCCGCAGGCTTACACAATAAAATTATTTCAACACTGGCAACATTTTAATATATAAACAAACCTCTACCGTTTTTTCCCAATCCGTGTACTCGTTCACAATTGTGTAGAATATCTCGCTGAGGTGGTATGTGTAAGAGTTCCTGACGTAAGTCCTGAAAACGTTAGTCATTAGTCTTGGAATCAATCAAAGTTGACGTGGAGTCTGATCAAGCTAAATTTGCAATGCAATAGGCAACTCTATAAAGATAATGTACGTGGATTCATCTCACATTACGTGTTATAAGTAGATTGTGAAATCGATTTTTCGGACTTAGCTTCAAACAATAGGTTTTCAAATTCAGCCACATTTCAAACTCTGCAGACTTAACGAGATTAAACTCTATGTCTAAAGCGGAAATATTGCTTAGAACAAGCCAGTTTATTGGGTACCTAACACATTTTTTGCTTTAGATAGAAATTTCGGCCGTTGAAAATGCTAATTCAAAAATAATCAAAAAATACGTGTCTAATCTACAATTTTTACATGAAAAAGTAATAGCCAATAACAAAATAGGAGCGGGAATGGAGCCTTGAGTTACTCCAAGAAAATTTGTGAGCTTCGTTTGCTCGATAAGGTGACCATTACTTGTACTTTAGTCTCAAAATTAAATTCAGTCAGTGTTGTTGGGTGTTATAGAAGTACCAACCTTAGCATTCGATCGCGTTTATCAGGCTCAATCCCATTTTGTACATCATGTGCCGAAAACTTCCACAGCGCTTCATTAGTCACAACACCGAACATAAGATCGTACTTATTCTGGAACAATCTCCTGCCGCTATCACTTCTCTTCTTATGCATATTCAAGTTAAAATTCATATTGTTTAATGGTCCGAAACTCGGGAAGTCCCCTGTTGAGTACAAAGTAAGGAAGTCTTTAGCGAAATCGGTTTTTATAACAACGCCATCTACCGACGGACCGAACGATGTCAGGAAGTTTGGTGGTGATATGTCTAAAGATAGTAGTTCTTCGATGCTCGCGTCTCGGAGGCAGTCTACTATGACCTCATGGTCTTTCGATAAGTCTTCTGGTACGGTACAGTTCATGTGCTTGGCTAGTTTAAGCGAATAGTATACAGGGTCGTCTACTATTGCCCAGGAACTAAGTGCAGATCCTGATAAGAGGATTGCTCTGTGAAATAATCCTGTAACAAATGTATTTTCGTTTATTTAGTTCTACTTATTAGTATTAGTCTGTATGTTTAGTTTCTAGTTGTGGTGTGCAATAAAGAATTTTCTATCTATCTATTTAACCCCTTTTTTCTTCCTCATCATCAGATTTCTACAAACAAATTTACTGTCTACTCCTAGACAAAGATCTTCTAAAGTGAACCACTAAGTCCGATTATAATCTTTTTTTGGTTGGTTTTTACTAAAGCATCTATTTCAAAGACTTTGATGTCTATCTGAAGGGCGTTTTGAATCAAAATTGAATTGTTCAAAAATTTGGTCCCACAAAACCTTAAGTCTAGGTTTTGTTTTCAATAGAAAACGTAATTTTGCTCCTAGTTAAGTATACCTCAATAACTATCTTTATCACAACTACAAATAGAGCAAAATCGCTGTTAAAAAACCCACCTGGCATAACAGTAGGCGATATCATAAGAAAGTTAATACACGCGGCTCCAGATCCATGTCCCATCAGGGTGATATTCGTTGGATCCCCTCCAAACAGTGCTATGTTCTGTTGAACCCAGTGCAAAGCGGCTATCTGGTCCATAAGGCCATAGTTTGCTACTCTCGCTTTGAGGTGTGGTGATGGGTTTGCGTTGAGGAATCCTGTGGAAGAAAGATAATTACTAAAGTTAGGTATGGTGGCCTAGAAAGAGAGAATTGTAAGTCTTTAGGGGAGAGAATTGGCCAGCTGTGTCTTCACCTTCTTTTCAGTCCCACTGTTCTTCTATAACAAAACCTTAAGTTCAATGTCCATATTTTTTTTTTGATTTGTGGCAACTGCAGAAGGCCTGCCTAAAAAAGTAACTAATAATGACAAACACAAAACGTGTTTTGCACAAGGCACCATTTACGTACAAATTGAAAACAAACATTTAAAAACCATTTCGCTTAAATAAATGGAACACTCGTGAATTCAAAGTTTTATTTATACCGTTCAATTAAAAAAATACCTTCAAACCACGAATTCCGATGAAGGTTAGTTAAATAAGCAAAGTATTCAAATATTATACCGAATTTAAATGAGTTTGGATAAAATTTTGTTAAATCAAAAAACGGTTTTTTTGCTGGCAACTTTTTCCGTGTTTTTCTTTTAGCTATCCATGACAAATTTTATCCCATACTACCAGATTTTATTTCTTTGAAAACTAATTGTAGAAAGTTGGTAAAAGTAAATGATGTTGACAAAGAAATTTAAGTAATCAAAAGTTATGAATAGACGGCAATACCATCAATACCACGAAATGAATACTGACCCTTATTATTACTTATTAGTGTGCCATAAATTTCAATGACTTTTGTGCATGCCATCTTCCATAATATGCTTCGAAATAGGAAAATGTTCAAAATGATGATTTCATAATTGAACTTTCTAATTTCGATTTCATTCTGGGTTTTGGCGAAAAAGTTTAACTCAAATGAAATGAGGTTTACGTACACAATACATTATTGTGGTCTCTCTTTGAAGAAACTTGTGCTTTTATTTGACCCTTGGTTTAACCAAATCGATTTGCAGGTTTTAGCAAATTCTTGAATAAAAAATGGCAATAATGATAAAAAATATATTGGACGATAGTGAAAGGAAGTAACATGTTGTGTCAACCCTACATCGAAGTTGAAATAAATAAAAAACTTGGCGAAAATCGCGACACCTCTCAATTCGAAATTCAAGTCAGCCAATTTACTTAGTCAGCATTCGGACCATGTTTCACACGTCCAATGCACACATTCGAAATCTCAGCTCACCATATTTCCGATCCCGTAACTGAATTACTTACTCTGGAGAAATACTAATAAATCCAACTACGTATTCGAGTCACACTGCAAGTTATTGACAGTTCGCCTGCCGAATGTTGCAAGTTGCAAACTCACCGCGCAATGTACTTAAATTTAGTGTAAATACGCTACCGATTGCGGTTGTCAGCTTTTTCATGTTTACCCTCTGACGTCATAAAGCCTGATCACTTTGGAAGGTAAAGGTCGTTGAACTCAATGTTTATAAATGGACTAAAATAATGTTCGTTTAGACGAGACAGTTCGAAGCTCAGACAACTATTTTTTTTGTTTTTATGCCTCTTTGTTCGTGTCGCTATAATTTTTTTTAATCCTTAGCTTACTAATGTATAGTATTGTATAGTGACTAGAGGGGTTTATACTTCAGTTTTTATCATTGGGACTGCGTTGTGTTTGTTTCATACAACAATTCTGATGTCATAGAGCAAGAATACAATTTAAAACTACCCTCCGTCTTGGTACTTAAAGCCGGCGGTTTATTATAATTTACACTTTTGTTTACAAAATTGAAATAAGACACATTACAAATTTGCAAGCAGACGCAAAAATAAAATAAAAATTAGTAAATTACAAGCACAGTGTAAAATCACTTCACAAATCGACTGTTGCTACCGCGTGCTACTGTCACACGCTTGAAGCAAAACAAATTGGCTACTTTCAACAGCTGGCCTGTACGATACTGGAGTATGTGAGCGCATTGAACAAACAATAAATCGTTGCAAAGTGACCATCACGTCATCCCCAAGCAATTCTATTGGTCATTGAATGCGGCTCTCAAACGGCCGGACGCACAGTGCACACGCCACGAATTTGCAATCTAATAGTGAATTCCTGCACAATATACTACAGTCCTAGCATAAAGGTGCTACCTACAGTCTCAGAAATTACATTTCCTGGATGGCGCCTGAAATGTAGTCAATAGCAAGACGTTTGAATTTTTATTTCAGAGACCTGGTATTTATATTAGACAAAATGTAGCTGCTAAGTAGATCCTTGTAGGTAGATGGGTGCGGTTTTAGTTTAACGATCGTTTAGTTGTCAGGAGCATAAATAGTTTTTTTTTTTCAAATTTATTTTGTTAAAAAATTATACGATTTACAAATTTTTGTAGTGTTGTTAGTTTTGTTTTGTAATTGTACTTTGTGAGTTACCTTTTATGCAAATAAATACCTGTCTATGTCTAAATCCTTCATCATTTTAAATTTTTAGACAGTTGGTTTGTAGGTACCTAATAAAAGTAAAGTCAAAAACTTTGACTGTCTAATTTCTCAAGTAACTAACTATCCTATTGTAAACCTACCATAAGACGGTGCTTTATGGCGTCGTCTGTCTAATTCGGTTATTCAAATGAAGCTTGATCCAAGACGGGTGAGAGTTACTGAGATGGAAAGTAAAGTGATGGCCTTTGTTAGTTTTTGGTTTTGTGATTAGATAAGAATTGTATTTTTTTTTATGTAACTGACCGGTTTTTTTTTCCAGTGAATAATGTTGCAAAACCAATGTTGTTTGTTCGTTTGCAAAGCAATGCATAATAATAAAATATAAATTGTTTACTAAAAAATTGATTACAAATAAATTTATTTGATTTGATTTGAAAAGTACAAAAAACTCTGTAGGTAAGCCCAGCATATGCTTGGAGTTATTGAAATAGCTACAATTTTTTTTTATTCGAAGACCTGCAAAAAATACCTAAAGCACGTTTCGAGTAAATATTTCATTTGCAATTTTTTTGGTAACTGTAGACTTTGGAGAAATGATTTTTGTGTGTCGGTAACAGGATAAAAATCATTACAAAACACTGCAAATAAACTAAAAGTCATTAACGAATGAATTCCACAGCCATAGTTGAGAGTAACCAGCAAACATTTTAAATGCAAATTCCGAACTTTCCAAACTTAACTACCGTATTTTCTGCACTGGACTCTGGGGTCCGCTTTGACGAACTTTTCTAGCAATGCGTTTGACTTGCAAGTTGACTCACTCGAACTTTGTTTTTGTTTAAACTTTCGACTTTACCTTCATTCGATTAGAGTCCAAACTAGAAATGACCGTGCCAACGCTGCTTCCTGACAGTGGACATAATTTAGAACTTGCAACTAGATTAGGAGCGAACTTTTAACTCTTTTTGGTAGAAACTTGTGTCAGTGTGACTGTTTCTTTTTTGTGACGGTAGTTACGGAACAAGATAATGCGTTTCCTTACGAAGCGCGTCCACTTAGAACGTGTCCTTAGAGGCATTGAACTGCGTCCATCACACTAAGACAAGATTATGTCTCATGTGACTAGTTGTAGTGTTTTATTAGTTTTTAACTTAGATAACTTTTATAATGTACTAGCCGTCGCCCGCGGCGTTGCTCGCGTTCTACCCTTTAGAGTGTGACGTTTCAAAATTCCTTTCTTAGTGCACCCCTACACTATATAAGGAACCTACCCTCCAAATTTCATACCTCTAGGACTTTTAGTTTAGGCTGTGCGTTGATTCTCTGTCAGCTTCAAAAGAGTTTTATATATATTGATCCTGGCAAGAGCGGAATCTCCTAATACAAGTATTTCATACTTAAAAGGAGATTTTCAACACTGTTAATACTATTATCTTTTGGAAGCAATAAAAACATTTGTATTTGTATTTGACTGGTAATGCACCGGCCACCGGTTTGAAACCAGAACACAGCAATGCGAGAATCACTGCTTGACAACAGAAATAAGTACAGTGGTACTTTGCCAGATGACCTCTTAGACCTCTGAAAACTTACCCAATACCCCGAGCCTGAAGTTGAGAGTGACCACAATGAGGTCTGTATAGCTGGCCAGCACAGCACCGTCGTACGGATGACTCGAGCTCCAGGAGTAGCTCTCTCCATGGATGTACACTAGGACTGGTAGAGCTAACTTGGTTTCATCCACTGCAATATAAATAGAATCTGAGTAATTTAGAATAATTTTGGGTGTTACTATGTATTATGAGTACCTATGTATTTACAAAAAAATATGTATATAAGTTTTTTTTTTTATTGCAAAATGTTATTTTGTTTTTATATTGTATTCTATCGGCGATCTAGTTCCCATAATAGCTTTGCTTAGTTTGGGACTAGAGAGCGTTGTGTGTAATGTCCGAAAATATTTATTTATTATTATTATTTATGGACTTAGTAGGCGGGGAGGTTAAAGTGCTCAATGAACCGTGAGGTGTTAGTTACATTCTTACATAACATAACTTTAAGTCACATTTAATACAAAATGTTGGCCAGTTTCTATTTCATTATTTTCTTTAGTCAGGCATTTTTTGCGACTTTTATAGTGTCGTCTAGAAAAATGACGTCATAAAGATGAATAAGGTCGTGCTCCCAACATTTTACATTCCTGCCTTTGAACAATAGTGTGTCGTAAAATAGCGCTATTGTTCGGTGGGAGAATTTTTTACGACCATTATTGTTGGTAATAATGTAACTGGCTGTTCCGAAAAAGGTAACTGGTACGAGGACTTTGAAGCGCAACGGTTGAATAATCAGCTGATGTAGAAGAAGTACGAGTAGTGGTTCAATTCTCATAGAACGGTACGCATGATTTTCTGAGTTAGGTAAAATTGTTTTTATCTCACGGTGAAACAATCCCCTGCCAAATTCAGCCAAAATCAAATTCTCAATCCTTAAAAAATAGGGGAAAAAAATATGTAAAATTAAACGTAATTTTCTTTTTTCTGACTTTTTTATGTAGAAAATGGTAGTGCTAAGAAGGCATTCTAATCTCAACAGTGAACAAACAAAGTTACGGATCGCAATGCAAGTAGATAGCTAAAAGGTAGCTTACGAAAACTAGATGACAATTTAAATATAAGGAACTGGAGTTTATGTATTAGATGGGTATATCAGTGACCGGAAAACTTGGAGCTACTTGCTTGGTAACTTTGTGAAACTTGTCCAGTTTTGAAACTACTTAGTTCAAAAGAAGTTCAAACGAAACAAAGAAACCGCTAACGTAGGTAAATAATCCTCTTTAAGTAACCATATTAGCTTCTGAAAATGCTTACGTATTCAGGAACGCGTAAGGTATACTTACTTTGCAAAGGAGCAAAAATGTTTAAATATAGGCAATCTTCGCTTTGATTCTTAAGGTAAGGCATCAGTCTTTTCAAGTATTCTAATCTGCCTCTAGGCATTTTCTCTAAAATGGTCCTTTCATCGTCCAAGTCTGGGAGCTTCTGCGGACAGGCTGGACCAGGCCGGTCGGACACCCGGACACCGTCCCAAGGGGATGGAGTCCGCGTCGGACTGAATCTAGAACAACGAAGAAGACAAAGTTCAAGGAAAATACTTCTCGTAGTTGGTTTGGAAATGTTAAGTTTTTAAACTGTGAGAGAAATTGCAAACAGACAAATGTCACCATTACGGACCCATTATCATCATTTTATCCTTTAGGATCACAATTTTGGTGTAATATGATTTTTCTATACTCTGTTTTATTATTCGTCAGCTCGGGTCTATTTTTAAACAATCCGAAATAAGAAAAATATGTGAAGTTTAAAGTCAAGGTCGAAAAAAATATGGTTTTGATTTATGTAAAGAAAGAGTACATACTGAGATAATAATATGACGATTGATAGAGATATGTGGAGGAACAGCCCTAAAGAGAGAGAGACTGCTAAGAGATAGAAAGGTGGTGCAAACAAAAGTGATGAAGATAAACTAATATTGAAAGAAAGAAAAATAATTGATTTGCAAACACAAGTAAAAACTGTAACATCAGTAGATAAACTAAAGTTAAATGAAATAAAAATCACAAAAGAAACTAAAACATAATTACCAACGTAACGTATTATTGGATAGAATGATGATGAAAATCATAAAGGTGTCGAAGATAATAATGAACTTACCGATTAGATCCAACTGGTGGTGTTGCATACGGAACACCCAGAAAAACTTCAAGAGGACTCAGATATCTGTGCTCATCCATCGCTAGCACAAACCCCTGTAATTTACCATACTTAGTCTGCACTATCCTACTACTTATCTTGAATTTAACACTACTTTTAGGAAGAGGATCACCCGGATTGAGATAAAATTTCTTATACACTTCGTAGTTGCTATAAGCGTTTTCGCTGCTATAAAATTTACTATTCAAATGTAGGAAATCTTCACTATTGTAATACGGTTTCTCAAAATTGACTTTTGTATAATCATCAGTGTCATGATCTTCGTAATTATCGTCATTGGGACTATCGTTCTGTTCACTATGACTAAATTTAGAATCACTTTTTACACCTATAGTATCACTTTTTACGCCTAACAAATCACTTTTTAGTTTAGAATCACTTTCACTAAAATGTCGCATGTTTGTCGTGTTTGAATTTACAGATCTGATGCAAAGTCCCGTCACTATGAGAATACAGTAAATATTAAATGTCACGTGGGTTTTATGTCGTTTTGCTTTTTTCACATCGCAATGAAAGCACATGCTCGAATAAATGTTATTCCACTGTTCATGTATTGGTCCGTTTTGTAACATTTCGTCATGTTACCATTTTTATGACGTATTCATTTTTCGGCGGAGCTGCAGTTAAATTCTGACAGGTTTTTACTCGACATCTGAAACAAAAAGAGAACTAATTGAAATCGGTTTTATATTGACAGGTTTCACTATTTTTCACAAAAAAACTGTAGATTCTAAAAAGCCTATCTTTCCTAACAAGAAATACCTATCTCGACTTCCATCACGCCAACTTTTTTTACATAAATACTTTAATTAATACCAAACAACCTCTTACTGACTCTTCTTTTACCAATTAACCTATATTTGTACAATAATAATAATAAATAATAAATATTCACGGACACTTAACACAACGCTTTCTAGTCCCAAACTAAGCAAAGCTTGTACGATGGAAACTAGATGGCTGATAATCCAAGTACTGTCAACGATTATGGCTAGATAAACCATGGTATGCAAGGTATTGTAATTCTAGATAGGCATCTACGCAGATTAATCTAAGAAACAGTAGCTGGCTACTTGCTAATGAAATACCTAAGCGATGGAATTTCACTTTGGTACACAACATTGATGATTATAATGATACTATAGTAACATTACTTAGACATACCTAGCTATTGATATGATTGACATCTAAAATCTCTAAATGAATCAAGTAAGCAAATAATGCGAAGTTATAGACGAAGTGTGCTTACAGAACAATTTCATTGTGATCAAACACAGATGTCGCTTCAAACTCGAAACACCAAATATGTACATTTTTCACAGTCAAAAAGAACGCGTAGGTATAAACATAATATTTTCCTCCTAAAATATGAATGGTATGATCGATAAAAAGTTACAATGGTTGTTATATACTGCCACCGACACGACAAACCTACACGATATCGTCGGAGAGCTTTCATATTATTTAGAACTAGATAACGGAAAACGACCTCGCGGCAGACCACGGCGAAGATGGAGGAGCGAGCTTGATGCCTACCTCAAGGACTGGTCCACACTTGCCCAAAACAGACAAGACTGGCGAGAAGGAAGGGAGGCCTTGGCCCTGCAGTGGGACACTACGGGCTCTTAATAATAATAATCGCAGTATCGCCACCGTGTAAATGCTCAATCACAGCAGCAAAAAATCATTTCTAATACTATTCATTTTCATATTGAAATTGCCGAAACATTTCCTTTTTACGATATTACGTTCCTTTTTGTGTCTTGCTTCTTTTTATGTTTTCACCAAACACTATTGTATTGTGTAACCCCCTTACGATTCGCGTAGAGATTTTGTGTATCATTTATTGTTAGTATTATTGTTATGACACGTTTTTTCTTGAAGGCAGGTTCAACAGTTTTTATCCGTAATAATTACTAATTTAAATATTATGTATCAATATATCAATATATATAAAACTCTTTTGAAGCTGACATAGAATCAACGCACAGCCTAAACTACAAGTCCTAGAGGTATGAAATTTGGAGGGTAGGTTCCTTATATAGTGTAGGGATGCACTAAGAAAGGAATTTTGAAACGTCACACTCTAAAGGGTAGAACGCGAGCAACGCCGCGGGCGACGGCTAGTTTTATTATAAAAGTTATTTCAGTTTTAGCTTATTAAATTTAGCTTGATTTAAGGACAAAACTAAAGTAACTTTGCTTACGACGAAAAGCTAAATTGGACGCCCCAGTTTTGAAAGTAACAAAGTCCAAGATTTGTATTTTTCAGTCACAAAAATTCTGACACAAAATATGGTTCAAATAAAACCAAAACCGCGCTTAATTTACATTTGAGTGAACAGTAACAAATCGTCGGTCTGAGGAGGACGAATACCAATTTGATTTCAAAATTGCTTTTCTATAATGGAATTTGTCAAGATAGATAAAATTGATAAAATAATTCAATCAACAATAAAACCAGGCTGTCAGAAACAAATTGAAAACATTTCCAATTATCAAAATATTGTTTTAATAAAACCTTTGGTATTAGTACAATTTTAGTTCCAACCCTATATAGTTGTTGCGTAAAAATACAGGATAATTCTGCACAAATACGCTGACACCCTCGGAGGAAACAATTTCCAAATAGAGCGTTACATTGCCCCTTTTGTTTCTACTAAAGACACATGTGAGAATTGATATCGATCGATGGATGTGTTTAGAGGCGATTGTGTCGGATTGAATGAGAGGGTTCGGCTGAGTAATAAGGGTCGACCGAAAAAGCGAATGACGCGTTTGGTCTCATAATGTAATGATTTAGTTTTTAGAAACAAGATTAGCTCGTTTGTACTAATTTCAATTATTTTGATTGAATTTTTTAAAATGTTGTTCATAATCGACCGTTGAAGAAACAACCTCAAAATATATAAACTTATGTATTTCGAGATTATTGTTGCTTGTAACTTTCTATGTTTGTATTTTTGTAGTCAAATAATTTAAGTTTTATAGTACACGTATTTTGATCAAAGTTTGTACAACGTTTTGGTAGTTCAAAATGAGTTGTCCTAAGTACGAAATTCAAACATAATAAAAGATAAAAAACATTTGCTCAAAATTTTCTCCACAAACTTAGGAAAATCCTTAGAAAAACGGCCTTTAACATCAACTTCTCAGAATTCACGAGTTATGTAAATCGTACTAAGACTAATGAAAGGCTCTTAACTACGCATTTCCGAGATACACCCCATTCCTTTGACATTCCCATAACGTCTCCGTTTCTGTTTTCAGTCAATTTTCAATCATAAGTTTCACGATATAAGGTTCAAGCTTCGGAGGGAGGTTCTGAAATTCGTTTGTAGTCACTTAAGAGGTCACTCGTTGTGTCGGGGACCTTGCCTTTGGCAATTCGATCAGTTTGATGTGAAGGTTTCACTCAATAGGCTTGTTTGTAATAAACACTACTCAAAAACTAATATATTTGAAATACCGTTATTTTATGCTTTAAATATGTTCTAAAAATATAAAATCACGATAATTATAAAACCATTTGATGTGATTCATTGTAAAAATTCACCATAAATATTATATTAATACAAAAAAGTTTTCTAAACGAAAAGTAGAAAATAATTTAAAAAAAACATTTTTTGATTGGAAAACTTCTTAAGATCAAACGTATGTTTGTGTTGAACTTGTCAACACTTACTATATCAATAAATTTATCAAAAACTATTTTGTTACAGTCATATCAAAGTTCTGAGAAAATATCAACTACATAGTTCAATATTTTCGCCGAGAACTTATTCTTTGTTATTCTTCAACTCAAAATTGTGCACAAAAATGTCACATAATATATCGTTAACATATCATTATAATTAATGCTGATATCCTGTTATCGTGTTTTACAGGCCACAATCCTTGATTAAGGTCATTATAGTATGTCGTCAGCTAAAATTGGCTTTTAGCCAATGGCTGGTTCTACATTGCTACCGACACTACACCTACACGATATTGAAAAAGACATAATCTCAGAACTATACTTATAGGAACAAAGAAAATTACTTACGACTAAAATACAGTATTTACAAAATACGTATTATGAAACATCAGGGCTATATGCAAACTGTTGCAAACTATTTCCTAATAGCTAAACTTATTCTGATCATGAAGCTTTGCAATTTAGCAAAATTACAACATTCAGTGATTTTATATCTTCAGAAATATTTAAATGTGTGAATTGTATGACTGTTTTACGATACTGCGTATAACGATATTGGTATCGATTCACCTGTTGATTTTTTTAAAACAGCTCTAAAATTATAGCCGTCCTTGTCGTTTCAGTTTATTAGAAAGGGACGGCTTCATTTTTAGTGCTGTCAAATTAGGTTAGTTTAGAAAAATGCAACAAGCGAATCGATATCACTATACCTACTAGTACTAAACGCTTTTACAACGCGTCAGCGCCAATACCGATATTTATATTCGAATCACTGACATAATAATATCTGTATCGTGTCGGTATCAATATCGGACAATGTGGTGTGGATACGTCCAATACGTCAAATGCTATGTATTGTACAGCGGTTTCTGTGGTCGACGCATTTAATGGATTTCTGGCAAATTATTAACCGAACTGTTTATTACCTGTTACCATTTTCACTGGGAAAAGTTTAAAAATATTTTTTCAACACACTTGCTCATAAAGTGGCTCTATGGTCACTGCAATTAGGCACATAATGACACCCATAATCAAACTGTGACTTTTTCATTGCTATAACTCACTAGTGAGTTATAGATTTTTTTTTTGAATTTTTTTGGTTGAGTTGCTTTGTTCTTAAAAAAGTTTTTATTCTAAAAAAGATCGTGTTCAATAGAACAAATAAATTAATGTTCCTATTGCTTGCTCATTTCATGCAACTTCTTATTTAAATAGATAATTTTAACTCGTACGTGTTTAATAAATAAAACTTTCACTCAAATATAACTTTTGTTTTCTCTGTAATAAAAGAAAACTTTAAATTCCCCATTTTGTACGTGGCAGAATATACGCAAACCCTATGTGCGGAAAATAAAAAAAAAACCTCATCCCATTCTTTAGTCTGTGGCCGATCGCAATGCGCGCGCATAGGAAATTTTTCCCGCCATAGCGAAACATTTTTCACAACTCGTTTTCACTGTTGAAATTATAGTTATTTTATTCACAAGTGTGTTGAAAAACGTCGTATGATACACGTGTGTATTGGTGATTACCGTCCTCGGCTCTCTTAAGACCCTCGCCTACGGCTCGGGTCTCAATGGCACCTCGGCGGTAAGCACCAATGTACCACACTAGTACCATAATGTACTATTTTTGCACACAATGCTTTTTTACAATGTCTGAACCCATTTTGACCAAATCTCCTTATCAAAATTAAATGAAGGTAAAGTTACTTTTTTTGTGGCCGTGTTGGCCGAGTGGGATGGCACCTCGACTTTCAATCCGAAGGTAGTGGGTTCCAATCCTGGCCGTGCATCAAAGGATTTTTCGTTTCGGAAAATGTGTATGCGCATTAACACGAGCTTAACGGTGAAGGAAAACATCGTGAGGAAAGCCTTGGCGTAGTCAGCTCCGCACGTATTGACCTTGTCTTTTCTGTGGATATGGCTGACTAGGCTGAGAGGATGGTATAGGTGCTGGGCAAGCCTACTCCATCTAAACATTGTCCCAGGCACTACAGTGTCCCGTTAAGTGTAGGCATAGGTTGCCTTCTGACGCTGCATAAATCATCTTCAATAGATGTAAAGGCCTATTATTATTAAAGTTAGTTTAAAACCTAAGTAAGAAGACATTAGGAAAACTATAACTTTGGTGTGGTATGATTCAGACTGAGACTGTTGTTTTAGTACTATGATTTAAGTAGTTTTAAAAAGATTTTTAGTATTGTAAGTAACTTTAGACCAGTAAATTACGAAACTCAATATTAAATAAATAAAATAAATACGAGGCGTAATTCTAGCCTTAAATAAAAAATCTTTAATCTACGTCCGTGATTTATTTCTATTTTCCTTAGATACTCAATTAAATCGGTTCGTACATACAAAACTACAATTTAAATATCTGCATTGAAAAATGTTGAAGTTTCACGTGCATTTGCTTCCGAGCTGAGAATAAATAATTCAATAAAGGTGAACACAAATTGCAATTTGCTGAATTCAAAACTTTACCTTGAGAGTTTAAGTTTACTCTGTCTCGTTGAATCTTAAAATATATTGATTTTATGTAGTTTCTGATATTTATAAACTAGGGAAAATCTCGTTGTACCTAAGTCCTAAACATATACAGTAATGAGATGCTATAGAAAAAAAACTATTACCTGGAGTCAACAATAGGATTTTAGAGAACACTATAAGATAACCATAAAATAAAAAATACAATTATTCGTATTTTATTAAGACGCATACAGGGTGTTAATTCTATTCAGAGTTGTGACTTTGGTAAATTCGTGACAAGCATAAACACTGAAAAACTAGGAGTAAACAAAGAAAATAACTATGACTGAGCTATAAAAAGCTGCCTCTGTCTGATTTAGTTCAAAACACTGACCATTCATTTTAGTTTTCTCAAATATTATGCAATATATTTATTTGACAAAATTTATTTTAATTTGAACGTCATCTGATTTGGCAACTAATTCTAACGAAATTATATACTATTTTTAATGCAATTTCATAAATTTTCAATAAAATTTTCCCTTACTTAAGGTACGTATGATAAATAATAATAAATAATAAATAAATAAATATTCACGGACACTTAACACAACGCCTTCTAGTCCCAAACTAAGCAAAGCTTGTACTATGGGAACTAGATGGCTGATAGAATACACACATACATTTTTTTTTTGTAAATACATACTTATAATACATAGAAACACCCAGACACAGAACAAACATCTATGTTTACAACACACAAATGTTTGTTCTCAGTGGGGATCGAACCCACGACCCACAGCACGGAAGGCAGAGCTACTACCGACTGTGCGCCATGACGCCTGTCTGATAAATGACTATTCCTGAAACGTAAAAACATGAATACAATACAAACGCTATCGCAAAACCATTAAAATCAATCCCAACAAAAGGCAGCAGGTTTCCGTAACGACCGATCTAAAATACATTTGAACAAAGAAACAAACCGACACCTGTGAACGAATAAAGCCATTACAGAAGGTTTAGAGCCAGTAATCCGCATACAACTAGCGATTAGCGACCCGCGCCGGTCACCGTTCGATAAGCTATGCAAACATTGCGAATTTAAATAAATCCTGATACGAACAGTATTTTTTAGTACATCTCAAAAAAATCAAAGTTTTCTTTCTGCTTTTTGCTTTTTGACTTTCGGGGCTCAGATATTAAATTATTATGCTATCAAGTTAAGTCAGGCTTCATGGCTCAGTCGGTAGTAGCTCTGCCTTCCGTGCTGTGGGTCGTGGGTTCGATCCCCACCGAGTACAAACATTTGTGTGTGGCAAACAGAGATTTTGTTCTTTGTCTGGGTGTTTCTATGTATTATAAGTATGTATTTGCAAAAAAAAATGCATATAATGTATTAAATCAGCCATCTAGATCCCATAGTACAAGCTTTGCTTAGTTTGGGACTAGAAGGCGTTGTGTTAAATGTCCGTGAATATTAATTTATTATTTAATTCTTTAACATACAGTTTGCAAGGTGTGATTTATCAGTCAGCTTACTGCTGATATTCCACTGATGTCAATTTTGTTGCTGGCAATACCAAAAATTATTGTTTTGTTATTACTAAATAAATAAATGTAATTGTTAGACATGAAAACGCAATTCCATATTCAAGATCCAATTTCGTTACTACCATTTCTATTATTTCTGTGATTCTAGTAAATTACTAAACATATCTTCAAAGGAGGTAGATTACATATCACATAATATATAGGATGCTATCACAATAAATCTAGCTTTTTGCCCTTTGAGTGTTTGATCCTCGGTTTCGTATTTTTATTGCCTTATACATTACTAGCTGTCACCCGTGGCTTTGCTCGCGTGGTAGCAAGATACGCATTATTTGGTTCAAATCTTTAATCCTATTTTTAGACACTTTTAGGGTGCAACTTTTCAAAATTCCTTTCTTAGTGCACCCCTACACTACATAAGGATACTAGGACTTATGATTTAGACTGTGAGTTGATGGTCAGTCAGCTTCAAAAGAGTTTTATATATATAAAAGAAGATGATAATTATTAGTTTAGCAAGACGGGTCTTGGCATCAAAATATTCAGCGTAGTAGTCACAGACCTTCTCACACAATTATTTCTTAGGTCATGCGTGGGTTTAAAGAAAGAGACGAGATATTTTACTTATCTTGAACGCCGCAGTGTTTTCATAACGTTGGCGCACAAGTGGCTATTTCCCACTGATCCTTGTATAAGATACGAGCTTTTTAACCGATTTAAAAAAGGAGGAGGCTTTCAATTCGGTTGTAAGATTTTTATATTATTTTCTTATATTTTCGTCACTTAGGTATAGTATTTTCGCCTAATATTATTCATTGACACATTGTATGATGTTTGGTGATTATTTTTCTGTCATAATCATTGTGAATGGCACTTTCAGGTTAACTAACTTACTTTGTACTAACGTTATTAACTTTTAAGTTAATACATTTTATCTCTTCCTAAAAACGGAATAGAGTGCAAATTATGTCCTTATCTCAAAAAACAAACAATAGAATACTTACGTAAGACATTTCGTACGAACTCGAAACAAATAACAGGAAACGCAAGAATTCGTTTCCAGTAATACCATTTCAATTTTCCGAGATGCTAATTATACAATTTGAATGTCAGATTTGTTAGTAAATTTCAGAAACAAAATGGCTTCTCTTTAAAAGTGGAATCGGAATCAGAACTCGACTGGGAGTTGGAAGTAATTATATCCGTAATTAGATAAAATAGATATTTGGAAGGTAATTAGATTTCTGAAAAGAAGCCTTTGAAGCGTAGCCAGCGATTAGAATATCTGAATCATTTGGTTACTTTTATGCCAATTATTTTAAGTATAATCTCTGCCGGTAGTCGCAGGAGACGCTGAGGGGATTTTTGGACAAAAACTTCAGAAATTCCCTTCGCAGGGGGAATCTGCAGGGAAAACTGGAATACACAGAACGTTGCTTAGCTTTTAACTATAACCCGTGAAGATTGACTATGCTTGCTATGCTACTAATACTCCAAAATAAAAATAAACCACCCCTAGGCTCTACGTACGAAATATAAAGATAATTCATCCACGTCAGATCACCGGATGATCTTGTTTGATCAGCAAATTACACTCAGAATTCGTTTATCAGAGCAAACATTTCATATGCGATTTCATCCAATCGCAATCAGTATGAATGAATTCATACACAGCGATTCACAGGGATAGCCAATTGGAAATTGAACTGAAAAGATTAGAACAAAAAATATACGACAAACATTACATTTTGACAACCTTAACATTGAAGTTGTCAAAAATGTCGGTTGAAGTTCAGAACGAAAAGAACGCCATCAAGTTTTATCACTGACTGTACTTAATAGGGTTGGCAAGAATTTGGTTGGGTTTTTACATAATTTTTTTTTATCAAGTTTTGACGGTCACTGTATTTAGATAAAATGATACCAAATTTTTTTTATTCAATAAATTATCATTAATCACATTGAATACAGTAACAGGACATAATAAGGTACTGTATGGTTTAGTATGATTATTTATTGTATGATTAGATAATGAGGTATTATATTTTTCGTGTGAATTAAAGGTTTCACACATCAGAAGAAGGAAATGAGAAGCAAACTTCATAATCGACATACTACCCCAATTAAATTGATTGACCCAACAAAAACAAAGGTGACTTTCCCATCTAATAGACCGTAAAAAAGGATACAAGGAACACTGTCGTCCGTATTCACAAACGCTAAGACTTTTTTTTTTTTTACTGAAACTGGACCAGTTACCTCTATCACGAAAATATCTGCCAGTCGCAGCGCTGGCGTATTCGAGTTATATTGCGCGTCAATGCCAGCTCGACTGCCAACCGTTGTAGTGTCACCGCGCAGTGTATCTCGGATACGTATGCGGCTGTCACATTTATTTGTAATCAAGTCAGCGATGTCGTGGTAGAGCCAATACGCACTGTCACTGGTTGTCAGCGATTAAAACATAGCACTATAACCCCTATTTGTACTACAAAGAGATCATTATTTTGTCTGGCTGCTAATGCGCAGTTATTGTGTGACTTTTTCAAAACTACCCCCAGATTACTACTTAAGCATATTGCTATTGTTTTAATAATGGTACTTTCAATGTTTTTTCTAGCGCTTACTGTTTGAAATAAATATGTAAGTATTTAGAACTATCATGTTTCTCAGTAAGTGATTTATTTTATACATCTTATCGGAAATTAATGATCAATTGACTCTAAGACAAACGAATGTGAAAGTTTGTGAATATAGTCTCGGGTCTGACTGAATAAATAGTGGGATCGAATTTATTGGAGTGTGACAAGAAAAAGGATGATACTCTATTGACACGGCTCAACAATTATACATACGAATGTTTGTATTATTGAGGGTCTATAGAGCTATTATTCCTATGTGCTTAAAGTGTTCTGAAACGGCGAAGGAAAACATCATGAAGCCGCAAATTAGTCAGCTTTACACGTATAGACATCTTTCTTGTAGATAAGGCTGACTAGGCTGAAAGGATGGTATTAGGTGCTTCAAGCCTAGTATATCTAAATAATGTCAAAAACCCCTTTATTCTTATTAAAACTCATTTTAGCGCGGCTTTGAAAAAAATGCTCTGTCATTATTTCTGGCATGACAACGAAAATAGATGACAACAGGTTTAGTAGCCATTTTAGCTAGCGTAGGTTTAGAAGACCAATATGAATAATAATATACGCTATAGACACTAACAGTGTTCCGTTTATCGGGGTGTAGGTAAAAAGTGGCATCTGACGCTGTATAAATCATTTAGATTTGATGCAAAAGCCTATTGTGGGTTTGCATATCGTCAAGCTAAAAATCAATCGAGGCACAAAAGTGGAATAATTTGGCACTATATAATATATTTTAAGTTGAAAATTAATACGAATAAATAAACTCACAGAAGATGTCAACTTGTAATTTTTTCAGCTCAAAATTGATATGAGAACTTTAATTCTGATAGCAAATATTGTCAGTCGAGCCACGGACGCGGATTCCAAATTAAAATCTAATTATGTATTCCGGGAAACCATTCTGCGGGTTTTGATAAATATTTAGGGTGCGGTTACTTTGGCACTTAATTGCTAAATTATACCAGTTTCACATATTGAACTGACTCAAGCAATAAAGTGATTATTTAATAAATAATCACTTTATAATATTTATAGATTCTATAATCTTATTGCCAATCAGTTTAAAAGTTAGTCAAAGAGTGGAACTCGTTGCCGGCGTCTGTGTTCCCGAATGACTATAATTTGGAAGTTTTCAAGAGTAGAGTGAATCTTCTAGGTAACCGTGCTACATCGTCGACCACGTCATTGCTTAACATCAGGTGAGATTGTGGTCAAACGGTTGCCTATATTGTATAAAAATAAAAAAAATAAAAAAATAAAAGGTATTTTAACCCCTGATATTTTCAGGAGTGATTTTTTACACCTTGTAAAATAGACGTAGAACATTTTGTTTTACCGTATGGAATAGATTTTTATAATAAGCATTTTTCTATCTGGATCATTCATCTATTCTCAGGAGAAGATAACTAAGAAACCAATAAACAGAATGTCAGACGAAGACTTATAACAAGATGGAGTAGTATTCTCGTTCCTCCACTGGGCCTAATCCTATTTGTCTACCACCAACGTGGGAGTTCAATAAAGCTTGTACTACCTCTAGCTCTACCATGCAAAACGGTACACTCCAATTCTCTAGCATAGCTTGAGTTACATTGCATGGTAGCCTTAAGCTATATGCGCGCCTAGCTACGAAAGCTGCCGCGCCACCGCGCATTGTAATTCAAACCCACAAAACAAACCTTTGCTCATTTTCTTGCGTAGTAGACGCCCTAGTTGTCACACTAGACAATAAGATTATCTACAGCGAAGTTGTGTGAATCAGTATAATTTCCTTCCTTATGCCTGAGCCCTTATCTGGTCCAGATACGAATGCGACAGAAGAAATAACAGTAGATACTGCCAACTTGGTAAAATAATCTTCACACCGAGACAATGCCTGTAAGAAACTTCGGGATACGTCAGCCGTGTTGAATCTTAACCAGCACGCAATAAAGTTCGTTGTGCACTGGCAACTTATTCAAAGAGAATAAGCTACATTTTGCTGAAATGATAAATCTTACGAGGAACTTTGCCGCCGGTGATTCGTTATAAAGTTTAGCGGAACCATGTGATATTGATTCGATTGGTTTCCAATTGGTTTTCGTTCACAAAACGGCACTTAGTAAAAGCGATAAAGTTAATCAGTTAAAATCAAAAAGATTTGTGATCACATTGCACTAAATGCGTCCAGATATTTTACACTATTGCTTTCTCTTTTATGCGTAGTTGGATATCGCATTGTTCTTTTCACTCTATCCTTCGAGGTTGTGTCTACCGCTTTCAGTTTCAAATTAAACATACGACGTTCAATATTCTAACCCTACAAGAAGCCGCCATAATTCCAAATCTAAAGACAGACATACGCCTATTCAAATGAAGGATTGCGTTCCTACAAAGCTAACCAGTTTTAGCCCTTATTGCGTAGATAATAAAGTTTATTATAATGGTAGATACAGTAACGTCAACGAATTGAGACGAATGTGTTTGCTTTGAATAGATTAATTTGCGATTCAGAGACAATACAATCTTGATGTGACCTCAACTCGAGACCTCAAACTAGGACAATAAACTAAACTACTGAGCTCTGTATGTTTGTTCCGGATTATTCCTTTGTCACCATCCTCTTGGTTAAAGTTTAGGGGATCAAAGCAACACTATTTGGTCTTACCGTCTCTGCGATAGACGCTTTCTTCAAAGTTGGGGTAAATTGGAGATTTGCTGCTGGCAATACTATGTGGATTATTCATTATAAAGTAACTAATGAAATACAATGTCCGTGTTTTGAGTTGTAAAGGATTGAGGGGTTTTTACAAAATAGAACAAGATTTAAGATGGGTTATTGTTAAACTAACGAGCAAAGTTCTTATTGATTAGGCTAACGAGCGAGTATTTACTTAATGTTTTAAAACATGATGAAATCAATGAGCCTTCAATTTACTAAATAATAAAAGCTTTATAAAAGGTGTCGAGCCTACCTTTATTCCATTAAACGTCTTGAATAAGTGTCAAAACATCAGAAACATTCATCTTTCTTCAAGGCGCAAATTAGCAAAGTTGCTAACTCAAATTTTTCCCGAACTTAATTTCAAATTAAAATTTTCTCAAAGGAACGAACAATCGAACGTAAATGGGGAAAGGGAAAAAAGAAACAGCGGAGGAGAGAAAATTTATTCATCGCTTGAGGCTGTTTTGGGAAATGACCAAACAGGGTCGGATGGGGAGTTAAAACAAATGGGATAGACTCGATCCAAGGGACAATGATTTACGTCCAAAGGACACTGATTAGTGGGTCTAAAAGTCACGATGAAAACAGATAAGTAAATTACCTTGAATCCTATCAAAAACAAACTTCGTAAAATCTGATCATGCAAAAAAACAAAGACAAAATAATGCAAACATTTTCTTCTGAGAAAAAAATACAGTAGATACATACGTACAATATTCATCCAGTTATATTCCAAAGTAAATACAGTTTATAATGTCCATCTGGATTGAGAGATCCTATGTACTCAGATCAAGTTCAAAATTAGGCAGGAAACACATGAGACTTTACGTCTCAGAGTGATGGACGCATTGCATTGCCTTACAGGGCACGTTCTCATTGGATTTGCTCTGTGAGGTAATGACCTCACAGAGCAAACATTGTTATAGGCAAAAATCACCACTTAACACCAGGTGAGCTATCAGCTTGTTCCATTACTTTTATCATAAAAAAAAATGTTAAAAATTTGTTAGATTTGATAGCACTAATTATAGTACGTAGCTACAGTGAAAAAGTGATTATACACTTTATAGTTAAAAGAAGAAAAATTTAAGACAAATCTGAACCCACTTCTAATGCAAATCATAATCCAAATCGAGTATAGAACTTTAAAGTGAACTAACGAATGTACAGATAAGACAAAAGCGGTATGCAAATGCAGACTGATGCATTTGAAAATGAATGAACGAATAAAATGAATATTTATCAGCTGAGGAACGCGATGAAATTTTGCAAGAATGAACTAAGTTTTATTATTTTAGATTATGAAGGAAATTGAAAATTTAATTTGGTTGCATATCGGTTGTCTTTACGTATAGTTAATTTGTCCAACCTTCATAGCGTATTCTATGTGACCCTAGGAAACTGTAGAAAAAGAAATGTATTATGTATAGTAAAGTGAAAAAAAAGGAAGTCTTACAAGTCAAGTCTTCTTCTTCTCTTCATTAATGACCTCTGTCCGTCATTTCGACAGACAATTTTGCCAATGTCAAGTGATATAATTGTATTAATATTAAGTCAAGTCAAATCATTTGTCAAGTCGGCTGTCGTTTGTTTTGAAAAGAAAATGGTGGATTTTCTCTTTTCTTCTTTTTTTATTTATGGCATCTGCTTGTCATTTCGACAGACAATGGTTGTCATATTGTTAGTATTTGTGTCATTTTGATATTTTCATTTACATAGTGTACTCAGTAGATTATACAAACTTCCTTAGTAAACTTCCTTAGCATTGCTCGTGAAGGATATTCGAGTAGAAAATTCCTTTTAGAAAATATTTTTATTTTCTAATTAACTTTACGGTTGCTTTAAAAAGGCTAAGGTCGTTTCTTGTTTTACTCTCTACAAAATGTTTATCCCAAAGAATAACACCGGATAAATTAATTAAGTGAGGTAAAAAGGTAAACAGAGAAGTATAAACAAGTACCTATCTAAAGAGGTTCAGTGCGAGTCTAACCTCGTAAACGTGTCATGTTTTAAAACCTTAACAATCTATTTTTCTATTCATCATCATCATTTCAGCCCGTTTCCACCCACTAAGTATACACCTCCTCTCTATTACGCCATTCTTTTCGGTCCCTTGCGAGTCTTGTCCATTGATTCCCAGCTCGTTGTACGATGTCATTTGACCATCGTCGGGCGGGTCGGCCTCTTGGGCTACGGGCATCCCATGGCCACCGTTCTGTGACCTTACTTTTCTTATTTGATATGAATTTTTGCAATTTTGCTTTTTCATTGATAAAAAATGTAAGGTATTAAAAAATGCTAGTCCTCCCAATGTGGACTAATGTGTAACTAAAATGCAGAGGTGTACTTAAAATCGCTTCTCAATTCTGTAAAAAGTTAATTCTCCGCCCGCGACTTCGTTTATGCCCCGTTGGATCTTTATGATTTTCCGGGATAAAAAGTAGCCTATGTTTTAATCCAGGTCACGGACAATAAGTTTCATCTAAATCGGATCAGTAAGTTTTTGCGTGAAAGAGAAACGAACATACATCCATAAATACATACATCCATACATCCATCCATCCTCATAAACTTTCGCGTTTATAATACGAGTAGAATTTAATATGATAGTAGATATGTGCGAGGTCTATGAAAATGAGTGAGCTCGATGGGAATTTGTTTTCCCATCTCACCCACCGGTGGGCTGGGCTCGATGGGAAAAACCTTTTCCAGGTAAGTTTAAAGAGCACCTACATGTTTTGGACTGTTTCTAACCAAACAGCCAAATTCAAACACATTTGTATGTAAAGGTGCTATTTGTAAGATTATTCTAGCCATTGAAGAGCAGGATAGTTTCTTTTCACGACGTCTCCCGTTATCGCCGCTTCAGGGTACCGTATTGAAACGATGACAGTAAACGATATGAATTTTAAATCTAGAAACCTTGTTTGAATTTATTTAAGTGATGCACGTGTAGTTTTGTTTACAATAAATGAATGCGTAAGAGTTGTTTATCTTTCTTCCAAGATAAGGGAACACTGTACGTCTGACAATGACAGTTGCACAGACTTCAGTTTGATTCGTGATTCGTGATTCGTGATTCGCGCATGACGAAATATCGGGATAAAAATCAAAACTCAAAAATCATAGTAAATATCCCGTTAGTGTAAAAAATATGATAACCTTATGTTTGCAATCGAATATCCGTTAAATATAGAATTCTTGAGAATTTTACCCATTAATTTGACAAAACTAATAAAACTTTAAAAAAAAATTGTAAGTAGATGAAATAAATTTCTAGCTATTGAAATAGTATACTTAGTGAATACCAAATTTTGTTTCATTTGTTCTAAAAAATAAAACTACATTGCCTAATGCTAACATTTGGAACCCTGCCATACAATTTCGATACGCACATTAACCTCTTTACTTAAATTTTATTCAAGTCTTTCTTGGAATCAAGATACTAAAACCAATAAAACTAGATGGTGTTTAGAATTTTCTTGAACATTGCTGACTAAATCGTTGTCGATATTAAGATAATAATGATAATTTACCTACCTATTGCTAATAAAGAAAGAAAGAAAGAAAAAAAATTTATTTGCAAAAATATTGACAATAAACTATAGTACATAAGCAGGTAAAATAAAGCCTAGTGGTTGCAAACCGGACCTTGACTCAGCATGAAGTTAGTAGCTAGTTAGCGACTTACGTTGGTTTTCCGTCGTTTGGTTATAAATTTAATTTTGTACATGTTAGCATATATATTAATGTATCATTGAAAGGTTGGTATAATGCTGACACAAATGTTTTTTCACAATGAGTTTAATCTAAAAGAATACTAACGAAACTCTATTCCCAAGTCTATGTTTAGCACCAAGGACCCATGGGCACCCTTTGAGCAAGGAAAAACAAAACACAACTACACCGAATTACACAAAATTAACCCCCAAAATAAGCCAGCTCACAAACAATAAGTTATTGCTAGCATCACAAGGAAAGAAGGCCGAGTAAACTACGAATTATGTAATTACGGTCCACGTCTAAATCCTTTTAGGCCGGGACACACGAGGCAATTTGCGAGATGGCTCTACGGAGACGCACGGATTGTGTAAAGTTTGATGGAATGAGCTATTGTGGTTGGTTTTTGTTTTGTCGTGAGCGCTGGTGATATAGATGCTTGTAGTTACTCGTGTTTTTAACCCCTGACCGAAAAATAGAAAGGTTGGTATAAGATTTGTGACGTTGTGTGTCTGTTGATCTGTTTGTTTGCTTATGCGTTTAAATGTGGTTTGTTTGTAAGAAAGGTGATTTATCTTGGATGGTTTTAAGCCATGATCGATGAAAATCGGTAGAGCCATTTCCATGAGGATATTCATCAGCTCTGAAAACCAGTTTGAGGAATCTCAGACATAATTGCAGTTTGATACATTTAGTTCATCTCAAAGTATTGAGATTTGACTACTACTACATAGTCCAAGGTACATGTCCAGCAATGATGAAGAGGATCTTAGAAGATTTTTATGGTTTTAAGTTTTTTCTAAAATTTACTATTTTTTCTTAAATTGTGTGTTGTAATGTACTTACTTCTAAATAGTGACATACCGATCACAAAGATTAAACTTAGTGATCGGCATACGAATAAATCCATAAAAGAACACACCTACGTAAAAAAGTAAAAAAGATTTCCTCTCTCCATGTTTACCGAACACGTTGATTGCACTCTCGAGCCGATAGCAAATAACCTGATCCGTTTGTTTGTCTGCTACTCTCAGCTGTCATTTTGAGTGGCAAAAAATACCGAGCAATTTTCCTCTTCAAAACAAACGAAAGTCGACTTGACGAATGACTTGACTTGACTTATATTATTTCAAATTAGGCATATCACTTGACCCTTGCAAAATTATCTGTCAAATGACGGACAGAGGCCTTTATATAAGAGAAGAAGAAGAAGATAAATAGATCTAGAAATTGAGGGTAGATCTAAATTGGATCTTGTTATTCTGCTGTTACAGTTCACAAAAGCAATCTTATAAATCAAGTAGCGAATCAAATAATTATAAATTATTCAAACGCAATTTTCGGAACGAGTTTTCAAGAGAGATTGTTAGTTTTGTTCAAATAAAAAATTTTGCTTGAATCCAAGACTATTTTTTTTATAAATCTAATGTAATAAATAATGAAAAGCTTTTGCATTTAATTCATTGATTTATTTGTAGGTGATATAAAAAATACTTGTCTTATTTCATACCAAATTACAATGTAAGTTACTCGTAACATTTTACTTACATCCCATAAAAATATGATTTGTTCATCGGTCTAAAAAAATAACAGAAGCACTACAATTTCTAAATTATTCGCTCCCAATTCTCGAGTAAACTCATATCCCTACTTTACAGTAAGCATTCGTATCGTCACAACTCACAAGTCTCGCAAATAAATCCAATAGCTTTTTCCTTTCACTCATAACCATAACGGAAAGCTAGCAGTAGTCCGATAAAATTCCTTGCGCATTTTACAAACTTACCTTTTCCGCCGATAGAGGCGCCACTGTCCTTACAAAGGTGTGACAGAGTTAGTTTTATGGTTTTCCGCACGCAAATCTAAGTTTGTGAGGCAATATTCGTGTTTTATGTCGATGCGTAAGGCTGATGTGCAAACAAAACGTACGTTGCGTAAAAAGGATGGAATGATATTTTGTCTCAGAAAGGTCAGAGAGAAATGGTCACGGTTTGAATGTGGTAACTAGGTAATTGAATTGATTGAGTTTTTCGTATTCAAATTTAATATTCAATTTGATAACGATATCCACCCACAGCTCTTTATGATATTTTCAAACAGATAGCCTAACATGGATATACATACATTCTAAGTAGAAACCAAGAAAAATAATGTAAGTATAACTAAGTATGTGAGTAGTTTAAGGGTATTGGTTTGTTGTGAGGGTGTGTGTGTGTGTGTGTGTGTGTGTGTGTGGGTATTCCTTATAGTGTCAGTCTCCTGAGTCTGGAGATCTCAGGAGTACCCTGCAACATTTTGACCGAACTGAAGTTAACAAAAAATGTAACACAAATGCAATGTAGACAAAATAATTTCATGTTTGTCTCCTCAAAACTACCTTGAGAGTACGTACGATTTAAGTACAAAGCAACAGTTCAAGCGACGTTCTTGGCAAAAATTGGCTTCACTTTAATAAAATATAGGAGACAGTCCACAGTAGGTACGACTGCGAGCACAAATAACTTCACGTGTACGAAACAACGTTACGTCAAACAGACCAGACAATGGCGCTCAAAGAGAGAGCAAAGTAAAGTTTGATCAGTGTATCACGTCTCAAAGGAGTGCACACTCCATGGTTACTGAAACAATAATAATGTGATGTGTACGGGAAACATGTCTGATTGCAAACGTTACGACGTAATACAATTGAATAGGCTTATTCACCTGGTTTTAGCTACAAACCTCAGAAGATACTACAATGAATAAAATTTTTTATCATCTGACATTGCAGATATTCACAGTCAATTTTGAGTTAGAATTTGCAGCACTTAATTTCAAATTTATTTTTATAGCATTAGAAAAAAAACAATGGTCACTGTGAATAAGAAAACGGTACGCCAGGCAATTTTTATCAAACAAAATATTGAATATAACTGAATATAAGTTTCAGGAAGAGGTAAACCTGCTTGCATTGCTTTTTTGTAATACATTTAGTACACATAAATATAATTTAAAAAAAAAATCCTAGAGTCCTTCAAGTTAGGTAGCGACAATTCTCATAATATTGTCGGTGTTTCTGGGTGACGCCGACTGATACCATTAGGTGGGCCGTATGCCTGTTTATCTATTACTTACACAATGGACACTTTACGCTTCGCTGTAGTCGGGTAAAAAAAAAAACGTTAATATTATTATTATTTACTGTTATACTACTTGAGCTCTACTATGTCACTTTGCATTAAAACCGTAGAGTGGTCCTCTCCATTACTAGGTTTAGTACAAAAGACGTTTTAATGGAACTTTGTCAAGTAAGAAAATAATTGAAGTGAGTACATTAATTCGCCGGGTGTTTTTGTTATTTTCGTCGCTTTGCTGAATAATACGGCTGTTTGAAGTTAAATTATTACGAGCACTAATTAAGTTCTTTGTTTGATATAATACCTTTGACATGACATTCGAATAACAAGATGAGACCTCAGCTTTTTGCTCCTTACTTTACTTATAATTGGGTAGTTTGTATTGTTTAAGATTTTTCTCTTAGGCACGTTTACGTTCTGTTATAAAAAAGAGCGTGTTAAAAAAAAATGGAAACTACAACATTTTATCCAAATTTTTCTATTTTCTTACGACTAGGCTCTAATTTAGTTAACATTCCAAAACGTCTAAAGAGTTTTCTCTATACATTATTATACATAGATAGATAGTTCAAGGTTTTTTTAGAAGACTCAGTTTTGAGGGTTTTTTGTATGTAAAAATTCTAGGTCAAAAAAATCATGTTAACTATACTTTTATCCTCGGTTATGATTCTAAATTTATCCTTCATGATACAGAAACATAAAATAAACCAAATAAACGACCAAAAAACTAAAATAAACGTTTAAAAATTCAACCAAATACAGCTTCATATTTCAGCGCATATTTTATTAACAACGAACAGCCAATGCCAATCGCCTGTCCAGTTATAATAGGGAAGTGATAAAAAAATAACGTTTTCCGAAATCAATTTTTGTGCGAACTTTGCCGCCGGGCTATTTTCTAGTCTGAACTTTTTTATGAAACTAACGAACGGTTTTATCAAATTTTGTGCTCTTGAGCCTTGTTTATTGAATTTAGTTATTTATGCAGTCATTTTGTAAAAAATATTAGAGAGAAAAAATTTACTACTTTTTATACAATGCAATTATACATCGATACATTTTGTTAAATTTCCTACTCGTAAGTACAATTATGTTTATCCCATGTTACATTATTTATGAGTGACGCTGCTATGTAGCCACTAAAGAAAAAATCTTAGTCAAGTCCCATAAGAAAATTTCAACTTACACTGAAAAATTTACATAAATTTATACATGAACTATTTTAGAAAACCCCAATTTACTTATACTCACCTATTCTATCTTATTTTGGAACACAAATCATATAAAAAGTATTTATAGCATCAATGAAAAGGCCTAAGCCCGCATAACCCTAAAATATCATTATGAAACCTCGTCAACCGTAGCAGGAAAGATTTTACGGCTCCTAACTTTCCGCTATCTCTTGATTCAATAATGCAGAAGTGATGTGAGGCTTGGATCACTACGGAATAATTTTGTTGCAAAATATACTGTACAGTATTGAGTTAAGGTCCTTGATTGTATAAAAGGTCGGGCAGTAGGCTGGCAGTTTTCTAAAATAAATAGATAATACTGAAAAAATTACAACTAAAAATAACAGAAATGCCCCAGTTTGAATCTCCAGGTAAGCCAAACGTCAATTTGTATCAAGTCATCATTGCCTTGATCACGAATAAATCTGACAGTCGCCGCGTTAACGTATTCGAGTTATAATGCGCGTCAATGCCAGCTCGACTGCCAACCGTTGTAGTGTCACCGCGCAGTGTATTTCGGATACGCTCGCATTACGATACGTTTGCAATTGTCACATTTATTCGTGATTAAGGCACAGTTTAATCCCTGGTTCAACAGAACCAATAAGCGCCTCTCCCAAAACGTCAGAACGACAACCGCTAAGCCAAAAATTTAAATATTCAGTCCATCCGTCTGTTTGCTAAGGCCGCATCTGCATCATATCTCATAATCGCGTTTCTCGTTACGTTGACAGCTTAAGGGGCTTAAAAGATCGGATTACCCTTAGTTTAATATTTTTTTTCACGACGCAGGTGTCTGTCACTTCGCGAGACTTTCTTATATTTAATTTCGCGGGTACTTTAGGATGATGGATTTGGGATTTAATATAGCATGCGGCTTTGTTGCGAGGTTTATTTATGAAAAGGCGTGAAATACGTTTTGTTTGGAATATTGGCGCCCAACGTGGGGTTATTTTATAGTTGTAATAAAGTCACAGGTGATGCCGAACTGATTAAGATAAGTGGTAGTATATTCATAAGCTTTATTTACTATGTTCTTTATGTGTCAGTTATTGTGTATTGTGGAACAGTATCAACTTGAGAGCACTTAACCATAAACTGGATTATGTATGATGTAGGCTACGTACCAGTAGGTACCAATATATCGTTCTATCTACTCGGTATTAATATATTCTAGTCTGTTCATCACTTAACTAATTAAACGTGTACGGTGAGCGCTATTAGTTGATTTCATTACAGAACTGTGTAGAGAAAGGAATATTTGAGTTTGCCTAACGAATGATCTTTTTTTTTTTTTTTATTATTTATAAAATATTACACATATCATAAGCTAAATATTGCTTTAAAGCCTAGGTAAGGTTTGTCTAGACACTAAGTTCTCATAGGTATCTATATCGAACGAACGAGCGCATGCACACCACACTGACAAGATAACATTGTAATCAGGTTCAAAATGGTAATGGTTGGTAACAAAACGGTGTAGCAACTGTGCATTGAAGTTGAGCAGACATTATTAAAGACATAAATCCATGTGCGCACTACGCGTCTCATTCATAAGGACTCAAACACAAAGCAACGTAGTCTCATTAAAAACAACAAAAAGTAGAGAAGCTCATTAAAACATGGACTGCAGGTACTCATCATTTATACATGAGCATTGAGCAACCCATGTTAATTATGTATGGGATCCGTGAGTATCCATCAAGGTAATTCGCTTGCGTAAAGGGAGAAGGGGGTTGAACGATGTACGAGTACGGTATTAGAAAGGTATTTGCAGGCTTGTTGACAGAAGATAAAAGAGAATGGGTTGATGGGGTATTATACTTTGTGGGCGCTATTTACCCTTAACGTTTGAACCTTTTTATTTTTTATTAAAAACATAACGTGCACAAGACGTGCTCTTAGAACGTCTTAATCATAACTGTAGTGTTTGCATCTATTCAGTAGGTGTGTAACCCTATCTCACGTGCACGAGTGGTTAGGTAACTGTCAGTGTCAAACTCCCGACCTGTCAAGTGTCAATGTCTCCCGACGTGAGGGCGGGAGACGGAGGGGGTCGGGGGAGTTAGCGGACGGGGACAGCCACGGACGGAGGCCGGTGGAAGACCAGCTCGGTGTATCAGTGAGCCAGGGATTAAAAGTACAGTATTCTACAATAACCATTTATGTAGTAAATTAAAGGTTGGTAAAGATGTTAATAATATAGGTAAAATTATACTAAAATCTGTCATTACAGTCGTATTAAATGAGAAAACTTACAGTTTTAGCAAATATGACTGTCCTTCTTCTGGAAAAGTCCAAATTAATAAGAGAGAAAATTGAATGAATCCGGATAATCCTTAATAGTGTCTATGTATCAAATCTGTCCTTAGTAATGATCTTAGATTCATTATTTAAATCGATTTGACTTTGAAGGTATAATTTGGATGAAACTTTAATAAAAAGAGATTCAAAAGTATTTAATTTGATTCAGAAAAAGTTGTAGAATGAGAATATATTTTGTTAACTTAATATAAAGATATAACGAAACGATCTCAAAACTTTTTCTACACGGCAATTAGGCACAGTCTCCAGCAAATAATACTAGCTCCAAATGAAAACGGTAGACGCTTGACTAGTCTAACATACGAGCCGCCCACGCAAAATAACGGTTTATAGAAATTTATTCTCATTAAAACAGGTATCATCAATCATCATCAATCATCAATCATCATCAATATATATAAAACTCTTTTGAAGCTGACATAGAATCAACGCACAGCCTAAACTACAAGTCCTGGTGGTATGAAATTTGGAGGGTAGTATCCTTATATAGTGTAGAGGCGCACTAAGAAAGGAATTTTGAAAAGTCGCACCCTAAAGGGTCTAGAACGCGAGCAACGCCGCGGGCGACGGCTAGTCATAATATATATGAGAAAATAACGTAATAGTAGGTAGGTTATTAGATCGTTCTTTTAAAGTAGGTTTGTAAATAGGTAGGTGTAAATTAATTGTATAGGTAGTCAGATAGATGTGATTTTACAAGTAGCATGTAGGTGTAGGGAAAATATAGCATGTAGGTGAAAATGAAAATGAAAATTTATTTATTTCACACCATATACCTACATCTACATAACCAAGGTTACTCTGAATTTTCGTTAACTAGTATCTTATGTGTGATTCTTGTTATTTTCATTTTCATCATCATAACTAATACATTCTGACCCTGGCTCCAAATTCAGCATTACCTATTTATTATTTTTTCTGTATTCTTTTTATCTTTTTGGAAAAATATGGACTATAACAGCAGTAGACTCCTATTGATGATGATGATCTTCTTGTATTGTAACACCATCTACATTATTGTAACTAAAACTATCGATTAGAAATATAGCTCAGTTCCAAACATAAATCAAAATAAAGGTTTTCTGGAAGAAATCGCTCCCTAGCGATATGACCGCCCATTGTACGTAATAGTTTGATCTTATTTTCTTTATAAACGGTCTTGCATATTAGTTTGTAAGGTAAACGTACAATAAAGTATTTTCATTCATTAATTCATTCGTTCATTCATTCATTCATTCGTTCATTCATAAATAATTAGGTACTAGAAAAACGCAATATTCCCATTAGTTCATGGTTCAGCTTCAATACGAGTGTAAACCCTCAAACAGAAGTACCAACGTATGCCTGAAGGTTGGGTGGGTTAAGTCATCTCAAGGGTTCCGAAAGTCAGTCCTCAATTAATTGTAAGGGCAGGGTACCTGTGACGTTGTGGTGCTTAGCATTTACATTAATTATTTGGAGTCACAGGATAGAAGGAAATGGCTGGTACCTTTTTTATAGGTAAGAAATGATAAAACTGGTTTTGTATCCTAGTGTTAGAGGTTTCTATGATAGCGTAAAGAATATAGTATAATAAGTACACAGTAAACATAACAAATTAGCAAAAATATTCTACGTATAATTTTTTTATTTGTTTGTTAGTAAATGATGACGATGAGTAACAGTTTCAAAAGATGTTTCATGACAAAAGTGAGCAATATTTTTCCGGGGATTGATTCAAAAATTTAAGATAAGAGTCATAACTATAAATATCTTATTAGTACCTACCTCCTAGGATAAAGTTTTTTAAAACCGGCGACAAAAAAAACCGAAAAAGTGATCATTTTCTGATGCTAACTATACAACGTAGCCAGGAACACCAAATGCAGTAATGTGCAGTATTTTTTTTTCTGTGAGACATTTAAGTCTTGAAATAATTTGCCTATATAAACCAAAATCTAAGTAAGTAAACCAGTTGTTTCTATAACACTGTGGTTCCCAAGATGTTCCTTATGTATGAGACCTTCCTTTAGTGTGGTCTGCTTCATTATAATTTGTATGAATGTCTTTGATTACAGGCGTTTTGTTGATTCAAAGGTTCTTGTGGTTATTTATTCGTGTTTTCGTACTTATTTAGGGAAAAACATCTTTTATGAACAAGTAATTTGGTATACACTTTTGATAGGTATGCTTTTGGTAGACCAAATTCACAGTTAAATTATATTCATATTTCGGACAGAGTACACTCGAGAGCAAAAAATTCCGGGTCATTTATAAAAACTTGAATATCGTGGAAGCCATGAATGCTAGCTTAGTCAAATATATGGTTTGATAAACAGATAAATAATTGTTTATCATCATCATCATGATCATCCGTAATGATAAGTTTTAACTATTAATATAAAATTATTAGGTACCCGTTATTATTATATTATTTCTTCTAAGAGACTATTTATGTTACTTACAAACGTACATACAGATAAAATGTAAATTTTCTGGTTTGTAAACCATGAATTTTTCAATAAGTACAAATCACAAGGTAAGTAATGAGGATCAGTTGAGAACGACTACAAAGAACCATCAATTCCTATTGAAAATTACTGTCCAATCCGTTTTATCACAGAATAAGGTGATTTTATTACTCGGATTGGCAATACTTGAAAAATTCTGAAAACTTGCAAGAAAATATGAAGAGAATTTTTATGAAGATGTTCAATAATTTGCTTTTAACTTACTACAGTACCTACAAAAAAAACTAAATATAATAGTAATAATAATATGATACAAAACATTGGAATAAGAAATAATTTGTCTTTACATTTGACACAAAAAATATGCAAAATTCATGTCCTGAAAAATTTCAGTGGTCATCTCACAAACCCCGCTATTCGTAGAGGTCATAAATATTTAAAATATGTAAGGTATAAAAATCCCTCATTTTTATAATCTCATTATAGCTTCCACCTTAATATTTTCCTCTGATAATCCAATAATTGAAAGGAAACGTCTTGGCCCATTAAGGAAGTTGATATCACGAGTAAAGAAAAAAGCGTTATTTTATTTGTGACTTGAAAAGTAATTCTAAAAGACGTTGGAGTGTACAAATATTTTTTCTGTTTACAATTCGAATTATACGTAACTAGCCGTCGCCCGCGGCCTTGCTCACGTTCTAGACACTTTAGAGTGTGAGTTTTTAAAATTATTTTCTTAGTGCACCCCTACACTATAATTATAAGGATGTTATTCTCCAAATTTCATACCTCTAGGACTTATAGTTTAGGCTGTGCGTTGATTGCCAGTCAGCTTTAAAAGAGTTTTATATATTTAGAAGATTTATTCGTACTTTTCGTGATGTTATCATCATCGGCTTGCAGAAGTCGACCGCTGATAAAAGGTTCCCCGTGTTCTTTACAATGTCTTCGGTCATTCAGCCGTCCTACACTGCGCTTTCTGGTTCATGGTCATCATTCGAGACCGTTTATGCCTCGGTCGTCATTTCTGCAAGCTGTCAGCCCAGCAATGTCACTTCAACTTGCTCATAATTTTTTTTTTTATCATAAAATAAAAATGAAAGATATCAAAAATTAATAAAAAAATTTAATTAGACAATAGTTTAACTAAAAGCTATCCAGTCTAACAATTTGAAATGGAAAATTAATATCCATCGTCTGGTTTTGCCTTTTTGACAGTAATTAGATTTGATACCGCGATAACAAAATTGAAATAACCTGACGCTAAAAGGTTAACAATGAAATTAAACGAAATTATACAGGATCAAAATGCTATTTAACTGAAATCTTATTAAGATTGACAACGGTCGTACTTACAATCCTCTCTCAACTTAAATACTGTTTAAAATCTCCCTGTCACATCGAGATGGAACTTTTTTTACAGAACTTGAAATATGATTCTAAGTAAACCCTTTTGTGTATATTTTCACAATTTTTTTTTTTATTATTAATAAATCTCGGGACACGAGAGTATTTGGAAGTCTTTAGGGGCGACTTATGTCCAACATGAGGTGAAGGAAAACATCGTGAGGAAACCCTTGGCTTAGTCAGCTCCGCACGTATTGACCTTGTCTTTCCTGTGGATATGGCTAACTAGGCTGAGAGGATGGTATAGG
Organism: Eulithis prunata; assembly: GCA_918843925.1. Taxonomy (NCBI): domain Eukaryota; kingdom Metazoa; phylum Arthropoda; class Insecta; order Lepidoptera; family Geometridae; genus Eulithis; species Eulithis prunata. The sequence continues at coordinate 1,035,540 of OU974009.1, forward strand.
TGCTACAAGCCTACTCCATCTAAACATTGTCCCAGGCACTACAGTGTCCCGTTAAGTGTAGGCATAGGTTGCCTCCTGACGCTGTATAAATCATCTTCAATAGATGTAAAGGCTTATTAATATTATTACTATTATGTCCAACACTGGAACGAGTTATGTGAACAAAAAAATCTAAAGGAATGAATGAAAAGTCACGTGACTATTTCTATGTACGTTTTTGCGTTTCCACAATGCGATTCCAGTGTGTCAAAGTTAGAGGGTATATAAACCAGTTATAAATGCTATGCATGTGCATTATATTTAACATACACCTAATAATGTTCCATCATTAGATCTAAAACGTTGAAATATTCACCCATTTAGCCTTCAACCTGAGGGTCGACCGGTCACAATAGTTTGTGAATAACTACCCTTATAAATAGGCCTTTCAATGAAACTCGATTGAATCATTCGATTCATGATTCGATTGATTTCTGATTAGATTTAAACGACTTGGGTCAGCGTCAAGAATTGATCAACCTTATTTTGAATTTTTTCTTTTTTTTTGTGAATAATGGAACAAACTGACAGTGCAACCGATGTTTAGTCAACATCTGCCTATAGCAAATGCATTACCTCAGAGTAAGTGCATCGAAAACGTACGCTGAGACGTAAAAGTATTAATTGTCATGTAAATGTAATTGAACTGGCATCCATACCCTTCAAATCGGAACACAGCAAAGCAAGGTTTGTTTTCATAATCCCCATTAAGCTGTCTCCACCAGTGGGGATTGTGACAATCTTCTAAAATTTGTTGGTGTTTTCCCCACTAACCATGACTGGTGGGGACTGTGCAGCGGCTTCAAATTTTTGTTCTCGAGTGTGTGTACCGTGGCCACTTTATTGTAAAAGCGCTGTTCTGTTTCAACTCACTGAGCAGAAAACGAGCAGAAAGATATATTGATTTATCTCGAGATTCCGAGAGGAAAATATTGTTTAAAACAGCGTTCAAAGAGTAGTTTCTAGAATCAAGACATTTGTAAGGTTCTGCTTTAGAACCGACCGGACTTGACTTGTTTTTAGAGGCCATAAATAAAAGAAGAAAAAGAAAAATACTTGTTATCATTACAAAAAACTAAAAACATACCATAGTCCAGTCATCTTAGTCAATTAATTACCCAGCTATAAACCAGTATAAACTTGTATTTTGATATCTTAAAGTGTCTCAAAAGCTACATATAGTAGGGTGTCCGCGACTATTCAAACCTCAAGGTCAGAAAAATCGACGTTTTTTCAATTATCTCGTTTCCTATGAGTTTTTCGCTATTCGTATTGACACGTACAGAACACTGCGTATTATGCTTTCCTGTGACTTTATATGTTTTGGTCAATGACGTAATTGCCAAAAACATTACAGATTGTTCTTTGGAAGAATATCCCTTGAATTATTCATAATCATAAAACCTAGACGACGTATTTGCTATTCAACTGTTTCTCAAACTTTACGTCTAGGCACCCCCAATTATCAAAGAACCCCAAGTTTCGGGCGATAATAAAGGCACACCTGTCAAAACTTACTTTTAATAGTTTCGAAGTGGCTTGACACCGTTTCTAACTACGTAAATATTAAGTTGTATAACTACAACAGGTGTTCAAACTTAACATTTTCCCACTAAACAAATACCTGCGATGGTAGAAGTTATACTTGTAATAGCAAAATGTACGTACGAATAGAGAAGTTCCAAATGATCACAAACTTGGTTGTGTGCATTATACAGATCAGTTTCAAAGGGTTCTAACCGTTTAGTTTACTGCCATAATTGGCTGTTTATGTATATTATTTTCGCGATGTTCATCTCGATGATACATACCATCGAAATGAACAGCTAAAAGTTTGAGCCTCATTGGCCTCTGTAACTATTTTCATACTGCCACCAACATGGCATAATATACACGCATATACAGACGCTTTTGCACCGTCACAAAACAAAGAGCCTTACGCTGAGTTCGGTAGTCATTTTAATCTAATGGGGATGACGTCATAATAATATCTCGGCGGAAAACTCCTTTCACCATTGGTGGAACGAATTTGACTTAATTTCTATTAGATTAAAATATCTGCTGAACTTAAAAAAAAGACCCCAGATATACATTATGACACTGTGTTAGTACCAACACCGATATTTCTGTTCAAGCTTCTGCCATGTAGGTATCGACAAGTGTGGAAACGCCCTGTGACGTTAAAAATAAAATACGCAGTGCATTTCTAGTTTAGTTTTCAATTAGTTAATGGAATCCGTATCAATGTTTTCGACGAACTTTTCAGCCATTTTGTTTTTATTTGAAAGTACGATTGATAATTATTTATTTCAAGTTATGTTCCTTTAATACTTTTTGCTTTTGTATTATATACTTTTCTAAAATCCAAACATTATTTATGAACTGAAACATATTCACGATATTTAAATCAATATATATAAAACTCTTTTGAAGCTGACATAGAATCAACGCACAGCCTAAACTACAAGTCCTAGAGGTATGAAATTTGGAGGGTAGGTTCCTTATATAGTGTAGGGGCGCACTAAGAAAGGAATTTTAAAAAGTCGCACCCTAAAGGGTCCAAAATTAGGGTCAAAGATTTAAATCAAATAATGCGTTTCTTTTATATACCGTACATAGAAGATCCTTGAAAATTGGTACATAGATTCCTCAAATAAAATGACCCGACACGTGTTTCAGGATTTCTAAAAATTTTCAAAACTCAATGTATATAACACTCTTTTGAAGCTGACAGATAATCAACGCACAGCCTAAACTATAAGTCTTAGAGGTATGAAATTTAGAGGGTATCATCCTTATATAGTGTAGAGGTGCACTACGAAAGGAATTTTGAAAAGTCGTACCCTAAAGGGTCCAAAAGTAGGGTCAAAGATTTAAATCAAATAAAGCGTTTCTTTTATATACCGTACATAGAAGATCCTTGAAAATTGGTACCTAGATTCCTCAAATAAAATGACCCGACACGTGTTTCAGGATTTCTAAAAATTTTCAAAACTCAATGTATATAACACTCTTTTGAAGCTGGCAGATAATCAACGCACAGCCTAAATTATAGGTCTTAGAGGTATGAAATTTGGAGAGTAGTATCTTTTTATAGTGTAGAGGTGCACTAAGAAAGGAATTTTGAAAAATCACACCCTAAAGGGTCCAAATCTAGGGTCAAAGATTTAAACCAAATAATGCGTTTCTTTTATATACCGTACATTATAAACCCTTGAAAATTGCTACATAGATTCCTCAAATAGATTTACTGGACACGTGTTTCAGGATATTAAATTTTTTTGAACTGAAGGTACAGAATTCTTTCAATTGATGAAAAATTATAACCAACGCTTTTATTTAATAAAACATGGCTTAAGACGGTTCAACCAGGTAAAATACAAAAAAGTGCATCTTAAGGTCCCAAGGGCAAGGTCTAAAAATAGGCAGACCTTCAGAATAAAAGAATGGTAGGGTATCATTTCAAAGTGTTTTTAGTGACCAACCCGTTTTATAACATTTCTTTAAGGTCCTAGCAATTACACTACCATATTCCAACGTATTTAAGGGCATTTGCCTGCATTAAGCTCTAAAATATTACAAAAAAAATTAACCGGTTAGCAAAAATAGCACTAGGTCCTGCCGCCACAATCCAACACGTTTAAATATACAAAAACACTAATAATTTGACAGCAAAGGCTTCACAAACACAACCAAAAAAATTCCAGCTACCGCAATACCTCCCACCATACTCCGATATGTTCAAAGGTTTTAAAAAAACAAAGTCATAATTGGATAACATAAAGCTTAAAAACATATCAAAACATTTTCCGATGTTAAGAGTAAAAAAAAACATAGGTTGACTATATTATAGGCTTCAAAAACAAGACGAAAACAATATTCAGCTACCGCAGCATCTGCCCCCACACTCCAACATGTTAAGAGTTAATAAAAAACATAGGTTGACTATATTATAGGCCTCAAAAACATGACGAAAAAAATTTTCGGCTACCGCAGCATCTGCCCCCACACTCCAAAATGTTAAGAGTGAAAAAAAACATACGTTGACTATATTATAGGCCTCAAAAACATGACGAAAAAAATTTTCGGCTACCGCAGCATCTGCCCCCACACTCCAAAATGTTAAGAGTGAAAAAAAACATACGTTGACTATATTATAGGCCTCAAAAACATGACGAAAAAAATTTTCGGCTACCGCAGCATCTGCCCCCACACTCTAAAATGTTAAGAGTGAAAAAAAACATACGTTGACTATATTATAGGCCTCAAAAACAAGACGAAAAAAATTTTCGGCTACCGCAGCATCTGCCCCCACACTCCAAAATGTTAAGAGTGAAAAAAAACATACGTTGACTATATTATAGGCCTCAAAAACAAGACGAAAACAATTTTCAGCTACCGCAGCATCTGCCTTCACACTCCAACATGTTAAGAGTTAATAAAAAACATAGGTTGACTATATTTATAGGTCTCAAAAACATAACGAAAAAAATTTTCGGCTACCGCAGCATCTGCCCCCACACTCCAAAATGTTAAAAGTGAAAAAAAACATACGTTGACTATATTATAGGCCTCAGAAGTTTTTGAAGACGAAAAAAATTTTCGGCTACCGCAGCATCTGCCCCCACACTCCAACATGTTAAGAGTTAATAAAAAACATAGGTTGACTATATTACAGGCCTCAAAAACATGACGAAAAAAATTTTCAGCTACCGCAGCATCTGCCCCCACACTCCAAAATGTTAAGAGTGAAAAAAAACATACGTTGACTATATTATAGGCCTCAAAAACAAGACGAAAAAAATTTTCGGCTACCGCAGCATCTGCCCCCACACTCTAACATGTTAACAGTTAATAAAAAACATAGGTTGACTATATTACAGGCCTCAAAAACATGACGAAAAAAATTTTCAGCTACCGCAGCATCTGCCCCCACACTCCAAAATGTTAAGAGTGAAAAAAATCATACGTTGACTATTATATAGGCCTCAAAAACAAGACGAAAAAAATTTTCGGCTACCGCAGCATCTGCCCCCACACTTTAACATGTTAAGAGTAATAAAAAACATAGGTTAACTATATTTATAGGTCTCAAAAACATAACGAAAAAAATTTTCGGCTACCGCAGCATCTGCCCCCACACTCCAAAATGTTAAGAGTGAAAAAAAACATACGTTGACTATATTATAGGCCTCAAAAACAAGACGAAAAAAATTTTCGGCTACCGCAGCATCTGCCCCCACACTCCAACATGTTAAGAGTAATAAAAAACATAGGTTGACTATTTTTATAAGTCTCAAAAACATAACGAAAAAAATTTTCGGCTACCGCAGCATCTGCCCCCACACTCCAAAATGTTAAGAGTGAAAAAAAACATACGTTGACTATATTATAGGCCTCAAAAACAAGACGAAAAAAATTTTCAGCTGCCGCAGCATCTGCCCTCACACTCCAACATGTTAAGAGTTAATAAAAAACATAGGTTGACTATATTATAGGCCTCAAAAACATGACGAAAAAAATTTTCGGCTACCGCAGCATCTGCCCCCACACTCCAAAATGTTAAGAGTGAAAAAAAACATACGTTGACTATATTATAGGCCTCAAAAACAAGACGAAAAAAATTTTCGGCTACCGCAGCATCTGCCCCCACACTCCAACATGTTAAGAGTTAATAAAAAACATAGGTTGACTATATTACAGGCCTCAAAAACATGACGAAAAAAATTTTCGGCTACCGCAGCATCTGCCCCCACACTCCAAAATGTTAAGAGTGAAAAAAAACATACGTTGACTATATATAGGCCTCAAAAACAAGACGAAAAAAATTTTCAGCTACCGCAGCATCTGCCCCCACACTCCAACATGTTAAGAGTAAAAAAAAAACATAGGTTGACTATATTATAGACCTCAAAAACATAACGAAAAAAATTTTCGGCTACCGCAGCATCTGCCCCCACACTCCAACATGTTAAGAGTTAATAAAAAACATAGGTTGACTATATTATAGGCCTCAAAAACATGACGAAAAAAATTTTCGGCTACCGCAGCATCTGCCCCCACACTCCAAAATGTTAAGAGTGAAAAAAAACATACGTTGACTATATTATAGGCCTCAAAAACAAGACGAAAAAAATTTTCGGCTACCGCAGCATCTGCCCCTACACTCCAACATGTTAAGAGTTAATAAAAAACATAGGTTGACTATATTACAGGCCTCAAAAACATGACGAAAAAAATTTTCGGCTACCGCAGCATCTGCCCCCACACTCCAAAATGTTAAGAGTGAAAAAAAAACATACGTTGACTATATTATAGGCCTCAAAAACAAGACGAAAAAAGTTTTCGGCTACCGCAGCATCTGCCCCCACACTCCAACATGTTAAGAGTAAAAAAAAAACATACGTTGACTATATTATAGACCTCAAAAACATAACTAAAAAAATTTTCGGCTACCGCAGCATCTGCCCCCACACTCCAACATGTTAAGAGTAAAAAAAAAACATATGGACTATATTATAGGCCTCAAAAACATAACGAAAAAAATTTTCGGCTACCGCAGCATCTGCCCGCACACTCCAACATGTTAAGAGTAAAAAAAAACATAGCTTGACTATATTATAGGCCTCAAAATTTTAACGAAAAAGATTTTCGGCTACCGCAGCATCTGCCCCCACACTCCAACATGTTAAGAGTAAAAAAAACATAAGTTGACTATATTATAGGCCTCAAAAATATAAAGAAAACAACTTTCAGCTAAAAAAAGCAGCAGAAAATGGGGTGTATGGTGTCAATATAAATATTTTATTGACAGATATGAGTCGAAGGATTATTATTTCGATAATATCTTAAAAAGTATCCCACGTTTTTTATTAAATAAAATAAAAAAAATCATATTTACACTATGATTAACTTATATTTATAAAAAAAAATAACACTATTCTTAATTCAAATTTATTATAATTCATTTTAAATTGTTAAGTTTGGTTTCTATATAAAGCGTGTTTTTTAGTTGTTTTTTTTTAACTATTATTTATTTCGTGTAAAGTTCGGACATTCCTATAAAAGCTATAGAACACAATACAATTATTATTCCAATTTTTTCACTCCATAAACTTCGGAGATAGAGGGGAAGGACAATGTCATTGTTAGGATACTTTACATCATAAGTCAAAAACAATGCGTGATAACAAAAAAATAAATATTATCTTAGAATCCACAAAACATCAAGTTAATTAGTTTTAATAGTTTTCGCTCTAATAGTTTTTGGGATAATAGGTACGGTTTGTAACAGACGCACGGACGGACAGAGTTACACTATAAGGGTAGCGAAACCCTACGGGATCGTAACCCCAAAAACATTTTTGGCTATCAGTGCACCTTCCACTATAGGTAACAAAAAAGTCATAGTTTGACTACATCGGCCACAAAACATAACGAAAAAAAAAAAACGGGGACGACAGCACCTCCTACATAAACATAACAAAACATTTTGGCTACCGCAGCATCTGACACAGCACGCGTACGAAGTCGCGGGTGACAGCTAGTATTTTATAAATCTATATTGAAGTGCTCGTGGCTAGGTTTACTTAGTCAATCTTCACCGATTATCTAAGTTAAGCGACGTTCTGCGTGGTCACTATTTGGATGGGTGACTGTTACTGGCAATCACATCTGAGTAGAAACGCTTCCGTGCTTTGGAGTGCACCTTAAACCACGACGGAGGCTTTAAGGCGGCCTAAAAACTTCGTCAAAAGAGTTGGCCACAACTCAAACGAGCTTGCTTAATGCTTATGCTACATTTGTTTTTAAAATTAAACCTCTATGAATAAAAAATTGAGTTATATTCAAATACTTTATCGAATGAAATTTGTGTTTTACTAAAAGTAGCTCATAAATCAAAGCGTGGATTAGACATAAATGCCCCGCAGTACTTAACTAAAGCTGCACGTTCATTAAGCAGGTTTTATTTATTTTATTTCGTGCATTATCGGCTTTTGCAAGTTAATGAGGTCACTGAATAAAGAGCTTATTTAGGGTTACTCCCATTCTCTCCCCGTTTGTCCCACTAGTAGGGAAGGTGGGAAAAAATCGAAATATTTGTTCTATCTGCAAAAAAGTGACAAAAGCAAAGAGAAGCCTATTAGAATCGTCAGCAGTGGTTGAGGATGATGACGATTTGCAAAAACAAATATGTACACAATTGCATTCAAACTATTCTTACTTCTTTGTTTTCTACATTTTAGGTTGTGGGTTCGATTCCTACCCAAGCACCCAAGCTAAATATTTTACATTTAAACATTGATGTTTATTCTACTTCTCCACAGTTTAACTTTCGCTGCTGAGATAGGCTTCTCATTGCTTAAATCATTTCTCAGTTTCATAATGAGTCGCATCTACTCTTGCGATATCGCTCAGCTATGTTTTAGTTTTACTCGTCTGGGAATTTTTATTCTATTTGTGCAAGGCATTGATCATTTCAGAGATCAGTATTTTTGCTCAAAATTATTCTTTTTATGACAGAGTAGAGCAGTTTACATGAGAACACATCGCATCCATAAAAAAGATAATTTACGAGCAAAGCAAGATTTAGATGAAGAAATCGTGACAAAACTTTTATTTCGAACGAGCTGTAAAAATATTGTTACAAAGCTTGTCTAGACTCATTTAATTTGGAAATTTATATTATTTTATGGCAGCGATTTATAAAAAAACTTACATTGTAACTTGTAAAAGTTTTTTACGCTTTTTCATTTAGAAAACTCTATTGGTTTTTAGAAGAAAAAAAAAGTGGTTTTTTTTTCTCCTTTTTCACTCCGTTAAGCTCTTTACTCTCTTTCTCTCTCTCTCTCCTTTTCCTATGCAATTATATTGATACCGTTTTTTCCTTACACTTCACTTATTGCTCAAATAATACGTTACTTAGGTTTAGTGTGAAAGCACACAACAAAATAATAGAGAATCCCAATGCGTACCTGATAAGTAACAGTCTATAGGTAAACTTGACGCTGTACTTAACACGTTCCCTGCCAACTACGAAAATATACGTAGTAGCGTATCTAGGATCCAGGGCCAGCTATGAGTTTATTCGTAGATGTTTAGTTGAGGCTACCTACAAAATTAAAAGCGTTGTCAGTGTAAACAAGACGGGAATCGATTAGTTGGCATTGGAAAGAAAACTTTCAAAATAAAATGAGAACTCTACCATATATTTCTTTTTCATGGCAACAAAAAATGACGTATATACTCGGGATGATGATTTTGTATGGATGGCAATAGGTATAGATTTTTTTTACTACGAATATATTCGTATGGCAGGGAACGAGTTAGGAGTGATAAATGAATCCCCGCCAAACCATTAATAAAAAAAAATACTGCACCAACCCTTTTGTTACTATTCAAATAGCCTGTTAGTAACTCATTACGTACGCGGAATACCGAACATAAAATCCGAACAGAGTAACTGAGGGAATCCATTGAACTGAACGAGTGGAATGCTTTGGACGACTGCCCCTTTTAACCCATTTTGAATCAATGCTTCCTGAATGAAATAACTTTCCCATGCATTTAGTTTTGCATATTTTTTTGTTAGAATTTTATATATAAAGGATTAAAGTCAAAGTTTTTAGGTTTTTCGACAATCCAGTGTCTTTTCTTTACACGGTGCGGTGGATGATGACTTTTTAAAATTTTTTTTTAATGATAAAATTAATGGAACAAGCTGATAGCTTACCTGATGTTAAGTGGTAACTTCTGCCTATAACAATGCATTACCTCACAGAGCAAGTCCAATGAGGACGTGCCCTGTAAGGCAATGCACTGCATCCATCACTCTGAGACGTAAAGATCTTGAAGTCTCATGTGCCTGTATTGTGCCTGACTATTTTTTAGTAAGTTGTATAAGCTTGTAATTGCAACGGTACCCCTTCAAACCGAAACATCAATGCTAGCATCACTTTTTAGCAGAAGTAATGGCACGGTACTTTCTCAGGTGATCTCTAACAGAAAACTCTATTTCTTCCTAAAATCTAATGTGCCAGAAAAAAATTTTTTTTCCTAACCAAATCGACCTGAATAACGATACTTATATTACAGAAACTCCTACTGAGAAATTTAATCTCCACTAAGGGTTTTTTTTTTTTTTTTCAGAATCCCCACTTGCTACGTATTTGCATGTTACGACGTAGCAAGTGGGATTTGTTGATATTTTACGAGTATGTCAACGATTACTAAAGCACTTTTCAAATTGCAACGTGAATCTGTCATCCATTTAGAGAAGTGCACTTTGCCAATTTTCCTCTTTTTCCTCTTTATTGATGAAATAGAACAAAGCATATCGCAAATGGAACGGATTACTTTGTTCGTACGTATAGAACAATCTATCGAGATTTAGAGTGCTCGTAACAAAAAATTTTAGAACATTCGGATAACTTGTACACTGTCGTCTGCTATGTTGTTTCAAATAGAAAGCTTTTCAAATCGAATAAAGTACACTCGAGAACAAAAATTTCATGTTATCTATCTCTTCAATATTTTAGAACACATCAATGCAATCAAGTTTTAATTACTCAGTCCTTTTTACTTTATTAATGTAACGGTTGGAATTCTGGGGAGATGACAAAGGAAAGGAATGGCAGGATATCTACCTTCCTGACTACCACAGCTAGCTCCTGCGGGGTGGTTCTGCCTATCTTCCTACCGTACAAAATTTATTTTTATTCTAAACAAAAGAAACATGTGGAACACAAGAAAATAACCATTTATTGCTGCAAAATAAACCTATGATTATATAAACATAAACATCTTATTCTACCATCTACACTACGTATATTCTAAAGAGGATCTAAAACATTATTTATTATACTAAAGATGTGAACTTAACTAATCGGGTATTTAAAGTGAATCAGCCTCGTGAAATAGTATAATTCAAAATTACTTCTAATCGCACATCCCTAGAGCTTGTTCTAGTCTAATTACAGGTGCCACCAGGGGCATAAAGTTACCAGCTTGTAATCCTAGCTATAGAATGTATATTTGTCTTTGACCAACGTTTTCCTACACCTTGCACAACCACTTATGGCTCGTATGAGCTTTGCTCGGGTTGATCTGAGGAATGCACTGGCCCCGTCTGGACCAGGGCAGACCACAGGTCCAACCTGCACTGAAATCTACGGATCTACTCCTACTGGTATGCTAAAAAGTTTAACGAAGAACTAATAGCGATGCAGGATAAACAATACTCAAACGCAGACTAACGACAAACAAACGATAGACAAGTGAACCAGGATTCCACGAAATCAGCTGTTCGTCTTCGACCTCAACTGATGAAACGCCTGATAAAAGATCCTACTCTGACACCTTCTTGTAAAATATTGACACTGGGCCCACCTTATAGTGCCGACGAGACACGTGGTGGCTTGTGCACACCACGCCTTTACGGAACTCAGCTCGGGAAATCCAGCCGCTGGCCGTCTCGCCACGCTCTGCTCGCCTCTGCTTAACACCGACCGGCTCGTGACGCCACGTGCGTCCGCGCCCTTCTCTGCTCGTCCTTCAGCCTGAAAAATACAAGGAAAAGTGTTTATATTTTGTCTGCGATCATGACGCCCTGACGGTTGGGTCGTCATAAGCTTCTGCATGACCCGCCCCGAAGTCCCGATCAGCTGATCCTGACTCGAGGCCACCTACCGGAAATTGTTCTCAGCTGCACCTCCGTCGGTCTCCTGTTCAATGTTGACTTGCGTGGCTGCTCTCGAGATGACATAAATGCTGCCACGTCGGTCTGGTCTCCCCGTTCTCTCCGGCTGTCCGCTTTCTTTGGTGTTTGTCTCGTCTGAAATAATCGAATCGAATAAAAACCCGAGAACCTCCTGAGCCTGGATCCTTGCCATGCTATCCATGGCCTGGAATCGCGAGGTACTTACCGGCACTCTCTTCTCCGCCCACACGCACTTTCGGTGTTGATTTCTCTGCAAACTTCGTGGAATGAAGACGCGGCTCCTCTTGCCGGCTAGTTTTATGTAGCTCAAAATCGAAAGTTCTCGAAGCTTTTCCTTACGAGCTTCATGGCAAAAACGTCCCTAAACACAATTCTTTCGAAACAAAACAAAACCTATATTTCTCCGGCGTCGGCCATGACCTCTTTTTTCAATGTCATCGCCATAGACAAATCCTTTAAACCTAGAGCAAGTGCACAAAAAAACCAATCGAAACTAAATCGATACAACTACTCGACACCAGATGGCGCCTCGGCGTTTTACCGATCTTTCCATCTTGATTTCGCTGTAAAAAAAAATGAAATTACAATGTAATTTCCATGCGGTGCGCTAGATGTCGCTGCTACTTGCCTTTATTTAATTTTTCTAAGAATGAGGCGCGAAATTTGAATTGAGCCAGCGAGGGATACCTATTTCACGAAGCTGAAAATAATGAAATGCTACATTAAAAAAATTACAACTATTACCCCCAGGCACGGTACGTACCTCCTCAAATATATTTTCTATATTATTACCAACCAGCTTAATTTTGCAGTCCAATTTCTTTTGTGTTTTCAACTAAGAAAAGAATTTTTAGAATCTTGAAAATTAATTGACTGAAACAGGAAATTTTCAGCGTTAAAAAGTAGAGATTACGAAAGTAGAATAAGCATATTTTATTATTATTCTGAGAAGTTCAAAACTCAAAAACTCAAAACGTATCTTTTAAATTCCTTATGGGATTAGTATATGTACCAACCCAACGATAGCAATAATCTACTATTACGTTTATTGTCTAACACATAGGTTTATAGAGAATACGTCAAGTGAAATATTATAATACTTAGGCTTATAACAATTTACTTATGCAGGTAGGTACTTAGTGTATCTACCTGTAAGTACTACTAGTATGTAGCAAACGCGAGGAACCGGTTTTGTGTAAGACTGGTGCCTGAGATAGATTTGAACCTGTGATATAGGTCATAATAATAATGTTACGTTAACTTAGTTCTCTTCTCAGTTTTTTTTAGAATAAAATTAAAAGGAACTAAGAATTACGAAGTGCCTCTTCGTTTGATATAATTTGACACCCCTAGATGGGTATTATAATGTATGGAGGCTATATGTTTCAGGTTGCAACAACCTTATTCTTATTTAAAAAAATACAAAAGGTGAGTTTGATTCTAGTGTGTATTTGTATGATAAGGACTGATTTTCATACATTGGCCTATAGAAAATGTTATCTCACTTAAATGCCTAACGTTTGCACCAAGTAAAGTAGGTGCATTTTTGTGTTAGATCTCATGGGCATCATAGTGATTACTTTTCTATGCAAAAGCTTGGATGGTTTGCTTTCTATGTTCATTTTTCAAAGAGTCATAATCTTATATTTATTTTCTTTCAGTTTCACTTACCTTTTCCAAACGATATTCATACAAAATCCATGGAAACTTCAACGAGGTGTTTCTATGTTCACTTCAAAAAACACGTGTTATTATTAGAAATAAAATTAACTACCTACTCTTAATTAAAAGTAACAGTTCATGAAAATAAAAATGTATGTTTTCATATTACGATTATCGAATTTTACGAAATGAGGGTGTTTTTTTCTGCCCGCGCGGTAACGTCCACTCGCTAGAGCGGTTGCGCGTCTACTAAAAGCGCTACCTACTGAAATGAACCTAATTTTCGCGGCTCGGCGGTAGTCCGGGAAAGTGTTTTGCGTGAGAGCTTTTCTAACAGTTCCGGGAAGTGATAATAGATGGCGTAAAATACAACTTTTTATACCGAGGAAGTACTAAATGACTAAATGACATAAATTCTTAGATAATGAACTATTTTAATAATCTCTTTAAATATTTATGTGTCAAACTTAGTTTATTTCAGATAATTCAGTAAATTTTATTTCCCGAAATATTAGAAAAAAGCCTAGAAAAATGGAAGGAATAAATAATGTTACTTAACGGATACTTTTCTCGAATATGATATCTCTTAGCGATGGTTTTAGCGGATGGTCAGTGGTACAAAGCTAAGGATTAAATGAATCTTACATAATCTATGTACGTATTCGACGTAAATAGAATGGTACTTTTAAAACTTAGGTCAATAAAATAAAATGATAAACAGGATTACAACATAATTTCTGATATTATTAGTACTATTTTCACATGGATGGCATATCAGCTTATATAGATCTTATAAATAGTTAGCTAATTAAGTTAAGGGGTTCTGTCACATAAATCTCTTAGACCCTGCATAGTGTAAGTCTATAGCTAAATAAATCAAGTAAACTATGAAAAAGGCTTGTATTTCTTAATTAACCATCAAACTGTACTTAACCTACTAATTGTATGAATCCTTAATTATAAATTGGAACACAGCAATGCAATAGCAAAAATAATAATAATGATAATTTTGACAGGCGTCATGGCTCAGTCGGTAATAGCTCTGCCTTCCGTGCTGTGGGTCGTGGGTTCGATCCCCACCGAGAACAAACATTTGTGTGTTGTAAACATAAATGTGTGTTCTGTGTCTGGGTGTTTCTATGTATTATAAGTATGTATTTACAAAAAAAATGTATGTATGTATTCTATCAGCCATCTAGTTTCCATAGTACAAGCTTTGCTTAGTTTGGGACTAGAAGGCGTTGTGTTAAGTGTCCGTGAATATTTATTTATTATTTATAATAAAGTCACCTAGTTACAGTTGAAGTTTGACCGCCTTTTCTCGTCACTTGGACAATCAGCATTAGAATTCCGTGAGAGTGGGATATTTTTTGCGCCACGGACACGATTTAGTATCGTTTTTATTTGTTTACACAAAATGTACGAGACCTGTGGTATTATACTTTCCATTTGCCCTTTATTTCACGGCTTTTGGCTACGTTTTTAGTACCTTTGTTGCTCTGTGATATTGTTTATTTGAGGGCTATTCATACTGTTCCGGAAACCGTGAAAGTGTTTTGTTTTATTTATTTTACAGTCATAACTCGTCTCGGTCAACGATTACTCAAAATAAGCGTAAAATATCTTTAA
Organism: Eulithis prunata; assembly: GCA_918843925.1. Classification (NCBI taxonomy): domain Eukaryota; kingdom Metazoa; phylum Arthropoda; class Insecta; order Lepidoptera; family Geometridae; genus Eulithis; species Eulithis prunata. The sequence goes on from OU974009.1 coordinate 1,050,589, forward strand.
AATTGAAATAAAAGCGCCTTCGCACAAAATGACTATGCAATAAAGAAATTTGACAGGCGTCATGGCTCAGTTGGTAGTAGCTCTGCCTTCCGTGCTTTGGATCGTGGGTTCGATCCCCACCGAGAACAAACATTTGTGTGTTGTCAACATAGATGTTTGTTCTGTGTCTGGGTGTTTCTATGTATTATAAGTATGTATTTACAAAAAAAAAAAGGATGTTTTTATTCTCTCAGCCATCTAGTTTCCATTGTACAATCTTTGCTTAGTTTGGGACTAGAAGGCGTTGTGTTAAGTGTCCGTGAATATTTATAAAAAAAAATATGCAAAAAATAAATCTATTTTATCATCTTTTTTTTAACTTTTGGTACCGTTTTGACCTTTTTGATCTGAAGCAAAAACTACATCTTCGAAAATGGTTTTTTAACATTTCCATGCTCAAAACCGTGTTCCAGTAATAAATATCTAGACAATCCGAACTATTTCAATCGAGAAACTAAAATAGGAATTCTTTGCAAGCTCTTTCAAACACGTACGCCTTTGTAAGGTTTCAATAATTCGTAGTTTTCAGGCGCCGTGAATCATGCGGTAACAATACGACACTCCGTCGGGACAAAGCCTCAGGAGCTGATGTGGGGAAACTAAGCTGGATGCTGGTGCAAGTCTTAAGAGAACGACTTCTCATCATGGCCAATGGCCCTTATTTAAAGGCATAGGATAAAACCTCAAAAGCTGACGTGGGAAAGTAAGTTGTATGCTGGTGCAAATCTCGGGAAAACATTTTCGTTTTGCAATCCGTGGTATAGATAACATCTTTCTTCTTCTAAATATATAAAACTCTTTTAAAGCTGACTGACAATCAACGCACAGCCTAAACTATAAGTCCTAGGATCGAATACTGAAACGTCACTCAAATTTAAACACCACTTTAAATTTATCTGCATCTTTTTGACATTACTCATTTGCAATAATTTAAGCATGAACTTAATATTATGTAGCGTTTGAGTATTCGGCCACTAGAGGTATGAAATTTGGAGGGTAGTATCCTTATATAGTGTAGGGGTGGGGTGCACTAAGAAAAGATTTTATAAAGTCGCAATTAAGATCAAAGATTTTAACCAAATAATGCGTATGCTGCTACCACGCGAGTAAAACCGCGGACGACGGCTAGTTAATACTACAAAACCACGTTTTTGCGGCATCTGCCATGGTGAGAAATAGCCACGTTTATGACTTACACTATAACGAAAAGCTTCCACTCGCACGTATGACAATGAATTAAATAAAAGCTAGAGTTGCATTCAAACTCATATTTTCATGCTCTCTTTACCTCTAACAGTGATATTTTGCAATCTCCACATTTATTACACAGCTCTACCTATTGGAAAAAGCCCAATTCAAAAAAAAAAAATTAAATTTAGATTTTTTGTCATAAAAACTTTATGATATCGAAAATGGTCACAAACTCCTGCAATGATTGGTTTTTATAATCCAGTACTCTTGTCAAAGAATTTGTCAAAATACTAGGGCTTTTTATGAAGAAAAAGGCACAAAGTAGTTCGAAATGACTCGATAGATGGAGCATATTTAACTAGGCTGTATAATTTAATAGGTATGTTCTGTTCAAGCACAAGTTCAATTATGAGTCGAGACTAAATAATGTCAAGTGTTAATACAGATAAGCTTACAAAAATATCTTCTGCGTAGCGCCATCTAGTTTCAACTTGCATAACATGCCCGTAAAAAGCTTTCAATGTCATACCAAATTTAATAAAAATGTTTTGTAAGTAGTTTTTTTTTTTTTCCAAAAAAACCCAGTGCGTGGAGTCCCTCCGCGCGGAAGAAGTTATACTTCGAGTGCCATTTGCGTTTTGTGGGGGTCTCCGTATGTGATCACTCTCGCTCTGTCTCTTTCTATTCCTCCTTCGTGTAACTTTTAACGTTTAACGCTGTCAGTTGAAAGTCGCATTAGAAGTATAACTTCAAAGAGTCATTCAGTTGATTCCAAAATGAACCTTTGATATTACTTATCTAATGAAAACATAAACATCAATGTCAATATTGCGACGAAGTTACACATCACTAACACTAACATAACTGATAAACACTTACACGCGAGCGAATATGAAAAGCAAACTCTATACGTACACACATACATATTTCCTGACACTTCCTTTAGTCACAGTGGTAGAGAAGCAGCTTAATCATTTGTAAAACTATAGCTACTGAATGGCGTATTTTTTCTAACTAAACAAAAAACTTCAATAATCCTCAAAAAAATATAAAGAGTTTTTGCTATTTCAAAATAAGAGTCTAAGGCCGGAATACTGAAACGTCACTCAAATTTCAGCACCACTTAAAATTGCTTTACCTCTGTTTGCCATTACTCATTTGTAAGAGATGGCAATAATCTAAGCGTGAGCTTAATTTAAGTGGCGTTTGAGTATTTGGCCATTAATTTATTCATTTCATACATAAAAATTGGTGAAGGCATGTAGGTAATTAAATCACAAAATTTTCGCATTTATGTTTAGCGTCAAAACGAAAGTAAGAAGAATACAGATATAATTGCGTTGCTAAATAAAACCCAAAGAAACACACAAAAAATTATGCACCAACTATTCGCGCAATTCAAAATCAAAAAGGATCATTTAGAATCATCTTATAACCTAGGTGATTCTAGGATTCTAGGTGTAAATGATCTAGCTGTTTAAATTGAACCCTAGTTTTAGATAACGCTCTAATCCAAAGCCTCAGCTTAACATTCCGTCTTGCATCCCACGCTTCCTTAATGTGTTTCCGTTATTTCTGGAACGGAAAATGGATCTTAAGATGAGCTGATAAGGACGAAGGTTGAATGAAAGGTTAATGGTACGTCACATTGAACTAAAGTGGGGAATAGTGATGTGTGTAGAGTTGAAAACCTACATTATGAGTCAGTTTTGTAAAAACTTTAAAAGCAGTTTTATAAGTAGCAGAGTAAATAGAGACTAGAGACAAATTTAAAACCCAAAAATTTTTTTTTTGTATTTTTATTCTTGGCATATTCAACGCTCCCTAGTCCCAAACTAAGCAAAGCTTGTATTAAGGGAACCAGAGTGCTGATAAGGATACTTATATAATTTTTTTTTTTTTTTTTTTTATGAGCTATAGCTAAGCGTTTGGCTGCCAGCACACCTGGTGGTAAGTGTAGCTGCAGCCTATATATAGCAACTAATTCACTAATAATATGCAGCTACTAATTCGAAAAAGAGAGTGGTGTCTCTTAGATTAAAAAAAAAATGAAGTATTGTCTAACTGGAACTAAATAAAGTACCAGAGCAGCAGAACTTACTAGGTAACGTAACATTACGAAGAAAACGTTGAAATTTCCCGTCACTAGACCTAAATTGTCTCTTTTGCTATGCTAATGTGAAATCTATGACTCTCAAATTACGGTTCAATTTATTCCAACCGTTTATTGCCCACTAATTGGTCCTTTCAAGACGGTCTGTATTCCGCATGACATTATCCTACTTTGTATTTCCATTTCGTGCTTCAATGGTTTCTGACAAAGTGACGAAAAAGCGGGTAAGCACGAACAAATGAAAATCGCCACGTTACGTAGACTTATCGAATTCGAGTCATATTGCGCGTCAATGCCAGCGCGACTGGCGAACGTTGTAGGGTCAGCGCGCAGTGTATCCCGGATGATTACGATTGTCACTTATTATTATTATCTTCTGAATAATAAATGCTTGTGGTGTCGCTAGCTTCTTCACTTAGAAGCTACGGTGACGTCCTCAATAATGATAAATTATAAAATATTGAGCTGGATTACTTTATTCAAGAATTGTTAACTACTCTACCGTTTCAGGTATCCTGAATCTAAGGAATTTTACTTTTTAGACATGACATTTCGGCATTTTATTTCTTAGGCAAGTTTAAAATTTGACTTTGTGATCAGAAAGCTTTTTTATCATGTTTATGAAAGACTAGCCGTCGCCCGCGTCGTTTCTCGCGTTCTACCCTTTAGAGTGTGACGTTTCAAAATTCTTTTCTTAGTGGACCCCTATTATAGTGTGCGTTGGCGGGAGGCCCAGGAGAGAAAAAAGAGGAAGATGTTGGGGGAGACCTTTGCCCAGCAGTGGGACGAAATAGGTTAGGAAAAAAAAAAAAAAAAAAGTGGACCCCTACACTATATAAGGATACTACCCTCCAAATTTCATACCTCTATTACTTAAGGCTGTGCGTTGATTTTCTGTCAGCTTCAAAAGAGTTTTATATAAATTGATGATATCAGACGTAAGTATAAAAATTACGTTCTGCACATACCAACATTCTTCCATAAAAAATATAATAAAGTATTTCCTAGGGCATAAAAACGAGTAGGTATTATGACGTTAACGTGTGCACTAAATCGTAGGTCTAAATAAAAAGTTCAGTGCCAAAAAACTGAACCATAAAAATTGGATGACCCATTGCACTAAATCCGTAAAGAAGCTTTACGAGCTATGTTCGACCTATATTTTGTCAATTTCCTGGTTGGATTTTTTTTTAACTATGAGAAATCTGGTTGAAATTGGTTATATTTAGTATTCTATTCAACAAACACGTTACTAAGTTTTTTGATGAAAATGAACCACTCGTGACACACCATGCTACGAAAAATTTACAAAGATTGTAACAATTCCTCTACGCAATTGCTACGAAACTTCTGCAAAACTGCTGCCAACCCACTTCAAATCTGCTACGAACCTACTACGCAACTGCTACGAACAGAGAACACACAGTCACTACGAAACTGCTACGAACGCTCTACATAACTGCTACGAGCCTCTACGAAACTGCTACGAATCTACTACGAAACTGCTACGAGCACACTTCGAAACTGTTTCAAACCCACTTTGAAAGAACATCTAGGAAACGAGTCGATTTTTTTTCCATCTGGCCCACCGGTGGGCCTGCCGGTGGGCTCGATAGGAATAACCCCGAAACAACAGCAATCAAATGGGCCACACGATAAATGATAAAATAAATAAATAAATAAATAAATAAATAAATAAATAAAAAATAAATAATAATAATTTTGATAATGATTCAAAAGTCAAGTTAAACTGGTTGGAAAGAGTATTTAGATAAATAAAGTAGTTTTTCGCCAAATAAAAACGAGAGAGATAAATTGGCCAGAAGATTAACAGCATTTGACCGTGCCTTAATTTAGATTAACTTCAGTTATTTAGTTAAAAAAGGAGGCATGGCCAAAGAATACTACGGAAAGAAATTTCCGATTTAAATTTTCGAAGGTACTTATCTCAATCTATAAAATATAGGTAGGTTAGGTATCAAGTAAGTATGAATATTTTTGGCACAGCTTTTTACATTCATGATAAAAAGTGTCGTGACGCTGCATTTTTTATTTCTATTAAGAACCCTCTTCTTTCTAAAAGTTAGTAGAAAGATCCTCATTTTTAATTTAACCAAACTTAAAAAAAAAACATAATCTACATTTTACTTTATTTTCTGCGCCGATAAACTTTTTAATTGAGTAAATACTTAGTGGCTACAACCCTACAAACTTTTTTTGAGTACGTATAGTGACAACCACCAATTTAGTGAATATGACGACCACGACCACTCTGACAAGAGTGATACGACAAAGAAGAAGATAGTGACAACACACTACCTATAAGTCTAAACCCTGTCACAGTTTCAACTCTCTGGCTAATATCACAAAGTGCAAGCATTAACAAGATAGAAAACTTAGCAATTTCCCAAACCACTTATTTACTTTCTCTCCCGCTTATAAAAATACCTCAATACAAAGTACATTACCCGGAAAATATACGAAGCAATGTGTGGAAGCAGTTACTGAGAGTAAGCATCCCCTAAAAGCCTTAATAGTACTTCTTAACGCACCCTGGACAATTAATGAGGCTCTATGCAATGACCTACATCTAAATTTAGATCTTATTTTGCTTACATACGAAAACCTACCTTATATTTAAGAACCAACAGTTCATTTTTCTGTAGCCCGCAGATACACATCCATTAGCGACGTCCAAGAACTATTTTGTAGTAAAATAGTTCTTATTCCGTAAATTATAAAGTTTAGATTCGTGAAATACGAGACGTTTGCTGTTGATTCTGTATTTGAAACACCCTCTTTGCCAGAGTAAATACAACCGTTACTCTTTATTTTTACAGTTTAAATTGGGTTTGTATGTTGTGTGAAATGTCTTGTTGAGAAAAGGTCAACGTTGCAAGTACGAGGCAAAAGTCATGTTTTTTTAAGTGAAAAATAATCATTTTTTTTCCTCCTACAAATCAAATTCAAACCTCACATGCCACTTTTGAGTAATTGGACTTCTGTGTATAAATCTTTATAATTTTATTTTTAATCATGACATAATAAAATAAAGTAAAGCTCAAAATACTAAAAAAAAGTAACTTACTTTTAACCTTCACTCTGTAAAAAATTTAGAATTATGTACAAAATTGTTGGAATTTACGGTCTAAGAAACCCTTACAATTGTTGACTCGTAAAAAATAAAAAGCTTATCTCATTTTAAGGGCTTGTTTACATCGTCTTAGCTACAAGTGTACTGTTACCTTTGCTCAGAATGCTTAGTATGTTTGTTTTGTGGTTTTACGTACAAGTATACTACAAAGTTGACGTAAAGTATTTTTTTTTTATGATAGTAGTAATGGAACAAGCTGATAGCTCACCTGATGTTAAGTAGTAACTTCTGCCTATAACAATGCATTACCTCACAGAGCAAGTCCAATGAAGACGTGCCCTGTAAGGCAATGCACTGCGTCCATCACTCTGAGACGTAAAGATCTTGAAGTATAGTTTTGTATAGAGATTGAGCAGCGCCTCTAGCGGGTAGTTTACACAACTGATAATTTTCCGTACAAAATTATAGTTTACGTGACTTTGTTTTGTTGGAATGTAAAATACAAATGAACGTATCTTGTATCTTAAACTTCAAACGTACACACTCGGCATACTGAAGCGGTGAAGGAAAACATTGTCATCTTATTTGATAATGTTTTCCTTCACCGAAGAAGAATTTATTCAATCAGAATATTTAGCTAGTGGTATTTAACCCGATGATTAATCAAGACGATTTAGAAAAAGAATGGAAAGGATTTTGTTTACAAAATTTTGGGATAGTTTTTCTTACAAAAGATTTTGAATGTTCTGCGTCTTCTTTTATTTATGACCTCTGTCCGTCATTTCGACACACAATTTTGTCAGTGTCAAGTCAATTTGAAAAATAGAATATTCTATCCACCGAACAGCCACAAAAAAAAAGAAGAAGAAGAATGTTCTACATGAAAAACTTTGCATTTCATTTTGACATTGACGTGTGAAGACACGCAGGAGCGTTTGTCACGTCTCCGCTGGGATCCGACCAATTTCTCACGAAAAGGCGAAAGTATTGGGACATAAATAAACTGTTGGGTCGAGATGACCCTGATCGATTTGGAACCGTTTGTTGCGTATAATTCAGCAGTTGAGAGTCTTTGTGACGGTTTTAGGACCATCAAGGGTTAAGGGTTAATACGTTTACATTTAAATAATTACTTACATGATTTACTTTTATAGAGTTGGTCGTGTTTTGTTTTTACGACATTCTTCCTTTGAGTTTTTTTTTATCATCATGGCTCTTACGTAAAAAAGACTCATAATATTTTTGGCTGTTCTCCTTTGGAAAAGGTTAACTCCCAAAAATATATGAGACTAGTTACAAAGCATTCCACTTTTGCGCACCAAAAGATGCGCACCAAGAACTTCCGCACCTACGCTATTTCACTTTTCCGCACCAAGGATAAAGTAGCGTCTAGTGATGGGGTAGGAATTTTCAATTTCCGAATCAAAAATGATGTGCGTGTCATATATAGGGAGTCTTTTATTCACCAAAAACTCTCATGGTTTAAGGTGTGGTGGAAAAAAGACTCGGTTAGTTCCACTCAGTCCATTTCAACTCTCAATTTATAAACAAAACATACGTATTTCAACAATAACTTACAAGCGGTATTGAACCCTTAAGTTTGAGAAGAGACTTCTCATCTCTGTGTGTGTTCTACCGCTTGTATAACGGGCTGTGTTCTGAAGAATTATTTAACATGATGCCTACAGCCACTTTCTACCATCGCACTGCTCGCCAACGACAGGGAATTCATCCACACACCCTAGAGCCAGCGTGGTCGCGCACCGTCCGGTTTCAGAGGAATTTCCTCCCGCGAACACTCGGTAGGAACACTCGGTAGGAACAGGAAGATCGTTCCACAACGCGAACACTCGGTTGTGGAACGATCTTCCTGTCGAGGCTTTCCCTAGTGACTACAACATAGGGCACTTCAAAAAGGGTGTTTTAAAATTCTTCAAGGGTCGGCAACGCGCATGTGATGCCTCTGGTGTTGCAGGCGTCCATAGGCTACGGTAACCGCTTCCCATCAGGCGGGCCGTACGCTTGTTTGCCTACTTAGTTGTATAAAAAAAAAAAAAAAAAAAAAAATAACTAGGCAATAACCAGGATCAAACCAACGAGTGCAATTTATTCCTCGTATTTATTGCAATTTCTGCTCGACTTGAAATTGGTTTTATTGAGCTTTTAATCAAACGGTGGCGCTTCGGTTTGTATGCAATATAAAAATGTGCTGTTTTGACTCACGCGACTGAATGATGCGATGCGACTTCTGTTTGTCAAATTTTGTTTGACTATTGCCACATTTCACTCAACCCAAACACGGCTTGGTTAATGCCGGTTGGTTACCGGAAGGTTGGCACCGGCAGTCCGTAGTAGGGTAACCTACTACGGACTGCCGGTGCCAACCTTCCGGTTTCACCATCATATTATCATGATTTCAAAAATGAATAATAATTTGGTAAAATAATTTTGTATATTTTGGTTAATTAATTTCTAATTATTCGTTTATTTTTAATTTAAAAAGATTTTTAGTTGGACTTTCTTAGTTGTCGCTATTAAAACACTCAATTTATTATCCACCGGAAACGCGTTGCCTGACGATTCATATTCCTTTTTTTTGAACAGCCATTTTTGTTATCGATAAGTGTATTGTAGAAGGAGGGGGCAGTTCGTCTTGAGCCTTCGGGCAGTAAGGTTGTGCAGTGATAATGGAGAAGGTTTACGGTGCAAAAAGTATGTGCGTTGGTGCTGAAATGTTTTATTACAATCAGATGGTGATGATGATGATGATAACATGCGTTGGGAATTGTCATGAGTGCGCGATCGTCAATTTTTTAGCTTTGTTTTTTTGACACGCAATATGCGTCAAATTAGTTGATATAAAATCGCCAAAACTTGTTACGTCGGAACGGCGACAACGGTTTTTTTTGTACTGAGGCACAATTTCTGTTTCGGTCGCTTACATCAATCCGTACCTTACTTAGAGCTTTGAAAAATCTTATTTGCAAGCCAGATTAGCTAGGGTGACTGAGAAAAAACATAATTTGCTCATAGTGATTGTGGTTTGTGATAGCTTTAGTTTGTGAGATCGTCTATAATGCTAGAATATTTTGTTATTATTAGTGTTTTTCATTAAAACATTTTGGTTGAACTTTTTCATTTGTCTGTTTTAATAGTAGCATATAAAATGTAAGGAACTTCAAGCGCATGAAAAATGTAAATACAAAATTGCCATGTGACGTCACATCGCAGGGATTTGTCAATGTATACTGAGCGGATTCACAGACATATTCGGTCTTATTCCAGAACGGGGACTAAAGAAAGTCACGGTTTAAACGTCAAGGTTTATACAACCCGGCTGCATTAAGCGGTGTAGCGGGGGAAGTATCGAGTTCCGAGCCAGGTGTCATGTTAATTCGGCCGGGTTGTATAAACCTTGACGTATAAACCGTGACTTTCTTTAGTCCCCGTTCTGGAAAAAGACCGATTGTGTTTATACTTAGCCTAAAAATGTAACGAAAAATTAAGAAAGACGCGTCCTTAGTAATATAAAATAAAAAATAAATAATAAATATTCACGGACACTTAACACAACGCCTTCTAGTCCCAAACTAAGCAAAGCTTGTACTATGGGAACTAGATGGCTGCATGATAGAATACACACATACATTTTTTTTTTGTAAATACATACTTATAATACATATACTTATAATTATATTATATTATATTTTATGTATTTAGTAATATTACCTATTTTCGTTTCTGGTTATTTTCTTTATCTAAACATTACTTAATATTATGAAATACTTGTATATTTATAAGGTAAAAGAATAATTTTTATAACAAGCACTTGTCCGGAACAAACACGGAAAGAAAAGTATCGCAAAACAAACAACAGAAAATCCTCTTTACACCACGATTTATGACGTCGAACCAAGTACCCATGGTATGAATGTACGAAATGAGAGATAGCGTAATTGTGGTCAGCTGGTCCAATAAAATAGCGGGTTTTGATATTTCAACGTGCTTCTAATTTCTCTGCGCAGGCTTTTGCATCAATTCTTCTTCTTCTTCTCTTAATTAATGGCCTCTGTACGTCATTTTGCATCAATTTTTACTTCTTGGTTGACGTTCAACTTCAACTTTTTGGTTTAAGGCTTTTGCAATTGGTTGAAGTTGATAATTCGTCCAAGTTTCGAGTCTAGATGATTGATTGGTAGACTGTCAATCTACCAATCAATCGTCTAGATTCATCATCATCTAAATTGGTGAAAATCACTGAATCATCTTCCAGCTCTAGTCCAAGATTACTGGCGATGATTCAGAAATATGAGAAAAAAAGACATCAAAAAGTGACGTCATCAGCTGCATACAGCATCCAAAGAATATTTAATACGTAGTTCCTACGTAAGAAGAAGCGGGACTCCCATTCTACCAAAATTACACACTGAAAAGCTCGTTTTATATGAAACGTGATTCAAATTTTGACCTCCGTTTCATACATTGTTCGTTTTTCGAAAGCACGAATCTAGTTCGAGAGTTTCGCCAGTCTGGCTTGTCATTCTATACAAACTTTTATTACTCGTAGAGTATATTGTATTGATGCAGGTATTCCCGCCTAAACTGCGTTCCGAATTCAAAATAAAACTTCGAAAAAGTTTTATTCGGCGCGCAGTGCAAAGAGGTCATCCATTGTTTTGTGGCAAAAGTTGCTCTTTTGTCGAAATTGTTTACGGTTTCCGTACGAAATATAATTTTTATAGTTTTAATTGTTTGTTTGAAAGCTGAGTGTTTTGGGAAGTAATGCGTGTGTTTGAAAAATACTAGCATACTTAGGATATAGTTATATAATGGTTTTTAGCTTGAGTATTGAGATATTCTGTTCGGGAAATCGGATTATGCACTTCAAGGGAGACTTTTTTTTAAAATAATTAATGGAACATGTACAGTGTACATGGCCCACTTGATGTTACACTGTTAGTTATCTCTATTTATAACTGCAGCTCAGTTTACAACTTCAATCATAAATAATAAGCAATGTGTATCTATGTAATTAGCATAGGTACTAAAAAAGCTAGAAACTAAAAAAATCATAGTTTGTAAAAAAAAAATGTAAATAACAAGTTATCACACCTTCCAATAAATAAACATTTTACTTTCTTTTTATTTCTAATGTTGTATAAAATATCAACCAATATTTTAATTTATTAATATTTATTTACAAAAACACTACTTATATAACTTTTGGTCATATTTGCACCTTTTATAACTTATTTACTTCTTACCTACGAATAAAACCTACTTAGAGTTTTGTACAACATGGCGGCTACATTCAGTAATCTTGCCCGAACATCAGTGACAGAGGTTAACCTCTCATCCTTTTAGGATTAACCGTTAAACTGTTTAGAAGGTTGACTACATAATTATATATATAACATAATCATAAATTATGTTTGTGTTTTAACCAAGATGAAAAATTAATAAGGAACTTTTTGACTTAAATTTTGACATACTTTTTTGTTTTCATTTTTGAGAATTAAACCATCTAGATAAAGAAGAGTAGGTACCAAAGAGTTAATAAATATTGAAAGTTAATGAAATGAGTTATAACAGAGGTACGAGTTTTGCTGTGTAAATCTGAATGGAAGAAATTGCTTTCAGCGATAAGGCCGCCCATTGTACTATACAAAGTTATTTTTAAGATTTGTACGTACCTTTCCCTTGTGTACAATAAAGTATTATCTATCTATCTATCTATCTATCTGACCAACTGCAAAGGTGGGTATTGAACATTGATTGACTTCTAATAATTAGGTGACTATTTTGGCAATTTACATCGCGACCAGGCACTGCCAAACCAAAAATTCATGATAATCTCTTTTTTTTTCGTCTATTCTATTTATTATGAAAATCTAATCGCGCTTTAATGCTTGTGTTAAGGTGACATCTCTGAGTGCGGGAGTGCGGTATTGACTTCTACTCTACTTTGTTATACGTTTTAGAAAAGCAACACAACCCCATCTATTGATAGTTCTTAAGACTTCATCCCTGCAGAAAAGGGTTTTAACCGGAGAGGGAAGAAACTCTTCTCACGTAACAAGTTTCAGTACAATCACATAGATGGCGTTATTTGGATCAGAGTTATTATGAAACTTCGGGTGTCATCCATCACGGGTTAAAGTACTCATACATTTTTGGGCAATTTGTATGGAACAGCTGATTTTTCTTTGCGACAATACAGATTGTTTTCCATAAAAAAATATTGATAAGTACATTTACCTGTCGCTGCTGTTGTATCGTCCATTAACGACGTAGTAACTATTCGATAATCAACATCGGGACAGGCCAGTATGGGGTCAGGCCAGACTAACCCGAAGCTTTCAGGTATGGTCTGCCTACACCTCGTATAATTTTTTATATAGATAATTTATTTACATAAACGCTCTGGGACTATTATTATCTGAAAAAGCTTCGGTCATTTTTTTTATACCAGGTATCTTGAAAAAATTCTTTATTACCACTTACATAAAAACCATTATAGCTTTTTGGGGTGTTTTTTCGTGGTCCTTGCTTGCACACTTATGGCCGAATACTCAAACGCCACTTAAATTAAGTTCACGCTTAAATTATTGCCATCTCTTACAAATGAGTAATGACAAACAGAGGCAGAGCAATTTTAAGTGGTGCCTAAATTTGAGTAACGTTTCAGTATTCCGTTATTTTCAGTTATTCAGAGGTCACTCAAGTGGTCACAGCTGAAAACCAGCGTCACTTCACAGTGTGAAGTGGCATCAGGCTGAGCTGTGACCCGTTTTGGCTCACGCATGCACCCGCACGACATCGGATTTGCGCCTAGACAGGTAGGTATATAATACATATACCTACCTCGCCCTTGTTTAAGTAGTAGTTATTTATGTATTAAGTTAAGTAAGTTAAGATTAAGTTCTACCTATATATTGTTTTCTTTTTGTTGTGCTGTTATGTATGTATAGTGTGTCCGAAATAAATGTATTTTCTGTCTTCTTCTTTCTTTCTATTCCGGCCCTAGAAACATAAAAAACTCATCTGACTATTATTCCATCCACACTTCCACTCCCAATAAATCTCACATTCAAATCCTGGTTTCGATTAACTCTAGTACTCACGAGAAGTACTGTCACGTTCACACGTTGCAGGAATAAAATTATCTGCAGTGGCTTAAATCTGCATAGGTACCTACTATGGAGTAAAGTTGGTGGTTTTGGGTAGGTTTTGTATTGACACATAATTATTGTATTATTGTTTTACTTTTGTAAGACGACGCCGCCTCCCGCTCCCCCCGGGAGGATGGTGAGTCGCAGGGCCGGATGCCCACGTGTGTCATGTCAATGCTAATTACTTAAGAAAACTAAATGCGTGGATTTCGTTTACCTAAAGTGAGTGGTGTAATTTTCAGACTTTCCCTATAAATTTAAATAGGTAGATACTCAAGTAGAGACGCTCTCCTATAGTTTTAATACAATATCTAGGTATAATAGAAAACCGTTTATCCGTAAAAAAAAACTAAATAATGGGCGGTTTTGCGCGTATGACCACATTATAGATTAGATTAGATTAGAAAATTCTTTATTGCACTTCAAAAATCGTACAGAGGCGAGTTTAATGCTATTTAGCATTATCTACCAACTAACCTGGGTGTAGTGTGGAGATGATGGTAGTGCTTCTAATGGGAAACTTTAAAAAGAAAAAACAACGCCTTCAAAACTACATTAACCTACAAAACATACTATATAAGCTGGATAAAATATACTACCTAATACACATACATACATACCTAACCTAAAAAACAATACATAATAGACTAGAATACATATATACCTACTATATTATACTTAAAATTATATACATATATTGCTCAATTTTTTTGAGAGATCTGTATTGATAGAAAGTGGTGATATAATTTGGATTTAAAAATACCCAAAGATGCAGATTCACGGATGTCCACTGGAAGGGAATTCCACAGTCGTATCGCACTGACAGTAAAGGAGTCGGTGTAGAAGGAAGTTTTATGAACAGGAGTTTTGAGGTGTAGATGTTGAGAGGACCGTGAGGGACGGTCAGAGCAAGAGAGAGGCAAAAAATGTTCTTTGAGATAGTTTGGGGACATAGGGTTGTGAAGAGTATTGTAAAGAAGACAGAGAATATGAGTATCACGGCGAAAACGGATTTTGAGCCACTTCAGCTGGGAGCGATAGAAGGAGATATGGTCATACTTACGCAGTCCGAAGACATACCTAATACAGACATTCAGTAAGCGCTCCAGCTTATTAAGCTGATCTTCCGTGGCGTCGGAATAACAGACATCGGCGTAGTCTATGATTGGAAGCAGCAGTGAGTTGACGAGAGTTATTTTGGCTGTAAAAGGAAGAAAGTTCTGCATACGTTTCAAGGCATGCATGGACGCAAAGATTTTCCTACTGACTTCCGTGATATGGTTATCCCAGCTCAAGTTTTCTGAAATGATGAGGCCCAGGTCTTTAACCTCCGAGCAATAGACCAAGGGAATATCGTTATATTTAACGGAAGGGAGAGAGTTATGGTCTATCCTCGAAAGAAAAGCCCTGTTTCCTGCGATCATCACCTGGGTTTTGCTGGTGTTAATTTGGAGACCAAAATTTTGTGACCAAGTATAGACAGCTCGGAGATCCTCGGTAAGAAGTTCAACAGCATTTGCGATGTTGTTGGGAGAAAAGGAAAGATAAAGTTGCACATCATCAGCATATAAATGAAATGAAGAAAAGCGAAGTCCCGAGACCAAGGTATTAATAAAAATTGAGAAAAGAAGCGGAGAGAGGACCCCACCTTGTGGAACGCCGGCGACGACGTCACACCAATCGGAGTGGGTGCCGTCAATTTGAACACGTTGCTGGCGTCCACAGAGATAAGATCGGACATTATAGCACATACTATTATTTTTATTATTTACAATATTACCTATTAATAAACAATACTATACAATCAAAAATCGTTTATTTATACGAAGGTGTAAGTACATGACTGGACATAAATTCATCAGTAGGTAAGTAATAATAATAATTAGGTAAACAGTAGGTACATATTACAAAAAAGTACCTACATAACTTGAAGTTACAAAAAAATCAAAGCTTGAACTTACTTAAAGTTGAAGTTACTAAAAGATTAGGGAAAGTTACTGTTGTGAACTCGAATGTACTAGTGACGTACCTTCTCGTTGAAATTCCTTTTTGACTCGCGTTCTAAGAGGTTTCCACTAATCCTCGTCAATTCGCAGGAGCCAATGAATATGAGATTAATTGCTGGGCCTATCTAGATCAAAAACTCAGAGTAATAGGTACCTACCTATAGAGTACTCTGAAACACTAGCAAGTTCGTATGAGCTAGTGGCCAACTCTGGTGATGGAGGTTTTAAGCCGCCTTAAGGCCTCTAAAGCACTGAAATTTATATACAGAGACATTATATTATTTATTATGCGTTGGACGCCTATTTGTGGCTAATGATGGGCAGTGCAAGGAGATACACATTTTAAGTTTTGTGTTTTACTTGCTTTGTTTCATGCATTTGCCCGTTTGTGTGTCCCACATAAATGTATTTTCTTTTTTTCTTTCTAAATGACTTTAAGTTAACACGTTCCCTACCAACTATACGAAAATATACGTAGCAGCGTATCTAGGATTCAGCGCCAGCTACGAGTTTATTCGTAGATGTTTAGTTGAGGCTACCTACAAAATTAAAAGCGTTGGCTGTAAACAGGACGGGAATCGATTAGTTGGCATTAGAAATAAAACTTTCAAAATAAAATCAGAACTCTACCATATATTTTTTTTCATGGCAACAAAAAATGACGTATATACTCGGGATGATGATTTTGTATGGATGGCAATAGGTATAGATTTTTTTTACTACAAATATATTCGTATGGCAGGGAACGAGTAATGAACAACACTAACTATTCTTTTGATTAGTGCTATTAATTCTTATTTTTTTTTAACATCTGCCTAATTCGGAGCTTGATTTGAATAAAGGATCCCTCAAGCTTAACAGACATTCAAAAGTTGCAGAGCATTGTTCATACGTGTGAAACAACTCTATTATTCTTTATCTAACATCCTATCACGATCGGTCCCTTTTGAATAATTAATTGGCATCCATCTCTTTCACACTAAGTTGCAAAAAAGAGAAAGCAACGCTATCAGATTTTATGTATCGTTTGTGTAATTATGTTTGTAAATTGAGTTTGAATTTATTCCCGATTTTATTAGTTTAGGCGCGCGGGTACAATTTATTGGAAGGAATTTTATAATATTCTTTTTTCTTCAGAGACTCGACTTAAAGGCCCAAACACACACGCACTGTGTGTGTTTGGGTGCGGGACGGGCGCGGGTTGAAAGCGGGTGTATACTTTTGAGTTTACATTTACGACAACGTCAACTATAATACAAATACACGTGACTGGTCGGGCGCGAGGCGGGTGATTTCCATACTTCCAACGCCTTATCCACATCGGTCCTCTTTGTTTTGACCTTAAATAAGGTAAATTTTTACATTGAAACAAGTCTTTTCGAGTTTCTGAGAACCTTTGAATGACAAAAGTTTCGAAATTTTTGAAAACTCATGTGAAAATGTGAAAATTAGTGGTTGGTACTAACATTATTTGGGAAAATCTATTGCAAAGGCTGTGTTCTGCTGATTATAAGAATTAATTTGAAACATAATATTTTGGTACATATTCGCTGTTGCAGTAATTTCATTTGTAGTAACTAGTCTGTAATACCACGTCATTCAGTACTGGGTACGTATAGTCACACAGACAGCACAAAAGTTAGTAACTACCAAAATATGTATTATTATGCACGGATATTTATTTTCCAAGAGTATTTTTTAAATACTTATTGATCAAAATGTTGAAGGCCCGTCCCCAAGTCGTTTTCCCGACAGAATCAAATGTTTGATCATTGAATTAAGTTAGGGCCCTATAAATATGTATGCTAAGTTATGTAGGTATCTGCCCAAAACTGGTAAATTCAGGGTAGTTATTTATTATTTACGGTATGTGGATGTGAAAAAGGGTTCTGGATGCCGGCCAATATTTTGCTTATGTACAGGGTGGTTCAGCTTTGATTTCTCTGATCGGTTTATGGCAATGTTGCTTCTCTGCGGTTCTGAAGTTGGTTTTAACTTTATGCTTACCTATTGATTTACTTCAACGTACCAGTTTATTTTATTAAATACCTATTTCACTCCAAACTACTTGCTGTATTTACTAGAAATTAAGTCAAAGTATTTTATTTAATTAGATGACAAACATTAAGTACTCTTAAGTATTAGCATGATTTCACAATAATGCATGGTTAACCTAAAAAATTAAAACAAATAAGAAAAACTGTTACAGCCACAGATTTATAAGAAAAAGCAACAAAGAAACCAACTTCAGAACCGCAGAAAGCAAACTTGCCCTAATTCAATAAAAAAAAAAACATAACAATTGGTCTGTTGCTAACTTTCTGGCCACAATAATAGTTTCGATCCTAATGACTTTTTAACATTTTGTCATTTTTGTCACGGGGCGTTTGAAACTGGATCACCCTGTAGATGGTTATGCGGAATGAAGGTAGGTTATGTTAATCTTCGGCGTTTTGCCCTACAGATTCCACCTTTGATGTATTTTTTCACAATGTTTATTGACGTGGAAGTAAATACCAGCGAGTCTTTTTACCGGAAAAAAGGTTTACAAAAATGCGATGGAGTAAATAAAACTTTAGTTTTCTCGACTAATAAATAAATTTTTCAGATATTAGACAATTTTTTTAAAATATTTATTTTATTCAAAAAATTTACATAATTAATACATTATTATACCTTATCTTATCTAGTAGGTACAATGATCTTAGATAATTAAGTAGGTACATACTTCAAAGGGCATGGCCAAATAAATGTTTGAACTCACCTTTGACTACTATACTATCATAAAATCTCCACGGACGTGATAATATTTTCTCTAATTGAACCAAATGTTGACAAAGGCACGCCTAAACATTAAGGGCTATTTTGCTGTGAATACACGCTTTATCAAATTCTCTCGACAATCATTTTAGAACACTTATTTATTTTAATGTCACCTTGAGCTACAAGTATTATGTAAACACAATGCCACCTCCAAATTGTAGAACCAGAAAGGTTGGACTGTGCCTTACAAAAGAATTACCTAAACCCTTGAGCCTGGCTGCTATCTAGGTCTTGAAACCCTTCAAGATATTAATGTAAGTTTGGGTTTTTATACATTGGTTATTACCGACACGACACCTACCCACGACACCGACATTTATTGTTTCAGTTCCTCGAAAGTATGGGGTTCGAATTCTTCCTACGTTGACGTCGGTCACGGACCATTGATCGAGCGTGCTAATAAACACTGTGTTCTATGAGGCACCACTGCAACTCTCGAAACGCTCGTGGCATAGCTTCCTTAGTCAATCTTCATCGATTATCTCTGACTTCATCTAGTACTCTGAAGGGTACGTTAAACTCGGTCAGTCCCAGCTCTATCAGTCGTCAAACTATAGCAGAGGCCTTAATAAGGCGGCCTAAAAACTTCGTCACTGTATACTTACTTTTTTCGGCGACTTCAGCGAAGTCAGCGGACCGACCACGATCGACGCTAGCGTCGGATGGTATCGTCGAGAAAACGATATGAAAGCGTCTGGTACTAAATGTATGATTACCTCTCCGCCGATATCGTGTAGTGTCGTATCGGTGACAATGTGAAACCACCCTTTCTTGTAAGGATACAAACCTAAACATAATTTGAGACGCGAACATCGCAGTAAAAACACTTGACCGTAAACACAACGTTATTCTGAAACCGAATTAGGAGAATCTTCTCTTGGGAATGGTTATCTTTGTAGTTATGCTTGATATAATTTAGTGTGGTGAAAGGTACGAACTTTTCACTAATCGACCACACTTGTAACAAGACTAGTCCCAAGTAAAGTAGTGTAAAGTAGGGGTACATTGCGTAGCATGCAGTAGCGCTCCGCAGTTGAATTATCATTGCCATGCATTGTATAAATAGTAGGCATTTACAAAAATTGTTTACGAATGCGTGCTGACTATGACACCTACGTCGGTTTGTAAACTGCTTCCCCAAGTGCAAAAGCAATGTATCGCCTGCATTTTTGCAACATCACCACGTTCATGACTTAGGACAAGGCAAACAGAATAAGGTAAAGCTCCTTTGAATGGTTAGGGTCACTCCCTGGAGATACTCGCGATGTTTTATGATAATCATCTCGAGTAATTTATGTAGGTTCCTGGTATAATTGGCATGTCGCTAATTACGAGGCCCAAAATTGAAGAATAACCCAACATAAATAAAATGTTTGATGTTTTTGGTGGTCAGTCTGCTTGAATAATAACTTACTTTTTTACAGTAAATAAATTCATATTAATAGAGATAGAAGTATTAGTAGATTATTATCATGTAAAACCCAAATAAATAGTTTTATCTACCTAATACTAAAAAAATTTTAATGAAAAAAAAAATATGTATTATAATATTCATTGTATAATTTTTCTCAGCGTTTTTTTATTAATTTCTGTTTTTTTATCTTTTGAATAAATATGATACAAGAAACAAGAGTCATTTCTAGGAACTGTAATCTACGGAATTTTAACTATAGGCAAATTTAAATTGAACCTAGTACAATATGTTTATGCAGTTTAGTTTTCATTTACACATAGCTACCAAGTTTCAAAGGCCTATTTTTTAGTTCTAACCAGTTTCTTAATCCTATTTACTCAACTAGACATTATAAAGAGCCTATTTCTTATTAAGTTTTCTTTCCTATAAAATGCATCCGCAATGTCGTACATCACAATTACAAAGTTAGTAACATCTGGGTACCACAGAAGCTCTAACAGTTCTGTGGGCGCTCCAAGTGACCACGTATACTACGTCAAAATCTGTAAACTGCATGAGCGATAATATACTCTAAAATAAAGGAGTGAGAGATCAATTTAATTTGATAATAGAAGTGCGAGAGTTCCTTTGAGCTTTGCAAATTTAGAAAGACGTATCGCTCTTACTAAATTGAACTTAGAAGCTGTGCAATAAAGCTTGTTTTAAGTTGCAAGCTGAGGTTTGGTGATACTAGTCTTCTAGCTAGTTCTTGCAACAAAAACTTGCATTAAGTTCGATCACAAACAAAAGTTGCGGTTCAAAGTAAAGTGTGATTGTAAAATCTCTGGTTAAAACGTCGAGTAATACAACATTTTAGTTAAGAGAATTGGGCTTACCTCTAAGTATCCAATAACTGGGCTAACCTCTAAGTATCCAATGAGACTGATGATCTTTCATTAGAGTCATTGTACGCAATTGTACAATAATTTAAAACATAGTTTACTCAAAAAGCTGGCTTTCTGAAACGCGGTCCTAATGGAGAATATCTTCTAAATATATAAAACTCTTTTGAAGCTGACTGACAATCAACGCACAGCCTAAACTATAAGTCTTAGAGGTATGAAATTTAGAGGGTAGTATTATTATATAGTTTGGGGTGCACTAAGAAAGGAATTTTGAGAAGTCGCACCCTAAAAGGTCTAAAAGTAGGATCAAAGATTTTAACGAAATAATGCGTATGCTGCTACCACGTGAGCAAAGCCGCGGACGACAGTTAGGCATAAGGCTAAAAATCTAAGGTTTTTCCCATTGACACCACTGGCTGGCTCACTGGTATGCTAAAAGGAAGAGGTCGAGAAATGAATTTCTTTAGAATAATTAACTTTGCTTAACAAAGCACAATTTTGCTCTGCTTTTTTCTCGTCTCTGTGTATTCTAGAGTCTAACCATCCGTCCCATTTTGAAAGTTGCAAACTCGACTTTAATCCTGACTAACGTAATTGCGAAAGTTGGTATACAAGCTTGTTCGCGAGCGATTTAATGTCAGGCGGTGTGTAATTGATGCGGTATTTTGCACCCTTTCTGTATGTTAATAGAGCTTACTTTTACAGAAGTCAGCTGTGAACCACTGATAGTGGATGAACTAACGGTTTACCGTGACATGACCATGACAAAACTAACGTTGTGTGGTCCTGATTTCCAGTATGGAACTAGCCGACGACCAGCCTGATGTTAAGTGGCTCTGCTTACAACGATGCATTGTCTTACTGAACGCGTCCACTGAAAACGTACCCTGTGATGCATTGCACTGCGCCTATTACTTTGATACGGTGTTAAATATCATGTGCCTGTAATTGCTCCGGCATCCGCTAGTATAGGCTGGGTCTGAAATCTGAACTCATTGAGATGTATAGGTTACTAACCGTCGCCCGCGGCGTTGCTCGCGTTCTAGACCCTTTAGACTTCAAAGTTCTTCTTTTAGTGCACCCCTACACTATATTGGATACCCTCCAAATTTCATACCTCTAGGACTTATAGTTTAGGCTGTGGCTTGATTGTCAGTCATCTTCAAAAGAGTTTTATATATTTAGAAGATTATAGTTACCCATTACAATGTCTTCAATGTATTTAGATTTGATGAACTGTAGCCCATACTCCAAGATTTGATGACCAACAATGATCAAGAGGATCTTTATGGAGATTTCTTTAGTTTTTAAATATTAGTAAAATTAACTTATAGGTGTGCTAAGTATATTCCTTTCTTATAATGTTTATGAAACACCTCATTCAGAACAGAAGTTACACGAGATCGTCTAAATTCAGGAGTATAGCGTACCGTTACTATTTTCACGACTTTAATCATAGTTGATTTCTCCAGAGGCACCATTCTCCAAGTTTAACCGAATTGAATTTTGAGCTTTATAATGTGTTTCATAGTGGCGCTGGGCCCCAGTGGTGGGATCATCTTAAACACCAGTTTCTGACGCTTTTGTTTTACTTCTATCCTTTTGGAAATTGAAATTCTTGTCAAAAAATTGTTTTCTAACTTAATCGACGCTGAATTTTGAATTGACTTAATTGTGGATATTATATTTTTATTTACCACTTTTTGTAGGTACAATTATTTTGATGTTTGCACAGATCCAAATCAATTGGTTTATTGTCATAATCCCCACTAAGTTGTCCCCACCAGTGGGGATTATGACAATGTTCAAAAAATTGTTGACGTTTTCCCCGCTATCCAGGCTGGTGGGGATTATGACAATAAAAATATATTTTTTTTAATTATAAATTTAGTTTAGTTCATCTTTTGAATTGTCATTTCCATGCGCACTAGGTACCTACTATAAATAGTTATTTTTAGTTAGAATTTTATTTGTAACTGTTACATCCATGTTACATGTGTGTGTCATCGAGACTAGGTCGTAACTTTATCCGTACGAGATTATTCGCTTCTGAAACCTGTATGCAGTCCTTTTATTTACCCAAAAACAGAACATTGGTTAATATTTTTTACTCAGATCCAAAGAGGTTTCAATATTCTGAAAAATAGTACGTCAATATAAGTTACATAGCTCGTCGCAAACCGGCAAAGCTGGAGCATTACCCCCAAACAATAGCCACGTCCCACGACGTAAATCAAAGATTTGGAGCGCTGGTATTTGGACTGGACAGTAACGTTCTAATTGGGCCAGTCAGTTTAGAGAATATGGATTTTGATGATTGCTCTTTAGCAAACTTTTAAATTATTGCGAAAAAGCGGGTTTTGGAAGCTTCTCCTGTTTTTTTTTTCTCGACATCATTAATGAGATTGTAGTATAAGTAAAGTATGCCTGAAAACTTCAAGATAGTACCACTCCAAATGAATTTGCTTGGACGTGCTACTGACTACACCAACGAAGATTTTAGAGTAAGTGCCAATCAAGTATGTGTATAGTGTAAAAAATGCAAATATTAGTTACAACCGTAAAAGCAAGCTCGTATGAGTCAGTGGCAATTTTCGACCATTATCAATGTAACAGGCAGTCTGGTGACGCAATTTTTAGGCCACCTTCAAGCCTCCATCATGGCTTAATAGTTATATTTTTATTTAAACCAACTGCTACTATATTAAGGTTCATTATCCCACAAAACTAATTTTACTTTTTCTAGCTATTATAGAAACAATAAAACTAAACTAATAATACAAATTATTATTACAAACAGTCTAACAGAAACAATCTATTCCCGATATCCGTCGGAGATAACAGCCAATAAAATTTTATTATTGCAAGTTGTGTACGAAGAGAGTTAAACGCAATTAGGAGTGTCCGATTCTATCAGGGATTAGTATAAATTATTTATAGGGATAGATTAGGGTGGGGAAGATTAGATATCTCTTTGTTGTTTTGTCTAAAGGTTTTACGGCTTTTTATAAGTGGCGCCTTTGCTACCAATATAAAAGCTTCAGCTAAAAATATTATTCAATTAATCTATTCAGGTTCTCTATTGTAAAATTTTACCTAAAACAGTTAAAAAATATACACCTGTCTGTAGGCTTAAAAATAACTGTATATTTTATTTTATGTAAAAACGTTGCCAACGTGTAGATAAGGTGAGAGGTAAATAAACTAAAAAAATATTTAAAGAAAAAAGTCGGGCTTTCTCAAAAAGGATTAAACTATCCTAATCATTATTGGTAATTTATCATAAGTTTTTATTAAAATGCTCACTTCGAGGCATCATCACAATTATTAATTATTATTTGGTTAGTAGTAGTAGAGCTCTTTGTGAGAGCTCGTCCGGGGAAGTACTACCACCGTACCTATTTCTGCCGCCAAGCAGCGATGCTCGCATTGCTGTGTTCCGGTTTGAAGGGTAAGGGCGCCGGTGTAATTACAGGCACATGAGACTTCAAGATCTTTACGTCTCAGAGTGTTGGACGCAGTGCATTGCCTTACAGGGCACGTCCTCATTGGACTTGCTCTGTGAGGTAATGCATTGTTATAGGCAGAAGTTATCACTTAACATCAGGTGAGCTATCAGCTTGTTCCATTACTTTTATCATTAAAAAAAACATACTAGTTACTGAGAGATTATCAGATAAACTCTCAGTAACTAGTATGTTTTTTTTAATCTTTCTGTTCACTTGTTAAAATATTTATAAAACGCTAGCAACACTTACCAAAATACCTCAAAACTGTAAATTAACCGATGACAATAAGGAAACCGATATAATATTTTGACCTATAAAGCAACCTCACCGCATTCTAAACCTTATTCGAACGCAATACGCTCCTAACCAAACAATTCGGTTCTTTACACCCAATTATGCAAGTCACTGTGCGATTGTGTGCCTTATTACGATGCACTAAGGTCGGTTCAGTCGTATTGTCCTTCCACACACGTATTTTATGGTAATCATAACTCCCGGGAACAATGAATGTCGACGCAACGAACTGCTATTGTAAATCAGGACTGGATTCCGGTGGCTCTGATTTCTTCAATGATAAACGGGAAAATAGTAATTATATTGAGTGGTGCCAGGAATTATAGAAAATGAAAATCATTTTCGACTGGGACCTTGGTCATAGAGGTACTCGTAATTTTTGTCTTGACCTAGATATTTCAGTAATATAGGAACCAATTTATGTTATTTAGTATAGGTATATAATTTTTTTTCCTTTTAAATTCAGTGCTTTCGTTATTTTTATGATTATTGTTTAATTTGTACTTATCTATTATGTTTTGTATGTTGTGTGCCATGTAGTAAATAAATGAATGTCTATGTCTATGTCTAATAAATTTCCAGGAGGTAGAGCATCTTGGTAGAGTCTTGGATTTTTCTCTTGAAGCCTTTTTTTTAAATACCTTATCCATCTTTTTTTTTTCATCTTTGACTTTTTTATGAAAAGACATATAATCAAATAATTTGAATCAGTTTGACCTAAAGAACAAGCAATGTAACTTTTGAATAGATTTTTTCATTAGTTACATTTTATAAAAATCTGAAATCAATAATA
Source organism: Eulithis prunata (assembly GCA_918843925.1). NCBI lineage: Eukaryota > Metazoa > Arthropoda > Insecta > Lepidoptera > Geometridae > Eulithis > Eulithis prunata. Next base: position 1,075,921 of record OU974009.1, read on the forward strand.
CTATTGAGACAAAAATCTCACTAGTTCCATCAATAGAACTAGCAATTTAACTAGTGGGAAAAGACCGAGATTTTACATTTAAAAAAAATTAAACACACTCATGGCCTATTGGAGGCTGAGACACTACGTCCGTTACTCTGCGATGCCAAGGTTTTATGTGCCTGGCAGAAGTACCGATACCAATTAGTATAGATAAGTAGACCGCATTGCATTGCTGTGTTCCGGTTTGAAGGGTAAGGGCGCCGGTGTAATTACAGGCACATGAGACTTCAACATCTTTACGTCTCAGAGTGATGGACGCAGTGCATCGCCTTACAGGGCACGTCCTCATTGGACTTGCTCTGTGAGGTAATGCATTGTTATAGGCAGCAGTTACTACTTAACATCAGGTGAGCTATCAGCTGGTTTCATTACTTTTATCATAAAAAAAAAGACCGGTATTGTTTAATAATTTTGTGCCCAATAAATTTACTTTACTTACTTACTTACCGGAACACAGCAATGCAACCATCACTGCTTGGCAGCAGAAAAACACCAGTGCAACCAAAACAGAACCATTGTTTATTTCACAAAGCTGTTCAACTCGGTACAGACAATCTATTTATCTTCAACTCCAACTCCGATTAGATCATCAATGAGCTTAACGACTTTTGTAAACAAATTATAACTTGGTCTGCGTTATACCGAATGCTATCGCATTTTAACCTACATAAAAACGAGGAAGTTTGTATAAATATTTGTGTATTTAAAATTTTTACCTTTAGGGTACAACTAGGACTAACTAGGTAGATCATAGCCAAGCGTGTTTCTCCTTAGTCTTAAGTAACTCTTACCATCAGGTGTGTTGGCAGCCAAAAACATAGATAATTAATAAAAAAATTGAAGTGATATCGAGTTCCTAAACGATAAATTATAATAGTTTTTTTTTTTTATTTGATTATGTTAATTTGTAATTTAACTGTTGACTAAGATATAGGTAGGTAGTTATAATATGTATTTCTCTTTTCCGATTACTTCGACATTTTGAGACATCTCTATTTGCACGCCAAAATCGGTAAGACAATGTTGTGTCACCAAATTATGTACCTACAACATCCTTATTTACACAATTGTTTTTGCTAATAAATTATCTTTATCTTTATCTTTAACATAATATCGTAGGTAATTTAAGGGGTATACAAGAATTATTGAGCATAGGTACACAAATAAGAAAAGTTTCTGTAAAAATAATATCTCCCTGAAGACGAGGTTCTGCTATAGACATGAGCTTGATAAATCACCTTTATTGGTGAATTTGTCACAATCCATCGATCATTACTAACGATCGTGGATTCTTACACATTAAATCCAGATCGATCTTCAAATGAGTGGAAAATGGGTATTTTGATGACAGAATTTTTGAAGGTAAAATAAATTGTGTTTTCGCTTAATATTATTTGTGAACTGGGGTCTATGCTCAGTTTGGTAAAATAGGGATGACGTCGTATTATTATCTCGGCTGCATTACAGAGCATTTAAATAAAATACTATAATAGGCTATAATAGGATATAATAGGCTATAATAGGTGGATTATAGCTAAGCGTGCTCCACCCTAGGCTGCAGCTACACTTACCACCAGGTGTGCTGGCAGCCAAATGCTTAGCTATAGCTCATAAAAAAAAAATACAATTCATTTTAAACTATGTATTTTAAAACAAATCAATCCATATAAACCATACCCTGCTCCATTTCTCGTATTTAATCCATCACAGATACTTATTACTTAGTCCTACTTACTATTACTAAGATAAAGCATGAAAATTTTCAAAGGCTATATACTAATTTGATTTTCTACAGCCACGAATCTATTTTTCACATTATGAGTAACTCTTACATTACAATATCAAAAGTAAGTAACATGCGTTTATAATTTATTTTGCGTAGTCTAAATATAAATAATATCTGTCTGAATAATCTATCGTTTGTATTAACTATGGACAGCTAATTGAGCTAAAAGCTAGATACACAACAAATTAGCTATGAATGAAAAGGTTTAATCTTATCTAAAATGATCCAAATTTGACTGAAAGTAAATTTAAAATAAGACGAGATGAAAGCTGCGTTGCTTTGCCTATGACTCCATAAATACGTATCTAGGTAAAGTAAAATAACGTTTAATAGCTTTAATTAGGTAAATTTGAAAAGAATCTAGAAGCATGTAATACTTGAAAAGTAAGCTAGTTTCTGCAGAGGTTATAATTTATTTAGGTATCAGCATTGCTATTCAGCTTGCTTATGCAGCCAGTGTCTTGGGCACGCTTCCGATTGGTACTGATTTGGACCAGTTGAGCTATCTATAAATCGTTTGCAACGGTTTGTAGATGGCTCAACTGTTTCATGTGTATTTTGTAAATATTGTGAATATTGTAAATACTGTATTAGTTGTAATTTTCTTTGTGAATAAATTAGTATGTTTAATTCTAAAAAAAAATTATTATTTAGGTGTTTCCCCAACGTATGGAGTAGAACCAGTCCAAGTGATTTTTGCGTCCTGCCATCTGAAAGAAGAAAAGAGGTTTTATATTGAAGTTTACGTTAAGAAAAGTAGTTTTGAAACCTACTTTGTATGTATCAGCTTCTCAAGAGGCGTGGCATTGATGTCATCATTTCTGATCGAACCAACAGCCTCTTCGTGCGCGCGAGTATCCACGTTCAGTAGGACATGGCAGCCACCGCAGGTGTAGTAGTGAATATCGAACCTTATGGACAGAAAATAAAAGTCATAATAGCGATACGTTTAATCCGTCCACCGATTTTTTTTCTAAATTTTAGTCGATGTGTTACCAATAATTTACCTTCTTTCAGCGTGATAGTTCCTCAAGAGCTCACGATTGGTGTTGAAGAGAACTCCATAATGACCAGAACAGCTTGTAACCTGTAATAAAAAAAAAACACTACAAGTTTCAGGTGCGAATTTTTTTACACGCAAGTTAGTTGTTAGACAATGTTCCTAGCAAATTTCAAGCACTCTCTTTTCAATCATCAGCGTGTATGTATAACGTCCACAATTAGTTACCCAAATAGGCAAGGCAGGTGTCTTCAGCCTCGATCCAGGAAACTGCTTGTTGAGGTTGATTTTCCCATTTTCTTCACCTCCGTACCAGACCAGCAGGCCCACTGGACTGCGAGACAGCACTCCAAATTGTGGCATAGCCTGAAATCACTTGAATTTAAAGTATGCCCTTTTGGCTTATCAGAACATTTTTATGTGCTAAACCACAGATCATATCAAAAAAAAAATTGCGAGGATTTACCGTAGCTAGATTCACCAACAGGGTTCCTTGCAATATTTCCTTGAGTTTCAATCCATGAACTTGATATCAGAAGACAGATTGCTCCCACTAGACCGCCGGTACAATCATAAACTGCTGATACTTACATAGTGATCTTCATCACCAACATACATGACTCCATTGTGAAGATACGGAGTAGCTCTTCCAGTCAGCACAAGCGTTGCAACATTGATGGAGCCTTCGACATGAGCTGATACAAGATGTGTCAGTTTTCCGTCCAAATCTTTCATGATACTGGAAAATTAGTTTTTATTACATTATCCCTCATGTTAATGCTGGAATTTTTTTTTCCCAGTACTGTTCTGAGGGATACCTAAGCAGAGAAATATTTCTACTTGGACAATGCAACATTGTTCTGGTTAGATTATATTTATACGAGAGTACATAATCATACTTTGATTAAAACTTCTCTACTTTTTCAACAGAATCTTTTTTCAGTCTCAAGGAAAACAAAGTAGAAATAACTCATTGCATACATGGTGAAAAAAGTAGGTGTTTAAATAACTATAAATGGAACTCTACTTCAAATAATATAGAATTATATTTCTTACTTATCACAGCCCCTGGACAGCACGCAAGAGTACAGCAGTAGAAGAGCTCCAGCACATTCTTCCGTTTGAAACTATATAGGAAGAAAATCAAAGTTATTAGCAAACAAAAAAGCAGTTTTAGATGGTTCAAGAAGAAGCGGTCAGTACTTAAAAAAATTGGTAAGTTGGACTTCTTAGTGTGACCTTTGGCCACTGATGCTAACCCCTCCCTTTTACGAAGATTATCCTCAGTGATATAAATTTTTTATACGAACACTTAGATTTAATTAAGTGCTTAATTAATTAAAAGTCAAATTGATTGAAGCAAGATGGCGTGGGTTTGGCGCAATGCCAAATATAAAATGAGAATTTGCGGTAAGTACGTACTTCTCAACAGATTTTTCTTTAAAACATGCAATTTAAAAACTTTAAACCAATAAAACTCACCAAATAGAGATACCTCTTCAGAAATATCTGCAAATCCTCCAAGTTCTTGAATTCGAACAAATGCAGCTTGAAATGCGAACCATTGTTATGAAAAAATCTGAAATACAATACTGCTCATTTCTCTCAATTTTTATGCTTATAAAGAAGTTGTGAAACTTGAGAGAGCTCTATCATTCTAGCAGTGTTGTAGGGTAACCATAAAAAGTGTGTTCAAAAATATACCTTTTCAGTGATCCCATCCTGATAATACTGGCCACCATGTTGCACATAGATCTGTTCACTTGGCAGTACCACCACCGCCTTCGGTTCCACCCCTGCTTGGACGTTGAAACCACCTGCGCAGCGCCAGATGACGTCACTGCAAGCTCTCCATAGAGCCTCTTCTTGACGCTCTTCTGATGGGCGGAGATAGCTGAAAGAGTAGGCATTTTAGATCATTTCCGAAACCACCTAGACTAACCGACATCTAGGTTCATCATTGTCATAGCAGGTTTGCATTGAATGGACGTCCGATCCTAGCTGAGCCCATTGCAAGCCAACTAATATGTCCCGATCAATTTTCTAAATAGCATCTCCTGCACCAGCAATCTCCAGAGTCAATTTCCCTTCACCAATGAAATATAGGTTTCCAAAACGGTCTATCGAATGGCTTAAAATAAACGCCTAGGAACGTTTAGACCAAAACGGTTGTATTCACACTGTTAACGACCCGATATCTAGGTACACGATATTGATAGCTAATATCATACACTAAAGGCTTTTATACCGTGTTGGTGCCGCAGTCGACAGCAGGCAGTAGCTGGCAAAGTGTCACCACGATATTACTGGTGTTTACGTATTTCTATGAAATACCTTCCGTAGACGCGTCGCATCCAATGTGCTTTAGAATCATAGGTTACCTTAGTATTTTGTTCGAGCCACTGACGTATCAGTATCGTATAGGTGTCGGAGTCAAGCAGTATGCAAAGGTCCATAGAGGTCCATTTTGCGTAAAATATTGGCCGACGGTGCATAGTTCAGATTTATGACAAAACACGTGGCGCGAGCGAAATTGTGAGAGTTATGTGCCTTTGTGCTATGAGGAACGGTGAGGTGTGGGTTTTGAAGGTATAAGAACTTAACCTCTAGTATGCCTGGATTCCAGATAAAATTGAAAATGTATTGTCGTGCGTGGATCTGCGTTCCAGTATACACCAGCGGTTAATTTTAAATTAAAGACGATTCTTCTTTTTCCTGCCCTTATCCCACTAGGTGGGGTCAACAACATGTTTTTTTCTTCCATTCTCTCTTATCATCCGACATCTCAGTGTTCACTCCTCTCCTATGCATATTATCATTTTTACACAGTCCATCATCTTTTCTTGGGCCTACCTCTTCCTCTATATCCATCCAAATTCATACTTAGCACTCTCCTCGTTACATGACTTTCGATTGACAATGACGATTGTCCCCATAAAATGTATGAAATGTAACCCGTTATTCCGTATAAGAAAAAGCCTTTGCTAAATGTATCGCGTATCAGTTTTGTGAGTAACATAGTCAGAGCTTCAGGATTGTTTTTCATTTTCATTGGGTACTTACGTTTCTGGCGGGACAACAGACTTGTTGTCCTTAGTGAGAGGTCTTGAGTCGAAGAGTAGCCACTTAATTATGTGAGCTTGCAGCCCAGATAATAAGGACCTGGAAAAAATATACAAGGTTTATGTATACTTTGATATTGTACAAGAGAAAACGGACAACAACGGTTTGCAAGTTTTCATTGCATCACAGTGTACGCTACTGTGTTCATATAAGTGTTAAAATTGGCTTTTATTGGAAACTAGCTTACGCCCGCGACTTCGTTCGCGTCCCATTGGATCCCGTTAATTTTTCGGGATAAAAAGTAGCCCATGTGTTAATCCAGGTCACGGACAATATATATTCCAAGTTTCATTCAAATCGGATTAGTAGTTTTGCGTGATTGAGTAACAAACATCCATACATCCTTACATACTTTCGCGTTTATAATATTAGTAAGACACGTTGTTGGACCGTCAATATTATAGTGGGATTACTACTGCAAGTTTTTCCCCAAATATCACAAAATAAAATTGAATATACTAGATGTTAGTAAAAGCAACCTAGCTCCATTCCTAGGAGCAGCTAGTCCATAACTTAGTGGCTGATCTGGTGGTCTCATGATGATGGGCGTCCGGACCCACTCGCCTCGCGGTGGACATGATGCTGAACCAAATGTTGTTGTACGAAGCTCCTGAGGAATAATAAAAATAAATCAAGATGTACAGTAAACAGTTATTTTAAAATTTTCACATTGTTTCAGTACTGCGTAAGCAACTAAGAGCTCACAAAGAGCTCTACTACTAACTTTAGTAGTAGTAGAGCTCTACTACTAACTTTAGTAGTAGTAGAGCTCTTTGTGAGAGCTCGTCCGGGGAAGTACTACCACCGTACCTATTTCTGCCGCCAAGCAGCGATGCTCGCATTGCTGTGTTCCGGTTTGAAGGGTAAGGGCGCCGGCGTAATTACAGGCACATGAGACTTCAAGATCTTTACGTGTCAGAGTGATGGACGCAGTGCATTGCCTTACAGGGCACGTCCTCATTGGACTTGCTCTGTGAGGTAATGCATTGTTAAAGGCAGAAGTTACTACTTAACATCAGGTGAGCTATCAGCTTGTTCCATTACTACTATCATAAAAAAAAACTAAATACGTATATACTAATGGTAAATGTTTCGCGCTTTGAGTACCCCGTAGCATTTTGTAGCAAGCTATATAATAAGACGTCTGCTTGCTTCTCTTGCTTGATAAACTTACCGTGGCCAATTCTTCAGTGATAGGAGTCCCTCCAACCACAGCGGGTCGGGCTCCACTTAGCAACTTGCTGCGGGCGTACAGAACCCGCTCTGAAACCAAGAGTAATTATTGCACAATTTTGAAATATAAGTTAGAATTATGTTTTTTTTTTATAAAATAATAAAATTCATAAATTTTATTAATTTGTTTTCATCACTTAATAAATAGGGCCTTCATTCATATAAGTCTCTAACTGCAATGGCGTAAAGTTAATGCAAAAAATATCAGTCATAATAGTTGATCTTGGCATCTGACAGTGAATCTGGATCCGAGATCAATGGTAGTAAAATCCCCGTATTTATTTTTGAAGTAAACATTGTAAAAGTTCATTAAATTTAAAAATTACTACTAGATAACAAAAGTAATACGCTCATCCAATATCACTGCCAATCGCAAGCACTAGAAATTGCCAAGAAATATCTCCAAAACTTCAAAACCTAATAAAATGAAACCTACGTCCCTTGAAGAAGAGCTGGTCTGTAATTGGAATGTATTGTGATCCCACAATAGGCCCTGACAGGATTCCAAGAGCCCATTTGTGTGAGATAGCCGGGATTTGTAGGGATCCGCACGACTTGTAATGTTAGTGGATGCGAATTTTGGATTGTGAACTTTGATTTTATAGCGCCATGATCATGAGACATGAGGGTTCCTCAAAGAACCACTATAATAACAATATCAAATAGTGGATTATATATTGTGAATGGGAATAAATGGGGTGTGTTTTTGGACGCAAAATTCTGTGCAGTGTTGGTAACAAAATTTTATTTGCAGCTGATGCACGTTGTATACCTCAAACTATGACTTGTAAAAGTAAATTCTTAAATAGACAATAAGAAACGCGTTAATGAACACGTTCTGAGAATTTAGTTAGTTCTGAATTTGTCACTAGCCTACCTTGTGACTAGGGTAAAATCATATTAAGCTACATTGTTTAGGAAGTAGTGCATAAACTAACAAAAAAACTAAGAAATAAAAGGGTTTGACATGTGAGTTTGAAAAAATCAATAAAAGTTTTGATGTAAAAATTTGAGTATGTGACGAGGTCTTTTAGAAGTTAAAGAGTTGCAACGTTATAAATACTGATGAAATGCTTTGCTATTGATCAATACACGATAGTGTAACATACAAAAATATTATACAAACCAAATAATTCCTCTTTAGAAGTTCCCAAAGCAGTCTTCCTCATTTTGAGACGTTTTGACACTTGTTTATTAAATCTTTATTTATTATTATGGGGTTTTGTCACACAGTGGCCATGCCACCCCCGTACAGACTAAACATAAATACTACAACACACAAAAAAGAAAGCACGTAAAAACACCTGTGTTTATACCTACATGAAATGAATGATGTTTTCCTTCACAGTTTCAGAGCACGAGCATTGCAAACATTTTCCGAATAGAAAATTGGTGCACGACCGGGTTCAAACCCAGGACCTTAGGATTAGTGCACGACCGGGTTTGAATCCACGACCTTAGGGCCAAAAGTGAGAGTCGAATTAATACTTCATTTATTCGATAAAATTAGAAAAAAAAAATGTCGTGTTAAATAATCTAAGCACCGGTGTCGCACCACATTTGAGAATGGGACCGTTCGTGTTTGCTGATACTTATTCTATACCCTTTCAAGAAGTACTTGAACCCATACAAAGTTCGTAATTGCTCAAAATTTGTACGGAAGCACCCCAAACATCGCGAAGACACTTCACTGACCCAGCTTCAATTTCAAGCCCAGTCTTGTTACCTCGAGCATACTTCCAGTTGGGGGTCGTTAGACCCTTGTTGAGTTATATCATTTGTCAAAACGAGAGGCCGTCTAGTTTTAGTTGGGAACACTTGGCCATAGAAATTTAAGTACATACTTAAAACATTGCTTGTTTTTGTAGTAAAAACTATTTTTGCATGTCAACCATGTAAGGCAAAAGCTTTGTAACACGGTTTTGTTTTAATTTTTTTTTTTCATGTAATGCGAAAAACTGTTTTCTGAGAAAACACTTAATGCTCTGACATCGCTACAAACATTAATACATAAAAAATCATTGACCTTAATTATTGATAAATAATTTAGCAGTATTGTTAACAAAATAGCGTATTTCTCAATAGAATTAGAGCTATATAGACAAGACAGTCTGATTTACTTAATTTTGATGAAATTCTAACTTTTTTATTTCAATTACTCCTTACCGTTTATTTTGGTTTTTTTAACGTATTAATACTTTAATTTCGCTTATTTTTTTTTACAAAGATAATTATTAATTATTCGTTTTTAAAAAAAACTAATAGCGCTACACAAAGAAACACAATCAAGACTAATAAAGATGCATTTAGCATTCCTAGTTTCTTTTTAAAAACGAGGATTTTAACACCTTGTAAATACATGACATGTCTCTAAACAGTAAAAATCTTGATTACCATATTTTGAAACTACATAAACTACAAAAACTTAACGGCTAAAATGCAACAGCAGAAAACCAAATGCAAGAATATGAAAACACAAGACGAAAAGATGAAGAAACAAAAAAAAAAACAAACTAAAGCTGAAGCAGTGAATAAATATCTAACATAGAAGTGAAATTTTAAAATGAATAGAACTTCCCACAGTGATAGCAAAACTTGAAATGAGTGAGTAATTGCATTCGTTCTATTTGCACCTCGAGGGGTGAATAGGAAATTATTAGCTAGAGATGAGGTATTTTTTCATTGCAACAACCTGGATATTTAAAACTAAATAAGAAAGTTTTGTTAAAACAAATCCAAATACAGAATAAGGAGTCAATTATCAAGTAAATTCAGCTAAAAATATATAGGGTTTTTTTTTGCCATAGATAGGGTGAAACCTGACTGCAGTGTTCAAATTAAAAGAAAATACGTAAGAATAAAAAAGTGGATATGATATTCCTTTGAAAAAATACTTGTGACAATTATTATCTTTTTATTAAAAAATCTTTTTTAGCATCTACATTTAATTTTTCAATTGTAAAAGAAAATTTATTTAAAAATATCACAAAAAATAGTCGTACTTTCGAACTTTTCAAATTCCGACTAGAAGCACATCTCTATTGCCTTTCATAGCTTTAGCTTTCAACTCGATTATAGTGAAATTGTACTATCCTACTAATTTAAATCGATGCAGAAGCATTTTTTCTTAACTGCTACTTTTTATGAGGGAGTGTAATATACTTCACCTAATTTTCAGCCTAACCTTAACCTTAAAAGAATCAATGTGTTATGTAGAGCAATTAACTAGGTGCTAAAGCAAACAACTGGTGATGATAAAAAAGAGTAAAAGCTACTTCATCATTCCAGGAGTTTATTAAACCGATATTTTGGTACCTTTATAATTTAATTGAACAGCTTTTTATATTTACCTTCCAGTTTCATTTGAGCTGCCTCTCGGATTCCCCGTTGCATTTTGGCAAATAAAATCTAAAATAAAATGTATAAAAAAACTAGAATGTTGTTAATTGCCTTAAGTTTATTCGATATTTTTTGCTAACCATCCACTCATCTCTAATTAAGTTGAAAAGGCAGATTGAAGGCCTTTGCAGATTGAAGCTTAAGTTTCTTTAACCGCAGTAACCGTTTTATGACGTCCGTCAAAGTTTATCCTATGTGTCAATATTTTACATAGCCTTCCATTGATTAAGGTAGAACTGAGAAATTCGTAGCATACCGGCACTTTTATTTAGGTATTTTAGAATCCGAGCAAAGCGGGACTCGTGCATAGCGGAACTAACCCGTATAATCACCGGGACATTTAGATTAGAATAAACTAGCCCAGAGGCCAGCTTCTAACATCCTAAAAGATTTTGCCCACAGAAATTACATGACCATTGATCATAGTATGTCATTGCGATGTTTTTCTTCACTGTTTATGAATACTTGTTGTCTACATAAGTTATAGAAAAGATAAATTTTGAACAAATTATTTAAGACTACGATTGAACAATAAAAGCACAATTGCTACCAAAGCACAGTAATAGCTTAAGGAGGCCTTAAGGCGGCCTAAAAACTCCGTCAAAAGAGTTGGCCACTAACTTATACGAGCTTGCTTGCTTACAGTAATATCTGATGGGTTTCCATACTAGTCACACTGGAAGCTTTAGTCCAAATTAGCCTTTATTTCCATCAAAGGCAATCGAATTCCATCAACATTCTGTTTTCGCACGATCACCAACAAAGCAAGTTATTCCCACTTAATCACACAGCCTACAAACCAATAGCACGATAATCGAACGTGTCAATCAAACTCACCTTGTCAAGGGAAAATCACTTTTAACACTTTGAAATAAGCACTGTGACACGAAACGTCAGTCGAGTAGAAGTGATTGGTTCGAAATGGTATTTGTTGGTGCAGTTTTGTATACCCGGGGTGTTGTCGGTAATGTGTAGACAACATGCAGCGAGTAATGTTTGGAGAAGGCATTCAATTGAAATGGAGTCGGCATAAACTAGTTACATTTTTTTTCGAGTATTACAAAAACGTAAGAACGTAAATAAAACATCTAAATCCATGTGGTTGAAAATGAAATTATAATCACGATTAAAATCTCAACCGGATAAAGATTAGAGGTACCTAAACTACCTAATCAGATGCAATAACCAATAAATGCAATACATTAAGATCTGCTACTGCAGAAACTTGGTCTCATGCAATAAAAAAAATTATGGTCTTAGTGTATACCTTCTAGATTTTGGTATATATAGCTATAATTATGTTTATTTTAATTTATTTTTTATACACAACGAAACGTAGCAAAATAATGTCAATTATTTAATTATTTGTAAGTTACTAACGAAAAACAACTTTAAAAACTTTCGCCAAAAACAAATAAAACAGAAAACAATAAAGTTTTACCGCCTTCGAACTACTTTGAAACAACTATATCGTTTTTAATGCTTTATTGACAAGCTCTAAACTTTTAAGATTTCCTATCGAGTGTTCAATAATAATACATTGTTGTACACGCGTGATGAAAACCGCAGTAATTTTACTTACGTGTGAGAAAGCACTTTTACGCCGAAGTATACAACGCTCTTTGATGTAGTAAATGAAAATTGATTAGTTTATAAGAAAACTAATAGCTGATACCTGACTTCGTACGCGTGCTAAACTTTCAACCAAACAATCTGTCAACCAGCTTACGATGAACCTCGTAGTATAAGAAAAAGATAAAACCCAATAAGACATTCTAAGCTTAAAAGCTCTAGGTACAGGTTCAATTCCCAGGACAGAAAAAAATATGCTTGCTTGCATAAAAAATATGTTTTTTAGCACTGGTATTTTGATAACCTAATCCAACATCAAAATAAAAATCTTACACAAAAAAAAAACAAAAAATCATCTAAAAACTTAGAAAAGTAGGGGTAGGTAGGTACTTAATATTTTTGGGAACTGTTTTGTAGCTCTATGTTCTATAACATTTCCCGTTAAAAACTATTTGGCTCTATATTTACCCTTTCGCCTTATTTCACTTGCAATGTTCAATCATGTAGGTAAGATTAAAGTCGTGCAGGGAAAGGAAATTAATCTTTTATTTTTAGCCGATAGCGAGCGTGTGAGGTGTTAGTCTTCGTGCAGAAGTGCAATAATGTGTGGCAGCCATATTTTAAAATGGCGTCGCGTTCGATTTTTAAAACCGTTATTTTGTTGGATTGTTTTTGGTATTGACTTTTGTGGCTGGAAACTTTTTGTTTGTGGTAAAGAACTCTTTTTTGTTTATTTTAATAAAAAAAGGTTTTTGTTGTATTGTTTTTGTTTTTTTCAAATGTTTGTCAATAATGGTTACTGTTTTTTAAAGACTTTATACAACCAACGATAATTAAAGACTTTATACAACCAACGATAAAAATAATCAAATAGAGCAAATGATTTTAACTTAATATTTTATCTTAGATCTTTTAAAACCCGTTTTACAAAAAAAAAACTATTTAAGTAAGTACCTTTAGATCTTTTTTCCATTTTGCTTTCTCCAATGTTTGATCTTCTTCCATTTACTGGGATTCACGACCGTAAATGGAAAATTCCAAGAAAAACTGAGCTCTATTCGACAGCACTTACAATACTAACCGATAAGTTAACAAGCTGCCGAAATTACAAAAACGACAAGAGATAAACTTCTAGCTGATCTTGCTCCGAATGTGAACAAAAATACAGCATGTGAATATAATGTCTAGTTATACTTAGGTCATTTCATTGATAGCTTCTGCCCGCGACTTTGTTAGCGTCCCGTTGGATCCCGTTGATTTTCCGGAATAAAAAGTAGCCTGTGTGTTAATCCAGGTCACGGAAAATATATATTCCAAGTTTCATTCAAATCGGATCAGTAGTTTTTGCATGAAAGAAGAACAAATATACATACATACATCATTCATTACATACATAGGTGCAGCATACATACATTCATTCATCGGTTGAAAGTTCTCGCTTTGTTTAAGCTTTGTTGTAAAACCTATGATCTGAAGTTACGCTGAGTAGCCCGCAAAGAAACCCGAGATACGGTGATCGCGATTCGTTTTATGAGATGGGGTATCTGTACTAGGTAAATGATCTGTGGTAAAACTAGTTTCAAGTAATGACTACAATATTTTTGCTTTGTAAAATTAGTGCTTTTTAGGGCTCATTCCAGTTTTCCCCTGCATCAGTCCCCTGCGTAGGGGATTTCTGGAACTTTTGTCCAATAATCCCCTGAGCGACCCCAGCAACTACCAGCAGGGGAAAACTAGCACTAAAGTATCAAAGCTTGCATATTACGCCACACAACACCACAAAATGCGCAGTTATGCATTCATCAAACTAATCGACAAGATAAGCGGCAACTCGCGCAAGGGATCTTGAGTTGCGCTTTGCACTGGTGTATTGTTTGGTTTGTGTTTGGCAAAGATACGGTGTTTGGAGTTACTGCTATGAAGTTTGCCGCTTCAACTCACTGCAAACGACGGAGAAATGATAGCTAATGGGAACCAATGTTCTAAGACTCGACAACTCTCGTAAGATAGTGTTCGTTCGTTGTTCTGTTCGAGAAAAGAGTAATCTATTACTATTTATTTATGTTATCAGTCCAGTTGCATCTACTGCTGGGTTGCATTGCTACTGGCACTTTTTTATTTCGCCATCTTAACCAAAACAAGATAAGAAATATCTAAACGTGCGTGAAAATTATAAACACACCAAGCGGCTATCTATAGTCTCGGCAACTGGCCTGGGTTCTAAGCTTTCATAATTAGTAGTGTCAAAATTTTATTTTACTAACCGCTTATTTTGCCGCCCTATATTTTTTAAAGCATTCAAGTATCAAAACTGCTTAGTCAGCGTTCGTGAAAAGTAAACGAGGAAGCCTCGAAAATTGAAGGTTGCATACGCGGAAACACCACATCATCATGGAACAATTAAACCATTCTTTGATTAAGGGTATAAATAATCAAATTATCTACTACAACTATGAAAACCATTGGGCTTAAATTTTCTTTGGTGTCTTATTATGCTGTTCTAGGCAATCTCTTACCAGTCAAAAGCATTGAGCAACCCAGTTTCTTGCAAGTCAGTGTTTTGTCCTTCCACCTTGTCCCTTGGGTACCCAACTTACCATAATTCCTTCCAAAATCAGGAGACAACAGCATCAGTCTCCTGTCCACATCACCACTTGCTACCTTCATTTCTTTCTTCCGAGCCCTGAGGGCTTCGTAGTCCATTGCTGTTCTTGGTGTAGTATTGTATACAAGGAATCGTGTGAGCTGATCCATTTTGAACCTTCTGACAGGGTTGGGAGAAACGAGTTTCGTTTATTGTTGTTTGTATGAATTGCGAAACGGTAATGTACAGCAAAGTATACAAAATTTCGAGTTTGAAAAACGATTGATATCAAGTCCAATTCAAAAAAAATATGACAAAAATAAAACAAAAATGAGTTTCAATAAAATAATATTGAATAGAAAGATATCTTGCAGACATTATCTTTGGACTTCAATATTCGTGTTTGTTCAAACAAATAAAATGAGAATATAAAATATTTTTTAATATTTTCAACATCAAAAGGCGCAGTTGCCAAAAACGCGGTTGAGTCATTCACTAATAACGGCTACCGTATATTTACGACCGTAAACGACTTAATTCATGGCAACATTTTTTAATTCAACAAACAATAAACGAATTAAAATGTGGATTCGTATTTGATAGTGTTGCCAGGCACCAAAAAAATACGCCTATTTATAAAATACCCAACTTTTTAAAGCCTAGTTTTATAGTCCTGAAGGTGACCACACCAGAACCGTATCACTATGGAACTGGCGTCATAGGACATTATGCACTAGGCTCTTGAACATTCAATGTAGTACATTTCTGATAAGGCAGTGATACACGCTAAAAACTTGCGGCGAATGCTCGACTAGAGCATTTTTGCGAGCATTCTTGCACAAGAACTAAAACTTCTATGTTTATTGTTTCTTGCTAGTTGTATAAACATTCATTAGGGCTGGTAAAAAGTTGTGACCCAAGTCTAAAAATATTTTTTGGTTTTTGTAATAACTTTAATACCTATTCTACGGTTTGAAATACCAATTTTTCAGGTTTTTATCGGATGCTTGTCTTTATTTTACTGGTTAACACCAAAAAAATTAAGCACGACCTACAAATACTCGAATTTCTACGCAATACTTCTTGCAAATAGCAAATGTTTTATTGCAAAAGCTAACGCTTGATTTTTTGCTCTTAAAATTAATATCCTGACGAATGCGCGAGGTTCTGCTAGCAAATGTTACAATTCTAGCGAACGCTTGATGTTCTTGAAGTCTATACCTCGGCTTAGGTTTGCTCGTGAAAACACTCCGAGCCTGCGAATGCTTGCTAGAATGCTCAGGTCTATCTTCAGGGTTTAGGCAGATTGAACATGTAAATTGCATCGTGGTATGCGAGGTAAGTAGTTCAGAGAGACATGCGACGTGTGAAGGTGAAAGCACTTAGGAATCGTACAAATTCTTGGTAAGCCTGCATACACCGTAAGCGGAATTTTTGCTCTGTCTTTAAGCAGGTTTATGGAAATAAAATAACGTAATATTTTTATCGAAATAGGTTGTAAATCGATTTTTTCTTCATTGCAGATCACTCACTGTACCTCATAATTTTCAATTATTTCGCTTGTATTGGTTTTTTTTTTTTTTTGGTGTACCATAAAGATATATCTAATTATCTAACAGTACAGCGGGAATAAGCTAAAGAGTACCCATTTGTACTATCAATAGAACGACCCAGTAGAACCAACATAGGTAAATAAACGAGCGACAAGTCTAACAAAACCAAATGATTGTGTAGTTTTTTGAACGTTTATTGAGTAGATATACCTACTGCGACTAGAATTTGACAGGCGTCATGGCTCAGTCGGTAGTAGCTCTGCCTTCCGCGCTGTGGGTAGTGGGTTCGATCCCCACCGAGAACAAACATTTGTGTGTTGTAAACATAGATGTTTGTTCTGTGTCTGGGTGTTTCTATGTATTATAAGTATGTATTTACAAAAAAAATATTTATGTATTTATTCTATCAGCCATCTAGTTTCCATCGTACAAGCTTTGCTTAGTTTGGGACTAGAAGGCGTTGTGTTAAGTGTCGGTGAATATTTATTTATTATTATTTATAATAAAAAAAATCAAAGAAGTTCAAAATATATTATGTAAAAAAAATCTTTACAAATTGACTCAACAGTGACATCGTAAACTTGGAGTCTATTGTAACGAATGAAGTTGTCAACTAAAACGAATTCTAATTTATCATTATTATTTAACTCATACATGTTTAATTCATATGTAAAACGAGCACCTGCATTGCGCGCTTATCGCCAACGCGAGGTTTGACAGTGACGCTCGAATACTGTGTCGTTAATTCTTGATACTTTACCAAGCACAATGTACCTATAACTTACTAAAGTAGAAGAAATAAACAAACAGGATGTAGAAAATTTGTTCCAGTGTCGTTTGACCAATAATTTCAAAGATTTTTTAATTATATGTCTGTCTATATGGGCTAAAATGCTTAAAAATAAAAGTTATCACATTGTTTTGATTTATGTAATCGTCAGTCATCGCCTATTTATTATGTAAGCTCATTTCAGCTATTCCCGGCGAGTTCTCTCTGAGAAGGGAATATCTGGAGTTTTTGACAAAAAATCCCCTTTGCGTCCCCTGCTACTGCCGGGATGTAAATAGAGAAAAAAAGTAAGGTAACGATACAATCAAAACAAACAATAGTGTAATCAGATATGCCAAAGTATCAAACCATGTTAAGCATAAAACCGTTTAAAATTAGAATGATTTGTAATTGGGCCGTACCACGGAGTGTACCGCTTCCGTTTATCGCACGCGTCAGCTGAACACGTTACATACCTACCTAGCGTAATGCTAAATCAATACTTAACTGTATGGATATAGAGTTTACAATTATATGGTTTTTTTCATAAAATAGTCGCCTCATAAGCAGAATTAATGATAATAAAATAGTATGTTTTTAGAATTCAACTTAATAAGTTATTGGGTCACTGTGATTGGTATATTAAAAATAAAATAAAAGGCGTTGGGGTATTTCAGGTCCCGATTTGCGTACATTTGGTTAATTTTTAGATTAATTTTGTTATTTATAACTTTGTTGGTTTTATCATAACCTATTATGCAGTAGCAATTTAAAATAAAGTAATTATTTTGACGTATACACCTGTAAATACGATAAACAACATTGAAAAAGCCGCATTTTTTAAAGTAAAATGTCTAATAACTAATGATTCCCGCTGCTTTATATTGTTATTGTTACATTTTTTTAAAACTGCATTGTAAGTGTATTGTAACAAACAAAGCTCCATCATTGCAAGTTTGAAAAAAATGTGGGACCTGGGCTCCATCCAATTTGCCCCAGACTCTTTAAGATATAATGACGTATGTAGGAAGTGTTTTAAAAAATACTCTTGCAAGCAATAACTTACCAATATTATAAAAATTGTCACATTTTTTTTCTGTAACAGGAGACATAAACACCTTTTCGCGTTCACTACACGCTTCATATGGGAACATTGTCATCGAAACACAAACTTGTTATAAATCACTTGTGTCACGCCAAAGGACGAAAAATCTATTAAGGTAAAGGACCGGTGTTATTGTTAGTTAATTTCACCGGTTTCACCTCGAGAATATAACAGAAAAACACACTAAAAAGAAACAAAAACCAACTATCTAAATAAAAAATCAACGAAGTAAGGAAAATTGCGGAAAAGTAGATATTTAAATACTTTTTTACTAAAATGTTAAGTGCCTGTCCAAAAAGGTCTATTGCCAATGTTTCCGTGTGTATCGCCGGCGGCACTTTTAGACCTAATAACAGTAAAGTCGTTCGCACTGGCTGTCAAAAAGTTTTGGACGCCTTGTTTATAACTTTACTGTTGAAAGCGGTTCCGTCTGTGTCTAGGATCTACAATGTTTGAAGTTATACTTCTAATCCGACTTCCAACTGACAGCGTAAAACGAAGAAAGAATGGAAAGAGACAGCGTTTAACGCGTTAAACGTTTAACGCTCCTGAGGGGGAATAGAAAGAGACAGAGCGAGAGTGATCACATACGGAGACCCCCAAAACGCAAATGGCACTCGAAGTATAACTTCTTCCGCGCGGAGGGACTCCTCTCATTTCCTAGTCCGGTAACGCTGTCAGCAATCGTCAGACGATTACAAAAGCATATTAGTCAGTTCGAAAAAAAAAAAACTTGCATTAGTTTTCTTTTGGATACATCATCATCATCAAAGCCTGAATAACTTTTCCGCAACATGATAAGTTTACACTAGGTATACAATAGTTTTGGGTTTTCTCAATTCACATAATATCTTACATCGCTTGGGGTATTTATTTCTTTAGCGTGAAAACCAACTTCAAAAAGCTATAATTGTAAACCTTTTGAAGATAATAAAACATAGGTATATTTTAGTATTAAAAGTACTCTTAGATTACGTTTTCAGAATTTATAAGATATAAAGGTACGATTACGTAACAAAGCGCCCTAAAAAAAAAAAGACTGGGGTAAGATTGTAGCTATTTTGCATTCTAAATAATTTCCTCTCACGAGGAAAGCCACGGGCACAGCATGTTAAGCAATAAAAAGGTAAAATAATGTAGAGACACGAACGCCAACACTCATTGGGGCCATAAAATCTTCGTTTAGGAGAGTTTCTGCGTAGTTTTGAACTGGTTTGTTAATTTGTTGCTTTAAGAGCGTCTCAAGTTTTGTTTAAAAGGGTTTATAAATATTCTATTTTTAATTCGTTGTGTGCTATATGTTTAGTTTTCCTCAGTGAAATTGTAATCAAAAGAGACTTTATCAAAATATTTTAATTCGTGATTATAATTTGTAACTAACTCGTACAACGTAACTAACTCAAAATATACCTTCCTATTTTCAAAAAACAAAAACTGTACCTACTTGTTACTTTCCAAACATGTAAGTAGTAGTAGAGCTCTTTGTGAGAGCTCGTCCGGGTTCAGTACTACCACCGTACCTATTTCTGCCGCCAAGCAGCGATGCTCGCATTGCTGTGTTCCGGTTTGAAGGGTAAGGGCGCCGGTGTAATTACAGGCACATGAGACTTCAAGATCTTTACGTCTCAGAGTGATGGACGCAGTGCATTGCCTTACAGGGCACGTCCTCATTGGACTTGCTATGTGAGGTAATGCATTGTTATAGGCAGAAGTTACCACTTAACATCAGGTGAGCTATCAGCTTGTTCCATTACTTTTATCATAAAAAAAAAAAGTCAAAAGTTATGTATGTCAAAACTAACCTTTGTCCTTAGAAATGTGTAAAACCTTTTTCAAGACCGGTGATTCATCTTCGTTTTTCTTCCCAGCCAAACTCATCTTGAGTGTTTTCCAGCGGCTCCCGTTTTTATTCATTTTTGATGTAGCATTTAAGTTCAGCATAAAAAAGTTTGAAGTACTTGTCTCATTTAAATGGAACGCAGCAAATCACTGCGAGGTGCGAGTAAGTGTGGTATTTCCTCGAAAGTGTAAACGATTTTGTACATTTTAGTAGGATTTTATGATTTGATACTTTAGGCGAAGTCTCTGAGGGCTTCAATTATCGTAAAGATGGAAACGCAAAATACTCCGTGAAATGTACTGAGCTAGTTTTATTTTGTGGGTTTTATGAATAAATTGAATGAAATTTTGTTAAGCAAAGTGTGGTGTTGATTTTACGCCCTCATGAATATTACGTTGTATTATTCTGTAGTGCTTTTTAAAAGCACCAAGTCGAATTTTGGAGAATATCGTTTTTACTAATATTTTTAAACGATTTTTAACTTTATAGAGAAAACAATTAGGCTCATTTTTCTTATTGGATTATTATTTTTATACGCGTTAAAAGTATCATCATCATTAACCTATACCACCACTGCTGGATGTAAGCTCGACTCTTCTGATTCAGTATTTTCTAGCTAAATTTTGCAGATCGTTGTTCCACCTTGCCAGAAGGCATTTTACACTTTATCTACGGCGAGCAAAGCCAGGTTTAGTAGTTGTATCAATTTGAATGGTGCAAACATAACTAACCAGTTACGACTGCACCATTAATGGGGCAAATCAATGGTGCAAACTATCCGGGGAAAGCATTTGTCTAAAAGTATCAAGATTTCTAAAAGAGTAGACACTAACTATCGATTTAAATGTCGTAGAAAGGATTTATTGAACCAGCTGAAGGTCACGTTCTCGCCCATTATCGGCGCAAATTGTATGCCCATGCAGGCTTTAGAAAACTATTATTGTATTCACCCCTTCAAGCACCTTTAAGTGGGGTTGAAATGAGTTGCTAAGTGAGGGAACAGTGACTTGCATAAAGGATCAAGGTGTTGTGAGTTTATTGCTTTCTAACATATTATTATTTTATTGTCAGATTAAAAAAAACGGATACTAGTTTTTTAATTAGCTCAGTCTGTATTAATATATTTAGGCTTTCAGTCAAATTAAATAGACTTTATAACGCGAGTGTAATAAATAATTTATTTCAGTTTATTTCCCATAAAACTTGGGAAAATTAAAGTAACCATCCATATATTATGAACTTTTTTTTCTGAAACAAACAGTATACAGAAGTGAGAAAAAAACATTTTCAATATAAAAATTTATGGAATAGCAGAATTCCTTAAAGTAACGGAGGAAGATTTTAGGTTGATGGCAGCAATATTCCAGCATCTCTGATGGTGTTGTGGATGCCAAGGAGTGAGACATGATCAGCTCCTGCAGTCCCGTCCTGCATCTGGCTTCAAAGCCCCGAGTCTGTGCATTTGTTTTGACTTTCGGTTCGAGTATAGCACACGCAAACGCATTCGCAAAGCGAGAAATTTTGTTAGGAATTGCACAACTCCCAAATCTCCCACTAGAGGCGCTTATCCGGTTTTCATACAATTTCCGGTTTCAAAACAAATGCACAGACTCGGGACTGCGAGCCTTTGTGAATGCGTTTGCGTATGTGCTATATACTCGAGTCGAAAGTCAAAACAAATGCACAGACTCGGTGCTTTGAAGACAGTCGCGACAGAGGTCGCTATCTGTCGCTCCGATCTTGAGGAAAGAACACTTTGACATTGAGGTTTAGAACACGTGCCATAACCCAGCCAGATTTGCTTGAGCTACAAAATCTGTCTCGATTCGTACAACTGCGGACGCAGCGGAATAATGAAATATGTCTTTCGTTTAACTTATTCGAGTCCTAGAAGCAACTCAGCGGGTTAAACCCAAAGATATTTTACAATTTAGATGTAAAAATGGTATAATAAAAGTAAGGTAATTGCCTGACTTACTTATTCATGAACCAAGCAGCGTCCTGTCCGTCCGCCATGTCCTGAAAGCGACGCTTCGCTACAATAATTATCTATTTCTAGCAACCAGAGAAGCATCTTAGGGCTCTATGTCACTAGGAATGTTTCACCATCGGTCCAAAATGGTTAAAAAAACCAAATTGGTTGCGCAACCAAGTAGGTAAATAACCCTCCATACAGCTGTATATATTTTGTTGATGGTTGTGACTGGTTGCGAAGCCACTGGTATCCTAGTCAAAGACTTCATAGATAATATAACTAGTACTTGTAGTTACTTTTTTTCTTTGCATGTGTAAGTATACTTAGTACGGTACTGTATAATGTGTATAAGTAAAATTATATTTGCGTTATTTTTTGGTACAATTATCTCTGTGTATAACGTGTCTAGTTTTAAAATGTGTTCGGTTGAACCCACATTTATTCGTGATCGGGGACTTTTGGGACACGACCCCGGATTTGTATTGAACTTTTCACATGTTACAGAAATAGACTGATTTATTCGAGAACCAGATTTCAGAAAAGTCTTTTTTTCCAGTGTTTTATAGGATTTTCCAAGTAACTGGGTCAAGATAGTCAAAATAGAACAAAGTAAGAGAAATAAAATTTTATTGTACCTATCTACTTATGCTGAGTACGAACGGGCCACCGACCACAGCCACTAGTGGCTTGATGACCACTTTGCTCTGCATGCATTTTGTAGCGACTCGCCGCACAGGTGTGGCCGGTGGTGGCCACTTGAGAAACTGTGCTGTTTCCGACCACCGGTGGCTGTAGTGGGTTGCCTGTTTGTACTCAGCCATAATAAAACCAACATAAACCAACATAAAACCAGCGCTGCTCCATGTATGTGGGGCAGCACATGCTGAGATCAACCTGTTCAACCGCACAAGGGTACTTATAGAACGGAACGGGGACTAACTAGCATCATTTTTATTTTGTTTTTTTGTGTTCTGATACTTATTACCTATTTGCTATTCTTTTGTACCTACTTGCGTCCTACCACTTACTTTGTTCTGCTCCTTCCTGTCGGACTTACTTTCACATCTCTTCTATCGTATCTATGTGTTGCTATGTGTTTTGTTTGTACCCTTTGGGGGTTGAATAAATGTTTTCATTTCATTTCATTTATTTTTATAATACTTGCAGTTTTTTTTAGTACTATGGTGGTGTATCATATGGCTCTATAAGCCCCTTAAAGCGTCAACAGAATATATGTCAAACTTTAATCTATCTAAGTCTCAGCTGACTTGAGTTAAAATAAAAGTGAGTTACGGCTTTGAATACCAATTCGAGACTTTTCTATTTATTCAATACTGCATCCCTGATTTATAATCTGTGATTGTAAACAAGAGAAGTCGTAAAACAGTCGAGCATGAAGCAAATAAACTTAGTTATTCCTCTCTCGTCTCCGCAGTACATCAGTGCAATCCGGGCTGATGCTACAATAAGATGAAAAGAGAAGGACTTGGGAGGAGGGTTCCGTACTGAAATTAATATGGATAGTATAGGTACATATAGCGCCTAAGAGTTCCGTAGTTAGACTAGCTTTTTAAAGCTTTGTTAGCGCCATTGAGCCCGGTCTTCGGCTTTTCTCATCCAGTGTTTTATAATTAATTTCGATAAAATTTATAAAATAATTCAATAAAACATTCTTGGTGGGTTTGTCATCATAATTCTTTAGCGGAAGTCTAAAAAGAATGTACATACAGATACTTTGGCTCAGTAAAACAACAGACGAGATTGAAACTCATATATTTTAACTTTGAAATAAAGTGGAAGCAATCAGAATGATTTTACCTGTAACCACACTGAGTTATATCACATTGGAACCTTAAGATAGACAAAATAAACAAAATAATTATTATTTTAGATCATACCATCAGCATTTACGAGTACGAAGCCCGTAGTCAGTTTTTTTTTATGTTGAATCTAAAAACTCGCATTTTTTGTATGCAGAAAAATAGTTGACAAGTCTTCCGCTAGAGGCGCTTATCGGACGTTCATACAAAATATCTCGCAAGTCGCTTCTCGATATGCGTTTCGATCAACAAAACAAAACTCAGCCTACGGGCTCAGGAACAAAACGCGTTTGATTGAGTTTCGGTAACATATTCCAGAAATCCCCAGCAAGAAATCCCTACCAGTGGGGATTTCTGAGTTGTTTCAGGCATACGTGTCTAAGAACACTGTAATATTTTTTTCAACGATACACAGAACACACACGATAGAAAATCGTTCATGGCAATCGTTTCTCAAAGCGGAAAAATCCAATGCAACTTTTACAATTTAAATTAAAGTTTTTAGATTCTTCGCTACCTGTATTGAACTGCATTTTCAACTTTCAACGCTCGGGCGTAACCTGAAGGGTATTTTATCCATCCAGATGGGGTATTAGGATAAGCCTGTACTATAGAGTAATCATTCACCTTTTTGGGTGCACTAATATGCGTCAGATATATTCTAGACAGTTTTGTATAGTGATTCTTCTTCTTCTTCTCTTCATGAATGGCTTCTGTCCGTCATTTCGACAGACAATTTTGCCAATGTCAAGTGATATAATTGTAATAATATAAGTCAAGTCAAGTCATTTTCATCTGCGGAAAGAACAAAAATAGCGAACTGTCATAATAATATGAAAAAATTGTCTGTTCCAATTGACTTTGACGGAACGAATCTGGATTAAAAATTATAAAAATATGTACCTAGCATGGTATTTTTTTTTTTTGTTATTTTGTTTACTTATAAGTGGTGTACAATAAAGAATATTCTATCTATCTATCTATCTGTCTAGTAGGTATGTACGTCGTCGTACATGTATGTAACATAGATTGCTCATAGATAAACTCAGAGTAATGCAGTGCCCCATATAGCAAGCGCTGAACTGCTTTCGCTGCCAGCATGATATCAAGCGACGTGGCTACAGATATACAAAAACAAGAAGCTTTGACGGCAAAAAACGCGCTGAAACTCGCTAATGTCACTATTTAGTCACAGAATACGTATGATTTAATATGAAAATAGGTAAGAAAACCTGCCAGGCAACAACGATTGGCCCCCTGCAGTGTCAATCTTCACCAATTTATCTAGGTTAAGCGACGTTCTGCGCGGCACTATTTGGATTGGTGACCGTTAGTGGCATTTACATCTGAGTGCTCCGGTTTTGTAGACGGCCGAAGGGAAAAAAATCGTGGATGTATGCGTATATTGCTGGGTTCACCCTAGCTTCAGCCCACGTCTCCCGGACGTTGATTAAGCCAGCACATTCGTCCGGGTGTCGAACCTTCATGATATCCGGTTTATTACCCACCTCGATCTCTTATCGGGATGTAATTAGCCTTTATTACTGACGTGCCCGGATCTTGTGAGATGTTGTATATTGATCTAGACTTCTAGAGCCAATTTAAGTAGATATCTAGTGTTATACTTGTACCTAATAAAGTTTAAATAAGTAATAAAGGTAGCCTCCTGACGCTGTATAAATCATCTTCAATGTAAAGGCCTATTATCATCATCAATCATCAATCATCCGTCAATATATATAAAACTCTTTTGAAGCTGACAGAGAATCAACGCACAGCCTAAACCATAAGTCCTAGAGGTATGAAACTTGGAAGGTAGTATCCTTATATAGTGTAGAAGTGCACTAAGAAAGGAATTTTGAAAAGTCGCACCCTAAAGGGTCTAGAACGTGAGCAACGCCGCGGGCGACGGCTAGTTGTTAAATATTTTCAGCGATGATAATAATAGTGATGCTCGCATTGCTGTGTTTCAGTTTGAAGTGTATTCGGTGCAATTACAGGCACATGAGACCTACCACCTTTATGTCTCAGAGTGATGGGCGCAGTACAATGCATTTCAGGGCACATCCTCATTAGATGTGCTCAGTGAGGCAATGCATCGTAAAGGCAGTGGTTACCACTTATAATCAGACGGGCCATCGGCTTGTTTCATCATTTAGTTGTATAAAAAAAAGAAATGTTATTTCTTTTTTCGACGCTTTTCATGTTTTTAAACTGAATAGTCTAAAGCTTTCTTCAAAAGTGTTTGTGATAAAAGCCAACATTTAAATGTCGTTGCATAACGTGGTATGCAAGACAAATTTTAACATGCCAGTGCCAACTCAAAGCAAGGTTATATTATCGAGTCAGTGAACTCTGTACCATTGCTCTGGGAATAGGAGGATAAGGCCCGTAAATTAGTATACAGAAATTGTTACTCAAGCATAGATTTGAGTACAGATTTTTATACAAAAAATGTCTGGATCAGTGCTTGAGCAGTAAATCAACGAGTCTATGACTCATCATCATCATCATCATCTCTTCAGCCCGTTTGCACTCACAGCTGAGTATAGGCCTCCTTTTTATTACGCCAATCTTTCCGGACCCTTGCGAATCTTAGCCATGACTCGTACCTATTCTGAAAAAAATACTCAAGTTGTCTATGAAAATATATGCTTGAAATACGCGTAATTTTTTATGAATATGCTATTACGGTGTAATTTTGTCCATTCCTTTGATTGTAAACTTTCAAAATCAAGGCGATTAAGAAACAAAAACTTAAGAGATTTTGAGGCTAAACCCTTAGATACAGACAAAAGATTAGCAGTTTAAATAGCTGTGATGAGAGTGGTATCTCTTCCATGGCTACTGATTTGGGTTTTGGTAAGTGTTGGTATAGTGTGGCTATGCAAATAAGATAAGAACCGGCTCTTTTCTGTACGTCAAAATTATTTTTCGTATGTCAAAACAAAACCTGATAGCAAAAACGCCGTATCCACAACCTAAAATCTTCTAACATCCACGTTAAAACATATTTTTCGCAAAACAATGCGCGTTCTTTGTTTCCGAGCAAATGGTTTGTAAAGATGGAACAATTTGGGCCCTGGCACGCCCTGGGAATCATTTCTATTGCTCTACAGCTGACGTATTAAAAGTAATACCTAGTTTATCTTGAAACTAAGAAATATTTTTATATCCAAACCACAATAGTTGGACTTCTTTACAAAACTGTGATGGAACAAATCTCCACTGCTACGTCGTAGACATGCTACGTGGTAGAAGTAAGATTTCTGAAAAAAAAAAATGAAATCTTTACTGGTGACTTCTTAGTGGGGATTTTTGGAATTTATCACCATGGCCTACTTGATGTTAAGCCTAGCTAAGATCTAGACATCCTATACCCTTGTGATCGTACTTCCAAAGTTTATTAGAGACATAAATTAAAAAAAATATTTTGTTAGCGGCTTGGTCCTGAAATAACTGGTGGAAAATATCCGAGCCATGTGATGTGACAGGCTCGGATTTTCATAGCAGCAAGCAAGCAGACAAATGTACCAACCAATGACCTCTTTGCTCCGTGGTATCACCACACCGCCGGCTTCATCCCGGACGTCCACGCTGGACCACGCCACGCCGGTGTAATTACAAGCACATGAGCCTACAAGGTCTTTACGTCTCAGAGTGATGGACGCAGTCCATTGCCTCACAGGGCACGTCCTCGTTTGTGAGCTAATGCATTGTTATAGGCAGAAGTTACTACTTAACGTCAGGTGAGCTATCAGCTTGTCTCATTACTTATATAATAAAAAAAAAAACATTGTTTAAAAATACCTAACAAAAAATTGCGCTGGACCACTCGACTAAAAGTCATTAATCTGTTCTGAAATCTCGTATATCATGGCCACCCCGCTTTCATTTTAATTATACCAAAAGACTATTCCACAAAACATAATTTCCAACTTGCTAATGAACATACGTAGTTTAAAATCTCCCATGGCACGTAGAGAGAATAATAGAGTAGCATGCGCGGTGAATACACGTTTTGGGTTAGTTTAGAACCAGCTGATCTAGATATGTACCAGCAATATTGTAATTTTAGTACAGAATAGATATTATAGTACTTCAGTTTTGGGCTTTGTATAAGTAGGCAGGGGCCACCAACAAAATATCTGTGGCATGTTCACATTAGATTTTTTTCAACTATCAACTTCTTGGTTTGTGGCTTTTGTGGCTAGTTGTCACAATTCTGCCAGTATCGAGTTCGCTAATGCTAATGTCATAATTCGATTTTTTTTAATTGAGTGTTCTGTCGGTTGTTGAAGAAACAATCAGTTCATAAAGAACTACGAAGTCAGTGTCAGTGTCATTAAATTCAATTGACACTGGCAAAACTGGTTGTTAAAATGACGGACCTAAATAAAAGAAGAAGAAAAAAGGGTGCTTCATGAAATTCTTGTTAAAGAGTATTTTTTTCTATGATGGAATTATAACGAGCGCTTTTTTGAACTTTCTTGTAAAGACTATTTTTTTTAAGTTATTTAGTAATCTGAGAACTGTAAACAATAAAAAATAATGATTATAATAAACAATAGTCACTCTATAATCTGATATTTTCAGAATAAATAACTTTTGAGAAGAATCTCCACCATGGATGAGAACATTGGCTATAGCAACGAAGATGATGAAGAAAGAAGAGTATCTTCGCAGTGGCACCTCGCCACTGAGAGCATCATGTCTTTGGATATTGAGTCTTCGAAGGAGTTCTTGCAATACCGGAACTACCACTTGCATCTCATTCAGAAGGTAAATTTGGACCAAAAAAAGTCTCCAGAAAAAAATATAGTTTCATCTACTTACTTGCTTTAAGAAATAAACTAAAAGCATTGAACTTAACTTTAAAATAGCTGCTAAAATCACGAATAGAAGTCTGTGGTACCTTTTGTTATGAATTTGCTGTTCCCAAAAAAAACGACAAAGTAAAAATATTCATAGGAAGGAACTGCGCTGAAGAAAGAAACGTAGGACAACCTTTCATAGGACTGACGATATTGATAAGATCTCTGAGCCCGTAGCCTGAGTTTTGTTATGTTGGTTTGCGAAAAGCGAGAATCGAGAAATTCGCAGTTTTTGTGTGGAGAAAAATAGTTTATAAATCTCCCACTAGAGGCGCTTATCGGTTTTTTACACGAAATTTCGCTTCTCGATATGCGTTTCGAACAAAAAAACAAAACTCAGACTACGGGCTGTGGTAACTGGTGGATAGATTCAATTTAAACTAGCTCTTTCTCAAAATGTATCGGGGATTGCAGAAGATTGCTAACGTGCACCCGTGTCGTCCGCTTCAACTGCCTGACGGACCGATAGGCTTTAGTCCGTAGAGTCTGATATAAACGTCTGCTCTAGTGGTAGACGTCCTTCCGACAAACAAAGGCGCAGATCCTAACGGGTGATGGTGTTAGATCAGGTAGAAAACAATGGTATACCATACCCAGATTACCCAGTACTTCCTGCCCGCGACAGAACCTAAACAGAAGATAATATTTTGCCCACAGAAAGAACCGGCATCTGAGCGTCGGGTAATACCCTCTACTAAATCTGAGAGGCTGTCTTTCTATAGAAACTACACATCATCTCCGAATAAGACCCAAATCGCTTGCATGCATATGAAAACCTTTAACAGGTCTGTACTTGCGCTAGTTTTAGTAGTAGAGCACACTTGCTGATGACTTGTGGTAGGAGACGGTAGAAAATGGTTTACTTACTGTAATTTTCTTATCACCACAGTTTTTTTTGGGAATACTTAGAGAACACGATATACAAGAGTATGCAGCATACATTTGTCAACATTTTCCTGGCTTCTTACGTTCCTGAAGAGCATTTGTTTTTGTCGAAAATGGTCCCTTTGATGCACGGTTAGTTCTTAATGATACAGAACTTACAGAAAACTGGTGTTAACCTCCACTTCTGTGACTCTTTGTACACACGGTCACACATCAGTTACACCTAACGTAACTATGCTTTATACAATGCAGAGAATTGTTGGAATCCCTATCATCCCTCTCGCACGATTCGCAACGTATCAAGAAGAAGACGAAAGAAATACTTAGTTCAAAGTCCAAACAGTCTAGGTTGATCTGTCGCCGTGTGTACTTTTTTGTAAGATCTACTCACTCATTTGTAGTGGAAACACTTCTGTGAAGCTTATCCATGTTAAGTCAACGGAGTCCATAGGTACATCCATAAGCTCGCTTTGCATGTCGGTGTGATGGACGCAAAGCACGTTTTTGGCCGAAGTGGTGTGTCACTGATGCTCAAAAAACCTTTTTCAGGTATCAAGTTTTGCTTCATAATAACTGGATTACTTGAGGTGATCTCATACATTTCCAACACTACAGTACTTCTGGATTATTTGGTCGGCAGCATATTCTTGAAAACCCCTTGGAACAGGTATGTTTGAACAATGAGCTGAAAATTCAAATGTTTAAAAAAATCCTTGATTAAAAAAATACCTATGATTGAACCATATTGAACGAATAAAGTTTCCTTTCTTCTTTCAAAAATTAATGAACGAATGAATGTAAATTGCTGTTAAACCAAATAACTGACGTAAGTTTTTAGATGCCCAGAAGATGGATACTATCATTACAAAACGCCTGCAAAAGATTTAAAAATAAACTGTTACAATGTGTTGGACTTTGGCGAAAGAGTAAAAAATAAAACTATTGGGTTTTACAAACTTTTTTATTACATATATGAAGATGCTGAATTGTTGCAGATAGTTCAAATTGAGTATTTTAGGTGAGTAAACATCTTCTATCTAATCTTCTAAGATACAGCTTGAACTCTCTAAACCAAAAGCAGTCATTTGCTACGAGGTTGCTGGTTGACAGATATTTTGGTGGAAAGTTTCGCACGCGTACCAAGTCGCGGGTATCAGCTAGTTCCTAATAAATAGGATGTTGTAAGTAATGTGGTTGCATACCTGTAATACATCGTAACATCAAAACAAAGAAAAAACTATCATGCAAAATTAAATGTCTGTTCCTATTGGAGATTGAACCCACGTCCTCCACAGTACAGAAGTCGGAGCTATGCCAACTCAACAATGATTTATCGGACTAAAATCGTTTAGGAATGGATTCTAAACCTATCGAATCTATTTTATGAATAAACGGTTGAATAACTTCTCATTTAATTTGTTTTTTATTTTATTTTAGGTATCGTCTTGTGACAATATCTTTTCAGCTAAAGTTTATATACACGTGTTTTATTTGGGGCGTGATAATTATATGCCACAATCAGATTTACACAAGAAACTTTTGGAAAGTAAGAGATTATTTTCTTTCGCAGTGTGCAGCATGCGCGTAAATACATTACATTATTTTAATTTTTTATGTCCATTTCTTTTATTTTTATTTATTTATAGTGCCCTCTGGTAAGATCGGCGTAAGTGGAAGTCCGGATAAATCACGTAACTAAGCAATTATCATATAAAAATATCGCAGAATTGCTTGCCATCCGGACTTCCACTTACGCCGATCTTACCAGAAGGCACCTTACTTAATTTTATGTGATATGGATCTGTGTACAATGTTTTGTTACCTACCGTGCCTGCAATAAACGATTTTTTTTTTTTATTACTTAGGAAAACTATTCTTTTGTTCCAGGTTATGAACATATTTCACTGTTGTGTGATATCACTAGATATCGTATCATTTATGTACTTAATGTTTTATTATTTTGGAGAGGATTTCTTCATTCCGCATATTGATTACCCTCGCATTGTTTTACACGCTCAGTTATTTTCAGTAAGTGTTTTAATGTATTTAGCATTTAAAATGAAAAGAAACGCCTTTAATTTGATACTCCAGTTTTGGAGCTACTAGGCCACGACAAACGGACTTAGCGCCGTCAAACTTATAACACCACTTGTAGATCAGGAGTTAACAGCAGTCGTAACACATCGATGGTCCACGTGATGTTGTGTCCACGCAGATTCATCTTTATATAACAAACTGAATTACCGGCGTATCCGTGTGGATACTGCTTCCATCCATTCTGAGACGCAAAGTTGATAATTCGGTATCCATAAAAAAATAAGGCATACCAATAAGCACCAATATTTGTCAACAGAAATAAGAACAGCGGCAGTATAAGCCCAGAGTAACTTTATCACAAAAACTTCTACTTTAAAAGTAAAAGTTTTTGCTAGAAAAAGAAAAATAAAATAACTCATATCAGATGCTATGTTGGCATTGTCTTGTAACTGAAACTGATATATTACACTCTATTTTTCTTTTTCTAGCATGCAGATTTCGATTTTTTAGCAGAATCAACCACTGCTCCTCCCGTTGTTCATGTCTTAACTGCTAGAAGTACTCAAGAGGTAACCAGTAATTTCATTTACTTTTGTGCCCATCTGGAGACATTAACACATTAGCTGCTTCAGGCAAAATAAGCGACAAGCTGTTAAATAAGATGTCAAATTATTTACACAGTTTTATCACGGTAACACTTTGATTGCTTATTTGAGCTGTAACATTTTTGTATATAGCCGTGTTGGCCGAGTGGGATTGTACCTCGACTTTCGATCCGAAGGTCGTGGGTTCAAATCCCGGCCGTGCATCAATGGATTTTTCGTTCGGAAAATTTATATGCGCATTAACACGAGCTTTACGGTGAAGGAAAACATCGTGAGGAAACTTAGTCAGCTCCGCACGTATTGACCTGTAAAAAAGCCAAAAATTGAATTTAAAGATATTATGGATAAACTAAATATGCAGATCTACTAAATAAACGATTCTGATCCCGAAAATTGAGTTTGTCTGTTTGTTTGTTCGCGGATCACGCCTAAACTACTAGACCAATTTCAATGAAAGTTATACCATTTGGAAGCCCTTTTTTCGGATTCAAACATAGGCTATATTTTATTGAAATCAAAGACGTGAATTCTGAGGTACAGCTTGACCTCTCTAAACCAAAAGCAGCCTTTGGCACGAGGTTCATCGTATGCTGGTGACATATACCTTGGTAGACAGTTTCGCACGCGTACTAAGTCGCGGGTATCAGCTAGTTATCTAATCTATCTTATTTCTTTCAGATTTTACCAGGTCGTGACAGTGCCGTCATCATATTCTCAAATGCATTATGTTGTTTGTTTAGAGCGTTGCTTTCGTACAGAGTAAAACAGCATTGTGAGAGTCTAGTCAAGGTTCCTATTTTGATGCCTGGATCTGGTAAGCATTAAGTATTACCTCTTCTTCTTCTTACTCGTTACATTCTTGGCAGAGCCGTCGTAGTTGTTATGTATTACTTTTATCAATGGCTGTGGGACGCCTCACGATTTCTCATCTCTATTTACAGTCATCCGGGAGCGTTCTTGTAGGTTTTCACCTACTGCCGACTTTATCTGGTCGGTCCATCGCATAGGCGATAGGCGAAGTATTACCTAGTGACGAGTATAAAACATAAGATGTATTCAATATCAGTGTTATTATTATTTATTATCATAAACAGCTCATCCACTGATAAAAAGTATAAAATTTTTGAACATTTAATACTTTAGGTGTACAAGAGAATTGTTAAGGAAAGTGGATCTTGTTTAGGCCTTCACGAGCTTCAGAGGTGGGGTTTCCTATTTTTTTCCATCCTTTTGACTTAATATTATTCCTGGTTTACACTTTGTTAAGTATCAAGCGCGAGTGACAAGTGCAAGTGTTAAGCGATAAGCAAATTCAGCGTGTAAACGCATACGCTGTTCAGTGATGAGTGCAGGTAACAAGTGCAAGTGCGAAGTGAAGTGATTAATGCCGTGTCTATTTTTACTGTTATGTAGATTCTCCCGCACACCCGCGCTCTCCCCGCACTCGGATCGTCGCTCGAACTTTGTGGGCTTATTTATACGTATACGGGCAATTTTTTTAGCAATAATTGCTCGGCAATACGAATGGATCAATCTGGAGTAATAATTAGCAGAATCAACTAAACACTGTGTGAACGTTCTGAATACACTTAACACCAAAAAACACGTTACCTAATCACTTATCACTTCGCACTTGCACTTAACAATGTGTAAATCAGCTATTACTCTGTTGTAGTGTAGACCTGTCGGGTTAAAACTCTACCCATAGTTTAGTATAGGAGCAGAGTTGGTTTTTATCTTTGTTACAGTTGAAAATGCGTGGCTTTTCTTCTGGCCGATGTACTTTTCGACGTTTTTCCTTGGAGATATGTACACTCTGGTTTTCTTGGTGTTACATTTTGCTAACGAAGTGATGACTACTGTGAGTATTCTACTTGTCGCAGGAGGCAGATTTGTAGGACTCGGTGGGCACGTATTTTCATAAGGTTCCGACATGGTGGGTAGCCTCGAGCAAAATAATTACGATCACGATCAATCACTAAACATTTTATTGCAATCAAAAGTACTCAAAGTAGAATTTAAATAATCTGAGACTTGGGACAGAACAGACACGTCCGCTCGGTGCGAGCTCTAGAGGTAGAATGCCCGCCCGCTCCAACGGCCGCATCCAAGCATGACTAGCTGTGACGTCACGCTCGCGTTCTGTTGCCATACCGCACAGTGTTGCCGCTGCCAGATTCGATTCTCCGACACGGCCATCACTGATGACTCACACGTCCTCGTGTGCACCATCTGTGAGGACAAAACATCGAACCAGTACTTTCGTTCGGCTATTCTGACTTTACAACCAAAATAGAGACTCTACATTGAAACTCGAAAATCTTTAAGTCTTCTTTACTCAACACAATATTAACAATCTTAAAGATCATAAGAACTCTTACAAGCTAAACAACCAAATCAACAGGTTAGTAACACACATTGGCGCCGCATCGACGGCTCATCTTGCTTACGCTACAACGAAAGCAAGGGTAGGTAATCATGAAAGCATGCCGTCGCACCAACGACTCATCTCATTAACGCACCTACGTAAATGAGGGTAACTACTCGTTTAACATGCCGCCGCACCAACGGCTCATCTCACTCGGATCAGGCCCGAACAAGGATAACTCTACGCGCTACAACGCTTTTATGCGCCACAACGCTCATATGCGCCACAACGCTCATTTGCGCCACAACGCTCATATGCGCCACAACGCTCATATGCGCCACAACGCTCATACGCGTCACAACGCACACACGCGCCCCAACGCACAAACAGTTAGGCATCACCACCACTGTTATTTCCGTCAGATCCCAGATCTAGTGGCACCTCCAACTGAACCTCATGATTTGGAATCTTCCTGACTCGATCGTGTGGGTACTTGTATGTTCTCTTAGAATTTAAGGCTTTAAGGCGATACCTATCATTATTAAGCACCTCTATGATTTTGAACGGACCCTTAAATTTAGGATCAAGCTTAGTTTGATTTCTTTCTTCATTTTCTATGAGAACATAGTCACCCACACTGAATCGATTTACATTAGCTTTGTTTTTATCAAATCTAACCTTGTCATACATGGCAACTTGTTCGATACCTTGTGCGGCGCGTTCCCGTATCACGTCAAGGTCTACTTCATGATCATCAGTTAAAGTCATTAACCCCAAAGGCCTCGCTACCTTTCCGATCATCAGCTCTAGAGGGCTAGCTTTGGTGACGCGATTCACAGTAGAGTTCATCGCCAACTGTACTTCACCTAGCGCGTCTTGCCAGGAACGATCCTTGCTAGACTCTACTGCTGTAAGCATACCCTTTAGAGTACTCATCACTCTCTCCACCTGTCCATTGGCACGACTACCACCTGTTGCAATGAGGTGCAGCTGGATGTTTCGAGACTCACAATAGCTAGCGAACTCCTTACTGGCGAAACATCTACCCTGATCAGCAACTACTCGAGTAGGGGTACCAAACAACGACACACTAGACTCTAAAGCTTTGATACTACTCTTTGAGTCAATGTTCAGAGAGTGACATAGAATGACAAACTTGGTGAAAGCATCTATCAAAACAAACACGTACTCCTTTACATCATTTTTACCACTAAGTTTTCCGGACGCATCTATGTGAACCGTATGCCAAGGAACACTGGCCTTCGGAATTGGATGAAGTTCTGCCTGGACTCTACCTGAACTCGACTTTGAGATTTTGCAGGTGATGCAATTTTCGATGAACTTTCGAACATACCTCGACATGCCCTCAAACCAGTAATGCTCGTAAAGCTTTTCGAGAGTTTTCTCCCAACCTAGGTGCATGACTGACTCATGGACATTGTTTATCACCGACCACCTAAACGCACGAGGAACTATAGGTAGACATCGATTTCGACCATTTCTTTGAACCTTCCTGTGAAGAACACCTGACCTAATCTCGTACGTTTTTCTGACATCCTCCGACAACAACTCATTTTGAAGATCAGACTGAATTTTCTGGATCTCAAGATCTCTTTCTTGCTCCACCTGAAGCCAATTGCTAGAAAGCTCAGCTATGTTGACACGTTTTTGCTCTACACGATGAATTGTGTCACCAGATGAAGAGAGAGGTAGTGGGTTGCGTGACAGACAGTCGACGTGTTTCATCCTAGACCCTTCTCTGTAAACGATATCAAAATCAAATGATTGAAGGTAAGCCCACCACCTATGAACTCGCGGAGAAAGCTCGATCTTATTTTTCGTGGCCTTAACAGAGTTGCAGTCTGTAACTACTGTGAACCTACGACCTTGTAAATAGTGTCGAAAGTGTTTGACTGCATTCACTACTGCCAAGGTCTCAAGTTCATAAGAATGATACCTAGACTCAGGGGAAGATGTACGCCGACTATAGTACGCAACAGGATGTTGTTTGCCGTCAACCTTCTGTATGAATACAGCACCGTAGCCCTCAGCGCTCGCATCCGTGTGGATCTCTATTGGGAGAGTCTGGTCGAAGATCATGAGAACAGGCTGTGAGGTCAAGTGCGAGATGATCTTCTGCCGGATTTGCTCATGAACTGGTAGCCAATCAATGTCACAACCTTTACCACTCGTCAACTTAAACAATGGCGCCATGACCTTCGAAAATTGCGGCACAAACTGCCTGAAGTAGAAAGCTAGGCCTATAAATTGTCTAAGCTGTGTCACAGTACTTGGCGGAGGGAGAGAAGTTAGGGCCTCTATCTTTTTTTGATTTGGCATGACTTTACCGTCTTCGATAACAAAACCTAGGTACTCGATACGACGTTTCAAGAAAGCACACTTGCCTAGGTTCAACGAAAATCCTGCATTGGTCAATATTTCCAGAACAATACCAAGTCGCTCTATACTCTGCTCTACATCCGACGCTATGATCAACAGGTCATCGACATAAGCCACAACGAACGTATGACCTAACTCCCCTAACGCCTGCATGACTGCGCGCTGATAAACAGACGTACTATTTTTCAGGCCAAATGGCATCGCCAAATATTCCCACTGACCATCGGGTGTCACAAAAGCTGTCTTCTCTACCGACGCAGGGTCAACAGGAATCTGATGATAGCCGCTGACTGCGTCTAAACAAGTGTACCATTTTGCCCCACCCAATCTAGCAACTTGATCCTCAATCAACGGAAGCGGATATCTATCAGCCACAGTGTTCTCGTTCAGTTCTCGATAGTCCACGCACATACGGTCTGACCCATCCTTCTTTTTCACCAGCAGCACGGGACTAGAGAAAGGAGAACAACTAGGCCTAATTACTCTAGCCTTTAACAACTCACTGACTTTATCGCGTACAACCTGTCGTTCACTAGCACCAAGACGATACGGACGACGCTGAACTATTTTTGTAGGGTCAACTAAGCGAATTTCAAGGTGCCCTGTGTTCACACGCGACGTCGCCACACCCTTAGAAAATGATTTTGAAAACTTCTCTAGCACTGCGATCAATTGAGGTTTGAACTCTGATGGTACGTCGGTATCAATGTTTTCAAAATCAACCTTGTCACTTTCATCGAGTTTTTCACACGTCAAAATATCTCTACGACACGACAAGACAACACCATTTGACGACACGCTTACCTCAAAACCCTGTGACAAGATTTCTCTACCTACTAAAATATCATCGTTAAGATAATCGTCAGGTACCACATGAAACAAAATCTCTAAGCAGTAATGTTCAATCATTGCAGATGATAAGATTTGCAACGTGCTGTACACGCTATGCCTGCCTATCCCCGTAAGTTTAACTGCATTTTCTACTCTTTTGCCAGAGAATTTCTTGGCAACGCTTTCCTTGATAAGGGAACACTCTGCACCAGAATCAAAACAAAACATGTACGACTCACCGTTGTTTATCAGCCGACCGCGTGGGCTGCTTATGCTGCACATGTTGATCTGCCGTTCGCGCCCATGCGCAACTGATGATCCCGCCGCGCTCGCTGCCTGGGTCGCGCCACTGCTGCCGCCGACGTTGGCGCCAGGTCCCCGGTTGCACTTCGAAGCGAAATGGCCCATTGCGCCACAGCGGAAGCAGACAACACCTCGCGCAGTCTGGTTACTTGCAGTGGAAGACGATGTTGTCGCCGCCGCCGCCGCTGTTGTTGGTCTTCTCTCCTTCGAACGACATTCGTGTGCGCGGTGTCCCATTTTTCCGCAGTAGAAACATCTTACAGGCGTAGCGGATTTGGGTCGTTTTGCGTCACTGCGGTTTTCTTCAGCTACTTGAGGCGCTTTCCTCTTCATAAACGTAGACGCTTTCAATTCTCGCTGCAGCTTGTCTCTGGTAACAATCTCAGTAGTGAAGGCCAAACGTTGTAGACGGTTGTCAAATTTCGTCAAATGTGTTAGCACGGTAGACACTGCAATCTCTTCTACGCTCATTTTTTGCCATTTTGAGGTTAATGATGTCATCAATCTAGCAGCATACACAGACAGACATTCGTTTTCTCTCGGTTTACTATTTTGCAGGTTAATGAGGGTAGCAGCGGGTGTCTCAACACTATCATACCGGGCAGTAAATAATTCTCGAAACTGTGACCACTGCATTCCAGGAAACGATATTTGGGATAGCCATTGCGAAGCAGTTCCTTTGAGCGCACCGCTGATGGCTATTATTAGCGGTCCTCCTTCTAGCGGGTTTTCACCGAAACAGAGGTTAACTGTATTGCACCAAGCACGTGCATCTGCGTCAGGCTTCTCGGGGTCAAACTCCGGCAATTTAATGTTGCGGGTACTCACAGGATTTTTTATGGCTTCAATCAAACTCAGCATGCTACTGTTTTGCAGCTCAATCATTTTCCGCAACAAGTCTTCATCGCGTGATGGTTGCACATCTTCGGTTTGCGATTGTGCTCGAGGTGATCCAACTTCTGATGTCGCAGGAGGCAGATTTGTAGGACTCGGTGGGCACGTATTTTCATAAGGTTCCGACATGGTGGGTAGCCTCGAGCAAAATAATTACGATCACGATCAATCACTAAACATTTTATTGCAATCAAAAGTACTCAAAGTAGAATTTAAATAATCTGAGACTTGGGACAGAACAGACACGTCCGCTCGGTGCGAGCTCTAGAGGTAGAATGCCCGCCCGCTCCAACGGCCGCATCCAAGCATGACTAGCTGTGACGTCACGCTCGCGTTCTGTTGCCATACCGCACAGTGTTGCCGCTGCCAGATTCGATTCTCCGACATACTCATATTCTATTGTGTTCCTTAAGTTTAATAAAATATTGAATTGAGCTGGGTGGGGCTTGCAAGGTGAGGTGATGACGGGTGGAGTAATCACTGAGCGGTAGCCAAGATGCTAGGTGAAGAAACGTAGTGTCCGGCAGTGCAATGGGCAGAAGATGTCGTCTAAAATCGCGGGTTTGAAATGCTAACCACCATAACCCACTAGCTTAGGATTTTGGTGGTTAGCACCAACTTTGACAGGAGATTAATACCAGTCGTTGAAGTCAAGCTACGGACGATAAATAAATAAATATTCATGGACACTTAGCACAACGCCTTCTAGTCCCAAACTAAGCAAAGCTTGTACGATGGAAACTACGAGTAGATGGCTGGTAGAATACATACATAAATTTTTTTTAAATACCTACATACTTATAAAATACATAGAAACACCCAGACACAGAACAAACATCTATGTTTACACACAAAGGTTTGTTCTCGGTGGGGATCGAACCCACGACCCACAGCACGGAAGGCAGAGCTACTACCGACTGAGCCATGACGCCTGTCATAATTTGAAGATGATTTTAAGACGATAGGTAATTTCATTGTGATAAAAAATGATTCTAGTATTAAGGTTATTTTTCGTAAAATTTGCAATAACAAAGTTTGAATCTGTTTCTCAGATTGTAACATTTCAATGTCTTTTGGAAGCTGTTCTGAACGAGTGGCCAAGCCTGTCGAAATGGATACTCACTACATTTCTGATCGTTCTTTCTGTGGGCTTTGCGACATTACTTCCTGTGGTATGACACTATTAGGCGAATACTCAAACGCTACTTATAATAAGTTAATGCTTAAATTATTGCAATCTCTCATTTTTTTTTTTAATGATAATAGTAATGGAACAAGCTGATAGCTCACCTTGATGTTAAGTAGTAAC
Source organism: Eulithis prunata (assembly GCA_918843925.1). NCBI lineage: Eukaryota > Metazoa > Arthropoda > Insecta > Lepidoptera > Geometridae > Eulithis > Eulithis prunata. The sequence continues at coordinate 1,116,228 of OU974009.1, forward strand.
TTCTGCCTTAACAATGCATTACCTCACAGAGCAAGTCCAATGAGGACGTGCCCTGTAAGGCAATGCACTGCATCCATCAGTCTGAGACGTAAAATCTTGAAATCTCATGTGCCTGTAATTACAAATTAGTAATGTCAAACAGAGGCAGAGCAATTTTAAGTGGTGTTTAAACTTGAGTCACGTTTCAGTATTCGGTCCTATCTCACTGATACTGTAAATGTCAAAGTTTAGATGTTTGTGTTTTAGTCACGCTGTAACTGCTGGTCCTTTTTGGCTGAAACTTTAATTATATATATCTAGTTCGTAACCTGGATTAACACAAAAGCTACTTTTCATCTAAGCTAGATCGAAGCTAGATCCAAAAAGAGACTGCAAGAGCTGATCGAGTCTCACTCCCCGGCATCCGCAACACCATTGGGGATGCTGGAACATTGCTGCCATCGACCTAAAGTCTTTCTCCTTCTATTACTTTGAGGAGTTGGGCTGGCTGGGGTGAGGTCAGCATGGGGACAATGCACAATACACCCCAACGCGGGACGTCAGTGCAAATCTTATTCCCCCACGACGAATTATAATTAGCTAGTCAGTTAGTACAAATTAGGCGGAGGTGGCAAAAAAAAAACTGAATTTCAATAATTTTTTTCAGGATTTGAAACTAGTTCTAGCGTACAATAAAGGTACAGCCACCATGCTTGAGTGTTTCGTTCTTTACTGCATGTACCCAGTCTACAGACTCATGGACGACATCTCCTTTCACTACGGTTCAACACTCCATATCATCAGAAAACAGTTCCTGGTTATTGTGCCGTTTTACTACTTGGTGAGAAAAGATTATAGACACCTAACCTAACCGCCATGTCTGAGGGACACAGAAAATTAAGAAAAAAAAATAGACAGGTTATAAAGTTTATATTTGCTTATAAAGTAACACACAAAATCAACCTAACGTTAGGTAGGTAGTCTAGTTAGTATTGTATTACTCGAAAGATTATTAGGTGTCAACTTACTTATTTAGTTCAGCCGTTGAAGCACAGATGGTGCTGTGTTCAACAGTAAGTTTCATTGAAATTGGTCCAGTAGTTTAGGTGTGATCCGCAAACAAACAAACAGACAACATCGATTTTTGTAATCAAAATCGTTTATTTAATAGATCTGCATTTATTTAGGTGATCCATATTTTTTATTGTAGTTTTTGGCTTTTTTCAGTTTTATAATAGTAATAGCCGTCGCCCACGGCGTTGCTCGTGTTCTACACCATTTAGGGTCCGACGTTTCAAAATTCCTTACTTAGTGCACCCCTACACTATATAAAGATGCTACCCTCCAAATTTCATACCTCTAAGACTTATAGTTTAGGCTGTGCGTTGATTCTCTGTCAGCTTCAAAAGAGTTTTAAATATATTAATGATGACGATGATTGATGATGATAGATTTTAGATCTTGTACCCTAGAAACCACGAGAGGTTTGTGTGGGTACTCACACTCGTCGCGAATGACCAGAGTAGGTAGTACAAATACAAAGGTAGGTACATTGATATATACTCGTACACAATAACGTATCCTACGCTCACCTCTTGATATCTTATTTACAGATGAAATACTACATTCTGATAGATTCAACCGCATCATTACTCGTGGAGGATTATTCTAAAAAGAAACAGGCCCTGTTCTGGGCATTTTTTCTGATGATAGTACCACTTTCTGCTGGAATGGTTTATGCTTTGTACAGATACGTCTGGCTGGATGCAAGGGTAGATATTATAATTTACTAGCAGTCGCCTGCGGCTTTGATCGCATGGTGTACTTACGCATTATTTGTTTAAAATCTTTGATCCTAATTTTAGACCCTTTAGGGTGCGACTTTCCAAAATTATTTTCTTAATGCACCCCTACACTATATAAGGGTAACTACCCTCCTCATACTTCTAGGAGTTATAGTTTAGTCAGTCAGTTTCAAAAGAGTTTTATATAATTATTTATGATTTATATTTAGTTATTTTTCGGGCCGCCATATGAGGGTGTTATACCTACGCTATTTTTTTATTATAATATGTTAGGCGTCATGGCTCAGTCGTTAGTAGCTCTGCCTTCCGTGCTGTGGGTCGTGGGTTCGATCCCCACCGGGAACAAACATTTGTGTGTGGCAAACATAGATCTTTGTTCGGTGTCTGGCTATTTCTATGTACCTATTATAAGTATGAATTTACAAAAAAAAATATAGTCATCTAGTTCCCATAGTACAAGCTTTGCTTTAGTTTGAGACTAGAAGGCGTTGTGTTAAATGTCCGTGAATATTTTATTTATTTACTTATTTATTATAATTTTCAGAGCTGGAAACGTTTGTTTGCTCCAATCGAGGATTGGGGCCCTCGAGACTACAATACGAGACAGTTACGAAAGACCTTCGATTCACGAACAGTAAGTAAATTATAAATCATCATCAATATATATACCTAAAACTCTTTTGAAGCTGACTTAGAATCAACGCACAGCCTAAACTATAAGTCCTAGAGGTACGAAATTTGGAGAGTAGTACCTGTATTGTTTATTATTATATTCAAACAACTTGGTTATTATGACAAGTATTTATTCGGTGCCACGTTTTGTGCCCGTACGTTGAACCGAGTGGGCATGCGCGGAGGTCGGGGTTCTCACACCTCCCTCGGTTCATTACGTCATCATTACATCATCCCCTTTTCCAAAAAAAAAATTATAACTAACTAGGTACTAAGATTTTAAACATTACTACTTTGAACTAGGTACTATCTTATTTAAGTACATAAAAAGAAATAACATCTTTTAAACTAAATTAACTAAAATGAGTTAACATTGTTGTTTTATTTTATACCCTTTGAACTGCACATCCGTTTCAAAAAGAAGATTTTAGCAGACACTATCCAGGTCGAACATGATAAGATGTTCTAATGTAATTTACACCATTACGGTCTTTAATGATATAAGATCTCAAACCATTTTTCTTTTCTACCGTACCAGTTAACCATCTGTTAACAGTTGGATCTTTTAAAAAATAAACATGCTGACCAATATACATATCATTCCTAAATCTAGTATTTTTGTTATAATTATTAACATTTCTATTCTCACTCTTACTAAATTCTACTTTTACATTTGCATTTATTTTTGGCTTTAAATATGCATAACAAACTGGTAACTTTGCTTTTAGATTTCTGTTCATAGCTAATTGCGCAGGTGAAAAGTTTGTTCCACATACTGGAGACATTCTATAATGCAATAATGCTATTCTTACATCAGTTTTATCTTCAAAACATTTTTTAAATATTTTCTTTGCAATTTGCACTGCCCTTTCTGCCATTCCATTCGACTGTGGGTACCTAGGACTTGTGTAGGTAAACTTAAATCCCCATTCAGAAGCAAATTCTTTGCATTCTTTGGAGTCAAATGGAACGTGATCGGACACAATCTCATTTGGAGACCCATGAATACAGAAAATATCAATCAAAGCATTGTTAATACACTTGGCACTTTTATTAGTAATTAGTTTGATATCGAGCCATTTGGAAAAATAATCATACATGATTAAGTAATTTTTATTTTTGAAATCCATAATATCAATTCCTAATTTTGAAAATGGTAAATCTGGAATTTCATGTAACAGTATGGGTTCCTTTACATTTTTATTCTGATGAGTTTGACATACATAACATTTTCTTACATATTGTTCAATATGATTACCCATTTTGGGCCAGTAATACAATTCTCTTGCCAAACTTTTCATCTTACTCATACCTAGATGTCCCTCATGCAGTTTTTTTAAAATATCTACTCTCATAGTTCTAGGAATTATAAGTTTTTCATGCAAAAATACCAAGTTTTCATCCACTGATATATCAAACCTTAATTTACTATAATATTGCAATTCATCTGGAATATGTTTACTGGGCCAGCCTTCCTTATTAAACTCTATCAATTTTGACAGCTCTGAATCGTTCTTAGTTTCAGCAATTAATTTTTGTTTGGTTTCATCTGTACATTGCAAATACTTTGCCTGTCCCACACAATGAATAACTTCATACATATAAGAGTCATCAGTATCTGTGTAAGCCAAGCAAGAACGAGACAATAAATCAGCAATAAACATTAGTTTTCCTTTCAGATATTTAAATTCTAAGTCATATTTTAACAATTTTAATTTTAACCTCTGCAACCTAGGAGAAGGAACTTCATGTATGGGCTTTTTAAGTAATGACTCTAATGGCTTATGATCATTAAGTATTTTACATTTTTGTCCATAAATATAGAAATGAAATTTTCTAGTTGACCAAACCACACTTAAAAGTTCCTTTTCAATTTGTGAAAAATGTTGTTCAGATGCTGTTAAACTTCTAGATGCAAAGCTAACTGGCTTGCCATGTTGTAATAAACAACAACCCAGTCCATCTTTAGAAGCATCACATTGAATAACAATTGGCAAATCTGGGTTAAAATTCTGTAAAACAGGTGCTTCACTTATTTTTTTCTTAATACTATTAAAAGCTGTTTCATGTACACATGTCCATAACCAATCAATATTTTTCTTTAATAGTAATTGCAAAGGAGACGCAATATTAGCAAGGTTTGGTACAAATTGTCTTAAGTAATTAATCATACCAAGAAATATTTGTAATTCTTTTTTGTTATTAGGACTTTTAATTTTAAGTATAGCCTCAACTCTATCAGGATCTATTTTCATACCATCAGCAGAAAAAATATGGCCAAAATATTTGACTTGTTTTAATTTATATTGGAACTTGTTTTTATTAAAGCGAACATTACACAACTTGGCCCTTTCGAAAACCCTGGCTAATATTGCATCATGTTCAGATTCCGTTTCAGCACAGATCAACATATCATCACAATATATTATAACCCCGGGAATGTCCCCAAATGCATTTTCATTATACTTTTGAAAAATTTCCGGTGCTACTGACAACCCAAAGGGTAATCTATTAAATTTATAACAACCAAAGGGACTGTTAAAAGTACAAAGCTCACTGGAGCTTTCATCAAGTTTTATATTATAAAATCCCTCGGACAAATCCAATACTGAAAAATATCTTTTATTGGTTATTTTAGGTACAATTTCCTCCAGTTTAGGAATCAAATGATATTCTCTCAGCAAAACATTATTAAGGTACTTAGGATCTAAACAAATTCTTAATGAGCCATCTTTTTTTTCAATAATAACTAAGTTACTTACAAAGTTTTTTGGATGTTCGACCTTGGATATTATCTGTCTATCTTCTAATGATTGTAGCTTGTCACGTAATCTATTTACCAAGACATTCGGAACCCTGCGTGGGGGTCTCACTACTGGCTGTGCTCCCGGTTGAATGTGCAGTTCCAAGGACTTCTCGAAATGGCCCACACCCTGAAAAAGTTCACAGTATTTTTCTATTAGCATTTTTTTATTACAATTTGTTTGAATAGTGTTTATTCTCTTATTAGGGCTACTAATATTTAACAATTGAAGTTCAATTAATGATGGTAAGCCTAGAATAGGCCTCACATTTTTATCAACAATTATGAATTCAGTCATAAATGCTCCATTATTTCTATAGATAGTTAACAACTTTTTACCTAGGGGTTTTAATTGTGTTCCCCCAAAAACTTCTAATATTATTTTTGTCTCAGACCACTCAGGACACTCATCATTGACAATATGTTTTAAATCTTTTAACGATATTACATTAATTTGAGCCCCCGAGTCACATTTGAATATTACATTTTTAGATTCCACAGTTATTGACTCAGTCCATTCTTTCATGTAGTTTTCAATGGAATCACATACTCGTACTAGTCACAAGTCAACCGGACTCTCATTATCAGACTCTTCATCAACATTGACAGAATGCACCTCATTCCTAGATTTACACCCTACAGCAAAATGATTCATTTTCTTACAAATTGAGCAAGTTTTACCAAAAGCAGGACATTTTCTAGGCCCATGCCGTCTATTACATTTTTTGCATAGATAAGTATTACTACTCTGAATATACTTAGCTTTTGATATTTCTTGAACTTCGACTTCATGTGCATGTGGCTGGTTGATCGTCTTGACATGTTCCTTGGATAACTCTGAGGTTCTGCAAATATCTACAGCTTGCGCTAAGGTTAGGTTTTTCTTGCCAAGTAGCTTTTGTTGAACGGCTCGGTCTCGAATTCCATGAATAATTCGGTCACGTAGCATTCTTTCCATAAATGTCTCGAAATTACAATTGAGAGCAATTTTCCGCAACTCTGTGTAGAAGGCATCAAAATTCTCACCATCTTCTTGAAGCCTTTGGTTGAAGTGAAATGTATTTATAATTTCATTAGTCTTCGGCTTGAAATAGTTTTCAAATATTAGTATTATTTCTTCAAGTTTCTGTTCATCACTGTGATTTTGCTGCAACGTGTTAAAGTATAGTTCTTGAGCTGGCTGTCCGATACAATTTAGAAATATTGCGGCCTTTCTGGTCTCAGTCACTGTAACGCTCCCCCCCAACTTAACTTAAATTAACCTTAACTAACTAAACTTATATTAAACCTATACCTAAACTTATAACTATTTACCCTACCTACTAACTACCTATGTATGTTTGTTGTTGTGTTGTTGTTGCATTACTTTGATCTTATGACTTATAACTAACTTATCAACTAACTTATTCTAATGGCCTTGTGATCGTATAGTGGTTGTGATTAGGACGCCTACTATTATGAACCGATAGTAACTCAGATACTTTAAGAGAATTATGTTGAGACTTCTTATTTAACGTACGAAACTACCTAATACTAAATTAATGTTTTCCTATTGATCCTAATCCTATTATCTATCTGAACGTTGCTAATTGTAAATAACCGTAAGTGGATGTCAACCTAGTCGTGAGAGTTATGCGAGCTATTGTACCCTAGTAAGGAAAATAGAATAGATTATAATTAAAGGTACATAATATTATGTAGATCCTAAATTATTAGAAGTAACAGAAGATATCCTAAGTAGGTACGAATGAATCATTATTAACGTGATCCTTTCATGATGGAATCCTTTCATGAATTTTATATAGAATTGAAGATCTAAACGTCAGTTATTTTATCAAGTATAAACTTAGTTAGAAGTATGTTGAAATATAATGTAAATAATAAGCTATATTTCCTACTGAAGAAACTACTTGTAAGAATTAATATTCAATATAATATAAATGATTCTAAAGTTTCATAGAGTATAAATGTATAACTTTGTTACTAGAAAGATACTAGATTGTGTACTATGAAGCTAACGTGTTTCGTTAGGGAAGACGCACCACCATCCGCGCCTGCCAGTGATTATCGACACCAGACTTATGTATATATGTTATGCACATATAACCATAATAAAACCTCCTCTTCATAGTACACTATTCTTTTCCGGATGTATGAATAAGAATAAAGAAACAAGTAATTTCTATTTACTGTTCCATTAATCTATATTCTACATCAGTGCTACTATGGATTACAAAGGGTTATGGAACTATATTCACTTTGAACAACTTATGTTACACAAGGTCAAGACAGTCCATAGAATCACATACAAGTGTGATTTAATATGCTGCAATCAAAGAAGCAGCCGTTAGAAAACCACCTCTAACATAATATAGTGAATCTAATATTAAATAACCTTCTTAGTTCATGGTTCCTTCAAACTAGTCTTTCTGGATAGCCTAAATCAAAGTTACAAAGTCAATGAAGTAGGTAAGGTCATAACGTAGCTATATAAAGATACCCTAGCTTGAATCAGCCTAGAATACTTTGACATCGGAAGTGTCTAGCTAGACCGAACATACGTCATGATAATTACTAGGTATCAGACTAGATAGAATAGATCTTTATAACTCTCTGATGGCAGTTATCATCCCTTTTCCATAAGTTCAGAATAACTACGAGACACGCGCTCTAGAGTAAGATCAACTATATCAAGTACGGACCTTAATAGAAGAACAAACTTATCTTTATAACTATTCCTTCAAGTACATAGTTTGAGGGAAACACTCAGACAGGTCAACAAAAGACAAAGGTTGAAGCTAAATGTCACTATCAAACAAATAGTTAATGCAAGACTTCAAAACTAGTAGGAATAATAATTGTTCCTTTAAATTTAATATTTACTTTATTGAATTGAAAGATATAAGAGAGAGTGAGCTATTAAAGCTGTCTCAATATATTAAGTGACTTCACTATAATTTACTTCTAGGTTGAACAATAAAAATCATTTGATAAAATTAATATGTTATGATAGCTAAGAGTATCTATTCTATAGTGTAGGTAACTGTTCAATCCAGGCCTAATATCCAAAGTTGTTCGTAATATAAATTGATCACACACACTATGAGAAATAAACAAGTAATAAGAAACACTAAAAGATGGCACACAATAACTCAAGTAAATCAAATAAAGAAGTACACACATGCACACAGTAAAAGGACACAATACAGAATGCAGGTAGTTAAAAATATAAAATCTCTCGAAGAAAACCACGTTCAATCTTCATCTTACAGCGATCCTAGAAGGAATACCTAGTACCTAAAATCTAGCTCACTAAAAATAGTTGTGTAGATAAAAGTACCTAAATTATCTTAAGTGAAGGTTATCTATCGAATAACATAACACTTGAATCGAACAAGGTTAAAGTTATTCTAGAAAACCCCTGCCTACTTATTACATACATACAGCCTGTACCAGATATCTACCTAGAAAGTGTACCGAGCTAGTCTGTACACTAGACCTACCGTGACAGGTAAAAAGCAAAGCTATTAAGATTATAGTTTGAGAAGCTACCTAGCAGAGATTGTGAATCGACACACAGTTATAACATAAAGACTTACCCTGATCTCCCACATCTCATCTATGCCCCCTGGCTCCTTGTATGTAGCCCTACCTTTAATCCTCCGGTCTGACCTGTACGTGTTGCTCATCCTTGTCCTCGTTCTTGATGCTCATCCTTGTCTTACACTTGACACTCCCTATCTCCTAAGTTCACTTCCACTATGGCATCTGCCTGACTCACTCATGAATACAAGATACCAGCCAGTCAGTCTCCACACAATAATTAGCAACCCTCATTTGCTACAAGACATGTGCAATGGACCTAAGTCCAACCAAGACCGTCCGTCCGATACCTGCTCACTCCTTTAGCATCTGCTTGACTTCAATAAGTGAACTCCTACCACTTCAAAAATCTAATAATTAATAATCGTTACAACTTTACAATCAGAGATCCGCACAAGCAAAGAGCTACTTATTACGACTTCGCACTTTAAAATTCCGGACTAGAAAAGAGACCTTCCTACTACCCGCGCTCCGTTTTATCCCAGGGTACTAAATGGTCACCGCCGCCACATCCACTTAATAGTTAGTATCGTCGTCTCCATTTGGTTGGTTCCAAATAGTATCAAAACAACCATCTGGTGCCCTCCACATGGTAGGTTCCAAATAGTATCATAACAACCATCTGGTGCCCTCCACATGGTAGGTTCCAAATAGTATCATAACAACCATCTGGTGCCCTCCACATGGTAGGTTCCAAATAGTATCATAACAACCATCTGGTGCCCTCCATCATCTCGTCGACTTCCATAATGTTAGCATATACCTCAAAGTATAGGTACCTAGTTAGTTCATAGGTATAATTATTCTTGCGCTGATGTTGTAATTTTCTTGGATGTTACTTTAGATTCTAGACTTTTCTCAGGATGTAGAACGATGTCTAGGGATACTAATAGCCTGTATCTATTTTCCTTGAATTTACCTACATTCTAAGATTCGTTTTCATATAGTATTTATCTTAAATATCCTACTACGTCCCAATGAAGAAGCCAATCTAGATGAAACTCAAAACATAGATAGTTTAAATCATCTACTACCATATTATTCAATTTCCAACTCTCAGGAGTATCTAGATTTACTAATGTAGTAGAATATTTCTCGAGGAAAAACGCCTGATATTTTTATGAGAGCAACCACCAAACGCTATTGTAATTCAATCCGTAAGGTGAATTACTGCTAAATAATGAACGTCAGTGAGTACAGATCACCTACTACAAATATACTTACATCTAAATGTAAAAGCTTTCTACTGACATAAGTTACCTACACTTGGTTCCTGAAACTGTATTTTCCTTTAACATTACCTAATCTTTGAACATCGATGTTTTCTATTTTAATGAAACTTTCCAGGTTAATTCGCCTAGTTATTGTTATTCATACTAATTACTATGAAGTCATCGAATGCTTCAGATGCTGTTTGACCGAGATATCGGTTGCTGAAGATTAACCGAATCGGGCTAAATCAAGGTTAAATTAACTAAATAATTTGTGGGATAACCGAAGAACGTGTGCAGACCTTCTGGACCGTTACAGCCGACCCCAAAGTTATACGAGGTGATTAACTTATGAACCGGAGTAAAACTTTCCCAAATTAATTTCATTAATTAAAATAAACACAAATTATTTTTCTCTTAAACAACCATTATTGGTAAAATTTTATTTGTTTATTTCTAGTTCCAGACAAATATTTTGCAATGACTTGCATAGATCAGATCTATGCTAGCTATCACATAAATTAACTAAATAATTTATGAGATAAACAAAGAACGTGGGCAGACCTTCTGAACCGTTACAGCCGACCCCAAAGTTATACGAGGTGATTAACTTATGAACCGGAGTAAAACTTTCCCAAATTAATTTCATTAATTAAAATAAATACAAATTATTTCTCTCTTGAACAACCATTATTGGTACAAATTTTATTTGTTGATTTCTAGTTCCAGACAAATATTTTGCAATAACTTGCACAGATTAGATCTATGCTAGCTATCACATAAATTATGATTTTTTTTGATGATGTGTAAGTTTTAAACCGAACTCTAAAATGCTGCGAGTTTGATGCCAATCTATAGCTATAAATGAATACAACCACAAGATGCTATTTTTGCAGCGAAAATAATTATTAACTGTGTAAAGGAAGTCTGTTGTGATCCAGACTCAATCATAGTGAAATAATGTATTTAGCTCTAGCCCGTCTATTGACTCTCGCAATTCGTAACCGAGTTTATCATACATCACCCTTCACAATCCAAATTAGATTCTAAGTAGCGTGCAACTATAACTTGCCATGATCGAAACATCCAACCATAAACCGGTCTCAAAATAACAGCAAGATTGCAATTCGGAGCATGTGTAGTGTTTTTAAACAGGTCCTAATTTGTAAAGTGTGAATTTGTATGAAATCAGCCGAAACTGATGAATTTGTCATCTGACTTAACCTAACACCAATAACTCCTTCATACAAATTGTTTGTGAAATGTAGGGTTTGTCCAGATTTAGAAACCAAAAAATTGTCTTTTTCCAAGATTCTGTTGAAATCTTGAGCCCCTCAAACAGTTAAAAATAAACATAATTCCCTTTCGTTCATCACACATAGTCACGCTCACAAATTTTACTAAGATTCATTCATTCTTTCTGAACTTCAACATTCGTAGTCATTCATTATACCCGCAAAGTCAACAGATCGTATAGAAGTAAGACTGTTAAGAAATTGGTACCATTCGTTTATATTCATTTAGTTATGTGAAATCCCCAAAATTCCCCAATCCAAAAGTAAAATATGAACAAGAGAGAGATAATTCGTAATAAAATTTAGAATTTTTTACATATTTACAATAACTAAAGCAACTTATTTTCCCAAAATGTGAAATCCGAAGTAAAGTTTCTAATGCTACCTCACTCAATAAAATAATAACAGCAAAATGGAAGGAAAACTTTTCGCATGGTTTAAAAGTTTTAACGGATGCTTTAGTTTTTTGTTTTACCATTTCGAAATTATTGTAATTTTTTTTATAAATATAAAACATTGATTGAAAGGGCAGAGTTTAGTAAGCCGATGGGCAAATATATTTCATTTCAAGCTAACATAATATATTTTATGTGAAGCAAGCTAATTTTAGGCAAGCATATTATTTTGAAAGTATGATTTCATTTTGTTTAATTTTGAATTATTTTGATTTTAAAACAAATTATAGCCTATATAACATTTAATTATTTCTTATTTATGATTTTGATCTAATTCCGTAGCCAAATCTATTATGTGAATATAACATGGTTGTTTATGTGTAGCGTTACGTCATGTTCAATAAGTTCAATTACCCTAAAACTTAAAACAACAATAACGTAATACTCTCTTTTTATATATTATAGGCAACGTAATAAACAATAACATCTGTTTTTGTAATTGTTGAACTATAACCGTTAGTGTAGGTAAATGTAAACTATGTACAATCCGAAAACATAATAACCATCTCAATCAATCCATTTCCATCCTAACTAGAGTGAGTGAAACCTAGATCTTATTTCTACGTATTTTAGAATTGCAAAATTGTAGATATCTAATTTAATCACTTCCGATGTAGATAGGCTTTCCTACCCTTAGTTATGTAAAGAGCAAAACGTAATTTTTCTCAACTGTCCCTATATAACTATGTACACCTATAAAGATACCTATTAACTCTATGCTTATAACTATACCTATATCTTTGCGACCCCAGTTAGTTAGACTCTATATCTACTTAAGTATATTAGACTGAGCGAACATAGAATTTAACTTAAAGTATGCTAGATTATATTAAAACATTCCTGTAGGTACATAGTTACTGAGATGGGAATCGAACCCACACATCTTAGTCTAAATTGATATCCGAATGTGATAATGTAATGATATCTAATGCGACTAATTAAATTAAATCCTTAAAGTTATCTAATTAAGTTTAAATCTGTGAGAAAACGTAATATTATTTAATATTAATATTGGTTGATAAAGTATGTAATGAAAATAAATAATACATGTTCCTATTTTCCATCAACTTAGAATAGTATATTTACAAGCATGAATAAGTTCTGTCAACCTATTAGATCAACAATCTTATAAACTTGTGTCAACACCTTATGTCGTGAATCTGGTTCAGTAGATTAAACTAAACTAACCTATAAGAAACTAATCTAACCGTGAGTGTTTAGTGGTTTAATTTTTACTATAGTTTATTATTATTTATTGTGTAATAAACTATTTTGTATCTATGTAGACGTTTATATAAATCTGAATAGATTAAAATGTTAAAAATTACTTGTATTCCGCTAAAAATACGCTAAAGATTCAAAAACATCCTGACTAGGTAATCTACCTATATTGTTTTGTGACAAAATCTCCGCACAGATATTTTTTATTGACACTGATATTATAATTGACACTGATATTATAATTGACACCTATATTATAATTGACACTGATATTATAATTGACACTGCTATTATAATTGACACTGCTATTATAATTGACTAATTATTTTATTTTATTTTATTTTATTTTATTTTATTTTATTTTATTTTATTTTATTTTATTTTATTTTATTTTATTTTATTTTATTTTATTTTATTTTATTTTATTTTATTTTATTTTATTTTATTTTATTTTATTTTATTTTATTTTATTTTATTTTATTTTATTTTATTTTATTTTATTTTATTTTATTTTATTTTATTTTATTTTATTTTATTTTATTTTATTTTATTTTATTTTATTTTATTTTATTTTATTTTATTTTATTTTATTTTATTTTATTTTATTTTATTTTATTTTATTTTATTTTATTTTATTTTATTTTATTTTATTTTATTTTATTTTATTTTATTTTATTTTATTTTATTTTATTTTATTTTATTTTATTTTATTTTATTTTATTTTATTTTATTTTATTTTATTTTATTTTATTTTATTTTATTTTATTTTATTTTATTTTATTTTATTTTATTTTATTTTATTTTATTTTATTTTATTTTATTTTATTTTATTTTATTTTATTTTATTTTATTTTATTTTATTTTATTTTATTTTATTTTATTTTAGGACACCCAACACGGGTTTACACATAGTAAACAAAGAATTAGTCTAATGGTAACATAATATTGTGTTCTCATAATTATAGGGCGTCACAGCATGCGAGGAGAAATAAACAATAACTTACCACTAATAAACAAAGAAATTACCAAAATAAAAGAGAAAAAGAACTATATACTATTAGAGAAGAAAAATACTATTGATTTACCGAATTTTTGTTATTTATTTCTGTATAGATTAATAACTACTTTGTCCTGTTTACTTATTATATTTTTTATTTGGTTTCATATACCTACCTACCTAACGTATATTATGAAATGCGGATAAACATACAAACATCCAAACTCGTAAACTTACTACCAAAACTACAAACCAAGTAGGAATAATTATTCCTCCTACCTTAATATTTACTTTAATGAATATGAAAATATAAGAGGAAGCTACTCAACTGTTCAATGGTTCAATAAATATGTATTACCATTAGAACTGTATGTTATTATTATATGACTTAACTATAACCTAATTCAAACTTGAATATTAAAAGTTCAAAAATAATTATGAATAACTAAACATGGTAGTAAAATAATCTTGTCTATGTTGAAGTAAGAAGTCTAATGTAATTAGTTCCTTAAATCTAGGTCATAACCGTTTGGAATAAAAGTAAGTAGGTAACTGAACTAACTGAACTATCAATGTTGAACTATCTAGTTATCTACCTATAGCTCACTTCGTAAATAAGAATGTAGTAGAGAGTAAATAGAAATAAAAGTAACCGTAACTAAGTGTTGATCCTACCTACTAGAGTATGTAATAGTTAGAAAGAATAAAATAACTAAGGTAGTAAAATAAACTTCTAGAAAAGTAAGTAGCTATACTATAAATGTAGTAGATATGTAGAAACAGATGTAAGTATGCACTTATCTAACTATAGTCCACTTTATAAATAATTATAAAGTATGAGAGTAAAAGGAAATAAAAGTAGCCGTTACTAAGCATTGGTCCTATCTACTAAAATGTAATTTTTTTTTAAGAAAAGGTAAAAATAAATAACCAGGGTAATACAATAAACTTCTTTTAAATCCGTAAAGTAAAGCACTCAATATCCTCAATGTAAAGAAGTGAAGAAGTATCTACCTACATATATTATACTCGTGGTAAAGGAAGTAGTTAGATAAATCTCCAAAGACCTAGGCATTCAATAAAATCAGTCGAATATAATTCTCAGACAATAGGTATCTCAGAACTTTCCCTATTTTTCCTAGACTTATTCCTCTAAGTGAATCGAATACTTATAACCTAACGTACTATTAATTATATTACTAAAATGTTATCTTGTTACCTATTATTAATAATTTCTCAACTAGTATTTTAGTAAAATTAATTATTTAAATTAAATAGGGTTAAGCTCAATCAGTCGATGGCGACCCCATGCTAATATAATAAAAGAACCTATAAATAACTAATTTGTAACTAAGAAGTTATTTACTTACGACCTTTCTGTAACTCTTAAAAATTACGAATCTATAAATAACTATTTTGAAATCCTAAGTCATTTATTTACGACCCCTGCTCGTAAAATTATGAAACTGTAAATAACTATTTTGAAATCCTAAGTCATTTATTTACGACCCCACGCATTTACAACTATGGATGTTACTTAATCTTACCTCACCAACACAATAATATGAAACGCAATTACTACCTATACACTACCTATTTACTACCTATACGTATTGGTTTTGCCTAATTTGAACGAATAAGATCTAGAATAAAACTACTAAATAATATGAACTGAAATTTACCTATTTACCTAATAAACAGTTATAAACTACAGAAAATTAAGAAATCTCAACACAAAACCCCATCCTTTATTACGACAACAAATTGTGCGATAAAATCGCACTATGCAAGATTAAAGTAAGCAACAAACAAGATATGAATTTAATGGAAATAATATATGAATTTAATAGAAATAAGATATGATTTGAATATAAACATGATTTAAACTACTGTAACTAACCTAAAATCGATATCGTGGTCACGGCAATTCCATATTGTAACGCTCCCCCCCAACTTAACTAAAATAAACTACTAAACTAACTAATATTAATATTAAACCTATACCTATACTTATAACTATTTACCCTACCTACTAACTACCTATGTATGTTTGTTGTTGTGTTGTTGTTGCATTACTTTGATCTTATGACTTATAACTAACTTATCAACTAACTTATTCTAATGGCCTTGTGATCGTATAGTGGTTGTGATTAGGACGCCTACTATTATGAACCGATAGTAACTCAGATACTTTAAGAGAATTATGTTGAGACTTCTTATTTAACGTACGAAACTACCTAATACTAAATTAATGTTTTCCTATTGATCCTAATCCTATTATCTATCTGAACGTTGCTAATTGTAAATAACCGTAAGTGGATGTCAACCTAGTCGTGAGAGTTATGCGAGCTATTGTACCCTAGTAAGGAAAATAGAATAGATTATAATTAAAGGTACATAATATTATGTAGATCCTAAATTATTAGAAGTAACAGAAGATATCCTAAGTAGGTACGAATGAATCATTATTAACGTGATCCTTTCATGATGGAATCCTTTCATGAATTTTATATAGAATTGAAGATCTAAACGTCAGTTATTTTATCAAGTATAAACTTAGTTAGAAGTATGTTGAAATATAATGTAAATAATAAGCTATATTTCCTACTGAAGAAACTACTTGTAAGAATTAATATTCAATATAATATAAATGATTCTAAAGTTTCATAGAGTATAAATGTATAACTTTGTTACTAGAAAGATACTAGATTGTGTACTATGAAGCTAACGTGTTTCGTTAGGGAAGACGCACCACCATCCGCGCCTGCCAGTGATTATCGACACCAGACTTATGTATATATGTTATGCACATATAACCATAATAAAACCTCCTCTTCATAGTACACTATTCTTTTCCGGATGTATGAATAAGAATAAAGAAACAAGTAATTTCTATTTACTGTTCCATTAATCTATATTCTACATCAGTGCTACTATGGATTACAAAGGGTTATGGAACTATATTCACTTTGAACAACTTATGTTACACAAGGTCAAGACAGTCCATAGAATCACATACAAGTGTGATTTAATATGCTGCAATCAAAGAAGCAGCCGTTAGAAAACCACCTCTAACATAATATAGTGAATCTAATATTAAATAACCTTCTTAGTTCATGGTTCCTTCAAACTAGTCTTTCTGGATAGCCTAAATCAAAGTTACAAAGTCAATGAAGTAGGTAAGGTCATAACGTAGCTATATAAAGATACCCTAGCTTGAATCAGCCTAGAATACTTTGACATCGGAAGTGTCTAGCTAGACCGAACATACGTCATGATAATTACTAGGTATCAGACTAGATAGAATAGATCTTTATAACTCTCTGATGGCAGTTATCATCCCTTTTCCATAAGTTCAGAATAACTACGAGACACGCGCTCTAGAGTAAGATCAACTATATCAAGTACGGACCTTAATAGAAGAACAAACTTATCTTTATAACTATTCCTTCAAGTACATAGTTTGAGGGAAACACTCAGACAGGTCAACAAAAGACAAAGGTTGAAGCTAAATGTCACTATCAAACAAATAGTTAATGCAAGACTTCAAAACTAGTAAGAATAATAATTGTTCCTTTAAATTTAATATTTACTTTATTGAATTGAAAGATATAAGAGAGAGTGAGCTATTAAAGCTGTCTCAATATATTAAGTGACTTCACTATAATTTACTTCTAGGTTGAACAATAAAAATCATTTGATAAAATTAATATGTTATGATAGCTAAGAGTATCTATTCTATAGTGTAGGTAACTGTTCAATCCAGGCCTAATATCCAAAGTTGTTCGTAATATAAATTGATCACACACACTATGAGAAATAAACAAGTAATAAGAAACACTAAAAGATGGCACACAATAACTCAAGTAAATCAAATAAAGAA
Source organism: Eulithis prunata (assembly GCA_918843925.1). Taxonomy (NCBI): domain Eukaryota; kingdom Metazoa; phylum Arthropoda; class Insecta; order Lepidoptera; family Geometridae; genus Eulithis; species Eulithis prunata. The sequence goes on from OU974009.1 coordinate 1,134,152, forward strand.
GTACACACATGCACACAGTAAAAGGACACAATACAGAATGCAGGTAGTTAAAAATATAAAATCTCTCGAAGAAAACCACGTTCAATCTTCATCTTACAGCGATCCTAGAAGGAATACCTAGTACCTAAAATCTAGCTCACTAAAAATAGTTGTGTAGATAAAAGTACCTAAATTATCTTAAGTGAAGGTTATCTATCGAATAACATAACACTTGAATCGAACAAGGTTAAAGTTATTCTAGAAAACCCCTGCCTACTTATTACATACATACAGCCTGTACCAGATATCTACCTAGAAAGTGTACCGAGCTAGTCTGTACACTAGACCTACCGTGACAGGTAAAAAGCAAAGCTATTAAGATTATAGTTTGAGAAGCTACCTAGCAGAGATTGTGAATCGACACACAGTTATAACATAAAGACTTACCCTGATCTCCCACATCTCATCTATGCCCCCTGGCTCCTTGTATGTAGCCCTACCTTTAATCCTCCGGTCTGACCTGTACGTGTTGCTCATCCTTGTCCTCGTTCTTGATGCTCATCCTTGTCTTACACTTGACACTCCCTATCTCCTAAGTTCACTTCCACTATGGCATCTGCCTGACTCACTCATGAATACAAGATACCAGCCAGTCAGTCTCCACACAATAATTAGCAACCCTCATTTGCTACAAGACATGTGCAATGGACCTAAGTCCAACCAAGACCGTCCGTCCGATACCTGCTCACTCCTTTAGCATCTGCTTGACTTCAATAAGTGAACTCCTACCACTTCAAAAATCTAATAATTAATAATCGTTACAACTTTACAATCAGAGATCCGCACAAGCAAAGAGCTACTTATTACGACTTCGCACTTTAAAATTCCGGACTAGAAAAGAGACCTTCCTACTACCCGCGCTCCGTTTTATCCCAGGGTACTAAATGGTCACCGCCGCCACATCCACTTAATAGTTAGTATCGTCGTCTCCATTTGGTTGGTTCCAAATAGTATCAAAACAACCATCTGGTGCCCTCCACATGGTAGGTTCCAAATAGTATCATAACAACCATCTGGTGCCCTCCACATGGTAGGTTCCAAATAGTATCATAACAACCATCTGGTGCCCTCCACATGGTAGGTTCCAAATAGTATCATAACAACCATCTGGTGCCCTCCATCATCTCGTCGACTTCCATAATGTTAGCATATACCTCAAAGTATAGGTACCTAGTTAGTTCATAGGTATAATTATTCTTGCGCTGATGTTGTAATTTTCTTGGATGTTACTTTAGATTCTAGACTTTTCTCAGGATGTAGAACGATGTCTAGGGATACTAATAGCCTGTATCTATTTTCCTTGAATTTACCTACATTCTAAGATTCGTTTTCATATAGTATTTATCTTAAATATCCTACTACGTCCCAATGAAGAAGCCAATCTAGATGAAACTCAAAACATAGATAGTTTAAATCATCTACTACCATATTATTCAATTTCCAACTCTCAGGAGTATCTAGATTTACTAATGTAGTAGAATATTTCTCGAGGAAAAACGCCTGATATTTTTATGAGAGCAACCACCAAACGCTATTGTAATTCAATCCGTAAGGTGAATTACTGCTAAATAATGAACGTCAGTGAGTACAGATCACCTACTACAAATATACTTACATCTAAATGTAAAAGCTTTCTACTGACATAAGTTACCTACACTTGGTTCCTGAAACTGTATTTTCCTTTAACATTACCTAATCTTTGAACATCGATGTTTTCTATTTTAATGAAACTTTCCAGGTTAATTCGCCTAGTTATTGTTATTCATACTAATTACTATGAAGTCATCGAATGCTTCAGATGCTGTTTGACCGAGATATCGGTTGCTGAAGATTAACCGAATCGGGCTAAATCAAGGTTAAATTAACTAAATAATTTGTGGGATAACCGAAGAACGTGTGCAGACCTTCTGGACCGTTACAGCCGACCCCAAAGTTATACGAGGTGATTAACTTATGAACCGGAGTAAAACTTTCCCAAATTAATTTCATTAATTAAAATAAACACAAATTATTTTTCTCTTAAACAACCATTATTGGTAAAATTTTATTTGTTTATTTCTAGTTCCAGACAAATATTTTGCAATGACTTGCATAGATCAGATCTATGCTAGCTATCACATAAATTAACTAAATAATTTATGAGATAAACAAAGAACGTGGGCAGACCTTCTGAACCGTTACATCACTTTTCCAAGCCCTGCTGCAGTGACAAAAACTTTAAAACTTGATTGAAACCTCTTCCACTGTGGGTAAAGTTCATCAATATTATCCAGGTTTAGGGGTGCTGGCATCCGATATTCCACACCCGACATCATGCTTTCTTCGGTCATTAACGTTCTTATTTTCTTTCACGACAAGTAAACACAGAAATATTCTTATTATGTTGTAGGCACGTTAATAGGTAACTTCACTTCGGCTGCGCCATGTATTGTTTATTATTATATTCAAACAACTTGGTTATTATGACAAGTATTTATTCGGTGCCACGTTTTGTGCCCGTACGTTGAACCGAGTGGGCATGCGCGGAGGTCGGGGTTCTCACACCTCCCTCGGTTCATTACGTCATCATTACAGTACCTATCCTTATGTAGTGTAAAGGTGCACTAAGAAAGGAATTTTGAAAAGTCGCACCCTAAAGGGTCCAGAACGCGAGCAACGCCGCGGGCGACGGCTAGTTTATTCATATAGTTAATACACGTCAGAGTAGAAATTAAGAATAATATTGGTTACTTATCATAAATAAGTAATTTAAACAACATTCAGCATTTTAAACAGAAGGTATAAGTATCTCATACCTTTAATTTAATTTTTTTTTTTTTTTTAATTTATTTATTATTTTAAAAATACATTATAACTTATTTTGTACTATAGCACTAAGGAAACCACAAGGTTTATTCATCTATTGTATAGAAGTATTGCTTAATAAGCCAGGTTTTGAGTCGTGATTTAAAGCAGTTAAAGCTGGGTGCATCAGCAATGTCAGCTAAGTACTTTTAAGGGTTACTAATTAGTAGGTACTATAACATTTATTCACAAAGAAAATTACAACTAATATTATTTACAAAATACACAATATGAAACAGTTGAGCTATCTACAAACCGTTGCAAACGATTTATATTACATTTATGTTACTCATTCTTTTTACAACTGTCATTCTGCTGTGGTTTTACTCGGATCAAAAGTCGTCTCATTATACCGAATATCAAAAACCACGCAACGACATTTCTACGAGGAAATGTCACTCAAGGTTCAGCTGAGAAATTGAGTCACAAATATTAAAAAAAAAAACATACTTGAGTAGGACATAATAACACTGCACAATTGGGACAATGCATCGTCATAGGTTGTAACCGCTTAACTTCAGTGTTTCATCACATTCGGCCGAATACTCAAACGCTACTTAATATTTAGTTCATGCGTAAATTATTGTCATCTTTTACCAATAAGTAATGTCAAACAGAGGCAAAGCAATTTTAAGAGGTGTTTAAATTTGAGTGGCGTTTCAGTATTCGGCCCTAAGTTGTATAAAAAGAAAAAAAAACACTACACACATACACAACAAATAATTGGAGCTATGTAGTAGCTACTTACAGGTAGGTAACTCGCATTGATATAATATTACCTAAATCCCCTTTGAGAAATCCCAGTAAAGATTTCAGTTTTTTCTCGAGAAATTCCCACTGGCTATGCTTAGATGTGTCTATATAAATATAGTCTAAGAAACATTCAATTCTTGGCCATCTTACAGGATAATCCTTTGTTTCCTAAACCCAACAGAATTTACAATTATTCCACATAGTTCGAGTGTGACGTAACGCGATAATCTTTCCGCTATCTTGCGTAACGCGCCGTTACGTTACACCGTTAGCCACATTACGTGTTACAGCTTGCGTAAATGGCACTTTGGTGCGGCTGTCTGACCGTGCCCTTAGCATGGGATAGTTACGGTATCGGTTCTTTTACCAAACTATTAAAACATTCGTTTTACCAAATAATTTGTTTTGCTTTTCACGTACTAACGTAAAGGGACATTTTTTTATACGACTAATTTTCATCGAAGAATTAGTTTATTTTTCTTTTTTACCTCCTAACATAAAGGGCCATTCTTTTTGTAATATTATGTGAGATAAAAAATAGGTTTCTAAAAAGTTTAATCATTAATAACTAATTTATTCTCAAAACTCGGTGGAAAAGGCTCAAAAAATTTTATTTTGGGAAAATGGGGGAGGTCATTCAGCAGAGAACTCTTACAGTGTGCTGTTGATTTGATAGCGCTAAAAACCTATGCTAACGGTACCTATTGAACGCTTCCGAAAATGGTTATGGTAATACTAGAAACACTTACAATGTGTAACTGTGGCTTTATGTAGCGAGGGATATTAGAAGATTGTAAGGATCTTCTAATTTCTTATCTAAGGCTTGTATGATAGATAGTTTTTTTTTATGATAAAAGTAATGGAACAACCTGATAGCTCACCTGATGTTAAGTAGTAACTTCTGCCTATAACAATGCATTACCTCACAAAGCAAGTCCAATGAGGACGTGCCCTGTTAGACAATGCAATGCGTCCATCACTCTGAGACGTAAAGATCTAGAGATAGAGAAAGAGAGAAAAAGTTTATTTTGTGCCACAATAAAAAAAACTACAGAATAATTTAAAATAGAATTAAAATAGAAAGAAACAAAATATAATTTTAAGATTTAAAAAATACTTTTTCTATGCGGTCGGCCTAAAAAAAAATTTTTACGAATAGAGGTATCAAAAATTTTCAAAACTAAAAGTGGGTAAATAAATCATCTTTCAAATGCTCGTGGATTTTTTTATATACAAACAGCATACCTATGCCAGAAGATTAAAGAAAAAAATATATAAGATGCACTTTTTCAATAGGTTTAAAAAAATACCCAAAACATTACTGTCATGGCACCTCTACGTCAACACAAATTAGCTCGAAATATGTTCAGACTTAGACAGTACTGCCAGTGACTTCCAGAATGTTCTAGATAGCTATAAAACCCTGAGAAAACTATTATTATGATTTATTATTATTTAGCCGCTACCGTCAGGGCAAAGGCATAAATAAATAAATAAATATTCACGGACACTTAACACAACGCCTTCTAGTCCCAAACTAAGCAAAGCTTGTACGATGGAAACTAGATGGCTGATAGAATACATACATACATTTTTTTTTTGTAAATACATACTTATAATACATAGAAACACCCAGACACAGAACAAACATCTATGTTTACAACACACAAATGTTTGTTCTCGGTGGGGATCGAACCCACGACCCACAGCACGGAAGGCAGAGCTACTACCGACTGAGCCATGACGCCTGTCCCTTCCCTTCCCTCTTTCCGCCCTTCGCCATTTAACTCTGTGACAAGCCATGCGCTCAGGTGCAAGTCAAGCTCGTCCTTCCATCTCATTATGGGTAAACCACGAGCCTTGCATTTTGGGAGATTGACTCTTTGAGATAACTAACTATCAAAAACCAGTGATTAAAAAAATCTTTTGCAGTATAACAACAGTCAAGCACCAAGAAACCTCAGTCGCCACATCATCGGTAAGGCTGAAGCGAAAGCTTACCGCTTGGACATCCGTTACGACCCGAACAGGCGGTCCACCCTCGCCAACTTGGAAATAAGAACTGAAAATGAAAAGGCCAGTTAGGACCAGTTAGGACCAGTCAGGACCAGTTAGGACCAGTTAGGACCAGTTAGGACCAGTTAGGACCAGTTAGGACCAGTAAGGATCAACACAATTTTGGGCCCACTGCTATGGTAAAATCTATGTGAAAAAAAATATTTGAATTTTAAAAAAAACACCATTTTAAAACAGAGTACCTACAAGATTGGATAGTTTAAAAAATTTTGGTTTCCTTCTATACATTTTTATAGTTCCTGAAAATTTCCTCTAGGGGTAAGGAACTAGAAAAATGCTGTGGTTGAATAACTTGTTTTGAAGATCAATGTCAAAGAGTTTTAAATCTTATTGCAAGTAATTAAGTGTTTCATTTGGCAGATAGAATCTTTATACCATACACGTTATATTTGTCTATTATTTCATGACTAAGTTATGAGAGACGTGCTCAGTTAGTCAATGCATCGCTATAGGCAATGTTTACCATAAAAAATACAACCGAATTGAGTACCTCTTCCTTTTTTGAAGTTGGCTAAAAATATTAGTCAGAATTGAAACAATAAATAAATAAAACAACCCCAATCACTTAACTCTTCACATTATACAGACAATTCTTCGTGTACGGTTTATCTCTCATTTTGACTGATTATATCCTCCACCTGTCTGAGTTTCTTTGGATACGGTAGACTTAGGCCTTCTGCACACTTGACGGAAATTCCGTTGCCGAACTTCAGCGGGAATCAATCCGCTACCATACGATCGTCCGCGACGGACGACGCATCTTCCGCGCAGTGTGCCCGCTATCTGTAATTTATATGCAGTAACATGTATATTGACGTTCCGTCGGGAAAGTTTCCATCAAGTGTGCCGAAAGCCTAAGGAAAAACAGAGGAGAGTTAGTGTAACAAGCATAATATTACGTACAATAATCTTCACAGACAATCGCATTGCAATTTGATATCAAAATTGGGATATTTGCTTGAATGTAGGTAAGTCGATAGTCGTATCTATAGATAACGCGTAATAGCACCTATTAAATACAACTACCTATGTAGGTAGGTACCTATACTTATTGAGATAAGCTCAGATGTTTCTGAAACTAATATTGACTGTTTGAGTAAAATTTAATTATTTTGTAGCACTCGAGAGAAAATATATCGAGTCATCTATAAAAACTGCAATATCTTGGAAACCATTTATGCTAACGAAGATTTTTAAAAGTGATGGAACAAGCTGATAGCTCACCGAATGTTAAGATGCACGGAAACCATGAAAGATGCTTACAGAAATTATGCAAGCTAATACTGCAATTAAACAATTACTAAAAAACCATAATCTATAGGTATTGATATCAAAAACAATTTATTTACAAAGCTAGCATTCATGGTTTTCACGATATCTAAGTTTTTATATATAACCGTAATTTTTGTTCTTGATTGAATTTTTTTTGTATTCAATTTTATTTAAATCGTAATTTTCAAAATGACAAAAATTACATTAACACTGTGGCTTATATTAAAAGAAAATATATCTGAAGATAATAAAATGTATCATTAACTCAAAAAAAACAAGTTGAGCCACACCACAACTGTTAAAAATCGACGTCTTGACATTTCTATGGCTTTATCCGTTTCCAAAACGTGGTTACTAATAATTGTTAAAATATACGACCTGATAGACCAAAAGGTTTGTATAACTTGATTGGATAAGATTTTCAATGGATTCGCTGGAAATTCGATAAAATGAAACTTTACCACCAGGGTCTGATCATTGTGGTCGGAGCCTTACAATCGCAATGGCGTCAAATTAGACCGTTGCGCGATTTCAATTTATATTAATAACTGAATTAGTACTGTTATCTATTTCAGTTTCTTATCAATAATACCGTTTTTTCCCTCTAGCTAATTTTACTCGCACATTCTGCAAAGAGGTAAACTTGGAATAGATACACAGTGTTTTGTCTTTTACATTGACAAGCAAATTTAAATTCGTTCGGAAGAGACAGAACACGGTGTAACTATAGTAAGGTTACATCAAGTTTCCAGGGTAAGAGAGTAAAAAAACGTTTAGCGGACTTCAAAAACTACAATACACTATAGTAGCTTTTTAATCAGTCTAGTGGATAACTTCTAAAATGGCCTTTTTCCAAAATTCTGTATCAAAAATATTGCTATCGAAAAACTTCCAATTTTGCATGTAACATTTCACCACATAAAGGCATCGGTAAATAATCGAACCGTCTTCAAAATTGCCCTCAAGACGCCCACAAACTCGGCTCGCGCACCACATAAAATATTAACTCATTCCGTATGAGCTGATTCAGAATTATCGCTACCAGTTGTGTGGGATTTTGAGTAAACTGAAGGTTTGCTTTGAAAAAGTATCGGTGATATCCACTTGGTTTATCCTGAAACGGTTTAAGCTTGCGTGTCAGGAAACATTCAATGAGGTGGAAAAGTGTGTGTTCTGTTTGAAACCGTACAAATACTTAAATACTTTCTTCTTCATCCATTTATAACGCACTTTATATAATTCTTATTCGCAGTTCAGTATAGAAATATTTTAGAACTTTCAGGGAGGGTAAAGTTTTGTTAAGATCAAAAAAACTACGCGGTTTTTAGATAGATAGATAGATTATATTATCTTTATTGTACACCAAAATAACAGAAAAAAAGACACTAGGAAATAATGAAAAACAAATATGAAGGACAATGGGCGGCTTATCGCTATAAGCGATCCTTTGGATGGACAGGAACGTTAGATTTGCTTAGAAAACTGAATCTAACTTAGAATAAAAACTGTTTTTAGTATTTTATTACCTGACTTCGAAAAACCCTAGTACAGATACAGCACACGGCAGTTCCCTCGGGAACCGAACGCCATATTAACGTGCTCACTTCATCACGCCGAATGACGATCAACCGTGTGATGTTACGCGTTACGTTTATTACACACGCCTCCGGGGACATGACGCTAAGGGACCCAATACACGTGGAAAATGGTAGATGTGGAGAAATGGCTGTAATTGGTGACTTTCTAGCTTGGTAATGTTGACACAAGTTCTTGGCACACTCGATACTTTGAACAAGAAAACTACTGTCCTGAATATCCCATAATACGTTGCCAAAAAACACTCAAAAACTGACAGTTTATTGTCCACCAGAAATCAGTCCACCGACCAACTGTCCACTGGCTGGACCAATTGTCCACTGGTATTCCATCGTCAGTTAACCTGGTCAGTGCATTCTAGAAAGAAAGTAAGCAACCGTCAGTTAATCTATCATCAGTCCACTGGACATCAATCCACTGAACATCAGTCCACTGGACATTAGTCCACTGGCTACTAGTGTTTCTAGCCGTCAGTCAACTGGCCGTCAGCCTAGCATCACCTGAGAATAACGCCAGGGGACACGTCAGGTAAATTACAAAGGATGTGGATCGTGATGTAAAATTTTATCGACGTCAGTTTATTTGTTTATTCGATTGACTGAACATTTTATGGCACGCTGCGTAGTAAAATGATATATTTTGACATGGTTAATCTCAAACGCTTAAATCGTAGTATTTTTCTTTTTGGAAGTCATATTTCGATACGCCTCATGGGGTTACGCAGAAGTTTTGCAGTTGCAAACATTTCAAAGATCTTGTAACTTTGCCACCTAATGGTTTAGGCGACAAAGTTACAAGACCTTTGAAATCAGTCAGTCTTAGGCTAAGACTGACCCAAGAAACGTAAGTAGACAGATCCCTTCGTTGGTGAATGTTATTCAAGCAAGCAAGCTCGTATGAGTTAGTGGTCAACTCTGGTGACGGAGTTTTTAGGTCGCGTTAAGGTCTCAACCGTGGCTTAATGACTGCTAGAGCCAGGGCTGACAGTTTAACGTGCCCTCTGAACCACGGAAGCGCTCAGATGTAAATGGTCACCCATCCAAATAATGACTACGTAGAACCTGCAGCATTTCTTTGTATGTCTAATGCGTTATAAACATGCCAAACTTGAGGTGTTTTGAGCTTTATAATGACACTAACTAAAGCTCATTTTACAATACAAACTAGAAAGCAGCTCAAACCACCTCAGACTGTCTCTAACTTTGCATTTAATTCGAATAACTCCATCAAAATACTAATTACGAGCAACTTTCGAGTATTTCTCATCGCGCTGCCACATGTGGAATCTTAAAGTGCTCGGAAAATACCGTCCGTGTAGCGTATTTTATAGAAGGCATAGAAATAGGAAGCATTTTTGAGACGCTTGTATAGAGTAGCACAACTCTCACAAGCTTTAGAGTTTTTTGTCAAAGAATTCGACCAGAAATACTACGACCGAATCAAGTTTGTTTATTCCATCCAGTCCTACTAGTAGTTCGAGTATCTAACTGTTTGGACAAAAATGTTTCAGATAGACTGACTAATCGAACATTTTTGCATTTTAAATTAATAACAGATTTTATTCCAAAGAGAACTACTATTCTATCCAGTCCTGCTAGTAGTTCGATTATCTATCTGCGGTTTGTAAACTGTGTTTCAAATAAACATTAAATATAGGTCTGGTGCGATTTTAACTACAGTTATCTGTTACATTATTATAAATTAAGGTTGGAATTCGGACGCTGACGTTAGTCGAGTCTGTAAATAAACACTACTTATGTTTTATGAAGCCCTGCACTGCCACGCTGCAGTCAGCGATGGATAACACCTCATAGAACTTCCATTGGGACTGTACGCTCGACCGACATTCAGTGGTCCATTTATCCTAGGGTTAATCCAGTCTTAGTTTGAAAAATAAAAGTGCAGTTTCATATCTGCCATGAGCAAATTGGGCAAGCTTGCTATGGTTAAGAAAGGCTATCTTTATGTCCTTAAAGACCAAATTTCAAAGCTTTTTCATCACGTACTTGGTGCTCTTGTTATGTATGTATAGTGTGTCCAAAATAAATGTCTAAGAAAAAAAGGATTTTTGCAGTTTAGGTATTATGCAATTTGCATAGTTTTATTTATTTCGACTTGAGTAACCCGGTATTCACTGTTGTCTAAGCTCTGTGGTTTACGTCTCCGGTTAAAAGGAACCATATTTTATGCACCCGCTAGAGGTCGCCACAGATAGCGTACGGAACAAGTAATGGCACAATTAAGGTGACGCCACGACAAAATTCTGTCACTTTTACGATCCCCGGCAGTTTTACGGTGAGTCTTGACTGGGAATAGTACTGAGAATAGTTTGAACAAGCTACTGACTGTAAGCCGTTCATATGGCACTATGAAATGTAGATCAAAGTAGAGTAGGGTCATCACTGAATTTTTGTTCATTGTTTTTTTCCTAGTTAACAAATGGTTTTCGGGCCTAACCAAAGAGTATTTTAATCCTACAAAATTTCAACCATCGTAATTCTGTAAAATTGAACGAAACTTTGAAGCTTTGGTTGAACTTGATTTTACTATCAATAAAAAGTTCTAACAGAATGGTGAATGGTGGCCTAGGGGACACAAGAGAGGCCTTGGCCCACTAACAGCCAGATGAGTGAATGATCTCTGAAGAACTGGGTGCAAAACAGAGTAGACACGAGTGTCGTTTGAGGTAGGAGGCTTATGCCCAGCAGTGGGGCACTGCCTATGATGATCATTGATACAAAGTTATTACGCAAAAGTAAACAATAATGTTTTACCTACTTATTGTCACTCTAAGTGATAAGTAATAAAATATAAGAAATATGCTTCAACCCGAAGGGGGGATGAGAATCATGGCTAATTTTGAGGATTTATTGTACGGATCGGATATTGTATGTTGATGTATGGGCTTGTTTAGAATGTTTAGACAACTCTGAGCGTTGTTTACTGAGAGTTGTTTGGTTTAACCGACTTTATAAAAAGGTGGAGGTTCTTAGTTCTTTAATTCTTTAGTATCTTCGTCCAGTGTTGTTTTAGTGCTGATGAATAAGGTGTGTAATAATTATAAAAAATAAATCAATCAATATACCTAAATAAAACTCTTTTGAAGCTGACAGAGAATCAATGCACAGCCTAAACTATAAGTTCTAGAGGTATGAAATTTGGAGGGTAGTATCCTTATATAGTGTAGGGGCACACTAAGAAAGGAATTTTGAAACGTCACACTCTTAAGGGTAGAACGCGAGCAACGCCGCGGGAGACGGCTGGTAAATAATATAGCGATGTGGTCGAATTTTGATAATGACCTTCAGTGTTTTGTCCATTATTAGATCAGATTATCAGAAGTTTTATTATCATCTAAGCATTTTTATACTGTGAAGACTATTTACTGGTTTTTTTTCAACTTACAGATGTCCGTAGTAGATTTATTAGGTTAAACCACGATATATTCCAGGATTCTCCACTAAAAATGCCTATAGGAATCAATCTTTTTCTGAAGAAATCGCAACTGGTTACTTAGTCAAGCATAAAAATAATAGAGAACTTCACTAGCGCTGATTTTTGAAAAGTAAGTTTAAATAAATACTAGCTGTCGGTACTGAACCACTTCGCCACTTGAATAGCAAAAAACGAAATAGCACAAAAACGCAATTAGAACACGGAACAAATGTTGCCCGGTCCAATTTACGACCACAATGGAATTATTCTTAATTAAACTTCAGCTTCGTAGCTTATGCTGGAATAGCTGGATCAAACTAAACTTATCTGTCAGAATTATGCACCATTCGTTGTGATCGAGTGAGCGAAGCGAACGAAGTTTATCCCAATTATTATCAAAAAAATGTGTGTTATAAGTGTGACTAGTGACTACCCTGTGAGGATATTCATCAGCTTTGAAAACCAGTTTTGATGAATCTCAAGCGTAATTGCAGTTTGAAATATTTAATTCATCTCATAAGCACCTTTTTATCTATAGAGATTTGATGAAGACAATCTCCAAGGTTTTATTTTTTGGCAGCATCACGAGATCTCAGTTCGGTGCAAACAACTAGTAATTATAAATCTTCATTTTACTGTATTTTCCAATCTACCTGTGGCGTTATATAATATTGTAGTGTCGATTAGTCGGTGTATGTGTTCTACAAACCCATCGTTTTATTTGCCATCCTTCAAGACAAGCTACATTTGGATAGGCAGGTAGCACTACATACCCACTTATTTAGTACCCTTAAAAAATTTGTAATTATTTTTCAAGCTGTCATTTGGAGTGACCTTGCTATTAGCTTTCTTCCTTGAAGTTTCGCTGCGGTGAATAGATAAATGCCGAAATATAGTTCGTCGGTCCCCGAAGAAATAATGACCAACTTTTTAATGACCAGATGTTTCGAATGAAGCTTCTGGTTACAACTGTTACTGTTATGAAATTTAATTGTTGTTTTGTTTTGTTTACTACGGATCTAAAAGGAAAACCAACTTGTGAAAATCGTAAAATAAGGGGTCAGAACGCATAAATTTAATAATATTCGACATACATTGCGTGGTGATGAGGCATCGCTCCGTAGAATAGCCGTTATCGTCGAGCAGTGTAATGCAAATACGCTATTTTTATGATATCATTACGATAGTCAGAATTATTTGTAACCTTACCTTATTCAAAATTTGAATCCACGATCTAGCTAAAGTTTACTAATTTTTTAAATAAGATAAATCGAATCAATGAAATAGTAAAACTCGTAAACTAAGGATCAAAAAGCATAAGAAAATCACTGCGTATTACTATAGAAGAAATTATTATGTCTACTACTATAACTACTATTTATTGTTAAGACTTATAAAGCGTGATCTACACATAAAACCAACGCAATAGTATTTTCATTAGGCTTGTATTGTTAGAGACTATAACGTTGCATTATATGAAGCTCAATTGTATGAAAAAGGGCTAAGTGTGTGAATCATCTTGTTAGTGAGTTCTGTAGTTTTGTTTCACAAAGACCGTTTGTCCACTAACGCCAGCACCAGCACGGCACTGGTAATGCACTACTTTGGCAATAAAAAACACGTGAACAGCACGGTGTGACGGCAGTACCTATTTCTGCCGCCAAGCAGTGATGCTCGCATTGCTGTGTTCCGGTTTGAAGGGTAAGGGCGCCGGTGTAATTACAGGCACATGAGACTTCAAGATCTTTACGTCTCAGAGTGATGGACGCAGTGCATTGCCTTACAGGGCACGTCCTCATTGGACTTGCTCTGTGAGGTAATGCATTGTTATAGGCAGAAGTTACTACTTAACAGCAGGTGAGCTATCAGCCTGTTCCATTACTTTTATCATAAAAAAAAAAAAGTTGTGTGGACGTGTTTTGTATTGCCCTGGTTGCATTATCGATGCCGTGCTGGTGCCAGCGTTGGTGGACAAACGGTCTAAGACTTTTATGAACTTACTAGCTGTTGCCCGCGACGTTGCTCGCGCGGTAGCAACATGGGTGGGTACGCATTATTTGGTTAAAATCTTTGATCCTAATTTTAGAACCTTTAGGGTGCGACTTTTCTAAATTCCTTTCTTAGTGCACCCCTACACTATATAAAGATACTATCCTCCAAAATTCATACCTCTAGAACTTACAGTTTAGGCTGTGCGTTGATTGTCTGTCAGATCCAAAAGCTTTTTTGAGTCTAATTTTCGTAACTATTAAAATATTTCGGTGTAGGTAAACTGCAAGTTTTTAAAATCTCCTTTCAATAATAAACTGAATAAGACTGCTTTTTGTTACAAAACTAAAGAGGTTTATTACTTACGGAACTCTGAAACTGAACCGTGTCCGTTAAGGCTTTTACGAGACTACTTCCTACACAGATGCTATTTTGTAGTTTACATCTTTACGGAATTAAGTTGGAAAAAATTCTTTAATAACTTTTAAGTGAGTTTAAAACGTTGGATAATATATTTTATTATATATATTTTAGTAGTAATATTAACAATAATATATATTTTATTATTCTCATTTTATATTAGCATACTTTAGGTAAGTACGTACGTTTATTTATTCGACCTAAACTAACAGAGTAAAGATTAAAAAAACTATTCTAAATCCCAGTGAGAAACAATAATATTAGATAGTTTCATCAATTTGAGAATGATCCTAATTATACATCCGAGCAAAGAAATCAGTACAACAAAATAGTTCTTTATACCTTATTTACAGGTCAAAAACAAGTCCATAAAAACATTTGATAACAACTCACAATTTTTAAATCAACGTTCTTAATATTTTTCGTAACGAATTTCATCACGGCAATTTGAACCCTTGTGCAATAGTTTTAAAGTTGCGCATTTTCAGCAGGTAATAAATTCCACTGTATTTATTCAGGGCAAGTAAATATTATGCAAGCGACGCAGATGTTGATGTACTCGCAACCGCATTACGCAAATGAGAATGTATTTTTCAAGAGATTGCACTTCGTGGCAGTCAAAATACATGCCACGACGCTGATATTTTTAATCCAGGTTTAAAAAATATTACATCAGAGTCTGACAAATGAAAGTAGACCCTGAAAAATTGCAGCAAATTCAAATATATTAGCGTGTAAGTTTAGCTTATTTAGAATTTCTGAAGGACAAATTTTCTAGCTTAGTTTAGAATAATAACCAGGTATCAAGTTGTGTTATTCCAAGTTTCCTATTAATTATTGGGCTGCCACGCTAATATTTTTTTAATTTGCCGCTATTTTTCGGGGTCTACTTTCATTTGACAGACTCTAGTAAACTTTCCCTTTTTTTACCTAAATCGTCCCACTGCTGGGCAAAGGTCGCCTCCAAAGACTTCCAATGTTCTTTGTCCGAACTTTCCCTTAACCTGGATAAAAAAAAAACCATATTCCTTTACATCATGCACGATTGAAACATGTTCTTTTAGGTCAGTCAGTAGCTGTGTTTAGAAAAATAAAACATAGTAAATAGGAATGTCAATATTTCCGGAATAAAATTAGGTACTTATATTTGGCTATACCTAGTTGCTTAGTGTAGTGTTTGCATCTATTCAGTAGGTGTGTTACCCTATCTCACGTGCACGAGTGGTCAGGTAACTGTCAGTGTCAAACTCCCGACCTGTCAAGTGTCAATGTCTCCCGACGTGAGGGCGGGAGACGGAGGGGGAGTTAGCTGACGGGTACGGCCACGGACGGAAGCCGGTGGAAGACCAGCTCGGTGTATCAGTGAGCCAGGGATTAAAAGTACAGTATTCTACACTTAGTCTAATTTCAACTAAGTTATAGTTTTATAATTTAACCAATTAAAAGTCATATTTAAAACACAATCTCATCTTACTAATTTATAAATGCCAAAGATTGTTTGTTTTTCAATCACGTTGCAACTACTGATCAGATCTGGAACTTGGAATACCTATACTATACAATAGTTTGTGACCTGGATTAACAGAAGGACTATTTTTAATTCCGCAAAATCAACAGGATCAAACACAACGCGGGCGAAGTCGCGGGCGGAAGCTAGCAGCAAATAATACCCAAACGTATATTTTGCTAAAGAAGAAATTAAATATAAATAAATAAATATTCACGGACACTTAACACAACGCCTTCTAGTCCCAAACTAAGCAAAGCTTGTACGATGGAAACTAGATGGCTGATAGAATACATACATACATTTTTTTTGTAAATACATACTTATAATACATAGAAACACCCAGACACAGAACAAACATCTATGTTTACAACACACAAATGTTTGTTCTCGGTGGGGATCGAACCCACGACCCACAGCACGGAAGGCAGAGCTACTACCGACTGAGCCATGACGCCTGTCGTTTTATTATTTAAATCTTTGTAACTAAAATCTTTGTACGGCTTCTTAAACAGCGCTGCAATATTCACTTACTTCCAACTGCAATTTTCGAATGTAGCAGAACTCTACATAAATAAACTCTACGTCTCACATTCCACGGAACTAATATCACTGTTATGTACACACACGGTCACCGAAATGCAGAAATTGCACGGGCCACACTTTTGCAAGGAAGTGTAAGGAAGTTGAGTCACACTGATAGCGAGTAGCGAGTAGCGGGTGTATAGAACTGAAAAACCTGTCGTTACAAAAATGATTAAACAAATAAATATTCACGGACATTTAACACAACGCCTTCTAGCCCTAAACTAAGCAAAGCTTGTACTATGGGAACTAGATGGCTGATAGGATACATTTCTTAACTTTTTTTTTGTAAATACATACTTATAATTATTTACATAGAAACCAGACACAGAACAAACATCTATGTTTGCCACATACAAATGTTTGTTCTTGGTGGGGATCGAACCCACGACCCACAGCACAAAAGGCAGAGCTACCGACTGAGCCATGACGCCCGTATTTTGTTACTCGTGACATGATAGTCTTTTCATTTCCACACATCTCTATTCAAGGGGAACTGTCCATAATAACAGACAAACAGACGACATTAATAAGATTACAAAAATACGATGGATGGAGAAAGTCTAAATTATTCTTTCTGAAATTCTATCGACGAATATGTCCAGCAGTGAACTTCTACAGGCTGTTATGATAATGACTGTAGTTTTTACTTGTCAATATGACCAATAATTATTCCCGTCCCAGTTACAAGTCAGTATATCTGGCAATACACACCCTAAATAGACTTTTGTTTTTAGGCCTAGTTTTGCAATAATAAGTTCCCATGAACCCCTAAAGGGATTTCTGGAATTTTATTGCAATTTTCCCCAGCCGGCAGCCGAAAGGGTCGCTAAGGGGATTATTGGACAATCGTTCCAGAAATCCCCCAAGAAGGGGAAAACTGGAATGAGACTTCCCAATCAACGCCTATCCGAGTTGGATTTGTCAGTTTATGTATTTTCACCTAAATTTTTCATCTAAAACTTTTTTCTTTTTTTTATGATAAAAGTAATGGAACAAGCTGATAGCTCACCTGATGGTAAGTGGTAACTTCTTCCTATAACAATAACTTTTGGCGAATCACGTCTTTATAATCTCGGCTGCATTATCGCTGTCACTGGAACCACCGACAAGCTCTTTTTGACTTGGTTTTTCAACTATGAATTTTTAAGGATGTAAATTATGCAAGGAGCAAATCGTTGCAAGTTCAAGACGGAACTTGCCAGTGGATTTAGTATCTCACGGGTCATAGAATGGCAGTCGGTTTGTTGCTTGGAAATTTCTTAGTATTTATTTTACAGAAAAGAAACAAGAAAACAGAAACATAAAAACTGTACCTACTATAGGTAGGCTATAGTTAGATATTTCAATTTCAATTTGAAATAGCACATAAGAATCAAAATAATCATCATCATCATAGAAGTTTGTTCTGTGTCTGGGTGTTTTTATGTATTATAAGTAGGTATGTATTTACAAAAAAAAATGCATATAACTATGTATTCTATCAGCCATCTAGTTCTCATAGTACAAGCTTTGCTTAGTTTGGGACTAGAAGGCGTTGTGTTAAATGTCCGTGAATATTATATTAATATTATCATCACCAGCCTAAATTAGTCTATACTGGCATATACGTCGTCACTTCCCAAAATGTATTATTTGATAATTT
Source organism: Eulithis prunata (assembly GCA_918843925.1). Classification (NCBI taxonomy): domain Eukaryota; kingdom Metazoa; phylum Arthropoda; class Insecta; order Lepidoptera; family Geometridae; genus Eulithis; species Eulithis prunata. The sequence continues at coordinate 1,152,313 of OU974009.1, forward strand.
CAAATCATTTCAAAATATCCTACTTTTAAACCCTTTAGGGTGAGACTTTTCAAAATTCCTGACTTAGTGCACCCCTACGCTATATAAAGATACTACCCTCCAAATTTCATACCTCTAGGACTTATAGTTTAGGCCGTGCGTTGATAGTCAGTCAGCTTTAAAAGAGTTAAATATATAATATGTATTTAGAGAAGATTAGAAGAAGATAGATGAAGAAGATACTTATTATTATTATTAAAACTTGCTAGGTAGTGAGTCAACAGAACATTTTTTAGAAATAAGACTCCTATCCTTTTATCCATACACCCTTTGATTTTAGTATACATGTCTAGTATAGCAATGGTACGTACACATCAGTGCAACTTAAACTATACACTTCGAACAAGGCATTCGAACAATATACGGTGCACCTGAGAGTCACGGCCCGAATCCCAACTATATCGCACACTTCGGGCCTCGCTTTGAATAGTAATGCTGAGTTCACTTGTTCTTAGGGCTGTCACTGCTTCAAAAAATCTGCCCAAATGATTGGCTTCATCAAACGCAATACTAAGGGATTCAAGCATGTTAGGACTAAAATAATACTCTACAATGCACTAGTACGGAGCCATCTTGAGTTTGCATCAGTCATCTGGAATCCGTTTTACGCTGCTCATTCTCAAAGACTTGAAAATATACAAAGACATTTTACCAGACATCTTGCATTCGTTTCACCTGATATCTTCCATAAAACCCCGTACGCTGAACGGCTGAGTCATTTTAAAATGGTGTCACTAAGGAACCGCCGAATAACCCATGACCTGTGTTCCCTGCACAAGGTTATAAGTGGACAGACCAGATGCAGTAGTTTAACAAATCGAATCTCTCTTTCAGCCCCTTTCAAGTATCCTAGAAAACCCATTAGTAACATTTTTAACACCCCTTTCTCACGAACGAACCTTGGTCTCAATTCTCCCCTTACTAGGATGTGCAAACAGTATAGTTTAATATTGCAGAAAATACCTGATTTAGATCCGTTTGGCGACTCACTTTCGATATATAAGAGTAAACTATACAAATATTTTTTAAATATCCAAAATCCCCAGTCCGACGACTAAGTGAATAAGTACCAAAATGTAATTTAGTTATCTATACCTAGTTCTTGTTAGTTTTATTATTATTTTTTATTTTTAGAAGTTGTTTTTTTTTCTATTTTTGGTTTTTATTTTGTTCACTTAGTTTTTAATTTATTGTAAATACTTAATTTAAGCTTTCTTTTTGCTGTTGTCTGTAGTACTAGTATAGTCATAATTATATTATTGCAAATGCTGTGCATGCCTGTAATTGGCACACATTTTATAGAATAAGGTTTTCAAAAGTGATTATTGTAATGTATACTATGTGCGCTGTTGGCGTTGCCTATTGAATAAATAAATAAATAAATAAATATAACTAAATGTGGTGACTAGTTACGCGGAACTGGGATATAAAATTTTGTAATAAAATGTTTTTTCAACACACTTGCTCATAAAGTGGCTCTATGGTCACCGCAATTAGGCACATAATGACACCCATAATCAAACTGTGACTTTTTCATTGCTATAACTCACTAGTGAGTTATAGATTTTTTTTTTAAATTTTATTGGTTGAGTAGCTTTGTTACTAAAAAAGTTTTTATTCAAAAAAAAGATCGTGTTCAATAGAACAAATAAATGAATGTTCCTATTGCTTGCTCATTTCATGCAACTTCTTATTTAAATAGATAATTTTAACTCGTACGTGTTTAATAAATAAAACTTTCACTCAAATATAACTTTTGTTTTCTCTGTAATAAAAGAAAACTTTAAATTCCCCATTTTTTACGTGGCAGAATAGGCGCAAGCCCTAAGCGCGGAAAATAAATAAAAAAAAAACCTCATCCCTTTAGTCTGTGGCCGATCGCAATGCGCGCGCATAGGAAAACTGATTAATTTTTCCCGCCATAGCGAAACATTTTTCATAACTCGTTTTCACTGTTAAAATTATAGTTATTTTATTGTTATTCACAAGTATGTTGAAAAACGTCGTATGATACACGTGTGTATTGGTGATTACCGTTCTCGGCTTTCTTAAGACCCTCGCCTACGGCTCGGGTCTCAATAGCACCTCGGCGGTAATCACCAATGTACCACACTAGTACCATAATGTACTATTATTATTGCATTGATTGATCATTAGCCACGAGAAGCTTTTGCTGGTTAATAATCTCACTAATAATAGTATTGGTAAATAATGACCTCAGGGCAGTTTCGAAACTTCGCAAAAGGACTTCGTCATCAGCGATGACAATTTTAGACAGTTTTGCTGTAAAAGCCATGAAAGTACCAAATTAAAGCCTTGACTTTGATTAATGGTGCTCTTTTGGTGGTGGTTATTTTCTTCTGAAAATTGTGTAAAGAAAAATTACCAAATCTCATCATCATCACTATGATTTCAGCCCGTTCGCACCCACTGCTGAGTATAGGCCTCCTCTTTATTACGCCATTCTTTTGCAAGTCTTGTCCAGTAATTCTCAGCCAGTGCTACGATGTCATTTGACCATAGGCCAGGTGGTCTGCCTCTTGGTCTACAGGCATCCCTTGGCCACCATTCTAAGACCACCTTCGTCCATCTCCCGTCTCCCCTTCTTGCCAGGTGTCCTGCCCATCTCCACTTCGCGATTCGCGTACCCACGTCCACAACCTTTGTGCGACGTCGAATCTCGGTATTGGGTATGTGGTCTAGAACTAAATCTTATTATGAAAAAAAACTTTGAACAACTCTATGAACGTCTGAGTGTTTTTAGCAAATGCGACAGAATTGTTTTGATTTTTTAAATATTTCTTCTCTTTCAGAAACGCTACCTAATTACATAGCTACCTACATAAAAAATACTAAGCGAAATGAGTGTAATAATTCCACTAAGTAGGTACCTACTTTTTTTATTTCATTTTGAGTGACTCTCTTTAATTCTGCTTTTATTTACCGTGCGTCAACCCTGACCGTAACCAGTTTTATTGCATTGAAGTGTACATTTGAGTTTTGTTTAGATTTTGAGTTATTTGAAAGTGTTTTGCGTTATGTTCGCGAAAGATGCCTCCGAATATTATTATTATAAAAAATATTTGTAGTCGTTTATGAAGTTATGTTAAAAAAAAAAATTGGTGACAAATAAAGAACGACAGAAAACATTCAAACAATTGCGTAGAATAAATGGAAGTCCAAATAACGTCGATCAAAAAAATCATCCCAATCCGTACAAGGGCTTGACCCAATCGGGTTCATCTGAAAAATTGCCGATCCGGTGCCATCCATCAACTCCGAGCTGACTCATCACGATGATGAGATATTGATGCGAGATTACGTGTTTAGATGTTCCTATTTTGTGGTACTTGAGTGTAGGGTGTGAATTGATATTGTAATGTAAGAATTTTAATAAATAAATAAATATTTACGGACACTTAACACAACGCCTTCTAGTCCCAAACTAAGCAAAGCTTGTACGATGGAAACTAGATGGCTGATAGAATACATACATACATTTTTTTTTTTGGAAATACATACTTATAATACATAGAAACACCCAGACACAGAACAAACATCTATGTTTACAACACACAAATGTTTGTTCTCGGTGGGGATCGAACCCACGATCCACAGCACGGAAGGCAGAGCTACTACCGACTGAGCCATGACGCCTGTCAATTTGTTTGATAACTGCCGATTATCGATGAATCTTATTTCATAACTTTATTCTATACATTCACAATATCGCTCTTAATTGACTGAGGGATCTTTCGCCCCTTTCCAACGTGTATGGAATGTTTTCTGTTGATTCGCATTCTATTTCTTATCCTAGGTTTTAAACCTGATCTTTAAGAGAATATTGAGGTGTAAGTATATCTGGGTTTTTAATTGATCCATCATCAGCATCATCTGCTGTAAGATCGATGACGTCATCATCAAATGAATCGTCTCGGTCCAAGTCGTAAACTGAATAAACTGATTTTCATGTAGAGTAGGTACGTACTTACAAACAGAGCCTTAATTGATTTCCTTTGATTGTCTTTCTTACAAATAAATAACGAGACTGATATACTACGGATGCCTTCCAAAGCGCGGTAGCACACAAAAAAAAATCCTAGTAGTGGTCACGCATTCAAGTTATAAACACGCTGAAAGTGGCGTAATATAGTTGATATCGATGTCAAATTCTCCAACTTCAAGCACTCATCTTAAAAAGTGGTCACTCATCCAAATTGTGTACGCGCAGAACGTATGCTTAACTTAGTCGATATTAATATCAAAGCATTGAAGAAAAAAGTTGTATCACACTTTGTTCGTATTTAAGTAAATACACAGAGGCTATTAAGATCTTATTCTGCGAGCTACCTTAATATGCGAATTGATGTACACGTCAGGAACGTGAGAAATATAAAAAAATTGCGTGTACTGCGATAGAGTTGGGATGGAGTGATTCTAATTCATCGATATCGATGAATTTCATCGTACTTACCTATTAAGTGCTTTTTGATCTTTATATAATTTCATGGTACTTATTAAGTGCTTTTTGATCTTTAGATCTGGATTAGATCCTGTAAAAATATAAGAATTGTAGAAAAATTGTATTGTGACGCTTGCATTTAAATCAATATCTAAACCAATTCTACTTGTTTTTTTTTCAAAAATATATTTATGTCTTCAATGATGAGTATAGGTACTTTAACTTAATTTTCTGTGGTAAGTATATCAGATAATTATGTTACCAGTCGACAAGTCTGAGTTACAGATATAAAATCACAATCAGAAGCGTTTGGTGAACATTTCTTGGCAAACTATTTCAATTCCCTGGTGTACCCTAAATTACTGCCTCAGCGATATGTACGGGAACGTGTAGTTAGAATGTCTTCGTAACAGTATGCTACGGATGCTACGTGAATGTTACGTGTTCTTCAATATAGATAAAATGTGTAGTTAAATAAGTTGTAGCTACTAGTAGGTTTGCAATAAATGAATACGATCGAGAACAGCCTACCTGATGGTATGAAGGGTAAATTCTAGGCACATGAGACATAACACAGTGATAGATGCAGTTCGATGTCGGCTTATTCCAGAAATGCCCTGCATGTTCCCCTTGCGAAAGGGATTTCATGAGTTTTTGACCACAAATCCCCTTAGCCTTACCTGCGACTGCCTGTCTCATAGGGCAAGTCAGTGCGCTGTGAGATATATAACATAAACTGAGGCAATCGCTTATCATCAAGTGGGTTATTTGTACTCCTAAACATGAACTCTTTTTTTATAAAAAATAATGATAGTGACACAACATCCCTAATATACAAGTAAAAAAGCGTTTCAAATTTAAATCATAGAAAAAAATCCCGATTAAACACTAAACATCGATAAAAAGTTTCATATTTAAATCATAGAAAAGAATCTAGAGTAAACACAAAACATCGATAAAAATAATCGATAAACTCCCGTCTCTACATCTTACGGAGACATTCTCTGTAATCCGTATTTATTTTATTTAGTGACTAAGCAGGAGTAATGGCGTCGAGCGGAGCTGTGTAGGATTATTTTACGAAGAGGTTATGCACGTCGTAGTGATAACAGCTTTAGGTAACGATCTGAATGGTAACGAGTGAACTGGGGTTTACTAAGAAAAAGTATATAGAGAAAAGGGAATAGAAATTCTTTCTAGTTAGATAAGAGTACTTTCATCATTATCTCAGCGCTCATCAGGAGTTTAATAAGACCCTTGTAATAACGAGTGCTACATACAATAACGATGAAACATATGAGGTTCGATTTTTGCAGAAGTCTATGAATTAATGAATATAAAAATATAACCATGTATCTGCCTGTATGTTTGTAATTGAACTTGTGGCAGACTACTGTTTATTTATTTCTGACTTGAGTAAGTTAGCAGCATCCAAGCCCTATTTAATTGTCTATTTTTGAAGGCTTATTCTTAACAGGTACCTATTTGTTACGCGTAGGTTATTTCAATTTTTTATCTCAAGTTTTGAAAGGTTTTACAAGAAAATGTAAATCAGGAGGCCCGCAGGCTTAGAACTTTTTTGGATCATGAATTATTTTTAAAAACAATGTTAAAATACGTGAATTTTTAGATACAGCTTGAACTCTCTAAACCAAAAGCAGCCTTTGCTACGAGGTTCATCGTAAGCTGGTTGACAGATAATTTGGTAGAAAGTTTCGCACGTGTACGAAGTCGCGGGTATAAGCTGGTATGGGAATATTTCTAGCGTAAGATCCCTAAAGATTTGCCGTCGGCATATCGGGAAGAAACTGTGATTTATTCCTTTATATCCAGTTTCCGGTTGTACGGGTCGGGTTGGATTATTTGTTTTTTGAGTCAGTGATTTTATTTGCCAGGGTTCACAACTTTCGGGTTAAAAGTCGAAAAGATATTCAACTACTTGCAAATGTTGCGGGTCAAAAGTTAAAACGTATTGTTTAATACTAGCTTCCGCATCCGGCTTTTTTCTCAAAGTAGACTATTTAATTTTCTGGTTACGAGATATACATAAATATTATATTTCATCCAAATCAGTCTAACTAAATCACGACATGATAATAGGTGAGTACTTAGTAGTATTGTACCAAGCCAACCATATTAGTAAAAAAAAACACCCAGTTTGTGTCCAGCCAAGAATTTTATGTAAATTTTTGAATTTAGAATAATTATTTTGAACCATTTTCCATCCAGCCAGTTTCAATGAATCTCAGAAAAAGAGGCGGCAAAATCATAATTCGATTGATTACGTAACATCGAATTATCGATAACTTTCGAATATTCAGCACATTAAAAACGTTCAATAATCGAATTAGTCCCTCAGACGAATTCGATTGCGAATACCAATAACCATGAAACGTCAACTCATATTCCTTCAAGGAGTTCTGCCTCTTAATGTCTAGGAAACAAGGGTGATATTCCTGTGAATCTCAACTAATTTCAGTTCAATATTTTCAGTACCATAATACACTTCGTCACACTGGTTGTGTCACATGTCAAAAGATAATTATCGTTTGTGACGGGACAATCGAATTGTGGCTGATTAAATTCCAGCCTCGTTATGAGTGGCGCTTTAGTGGGTTATTTGGATTAGTTTATCGTACGTAATTTATTAGAAAAGGTATTTAGAATTAGTGGCATAGGAAAGTCTGGATAATTGATCGAGTGAGCGAAGCGAACGAAGATCTTAGTGACAACTTGGACAAAAATGCTTTGTATGTTTGTTCGTCGAGATCTTTTGAACCGCTTATCCGATCTTCACAGAATTTAATAGGTATACGGATAGTACTCTTAAGTTTTACTGGTATGAAAAATAAAGTAAATCGGTCAAAGGGTTGGAAAGTTATGAGGTTCCAAAGGGAGTAAAAAAAATAAAGTCGTACCAAAATATCAAGTGAGTTGTCATTATGATAGGGCTTTGCTTAGACATTCCAAAACCGGTCCTATTTTTATTCTAGGTTAAATAGTTTTTGAGTGTTTTATTATGATTTGGTATCAGTCAAAAAAAAAAAAAAGTTGTAGTGTTTACGCTTGTTGCAAACTTGTCGGAAGTAACTTAATAGTCCTTTCGTTCATCTCACGTCCATTTGTAATTGTTTTAAAGAAATAAGTAACAATTTATCAGAGTTTGACCATTCTAAGTTAGCAATGGAATAAATTGGCAACACCGAAAAAAATGTACCTACCTGCCAACTAATAGGTACGGTATAAGTTACAATAAAGGAAAAAAATCTTTAGTGTAAGTGAACGTTCCGATTGTAAGTCGGTTGTGGGCTAGGTACCTTGAGTGTTGGTCCATTCTGCGAATCATAGCTTTGATAGTAATCTTACATACTTCTCCTTTGCGAGGACAATATAACCACGGACCAGAAAGCTGCACTTACAGTATATATTTTTTTTTTTTTTTAATGATATTAGTAATGGAACAAGCTGATAGTACACCCGATGTTAAGTAGTATCTTCTGCCTATAACAATGCATTACCTCACAGAGCAAGTCCAATGAGGACGTGCCCTGTAAGGCAATGCACTGCGTCCATCACTCTGAGGCGTAAAGATGTTGAAGTCTCATGTGCCTGTAATTACACCGGTGCCCTTACCCTTCAAACCGGAACACAGCAATGCGAGCATCGCTGCTTGGCGGCAGAAATAGGTACGGTGGTAGTACTTCCCCGGACGAGCTCTCACAAAGAGCTCTACTACTACTAAAATGTGACATCGCAAACGTATCGTAACAGTAGCGTATCTGATAAACATTGCGAGGTAAGACTACAATGTTCTGAAGTTAAGCTGGCGTTGACGAACTTGACGCGCAATGTAAATCGAACAAATTAAGTTTGCTTAATGGGGAGATCGATAACGTCATAAAAGTTTTTAGTTTAGAGAAGCTATGGTAAAATTATTTATATTTTAAGAGGTTTATTATCTTGTCTAGTTCTTTAACAGTCTTGGCTTCAAACTCAAGACGCGGGCCTAATGTGCCCGCATTCGTTCGCATAAAGGCCTAAGATAAAACGAGCCTCAGTCCCTCGCGCTTCTAATTTACAGAGACGATAACAATCTCGGAGCGGAAGAATTGAAGCGTTGTATGTTGACTTAGTTATTTTGGAAATTATTTTCGCCTCAGATTTCTACTCATAAGGTAAAAAGTTTTGGTTTGGCGCAAAATTAAAAATAAACGTTTAACCTTCATCATCATCCTCATTTACAGTCCGACTTTACCCACTGGGCATAGGCTCCCCAAGCTTGTGCTATCCCCTGCGGTTTTGTGCTAGTTTCTCCCGTTTACGGCCTGCGACTTTGAATCATTATGAAATCCAAAAAAAATTAAGTTCAGTCAAAGTCATCAACTTTTAGCTGCAGACAATTGGTTTTTTTATCATAATCTCTCAGAAATCCACTAGATACTGGGTATTATTAGAGCTTCTTATATCTAACTAGGATCAACAATTTTGAAGGAGCTTTATGCATCCGCTTTGCTAACTAACCTATACTTATACTATTCAGTCATTCTACATCGAAGCACTTCTTTGACTAATTATTATTCTAGCCTATACTTACTCCTATCAATCTACCTATTCTTTATTTTGTTTTTTTCTTAGTACAAACACGAATCAAAATATTTGATTGCTAACTTTTAATACACTTCGCACCAAACTTCTCTTTTTGCACCAAATAAAAGATTACGCCTACTTTACTTCTGATTGCCAATAAATTCGTTGGGAACTTCTGAAAATGCTTTACTTTGTACTTATAAATTGAAGTTATCTCGCAATAAATAAGGTTTCTAATGTTGCCACGTTCAGAGGGGATATTTTTAGGTTTTTTATTGCGGCCAGGAGTTAAGTACAGTCAACCAGATAAGACGCCTTCGATAATAAAAAAAATAGAACTGAATTACGTAACAAGAATGGTGAACGTTGTAGCGTGTATGTATACTCAAACGTATACGTTTACGATTGTCAAATTGATTTGGTTTATTCCATCCAGAGCCCTGAGTCTGTGCATTTGTTTTGACTTTCGACTCGAGTGTAGCACACTCAAACGCATTCGCAAGAAATTTTGTATGAAAACCGGATTAGCACCTCTAGCGGGAGATTTAGGAATTGTGCAATTCTCAACAAAATTTCTTGCTTTGCTAATGCGTTTGCGTGTGCTATACTCTACTCGAGTTGAAAGTGGCTCAGTCCTACTAGTAGTTTGTTTATCTAAATGTTTAGACAAAAATATTCCGAAGAGACTAAATAGACTGAATAATAAAACATTTTTGTACTGAGGCCTGTGGTGCTTGGCCTTCACCTGAAACATTTGTTCTTTATTCGAAGCTGACAGTACCTACCAGCTATTATTCATTTTGTGCCGGAACTTTGTGGAAATTAACTGTTGCATCGTCATTTATTTTATCAGTCGTTCACAAATTGGTGTAACTGTGAAAAATTTGTTGACCTATCAACACTAATAAGGTTGTGGGTCTCCGACCGCCAACCATTGAATTTGAGTTCACACATATTTAAAACGAGCTGCCCTTCTAACTAATCTGATATTATTATGATCCCTAGAGAATATGAGTAAAATATAAAAATAACATCTAGACCAAGAAACTCACACATTTTTGATGTTTTCTACTAGTATTTACCGACCATTGTAGAATGCTGACTTGGCTAGTCCAGGCTAGAAGGTCCAAAGACAACATCAAGAAAGGAAATACTGTAAGTTTTGAATTGCTTAAGCGCACTACAAATTTTCTCACTAAGTATAATATAAGAATCAAGAATTAAAACCACAGCATAAAAATATACATTTATCTTATCAAAATACAGCAATGTTCATCTTTTTCACAGTCGGTGGCCCTTTCATAAAGGATCCGTTTTGGACAGTTGAAGTCACGCGACATGCATATACCGCCTTCAAAACTGCACAAATCGGGGGATCCTGAAAAAAAAAAGATATTTTTAAACTAACAAACAGATGTGGTTATCGTAGCTTAGGAGATGAGATCATCAATTATCAGCCTGCAGATGTCCAATGCTGGACATAAACTTCTCCCATAGAGTTTCAGAACGACATTCTTCATTCATCGACTTCTCACGATCTCAACGATGTCGTCTGTTTATCGGAGGCTATATAACACTTCGCTCTCCAGTACGTGCAATAGAATCATGAACTGCTGAATGTTTTCAAATGGCAAGTACAAATAGCTGCTACATCAGTAACCGGTTGACCTTCCCAGAAGACAGTCTTAAAGCTTACTTTATTCACAAAGAAAATTACAACTAATACAGTATTTACAATATACACATGAAACAGCTGAGCTATCTACAAACCGTTGCAAATGATAGATAGCTCAACTGGTCCAAATCAGTACCAATCGGAAGCGTGCCCAAGACACTGGCTGACAAGAAGACAGTTGGCTGGAATAGTAGCAGCAACATAGGCCTGCCTGAAGTCTAGGAAGCCAGCCTACAAGTATTGAAACCACAAACCATAAAAGTGAAAATAATTTGGGGCACTAAGATCCTCCTCTAGCCAAAGTATTTCAAAATCACCACATTAGATTAAAACTTGAGAACAAATTCCACCAAATAAGTTGCACTAACTCTCACCTTAGTGACAACACTCTACTCCTTGACCCTGCTGGAGTGGACACAGGCCTTTAACGCTAAACAGTCTTCCTTGGGGACACTCATCAGCTGCCATACATTTGCCACCGAATGACATACAAGGCAGCTCAGAGATTGGAGAAGTCAGCTCGAAGTCTGACTGAGGCGCAATGCCTAGAACAAACCAGTTTGGAAGAATAGTTGAAGGAGAAACCAAAGAAGATGGTATTGAATAAAGTATTATAAAGGAGAAATAGACATAAACTTGGAAGTTCAAAATAGAAAAAAGTATAAAAAAGAAAGATAAAAAGGATTTATTTGCAGAAGATATAAAAGATAGAAGACGTAATCAGCATAATCAGAATCATATAAAAGGAGAGAAAAGTAGAGAAACAAAGGAAATGCAAAATGATAATAAAATAAATTAGTCAAGAAAAATTAAAGAAAACTCAAATTCCAATATAACATTTAAATTAAACCAAGAAAAAAATACATCCATCCTGTTATCTTCAAATGTACAGATAGATGTTCCGAAATTATGTGTTATGGTGTTGAGAATAGAACACATTTTACTGTCTAAAGTATTTTAGCATAAGAAATTTAGATCATCATCATCAACCTATATTGATCTACTTCTGGACGTAGGTCTTTCCTTAGACGTGCCATTGAGACCGGTCTTCAGCTCTTCTACAATCTTCATAGATCTTATATTGTTCAAAGCGGTGCTCACGTTCACAAACAAATCTGCTTATTACCGCGCTAAGTAAATATAACGTGTTCGAATCACATTGCGCGTCAGCACCAGCTTTACTGCCAAACCTTGTAGCATCACCACGCAGTGTATCTCTGGCACTGTTATAGATAGTATTAGGTACTATGAATTTGTGTCTCATTTTCTACTCACGATTTTGTTCAGGCACCACAGAACCCAGCACTGCACCAACTATCGCCACAAAACAGACAATCTTCACCAACATTGTGAGAGTTAGTGCGAGTTTCAAACAGCTGATAACGTTTATACACTAATAGGCAGTGCCCGTATTTATGGTAATTCTATTTGCATTGATAAGAGAGCTGGTATGCCACAGCGGGGTAAGGACAGTTGGGTAATTTTTATCAGTGATGAGATATTTTTAGGAAAAAAATTTAACTACACATACCCAGATATAGAGCCTGCACCAGAATCAGCGAGCTGCTGGCCTTCCTGGAGGACATCGGGTGGCTGGAGTAACTGCCGCCACTCTTCACGCCAAAAAGGGCCTGTCGGTGGCTTAGTTGCGGAAACAAGTCCGCCGAACAAGTAAGTAACAAGTAACCCAGATATAGAAGACAATATTTTCAAGCTCACAATACTCATTCAATGGTATATTTTATTTACCTCAATAATTATGGCTTAGGCGTAATTCGTCTACCACTTGGATACTTTGGAAATTCAACTTTTGGTAATAAGTCAAATAGAAAAAACTACCTACCTTAGAAATATTTGCTATGTCATGGTACTTAGCTAAAATTGAACGTTGCGTTTTTTTTGTTTTTCTTAAAATTAAATCCACTCATCTCATTTTTCTTTCTGTGTAATTTTTATTTCTTTGTAGTGTTGTTAGTTTAGTTCTGCAGGTGTATTTTGTGTGTTACTTTATAAGCAAATAAATGTCTGTCTATGTCTATGTCTAATTACATAGTACCTAATAGGTATTTAGCTATGAAAACTTAGGTACCTATTTTAATTTAGACACATTTTATTAGCAAAGTATTTGACTAAACCATTTTGCAAAAATGTATATTTCACATTTCTAACAAAAGTAGGTACTAAACCAGCTGTTTAAATTTTTCTAGGACTTTTTATAGGTCGAGTTTGCAAAACAAATATCCGCTATTATTATAGATGGTACGGAAACTGAAGGATACTCAAATACAGGAATTTTAAGAGTTCCAAAAATATTTACACAACCTTGCCTGGAAATGATTTGATTTTTTTGGTAATCATGAATGTTCTAACATCCGACTTTTTAGCTATACTAAAAACTGTCTGACGAGTGGAATGTTACAACACATAGTTCATGAGTGAGGCAAAAAAGGGTTAAAAAACTATTTATCTCTAAATTGTACTCTAGATAAAATTAAGTAAAACATTATTTTATTTTTAATCTTTTTATGTAAATAAATTGCAAACTTATTGTAAACACCAATTAGTAAGTTGAAATGAACATTAAAATGACGTTCGAGCTCGAATTGCTGATTTATCAAATTTGTTTCTACCACAGAGTATAGAAAAGGTGCTCACTTTTGGATAAGCAATTTTTTATGCATATCCAATAAAAAATATTAAAAAAAAACTCAGATCAAAGGCAACGTTTTTTTGTAACAATGAACTTTTATAACGTTTTGTTTACAATCTTAGGCTCTTACCCACTTTTTCTGTTGCGTGATCTCAACTTAAGTACTACCCTAAAGGTCGCTGGAATTTTCTTTGGTCTATCGATGACTTTAGTTTGGCTATTACTCATCTCATTTTTGATAGATCTCTTAGAAAAACCAAGAAGCTGTGACGCCTATCACAACTCAGTCGTCAAAATGCTTGAAAACTGTTATTGGTCTTGTCGCCGGCCACCGGTGGCTGTGGTCGGTGGCCCGTTTGCGCTAAGCCAGTACAGTTGAGTGAACTTTGAGGGTTTTCCATGCTCATCGGTCAGAATTCTCTCCCTCATTACCATTTGATAGCATTATTGCTCGAATATTAAAATTTTATATTACAATTGACTTTTCGGGCACGTCCCGTTTATTACCGACCGCAAAACCGGAAGTTGTGAGTTGTGACAGTTTACTCAAACTCGACAGAAAATAATTTGGGATATTGAAAAGTTTTATGGGATTCACTTACTTACTGTCATTTATTTGGAGTGCGTTGTTTTGCGTAAGAATTTGTCGTTTGAGAATTTGTAGACAACGGAGTCTTTTGCTACACGCAGCATGCTTAGTGTATTCCTTTTACGTGTACTATAAAGTTGACATAAACTATACAAAAAAACCATTATTTCGTATAGAGATTGAGCAGCGCTTCTAGCGGGTAGTTTACAAAACTGATAATAACAATAATAATAAATAAATTGTTTATTTTCTCTCGACAAAACAACGTAGAACAAACAAAGGTAGATAGATAAACTTAAGTAGGTAGGTATTATGAGACAGTAGGTAAGAACACGCTATTGATGATTCTCCATACAAAGTTATAGATTACGTGAATAATATGCAGTAAAAAGCACAAAAGCGTCAAAAGTACACACGCATGCTGTCTAGAGTCTTTTTGAAATTAATAGACACTTTAGCGAATGGTATTGTCATTTACCAAAACCACAGATCATAATTACTATACCAAATACTAAGGCGTGTTGGGCACGATCAATTAATATCAAGTTTTACTATCATAAAAAAGTTTTAAACCTGTTAAACACTTCTTAAATGAATAACAAATCTCTCTGCGCTGATTTTCAGACTGTTTTTATACACTTTATAAAGTTCTGGTTCCTGAAACCGCTGAAAATAAAACATTAATCCTCCATTTTACAGAATATTTACAACGTTAATGGCTTGAGGTTCTCTTGTTCCTTAGTTTTCCCCACAAAAGGGGTTGTGTAATTCGTCACTTAAGCTTATACCTAATGTTTAAATGACGTGTATTCTCTCCACGCACAAAGGAAGCTGCACGAAACACTGTTTTCGTGTACACTTGCGAGCAGAAAATTAAAAAAAAAATTTTTTTTTACTTTTATCCGTATTTTTTAGGTAGGTATGCTCTGATTATTATTCTAAGATTACTTAAATAAAGTAACGTAACATTGACGTCTCTTATTTTACACTACGAAACACAAAAAATTGTAAGTAGGTAGGTATTTTCAAGCTATGAAGAATATTGAAGAGTATTTAATACGAATACACCACATTGTATGTTGCTTATAAAAAATAGAGTATAACGCAATTGTAAAATTTAAATAATTTAAAATTGCTGGAAATAGCATTTTTTTAAGTAGATAAAGAACAAATGAATTTATCGTGAAATATTCAAAAAGTATCATCAAACTGATAATTTGACACCCAATAAAAAATGTTTCATTATTACTGTTTGACTATCTTCATTAATAGCTAACACGATATTCTTGTCCTCAACTATACAGGTAAGCAAATTGCTCCTTGCTCGCGACCGCACAAAGCCTAGCCCGGCATCAACAATAGTTGAAATGTATTACAAAATATAATTAAAGTGTTTGCTATGGTGTGCTTATTTATAGTACGTATTTGTAAATGCAATTCTGTAATTCTGTATATTTTGGGTAGGTAATGGTAAAGCTTGGTCTTTCTTGTGGATATGGCTGACTATAGGCTGAGAGGATGGTAAAGGTGCTGGGCAAGCCTACTCCATCTATACATTGTCCCAGGCACTACAGTGTAGGCATAGGTTGCCTCCTGACGCTGTATAAATATTCTTCAATAAAAAAAACGATAGATGTAAAAGGATGAATGGGAAAGCTACACGGCGCGATGCGGAAAAAAGTGCGACAATTTGAACGCATCGCAAGTGGCTGAGTCTTTTCTTCTTTTTCAGAATTACGGCGGAGAAATAGCTGAAATCTAGAGTTAATAATTGATACTTATTTTATGATACTCGCAGTTTTTGTATGGAGAAAAATGGTTAGCAAATCTCCCACTAGAGGCGCTTATCATGTTTTCATACACAATATTTTGCAAGACGCTTTTCGATATGCGTTTCGATCAACAAAACAAAACTCAGATTACGGGCCCTGATCGCGTGTTTGATCGCTTAATGCGCATGTAAACTTACTCTATCGCCGCGCTGTAAACTATGTAAGCGAAAAAAATAAAAAAAGCTAAAGTCATCCCGTTCAAGATTTTAATTCGAGTGAAAGGAAAGTTTTCTTGTTTTCCACGAGTTTCCAAGACTCTGTCTGGGCTGATTAATGACTGTGCTGTGAAAAAAATGCGCGCTCGCTCTTGTCGTGAGGCCAAACCATTATGTCAGTATGCTTCCTGATTTAGTATTTTTTTATTTGTTATAGAATGTTTGGTCATACCCCATTGCTAGACGTTACTTTATGGTTGGTGCGCAAAAGTGGAATAGTTTTACATAATATATAGGAAGGATCCCACTTTTGCGCACCAAGCTTAAAATCTATTGGTGCACAAAAGTGGAATAGCGTAGGTGCGGAAGTTCTTCGTGCGCATCTTTTGGTGCGCAAAAGTGGAATGCTTCTCTCACCTGATGGTAAGTGGCGATGAAGCAGGACAGTATAGAAGACACCTATTCACTTTTGCCTTGAAAACACCCGGATTGTAGTTATCAGGAAAGACAGATGGCAACGAGCTTAATTTTTTGTTCGCATAATAAATGTTGAGCCAAAACACTCGATGCGAATGGATGGAATGCCAATGGTGTGGACTGTACTCTAGTATTTCAAATGCAGTATCAAAAATCATCAGCAAATATTATCTTTACTCTAATATGGTTTGGGTGATGCTAGTGAAAATGCGATAATGATAATCTCTAGTAAATAATTTTGTTTGTTAGAAGCAAGTAAAATAGTGATAAATCCAAACCGTCCTTATTATTATCATCTGCTTTAAACGATAAAATTAAAAGGTGATTCCATGCGTGCATACTAGGTTGCAGCCTAATGGTTGTGAGCAAGATCGCTAGCTCTTGTACTCACTGCGTCGTAGCATGAGTTTCAATTTGGAATTACAAGAAGTTTTTTTTTTAATCGTTCAACGCTTCTTTCATACCAATAAAAGCTATTTCACTAGTCTTTAGGTTAGTGTTTGAAAAATATAGTTGATAAAAATTTCAATCAAAAAGATTAAATTAAGATAAAACGAGCAAATGAGTGGGTTCGATGGGAATTATTTTCCTATCTGGCCCAGCAGTGAGACAGTCGTTGGGCCTGATGAAAACCCAAAATTCTTAGGTAGGTACTTACTATTATAACTATGTAGTCAAGACTAAACCGAACATTTAAAATAAAATTATAGGTACATACAATGCAATACCGTCTACCTACCTATACATACATATAGCTACCTACCAACGTCTTTTCATAAACACACCTCATAAATAAAGATTTCACTGTACAACAATTTCAAGATAACTCTACTTCTAGTTCGCGATAAAATACTCGTACTATCTGTCCTACTTCCCGCTATCTCTACTCTATTTAACTACAAAATAACACCCAGCACAACTGGACGCATACATTAACTAGTGAAAGTTGGGAAGTGGAGCCTATGCCCCGAAGCGTTCGAGAAAAATATGAGAGAAAATGTCGAAAAGTTTTACGGTCTGTGTTGAAATTGACACATTTTCCGATACATGCAATGGTAGGGGCATGTTATAAGGAAGGATGAAAGTCATTATCACGATAGAAGTTGTGAAAGTGAGTGAGAGTGGGTAAGTAAGGGAAGACCAAAGAAGAAACAGTTGAATTGTGTGAAAGATGATGAATATGAGAGATGTATAATAATGTGTATTCAGAGTTGACGTTATACGCGAGTGGAAGAAAACATGTGCCGACCTCACTTAGCATGGTGGCGTGGGATAAGGGCAGGGAAATGATGATGATGACAGGGAAATAAGAAATGTTTTTTATTGCTCACAATCTGCGAATTTCTGTAATCTAGCAAGAACATTGAATCTTGCAGTTTTATTTATTCTGCTGCGTATAGTTTTTCGTCTTGGTTTTCTTATCACTAAAGCTACCAGGGCTCCGCCTAATAGTAGCAATGATACATCTGAATGATGTAGCCAAATTAGACCAGCTTGGCTAGACTGGTTTACCTCGGAGGACTGACCCCAGTGCATGGTAACTATTTATTTGATGTAAAAATTATATTATCCTAGTGTGTTGCTTTTGTCCTGTTTGCAAACCA
Organism: Eulithis prunata; assembly: GCA_918843925.1. Classification (NCBI taxonomy): domain Eukaryota; kingdom Metazoa; phylum Arthropoda; class Insecta; order Lepidoptera; family Geometridae; genus Eulithis; species Eulithis prunata. Next base: position 1,170,383 of record OU974009.1, read on the forward strand.
TCGAAGACCTCATCTCATCCAATGAGATGTCGAACGCTTTGAGAATAAAGCCTCTGGTGGCTGGTGAAAAGTGAAAAATAAAACGGTTGCAGCACGTGTGGCGGTGGCCGTGCATAAGTGGAACTGAATCTGTCACTTTTGTGTAGCTTTATTGTATTTTTTCTAGCAGCCTAACTTTATATAAAAGAGTTTCTACATATTTTTTTTTTGGACGCTGGTTTTTAGTCACGAAACAAAGTGTTTCTTCTGTCCACATAATATGCAATTTTTACTTTTTGTTTTATTTTGCATCAAAATATGTTATTTTAATCTGTAGTTATTTTGAATTTATATAGTTTATTTGTACTCTTGATCGATTCAGTGTGGTACAACGTTGAATTAGAGTTATGATGGTGCCTTACTTTGTACATAACACAACATTTCTGAGCATACATTCTGGAGATGATAATTAAGTTGGCAAATTCTCAATACCAAATTTTTTTACCTACAAACCTACAACCTTCCTTTGAACACTGGAACGCGCTAACCAACTACGCCATCATTACTCATTGAAAAGTGATAACCAGTAAAATCATACATTTTCATTGTTTAACCTTTCATTGTCAACTCGCACGTCAGACCTATGATTAATAACGTTTGATAGTATAATTAGAGGATGTTATCTCAACCCGGCAGGCGCTCGGCTACATCATTATTACTGTGTACTGACCTATTTGATTGAGCAATAATTTAAAGGTTAATAAATAGGTACGTAGAACAAACTCGTTTGGTATTTATGCAGTACTCGAGCCCACTCATTTGCACAGTGGGCTCGTTGGGAAAAAAAATCCCATCTGGCTCATCTGTGGGCCGGCGGTGGGCTCGATGGGAATACCCTTTTTGTTTCTCTACTCAAACCTATAACAATATTTAATATGAAATAACTACGTTTTTAAAAACATTGTGTTCACCAATGTTTATCATCATCATCTCAGCCCGGTATGATGCTGTTGGGTATAGGCTTCCTTCATGCTATGCCAGCCTCCTCTGTCTTGTGCGTGCCAAAACTAGTATCTATCTAGATTTACCTAATGACTTACCTAGTGTAGTTTGTAGTTTAGGAAATAAATACTAAATTAAAAAAAAATATTGATTAAAAAGAAAATAATTAAATTAGATGAATATTACAAGAAGACTCATGAAAAAAAAATGAGATATACAGGTTTTTACCAAAATAGCATTGCTATATCATGCTGATTATGATGATGAAAGATCGTCCTAAAAAGAGAAATCACAAAAACCGCTTCCAAAATGAGAGTTTTCTAAAAGGCTATCCTATTCACACATTCTTTTATTTCTGTTAGCTCTTGGTCGACTAACAAGACGCTAACAAGAGCCAAAAGTGCAGAAAATAGCGAAACAGCGTTTTCCAATAATCCACACTTTTCTATCGGGCAGAATGTTATTGTGTCCAATTAGTGAATAGTCTGTGGGGATTAAAGTTATATACTCATTGTGATTTCTATGTCAAGTCTGGGAAAGGAAAGTGTTTAAGAAAACGACTTTTGTTGTAAAATAGTTTTATTATTTTCGTAATATTTAAGTATCACAAAAATATTTTAATTTCATTACCATAGGCAGGTTGTAGTAACCCCGTGCTGGGCATAAGCTTTCTCCCTCAAACGCCACTCGTGTCTATTTTGAGCTTTTTGCATCCCGGTGCATCCCTGTATTTTAGTTTAATGATTGCGAATTTTCATGATAAAACTAAAGAGTTACCAAACTCATAAGAAAATATCCTACATAATGTCTAGGGGTTAAGAAAATAGTAAAAAGACCTGCATATTGTCCGAAGGACAAGTATAATAATGCACACAAGTGTGCAGGAACAACTCGTCCCTCGTTATACAAAGTGAGTTTCAATGTACCGAATAGATTCGTAACAGTGAAGCGGCTGCGAGTTCTTGTACCGTCGAAGACAAAAGTAATATGGTAGTAATATTTTAGATGACGCTTAACAACTGTGCTTTTCAGAAAAGTTAATTTTCTGTGTTTTCTGACTGTGTAAAAAATACTTTTTGATCTAAAGATCATCATCATTTCCCTGCCCTTATCTCACGCTAGGTGGGGTCAGCACAACATGTTTTCTTCTTCCACTCACTCATATCGATCGTCAATTCTGAATCTACTCCTCTCACATTCCGGATAACAAACTTATTTTATATACCTACTACGATCCTAAAGGAGTTGGGGAATGTCAGGTCCCGATTTGCATACATTTAGTTAATTTTTTAGATTAATTTTGTTATGTATATTTTTTGTTGGTTTTATCATAATCTATTATGCAGTAGCAGTCACAAAAACGCAAAATAAAGTAATTATTTTGACGTAAACACCTATACCTACAATAAACAATATTGAAAAAGACGCATTTTTTAAGAAAGGAGTGAACACCGAGATGACGGCTGATAGAGGAGAGTGGAAGACGAAGACATGTTGTACCGACCCCACTTAGCGTGGGACAAGGGTAGGAAGATGATGATGATGCATTTTTCGAAGTAAAATGTCTAATAACTAATGATTCCCGCTGCTTTATAATGACATTGTTACATTCTATTAAACTGCATTGTTAGTGTTTTGTAACAAACAAAGTTCAATCATTGCAAGTTAAAAAAAATATGGGACCTATGCTGCAGCCAATTTGCCCCAGATTCTTTGCCCAAATGAACGCTAAGAAGTTCGCTCGCTTTGCTCACTCGTGCGATCATTGTTCCAAGATTCCCATGATCACAGCTTCCTTACAAATTACGTATTTTCCAAAACTTTATTCACTATTTTCCAGGAATCCTTCAAGTTTATATTACATTATACCTTAGAAACAAGAAATCCTTTGAAAATCCATTGAAATTAATTTAATTAGCTGCTTACTCTCGAATGATGCCGTTCCTCTGATTAAAGGACTCACAGCCGGTGGCTACACTGTTCCGAAATTAGCCTTAATAGCCACAATAGTCTAAAATGTTGGGTAATTTAATTAAATATCTTATAGACATTAATAAGACTAAATAATTAATTCAAAAGAATATCTTTTTATCCGACTTCATAAAAGGAGAAGGTTCTCAATTCGGTTGTATTTTTTTAAATGTTTGTTATATACCTCAGAACTTCATCACATATGAACGACTAGCTGTCGCCTGCGGTTTTGCTCGCGTGGTAGCAGCATACGCATTATTTGATTAAAATCTTTGATCCTAATTTTAGACTCTTTAGGGTGCGATTTTTCAAAATACTTTTCTTAGTGCACCCTTACACAATACATTAGGGATACTACCCACTAAATTTCATACCTCTAGGACTTATAGTTAAGGCTGTGCGTTGATTGCCAGTCAGCTTCAAAGGAGTTTTATATATTTTTCAACACACTTGCTCATAAAGTGGCTCTATGGTCACCGCAATTAGGCACATAATGACACCCATAATCAAACTGTGACTTTTTCATTGCTATAACTCACAAGTGAATTATAGATTTTTTTTTAAATTTTATTGGTTGAGTAGCTTTGTTACTAAAAAAGTTTTTATTCAAAAAAAAGATCGTGTTCAATAGAACAAATAAATGAATGTTCCTATTGCTTGCTCATTTCATGCAACTTCTTATTTAAATAGATAATTTTAACTCGTACGTGTTTAATAAATAAAACTTTCACTTAAATATAACTTTTGTTTTCTCTGTAATAAAAGAAAACTTTAAATTCCCCATTTTTACGTGACAGAATAGGCGCAAACCGTAAGCGCGGAAAATAAATAAAAAAAAACCTCATCCCTTTAGTCTGTGGCCGATCGCAATGCGCGCGCATAGGAAAACTGATTATTTTTCCCGCCATAGCGAAACATTTTTCACAACGCGTTTTCACTCTTGAAATTATTGTTATTTTATTCACAAGTGTGTTGAAAAACGTCGTATGATACACGTGTGTATTGGTGATTACCGTTCTCGGCTTTCTTAAGACCCTCGCCTACGGCTCGGGTCTCAATGGCACCTCGGCGGTAATCACCAATGTACCACACTAGTACCATAATGTACTATTTCAACACACTTGCTCATAAAGTGGCTCTATGGTCACCGCAATTAGGCACATAATGACACCCATAATCAAACTGTGACTTTTTCATTGCTATAACTCACAAGTGAGTTATAGATTTTTTTTTTTAACTTTTATTGGTTGAGTAGCTTTCTTACTAAAAAAGTTTTTATTCAAAAAAAAGATCGTGTTCAATAGAACAAATAAATGAATGTTCCTATTGCTTGCTCATTTCATGCAACTTCTTATTTAAATAGATAATTTTAACTCGTACGTGTTTAATAAATAAAACTTTCACTCAAATATAACTTTTGTTTTCTCTGTAATAAAAGAAAACTTTAAATTCCCCATTTTTACGTGGCAGAATAGGCGCAAACCCTAAGCGCGGAAAATAAATAAAAAAAAACCTCATCCCTTTAGTCTGTGGCCGATCGCATGCGCGCGCATAGGAAAACTGATTATTTTTTCCCGCCATAGCGAAACATTTTTCACAACGCGTTTTCAATGTTGAAATTATTGTTATTTTATTCACAAGTGTGTTGAAAAACGTCGTATGATACACGTGTGTATTGGTGATTACCGTTCTCGGCTTTCTTAAGACCCTCGCCTACGGCTCGGGTCTCAATGGCACCTCGGCGGTAATCACCAATGTACCACACTTGTACCATAATGTACTATAGATTGAAAAAAAAAAGTTTGAAAGAGTCCTATAAATTTTTTATCAAAATCGAAAGTCACGTTGATTTAATATTTGATATTTTGTGACTCAATCATGCTTCACCTAGGTTTGAACCAAAAGCACTTAAAACATAGCACATAATCAAAAATCCCATGTAAAATGGACTCAATTAACGAATGTACTTTTATTTTATTTATTGAGTATACGGCACTTCATTAAAACCGATAAATAAAATATTAATGAGTTTAGTGCTGATTACAGTGCTCGGCACTTGATGCGATACATCAGGCACAAGTAAGTAAAATATATTTGTATTGGCTACTGTTTTTATGACATCCCCGTGATTTAACCTCTTTTCTGACATTTATAAATTAACTTCAAATCTACAATGCACCCTCAATGCATAAACCAATCAAACAATAAAAAAAACTAAAGTATCTATATATGACACGAGAAACTCTGAACAAAGCTGATATTTTTCAACGCTATTTTAGAGAAGAAGAAACGAAGAACGACGAGCTAATTTACCTATATAGGTGAATTAAGTAGGTACCTATACTATTTAGTAGACTTAACCTAATGTCTTTTTTATTTAACGAGTTTATTCACGTCCTCAGTGGGTGTTCTCTGTTAGGTAACGCGTTATGCATAGGTAATCCCTGATACTATACGGGGTTTAAAGGGTTAAATGTAATGTTCGCGATTTTTAGGCGCTAGTTTTATCACCTCATAAAACTAGTGCCATTATACTACCGCGCACTGTAGACGACATGAAACACCTACCAACTATCCTACCACAATGGAGGTATTTACGCAATTATGGCTGGTGTTACATACGCATAAATACCATTATTGTGTAACAAGAGATAATGGGAGATACCTAATGGTATAAATTACAAGCGGAATAAGTAATCCGCTTTGGTAAATAAAGTATCTATTGAAATTTCACTACACCTTCTAGCCCCAAACTAAGCAAAGCTTGTACTATAAGAACTAGATTGCAACATAATAAATATACTGTTTAGTTTTTTTATACAACTTTATGATGGAACAGGCCGATGACCCACCTGATGTTAAGTGGTAAAGACTTACATCGATGCACTGCCGTACAGTGTAACCACGAGTAACAGAAATTACTCGTAGTCATAATGGTGTAGCAAACTGGTGTGACCACGAGTCTGTCAGCGTACTGAGCACGTTTACTGTGCCTTGCACTGCGTTCATGTAAGTTTCAAATTATTTTCAGAGCTGATAAACGCCCTCATGACTTGGAAACGGCTCCACAAGTTTCCACCAAACATGGCTAAGAACTATCCCAGATAAATAAATATTCACGGACACTTAACACAACGCCTTCTAGTCCCAAACTAAGCAAAGCTTGTACGATGGAAACTAGATGGCTCATAGAATACATACATACATTTTTTTTTGTAAATATATACTTATAATACATAGAAACACCCAGACAAGGAACAAACATCTATGTTTATAACACACAAATGTTTGTTCTCGGTGGGGATCGAACCCACGACCCACAGCACAGAAGGCAGAGCTACTACCGACTGAGCTGTGACGCCTGTCCTGATGACCATTCTTACAAAAAAACTGCATTCAAATCGGAGCCTTACTTTCAAAGCTACTAAGACACAAACAAACAAACAGACAGAAATAATGCTGCCAATATCATAACATGTTGGGTTATTTTATCAAGGGTTAATTACGTAAGTACATGAAATTGCTAACTCTTCTACTTTGCACCAATTTTATCGTATTCGCAATCCAAATAAGAGGATTATAATCAATTATTAATTGGAACTACAAAATCTACTTTACAATATTGATGCAAGTATGAATCAAACTGCTAACAGATGATTCACAAGTTCACAACTGATTCATGTGATTCATGATATTTTATTTCCCTTGGGAGTAAAAACTCTTGACCTCTCTAAGGTGAAAAAGTAAAAAAAAACATCTAAGAGTTCACGATTTTATGAATTTTAATAATAAAGCAAGCAGATGATTCATCTCATGTTAAGCAGATGAATCGGCGGATTAAGCTGTTTTTAGCAATGCCTCGCTGGATAATGAATGAACTTGTATACCTACATCAAATGAGGAGCCTCCGAGGACGTACTCAGTGTGATATTACAATAAATTAAATTACTCTAGTCATATTTTTGTATGGAAATCTCTAATCATAATATCTAATGCTAGCATAACCGTTTCTTTATCGGCATACCGGCTTAGGTTAAGTAAATAAAAAATACAACCGAGTTGAGAACCTCTTCCTTTTTTGAAGTCGGTTAAAAAGTGTCAAGCTTTTACTATTTGCCTAAGTATTGAAAAACAATATCACATATCGTTTCAAAGTAGATTTATAGTCTTTCCAACATTGTATTAGATCAATCTTCTCAAACACGTCTTATGAGATTTTGCGTTACCTAATCCTATGCAAATTGGTATTTAAGGGATAAATCGGTGTTAGAGCAACTTTGTAAGCGTATCGAGAGTAATCTTGCGGCTTAGCACTACTTTTTGACAATCTCCCTGAAAAGTAATAAAAAAAACAAAAAGTTAGCAGGAGTCAATTCACAGGTGGCCACTCACAGGAGTCAATTCACAGTTAACATCATTTATTACATCATTTTGAACTTTATTTTAATAGGCATAAAGTTACAAAAGATACACAGGCACACGGCATTTTCACACGTCCCAGTTGCCAAGTAGCCGGTGTAGGGTATCCGTGGCAAATAATACCTACTATTAACTTTGTCTTTGTAATTATAATCTACATAATTATTTCATAGAATAAGTACATGCTTCGCCACTAGCCCCTACCTACCTTTTTTTTTTTTTTTTTAAGGAGGGGAAAATGCCGTCGCCTTTCCCTTCCGCCATGGGGGGTGACGGAAGAGGGTATGTGGGGCTCGAACCGACTAAAAACCCCCCCCGTGTGCAGTCCTCCGCCAAGGTGAGACGAGACAGGGTCGTGTTACCATTCACTAAGTTAATAAGTCTCATTTTAAGTGAACTGTATTGTTCTAAGAGAAATAAATTATTTCAGGTTGAGCGATCTAGAAACTGTTGCAAAGATTTACAGATAGCTCAACTAGTCCAAATCAGTACCAATCGGGTGCGTAGAATAAAGTTAATTTTAGTTATTCCATATATGCTATCAAAACTAATGCTAGCAGTAAGATAAGGTTAGATTAAAAAAGTCCTTGAATATTTTTAGAGGATATATTATTTCAGAAGATTTTACTAAAAAGATAAAACTACTAGAACGTTATAAGCCTTCAAAACGTTGATTTTGTTTCACATTTTCTTCTAAAATAAGTCTTTTGACAAAATAATTACTGGTGTTTTGCAATAGTGTATACTATCAGCAATCTAGTTCAAGACGTCTAAAGGCAATCTAGAAATCAGTAGTCTAGAGGGCGTTGTGTGAAATATCCATGAATATTTATTTATTTATCTACATCTACCAGCCCCCGTATCGCAAGCTCTGAACTGTTTTCGCTGCCCAGGATAATGTCAAGCGGCGTGGCTACAGATATACGAAAACAAGAAGCTTTTGACGGTAAAAAACGCGCTGAAACGCGCTAAAGTCACTGTTTAGTCACAGAATACCTATAATTTAGTATGAAAACAGTTCAGAAAACCTGCCATGCAGGCTTAAACCAGGTTTTTGTGAGACAAAGATTGCTCTCCAGTAGGCTCCAAAACGATAAACGAAGAATACGTGGTACGAATAATTATTCAAGTATTTTCATCATAAATTGCTGGTCTAATAAATATTTATTTTGTGATACTAATTAACCCCGACTCTGCTTGCCTTTGCTCTGCCTTTCGTGGTGTGGGTTGTGGGTTTGATCACCACCGAGAACAAACATTTCTGTGTGGCAAACATAGATGTTTGTTCTGTCTGGATGTTACTATGTATCATAAATATTTATTTACAAAAAATAATGTAAATAAGTATTCTATCATCAATCTAGTACGCTTTTCTTAGTTTGAGTCTATAATAGAGAGCGCTGTAATTAATATGTCCAAGGGGGGCAGTCGTTGTCTCATAAAAACCTGCCAGGTTTAAGTCTTAAGTCAGGTTTTCTGAACTGTTTTCATACTAAATCATAGGTATTATGTGACTAAATAGTGTCATTAGCGCGTTTCAGTTCGTTTTTTGCCGTCAAAAGCTTATTGCTTTCGTATAATTATCTATAGCCGTCAAGTGACGTGCACTTGACATTATGCTGGGCAGCGAAAGCAGTTCAGAGCTTGCGATATGGGGGCAAGAATATTTATTATTATTTATTATTCATGGGGAGAGAGAAGAAAATATAACAAAATCCCAAAAACTCAATCCTAAATGCTAAAAATAAATACTTCTAGCCTACGCTGATGGTTTCCCAAACGAGCTCGGGCGTCTATTTACGGACGCAAACGAGACTAAAGTGGATCTCGTCTAAGGCTGGAAATATCATACATAGCTGCATTAAAACTTTTGTGATGTTACGGCTTCTTCCGACTTAAGGCATAGGCAGTCAGAACAGCTGGAGCACTTCATTACAATTACTTTTTCAGTGAACTCGGTTTATTCTTGACAGGCGTCATGGCTCAGTCGGTAGTAGCTCTGCCGTCCGTGCAGAGCCCGTAGTCTGTGCATTTGTTTTACTTTCGACTCAATTATAGCACACGCAAACGCATTCGCAAAGCAAGAAATTTTGTATGAAACCCGGATAAGCGCCTCTAGCGGAAGATTTTGGAATTATGCAATTCCCAACAAAATTTCTCGCTTTCCGAATGCGTTTGCGTGTGCTATAATCGAGTCGAAAGTAAAACAAATGCACAGACTACGGGCTCTGTGCTGTGGGTCGTGGGTTCGATCCCCACCGAGAACAAACATTTGTGTGTTGTAAACATAGATATTATGTTTGTTCTGTGTCTGGGTGTTTCTATGTATTTTATAAGTAATGTATTTACAAAAAAAAATGTATGTTATGTATTCTATCAGCCATCTAGTTTCCATCGTACAAGCTTTGCTTAGTTTGGGACTAGAAGGCGTTGTGCTGAGTGTCCGTGAATATTTATTTATTATTTATAAATATTATTTCCACAATCTATAGCCTTCTTCTTCTTCCTACCCTTATCCCACTAGGTGGGGTCGGCACAAGGACGAATTAATTCGTCCTTGGGTCGGCACCACATGTTCTTTTTTTCCTTTCCACTATCGATACTCGTAGTATCACGGGTAAATTATATCTACGTAAGTAGTTGTGCTATAGGAAATAGAATCACCCATGGCACTACTGGGTATCAATTAATTTTATGCAATTGATAAAATATAGGTAAACTTGTGAGATTCTGTACCTACTCACACTTTTTGACACCATACTATAGGTTTTCTTGTAAGTTGCTACGGTCGAGATTCGTGCGTACAATTACGGGCACATTATGACGTTCATTCTCATTTGTCCCACTGCGTTTCATGGAAATGGGAATGCACACCTTTATGTCTCAGAGTGATGAGCACAGTGCATCACAGTACGTCCTCAGTTTGTTTTTATTGGAGGAAAACAAAAAAAAGTGCTCAATAAGTTCAAGAAACTCTAGTAACATAATGAAGTGAGCCAGCTGTTCTTACAGACTATGCCTTCAGGCTTATGCTCTCAAGAGACTGCTCGAGTAGATTAAGTAATAGTTGGTAAGAGTATTAGAGGATGGAACTAAGTGTTTTAGTTTAGTTTTGGCTAATATTTGCTGTGGTGCCAATTTTAGATATCTAGCTTAATATGTTTGATATTTTGGAAACTTGCTCGTAACGTTTAGCTATTTGACTACACATCCCTAATTATCCATCTTCCGAGTTGAGCGTAAGACTTCATAGTATAATCCACCTTAACTCATTGTTATTAAAGTTTATAATTGTTTGCAAAATAATCACATTATTGTTCATCCAAAAGTATGGTTCATTATTTTATTTCTTAACTCGAATAATCCTCGAGTCTACCTCAAAATCGTGCTTTAGGTAGTTTTATTTGTCAAAATTACTGCAAAAAGCTTCCTATTCTTTTTAGAAGAAGACTAAAACAGCACGATTTCTAAGTTGAGTCGAGGCGAGGATTATTCGAGGCAACAACTAAGTATATGCCAGTGTGTCTTTATTACATTATGACGGCTAAACCGACAGAGCGCTCTGGTGCTAGATAGGAATAGAAAATAGCTTAATTCCTTGAAAAAATAAAAACGCGAGTAAAGTCGCGTTTTATTTATTTCTAACAATAAAAGCGCTTTATCCAATTGGGAATAGTAACTGTAACGTATTGCCGATATTACCTACATAAACGATTCAGTAAGTACAGTCAGCGACAGTAAGATGTATACAAATCAACATTTTCAAAGATACCTATTATATTACGGTATAAGGTTTCACCAAAATGTATCCAGAATCCAGATGAGAGCTGTAATGTAACTAGTTAATTTGTTGTGTAATTTTTTTTGCAATATTTGGGTGAAGCTCCCATCAGTAAAACCGAGAAAATTTGGATTTGAAAAAATCTTTTTTTTTTTATCACAACGCCTTCTAGTCCCAAACTAAGCAAAGCTTGTACGATGGAAACTAGATGGCTGATAGAATACATACATACATTTTTTTTTGTAAATACATACTTGAAATACAAAAAAACAAACACCCAGACACAGAACCAACATCTATGTTTACAACACACAAATGTTTGTTCTCGGTGGGGATCGAACCCACGACCCACAGTGCGGAAGGCAGAGCTACTACCGACTGAGCCATGACGCCTGTCATTTATGTCTGTTTTTTTATGCGGCTCTTATCAAGAAAAACGAGAGAGTTTAGATTTATTCTATTGACGCTGAGCCCTGAGTCTATCTCGGTGTTGTGTTTTCTTGCTATTTTTGGCATTCGGAAACGGATTCGCAAAGTGAAAAATTTTGTATGAAAACCGGATAAGCGCCTCTAGCAGGAGATTTGGGAACTGTTTCTGCGAGTCTATAGACGTCAGATAGACTCGCAGAAACAGTTCCCAAATCTCCTGCTAGAGGCGCTTATCCGGTTTTCATACAAAATTTTTCACTTTGCGAATCCGTTTCCGAATGCCAAAAATAGCAAGAAAACACAACACTGAGATAGACTCAGGGCTCTGACTGTACCATCGCAGGTACTTTTTGTTTCTTAGCTATTCTGCAAAATGCTTCGTGTTTTCGTACCGAGTGGTAAACACCTTTCTTGGAGTATACAAGAAGACAAGACACAACGGAGAATACTTTATTTTTGCGTTATGCTCGTGGGGTTTTGGGGATACTACCTAGTAAGACTAATAATACTTCTGGAAATAAAACTGGAGTACAACTTAACCAACCACAGCTAGTACACTCCATGCTAGGTTATGCTCGCGGTCAAATGCCCAGAATTTAGTCCAGTCCCTTCAATATTTCCACGAACACATACTTATATTATCTAGGTACCTATCCGATTTCTAGTTCATTGCCAGCACCTACCAATTTTTTATTATGCCACGGCCCAGCTGACCAGCATGTTTCAAGATCCCCTAAATTTATATATGCTTTGAATACAAGTGTTTCCACTTAAAATCAACAACTAAATAATATTTTCTTGAAATACAGTTGCGTCTAGTCGTTGTAACTCCACGGTACCTGTCCATACTTCCAGCTGTCAGTGGAACCTGCTCCCAAGTTTCAGTTAGAGTAATTACAGATGAAATCAAAGTTTGTATTAAAAATACAGAGTTATTTGTACAAGGAGCTAGGAATTGTTGGGTTTGCTTTCTTACAGCAAGCTTTCTAATGAACGTCCTTTACTTGTTGGAAGGATATTGTGATGACCCAAGACATCATAAACATATTTTTTTGCTGCCTAAGAAATGAAAGCTGTGCCACATGTTGGACTAATGGCTAAGGTGAAACTAATTTTTTGATTAACGAATTTTTTTTCGTTTCTGTCAGACAAATCATTCAAATTTATTGCTTGCAGCTGCAAGGGTTTACAGATACCCTAATGAAACTATGTAGCAGTTTTTATAAAAAATTAACAAATGCAATTTGAGAACGAGACCCGTTCTTGAAAAGGGCTTTTTGTCTTAAGATTGGCATTGAAATTTGTCACAAAAAAATAAGGTTGAAACGACCTAAGCCTACCTACCTATTTCGTCGTGTTTTGCTCGGTTAAAAATATACAAGTGTATGCATGATATTATTATCAGGAATGATAGGATAATAAGTAATTTTAAGAGCATGGCTATAGTTCGCGAACTATAACACACTAGTATTTTAATATAAGGTTTATTCATAAGGACATAATTTAATGAAGACCCGTGTGCTACTATTTATATAAATGTGATATTTCAGGATGAATTTACAAAACAGTTAATACTGTTAGTTACCGACAAACACTTACATAGTGATTTTAGTTTACAGATTTGGAAAATACCTACCAGTAATAAAACCTTGTGGTAACTCAGATAGATGGGAGTTAACCATTTTGCGAACCAGACCCTAGGCTCCGCCCAGGAGTTCAAAATGAGGATGGGACCTGCGCACACGCTTAAAAGGGATGGTGGGGGAGTCTTCAGCCCTAGTCGGCCAAGGACAAGGCCACCCTCCCCCCGCGCCCAACCCGGAACCCTCATACTCCTGCCAAACTCGCCAGGCTTCTAGAAGAAAAACGCCGTCTTAAGAAGTCCTGGCAGAGGACCAGAGACCCGGCAATCAAGACTAAGCCAAACGCCATGTGCGAAGAGGTACGCTCTCATCTCGAGGAGTCCCACACTGCTGCCTGGGAGAGGCGCATAGAGGAAGCCTCGGATGACTGGCCATCCCTCCACAAGATCTGCCGTCAACTGAGGGGAGCCACTGCCCCCATCAGACCTCTCACACATCGCGACGGCCACCCTCGCTATCGTGCCGCAGACAGGGCCGAGATCTTTGCTGACTGCCTCGAGAGGCAGTTCCAACCAAACCCTGACAACGATCCGGAACACTCAAAAGAAGTGGAAGAATCCGTCAGGTCCTACCTCGAGCAGGCAGCCAGCATCGATTGCGAACCTATCTTCTTCTCCCCCAGACAGGTCCAAAAAGCCATTCAGGCGACTAAGCCCAGGAAGGCGCCAGGAATAGATGGGATCACCAATTCCATGCTCAAGCACCTCCCGGGCAAAGCCACTGCTGCCATCACCCGCCTCTTCAACGGCATCCTAAGAAGCGGACATTTCCCCTCAGCCTGGAAGACCGGTAGGATAATAATGATCCCCAAACAGGGGAAAAATATCCTCCTCCCGGAGAGCTACCGCCCCATCACCCTCCTCTCCAGCCTGTCAAAGCTCTTTGAAAAACTACTCCTAGACCACCTGATTCCGCACATCACCCCACGCCCCGAGCAGTTCGGCTTCAGGTCGGAGCACAGCACCACACTGCAACTGTCCAGAGTGCTGCACCACCTAACTGTTGCCTCCAACAAGAAGGAGCACGCGGTCGCAGTATTCCTGGACATGGAGAAGGCCTTTGACAGAGTGTGGCACCAAGGCCTCATTCTCAAACTCTCTACCTCGCCTATCCCTAAACAAGTGGTGAGGGTCATTGCCTCTTTCCTGGCTGACAGGAGCTTTCGTGTGAGCGTAGAAAGCTTCGAGTCCTCGCAAAGGCCTATTCTAGCCGGGGTGCCGCAAGGCAGCTGCTTGTCCCCGGTTTGCTATTCCAGGTACACGGACGACATCCCGGCCCCAAGCGAAGCCCTTCTAGCCCTCTACGCCGACGACGCGGCATATGTCACCTCCTCTTACCACATACAGTACGCTGCAGCAAAGATGCAGAGAGCCCTGGATCTTCTTCCTCCGTGGCTGTCCAAATGGCGACTGTCGGTCAACGTCGCAAAAACGCAGGCAGTCGCCATCACAAGGAAGACGAAACTGCCAACCCACCTGTCACTCCAGGGTCAAGAGATCCTCTGGGCCAGATCGGCCAAATACCTTGGCGTGACAATTGACCGCAGGCTCACTATGGAACGGCACGCGAGGAGCGTCAGGGCCAACACCATCGTCGCCAGGAAACAACTGAAACCGGTTCTCCAGTCAGATCTCCCTCTACGGCTGAAGCTGGGCCTGTACAAAACGTACATCCGCCCACGCCTGACGTACGCAGCCCCTGCGTGGTACGGCCTCCTGGCAGAACGCCACAGAAAGAAGCTACGAAGCCAGCAAGACCAATCCCTCCGCAGCATTGTCAACGCCCCACGCTATGTCCGTAACGCGACCATCCAGCGGGACCTCGCCATAGAAGACCTCGACACTTTCATCGGCCGCCTCGCTACACAGTTGTTCGCCCGGACGGAGACGGCCACGTTCCCGCATCTGCAGGAGCTGGCCCCAACCTATGAGCGGACTCCGGACAGCAAGGCCTATCCGCGCGAGCTGGTCCTGGACAGCAGCCAGCAGCCGGATCAAGACCTGGACACCCACCCCAACCCCCTTTCCGCCACAAACACTGACCACCATGTGGACCGCCGACCGACCCCCCCCGCACAGGGAGGCTCCGGGAGGTTTCACACAGGGCAGTCGCACCCAGGCTCCCTAGAGCCGCCCCAATGACCCTCCAGCAGTGCCTGGAGGCGAACTGAACACCGCGGGAAGGGGCAAAAGCCCGGCACCGCATCCCCCACACCGGCTAACGCCGGTGTGTGAGAAGAAGAATGGACGGCTTCAGCCCCAGTCGCCTATCTTCGGTCGTGCGAGGATATAGCATTTTTACTTAGAGTCAGACAGGAAGGCAGTTCAGTTTGAGTTTCACAGAAAGAGAGACGTGACCTTTTGTTTAGGCGCGATCCAATTGTTCTAGTAATTAGATTACCGTGGTGATTTCTGTCAAGTAAAGATTTATCAGGAGTGTAATTATTTGATTTGAACTCTAAGTAGAGTATCGTAAAGTAGATTATTCTTAGTGCCTGTTTCGAGTTGCAACTAGAAAAGCTAAGTTTTAATTTTTAAGTTAATTTTAATACAATTGATTTGGGAAAATAATAATAAAGAAATTACTTTATGGTACATTGGACTAAGAAGACAAAGAGGTTTACCTAAATCAATTGTATATGTTGATTGTAATTTTCTAGGTAATAATGTGTCATTTGTTCCCATCTCATTCTGAGACCTTGCCCTCTATTTTGAATTTCTAAGACTGTCTAAGTCTTTGGCCTGAAGGCCTGTAAAGTTAAATTCTCCCTGGAACTGCAGAGTACGGAAGTCTTAGTAAGGTCCGAATAGGTATTCGGATCTTGTTACGGTTTCCCGAGGCGATTGATGGGAAAGTGTAATATTCTGCCCTTATTCAACTTTGTCTGAAGTTTGAAGGAGGCCAAAATACTAGCTTGCAAAGGGAGGTGCTTTCCAGAAAACCCCTATAGGGCCCTAGATACTAGTATAAAGCCTCAGAATAAATCTAGATATAATGGTTAAGTTTATCCATAAGATGTGTGTTTAGTTGGTGAAGGTTTATACATGGTTTTACTCTGCATTTTTGATTTATTAATAAATTAATTGTTACTGAGTTTGTTCAAGTTTAATTCCTTCTCATTTAAGTTCATTTCCTATAGTTCAACTGATTAGGACAGGATTAAATTAGTTCAGAGATTTATGATCAATAGCTGAAGATAGAATTGAGATCATTCAGATATCATTTTTAAGAGTCTTGAGTAGATATCAGTCGATAAAGTTAATAATACTTTCCTGCTAGCTAATGCTATTAGCAATACAACGAACGATTGGTTATTCTTATCTAAATCCGGTCAATTGCTCCGAGCTGAAAAAGTCTAGACGGACTCGCGGATCCATCACGTCTGTCATAGAGATCCGCTAACACACCTCTTCAAAGTCCAGTCTAGACAAGGAAGATGCACGGGGACTGATCACACCCAATTAAGTGCCACTCTGCTCCTGAGTATAATTGAACCGCCAAATAATTAAGAGAATCCATTGTCTATATCAAAGAGATTGATAAACACTGATTTTAATTAACAGAACGATAATGTATCAACTCAAGGCTCTAGTATTATTGTTCAAGGAATAATTCATTCAAGACAAGTCAAATACCATTATTCAGGCAGTAGAGCATAACAATGGTTCAAGGCTAGCGTCATTGAAAGAGGAACGCACAGGGTCTTATTTGCAGTTTGCATCCAGTCAACATATCTTGACACAATAGAATAAATTTCATAAATTCACTGTAATAATATCTAAAGGGGGGTTGGGGCCATTACAATATACTTGAAAACATGATAATTGTAGGTTACTGACGCTCTGTGAAGAATTTGTCTCGTGGTTTTATTTATTTAACCGATATAGTTACGTAAAAGGGTTTAAATAGTACTGAAAAGTTAGTTCATAATGTTCGTCGAGTAACAACAATCAGTGTCAATAAGATACAAATCAAACTCTTTTCGAAGATAGGTATTGGTACAAAATGTCATAAAAATGACTAATCATCTTGACGTATCAACTTTATGAACCGTTTTTGAGGTGATCTTAATGATCTAGAGAACCTTGCACCTTAGTGTAGTCTATTCTAATTGAATTTGTTCCCCGTGCGTGTAAGTACTAATTGACTAAAAGGAAACACACATTCTTTTAGCAGCACTTATCTTGTATACTATCATATCTTTAATTTAACTTCGGAGATAACTCTTCTTCGACGAAGTTACACTAAAACCTTTATCAAAGTTTCATAATCTGGTAAGTGGAATGTGACTTTTATTGGACTAGCAATGGTAAAATTGCAGGAAGTCAGTGGACGGATAACGACCAAAATCTGTTCTGTCTGAAACTTTAGGGGACCCAGTTATGAGAGCGCTCTTTGCAAATGTATAGGAGAGGCCTAGGTCCAGCAGTGGACTTCCTCTAGCTGATAATGATGATGGTGAACCTGGTTGATGGTCAGATAGCTCCAAGTAAACAATAGCCTGCAGCAAAGTGCACGGGCGGCAGCAGTAATTGATTGATGACTGCGAAACGCTCAGACAGGGAGTATTCTGGACCGCTAGTTTATTTGTGAAAAACTTAAGGCTAAATGCTGTATTTTGGTGTTTGTTTGTTGGGTAGAGGCTGTGTGTTCTGTTACAAAATGATCCACCATTGACCACTAGCTTGAACTGAATTTTGGCCACATATCTCCCAGAAATACCAATAGCATTGAGAGACTTTTATTTGTGATAAATAAAATTACAACTAATACATTATTTACAATATTTACAAAATACACATGGAACAGTTGAGCCATCTACAAACCGTTGCAAACGATTTATAGATAGCTCAACTGGTCCAAATCAATTGAGAGACTAATTTTAGCAGGTAATTTAGAATGCAAAAAACGGAGAGAGCACAGTCCCAAGTTAGGCTGACCAGGAGTCAGAGCAGCTAGGAATGCCGCTGCAACAGACACTTCATCAAGCCACCGCCCACTCTGAACGAAGAGCCGCTTTTTTATTTAAATAGAATAGAAAAAAAATTGACTTCAATCTCACCTGATGGTAAGCAACAATGAAGCCAACGATAGAGCAAGACGGTCTTGAAGACACTTATTCACTCTTGCCTTGAAGACTTTCAGATCCCCGTCCGCTATCCACAAGACTTTGGAAAGGAGTCACGATTCTCTACGATGAGGGACTGATTATGGAGGAGACCTCTGCATCACCAGAGTTATATAAGAAGCGACAATGTATTTCGGAAAATAAAATCTTACAATTTTGGTTTCGTCGTTACAGCAAAATATAATAATAATCACAGGCCTTTACATCTATTGAACATGATTTATACAGCGTCAGGAGGCAATGTACGCCTACACTTAACAGGACACTGGTAGTGCTTGGGACAATGTTTTAGATGGAGTAGGCTTGCCCAGCACCTATACCATCCTCTCAGCCTAGTCAAGTCAGCCATATCCACAGGAAATACAAGGTCAATACCTACGTGCGGAGCTGACTAAGCCAAGGGTTTCCTCACGATGTTATCCTTCTTTAACTTATATAGAAAAATATAAGTTAAACTAAAATAGGCTTTATGAATGACATCCAGAAAGTATTACTTCTCCGATACATACTCACATGACTTAGGTACACTAAATTGAGAGTAGACTTTCATTACATAAATCGAGTTATTTTCAGAATAGTCCCTCTAGATTCCTTTCTCAGCTTCGCCGGCGAGATGTATTGATCTCACTTCGTCGAGATTAAAAATTATTTTCCTTTTATACCACTTGGCCTTCCGTCGTGTCCGAGTTTTGAACGAGCCAAAGCTTCAGGAATTGAAGACCGTTATAATGATGACAAGCATTGGTTTTTCATGTCACTTCCCTTGGATTAGGGTTAGTCAAAAGGTGTGAAATTTCATCCATTAAGTTCTATAGGTTTTTTATTTTAAATATGTTGTGCGACGGTAATACAATTTAAAAAAAAATCGGAAGGTGGACGTCTACTGATTGATTGGGTCATGTTCTTTCATATGGATGAAACCAACTGGATAGAGTAGACAGGAAAACTTATTTATTTCTGGAAAGTAAAAAAGCAGTAGGCGGCTTCGGATCGCTAGAAGTAGAAGTGAAGGCTCAAATTTTTTTTTCCTATGAAAGCTTAAAGGCAACCTAAACTAGGCAGTGGCAGTAGACCTCACTGCCTAGTTTAGGTTGATATTATTATAACTACTTTTTTTCTGTTTTATGACGGTTATCACTTCTCAGTAATCCCTGGGTTAATCGCCCAGTGGATTTGAGAAATATTGCTCGGTTTTTGTTCGATAACTCTAGAGACAGCTGGAGGACTTTGGGAACTGAAGTTATTTGAATTATTTTAGAGGGTTCTTTACGACTACGTACCGGAAGTACGCCAGCAGAACCCTATTAGTATACCTTTGGTTAACCGTGTGAGTTTTGACTGGATGAAAATTCATGTACCTACTACCAACAACTTTATTTACACCTAAACACACTTACAAACACGTACCTATATATATTTATAAGCTTAAAAAAACTGGAAAAACTGACTTCAATTAAATACGCCTTGATACGATTCAATTTGATACGATGATGGCAGTTCATTGTGACTGTTCTATTGATCTTAAAGACCACAGAAAAGCAATGCACGTAATGCAATACGCAATGTCTTGTGCGTGGTTTACGTGTTTTTTCCAGTTACTCTTATTTAACTACCAAACTACTGAAAATAAATATAACCGAATTGAGAACCTCCTCGTTATTTGTAGTCGGTTAAAAAACATCTCTCTGGCCAGACAAGCAAAACAAGATTTTTGCTGACAATTGCCTGACACGTAACTTTTCTTACACTCAAATAGTAGAAGAAAAACACGTTAGGACACGAGTTATGACATTTTTTGAAACGACACAGCACTTTTATTTTAATAGTTTTTCTTGTGTTATTGTGAGTATTGTTGTTTAATTTTGGTGAAATTTTAACCAATAATACTTAGGTCGTAACATAAAGTGTGAGCCATTGGAATAAATGTGTGTATAGTGGTTTTTCTGAATGTGAAAATTCGTGTTAGGTTTTGAAGAGAAAATCCACCATTTTTTTTTCAAAACAAACGACAGCCGACTTGACAAATGACTTAACTTGACTTATTTATTACAATTTTAACACTTGACATTGGCAAAATTGTCTGTCGAAATGACGGACACAGGCCATTATTGAAGAGAAGAAGAAGAAGTTAAACTGCGGTTCTATCATGAGGTTTAAAGTTTTAACTAACAAAATAATGCGGAAAATTTCTATATGAAAAGATTTTAGAAAAGATCGCTCAAATGTTGTAAACTTGTACGAGTTAGTGTTAGTTCGAGCTCCGAAGTTGAAGGTCTCTTTCATATATTTTTGTAGTTGAATTTTGTTAGAAATGTATTGGAAAAGTGATAGTGTACTGAACAGCTTTCGAACAACAATCTTCAAAGTATTCATTTTAGTTATTCAGTACTCTTTTGTAGCAGCGGAACTTTTCCGTCCTAACACTGATGGTTCCATAAAAAAAGTTGTTCATACTGGTCAATAGTAAAAAATCATCATCATCTTAGACATAGACATAGACATACATTTATTCACTAACATGGCACACAACATACAAAACATATAGACAAGTACAAATGAAATAATAATAATAAAAATATCGAGAACACTGGATTTAAAAAGGAGAAATAAATATATACTTAAATAACATAAATTGGTGCCTATATGTATGGTGCCTGCCACAGCAGCAAATGGGTCCTAGCTCAGCAATTTGCCTACTGTTTTAGCAGTAGGCGCTGTTATTCTGCTAGGACCATGACTTCTGCAGATCTTGCAGAAGTCCACTGCTGTCTCCCTAAAATTTCGAACTATTGACTTCCCACGATCTATCTTATTTTAAATATATAAAACTCTTTTGAAGCTGACTGACAATCAACGCACAGCCTAAACTAAAAGTTCTAGAGGTATGACATCTGGAGGGTATTATCCATTAATAGTGTAGGGGTGCACTAAGAAAGGAATTTTTAAAAGACACGCTCTAAAGGGTCTAAAACGCGAGCAACGCCGCGGGCGACGGCTAGTACGTAATAAAATCTTCGGTTCACTAGATCGTCCAATGTTTTAACGTTTAGTGTGTGGTCGCCACTCAAAAACTTTATTCCTTAGTCGTGGCTACTTTTGTGCCTAACACACTTGTAATAAAAGCTAAACTACTAGAACTAGTTGGACACTTTCTTCATTTAAAAACTAAAACAGTTTGATAAAACACGAAACACAAAAGTTTGAATTTCCAGGAACTAATTTTGGACCGTAACTGTGGAACGTCTGATATAATTTTAATTAAAGTTGTCGACAAAAACTCTTAAAATGGGAAATCCTTTGGCACGAGGATGTAGCCGCAGATTAGCTAGCAGTTAATGGGTAAGTTGGAATTAAGCTGTAAGATTGTAAAACATTTATTATTCTGTAAAGCTGGGCTTAATAGCTGTGATTTTAGTTTCATCTTTAGCTTCATCTTCAGCTTGAAGTCTTTTACTGGACATAAGCCTCCAACAGATCGAAAAAATAATCAAATATTTTACACAACGCCCTCTAGTCCCAAACTAAGCAAAGCTTGTAACATGACAACTAAACTGCTGATAGAATTTTTACCTATATAAATATATTTTTTGTAAAAACTTACACGCCGACATAAAACAAACATCTTAGTTTGCAACACCAAAAAAAACTCTCTGCAGAAATCGAATCCACAACCTACACAGAAGACAGTGTCACGAATCAAATTACTATCACGGTTGGCATGATGTGGAGGGGATTTGAATGCCCCTCGAGAAGCCATCTTTAGACCTCCCTTTGACACTATTTATTGGGACGCCCTGTGTGTTAACCCTATAGAATTATAGATACCATAGCACCATGGATAAACAATATAGCACCCAGGTTCAATAATAATGCCTAATATAATTTCTTGGAGTATTTGGACTAGCAAGAGGTCCAGAAAGATCCGTCTCGGAAAACATCACTAATCCGCAATACGTATCGGTTGGATAATCACAGAGAGTAATTGGTTTGTTCGGCTTACTCGCTTGCTGTGTAAGCGGAATGGGGGATATTCTTGACGTGGGGATATTGCGTACTGTCACGGGGAACAGTGCTAGCCTATGTGTTTTAGCCTACGGCAATGATGCGGCCTACCTAGCCCTACGACTGATTGTCGTTACTTAGCTGGTTCTTAGGATCCTTTGCTATCTAGCTTATAATTGAGAAAACTGGAAAAAAGTACATCAGTTTAATTTCAATAAATACAATAATTAGCAGAGCACCTATGGTCTTGGCGAGAATGCGCAAATGAGAGGACGAGTGACGATTGCAACGCCTTATAAGGTCGCGGCGGAGCGCCCTCTGTAGTGACGCGTAAACACTATGAATGAATGAATGAATAAATATACATGTGAAATTTTAAGTAGATGTTTAGATGTTTGTTTCTCAGTTACATAGCTACCACTGCACCGATTTGGATAAAACTTAAAAGATGAATAATAGTTCGTCATCCAGATTAACATATGGCTGCTTTTTATGTCACAAAAGAAACAGGATTTGCTGGAAAGAGTCACATACTATACCGCCAAGCATATTGATGGTTGCATGGCTATGTGTTCCGGTTTGAAGATACTCTTCAATTCCTATAGGTGTAATTATTACAGACTTAACATTGGTGCTTCTCAGAGTGATTAAAACAGTGCTTTACTTTACAAGGCACATTCTCAAAGGACGTGCTCGGTGATAAAAAGTTTTTTTGTAGGCAATTCCTTGTTCCTACACTTTATTCTTATAAAAAACGTATTAACGTTTTTCTTCTCAGCAGTACAAATAATATCTTAGTTTCACCCGAATATAATTTGGTTCGTAAAACTCTTTATTAGCGGCTTACGGGCATGATATGAAACAACTAGCTTTGGCACGCAACTTTGTTCACCTAACGTTTTTCGAGAAAGCTTTTTAGTTTGTTTTATTAACCGTAAAAATTCTATGAAATGCCAAATTAGTAGAATACCCATTTTTTTATTCTAGCTTAGTTATTTAAAAAAGAAGCCTTATTTGGTTGACTTGTTCCTTCATATTGTAGTATATGAACTAAATAAATAACATACATAAGTACATTAGGTAATGAGTTACATGTTACATACTTAGTTATTTGAGAATAAATGAATGCTTTATTAAAATCTGCGTATCCAAAATAATCGATTAGTCAGTCTAACAATCGGAATATTTTTGTCCAAACAGTTAGATAATCGAACTACTAGTAGGACTGGATGGAATAAACCATTTTTACTAATAAAATTTTTATGAAAAGACTGGAAAAACTACTAGGCTATAATCAGGAACAAACTCTTTATTGTGCTCTATAAAAAAACTGGATAAAAAAACTATGCACAAAAAACTAGGTGAAAAATAACTAAGTAGAAAATCTAGGTAGAAAAAGTAGAAAAAATCTAGGTAGAAAACTAGTGCCAATGATATTTACACGTGTAATGTCTCCAGAGATTCCACGTCAGCATTACATAAATACTGATACCTAATTAGAGCAGAGGCCTAATTTCTAAACGCGTCGTTATCATCGCTTTATAATTGGGTCTATTATAACCCCTGGAGTACACTAACCTGATAATTAGAGTTTGGTTCATGTTTTAGAATTTAAATTACATACGAAATACTTGTAAATAAGCCTTATTTATAATCGTCTCTCAACTTAAACACTGTCTACAACAAGAAGAAACAAGATCCTTTCTGTTACGAATTTGTCACAATATGAATAAATATATATGTTTTTAAATAAGATTAAATAATAGGTATGTAAATTAAATAGTATTGAAAAAAAACGTTTTAACATAATATTATTATATCTGCAGGAAATAAGCAGTTTGTAAAAAAAAATAATTATAAAAAACGTGTTCTTAAAGACAACAAATAAAACTTATCAATATTACTGCAACAATATAAAGTATACGTACATTGCTTTTTTACACGTCCGAAAGCAGTTTATATTATTACTTCGAGAACGCTATTACACAATTTTATGTAGAATATTCAAACAGGTTTATCTTGTTGGTTGTGTAAAAAATACTTAGGTTATACAGTACTTCTAGTTTATGTCTAGTTACCATGTTTTTCAATGAAAATTACATAGTAAAATTTAGAAAAAAAACATCGTAAGTCATGAAAATACACTATACAGGGGTTTTTCAATTAATAGATTACATACTCCTATCCCTGTAGATGAATCACCAAAAGTTATTTTGAAGTTAAGTTTCACACAAAGATATTGAGATTTTTTTAAAACTTTGACGTGCTCTCCTGTAAAATGGTAAAAAGTGAGATACCATGATATTCCTTGGGGGTGTCGTATGATCTGTGGTTATACTAATTAGGTGTGGTTCCCTGCAGATTACAGGGGTGAGGGACGTGTACGCGGGGGATCAAGCGAAGAGAAAGCAAGATGCATTTTTGACGAAGATTCAGTCTGCTATATAAATTTAAAAAAAAAAGTGTTCCGGGTATAACTTGATTTCTACAGGACTGATTTTTTTCTTCTGGACTGATTTTTTCTACAGGCCTGATTTTTTTCTACACGACTGTTTGTTTCTTCAGGACTGATTTTTTTTCTACAGGAAAGATTTTTCTACAGAACTGTTTTTTTCTTCAGGACTGATTTTTTTGTACAGGACAGATTTTTTTCCTCAGGACTGATATTTTCTTCTGGACTGATTTTTTCTTCCGTATGAAGAATGGAAGCTTTTTATCAAGCCCGTTTAGACGCACTATATGTCAACCCGAGGGATCTCTTTTTTCCAGTCTTGGTCCAGGCTCCATAGAAAATCGCCCATTCTCCTTTGTCAGTTTTGTCAAACAAAATCACCCGCCCGTACCCGTGTAAACTACGTACGGAGATAGAGTAGGCTCATTTAAATTATGTAATTTTCTTGTACATACGAGAACAATAATTGAATGTAATCTATAAGCACTTTAATTGACCGCTAAGAATTGTAAGCAACGTTGTTGCAACGAGAAGAAATTATACAAAAATTGCTTTTTACCCCAAAAATGTTTTGGAACAAAACTTGTATCAGTTCAACCATGTTAGGTACCTACGTATCATGTAACCGTGTTAGGTATCATGTAAATAAGTCGTGGAGGATCTAAATAGGTATTATTAGTAAAAAACTGTTTAAATGAGAGCATCTCTTATTATAAACCACAAATACATGTCATAATGTGGTAAACAACGTCCTAGTAATGCCCAGTACGTGCTATCGTTATCACTGTACTACCATTAAACTGCTTTACTAGCCGAGTTTACAATCGATACGATATTTTATAATCGCTAGAAAACAGAAAACGTCACTTACTACTTCTTCTTTTATTTTTGGAATATAACTCCGTCAAAATAAGGATTACAATCATATCAAGTTCAAATTCAACTTTTTGGTTTATGGCTTTTGCTAATAATTTTCTCTTGACTTTGTCAAAAGCTAGAGGTAATAGGTATACCATTTATTTGACACTGGCAAAATTGTCCTTTAAAAATGACGGACTGTAAATAAAAGAAGAAGATAATAGTTCTATCTCGTTTTGTTTTGATGGTGACAAATAATGTAAAAAGGCGATTATCAGTAATATAACAAAAAACATAATAATATCTATATATATATATATAATATACCCTCTTTGCTTTGCCGTTACGTAGTCGGGTAAAAATGGAACCGGTCACGTGACTTATCTTAGATCATTTCCAAACACCGGCTGAGAGATTTTGCTTAGACCAGCGCACAGCATGTGCTTCCAGGGGGGCAATCTGTTGCTTGTTTGAGCGATTTGTTTGACATGCATCTGCTTTCTGACGGAAAAAAGCATGCACCACCTCGCTTCTGACATCTCGTCTCCTTCACTGACACTAGAAGAAAAAAAAGTTACAAGTTAAATAATAAAATAATAATAAATATTCACGGACACTTAACATAACGCCTTCTAGTCCCGAACTAAGCAAAGCTTGTACTATGGAAACTAGATGGCTGATAGAATACATACATAAATTTTTTTTTGTAAATACATACTTATAATACATAGAAACACCCAGACACAAAACAAACATCTATGTTTACAACACACAAATGTTTGTTCTCGGTGGAAACTAAGAAGTATTTATATTGGTCTTCTAAAGCTTAGCTAACTAAAATGATTGCTAAATCTGTTGTCATCTCTTTTCGCTGTCATACAAGTGACAATGATAGAGCATTTTCTAAAGCCACGCTAAAATGACAGTTGAATATGAATAAAGGGGTAAGAACATTACTTTTATAAGTAAGCCCACCAGTGGACCGGCTGATGGGCTCGATGCTCAATGCTATGCAATGATTTGTTGCATAACTTTATTCAACTGTTTATATAATTTCTGTCTATTACTAATAGGTAATGTCAAAAAGTGACAGTGCTAGTTTTATTCACCTAATTAAATATGCAGCGCATATAAAGGTTTTTATTCAGTAAATATAAGGATCCTTTAGAATTAATTGGCGCATACATAATATAATATACCGACTGGGTGATTCTAAATGCAAGTCCGTTAAATTTAAAATCGAGTCAACAATCTAGAGGGGCTAGAGAGGGATTCAAGCATTGTCCTAGGCAGATTAATAACGGCCTTATCAACTGTTCAGCCTCTACTTATCATCATCATCATCATCATCAATATATAAAACTCTTTTAAAGCTGACAGAGAATCAACGCACAGCCTAAACCATAAGTTCTAGAGGTATGAAATTTGGAGGGTAGTATCCTTATATAGTGTAGGGGTGCACTAAGAAAAGAATTTTAAAAAGTCGCACCCTAAAGGGTCTAGAACGCGAGCAACGCCGCGGGCGACGGCTAGTGAATTCTAAAGTCAATTAGTAATCATGAAGATATTGTGAACTTGCTTCCATAACAGCATTCAACGCCTCCTGGGAACGCGTTCTGTTGCGAAGGACAGAGGCCTGGTTTCTCAGCCAGTCGACCAAGTGGGCAATCAGCGGCAATGACGCACAACCCACCAGCGGACGAACACTCGGGTTCAGGTCGTATTGAGTCGATTCTACGTACTGAAACAGACGAGGTTTAATAAAAAGTTTATGGGATGGAATAATTATGGAATTGTGAATTTCTGAAAAAGAGATCTATGTGATTGTACTGACTGTACTTATCTAAACCACTTATAAAAAATCTGACATTCGCCGCGTTAACGTATTCGAGTTATATTGCGCGTCAACTTCAGCTCGACCGCCAACCGTTGTAGTGTCACGGCGCAGTGTATCTCGGATACGCTAGCGTTACGATACGTTTGCGATTGTCACATTTATTCGTGATCAAGGCACTGAAGTATTTTGTTTCATATCCATTGTGTGTGAGAGTGGATTATCAATGTTGTGGGTTAGTAAACGGTGATCATGATTAACAAACAATGGCAGATTGTGGAACTATAATAATTGATTGGATAGAGCACCGGGCAAGTAACCTGCATTGTTATCTGAAATCTTAGGGTGTTTATCCACTAGAACTAAGCTAAGCTACGTTTCTAAGGATGTGAGGAGAACATGGTAGGATATGTGTCCTCCTACGAAAAGGGAAGATCTTCAACGCCGAGCGACCTTTGGCTCGGGCTCCGAGGACCAATGGATGGTGTACGGTAGTAATACTTATGTTCAAACTCCGTGATAACTTCGTTTGCGCGATCTAGGATAGTTCTCATGTAGCGAGATAGATGGCGCTACAGATGTGTTTGAAATCCGCCAATTGGAATCGTTTAATATGAAAACAAACGCTTTCTGTTGGTGGATTTCAAATAAAATCGTTATTGCACACAGAGTACCAAGCTTAATAACCGATTGATACTCTTTTCTAGGGGAATAGTGTATGCGCGTTGTGTTTATTGCACTTAATTATATAACAAAAATAGTTGTTGCTAATAATTATTTGTAGGAAGAAATCCTTCATTGTTATGTGCCAAAAATAATTTCGAAATTGTTTATGTCCGTCTGGATTTAGGGATCCTATACTCAGATCAAGATCACAATTAGGCAGGAAAATGTTAAAAAATTGTTAGAATTTATAGCACTAATCCAAAAAACTTTTAAAACCTTTAGATACGGGAGTTATAGCCAAAAAAGAGGATCCCTCAATCTAGCATTTCGGGAAAATTGCATTCTTAGTTCTCTAGGTATGGCAAAGAATCAATGGGCATGCTAGTCAAATTATAGAACTGTATCATGGAGGTCTTGTCACGGTTTAATAACTACTCATCAAGGGCAGAGCTATTAAACCGTGCCGGCACTGTACCTAGGTATAAAGACACAGTTTTAACGTTCTCTGACTTTCTTTTTCAGCCAAACTCCAGGACTTCTTAATTATTAAAACATTTTTTTTTTTTTTATTGTTGATAATAAAAATTAAAATAACTTACAATCAATATTTCTACAGTCATCAGCACAAACAAAACCAAACAAAAACACAATAGCGAACAGCTCCATAGCTCCAGAACACGACAACTCCAGCTTAGCCTCGACCAAAGAATGACAGCGGAATCATTAATCTTTTGTACTTCATAATCTTGGGTAATATTAGACTGCTACCTTCAAGGCATTTTGTTATCTAACCCAATAGGGTAAGGTTGGGTTTTGACTCAAGCCTAATGAGTTTGAGGTTGATTAGTTGTACCCGTTTCGGACACATTCATTGACAAAACAATACATGGGTTGCGTAGGTCATAATAGCTTGTAGTCGAAGATAAAACTACTTTGATGACGTATACGTTATTTATTTTTTACAGCTAATGCAGGTAGGTATATCATTATGGAATGTAAAAAGTATTTCGGAAGAAAAACAAAGATGCAATGGTTGAATAAGCTACAATAAACTAGGGTGAAAGATAAAACACAGAACATAAAACACTGTGACTCGCCCCATTGGCCAATGAGAAAGACTAGACTAATCCTCACCCGTGTCCAAGTGTTGCTATGACAACGGGCCCGCAACATCATCAATCACAGGTGAGGCGAAACGCGGGTCGCATCATACGGGATTACTGAAGATTATGTCACGCTACCTATAGGTATCGGGTATTTGTAGTTTGAGTTATGACCTGATGGGTGCCGCCGGTGACTCTTCTGTCTGTTTTTTTTTTCGAACCTGTGAACCAAACCTGAACTGTCATTTTGTGTTTACGTGGGTCATAAACACAGTGCGACCCCAATTAAAAAAAAAAAAAAAAAAAAAGTATCTATACCTAAAATTTTACATTTCAGACCCACGCAACATAGGTTTAACATAAAGATACTTTTTTTTTATTGTGATGAACTTATGAACCAATTCTTATAATTGTGTTTGTGTATTTTCGTTGGCCATAAAATAAATGACTAAAACCTATGTTACACTGTAGATTCATGCAAAGTAGGGTTTAGGTCATGAACGTATAAACCAAACCTCATCTATCAGGGTTTGTTTTTGTGTTTTTGTGGGTCATGAAATAAACGTATCTACACCTAACCTATACCTAATGTTACATGGGTTAACTAACGAACTTGTAAGTCGCCGTGAACGAAGAGTGAAGTTGGCTGCAGGCAGATTGTATGCTGAATAATAATGTGTTTCGTGTCTAGTCTCGTAAAGCAAGCACGGAGACCATTGATGTATGAAAATTAGATGCGACTTGCTTAAACCAAACAGTGATGATGCTCGCATTGCTATGTTCCAGTTTGAAGGGTATGGGTATCGGTGCAATTACAGGCACATGAGACTTAACACTGTCTCAGAATTATGGGTGCAGTGCGATGCATTACAAAGCATGTCCTCAGTGGATGTGCTCAGTGAAGCAATACATCATAGGTAATGGCTATCACTTAACATCAGGTGTCGTATCTATAACAATGCATTGTCGCACTGAGCACGTCTACTGCGGATGTGCCCTGTGATGCATTGCACTGCACCCAACACTCTGAGACCTAAAAGTGTTGAGTCTCATGTACTTGTAATTGCACCAGCACCCATGCCCTTATAACTTTTTTTTTCATTTTACCTTCTAAAATACTAATTAGTATTAAAAACTGCCTCTATAAAATTTTCTTCTTCCGACGAACTTACAATGTCTTTCGACAATGTATTATGTAGATTGTATCAAGTAGTTTGTTCAATCCCCGAGGAGTTACCAAACAAAAGCCGTTTTTACGAGGCATATTATCATTGTCTTTATAAAATGTAGAGCATCATATTTTAGTGAAAAATTCCTGTTGCAACAACCGGTGAACTACAAGTGGTTTCATCGCAAATAAAATATTAGTTACTAAGTACGGTACAACTTGGCTGACTTGTTTTACATGAGAAGTTGACTAAGCCGCGGGTTGCCTTACGATGTTTTTCTTCACCATTTGAAATCACTAGTAATGTGCACAAATTTTCCAAATAGAAAATCTATTGGTGCACGACCGGGTTTTAACTCACGTCAATAGAATCAGAATTTTTGAAATCGGTTCATTAAATGACGGAAAAAACCAACCGAGTTGAGAACCTCCTCCTTTTTTTCGTCGGTTAAAAAATTTGAGAAGCGGCCTATTTAAATTTTGTACTCGATTTTGTATCTAAAAATAATCTCGATCCTTTCAAAACGACCCACATACAAAACAAAGCGTCTACCAGCGCTTTGAATCTTCACACCACAAAGGAATGCGAATGTATTTCGATTGAAACTTTGCACTGTATTTTAGATGGAATATCAAGGTCTGACGTTCAAAAGAAAAAAGAAACAGGCTTTTTGTAAAGTCGGAATTTGGAATGTGTATTGTAATTTTTTCGCAGTATAGTCGTTTGCCTGCGGGAATAGGCCTTGCCTTCACCGAAATTCAGGATAGAAATTCATCGGCTAGAATCAAAAAAGTATTTTTAGACGATTTCTAAAAATATTCAGTGCTTAGTAGTGATATTTTTTAAAAGAAAATATTTTTTTGTTTGATTGAATAAAAATCGGAAAATTGATAGAACACAAATCGGCTGTTTTGGAATGGTCTAGCCAACTTTTTTGATCATTTCATATAATAATATGCAATCAATGTATCACAGAAGAATGTAAATATGCAAATATAGGTACATCAAAATACCTACACATATATATAAAACTCTTTTGAAGCTGACAGAGAATCAACGCACAGCCTAAACTATAAGTCCTAGAGGTATGACATTTGGAGGGTATTATCCTTATATAGTGTAGGGGTGCACTTAGAAAGGAATTTTGAAAAGTCACACTAGAACGCGAGCAACGCCGCGGGCGACGGCTA
The DNA here is from genome assembly GCA_918843925.1 of Eulithis prunata. NCBI lineage: Eukaryota > Metazoa > Arthropoda > Insecta > Lepidoptera > Geometridae > Eulithis > Eulithis prunata. The sequence continues at coordinate 1,202,009 of OU974009.1, forward strand.
GTACCTAATATGCCTTTTATGCCTGAGTTTTACTTTACGTTTTTTTTCTGACATTAGGTTCATTAGTGTTCTTGACATTATGCTCCCTTAATATAATAACCCAGTCAAAGCCTATCAGATTCTTGATATTTTCCTGGAAACCCCCCGTCTTGACCCGCAGTGCTCATTCACACCAAATGATCAAGTGGCACAAACCACTCCAGTCTAAACAAGCTATAAAATAACAACAGTAGAGAAGCAATCAAACTGCAGCGTCTGTAATCCCACTGTGATTGTTACTGTCTGCTCTAAGAAAATAGTCAAAGTGAAGTTAGATTGTACACTTCGACGTAGTGTTGACAAACCTTTATAAAATGGAGAAATAGATGAACTTGCATTATGAAATGGTGGAAATAAGAAAAAAACGTAAGAAAAAGGTGAAATTAAGAAAGAAATACCATGTCAAGATTATGTTGCATTCACACTATGCCGCAGTCGGCAGGGACTTGGGCAGGGAAGTGGGCACGATCATGTCTCCCGGCCCAAATTCATACCCTAGCTAATGAGAATAAAGGCGATGTTGCTGTGCCAATAATGCCGGCAGCGGAATGGGCATAGTGTGAACGCGGTAATAGCTTGAAGGGACTAGTTAAGTTCGTTAATGAAATAGTGGCCAACTCTGGTGACGGAGATTTTAAGCCGCTCGTAACGACTGCTAGAGCCGAAACCGACAGTTTAACGTGCCTTCCGAAGCACGGAAGCGCTATATAAACGCCACTAACGATCACCTATCCAAATAGTGACCGCGCAAAACGTCGCCTAATTACGTTTTTACGGCCTGAAGAGTAAAAAATAATGTCTTATTGTGTATGAAAGTCTCCAAGGTTTTTATAGTAGTTTCATTTACTCATAATATGACAGATCTTCAATAACATTTATCCCTTGCTCATTGCTACTCTGAAGAGGAAACAATAACCCGCCGGAAACCTCCGAGAACCGGAAGGAAAGTATTTGTATAGTTGCGTAAAAATAATACCAGTTTTCTACACCTACTACGAAAAACCACAAACGAAGTACCGCTTGAAATGTTTGAGTTACACTACGCGGCTGCCTTGTAGGCTATATGTGGTTTTTTACAAAGGAACTACGTCGCCGCGCAATGTAGTTCAAAATAACTGGATTTTTTTTTATCGTTTAGAGTGCAGTTTCAGGGTTTATTCGCTATTCAGAAGTAATCAGTCGTTCAGTTGAGTGTTATAAGAATGAAAACAGAGTTTTGGAATAACATTGTAACGTAGGTGCTAGTTATTATGTAGCACGGATGTCTCTCAAGACCTTTTTAACGCAGCTGATTACTAATGGAAAAAAATGTAACAAAAAAATATGTTCCTAAAAGTTTGATTCTGTATAGTAGACGATTAAAGACAGCAGCAACAGACGACGTGTTGTGGACAACAAAATCCCCACAACATTTCCCCCCCATGGACCCCATGTTGTGGGGATTTTGAGACAAAATTATCAAAAATAAAGGGGATTTTGAGACAAGCACGACGCCGCGATTTGTCGCTGCAAATAACGGCAACTCGTCGCTGGGTACAGAATCATACCTTTAGAGGCTCACTCAATTCCAAAGCATGTATGTATGTTCCACATTTGTAACGTCTGCTAATAGTCTGAGTATAAATTAGAAGGGCATTTATTTCTCGTGCAATTACTCAAGCGTCCATGGGTTCTGCAATCCTTGGACTACTTGGCATCGAGACTCAACTTCCAGCTTTTTTTTTCGAAAATTACGTTTTTTGTTTCTCTTCCTACTTTCAGTGATTTTAGCAGAACCTGAGCTCAGTATATCTACAGAATTTGACTTAAAAACAACTGTGACATAATTAAAAATCCTGTAGCACTATATTTGTATTCAAAAAATGTCCTAAGCCAAATGTACCTAATAAATCGATCGATTATAAATGCATTGATTGATTAGCAAGTTATATAACAGAGCATTCGCACACTGGCCGACTTCGATACCTACACGATACCAATCTGTTATTGGCTCGAAAAATATACTGTTCTCGATCAGAAGCTGAAACAATGGTCTGAAACACTACTCAAACGCAGCAAATTTTGACATCATTTCCTTCAAAACCCTCTTGCAAGTTTTTTTTTTCATTTTGAGGTTGTGAGCTTCTTTTGTTTTTTCGTTTTCTTTTCTTCTTTTCTTTTGCTTCCAGAAACCGATGGTTCCTCGTCCATAGGTACGTATTCTATGTGAATGTGCTCCCACGGGCTCCAGATTAATAGCTTTGCAAACAACGTACGCGGAACATTGCTGTGTACTGACTACGTAGGTACGTCACGCGATACGAAAGATTGCACGGCTTGAGTTCAATTTGCTTTGCACTTGACCTTATTTGTGAAAATACTTTTGAAAGTGAATTTTATTTGTTCTAGATTGAATTTTACTTGTAAATTTTTGTGATTATTTTTTAAATAATGTACTTGTATGTACTTCTTTCGTGCCAGTATTAAATACTCGCCAAGCGACAGAAATTCTTTTTGTGGTGTAATTTAGTGAGTTTGATTGTTTCCAAATTTGAAAAAAAAAACTGTGTTTTGTTTGGATATTATTATATTTTGTATAATTTGAACGGCATATTCCAGAAATCCCTACTATGTTATCCCTACCAGTAAGGATTTCTGTTTTTTTTAATCTTAATCGTAACATGGAGATTTTTGTTTTATTTTTGCAGAAATCCCCGTACGTAAAGTAGTAAAGTACTATTTCCCCACGCTGCGACGCGACGTGGGGATTTCTGTATTTTTTTCTAGAAATCCCCGTACGTACAGTTAAGTACCATTGCAGCCTCGTACATCTTTGCTTATAAGTAGCTACGAACAACGTTCCGGTCTTTGAAAAGTTGTAACAGTTGAATTTTACGGCAGCTTGCAACTTTTACAAGATTTGGAAGTCTTTGATCTGAACAAGAACATGGATCTGCTTTTAGAGTTTCTAACTGTCTCGTGTTTTGGGGTCAACTACATAGCATTGCATGTTTTAGCACTACACAAAACTGTCGTCTAGTTTTTTAAGAACATGTTTTAGTGTGGTCTTGAGGTTTCGTTCAGAAAAAATTTGAACAAAAGTTTCTTATATTCTAGAACTAGAGTATAGATAGTGCTACCATAAAAAAAATACCTACTACATTTTTCTGTGACTAGGTGTTACATCTGTTCTGTTTAGTTGAAATTGTTATATTTTGATTTAAATAATTATATTAAAAACATTTGCTCATTAAAAAGTTGTATAATAGTACATTATGGTACTAGTGTGGTACATTGGTGATTACCGCCGAGGTGCCATTGAGACCCGAGCCGTAGGCGAGGGTCTTAAGAAAGCCGAGAACGGTAATCACCAATACACACGTGTATCATACGACGTTTTTCAACACACTTGTGAATAAAATAACAATAAAATAACTATAATTTCAACAGTGAAAACGCGTTGTGAAAAATGTTTCGCTATGGCGGGAAAAATTAATCAGTTTTCCTATGCGCGCGCATTGCGATCGGCCACAGACTAAAGGGATGAGGTTTTTTTTTTATTTATTTTCCGCGCTTAGGGTTTGCGCCTATTCTGCCACGTAAAAAATGGGGAATTTAAAGTTTTCTTTTATTACAGAGAAAACAAAAGTTATGTTTGAGTGAAAGTTTTATTTATTAAACACGTACGAGTTAAAATTATCTATTTAAATAAGAAGTTGCATGAAATGAGCAAGCAATAGGAACATTCATTTATTTGTTCTATTGAACACGATATTTTTTTTTGAATAAAAACTTTTTTAGTAACAAAGCTACTCAACCAATCAAATTTAAAAAAAAAATCTATAACTCACTAGTGAGTTATAGCAATGAAAAAGTCACAGTTTGATTATGGGTGTCATTATGTGCCTAATTGCGGTGACCATAGAGCCACTTTATGAGCAAGTGTGTTGAAAAACAATCTTGTAAATCATAACCCAGATTATCAGAAAAAAACCTTTGTCTAAATTGTTCAATAAACCTTTTGCAATCGAAACTAATTCTTGAGTCTACTCCTATTACTGAAAAACTGAAATTTTCGAGTTTCATTGCGCGGCCACCTCATGTTATCTACGAAGCTGTGTCCCTCTACTACGCAGTGTAAGTCAAATGTTAACGAGCGAATGTTGGAGTACTTTTTCAGTTTATTAGATATTTGACGTACACTGCCTGGTCGCTATGTTTTATACACAGAACTTTAGCAGATTACCACGCAAGTGTCTCAAATATCAATACCGAAACTGCGTTGGAGTAAGCTTTCAGTTATTATGATTAATCACAGTTGACAGTAGTTGGAGCCGCTCTGAGCACCCTCGTTCACGTCAGAACTCAAACGAACAATGCCCTTTGTTTCTGCAATGGCAAAAACACGGCCAGATTGAGTTTCAGTCATCTTCAATCCATTTTCTAGAATGACGTGACGATGTTATTTTGGTGGGATAACATATAAATAGAATTGGTCTACCTTATGTAAAATCTTGTTTAACATGCGTAATCAGGCCATAATGTCTACTCTAACTTTTTATAAGATAGGGGGAATATCTTTAAGCATGGTTTGACTAATGGGACAACTGTGGAGTGGAGTGATTGAACATAACAATGACATGTATTTTGAACATGTATTTTGATGTCATCAGGGACACGAGTTTTGACATTTTTTGAAACGACACATAGCACTTTTATTTTAATAGTTTTTCTTGTGTTATTGTGAGTATTGTTGTTTAATTTTGGTGGAATTTTAACCAATAATACTTAGGTCGTAACATAAAGTGTGAGCCATTGGAATAAATGTGTGTAAAGTGGTTTTTCTGAATGTGAAAATTCGTGTTAGGTTTTGAAGAGAAAATCCACCATTTTCTTTTCAAAACAAACGACAGCCGACTTGACTAATGACTTGACTTGACTTATTTATTACAATTTTAACACTTGACATTGGCGGGATTGTCTGTCGAAATGACGGACACAGGCCATTAATGAAGAGAAGAATGATGTCATCAGAATCTGAGAAATTACAATCCAAATGTCATTTTATTGACTTGTAAATTTGTCATATTGATTGTAATTTGTCAGAGGTTAAGGCCCGTATGCTGACTTACTTCTCAAGCACTGATCCGGACTCAAGCATAGATTTTTGTACGAAAATCTCTACTCAAATCTCTGCTTAAGTAACGATTTCTGTATCGGCATACGGGACTTAAATAATTAAAATTAATTTGATATACCTAGGGTCGAATACTCAAACGCCACTCAATTTAAGTTTACGCCTAATATGTTGCCATCTTTTGCAAATGAATAATGTCAAACAGAAGCAGAGCAATTTTAAGTGGTGCTCAAATTTGAATGACGTTTCAGTATTCCAGCCTGTCTTTTAGATTACTTATAAACAGCGCTAAAGCTTCGCTTTCGTATATTAGGTCAATGTGCAAAAAACGATTTAAGCTCACTCAACATTCGACACAATTTGCTATGAGAATATTATAAGTAACTTGTGTATAATAATGACATCAAATACTAAGATAAATGTTGCCTCTTCAAAATTCACGTCAAGAGTTTCAAAGTAGCAACAATATTAGGCCTTTGCCAGACTGAGCGTAAACAACGGAGTGATACGGTGATAAGTACTGCAATTTCTATCAATGTAAATTAAAATAATCTATTCAATACATCGAATAAAACAAGGTATTTGAGGGAATTAGATATACCTAGCATAAATTGTGTTTAAGTTGCAATGTAGAGTGAAAATACAGACACAGAGAGGCAGACCTGACAGTGTGGCAGAGATGATGATTGTGTGAAAAATAACGTTGTCCATAATGACTATAAAAAAAATTACAGCGTACCTATCACTCAAGTGAGCTTAGTAAGGCGTTTTTGAAACATTGAGTTTTCTCTTTGCTAAATCGCTGAAACACGTCAGATAATTTGTTCTTGGCTTAAGCTCTTCCGTTTTAATACTAGTAACATAAAGTATCTAAGATTCATTGAAATAATAATAATAAATAAAATATTCACGGACACTTAACACAACGCCTTCTAGTCCCAAACTAAGCAAAGCTTGTACTATGGAAACTAGATGGCTGATAGAATACATACATACATTTTTTTTTTTGTAAATACATACTTATAATACATAGAAACACTCAGACACAGAACAAACATCTATGTTTACAACACACAAATGTTTGTTCTCGGTGGGGATCGAACACACGACCCACAGCACGGAAGGCAGAGCTACTACCGACTGAACCATGACGCCTGTCAGGGCTCAGGAAAAACGCGTAGTCTGGAAAAGGCTTTAGATGCGCACCGGCATGATACTGAAGCGTAGCTTGTTAAGTACTTAAAAACTGCTTAGTTATGGAATATTAATAATAATAATAATAATAATCTTTTATTTCAGACACATGATCCAGTGATAGGTACAAAATGATATAAAACTTATAAAACTAAAAACTAAGAATAGGTAGGTACTTACTATATAAATGTACCTTAGGTACCTACGATGCTAGTTGCACCCACCGTCTATAGACTCCTGTCAGAAGGAGCCTATCCGACAGACTCGCTATTATCGCATTTTTACACTTGCCGCATATTAAGTTCCGCTCTTGACAAAGCTATCTTCGCTAAGGATACGTGAGTTAAACTTTGGTTTTCTGTGAAACTGATATCGTTTGATAGCGTAAAACAACATCTAGTCTATTTATTTAGGACTCAAAATGGCGTAACAGCGTACCTAACAGCCGTCTTTGTGACGTCACTAATTTGAGATTACTAAAAAGCTATGTAGTGTGTTTTTGCATGTAGAACATTTTTATTCAGTTTTTGAATTTAAACGCATAATCAAAATTATAGTAGGTATACTTACAATTACGTAATTAGTGAATGACCTATGTGCCTTTGAAAACACACAGAAGTTTAGTCTTTATTCCTAGGCTTGGAGAATTCATTCATTCACGGACACTTAACACAACGCCTTCTAGTCCCAAACTAAGCAAAGCTTGTACGATGGAAACTAGATGGCTGATAGAATACATACCTACATACATTTTTTTTTTGTAAATACATACTTATAATACATAGAAACACCCAGACACAGAACAAACATCTATGTTTATAACACACAAAAATTCTTTCAAACTTTGTCTTTTATACCATATTTTTACCTCGACTACACTTTAAATTCACACACTTTTATGTAGGTAAGTACTGTTATTTGACTGTTGTGTGCATCTTCGTAGTTTGGTTCATGTCACACCAAAAAATTCCACTTCACAATGTACTTCTCAACTCATATTTCGTAAAAGGAACTCTGAAAAATTAATGTAGAATTTAGTCTCACAGACGCTCGTCTAAAAAAGTCCCAAATTGGATTGAAACAGATATTTTGCTGAGAGGAAGCCCCGAATCGCTCATTATTTAACTCATGTGAGTGAATGAGTGAATGAATGAAGGGAAGATATACGAGTACGTCTCTTTACGTTCTACTTAATTTGCACCTTTGACAGGTTTTAAATGGGAGACAGACAGACAACCTTCACAACGATTATGCAATGAATGTAATTATGGTTAAACCTATTTATTTAATATTATCAACGCGAAAGTTTGTCGCCCGCAGCTTTGCTCGCGTGGTAGCAACATACGCATTAATTGGTTAAAATCTTTGATCCTAATTTTAGAATTTTGAGTAGTTGTACCCTACAACTTCTCAAAATTCCTTTCTTAGTGCACCCCTACACTATTTGGATACTACCCTCCAAATTGATACCTCTAGGACTTATAGTTTAGAATGTGCGTTGATTGTCAGTCAGCTTCAAAAGAGTTTTATATATTTAGAAGAAGATGTAACTATTATTTTTTCCGTGTTCACACTCTTGGTTCCATATCGATGCCTTACAGCCAAAAGGGCGTAAGCGACACTATACAAATTTTACAGGAGAGTGGTTTAAAGTTCAAAATAAACGAAAAAAAATCATATAAATTCGGTTAATGCTTCCAAAAGCTTAAAAATTTAGCTATATAGGTTTTAACTATAACTCTACAAAATAGAATAATTAATTTAGTAAAAATCAGCCTGCTTGCACCATTTACTGTCGTTTACCCCCAAATGGTCCTGATTTTACAAACAGGAAGAACGTCGTAAATGCAAACCTCTAATTATCCACTGCCCGCCCAAATGATATAACTGCTTCTTGCGTTTTATTTAAATTGAAGCAAAATAGCACGACTGCGTGTTTTTGTTACATCAAGTCAGGGCTACATGGTATAACTGCCTATTGGATTTTAAGAGAGGGACACGAAAATTGTGATAATTTAATAATTATTGACAAAATATTCGGCCTTTTAGTAAAAAACGAAACACTGTGCCATTAAGTACTTCAAATTATCAATAAAGTTCGCGTAGTTACGTTTCAAAACCCTAGTAAATTAATAATAATGCTTTATCTGTTCAATAAGTCTTTATTTCAATGGCACACAGTTTAAGTAGGTATCTTACTTCTAAAATTGGAGATCAATGTGTTCTTACAATTTGACGATTTCAGCAAATGTAGAGCACAGTGAATTGTTTTCCTGGAAAGAAAACAGACACATGCCAATAACCCTAATTACACCAAAAAATAAAGTAGGTACCTATGTAATGTAAGTATTTTTGTTGTTTTTATGAATTCTAGCGAATCTAAAATCTGTGACATATTTTATCCATCTTAAGCTCGAAAGACACATGATTGCACATCAGGATGTTTTAAATTATTAGACAATTACCTACAAATAGACAAACGAACTGACAGACAAACGGAACGACATACGATCAAACAGGATGACGTGTAGTCGACGTAGTTTGGTGATGATTTACATAAATGTGTAGAGTTAGTACCATTGCCCAGGTACCTACCTACTTACTAATTACCCTGTTACGAACGACATTGTCAACCTTGTTCTAAAGTAAGTAAGTAACTGTACCTAATGCTTTTTTTGAGAAAAATATTTCTTAAACCTAAACGCAACTTCTACTAGTAACAAAAACCCAGTTAGATCCACGAAGGGCGTACTCTAACATAGACATTATTAAAGTCAACCAAATTAAATATAATTCAGTTTATAGACATTTTATTCTCTTATAGACAGGATGTCTCTTACATCAGAAAATAACGAAATAGTAAGGTAAGTAGGTTAGTAGATTGTTCTTTTCAAGTAGGTTAGTAAATAGGTAAGTAGAAATTAATTCTATAGGTAGGTACCTACCTACCTATATAATTAATTTCTACCATAACACCTACACGACTACCGACTCATTCTACCTAGGTACCTACCTAGGTAGAATGAGTCGGTAGTCGTGTAGGTGTTATGTTACAAGTAGGTAGGTAGGTACTCGCCTAATGCATAGGTTCCGCATATACTATACACTAAAATTAGTTTTCAGAAGTGTTACAGTCACAGGTTGGGCGGCACTCTTTGTAAATGCCGCCAAAGGCGTAGACTGCGCGGGTGTCGGTAGCGTCAAAGGCACATCCCCGCAGCGCGACGCGCGGCTGTGGCGGCGTCGGCACACACTCGCTCGCACGCGCCTATTCTTCTACTAGCCCTACTGGACATGTTTGCCGAAGATACATGCCCGTTTAAACCAACTTAGATTATATTAATGGATAATTAATTATCTTTTTGTCTTACCTCATAATCTGAGTTGTCGAAATTAAGTTTTCTCCGAGCCTGGAAATTAATCTTCGAAACTTTCAATGCTCCTCCAATTATATGAGATGCCCGTTGTTTTTGAGCCATCACGACGACGTCCTGAAAAAATAAAACTAATTCTAAAATTAAATATAACAAAACAACCCTAACAAACTTAGCTATGGTATGTAACACCATCCACTAAAACTTTATAATTTAGGCTACCATTCTAAGAGTTATTCAGTAAACTTACCTTTTTAACAGCAGCTCAAACTTCGCCAAAATGGCTCGCGCGCACGCGTGTTGTTTGTGCCGTGGTCGCCGGAGCAAAAAATCACATTAATACTCGTGATCTTCACCCAATCACGTTTGTTTTGAGCGAAAGAAATAGATAACCGACGTTTTTGTTTTTCTTGCACTAAGGTGAGCGACAAATTTCCTAACATGGAATTAGTGTTTTTCTAGCTAACCACCACACCCGATCGAATATCGGGAGGGAAAAAAAGGATTAGCGACAAATGTTAGATGAGGTTTATTTAGACATTTTGGCTTAAGTTCTGTAGATGATTGGTACAGCGACAGGTAAAAATTGACTAAGCGACAAACAATGTCGGAGAAAATTTGGCGAAAATTATATTAAATGACATTTTTATTTTTCAAGGAATCCAGCAAAATGTCTCAACCGGAGTTTAATAAAGAAAAGCAAACATCCAAAATGGGATAAATGTGTCTTTGTACTAAGACTACTTTTAGCCGAAACAGGTTAACGTCCAAACTAGACAAAGTTACAAAAAGCCCAAATAACTTAAGTCTCAATTCCTAAATACCATTTTAATCTAATCACCAAAACCATAAAAAAATCAAAATTTCTGTCGTTTACGACGAAGAAATAAGGTCAAAAACCACCATTTTCAAATTGCGTAAGCGACAAAAAGTGCGCCGTAGAGCCATCTTAGTTAGACCAAACGACGCAGAAAAAAAAGACGATTCCAACGATATATATAAGTCAATTTCGCAAAAAATGTCGCTTAGCCCTTTTTGGCTGTAAGGCATCGATATGAAAAAACATACTGACGGGTACAAAGAAAATCATATTGATAAGTACCTACTATGTTCTCGTGAAGTCTTCACCCTGTATTCTGAGACTGGATTAATTTCTGTAGCGCACTAATATTACAGAATCTAAGTCCCTAAACAGTGAGATAAACCAGTACAAAAACTCTTCACAAAGGTGTCTCGTTCAAACGTCCCTCGAGCTTTGACGAAGACAAACGACTTAAATAATAAACGCTGGCTTAGCAGAGTGTGAGGAGCTTGTACTAATACTACAAGGTGTATGGATAACGCGATATTGATTGTGTTGCTTCAAAGTCTTCTATCATCCATTGTTATAAGCAAGCTCGTATGAGTTAGCAGCCAACTCTGTTGACGGAGTTTTTAGGCCGCCTTAAGGCATCCTTAGTGACTGCTAGAGCCGGGACCGACAGTTTAACGTGCCCTCCAAAGCACAAAAAAAAACACTAAAATAATATAGATCACCTAGATTTAAAAGAAGTAAAAATTCAATATCAAAAAGATCTTTCAACCTGTGAAAAGTTATACCCAAGTATACCTAAGGGTCTACCTAAGGGTCAAAGTCTCAGTACCTTGCCTAGGGATAACCTTGGGCCTTGTTTGCATAGGACTCAAGGAATTTCCTTCAGCTACTTAAATAAATAAAATAAATAAATATTCACGGACACTTAACACAACGCCTTCTAATCCCAAATTAAGCAAAGCTTGTACGATGGAAACTAGATGGCTGATAGAATACATACATACATTTTTTTTTTGTAAATACATACTTATAATACATAGAAACACTCAGACACAGAACAAACATCTATGTTTTACAACACACAAATGTTTGTTCTCGGTGGGGATCGAACCCACGACCCACAGCACGGAAGGCAGAGCTACTACCGACTGAGCCATGACGCCTGTACTTATGTCCAATTTATCCGTAGAAAGATAAAGATAATTTATTTGCAAAAACATGTGTAAATAAGGATGTTGTAGGTACATAATTTGGTGACAAACCATGTCTTTTGGCGTGCAAATAGAGATGGCATGCTACAACTCAAAATGTCGAGTAATTGGAAAAGAGAAATACATAATATTATAACTACCTACCGTATATCTTAGTCAACAGTTAAATTACAAATTAACATAATCATATAAAAATATATTCTATTATAATTTATCGTTTAGGAACTCGTCAATATGGTAGTCACCTTTCTCAGTTAATATTTTAAGTTAATATTTTATCAGTTAATTTTTTTAGAAGTTTTAATAATCTGAAAATAAGAGTTAAAGGATAATAACTACGAAGATTGATAGCAAGCAGGTCAACAGCCGCCCGCTGGAAGTATTTTCGCAGGTAAGGTCTGGGTAGAAATCAATCATGGCAGATGAGATATTACATTTTCTAAGTGACAGGGAGGTGGAAAACATACGGTTTTATTCGCGATAAAATTAATCTGTTTTATGCACTCAACTGATGGTGTTTGAGGCTTTGATGTTGGGGAGTAAATATTTCGGTTTTCTATACAAAAAAAAACAGTTAAAGAAAATCTTCTAAATATATAAAACTCTTTTGAAGCTGAATGACGATCAACGCCCAGCCTAAAGTATAAGTCCTAGAGGTCCGAAATTTGGAGTATAGTAACCTTATATTATAGTGTAGGGGTGCAATTAAGATGTTAATTACCTAGTTGCAAATAAACTCTTTGATTTGATTTGATTTAAGAATGGAATTTCCAAAAGTCGCACCCTAAAGGGTCTAAAATTAGGATCAAAGATTTTAACTAAATAATGCGTATGCTGAATGCTGATACCATACGAGCAAAGCCGCGGGCGACAGTTAGTGAATAAATAAATACTTTGAGCAAGTACTATCTGAAGACCTACTCGTAGGAACTTACAAAGCTGTAGGTAAGAAAACAATATCATCTGAAATTGAACATCTAATGTCATCCACCAGGGATCAAGACCTAGTACATACTTATTCAGTCAAGTAGGACCTAATAGAAGATGGCGGGACGAACTTGACAATTTTTTGAGTGAATGGCAAAGATCGGAGTGTGTGAAAATAATGGGGGAGGCCTTTCCTAAGCAGTTGGACTCCAAAGGGCTGAATATAATAATAAAGGACCTAAAACTCTACATGCAAAAAGAATTGAACATGACGTAGTAAAAGCTGGAAGACATCACTAAAGATTACGAAGAAGTTCGAACATCATTCGTTCTTTGGTTCCGAAGAGATCTGAAGATTTGCTTTTAGTAATACTTTTGTTTACTGTTGTACCGTTCATTGACGGCGTAGTAACTATTTGGTAATCAACATATGGGGTCCGGCCAGACTAACCCTACTTAGCGTGGCAAGTACAGTCGTAAACATAATTCACTACAGTTAATACTGACGTCTTCAAACTGCATATCAGCATGGTGAGTACAATCATGAGCATAATTCGTAACGGTTAGTGCTGACGTCATCAAACTGCAGGCCGGCACACCTGGCGGAAAAAAGTTTTGAATAAACAAACCGCTGGCAGAACTCGCTGCTGCAAGCACTGTTGTTGGGCCACGAAAGAAGCGATTGCAACGTATCACGAACTAATATACTAGCTGTATATTTATAGGTTTTTGTTTTGACCATAGGGGATTTTGAAACCAGTGTATATATTCAAATTTTTTTAAATCAAGGGGATTTTGGCAAAAAGCCTCGAAATCCCCTTAAGGTGAAACATACAGGCTGCTCCCAGCCATTTTCCCGAGAGATGGCGTTAAACTCAACATTTTTAGTTTAATTGAGTTTTTGTGTAATTGGAAAATTATTAAGTCGTAAAAGTAGAGTTCGCGGTTATCGGACATTACGCTCTATCGAACTGGATCATATCATTGCCACAAAATCCACTCAATTCGACATAAAGCTGCATTTTAACATCTGTCATTCAATATAGCGTCGTTTACACACACAGACGTAAATGAGTACCTATAAAACTCGACACTAGATGGCGTGAATGAAAAAAAAAACAAGTCCTCGACACTAGATGGCGTTAAAACAAGTCTTTAATTTTTAATTCGGCCTGTCTGGATTCAAACCCACGACTTACTGTTCGTAACTCGCTAAATAATGTAAGATTGTTGTAAAAATAAAAGTTATATTTTTTGGCGTAAACTATTTAATTTATTTATAATTTTGAGAAATAAATTATGTCAACACAATAAAACGCAGTTTTATTTTATTACATTGCACTATTACAGAAGTATTTGTAATAACATTGTAATATGCTGATACATGCATAACACTAGAAACTAATAACACTGATGAATTGTAACTGCACCTACCAATTATTACAATAATTAGACATTTCATAACACGTAAGAAACTATAATTCCTAATCATATACAAGAGATAACAACAAATCTAAAACACAAATTTTTTACTAAATTGAAATTGATACTAAGCAATTGATCTTTCTTGTTCACCAGCAATTTTAATTTCCTCTGTCAAATGTTCAAACCACACACTGCCTAAATTTTTTTCAACATGACGAAATTTATTAGCTGACATTGTTGGAATATCCATAAGACTTGTAATGTGAGCTGCTTGAGTGTAGTAGCTACCAGAAGTCACAGTTGACCACACAAATGCAGTATTTATTTTATTACTGCTCTCCGTCCAATGCCTCCATACTTTATCACACATACTGCACTTGAAAATTAATTCACTTCGAAATCCATCAAGTCTTTCACTGACAAATTCAATTTGTGAAGATTCACACATGTTTCGATGTCTTTCCAGAAGAAATGCCCACTCTATTACATGCTTCATGTCCACTATGCGATACCCAGATATCCCAGATAAACCTTCATTTGGACCAGCTTCCACAATCAATTGAAAAGATTCAGTTTCAGGATCAGCTCGCGGCCAATTAATCTGTGAAGGTTCAACCACAGGTTCAGCTGTCACTGTGCTAGTACTCGGGGCACTGTAGGTAGCCTCTAGGTGGATTTTCGGTTTTGGACGGACATATGTTCTTGGTTGTATATTCTGGGTACTGAAAGTAACAAATTAAATTGTGATGATCATAATAAAAGTAAGCATATTTTTCGCCTTTCTCAATATTTTGCGGGTTTTTTACATGAACTCATGGTTTTCGACTAGAGCAATAATTTCTTTCTACAAAAGATTTTCCTCCGAGCTACCTCCGCCCCTAAGACGACCCACTGACCCTACATACATCTAGGTAGTGTTCTTTTTACTCTATCTAGTGTTCGAGCAACAAGTACCTAGGTACCTACAATAAATCATGGTTATTTGATACGTACAGGGTTATAGAGTTATCTATGACGATTTCTTCATTTACTGGCTTCATTTCTTCAGAACGCCAAGTTTTCAAACGGCTGAAATATAAAGTAAAAATGAAACTTTTCTCAACAGAAAATGGAGGCAAGTAGATACCTAAATGTAAGAAGTCGTGTCGTCGTAAAATAGCGCGAAATCCCTACATCCAAACTTGGACGTGTTTATTGAAGAAGCCGGATACAGCATTAGTTGTACTAAACATGTTTACTTACCTCTCTTCACCATGATTATGTCTTAGCCCACCGCGAACTCGCTTGAAAGATTTTCGCGGCCCCGAATAAGCGTGTCGTTTGTACGCTATCTTGTTTGTTCTACCAGACATTGTAGACGCAATCTAAATCTGAAATATAGAAAAACAAATGAATGAAAAACAAAAGAAAAACACTCAGTATTTGAATAAAATGTAATAGTATCGTAATTCACAACCATGTCTTGTCTTGAAAGAGATCGCAATTGATGACAGATCTTTCTTCAATCAATTCTCAAAATGAATTGGGTTGCGTTCGAAATAAAAGATCTAGAAAGATAAAATGTAACAGTAAAATTTTACTTATCTTTATATTTCAATGATACCTATTGTATTCCTGGTAGAATTGGTCGACGAATAAGAAAAACAAATCTGATTAGAAAGCCTTGTTTGTTGCTTGTTTGAAAAAACACGGAACAGAAAAAAAAACTTATTGTAAGTATAACTGAACGCACCATAACAAACTATTCGACGTGAAATTAGGTAGGTACTTACTATGTGTATGTACAAAATAACACAAACTATAATAATGTGTGTCTGTCTGTAAAATTCGTAAAAGGTGTCGTAACGTAGCAGGCTAAACCATATTTTGCAACCTCCTGCACCGCAAGCGGACCTTCGCCCACCGCGCCCCAGAGGTCGTCCACAATATAGTCTATTACTATGAATCAAATATATACCTACCTACCTGGAGAAATATGGCAATTTGAATCAATGAAAATGCATAGCATACAAAATATAATACGCAAGAAAATCCGCGCGAAAACCATAGTGAGTTGTTACGCGCAACCGAAAATGAATTATTACCGAAGAATGTATTTTGAACGAAGTGGCAACGTCGCACAACAACGCATGTGGTCAAGGTTACGAAGAGACGCAACGTCGCATTTATCGTTCGAATCTGCTCGCCATCTAGCGTCGCGTAGCGTCGTCACAAACGCTTTTGACGTCAACATTTCGCATGTATTGATTTATCTGAATTATAAGATTGTCTGCGCGCCATCTAGCGTCATATAGTTGTCAAAAGTCACGCACACTACTAAAGAAGTGTCAAATTTTTCCAGGATTTCATAATTGTTTTTCTCACTAAATAATGTAAGTTATTGCCCAAAAAGGTCGGTCGCGGACACATTTCATTGTAGAGAAGTGATAAAATGATAAGTTTTAAAGAAAAAGTGTCTGTGTTTAGTGTAAAGATGTAATCAAAAATGTATGGACTGGATGTTGAAGCAACCACCTTAAAAGGAAAATTAAAGGAAAAAAATGGCCACTTTTTGTAGCTATCTTAAGATGAAAAAATGAAAACATACTAACATATGTTGTAACAAAATAGGTCACAAAATAATAGAAGCGTATTCTTAACTTTTTTTTTGTAGTCCGTTAGTAGTTGTTTTGAAGCAGTTATCAGAAAAATTTTCAATGTTCGTGGCCACAATCCGCCGAGCCTAATAAAGTGGGTCGAGCAAACACTGCCGGCTAAAACTACGGTTTTTAACTAGTATTTTAGTTGCTTTTGTGTACCACTGTCTCGTCTGGTTCTGCTTGTTTTTACCTGTCCTTTTTAGGGTTCCTTAATTAAGACAAATGAAGTTTACTTAACTTTTCGGTACATATTAGGACGGGCTTAGTTATATTACAAAATGAACTTAATAAAATTAAATGTCCAAAAAAATACCTCGATTAATTCTTGAGATTATTTACTTAGATACAAAATTAGTTTTACTTGAGAAATTAACTTTTTTTATTAATATTTTTAATGAACTCTTCAAAACCCCGATACTCTGCTACGATACTCATTTCAATTTTTACGTTATATGACTTTTTGCGACCGAGATAAGATTTTCTTTATTCAGAATTCTCTTTTTTTATCCACAAACTCGTTTTTATTTCTTTCTTTTACCCAGCTTGGTGTAAATACGAGAAGATTGGCAGGATCAGTGTTTCTTTTGTGGTTTTTCAGCGAGCGGGTAGTTTTTAACTTTTTATACCGAGATACGAGTACAACTTAGAGGGATAAATAATGCATTTTGTCAGGTGCAGATTTATTTTACTTATTTATCAGCGCGGTACGGAACACTGTGTTTTTCTATTTTACTAAGTTGAACAGTTCATTGGGACATCTGGGTCATTCCTATCGAGCCCACCGGTCGGTCAGATGAGGAAAAAAACTCCCATCGAGCCCAGACATTTGCATAGTGGTCTCGTTGGGATTTTCTTTTCCCATCTGATCCACCAGTGGGCTCGTACATTTATCATAGAGATATCTCCATTAAATTCACAGGATAATATACTGATGAAACGAGGAGGTTTCTATTTGAAATTTTTTTAAGCCATTGAAAGTAAGGGGGCTCTTATCAGGATAAAGCACTTTGACTTTGTCTGGAGCTATTACGGTGTAATTTTGCCCAAAGGGGATTTGAGACTGAAGAGTCTCAAAAACTCCTTGGTTTTAAATTTTTGAAATCAAGGGGATTATGAGCCAAAAAATATCATAATCCCCTTGAAGGGGACGGCTCAAAGGGGATTATGAGATTAACCTATCTAGGGATAGTACGGACATAAGAATTATTACGAAAAATATTATACCAAATGAACAGCTTTGTAAGCTTAAATGCTACCTCGCTACTTAGTAAAAAAGCTTCTCTCATTTTTGCCATTAGGTAACTAAAAATAAAACCTCTCAGCTAACTACACACTTGTCGCAAAATTTCTTTCTAAAATATGAACACCGAAAAAACGTGGTCATAAATTTTCACCGGCTGAAGAACTTCAAAAAACATTTTCTCTAAAACATGGCGTCATGTTTTGAATTAATTTTTTGTAAGTAGGTGCGCTTAAGCTGTGTTTAAGAAACGATGATCGTCATTTGACAGCCGTAATGGGGGTGATAAAGCGAATGTCATTTGTTTTTATAGGTACCTATTGCAAAATGATGTTAGTTCAGTTGACCCGAGAGAGCGTGAAACACATACAAATGAAAATAACGAACTAAGTAAATGCTGTTTTAGCATTATCTCATACTAGCTTCCACCCGCAACTTCGTTCGCGTCCCGTTGGATCCCATTGATTTTCCGGGATTAAAAATAGCCTGTGTTAATCCACGTCACGGATAATCTAATTCCAAGTTTCATCCAAATCAGATTAGTAGTTTTTGCGTGAAAAGAGAACAAACATACATACATCCTTACAAACTTTCGTGTTTATAATATTAATAGGATTCGTTTACCTTTCTGCGTCCATGATGCATTAAAAAATAGTTCTCGGCTATGTGGCTTGGAAAGCCAAATTTCTAAATTTTATTACAATTCTGGTTTTCTTCACCAAAAGCTGAAACCAACTATAATAGTCTATACCATCGTCTATCGTACGTCCGTCACATGAAGGTCGCCGCTTTCAAGAAACCCCAAAGCTTACTCATCGCTTTTATTATACTTAAGTGATTAATGATCAAAAGCTGCGCTGAGGTAATTTGCGACTGCGTTCTTAACACCAAAGACCTGGAAATATTTAAAATTGAGTTTTAAAAACAAAGAGGGGTTTTCATGTCGTCATAATAAAACAGGGTGATGAGTTTAATTATGATGATTTATAGAGAATCTAGGGGCATTTGGGCATTTGTTGATCCTTACTTTTTTAACCAATTTTACGAATAGGAAAAGTTTCTAAATTCGTTTATTTTTTTATGTTTGTTACTTCAGAACTCCGTCATTTATAAATAAAATATCTGAAAGAAAGTCATTCAAATGAAGTTGCGAACGGCAAGTTAAAAGTAAAAAATATTGAACCATCAAAGCTTTTTTTCTTTTAATATTCATAGATGGCGTGTTTGCAGAAACTGTAGCAAGTCCCAGCCATTAAAATGAGTCCGAATAAAACCCACTTTACAGTACGATGTTCCCACATGTAAACTGTGGAGACTCGGTTTGTTAAAATGCGGCGAACGTTTTATTACTGACGTCTTGCCTTTACTTAATTTCAATCTTAAGTAAATCTCTTTAGTTATTAGAGTTTCACAATTTTACTTCATCTAGGTAAGTACAAGATATTGACATCTTCAGCTGAGACTAATGGACGTATTGCAATGTCGCATTTAGTTTATTTGTCAGTGGTGGACGTGTAAGTAAAGTAATGCAGTTTTTGTGGACAGAAGTAGGCGCTTTGTAACTGATGGATGAATGAATTAACATAAATACATAGTATAAAAAATTGTGTAATTTTTTTTTAGCCATTGTATTCCCACTTCGGGGCAAAAGCCTCCCCTCCCTCCTTTCACTCCTCGCTATTTAATGCTGTTACAGGTCAAGATGTTAAATGTGCATCGAGTTCATCGCGTCATCTCCTCCTGGGTCTTCCACGTCGCCGGGTAAATTTTTTTGTGAGTATACTCACAAAAAATTTTACTTCACACCTGTGAGAAATGAAATCAAAATTATAACTTAGAACTAAAATAGTGTGTATAGAATAACGATCGTCATTGACGGTGGCTGGTTTTGTGAAGACTTCGGTTTTAGGCTAGTGCCGTTGCCAACTCACTTCGCCCGTCAGATAAGCGCACTTTATTGCTGTTCGATATGTCATTGTGGTCCTTTTGGGAACTCTTTTAGAAGTGTTTTAGGCTATGTTTTTACAACGGTAGGCTAGTGGGCGAAAAATAGCTTATAACGCAACATTTTCGGGTAGATAAATAAATCTCTTTTTTTCGCCAAAAAGTAGGTATATACATAAACAATAGATAGGTACATGTACATAATAACATTACACGCAGAAAAAAATAGTCAAACAAAGGCTTTTTTTTAAACAATAATTTGTTATTACCTATACGTTAAGATAATATTGCCTATATTAAAATAAGTATAACGCTGTGTACCGCCGTTGCTGCCGGCGTACGCATTGGCGTCACATAATACCAGCGTTGTAGCAGTACACTTGCTGCTACAACTTATGCTGAGTGACGACCTATTTTGTTGTCATATACTCGTATTAGATTTTAATTTTTATTGTGATTTCTTTGATGTAACTGTGCATGTTTCTTTATATGACTCAAAATAAACATTTTCTATTCTATTCTATTCTATTATTTAAAAAAAAACACTGACGTGTTACACCAGATTTACACACCAAAACTTGAACTAGGCCTTAGGCTAACCCACTACGTCACATCATTCGCACGAGTGCACCACATTTCATTCATCCACGTTGATTTTCTAATTACTGCAAGTTGCATTCATCCGCTGTGTACTGCGTCATTCCAAACGCAGCCTACAGCGTCCACAACTGACCATCTTAAGCCTTGGTCTCGTGATCGTAACGCACAACCCTGCGGTGTGCAGCACAACGCAGAGTACCGCGTTTGCTCCTCGCCGCTGACGTAGACTGCGACGTAACGTAGACGTTTTCCATACAATTATGTGTCCGCTGCATGCTGCATACCACTGCGTTGTGCATTACGATCGCGAGACCAAGGCTTTAGCCACAGATAATGCGACGCTATAACTCGCAGCTCCCAGTAAAACTGTCAAAACTTTGCCCCCGTGTCATTGTAACAGTCGCATTACCTTGAAACTGCAAGATTCTGAGATAATTTAAACAAGGGTTGCACAAGTGGTTTTGGACGGTAAGTGAACGCATTTTCCTTTAACTTTTTACAACATAAAGTGGAGGAACAGAATGGTTCATCCAATGTTGAGAAGCTTATTCTGAGTATAATAATTAGCGAGACTTTAGAAAATATATACGCCATGGCATTGAGCGTTCATTGAACTGAAGATAATATTTTGCCTAAAATTGCAGAAGTATAAGAGATACTTCTGCAATATTAGGCAAAATATTTTAAACCAGAATACATGTTAAAACTACTTGGCAGCAAAAACAGAGCAAAGCTACTTTTACAAAACTTTTTCGCAAAGAAAAAACTTTTTCACAAACCACCAAAGCTCTTGTTGCGACATACTCAGTGTTGCCACTATTCAAATTAAATAAGTGCTTAAAGAGAGCATTAAACAGAACAATAGAAAATGCTTAATGGACCCACAAACTTAACACACAATAAACCAAGTCTAAACTACTACAGTCATGACCAAAGGCCTGTAAGTTATACCTATGTCTTAAGACCTCATGCGAGACCATTATTGAATTTGGCAAGCCTCCAGCCAACGCAGCCAAGTGTGCTAGCGAGATTAAGTGGCACCATGGTGTTATAAACCATAAATTTTGATTTTAAAGTAAGACAGGTTACTTAAAATAAGACATCCATCCCAAAAGGATCTGTAACAATAACATGTTTAAGAACACGGATGATTCACAATGGAAGGAAAAAACTGTTGAACAGAGAACTTAGTGGGTTAAAGGCAGGAAGAAGATGAAGAAAACTAACCTGTCTTAGAAAAGCCAAGCTTTGTTTCTTCAAAAAAATTACATTGAAATTGCAATGTCAGTTTTGGAGATACGTAGTATAGTTGCAAAATACTATTATCATCAATGGAAAATGATATTTCTGAACGAAAATCCACAAGATTCAAGACTTCCCTTACATTTTTGATGACTTCTACTCTAGTGGTTGTAGAATGTAAATTTAGGGAGTTGGTCACCTAGCACGTGGCATGCACCTCATATTTTTAGTCAGCAGTGAGCAATAGTAGTAGTAGAGCTCTTTGTGAGAGCTCGTCCGGGGAAGTACTACCACCGCACCTATTTCTGCCGCCAAGCAGCGATGCTCGCATTGCTGTGTTCCGGTTTGAAGGGTAAGGGCGTCGGTGTAATTACAGGCACATGAGACTTCAAGATCTTTACGTCTCAGAGTGATGGACGCAGTGCATTGCCTTACAGGGCACGTCCTCATTGGACTTGCTCTGTGAGGTAATGCATTGTTATAGGCAGAAGTTACTACTTAACATCAGGTGAGCTATCAGCTTGTTCCATTACATTTACCAAAAAAAAAAGCAATGTTAGTTTCAAAACAGATTTTCAGCAATTGCGAGGTTTAATAGTCTGTAAAAGTAATGGATACTAAATTATACAATAACAGCCATAAAAGCGATGTTACTACTGCAGTCCACTCTGTGGGCTGTTATTTATTTCATAGCTGCATTTGTTGATAGGTTTGTCTTGTAAAGTTTAGATTGAACTGGTTTTTGAACTCGTTTAAGGCCGCTGTAAGATCTTACTTACTTTTATCCTGCTAATTATTATAAACGCAAAAGTTTGTAAGAATGTAGGTATGATTGATACTCCTTCACGCAAAAACTATTGATCCGATTTGGATGAAACTTGTAATATATTTTCCGTGACTTGAATTACTTTTATCCCGAAAAATCAACGGGATCCAACGAGATGCAAACGAAGTTACGGGTGGAAACTAGTAATTTATAAGTTTAAAAACTAGAAAAACTGACTTCAATTTGATTACCTTACGACTTTATCATCGGATGATGATCCGTAGTCAATAGTAGATGACTTTTATGCGATCATCCGTAGTAGAGCAGCATCTCTGGTGCGCCGGGTGCGGGGCAGCGTCAACACCTACCTAAAGCTAATGGAAAACCGACTGGATGTGGACTTAGTGTTTATGAAGCACTGGGATACGGCGCACACTGTGCACACCTAAGTGTATAATTAATATGGTTAAACTTACTCACTTATTTATACTTATTTCTAATATGGCTTTAATACTTATTTATCATGTGTATGAATGGCTGAAATAAAGACTTTGAATTTGAATTTGAATTTGAATAGTACAGTGTGGCACAGTGCTAAAACATAAGCTTGCCTGCCTGCCTACCCACTTTCCTCGTGTGAATGCTCTATAATCCCCATGGCCAACGTAGCATGAAGACGCGCTAAATGGACGTGTGTAAACTTTATTATACCACAAGATTAGTGACGTTCAGTATGCTCAGCTCAGCTTTATAGTGTGTCAGTTGAGCTATTCATAAGGAAACTCCAATGTGAAATGTAAAAGTAGAACTAACTTGGTTGACGTAAATTCCGTCTGTTTCTAATGTTTTAGTAGGTACCTAGATAAGTAGGAGTTTTAGTATGTTGTGAAATAATGTTACGAGCTCGTGTCATGATAAAACAACAAGATTTTATCCAAAATTAAAACTTAGTGTTGCCTGTTTAACAAAATTGTTAAAAACAAAGCAAAAAAACATAATAATTGGCGTTGGTGGTTTACTTTAACAGGTAGTAAGTATATCAAGTCAATAACAGATGGCGCTATCGACCGTGTTATCAGATTTTAGCAAATAGTGTTACTCTTTAGTGACAGATGACGCTACTCTCCTAGAGCACCAACACCGCTCTACTACTAGGTAGTAGAAAGAATAATTGTGAATTGTTTGTGGTTAAATATTAAGATGATTGATAAGAGAAGAGTTGAGAATGCGATGCTACAACCACACAGAAGTGGTATTTAAGCGGGAAAATAATTATAGTTACAACAGGTGTGATCCTTATTAAGTTATTCGTGTCAAGGCTGCGACAAGCGAGTCTAACAAACGAGTGTGAAAAATTAAAGGACCAACCCTTTAGCTCTCAGGTAAACAATGTACTCACAACCCATTAAACTCCTAGTTTCATTTGAAATCTGACCGTCTGACCTTGTTGCGAGATGAGCCAGTTTTACGAGACGTCACTTTATAGCAGCAGATTGCACCGCTGAATATTTGAAACTGTTTCTGCGAATGTGTTGGTTTAGTCTCTTTGGGACTTATGTTTGCCTGGTACCGCGCAACATAATTGTTTTTAGTATATAAAACTTTGCAATACACGTATCAATATTCAAATTTCTAAAGGGTCTGGGGCAAATTGAGTGGAGCCCACGTCCCACATTTTTTTTAAACTTGCAATGATGGAACTTAGTTATTACAACACACTTATAATGCAGTTTTTAAAAATGTAACAATGTCATTATAATAGCAGTGGGAATTATTAGTTATTAGACATTTTACTTCAAAAAAATCGTCTGTTTCAATATTGTTTATCGTATTTACAGCTGCTTACGTCAAACTAATTACTGGTTTTTGCATTTTAGTGACTGCTACTGCATAATAGATTAAATGATAAAGCCAACAGAAGTTTTAAATAACAAAATTTATCTAAAAAATTAACTAAATGTATGCAAATCGGGACCTGAAATGCCCCAACGCCTTTGTGTTGCCACAACGATGTTTGGAACTGTAAAATAGAATTGGTTGGTAACTGGTAAGTGAATTTGTAGTAAATTCCATAGATCGAAATGTGAACCGTCTATGACCGACTGCATTTTTTGTACAGAGCTTACAGAGTTTACAGAGTTTATTGCTCAGAGCACTGAGGTTATCTAGTCCGTACGCATCGTAACCATTTTTGTGATACAGTTGAAATCGAGTGCTTCAAAGAGTTTTTTTATTGCACTAGTTTGATTGACCATTAATATGGCGTTTCCGTATATCAAAGTCACAAGCCGAAATGGAGTAGACGATAAGCCTATGATTTTTGTGGCGTGTTATTCTAGTTTTCGACTATCAGTGTCTGGTCCCACTGGGACGAAAGTGAATGGGACGGAAGGCTTTACTCAGTATTTTATGTGAAGTGAAGCTGAGTGAAAGAAGACTTACTTGGCAATAGATAAAGTTACTTCTTGTAGATTATGGTGATCATGATCAAATAAATTTACTGCTACCTTTTTGATCTCGTTTATTTGCGAATTCCACTCTCATAAAACACAGTATGTTTCCAGAATTTTTCTGGTCATGAATTAAATTTAATGTTATTCTGTAGGTAGCTAAAAAAGCAATTCCATCTAGAATCGAAGCATTATATCCTAAAAAAAGCATCTAATATTAAGATTATCTCACACAGATTCCACGTTCACCCCGCTGGGACTTATACTGGTTGCGTCGAACACGAATGGAATAATTTGTTAATATTTGACAAGAGAGTGACGCTTACGAAGGTAAGTTTAACCACGTTTTACGCAGCGTAAAAAAGATTACCAACTACAAAAATTTACTGATATGGTGATAACGTTGAAGTGGTACTCAAAAAAAATTCCATGATATTTCCATTTTTCAAAAAAATATTGATTGCGCGTTAGCATTGTCCCCAATTTTGGCATTAAAAATTCTGAAAATAATCAGTTTCTTATATTCATAAACTTTTCGGTGAGTATTGTGTATTCTTCAGCCATTTAGTGACCAAAAATGCTATTCAATTTGTTAATTCAATCATCGTAGATTTAAAATCTTTCTTTATCTAAAGTCCCTATAACTAAAATTTTACGCCAGCTCTTAAAACTAGAAGACATGAAACCAAAAGAGCACAATAAAAATCTGTGTTTTACACCCAATGAGCGAGTATAAACATAGGAGTTTTACGGTTTTTAACCGGCGACTGCAAGGCGGAGATAGAAACCTTGTTTGAAAAGTACAAGAAAGTTTACATTTCCTGTGTGCACAATGAGTTTTAACTTTGACATACAAAACAGCGTATGACGGACAGAGGCCATAGGTATAAAAGAAGAAGAACACTTGGTAGATCTTAGTAGGGACACGAGTTTTGACATTTTTTGAAACGACACATAGCACTTTTATTTTAATAGTTTTTCTTGTGTTATTGTGAGTATTGTTATTTAATTTTGGTGGAATTTTAACCAATAATACTTAGGTCGTAACATAAAGTGTGAGCCATTGGAATAAATGTGTGTAAAGTGGTTTTTCTGAATGTGAAAATTCGTGTTAGGTTTTGAAAAGAAAATCCACCATTTTTTTTCAAAACAAACGACAGTCGACCTTACAAATGACTTGACTTATATTATTACAATTAAATCACTTGACATTGGTAAAATTGTCTGTCGAAATGACGGACAGAGGCCATTAATGAAGAGAAGAAGAAGAAGCTTTTAGTAGTCATCGTGACAGATCGCATAGCAATCAGTCTAGGTTCTTAATAAGATTTCTAGTACATTCTAACCATTCATACTTAGGCTCGATCAATTGCATACTTGAACTGATGCTTGAAGTCAGATTCTCGATCAGCTACATCTATCAAGCAATTTGGAACTTTTTCTTCTTGGTGAAATGAAAAAGCCTCATTGCTGTCAATGAGCTGTCACCGTGACATAAAACTCATTTTAATCTGTCGAGCGGAAAATTGAATTATTAGTTACTTACGACCATAACCCATATTTACTCACTTTTGGGTGGCAAGTTGTGTAGAGCGTATTTTGGTTACACTGTGCAGCATGCGCGTTTCACAGTTCTTTTGAAAGTGTAAACTAACTGGTGACAGTTTGGTATAATATATTTTGAATTAAAAAAAAGAAACGAATAAATAAAAATATCCTTAGAACCGAATAAGTTCTCAAATCTCGAAACAGATTTTTTATTTTTTATGAGATCCATTCCCACTTCTAGATCTCGAAATTAGTATTTGGTTTTATAATTCGGCATCTAAAACACCTTTTACCACTCTGACGTCATGTACCGTGATGGCACGAACAAGGTGAATTTAATATTTATAACAAAACACTCAGCCCGAATGAGCCCACTTTCCCGAAACTTGCCTAGTCAAGTATACGATGAAGTTGAGAACTTGCTAGCGTACAAGTTTAAACAGAAAACAGGATTATGCCAGCCAACGGCACTAGATTTTGTTCCGCGATCTAACCACTACAACACTGTACCTATTTCTGCCACCAAGCAGTGATGTATAAATTGCTGTGTTCCGGTTTGAAGGGTATGCTGGTACATTTACACGCACAAAAGACTCAACATTTTTATGTCTCAGACTGATGGGCGCAGTGAAATGCATCACAGGACACGTAGACTTAATTCACCTAGGTATCACCTGAATGAATAAAGTGTATTACCTATAATAGTGTACGCAATACACCCGGAAATGACCTCGGAGAACCAAGCTACTAAAAAGGTACTTAGTGTACCCGGGTGATTTACCCCCGGTGAATTAAGTATACCACCCCGTTCAGTCGATATGCACTGTGAATATCATGGACTGTTGTCAAAAATACTGCTACCGCTAACCTAAAGGGTTATTCTCATCGAGATCGCAAGCTCTGAACTGCTTTCGCTGCCCAGCATAATGTCAAGTGACGTGGCTACAGAAATACGAAAACAAGAAGCTTTTGACGGCAAAACACGCGATGAAATGTCACTATTAAGTCACAGAATACTTATGATTTAGTATGAGATCGCGCCCCAGGCTGACCTAATGATGGGTCAGATGGGAGAGAAATGTTTATGCAGTCTACTCATTTGCGCAGCTGTTGACGCGCTAGGTTAATTTTTTTTTTATTTAACATAAATCGTTCCCCTGCTGAGCAAAGGCCTCCTCTCCCAAAGACTTCCAATGTTCTTTGTCCCGAGCTTCCTCCCACCATCGTCTTTCGAAGGCGTCTAGTTCGTCGCGCCAACGCTTTCTTATCCGATCTCGATATCGCCGACCGTCAGGGACCCAAGGTGTGGATATTGTCGCCCACCTATGGGGGGCATCCGGATGACGTGTCCCGCCCAGTCCCATTTGAGCCTAGTGCTTTTGTTCTCAACATCAGTTAACAAGGTTAAATAACGGCCCGAAAAATCTTTCAAGTACAAAATCAGCTCAGTTTTCTTTATAAATGCGGATTTGGAACTGAAATTTTCCCTAGAAAGTTAATAAGAAGGCCAAGTACTAGATCCGGTTCGCATGATATCGCGTTTAAGTTGTACAAGTGCTGCCTGTTTGTATTGAAGTTTCTTGCTTTGTTTTAATTATTTTTATAATCACCCGACAAACATTGCAAGGTTTTTTTCAGAATCTTGTTGAACTCAAAATTTGTAACGTTTTGAAACTATTGAGCATGTAGCCAAACTAGGTGACGAGGGTTTGTAGCCGCCTCGAGGCTGCTGTCATAGTTAAACTAAGTACCTACTGCTGACGGAAATCAGATGAAAATACGATGAGTTTCATTCAAACGTCTGTAACAGACGTTGTAGCCCGGTGTAACTTTTTTTCAATTAAAGTTCCTAACTACTCACACTCAGTGTACCAGTGTGACTGGTTGTTATTTGAATACCACATTAAAAATGGCAATTTGATTCTCATTATTTTTTTGAATAATGAATCGATCAAAATCTCCATTCAAAAATTTGTAAATACTCTGCTAGATTACAAGCAATAAAACTCCAGCGAAAATTGCTGAAAAGAGAAACGCGAAAAATTAAATTTTTGTCCAAACAGTTAGATAAGCGAACTACTAGTAGGACTGGATGGAATAGAAGTTCTATTTGGAATAAAATCTGCGTATCCAAAATGTTCGATTAATCAGTCTAACAATTTGGAATATTTTTGTCCAAACAGTTAGATAATCGAACTACTAGTAGGACTGGATGGAATAAACCAACGTTACGAGTTCACTCCAGTGTGATAATGACCCTAAGCACTAACAGCAACATTTCCACCAAACCACATAATTTTCCGTCACACAACTTCGAGCAGCCCAGCCATCAAGAATAACCTGAACAGTTTAAAAATTACTCCGGAGTTTCCACACTTCGGGGTGAGTTGAACAAATTGCTTCCGTGGCCCGCGCGCAACTTTCGCAATTAACGCGAGCTGGCCTGACTGATGTCAGTTTGTACATCTTTCTTTGCCTGAAGAAATAGAGAAGTAACATAGGAGTTCTGAATTCAAATCATTGTTTATGGAAGAACTACTTAAATTTAACTTTGGTAAAGAGAAGAATAAACTCAGCCAGTTTCAATGGATATTGAAAAGCTTTTAATAGGAACATACTTAGTGGGGATTTCTGTATTTTTTCCAGAAATCCCTATTGCTACGTCGTAGACATGCTACATCATAGCAGTGGGGATAAAAAACTGAAATCCCCATTGGTATGGATTTCTGGAATATATGAAAAATATCAGTGTGTACCCCTTTATTCATATTCAACTGTCATTTTAGTGCAGCTTTAAAAAATGCTCTATCATTGTCACTTGCATGACAATGAAAAGAGATGACAACAGATTTAGCAATCATTTTAGTTAGTTCAGCTTTAGAAGACCAATGTATGTATTTGTAGATCATTCTAATTTTTATTCCGTCACTGCAAAATTTAACAATAGGTTTCTAATTGGCTCAAGTAAACTTTTACTTTAATATTAACCAATGAGATGAGTCATTACTTCATCTGCTTTCCAAAGATTCTATTCAGAACATCCATTGCTCGTTGAAGAGGGACTCAATTCTACTAATTTACAACGGTTAACGTTTTTTTCAGTTTCAATTATGATAAGATAGATTTTTAGCTTAGCTGAACCCGCATTGTGCAAATGTGCAGCCCTAAAAGTTTGACGTTTGAAGTAACCTAAAGGCAGATGAAAAGCTACGATTCAGCTGCGTTTCAGCTAAGTTTTAGTAGGTACTATTGAGCCCCAGTCATTACTCAGTATACTCGTATTACGGAGAATTTCAAAAAGTTGCGTTTGTGCCATTTCCAATAATTTTCACGTGAAGTTACTAATCATAATTTTTAATTAGAAACAACAATCTCAAAGTAAATTATCCAATTTATCTGCAAGAGTAACATTTAAACGTATTTCCAAGCTTTTCGCTTAGTATTTTATAACTTGTTCGAAGTTAAGAAATTATAATATTTGAGAATACGAAATCGTTTAACCGAAGTTCTTATTATGGTTTGTTTGCCAATATTAATCAAAATCAAGGTTGAGAAATAAGAGATAAAAATGAGAAATCAATTTGATAATCTGATTTGGACCAGTTGAGCTATCTATGAATCGTTTGCAATGGTTTGTAGATAGCTCAACAGTTTCATGTGTATTTTGTAAATATTGTAAATGCTTTATTGGTTGTAATTTTGTTTGTGAATAAAAATATAATATAATTATCTATCATCACAAATTGTTTTCTGAAAAAAAAAACTTCCGGTTATTTTGAGAACAAAAGGTTAACAAAGTACATTATCATAAAATTTACTTTAACTAAAAAAACTCGCTCTACGATACACTTAACAGTCATGAAATATCTATGAATGAGTGATTGTTATAATAACCCAAGATTTTGAGATTAAACTAAATAACCAAACTCCTCCGGTTACCTCATAATCCATAATAACCACATACATAACTAACAGTATTAGGTGAAATCATCGGCATAAAATAGCTAAAAAAGTTAAATAATTAATGATTGAAGTTGTAGGTGGAGATTTCTGGAAAAATCATTCTAGAAATCCCCTCTGCTACACTTTAGCCTGCGACGTAGCCAATGGATATTTCTAGAAAAAATATTAAAATCCCCCCCCCCCCCCCGAGGGAATTTCTAGATCTGCATCTAGATTCAGGGATCCTATACACAGATTAAAATCAAAATTAGACAGGAAGATGTTACAAATTTGTTAGAATTGATAGCAAAAATTTGTAAAACCTAAGATACTAGTGGAGATTTCTAGAATTTCTTTTTTTTTCTACTGTCAATCAAAGCTACACGTCACAGCTGGCTACCCCACTACACGGCCGTCTAAACTTCCAAGTATACCAATTACGTTCATACGCTGCAAGTTACGCAAATGCACGCTAAACTTATAAGTGCTTGTTAAATTCCTGATAGATTACTTCCGTTTCATTGTAAGTTTGTGAAGTTTCTAAAAATAGTACCTATTTGTGTATCGGTCACAAAATTGTTTAAAAATTCTTATTTAATAACTTCTGTTTTTCTGTACCTACGTAATAAAAAATATTCAAAAAACATCATGACTTACTGAACTACATTTTATTCTAATTTTTTTTTTGATAATCAAGCCGTTTGGCCACCTACGCCGGCACCGGCACGGCATCGTTAATGCACTACCAGGGAATTAAAAAACACGTGAACGGCGCGGTGTGACGGCAGTGGTGTAAACGTGATTTTGTATTGCTCTGGTAGTGCATTATTGGTACCGTGCCAGTGCCGGCGTTGGTTGACCAACGGCCTCAGTCTTGCCATTGCAATGTGGTTATTTTATTAGTAGTTACAATATAATAGCACTATTTCACATAAAATTTTATAAAGGACGTCTCCATAGAACGTTCTAGTTCATAATGTAAGACAAGTAATCTTTTAACACCAAGTGAGCCACCCACTTGTTCCATTACTCTCTGATTCTAAAAAAATGTATTACCTTTGAGGCTTTTACGCCAATTACAACTCAAAAGCTTCAAAAGTTGATCCCGCAGATTATAACCTCTCGTAATCTGGTTGGGGCTTACCCAAATTAATATCTCGCTGACATTCCCTAATTAAATATGTAAAGGATAGAACATACTTTTCACATGTACCTATCTAACACGCAATCGTCATACTTTTTCCCCTTTGAATTGTTAGTTCGAGAGCTGCAGTTCTAAAGTTATCTTGACAGGGTTTTTATACAACACAAAAAGTACCTATTATTGACAGGTTTGTATTGATACCTTGACTTCTTAGACTCGTATATTGATAAAAAAAATGTTACCTAAGCCTGTGCCTAAGTATACAGGGTGTTACCAGACCACTTCCGAAAACGAAAGGGGGAGCTACAGCACACCAAAACCCAACCAAAAAAAAATCAGTTATCCTGAAAAATAATTATAGCCGGAGAAAACAATGTTTAAAGATTTGTATTTATTTCGCCAGCCCGCAATGTACGCATTCACGTAGGTTAGGTCGAGGCGTAGTACTATTATTTATTCTGTGTCGTAAGTGCCTACTAACGTAGGTAGGTACTAACGTAGGTCGCTCGCACGTCGCTTACTTGAATGACCCGCGATGAACTCTCAGCTGTTCATGCTGTAGTAGACGTAATCTGCGTGCTGCGTGTACATTGCTGCTTTATTTATTTTATTTGTTTTTTTGCTTTTTTAAATGAGATAATTAGGTAGATATGTCTTATTATGTTGAACTGTGTGTATGTAACTAGAAAAAAAAATTAAAAAGAGATAGTCAAGTCAATTTTTTTTTTCGCGATTTTTTTCGCTTAATGTTTTCAGTATCATGGTCTGATTGAAACCTCCAAGTTTTCGGAAGTGGTCTGGTAACACCCTGTAGATTTGAGTCGAGATTTACGTAAGTGTACTACAATGCAATACGTAAGTGCGAATACGAACCTGGCTGCGTTTTGTTGTACGTCGTTCACTGCTGTTATGAACTTTAAGTGTTTATAAAAATTGCTGTTTCTAACAAAAACAGTCCAAAAAATCGTCTAGTTTCATTATTTTGTTTCATAGCTACATTTAGCACTATCATAATATTATGGATCATTTATAACTCTGACCCCCAGAGCTGCTTTTATGTAAAGGTAAACCGAAAACCGGGACCCTCAACTACCAAAATGTTCCCTGAAATTTCACAAGCAATCAATTAACCAGCTTTATGCTATCTTCCACTTCAGACGCCAGCAACTTTTGCCAGTGGATTATAACCCTAAAGGCTTCACAGTTAAGAGATAAATATTGACGCACAATAAGCAGAATATAATAACAGTGAAGGGTGACAGTTTCGAAACTGGCAACTCTGGAAATTGTTGAGGAGTTTAATTTATGCGGTAAGTTTCATATAAAATTGTTTTGGGATACAGTGCTGGGGAAAATGTCGAGTAAAAGTACTGCTGAATAAAAATATATCACCTTCGATTACCACTACTACGGAAAATATATCATTCCTTGTACCATTTTAGGTTACCCTGCGCAGTGACGCTGTCATTTGCCAAGAGCCTGCGACAATGTGAAAAGCGAGCGCGTAATGTAACAAAAAACGTCACTACCTAACGGAGTAGAGAATCTGGTATTTTCTAAATTCATCTTTTGATGCAAAAGGCCATTGATAACGTTTGCCACACACTAGCAAGTGAAAATTTTGATACTGTTTCAAGATTTTAACCAGTGCTAACCCAGATTAAGGTGAATAAAAGCATTCCTTGAAATTTTAAGTCGCGAACGTGATTTATATTCGTATTACTGGAAGAAATTTTCATTTTCAGTACTCGCCTTTCTGAAAATACATATTTCAGTGGAATTAGTATGAATTCTGTATTAGGTTTGGACCTCGTACATTTTTGTGTCGCGGCATGGAATATTTAGTTTGTTTTGAAAAATACTTTTCTGATGGAGAATTTAATTAATATTTGACTAGAATGCGATACTAGTGATGGTAGGTAAGTATTTTTTATACAATGCAACCCAATTTTTTTACGTAAAAAATATTTGATTGAGGCTAAGTAAAAACCTAAACCTATCCCGAAAAGAGATGTCTATTTTGAGGCAATAAGGCCAGAGTGGAGATACTAATATTGACGTATCCAATGTGTGTTCAAATTATAAGATTTTGTTGGTTGATATTTTAGGCTGTGTTTTCAGCGTTACTCTGGAACTGAAAAGCAAAACAATTACATTTCATAAACCCGAAGTTTCTCGCTGTCAAGTGACGCCATTCGCTATTGGGAACATTGAAATCGTGATTTATCTTATTGTATTTTTACGAGCTTTTATTTTACTTTTACATTGTAGCGCTGGTATGTCAGTATATTTTTTTTAAGTCATAATGAAAATCGGATTAGCAGAATACAATACATATTTGCTTTATCTTTTTTATTCTTATAGAAATCCAGGTTTTTGAACAGACTTCAAAGCTCCAATATACAGCCTGTAACTAAATCTCTGTCAGATCCTTTGTTTTTTAAACATTGAATGTTGTCTGACTTTGATTTCTACATCAAAATACTTTATGGATCTGACAAAGTTTTTGCTACCTACATACTGTATTTAGTAATTCTACTTCGGAATACTCCCTTCATGGATTTGACAAGGTTTTTGATACATAATTAGTTAGTTTTGAGCCCAAAAGCCGCCCAAATTACAGTTTAATATGAACAACATCAATATCCGAAACGCGTGTCGCTATTTCTGTTTACTGCAGATTAATTAATGTACAACTTAATCCAAGGCGTATCGCGATCAGAGGATCAAGCTAAACTTCATTTCACGCTTCAGCGTGACCGATGCAAGTTTTCAAGGCGTTGACAAGCGTCAAACAATTTCTCGCTCGCATATTTAAACATTTCTGAAGATATAAATGCACTGAACTTATCAAAAATCGCAAACAATGTTTTGTGCAAAAAAATCCACAGTGTAAGGTTTGGCAACAATAATTATAATCTTGATAGGAACAAGTTTACCAAACAATAAGATACTTGAGTAACATCTTATTACACCAGTTACTTTCACTGGTCGGTCATCATCATCATCATCATTTCCCTGCCCTTATCTCACGCTAGGTGGGGTCGGCACAACATGTTTTCTTCTTCCGCTCACTCCTATCACTGGTCGTATCATCCTATCACTGGTCCTATCATTGGTCGGTCACCCTACTCTATACAATTAAAAACTGCGAAGTGCGAGGTGCAATGAAGTCTAGTTTCATATTGGCATGCCTTGCAGATATCAATACATTGCGCTTTTGCTTCAATACGTTCGCAATCAACAGTGTATATTTTAGTTTAGAAACATAAACAGCATCAATCTACTACTTACTTAAAACCAGGCTGAATCTTTGCTTCTCATCATCATTTTCAGTAAAATCATAAGGTTCATTAAGAATCTAAATATATAAAACTCTTTTTGAAATTTGACAAAAACAAAAAGACACTTTGTGTGGAGCTGACTAAACTATTCATCATGACATCTACATATACTTTGGTGAATTTCTTCTCACGCAATTTCAGATTGTCAACTTGGCTTGAAGCAAGTACGATAGCGGAATGAATGTAATACTGAAAAAATCTTTGTCCAAGGTCAGAAAAGACGTCACAGATCCCTATTTACTTTAATAATATGCGTTGGAAGGATAATTTCTACACTAAGAGAAATTGCCACAACACATGGCGTAACTCAAATTGCACCCTTTTTCCTCACTCGCTTTTTACAGCAGTTTTTGTGGGAAACCGGAATGAAGGGGTTTGTAGCTAAAACTATTTTTCTTTCTTCGTATTTTTGCGTGATTTTACTCTGAGATTTTGTAAGCTTTGCGTGTGAGCTTTTTCGTTTATTCTTGTAACGAGGAGTCGTTAGCTTTTGTTTTTTTGTCCTACTCCGAAGACGTCAAAAGAAGGATTTAGTTATTAGCAACGTTACTTTTTAGACATATCTAATTACCTACATAAGACAAGCAAGCTGGTATCAGTTAGTGGCCAACTCTGATGACGAAGTTTTTAGGCAGCCTTAAGGCCTCCGTCATGGCTTAACGACTGCTAGAACCGGGACCGGCAGTTTAACGTGCCCTCCAAAGCACGGAAACGCTCAGATGTAAATGCCACTAACGGTCACCCATGCAAATAATGACCGCGCGGAACATCACTTAACTTAGATAAATCAGTGAAGTTTGACTAAGCAAGCCTAGAATCGGGAAGAAAATTTGAAATTAGCATAACAATAGAAGGTACGAATCAGCTATAACCCTAGCCACGAGCGCTCCACTTATGACATATTAAGGTATTGGAACTACACCATTTCAAACAAGGGTAACTAATAATATATTTAAGTTAAATTATTTCATAGCTTTTATAAAGGTCTCACTTTGTTGTTTTATCGAGTTATATTTTTTTTCTCACAAACTGTCAACAAGTATCAGTATAACAAGATTGTCATAAAAAAATCACCTAAAAATAATGACGTTACAAAGCCGTAAATGCAGTAATAAGTTAAGTATCTCATATGGCTTACATTTTATGTTACTTTTAACTTAATCCAAGTTTATATGTCGTAAAAAAGCCGTAAAATAGGTATTTCTCTAAACGACAGAAGATATTGCGTAATTGATGTTTACCTTAGGAAATTGAAGTGGGGTGTGGGACGTAAAAGTTTCATCAAGAATTTTATACACACGAAAGTTAATATTCTAAAATATTTTAAGAAATGTCCCAATTTTTTTTTATGATTAAAAAAGAACGGTATAATTAATCAACTCAAAATAAAAGATCTTTTGCTATTCTGATAATGGGTTATAGCTGATTCGTACCTTCTATTGTTATGCTAATTTCAAATTTTCTTCCCGATTCGTGCCTTAATTAGTACTGTTGTGTTATTCTGTGGCACAACGCATGTCAGTACAGTCGAAATAAAAAGCCATTTGTGAAGATGAAAATGTTTTTATATGTGAATCAGTTTGAGTCAGTTTATTATTTTTTTTTTAAATCAATTTGCTTTAAGTTATATAAAGAGAGGCATAAAGTGACCTAAAAGCATCAGCAAAGATGGCAAATCTCATGTACCTGTAATTGTTAAAAGGCTGCCAATATATTGTATTCAGTAAGGAGTTCATCTATCTTTCGTATCCATCTCTTACCATAATTATCTACTCTTCAAATAGAAATAGGTAATGATGGTGCTTGGAAGAGATCGCTATTTAGCGATAAGGTCGCCCATTGTACATTTAATGCAACCCGTTTTGTTTATATCATAGGAATATGTTTCGGTGTTATTTATGTACAATAAAGCATTTTCATTCATTCATTCATACTTCTTAGCGAGGATGAAATTTTACACAAAGAGTATACTACTACGGCCTTTTAGTTTAGACACTAAAATACAACGTAAAAGTACCATTAAACACACAAGCCCTAACGAGAGTTCTGTAGCAATCGTGATGCGTCGTTTGGACTCCCGTGACATATTGTGGCAACTTGCCCGAATAAATCACTACCTGGATTGGAGCACCCTGTTACTGGATACACTAGTGTGTTAAAAATTGAAAGTAATAAGAAATGTATTGAATTAGGTGGGTTATAACTTGCAAATAGCTATTTATTTATTTGTTACTAGCTGTCGCCCGCGGCTCTACTCGCGTGGTAGCACGTGTCAAGTCAATCTATTTGAAGAATCTATGTACCAATTTTGAAGGGTCTATCATGTACGGTATAGTAAAGAAACGCATTATATAGTTTAAATCCTTGACCCTAATTTTGGACCCTTTAGGGAGCAATTTTTAAAAATTCCTTTTTTTATCCCCTACACTAAAAAGATACTACCATCCAATTTTCGTACCTCTAGGATTTATAGATTAGGCTGTGAGTTGATTGTCAGTCAGCTTCAAAAGAGTTTTATATATTTAGAAGATTTGCAATTGGCTTTTGTTAGCGAATAATGTAAAACAGATAGCCTAATAAACCATATAAAAACTATGAATCATAAATTAATACACTAACGCTAGGCTCACACAACACACTACACTAACACTAATGCTTGATGTTTATATCGCTTATTTGACTGCTAGTCTACTAAATACTCTCTTGTGTCCCGTAGCTAGACCACCATTCGGTTATGGTCTTCCTCGACCTTACTCTAGCTTACATAGGGCCTTACTCAGCCAAGAATTATCTAAAGAATATTGTGAAAATGTGTCCCAAAAATACAGTTCTACTTAGTCACGTACATATTAAAGTTATTCCATGGCCCATTCCATTTCACCATATCCGAGCGTCTAATACCAACGCGTATGTAGGTTACAACAGTGCTCGCACAGATGATCCGTTTTCCATGAATTATGACATGCCCGAGGGAATATGAAAAAATACGACTGGTACTGCGCCGCCAGGATTCAGGACGCCGATTCTGCTAAAAAACGTGTCAAATAAATAAATAAATATTATAATAAATATTCACGGACACTTAACACAACGCCTTCTAGTCCCAAACTAAGCAAAGCTTGTACGATGGAAACTAGATGGCTGATAGAATACATACATACTTTTTTTTTGTAAATACATACTTATAATACTCGTACATAGAAACACCCAGACACAGAACAAACATCTATGTTTACAACATACAAAATGTTTGTTCTCGGTGGGGATCGAACCCACGACAGATGAAACGCAGCTGAACAGTAACAACCTACTTTAGAAACCTACTGAGTATTTTTCTCCCGACGTTCTTATTATGCTTACTTTTCTCTGCTGCCTTTAATTTTTTTTTTTAAACATAATTCTTAACTGTTCATTTAGCTCTGGCCCATCGAGTCCACTCATGTGCATAGTAGACTCGTTGGGAATTTTTTTCGATCTTGCCCACTAGTGGGACTACAATGGTCTGCAATTTTGCATGCTTTTTTAGGTTATCTCCTATTGCAAATTAAATTTTGACAGCTCAAACGCAGCTTAAGCTTTTCGTTATCCAGCATAGTGATGTTTCAGCTAAGCTGAGCGTCGATCGAACCACAATTGAAACTGAATAGAACGTCAACCGTTGTAAATTAGAATTGAGCCTCTGCAGGAACATCACGCGATAAAATGTGACGGATTTGGAAATTCTTCGTGTTACGGAAGTATGTATTCCATCCATCCAATGAATAAAAACACAAAAAAGCACTATGGCAAAATCAGTTGTATTGTCAAGGTTTTTTACAACCTTGCTTTTACCACAGCAAGATGACGGCAAGTGAATAAGCTGATTTTACACAACCGATACGACACCTAGACGATATCGACGAGGAGCTAGTCATACATTTAATTTTAGTACTAGACAGTTTCACACTATATTTTCGCCAACACCGATCGGCCCAATGCTTATACTATGAAGGTTTACACCTTTTTGATTAGTGGCAACCTCTGCCTATAAAAATGTATTGCCTCACTGAGCACGTCCACTGACGACATCGCTCTGTATCCATTACTCTGAGACGTAAAGGCAGCCATACCCTTCAACTGAAACACAGCAATGCGAGCATCACTGCTTGGCGACAGAAATAAGTAGCTCTTTTAGAAGAAGCTCTACTGCTACTGCTATTACTAAGATTTTTTCATAAAAGATGTCAAAAAAAGCCTAACGGAAGGAGATCGTAAACTATTTTTAATAATTTTTATATTTTTCTGATCGTCAAACCTCATAGCAAAACTCGAGTTAAAAAAAAAAAGACTTAATGGGCCAAAATTCAAATACGGCCTCTTAAGAAGATCTTTGTACCTACCTACTCCACCAGGACCTACTCCTATTTCTACATTGAGAGTACAAACAGATTAAATCTTAATTCGACGCGAACTCAGTCACAAATATCCTATAATTACATCTACTCGTGTACCTAACGGGGGTTCAAATAATAGTTATAATGTCATTGTCCTCATATCCCCACTAAATTGTGTACATGTCTGTACATGGCCTATTCCGTCCACACATTCAAATAACTTCGAAACTACAAGCCATATTAACTCCCAAAGAGTTAACTATCAACCCTGAAGATGATCCCATTATAAGTAGCGCAACTTCCTCTAACAGGGCTTCTACACGTGTTGATAGCCTCAAAACTATTTTTGACGGTTGCACCGCTCAAATGCTTCCAAACCAAGTGAACTTATTGTATAAAAGCCAGTATGGGTGCCAGTGCAATTTCAGGCCCATGATATTACAGAGCACGTCTTCAATGGACATGTTCAGTCAGGCAATGTATTATTATAGAAATTACCGCATAACATCAGCTGGGCAATCTGCTTATTTAATTACTTTAATTAAAAGAATTTCAAATCGTAAAGTTTTTTTTATGACAGTAACGCCAAAATACTGAAACGCTACTTGGATTAAGTTGATGCTTAAATTATTGATATCTCTTTTAAGTTTTTTACGTTTTTTGAGTAACCTGTTTGTGATTAGTCACTGACAACCCGTGTGAAAGCCCCTGAAAGTCTTTAGAAAGAGACGGGATGGTACTTGGTGATAGAGAGAGACAGCATCAGTTGGTGATAGAAGCCGAACAATGAGGACTTTTGCAATAAATCATAGTCTAGAAGTAGTGAGTAGGCTTAGGAAGGCTGACTGTTACACCGAAGTGTAACGTCATTGTTAAAATGAGACAGTTTGTAACTGTTGCCAAATGCCACCACACTAGAGCTCTAAATGTGTGTAACTGTGTAAAGTGGTTTTTTGAATGTGAAAATTCGTGTTAGGTTTGAAAGAGAAAATCCACCATTTTCTTTTCAAAACAAACGACAGCCGACTTGACAAATGACTTGACTTGACTTATTTATTACAATTTTAACACTTGACATTGGCAAAATTGTCTGTCGAAATGACGGACACAGGCCATTATTGAAGAGAAGAAGTAGAGCTCCAAGTCTACCCTGGTCTGTTCTTGAAGGCTGGTCGTGAGGAACTAGTGGCTCTTGGAATCACCCACATTATGATTTTACGAAAAAAAATATTTAACATTGAAAGAGCGCCAAAATGTAGGGATATTTTTTCAGAATAAACACTTTAGCCTGTTAAATAAAAGGCTAATTATATTTTGTATTTATAAAAAAGGTTTTATTGAAACCAATGATGACCGCCATAGCACGGACCGTACAAAAGTAAAGAGTGTCAAAACACAAAAATGGCCACCGGAAGTGGCAGAATAAAAAAAAACATATTTTTAGTGTTGCTACCTAGAATCATTTACTTTCTGTAGTGAACACCCTCTTATTTATTTATTTTATTACAGGTGCTTAATAAAACTTACAGTCTAGCTAAACTAA
The DNA here is from genome assembly GCA_918843925.1 of Eulithis prunata. Classification (NCBI taxonomy): domain Eukaryota; kingdom Metazoa; phylum Arthropoda; class Insecta; order Lepidoptera; family Geometridae; genus Eulithis; species Eulithis prunata. The sequence continues at coordinate 1,242,884 of OU974009.1, forward strand.
AATGTTTTTTGAGCTAAAACTTATTGTTAAAAAAATGCAGTTCAATAATTCAAATAATCAGTTAGTGCTATATTTTTGCACATTATTTGCACTGTGATTATTATGAGAGTTGGACTCTTTGGGAACATCTACAACTTAGCTGTCAATTTTACTGCTAAATAAATAAATATTCACGGACACTTAATACAACGCCTTCTAGTCCCAAACTAAGCAAAGCTTGTACGATGGAAACTAGATGGCTGATAGAATACATACATACATTTTTTTTTGTAAATACATACTTATAATACATAGAAACACCCAGACACAGAACAAACATCTATGATTTTACAACAAACAAATGTTTGTTCTCGGTGGGGATCGAACCCACGACCCACAGCACGGAAGCAGAAATCCAAACAGAAACATTATCTATTATTTTTGTATTAAAGTGCAAGAAGCACTGTATATTCGTTGGACAATCTCCTCGGAACTTTGAAACTGTAGAGAACCTACACTCCAATTACAGTACAGTGTAAATGCAGTTCATTTCGACTATGATCCTACACGATCCTTTTATCTGCGAGTAGCGATCCTGTTAGCGAGTACATACGAGAGCTCGTTACGTTACTTTCTGTGCTCCGACTAACGGGACCTAATCGTTTGAAACTGTATACCAGCCTTCTGGAAACTTTGATATACCTAATGGTATTTAAGCTATTTTTAGGGGTATTTTTGTTAGTGAGTTCTAGTAAAAAATAAGAGACTAGCTGATGCCCGCGACTTCGTCTACGTAGTATTAGAAGTGAAATCTTCCAGGCGTTTCTGAAGAGTTGGCGTCACGTTGATTTTTCGGGATAAAAAGTAACCTATATTGTGTTAATTCAGGTCACGGACAATTATATATTCCAAGTTTCATCCAAATCGGATCAGTAGTTTTTGCGTTAAAGAGGAACAAACATACATACATACATGCCTAAAAACTTTCGCGTTTATTAATAAAAAATAACATTTAACCTTGCAAAAGTTACAAAAAAAATAATATTATGTTAAAAACTTCCAAAACATAGTTTGGCATTGTTGGACATTCTTATATTTATTCATCAATATAATATAAAACTCTTTTGAAGCTGACTTAGAATCGACGCACAGCCTAAACTATAAGTCCTAGAGGTATGAAGTTTGGAGGGTAGTATCCTTATATAGTGTAGGGGCGCACTAAGAAAGGAATTTTGAAAAGTCGTACTCTAAAGGGTCCAGTACGCGAGCAACGCCGCGCGCGACGGCTAGTCAAGTTATATTTCTGACTGTACTTTTCTATCACAACACAAATTTGAAATGCAAACATGTAAATGCAGTACTAATGGTATGAGGGATCTGAATAGTCATAAAGTGTATCGTGATTAATATCAGGAAGGTACTACGAAAATCTGTTACAATTTCATCAAATCGAGAAAAGTATTCGAGTTACACTGCTCTGTAAGACGGCAAGCTTTCGCAGTCGAACAGTTATTACCGCGCACTGTAAGTTAAACACGCTGTGGTTAGAGATAGTCGTTTTTGGTGTCTACCCCAAACTTGGGGCCTCATTTGCATGAAATTCGGTACTGATTGAAATAGGCGCTGGGTAATGTACTCGATGCGCTTGGATTAGGCACTCGGCTGAAAATGTACCTACTCAAGCTCAATGTAGGTACAATGAGCGTCACAAATTCAGTGCCACAGATTTTTTTCATAAACGTTCTAGTACTCTAGTACCATTACGCTGTGTAAAACCATTTAAACTAGTAGTTCGCCCCGAACTGAGATCTCGTGATGGTCGGAGGTTAATAAAACCCAAACAATTTTTATTGACCAATGGTTGTATTAAAATTTGCAGATCGCTTCGAAATCACCGTCTAGCTATGTACCAGTCTTACTTGAACTACAAAATCATTGAAACTCCAAGAAATGGTAGCTCACGTTATACTGGGTTTGCCAATTTTATAATTTTTACAACAACCCAAAAACTATTAGACCTAGAATCAAAATAAAAACGGGTTTGGAATGTCTACACAAAACCCTACATATCATAATGACACCCCACTTGATATTATTGTACGACTTTTTTTTTTACTCCATTTGGACCCTTATAACTTCACGACCCCTTGACCGATTTACTTCAATTAACAAACCAGTAAAACTTAAAAGTACTATCCGTATACCTACCAAATTCTGTGAAGATCGGATAAGCGGTTCAAAAGATCTCGTCGAACAAACATACAAACATACAAAGCATTTTCGTCCAAGTTGTCACTAAGATCTCGTTCGCTTCGCTCACTCGATCAAAAATTTGGTAGGTATATAATTTTTTTGATCAACCCACTATCCACCATTCACGAATCGTTCTTTCATTTCAAATCGTTTCATTTCGTATTTCGTGAACCACTCAAAGTACTAACATCAAACTCTTTTGTAATCGGTACCTAACGATCCCTGCCCGTGGTCCAACTACATAATCCACCCGAAAAACTTAATTTGATATTATTTTTCATATCATTGTAATTGTAAGGCCGGCTAATAATAAACCTTTACTCAAGCTTCAAGCATAGATTTGAGTAGATATAATACAAAAATGTAAGCTTAAATTATTTTTTTTATTAAAAAAAATATATTATATAGGTACTGTTAGTACTCCTAGTATTTTAGTTTTTACTTTTTAATATTTTTTTATGTTTGTGTTTTATGCGTTCAATAAACAAAAAATAAAATAAAAATATGCTTTAGTCTGGATCGATGCTTGAACATTAAATCAGGATACGGGAAGTATTCAGTTCCTGACTGTACGTACAATCTGTACATAGGATTATTGGTCTCATTTTGATGAGGACTCAGCGCTTCACGGTCCATTTTCGGACAGCGCTTAAGCTGCATCGGCTTAGTGCTTAATGCTTGTTTACATTTTCCAAAGAGCTAGGACCGTCATTTGGTGTACGTAATTATATGGTAATCGTAAAATTTGCAATATCTTTTCTTTTTTACTAGTAATAACAGTCAGAATTTTTAGTCAACGTGAATATTAATTATAAAAGCTTAATTTATTTGAGGTTTTTGGTTTTAAATACAAAGAAAATTACAACGAATACCTACAGTATTTTTATTTGTTGCAAATAAACTGTTTGATTTGATTTGATTTGATTTCTTTGATTTATTAACAATATTTTAAAAAATTGTCTTATGCTAAACGATTATGAAAGTGATATTTTGTACGTAAAAATTATTTAATTTATACTCAAGTGAATTAAACTAGACAGTATACCTAAATAATTAAATATTTTCCATGACAGCTACTTATTATAGGTGTTATTAAGTAATAAATTTATATAAATAAGTTGTCTATCAGCAATATAGTTCCCAAAGTACAAGCTTTACTTAGTTTGGGACAAGAGAGCATTGTGTGATTTGAATATTTATTAATTTAATTTAGAAGAGATCATTTGGAAAATGATAAGATTTTCTGCGATACGAGCGGTAAATACCGGTACCAATTTCGCAAAACCAGAAAATCTGAAACTAAACCCACACGATACATAATGCATCACGTAAGTAATATTTCCTCACTTACCCATCGAAACTTACCATAACGAATAAAAACAACACTTCTACCCGGTATCTCGCAATATCAAGCCATTTCCTCCACTCTGCACACACCATTAAAATCCATTTTACTATCACAGTAAAGAACCATAAAATGTAAGTAAAAGATACGCTGAAGGATGTATTGGGGCTGGTTGAAAATGTTGGATGAGATGACGTCACAACGTAACAAGATGGTTTTTATGATCTAAAACAGGTATGGGTAAGTCCACGGGCCGGATCAGAGGGCGCTACGAGCTGGGATTTGCCCATATAATAAAATATTCGACAAAAAAAAATATCTGAACAGATGATGTCACGTTATGAGAATATGACGTCACTTTTTACTTAAATACAGATTTTATTATGATTACTAATTTTTTACACTTTACAGCTAAATATCTGTCTCTTATTTTATTTATCTAAGTATAGCAAAAGAAAAAAAAAATGTCACTGAACTGTCATTTTTGACGTTTTACTTGTGAAATTTATTTTTAGAGATAAGCTCTGCTCTGCTGCCGACTTGACGAATGACTTATCTTGACTGGAATATTTCAAATATTTCACAAGACACTGGCAAAATTGTCTGTTGAAATGATGGACAGAGGCCATATAAAAGAGGGGAAGAAGAAGAAGATAAGCTATGTATCCAGAAATATCATAAAAAATCGACCAGTGTCCAGCACTTGAACAATTCACATCGTTTCTGACGTCATCCCACCTAATGACATTCAGCAAGCACTTTCGTGAATAAGCCCCGAGTCCATCAAACTGTCGATTGTGGTATCCCAAAGTTTTTACTGTCATTATAACACAAACTATTTTTATTACACGATTTATAACGTCGATATTAGAAAAGAAAAAAGTGTCGTAAAAACATCACCACTTCCTAAAGTATTGCCATGGAAGAGAGAAAACCGGAAGAAGGTGTTACCTATCATCACTGTCATATTTTTTGTCCACTGTTAAGTATAAGTTGTTGATTTTAGGGTTGTCGATATTTTAAGAATCAATTTCCATTTTTTTACTTAGATGAATTTTTTTTTAAAGAATAATAACATAATATTATGTTATTTTTCTTAAAAAAAATATATTTATTCAAAAAGAAAATTACAACTAATTTCCATTCAAATGGTTGGTAGAAAATCTGTACTTTTTTAAATGACTTTTCGTGGTTTTTTGGAATCTATATTCTCTCTGCACAATCTACACATACCTACAGACTACGACTATATGGGTTAATTTCGTATCTGGATATAACTGGATTAAAAAACGTCCGAGTGAGCATATTTTTCTCTAGCATTAGTATGCCACCGATTTGAAAATAAAATTGTTTCACTCTCAAATTGCTACATAATTTAAATACTTATAAAAAAAAGTCACCGTAGGATCGCTTACCACATCCGTCCAAATAAACTTCTTTCGTAGCTCTTCGTTGATCGTTTATGGGGGTTATTATCAGTGGTATTATTATTTATCTGAGCTGTTACTTCTTTATTTTTGTACCCAATAAAATAGGTTTATGATGTGTAAAGGGTATAACGAACAGAAGTACCTAATCCTATAGGGGTTGGTTTGATGAATCTTGACAATTTCGGTTTTGGGGGTCTTTTTTTAGTAATTTTTCTTTGACGCATATCCGTCTGTAGAGAAAACGAAAACGCTGTAAGATAATTTATAAGTTTAAAAACTAGAAAAATCGACTTAAAAATTACTACCTTACAGCTTCATCATGATGATGACAGTTCATTAAAATTGTTTTTCAACACACTTGCTCATAAAGTGGCTCTATGGTCACCGCAATTAGGCACATAATGATACCCATAATCAAACTGTGACTTTTTCATTGCTATAACTCACTAGTGAGTTATAGATATTTTTTTTAAATTTTATTGGTTGAGTAGCTTTGTTACTAAAAAAGTTTTTATTCAAAAAAAAGATCGTGTTCAATAGAATATTTATTTAATACTTTATTGCACAAAATTATAAATTTGTTACAAAGGGTGGACTTAACACTGCAAGCATTGCCTGCCAGCTAACCCAAATTAATTGATCGTAAACTCACAAAAAAGCAAAATACGCATTGTTGAGTACGTCGATGACGTAATTTTTCCAGTTAATCTTCTGCTTAACTACTACGGTACTTAATCAGTTTTGATAAAATTTATATGGGACTATCTTTGAAGCATCATCTAGCAAACAAAAAAAGAATCATCAAAATCGATTAGTACCTAATTGGCGGAATTTAAAATATAAAATAATTCCGTAAGCGATAATTCCATGAAAAAAAAGGTACAGTCGAATTAGGAATCTCTTATTTTTTGAAGTTGGCTAAAAAGTAGCATAAATCTTTGCTCACGCGAAAGAAAACATTGTCCTAGATTTCCGAAGCCACCATACGACGCAAGTGCGAAATTCCAAGATAGCTACTACGCGAAACGATACGTAATGTTCTGTTTCGTCTCTTTGAACTACATTGCGCGGTGACACGGAAATTTTGCACGAGGCGATGAACAGCGGATAAAGCAGGCGCGCAGTGTACGTTAAACATCACGAAATAATCTTTGATTTCTATTTTCCGTGGTGAAAGTACAAGCTGTCTACAGAGGCACCGAGGAAATTGGTGTTTTCATTACATTAGCTTTAGATTATACAATTATCTGTCTCCGACGTGCATACGTGCAACTTTGGGGCTTGAGGCAAGTTCGAAGTAGTTTGTGGCGCGTTGAGATGATTTGACGAGCTTAATAGCGGGATTTACTTAATCTGCACGAAGTATCTCTTGATTAAAATATATAGATACAACCTAGAAATTTTCAAGAAAAGAGTGAATAGGTGGATTATAGCTAAGCGTGCTCCACCGTAGGCTGCAGCTACACTTACCACCAGGTGTGCTGTCAGCCAAATGCTTAGCTATAGCTAAATAAAAAAAATATATAATAGTTCTTTTTATTGTATTTAGACACTTTTGAAGTGAAAACTTCTTTAGCATCGTTGTAATTTGAAAGTCGATGAAACAAAAAAGCGACAGTAAAAAGAGGCAGACACATAAGTTCATAAGATTTAACGTGGGAGAAAATGAGATAGGTAGCATTATACAGTGTTTCTTATGATCGTGGTTATCTTTTTTTTTTAATGTATTTTTTGCCTGTAAGCTCTGAACCGTAATCGATGTAGTACATTATTGTTTATTTTTAACTGTTAGAACGACTTTGGTGTATTTAATATGATTACATTGAGACTCTCACTTATCCTACCTTTAAATTCTAAATACTAAAGTGTCTAAAATTAATTTCATTACAAGAAGAATAATCAAATTAAGTACATACGCTAAGCCTAAAAACAAAGGCGTATAAAACGTATTGAATTTCATCTCGCAAGATGCTGAGGTACGGGGTTTCAAATTTTCTCCGACAACATTCACTTTGCTAATGGAAAGAAAATACGTGGTAACGGTGCCACATTTGTGATCCTGTGACAATGTTTATAGCATATTATATATAAACAGTAAAATTCCACTTTGAGCACCAAGATCATCGATTGGCGCGCAAAAGTTGAATAGCGTAGGTGCGGAAATTGAAATGCCGAAATATCTAGAAAAAAGATTGTGTTGCTGCATTTTCTGAACTTGACAACGCTAAAATTGTAGCCGTCTTTTTCTTTTCAGTTTATCAAAAGAGTACGGCAACATTTTTAGAGCTGTCAAATTCGGTTCGTTTAGAAAAATGCAACGGAATTGACACGTGTAAAACAAGCCTATAATAGTACATTATGGTACAAGTGTGTAACATTGGTGATTACCGCCGAGGTGCCATTGAGACCCGAGCCGTAGGCGAGGGTCTTAAGAGAGCCGAGGACGGTAATCATCAATACACACGTGTATCATACGACGTTTTTCAACACACTTGTGAATAAAATAACAATAATTTCAACAGTGAAAACGAGTTGTGAAAAATGTTTCGCTATGGCGGGAATAACTAATCAGTTTAGTATAATAAGTTTTCCTATGCGCGCGCATTGCGATCGGCCACAGACTAAAGAGATGAGGTTTTTTTTTATTTTCCGCGCTTACGGTTTCTGCCACGTACAAAATGGGGAATTTAAAGTTTTTTTTTATTACAGAGAAAACAAAAGTTATATTTGAGTGAAAGTTTTATTTATTAAACACGTAACGAGTTAAAATTATCTATTTAAATAAGAAGTTGCATGAAATGAGCAAGCAATAGGAACATTAATTTATTTGTTCTATTGAACACGATCTTTTTTTTGGAATAAAAACTTTTTTAAGGACAAAGCAACTCAAACAACTAAATTAAGAAAAAAATCTATAACTCACTAGTGAGTTATAGATTGATTATATCACAGTTTGATTATGAGTGTCATTATGTGCCTAATTGCGGTGACAAAAGAGCCACTTTATGAGCAAGTGTGTTGAAAAGAACGTTGCAAAGTAGTTTTTATCTGATCGATAATGGATGATAGCTTAGTAGAAGCTACTGCCCGGCTTTGCTTACGAAATAAATATTCTAGTTTGAGTTTCGTCTGATACAAGGAATATTATTAAAATCTTTGAAACGCTTACCCTAAACAAAATCACAAAACTTTGCAAAAAGAAAGCAACGTTTCCATTTTTACAAAATGCAGTGAACTCTACAGATAATCTCGAGCAGAGATCAGCCAAGTGGGAATTTTAATAATTTACAAATGGTTCTTTTTGTAAAGAATGTCGGACACCTGATCATTGTTTTGTATTATGCTACAGGCAATTTTACTTTGTGAAACTAGTATTTATTTGTATTAATAACGAGTACACACTATCAATATTTATGACAGGCGTCATGGCTCAGTTGGTAGTAGCTCTGCCTTCCGTGCTGTGGGTCGTGGGTTCGATCCCCACCGAGAACAAACATTTGTGTGTTGTAAACATAGATGTTTGTTCTTTGTCTGGGTGTTTCTATGTATTATAAGTATGTATTTACAAAAAATAATAATGTATGTATGTATTCTATCAGCCATCTAGTTTCTATCGTACAAGCTTTGCTTAGTTTGGGACTAGAAGGCGTTGTGTTAAGTGTCCGTGAATATTTATTTATTTATTTGTATAGGATGAATATTAAGAATACCAGAATAATTTTATTATTAAGAGAAAAGTAGTAATGATACCAAGAATAACTAAACACTGTTTGAAGTTTTACCCTATTACCCAAACGTTTTTTTTGCTCCTACCAATAATTTCAACAAAACACAGATAATTAATAAGATAATTAAGAAGATATATAATAAGATAATTAATAATAATCATTTCAACAGAAAAGAAGCAAAAGCTTAGAAGTTAGTAACAGAACTTATAATTTAGTAATCATAACCAAGATTCACACAAAGAAAATAGGATAACAATATCTTAAAAGTAGTGCTTTTTGTAAACATTTTTTTTGTAATCTATACCATTTGTCTATCATATGTCCGACCCCCTTTATTGCAGAAAGATATTGGGTCAGGCGACATTTGGCGCGAGCCCAGCTTGCAATCTTGTTTCTTTCTTTTCCACATTGTAAAGTAACAGAGCATAACCGATTTAGCAATAAATGGATGGTGGACTCACAAAAGGTTACCACGAGCTACGTATGATAGTGAAATAATAATAGCAAGCAAACTCGTACGAGTTAGTGGCCAACTCTGGCGACAGAGTTTTTAAGCTTCCTTCAGGCCTCTGTCGTGGCTTAACTACTAACTAGAACCGGGATGGACAGTTTAACGTTCCCTACAAAACATAAAAGCGCTCAGGATGTAAATGCGACTAGCGGCCACTCATCAAAATTGTAACCGCGCAGAACGTCGCTCATCTTAGACAATCGCTGAATTGACTAAGCAAGTTACGCCACGAGCGCTTCATAATAATAGTAAGCAGGTTTTAGTAGAGCAAAGCTTCTGAAATAACTCGTCCGGGGAAGTACTACCAACGATTCTGCCGCCAAGCAGCGATGCTCGCATTGCTGTGTTTCGGTTTGAAGGGTATTAGTACGGGAGCTGACAGTAAAATATCAACGCTATCGGATACAAGGACGAGACTCATGGCAACAGATCCTTAAATATATGCTTACCTCCATAAAATCAGAAAGAACAATCAGATTTGGCCGAAAGCACCAGAAAATGCCAAAAGTATAGGGTCAAAAAAGTGGTCGATGGGTGCTGGTGCAGTTACACGCACAAGTCATGACACTTAACACTGCGGTTCTGAGCTAGTCTCTCCCATTTACGGCCTGCGATTTCAGGAATTCAGGACCGCATTGGATGGCACAAACTTGGGGAGGCCCATGCCCAGCAGTGGGTAAAGTCGGACTGTGAATGATGATGAGACCTAACACCTTTACGTCTCTTATGAGTATCCCTGAGGCTTTCTTGTTAAGTACGTACTCAAAATACGGATATCTGCTTTTAGGCTATTATCTGTGGTAACGGTTATGTCAGTCCGGTAACTGGGGATGGGCTAAAGACTAAAGCCGTTAACAGTATAATTCACAGATAACCATAATTACAATGTTTCTCGGCAAAGTTTCAAAACACTAATAGCTAAAGTAAAGGGATAAGTACACTGACGAGGAAGTTTCAAAACTGTAGCCTTGGGTTAAAAGTTAATATTTACTTGTTGAAGTTAACTTGGGTTAAAAGGCTATTTTTGAGATCTAGTCGTTGAGTTAAAAGAAATGCGTGGATGATGCAAACATACTTTAAATATTTGGCAATTTAATTTTCTATCAGTGTAATATCCCCTTTAAAGGCTCAGTGATAGTTAATCAAAGTTGCAACTTCTTGAGCTGTTAGCTATGAAGCCACTAATGTGCTGCTATAATTAAGAACTTGCTTAGTTTAATTTGTTGTACTTTGCTTGTAACTTAGTTATCATCATCATCCACAGCCCGACCTTACCCACTGCTGGGCATAGGCCTCCCCAAGTTTGTGCCATCCACCGCGGTCCTGTGCTAGTCTCTCACATTTACGGCCAAAACTTAGTTATAAGTTTAAAAAAAGTTGACTTAAACTGAATTAAAAGCTGATATTGAACTGAAATTTATAATTCTGATGCCGATAAGAAACGAGAAAACAAAAAAACATAGGAAAATCCCATGGTGCTTCCACTACGAGTATCATGTACAATGAAACCGCTATGTGGGTTGAAACGCTGACATTGTTTGGTATGAAACGGCGAAAAATATTTTGTCTTGAGAACCTGTGGTGCGAAACAGCGCTACACCGTCTCAATGGTTTCAAAGTTTAAAAATAGAACACGTAAGAATATTTTTTAATTTTTTAAAAAAGGGTTCATAGTATCATGGGGTTTTAGAGGTAGGTAGGTTTTACAAGGTATGTTATGTAAGTTAAAATATAAAGACTACCTAAGTTTATTTAGAAATAAAATTGTCAAATTCGGCGGTTTTCCCACGGAGTTTCGAGATGGGGTCCTTCAAAAGGCGGGTTTATCTCCTCCTAAAAGGCCGGCAGCGCACTAGCATCACCTCTGGTGTTGCAGGTGTCCATGGGCGGCGGTGACTACTTTCCATCAGGTGGCCCGCCTGCTCGTCTGCTAGCTATAACATTAAAAAAAATGAATCCTTCAATATTTTCTTATATAATTTCACCACCAAGTTAGAAGTTAGAAAATCTTATGAGACGCCAAACGTCGGAAAAACTAACCGGAAAGTTTTCTTTGATGTATCGTCGGGAAACTATCAGTTTCATCTGTCAGAACGTATGTTACAAAATCCGCGGTGGCTTTTGTTGCGGGAAAAGTTTTCTAGCGGCCAGCTACTTTATTTTTAACTTTTGTGAGTATTGTTTTTAATGAATTTTGGCTTATGGCTGTTTTTAACCGACCTCAAAAAAGGAGGAGGCTCTCAATTCGGTTGTTTTTTTATTTTATTTTATGTTGTTGTTAATGAAGACGGAAGATGCTGGCATAACATGAAGGATACCCAGCAGTGGGTGATACTGGGCAGAGATGATGATGTTGATGATGATGTTTTTGTTGTAGTTTGCAAGGGTGTATGTATGGATGTGTTGCGGCCGATACTTCGTACCAAGCCACAGTTGAACACACAAGATGTATGTTTGTTCCTCTTTCACGCTAAAACTACTAATCTGATTTGGATGAAACTTGGAATATAAAACCTATTCAAAGTTAAGTAAAATTTTATTGAATAAGAGCTTTTTGACTTTGACTTTATTATCCGTGACCTGGATTGCCTACTTTTTATCCCGGAAAATCAACGGGATCTAACCAGACGCGAATGAAGTCGCAGGCGGAAGCTAGTAAGTAATAATGAATTAAGAATAAGCAATATAGCATTACTTAATCTTTATTAAAGAACCACGTGACTAAGCTGTAACCTGGCTCTCGACAACTCACACGGCACCAGGTGCTCTTCCATAATTCAATAAAGGATAAAAGGATGATACAATAAGTGGCCGTACGGATAATGAGACTAACTGGATGTGAGGAAAATTATGTGGCTAGCAAACCACTATTTATTTATTAATTTTAATGGAAGATCAACAGCCGTGATACTGATTAAGCTACTAACAAATAAGTGTCTGAAGGGCCAATTATAGGTCCTCGCGAATGGATACAAAGTTGAAACAAAACGCTTAAGCAAGAGAGTTGACTAACCTACGAAGTGAGTAGTTGTTACAGGTTACCTAAGAGATTATTTTACTAACACGAAAAAAATAAGTTAAAATGTCTAAAAGATACGAGTACATTTGAAAAAAAAACCAGTGGAATTTCACATTAAAATTAAAAAATCTTTCAATTTGTTTTTGATATTTTTAGTACCTAAATAGTTATTTTTTTGTACGGTTTTTTGTACATCTCATTGTGAATTTCATTTCATAATACAAAAGACGCAATCCACAACTTCTGATACCACCCGCTAGGATTAACATCGCTCTGAACATAGCGTAGCAAAAATAGCTGGTTCAATACTGTCGAGGGTGAGTTAGTAAGTCAAAGTTACCAATGTTTTTGAATTGTGCATTTTTACATTGTCTTATTATATTACATAGCAGATGTGTCCTAACTTTAATCATTGTACTGTTTTTCGTATAGCTAGTGCATTGTTTGAAATGCGTTTTAGATCATTAGGATATTTGGAGTGCATATATTTATTCCAGGGCGAGAAGCACACAGGCGTTGGCGACTGCTATGCAAAAAAGAAGAACAATATATTTTTTATCAGAGCTGTCAATTTGACATTGATATTTAAGAACTATTTGAGTTTACATAAACAGATTCTTCATTATTTTTTATGTAGAAACCCAGTTGTTTTGTCATTTTTTGAAACAACACATAGCACTTTTATTTTAATAGTTTTTCTTGTGCTATTGTGACTATTGTTGTTTAATTTTGGTGGAATTTTAACGAATAAGTAATACTAGTAGTCTTAGCATAAAGTGTGAGCCATTGGAATAAATGTGTGTAAAGTGGTTTTTCTGAATGTTAAATATCGTTTCAGGTTTTGAAGAGAAAATGGTGGATTTTCTCTTCAAAACAAACGACAGCCGACTTGACAACGACTTGACTTAATTTATATTATTTGAAATTCACCACTTGACACTGGCAAAATTGTCTGTCGAAATGACGGACACAGGCCATATAGGTTTAAAAGAAGAAGAAGAATTCTTCATTATTTTTTTATGTAGAAACCCAGTTGTTTAGATTTAGCTGTGACGGCAACCACACGAAGAAAACAGTTTATCCTTAATGTCCAAGACAGAATTATTACTTGTTGCGAAAATAACACACATTATACCAGATTATGTCGTTATATTATGTATGTTGAAATCGCGATGAAGTTTTTGTCTTAGGACGTAGGTTTTCTTAATACAATGACAGGCGTCATGGCTCAGTCGGTAGTAAGTCTGCCTTCCGTGATGTGGGACGTGGGTCCGATCCCCACCGAGAACAAACATTTGTGTGTGGCAAACACAGATGTTTGTTCTATTTCTGGGTGTGACTATGTATCATAAGTATGTATTTACAAAAAAATAATTATATAAGTATGTTCTATTAGCAATCTAGTTTCTATAGTACAAGCTCTGCTTAGTTTGAGACTAGAAGACGTTATGTCAGTTATGTGTAATGTCAAAAGATATTCATTTATATAATTAATAAAAAAATATAAACAAGTGCCATCAGTACTCATGTTTATCAACAATTAACTTAACAGTAAAACATAACCCCTATATTATTAAGCTTGAGAGATTACTAATTTGGACCAGTTGAGCTATCTATAAATCGTTTGCAACGGTTTGGAGAGAGCTCAACTGTTTCTTGCGTATTTTGTAAATACTGTGGTATTTTAGTAGTTATTGTAGTTTCTTTGTGAATAAAAAAAAGTTTGAGAGATAAAATATTGGCTGAAGCGATTGTGTTTTGTTATGGAAGAAAAATACGTTTTGTATCTTTTTTTGTTTTGAACGGGCAATTTGTTCGTCAAAAGGTGAATACAGTGTTTTCGTCGCATACGAATATTAAATAACGCATTCATGATTGCACATCAAAAGTAAATTACGTTTCGTTTTGAACTGCCATTCAATTATGTTGGATTATTGTTTGGTAATTTTAATTGGCGATTACAAATTGTTCAACTGGTTCTAAAAAAAAATATGATCTAGACTAGAGTATAATTTTTGTATAATTATTAATATAATTCCATGTGTCTATTTATGTCTTTATGCTCCCACTGCTGGGTATAGGCCTCCTCTTCAGTACGCCAGTCTCTCTGGTCATGCGCGAGTCTTCTCCACTGCGTGGTCTCTAACTACTACCAAATTAAATATAATTAAATATTTTTGTTACCATTTTCGTTTTACATAGACATTATGTATTTTTTGTTGTAAATTTCTATAGTAAATAAAGAAAAGTTAAATTTATGAGACAAAAAGGAAAAAATCTGAGGCTCTATGCTCAGTTCAGCAGAGATAATACTCTACTCTAAGGATGACGTCATATCTCAGCCGAAAACTCGTCTCACTCATTTGACTAGTGAAAAGAATAATTTTCGACGTTACTACAAAAAAAAAAGAGTAAATTATTAGGTACAGAATGGTTAATTAATAAAAGAGTTGACATCGCACTTTATGCTTTATTTTACTTTATTTTTATGCTGCAAATAAATATATACTTTGACTTTGACTTCAAATTGATATCTTATTAGATACTTATCAAGGAAGCCTTTTTTTAAGTTTTGTCTGTGTACTTTTTTTATCCACTTTTAATAAAGTCGTTACGTCATTCAACACTACAAGCCCCAACAGTATTTGGAACTCAATCAGACCTGATCATTTTGGATAAAACCAGAAATAGGATATTTTTTTGACCTAGAAATAGGATAGAGCTGATTTCTATGTCGTTACTACGTGAGCAAAACCACAGTGTGAAAATGGAGATAAATCTAGATAGGTATACAATCTATTACCGCTATTAAGTACCTACCGCCCACAACTACTGTGTTCCGAGCCGTGTCTTACGGGTTTTTGTTACGTTTGCCGAAAGAATACTAAAGTTTGAAATTCAAAATCAATAGTAGAGTTCTGTAGAGTAGAGTTATATGTATCACGCATGAGTTTTTTTTTCTCGAAAGTTGAGGCTTGTATTCTGATAAGTAATTCGTTATTTAAACATTAAAAATAAAGATTTTCATACAATAATCTATGCTTGAGTCGGGATCAATGCTTGAGCCATTAATGGGAATACGGGCCTGAAGATCTGATAGTTCTGTTCACTTATTTTATTTGGATGAAATTGTGTAAAAAAAAACAAATGAATTTCCTAGCGATAGTTCTAAGTATCTAGTAAACATCTAAGTTTCAGAAGAGTTTTTACCCTAACTTATTATTTGCGTTAAAGCCACCGACGGGAACTAGTTATAGTAAATCAGTGGACATTATGGTCCACTTTATGACAATGCTAATGAAATGTGTTTGGACGTTGACGGATATTCATGACGAACACAAGGCTCCATGCGACTGGACTTAGCGCGTCATTAATTATACGCAGTAGATCTGTCTGCGGTTCTATGCCAAAATGTCGTAAGTAAAAATAAGAATAATAAAATAAAATAAAAATATCCTTGGACATTACACACGACGCCCTCTAGTCCCAAACTAAGCAGAGCTTGTACTATGGGAACTAGATTGCTGATATAATACTTATATACATTTTTTTGTAAATACATACTTATGATACATAATAACACCCGTAATAAGAATAATTTATTTGACAAACATTACACAGAAAAACGACATAAAAAAGTAAGCAACTAACTGACAGATAACAAGAATAAGCATAGGTAATGTAGGAAGAAAACATTACAATACACAAAAGTGTTGTTTTTGAAATAATTATTTTTGTAAGAAAAAATCACAAAGAATGCTAGTTTTTGTCGTCTTGTAAGTGCTTTGTTTGAAATAAGGAGTTTTGTAATGAGTTGAGTTTACAAACAAAAAATTTTTTTTTTTACAGAAAATAGAAGGACAAGCTTAAAGTTTTATACAAGTTTTGTCAGCACTTGGACTCTTGGGAATCTAAAAATAAAACATTCACAGTGAGATACGGTGTACAGACATTTCTATAAGAATGGGTTTTAAAATGTTATGTAGTTTGAGAGATTTGAAAGGCCGTGTATGGAATATCATTCTATTCTTCTTAAAATAGGTAAGTTTTGGTTTATCTTGTTTTACAATAAAACCGTCGAGAGCAAATGGATACTTTCGCATCTCTAGAGTAGTGATAGATTGAAATGTCTCCTCAGGTTATCGGATTACAAAGGTTCGTTATGTAGTTTTGAGCTACGTTGCGCGTTCTCACAGCTATTTTGCTAGAGACTTGGCACAAATACCAAGACGACTGCGTAGTGTATCTCAAATTTATACTATAGAATCTTTGCTACATAGTTTTTAGTATACGCTGTGATGAAACTGGCGGTCATTGGCACAACCACTTTGCAGAATACTTGTGGTTCTATATTCTTTTGTTATGTATTAATTGATAGGTTTTATGGTGTTTCGTATGTTTGATTTTAACATGCTTAAAAGACAGTAAGTATAATTATGTAACTGAAAAATAATACCTATGTATGTTTGTCTGTGAATATCGGTATTTCAGAGCCTTTTAAATATTAGGAACGTATTTTATTATGCGTATAAGAGAAACATGTATATTGTATGCCAACATTATTATGCAGCTTGTAAAAAATATTCAGTCAGAGATTTTGTACGGAATTTTGTATAAAAGAATACAAAATTCCAGTCTTGCACGAGCAAAGAAACTTTTTAGCAAATCTCTTGAAACTACTAAAGATAATCTCTCACCGCGTCTAGCCATTTTTTAGCTCGTGATTATTTTCGACCTTTAAGTTCTCAAAACTTAATTTAATTTACATAAAATTGTAGTTTGTGTAGCTTTGTCGTCAAATTGCGTTGTAATGTGTTGAGTTTCTCATTGTACTTTTTGAAGTTTATTTTTAGTTTTAAAAGACATTTGACTGGTCAGTCGCCTTATACAATTAAAACTATACCTAGTTATAAATTTTTAACGAAACAAAGTTAAGACTTTTTTAATTTCCAATGAAACTTTACACAAGAAGATTTATTATTTTTAGATTTTTGTGAATAACAATTTTGATGTTAAAGCGTAAAAGTGATTGTTTTAATAATCACAAAATAATTTTTTCAACGCTAAATTGAAACACAGCGCAAAGCAAAAGTTAAAACACAAAATGGCCACCATGCATATTTAAATACACTCGCACCTAATAAACTTCGCGCGTCCGCTCGCGCGAAAACAAAAAAGGAAAAATTATTGTCACGTAGAAAACTTGCAATGAGATGTAAATATTGTTTTGCTGACTGTCCATAATCACTTTTTTAATGGAGTTCGTGACCGCACGGTCGTGAAATTGTTAATTAATATTTTTACACTTTTTTGCTGCTTTTTTGGAATGTGCAATTAAATAAAAACGCTTCTTTACTAGGGCTTGGTTACACAACTTTAGAAATCGCGAGTCACGGGCTCAATGACCCGTGTGATATTTTGACATTGAACTTGGCTGTGAACCCTAACATAAGTATTTTGTCAATTTGTCGTATTAGAAGATTTTGTTACTGGCAATTTTGCGATGTTGTATTTTACATCGATTTTCTTACTTCGCGAAACGTGAGTGCTCAGTATGATACACGGACTCGGCACTCGGTATTCTCAAAATTTTTGAATATTAGTTAAAATGTCAAAAAAAATATGTTTCTTTTTGTTTTCGTTACTATTGTTCCATTTAATCTTACTAAAAAGATTGTCCTGGGTCATATTATGTGCATGGAAGTTGCTGCATAGAAGGAACTATTTAAAAAAAAATCTAGTCCATTATAATGTACCGTGCCTTATTCTGTCTA
This sequence comes from Eulithis prunata, assembly GCA_918843925.1. NCBI lineage: Eukaryota > Metazoa > Arthropoda > Insecta > Lepidoptera > Geometridae > Eulithis > Eulithis prunata. The sequence continues at coordinate 1,260,923 of OU974009.1, forward strand.
GCAAAAGCTTTTGAGGAAAAACTAGGGCTCGCTCACAGTTGTTTGGTTTTTAGAGACGTGCTTATTAAAGCGTTCATTTTACATTAAAAAATGTCGTCTTTTCATTTGAGCTGGCGCTCGGCTGGTTACAGATTTAAATAATATTTTTCTGAGAAAATTAAAAGGAGACGTACATTTTAATTTTAGCTAACAGAAACTGAGTAATTACTAAGTTCATTATATTGTGTGTTGGTTTAATGGATGATACCATCTTAATTAGTCCCTGGAGAAGCTCACAGTTGCAATTTCGACATACTTTTACCATAGTTAAGAGAGTCTCTAACAATTTCCTTGCATTTGTTTTGCAAAGAAACAGTTAAAATATCCAGCCTTTGAACGTTGATATCTTTAATCCAAGGTTTAAATGCAAAATATCAAAGAAGTTCATAATTTTTTTCATTTTTATTTGCAAATAAAAAAAAACTGGAGGATTTTACATACATTTCTATACAAAATACCTGGCAACATCAATTTAAATTAGATTGAGTTTTGTTTCAAAATAAATCAAATTACTTTTCGAACCAAAAACAACAAACAACTTTCGTTTTAAAAACATAAAGCCTCCTAATAAACCATTCATCAGTAAAAGCATTGGTCTCACAGAAACTGCGACCGTCAAATTACGTAACACAATAACGTAAATGCATTGTTATAGGCAGAAGTTACCACTTAACATCAGGTGAGCTATCAGCTTGTTCCATTACTCTTATCATAAAAAAAAACGTAGTTTTATGAATAACCAGCCGTCGCTCGCGGCGTTGCTCGCGTTCTACCCTTTACAGTGTGACGTTTCGAAATTCCTTTCTTAGTGCACCCCTACATATAAGGATACTACCCTCGAAATTTCATACCTATAGGACTTATGGTTTAGGCTGTGCGTTGATTATCAGTCAGCTTCAAAAGAGTTTTATATATTAGAAGATTTAAAGTAAATAGTTTTTATTGGGGACAAAATTCACCAGATATCTGGTAATCAAACGACTTACCATACCTATGGTAGGGAAGGTAAGGCGTTGGTTGGAATTTTAACAATTTTTTTTTTTTATGAATGGAACAAGCTGATAGCTCACCTGATGTTAAGTAGTAACTTCTGCCTATAACAATGCATTACCTCACAGAGCAAGTCCAATGAGAAAGTAAAAACTTCTTTTTTTGATCATGATCTCTGAAAAAATAAGGGGGGGTTTCGCAATAAACATGGCAGTTATGAAACGGTCAAACTTTTATTGTAAACTGTAGCATAAGCCTGATTATTAGAAAACTTGAGGCAATTGCTTTGGAAAGCAAAGTTTCAACTTCAAAGGTTTTTTCTCCGAAATTGAGTACGGATTTTTCTACAACAAAGGGATTCGATTATAGGTTGGGAAGGGAACGAGCCGCGGTACCTTGTATGAAAGGATGTAGACATAGTGCTTAGGACGAAGCGATAAACCAACATTTTACTTCAAAAGGCGGGTTTATCTCGCGCACTAGCATCACCTCTGGTGTTGCAGGTGTCCATGGGCGGCGGTGACTACTTTCCATCAGGTGGCCCGACCACTCGCCTGCTAGTTATAACATAAAAAAAAAAAAAAAAATTGTGATACCCGAATAAGGTACAAGTTTTGAAGTGTCTCCCACTTTGCATTTAAAATGTAAATCCGTTATTTGCTATAAGATGAATTTATAAGATACCTACTTTGCACGACCTAAGAGCTGTAGATTTTGTTAAATAAAAAAAAATAAAAAATATAAACCAAATTGTAACACTTATTTATGCAAACAAACGAATCTTGTATCATGTAATATTGGCGCCAGACGATGTTTTCATAAAACACTGGATTCTAATCATATTAATTATGGTTTGGTATTCATCATCCACTATTCACAGGAAAGACAAGGTCAATATGTGGATATGGCGGACTAGGCTGAGAGGATGGTTTTGCTGGGCAAGCCTACTCCATCTAAACATTGTACCAGGCACTACAGTGTCCCGTTAAGTGTAGGCATAGGTTGCCTTCTGACGCTGCATAAATCATCTTCAATATGTAGATGTAAAAAAATCATCATCCACTATTAGTAAACTTTAATGTATTTCTTAGTTTATATAACCGACAAAAATCCTACGCAGTTTTAAATTTTTATCTTAGCTTTACAATCGAGTAGGTACCTACATACATTACATTTACTACGCTTGCATAATACCGCGTCAGTGCTGAAAACAATATTTTATTTTGTCGTTGTCGTGTAGTTGTCAGTCGTGCAAAAGTTCATTGCCTCAATAGAAGAAGAAGAAGCGATATAAATTATCTGATACCCGCTACCTCTCATGAACACATCCACAGCCCAACAGCATTTCCGTCTGAGATTGCACACGGTGTTATCGCGACTCTCATTATATGTCTTGTTGTGTATTTATTTCTGTGTGTTAGAAAAATAGATGTCTTTTTCTGTTGGTGTGAAAGGATTTGACTATACGTTTATTCTGTATAGAGTACAATAGAGCAATTATATTTTACTAGCCCTCGCCCGCAGCTTTGCTCGCGTGGTAGCAGCATACGCATTATTGGGTGAAAATCTTTGATCCTAATTTTAGACCCTTTAGGGTGCGACAATTTAAAATTCCTTCCTTAGTGCACCCCAACACTATATAAGGATACTACCCTCCAAATTTCATACCTCTAGGACTTATAGTTTAGGCTGTGCGTTGATTGTAAGTAGATAGATTATTAAAAGCGTACAAAATGTGTTATGATAAATAATGAGTCGACAAATTCATTCTATCCCAAATTTTATATCGCTTTTTCAGTTTGTGTTTGCACTTCTAAACCCTGAATCATCAATATATATAAAACTCTTTTGAAGCTGACTTAGAATCAACGCACAGCCTAAACTACAAGTCCTAGAGGTATGACATTTGGAGGGTAGTATCTTTATATAGTGTAGGGGTGCACTAAGAAAGGAATTTTGAAACGTCACACTCTTAAGGGTAGAACGGGAGCAACGCCGCGGGCGACGGCTAGTTAATTAATAAGAGGATTTAACCAAATATCAACTCTATTTAAATTCATTCATTTATCTTATGAACAAGATAACATCTTAAGGATTTTTGGAGAAATGAAAGGGCAGATAATAATCTTGTCCAATAAATATTATAGTCTACATTAAATAACTATCTACAACACTTAAATGACCCAAAGACAGTGCGAGCATTTTCAGATTTTCTCCCTTAAAATTCAGTACAAGCCGCTACTTAGTAGCAAGGCAGCGTCTACTGCGTAATTCTTCCACAAAATAAATTTCATCGTGATCTGATAGCGGGGCCGCGATACGAAATAAGATTTCTGCGGGAAAATTAGCAAGTTGGAATTTCTTGAAAAGAAACGTGAATTTTGGGTTGAATTTACTTACCTACCTTTGTGGAGAAGCTAGTTTTGTAAAAACTAAAGCTACTGGAATAAAACTTTTGTTTTAGTAACTGATTGCTGAGTTTCTGTCACATCCGTTCTTTTTATTATTCTTTATATTTGATCTAGTCTTATCCCAGGCCTATTAGTGTTTTATCTATAGAGAGGGGCATAGGTAAGTGGCCACCGACATCATATAAATTATCAAGCCTTGTTTATATGTACAATTCTATAATGTATGTATGGGTGTTTCTATGTATTATAAGTATGTATTTACAAAAAAAAAAATATGTATGTATTCTATCAGCCATCTAGTTTCCATCGTACAAGCTTTGCTTAGTTTGGGACTAGAAGGCGTTGTGTTAAGTGTCCGTGAATATTTATTTATTTAGTTTGATCGTACTATACTCAGGTATTTTCTTAGTCTAGACCAAAAGTCCATGACTTAACAAATAAACTTCCCGGTAAAAAAGAATTCAAGATAAAAAATACACTTTGTACTCGGTGTGTACAAGACAAACTCCTTTGATGTTGATCTATAAAAAGAAACCTTTTACAAATAACTTTCAATTGATATCAAATATTTGATTCGAGTTTTTAAAAAAAATATTTCTAGGTTTCTTTAGAATTCTTTTCAATATGTCTGGAAAATAAATATAAGTCCAGAGATCCATTAAAAAATGTTTGGTCTCGCAGATTTTTAACCTGTCACACCATCGCCTGATAACTTGATTTTGCCGTGTGATTTTAGTTATCTGTAAGTAAAGTGTACCAACAAAACATCGTAGCACTCTTTCTTCTTATCGGCAACTAAAAATGTGTATTTTGAGTAAAAAATGTACACAAAAGTAATCCAGCATCGAGTGCTGTAAAATATTTGCTAAGAATCTTCAAAGAAACCTTTTTCCAATATTTGATTAACTAGTAAAAGCACTTTAGAATGCGTGGGAAAATGATGAACTGCAAATATGAAAACACTAGTAGTCACCCGCGGCTTTGCTCGCGTGGTAGCAGCATACGCATTATTTGGTTAAAATGTTTGATCCTAATTTTAGACCCTTATTGGTGCGACTTTTCAAAACTCCTTTCTTAGTGCACCCCTACACCATATAAGGATACTACCTTCCAAATTTCATACCTCTACGACTTATGATTTAGGCTGTGCGTTGATTGTCAGTCAGCTTCAAAAGAGTTTTATATATTTAGAAGATTTGATTTTTTCATAAAAAATAAGGGAGATGCTCTTTTATGTTTTTTATTACAGTGAAGATAAAAAGAAAATTAAATATATTTTTATAACATAAGTACCTATTTTTTCAAAACACCGTGTTATTACATTTTGATTTTGGATGAGCTATAATTTTCTTTCAGATGTGCCTATTGTTAGGAACCATTTAATTTAAAAACATTGTTTATTGTAAATTTTTATCAAAACCCCATCTTCACAGGGTCATGTCATTGTCTCGTGTCTCAGCAAAAAACGATCATGATTAAAAAAGTAATAAAATCCTCGTGTGGCAGCCCTATCGCGATCAAAATGCGATGTTTACAAGTAGGGTCATCAATCACCATCTAGCGTAGGGTATGGAAAAGTTAAGCTTAAGGAAACGAATATTTATCGTTATTTCACACTAGAACAAGAGGTATTATACAACTTCATACAACTATGATAAAGGTATACAAGAACCTTGACACTGACATAATCAAGATGTTTTTTTTTTAACCGTGAATTTATTCGGTTAAAAGGTTAATACTGTTTAGGAAAAGTATTCTAAATTTCATCATGATATTATGCAATGATCTGAGCAAGAATGAATGAAAAAGTTTTGTATGAAAACCGGATAAGCGCCTTTAGCGGGAGAGATTTGGGAATCGTGCAATTCCCATCAAAATTTCTCGCTTTGCGAATGCGTTTGCGTGTGCTGAGCCCGTAGTCTATGCATTTGTTTTACTTTCGACTTGAGTATAGCACACGCAAACGCATTTGCAAAGCGAGAAATTTTCTATGAAAACTGGATAAGCGCCTCTAGCGGGAGATTTGGGAACTGTGTAATTCCCAACAAAATGACTCGAGTCGAAAGTCAAAACTTGAAAAATCTGCAGTTAGATAGATCAAAATATGAATAAGTAACTTCTAAAACTTGCTGCTTATCGAATACTAGAAACATCCCGTCAGCAAACAGAACTGTCCTACTTACGGCGTCGGCTGAATAGATACGAGTTTCAAAGCGTTGCGTTGTTTGGGATAGCTACTGTTTGTACGTGGCTTTATACATTCACTTCTATATCTGTAATACAGAACTGAAAGTTTATATTCAGGGTATTTACTAAAAAACAAGCCTTCTGACAGCTGACTGAGCTAAGACAGGCGTCATGGCTCAGTCGGTAGTAGCACTGCCTTCCGTGCTGTGGGTCGTGGGTTCGATCCCCACCGAGAACAAACATTTGTGTGTTATAAACATAGATGTTTGTTCTGTGTCTGAGTGTTTCTATGTATTATAAGTGTGTATTTACAAAAAAAATATGTATGTATGTATTCTATCAGCCATCTAGTTTCCATCGTATAAGCTTTGCTTAGTTTGGGACTAGATGTCGTTGTGTTAAGTGTCCGTGAATATTTAATATTATTATTTATTTATTATTCTCCATCTAAACATTGTCCTACCCACTACAGTTTTCCGTTAAGTGTAGGCATAGGTTGCCTCCTGACGCTGTATAAATTATCTTCAATAGATTTAAATGCGTAATATAGTACCTCTATAATACTAAAAAGCCTTTTCCATGTCATCATCGAGAGTAATGAAAACACTCATAACTTGTAAAGCCACGCTGTCTCCACAAAGCAAAATAATCATATTAATCATACCGCTTTAACTCATATCTTAGAATCGTGCGGCCCCTCCAGAATAAGTACGTCGCTAAAGCAGAATACTAATAAGATCAGTAACGTATTGGTTTATAACTGGGACGCGGGTTTGTTCTGATTTTTAATTTAGTCGTATAATACGGATATTGTAGGCTTCTAATTTCCTTTATCGTGCTCAAAATTACAACCGTAGGAGAGAGCTACGCCGTAGGCGTTCGTAGGCCTACGCGTAGGCGTGCTACGAGCATGATTTGATGACATCATATTTTTCGTGTACTGATTTTTCGTTCAAAATGTCATCGGTCCATCAGATAGTGGCCCTTTTTACGCTTCTTTTTATTCTTCAGATATCTTCCATAATAGTTTTATAACTAGTAACCACTGGTGGGCCAGATGGGAAAAAACCCATCGAGCCCACTCATTTTCATAGTGGGCTTGTTGGGAATTTTTCCCATCGGCCCCACCAGTGGGCCAGCTGGTGGGCTCGATGGAGATATCCCAAATTTATCCTCATTTATCACTTAGTAACCAGCTCTTTCAAAGCGCTGCTCATCCGAGTTAGATTCATCATTTCATTTTTTGCCCAAATAATTTCGTATTGTCTGACAGCCAACAAACAGTTTTCATTTAATCCTTCACAAACGCTTACACAGTGAGAGTACATTGTACAAGTAACCTTAATATTAAGAACTCAACCCACGTCTTAATTCAAATGTGCCCATCTCTCGAGAACAAACGATGCCGCGGATTGCACAGTTTATTTCATCGCTCGTCACGTCATTTCATATTTACACTTGCGAGTGAGGTGAGATACAAGGTGTGGTAGTACTACTAGCGGATACTTTCTTCTGTCTTTCTTATCTATGGCTACAACCAACTGATCCACCTGACAAACTCATCTAGTTACTTTTGTACCGATGTTTTGATGTTATCGTTAATCTATGACGGAGTTCTTAGGGCGGCCTAAAAATTCCGTCACCAGAATTAACCACTAACTCATACGAGCTTTCATGCTTATAGACTGTAAATTTTGGTGATTGGTGATTTTTCCTATCTGGCCCCCCAGTAGACCGGCCGGTGGGCTCGATGGGAATAACTCCTTTGTATTACTTACTTTTCAAAATGTCAAGATTTTTTCTAAAATTATTGTAATTCATTTTTCTATGTAATTTTTTTGTGATTTTGTATAATCTACTAGTATTTTTTATCAAAGAAATCTTTACAAATAAACGTCATTCAGATTTTCCTCGTGGAATAATGTTTCGCTGGCATTGTGACCGCAAGTAACCTTCGTCAAAATGCGAATAGGCTCAAATTCCATGTTGATAGAATTCTTTATGCCCCTAGCCTAGAATTGCTCTAATATTCGTGTTACTGCGAATGAGATGATTCTGTATCAAAAGTAATTTGTGTGTACCGACTTTATTGCAACCGCATCAAGGTTTAGATTAGACACTGGTGTTTTTAGGCGAGTGTTGCCAACCAGTGTAGGTAAAAAACTATTTTATTTAAAAAGGCAATTTTAGTACTTACAAAATATAATGTACAAATAAATGATTTCGTTCTACTTTTCATTTAAAAGATACTTACTGACATGTTAATACAGTTACCTCTTAGACTGTATGTATAGTTGACATAAAACTATTGCTAGAAATCTTCATCAACATTTGTATGAAAATGGATATCGATAGATCAATGGCCTTTTTTATCTCTAACAATTTTCATGAGTCAATATTTATACTTACTTAATCGAAAGTTGTATTGATCAAAGGTTTTATACAGCCAGAAAAAAGAGGCTCCTAATATTGAGTGAAGTTTAAAGCTTTTAATCACCCAAAAATATCTAAAGCAAAATGTTCCTTTACAAACTGAAAACAAAAGAAAAACTAAGTACTTCACGCTGGGCGTCTTAATAATAAATTCATTAAAGGACCTTGTACGCTGTCACGAAGATTGTATTAAAAGAGAGATTTGAAAATTATACAAAAACAGGAACAAATACAGCGGCCGCAAAATAATTCATAAACTCACAGACTGTATCAAAAATAAGACGCAAAAAGATCGAAATTAAAAAGTGAGAATTGTATTTTTAGAAACAAAATGAATTTGGTTAGAAAAGGTATGAATTTTGATGGAGATAATACATTTCTCATTGAAATAAGATGACGTTACCAGAATGGTTTTTAGAACATTCTATTTCACCATCTACTATGTTTGTACTAAGTGACACATCAACACGCCATAATGCCAAAAAGAACATTGTATGAATCTCAAAATGTATCTATGACAATTAATACAGTGACCGGCATCATAACTGAGTCAGTTATAGCTGTGTATTTTGACGACGGACTCCTGGTCACACCGGTTTGCTACACCAGTGTAACTACTGTGCTGTGCATTGTGGGTTCGATCCCCAACAAACGTTTGTTGTGCCTCAAACTTTGATATTTTTTCTATATCTGAGCGTTGCTTTATTATTATTATTACAAGTGTAAATTTACAAAACAAACGTATTCTATTAGTAATCTAGTTCCCATAGAAAATGCTTTTCTTAGTTTCGGACTAAAAGGCGTTGTGTGATTCCAATTATATTTATTTCATACAACGTCTTTCATTCAAGTCGTCAAGTCTAGTCGCAAACTAAGCAAAGCTTGTACTATGGTAAATGTGTCTTAAAACGTGTTCAAAAATGACAAATTACCATCTTTTGAAAGCGAAACAAATCGATCAGCCGCACATGATAATTAAAAACATCTCTCGCTGATGGAGCGATTACAAAGTGATCGCGGATCGCAATCAATCATGTATTCAGAGGAAGTGATTTTCTTATATATTTACATGAATTTTGTGATGGAATATTTATGAGTGATCAGTATTTTTTAACAACCGCTTTGTAACAAATCAGTTTTTAGGGTGGATCATAATTTGATGGGTGACGGACGACGTATAAACTTCTGAATATATAAAACTATTTTGAAGCGGACTGAGAATCAACGCACAGCCTAAACTATAAGTCCTAGAGGTATGAAATTTGGAGGTTAGTATCCTTATATAGTGTAGGGGTGCACTAAGAAAGGAATTTTGAAACGTTACACTCTAAAGGGTAGAACGCGAGCAACGCCGCGGGCGACGGCTAGTACTGGATAAACAGATAGATAGAAAATTCGAAAATACTTAAATGCACGCCTTAACCTTGGGATAACAATTACATGAAAAACATTACTTAATTAATAGTACAACGGGCAATCTTATCGCTAGTTAGCGATCTTTACCAGAATTCACTCTTAGCGATAGTGGCACTTTTATTTAGGTATTTTAGAATCCGAGCAAAGCGGGACTCGTGCATAGCGGAACTAACCCGCGAAAACGAATTGTTACGGAAATTACAATTCAGTTGGTCGAAGGTATAAGACTTATACCTTCGACCAACTTAACTAAACTAAAAATGACTTAGTCATGTCATTCTTATACATTTTAAACGTGTCTGTTCTCTAGCAACTGAATGCGAACTTGCCTAAGCTCATGAGATTTCAGGCATCCAAAATGATTTCGTTTTGCTATGACTACATAATACCGCCATTTAATGTTGCTCGCACAATATCATTGTCATCGACGACACAGTATTGAAGCTACTGTATCAAATTAGCTCCTCACGATATCGTGTAGGAAGACATCGTGTAAATATCGTGTCGTTGTTAGTGTAAAACCGCTTATTGACCATCATAATCAGCCTCATACAAAAATTTATATTCTACAACCTTTAAAAAAAAAGTTATAAAAGAAATTCAGTTTCAGTTTCAAATTCCGCTCAAAACCCCACGGTGTAATATTATAAAAATTTAAAACTCTATTTGTTAAGCCTCCGGTCGCAATGACCCATACATTTCCCTATGGAGTTCGATACAATCGCTCGCAAATTTCACGCAGATTTTTGAACCAGTTTCCTTATTTTGGTAGCCTCACTGATAGTACTGATAAGCATGAACGAATGACGTTACAAAAATATTTTTACCCGACAGCACAAAAATAAGAAGCTGTAGATAAATATAGGTTTCTAGATATTTATCACTTGTCATACCCAAGCTTTTCGTTCCAAATATCAGTCAGAAACACAGTCAAATATCACAAACACCATAAACAATACAAAAAAGTGAACACTTTAGAGTCACAACAAAAATAAACCTAAATACCAAACCAGCCAAAACACATTTTCCCTAATCAGTCTAAACTCGTGGAACCTCTCGGAACTTTATCGCGGATCTCTTTAAACGGAACCCTAATTTATCAATGTACACCTTAATTTACTTTTGACTAAGCAAAACGTCGAGGTGTTTCGTAATTTTCCTCTTTTTTCTTTAATCAAAAATTCGACGGAGGCTAATGACGCCAATCAAACAACCTTCTGAAGAGGTTGAAACGTTCCAAAATAGGAATTCCGGTTTATATTATTAAAAAAACTGGTTTTATTATTAATAGCTATCATGATAAACCGGTAAAAGGCTCCTACTTGAATCTGCTATAATACTTAAGTCACATTTCCACCTAATGACCTTACTACCCTACGTAATGCTCTCCAGTGCTTGACAGGCGTCATGGCTCAGTCGGTAGTACCTCTGCCTTCCGTGCTGTGGGTCGTGGGTTCGATCCCCACCGAGAACAAACATTTGTGTGTTGTAAACATAGATGTTTGTTCTGTGTCTGGGTGTTTCTATGTATTATAAGTATGTATTTACAAAAAAAAAAAAAATGTATGTATGTATTCTATCAGCCATCTAGTTTTCATCGTACAAGCTTTGCTTAGTTTGGGACTAGAAGGCGTTGTGTTAAGTGTCCGTGAATATTTATTATTTATTATTATTATTTATTTCTACTCGCACGCTTCTCTGGTGCGTAGATAGAAGATAGAAAAAATACAATATTGAACACCACAACTAAAAACTAAACATACAGGAAACAGAACAACTTAAGTCTATGACATACAATGGGCGGTCTTATCGCTAATGTGATCTCTAACATGCATAGTTAATATAAGAATCTAAAACTGATCAATCCAAACCCCATGCCCAATTTAAGGTAACGCATGAATAATGTCTACGAGTACTGTACAGTTTGAAATAATTAATTTTCTGGGTGTGTGCTGTGTCCGTCTGGAGGCTGTAGCGCGCATGCGCATTCAGACAGATTCTGTAGGGGGTACTCGGCTTCGGAATATCAGGGAATAAGTCTTACGTAGACCATGCTTTACGCTAGAAGTTTAAATAAAAAAAACAAATGAGTGGAGTCCCTCCGCGCGGAAGAAGTTATACTTAGAGTGCCACGCATTCACTCTCGCTCTGTTTAATGTGAAATTAATTTAGTATTTATTTTTATGTACATAACCACATACTTATTTAGTTAGAAAAGGTTCTATGCTCATGTTGCCTAAATTTAGAACTAGATGGCGCTGCTAAGTTTGGTCGGAGCCTAGACCGCGCTATCGAAGTGTTTTGCGTTTTGTGGGGGTCTCCGTATGTGATCACTCTCGCTGCCTCTTTCTATTCCCCCGAATAGAAAGAGACACTGTATAATGCTTCTTATCTCATTTTCTACCACGTTAAATCGTCTGTCTCTTTTTACTGTCGCTTTTTCGTTTCATCGACTTTCAAATCAAACGATGCTAAATAAGTTTTCACTTCAGAAATATAGTTTTCTAAGCTTTTTTCACAAATACGTGTAGTACGCAAGAAAGGAAGCGCGATGAAAAAATGGTTGGACTGTGTGAAAGATAATAATGGTAGCAAGCAAGCAAGCTCGTATGAGTTAAAGGCCTACTATGGTGACGGAGTTTTTAGGCCGCCTTAAGGCCTCCGTCATGGCTTGACGACTGCTAGAGCCGGGACTCACAGTTCAACGTGCCCTCCGAAGAACGGAAGATTAATAATAATGGTAGGAGTGCAAGAAGAAAACATGTTGTGCCGACACTTAAGAGTCTCACTTACGTGTGATAAAGGGCATGATGACGTATGTAACTTTATAGACATGACGTCAAGATTTTTCAGTTTATTTGGTAAGTATTTACTAAGGTTAAAGTAAACGATCGACTCAAGCACTCTACCTTAGTACACTCACCTGTTGAGCTAAAAATATGATGTTAAAAAATGCCATGTCGCCAATTACACGGGTACATTCGAATGAAACGATATTAAAAAAAATTTCCTTAATGAGGACACGCACCGATAGTGCTCCTATTGGTGTCAATGTTTCTAGGCGACGGTGACCGCTTATCATCAGGTGGGCCGTATGCTTATTGGTCTATTACTTTGCCTATAACATAATAATTCACTAGTTAAAATCAACATCACGACAGAAAATCTCTAAAGTCTACGTCAACATCAAAGTTGTCTAAAACCTAATAAACTTAGACTTAAAGATTAAACACACTATAAACTTAAGCACAGATGCGTCCAACAGAACGATCCATTCAACACGACGTCTTAATTAAATTATCCTTTGAAATAAGCACAACATGGCCACCCTAACTGCAGCCTCCGGCACCCGAGGAGGTTTCATATTGACCTATACGTATTACGAGTACTCTCACCGAGGCTGTGTAAGCGAGACAAGAAAACACCAGCCCGGGGATATCACCCACGCGAAAGCAAGAGGGAGATAGTCTGTAGTCGGCCGGGTCGGCAGTGTGCTTCGAACATCGAAGAGTTGCGGTCCAACGCGTTTTGGAAAAAAAAACACGTGCGCGCTCCGAATTCAAAATTTCAAACTGTATGGAATGTGAGTGTTGTGAGAGGAATAAATGATAGTGTCAGTGTTGTGAGTTGGTAAAAGCCCTAGGGAGTTTGTGGAATGTAAGTAATAATGCTTTTTTATGTTGAAAGTCTATTTTTGCGGTAAGTGGTCGTGAAAAAGGTCTTCGGGGAGATTTTGTCACGATCTTCGCAGCTGATAATGTAGGTTTTAGTGCTGAAATATTTTTATGTGACATTTTTATCAAAAAGGGTAAGATAAAACAGTACTTCAGTACTAGACAACCAAACTAAATTACTATTCGTTTTAGACTTCGTAGACCTATCTACCACTCGTAGACGGTGCGTAGACTCATGTCTACGGCGTAGCACTATGCCTACGAAATATTTAAGATGTAGTTTCCTACATTCTGTTAGGGCTACTTTGGATTCGGCATTCTCAAATAATCGCGTACGTACCATATAGATTTAAGAGGATCTATGCCAAGCAGTATTTGCCAGATGCAGTCGTAAATCTGCTTCGTTTCTTCAGGCACGGTAGGCACTATTAGATTTCTTAGTGCCATTGAAACCATGTCTTAAAGGGGTAGTCAAAAGCATGCCCGAACCCAACACCAAGGATAGTTAAAGCGCGAAATAGACAGAAGACGAGTGTGGGTTCGACGCGGGTCGGGTTGAACCCATACTAATTCCAGCACCCAACCCGCACCAGATCCGCGCCCGAGTTTTGTGTAATTTGGACTAAAAAATGTCTTAAAAAATATTAAAAGGCGCGTCTAAACACAACACAACTGTGGAATATTAATTGTTACTGCCAGAATACGTCCGTTACATTACGCTCGACTTATAACGTTCACCGTCATGTTGCGAACCAACACTTTAGACCGATCCCCGTATCGTGTGTGACACTGCGAGTAATGATAGGTTTATTCCGTCAAGGTACAAGTCGATACTCTGAGCCAAGACTTTGGTGACTTCGCGCCCGAAGGTCGTGTATTACTTGGAACCCTTTTCTTTGTATCAATGTTGGTAATCTTTCTTGTATGTTTTTTTTTTTTTATTTAAAAATTTCACACAAACAAGTAGTGCTAGGAGGACTTAATGCTAAGAGCATTGTCTACCAGTCTTCCTGGGCGTGCAAAAAGGTGGTGTGGCGTGTTTTTATAGGTACCAAACAAGTTGTATATATACGAGAAATTATAAAACTACTAATATTATATATATCTACCTACATACTGAAGAATTGAAAATATACATACCTAGGATACATAATTGTACCAATACATATATTATTATATAATACATAAGATACATTAAATAATATATAAATACAAAATGTTTTCGTTTCATCAGTATATTTACCCTGTGAATTTTGTGGAGATATCTCTATTAATAATCTCGATAATTGTACGGGCCCACTGGTGGGCCGAATGGAAAAAAAATCCCAACGGGCCCACGCTATGAGTGGGCTCGATGATTTTATTCCCCATTTTTTTTGCAGGCCGTAAATGGGAGATACTAGCTCAGGACCGCAATGGCAAACTTGGGAAAGCCTATGTCGAGCTGTGGATGATGATGATGTATCAAACTCCAATAATGTAGTTACCTATCTCTATTCGAGATAATAGACATTATATGCATTGCAATATATTTAGCATACCTGCATTATTCGGAATGTTAATTATTGAATACTGAATACTTCTTAATACATGTCTTACTTATTAACTAGATTATTGCAGATCTACTTCTATATATTTCCTAATAATATATACTACTTTGTTTTTAAATATTATTCATATAAATGATTCAAATAACTGAGAGCTTTTTTGCAGCCATTATTTCCATGCCCTTCTTTGACATAATGATCGTAAAAAAGTAATAAAAATGTAATTAAAAGGCGATTAAGGTTACTTAAGGTTAACCACTTTGTTATTTAGCGGTCGTTTGTCATTTCTCACTGACAGTTATTTAATTTCACGACATAGTTTTTCAAAATCAACCTATTTTGTCGACTACCTGTCACATATTGTTCAGTTATTGTTGTAACCTATATGACCTAGATTTTATGTAACCTTTTTTAAAAAAAAAAAAGAGGTTACATAAAATCTAGGTCATATAGGTTACAAAAAATAACCGAACAATTATGTGACAGGTAGTCGACAAAATCTAGGTTACAAAAAATAACCGAACAATATGTGACAGGTAGTCGACAAAATCTAGATGACGGGTGATAGAAGAGCATGGAAGAAAAACACATGTTGTGCAGACCCTGCATAAAATGGGAAAAGGGCAAGGAGATGATGATGATGATGTTTGTAACCTTCGTTTGTGTCTCGACTAAAAACATTCACTACACAATCCTTACAAACGATTTGTTTTTACAATCAAGAAAATCCTTAAAACCATCTGCACAAGATTCAAAATGTCAAACATGCACAAGGTTTGGCGGTGGAAACGCAAATCGATATCTTCACATAGTTGTGCATGTTTTATTGTGAACGGTTTTTTAGTGGAGACGTACGATAAGGGTTAGGTTCGTCATCATCATTTCCATGCGACGTATATTGCTGGATATAAGCCATAAAGTTTTTCCAAAGGTCTCCAGCGTTACTTGTCTTGGACTTATCGGTAAACTTTGCGAAGTTTTCCATTTAGCGGAAATGGCTTTCCTGTGCAAAAGAGAAATATGAATGGCACTTAAAATCACCTGGATAAAACTATTCAATACGATACTTAAAGAAGAAGAAAATATTGTCTATGTATATTTTTTTTTAATGATAAATGTAATGGAACAAGCTGATAGCTCACCTGATGTTAAGTGATAACTTCTACCTATAATAATGCATTACCTCACACAGCAAGTCCAATGAGGACGTGCCCTGTAAGGCATGCACTGCGTCCATCACTCTGAGACGTAAAGATCTTGAAGTCTCATGTGCCTGTAATTACACCGGCGCCCTTACCCTTCAAACTATTGTCAATACAGACTGTAATTATATCTCTATGATCCACTAATCGAGCCCACTAATGGGCCAAATGGGAAAAAAAAATCCCAACGAGCCCACTACGCAAATTACCACTCATTTGCGTAGTGGGCTCGATGGATTTTTTTTTCTATCTGGCCCACCGGTGCTGGCCGGTGAGCTCGATGAAAATAACGCAGATATTGGTAGCTAGTGGTTCTGTGATGCAGAGACGCAGAATCTAGCTTTACTTAGGATGGATTAATTTAGACAGGCTGAGTTTCGTGTTTCAATAAATGGATTTGGCTTAGTTACTAAGCCGTTCTAGGATTTGTGGCCAAATAATTCATGTTACAGTAAATTTGAAATATATTTTGGTGAAATTAAATAATAAAATGAATTGCTAAATAAATTAAATAATAAATAAATAAGTATTAAAACCAAAACCGATAGTTTGAATTAACCACGTATGAACCATTAACGTGTTGGTATTGTGCTATGCTATTTACGTAGGTGTTCTGATAGGTAGCCCTGTAAGTAATCTTGCGGCTCAAATCTATACCTAGAATTTCTAGAGCGTGGTAATAATGTTACGCAAACGGCAAAAGGCGTAATTCTACCCACCGCAAAAATAAATTCAAAAAATACATTTTTACTTGCTACTCCCATATTATTTTGCTCTAGTTTTCTTACCAAATCTTCCTACATTCCGCGAGTCAATGCCCTGGAGGGTACTTTATCTATTTCGAAGGTCTGGTAGGTTGTGTGTAATCTGTATTGAATGTTTTCGAGACCTCTGATTCGACACTACCGATTCGGCTTATTTACACTTTCGTTTTTACTTGAAGATAGAAAAAAGATTTTTTTGTCGCAAGAACTTTTACTTGATGTAATTCAGTTCTTTTAGTTCAATAAAGTTTATTAACACAGAAAATTACAACTTATACCTACAGTATTTAAAATATTTACAAACCATTGCAAACGATTTGTAGATATGTCAACTAGTCAATCAGTTACATTAGTTCGTTTCGTAACTGCTGAACATAATTATGCGCCATTTTGCTTGTACACACGGTGACTCCTCGACTTCTTCTTCTTCTTTCTGCCCTTACCCCACTAGGTGGGGTCGGCACAACATGTCCTTTTCTTCTATCATCCGTCATCTCAGTGTTCACTTCTCTCTTATGCATATCATCTCTTACACAATCCATCCATCTTTTCTTGGGCCTACCTTTTCCTCGACTAAGACTGTTTTTATAAAAATACACTATGACGTCATAGTGCTGAGCCTAAGTTCAAGAAAATCGAGAAATCACGCTTCAGTACTACTGTATGAAATCATGATAAGCGTGTAGCGGTCGAGTTGGAAAACTTTTGCACAAAAATCCCAAACTCGATCCGTGTTTTGCAATTTGATTTACGAAACTCAACACCCAGGACTTTCTACTATATCCGAAGAGTTTCGTCCATAAGTTTTGTAACATTGTTTCGTTGACAATGATAGCGGGGATGATGTCAAACTTAGGTGATAATTCCACCATGGCGGTAACAATTTGTAAACTATTTAGCAACATTAATCATCTTATGTTTGGTTCTGACCGCACATGACTGTATGCTATCGCATTTTATCGCTTTCAGTGATAGGATTGCACAATTCGCACATTTTACTTTATCGTATATATAAGTTAGTATCTAAAACATTGTTCTTGTGTACACTAAAGTGTTATCCATCTATAGTACCTATTTATCTTTTTTTTTAGCTTTCTATAAAACCAAACTAAATGAACAAATTAGTTTGCAGTGCTATTGAGCGCTAATTAGTAAGAAATAGTCATTTATGTCACCTGTCACCTAAGTTCTTGTCTTCGATAATCGTTTCAGGTTTTCAGAGAAAATCCACCATTTTCTTTTCAAAACAAACGACAGTCGACTTGACGTAGACTTAACTTGACTTATATTATTTAAAATTCACCACTTGACACTGGCAAAATTGTCTGTCGAAATGATAGAGACAAGCCATATAGGTTTAAAAGATGAAGAAGAAGCTATGCGCGAGTGACACTTCTGAGCCCCGAGTTTGACTTTCACTTGCTTAGATCACACGTGTTTTGAAAAGCAGATCGCAGGTTTTATGTACACAAATAAACGTAACCCGACTTTCCCGCTAGGGCTGAATAGCATGACTTTACTTACACAAAAATCCACTCCTCACCTTGAAAAATTCGAAATATGAATATTTCTTGGACTCAAGAATTGGGAGCGTTCGTAAGTTACAGTTACCGATATCAACAGGTAGACAGTAATACTAAAGGTTGGCCAGCTTCAGTAAGCGTCCAGCTAGTCAGTTAAATACGAGAGTATATGAAGCAACTCACGTCAGATTCGTACAAAAACATTGTATATTCTTCTAAACAAGCAAGCAAGCCCGTATGAGTTAGTACCAACTCTGTTGACGGAGTTTTTAGGCTGCATTAAGGCCTCCGTCATGGTTTAACGACTGCTATTGCCGGGACCGACAGTATAACGTGCCCTCCAAAGCACGGAACCGCTCAGATGTAAAATGTGGTCTAAGAATAAAAAAATAAAGAGAAGGCTTGCGGACATTATCGGGTCGCCCTTAACGGCCAGTGTTGCCATAAACCAGGAACACGGCACAAAGTATCGCAATAACGTCACCCCAGAGGCGTAATATCGCAGAATTTGTCCAAACGCGTGTCGTTTGTAAATATTAGCGTGGTAATTAAAATTAATCGCTATTTTTTGGGTGAATGATTACTTCTTGTAAGAAAATGTTTTAGGGGAGCTATGATTTATTTTGTTTTTGTTACTTTTAAGTTTAACAGCCCTGAATTATTTTGCATGTAGAGAGAACTTTTTATTCTAGATAATATGGTGCTTCATTTACAAAATTAATATAATTTATAAGTTTAAAAAACTAGAAAAGCCAACTTCAATTTGATACTCCTTCATGATGATATCAGTTCATTGGGACTGTTCTATTGATCTTAAACACCACAGAAAAGCAAAATACGCTGTCGTGTACGTGGATGACGTGTTTTTTCCAGTTACACTTATTTAACTGCCAAACTACTGAAAAAAATTCAACCAAATTGAGAACCTCCTTCTTTTATGAAGTCTGTTAAAATCACGATGATATCACGACTTTCCTGCTAATGACCAAAAGTGATACTATAGAACAAACAACAGATACCAAAGTGTAAATCTTTAAGGCTTGAGACACTTTACACCGTTTCCATCTTTGCTGGACAGATTTATATTTTGCGGAACGGTGTAGATGCGGCTTAGGTGCCTTGTAGAATGAGCCTTACAATCCAACTCTCAATCGATTGAATTTAATTTATTCATATTGAATTCCCCGGCCACTTTTATGATCAACTAATTATAGTTCAGACTAATTTTACGCCAGAAACGTTATAATCAACCCTTCGTAAGCGCGGTAATGGGTAAAATGTCTAATTGGGTCAGATGTACCCTTTGTTGCCCTCTCACCCCGAAGCTATCGGATAGTCGGTTTACTCTAAACTGTTCCAAAATAGAGTTTTAAATACATAACTGAAATGCTTACAATTAGTTCAACGATTAAACATTTACGTAAACATTTGACAGGCGTCATGGCTCAGTCGGTAGTAGCTCTGCCTTCCGTGCTGTGGGTCGTGGGTTCGATCCCCACCGAGAACAAACTTGTGTGTTATAAACATAGATGTTTGTTCTGTGTCTGGGTGTTTCTATGTATTATAAGTATGTATTTACAAAAAAAAAAAAAGGATGTATGTATTCTATCAACCATCTAGTTTCCATCGTACAAGCTTTGCTTAGTTTGGGACTAGAAGGCGTTGTGTTAAGTGTCCGTGAATATTTATTTAATATTTATTTATTTATTTATTTTCTATTTTTAATTAAAACATTCACATTTCGTGAAAACTCTAAAAAAGTATGAATGAATTTAAAACAGCTATTTATGCGTGATTACAAGCCATAACCAAGAACCAGAATTAATTTAGTCAACATAAGTATTAATTATGGTTCTTATTGGGGAACGATAAATATCACGTCATCGTGACGACATAACATGCATTGCCTTTCCGAGCATGTCCATTGAGGACGTTCTCTGTGAGGCATCACACTACGTCAATTAAGTACAAATTACTTAGAGGTGTTAAGTTTCATGCCTCAGTAATTGCACTGCCATCTTGAAACCGAAACACAACAATTCGAGCATCACTGTTTAGCTCAGTTGTGATGTAAACTTAGCAACTGCCATCTCATTATAACATCCTCACTAATATTATAAATTAGAAAGTAACTCTATCTGTATTCGCTTTCACGCCAAAACTACCGAACCGATTTAAATGAAATTTGGTACACATATAGTCTAGAGCCTGAGAAGCTACTTTTTAATGCGGAAAAAGGGTTGAAAAGGGGAGATGAAAAATTATATGGAAGAAACTTAGTTTTTAGGCTGTCGATTCGATATAAATAGACACAATTCCACGCGGACGAAGCCGCGGGGCACAGCTAGTAAGAATATAATATTACGTAGCTACTGGCACTACTGATTCGCAAAGATAACATTACGTCATCCCAACAAACAATTCTGAGAACTTTAAGATTCTTAGAATCGGCTAGGTAGATTAGTTTCTTCCAGTAGCAGTAGTAGAACTTCTTGTTAAAGAGCTCGTCCAAGAAGTACTAATACTGTACCTATTTCTGCCAAACATTGATTATCGCGTTACTACCGGATCAAAGATTTTAAAGGGTCTAAAACGCGAGCAACGCCGCGGGCGACGTATAGTAAATATATAAAAGTTTTTTGAAGCTGACTGAAAATCAACGCACAGCCTAAACTATAAATCCTAGAGGTATGAAATTTGGAGGGTAGTATCCTTATATGTATAGTGTAGGGGTGCACTAAGAAAGGAATTTTGAAAAGTCGCACTCTATAGGGTCTAAAATTAGCATCAAACATTTTAACCAAATAATGCGTATGCTGCTACCACGCGAGCAAAGCCGCGGGTGACAACTAGTTTAAACTATAGATATACGTGTCGGCCCTATTAGGAATACATCTACTCAAATCCAGAGTATTTTAAACCGCCCTTGTATCCCGGATCGGATTTCAATTATTCAATATTGATACTCAACTTTCGGAAAACTTTGTGAATTTATTAACTTTTATGAAATATTTTTTGCTTCGTTTACTTTACAAGAGGCCTTGTTAGTTTGTGCCTCGGGGTTTTATTGTTTGAATAATTTTGCTCTTTGTTAAAAGTTCATCCAGGGAAGAACCTACTCCAGCCCCCATATCGCAAGCTCTGAACTGCTTTCGCTGCCCAGCATAATGTCAAGTGACGTGGCCACAGATATACGAAAATAAGAAGATTTTCGGTATTCTAGTTTTCATATTTTTTTGAAACAACACATAGAATTTTTTTTTAATAGTTTTTCTTTTGTTATTGTGAGTATTATTGTTTAATTTTGGTGGAATTTTAACCAATAATACTTAGGCCGTAACATAAAGTGTGAGCCATTGGAATAAATGTGTGTAAAGTGGTTTTTCTGAATGTGAAAAATCGTTTCAGGTTTCGAAGAGAAAATCCACCATTTTCTCTTCAAAACAAACGACACTGGCAAAATTGTCTGTCTAAATGACGGACACAGGCCATATAGGTTTAAAAAAAAGAAGAAGAAGATTTTGACGGCAAAAAACGCGCTGAAACGCGCTGATGTCACTATTTATTCACAGAATACCTATGATTTAGAATAGTATGAAAACAGTTCAGAAAACCTGCCAGGCTAACTCCTGGCAGGTTAACTCCTGGCAGGTTTTGGTGAAACACCGGTTGCTCACCTGCCGACAATCAGTGATGCTTGAATTGCTTTCTCGGTTTGAAAGTGTTGGTGCAAGTTACAAGTAGGTAGGTACCTCTGCCGTTTGCATTCTTACCCTAAAATCTAGTCTTTAGATTTTTATTAAGCATAGTAAAACGACTTAGGTAAACCATAAAACACGCTTTTTGATATTAAATTACACAAAACTTCCAAACTGCGGTGTTTTAAGACGATAACTTAAGATTTTCTTAGGCTTCTTTAGCACATTTGAAGTAACCTAACTCTCTAACTTTTAATTGCGGTGAAGTTTCAATGAGGCAGAGTTTAAATTGAAAACGTGATATTTATAGAGGTTTGATGTTTTAGAATATTATAAAACTTATTTTAGCTTTCAAAAAATAAAATATCATAAAGGTATACTATAATTTTTATTTCATTTTATTGTAAGGACCCATAAATCTTAAATAAAGAGTTATTTATTTATTATTATTTAAGAATAAAAATAAGATCGAAATACCTTTATTTGTGACAAATAAGGTAGAGTACAAAGAGAACACACTATACAAAGAAAAGATAAAGAAGTAGAAATAGCACAGTAACATGAAAAGATATTAACGAACGAGCATTAAAAATGATAACAGATAAAACGGATTTTTTTATTATATATTTATTTAACTGAAAAAGATACTTACACAAACTTAAATGCATATAATAAAATCACAGTAAAGTAAAAATAAGGCTTGATACCCAAAATACTATCACGGCATTACGAAATCGACAAAATAAATATCCATTGCCCAGAAATTTAAATATACCAATGCCAAACGCCTATCTGGTACGCAGCCAAGTCTTTATCGAGGTATATATGAATATAATAATATGAATAGTACGAGGCTGCTGTTCCGAATACAAAACAATTTTTCGGTCAATATTACCACTGGCACAGTTCATAAAACGCAGCTGGGTAACTTAGTATTTTTTTAGACCTGAGAGTACATTGTGTGCCTAAAAATGTTGTAAGTAATTATTATAATAATATGATATTTAGTAAATATATTAAAAACTACGTATTAGGTTGTAAATATTTTGGTGGAAAGTTTCGCACGCGTACGAAGTCGCGGGTATCAGCTAGTCGCTCATATACTTTGATAGACATCGCCCGCGGCGTTGCTCGCGTTCTACCCTTTAGAGTGTGACGTTTCAAAATTCCTTTTTTAGTGTACCCCTACACTATAAGGATACTACCCTCCAAATTTCATACCTCTAGGACTTATAGTTTAGGCTGTGCGTTGATTCTCTGTCAGCTTCAAAAGAGTTTTATATATTTAGAAGATGTGGCGGTGAAAATTTTGTATATGTAAATAAGTCTGATAAAAAAATCAATGATCTAGCTTATTCATTCCCTCTACCGCGAGGAATTCTATAGAATTATTATGTGAGAGGCATGTTAATGGCTTTCCATTATTTACACCAGCTATGTTAAGTGCAGTGCAGTATTTATGTAAACTTGTTTGCCAGGAATACATTTCGAATACATTTATAAACGGAGAGTTTTTGTTGTTTATGATATCTAGTGGTATCTGTTAATTGCATAAAGTTTGACATTACTGAAGATACTGTTTTACTGTTAAAAATAATGACCATATTCTTAGTTAACTGGAATAATCCTAACCACAGATCATGTAATACTATACTATTCTAACCTTGACTCGACTTCGAAATCGTTCTTTGATAGTTATTTTGACAACAATAAAAAATTACCCAGTTTGGTATATAGTTATTTTGACAAATATACGAGTAATTACTCAAAGCACGGTTTTGTGGGTTGAGTCGAGGTGAGAATTGTATGCGAGGCGAGGAAATATGAGCCTAGGCATTTTTAACAAAATTTGCTTACCACAGTAAAAGGAAAAACGCAGTATTATCATAATATTGCATGCCTGTAATTGGCACACATTTTATAGAATAAGGTTTTCAAAAGTGATTATTGTAATGTATACTATGTGCGCTGTTGGCGTTACCTATTGAATAAATAAAAAATAATAATATTCTGAGTTTGTGTTGAGTTTATTGCTAAAAGCTGTCAAGTAGCAATAGATAAATCGGTTACAGTATACTAGTTCATTAAATATAGCAAGCCTACCAAAATCTGCGGCATTATGGAACCCATTAGCTGAACAAAAGCGGAAAAAAATGTTGGGTTTGTTAACAAAAGACATTTTAATTACTACGGATGGCTGCGCACCTGATGGCCGTTTCAGAAATACAAATTTCACACAAATTATATTTGTGTTAAAATGATCTTTTGTTAAAAGGGACTGAACTTATGAAAATAATTAAGAGTGAAAGATCTTGCACCCTTTCAAAAAACACGTTATTATGTTGATCGAGCAAGATATTATGTTTACTTATCTCACTAAGGGCTGAATACTGACACGTCACTCAAATTTAAACACCACTTAAATTTGCTCTGTCTCTGTTTGTCATTACTCATTGGTAAGAGATGGCAATAACTTAAGCATGAACTTAATATAAGTAGCGTTTGAGTATTCGGCCGTAAGACTTGTATCTACTGCCCGTCCTAAGACTCACTAAAGACCACTTACTCCCATATAAAAAACCCTTCGGTAGTTAGTATCCCGGATTAACTTAAATACATAATAACTTCAGCAGCATCAGAAAAGACAAACGGGAAGTGGATAAAGTCACGGACGGAAGCTAGAACTTCATAGTTCTTAACTCAACTTCATTAAAATATACTTGGTTATGAAATATATAGTTTTTTCTTGCAAAAATCTATTGTTACTTACAATTTATTTTTCCATTACCGTAATTTTGTTAGTACATAATTAGCTTTTAAAGAATTATAAATTTTAGACTTAAAATAAATAAATACTTAAATATTCTTGAATATTACACACAACGCTCTCTAGCTCCAAACTAAGCAAAGCTTGTACTATAGGAACTAGATTCTGAATGCTGTGCCTTGATCACGAATAAATGTGACAATCGTAAACGTATCGTAACGCTAGCGTATCCGAAATACACTGCGCGGTGACACTACAACGGTTGGCAGTCGAGCTGGCATTGACGCGCAATGTAACTCGAATACGCTAACGCGGCAACTGTCAGATTTGTTCGTGATAGAGGTACAGATGAAAATCACAGATTATTACAGAGTATAATAACCTTAGTAGTAGTAGAGCTCTTTGTGAGAGCTCGTCCGGGGAAGTACTACCACCGTACATATTTCTGCCGCCAAGCAGCGATGCTCGCATTGCTGTGTTCCGGTTTGAAGGGTAAGGGCGCCGGTGTAATTACAGGCACATGAGACTTCAAGATCTTTACGTCTCAGAGTGATGGATGCAGTGCACTGCCTTACAGGGCACGTCCTCATTGGACTTGCTCTGTGAGGTAATGCATTGTTATAGGCAGAAGTTACCACTTAACATCAGGTGCGCTATCAGCTTGTTCCATTACTTTTATCATAAAAAAACAAAAGATAAGAAAGCAGCCTTAACTTAATTTGACCCAGTTCAAACATTTCACCCACAAAATACGGCGGCTGACTAAAAATGCGACATCTTTTAATATTTTAACTTGAAACCTCTAATAAAGACCCTGGCACTAGAAAGAACTGATAAATAGGGCTGCCAAGTTAAATGAAACGGGACGTTGTAGTGGAACCGGCCAAGGCCTGTCAAGACACGGGTTTATTAGAGTTCCGAATTTAAAAAAATAATATCACCGCAGTAAAATTAGTCCTATCAAGTCTTATGTATTGACGATGTCTTTCCTGTGGATATGGCTGACTGGCTGAGAGGATGGTATAGGTGCTGGGCAAGCCTACTCAATCTAAACATTGTCCCAGGCACTGCAGTGTTCCGTTAAGTGTTGGCATAGGTTGCCTCCTGACGCTGTATAAATCATCTTCAATAGATGTAAAGGCCTATTATTATTTACGTATAGTAGAATATATCACATAAACTTTTTTGTAATTTTGGATGCATCTTTTGGTAAAATATCATTTAAATTTCTTCCTTTTTTTTTATTTTGAGTTGATTGTTTTAAAAGAGCAGTCACAGGCAATTTGAAAATCAAAATATTTTATAGTACCAATGCAATCCACGTGTGATAATAAAATAATGGCTAAATCGTTTAGAATTGTTTGGTTGGAAAACCTTATAAAAATAACGAAACAAATTGATTTTATCTCAGAACGAAAATTCGAAAAAAGAGGACATAACCTTTCTTCAAAAGGCCTAAAAACTCCGTCACCAGAGTTGGCCACTACTCATACGAGCTTGCTTGCTTTATAATCTTTCTTAAATTATTTTATTAAAACCTCTAATTTTAGAATTCCTTTAAATTCTGGAATTTTCTCTAACCCTACACCCAGCACTAGCAATTATTCAGACCGTTAATCGTCGCCACAAAGGTCACCAAACTCCTTAAATTCCCAGCAAAATTATGAGGGTTAGTTAGTTGGCTCTGAAACCCTAGAAGGGGCTGAACTTTCTTCGGGTCCGCTTCTTTCGACATCTTTCTTGAGACAAAGGAATGCCATATCTCGCTAGTCTATAAATTAATTTTCTCTGGTCAATGTACCGTGATGTTTGATGACCCTAAGTCTCAGGGTATCTAGGAGGTTATAGGTCACAGATCACTGGTTTTATTGATCAATGGTTCTTTTGTTAAGGTACATCCACACCACAGTTACTTTATGTGGAGCAACAGAATGCAACACGATATCGTTATGTAACACTAGCTGATACCCGCGACTTCGTACGCTTGCGAAACTTTCCACCAAAATATCTGTCACCAGCATACAATGAACTTTGTACCAAAGGCTGCTTTTGGTTTAGAGAGTTCAAGCTGCATCTAAGAATCCACGTCGTAAAATAAAGCTTATGTTTCAATCCGGAAAAAGGACTTCCGAATGGTATAAGTTTAGTTGAAATTGGTCCAGTAGTTAAGGCGTGATCCGCGAACAAACAAACAGACAAACTCAATTTTTGAAATCAGAATCCCTTATTTAGTAGATTTGCATATTCAGTTTTCCCATTTCTTTAATTTTATTTTTTGGCTTTTTTAAAGTTTTATAATTATAGATTCTTCAACTTTTGCGACTGCTTGTTTGTTATCAGATGTTGCTCACTAACACTTGGAAACGGCGTCTTTTGTTAGAATGAACATAAATGTTTTTTTATACAACTAAAAGATGGCACAAGCCGATGGTCTACCTGATGGTAAGTTGTAACCACTGCCTATAACGATGCATTGCCTATTACGATTTTTCGTAATTCGTCATCCAAAGATTGTCTGAAAGAGATTGCTTTTAGCGAAAAGGCCGCTCATTGCACTTTCAGTTTTCATGTTATTTCTTGTACAATAAAGTTTTTGTCTATACTTTTCCTTTTTACAAAGGACCCTACTCTTTATTTAAATAAACGCTTTTATTATGAGAGATTTATATTATCACAAAACAATTTGACAATTCAGTAACTTGTTAAGAGTTCAGTCTACATTACCTACAAGTTGAAGACTTATTAAGTCGAACTCCTTAAGTTGACCCTCTCAAACGCCAATTTCCAAGTCAATTTCTGATTCCATTCATCGAATCAGGGTCAACAATTCCAAGTGCCTATCTTAAGTTCAATTTTCCTTCAGTGTATTTCAGCTAGAAACATGGTACAGCGACTTTGATGTTACATTGCGCGCTTACTTCGAACATTGCGCACAATCTCTTGTAAACCTGCCTAGTCACCCCGCAGTGTAACTCAAATTGACAAAACGAACCCTTGCATACACCCTAAAAAGCCGTTAACATACATAACCCAAACCCAACACAAGTAAACAAATAACGTGTCTAAGTCGTTAGAACTTGCCTAACACCCATTTGTTATATAAGGGATCAGGATAGTCAGCGTTCGAAATTGATGGCTTAAGATTTTAGTCAGTAAACAAAAGACGCTAAGGAGTACGTAGACTGTCTCGTTTTTACAAATCAATAAAACTAATCATCTATTTTTGGTGTTAACTGTAGGTACATCTGATAAGGTTACTTTTTCAAAGATAAATAGAAAATACTAAAAAAAAGCTGTTGTAACTAAAATTAAGTTCGTTTCTTTGAATTCACACGTAATTAATCTAAATCTTTTACTCCTGAACCAACCATTGCCAAAATGAAAGCAACATTTTTACTCGGATAATAATGTTATTGGGTATTATCCAACTGTACATGACTTATCATCATCATCATCGACCTATAGCGCGACTTGGGAAAGACCTAGGTCCACTGCTGGACGTAGGTCTCTCCCAAGACCTTCAAAAGGCGGGTTTATCTCCTCTTAAAAGGCCGGCAGCGCACTAGCATCACCTCTGGTGTTGCAGGTGTCCATGGGCGGCGGTGACTACTTTCCATCAAGTGGTCCGCCTGCTCGTCTGCTATTTATAACATAAAAAAAAAAAAAGGACGCGCCACTGAGCCCGGTCTTTGTCTCTTCTCATCCAGTGTTTGCGCTACATTTCCCAGATCATAACCCCATCTAGCCGAAGGGCGTCCTACACTAAGCTAACCTAAACGTAACTTAACTTATATGAATACCTATTTCATGCCAACTACATGTTAACAGTACCTTCCCAAAATGAGAATACTAAAACTTTAAATCGAATTATGAAAACTTTGGAAATCCCAAAGGAGGACAAAACCTCACACGGACCGGAGCGACAGAAGATATAACAGTAGGTACTTCGCAGAAATTTCACTGAGTGATCAAGGATGCGACTGTGGCGCCCTCGGGTGAGGGTCGGTGCCAGCCTCCCTAGAGAAAAGATGGCGTAACCTACCTAGTAACTTGTAATTGTTGGAATAAAAATAAAAGAGTGTGTTCTTATAATAATAATTTATCATCATCAATATATATAAAACTCTTTTGAAGCTGACAGAGAATCAACGCACAGCCTAAACTATAAGTCCTAGAGGTATGAAATTTGGGGGGTAGTATCCTTATATAGTGTAGGGGTGCACTAAGAAAGGAATTTTGAAACGTCACACTCTAAAGGGTAGAACGCGAGCAACGCCGCGGGCGACGGCTAGTAAGTTTAAAAAACTGGAAAAACCGACTTCAATTTGATGCGCCTTCATCATTAAATGATGATGATGATGATAGTAGTTCATTGGGACTGTTCTATTGATCGTAAACACCACAGGAAAGCAAAATACGCAATGTCGTGTACTTGTATGACGTGTTTTTTTGAGTTATTCTTATTTTATTGCGAACTACTGTATTAATTTTGATAAAAACTTCAAAGAATTTTTCTAATCGGTTCATAAATGAAGTAGTTCTGAGGTAACAAACATAAAAAAAAATGCTGCCGAATTGAAAACCTCCTTTTTTTGAAATCGGTAAAAAAATATGAGAAATATTTTTTACTTTGAGTTCAAGGGGAAGGAACCAATTGCACAATTCAAAATTAACAAAAATGCAATTCATATTTCAGAAAAAACAACTTAAACTCAACTCAATAAAGTTTATTTTCCATCACAAGCTGGTCGCAGTGGCCCACGGCTACCAAACCTGAAACTAAAACTATCGTAGATCTCAGAATAAAACATAAACGAAATGTATTACTCGGTTTAAGTTTGTATGTACTTTAGTTCGGTCCCTGGGTGAATTGTGTTAGTAGTTTTAGTTTGGCGAAAGAAACAGGATATAGTAGCACAGTAAACTTACAGCCGTTAGGCCTCAAACGCACTAGCGGTTAACCGCGGGGGCGGCTATTCGGCTATTTCTGCCGCCAAGCAGCGATGCTCGCATTGCTGTGTTCCGGTTTGAAGGGTAAGGGCGCCGGTGTAATTACAGGCACATGAGACTTCAAGATCTTTACGTCTCAGAGTGATGGACGCAGTGCATTGCCTTACAGGGCACGTCAACATTGGACTTGCTCTGTGAGGCAATGCATTGTTATAGGCAGAAGTTACTATTTAACATCAGGTGAGCTATCAGCTTGTTCCATTATTATTATCATAAAAAAAGCCTACCCATTAAGAACTTGTACTACGAGTACACATGAAGCAATAAATCTATACTATACTAATTACTAACACGGTAAACAATGAAAAGAGGCAACTTACCGAAAAATTTGTGGAAAAATAACTACTCCCTAGTTTTTGTTGATAGCAACATAGCTACCGCTGAAACTTTGCCCCAGATGCTTAATGTAAAAATATTCCTAGTAATGGATTTCCCAGCGGCTGCTTACGTGACAGCCCTGCTGCGTGCGTCACGACTTATAACCACCATTTAGCCCGGAAAATTGTTTTAAAAATATTGACACACGAACCTAGGGCTAGCACGAATATTATTTACAAATTTACAAAAAAAATGTTTTTACACAGTCTAATATTTTTTATAATTATTAATATAATAATTATTTTTTTCTTAACCTATTGCGTCCCACTGCTGGGCACAGATCTCCCCCAAAATTTTCCACTGGTCCCGGCTGTTGACGTTGTTCCATCACTCTCTCTTCTTCTCTTCAATAATGGCCTGTGTCCGTCATTTCGACAGACAATTTTGCCAATGTCAAGAAAATTGAAATAAATAAGTCAAGTCAAGTCATTTGTCAAGTCGGCTGTGGTTTGTTTTGAAAAGAAAATGATGGATTTTCTCTTCAAAACCTAACACGAATTTTCACATTCAGAAAAACCACTTTACACACTTTCATTCTATCCAATGGCTCACACTTTATGTTACGACCTAAGTATTATTGGTTAAAATTCCACCAAAATTAAACAACAATACTCACAATAACACAAGAAAAACTATTAAAATAAAAGTGCTATGTGTCGTTTCAAAAAATGTCAAAACTCGTGTCCTCCACCACTCTCTCATGTGAACGTCGAGATTGTCCCGCCAACGCCATGCCTGTCTATGTCTATGTCCAACGTCTTCTCGGCCGGCCCCGTCGTCGCCCCCCGTTCTCAGGCACCAGATATTAGATACCCTTTTTGGGTAACATTTCTTCGTAGGAGGAAAACAAGTTTTATTTCAATTTACTTGGACTCTCGCTAAACTTAATGAAAGGGACACCTAATCACAGAAATTAATTATTATCAAAATGCTCTAAAATTGCTTTTACTCCCATCTATACGTGAGAAGTTGCAAACGCGTCACCGTAACATTAAAAGAAATTGTTTTGTATAATAAGTCCAAAATTATTAACATGCTGTGCATGAAATATTAACCTCTATTTGATATTCGTGGCTGTATATCAAACTTGGTTAACGCCTCTGCCAAATAACGATCCGTGGTGAGTTGGTAACCCAAAAATAACCGATATGTTCCAGTAATCCCCACTAAGAAATCCCTACCAGTGGGAATAATCATCATCATCATCAATTATCAGCAAACTGCTGGACGTAGGTCTCTCCAAAG
Organism: Eulithis prunata; assembly: GCA_918843925.1. Classification (NCBI taxonomy): domain Eukaryota; kingdom Metazoa; phylum Arthropoda; class Insecta; order Lepidoptera; family Geometridae; genus Eulithis; species Eulithis prunata. The sequence continues at coordinate 1,292,207 of OU974009.1, forward strand.
ACGCGCCATTGAGCTCGGTCTTCGCCTCTTCTCATGTAGTGTTTGCCTGCCACAAAATCAACAGGATGAAACGGGTCGCGGACGACGTCGCGGGCGAAAGCTTGTTTCAGATTAATACAATTGCTTGATCATCTACGACTTTGCAACTAAAGTAAAAGGTTAGGAATTCGAAATCGTATTGTAAGTGTACACTGCGCAGTAACTTTAACTCGACTACTAAAAGTTGTAGTGTCACCTCGCAATGTAACACAAATCCGTAACACTCCGACTGGGATAATGCTTACCCCCGAATTTCCGGTTCGAAGGTCACGTTTCAGTTTGGGTATTGTAATCGATATTACCGTAATACTATCGGTAAATATTGAACCAAATAGGCGTACGATTATCATCACGCGATATCATCACTATGTCAAACATATTTACAGTAGAATATTACTGTACCTATCACGAAAAATCTACCAGTCGCCGCGTTAACGTATTTGAGTTACATTGCGCGTCAATGCCAGCTCGACTGCCAACCGTTGTAGTGTCACCGCGCAGTGTATATCCGATACGCTTGCGTTACGATACGTTTGCGATTGTCACATTTATTCGTAATCAAGGCAATGTTAAGAGTATAATATTATTACTATTATCAATATTTTTTTAATCTGATGCTCAAAATAAAAATAAGTTTTGATTTCTTTCTCAAGTCTCGAATAATAATATATGAACTTTTATAATTCACTAGTTTTCGCCTCCCTTTTGATTCTTTTATTTTTCGGGATAAAAAGTAGCCTATGTTTTAATCCAAGTTACGAACTATATATATTCAAAGTTTCATTTAAATCGGACCAGTAGTTGTAGCGTTATTGAACAAACATCCAAACATGAGTGAATAGGTGGATTATAGCTAAGCGTGCTCCACCCTAGGCTGCAGCTATACTTACCACCAGGTGTGCTGGCAGCCAAATGCTTGGCTAAAGTTCATTAAAAAAAAAAAACATCTAAACTTTGAAGTAGGAAGGTGTGAAAGGATATTTTGTTCAGAAACTCGAATATCTAGTTAACTTGTGTCTGTTAATTGTTCTTTAGTATAAAAAAAGCTTATATATAATTAGGGGTAGCTGTAAAAGTGCAGTGTGCATGCACCTTTACTTTTCTGGAGTGGTCGTTTATACCCTGTATAAAAGTGACTTAGAAACTATAAGCTAAGTACATTTTGCACTTAAGTCTTGCTTATAAAACTACTGCGATCTTAGTGCTTCTTTTATTGTATAGCGCCATCCCGCGGATTCTCTTGAGTAGTATATGCTAGAGGGGATAACTAACTCTCTCAATAAAATGTATAATAAGACGTACGAAAATATACGAACGTAAATGTGCAAGGAGATAAAATTGTAGAACGTAAATTGAAAGAATTTAATATTTTATATATGCTTATTATTTATTATTATATATATGCTATATGCTTATAGCAGTGTGTTATTGAAGAAATCATTTAGCTGGTAGTATCGCAAGCAAGCAAGCCAGCTCATTCAGTTAGTGGCCAACTCTGGTGACGGAGTTTTTAGGCCGCCTTAAGGCCTCCATCATGGGTTAGCGACTCCTAGAGCCGGGACCGACAGTTTAACGTGCCCTGTGCCCTCTGAAACACGGAAACGCTCAGATGTGAATGCCACTAACGGTCACCCATCCAAATAGTGACTTTACAATTCAAACTTATTCTCCCTAACTGTAGCTGTTGGAATACAGTTTTCTTGTTTCGCCCAGTTTCGCCTTTATCAAAAAAACTCTTTTACACTAATACTGCACTCGAATAGAGTATGGACTCCATGTAAAGTAAGTCGACCTCCTTGGCCGCTATCCAATTCGATAGGATCAACCTCCTTCCTGCCCTTTAATACCCTGTTTCTCCAACGCGTTTGGGCATTCTTTACGTTTGGTATTTTGCGGTGGAATAGTAATTAATTTACTATTTATGGGTAAACCATTTAAATGAGACCACTCTCTAGGAAGTTTACAGGGGTTAAACCATGACGGAGGCCTTAAGGCGGCCTAAAAACTCCTTCAACAGAATTAGCTACTAACTCATACGAGCTTGCTTGCTTACAGGGGTGTTTTTATTTTACAAAACACACGGTTTTAAATATAATATATGAAAAACTAAAAATGGCAAAAACCACCCGAACAAGCACCCGTCCTTCACCCTAGTATTGCAAAAATATTTTCTTAGGAGGAATCGAACCCATAACTTACAGTATAGTATTATATGACCTGTGACTTATGATATAGAAACTATACCAAAAGGGTTATTCCCATCGAGCCCACCGGCTGACTTACTGGTGGGCCAGATGGGAAAAAAATCCCAACGACTCCACTATGCGAATGAGTGGGCAAATACTAACTGAGTTGTGAGTACCAACCAGTCAAGTAAAAACCAATTAGTCGAAGTTCTTATACAGATTTGATACTAAAAAAATCTCTTTGTAGCTAACAGAGACAAAAGTTCTTAGTTCCAAAATACCACAAGGTATAAACATAAGGCGTAATGACAATTTATTTGTACGAGGGGAAGAAAACGCGTCTACAACACAATAACATCCTTGATACTGCCACGATTACTTACTTAGGTATCAGTTGAAATTGTTACTGCCAAAATAACATTGCGTGAAAAGGTGTTTTTGTAACTGTTGAGACGAAGTTTAACATTAATTGATATAAGTTTCCGGGACGGTCTTGTTTATCTGGGTTCTGACGTCGGAGGTCTACTCCAAAAAATGATCGCTGAAGGTTTGTTTTCTTTATTTGGGCTTATTCTCATCGAGCGCACCGGCTAGCCCACTGGTGGGCCGGATGGGAAAAAAATCCCATCAAGCCCACTCATTTGCATAGCCTAACACGGCGCGTTGTGAGTGGTCAAATGAAACGTCATTTCTGTGTTGGAGTGTGTCGTAGCGTTACAAAACTCATTGAATGCTTAGGTATATTCTGAGTACGATGGTTGGAGCTTCTGTCAAATATAATTATAAATTTTAAAAGCCTTAAAAAAACAAAAAAACTAGACTGTAAGGTGAAATAGTAACTTATAAGCTTAAATACTGGAAAAACTGACTTAAATTCTTCCTGAAAACTGAAACTTTCCTGAAAACCAGCGCTAAGGAGCCACCGTGCACCTTTAGCATATGCTGAGCGAGTGCCTTTTTTCCGCATCTATCTATAATTTATTGTTTATTTAATTGTGTCTTTGTATGTGTTTTTGCGTAAAATAAATTATTTCTATTCTATTCTATTCTAAATTTGATACAACGGCAAGTTCATTGGGATTTTTCTATTGATCGTAAACACCACAGAAAACACAACACAGAAAAACACAGGAAAGCAAAATACGCATTGTCGTCTGGGCGCAAGACGTGTTTTTTTCAGTTATTTTTTTTAAAGCCAAAGAGAACCTCTTCCGTTTTTGATGTGGATTAAAAAGCGATACCCGTATACAATATTATAATATTATATTATACAGCTAGCTTGGTCAGTCTTTACTTCGATACAGTAATATCAATCTAGCTCCTCGCATAGTGTAACTCAAATTTAGTTCATGAACCTTTGTTTTTCGGAGTAGACTACAAGATGTTCGGTCTTTGGCGAGTTAGGAAATTAATTTTAAGGTTCAAGCCGTATTCAAAGGGTTTCTACGCTTGTTGTCATAGACATGTTGTTTTTATCTCTGTACAAACCTACTTTGATCTTGAATTAAAAAATATTTTAGTGGTTGAATACACCACGCGAACTGAAATAATGAATTAGTAAAAGAAAACACAGTTTATACCAGTTCGGGATCCTATGGATTCAAATACTACATATTACTACATATATTTTGTAACATTTTTATGTCAAAGTAAATAAATTTTCATATAATTTAATTTAATTTTTCTAGCCAAGACATTCTAAATAATTGCTAGAGAATGCAAAACTCTAAAAAACACGTCAACGCCATAACGTCGTGTCGCGCCATAGTTGTTTTACATGAAAATGTTACATAGGTAGGTTCGTTAAAAATATTTTTGATTCTAAAAATGCTGCGATAAAACCGCTCACAAAAGCCTTAAAGCCCAAAAGCTGTCGTGTTCTAAAAACCTTAATCCTCTGCACAAACTTTAGAAAAAACATCCCAAAACAAAAAGGATCTCTAAATAGTCGATAAGAATCGCGCAATATTTTCGGCTGTGCCCGTAAATCTTCGTAGGATTAAGAATTTTTACGGATTTCGTGTTAATTCTTGCGATTTTTCTTAAAGTGCCATAAATCCTACTTATCTGTGGATTGTGACGTTTTTTTTTAAACTTCAAGATTTATCGTTTGAGTAAGAAGAGCAGCAAAAACGACTGCAGGTCTTGCAGATGTATGTTGAATTTTTTAGCCAAGAACATTTGAAACGGGGACCTTCGGATGAGTTCTCTTAAAACATCGATTTGCTGGGACGTGTTTATTCGAAAACTTATCTTCACCAACTGACTTGGCATCTCGTGGCAATGCTACGACTCGTAGCTAGTTGCTACGAGGCGTAGCTAGTTGCTACGAGGCGTAGCAATTCTGCTAGTATTGACATTGAATCGTGGTTTCAACCTCAAGACATAAAGCACAGATCATATAATACTAGTACCCTAAAGATACAGCGAGTATAATCTCTAGAGAGAAGTTTAGTTGGTACATCACGGTGTACCAACATTAATATACATTAATGATCATTAATGTGCTCCCGAATACTGAAACGTCACTCTTTAAACACCACATAAAATTGGCCTGCCTTTGACATAACTTGTTGGTAAGAAATGTCAGTAAAGGATTGATTTAATCTAAGTAGCGTTTGAGTATTCGGGGGTATCATTAAAACCGACAATCGTTGGAGCAAACTAATACTCGAGTGGAGACCGCGTTTAGGCAAGCGTAGTGTAGGACGCCCTCCGGCTAGGTGGGGTGACGATCTGAGACATGTAGCTGGCAAACACTGGATGAGAAGAGCCGAAGACCGGGCTCAGTGGCGCGTCTTGGGAGAGACCTACGTCCAGCAGTGGACCAATATAGGTTGATGATGATGATGATAAAAACCGCATTGAACGACAAGGTATTTTTTGAATAAAAAAATATTTCCTACAAAAAGAAAAATGTTCACTATTCTTTTAAAAGCCTAAATTTTTAAAGAAAAATGTTTTTGCAAATACAAAGATTTTAGCTTTGTTTTCAAGCCGCATTTTTTGAGTAAACCTAAAACTACATACCTTACAAAGGCGGCCCACGTAGCGACTACAAATTTTCATTATTCGACAGAATATTGGGCAAAACAACGAATTTGTAGGGATATGTACCGCCCGGGGCGCAGCCCTTTTCCAAGTACGGTTTGACATTTTATTTGAAAACTAGTGGAAACCTGCGGCTTTCTTTGTGCATTGTACTTTTTTTACAAACCAGGACCTATTATTCTGCCCATTTTTAGGCAACTATTAAGGGACAAGCCAGTGTTAAGACGTCGCCACTGCCTATAAAGATACAATACCTCACTGAGCACGGCTACTGCAGACGTGCCCTGTGATGCATTGCACTGCGCCGATCATTCTGAGACAGGATCGGCTTACAAAAAAGTTTTTTTTTATTGTTTTACTATTTTATCATCATTGATCTTATACGAGTAATACTGCTTTCAGCAATCTAGCAAAAGCTTTGCGTCATTTGGGACTAGAGGGCGTTGTGTGAAATTTACATTAATATTTATTTATGTATACCCCATTCCGTTTTACCAGCACGAGTTCTCAGAATGAATAGTACTAGATGATCGTCATTTGTCTCACATCTCATTGGTCAATATAACACCGATAGCTTAAATTAGCCAATCAGATACGAAATTTTGTAATTTGTAGCGATTATCCGCTTAGAATATCATCAACAAAATTACAGATTGATTTTAGTACCTCCATTACTTTAATCCTATCAAGCCCACCGGCCGGCCCACTAGTGGGCCAGTACACTTATTTTCTCATAGATATCATCATCATCATCATCATCATCATCATCAATCATCATTATCATCAATATATATAAAACTATTTTGAAGCTGACAGAGAATCAACGCACAGCCTAAACTATAAGTCCTAGAGGTATGAAATTTGGAGTGTAGTATCCTTATATAGTGTAGGGTTGCACTAAGAAAGGAATGTTGAAAAGTCGCACTCTAAAGGGTCTAAAACGCGAGCAATGCCGCGGGCGACGGCTAGTCAATATATTTAAAACTCTTTTGAAGCTGACTTAGAATCAACGCACAGCCTAAACTATAAGTCCTAGAGGTATGAAATTTGGAGTGTAGTATCCTTATATAGTGTAGGGGTGCACTAAGAAAGGAATTTTGAAACGTCACACTCTAAAGGGTAGAACGCGAGCAACGTCGCGGGTGACGGCTAGTATCTCTATATTTTCTATAAACATTGAAAAGAAATCTTCATCACTCTCTCAGATCGTTTATTCAGTCAGACAGCCACGCCATATTGTTTTACTATATATTTCGATTATGTTACTCTTTGTGGGGTCTTTTGTCGAAAGAAAACGCTTCCTTAGATCGGATAAAACAAGTGTATTGTTTTTTAAAACTATTTTTATCGCATTGTGGTGAAGGAAATCGCTTAGAAGTTTAGTTTTATAGGAATGAAGATAGTATGAAATACTAGCATTATGCCAAAATAAGGATGTGCTTAAATATAATGTTAGCAGTATTATTTTGCTTACCTTTACTCTAGCCAAGTTGGTATTCACAATTTCCCTAAAGAATAGAGAATGTCGAAATAGTATGGAAGCAGTCACGTGACTTGGAATTCAGAAATCTCATTTTGAGAGTCATAGTTTTGTTGATGAGCGAAAAGTGTGTCGCTATTTTTGTATGGAAGAAAATGGTTTGGTGGAACGAAAGCTAGTTTTTTTTCATACATGCGACAGAATGAGACTAGAGGCTCGGTTTTTTTTTCGATTCTAGAATATCAGCTTAGGTAGAAGGGCTGACATAACTAGTAGCCTGAGGTGTATCAGTATATTTATTTATTCTTCTTTTCTTTCTTTTCTTTCTATCTTTTCTTTCTTTTCTTTCTTTTCTTTCTTTTCTTTCTTTTCTTTGTTTTCTTTCTTTTCTTTCTTTTTTTTCAGTTACAATGTAAAGTAATGACACACCTAAACGATAAGCCACGTGGCTTCTCATAAATTTTGAAGTCTCCTATTCTCTAGCGATTGCAAGTCAACGCTTCTTTAACAAAATCCCAAGTGATGTGTCTCAGTTGTCGATTGGCAAGTTCAAAAACGTAATACAACAAAGACTTATTTTAAAAGCATACAATATAATATCAGATTATTTAGAAGACAAACAAGCTTGGGACAAACTAGCTGCAACTCATCCAATAAAAAAAAATTGTAATCATACCTAATCATACAAAACGTAATGACGATTCAAAGTGATCCGTGAGATTTTATTGAATAAAAGCTTTTTGACTTTGACTTTGACTCGGATACGGCAAAGTGTATTTATTTTTGTCAAAACTTGTTTGTTCATTTAACTACATAATAAGCAGGTACCACGGGCTTCAAGGCCGAGCTAAAACACGCACGTCAGAAAAGAAAGCTTTTACAGAAATCGGTAAAAACTGTTTACTCATACTTTTCCGCCCTTGTTTTGAGAAATTAAGCCATAAATTACGGTAAGGCACGTGGTTTTGGAGAGTGAAACGGGTCGGCCATGGTGGGACTAATTGTTTTTCAGTTTAGAAAACATACTTTTTGAGATTGGAAATTAATTTTGTAGGTGAAAAATTGAATAAGTTAGTCAAATTAAACCTTTTATTAGACTACTAAGCCACGACTACTAACTAAAATTACAAATAATTAATACGTACTCTTTTTTCAAACTAAGCAAACTAAATTGGATAAATACTTTTTTTTGTAAATACAAACATACTTATATTACATATTACATAGTAATCTTCAACCATAGAACAAAAACCTATGTTTGCCACATACAAATGTTTGTTCTCAGTGAGGATCGAACCTACGACCCACAGCATGGAAGGCAGAGCTACTACCAACTGCGCTGTGACCCTTGTCAGAAATCTCATCATCTCCCTGACCGAAGACAAACAGAGGGCCTAGTACGAGTTTTGGTGTGTAAAGCTGGTGTAAGACGTCAAAACTCATACTAGGCCTTCAGGAAGTCGAAAAAATACGTAGAAATATAAAAGCACTCAACTATTATCATCTTCAATTATATTATGTACGGTTCATAAAATCTCCTTAGAATTCGTCTAGTATTATAGATGTTGAACATTACCAAGGTCATTGAACCCAATGAACACAACATTCTTACGTTCATGCTCTTAAATAGCTATCAAATTACGGAGAGGTCCATTAACGGAACAAAAAGGTTCTTTGTATGTCGTAGAATACGTTTTTAATTATCTTTTGTCTGCGAAAGTGGATTTACACTGCCGCCGATACATCTACACGATATTGTCAGAAGTAGAATAGAATAGAAATAATACATTATTTACAATATTTACAAAATACACATGGAACAGTTTAGTCATCTACAAACCGTCGCAAACGATTTATAGATAGCTCAACTGGTCCAAATCAGTACCAATCGGAAGCGTGCCCAAGACACTGGCTGCATTGCCGCGCTGAATAGCAATGCTGATACGCTGGCCTAGATAATCACCAGCCCTCGGGTCACGCGTCGCTTCGACTAGACGCCCTGAAAGAATTTTATAGAAATATTATTAATTATTATGAATAGAAATTATTTATTTTACGCAAAAACACAAAGAAGTAGTAGAGCTTCTTGTGAAAGAACTCGTCCGGAGAAGTACTACCACCGTAAATATTAATTAAATGTAGTCTTTTCTGTCTATTTTATTACACCGTAACTTGCGCTCATTTAAAATACAGTCCATCCAAATGTTGCTTGAAAGAGATCACTCATAGCGATAAGGCAGCACATTGTGTTCACGTAAGAATAATTAACTCTGTGTTTATTTTATATTTTCCGTAAAAGTGGTGTATAATAAAGAGTTTTATATCTATCTTTTTATTTCTGCCGCCTATAATTGGAAAAAAATATGCCAAAAGCCAAGTTAAATTTACTTCTATATCCGTAGATATTATACTAAAACCGTAATTTGGGCGTGTTTCGGTGAAGACCGTAAAAACTTGAATACCGGAAATTTCCGATTCTATCGGTACAATATAAAGTATTTAGGCATAAAACGGTTACAGATGTAGAGATAAAACAGGAATTTTATTCAAACGTGCTCTTGGGTTTGGTTTCTAAATTTATTTTAGAAACCAAACCACAGAGCACGTTAGTTCAGGCACGGTAGACATTCCTAAGATCTTGGTATTTTCATTTTTGCATACAATATTCAAACTTAACAATTATTCGGTGTACAAAACATTTATAGAATCTATTAACATAATCCCCAAAGATGTATAAAGATAATAAAAAAAAAAAATAAAAAAAAAAAGGTGATAAAGATGTACTTACACGTAGACCAAGCACAATTTTGCCCGAATATCATATTTCTTATGATAGCTCAACTGTTTAATGTGTATTTCGTAAATATTATGAATATTGTAAATACTGTTATTAGTCTTTATATTCTTTGTGAATAAAAAAGCAGTTCCTCCTTTTACTATCGCAACAAAAATTTTCACTATCACGCAATAACTTCTATAATTTCATCATCATCATCATCATCATCAACCTATATCGGTCCACTGCTGGACGTAGGTCTCTCCCAAGGCGCGCCACTGAGCCCGGTCTTCGGCTCTTCTCATCCAGTTTTTGCCAGCGCAGTCTCAGATCGTCACCCCACCTAGCCGGAGCGCGTCCTACACTACGCTTGCCTAAACGCAATATAATTTAATAATCTATAATTTGCAGGAGTACAAAACATTTTTACAATCCACTCGGTAATAATCCGTCCGCGTCAGCACAGGCGTCGGCAACATTTTTTTGTTTATTTAAAACATTTTCGATTCCAATGACCCATTAACTGGTACATTGTTAACGGCCAATCGAATCAGTTTACTGCTTGCTCCTAACGACGCACTTTATTACACCGACCTCAATTTTAAAAGCGCTTTTTAGCGAATGAAATTTTTATAATCTTTCTTTGGCGGTAAACGGTTTAGTACTTGTGGGGTTCATTCCAGTTTTCTTCTGCGTGACTCCCCTGCGTAGGAGATTTCTGGTACTTTTGTCCAATAATCCCCTTAGCGACCCCTTCGACTGCCGACAGGGGAAAATTGGAAATAAAATCCAGGAATCCCCTTAGGGGTTCATTTACATCGTTTTCTTTTAAAAGTCAAATAGATGTAAAATTAATTTTGAATCTCGATAAAGCACTTACCTTTTATACTTCTTCACCCGCTGGTTATACTCAACATTTAGCATCACTAGTACATCCACAATGTATGTATTCATTTTGTGATACCTACATGCTTAAGTCACAGCACACCACCTGACATAAATACATTATGAACCTTGTATCTGCTGTGCACCTTATGGCATTGACGTCACGTTCCTAACAGTATAACTTATTCTGTGACAGCAGACCACAGTGTACTACGCAGTTACTACACCCAGTTTCCCCAAGCCACAGTATGATTTATTCTGTGACACCAGACCACAGTGTACTATGCAGTTACTACATCCAGTTTCCTCAGCCACAGTATAATGTATTCTGTGACACCATATCGCCACAGTGTACTATGCAGTTACTACGCTCAGTTTCCTAATACCACAGTATGATGTATTCTGTGGGATAAGAACGCCACAGCGTACTAAGCAGTTGGTAGTGCCATAGTATAAGTATATACAGTAGTACATCTTGACCCGCTTCTGGCGCTGAGGGGGCATTACTTAGCGGATTTTTCTCGGTTGACAGCCGTAAAAAGACTTTTTCTCTTGAATGGGAGGGCCGAGCTCTCTAAAATCTGTCACCGCTTTCTTAACAGTCGTAATCGTACTACATGATAATATTTTAGTCCTAGGGCTAGGTCTTAGTTTAAGGCCCTCATGGGGAAAGAGTTTGTCGGGGAAGTATGTAACGGTCCCCCCCAACTTAACTTAAATTAACCTTAACTAACTAAAATTAAACCTAACTAACTAATATTTAACCTATAACTAAACTTATAACTAACTTATCCTACCTAACTAACTACCTATGTTTTCTATGTTGTGTTGTTGTTGCATTACTTTGATCTTATGACTTATAACTAACTTATCAACTAACTTAATCTAATGGCCTTGTGATCGTATAGTGGTTGTGATTAGGACGCCTACTATTATGAACCGATAGTAACTCAGATACTTTAAGAGAATTATGTTGAGACTTCTTATTTAACGTACGAAAATACCTAATACTAAATTAATGTTTTCCTATTGATCCTAATCCTATTATCTATCTGAACGTTGCTAATTGTAAATAACCGTAAGTAGATGTCAACCTAGTCGTGAGAGTTATGCGAGCTATTGTAGCCTAGTAAGGAAAATAGAATAGATTATAATTAAAGGTACATAATATTATGTAGATCCTAAATTATTAGAAGTAACAGAAGATATCCTAAGTAGGTACGAATGAATCATTATTAACGTGATCCTTTCATGATGGAATCCTTTCATGAATTTTATATAGAATTGAAGATCTAAACGTCAGTTATTTTATCAAGTATAAACTTAGTTAGAAGTATGTTGAAATATAATGTAAATAATAAGCTATATTTCCTACTGAAGAAACTACTTGTAAGAATTAATATTCAGTATAATATAAATGATTCTAAAGTTTTATAGAATATAAATGTATATAACTTTGTTACTAGGAAGATACTAGATTGTGTACTATGAAGCTAACGTGTTTCGTTAGGGAAGACGCACCACCGTCCGCGCCTGCCAGTGATTCTCGACACCAGACTTATGTATATATGTTATGCACATATAACCATAATAAAACCTCCTCTTCACAGTACACTATTCTTTTCCGGATGTATGAATAAGAATAAAGAAACAAGTAATTTCTATTTACTGTTCCATTAATCTATATTCTACATCAGTGCTACTATGGATTACAAAGGGTTATGGAACTAAATTCACTTTGAATAACTTATGTTACACAAGGTCAAGACAGTCCATGGAATCACATACAAGTGTGATTTAATATGCTGCAATCAAAGAAGCAGCCGTTAGAAAACCACCTCTAACATAATATAGTGAATCTAATATTAAATAACCTTCTTAGTTCATGGTTCCTTCAAACTAGTCTTTCTGGATAGCCTAAATCAAAGTCACAAAGTCAATGAAGTAGGTAAGGTCATAACGTAGCTATATAAAGATACCCTAGCTTGAATCAGCCTAGAATACTTTGACATCGGAAGTGTCTAGCTAGACCGAACATACGTCATGATATTTACTAGGTATCAGACTAGATAGAATAGATCTTTATAACTCTCTGATGGCAGTTATCATCCCTTTTCCATAAGTTCAGAATAACTACGAGACACGCGCTCTAGAGTAAGATCAACTATATCAAGTACGGACCTTAATAGAAGAACAACTTATCTTTACAACTATTCCTTCAAGTACATAGTTTGAAGGAAACATTCAGACAGGTCAACAAAGACAAAGGTTGAAGCTAAATGTCACTATCAAACAAATAGTCAATGCAAGACTTCAAAACTAGTAGGAATAATAATTGTTCCTTTAAATTTAATATTTACTTTACTGAATCTGAAAGATATAAGGGAGAGCTATTAAAGCTGTCTCGATATGTTACTATTAAGTGACTTCACTATAATTTAATTCTAGGTTGAACAATAAAAATCATTTGATAAAATTAATATGTTATGATAGCTAAGAGTATCTATTCTATAGTGTAGGTAACTGTTCAATCCAGGCCCAATATCCAAAGTTGTTCGTAATATAAATTGATCACACACACTATGAGAAATAAACAAGTAATAAGAAACACTAAAAGATGGCACACAATATCTCAAGTAAATCAAATAAAGAAGTACACACATGCACACAGTAAAAGGACACAATACAGAATGCAGGTAGTTAAAAATATAAAATCTCTCGAAGAAAACCACGTTCAATCTTCATCTTACAGCGATCCTAGAAGGAATACCTAGTACCTAAAATCTAGCTCACTAAAAATAGTTGTGTAGATAAAAGTACCTAAATTATCTTAAGTGAAGGTTATCTATCGAATAACATAACACTTGAATCGAACAAGGTTAAAGTTATTCTAGAAAACCTCTGCCTACTTATTACATACATACAGCCTGTACTAGATATCTGCCTAGAACATGTACCGAGTTAGTCTGTACACTGGACCTACCGTTTATCGAATAAAGATAACACTTGGTTCGAACAAGGTTAAAGTTATTCTAGAAAACCTCTGCCTACTTATTACATACATACAGCCTGTACCAGGTATCTACCTAGAACATGTGCCGAGCTAGTCTGCACTAGACCTACCGTTTATCGAATAAAGATAACACTTGGTTCGAACAAGGTTAAAGTTATTCTAGAAAACCTCTGCCTACTTATTACATACATACAGCCTGTACCAGGTATCTACCTAGAACATGTGCCGAGCTAGTCTGCACTAGACCTACCGTGACAGGTAAAAGCAAAGCTATTAAGATTATAGTTTGAGAAGCTACCTAGCAGAGATTGTGAATCGACACACAGTTATAACATAAAGACTTACCCTGATCTCCCACATCTCATCTATGCCCCCTGGCTCCTTGTATGTAGCCCTACCTTAATCCTCCGGTCTGACCTGATCCTTCCTAGGTTTACGTGATGCTCATCCTTGTCCTCGTTCTTGTTGCTCATCCTTGTCTTACACTTGACACTCCCTATCTCCTAAGTTCACTTCCACTATGGCATCTGCCTGACTCACTCATGAATGCAAAGTATCAATCAGTCAGTCTCCGCACAATATTTAGCAATCCTCTTTGCTCAAGACATGTGCAATGGACCTAAGTCCAACCGAGACCGTCCGTCTGATACTTGCTCACTCCTTTAGCATCTGCTTGACTTCAATAAGTGAACTCCTACCACTTCAAAAATCTAATAATTAATAATCGTTACAACTTTACAATCAGAGATCCGCACAAGCAAAGAGCTACTTATTACGACTACGCACATTGAATTCCGGACTAGAAAAGAGCGGCTTATTACGACTACGCACTTTGAAATTCAAAATAATACCAGCGATCCGCACAAGCAAAAAGAGCCCTCCTACTACCCGTTCTACCTTTTATACCAGGGTACTAAATGGTCACCGCCGCCACATCCACTTAATAGTTAGTATCGTCGTCTCCATTTGGTTGGTTCCAAATAGTATCAAAACAACCATCTGGTGCCCTCCACATGGTAGGTTCCAAATAGTCTCAAAACAACCATCTGGTGCCCTCCACATGGTAGGTTCCAAATAGTATCAAAACAACCATCTGGTGCCCTCCACATGGTAGGTTCCAAATAGTATCAAAACAACCATCTGGTGCCCTCCACATGGTAGGTTCCATCTAGTATCAAAACAACCATCTGGTCACCATCATCTCGTCGACTTCCATAATGTTAGCATATACCTCAAAGTATAGGTACCTAGTTAGTTCATAGGTATAATTATTCTTGCGCTGATGTTGTAATTTTCTTGGATGTTACTTTAGATTCTAGACTTTTCTCAGGATGTAGAACGATGTCTAGGGATACTAATAGCCTGTATCTACTTTCCTTGAATATACCTACATTCTAAGATTCGCTTTCATATAGTATTTATCTTAAATACCCTACTACGTCCCAATGAAGAAGCCAATCTAGATGAAACTCAAAACATAGATAGTTTAAATCATCTACTACCATATTATTCAATTTCCAACTCTCAGGAGTATCTAGATTTACTAATGTAATAGAATATTTCTCGAGGAAAAACGCCTGATATTTTTATGAGAGCAACCACCAAACGCTATTGTAATTCAATCCGTAAGGTGAATTACTGCTAAATAATGAACGTGAGTGAGTATAGATCACCTACTACAAATATACTTACATCTAAATGTAAAAGCTTTCTACTGACATAAGTTACCTACACTTGGTTCCTGAAACTGTATTTTCTTTTAACATTGCCTAATCTTTGAACATCGATGTTTTCTATTTTAATGAACCTTTCCAGGTTAATTCGCCTAGTTATTATTATTCATACTAATTACTATGAAGTCATCGAATGCTTCAGATGCTGTTTGACTGAGATATCGGTTGCTGAAGATTAACCGAATCTGGCTAAATCAAGGTTAAATTAACTAAATAATTTGTGGGATAACCGAAGAACGTGTGCAGACCTTCTGGACCGTTACAGCCGACCCCAAAGTTATACGAGGTGATTAATTTATGAACCGGAGTAAAACTTTCCCAAATTAATTTCATTAATTAAAATAAACACAAATTATTTTTCTCTTGAACAACCATTATTGGTAAAATTTTATTTGTTTGTTTCTAGTTCCAGACAAATATTTTGCAATGATTGGCATAGATTAGATCTATGCTAGCTATCACATAAATTAACTAAATAATTTATGAGATAACCAAAGAACGTGGGCAGACCTTCTGAATCGTTACAGCCGACCCCAAAGTTATACGAGGTGATTAACTTATGAACCGGAGTAAAACTTTCCCAAATTAATTTCATTAATTAAAATAAACACAAATTATTTTTCTCTTGAACAACCATTATTGGTAAAATTTTATTTGTTGATTTCTAGTTCCAGACAAATATTTTGCAATAACTTGCATAGATTAGATCTATGCCAGCTATCACATAAATTAACTAAACAATTTATGAGATAACCAAAGAACGTGGGCAGACCTTCTGAACCGTTACAAGTACTCTATCACCATACCTATTTTTATCCCATATAGTGCCTTCTGGTAAGATCGGCGTAAGTGGAAGTCCTGATAAATCACGTAACTAAGCAATTATCATATAAAAATATCGCAGAATTGCTTGCCATCCGGACTTCCACTTACGCCGATCTTACCAGAAGGCACCTTAGTACAAAGCCTACTATGAGAACTAGTTAGCTGATAAAATATGTACCTATAGGTATAGTTTTTTTGTAAATACATACTTGTGATACATAGTAACACCCAGCCATAGAAAAAACATCTATGTTTTTGAAACACGCAAATATTTCACTTTGGACCCACTTTGTTCTTAGTGAAGATCGAACCCACGACACACAGAAAGCAAAGATAGTACCGGCTAAGCTGTGACGTCTTTTAAGTAGCTTTAGTACTCTGCATTTTGACTAGACATGTTTCTTGTATTCTTGTATACTTTCATGATATATAACGGTATCAGCTTTTCGAAAACCAGCAGTGGAATATTTTCGACGATTCGTGCGGAGCTGGAATTGGTCCCTTTTGTGAAAGAGCAGTGAAAGTGAAAATATTTTGTGGTTATTCTTGACTGGGTTTGAGAAGCCTCTAAAATGTCTCGTTAGAAATTATCTCGTCCTAAGGGTACGGAAGAAAAAACTATGATAAAGGAATTCGTATTAGGCATTTTGAGGCTGTCACTTACTAAATATAAATAAATAAAATATTCATGGCAATTTTACACAACGCCAACTAGTCCCAAACTAAGCAAAACTTAGGCCGTCTCAAGGACTACGTCATGGCTTAACGACTGCTTTAGCCCTCCGAAGCACGGAAGCGCTCAGATGTACAAGTACATGCGACTAACGGTCACCCAACCCATCCAAATAAATCTAAAAAGAAATTATCCAGCAATGATCTTCTGCAGCCTGATATAGGAAAGATGAGTCAACATGGCAGCACGTAGAGATGGCAAAAAACAGAACTAAGTACAGCTCCTGTCGTACTTAGTTCTGACGACGAGTTCAGGTGACGACAGGTGGAGTAAGGCGCTAACTGAATGGCGTCCAAGAACCGGTCACAGAAACGTCGGTCGACCAGCAGCGAGATGGGCGGACGATGTTGCGAACATCGCGGGCAGTACGTGGATGAGATCAGCACAGGACCGTGAGGAGTGGCACAAACCAAGGGAGGCCTATACTCAGCAGTGGGTGAAGTCGGGCTGTGGATGATGATGATGATGAAGTACAGCTCTTGAAATTCTTTTCGGATATATTTCTGTTAGAATTAGTTTCATCTAAAACTTTAATAAATAAGTATTTCACGAATTGCGAACACTTACTCTACCTTTAACAGAAACTTCAACCTCAAATTAAGCCAGCGTCCCTCGGGCACATACGCCCTTAAAATGTTTTGTGTGCGTGTAAATATTTAAGTACACAACTCTGTAACAACCAATGGGCGAACAGTTTTGCATGTGTGCGTGAAATTACCGCTTGTGTGGTTTTATGCGATTTTGATTCTTATTTAAAGCTTGTTACAAACGATGCCGTAAATGAGGCTAACGAGCCTATAACAGAATGTAAATTTGAGTTTTTATGTCGCTCGAAAGGTCATTTTCGGTCGGAGGATTTCTTTAAAATATTTTATTGAGGTTCATACGCTATTTGTTTTTTTTTGGTCAACGAAATTTACAGATTTTTTTTACTATCTGTGCCTTGATCACGAATAAATGTGACAATCGCAAACGTATCGTAATGCGAGCGTATCCAAGATACACTGCGCGGTGACACTACAACGGTTGGCAGTCGAGCTGGCATTGACGCGCAATATAACTCCAATACAATAACTTGGTTATAAATATGCGTAACATTCGGAAAGAAATATCGTGCATTCTCAAAAAATCCGATCACCATGCTTGAGAATGGCTAAAGAGGTACCTACTTTTTTTAATTTTCCCGTGGATGTTCCGTACAAGTTTGGCATTACGTTTAGCATAGTGACGTTTACTCGTGAGTCGCGATTTTGCTAGTGGAACATTTATGTAAAAAACCAACGTTGGAGCTAGAAAATCTTAGTTTACGCGTAGTTACGAGTATGTCGTGGCGTAATATCGCGTACCCTGATAAAACCTAGATTCATGACGACCACAATTCGTTCTGCGAAGAGAAAAGGACTAAGATAAGATAAGATAAATATTTATTTGTCCCCAGCGGGCCTAAGATGCGCACGCGAGATATTTGTCATGTCGTTCTGTCAAAATTTAAGCATTTTGTACCAGTTTTTGAATTTTTGCATTATCTGTGGCAATGTTGTCGACAAAACGCGCCTTGATTCTTCAACTTTTGACATTTCTGCATGACTATTATCTCGTCCTCAGAGAGATACGACGACTAAGAAGTGTCAAAAGTGTACAATAACAAGGCGCGTTTTGTCGACAACATTACCACAGATAATGTAAAAGTTCAAATACTAGTGCAAAATGCTTACATTTTGACAGAACGACATGACAAAATATCTCGCGTGCGCATCTTAGGCCCGCTGGTATACCTAAGCATAATAATATACAGTTTTGAGTATTTTAACTTATAATAACTAAATAACTAAATTCTGGTAATTTCACCGTAAGTAAATACATTAAAACGTATTATAACGACCGTTACTTCTTGGAATTTGGAATGACTGAATTTCAGTCTTTCATTATTTAAGGTAATTAAACTGTTTATTCAAAACTTGGTTAATTACTGTAGCGCCAACACTGAGGGATATTTCAATTTACCAACTGCTTGACTTTGAATGTTGTTTACTGAGTTAAATATAATGAGTTTTAGTTCTTAGAGTTATGGGACACAACCTTCAATTTTCGGTCAATAGCAAAAAATAGGTTAATTATTTTAACATTCTATCTGTCAGTAGCAATTTACTACTATTCTACCATTGTCAACCAATAAATAAATAAATATTTTTGGACATAACACACAACGCCCTCTAGTCCCAAACTAAGCAGAGCTTGTACTATGGGAACTAGATGGCTGATATAATACTAACATACACTTTTTTTTTTATTAATACATACTTATAATACATAGTAACACCCAGACATCATATATTATGTTGCCACAAATGTTTGTTCTTAGTGGGGATCGAACCCACAACCCACAGCACGGAAGGCAGAGCTACTAACGACTGAGCCATGTCGCCTGTCAATGTCAACTTACTTTGGTTCTCGTACCTTGAAAGCACCAATATGATACGCAGCGACTTTTCACAGTATTTTTACACTACAAAATGCAAGTATTCTTGTCAAATGGTATATTTTTAACATTTAAATTATATTTATGTACGTACCGTCCTTGTTTAGTGTATTTTTTCCTGTCCATTCAAAAGTTGCCTGGACAGATTGCTTTTATCAATAAGGCCGCTCATTGTACCTACGTTTGAAAACTTTTTTATTGCCAATTTTGCATTTAAAGAAGACTCTAAGTAGCGTACAATAAAGAATATTCAATGGTAATGTCGCTCAAAATGCCTTTTTTTCTAGACAATGTACGTCGAGTTTTCCTCAGTAGTGTCGTAAAATTTAATTTCCATTTCACTGTAGCAAGGATTCGTAATAAATCTAATATAGTGAAGCGGGTGCTAACTGGGACCAAAATAAGAGCTTTTCTGCATACCAAAGTTAGTACCAAGCAAACTCGTATGAGTGGCCATAGTTGATTAATTAATTGCTTGCAACTATAACGGGATTAACACGAAAAAATTCCGACGAATAAACGGATAAAAAGTAAAGAATCTCTTTGACACATTGTATTCCAGTGCTGGATTAGAAAAGAGCCTATAGCTAAGTTGAACTTCTTCTTCTCATCACACTCTGATACACTTTAATTAGAAAAGTGGAACAGTCGAAAATATTTTGTATATTTGAGGGTAGTTCTAAAAATAAAGAACAATTTCAACTAGTCCATTTACATACGAAATCATAGCCCTGTATTTGATATTCGGATAGATTTACTGTTCATACGTGAGTGTTTTATTCACTTGGATGTCAGATAGTCGTTAATATTTTATAGGGTGTGTCTGGCTCGTGCCACGTTTTTTTAGGTCAAAATTATCTATTGTTCAATGAAAAGGCTTATAAAATAACTAGTCGTTTATTCGTTCTCAAAATACTAGAAGCAAAGCCATTGGGAACTCATTTCAAAAAGAAAAACTCAAACGAAAAACTCATTTTCAACTCTGTTGAAGAGTTCTGCTGCTTGTACTCTCCATGAACAATTCAACCACAAGACCCGATATTCACTTTAAATTCAACTTCCGATGATAACTTATGTGATTTATTATTTTAGCAAACTTCTAAGTATTGTTCACTTTTCTAATGAGAAGGATGCAATTAAAAATAAAAACGGTTCTGGTTTTTATTTCTCCTCTGCATCGAGGACTAATTTGTCTCTGGTTCAAACGGGTTCAAACGCAAACCGGTTAGAACCTAATCGAACCGGATCTCGATCGTTTCCTTTAAAAAAGATGACAAATGGCTTACTCGATATTCCCCCAGTGCCTGTAATAAATCAATAATGTTCCCATTACACTGAATATGAATAATGAACGAGGTACGAAGACGTCGAAGATTTAAATGCATTTTACTGTGAGAGGCGGAATAAATTTATCTACTAACGGTTAAGGGGTTAAAAAGTTTGTTTAAGAAAACAAGCGAGAGATACTGAACGCGTTTCTTCGGCGGACATAGTTTTCAAGTTTATTTTTATGCATGGATTATTTTGTGAGAAGTGGTACAAACAAAGAGAGGCCTAGAATACCTAGTACTGCTGCGTTATCCTCGGGCTGTGGATAACGATAATGATGATGCAAGTGGCTTTGAATACCGCAGCGTATTCATCAATCTCAATTAAACTTGAAAAAAATAATTAGATACGTCAGAAAACCTATTTCCTAGAAAATTTGATTCCGAAAAAATTCTGAAAGACACTGATAAGAACAATTCCAACTTAATCTAAGTAGAATTTAACGTGTGGAATTAAAATTCATCGTCAGAAAAAAAACAAATCCATCGCTCTCAGAATAAGCCCAGAAAATAATCTGCTTGCTACAATCCGGAAATACGCGCCCGGAATTCATTCATTACTGAATTCATTCAACGAATCAGTTTTAGTCTGTTGTTGCGAATCACTGCGGATAAAGATTAGAGCGTGTAGATTATTCAGCGTTTTCAAAACAGTTACAAAGCTTCAATAGCGCGGTATCCGCCCGCAGATATATGAATCTCCACAGAACAAACATATCCGGAATCAGAATCGCGTTTGGTTTTCCAAAAGATTAACCCCAACAAAAATAACATAAACAAACAATAGACTGTAATTCTTCCCTTTGTTTTGGTTTTGATACAAATTGGACGAATACCATCGAACAATAACACAACGGAACCAGCATTTTATTACGATAATCGCCTAAATTTTGACACTTTCGAAATGTCACGTTTTACGCTAGTCAGTAGTATACATAATAATATTTCATCTTCTTCTTCTTCTTCTTTTATACCTATACGGCCTCTGTCCGTCATTTTGACAGACAATTTTGCCAGTGTTAAGTAAAATATTATTTGAAATTATTATCAGTCAAGTCATGTCATTCGTCAAGTCGGGACGTGTATTGGAAAATTTGAGTAACTACGTGACACTGACATTGACGTGCATTGGAAATTGGCACTAGCCCTTCAAAGTATTAAATGACTAAGCCATTACTCTATAGCTTGAGATGGACGCCTTCGTCTGAGCACAATTGAACCGTTCCATTTTCAAAGCACCAATGCAATGTCCTGTATAAAAATTAAATGTCGTTGATCTATACAGAGATTTAAACTGCTACAACACAAAAAATTGGTGATTCTACCCCTTTTTCGTACATAATCTATACCCACCCCTTTTTACCCCTATTATTAATTCAAGCTAACAAGTGAGGTGCAAAGGTTACCCGGTTTTTAGCACTGGATAAAAACAGATAAAAATTCATGGTTTTGCTCGTATCAGGCTTTTCGCGGCAACTTCAAAAGTACGCTTTTATACTTATTATTATCTGGCCACCGCTATGCGAGTTTTTTCTTTCTTTCTAGTTTCCGTAGATTTTTACCTTTATAATACTTTCAAGTTAAATAAAATGCACATTTTGTTACATTAAAAGCGGAGAAACTTGAACGGTTTGAGTGGTTATTCAGGTTTTGGTTCAGGATTTGTATTATATAAAAGTATTCTTTATATCTGGTAGTAATAAAAACTATTTTACAAAAAACTGATACTCTGCTATAATTGCAATTAAATCTTGTAATCAATATATATAAAACTCTTTTGAAGCTGACATAGAATCAACGCACAGCCTAAACTACAAGTCCTAGAGGTATGAAATTTGGAGGGTAGTATCCTTATATAGTGTAGGGGTGCACTAAGAAAGGAATTTTGAAACGTTACACTTTAAAGGGTAGAACGCGAGCAACGCCGCGGGCGACGGCTAGTAAAAGATAAAACTCTTTTGGAGCTGACTGACAATCAACGCACAGCCTAAACTATAAGTCTTAGAGGTATGAAATTTGGAGGGTAGTATCGAATTTCAAAAAGTCGCACCCTAAAATATAAAATTATGATCAAAGATTTTAACCAAATAACGCGTATTCTGCTACTACGCGAGCAAAACGCGGGCGACAGCTAGTTCTTCATAAAATGCAAAAGTTTCTTATTTCAAATCTTGATACATACCTTCTATATTAATACACTGAGAATTTTATTTTCTCCACAGAATTCGTGTCAGGTTATCTACATAACAATACATTTTTCTAATACAAAATATTCCTTTGTTGCAGGTGTCGACATGGTGAACCAGTTTGAAAATGTGCCAAAAACATAGCAAAATAAAGTCCAAAATGCCGTAACCCATATTCGGATATAACATCCCGAATAGAGAAATGGGTCCGCAGAGGTGATATAGAGAAAATGGCTGACAGACTGCCACTTCATCTTTGCAACTCGATAAAACAGTACTGCTCAAAAATAGTATCTAAATTATTGGCTATAAGGTTCAATTTCCGACTGGTGGTGTTATTAGTTCTACTACTCAGTGAAAGAACGTTTTGTTCGGGTTTTAGTGGTCGGAATTCTATGTTGAGGACTCGAGTGATAGGGACAAGGTACGGGAAACTTCAGGGTGTGATATTACCTATGGACCAACATAAGTACTTGAAGCCTGTGGAAGCGTACCTTGGAGTCCCTTACGCTACGCCGCCTACGGGATCAAATAGGTAAGTAAATAGGCCTATTTCACCATCTCATGATTATGACAGGGGTCATGGCTCAGTCGGTAGTAGCTCTGCCTTCTGTGCTGTGGGTCGTGGGTTCGATCCCCACCGAGAACAAACATTTGTGTGTTGTAAACATAGAGGTTTGTTCTGTGTCTGGGTGTTTCTATGTATTAAAAGTATGTATTTACAAAAAAAATATTTATGTATGTATTCTATCAGCCATCTAGTTTCCATCGTACAAGCTTTGCTTTGGGACTAGAAGGCGTTGTGTTAAGTGTCCGTGAATATTTATTTATTTATTTAACTCATGATTATATCCATCCATAGTTATATATATTTCCGTCTCGTACGAGTACTTTGGACTATATAAACACCAAGTTATATCTGACGTATAAGAGTTACATAAAGATGGCGAAACGGGGTCTAATTAAAATACCTAAATCCTTTTGTAATTATAATTAATGTGAAAGTTTAGATGTTTGGATGTTTGTGTTTCAATCACGCTGCAACTACTAGTCAGATTTAGCTGAAACTTAGAATATATTATGTAGTTCGTAACTTGGATTAACACACAGGCTACTTTTAATCCCGAAAAGTTAACAGGACTAACAGGACCCGTACAAAGTTGCGTGCGGAAACTAGTTTGTTAAAAAATCTGCCAAAAAGTTAACCTAATCTTGAGCCATCTCGAAATACATAATGAACGATGATCTCGATTTACGGTTTTCGGATACAAGCAATCTGAAAATACTAATTTTATGCACAACCCATTACAAATATTAATAAATTTCGTCCATATTTCCTTAGGATGTTTTCTGGCAAATATACAAAGCCATTTCGCTAATGAGCTTGAGTTATTCGTGCGTTTACGCAGAAAACAGGGCCTCTACTTTGAAAAATGACTAACGAAGATTCGGTAGCGACACTTGTGTTACACTACGCACCCGCCTTGTGTGTCGACGCGGGCTCTTGCGAAATGACAGCGTCACTGCGCAGTGTAACCCAAAATGATACGACGAACCTACGAATATCGATTTTCGTGGTAGCCACTTAGGTTACAAAATGTCTCAATGCTTACTTTTACTTACAATTCTTTTCTCAACTCAAAAGTGACCAAATGCAAGATGGATGCCAGAATTTTATTCACACAAGATAATCATATCAATTGTAAAAAGCTTATTGAATATTTGGGACGCAATGTTATTACTTTTTCGTATCCTTTGAATCAAATAAAAGTGTGATAAAAGCAAAGCGATCATTATGAAAGTGAATCGAACACAAAACTATAATTATGAACTGATTTTTTTTGAATTTTTGCGCTAAGCGTTAGCCTAGCTCCCATAGAATCACTGAATAGCTTTCATCATTTCAATAAATGTTACCTAGGCATCATGATGAGCTCCCATTTAGATTTCAAGCTACTTCATGCGTTCGCCGGCGCAGGTAACCGGTTTTCTATGTAAAAATTATTTTACAAGGAGCTCTTCAATGCAAAACAATGTTCCTTGACATTTACTCATTACTAATTGGGACATTCATTAAATTACGAATATGCCGAGAAAACAATGACTAAGTGTTTCGAAGCGAAAACGTTTGTAAAGTGACTCAATCTAACAGTAATTAAATTTATGTTAAATAAATAAATATTCACGGACACTTAACACAACGCCTTCTAGTCCCAAACTAAGCAAAGCTTGTACGATGGAAACTAGATGGCTGATAGAATACAATATACATTTTTTTATATTTTTTTTGTAAATACATACTTATAATACATAGAAACACCCAGACACAGAACAAACATCTATGTTTACGATACACAAATGTTTGTTCTCGGTGGGGATCGAACCCACAACCCACAGCACGGAAGGCAGAGCTACTACCGACTGAGCCATGACGCATGTTGGTGTTTTTACCCATCAGAATAGCCTATTCACTCATTAGAATGGTGCCGTCGACTTAATTCACCAGGGCTAAGCCATATAGGTGAATTAAGTATACTATTTAGTAAAATACTACATAATTTAAATACTCCTTCTTAGGTGATTTTGAATTCACTCATTTGAATAGCATATTCATTCATTTGAATAGCATATTCAACTAAATCCGCTTTCGATCCCTCAGCTAAAACTATGGCTAAAAAAAATCCTTTAACGCATGAATAGAGGTGCTACTAATCTCAATAGGCGATAGTATCGCTTATTATCATGTGGCCCGTGTGTCGATCTGCTAGCCTGAACGAACATGTCATAAAAAACACCTTCAAAAGATCAGTTAAGTACCTATTAGTAAAGCCTATTAATACATCCTACGTTTCTTAGTTCTTAACAGTTCAAAATGAAGTCACATTTAGACGGCTTACGTTTCTTGTTCTTAGTTAATATCAACCGTATCTTCCTCCAGGTTCGCACCAACGCGAGCTCCGGCACCCTGGGACGACGTGAGAACCGTCGATCAGATGGGCCCCGTCTGTCCTCAGAAGCTGCCGGACATCTCGAACGAGACGCTGGCGCTAGAGAGGATGCCGAAAGGAAGGCTGGAGTATCTGAGGAGGCTGCTGCCGAGGCTGAAGAATCAGAGCGAGGACTGCTTGTATATGAACATCTATACTCCTGTTCAAGGTGAGAACTTATGAGGCAGCTTTTATCGCCAATTTGTCAGTAGGCAGGCCCTAGAAAACATGTGCGGTTCATATTGTTCCAGTCCAGTAATCCAATGTATGATTCCAGTCCAATGCTGGACTGGATAATTACCTACATTAGGTTTATTAATCTTATCTTTCAAAAACTGGTTAAAAAAATATTGGACTGGATTTGCTTACTGGAATGGATACATTCTAGTGCCTGTTTACATAATTCAGTGGTATTCTAACACTGGATTTGATTATTAAACTAGAATACTACTAAAATAATGTCAACAGCGTATCACTACTGAATTTCACCATTCGGTAGGTATAGCAATCATTATTGAAGCTATTGAGCCATATTTTCTATCCTGTAAAAAAATTACAAAACGGCGTTAGAAAATCCAACTTGGTAATTTTAACGGACTATCAAGCATCCTTGTTTTAGCAAAATATTGTAGTATTCAAAAGTATCTGAATCAAAAAATGCCATGAAACATTTTAAACTTTCGGTCAATTTATCAGTTAAAAGTTTTCCACTGACTCCATGGCCTAACTAAGGCATTAGTCCGGGTCACTGACCGCCCTCCATGAACGCAAAATCAAAGAGCATTGATTATAAGCACTGAACTGAAGGCTGACCCATAGTAACAAGGTTTTAACTCGTGTTTGGATCACCAAACATGAGCTAAAACCTTGCAACCTTGCAACTTACATAATTATTAGAATTAGACCTACGAGAATATAAATACAGAATCTAATTGAATATCTACAACATCCACAAAAATAGATCAATAACAATGAACAGCATTGCTATTCAGCTTGTGTATTTTGTAAATATTGTGAATATTGTAAATACTGTATTAATTGTAATTTTTTTTGTGAATAAAATAAATAACAATGTCGCGAACTTTTATATTCTTCACAAATTCACGAAAATGAAACCTCACAGTCTCATTACAAAAGCAGACAAAGAAACTATTGAAAGCCATTGTAAGTTGTGAGCTATGATTAAAATTTCGCCTCCAAGTTTTTCTGGCGCAGACATTTCATTAGAACCGCCAATAGTCTATTGACATGAAATATTAAAATTTTCCGGGGCAAGAGTTTGCTTTTTGTGGTGATTTGAGTGTAAATGTGTGGATTACTTTTTGTGGAATCTTTTGATGAGATTTGCTGAAGACTTCTGACTCGTTTTTTACGTTATTTCGGTTTTTGTTACGACTGTACTCTTTAGTATTCTTTCTATAAAGAGTTAGAATCTTATTACGCTTACTACTAGACTTTAAATCAATGGGGTTTTCGTCAAATTGAAGTTTAAAAATCGCTGGAGAATCGAAAAATGTATGAAAATTACGATTGAAATGTATGAAAATGGACTATAGAATTTTCCATTTTCGACTTTTCCAATTCTATAGGACTTCCAGAATGTTGTCTTGGCTAGAGAATAGATCTACTGAGATCTTATTATTTGCCTTGATCTTGTCTTGGAAAGCGCGTAGGTACTAAGCCTTACAATGATAGACAAAACTTGAACCAAAGTCATAATTGTTGATGATGATGGGTTGTCTTCAATGAAAATCTTCTATGATGCATTAAACTTTACTACAGTTGCTACCGGAATTCATTAAAAATAATTTTATATTCGAATCGAATTGGTGTTCTCTCCTGCAGAGACACAGATTATATCCACACACTGCAAATTGTCCGGTGATTGATTCAGAGCGCCATGCCAGGCATGGCGTAAGTATATTGATATAAAAGTATTTGTTTGTCTAAACATAATCGTACTATGAAAAAACCAAAAACAAAACACATAAAGAATTCTGCATTTCCTGTTATGGTACAGGTTACAAATTGAAAAAATTATTTCTCAAAGAAACCGCATTAACAAATAAAATAAATATAATGGGAGGCGACGACCGGGCCGGCCGAGAAGACGTTGGCGGGACGATCTCGACGTTCACATAAGAGAGTGGTGGAACAACGCCAACGACCGGGACCAGTGGAAGACTTTGGGGGAGACCTTTGCCCAGCAGTGGGACACAATAGGTTAAATAAAAAAAAAAAAAAAATATATGATAAAAATGTTAGGATTTCTTTGTTGTAACAATAACCAAATGTTCTTGCAAACACTCAACTCTATGACTCTTCGTATTATTACATAAATACTGCCTCGTATTTTCTTATTACTTACAACAAACTTATTACAAACAATAACATTAAGTAGCGTACGAGTTAAGTATTGTATTCTGTCATTGTATCAGAGGGGGTTATTCTCTTAGTAAAATATTGTAAAAATATCATCGTGATTTTGTTTAGAGGTCTTGACTTACAGAATAGCATTTATTGTGGATTTGTCAAAAACAAACATGAATATATTTTTATCTGACTGATAGGGATTCAGAGATTGTGAAACAGTTCTTGTGAAATATCAAAATACATGTAGAATATCAATAATTAATCTTTAAAATAAAAAAAGTTCCTATGTAGTTTTTCTCAGAGAATTATCCCAAAGATTTGGAAGGGTAACCAAACAGAACTGAGTCACGTACGTATTGTGACCTAATTTCTTTGTGTAAGAGAAAAGGTTTGTTCGCTACTTATAATGTCTCTATCTAGAAACGACAGAACAAAGGTTAGATTAAACTTGGAGAGGTATATCGAGAATAAGGAACAGGAAATTCTGAAATAAGCAAAATAATAACTCTTTAGTTAATTTAAAAGTCACTACTTAAAATAAAAAAATAAAAAGTACTTAATCTGGTTTGGAGAGATCTCTTTCAGGTTCAAATTTCTAAAAAATCCTCTCTGATCCTGGTTTCATTACATCACCATCATCATTACAGTCAGCCTGTAAACCACAGACCATCCACAGACATAGTTCTCTTTCATCTAGATCTTAAAAGTCTTAAAAAAGAAATCTATCTATCTTTTTCTTCTTCTAAATATATAAAACTCTTTTGAAGCTGACTAATAATCAACGCACAGCCTAAACCATAAGTCCTATATGATATGAAATTTGAATTTATTAATTTATTTAATTTAATGAAATTATCCTTATATTTATAGTGTAGGGGTGCACTAAGAAAGGAATTTTGAAAAGTTACACTCTAAAGGGTCTATTTAGAACGCGATTAACGCCGCGGGCGACGTCTAGTAACAGTATAGAAGTATTCATGCGCGAGTCACGACTCGATAGGTGCCTCTTGAAAAATCACCGAGTCCTTTCCATCGTCTCGACAAATTGCAAAATAACCAGTTTGCTTGCAAAATAGCCAAGCCACAACCTTGTTGGTTTACGACTCCTTGTCTGACGTTTTATTTGCACACGTCCGATGCTACAGCGTTCCCGGACGTGAGAAGCGAGAATTTTTGGCGAAATTTATTGAGTTGTCTTACTTTATTTTTTTACTGTGGCTAAAGTGGCCCTTGACAAATGACGCTCGGTTTTCATATTTGACGGCTGAATTTCATGTTTTTCTTTTTACATTGTTTCTTTTTTGTGCATAAAATGAAACTTTGAATCTCGGATGAAACATTTACCCCCTAGATAGGCCCTTAAACTTTTCGCCACAAATTCTAACAAGCTTATGACTAGGTTTATTTAATACTTTAGTGTATAAAAACTAAAGAAACATAATCTAGACTTTGATTCACCATCATTCATGTGGATATTTGCTAGGTACTAAACGTCTACTAGTACTTAAAGTGTTTCCAAAAGCAGTAATATCAATGTGTACCTACACGTTGAGTGTCTGACAAATATACCTACATGGAGCTAAAATGTATGAAACCAGATATGATGTCATCAATACATGCTCCTAATGGATTCCTAAAAGTAGGCACGTTTTACACGTTCCTGCCTCGACTCCGGAATAAACTAAACCATTGAAATAGGAACATCTACTTTCACTTATTCTAATCATAGTAATTATTGATGAGACTAGCGCAGGCTGTGGACAGTGGAAAAAGCACGGAGAGACCTATGCACAGCAGTGGGTGAAGTCAGGCTGCGGTTGATGTTGATGATAAATATATGGGAGGGACCTAGATAGTTACTAAAAGGGGAGAGACATGTGAATTTTTTGTTACAGAGAATTTTCCAACTTTATAGGTTTTTTTTTAAGTTTTGAAAGGGACGCTGCAGAGCGTGGGACATTTTTAGACATAGTAGGCTTACCTAGCACATTTTAAGATGAAGTAGGCTAGCCTACTTACACAATATAGACTGGTACCATCATCATCATCATAGGCAGTTTGTAGTAACCCACTGCTGGGCATAAGCCTCCTCCCTCAAACGCCACTCGTGTCTATTTTGGGCTTTTTGCATCCAGGTCTTCCCCTGTACGGCAACGATATCATCTACCCATCTGGCTTTTGGTCTGCCAAGACCTCTCTTGTATTAGACTATTATTACATCGAATATATTACAATCATCATCATCAATATATATAAAACTCTTTTTAAGCTGACAGAGAATCAACGCACAGCCTAAACTATAAGTCCTAGAGGTATGAAATTTGAAGGGTAGGTTCCTTATATAGTGTAGGGGCGCACTAAGAAAGGAATTTTGAAAAGTCACACTCTAACGCGAGCAACGCCGCGGGAGACGGCTAGTCAGCGATAAAAGGAGTCTTTTCCATATAAACAAACGTTCAAAACGTACTAGTACTACGTACTAAAACATCTAATAAATGAGCTATATTTTAGTAGATACTAAGCTTACCTTATAAACGTAAAACTAAATCGATGGTTTGAAGGAACTTTAGAGGAGACAAACACACTAGACTATTGAAGAAACAGTTCAAACTCGACTTTAGCAGTAGGAAAAACTTGTATTTAGATCTTTGTAAAAGTATGTGTCAGTGTCGCTTACCAAGATGACATTTTACAATCACTAGAAAATAGATTACTTAAATATAATTATGGAAATGAATCTTGTACTCAGATCAAGCCCAAAATTAGGCAGGAAAATGTTAAAAAATTGTTAGCACTCATAGCACTAATTCATAAAATTCTACGTCACGTGACTTTTTGCATACATTTTTGAAGGCTAAAAGTCAGAAATATCACTTGTAACTGCTGCATGTTTTAAGTAGTTTGTCTCATTCCGGAAATTCATACGATCTTACTCACGTCTTTTTCTTTCAAACATTAGCAAGAATCAATATTTTACAAAAAAAACATTGTTAATTTTTTTAGCTTTAAAAGCTGTGACTCACGCTAAATTATGACCACATACGAATTAATGCTGATCATATTTTTGACGTGTACAAAAACATGTCGGTGATCAAAAATGTGTTGGTCGTGTCTACTCTAGTCTACACCCCCCTTTACGTAATAAACTTCACAATATCATAGGAAATGCTGTTAACCAAGACTTTATTGCTAACCAACAAAGTTACAGTTAAAATGAACTAGTTTATGCCGTAGATAACTGAAGATAGTGCTTGATTATCTTCGAGGTAAGGAGCCTTGGAGGTAATTGGCTATATTATGAGAAAATAAAAGTTTAATCTGCATAGTTAGATTAGATTTGGTTATCGTAGAACCGACGAGGTATCGGTCAAACGGTTACTCGAGTGGAGATAACGTTTAGGCAAGTAATCATTCGAATCAAAATCAAATGTAGCAGGCAGGCCAGTCCAGCAGTCTAGTAATAAACTTCTATGGGCTGGTTTGATGATGATGACAGCAAATAAGAGATTTTATTAACTCTTTCAGAATTAATTTAAATTTTTCACAAACTTTTGGTTTTCAACAAAACCAAAAGGTTTGGTTTGACAATTTTCAAATGTTATTCAAAGAGAAAAAAATGCGGGTTAGTCTCCTAATACCCTTGATTTTAAAATCAAGGGGACTTTGATACTCTTTAGTCTCACGATCCCCTTTTCCAGAAATCCCCTACGCAGGGGATTAGCGCAAGGAAAACTGAAATGAGCCAAAATTACACCGTAATTGCTCAAGACAAAGTCATAACGTCAAAATGCTTTAATTGTCAATTATACGAGTACATGCAGAATTATTTGTAAAGTAATGTTCCTTTTTTAATTTCAAACTTAAATACCAACCATTACGTCCTTACGTACTAAATAAACGTCCCAACAGAAGGTTATTGCACGGTCAAAGCGCATTGAATGCTCCCCAGTCATGCAATACTCTGCCTCGTAACATGCACGTGGCTACCGTCTAAGCGGCTCACTCAAAAAACATTCATGGACATTGCACACAACGCCCTCTAGCCCCAAACTTGTAATTATGGGAAGTAGGTTGCTGATAGAAACTTTGTTCATTTTAACGGGTACTAAAACTTTAATTGATTTTTTGTTATGAATTCCACAGTTTATCGAGCCCACTATGCAAATGAGTGGGCTCGATGGGATTTTTTTTCTCAACCAGCCCACCAGTGAGCCGGCCGGTGGGCTCGATGGGAATAAGCCGTTTTTATTTGATGTCAAGGGACACTGGACAAACAAACCGACACCAAAATAAATTCTTTTTTTATAAATGTACGTTTGCAAAAAAAAAAAACTATTTTTTTAATGTATTTCTTAATGCATTGAATTGAGCAGAATGCAGAAGATGTTTAATTATTAATGTCCACCAACATACATTTCATATCATACCACTATTGATAAGAAAGGAATGTTGGTGTTGCAAAGTAAAATGCAATGAAAACTATTATTAAAATATCGATGAGCAAATGCATGTGAAAAGACACCAAATAGGTCAATGAGAATTTGTTCAGTCGGTGCACAGTGAGCACGCTGATTTTATTCCTCATAAACATTTGTAAAAACGACTGATAAATAAATTAATCAACTTAAACTTTATTGAAGTGAAAACTTCTTTTGGCGCACCTCACACGGATTTTTCCGTAGATAGTAAGTAAGGCTGATCCGTCACGCTCTGAGGTGAAATGCTCGATCGGGTGAACTCGGGATCGCCGAGTGTACCCGAGCCAGAAAGATACAGTCAGCTGCTCTTCGCTGTTGTGTCGCTGTGTTTAGTTTAGTATATTCAATTCTACTACTTGTAAATGCAGCTTTTTCAAATATTTCTACACAGTAAATGGTTACAAGCAAGCTCGTATGATTTAGTGGCCAACTCTGTTGACGGAGTTTTTAGCCTTAAGGCCTCCGTCATGACTTAACGACTGCTAGAGACGGGACCGAAAGTTTTGCCCTCCGAAGCACGGAAGCGCTTAGATGTAAATGCCACTAACGGTCACCCATCCAAATAGTGACCACGCAGAACTTAGATAATCGGTGAAGACTAAGCAAGCTACGCCACGAACGCTTCTACACAATAAATGCTGTAGTGCCAAGCAGTTGTGTCAAGGGATAAACAGATCTGTCTGGTATTGGATTGTCTAGTTTCCTTATCAAGTTATTCATCACCTCGGTGTACTGGGTAACGGAGACAAATCGATTGTCATAATTTATTGGAAAATCCATTAGCCAGCCACGTGTGGCCACGGACGGCAAATTAGCTTACATTATTAAAAGGTAGCTAAGTGTGGGCTCTTAAAGTGCATAAATAAATGATTTTTTGGTCTTTCTACTATAGTTTTGTAACGTTTTTTTTATTTTTTTTATGATAAAAGTAATGGAACAAGCTGATAGCTCACCTGATGTTAAGTGGTAACTTCTGCCTATAACAATGCATTACCTCACAGAGCAAGTCCAATGAGGACGTGCAATGTAAGCAATGCACTGCGTCCATCACTCTGAAACGTAAAGATCTTGAAGTCTCATGTGCCTGTAATTACACCGGCGCCCTTACCCTTCAAACCGGAACACAGCAATGCGAGCATCGCTGCTGGGCGGCAGAAATAGGTACGGTGGTAGTACTTCCCCGGACGAGCTCTCACAAAGAGCTCTACTACTACTAAACGTCTACTTTTTATGGCTCTAGGTGAAATTCGACAGTCACTAGGGAATATAACACCGATCTAAATGTATGGAAGTGACATTTCTGAATGACCATGCGTACCTACTTATATAATTTTTTAATCAAACCAAATAAAGCTTAGACTACGAATCAAAATCAAAGTTCCTATAGTTATAGATATAAGCTTACAATAATTGTGTGCTAGAGTTATGTCGTGTGACGTGCGCGTGTATAGTTAAAATTGCAAGCTATTTTTAGATAGTTATCCGTACAATAAATAGGTAAAAGCAAAAATAAAAATAGGTACCGGAAATAACTATATTTCGGAGATTTGCTTTTATTTAGGAACAAGATAAAAATATTTTCTTAGAAAATCAATCTTAAAGTTACCTCTAATTTTCTAAGATTTCTGAAATAATTAATTTATAATAAATAGATTTTAGATATTTTTTTAAGATTTTTAATTTTCTGGATTTCGAAGAAAGCATTAACTATGGAGTGGAAAACTACATAAATACATGTAACAACAGTTGCTTGAGCGATGTTTTTATCTGATTATCCCTCCCACCCCTAGATCTGCTAGTAACACAAACTTCACCACAAGATTTGAGATTAACCAATCTTGTTTACAAGCACCGCGACGAAACTTTTCCCATCCAAGTTTTCACAAAATTTAAGTTAGTCTAGTTTCGCTGCGGGTCATTGAACTCTGAATTATTGATAACGTGTGCAACGGGTGGAAATTTGAACCTAATAATATCCTGCTGGTCGATAAAGCTGTACGATTTAAAATGTTCAGGATATTGGCTGTTTTCACAATGCAACGACACGATAGTACGATATTATCGGAGAGCTAATGTCATAGATAGATAGAAGATAGAAAATACTTTATTGCACACCTTAACCTAGGAATTACAAGAAAATAAAAAAACAAAACTTATATTAATTGTACAATGGGCGATCTTATCGCTATGCAGCGATCTCTTCCAGACAACCTTGGACGAAAAGGTTTTCAGTCATAGTTTACTTCTAGACGCTTTCTTGTGTCGTGTTGCAAATAACGATACTTACTTTTGTTCGAGTTACTCTGCCTTGGTACAAGTGTTGGGGTTGTCTCAGAGTGATGGACGCACTACGATTCACGGGACACGTCCTCCTGTACTGATGCATTTTTTAGGCAGAGGAAACCGTATTACATCAGGTGGGCTATGTGTTAGTTTAGCAATTTTTTCTTATAAAAATATTAGGGTGAGTACAACGACAATACTACAAAATTATATTTAAAATTCAAAACCATGTTTTTACTCCAGATTCGTTTGGAATCTAGATAGACTGAGTAGGTAGATACAGCCAATCTAGGCTTTAGATTATACTAGGACGTAGATATACGAAAACTGCGGGAAAAGCAGCGAACAGATTTATGCAAAATCTCGTACAAATAAAACAGAACACGCTCGAAGACGAAGATAAATTCATAGTAGTTGGCCTCCATCCAGTTTGAGCATTTCACATGCACGCGGCTGCCATGTACCTGAATTGCAGCGTCAGTTCTAAAAGCTAGCTATTTCAATAGAATTGTCCCTTATTAACATGGATACTCCCATTAATGCTATATGATTTTGCCATGATGTTTTTTGGAGATGATCAAAATATTAAATGTCAACACTGTGGTTTTATTTTCCCGAAATAACGTGGTTGTATGGTTATTTTCGTATATATATATAGAAAAAGAAAATCTTCTAAATTTTAAATGATTTCCTTTTAATTTTCCTTTCCAAAATAGTAATTTTGGTCACAGTAGTGACTACGATACAGCAGTTATGGTCCTTGTGCTTTTACTGTATAAAAGATATTTGACTTGTTTTTTTTTTTCTGAATAATACTGACAATTTAAGGTAGTTCGTCATGTAGTTTGAACAACACAATCTTTGGAAGTAAACAAGCCTCGTGCTTTATTTGCTTAAGCACCTATGTATGTATTTCAATTTTAGAATGTTTGATGATTGCGAAGTTATGTGGAATTGAGCGGTTATAGTGTTACCTCGTACATGTTAAAAGGTGCATTATCTAGAGCACAAAGAGTGTCAAGCGAAACATTGATAACATATTATGAAAGCGTGAGGATATTGTTGAAGTTTCTGAATGAATAAATTTTAAATTAGGTCACGAACATTGTGTTGAAGGATAAAAGAGACTTTTTTGTCTATTTTTAGTGTTCCTGTTCTTCTTCTTCTCTTCAATAATGGCCTGTGTCCGTCATTTCGACAGACAATTTTGCCAATGTCAAGTGTTTAAATTGTAATAAATAAGTCAAGTCAAGTCATTTGTCAAGTCGGCTGTCGTTTGTTTTGAAAAGAAAATGGTGGATTTTCTCTTCAAAATCTAACACGAATTTTCACATTCAGAAAAACCACTTTACACACATTTATTCCAATGGCTCACACTTTATGTTACGACCTAAGTATTATTGGTTAAAATTCCACCAAAATTAAACAACAATACTCACAATAACACAAGAAAAACTATTAAAACAAAAGTGCTATGTGTCGTTTCTAAAAATGTCAAAACTCGTGTCCCGTGTTCCTGTTCAGTTTTAGACAAAAGAAACACTTATGGTCTCATGTCAGTGTCTGTTTGTCCGGCTGTCCGTCTGTCTGTCACCTCCACCAGAACTGAACCGTATAGAAGCTTGAGAGTTGATGAAATATGATGGAAGAAATTTCTCCTAGAGTACACATCTAAAATGGTTGATTTTTTCAGAAAACCTGTATTATTATGGTCTCATGAAATAAAAGTATAGGCAACTATAAAATAATACCTGTATCCGAGAAATTAAAAAAAAAACAAAATTATTCTACGTCCAGCTTAACATGAACCGCATCGTCATTAAAAATCCTACAAATGGTAACTCATGTTACATTGGCTTCTTCTCGGAACACTACATGCGCTAGTAAAACTTGCGCCTTGTCCAATTTACTTATCACGCAGTACTTACCAGTAATTAATTCCAACAAATTGTTGCAGTGGGCCCAACACTCCATGCGAAGTATCCAGTCGTGATCTTCATACACGGAGAGTCTTTTGAGTGGAATTCTGGCAACGTGTACGATGGAGCTGTGCTGGCGAGCTATGCTGGCGTGGTTGTTATTACCATCAACTATCGACTTGGAATTCTAGGTGAGAGATACATTAGATATGATTTAAAATCAAGTCAAAATTATCCATCAAAGGTGTTGGCAGCCAAATGCTTTATAATATAAATTTCAAATATTAGAAAAAATACCAAATTTTTGTTATAAAAGAAGGCCCTAGAAGTGGTGATTTTTTTTTGACCTTCACGTTTTCACATTTTTCACAACTGAAGAAAGCAGATATTTAACGTCTATGTACTGGAAATCCTTTAATTACTTTGTAAAGGAGGATGTCGGAAACTACTGAGTCATTCATCTCATTCACTACAATGAACTGCTAAATAAATAAAACCGTCACTGCAGTCCAAATTAGACTGTAAAAGATAGCCTCGAACAAAGCGTCCTTCCATGTTGGTGGGACAACGAGAAGTTACTTTGAAATCTTTACATTCGTCTCGTCAGTGGGCGACGCAGTGGGACGAAAGGGAATAACGTTCGTAGGTACCTAGTATATAGAATTTACCTGTCGAATAGAAGTTCCTCTGGTCGTAAGCGTAATTCGAAAACTAATATAAGTAGGTACAGGTTATCAATGACGGGAATTCAAAAGACAAATACCTTGTCTACCAGGGTTCCTCAACGCAAATCCAGTACCACATCTCAGGGCAAGGGTAGCTAACTACGGCCTGATGGACCAGATAGCAGCCTTGCACTGGGTGCAGCAGAACAT
This sequence comes from Eulithis prunata, assembly GCA_918843925.1. Taxonomy (NCBI): domain Eukaryota; kingdom Metazoa; phylum Arthropoda; class Insecta; order Lepidoptera; family Geometridae; genus Eulithis; species Eulithis prunata. The sequence goes on from OU974009.1 coordinate 1,329,836, forward strand.
AGCATTGTTCGGAGGCGATGCTGGAAACGTCACTATGCTGGGACATGGCTCTGGGGCTGCGTGCATCAACTTTCTGATGATCTCTCCTACTGTTATGCCGGGTAAGTTTCAGCTGCAGATAAATGGTTGATATATCTACGTAAGGGCAGTTTTTTCCGTCTCTTTTTTGCAAACCAATGAAAGTAATGAAGTATTACCTGACTTGTCTTTAGTGAACATTTTGAAGTGAACTTGCTAATTAAAAAAAAAAACTTTTAGTTTGAAGCATTTTGCAGAGCTGTAAATTTAACTGCTCATCATGCCTCCAGCAAAAGTAATTTAAATGTACATTCCGAAAATATAATTTGGCTACAATACGACTGACGATCGCTGAATACTTAACTGACCAATTTGTTTTCCTTTTTGAGGATTTACTTATTATTCTGTATGGAAGTTATTATTAAATTGATTGTAAAACTGGATACATACCTACAGCATCGAACATGTCAAAAGATTTTAAACCTCTTTTCAAAAACATTTCCAAAAATTTACGATGTCGCAGTTTTTCAAACTTAATTATTTTCAGGTCTCTTCCACCGAGCTATTCTCCTGTCAGGCTCCGCCTTAAGCTCCTGGGCCCTGGTAGAAGACCCCGTAAGCTTTTCCGTCCAAATGGCAAAACAGTCCAACTGCACGCTCCCAGAAGACATCGTAAAAGACCACGAGCTGATCGTAGACTGCCTTCGAGAAGTCGCTCTTGAAGAGTTGATGTCTGCCGAAATCAGTACTCCTAGTTACCTGACTGCATTTGGACCGTCAGTAGACGGTGTTGTTGTGAAGACTGACTACGCTAAGGAGTTACTAACTTTCTTCATCCCAAATGATCTCCAAGGGTTCACAAGCGTATCAGGGGTCAATAATTTCAAGGCAGACAAGAGGAGTGGAGACAGGACGTTTGGGATAAGAGGGGGTCAGAACAAGTACGACTTACTCTTTGGTGTCGTCACCAGCGAAGCCCTGTGGAAATTTTCGGCGCAGGATATACAAAATGGCTTCGAAGGCGAGAGAAGGGACCGAATAATAAGGTGAGGTCTGATGTTTATTCAGCAAATTGGTGTTTGAACGCGAGTAAGGTCAGGGGGATCCATGCGAATGGGAGGTAATAGAAACAGTTGAATCGATATCAGATGTATTTGGCCACAACAATGAGACGTTTGGTGTCTTTGTTTTGATGGAAGGTGTGTTTTATTGGTGGGCTGAATGGCTGGGACAAATTTTGGTTTTGTAATTTTTTTTTTGAAACGGATTTTGTTATTGTGCGTCTCTTATATCTTTTATATCTCTTGAAATAAATCGAATTAGTTGCTGAACCTTACCACACATTTTTGTATATAATTATTATTCTGATTCTGCTAATAATGCATTCGGTCATCAACAAGTTTAAAGAGATGAACGTTACTGTTTTATCAATCAGCTTTGTGGTTAATCAAGTGTTCCAAAAAATAATAGCGCTGCAAAGATAATTTTTCTGTTAAAAAAGCTTTTTGTTACAGCCATTTTACATTTTATCAGTGCATTTATTTTTATCCTTGGTCGCCAGTTGATTTTTATTTCATTTACACGTTTCACACAGTTCCAATTACGCTTCTAAAGAAGATAGGACAAAATGTTTAACATTTTTAGACAGAAAAAGTCGTGTTGATTACGCTGGCTTAGAAAATTTTCAATTTTGTGACTCTGTAAGGGTTATTAACTTTGTGACTGAGGCAGGTAATATTGAAAAAGCTTCTTTTCAGTCAAAAATTACAGTATAGTCAAAGTGTATATTTTTATAGGCCATGGGATATTTCTTAGTAATATCGGAGATAAGATTTAAAATAGAATGGTATTGGTTTTGAAATTAGATGTTACTTTGGTGAGTTTAGGTGCCCTTTAGTTTTAGTTACATGTTAATGAGAATGTTAATTTGTTAAGGCTACTTAACTTTGAGCTAGAGTTTGATGTAACAATTGTATTAAAAGTAGTAGCTTCTTTGAAGAGCTACCTACTTCTTTAAGTTTCTTTGCCCTCTGAATCTTCCCAAAAAAATGCTGAAGCATAAAACATTTTGCGCATTGTTTTTTTACGTTTTTTTTCGAACTTAGGTAGTTTTATGTACTTTCTTTTCAAATTTACGGTCTTTCAATTTACTTAATGATCTTACTAGAGCGTACCAAGATTCTTCTAACCTTACTGTTTTGTTTCAGAACCTATGTAAGAAATGCGTACACATATCACTTGAGCGAAATATTCTTTACCATCGTCAATGAGTACACAGACTGGGAACGAACTGTCCAAGTAAGTTATATAAATCATCAAAAATCTAGCATCAACACAGCTAACAAAATTCTTGATCATTACTATCAAAGAAAACTCGTATGAGGAGTTTTTAGGCCGCCTTAAGACCTCCGTCATGGCTTAACGACTGATAAAGCCGGGACCGACAGTTTAACGTGCCCTCCGAAGCTCGGAAGCGCTCAGATGTAAATACCACTAACGGGCACCCATGCAAATAGTGACCGTGCAGAACGTCGCATAACTTAGATAATCGGCGAAGATTGACTAAGCAAGCTGCGCCACGAGCGCTTCATTATCATTAATATCAAAAAGTTTAGTGTACGAAGAACCTAATTAATAAAATTCTCGTCTAGATAAATTACACCAAGTTGTTAGTCTTTAAAAACTCCTTGACCTAATTGTTTGAGAATCAGCTTAGCTATTTCTACAAGATAGAACCTTAGTGTTGAGAAAACACAAAAGTAAAGCTTGGATTCTACGTTGAATAAGAATACAATGTGAGACGTGACGAGCATTTTTAGTTCTGTACCACAGAATACTGATAATGCTACGTACCTACGGTACTGGGTATCTACTCTATAGAAAAAAATGAGCGTTATGTGTATAGATTCAAATATTTTGACGACACAATCTCGGAAATGAAATAAAAGATTTTGCCATACATAATAAAAAAAATTAAAATCTTTTACTGGTTTTACCTATGTAAAAATTTTTTGGTACCTACTTGTGCTATACTAAAGAAGCAACTACGCGACTTGTAACATGACAGTAAATCCAGTCTGCCCACGACCCGTATAATAAGCTTAACCTACCCAAACTCCAAGAAGAATATCTCAAAACTCGACCCATTTCTAAAATAGTTTGCAGCTCAGGCACTACGGCATAGGGCTGTGATGACTTGGCACTCAGCATTTGGCACGCTCAGACTCAACTCTGCCAAATTTCTATTGTTTTGAAGTTCAACTAACTAGGTACCAGTTATAGTAATCTGGAATCACCCTTGTTGCTCCTGTAATGAAACGTGAGGATAATCTTGAATATCTCGCACTTTATTCAGGAACCACAATACATTGACTTCTTTTATCGCTTGTTAACACCTCGGCTGCCAACAACAAACTGACTTCCCCTCCAACAACGAACGAGAAAACTTCACTCGGCTGGCGTATGATTGGTGCGTAGTTTCTCACCAATCACCCGCCATCAATGTGACCAGCAAATAAAAACAAAGTAGTGTTGCCACAAAAATATTCAAAATTACGACACTCCCGTGTACTTTACCGCATGCAAGCTGAGACGAGCATAAATCTTTACTAGGAAAGGTAAAGGAAGCTTTTGGCAAAGGAATGTCTTTGCTAAAGTGAGGCACTGAAGAAACATTACAGTCTGATATCACCACGAATGAATTTATGTCGTGCGCGTAAGCTATTCTGAAACTTGAAATAAGTAAGATACAGCTGGATTTGATTTGACAGTGTCATGTGTCGCGTGGGCAGGAACTACCAGTTTCCGGACATGATATTGAATCTTAGCTTAGCGAGATAAAGCTCGATTTCTATTGAAAAGCACGTTTGAGTGAGACGAGGTTGGCAAAGGCCCGGATGTGTTTTATACGATAAGTTTTGAATGATAAAGTTCGATGTTTTTCATTTGAAGTTCGGTTTCGAGAGTAGATTTCGAGAGTTTATTGAACTTCTATTTTGTTTGGTTCAGCTTTTGCTATTTTGAATTCAATTTTGACCGGATCGATTTATTGGATAATACTACTCGAATCAGTGCTGGTAAAAGTGCCTGTTATTTGGGGCATAGAAAGATAAAAATAAATCTCTGATCTCGAGCTCTTGCAAAATCATAAAAAACGCAGTTGGTATAGCTATTACGGTGTAAATTGGTCTCAAAGGGGATTTTGAGACTCTTCAGTCTCATAATCCGATTGATTTTAAAATTTTGAAATCAGGGGAATTTTGAGACAAAATGACTCATAATCCCCTTGAAGGGGACGGCTCTAAGAAGATTATGAGACTAACCCTATGTAAGATTAAAGTTTAAAAATATTGACGTCCAAAAGCTTGCAAGTTTTACTACTGGTAAATATTTAGTACAGAAAATATCAAAAGTTGCATCACCTGATCAAAAATCCTATTTACTTGCGCGCATAAAACTGAAACTTATCCAATTCAGAAAAATGGCATAGGTGGGTAGTGGGTACCACATGACTGATAGCACAGCACTACTGGGAGCTGGTTTCAACTTTATGTCGGAGCGCTAGAGTCCAAATTGGCAGTTCTAGAACACATGCATGGCCACTTGGGTGTCGCCAGGGTTGTCACGTGCAGTGCACGTACCAGTAATTTGTGCTGCTCGGCGAAATGGTCGACTTTGATGTTCTCGGTTTGTAGGACACTCGCTTGCAAGTAACTAGCTTCAGGGTAACTGTTCTGTGGTAAATGGAATTATGTTTCATGAGTTAACTTTGTTACTTACTTTCATCTTCTAGGATATTTATTAGATCTATTTTTATTTATTTAATCCTAACTTACTGTGTGCTTTTGATTCATACTAGGTAGGTTCGTATGAGTTAGCGGTTTACTTTGGGTGACGTAGTTCTTAGGCCGCCTTAAGGCCTCTGTCGTGGCTTAACGAGTAATAACAGTTGAACGTGCCGTCCGAAGCACGGAAGCGCTTAGATGTATTGGCCACTAACGTTAACCCATCCAAATAGTAAATTTGTTTCATGGCAAGAATTCTCGCTACATATAAATTTGGGGTTTTTTCCTCAAATTTTTTCACATTAAGAAATTTTCTTTTTGCTTTGACACTGTGAACCTTTGTACATTCTTAAACTAAGAGAGTTTAAATACTGATCCCATTGTAAATTTTCAGCACCCAATCAACACAAGAGATGCAGCAGTTCTCGCTCTTTCTGACGCCCAATACGTAGCCCCATTGGTCCAAACCGGAGACTTCTTAAGCGTTGCCAAGAGCTCCCCTGAATCTGGACCGAAGACTTTCTTCTACGTGTTCGACTACCAGACCAAGGATGGTGATTACCCTCAGGTAACTGAACTTACACACCAGCTAACACCATGACTCACTGCAGACAATTTATCTGTAAAGTGGTAGTAAATGGAACTCCTGCAGCAGCCTCACTTGGTCAGATTCGACCAGCTATAGGTTTTGCTTGGGCGACACAATGAGGTCTTTTGATCCTTGTAACTTAGTAGGCAGCTATGACCTATAACAGTCACTTTTTAACACTTCATTTCTAAATAGTAACAGTATTGTAACGTTGCAAGAGTTTCTGAACGACACAAGTTAATTCGAGAGACCTACCTATCTTAAATTTAGTTAGTAAAGTAAAATATTACAGTATATAAAACAGCGAGTTGGTTTGCAATTCATTATGATAACATTTCCAAAATTGTTTTAGATATCTATTATACCTAATATGGGTTCTTATTATACCTCGTAATTACAATACAAAGTTTTACTTACATACTCGTAGGTAGGTACTTGCGTAATGTGAATCTTATTTTGTCAATGTATTTTCAGTGATGTTAAATCTAAGTACCAAATTATCTTAGCCTATTTATTTTTGGACTCACTTAGCAACCCAAATATTCCAACAATCCCCTTTCACGTCTCGCCCAAATATTATGAATGTAAACACATTGTGTAATTACTCGACTTGTGATAATATGGTTGTTGTTTAAGCGAATGGGTTCTGTCTAAGGTTCCTGTTATCAGCTCTGTTTTATCAACAATCCTTACAAAGTGTTAGTTCTAGGAATCTGTATTTAATTTACCTATTTGTTTTGTAAAATTGTGAGATGTATTCATAAATACGTCATAAATAACGTCACAATCTTTTGGCAATACCAGATAAATGATGAAGTCTTAAACAAATTTTATTTTTTCGTTCGAGGGGCATGGGTAAAATGTGGCCCACTGGATGCTGTATAAACCATCTAGATTAGATGAAAAGGCCCGTTTTTCTAAACACAAAAAATAGAAGTGGGTAGATTATTAACAGAAGTCATTATTTTGTTATAGCGAATGGGTTCAGTACACGGCGAAGAGCTACCATACTTGTTCGGGGCACCGCTAGTCGACGGCATTGGACATTTCCCGAAGAACTACACGAAATCTGAAGTGGCTTTAGCAGAGTCGTTCATACTGTACATGGCGAATTTTATTAGATCTGGGTATGTATACTTTTGCAAAACTAACATGTCTACTAGATACACTTTGAGTTATTAGTTTTAGCTTATGGTATGAGAGTACCTATTTCATGAGCTTAGCAGGATATGATTAATTATATTATTATGTATAGTGAGTGCTGCAAACATGCTTAAAAAGGGTCCATTTCAGTATCTTTTTCTGTAAAACAAAAGAATACAATATCTACTTCTTTGTAAAAAGAAACATTTTCTACGGACGCATAAGCTTTCTGATAAATTAATGTCTGTGGTATAGGCAGTCCTGTGGTAGATAGATTTTCTTTGCATGGAATAAAATTTCCAGCAGAGAAATTCAACTAAACGTTCTACAAAATAAAGTTTAATTTACTGTGTATATAATGATAGTAAAACCAAATATAATTAGAGTTCACTTTATCAAAAGCGAAAACACAGCCACGGTTCTAGTGATCCTTAGATCACTGAATTTGGTATAAAATTTGAATAAATTTACCACAACAATTCTAAGGGACTCGGAGTACTTTGCGCCCAAGCTTGGTTTAATTAGAAATACCTACGTTAATTCAGTGATAGTAGGTACGTCGCCTATTTCAGTAAAACCCTTCGGTAAATACCCATTTACACTCTGAATAGGTATGAATTCAAAAATTTGGGACCTATTATCGAAAACCTTCGACTAAATTCTGACGTCAAAACGACGTAAATCACTCAACTGTCACTGACAAATTCATGGGATTTATCTGTTTTAGCTTTAGAAGTGACGTCATTTCCCAATGATATTTGATGAACGTTTTCAACAGAAATTTTACGCCTGGTGGAACCATGTTTGTATTTTGATGGAATTCGCCATTGCAAAAATAAATAGTTCAAACAAATGAAACGTACTTGGTTGTAACAGACACCGAGTTGTCTAACTAGTACCTAAGTATCAAAGTTGTCACAGACTTTAGTTATAGCTCAATGCTTACAGAATACAAAAAAACTTTTCCATTGTTTTTGCGTTTTAACCAAGAACGTTACAAATACTAACGAATGTTGAACGATTTTCCAACTTGCCTTTATCATTATCACTATGCACTAAGATCAATTTACTAGCAATAAAAAAGAAACAGAGAACTAAAAAAAAAATCAGAAGAAGAAGAAGTTAGAACAGTAATAGGTAATTAAAAAAACGTTTTGACATTATTTTCTGAGATTCAATTCAAATTTTTAAAAGAAAATCTAACAAATTTGAACTATCATTGACAAAAAAATTGATTTCATTTTGCTTTAAAGTTAGCGCAGAACCAATGAACAGTATTCGCGACGCAAAATTTTCGGAGTGACACTTCTGTACGTTGAAAGGACTATTGTTTATTCTTTGGTGCTGAGTGGAAAAGTTACTCTGCAGAATGGAAAATTATTGTTGTACGAAGTTTGTTTGGCAGAACGTATGCTTTTCAATTTAGACACAATTTAATTTAAATTTTGCCCGCAGTCTGGTTAGAATAATAGTTAATTTGAGGAAACAAACGTTTTAGTAACGTGGCTTGATTTATTCATTAGGTTTGGTTAATAAGTAATAACTTTATTTTAGTCAGTTACTATACTAAAGTTTAGAAACTTCCCTACAATCGGCAGTCTTTCTTGGATAACGATTTTTTTCAAACTAGATGGTACAAAAAATCTTCTAGTAAATAACTAATAGTTATTCGGTAACATCAAAATGTGTCAAATTGAGACACTGAATTCAGTAATACTTACTTACTTGGTCGGCTAGTAACATGAAAAACTAAGTAACCCAATAAAAAGAGATCATTGCACCAATTTCTCTAATGTAAAATAATTACAGCGTACATTTTGACGTCATCACGTTTAACAAAACGAAATTCTACTGCCAATACAGTAAGCCCAAAGTTCTCTGACCCCATTCAGTCAATAGTCAACACCCACAAGGGCTCACGTGGAGAAACAATAAATCCTTATTTGTTCAGGAATCCGAACGAGGCTCAACGTCAGGAGTCTGTGCTGCCAATATCGCGGGAGAGGAACAAATACAAGAGCATCGTTTGGGATGAGTACGACACTTTGCATCAGAAGTATTTGGAGATTGGTGAGTTGGGGCACGGGGTTTGAGCGAACGAAAACGTAACGTAGAGTGACACGGTAAAAAAATTCTAGTAGGTAGGTACTAGAAGTTTTTCTAGAAATTTCTAGTACAAGAAATTTTTTTAGTGTTTACATACAACATTTGGTTGCTCTGGGAATCTTTGAGAGAAGCCTAGGTATTAGTGTACCTTGGTTGGAGTAAATGTGGTAGCGATAAAAGCTTGGAATGCCGTCCATAATAGTGTGGACGTCATAATTGATAGTCAAAAGTTGAGTTCAAAACTGTGGAAAATATTGTTTTTACATTACGCAAAGTTCGCAATTTTGCGAGAATAACCTGTCTTTTTAAATTACTTAAATGATACAACACCGCACCGTTATGTCTTTAAAAGCAAAATGTAGCTCCGCCCGACCATACAATCCCAAAGTTAATTACAGTGACCTTTTTGCCCTGACCTCAGCTAAATTCCCATCCCATTTCACAATCAGGAATTCCTTTGCAGGCATGAAACCTCGGATGAAGAACCACTATAGAGCGCATCAGCTGTCAGTCTGGCTGCGGCTTATCCCGGAGATTCACCGAGCAGGCATGAAGGACGTGGTCGCCAAACATAACCTTTTCAGAAACCACAACGATCCCGAGCTCTATGACGGCCTAGTGCGCCCCGACCCGCTCACGCGAGCTAACTACTTCGACCCGACAATGGAACTATACCGCAAACCGGTCTACAACGTCACTTTGGACGTACCGTCGACGACGATGGACACTTACGTCACGACGTGTATCAGCGTCATGTCCGCTCGACCCGGCTCGGCAGTTACTCAAAACCAGGTAAACAACACAGCGACTCAGGACGTATCCAATTTAGAAGTTGCTGGGTACACGGCTTATTCCACAGCTTTGAGTGTAACTATCGCAATCGGATGCTCGCTTCTTATCCTGAACGTGCTGATCTTCGCTGGGGTTTACTACCAGAGAGATAAGACGAGATTGCAGGTGAAAGCGCTGCAGCAACAACAAAAGCGAAATCACAACAGTACGTTTGATAGCGTTTCGTCAAAACACCCACATTACTTTGTCGGCCACTCTCAAAGTTCAAGCACGATAGTTGATATCGACCATCAGGATAAGAACGCCATTATTGCGATGACGAATCGCGTGCCTCATTTCACTTCCTCAAACTGTCCGAATGTATGTCACACAGGGATACAAATGTCGAATTTATCTCAGAAGAACAGTCCGCCAGCAAACAGGGGTCATACAACATTACCGAGAAAAGTTGGATTCGCATACCAGCAGCAGAATCAAATGTGTAATGTGTCAAATTGTATGACTTTACCAAAGAACGCGACGTTTTTGACTAGTACTAGTAATTTGCCTGACGTGCAAGCTCAGACTGGACAAACCCAAGGGCCGGGGAACGGTAACGTACAAGCCTCACCGTCTTCCCCCCCACAGCATTTCCAGAAGTCTAGAGTTCCTCAAGCAGCAATGTCGGAGATGAACGTATGAGACATGGAAGATATTTATAACTATGTGTAAGTGATAGTGTCTGGCAAGTGATAGGGACACAGTGACACTGGACTAATCATGGTTGTAAATATCGTAAAAAAAACTGTACATACAAACGGATTGTAACTTATGTATTAATTGTATGATTTTGGAAGTGATCGTTCGAGTTAAAGGTGGAAATGAATTAAACATGGAATGTATCTGTTCTATAAATAATCATCGTCAATATTGTATAAAAATTTGATAAATTTGTAAATACTAATCAAATAAACTACGTATAGTAAATTTTCATTTATAATTATTAGCCAAATCCTACAACTAGATAAAAATATTCTTCAAAGTCCAATTTTCATTAGAAAATAATGTTTTAATGCATAACTTATTATTTTACGAGAGTTATACCGTGAAACTGTCGTTAAATTTGAAGAAATTTTTGCAGTATTCACAAAAATTTGTCAAATTTCACTTTGAAGGAAAAATATTATGACTGTTTGATTTAGGTATACCTGTTATTATTTTAATGAAATAATCAGTATTATTATCTTTCAAAACCCTTGTTAATTTTGTAATTATTGTCATTTAAAATGACTCCAATACTGTAAATATCTTAGAATCTTAAAGACTGTATTCTAATATTAGTGAATTTTGATTTAAATTCAATAACATCAATACTCGTACTGTGACACAGAAAATTATTATTTTGAATCCAATATTCTACAAAAACATCACGTTAAAACAAAAACGGAAAAATATATCAGTTTAACAACTATAATTTATTTTTTCATACTAAAGACAAAACTATGAGTTCATTCGGTCACAAACTTTTTAGTATTTTTTCATATGTACTGTTTGGTTGTAAATAAAACTATTAATTCTGGTTTGAAAATTTATCAGAAATTTATTGTTATCCATAAAACAGAAACTGTTCAGTGTAGCGGAATACCAATTGTTATTTTGTTTCTTTTAAAATATGTACAGCTTATGAAATCGCAACAAACATTTTTCAATAAAATTTATCTGAACATTTTGTTTCCGGATTTTAAATCAACAAATTGTTTTCCAAAGCAATGTGTAACGATATGTTTTATTGAATCTAGGTTATTCAACATTTTGGAACTCAGCTTTTTAGTAGGAAATGTAACACGAAAATTACAAACCTGGTGATTGCGATAGAGTTGTTTTAGTCAAACTAATAACAACAGATTCAAGGTCAGTTAATTCGGAAAGCCACGAAAGGAAACATAAAAGAGCAAATGACCCGGTAAAATGCTCAACAATAAAAACGCAAAGTTACGTCTTCTTTTGTTTTACGTTTTATGAACCAACCTACAATAATAATAAAATTATGTAGGTACGATTGTTTGATACTGGTTTCCTGGAAACGGCATTGACGGCCGTAATAAAGCAGAGATTTTTTTCTTCAATCTTTATGACCTCACCTTAAGAACCTAAAAATTAAATTTGTTTACCTCCTGACTTAAAACACAGACGATTTTTTTTGAGCTGAAGAAGCTCAAGAAGGTCCAAAATTTAGGCACCGTTATACTACGGTAGTCGTTTCTGTGGAAACCAAAGCTTTAGGTAGGTACATAATAATTCTGTTTATATTATTTAACAAAAGAAGTTAAGACAAATACAGTACCAATGTTTACAAAATACATATGAAACAAGTGAGCTATCTGCAGACCATTGCAGACGATCTATAGATAGCTCAACTGATGCAAATCAGTTATTTTATTAATGTCTGTGTCACAAAGGTACCAACTAGATCACTAGAGTCTTATATTTTGGTAAATTTCGCCAAATTTCATTAAAAATGATGTCAGATCTCGGATAATACAAATGAATTTTACGAAGTGGTCGATGACAGCTTCTGGAATTTAGTAGTTTGACGTCATCTCTGCTAGTGAGATTTATCGAATGTTTTCAAATATACTGCCTCTGATGAGTATTTCGGGATAAAATTGCTTTGCAGATCCTGACGATATCTTTGTATAATATTAATTATGTTTGCGAAACATTTTGGTATGAAATATAGCAATCATTTTATAGGATTTCAATTTGTAAATAATATAATTTCATTTATTGTAACGACATAATTAACTTAATAACTTAACGTTGATTTATAAGATAACTTTATCTAACCGTTACTACGAAATCTTATGACAAACTTAACATGAATAAAAAAATAAGACAGAATAAAATTCGTGAAAAAATTTACTTGGTTTTATTTCAAGAAATTTGACTTATTAGTCTTAAATTTTCAGGTTTCTCGTTGCCAAACTTTGTTTAGATACTGCTAAAGATCTTAACAGGTAGATTTTTCCCATTTTTTTAACTTCTAATTAGACGAAACACAAACTTGTCCTAGTTTTAGTATTTTTCGTGTTTATGATAACAAATGGTGTTGTTGATTAAGCTTGGCAGAATAAGGCAGCATCGCTCCAAAAATAATACTAAAGTTTAGGTACAAAAAAAACTTGTTTTGACTTCTTGATCCTAAAAAACAGATGAGCAACCAAAACACAATGTAAACTTTTGCGTCATGGCTCAGTCGGTAGTAGCCTGCCTTCCGTGCTGTGGGTCGTGGGTTCGATCCCCACCGAGAACAAACATTTGTGTGTTGTAAACATAGATGTTTGTTCTGTGTCTGGGTGTTTCTATGTATTATAAGTATGTATTTCCAAAAAAAATATGTATGTATGTATTCTATCAGCCATCTAGTTTCCATCGTACAAGCTTTGCTTAGTTTGGGACTAGAGGGCTCTGTGTTAAGTGTCCGTGAATATTTATATTTATTTATTTATATTTTATTTATTTTGTCTTAGTCTAGACATTTTTTAGCAAAGATTCTCAAAACATAACAAGATTCTAACTCTGAATTAACTCTGAAGTTTATGTTTACCTTACCTATAAAAACACTCGAAAACATTTTTTGCAAGGGAATAGCAGCCTCAGCAATTCAGCATTCTTCTTATTCTAGTTATTCTTAACTACGAAACCAACACCATTCGTAACTCAAATAAAGCATTTCAACGACACTGCGGCATAAAAGTGAAAGGTCACTCAGGGTCGGCATAAAAGGTCACTCAGGCTCGCCCTAAAAGAAGGCCATTTTCTTAGAAAGCACTTCTACGGTCCTTGTTTCCCTCATAAAGTGAAACTGTGAAACACCTTTGACAAAGTTATCTCTTGAATCTTTTTCACGGAATATTACAGGAGTTTTCCAAGACGCAGCGCTGATGTGATGGACTTTTTGTACGGGCGCTGTGAAATATTGCAACTACTTCGGCACGCTGGAAAAAGGTGTGGTTTAGCATGAAGAATGTGTAATGGATAGCGTTTACTGCAGGTATTTGAATATAGATGAAAAATGTCGCAGAAAAGGTTCTAAAGTTTCGTAACTGGATGTCGGGAATGAGGGTAGGGTTCTTTAGTTTTTTTTGTGACTATCAAGCATAGTTTTAATATTCCAGCAAGAATAGTAAGCTAGAATTTAAGATGAATAATTGAAGAAAAGTTAATATTACAAAATTGGGCAAAAATAATTAATAAACTAATGAAACAGTAGAAATTATACCAGCACATTTCGCGTGTCACTCAAGCAATATCCCTTGTATCAAAGAGATAAGCAAACTTATGTCTAAATAACCTTTTTTTCGATTATTTATTATCAAAGAAAATTACAACTAATACAGTAACAACAATTAATAAAATAAATCATTCGCAATGTGCCCTTTGAACTCAACCCATAAATAAAAAAATCGGTGCTCATAGAACATCACTTAGAATATCGATAGTAATTTGAGGATCAGAATCTAAATTGTTTTTCTTTTATTTCACAAAAGCCAGTGACCTAAAATTTTAGGTCACGGAACTACAAGACTAAGTGCTCTTCAAATAAAACTCCGTTGTATTCTTCCAAGTACAAATCCTCTGGGTGTTGGACAAACGCCAGGTACTTATCTACTTACAAACTAACCGCGGACTAATTGTAATTCTCACACAGACTTAGCGAAACATTATTCGCTCCAAGGGTTTAACGAACCTTGTTGTTTTCTGAAAAACTGCTGCTGTGATAATACTTCCGTTATTTTTCATAATAAGACAAGAAGGAGGGACTGTATCGACGCATTTATGATACACTGAAGTTCTCCTTGGACGTGCTCTATGAGATAGTAATGCAATTAATAATATCGGCACAGGCAACCTACTGCACAAAATAAGACCAATCTTACTCTGTCATGTATTTTCATCTCAAAAAGTGTTGTATAGCTACCAAACCTACTATCAATTCAGAAGGATTCACAGTACCTAAGGTAGGTACTTTTATGCCCCCTGGTACTGTATGTTTAACGTCAAAAAACTTCCGGGTCAATCTTGGAAGAAAGATGGGTCAATATACTGATGACATTCTAAAGGCCACTTGAAGGCAGTGCACGAAGAAACCAATCGCTCTAAAAGCCCGTGGACAGAAACCAAATACTTGTGATGTTCAGCATAGACTTCCCAAGACAACTAACATAATACAAACGGCCGCTACTATAGTCATATAGCGGTAGCTGCATTTAAGAAACTTAGTTTTACGACACAGGTAAGAGGATGCTGAAACAGATGAAGATAAGTATAAACTTGAAGCAATATATTGTACCAGCATACATAGATAGATAGAAGATAGAAAATACTTTACTGCACACCTTAACCTAAGAATTACGAGAAAATAAAAAACAAAACTTAAATTAATTGTACAATGGGCGGTCTTATCGCTATGCAGCGATCTCTTCCAGACAACCTTGGACGGAAAGGACTTCAAGGTATAATAAAGAGATTGGAACAAAAAAAAATATTTTACACACTAATAGTTTTAGGGCAGCATAGTGTTATACCTAGTAAGAAGTATAAGTAAAAATTCTTTATTTTCTTTATACCCGCCCCCCGATCGTAAGCTCTGAACTGCTTCGCTGCCCAGCATAATGTCAAGCGATGTGGTTAAAGGTATACGAAAACAAGAAGCTTTTGACAGCAAAAAATGCCCTGAAATGTCACTATTTAGTCACAGAATACCTATGATTTAGTATGAAAAAAAAGTTTAGAAAATCTGCCAGTCTTAAAATTTTAGGTCAAGGCAGGTTTTTATGAGACAGCGATTGCCCCCCAGAGAGTGACATAAACAAGTATCAAACCCATCACTATCAACTGAAAGGACTTATAAAGCACACAATATTTATTAAAAGTGTTTTATTGGTCCTTATTTTAACAAGACGTGATTTAGATACTTTTTTTTATGATAAAAGTAATGGAGCAAGCTGATAGTTCACCTGATGTTAAGTAGTAACTTCTGCCTATAACAATGCATTACCTCACAGAGCAAGTCCAATGAGGACGTGCCCTGTATACTTTTTATCGTTGTAAAAATATGATTTGCTATTACCATAGTACGTTACCTACCTGACTTTCTTCGAAATAATCCTAGGCCGTTATCAGAACTATAGACGAATCCAACTCTTCGATCTTTATGTAGATGCACCCCAATTATGCAAAGAGCATGGCTCGGCCTAATCAAATTAAAATTATGCTGGGTAGCAACTTTAGAATCTGCTGACCCAAATTACGAGACACTCCACACGAGGGCTCTACATCCGCCACAGGCGTGTGCAACATTCGTTAGGGTTGGCACCTACTGCATCCACTGGAACTTAATTTTATTTGCATACTAAAAGTTACATTACGGCTGGAGTAAAAGAAAAGAGAAGCAGTAAAAGAGTTTACAGAAGTGAATTTTTATGTCTCAAAATTACTGAATAATAATAAAACTTTATAAAAGTAATGTTATTTCTAAAATTTATTTTACACCAATTAGGATAGAATGAACAGCTAAGAATTCAGAACATATTCGTTTTAAGGTTGATTTACATCAAAGGAACACAGAGCTAGAGCTAGAACAAGAGCATTTCGTCACACATTTTTCAATGATTTTGTATCAGCATATATATTTTCTTTTCTTAATGGCCTCTGTCCGTAATTTCGACAGACAGTTTTGTCAGTGTCAAGTGATATATTTGAAATAATTTATGTCAAGTCAAGTCATCGTCAAGTCGACTGTCGTTTGTTTTGAAGGAGCATAATTATCAATCACAAATAAATTATGTAAAGCATGATACCATACATAAAGAAGAGAGAGAATATAAATTAACATTAATAAATATTTATAGAAAACACGAGCGCTGGTTTGCATTGTTAAATAAATGAAATTATTGGGAACAAATACTCACGAGTTTTATCCATGTATTTTGACTATATTTTTCATGGTATTCTTATGGGACAAGTCTCATACAATGGAAATAGAAATAGAAACAGAAAAATAATTTATTTGCAACACAAGAAAAAATAAACATAAGTAGGTAGCATAAGTAGGTAGACTAAACTAAAACATAAGACATAAATAATAAATAAATAAAAGAAACCAAAACGTAGTTAAAAGAATACCTAATTATAATAACCAAAACTAATCAAAGTGCTGCAAAATGGATCCTAACTCAGCATAATGCGGGTTGAGAACAACCCACGCCTCTCTTCCGCTAGGACCAATTTCGATGAAAGTGACAAAGTTCCATAACATACAATTATTTACATTTTAAAAGTGACAATTCTAGAAACTGAGTTTGATGGCAACTAAAAAACTAGCCTTGATAGCACTAACAAGTTTGTAGTCCCTTTATTATAATCTGAAAGCAACAAGGCTATAATTTTATCGCTGTCAAATAAATTAAGAAAAATATAACAACAGAATAAATACTCATTTTTGCTGTCTTGTTTAAACAGTCTGTCAATAAAAATAAAATCAGTGACAACCCTAGCAACATGGGGAAATCTACAAGAGCTTTTCAGCACTTACGTGTGTCAGTGTGTCTAACGTGCAGTGAATTTGTTGGCCCGTTAGGCCGCCTGCAGACATACCTACCTCAATATCTTATTAATATAATAAATACCTTTGGACATTTCACACAACGCCCTCTAGTCCCAAACAAAGCAGAGCTTGAACTATGGGAACTAGATGATTGTATAATATAATGTAATATAATATGATGTTGATGTAATACCTATATACTTTTGTAATTTTTTTGTAACATTAATAATACATAGTAACACCCAGCCACAGAACAAACATCTATGTATTGCCACACACAAATGTTTATTCTCAGTGGGGATTGAATCCACGACCTACAGCACGGAAAGCAGACCTACTACCAACTGAGCCATGACGCCTGTCAGTACTACGAAACGCTAACACTAGAAAGCGCTCGTGGCTAGGCTTGCTTAGTCAATCTCCACCGATTATCTAGGTTAAGCAACGTTCTGTTATTTGGATGAGTGACCGTTAGTGGCATTTACATATGAGCGGAGGGCACGTTAAAGCCATTAAAAACTCCGTCACCAGAGTTGGCAACTAACTCATATGAGCTTCCTTTTTACTATGAAACGACTATAATAGCGGAGTGGTAACCTGTATTCTTACATTTCCAGTAATTTTCAAATAGTAATAACCAACTGAAGACTATTATGTCCCCATATCGCAAGCTCTGAACTTCTTTCGCTGGCCAAGTATAATGTCAAGCGATGTACCCACAGATATAAGAAAACAAGAAGATTTTGACGGCAAAAAACGCGCTGAAACGCGCTAATGTCACTGCTTAATCACCGAATAATGTGTAAACAGTTCATAAAACCTGCCAGGCTTTTGGCAGGTTTTCTGAACTGTTTACATACTAAATCATAGGTATTCTGTGACGAAATAGTGACATTAGCGCGTTTCAGCGCGTTTTAAGATTACTAAGAATGAGTAGAGTACACTGTTTATAAATGTCTATTAATATTTCAGGCTTAAAATTAAGCAGTCTGTGTAATCTTCTCATTACTTAAAGCTTATAAAAATATTCCAAGTCCATTGTAACTTATTATATTCGTTGGTCGTTTTATTAAAGGAGATTCTCTAAGACCGTTAGATAATTAAGCCACAGTGACACTAAACACAGCTGGTTCAGTTTATCAAACCAAGCTACAAGTTAAAGTGTTAGGTACAATTAAATATTTATTTTATGAAATAAATGTAGCGGTCAGGAGATTTTTTTTTCTTGAAAAAAATTGGCTAATAAAAAAAATTAATATATTTTTAACCCATTACTGCTGTGGTATTTTTTTAACTATACTTTATGTTTTCAAGTGCGCTATTATTAAAATTTGTGAGATGCAAAGAATTACTGGATAAAATCCCACAAAACAAAGCCATCAACTTTATAAACTAAAATCTTTAAATTTTTGTGTTATTTTTATGTGCAATGAATGTTAAAGATTTTTGTTGATCAAAGAGAGCTAAATTATGTGAATTGTTAATGAACCTGCTGTTTTCTCGAAGCTGTGGCGTCGGTTCAAGGTGTATTCTAATCTGATACCAGGTATAAAGCTTAACAACCTTAAAATGAAGTTTGTATTTTTATTTTACGAGCTCTAAACGAGCGGAGATTTTACTATTTTGGTTAAACCCTTTCATACTACGCCAGAACATTTAATTTTATGATAATTTAATGAATACTTTTTGCTAAAAAGCATTATAGTTATTAATATACCTGCCAAATAAATTAATTAATTATCTAATTATTTATTTCTCAAACAATGTAAGTACGAGTAAAATTTTTTTTGGACATTTACGGAAAATGTAGTGGCATCGATATATGATTAAGATATAAATAACTTCTCAATTTAATTATGTAGTTTGGTTATTAAAATTCTTGAACTCTGTTTTAGTACATCGCAAGATACGTCAAAGATCACAAACGCTACTTGACTATTGACTTGTTCTTGGGTTTTTTTTTCTCAGTCACATTGAATGGACCCAAATAGTTAAGAAGCTCAGAAAACGGTAAGAATACTAGCATCATAAAAATATTTAAAAATTACCCCAGTAAAAAACAAAGTCAAAAGCATTGGAAGTAGGATGTCTCCGCTTACTTCCAACTTTGTCTCTCAAAAAACTTCAGAAAGTCCTTCCCACATAGTTCGTAATAAAATTCGCAATACCTCTAAAGCCTTTTTGCTCCACCTCCCCTATCCTTCCCGAGAGGACAATAACCTTGTTCGAAGTTTAAATTAAAACACGGAACACCATGTCCCTTTTTTTTCTATTTTCTTGTGACAGTTTCGACCACCGTGAATTCATTTAGGCCACCTTTGTTAAAAAGTAAAAATTTCATTGTCTTTAACAAAAGGTTTTCGAAAGGTTAATCTGGCTTTCGTCTGTAATTTGATTAATTCTTCGATTGACTATTTTATTGAAATAACTCAACGGTTAAGATTCGTAGGAAAGTTATTTCAAAAAGGGGTTTACAACCTTTAGAACCTTTCCTCTTCTTTTTCCACATCCCTTAATCCCTACGCATAGCTATGTTTTTTGCTTCCAGTACAAGTGTTACTATTTTATGCGATCCTTTGCCAGCCAACTTTACAGTATTTTAAAAACACGTGTAATAAATAACACCTGCCCAAAATTACACACACTGAAAATTAACTTTACTTTTACAACAAAGGCTTTGGGACCATCTTCCTACCGTGTTGGCCATCACCTCTAAATTTTCCGAGCCAGCAGAGCAGCAAAGTGGTTTTTTTACAACACTTTTGAAAGTACCTAAAATGTGTTACTGAGTGTGTTACTTACTCAAAGACTTCCGGTGATATGTGAAAGTGCTTTTAGCAAAGATATAGGTGGGCCCATTAGCTTTGCGCGAAAAATGTTCCGCTTTTTCAGGCGCGGTTGAAGCTTCTCTACGCAGTGCGATACCACAGATCATAATATACGTGTTAAACACAATGTGCTTCTACAACGTCACAGCTGCAACTTTTTTATTTCCGGTTACCGACTATGCCAGTTCCATCGTGCCTACTTAAGGTAGTAACAGCTTATAGCAGCTTCTCAACCTCCTTGTGCAAATAATGCAATGCAGAAACTATTTTTTCTATTTTTTCGCTTGTTTGCCTACTTAGTAGTATAAAAAAAAAAATTTAAAAAAAAATTATGTTACTCGGTGCTTTGGCTTAGCTTGGGCACGCGGAGAAAATGTGTCCATTAAACCTGAATATGTGCCTACAAAAAAACTCAACTTTGTCAAAACGTCGGAGACTTCAAGAAGCAAACTTTCTCCAAACTAAACTAAAACAAACTCATTTTTTCCAGAAAATTCAGTATTATGTTAGTGTTCGACAACTATATTCACGATTTGAATATCCCACATTTGGTAACAAGCCTTCTCTACGTGGAAAAGGTTTTAGCAAAATCGATTTTTAGTCTACAAAAGAACTGAAAAATGACTTTTGGATAGACGCGCCACGAGCTGAAGAGATTAAACTGAATTGTTTCGCATTTTTCCTGATGGAAAGCTGCAGTAGTCTCGTATCGCTTAGAATCAGCCTGCATGGGAAAATAAACCTAAGAGCGCTGATTTTAAAAACTATTTTAGCTGGTTAATTTCTTATCAAAAATGTAGTAAACAACTACGTTTCATTAAGACTTGTATGCCTGTAGGTTTACTCAAGTTATAACTCCGTATTAATACTGAAAGTCTCTACATTCCTTTAATAATGTTCTTTAAAAAAATAATCTATACCTAGGTATTTGTACTTCCACCGACATTTCATAAAATCAACTTTTCATTCGTTGCTCTGAAAACAGAACGGCAAAATTGAGTTCAAATAACGGCTTGGGCACATTTTTTTGCAACATACGACATGCATTACATACTATTACAACTTACAGGCAAAAGAACGTGATAATTTAGAAAGTGGCTCATAATAAAATGTCTCTTTTGTGTTTGTAGCCTACTTATTAACGCTCGACTAACTTTAGTAAACTTAAACCATTAGGATCCGTACTTTTGTATCGCAGAATGTTCGAAAGAGACCGTAATATTTTTTTAAGCTCCATCTAGTTCCAGGCCATTGATAAGTATTTGAAAAGGTTTGATATTCGAAGCGGCGATACGCCTGATTACGTTCAGGTTAGGGTGCTATAGCGGTTGTAGAATGGTCATTGGTCAGTTATGCTGATAGTTTCTATTTCAATTTGAGTTTTTAGTTCTTTTTGGCTAGACAGAAACTTTTTTTTTTATTTTTTTTATGAGTTATAGCTAAACATTTGGCTGCCAGCACACCTGGTGGTAAGTGTAGCTGCAGCCTTAGGTGGAGCACGCCTAGCTATAATCCACCTATTCACTCTTTTCTTGAAAATTCCTAGTTTATATCTTAGGTTATTCTACGTCAAAATCACTTTTCAAAATCATAGCACTGGATATGTAAACTCAAAGTCTCGCCACGCTAAGTCTGCAGTGGAATAAAAAAAACAACTTTTTAAGTTTTGTGTGATAAATATCACGATTCACAAGATTTGTAAGTTTCAAGGTATAAATTTTTTTTTTTTTTGGTAAGAACTTAAAAATGAGTTACTACCCAAAAATTTATTAACTCTGAGCCAAATACAAAGAGGAAAATCTTGTAATTCCTAAATTAGAAATAGCTATCCCTAAATTCCCACAAAAACTGTCAGCGAAGCTGAAATCTCAACGCAACAACTAATCAAAAGGGTCCAAACTTAATTAGTGCGAGAAAACCCGACCTAAATACTTACGAACCCAACAACATGTCAACAAAGTCAGACAAGTCTATTAAGAGGAACGCTTTTGAAGAAGTGGCCTAGTGGATTCAAAAGATCACAAGGTAGATAGGAGCTAGTGAGCGTTTACATTGCTGGTACGACACCTACTTATCCTCAGTTGCTCGAACAAAACTATCATTATCTTTGACACAATGGTGAAGGAGTCGAGTATTTAGGTACCTACTAGATGGTACAATGGTGGAGGAATCTAAAATGTAATAAATGTATGAAATTCAACTTCAACTTTTTGGTTTGTGACTTTTGTGGCTAGTTGTCACAATTCTGCCAGTGTCGAGTTCGCTAATGTTAGTGTCATAAACATGAAGGGAGTGTGGACTAAGAATATGGGATTCGAGTTTTCACATTTTTTGAAACAACACATAGCATATTTATTTTAATAGTTTTTCTTGTGTTATTGTGAGTATTATTGTTTAATTTTGGTGGAATTTTAACCAATAATACTTAGGTCGTAACATAAAGTGTGAGCCATTGGAATAAATGTGTGTAAAGTGGTTTTTCTAATTATGTGAAAAATCGTTTCAGGTTTTGAAGAGAAAATCCACCATTTTCTCTTCAAAACTAAATTAATCAAATAATTAATAAATAATTAAATAATTAATAAATTAATCTAAACCTAAAGACATATTATTGTATGAAATTAGGATCAACACAATTAAGAGCATTTAGTTTTAGATAATGCAATTAATTATGTGTAAGAAATGGAAATAAGTAAAATAAAAAAATAATTTATTCAATTTATTATAAATACTTGTCTAATCAGATATAACAAGTTTCTTAAATTAATTAGTAATGCGAATAGAAACGATATCTCAACACAATACTAAATCAACCAGGAAACTAAATCTTTAGCAAACAATTTAGCAAAACTCGAACAAACAGAGCACGCACACAACTTTATTTCCTGCAATATTGCTAATTGTATAATGAAAGTTTGCTTTAGCAATTAGCAAACGATAGTCGAAGCGAAATCTGATTGTTTGGACAAATAGAAAAGGATAGCAAACGTTTCGCGTTGGATTCAGTATTTGCTAATTTGAATTTAACTAACGGGTGTGGAATAAATGTTACTATCAACGAAACTCTTATTGAGTTTAAGCTTGTAATTAGGTAACTAAGGTACTTACATTTGTTTATTCATTGTTTTATTTATTCAAGTATGAGGTATTTGATTTTTATTTTCAATTTGCGGGTAGTAAACAGTAAATAACAAAGGTTTTTATATTATTTTATAAAACAATAGGACCACAAGAAGTAACAGCAACTTGTGGTCTCATAATGGGTCAAAAAAACACCCATCACTTTTGGGTACTAGAAGAGAATAGTTTTTTTTTGATAAAAGTAATGGAACGAGCTGATAGCTCACCTGATGTTAAGTGGTAACTTTTGCCTATAACAATGCATTAACTCACAGAGCAAGTCCAATGAGGACGTGCCCTGTAAGGCAATGCACTGCGTCCATTACTCTGAGACGTAAAGATCTTGAAGTCTCATGTGCCTGTAATTACCTACATTAATTAGTTAGGTATAAAACTTTGTTTCAAGTTTCTTTGACTAGGTATAGTTTTTTTATTCTTTGGCAACTGTAGAATTTCAACTTAGCTAGAGAGGTTCTCATTATTAAATTCAATAGGTAATAGAATACTAGGTAATCTCCAAAACCTCATGAAACATGCACAGAAACCGGTTCCGGAATGCATTCAAAAATGGTCGATCAAGCTTTGGCAAGATGCCAAAGAAATATCCCTCGCAATCCGCAAATCGTGGGCTGATACGTCAAAGGTTGTGTATAGCCGCAGAGGACATACTACTGCCATAGAATAATCAGCGAATAAGTACAGAAGGGATACAAAATGATCGGCTAAGCCCGTTGTTAATCGAAGAGCATCTCTGCCTCCCTTTGGCTGTGTAGCGAAGTTTTTTCCTTGAGTGAGTTTTTCCTGGCAAAGTTTTAATTTACATAACATATAGCTGAAAATATTTCTATAATGCAAAATCTGTTTTCAGAAAACTAAGGTCTAATAAACACGCAGAATATTAATCTGTAGATTATTTTGTAGGTCAGTCTACGGCTTGCAGTCGATAGCTGCCAGTTTTGTAGGCACTTCTGAGATGGCCCATCCATCCAATAATCTATGCCCACTGAATATGGATATGTCTTATTGCGGTATAGCCTCCAAGATTATGTATTCCCCGTAAAGTACGGCTGGTTTACGGTTACGTCTGTTCCTTTATTGCATAAGGGACCTTCGGCCATAAGTCCGATGGACCATAAAATCAACAGATTACATCAGAATATTTTTATGTTTCTGGAAAAAGATGCTTATCAATCATGGCAGATATAAAAAGGTTCGGTTTTATGAAATAATCAGAGCATCTCATTATCTGTTCATTCCCGTTTGTCCTACTACGTTGTCCCATTGGAGGAACGAGTAAAAAAATGATAAACATTTCCCCTATCATCAATCATCATCATCAATCAATCAATCAATATATATAAAACTCTTTTGAAGCTGACAGAGAATCAACGCACAGCCTAAACTACAAGTCCTAGAGGTATGAAATTTGGAGGGTAGGTTCCTTCTATAGTGTAGAGGCGCACTAAGAAAGGAATTTTGAAAAGTCACACTCTAACGCGAGCAACGCCGCGGGAGACGGCTAGTTATTTATAATATAAAACTCTTTTGAAGCTGACAGAGAATCAACGCACAGCCTAAACTATAAGTCCTAGAGGTATGAAATTTGGAGGGTAGTATCCTTATATAGTGTAGGGGTGCACTAAGAAAGGAATTTTGAAACGTCACACTCTAAAGGGTAGAACGCGAGCAACGCCGCGGGCGACGGCTAGTCTTATAAAAATTTAAAGTAGACATTATGTCTTGTTTATCATACGTAATCGGGACATAATCTCTATACTCTAACTTTTATAACATAGACCAAATTATCTACAGTTGGTTCACTAACTATTCGCTGTGGGATGTAATATTTAAACTGTGCATTCCCATTCGTCCCACTAATAGAATGAAACCTGGTATACGAATGGTAATGAGTGTTTGGTCATAACTATGTACTATATAGATAGACTAGCCGTCGCCCGCGGCGTTGCTCGCGTTCTACCCTTTAGAGTGTGTCGTTTCAAAATTCCTTTCTTAGTGCGCCCCTACACTATATAAGGAACCTACCCTCCAAATTTCATACCCCTAGGACTTGTAGTTTAGGCTGTGCGTTGATTCTATGTCAGCTTCAAAAGAGTTTTATATATATTTATGATGATTATGATGATGATAATACTTTATTGTACACAAGGATTAGGTACGTACAAATCTTAAAACTAACTTTGTATAGTCCAATGGGCGGCCTTATTGCTGAAAGTGATTATGATTATGTATTGTTAGGACGAACGGGAATAAATGGCACGTCACTCACGTGTTTATCTATTCAGCTATAGACTGCCTTCTAAAAAAAGAAACTCAATAGTAATATCCACGTTGTAGCAAACTTACGGCTAAATAGAATTGCTTCTAATTTCATAAATAGATAGCTTTATTTCTAAAGAAAGTTTTACTGTATAATTTGGGCGGTTCGGATCAATTTTGGAAATAATAAAATTAACGCGTCCCTTAGCGGAAAACACGAGTAGTTTGGTAGCATGTAATTAAAGTTGATCTATATTTCTTCTTTGTTTTGTTGATTTCGATATTCAATTTGAAAAACAGTCTTCTCAAATCTATGGAAAAACAATAAAACTTGCCTGTAATCTTGACAACATACAACACACTCTGAAACCGCAGGTTACCTACCTATACATTTAAGGACAAGGCTAGAAAAAAAGAGTTTATATTATTATGTACGTATTCTATCGGCAATCTAGTTCTCATAGTACAAGCTTTGCTTAGCTTGGGACTAGTAAAGTATTATATGATCTGTGGTTTGGGGCTAGAAGGCATTGTGTTAATATTGTAAATGCTGTATTTGTTGTAATTTTCTTTGTGAATAACGAAGTAGATACACATGAAACACAAAATACACATGAAACAGTTGAGCTATCTACAAATCGTTTCAAACGATTTATAGATAACTCAACTGGTCCAAATCAGTAGCAATCGGAAGCGTGCCCAAGACACAGGCTGCATTGCCGCGCTGAATAGCAATATACAATTTATTTATTTTATTTAGATCAAAGATTGCAACTTAAATTAGGACGTTCTGTGCACTCTACATTGCAGAGGTAGAGACTTAAGAAGGCACACAATAACCGCCTTTTCCGTAGAATATGTGGTAAACTTGCTCTTAATGGCCTCAACGTAATACGTTTTCAAGTGGGTACTTAGCTACTTAGAACTCGTAAGCGTTTGAGTTTTCGCTCACGTCCGCGAAACCCTCGTAACCGTCTTACAACCGAAATTCATAATGCTTCAGTAAAAAGGTCGTATTGTGTTATGAGTACTGTTCTCGAAGATATTGAACCATTGTAACCTCTGGATAAGCATAGAATAGATTGTTCAGATGCGTTTCAGAAATCACTTTTGATAATAAGTAGACGAAATAATTTAAAAGTAATATTCACCTGCGTTTTAGCTTCCAAGTTGTTTTAGTAGAATTGAGCCCAGAGCTCAAGGTATATACTCTAGATCCTAAGTGTACTTATAGGAGTGAGTACACTTAAGTACACCTAAGTCTTGACAGCCAGTAAGAGTACCTACGCAGTATTAATATTGAAGATGCTAAGTATCGGAGTTCTATTGCAGCTTACACAGAAAAGACCAACGCTTTCCACGGATCAAAAGCAGTAATATAACCTCCCATTCAAAACTTTCCCAACAATAGGGCCCGTATATCCTATACAATTCTCCTAGCAGAAGATGATCCCATAACGCTTGAGCTTTCATTAAAAGTTGTAAACGCCTCAAAGTTTGAGTTCAAAATATTACTTATAATATAAATATCGTAAGGCTTCGTTATTATGGTTCAAGGTTGAATGGCTGAACGGTATAGACATGGATTTTCATGAAAATGGTACCGCTACTAGCGAAGGAAAATATAGGAAACATAACGTAGACAACGTAGAAGATCTTCGCTAAATGATTCTCATTCTTGGCATTGAAGCAATTGTAAGTTGTTGTAGCGGGAACACACTCTTTATAAACGACTAGCCGTCATCTGCGGCGTTGCTCGCGTTCTACCCTTTAGAGTGTGACGTTTCAAAATTCCTTTCTTAGTGCACCCTTACACTATATAAGGATACTACCCTCCAAATTTCATACCTCTAGGACTTATAGTTTAGGCTGTGCGTTGATTCTCTGTCAGCTTCAAAAGAGTTTTATATATATTGATGATGATGATGATGATGATGATGATAATGTGGAGAATTTTCTTGAAGTAGATTCATGCTCTGCGCCTGGTGAATGCGCTGGTTAAAAATGTTGATGGACTGCTTCTTTGCTTCTATTACTTTCTGCTTTGCTTTCTGATATCTGACCCGTCTTCTCCAAAGCGTGTCTTTTTGACACATAGGCCTCCTCCACTTCTTTCCACTGTTGTCGGTCTTTACATAAGGAAATTGAAACAGAGCTTATTAGTCTGAGAGTTCTCTAAGCTACCAATTAAGTGACCAGTGGACCTGGATTAATGTGTAATGCTTGGGAAGGTTAATAATGCGTTTCAGCTTGCAGTGTCCACTGCTTATAGGGGCTAAGTCGCACTATGACTTTTCTATTTTATTAGCTTACGTGCCTTGATCACGAATAAATGTGACAATCGCAAACGTATCGTAACGCTAGCGTATCCAAGATACACTGTGCGGTGACACTACAACGGTTGGCAGTCGAGCTGGCATTGACGCGCAAATATAACTCGAATACGCTAACGCAGCGACTGTTAGATTTGTTCGTGCTAGAACTGCTTACTCATTTTATTCAGCTATTAAAATTATTGCTCTGTTTGACTAGCAGGTAATATTAAACAGTGACAGAGCTAGATTTTATTCAACTGTCCATAATGTTTAGGACGGTTTTAGTTTTTTATCAAATAGCTTATACCGCCCAGAACAATAACCACCGTTATTTTGAAGACCAATTCCGTAGCTTTAAATGTAATATTTAGAATATGGCTTCATTTAGAATATGAATCGTTTATTCTGTAATTATGAAAATTGAAAATGCTTATTCCATTTTCAGCAGACGAAGGTTAAGTGGAACTTTCCTTTGGCAGCCCGGATATTAGTGAACTGAACATCCGACTTAAAGTGTTCCAAGAGAAAACGATGGTATTGACTGTCACGTGGAATACTTATATTACTAATAGCTGGTTTACACTTTGTTAAGTATCAAGTGCGAGTGACAAGTGCAAGTGTTAGATGAAATCAGCGTGTGTCCTAAAAGTAGACATGGTAAATTGGTCATGCGTCAAGCTTAATAAACTTGATTTATTTTCAGACAAGAAATTATCTCCGAGGTCTACACTGCTTAAGGTACTACCAGTTGCAAGCCATGTACGCATGGGGTACTTCAAGCGCGGCCAAATCTCAGAGAGTCAAAGAGGACGCAGAAAATATTTCTCCTCTCTATCGTGGAAGGTTTGCTGGCAGAGAACTCTTTTTAGGGTTAAGCTCACCTTTGTACATGACCTATATTTAAGTTCCCGTTAGTCATTACTTTTTGTGTACAATAAAGAATAAAGAAAACTGAAAGTTTTGGCTGTTTGAAAATGGCCGCCAAGAGCATTTGGAGCTTGCTATTACTACCCGTGCAGACAATGGAGCAATCGTTGACTCATAAAAACCTGGTTTAAGCCTGGCAGATTTTCTAAACTGTTTTCAAACTAAATCTGTGGCTAAATAGTGACATTAGCGCGTTTCAGCGCGTTTTTTGCCGTCAAAAGCTTATTGTTTTCGTATAATGTGTAGCCACGTCACTTGATATTATGCTGTACATCGAAAGCAGGTCAGAGCTTGCGATATGGGGGCAGAACGTTTTGTTTCTTATTGAGATAACATATTCTATGAATAGCTACGTATAACCAAGCTGATACCGCGCCTCACATTATAATAGGAAACTTTTCCAAGACTCCACGCTTAGTTCAGAAAGTTCAGCCGCTTTGTTAAAACTTGACAATCGAGCCGAGGCGAAGTCTAGGTTTTGGAAGATTATCCCGACATCTTTGTTTTGCTGTATCAGACACTGACAGCTATTGTGATATTTTGCTCCTTCAAAAGAGCTCTCTGGAAGATTTCTATACAGATTTCAAGCTGTTTTTCTATAGGGTGCTACGTTCTTACGTAATACCCTAGAAAACCCCTTGAAGTCTGGTACTTTCAAGGAGCTTAGAATTTATTTCGATGTTATTTTAATTTAATTATTTTACAATGACTATGCTTACACCTGTACGCAGTATCTTAAGCAACATCGAATAGGTAACTTTTTAGGTCTCTTAATAGCGTGTAAACGATGAACAAACAACTATACTGAACTAGCCTCCACCCCCGACCGCGTTCCGTATTTTCTGTAATTTTTTACTATACAAGGTGTAACATAATTACTCCATAAGCCCGAAGGGGGCGTAATCAGACCGACCACCTGAGTGCTTGAACATGCAAATGTTCAATAAATCGTTATTGAAATTTTCATACAAAAGTACAACTTTTATTTTAGAAATTTGTGACAACCCTAAGTGTTTGTTTAATATTTGCGTAAACCCATACACACGCATGCACACGTAAGTACCCTTCTACCGCGTTGCACGCAAACGCTAGCTGTGTGTAGTTGCATTTTAAGTTAAATTACCAGCTCATTTCATGAATGAAAAACTTCGAAATCTCAAAAGTCTTAGAACAAACACTGTTCGCCATGACCTATAAAATACCCCCTTTTCAGACTTCATCATCATCATCATCATCATCATCAACCTATATCGGTCCACCGCTGGACGTAGGTCTCTCCCAAGACGCGCCACTGAGCCCGGTCTTCGGCTCTTCTCATCCATGTTTTGCCAGCTACATGTCTCAGATGTAGCACCCCACCTAGCCGGAGGGCTAGGGACTTATAGGGTAATTATGTTACACCGTGTATAAGTAAATATTTTGGTAGTACATGCGCTACAAATTACGAGTACCAAATAGTAGATTCATTTCAAACTCAAACAGTCACGGACCAGTGGGTTTATACACAGTATAGACGACGGATATTAATTTGGCACATGGTTATTATAGTTCAGGCAACTGATTTTGATATGGGAGGCATAACATTGAAAAAGAAAAAGATCACTTTTTCACTTATTTTAAACTAGCCGTCTCCCGCGGCGTTGCTCGCGTTAGAGTGTGACTTTTCAAAATTCCTTTCTTAGTGCGCCCCTACACTATATAAGGAACCTACCCTCCAAATTTCATACCTCTAGGACTTATAGTTTAGGCTGTGCGTTGATTCTCTGTCAGCTTCAAAAGAGTTTTATATATATTGATTGATGATAAATTTAACTAGAAAATTTAGACGCTAAGTAATGATTTAACTTAAAAAATATCAGTTTAAACATAAATAAAATGCGTAGAAGATGAAATAAGGACCTGAGATTCATCTAAAAACATAATTGACTGGGTAGAATAAAATAGATGATATTTTCGTACTAACTCTTCCTGCCTAGTGTCAATGCTCGCAAAAAAAAAATGCCTTATTGGTTTTCTAAAGTTCAACTATGTAAATTGGTTGCTAAATCTGGTACCATCTCTTTTCGTTGTCATCCAAGTGACAATAACAAAGCATAGAGCCGCTAAAATGACAGGAGATTATAAATACAGGGGTGAGTTTTTGCTCATCTCTACATTATGTGACTACCAGGAAAATCAAGACAATATTCTTGACAGTTATTAAGTGCCAGATTAATTGCCGTTATTCATAAACAGTACAAAATAAACTTATACCCGAAATCAAGATAGCAATTTAGCATCTAATTAAAAGCCGCTTTGCGAAGTGGAATTCAAAGGTTTTAGCTCATTAACAGTCACTGCATGTTCCAAATACGTAAATAAGGTGTGGTGCTACTGCAAGCGAGAAGCGCATTACAAAAACAAAGGAATTTGAAGTTTTTCAAATCATTCTTCCAAGAATGGAAAAACTCAAATTCAAATTCAACTTCAAATCATTCTTCCAAGAATGGAAGAATGATCAAAACTTTCTTGTATTTTGTTTGTCTGTTCAATAAAGTTTTTTATATCTCCGCATCTATCTATTTACCCGTTGGGCTGATGACATTGTTACGAAAGCGGAAAACCGGTACATTCGTCGTAGAAGATTTATGCCTCTAATCTTAGTTGTTGCCTCGAATAATCCTCACATCGGCTATATTTGGAAATCCTGCTTTGGTAGTATATTTGACAACGAAACCAATTAAAGCACGATTTCGAGGTCAACTCGAAGCGAGGATTATTCGAGACTAGCCGTCGCCAGCGGCGTTGCTCGCGTTCTATACCCTTTAAAGTGTGACTTTTCAAAATACCTTTCTTAGCTCGTACACTATAATTGAGGACACTACACTCCAAATTTCATACCTCTAGGACTTATAGTTTAGGCTGTGCGTTGTTTATCAGTCAGCTTCAAAAGAGTTTTATTATTCGAGATAATGACTAAGAATATTATGGGCCTGAAAATAGTTCTTTCTACAGAAATCAATAGGGAAGTCTATGTTCTTACCTTAAAATACTTAAATTTTGCCACGTTTTGCTTAGTATTTTAATCCAAAATAAAAATTAGAAGTAACAACTTGAATGAAACATCCCATGAATTATCGCTTATAGCTGACAGTAGAACAGCACCAATCAGTTTGCTGGAGCGAGTATTCGGAGTTCGGTGCGATTACTCTAAAGTGGTATGGTGGATTTGTGACTTTACTGCTTTTTCAATTTATTCATGCCTGGCATGCGTTTACTTGTGCTCTGTACGTTAAATTAAATAGGCATACATAACTACATAATAGTTTCTAGGCACGATAGTAATTTTGTATGCATATTGAATTCTTTAGGATCATTTATAAAACAACTAAGTACGTAATTGGCTAAAATTGTTAAAAGTACTACTATAAAATTATTTTATTAGTAGTGAAATGGGTATGTATTTTGTACCGATATTTAGTAGGACAAAACTAAACAAAAGCAAGGAATTACTAAAACGATGAGTCAAAGTTCGACGTTTTCTATTTTCTAGCGTTATAGAACATCAACTTGGCTATAAACTGTTAATATGATGCAAAGTAAACTAATTGATATGTTCCAGAAATACCCACTGAGAAATCTCTACCAGAGGGTTTTTTTTTCAGAAATCTCTACTAGCTACGTCGTAGCATGTCGTAGTATGCTGCATTGCTACGGCGTAGCAGTGGGGATTAATGCTTCACTTCGGTGAATTTGAGTTCCTTGTTTGATTATTTACAAAGTACCTCTGCAGTATGAACGCAAGGATGAAATCCCATCCCATTTCATCTCCCATCGACGAAACCCTTCCCTATCCTTCACTTACTTTTGATTGGTCAGTTCATATGAGATACAATTTGATCGCCGCGGCCATGCACAGTACGAGTGAGTTTGCTCTATTTTGAGTTATATCGAACCGCGTATCCCGATGTGAGCTATCGCTGTGTATGCAGATAAGCTCTGCTCTGTCTGCGTTGTCTGCCTGCTACTTACCTTCCGCTTTGAGCTAGGTACTTGTACTATCAGCGATATAAGTAAGAAGAAGGCTATTTGATGACAAAAAATATGAGGAACAGAAGTGAAATTTTTCGACATTTTTAGTATTTTATCTATTTATACAGGCTTATTCCCATCGAGCCCACCGGCCGGCCCACTGGTAGGCCGGATGGGAAAAAAAATCCCACCGAGCCCACTATGCATAATTATGAAAGGGCTCGTTGCAGTGGGCTAGATGGGAAAAAAACGTAGACTTAGAATAAAACGACCAAACGAATGTTATTGACTCTTCCAACACCCCAAACCTAAAACAGATCATGTTGTATGTTAAATTTTTTGCAGTTGTCCCACCACGGAAATCGAAATCGCATTTCATTAATGTCTCAGTCAATAATCTCCTATGGAGCCACAAAAGTAGCTATAGAAATGGTACTCTACTTTTGGTGTAGACTGTACTGCAGGGTAGTGAAATATGGCGTTGTTTGTTGGAGGTATGAAATCTAGTTTTCATTCTAGAGTCGGCAAGGTGACAAAATGGACGTTTTCTTTGATATACAAAGATTCTAGGCATGATAGAATCTCTGTTATTTCTCGAGAGAAAAATGATTTCGTTTGTGTTAGCAATGCAGAAATATCTTGATTATAGTCTTATAACTTGACGAGGTTTTTTAATTCGAGGTTTTATAAGTTACTAGCCGTCGCCCGCGGCGTTGCTCGCGTTCTACCCTTTAGAGTGTGACGTTTCGAAATTCCTTTCTTAGTGCACCCCTACACTATATAAGGACGCTCCAAATTTCATACCTCTATGACTTATAGTTTAGGCTGTGATTCTCTGTCAGCTTCAAAAGAGTGAAAATTATATTTCCTCAAAAAACTAAGCAGGTTTCACGTGGACGTTCTCGAACATTGAAAGTTAAAAATGTTCACTCTTGATACAACTCCATTTACGTTTCTTTTCAACGCACTTATCAGTAATCGAAAGAAAAAACAACAGATACTACTTAACGTAACAAAACCCTATGGTATAGCTTCGCTTTGTGTGCTTAGACGAATGATTTATTCAAAGCAGGCGCGTTTTTGATGTAAATAAAACACGTTTCACGGTTTAGTAATAATACGTGGAAAAAAAAATACAATATGTCAACTGAAACAGATACAGAATTATATACAAAGGTTTGGTTTATATATAAATTTTCCATAATAATTCGTATTTCCACATCCACACATATTTGCTGATATTTGCCATTTGTTTCGACTGCCACATCTCGCTGCCGTCGCTCGTCGTGTCATCCACAGTCTTCCATTTTCAAAACACTGCCGGCCAGCGCGAACCATCCTTTCTGATGTATAGAAAAAAAATCCTTAGCCTCTATTTTGTGCCAGTGCTTGGCATATTATCTGTGGTTTGACAAAGATCTAGACTATGATTCATTATCAGAATGATTTCTGTGGGCAACTCGGTAAAATACAGAGCAATAATAAAATTGTCTTCAGCTGCAGATAATCAGACAATCGGAACAGTTCAACATACCATCACCGATTGTTACCCTAACGAGTCGTCAATTTAATAATAATGAAGAATTTTTAAGGGAAATTGAACGTTATCGGTCTTATTCCAGAACGGGGACTAAAGAAAGTCACGGTTTAAACGTCAAGGTTTATACAACCCGGCCGAATTAACATGACATGGCTCGGAACTCGATACTCCCCGCTACACCGCTTAATTCGGCCGGGTTGTATAAACCTTGACGTTTAAACCGTGACTTTCTTTAGTCCCCGCGTTCTGGAATAAGACCGTATAGGTTTGGGAATCAAGTCTTAGAAAACAATAAAAATTATTTTATATTTGCCAATCAATTAAGGTATCCATGGACGCAAGATGTGATACATTTTGGATGGTTAGTTCCACTTATATTTGGACGGCTGAGTGGTTTATGTCTCGAGTGAGATTATACAAAAAATACTGAATTTTTCACTTGTACCTAAACCTAAAATAAAAGTGTCTGGAGATATTGGTGTCGATTCTGTTGTTGCATTTTTCGAAACTAACCTCATTTGACAGCAGTAAAATTATAGCCATTCCTTTGTGATGAATTGAAACGAAAAAGACAGCTATCATTTTAGTTATTATTTTAGAGACCACTCATAGTGGGCTCGTTGGTAATTTTTTTTCCCATTGGCCCCAACATTGGGCGAGCCGGGCTCGATGGGAATAACCCATTTTACTACTAATAGTTTGATGTATCAAATTTATTTTGAAAACCGAATCTTTCGATCTCGAATCAGTCCCCAGATCAGAGTTGCGCTGGAACAGTGTGAAAGAATACTATTTGAAATAGTACATCGTTAAAAGAATAAATTTAATGGTTGAGCTACTTCAAATTGTTATTTCACGTCTGCAAAGTACACAGTTAATCTAACAAGCGTATAGAAGTGAAACTCTTACATCTGCGATATCTTCTATTACGCGTGATTTAGTCATTCAATGATAGTTTTTTGTCAGCAGCTGAACTGTCAAATGCGTGAGCGAAAATTGATCGTATAGGACTGTGATGGATGGCACGAATGAGAGGTAGGTATATAGCAGGTAGGATGTGGATGATGATGATGATGAAATGGTTTAAATTGGCAAACTAAAGTTAACTTAGTAGTTAGGTACTTTCTTTGTCAGTTACTAAAAATACCGTTTTTGCAAGCCACCACATTGAAGTTAATTCTGTAAAGGGTTTTTGACTATGAAAAGAAAAAGAAGAAACCTCACTGATCAATAAATTTCCTTGTCCATCCATATGTTAAAAAGTTACAAGGGACGTTTTTAACATTATTGTTAAAGCTATTTACATTTTGCAAAATGAATGATATATAAATGTATACCTACCATACTTAGATGATCATTAGCATCTTGCCATTTTATTTTCCAATCCCAGTGAAAGTATTTTTTTGCAGTTTCACTTCTATACGTTACTTTTTTCTTTGAACTTCAATAACTCAAAGAAAACTGTAAAGTTAATCTCCTCGTTTGCATTTTAACTTAATTCACTTAAAATGCATAATTTAATGGAGAAATTACATTTGTTAGTTTAAAATAATCTTTAAACTGTTTATTATTACCATCTTACATTACTTTGCAATTTTTATAGCAACTTAACATTAAGTGGGCCATCTGTTTGTCCATCATTTGTATAAAAAAATGTCGTATAGGGATGGACGCAATGCGATGCCCCGAGGACGTGCTATGAATAAGCAATGTATTGCTTGTTCCAACACTGCCTATAACAATGCATTGCCTAAGCACATCCACTGAGGACGTTTCCTAAGATACATTGCGCTACGTCCACCACTCTGAGACGTAAAGGTTAACGGTCTATCTTATCAAAAGTTAGAGTAGACATTACAGAGTGATGGACGCAGTGCATTGCCTTATAGGTCACGTTCTCATTGGACTTGCTCTGTGAGGTAATGCATTATTTCTCCGTATCTGCAGTTAAACTGTGGAATGCCCTACCCCATAGTATCCGAGCTAGTCCATCGCTAAACATATTTAAGAGCAAAGTTAAAGAGCATTATCTATCTCTGTAAAGATATTGTATGTATATGTATTATATGTATGTATTATTTTTAGTATTTATATGTAGGTATATGTATTCTATCATTAGTATATATATATTTTAACATAGTTCAGTTAGTATTTTATTCGATTATAACTTTATGTATGTACACGGACCTACCTCTATAGTCACCTCTCTCTAGCCTCAAAGGTTTGCTGTAAGAAAACTCTTTTTAGGGTTAAGCTCGCCTTTGTACATGTTATCTATTTCTGTCTTCTGTTTATGTATTATTTTAGTGTACAATAAAGAATTACGAATTACGAATTATTATAGCCAGAAGTTACTACTTAACATCAGGTGAGCTATCAGCATGTACCATTACTTTTATCATAAAAAAAAAACCTAGTTGCCATAACTTTGCTTAGAGCGTGGGGTTAGCGCGTTGTGTGAAATATTCATTAGCTGATTTATTTCATTTCTGTCCAGATGGTAAAGCAGTAAAAAAAAAAAAACATACGTGTAACATAATATGTACATAATGTCTATTCTAACTTTTTATAAGAAAAAAGGGGTCAGTCTCATGTACCTGTATTCAAACACTATGAAAAACTCTATGAACAACCACAAATAGCGTATAGGTAAGCCGGATCGTACACTGCAAACCAAATA
Source organism: Eulithis prunata (assembly GCA_918843925.1). Taxonomy (NCBI): domain Eukaryota; kingdom Metazoa; phylum Arthropoda; class Insecta; order Lepidoptera; family Geometridae; genus Eulithis; species Eulithis prunata. The sequence continues at coordinate 1,366,554 of OU974009.1, forward strand.
CCTTTCTTATTGCATTCACGGACAATAGTCGGCAAACAGCATGCAAATCAGTAGCACAGCATATATTCACGTAGCTGGTACACTCTTTATAATACAGAGTCTATTAGTCTGAATTTTTTTATGTTAATTTGCGACAAGCGAGTATCGAGAAACTCACATTTTGTATAGAGAAAAATAGTTTGTGAATCTCTCGCTAGAGGCACTTATTGGATTTTCATACAAAATATCTCGCAAGTCGCTTCTCGATATGCGTTTCGATCAACAAAACGGCTCAGGGCCTCTACTGTGAATAATGAATACCGAAGATTCGGTAGTGACGTTTGTGCTACACTGCGCAGTAACGCTGTGACTTTGAAAGAGCCTGGACCATCGCTCGAGGCGACCGCGCAGTATAACACAAACGTCACTACCGAATATTCGTTAATCAATTTTCGGAGTAGAGGCCCAGGCGTCACAGCTCAGTCGGTAATAGGTTTGCTTTCCGTGCTGCGTCGTGAGTTCGATCCCCACTGTGTACAAAACATAGATTTTTGTTCTGTGTCTGGGTGTTACTACGTATTATAAGTATGTATTTACAAAACAAAAACAATCTAGTGCCCATAGTACAAACTTTGCATAATTTAGAACTAAAGCGCGTTGTGTTAACTAAGTTTTATAAAAGCATATAGGTGCAATATACCTTAGTGTGTGTTTAATTTTTTTTTTCACTGCGTTTTCTCAGAGCATTATAACGGCCTAATGAGATAAGTACATAAAACATCCCGCAGCCGCATCAAATCCCTACTAATTACATCACCAGCTTCATTATGTACCTACCCAGAACTCATTATTTCTAAAGTTTGAAGTGATGCAAAAGATTAGTATTTCAGTTACATTACGTGCCCGCGATAATAGATTTAACTTCGGATTTTTATCACTTCTGTGTTTTACGCAGTGTAATACAAAACGTCAAAGATAACCTTTGTTATATCGCAGTGCATTTACGCAGTTGTTATTCTCTGAGCTGTGACAGCGGTCAGTGGTAGCGGGAACGCACTGGCTTGCAAATTGTGGATTGTACGGCTTGTGCTGTAAAGCGGTGGTGTTCTTGAGCCTATTCCAGCAAAGCGATGGAATTGCTGAGTTGTATGAATGAATTTACGTATCTTTGCTTCAGCGTAGGCTAAAGCCTGAGGATGGGGCGAATGAATCTTTAGCTTTTGGATGGAATAACTGAACAGTGACGATTTGACTAAAATATTTAGATAGATGGATTTATTTGTAAGAATATTGGTTTTGGTGATTATTATTAGCCATTTTGTATTTATCTTGTTTTTCTTTCAAAGAAGAATGCATGGTTTTCTATGGAGCCTGGACCAAGATTTAAAAAATAATTTTCTCAGATACACTTGGACAAGAACTGCCACTAAGTGGCATCCTGACCCAGCAAAGAGGCGACGCGGCAGACCTAGGAGAAGATGGCGGGACGAACTTGACCAATTTTTGGCCGACTTGCTAAGTATATAATATAGCACAAGATCAGAGTGTGTGGAAGGGATGGAAGGAGGCCTTTGCTCAGCAGTGGGACACAAAGGGCTGAATATAATAAAATAATAATAAACATGGTACACTACGATACATTATATACGATCTTTTTTTTTTGATCAGCTTGTTCCATTACTTTTATCATAAAAAAAAAAAAAAAACATCAACAAAAAAAAAATATTCGTGATCAAGGCACTGATATGGGAAATGCTGGCCAAATTATTTTCAGGCGCACCATGACGTGTCAACCCCGAGTGAGTTTTTTCAAAGTCTTGGTCCAGAATCCACATCAAATTTAATTTCTCCTTCAAATCACCATACTTACTTTCCCTATAAAATACCATGTAACTTTTTTTAAACATTAAAATTTTTTTTGAAAAGAAGTTTTTATGCAAGTAGCATTGGAAGCGAGTAAAGAGCTCCCGGATCCAGGGAAACGAGGAAATGAGAGCGGAGGCGGTCTCTCTTTAAAAAGCTATTCAATAACCGACCTCGTTCGGAGAAACGTTTCAGTATTTGTAAAAATACACAGTGTACACGCAAACAGTAGCGTAACTTTACTACTGAGTCTGCGGTTTTCTCTGAAATGTTAAAAACACACGGCAGAAACTAACTCAGAAGGTAGCAAAAGCTATATTGTGGTAATGGTATATTGTAACAAGGTAAATTACGGGACGAATTTAATACCATTATTTTTTTTATGTTGGCACAGTCTTTTATATTGCAAACATGTTTAAATTTTGCTAAATTTTGGATGTGGAAACTCTTCTGAGCCACAGCTTTGTTGTCGATCAATTTCCAATATCATTTTCGTTTGCCATCTTTTTCGTAATTATACTTTTGTTCATATTTTACAAAAGCTAGGTGAGCAGTTTGGACTACGCGTGAGTACTCGAGATACAAACCCTGAACTAAAGATACTGTAGCTCATTACACTGCTTTGCTTGTAACGTTACGACGGTAACTCGCTATAGATCGTCGCTTGAATACAGATTTGATTAGCTATTTCATAAAAAATTGAAAACGGAACGTTTTTTGCTTATATAAGTGTTTTTGATGGTTTTTTTTGTGTTTGTGCATGTTAATTGGTTTTTCGTTTACTGGAAAACGTTTGTTATTAATTTACTTCAAGCCATAAAGTCATTAGTTAGACCATGGACTAATGTTAGGTCAAGGAAAAGATATTGCGTTTTGAAATCAATAGGCCAATAGATGTGGTCATCAGGGTTATGATGATGATGGGATGGGATGAATTTTGATCTTGTAAGATCTTTGCACGTTTTTCTTACTTCACTTATTATATCAGAGTAGCTTTTAAACATAACACAGTAATGCTACTGCTTAGATAGAATACACTGTGGCAGTTCTCTCTAAGACTATTATACTGAAAATTCCAATGTTAAAAGACTTATCCAATAAAACCCACAAAATATTTCCAAGTTTAATTAACAAAGAGCCTACCTGTCTCACAACTAAAGTAATATGTAAAGCAGAGCAGAAAAAGGTCTTGAAAATTGCCTTGGTTCTACTTATAAAAACCGAAAGCGAAGATTCGTATTGATATTTTGATTTGCACTGCGTGTCGCGGAGCGAAGATTCGTTCAGCTACGCACAACACACAAGGCGACCGCGCAGTGTATTTCAATTGCTGTGAACATCTTTTTGTCGTTTTGCGAAGTAGAGTAACATTCAAAAGTTTTACAAAAGAAGCGAAATAAAGGTAATCGACAAACTTGGTACAATGCTCGGGACCCAATTTTGAAGTTCGTATGAGTTTAGTTATTCTTGTCAATTTTAGGCTGCCTAAAATGGCCATGACCTAAAATGTTTCTGAGACCTCTTAGGTAGTTGAAAGTAGATAGGGTCGCCAAAAATACTTTTCCATAGGTTTTTTTAACGTTTTTTGCTACGGCTATACGCTATTACAGAATACTATGCAAAAAGCAGTACTTACTCGTACTTTATCATCATCATCATAAACCTATATTGGGACACCGCTTTGACGTAGGTCTCTTAAGTGCCATTAAGCCCGGTCTTCCGCTCTTCTCATCCAGTTTGCCAACGACATTTCGCAGTACGGTCCACCTTGCCAGAGGACATCCTACAGGGTTAGTTCCGCCACTACGTTTGCCTAAACCAACTTAAATTATACGAAAACACAAAACATTTTTAAATTAAAATAGAGACATAAAAAATATATTTTGGACACTAATTAGACTTAGGCCGAAATACTGAAACGTCACTCAAATTTAAGAACCACTTAAAATGGCTCTGCCGCTGTTTGAAATTACTCATTTTTAAGAGATGGCAATAATTTAAGCGTGAACTTAATTAACGTGGCGTTTGAGTATTCGGCCGTTTGTCACTTAGATTTAATATAATAGCAATTTTTGTATCGGAGAAAAATAATGTTCGACTAGCGGCTGCAACGAAAATGATTTTTCTCCGCACAAAAACAATGTTTTTTTTTTATGATAAAAGTAATGGAACAAGCTAATAGCTCACCTGATGTTAAGTGATGTTAATCCTCTTTCGCTAATCAATAAATAAAACTCAGACAATGCACGGACTCAGACCATTACCTTTATGAAAAGCAAAGTGAACTAACTCGCATAAAGACGCTAGACGCATAATTGCATAATTATGCAGAATATGCAAACGTTTTTGCTTGACGTGGGCGATATCAGTATGCATTTGTCTCTACGTCCTGTGCTTGGCCTGTTTACGTCATCACTGTTTACGTGAACCGTTATTTTGAACTCTGTTAACAACCCACGCTACATTTAATGTCATGAAACGAACACATAATACGTACTAGCTAACGATTTAAGTATGTTTTTCTTCTTTCATATTTTTTTTTACTTGACTTGATATTTTTATTATGTTAGATACATAGGTACATAGTCCTATTAGTTGCTGACATCTCTACTACATAGATGAAATGACCACTAAGTTCTTCGTAATTTTTTTTTTATTCACGAGCTATTAATTGTTGGATGGGAGCGAAGAAAATCGTAATATATCATAGTAATACTCAATCGTAATACTAAAATATTTCTTGTAAAATACCTTTTACAATTTTATTTCTTTATTTTATATATTTAATACCAAATAACGATAAATAATATAAGTAAGTAAAATATACAAATAGATATCCTTGGACATTACACACAACGCCTTCTAGTCCCAAACTAAGCAGAGCTTGTACTATGGGAACTATGACCAAATAACAATTTGAATGTGATGACAGAATAGCGATTGCATTCAGGTACATACGGTTTGACCCATAAATGGAATCGAATAAATAAATACAGATTAAACAGGTAGGTACAGACTCATTCGGTTATTTGCAATTAATATGCGGCAACAGTCAATTTGCTATTATTGGCTTTAAAGGCATACGCAATGCAATTGTGTGAATAACCTAGTTAGTAAGTACAGTAGGTGGTAAAAACAGTTGTTATTTTGTTAAGTTTATTTATTCTAGGAAAATCGACAGCACGTAATACAAAGTTTAAAGTAGTAGTAGAGCTCTTTGTGAGAGCTCATCCAGGGAAGTACTACCACCGTACCTATTTCTGCCGCCAAGTAGCGATGCTCGCATTGCTGTGTTCCGGTTTGAAGGGTAAGGGCGCCGGTGTAATTACAGGCACATGAGACTTCAACATCTTTACGTCTCAGAGTGATGGATGCAGTGCATTGCCTTACAGGGCACGTCCTCATTGGACTTGCTCTGTGAGGTAATGCATTGTTATAGGCAGAAATTACTACTTAACATCAGGTGAGCTATCAGCTTGTTCCATTACTTTTATCATAAAAAAAAATATCGTCATCATGCGATGGTGAAGCCGTAGGATAGCCAAATTGAAGTCAGTTTTTCTTACTTTCTTTAACTTTTAATCCCAACTGAATTATTATAAAAATTTTACAAGGACTGTTTTGTTGTTTTTACTTTGTTTTTTTTTTTATGATAAAAGTAATGGAACAAGCTGATAGCTCACCTGATGTTAAGTAGTAACTTCTGCCTATAACAATGCATTACCTCACAGAGCAAGTCCAATGAGGACGTGCCCTGTAAGGCAATGCACTGCATCCATCACTCTGAGACGTAAAGATGTTGAAGTCTCATGTGCCTGTAATTGCACCGGCGCTCTTACCCTTCAAACCGGAACACAGCAATGCGAGCATCGCTGCTTGGCGGCAGAAATAGGTACGGTGGTAGTACTGAACCCGGACGAGCTCTCACAAAGAGTTCTACTACTACTGATGATGATCGCAGTTCAGTGGGATTGGTCTTTTGGTTGTAAACACCACTAAAAAGTTGCAGGAAAGCAAAATACTCAATGTCGTGTACGTTGCTTCCGGCTTTACTATCAAATGATAATGCTGACCCAGAAGTTTTGCTCTCGAGTGTATTAAACATTCCAATACTTATATAAAGTATACCTACAGGGTGTTGCAAAATACGGTGTATTTACAAAGAAAATAGTCGCAATGCTTCTTTGTACAGAGGAGAGGTTGGTCCTAAATAAACAAAACAAAATGGACTTTTGCTGCAGAGTCGTTATCTAAAGTAAAGGCTTTTTCGACGGACGTCTTTCAGTCACTCACACTTAAATACCTTCGCGTGTGTGCGCAGTTGATTATTCATCTATATGTGTGTTGTTTCTTGACCAATGACAGGTAAGTACAAGGGTTCACATCACGAGAACAATGTCAATGTCAATGTCAACGAATAAGAAGAGTCAATGAATAGAGAACGTAGGATTTTATCAGTTTTTGATTGTGTTTTAGGTATTTTTCAGATACTTACCTAAGAAATACTGAGTTAAAGCACAGTTTAAAGTAAGGAGAGTATTCTGAACTCTAAGGTCGTCATAAAATCTGTCTTCCGTCACGTTATAATGAACAGACTGAAAAGGTTTGGGCTTAGGCGTGAGTATAGTCCTATTAACACTTTGTAAAATGCTAAGATTTTCTACTTTTCAAAATACCTTTTGACTTAGAAAACCAGTTTGATTTTGTCTAAATTGAATTGCCAGATAATCATTTTCCTCGGTAATATTTCGAATATTGGAATACTGCCCTCGGGGTAAGGGTTGAACGCAATATTGTATTGAGTCAGCATTGGATATATAAAAAATAGGAAAACGGTAAATATAAATACATTCTTGTGAGGGAGTGAGCTTGTCATTGCTGTGATCTTTTTAAATGCGTATTTTATGACTCGATTCGCTATAACGGCTGGACAGAGACCGATTTGATAGAAACCATGATAATAATATAAACACGTGAGATGCCTTTATCTTAAGTGGTAGATAGATATTACGAACTAAGTAAAGTACTGTACTATTAATTTGATTCCGGGACTGGGTAGTCTAGGTGTCGAAATGTCTATATACGGACCGGCTGCCTATGCCTAGACTAGACAGGTAGGTATATAATACATATACCTACCTCGCACTTAATTAAGTACTAGGTATCTAAGTTATGTTTTATGTTGACAGGCATCATAGCTCAGTCGGTAGTAGCTCTGCCTTCCGTGCTGTGGGTCGTGGGTTCGATCCCCACTGAGAACAAACATTTGTGTGTTGTAAACATAGATGTTTGTTCTGTGTCTGGGTGTTTCTATGTATTATAAGTATGTATTTACAAAAAAAAATGTATGTGTGTATTCTATCAGCCATCTAGTTCCCATAGTACAAGCTTTGCTTAGTTTGGGACTAGAAGGCGTTGTGTTAAGTGTCCGTGAATATTTATTTATTTATGTTCTACCTATATGTTGTTTTCTTTTTGTTGTGCTGTTATGTATGTATAGTGTGTCCGAAATAAATGTATTTTCTTTCTTTCTTTCTTTCTTTCTATGTGGCAAAAAGTATGAAAGTCAAAAAGTGCAATGGTTTAAAATGTACATATTCATCATAGTCACAATGTTTTGTTTTTCATTTTATTGTAATCCCTAAGTTAAGGTGTGCAATAAAGGGTTTTCTATATATCTTTCCATCTTAAGTAAGAAATGATCAGAGTTATATAAAATCTGGTAAAAATATCATTGTGATTTAGTTAGGATGTCATAAAAATCACTTAACTGCCACTACAAAAATAAATCCTGTACAATATCCATGTTTTATTCATCATACCGCTCGTGGCGTAGCTTGCTTAGACGATTCAATCGTTCTGCGCGGTCACTATTTGGATGGGTGACCATTAGTGGCATTTACATGTGAGCGCTTTCGTGCTTCAGAGGGCACGTTAAACTGCCGCTCCCGGCTCTAGTCGTTAAGCCATGACGGAGGCCTTAAGGCGGCCTTAAAACTCCGTTAACAGAGTTGGCCACTAAGTCATACGAGCTTGCTTGCTTATCCGTCATGCGTTATTTAAAATAAAATATTTCTCTTCGTTATAAACTGGTTTAGAACGCAACTGCACAACGTCTAAAGGCTTTGTGGCTGAATAATGTATATATTTCCATACAGTTTCCATTCGCAATAGAATTAATAGAAGTGCTTTGAACCACGTACCTGCGGCCGGTGAGCAATTATATCCTTTTACTTATTGCTACCTTTCATACATTCGTCACTGTTGTGGTTCAAGTCAAGAGCAAGTATTACTATACCCACTTGTGGGAGCTTATAGGAACCTACGAGCACACTGCAAGATAGAATAAACTAGCGACCCGCGCCAGCTTCGCATGGGTGCAATGTTGATACTAAATATACAACAGAATGTCTTTGTATACGGTGTGCAAAATACTTAACTACATTATTTTGATCTATCTGTCATCTATCTTCACGTGTTTCTTATTGCCCTGGTAGTGCATTATCGGCGCCGTGTCGGTACCGGCGTTAGTGGACAAACGGTCTAAACATAAACATGTATGTTGTCTTTAAGCCACGGATTCACTAGGGGACAAATGTCCTGCTACACGTGTCTCCTGCGACACGTGTCGCCAGCGACGTTGGGTGAGGCAGCGCGACGTTGCCGGACTTCGCTCGACATGTCTGGCAACATCGCGCGACACGTGTCGCCAACTACATCGAGAAAGTAGCGCGACGTTGCCGGACTTCGCACGACATGTCTAGCAACATCGTCTGGCAACATCGACTTATCAAATACAAAAAAAAAATACAAAACGTTTATTTGCAACACAAACTTAATAAAACACATTGCACAATTTAACTAAACACGTTTTAGGAATTGTGTCTAAATATACAGTGTTGCAAAAAGGCCCCATCTCAGCATGTGCAGGTTTTACAACCTGCGCTGGTTTTCTTATGCGGACATAAGTCGCGCGTTGTCGCCATATATGTCAGGCAAAGTTTCGCAAAGTCGCACGACTTTGTCTGACGTCACTGCGGACATAAGTCGCGCGCTGTCACTATAGGTATATGTCAGGCGAAATCGGCCGGCTTCGCTTGACATGTCGCCGATACATGTCGTGGGACATTTAATTTTGTCCCCTAGTGAATACGTGGCTTTAGTTACAGCGGAAAGTTGACTTTCCATAAGCGGAAAGTTGAGCTTCCGCTTACCCCTTAAATCCCTCTGTGATGCAACAGCAAGACGTATTATTTATGGTCCGCAAATCTCCAGTTTTTCCCATTTTTTCCGAGTGACGATAGCTATAAAAGGTTTTACGAACTTGAAGCTGTAGAATAACTTGGGATGGATGAAAAATGGAGTGGATTAATGAAATGGAACTGTCAGATAATGAGCATAAGATTCAGTTTTTACTGAGGTTAACCCGTGGCGTGTTTGGTTGGGTCTGTTAGACCCATGCTCTTGCATTTTATTTAGTTTTTTTAAAGGAATAGTTGATCTAGAGGTAGAAAATGTTTCAAATTTCGCTTTTTCATTATAATATACTCTACTTTTAACTTTTAGGCGGAATTGCTAATCTAAAAGCATTTTAGAAAAAAATGCACCATTTTTTCTTTTTTTTTTTCTTTCTGTAACTCCTTATCATACTGCAGTAATCTGTGAAACCGTTAGTAAAAATATAATTCTAGAAAGTAAAATTCTAAAACAAACTTATTTAAGCTCGGATTTCGAAGGCGCGAAGTCTCACATTCTAAGAAGCGGTTGAGTATAACACTTAGCTGATCCCAACTCTGGCAACTATTCGGTCTTGGAATCAGTTTTTGAAGTTTTCAAGCGGTGCTTTAACCGTCGCGTTTGAACCGTTTAAGGGTTAAGTTACTACTTGCGCACAAAGTTCTAATGAAATTGTATTTTTGCGTAGTATGATTAAAATCAAAAGCAAAAGGTCAGTTTTTGCATAGCAATGTATGGTGTGCAATTCAAAGCTAAACAATAGAGTCACAATAATCACTATAAATTGATGAATGTTTATTGAGTTGACTAGAAATTACTAAGGCTAAAAAACTAGCTTAAGCTACGAACTGAAAACCTAGGCACTAAGAAATATCAATATGATTAAGTTATTTATATGCCAAATTCAATTCTGCCGTACTGGGTTCAAGCGTACGCATATAAGGCTAGTACTCAAAAAAACGTGCGGAAACCTATGGCTTAGTCAGCTTCGCACGTATTGGCCCTATCATTCCTACGGATAAGGCCGACTAGGCTCAGAGGATGGTTTAGGTGCTACAAGGCTACTCCATCTAAATCATGTCCCCAGGCACTGCAACGTCGTTCATCGAGGTAGGTATGGGTAAAAATTAGCCCCTAACGCTGTATAAATCATCTATGCAAAGCGTGTTTATTCTACGCAGTAAAAGTATGCGAAATATTGTTTAAAATTATGAGAATTATCCATGTTCAAAACAAAAAAAAAAGCTCCGAGCTTTATATGTTAAAATATGAAAAGCCCATGGTCGAATCCATCTAACTGTGATCCACCTTAATCTGTTCCGACCAGATCCCAAAAATACCCAAACTTCCGACGGTGTTCAACAAAAAGCCAGAAATTAAAACATTTATAGTATAATCCGAGCATATTTCGTTATTAGCAGCTATTTGTGTGTAATCCACACGGCAAGGATTCTTAGCACTGGTTTGGAAGGTGTGGCGAAGTAAGCGAGTTTAAAAATGTGAACATGACTTCAAAGTAAGGATCAATGCCACTTATTAGCAGCGGCAGAAAGCGCACTTTTAGACTTACAACTTGAAACCGCAAAAAACAAAACTTAGCCGAAGCCATCGAGCCTCATTTTCATTCATACTTAGTTTACAAAATGTGGCTTGCAATGTTTTTGCTAAAAAAATGTTTGGTGCAGCAAAACTATTTTTCTCCATACAACTTTTGCGAATTACTTTTCGCACATCAACTAAACAGAACTTAGACGACGGGTTCGGAAACTGATGCTAACTCTCTTGTAACCAGGTGATATTGATCGTTTCTATTTCCTTTTTGCATTTTGTTTATGACTGCGACGAAAAGTCGTAAAGTTTGGATATCGCGGGCGTAAACCGGCTATGTCGTGCCATAGCACGTTGTAAACAGCTAATTCACTATTACCTTACTTATAAATAAATATTCACGGACACTTAACAAAACGCCTTCTAGTCCCAAACTAAGCAAAGCTTGTACGATGGAAACTAGATGGCTGATAGAATACATAATACACTTTTTTTTTGTAAATACATACTTATAATACATAGAAACACCCAGACACAGAACAAACATCTATGTTTACAATACACAAATGTTTGTTCTCGGTGGGGATCGAACCCACGACCCACAGCACGGAAGGCAGAGCTACTACCGACTGAGCCATGACGCCTGTCAAGTGGTGTGATTCGGTGATATTTCAAACTAAACCAGCTATCTGCATATTGTAACTGTAGTATGCGTTTACGTTAGGCCATGCCAATCGTAAAATTGATAGGCTCCAAGCGTAAAAGTTTTCCATGCTCCCAGTAATTGCGATATTTCGGTATGTTACCGATGATTGAAAAGAGATGGATGATTGAAAAGAGATGGATGATTTATAGAGATAGTAATAGAGTAAATCGGTGCGGATCGGATATAATTTATTTTTTTGTGACACGTTTGGTCCGTACCGTAAAAATTAGATCAATTTTCTTAGATATCAGTGGGAAAAAGTTTCTTTTGTGCTCGAGCAAATAATATTGGAAAAATTTGTTAAAATAGCTCTACATTATTGTGTTTATTGTGTTATTGTTATTTTTTTTTAACTAATAATCCGCATTGAAAAATCATTTTCAGCGACCTTCTTTTTTTTTTTCTTAATAAAAAAAACAAGAAACAAAACACGAGGTATTTGAGAAGCTTCGAAACCTTAAAAAATATTTTACCAAATAAGTGCTTTAGATATTTTTAACAAATTAATATTACTATTTGTAGACTTGTACTTGTAGTTTCAAGCAAAGTCACGAACCGCAGCTATCAAAATTGTGAAATTTGGGATCCAGATTTGAGAAGTCACGGATTAAGGGTTAGAAGTTTGACAAATGACCGCAAAGTTTTATTAGCTTCCCGATAAAGTACCTACATTACTGTGAAGTTTGAAAGGGTCAGATTGACATAATTTTGTAGTCCGCAGCTTGCCCACGGCAATACCAACGAAAGGTTAACAGTAAAATGTTACCTACATCAATATTTAGACAGGTAAGTAATATACCTAATGTTTTCTTTAATAAAAATAAATAAAATAAAAATAAAAAAGCCTTTATTTCTACTACTTAACATAGGTATAAGTAAACTAACTAGGTACTTCACTCTTATTTTTACTCTTATTACTATCTTAAACTATTTCCTCTTCAGCAGTAGTCGCCTCAGCGGCGTAGGCCTCCCCTAAAATCCTCCATTGGTCCCTTTCCCTCGCCTTTCTCATCCAATCCGGTCCATGTCGTTGCGTGAAGATGTTTTCTTTATCTTCTTTTTAATTTTTGTTCTATTCTAGCCATATTCCATAGAGTTTTGTCAATTATTGCACTTTGGAAGGAACAGTTTTATTTCTTGCGCTTACAATTTTTGTTTTAACAAGTAGAGACACTGAGCGACAAAAACTCAACTAGCGAGAGCTACTGGTGCTTTACAACAGAGAGAGAGAGAGAGAGAGAGAGAGAGAGAAAGAGAGAGAGAGAAAGAGAGAGAGAGAGAGAGAGAGAGAGAGAGAGAGAGAGAGAGAGAGAGAGAGAGAGATAAATATTTATTTAGCACACAACACAGATACAACAAAGTAATTACACAATAAAAAACTGGTAGCGCAGTGAAACTACTCACTACTATTTTCATTCTCATTGTACAATTTTAGATTTAAAAAAAAACTTGTGCCGTGTATAATTATTAGCTCTAAAGAGTATTTTAGAAGTCGTAGGTACCAAACTGACTTTCAATAGCGCTCACTAAATCGCCGTCCCCGGGGAACATCAAGGTAATGCATTATTATAGGCAGAAGTTACTACTTAACATCAAATGAGCTATCAGCTTGTTCCATTACTTTTATCATAAAAAAAGAACAAAATATTATCAACAAAAACACGAATTTTCAGAAAAAAAAAACAAGTTTTCATTGATAACTTCGTAAATTCTGAACGTAGACAGATGATTGTTGGCTTAAAGCAATGCTTATTTTTTATGCATTCGAAATGATTTAATGACACATACGTTAAGTACCCGTAGTCTAAACTATTCTCATTATACTCCCTCGGCTCAGATGCTTGTAATTCTGAGGTATAAACCTACTCAGTCTACTCACGCTTGTAATAATTTCTCGCCTCAATCGGTTGGTATTCAATTAACCTAACAGATTCCACGGCGTTTGATCGAGCGACGTGGCTGATATGATGAGAAACGATTACATGAAAATTACTTAGCTTCCGTTAAAATGTCGTACCGACAACCGATGGATATATTCTTGCATAGTGATTACAACAATTTCACAATATTTACAATACTGTATTTACAATATTTGATCGAGTGAGCGAAGCGAACGAGACAACTTGGACAAAAATGCTTTGTATGTTTGTTCGACGAGATCTTTTGAACCGCTTATCCGATCTTCACAAAATTTGGTAGGTATACGGAGAGTACTCTTAAGTTTTACTGGTTTGTTAAATGAAGTAAATCGGTCGTTTAACTTCACGGTCCAAAAGGAGTCAAAAAAAAAAAAGTCGTACAATAATATTAAGTGGGGTGTCATATGATAGGGTTTTGTTTAGACATTCCAAAACCGTTTTTATTTTGATTCTAGGTCTAATAGTTTTTGAGTTGTTGTAAAAATTATAAAATTGGAAAATCCAGTATAAGGTGAGCTACCATTTCTTGGAGTTTCAATGATTTAGTAGTTCAAGTAAGACTGGTACATAGATAAACTGCGAAGTTTATTACAACCATTAGTCAATAAAAATTGTAAGGGTCTTATTAACCTCCGACCATCACGAGATCTCAGTTCGATGCGAAGTACTAGTGTATATTGAATCTAAAAGCGCCTAGTAGTTAATTTAGTACTTATTTTCAGTAGCATTTTAAATAATGTCAGGTACGCAAAACATTTTTTATACAGTAGGTACACAAGACCATGGCATATATAATATACCTATCTAAATCCTAACGTATGTAGACATCACTGCATAGTAATTAATCAGTCAGCTTAGCAGACCCAGATTATCTTGTAAACTGTTGGCAAGCACTAATCATAGCTATATTATGTATGGGTAAATACGCTAATGTAACCTGCTTTGGTGGTGAAACCAGGTTTTTAATTATGCAACTTTCGATTGATACAGGGATTTATTTATCTATTTATTTATTTATTACACAAATGCTTATATAAAACTTACAGTCTAAGACCAAAACGTTTTATGAGCCATAAGAGCATTTAGATGCTTAAAAAACAGATACAAAGCCTAATAAATTGCCTTAAATTTGTATGAAATATATCCACCTGAGGTGTGATTACTATTAAGCATGGAAACACCCTAAAGCATTTGGCCAGCGACAGAAACCATTTTAAAATGACGAATAACCCCTAAATACCCGCTATACGAAGCGCTTGTGGCTAGGCTTGCTTTAGTCAATCTTCACTTATTATCTATAAGTAAAGCGACGTTCTGCGCGGTCACTATTTGGATGGGTGACCACTAGTGGCATTTACATATGAGCGCTTCTGTGCTTCGAAGAGCACGTTAAACTGTCGGTCCTGGCTCTAGCAGTCGTTAAGCCACGATGGAGGCCTTAAGGCGGCCTGAAAACTCCGTCATCAGAGTTGGCCACCAACTCAAACGGGTGTTTTTTTTTTAATGATAAAAGTAATGGAACTAGTTGAAAGCTCACCTGATGTTAAGTGGTAACTTCTGCCTATAACAATGCATTACCTCACAGAGCAAGTCCAATGAGGACGTGCCCTGTAAGGCAATGCACTGCGTCCATCACTCTGAGACGTGAAGATGTTGAAGTCTCATGTGCCTGTAATTACACCGGCGCCCTTACCCTTCAAACCGGAACACAGCAATGCGATGCAATGGGCTAGCTTGCTTGAAAGTGGTTTTTACCTTTATTTAAGTTTTCACACCATTTTGCCTGTAAAACTTGCTGAGTAGCGTTTCGTGACGAATAAACCAATGCTCTTTCATTCTCTTTTCACTAAACCAGTTACCCATACAGTTTTAAACTCAAAGCGATATGAGCAGGCTATTGTGTGGAAGATAAGGGTACACTAACAATTGTCGCACACGTTACATGAAATATGAATGCCTATTCATCAGAGATACGAACGAATAAACTGTTTCCGTAGTCCCGGAGTTAGGGGGGACTTTGTTGCGTCATACCTTTGGTTTTTTTTAACTTACGTATGTTGTGATAATGATTGAACAGCAGCAAAGCAAGATCTCAAGTTTATAACTACAGTACTGCCATGAATCTCCGTAGATCGAGTTAAAATACTTTTACATTTTTAAGGCTTCACCGGCTGTTCTTTTTCTTACTATTAAGAAGAATATATGTATGTATGTATTCTATCAGCCTCTAGTTTCCATCGTACAAGCGTTGCTTAGTTTGGGACTAGAAGGCGTTGTGTTAAGTGTCCGTGAATATTTATTATTATTATTATTTTATTATATTATCATTAAAATTCAATAGCAGTTGACCAATTAATACTTACCACTAAACCTATGAAATATTCTTGGCCCACTAGTTCGTAAACTGAAAGAGCAAAGAGTGCTCTTTGATGTTAATAGAACTGAAATGAAATGAAATACATTTCTTTAATACACACAGAGAGTACATAATAATACATATACAGAGATACAAAAGAGAAATAGTAAGTATGAGTCAGCCCGAAAGGTACAAAACAAGTAGCAGGAAAGTACGATGTTGATGGATTTGTTCACACCAAAAGTATGACCACAGATCGCATAAGTAATACTATTACTAGGTATGACGTGAGAATATTGCCGCTGTCTCCTGTTCTCTCCAACTAAAGCGCGTACCAACGAATGTTTTAACGGAGAGTTTTACACCCCGTTATGCAAATAAAACTATTAAAAATTTATTATTGTACTATGTCAGCTTTTGTATACGATTGTTTAGGTTAGGATTTTACTGTTCAAATATTTTGAGGCACTAAATGTAATGATTTTTTTATAGGCAGGTATTCAGTCTAAGTAACTGATAGTAACTACGGCTAAATTTGCATGCAATACTTCAAATTGTCCGTTATACCTAAGTAGCCGTCGCCCGCGGCGTTGCTCGCGTTCTAGATCCTTTAGGGTGCCGCTTTTCAAAATTCCTTTCTTAGTGCCCTGAGTCTATCTCGGTGTTTTGTTTTCTTGCTATTTTTGGTATTCGGAAACGGATTCGCAAAGTGAAAAATTTTGTATGAAAACCGGATAAGCGCCTCTAGCAGGAGATTTGGGAACTGTTTCTGCGAGTCTATAGATGTCAGATAAACTCGCAGAAACAGTTCCCAAATCTCCTGCTAGAGGCGCTTATCCGGTTTTCATACAAAATTTTTCACTTTGCGAATCCGTTTCCGAATACCAAAAATAGCAAGAAAACAAAACACCGAGATAGACTCAGGGCTCTGCTCTACCTTCCGTGCTGTGAGTCGTGGGTTCGATCGGTTCGATCCCAAGAACAAACATTTGTGTGTGTCATACATAAATGTTTGTGTGTTACATAAGTAGATATGTATTGACAAAAAATATATTCTATCAGCAATCTAGTTCCCATAATAAGCTTTGCTTATATAGTTTGCGACGGTAATGCCAGACAACCTTCTCGCTCGCACATTTCAACATTTTTAATAAATAATATAGCTGAATGTAATTATGTGAAATTGCAGAGCTTCAGGGTCGAGAGAATAACAATGCGAAAGTTTAGTAAAAATATCACATTGATCCAAACAAGTTTTCTAACCAAAAAATGTCCATGAATATTAAAAAAAAATCTTTTTATCTGCCAGTTTCCACAAAAATGTGGATAATTTTGCAGATTAGCAGTAGTTTTTGGAATGGGTACTCTTCTCGTTAGTTTTTATACTGCATACGAACAACCAATCGAGGTGATGTTAGCATTAGTGGTTTGCTCGTGTTTGTGTGTGGTCTAGGTAATATCGGACGAGATTTAGTAGTGATTTTTGGTCGCGTCAGCCGAGAATAATCATAATCATCAATATATATAAAACTCTTTTGAAGCTGACATAGAATCAACGCACAGCCTAAACTACAAGTCCTAGAGGTATGAAATTTGGAGGGTAGGTTCCTTATATAGTGTAGGGGCGCACTAAGAAAGGAATTTTGAAAAGTCGCACCCTAAAGGGTCCAAAATTAGGGTCAAAGATTTAAATCAAATAAAGCGTTTCTTTTATATACCGTACATAGAAGATCCTTGAAAATTGGTACATAGATTCCTCAAATAAAATGACCCGACACGTGTTTCAGGATTTCTAAAAATTTTCAAAACTCAATGTATATAACACTCTTTTGAAGCTGACAGATAATCAACGCACAGCCTAAACTACAAGTCCTAGAGGTATGAAATTTAGAGGGTATCATCCTTATATAGTGTAGAGGTGCACTACGAAAGGAATTTTGAAAAGTCGTACCCTAAAGGGTCCAAAAGTAGGGTCAAAGATTTAAATCAAATAAAGCGTTTCTTTTATATACCGTACATAGAAGATCCTTGAAAATTGGTACCTAGATTCCTCAAATAAAATGACCCGACACGTGTTTCAGGATTTCTAAAAATTTTCAAAACTCAATGTATATAACACTCTTTTGAAGCTGGCAGATAATCAACGCACAGCCTAAATTATAGGTCTTAGAGGTATGAAATTTGGAGGGTAGTATCTTTTTATAGTGTAGAGGTGCACTAAGAAAGGAATTTTGAAAAATCACACCCTAAAGGGTCCAAATCTAGGGTCAAAGATTTAAACCAAATAATGCGTTTCTTTTATATACCGTACATTATAGACCCTTGAAAATTGCTACATAGATTCCTCAAATAGATTTACTGGACACGTGTTTCAGGATATTTAAATTTTTTGAACTGAAGGTACAGAATTCTTTCAATTGATGAAAAATTATAACCAACGCTTTTATATAATTAAACATGGCTTAAGACGGTTCAACCAGGTAAAATACAAAAAAGTGCATCTTAAGGTCCCAAGGGCAAGGTCTAAAAATAGGCAGACCTTCAGAATAAAAGAATGGTAGGGTATCATTTCAAAGTGTTTTTAGTGACCAACCCGTTTTATAACATTTCTTTAAGGTTCTAGCAATTACACTACCATATTCCAACGTATTTAAGGGCATTTGCCTGCATTAAGCTCTAAAATATTACAAAAAAAATTAACCGGTTAGCAAAAATAGCACTAGGTCCTGCCGCCACAATCCAACACGTTTAAATATACAAAAACACTAATAATTTGACAGCAAAGGCTTCACAAACACAACCAAAAAAATTCCAGCTACCGCAATACCTCCCACCATACTCCGATATGTTCAAAGGTTTTAAAAAAACAAAGTCATAATTGGATAACATAAAGCTTAAAAACATATTAAAACATTTTCCGATGTTAAGAGTAAAAAAAACATAGGTTGACTATATTATAGGCTTCAAAAACAAGACGAAAAAAATATTCAGCTACCGCAGCATCTGCCCCCACACTCCAACATGTTAAGAGTTAATAAAAAACATAGGTTGACTATATTATAGGCCTCAAAAACAAGACGAAAAAAATATTCAGCTACCGCAGCATTTGCCCCCACACTCCAACATGTTAAGAGTTAATAAAAAACATAGGTTGACTATATTATAGACCTCAAAAACATGATGAAAAAAATTTTCGGATTTTCGGCTACCGCAGCATCTGCCCCCACACTCCAAAATGTTAAGAGTGAAAAAAAACATACGTTGACTATATTATAGGCCTCAAAAACAAGACGAAAAATATTTTCAGCTACCGCAGCATCTGCCCCCACACTCCAACATGTTAAGAGTTAATAAAAAACATAGGTTGACTATATTAAAGGCTTCAAAAACAAGACGAAAAAAATATTCAGCTACCGCAGCATTTGCCCCCACACTCCAACATGTTAAGAGTTAATAAAAAACATAGGTTGACTATATTATAGACCTCAAAAACATGATGAAAAAAATTTTCGGCTACCGCAGCATCTGCCCCCACACTCCAAAATGTTAAGAGTGAAAAAAAACATACGTTGACTATATTATAGGTCTCAAAAACATAATGAAAAAAATTTTCAGCTACCGCAGCATCTGCCTTCACACTCCAACATGTTAAGAGTTAATAAAAAACATAGGTTGACTATATTTATAGGTCTCAAAAACATAACGAAAAAAATTTTCGGCTACCGCAGCATCTGCCCCCACACTCCAAAATGTTAAAAGTGAAAAAAAACATACGTTGACTATATTATAGGCCTCAGAAGTTTTTGAAGACGAAAAAAATTTTCGGCTACCGCAGCATCTGCCCCCACACTCCAACATGTTAAGAGTTAATAAAAAACATAGGTTGACTATATTACAGGCCTCAAAAACATGACGAAAAAAATTTTCAGCTAACGCAGCATCTGCCCCCACACTCCAAAATGTTAAGAGTGAAAAAAAACATACGTTGACTATATTATAGGCCTCAAAAACAAGACGAAAAAAATTTTCGGCTACCGCAGCATCTGCCCCCACACTCTAACATGTTAAGAGTTAATAAAAAACATAGGTTGACTATATTACAGGCCTCAAAAACATGACGAAAAAAATTTCAGCTACCGCAGCATCTGCCCCTACACTCCAAAATGTTAAGAGTGAAAAAAAACATACGTTGACTATTATATAGGCCTCAAAAACAAGACGAAAAAAATTTTCGGCTACCGCAGCATCTGCCCCCACACTCCAACATGTTAAGAGTAATAAAAAACATAGGTTGACTATATTTATAGGTCTCAAAAACATAATGAAAAAAATTTTCGGCTGCCGCAGCATCTGCCCCCACACTCCAAAATGTTAAGAGTGAAAAAAAACATACGTTGACTGTATTATAGGCCTCAAAAACAAGATGAAAAAAATTTTCGGCTACCGCAGCATCTGCCCCCACACTCCAAAATGTTAAGAGTGAAAAAAAACATACGTTGACTATATTATAGGCCTCAAAAACAAGACGAAAACAATTTTCAGCTACCGCAGCATCTGCCTTCACACTCCAACATGTTAAGAGTTAATAAAAAACATAGGTTGACTATATTTATAGGTCTCAAAAACATAACGAAAAAAATTTTCGGCTACCGCAGCATCTGCCCCCACACTCCAAAATGTTAAAAGTGAAAAAAAACATACGTTGACTATATTATAGGCCTCAGAAGTTTTTGAAGACGAAAAAAATTTTCGGCTACCGCAGCATCTGCCCCCACACTCCAACATGTTAAGAGTTAATAAAAAATCTAGGTTGACTATATTACAGGCCTCAAAAACATGACGAAAAAAATTTTCAGCTACCGCAGCATCTGCCCCCACACTCCAAAATGTTAAGAGTGAAAAAAAACATACGTTGACTATATTATAGGCCTCAAAAACAAGACGAAAAAAATTTTCGGCTACCGCAGCATCTGCCCCCACACTCTAACATGTTAAGAGTTAATAAAAAACATAGGTTGACTATATTACAGGCCTCAAAAACATGACGAAAAAATTTTCAGCTACCGCAGCATCTGCCCCTACACTCCAAAATGTTAAGAGTGAAAAAAAACATACGTTGACTATTATATAGGCCTCAAAAACAAGACGAAAAAAATTTTCGGCTACCGCAGCATCTGCCCCCACACTCCAACATGTTAAGAGTAATAAAAAACATAGGTTGACTATATTTATAGGTCTCAAAAACATAATGAAAAAAATTTTCGGCTACCGCAGCATCTGCCCCCACACTCCAAAATGTTAAGAGTGAAAAAAAACATACGTTGACTATATTATAGGCCTCAAAAACAAGACGAAAAAAATTTTTAGCTACCGCAGCATCTGCCCCCACACTCCAACATGTTAAGAGTTAATAAAAAACATAGGTTGACTATATTACAGGCCTCAAAAACATGACGAAAAAAATTTTCGGCTACCGCAGCATCTGCCCCCACACTCCAAAATGTTAAGAGTGAAAAAAAACATACGTTGACTATATTATAGGCCTCAAAAACAAGACGAAAAAAATTTTCAGCTACCGCAGCATCTGCCCCCACACTCCAACATGTTAAGAGTAAAAAAAAAACATAGGTTGACTATATTATAGACCTCAAAAACATAACGAAAAAAATTTTCGGCTACCGCAGCATCTGCCCCCACACTCCAACATGTTAAGAGTTAATAAAAAACATAGGTTGACTATATTATAGGCCTCAAAAACATGACGAAAAAAATTTTCGGCTACCGCAGCATCTGCCCCCACACTCCAAAATGTTAAGAGTGAAAAAAAACATACGTTGACTATATTATAGGCCTCAAAAACAAGACTAAAAAAATTTTCGGCTACCGCAGCATCTGCCCCTACACTCCAACATGTTAAGAGTTAATAAAAAACATAGGTTGACTATATTACAGGCCTCAAAAACATGACGAAAAAAATTTTCGGCTACCGCAGCATCTGCCCCCACACTCCAAAATGTTAAGAGTGAAAAAAAACATACGTTGACTATATTATAGGCCTCAAAAACAAGACGAAAAAAATTTTCGGCTACCGCAGCATCTGCCCCCACACTCCAACATGTTAAGAGTAAAAAAAAAACATACGTTGACTATATTATAGACCTCAAAAACATAACTAAAAAAATTTTCGGCTACCGCAGCATCTGCCCCCACACTCCAACATGTTAAGAGTAAAAAAAAAACATAGGTTGACTATATTATAGACCTCAAAAACGTAACGAAAAAAATTTTCGGCTACCGCAGCATCTGCCCCCACACTCCAACATGTTAAGAGTAAAAAAAAAACATAGGTTGACTATAAAGGCTTCAAAAACATAACGAAAAAAAAATTCTGCTACCGCAGCATCTGCCCGCACACTCCAACATGTTAAGTGTAAAAAAAAAACATATGGACTATATTATAGGCCTCAAAATTTTAACGAAAAAGATTTTCGGCTACCGCAGCATCTGCCCCCACACTCCAACATGTTAAGAGTAAAAAAAACATAAGTTGACTATATTATAGGCCTCAAAAACATAAAGAAAACAATTTTCAGCTAAAAAAAGCAGCAGAAAATGGGGTGTATGGTGTCAATATAAATATTTTATTGACAGATATGAGTCGAAGGATTATTATTTCGATAATATCTTAAAAAGTATCCCACGTTTTTTATTAAATAAAATAAAAAAAATCATATTTACACTATGATTAACTTATATTTATAAAAAAAAATAACACTATTCTTAATTCAAATTTATTATAATTCATTTTAAATTGTTAAGTTTGGTTTCTATATAAAGCGTGTTTTTTAGTTTTTTTTTTTAACTATTATTTATTTCGTGTAAAGTTCGGACATTCCTATAAAAGCTATAGAACACAATACAATTATTATTCCAATTTTTTCACTCCATAAACTTCGGAGATAGAGGGGAAGGACAATGTCATTGTTAGGATACTTTACATCATAAGTCAAAAACAATGCGTGATAACAAAAAAATAAATATTATCTTAGAATCCACAAAACATCAAGTCAATAGCTCTAATAGTTTTTGGGATAATAGGTACGGTTTGTAACAGACGCACGGACGGACAGAGTTACACTATAAGGGTAGCGAAACCCTACGGGATCGTAACCCCAAAAACATTTTTGGCTATCAGTGCACCTTCCACTATAGGTAACAAAAAAGTCATAGTTTGACTACATCGGCCACAAAACATAACGAAAAAAAAAAAACGGGGACGACAGCACCTCCTACATAAACATAACAAAACATTTTGGCTACCGCAGCATCTGACACAGCACGCGTACGAAGTCGCGGGTGACAGCTAGTCAATATATATAAAACTCTTTTGAAGCTGACAGAGAATCAACGCACAGCCTAAACTATAAGTCCTAGAGGTATGAAATTTGGAGGGTAGTATCCTTATATAGTGTAGGGGTGCACTAAGAAAGGAATTTTGAAACGTCACACTCTAAAGGGTAGAACGCGAGCAACGCCGCGGGAGACGGCTAGTATTCAATAAAAGTGCACAGAGCCCGTAGTATAAGTTATGTCATGTTGACTTGCGACAAGCAAGAATCGAGAAACTTGCAGTTTTTCGATGTAGAAAAATAGTTTACAAATCTTGCATTGAACACATGAAAACCCAGTGGTGCATGCGGGTTTGAACCACGACCTTAGAATCAGAAGGCGGACTTGCTAGACATTCAGTGCTCTTTTATTGTATTTGTATTAGTCATATACCTAAAAATTATAGTATTAAAATTGTAACATGTAAATTCATCTCACGTTTGTCGTGTCCGACAATATCGGGTGTAACATTGACCTAATTTCGCCAATCGAGACGGGATAACGTTTTTTGGGTAAACGTTTTACTGCTACTATTGGATTTTGTTAGTCAACTTAATGAAAATTAGTTTGTAATTCTGAAATTCAAACTATTAAACCCAAAACTGTAGGTATTGTCCGATATTGGTTTAATAGTTTAATATCGATATTAAATTATTATGTCTTTGCCTTTTTGGGACTATAGAGGGCGTTGCTTGAAATGTCTATGAATATTTATTTATTTACTACCTACTAGCTGTGCCCGCGACTTCGTCCGCGTGGAATAAAGCCTTTGGGTAGCAGAGGGTAAAACTTTTACAAACATCGAATGTCACATTTGTTTATATCTAACCTAAAAAATAAGTTTCAAGCTTCTAGCTCCATAAATTACGATACTTCCATATAACTTTTCATCCCCTTTTAATTTTTTTGTCGCATTAAAAAGCCCATGTCCTTTCTTAGGCTCCAGACTATCTGTGTACCAAATTTTATTTCAATCGGTTCAATAGTTTTGGCATGAAAGCGACAGACAGACAGACAAGAGTTACTTTCGCATATAAAATATTAGTTAGGATGTATTTATTCCACTGGTAAATACATGGAATATCAAGGGGAAATCGTACTTGCGTTAATAAATGGTTATCCTCACTACCCAAAGGTTAGCTGGAAGAGAATTCTATTTTAGCATTAAGTTCGCCTGTATACACTACTTTAAGTTGTGCAATAAAGAATTTTCTATCTATCTATCTACTTGCATACGGGCATTTAGAGTCAAAACCACACGTCACACAAACGAGCAGCCTCTTAACACGTTAAAGAAGATTAGCGGAGAGCGTGGATGCGTTGCAGATTTGTTTTGTTCCTTTGCATAGTACTTAAGAGGGCGCTCTCCTAAAAAGCACCTGAGCGGTTGCGATTTTTACTGCGATCATACGATCATCGGAATAAGGTTTAAAATCGCACAATTACGCTCCACTATTATGTAGTACTTACTTCCTCTGCATTCAAAATGTGATAAATTCACAGTTTCTTGACGCTATCTGAAGACAATTTTACAAAAATCTCTAGACCTATCATTAAATTATGTTATGTTTTAGTTTTAGACTTGGGACTAAAATAAACAGTCTGCGTACTCATTTGACGTTTTTCTAAATATCAAAATGCTAATCTGCGGTGGTTGTTTCAGTGGGTACGCCCTCTAATCCTCAAAGCGGATTGGTGTTCTTGCTTCTGAACGTGTTTCTTGTACGGTTTTGTTGGTTGCTGGTATAACAAGTCTTTGTATGAGGCTTTTGCACCTCTATAAGCTTTTGTCAACTTATGCTTTGACAATCTTTTAAGCTTTGCGTCCATTGCAGGCGCATCGCTACGCGAGCTCTGTCACGATTTTTTACTTTGTATTGATTTGTATGGACTGCGTGCACTGCAGTGGCATTTTTTGCCTTAATTTTTCGCTCCGCGCGCAATTATTCCAACGCAGTGGACCCGGACCTTAACGTGTAATTCATGGAGAATACGAAATAAAATTGTTGAGATTCGCTAAACATGGCTAAGAACAGACAAATAACTTTTCTTACAAAATCCGCATTCAAATCGCAGATCTACTTTAGTTTTTTTTTTTTTTTTTTAAAGAATGGATACCCAACACAGGTTTACACATCACAAATCAAAGTACATATAAAAGGAAATAAAACAAGGTGCTCCCATAATTAAAGGGTACCACATCATCAAGAGACAAACAGACAGGATACCAACGTCGACCAACCTAACACTCCTTTCTTTTCCTATCGATTGTTAAAAAACCCTCATATTAGTGCTAAAACAGCAGCAAAAGTACAGTTTAACCAGTAATTAATCTACCAATGCTTACAAACGTATACAATCACGTTTGAAACAATGACAAAGTATAGTTTGACAAATGGTACCACCGCATCATAGGGTAATGATTTGACCGCAGCCACCGGCCGCCGGGAATTAGTACCATTTGTAACTCGTACCGGGAGTAAATGACCCCGGTTCTGATGCATAAGAGCAACAAAATAGACAGTATTTTTTATGAAATAGCAGATGGAATAGGATAGTGGTACTTTTTGATTGTAATGACGTGTATTGTGAATAATTTATAGCATTCCATTTTTGACACCAAAAACTTGCGCTCTAAGGTTTGCCTCACTTAAGCTATTCCACTTTTGCGCACCAGTCGGAATCGTCACAACAAAAATGATTAAAATCAAAAGTGACAATTGGGACAATTTTGTCCGTATATTTTGTCCGAATCGTCACTAAGTCGATTTTATTCTTTCTTGATAAATGTAAATTCGATTGTCAGAAACTGACACCTAGAATCACTTAGTATACAGGGTCCTAGAATGCACGACGACAAATTATTAGCATTGGCTTTCTAGGGATTAGATATTTGACTAAAATATTTTTTATTGGAAACTTACAGAATAAAAAAACACGTTTCTTTTAAAAATTCGGCATAAGCTAAATGTTTTTTATATGCCACAATTTACACATAAAATCATCAATCGACAATAAATAGACCGTTCATACCATTTTAAACCATAAACCAATTGATATAAATGCTTTTCAGTGCTAGCACCAATAATGTATCATTAGCATATTAAATAATATCCAGCGAAGCGGTATTTGCCACAAAACCTGTCCCACAGCTGATCATGATTGGAAGCCATTCAGCCGTTGAACTGATGAAGTATTACCGCCAGTGTTTGTCTGTGTTACTAGAGTTGGGATCTAGCCATAGCCGGACAAATGAGAATAAAATAGGGTATAATTTTAAATATTTCAAACTATTCCACTTTAGCGCATCAAGCTTAAAATTGATTAGTGCGCAAAAGTGGAATAGCGTAGGTGCGGAAGTTTTGGTGCGCATCTTTTTGGTGCAAATTTTTTTAGGCAAAATGTGTATCTTGATTCTCAGAAGTTACCATAAATGAGTTGGAACAATTTACATTGTTCAGCCCCCACATCGTAAGCTCTGAACTGCTTTCGATGCAATGTAAAGTGACGTGGCTACTGATATACGGAAATAAAAAGCTTTTGACGGCAAAAAACGCGCTGAAACGCACTAAATGTCACTATTTAGTCACAGAATACGTATTATTTAGTATGAAAAAAGTTCAGAAAACCTACCTGGCAGGTTTTTATGTGACGATTGCTCGCCAGACCTATGATCTAATAAGTAATAAAAATCAGAATAAGGAATATTTAAAATGTTGATTTATATTATTTCAGTAAGAAAGTCGGTAGGTTCAGTAACATTGTCCGGATACAGCCGGATAGCAAATCAGCCATTTTAAATTTAAATTTGACGTATTTCATCGAAATTGTTAAGCGGTTAGGTGTGGACAGGCGTATTAAACTAATGCATTTTCTGTTTAATTACTTTGGTGCAAGCTACGTGCTGTCAAATTTATATTTCATAACCTAATTTGTTACAATGTTGTTAGTAGTCTGAAAATTTACGAACAACTAAAACTTTAGTCATTCTAAATCAAATTACAGTTGTAATTACAGGCACATGAGACTAAACATCCTTACATCTTTTTATGTAATGCATAACAGGGCACGTCCTTAGTGGATGTGCTCAGTGAGGCAACGCATAGTTAAAGGCACTGATTAAAGTTGGCCAGTGGCTTGCTCCACCATTTAAAAGTAATGTCTTCTTCTTCTGTACCTACCTATATATACAGGGTGTTACCAGACCACTTCCGAAAACGAAAGGGGGAGCTACAGCACACCAAAACCCAACCAAAAAAAAATCAGTTATCCTGAAAAATAATTATAGCCGGAGAAAACAATGTTTAAAGATTTGTATTTATTTCGCCAGCCCGCAATGTACGCATTCACGTAGGTAAGGTCGTGGCGTAGTACTATTATTTATTCTGTGTCGTAAAGTGCCTACTAACGTAGGTAGGTACTAACGTAGGTCGCTCGCACGTCGCGTACTTGAATGACCCGCGATGAACTCTCAGCTGTTCATGCTGTAGTAGACGTAATCTGCGTGCTGCGTGTACATTGCTGCTTTATTTATTTTATTTGTTTTTTTGCTTTTTTAAATGAGATAATTAGGTAGATATGTCTTATTATGTTGTACTGTGTGTATGTAACTAGAAAAAAAATTAAAAAGAGATAGTCAAGTCAATTTTTTTTTCCGCGATTTTTTTCGCTTAATGTTTTCAGTATCATGGTCTGATTGGAACCTCCAAGTTTTCGGAAGTGGTCTGGTAACACCCTGTATATGGCCTCTGTCCGTCATTTCGACAGACAATTTTGCCAGTGTCGAGTGAAAATTTTGAAATAATATAAGTCAACTTAAGTCATTTGTCAAGTCGGCTGTCGTTTGTTTTGAAGAGAAAATGGTGGATTTTCTCAAAACATGAAACGAATTTTCACATAAAAAAAATGTCACTGCATAAAAAGAATTTTTTTAATGTTTTGACTTTAACTAGGGTAAAATTCAGCACAAATTCTTTGTTACCTCAATGACATCAAAACTAGTGCTACATCTGTTAGTTTGTACAACGGTGTTGTACGCCAATATGTCGCATGTTTAACCAACATTACTATGCCGTATGTTACGTACGTTGCTAAGTATAGTTAGGTACTATGCAAAAGCACAGGAGTTGTGGTCACTATTTTATAAGTCCTTTTTTTTACAGGGTTCGATCTCTGAGCGATTATATTACCCTATTATATGCAAACTAACTTATCAACTAATAAAAACCACCTTTATATACAAAATACCCTATTTCTGCCGCCAAGCAGTGATGCTCGCATTGCTGTGTTCCGGTTTGAAGGGTAAGGGCGCCGGTATAATTACAGGCACATGAGACTTCAAGATCTTTACGTCTCAGAGTGATGGACGCAGTGCATTGCCTTACAGGGCACGTCCTCATTGGACTTGCTCTGCGAGGTAATGCATTGTTATAGGCAGAAGTTACTACTTAACATCAGGTGAGCTATCAGCTTGATCCTTTACGTTTATCATTAAAAAAAAAAAAACTTAATCCTCAACTAAACTTACTTATGCTAACCTATAATAGCATCTTGGATTCTTCCGTAAGCGGACTAGCCAAGATTATATATTTACTATATGCCCACTGCCATACTCCTTCCGAACGCTTTTAAATTCCTAAAACGCCGCTTACGATTTCAATTATTGCCATCTCTTACTAATGAGTAATGCCAAAAAGAGGCAGGGTAATTTTAAGTTGTGCTTTTTGAGTGACGTTTCAGTATTTGATTGTAGGCTGATATTCTGATAAAGAACTCATTTGAGTAGACGAACTGTCAACAAAGAATCAACTTCAAAACCAGATACTATTGACGCTGTAAGATAGCTTTAAAAAATAGGTACTAATAAAGTGTTCAGTTCTTGTCTCGGGCAACACTGCAAAGGCCATAGACAAGAATTGAACACTTTATTTGACTCAGGATATAAAATATTATACAATGTCATAGTTTTGATAGTCTGCATTTCCCAAAAATGGCGTCATATAATTTTCATTTAGTTCTCATTTCGTAATTATTTTTACAATACTTTTCACTTTTCCGTTTTAACCATAGATGCCATTTTGTTCCTCAGATCTCCCCATAACTAATCTATTTAATAGCTTATTTCATCCTCAAATTTATCCTGCTACTGCAAACTAAAATTGTAATTACCTACCTACCGAGATTCCTACATCTGATTATTACAAACATTGTATCAATTATCACAAGTTTCTGGAATAAATCGAAAATTGAATATAGTACGTAGCAGTCGCTTCAACTTTCCCGCCGTGGCGCACTGCGGGGCACATCCACACGTACCCATTTGTCATCCATTTAGGGCGGTGTGTGGTTTCAGCCGTCATTTGTTTTTCGTCCCAACCACGTCCCAGAACTAGCCACGGAATTAGCGATACGCTCTCTATTTTCTGTGCTTTTGGCGAGCAACATAAGGTACGAATACAATGCTGTATTAGTTAGAGGCTCGTCTTAATAATGTTCACTTCTCTTAGTAGTTTACGCCTTACGATGCTTTAAAAAAAAATCCTTGGACATTTACACACTAGTCCCAAACTAAGCAGAGCTTGTACTAAGGGAACTAGGTTGCTGATAGAATACTTATAATATACTTTTTTTTTGTAAATACATACTTATAATACATAGTAACACCCAGATACAGAACAAACATATATGTTAGCCACATACAAATCAATGATTGTTTTCGGTTGGGATCGAACCCAAGGAAGGCAGAGCTAGTACCGACTACGTATACGAAGTAGTGATTTATTATGTAAAAAAACATACTAAATCAGGGCAATGTCGGGCGAATGCTTAACGTGATAAGACAGCAGTTGGTGTTGAAAGCGACGCTAGCTTTATCAACCAAGTTACAGGCTACTTTGAAGTCTGCAAGTACTACCTAAATTGTTAGAGTTGTTAAGTTTGATATCTCGAAAGTTGGACTAGAATTGATTTAGTAAGAGCTAAGTGATTGAATTAAAGTTTGAGTTGTAAGCTCCGTTTGAACTTTCAGTATCTATTTGTGACCACTGTTATTCTCTAAACATCATTATAGTACATAACATTTTCTGATGAGAATACTTTCTTGTTTCATACTTTTTAGAGCGTGAGTTCCAGTAGTCGGGTTTTAATATTTAACTTAATTTTTTAACACTATATAGATAGATAGAGTGTAAAAAAATTAAGGTAGGTAGATATTTATTGAATGCGTCCTACCCGATGAACTAAGAACGTAGAACTAAGAGAAAGTTAATAACTAATCAATAAATAAATAAATATGCTTGGACATTACACACAACGCCCTCTAGTCCCAAACTAAGCAGAGCTTGTACTATGAAAACCAGATTGCTGATATACCTAATACTTATATACTTTTTTTTGTAAATACATAGGTACTTATAATACATTGTACATTGTCCCTGACATACATAACTAAAAATATTTTTCCTGGAAGTCTGCCCTATCTTGCAAATACTTCTTCTGTTTGATGATGAATATGAATAGTCATTAAATTAGCTACATCGTTTGATGGGCAACCTGGGACCTTTCGTTCTCAACGCCATTTGTAAATATTATTTGTGGACATAGGACTAGATTCTTTAAATCACTCGATATTTTTTTAGTTAGAAATTTCTACAGTTAAATGCAATCGATCTATTTAACTCTGTAACGTTTTGTAGATGC
Organism: Eulithis prunata; assembly: GCA_918843925.1. NCBI lineage: Eukaryota > Metazoa > Arthropoda > Insecta > Lepidoptera > Geometridae > Eulithis > Eulithis prunata. Next base: position 1,397,248 of record OU974009.1, read on the forward strand.
CTTAGATGTGTAGATTTATTGTAAAACTGTGTATAATAAGAGATCTCATGGTATATAAGATAGGTTTCAAGAACCTGCCCATCTCAGACGTATCAATCAATATATATAAAACTCTTTTGAAGCCGACAAAGAATCAACGCACAGCCTAAACTACAAGTCCTAGAGGTATGAAATTTGGAAGGTAGGTTCCTTATATAGTGTAGGGGCGCACTAAGAAAGAAATTTTGAAAAGTCACACACTAACGCAAGCAACGCCGCGGGAGACGGCTAGTATTTTATACCGAAGTGTAAGTACTTGTACTGATATTTTGTGGTATAAGTTAATGTGTATAAGTACCTTTCCAGTTTTAAATCAAACAAAAGACTCGCGATTTCCGTAATCCTTACTCACTCAATGCTGCCAACATAACAGTTGCTTAATGTCATCTCCCCTCGACTTCTCCGATCTCTGATACAATGTCAGTTATGTGGATCATGACATGTTATATCGAACACTTCAGAATACATCCGCTCCAATACAACATCTCGTTACTTTCATCCTTTTTATAACGGTTTGGTAAATTATTGAATACGTTTTATTAAATTCGATTTGGGTTCAAAGGTAGACAAAACTGAGGGTTAGCACTAGTTCTGATGTTACTTTCTGTGTAAATAAAGGTTATTTTATTTTTATGGTTTTTAAATGTGAAGTCCAAAGTCAAATTCAAAATGTTTTTTTTACAACTAAAATATTATGTAACAAGCCGATGGAGTGGTAACTACTGCTTATGACGATGCATTGCCTCACTGAGCACATCCACTAAGTGCTCTGTGATACATTGAACTGCGTCCACCACTCTCAGACATAAAGGTGTTGAGTCTCATGTGCGTGTAATTGCACCGGCACCCATACCTTTCGAACCGAAACACAACAACGCGAGCATCAGTACTTGACAGTAGAAATAGATACGGTGGTAGTTTTATTTATTTATTTATTTTTATGGAAGACGAATTAAAATAAAAAAAATCTTTATTTCGGACAACTAGAGATCCATATACAAAATTACAAAACACACAAGAACGAAAAAGAAAAACAACAAGAACCTTAAGACTAAAAGTTGAATCGAGGTCGGAGGGCGATCAATGAAGAAACAGGATTCCTTCATTTATCGTCCTCCGTACAAGACTTTTCCACAGCGGAGATGTCCAGCTGTCTGCAACTGTTTTCAGGATGCTGTTCAGACTGCCCCTCACTCTGCTAATCAGCCATGATACTAAAGCTACTTACAATTAAGTGTCTGAAGGGCCAATTATAGGTCCTCGCGAATGGATACAAAGTTGAAACAAAACGCGAAAGCAAGAACCTAACCTAACTATCTTGTTTAAAGTATCTACGAAGTGGGTTAGTTGTTACAGGTATGCAGGCACCTAGGACCAACAGTGAAACAGTCTTTAATGTATAATTCTTGTGATTTTACTATCTATATAACTATCTATCTATTCAGCCTGTATGCACCCACTGCTGGGTATAGGCCTCCTCTTTAGTACGCCAGTCTCTCCGGTCCTGCGCGAGTCTTCTCCACTGCTGCCCAACTCATCATCATCTTCCTACCCTTGTCCCACGCTAAGTGGGGTCGGTACAACATGTCTTCATCTTCCACTCTCCTCTATCAGCCGTCATCTCGGTGTTCACTCCTTTCTTACTCATATCTTCTTTCACACAGTCCATCCATCTTTTTTTTTGGCCTACCTCTACTTCTACATCCGTCCACATTCATGTCTAGCACTCTTCTCGTAATATGGCTTTCTTCCCTCCGCATGACATGTCCGTACCACGCTAACTCCTCAACTTCCACTGCTGCCCAACTACAGCGACAATATCATTGGACCATCGGGCGGGTGGTCTGCCTCGTGGTCTTTGAGCGTCCCTTGGCCACCATTCCGTAATCGCTGTCGTCCATCTTCCATCATTCCTTCTTGCCACGTGCCCTGCCCATCTCCACTTCAAGCTTGTGATTTTACTAATTAAAGTAATTGACTTGGAGTTAGAATGTACCTACCTACCTTTATTGATGGTTTAGGTTAAGAATGGCTTAGCTATGATAAAAATTCAAAAAAACGTTAAAGAGTAGGTTTGTGTGTTAAATAAGCAATGCGTTACATACGCCATAGTTTAGTTTAGTGTATATTGGAAACTTTGAGATCTAATTGGTTCCGCCCCGAGCAAATGTTTGCAATTCATGAAAACTTTTCCCTCGCAGTTAGAACCAAGTTTACTACACGTTCTCACGTCTAAATTATTTTAAATCATTCATTCTTTATAGACTTTATTGGTTTAAGTTTTATGCTGTCGACGATCCATTGAGCTATCTATCTTCTTTCTTCTAAACTTCTAAATATATAAAACTCTTTTGAAGCTGACTGACAATCAACGCACAGCCAGAAGTATGAAATTTGAAGGGTAGTATCCTTATAGTGCAGGGGTGCACTAAGAGAGGAATTTTTTCGCACCCTAAAGGGTCTAACATTAGGATCAAAGATTTTAACCAATTATTGCGTATGCTGCTACCACGCGAGCAAAGCCGCGGGCGGCAGGCTAGTTATTGTATGAAATGTCTTTGGTGAAGTCATACAAAATCAAACTAAGGCTGTTTCACGATCTTTCAAACCAGTGCCAGCAGTACGAACCCATGTAGAAAGAGATTGGAGTATTTTACGCTTGGCAGATTATATTTTTGTGACAAACAGGAAAATAATGTTATGATTCAATAATGCCCGCTTATAGACAAGAGGAATGTGCAGAATAATATTCAATTCACGGATGATTTGAAATCACTTGTATCGTTTGTTACCTGTTACAAGCCCCGACACGGTTTAATAGCTCTCAGTGAAGGTTTTAATATCTACATAATCATATCTCTTTTTATCCTATTCCATTCTATATCTGGAAGGCGTTGTGTGACCCGTACATTGTGTGCTTTGGCCTTTAGAATAAGACTTCCTTTGTAGCTCGAAATTCTTCTGTGACAGTTTAATATCGGCTTCTAAAACACATGTTCTAGCGAGTTGCAATAAACCATGCCCAATATGGCTTCTGCTTAAAGCGGTTTTAGAGAATACGAGAATTCAACAAAAGTGATATTAAATCTTGTAGACTAAAGCTGGGCCAAGTCACACCGAAGTGTAACATATCTTCTTTTTTTTTAAGCATTTAAAATTTATTCATAAATGCTTACCTACTTTATTATTTAAAGAAGTACCTAAAACATAGATACGGATAGATATTAGTAAAGGTCGTCTGGAAGAAATCGTATTATACGATAAAACCGCCTACTTATTTATTTTTAAACATACATTATGTTACAACATGTTGGCCCTTACGTGTGCATTGGCGTCGCAATGGCTGGAGTCCCTTTTCCATTCAAAAAATTAAGTTTGAGCAAAACATGTCATGTGAATGGAAATTATCCTGTTGCCATCTCCGAGCCGGCTATAAAACTAGTAACTTTATAGTATGATCTTTTATTCAAATACATACCCGTACCTTGGGATCTTTACTAAAATGATGATAAACGAAGACTTGGTTGTGACGTTTGCGTAAAGCTGGGTACTGACCAACGTGATACGTGAGTCAGTACCCACCTTTACACCGCGCGATTCGCATAATTCGACGAGACCCTTACAAAAAACTGTTTAGTTTTGATTTAGCTTGTTAAGTGTTCCTTTCGGTGTGACACGGAGTACACTGAAGTGCCTGAAAGAAGTCTCACATATTATTACCCTTATAACTTGCCAGAGCGTATACTTTATCAGCAAACGGGCTGTAATCATTGTATTATATTCAAATCCTGCTAGTTCAAAGATATAAGAAAATATATGACCTGAAATGTAACAATTTATGGGTATAAAAGAAATTCAGCGGGATCAGTAAACTTTCGAGAGAAATATAAAAATGGTATAATTTTTCAAGATACATAATGATATTTCCTTCCATTGTCTTTCCTGTGGATATGGCTGACTAGGCTGAGAGGATTTTATAGGTGCTGGGCAAGCCTACTCCATCTAAACACTGTCCCAGGCACTACAGTGTCCCGTTAAGTGTTGGCATAGGTTGCCTCCTGACGTTGTATAAATCATCTTCAACAGATGAAAAGGGTTTAAGATTTCCATTTACTTAATAATTTTATTATATATTTATTAATTTTTATTTAGCAAAATTATTGATTAACCTCAAAACAGCAATCAGGCTTACAAAAATTCGTGACATTAATGAAGGAGAATTTACATTGGTCAGTCACTATGCAAGTTTTGTACGATCGCGTGAAAAATTACTAAACTACTGCGCAGTGTAACTTGTAAATGTCAAAAGCTCGTAACCAGCGAAATATCCTAGATGGTAAATGATAGTAACCAACCCTCGATACTTGACCGATGTGATACTAATTGCAATTTGGTGCTGCCAGCTCGTATTGCGAAAGTTATACCGCATTCGTTAATGGTTGATTAATTTGTATTTGAACGGGGCACCTCGGTCTCAGATCATTAAATTATTATTGCTGGTGTCGACGTAATGGTTAGTTCATTATTTTGTTCTACTAGTTATATAATTGACTGAATCAGTGCTGATAGAAACTTTAAAAAATAAATAGGGCTGCTTGTCTGGCCGCTTAATGCGCATGAACCCTTAGAGGTTTAAAAGTATGATTAGTACTTAGTCTAAAGCGTAAAGTGCGGCGAGAAAATGCTAGTTTACGGCATAACTCGCCCAAACTCGCCCCGAGGAAGTAAACACACAAAAGTAGGGGCACTAAATCTGAGAAGGGCGCGAATTATGCGTACATTTGTCAAGGGCACGCAATACTTGTTGTACATAGAGTGGAAGAATTCAGAAAGGAAAGTTCTAACGTAGAAAATATTTTCTGTGTAAAAGGCTTTATTTTTTCCAACTTTAATGAAACCTTCTTACAAGCTGAAATATCCGATCTTTCACAGATTTGTTTTTATAAAGGACTGAAATAAAAATTAACCTTACGGTTTTTGCTCTAAACGCTTCTTATAAGAACCGATATTTATTGGTTAACAAGCTTAACAAACACACTTAACAATAACATTTTGATTTAGTTGGGATATCATCAGGATATAAAGTCATAAAGGCCGCCATTTTGTGACTTTAATAACATCCAAATCCCATTGATATTATTACTATAAGTCCTAAATTTAATGTATCAGGTCAGCACAACATCTGTAAGGTTAAAGTTAAGTTTAAATAGTAAAATAAATAGATTTTAGACGATATGAAATACCTAGACTAAGATCTTGAACTTTTGAATATATCTAAAGTTGTACTACAGTATTTATAGTTTCTAAACTCCCAAGTCAGTGAACTGTGGTCTGTCCCTTGTCGTTTAGGGAGAATGTAGGATAGCCATAGCATAAGGATATGTCTCTTTGTGTATGGGATTTACGGAATATTTCATGGTCTTTGCGGATTTTGAGAGGCGAGGTCGAAGAAATAGTCGCAATTTAGTAGGGTTTTCGTTTCTTGCAAATCTTTGTATCCATCTGCAGTTATTTTCTGTAATACGGTGACCGTTTTTATGACGATCGTAATAAAATTTGTTGAATTAAATAAATTTACACATACTTAGCTGTTTTCTCAAATTATTGTTTTTCTTTTTAGGTATGCAAAAAACTGCTCTGTTCGACAATGGTATCGATTTTCTTATTGCATTTCTCTAAACTAACCTAATTTGTCAGCACTAAAAATGTAGCCGTCCCATTCTCATAAACTGAAACGACAAAGATGTCTAATTTTAGAGCTGTCAAATTACGTTAGGTTAGAAAAATGCAACTAGAGGATCGAAACCAATAACTTATATTATTCTAATTAAAAAAATATCTACCTACATTATAAAGATTTTCTAAGTACAAGCTATGTTAAGTTAAAAATATTAATCTCCGTGTATTTTTTGAATAAGATTTATATAAAAAAATGTAATTTATTATTACATTTATTCTTTACATTTCTAGGACCCATGTCAATTGAGGGACGTGCGCAGTAGGCCGTTGATTTGGGATCTACGTGGAGTGAATCTGAAGTAACTGGCGACGGGGAAAATAATTGGTTTTGAAAGATCCCTTGATTTTTATTGCTAAAGTTGTGGTTCCCTGAGATGTAGAGAACGTTACGGCAGTAAGAGTGAAATTAAACGATTAAGGCTACACATCTACCAGAGACGTGAACAAATTAATTCTTGTCATTATGAAAGTGTTATTATAATTGGATTGTTTCCTCGCACACCGCTCACTTGCCTTGTAGATTTCTGATGTAGGTAGTTAGGTTTTGGAAAAGAAAACAGTGGGTGTTTTTAGCGTATTTCAGAAACGTATAAAATTAAATGAAAAGACACCAGTGTACCAGTGTAGAGTTAGGATACCTATACCTAGAGGTAATGAACGTTTTTAAAATTTTATAATGATAAATTACTGGCTCTGATCATTATTTTTCATCTTTCTACAAAAAAACTAATTAAATTTTACCAATTTTCAGCAGTAAAATATTTTTGAAACTTAGTTATGATGAGATGCCCACGTTAAATGACGGTAGAGACTTCCTACGAAACTAAAATGCCTACCTTTCGTTGAGCCCTTTGAACCAGTTCGTCAAAACCGTTTTTCTAAAAAAATATTACTAGAAATTTCTGCTTTTATGTATGCTCGTCCAGTCGACTGTAGTTTGTTTTGAAGGTAACTGGTAGATTTTCTCGATAAAACTTGAAAACGAATTCCATCATTAAGGAAACCACTTAGGTATTACAAATTTATTCCAATGCCTCACATTTTATGCTACGACCTCAAGTACATATTATTGGTAAAAACTCTACCAAAATTACTTACAACTAACAATTAAATTACTAACATAATTACTTACAATTAAAAACAGCAACACTCACAATAACACAAAAAAAAAACAATTAAATTAAAAAAGTTGTCACCAAAAATTACAGAACTTGAACCCTAGTAAATGTCAAAAGTAATTGAATCAAAAGACACACATTCATAAACGTCAATCAACTGCTTTGTTTTGAAAAATGAACTTGAAATTGAAAGACAAGGGTGGTACATCTTAAGAGGCCTGTCAAAGTCCCATTTATACTGACACTTTGTAGTCATTTATTTGATTGCACCTGTTTACGCTTAGCTTGTAAGCCAAGCGTCTTCTCAGAAGCTTTATTGAAGCCGCTAAAACATTTTTAAAATCCCTCAAAACGTATTTTTCATGAATAAATCGGCGCAATTGAGTGGAGGGCACTTGTTTATTCTTTCTTTGTTTGTGCCAGCTATTCATTTTGTTTTTTATCCATAAAAAATTAAATCCTTTTCTTTTACGAGCAGTGCCAAATAGTTTTTATTGTGTGTCTTTTATTGTTGGGAGAAATGGAACGATATGAAACCTCCACCTAAGAGTGTTTTAAGTTTGTTGGGTTAGTTTCTTGACGATCTTATCAGGCTAAAATTCTAGCTATCACAATAGAAAAAGACTTGAATAATTCAATGAATAAAATTAACTATTCATAGACATTTCACACAACGCCCTCTACTCGCAGGTACTGCGAGAACTAGATTGCTGATAAAGCATTCAAACATAGAACACATTTTGTATATCTGCGTTTTTTCTCTTCTTCTTTAACTTACTCGTATATGGCCTGTGTCCGTCATTTCGACAGACAATTTTGCCAGTGTCAAGTGATGAATTTATTAGTTTAGGTCAAGTCAAGTCATGTGGGAACCGAACCCACGGCAGTATGGAAGGCAGAGCTGTCAATGCCTGTTTTATCTATTCATCGGTTGTGACATACTGCCCTCAATCTCGACAGCCAAAACAAAAGACAAACGAAACGAGAATATAATACCCCCCAGTTCAATCGGATAAAAACAACTCAAACGCAATGGATCAAATAACTTTCCTTTAGGTGATTTTATTCGCAAAAAACGGGACACCTACTCTGATAGGAAGAATATATCAATTTCTTTTGAGAGGGACAAGACAACTGTATACAGATTTTTTTATTGAATGAAAAATTGTTGGCTAAACTTTTTGTTGCAAAATATGAGGCACAGACTTAAATACAATTGATTTACTGGTAGATAACTCGATCTGTCTATAGAAGAAAATTTACAAAAAAAATAACCAAAGCGTTATCAAAGCCTGTTCAAATATCCGAGTGCCGACGCGTCCCACAGAGAAATACAAATGTCCACTTATAAACTGCCCTAAGCCATAAAAAAATAAGTGTAATCCTCTATTACATTCGTACCGATATGTGCCTCTCGAAGCATCCAATATTTTATTGCGGACTAACCCGAAACATCAAAAGCTAAAATAAACTCACAAATATTATTTTCTGTATCAGTCGTATCGTCGCTAAAAGTTCAAAGTCGCCAATATGAGAGAGGCTAGGTTAATACTGCTAGGGATGTCACTTAGTAGTTATTGTAACTATTTTCGTACGTGTAAAATTGATATTAAGACTTCTGAGTACCTGTAGTTTTGGGTTATTCCCATCGAGCCCACCGGCTGTCCCACTGGTGGGGCCGAATATCAATGGGACTTGGGTCAGTAGACTCAGTAATAGGCTCGTACGGATAACGAGTAACTAATTATGAGCCCTTTGAGGGATATTTATTTTATTAATAATTTTGAATTTTTCCTACCTAAATGTTACCAGTTAGTGACACTGAGAATACGATACTTTCTTTCTGAGAATACGAATTTTTTATACTTACAAAATAGTACAAAATATTACAAAATATTTATTAGCACCCCTACGCGTCAGCCTAGAGCAATAACTCGTAAGCGCTGGGCAAACTGGTCAATGTCGCTGACGAATATTGTGCCTCTTTGAGTTCCGTTCATTTTGCGGGATGTTCTTTTCGTTTTATGGACATCAAAAAGTTTAGATTTTTCAGGTTTAACGTTTTTGTTTTGACGTAAACGTAAACGTAGCAGTGCCTTAATCCCGAATAAATGAGCCAATCGCAAACGTATCGTAACGCTAGCGTATCCGAGATACACTGCGCGGTGACACTACAACCGGTTGGCCGTCGAGCTGGCATTGACGCGCAATATAACTCGAACACGCTAACGCGGCGACTGTCAGATTTATTCGTGATAAAGGTACTGACTGCTTGATGTTGCAACAAATCGTCGAGGTTTTCGTAATCGGACGTATCCAATAAAAATTATAATAAAAAAGAAAAAGTTTGAAAGCTAATATTTTCTTAGGTTTTTACATTAAAAACCAACAAACAAAGTTTATCTAAGGTAATAACGGAAGCATAATATTGAAAATAAAAATTAAAGAATAAAAATACACTGTATACCTATGAATCTGAGTCACCAAAATAAAAAATAAAAAATAATGATCAATGCAGTTTATTTTGCTAAAATAAAAATAACATTAGAATTAAAAATGCCTAACTTTAAGTGATATTACTTGTAATTTCTTACTTATTTCGATATGTTAATATTTAAACAAAAATTGATTTAGTACACTAATTTTAAGTTGTGCAATAAAGAATTTTCTATCTATCTATCTATCTAAAATTGTTTTTAATAGTACTTTACGAGACAGCTGTTTAACATAAACAAAATTGTTGGTTTATTAGCTCAGGCAACACAAAGCAATAACAAAACTAGAACTAATTAATCAGGCAAGTCAAACAAGCACGGCGACAGTGATCTCTACCCTTAACACTCGTTTCATATAATATTAGAAACTTGTATTTCTTTTTTGAAAAACGAGGATTTATTTCAAGAATTTGGCATGAAGTCTAGAGCAGACTTGAAATTTTTCCTACGAATCTTCTAAGCTCGACCTTTAATTTTTTTCTATAAATAATATAGGCCTTACAGTGCAACGTGGTTTACTCATTACCATCTTAATCGTCACCTCAAATAATTCTCGCCCCAACTCGACCTCGAAATGGTGTTTTGGTTTTGTTGTCAAAATTACTACCAAAGCATGATTTCGAGGTCAAGACGAGGTGAGGATTATTCGAGATAACTACTAAGAACACAAAATATTAGTACAACTAAGAATATGGGCATAATTTTCAGTCTCAGACATGAGAAACCAAATCCAAGTGTTTTAGTAAGTCACGATAATGGGCCTCTAGTGGGAAAGTTGAGATCCCTAGATTTTTCTTGAAAATCTATGACCTGGAGACCAGTGGATATCCAGAGGTAGGCTGATGCGGTGATGATTTTGCTTAATATCCAGACCGCAGTAGCCTGGCTTCATAGTATGAATAACTGTAGTTAATTTGTTTGTTTGGCAAATATAATAATAGCGATTATATTTTTAAATTTTTTCTAATTTTGTTTCTGGTTGTAATGTGTTTTGTGTGTTAAATAAATAAATAAATTTAAATACACCTTGAACTCCACTGTGTAAAATAGTGTTGTGTATTTAAAAAAATTGCTTAATCAGAACCGTCTTCGGATAAACCAACTCTATATCGATACGATAGCGATACAAACTTGTAGTCAATCCCCTGAGTAATTGTTGGGAGCCCGGACACAAACATACAATGTGTGTTTTCGGTCCGTCTTAGGACTGTACGTCTGTGCGTTCGTACGTGTGTACACGTATCATACCCGTATACTCTATGATTAGTATGTAGGTGATGTTTGTACTGTGTTGAATACTAAATTTATGCATAGAGTACTTACTCAGTGCCACGTATAATAGAACTTTTAAGGTAACGTCAAACCGACTTTACGCTCGCACATTTCCACATTTAAAAAATATAATATCATTGAATCTAATTATGTTTTCTGACCAAAAAAGGTTACTACAAGAGGTTTTATTGACCTTACCCGTCGTCGACTGTTTTTAAGTGATTCGACTAGCAGATGACACACCCAATGTTTTGCAGTAAAAAAATTAGCATTTGTTTGTTATACCTACATGATTTTGAAATAAGCGATAATACAGTTATTTCGATATTAGAGCACTACACCATCAGCGAAAATACTCGCTAAATCCATCCATCTCTAGTTGATCAAATGATGTGATGTGACAAAAATACTTTAGAATGACCTAGCCCAGCTTTTATAAAGTTCAGTCAGTGGATTTTAATGACTTGTGACATTCTTATTTAAATTGAGACGCTAAAGTACCAGACTACAAAGTAAAATAGAAACTCTATTTAATATCTTCAAAACAATTTCAAACGGCACCCACTTATCCTTATTTCTCCTTCAATGCCTTTAGAGAAACGTTTGTAGAATGTCTACAAATTGTCTACGATATTGGGCGTTTGCACACTGGCCGATACCGATATCTACACGATACTGAGACAGAGACTGGAACAAAAACATCGGTGTCTTGCTCGGTCCATAGTTATTACTAAAAAATAGTAGGACTGGCGTAGTGTAAGACGCCCTCCGAAAAGATAGGGCGACGATCTGAGAAATGTTGCTGGCAAACATTGGATGAGAAGAGCCGAAGACCGGCCTTAGTGACGCGTCTTGGGACAGACTTCCGTCCAGCTGTGGACAGATATGCAGTGGGTTGATGATGAAAACAAAAAATACTGTGGAAGCTTTATGTAATGAGATTATAAAATATTCGCTCTCTTCAGATATCGTGTAGATGTCGTGTCGGTAGCCAGTGTGAAAACAGCATAGCATTGTACAGTAAATATATCTATACGAGTGCGTCCCGCGGGTTGTTTGATTTGATTTAGGTACAAAATGTTGAATGGAAATCAAATGAATACTCTATCTATGAGTAGGTTCTAGCACGTTTTCAATAAATTTTAATCTGTGTTTTAGTACAAATACACTATCTCACAGAGGACGTCCACTAAAGATAGGTAAGCTCTCCAAGTCAACACACTACATCCGTCACTCTAACACGCAGTAATATTGGCCCACTAATAACTACAGAAACACTGATCAGGCCAGCTCACAATGACGATGTTTTCCTTCACCATTCAAGAAGCCAGTGATCTGAGATAAGTATTGTAAGCACTAGCGCTTCATACGGATAGCCTCTCGCTACAACGCAAAACTTATTTCACACACATTATTTGCGCTAGCACTTCGTTTCATTGTACGTGAGGCGATTTTAACATTTAAGGGCGATTAAACACGAGTGTGCTTGACTGGGCTTGGCGGTTTGATCAAGCATTCTTATCAGTCTTAATCACTGCTGCTATTTCCTCGACAGCTATGACAGAATTCGAAGAAGTACTACTTTTAGCTTTTACCAACGTTCTCAAAGTATCTGTTGGCGATCCGACCTTTCGATTAATTTGCACCGATTTATCAATTCACAGGCTCTATTACTTACTAGGTTACTTATATAAAGGGAAAATTCACCATTTTGTCTTCAAAACAAACGACAGCCGACTTGACGAATGACTCGACTTGACTATACTACATATTTGCAAATAGTTTACTTGACACTGGAGTTTTCTGTTGAAATGACGGAGAGATAGATTATTGAATAAGAAGAAAAAGAATAGCTACGGGACGAGTTTTGACATTTTTTGAAACGACACATAGCACTTTTATTTTAATAGTTTTTTTTTGTGTTATTGTGAGTATTGTTGTTTAATTTTGGTGGAATTTTAACCAATAATACCTAGGTCGTAACATAAAGTGTGAGCCATTGGAATAAATGTGTGTAAAGTGGTTTTTCTGAATGTGAAAATTCGTGTTAGGTTTTGAAGAGAAAATCCACCATTTTCTTTTCAAAACAAACGACAGCCGACTTGACAAATGACTTGACTTGACTTATTTATTACAATTTAAACACTTGACATTGGCAAAATTGTCTGTCGAAATGACGGACACAGGCCATTATTGAAGAGAAGAAGAAGAATAGCTACGGGACGAGTTTTGACATTTTTTGAAACGACACATAGCACTTTTATTTTAATAGTTTTTTTTGTGTTATTGTGAGTATTGTTGTTTAATTTTGGTGGAATTTTAACCAATAATACTTAGGTCGTAACATAAAGTGTGAGCCATTGGAATAAATGTGTGTAAAGTGGTTTTTATGAATGTCAAAATTCGTGTTAGGTTTTGAAGAGAAAATCCACCATTTTCTTTTCAAAACAAACGACAGCCGACTTGACAAATGACTTGACTTGACTTATTTATTACAATTTTAACACATGACATTGGCAAAATTGTCTGTCGAAATGACGGACACAGGCCATTATTGAAGAGAAGAAGAAGAATAGCTACAGTCACTTCAACTCATCTTCAACTTACCAATTCTGAGAGCTATGTCTGTAAGCTTTTAACGGATATCATCATTGCAAATTTTCTGACTTAGATAGTAAAACTTGATACATTTTTACTCGACTACACTACCTACCTACATAAAAATGATAGTGATCTTTTGACTACGAATCGCAATACTGATTGTATTCAATATCATTTGTTTTATTGATTGAAAAGTTACACACCGATTCAAACCTTTGTTCAGTTCAACATTTCAAGTCATGTCAGCATTGCCTGATCGTATGCGCTCGCCCTAAAAATACTGAACCCGCGAAGCGGACATTTTATTGCTTTTGAAGCATTTATTTACAGCGGAGTGTAGCTAGAGACAGCTTCCTCGAATTTATTGCGTCTAAAAGCATTGGTTATATGAAAAGATGTTTTGAGAGAGCTGATATTAAATTATCTGCGTTTTATGCTCGTAGTAAAGGGTTGACAGAAAGATGAGCCAGCTGTCATATACGAACAAGACAAGTTTTCAGAAACAAGCCTTAATGTGTTAGTGTAGGTTTTGTTTTTTAATATTTATAAATGTAAAGCCGTTAACTTTTAGACACCTATATTGTATATACCTACCGCCTTCACACTATGCCATTGCCGCTGCCGGCATGAATGCCGCGATTAATTCCGGAATGATTGCCACAGCAACATCGCCAAGTTCATGCCCTAGCTCTTTGGTTCTCACCAAAGAGCTAGGGCATGAACTAGTAACTTTTAGTCTCCTAAAGGCGATGATGCTGTGGCAATAATTCCGGAATTGATCGCGGCATTCATGCCGGGCATAGTGTGCACGCGCTAATACATAATATGTAATTATGAGTGTGTGTTTTAATGAAATAAATAAATTATCTTATCTTACAAACACTTATTAAAATGTCAGACCTTCCTAACAAACTTACTTAGTCTTGCCGTCCATGCTTTACATCTGAGGCGGTATAGGTATAGGTTAGGTATAGGTTTTTTGTTCAAAATGACGCTAGTAAAATAAAATAACAATAAAATAATTCTAATAATATTTTTTGGACCAGTTGAGCTATCTATAAATCGTTTGCAACTGTTTGTAGATAGCTCAACTGTGTCATGTGTATTTTGTAAATATTGTAAATACTGTATTAGTCGTATTTTTTTTTAGTAAATAAAACAAAAAAAAATACGCTTTAGTGCAAAAACTCATTCATTTCTCACAAAATTTAGAAAAAAATATTTTCGTACTAGCCAGTACAGTATTTCTCAAACGAACGAACACGCCATTCACACGTAACATAATTTATTCGTAATTTCTATAGTGATTGTTATTAATTTTCTACACACATTCTTTTTTCTAAAAACTGCCACCGTTGTATTGCGGGCGTATTAACAACTCCAATTTATTTACTAACATCAATCTGAATGCTTCAGTTATTCGTGGCAACCCTAGAAATCAACAGTCACAAATAAGATTAAATACTTAAAGACTTTTTCATACAACATAAATGATTATATTTCATGCTATCATTTTAGATAGTGGGTTATTATTTGAGGAAAAAAGTACCATATTTTTTTTATGCTAAAAATAATGGAACAAGCTAATAGCTCACCTGATATTAAGTAGTAACTTCTGCCTATAACAATGCATTACCTCACAGAGCCAGTCCAATGAGGACGTGCCCTGTAAGACAATGCTCTGCGTCCATCACTCTGAGACGTAAAGATCTTGAAGTCTCATGTGGCTGTAATTACACCGGCGCCCTTACCCTTCAAACCGGAACACAGCAATGCGAGCATCGCTGCTTGGCGGCAGAAATAGGTACGGTGCTAGTACTGAACCCGGACGAGCTCTCACAAAGAGTTCTACTACTACTAAATTTGATAAGTTCCGTTAAAGAACTGCCATAGTTTTTTTTAGAAATTCTAGACCTTCAGGCAAAGCAAATGTTCACAATTAATATGGCTAATATATTTCTTGTTGCTAGGGCTGCCTCATAAATAACAAAGAATTAATTTTGATTGCTCTGTCAATTTCTTAATACCCCGAAAATTGGTAGGATCCGGCCATTTTGGGTGATTTGTTGCTTTTGTTTTGTAGTTATCGTATCCTATTTAGCGGAATATTAATATTTGGGAATTTTGGGGTGAAACTAATTGAAGCGTTATTAATCCAATCAGCATTTTAGTAACCGGAAAAATTAATTAAATATCAGTCGACGAGTGGTCAATAAAAAAATATTTATATAAAATACCTGTTATTATGAAATTATTTTTAAGCTATTGTTAAATACCCGTGCAAAGCCGGGACGGTGCGCTAGTAGTTTGGAAAAGTTGACGATTGAAAAGCATCTGAACAAAATTTTACATTTCAATAGTGATCCAAGATTAGTTGAAATCTTGAGAGTAAGTTTAATCCACAATCTGCCCTAGGTCAAAGTTCAATGTTAATTAAACCCCTAGGTCTATAATTTCAAATAAGTGACAACCATAACATTGATTCGCACCACAAGGCACCGCGAACAAATCTCCACGCGAGGACGACATCCATCATAATGTTACACGATTCTAAATGCTTACATACTAACTTAGAATAACTTACATACAAAACGCACGCTTTACATAAATTATTACTTATCGCATTTAATAACTTAAGGTAAGTGAAAAACTTAGCATGGTTCAAGTGGAAGTTAGCACGCTGCTCTTTAACCTTCGACAAAAAAACGTAGGGGTGTTATAAGATTGACGGTGTTGTGTACCCTCGTAGCTCTGAATCCCACTGCTACGTTTTTTTTGTATGATAAAAGTAATGGAACAAGCTGATAGCTCACCTGATGTTAAGTAGTAACTTCTGCCTATAACAATGCATTACCTCACAGAGCAAGTCCAATAGGAACGTGCCCTGTAAGCAATGCACTGCGTCCATCACTCTGAGACGTAAAGATCTTGAAGTCTCATGTGCCTGTAATTACGTCGTAGACATGCTACATCGTAGCAGTGGGGATTTCTGGGAGAAAAAAAATTAAATCCCCACTGGTAGGTATTTCTTAGTGGGGATTTCTAGAATATAAAGTAAAGCTTCCATTTCAATGCTTTTTTTTTTCAAAGAAAGGTGATATATCTGGGTTGGTTATTAGCCTGTTTGGTGGAAATTGGTGGAGCCGTTTCTGAGTTAAGAGGATATTCATCGCTCTAAAGACCAGTTTTACGAAATCTTGCTCTATGGACGTATATTATAATGAAGATAATCTCATGTCTATATTAGTTGGAAACGTAATTGCAGTTTAGAGCATTGATGAGATGAACTATCTCAAACCAAGGTCTGATGATGACCAGGAATGATTAGGAGGATGTCATTTGTATCACAGAATAAATAAAGTTCATAAAAAAATCCATGGCAACTGTACTACCTCGCAGTGAACGTCCATCGAGAACGCATCTCTCACGTCTCATTTGCTTTAACACTATGCTTTAACACAGTTATCTGTGGCAGAGGTCGTTGAACCATAAGCGTTCATGATCTGGATTTCACTCCTCTAATCCAATCGTTTTCAATATCAATCCTCCGGATAATTAAATTATGATTAAAGTAATATCAATTCTATCACTTTGAAATTAGAATTCAAATCTACTAACCCGTTTCTAAATCTCCTTCTTTAAAAGATCATTCTCGTTCATTCATTTCGTCGTTCACGTGCTCTGCCGTGGCATAGTGTAAAAGAAACAGTAGGTATAACAAATGAATCCTAGGCTAAACATTTTATAACATAGTTTTTTATTGGTTACTAGCCGTCGCCCGCGGCGTTGCTCGCGTTCTACCCTTTAG
Organism: Eulithis prunata; assembly: GCA_918843925.1. Classification (NCBI taxonomy): domain Eukaryota; kingdom Metazoa; phylum Arthropoda; class Insecta; order Lepidoptera; family Geometridae; genus Eulithis; species Eulithis prunata. The sequence continues at coordinate 1,414,320 of OU974009.1, forward strand.
AGCGTGACGTTTCAAAATTCCTTTCTTAGTGCACCCCTACACTATATAAGATACTACCCTCCAAATGTCATACCTCTAGGACTTATAGTTTAGGCTGTGCGTTGATTCTAAGTCAGCTTCAAAAGAGTTTTATATATATTTACTAGCCGTCGCCCGCGGCGTTGCTCGCGTTCTATCCTTTAGAGTGTGACGTTTCAAAATTCCTTTCTTAGTGCACCCCTACACTATATAAGGATACTACCCTCCAAATTTCATACCTCTAGGACTTATAGTTTAGGCTGTTAGTTGATTCTAAGTCAGCTTCAAAAGAGTTTTATATATATTGATGATGATGATTGATGATTGACAAACGATAACGATAGCTGGGACTTGTTTGTCTGTTTTAGAAACCCATAACAACTTTAAAGGTAATTGTTCTAGAAAATGGCAGCCTAAAACCACTCTTAGCAGTCTCTCTACAATAAAAAAAAATCAATGTTAGCAACAAAGTTAGCAAACTGAAATTTAGTCCCTTCTAACTACTGTACTTAGTACCGTGTCCATTCCTGTTTGAGGTCAAATCATTGAATAACAGAGCTAAAAAAAAAATTGTTATTCAAGTTATTTCGCCTACTGTATGTTATGTACTATGTCTTCAATTTTGGCTCATTTCAAAGGTGAAAACACTCGAGCTATCTCTAGAGGCAGTCGCTGTACAGGGTGGGTCATGAAGAGAGCTTTTTCATTAATTAAAATAATCACTTCATTGCGTGCTTTTGAAAGATTAAAATTAAATAGCCTGCAGTTCAAAGGGTTAATTAATTATCTAATTACTGATTTCAACGCAAAGTATATCGAATTGATATTAAAATTATTCAGATTTTTTACGCGTACAAAAAGAAAAAGATTCTTCGATAAATGGCAGTTTAAAAAAAATTGGTGTCGCCATTTGAAATTTATTCATAGGATTTGTTTATATTCGTGAAAGCATTTCTAATATTTGAAACAATTCGTTTCAGTTATTATTTAATTTTGTAAAATGTAGTGTTTTTTAAATATTCCATAAAATATTTACTTTCCTCGCGTAAAATCTAAACTACATTGTGGCACAATACTTATTTATATTTTCAGGTTAAGAAGTTTTGTTCCAGGTCACAAAACTGTTATTTTTTATGACGTCATTAGGATCAGGTCACAAACAGTCAAACTTTTGCGTAGTTTTATCTTTGCAGACAATTTTATTCTAAAAACATAAAATAATAATCACTTCAAAGAGAAAAAGTCCAGCGAAAGTCTTACAATTCAATTTTGAAATTGAATAGTTGATATCACTACGGAAATTGTCCAAAGGAGACATGAAAAATAGTAACACGCTGTATAAAACGTATAAGGAAAAGCAGGAAAATATCTAAATTGAATCGAAATTGAGAGAAATTTCGTGTGTGAATTCCTTTTGTATGAAAAGGACACACGTTTTTGTTACATTATTTGTATGTGTGAGTGACATTGTGTGGAACACCTTCGTTAGGGTTTCAGTATGATGTAAGTAGGTAGGTATTTATGGAACACAATGTTCTCTTGACTTTGTAAGAGGATTTTTATACAAACTGCAAAAAATAAAACAAAAATCATTCCTTTATTTAAGTTTACTCAAACAGATTAACAAATAATAAATAATATAATAATAAATATTCACGGACACTTAACACAACGCCTTCTAGTCCCAAACTAAGCAAAGCTTGTACGATGGAAACTAGATGGCTGATAGAATACATACATACATTTTTTTTTATAAATACATACTTATAATACATAGAAACATGCAGACACAGAACAAACATCTATGTTTACAACACACAAATGTTTGTTCTCGGTGGGGATCGAACCCACGACCCACAGCACGGAAGGCAGAGCTACTACCGACTGAGCCATGACGCCTGTCAAAAATAACCAGTAATTTTCATTTCAAATATTAACAGCATTTATTAGATATTTCAATTAAATAGTTTTGAACCTAGTCTAGTCTATTTTAATTAATTAAATCAATCCTGTCAAAAATAGTATTAATTTTCAATAAATTTATAAGTAAAATTTAATTATCGGCAACAATTGTATCCAGAGTCATAAATCTAAAATTCCATTATCAAATTACTAAAACTTGGTATCAGTTACACTAAAAATAAATTGGGGTTATTGAACCGTTGGGTATAATTCGATTGGAAGGGTCACCCCTAAACTTGGGAACAGTAATGTATGACGCGGTGTTAAAATTTTATGATCACCCCAAGGGTCATGGAAGTACTCGGGGAAAGCAACCTTCAATAACGAGACTGGGACAAATTATTCGCATTATTCTTAACCTCTTCTTCTTCCTGCCCTTATCCCACTAGGTGGGGTCAGCACAACATGTTCTTTTCTTCCATTCTCCCCTATCATTCGTCATCTCAGTGTTCACTCCTCTCCTATGCATATCATCTCTTACACAATCCATCCATCTTTTCTTATTCTTAGCATTATTCTTAGCCTCGATAGTTTTATTTAGTTTCTATATTAAACAAAAATAGCACTGTTTTCAATAAATGCATACTGAGTAGTCCATTGTCCAGGCACTACTACAGTGTCCCGTTAAGTGTAGGCATAGATTGCCTCCTGACGCTGTATATATCATCTTCAATAGATGTAAAGGCCTATTATTATTACTGATGCATGGTGTGTTACTATGTATGTAGCAAAAATACCATTAATTATTAAAGTATCCATCAATTGAAGTTTTACCTTGATACATTGAGTAAAATAGCTTTTTCGAAACTACCCTCCGTGAAGGCAATACAAAGCAATTGCTTTTAATAATTAACAGGATAGAGTGAATCAGGCGATCACAGCGTTTCCAACTACAAATCACGTGAGATTGTTGGTGCAAGTTAAAAGAGTTTTAATCTGTAAAATTACACAAATAAAATTCAATTTCGCATGCATCAAAGCAGACTCTTACAAATACATATTGTTAAGATTCGATAACACACAAAAAAAATATTCTTCTTAGTGGGATTCGAACTCGCAACCGCTTAAAGCGTAGATGGCATAGCTACTACCGACTGAGCTATGAAGTCAGATATTCCCCCAAAGAGTCTTAAAATCCCTATTGAAGACCAAAGCTTAGAATCATGTAGATTTTGAAACTAACCAGATTACGCGTCATCTCATTGATTGTGCGTCCTTTTTACTTCCATACTAAAAGACTTTTTACTCTTCAAAAGAGATATTTCGATTTAACGAACACAATAAATAAATTATTTCATTTTAATCATTTCATTTCAATCATTTCATTTCAATCATGTCATTTTATTCATTTCATTTCTACCATTTCATTCCAATCAATTCATGCTAATCATTTTATTCCAACTGTTTTATTTCAACCATGTCATTTCAACCACTTAATTTCAACCATTTCATTACAATCATTTCATTTCAATCATTTCATTTCAATCATTTCATTTCAATCATTTCATTTCAATATTTCATTTCAATCATTTCATTTCAATCATTTCATTTCAATCATTTCATTTCAACCATTTCATTTCAATCATTTCATTTCAATCATTTCATTCGAATCATTTTATTTCAATCACTTCATTTCATTTCACGTATAGTCCAGCCGATTTAAGGAGTCCATCCACGCTTCCTCCCATCACGTGAGCGCTACCATCCGCATTCATACATCAAGCACACAGACAATCCTCCATTAATGAATACCAGCCACTTGTCCGGCCCCGGCCTGCTGTGATTTAAGCCCATGACGAATTTATTATAAGTCCAAATTTATGCGGAAATCCTCTGATGGATGAATGGTACGGGATTATAAAGGAATGGGAAAAAATGCTTTTGTAAATACTGGGAATCGAGATTTATATATATGTTAAAATAATATTAGCTGCGAGTGTTTTACTCGTAGTAATAATAAAGTTCAGCGCCTCAAATATACCTAATCATTTATTCCGATTGGTACTGATTTGGACCAGTTACTTGATACTTGGTGCTTAATTTGATTGTATTTTGTAAATTATTGTAAATACTGTATTAGTTGTAATTTTCTTTGTGAATAATATTGACTTTAAATCATTTCATCATCATCATCATCATCAACTTATATTGGTCCACTGCTGGACGTAGGTCTCTCCCAAGACGCGCCACTGAGCCCGGTCTTCGGCTCTTCTCATCCAGTGTTTGCCAGCTACATGTCTCAGATCGTCACCCCACCTAGCCTGTTAAATCATTTATTATTTCTTAACCTATATGTGCACTTGACAGCCAAACAAGCAGCCACAAAGCTTAGAATTGTCAATTGTCAAAAAACATTTTCATTTCAGTAACTAACTAGTAAAAACTCAGTAATTTTTATGGCATGTGCTATACGTACCTACTACTTACGTAGGTATATATTTTTAGCAAAGTTTTATGCCAATTTTTCCCTCAGCCATAGTCACAAGTGTGCGTACATCCTTAATTCCATACTACCGTTACATGATGCCGGATTTCCGGTACAGTCCGGTACATTATGGCTGAAGTTGACAATGTATTAGGATAGCCAATTTGCCTTAGTTAATTACATCAGCTCGTTTTTGCTGACATGTGACACTTAATGCGAAGTGCGTAGGGTTGTTATCTAATCTGTGACAGGTATGGTTGGCAGAAAAAAAACACGTGACAGCAATTTGATTATGTAAATAAATAAATTGGTTTTTTTTTTGTAAAAATCACATAGCGCCTACATAAGTAGCGCTATCTAGCCTCAAACTAAAAACAAACATAATTAGAAGTTGGTATATATACAGATTTTAATTAATAATGCATGCGGCATGCGTTATTCTTAATCATTTCTCAAAAAGCATTTTGCCGGTTCTACTAAATATGACCAAAAAAACAAATTAGATATATATTTTTTATTATTTTACCCTGTAAATGAATATTCCATTATTATTTTTACCCTGTTCCCTGGTAAACTGAGGTCTTGGTACCATACTCTTGGTAAAATATTTTTTATAAGCATTAGGTATGGTTAAATAGGTATACAAGATACATTTATTTGCATAAATAAGTGTTATACCACGTTCACACTATGCCATTGCCGCTGCCGGCATTCGTGCCGCGGACTTATTGCCACAGCAACATCGCCTTTATTCTCACCAAGGAGCTAGGGCATGAACTTGGCGATGTTGCTGTGGCAATAATTCCGGCAGCGGCATGGGCATTATTGGGCATGTATGAACGCGGTATGAGAATAAAGGCGATATTGCTGTGGCAATAATTCCGGAATTAATCGCGGCATTCATGCCGGCAGCGGCATGGGCATAGTGTGCACGCGCTATTACAATAGTAGGAGGCACTTTGAAACTTATTCACCTTTTTCAGATAACACAAAACAAATGCTTTTGATTGTGTTTTGTTTCTTATAAAATGTTTTAATGTATTTTATAAATTAAGGTACCATGATGTTATCTGCTGACGGTACCTGGATAGGGAAATAACTGCGATCCAATTTCATCAAACCCTACTTATTACACGGTTAAGGTAATAAATTGTTAGGTACCTACTCCCTTCTAATTAATACGATTTGGGTGCTTCACAGAAATTCATATAATAATGAAACTAATTTTCACTATAGTTACGACATGATTTTCACTTGATACTCGATATTTACCGTCGCAAGATATTATCTCACGTCATAGCAAATAAACATGTGTGTGTTCCCGAATGACTATAATTTGGAAGTTTTCAAGAGTAGTGTGAATAGGTATCTTCTAGGTAACCGTGCTAAATCGTCGACCACGTCATTGCTTAACATCAGGGTGAGATTGTGGTCAAACGGTTGCCTATATTGTATAAAAAAAAAAACATAAATTGTTTTGGCCACCTGACGTTTGACAATCTGGCCACGGTGACCAATATAAAGGTGGGTCCACATCTGATCTTTTGTCCGTACCGTAGCTTGGTATCGTATCAGCGTCGCGATCAAAGAACGCTAGTACCGTAACCGAACGGGCGTACAAACTAGCGTTCTTTGATCGCGACGCTGATACGATACGGAGCTACGGTACGGACAAAAGATCAGGATGTGGACCCACCTTAAACTTAAAGGAAACGAAAAATATATCAGATAGACATGACAGTAGTCATGACGTCATGATCTCTAACCGCCAAGTTAGTTTTCAACTTTAGGCACATTATCATGCACAATGCAGACTTCAGAAGACAACAGAAAGCAAATACACAGTGAAATATACTCGTATACTCATTCAACTACATAAAAAAGGGAAATGTAAAAAAAAAGATTCGAAAACAGTTTTGTTGTGAACGTATTCGTGAAAAATCACTGGAACGTAGAGTAAGCCTCTATGAATATTCGATGCCGTAAAGCACTGTCAACTTTCCGAAATCCTTTTACAAACTATTCTAAATCCGTGACATACTGCGTGACAGCGTGGCGTGACACGTTGCGGTGTCACGCGCGAGCTGTCAATAATATTCACGAACGCTTGCAAAGCGATAGTGCTATGTTTATATTTTAGATAGTCAGCTTTGTTTGTGGTTTGTTTCTCTTTGAGTTGTTGGTTGTATTTTTTTCAGTAGTTTGGCAGTTACGTCTCAGACATTTGGTATTTATACTTGATGAAAACTTATTAGAGTCCACAGAGGACGTGCCTTCTGATGCATTGTACATTTTTACTACGCTTATCATCTGAAAAAAATAAATTTAGGAAACTTAAAAAAAATCGTTCAAAAACTAAAACGCAACTACTGAAAAATCACGCTCTAGAAAAAATGTATTAAACAAGAAAATGGTATCTTCTCAAATTGTTATGTAGTTACATATACTTAGGGGATAGCCGAGGTCCCCTTTATTAGTCGGGTAAAAAGAAATTGTTTAGTTACGTTCCCTTCCCATTAAAAGATCTCCCCTAAATTCTAGTCGCTTCCGGGTTTAACAAGCGGATACGGCGTGGCCGGTGCGCCTAGCCCGCTAAAGGGTAGTTAGATACAGCTTCTGATTCGGGGGTGGTTGCCAAAACGCATTACCAGTCTATCGGCTTGCTGGCAAGAAAAACAGAGTATATTCACTAGTGTTGGTGCAATGGAGGTTTTCGATTATTATGACGTTGTTCAAGACTTTAAATATTGTTATCAATATTTGCATATGACTGTACAGTCAGTATCAAAAGTGGATTACGTCTTCTGAATTTCAAAATTGGTAATGGCTGTAGTCATAATTGTTTATACAAAGCATTGTTATAGGCAGAAGTTACCACTTAACATCAGGTGAGCTATCAGCTTGTTCCATTACTTTTATAATAAAAAAAAAATACAACTTGTGCTATAAAACCACACAAAAATGAAAAAAATCTAGTTTTTAGTCAAGTTTTTGAAACTTAGTTTCATTATTGTATTGTTATGTATATTGCATGTCGGCATAACTAATGAAGCTGACTGTACAGACAGCAACATCATTAAGTTGATTAACAAGACTATATATAATTAAAAAATTTCTGACTATTTGTTTTGTAGTTTTACGAATAGCTTAGGGAGAATACAATCGTTATAGTAAGTTACTTCAAAAACAAAATTGCGTATAACATTTTGCAACATTTTTTTTTAAATTACATAGATTTTAAAATCTCAATTTAACAATAATTTATGTTACTGACTGTACCTTAGTCTCTTCTTCACTAGAACAAAAACAATAAATTCCTTTGCTTTGATTTTGATACACCATTTTCATATTAAATCAAGCCTTTGACAAAAATAAGCCTTCATCAAAAACGTGGATTTATCTCACAATTTTAGTTAAATTCCGTTGATAAAGTAGAGTTAAGACGAGAGTAACTTAGAACAAGCTGAATTAATTGGCACAAAGATAAGAACGATGATAAATATTAGAAGGTTCTGTGAAAATTAAGAGAAGATTCAGAGAATTTTCTTTGTTTGCGGAATATTTTTAGTTTCTTTTTCCTATGACTCGGTCACCGCTACTTAACCTCCGATAGCTATCACATTTATTCCTGACTAGCCGTCGCCCGTGACGTTGCTCGCGTTACAGACCCTTTAGAGTGTGACTTTTCAAAATTCCTTTCTTAGTGCACTCCTACACTATGTAAGGATACTATCTTCTAAATTTCATACCTCTAGGACTTATAATTTAGGCTGTGCGTTGATTGTCAGTCAGCTTCAAAAGAGTTTTATATATTTAGAAGATTAGAAGATGACCCTCTAAATTGAAAAAATATATTATAGGTACTTATAAGTATTTATTCAGCAATCTTGTTTCCATTGTACAAGTTTTGCTTAGTTTGGGACTAGAGAGCGTTGTGTGAGATATAAGAATAGTTATTTATGGGTTCGTTCATAAATGGCGATACTTTGCAAAATATGAAATGCAATATGTAACAATCAATTAGGAATCAGAATTAGTAGCAATTTAAAATTAAACACGAGCTTACGGTAACAGTCTGGATTTCTCTAAAGACGGTGACCGTTATGTGGCGGACATGTTTTGTTTACAGCAAGCCAAAATGTAAATAGGCCTAATTACCTACTCGTCTGCTATGTTTGCTGTCATTTGATGTGCGAACATATGCATCGATCTACGTCAATATATACCTATTTAGTTATTAAATCAATCTTATTAACTAGATATATAAGTGGTTTTACTTTCAGAAAAAAATAATATTTAAAAATCAACCCTATCTTCTAAGATTAAGGTCCACTGTCTATAGTATATGTTAACGCGCGGTATACCTGCTCAATACCAATAATTTTCATAGCAATATCACTATCAACATGCCCTGGGAGTATCATAGAATCTATAGTTTGATGTGTCCTAGAATTAAATAAGTGGCAAGCCCTACATCACCGCTATATCATGGACCGTCATTTAGTTTACAGCTTTTCAGAGATCTGAGTAATTTATGGTAATTAATTGTATGCGGTTATGATTATTGAACAGATATTAAATTATTGTTATTTCATTATTTGAATTAAATGAATATATCTTTGTCGATTTTTCAGTGTTTTTCAGTGATTCAAATTCAAAATGGCGTCCAAAAGGCACCTATGGTTGATCATATAGATAGTTACCCAAAGATTTCGCGACTGGTCAATACATTCCGTATAAAAAAAAAAATATTATATAGGTTGCCTCAAAGAGATTGCTTTAAGCAATAAGGCCGCCCATTGTACCTACCTCCTAAAACTTAATCGTATTACCAATTATGGTTTTTTTTTCTGTTATTTTCTTTAATTATAAGTGGTGTACAATAAAGAATATTCTATCTATCTATCTATCTATCCCCAGACTTTTGAAATACCCAGAGTTATATTTTTTTATACCTTAGTCTGCACGAGCTATCCTAACAAAGTCATACATAATTCCTACGCGACACGTCCCTAAGCTTCAAGCATAATCCTATATTCTAGCCACCATTACCGCTACTAAGGTATTCTAGCTAGTCTATGACGTCAACAGAGCTGTCAGGTTCAGGAGTCTCGGAACTTCTATTTTAGTTGCTAGAGATGTCAAACATGTATGAGAATGGTCATGTGACTTTTCGCTCAGAAACATACATTTCTAAGTCTTTTTTGTAGAATTGTATGAACTCAAATATAAAAACTTAAAAAGTAGTAGAGATTGTTGTAAGAGTTTGTGGAGGGAAGTATTACCACTGTGCGTATTTCAGTCGCCAATGCTTGAATTTGATTGAAGAATGCCTGACTCAGAGTATTGAATTCTGTGGTTAGAATTCAAAATCTTTACGTCTCAGAGTGATGGACGCAGTGCATTGCCTTACAAAGCACGTCCTCATTGGACTTGCTCTGTGAGGTAATGCATTGTTATAGGCAGAAGTTAATACTTAACATCAGGTGAGCTAACAGCTTGTTCCATTACTTTTATCATAAAATATAATATATATATACCTAATAGTAATAACGCAGAGCAATTCTTCACAGATCACGTCCTATACAACGTCCTGTACTTATTAGATAATGCATTATCATAGGAAGAGATACGAGTAGGTAACCGAGCATCAGGAAATCCTGTATTCGCGATAAAATACTCCAAATCCTCTAATAACAAGTTTTGGAAACATAATTGACTACAAAAATTCTCCTGCACCATATGCAGTGGAGTCGTGTTGATATAGTCACATCTAAAACTTAACACTTATACTGCCAGGAAGATCTGGTACATTGAGTACAAGGGTTAGCACAAGTACAGTGTATACGGACATGCTCGTTGGATGCCGCCAGTGCAGGAGATGTTCGCTCAGTTAACACGCGCAGATACAATCAGATCCAATTTCCTGATGCTAGCAGGTGCTGGAGTGTCTCCACTGTCATATGGCATCCGATTATTAATATTAGTTACTAAAGCTGTATTAACTGACGTGCCTTGTAATGGCAATCAATGTTGCCGAAATAAATGCAATTGAAATATTTTAAAATTGTCAATGACTTTTTTACGAAGTTGAAATTAGAGAAACGGTACAAAAATATACCAAAACCGTGTCTAAAAAGTATGTAGGGCGGTAAAAGATTTACTTATTGTTTTTTTTTCTATTTTTGAAAAGTGTAAAGAAAATGTACGTTTCGCCGTCAGTACCTATATTTGATCATATTTTGTGGCTACGAACTAAGTTTACTGTACTGAACATTATTTTTATTACCAAACATTTCTACTCCGAAATCTGATAAGCCGAAACAGTGGAAACAAGCACAGAAAACAGCCGAATGACACGAAGGGTGTCTCAAAGCCGTGTCATTCCAAAATCTATTTCCTATTTCCTGAGACCAAATTCGTCTTTTACTCCCAAGATCGACAAAATTGAGGAAATTTGAGATTTCCTATATTTTAGTGGCGAGGAGTCCAAATAACTTTCTATTGGTTCAACTTTTTTACATTTATAAAGTTGTAACGAAACTGAAGTTTTTGGCTGCATACGCACTGGGCGATTTTGAGAAAATAAGGCAGAGACTAAGTAGTGGAAAATATTATGTAAAGGCACACGAGACCTTTCATCACAAATGGTTAAGTTTAGATGGCTTGAGCACACAAAATGGATCATCTTGTAAGTTGGCAATTAGTTCATGGTAGTTTTAAACAATCATCTTGGTACGGATTCTCTTGGATTCGCGTGATATTTAGCGATTTGTCGTAGATGTGGTGCGTCGACGGTTTTCTCGTGTTCCAGAAGGTCCAGAAGCCCTTCACCAACAACCCCGCTCCGCGACCATCGACACGACTGAACGCCAGTGACATTGACAGCCGCTTGTCATGTCACTCTTACCATAAACTCTATCACATGCCGACATATGAATAACCCTTATGTTTTAGTGACGACAAAATGATTGTTTTAACCCCTAATGTGCAATTTGCATTGCGCATGCTGCCTAGTACCTTTCAGTGTAGAACTAGAAATAAAGAAACAGTTCTTCTTCTTCTTCTCTTCTTAATGGCCTCTGTCCGTCATTTCGACAGACAATTTTGCCAATGTCAAGTGATATAATTGTAATAATATAAGTCAAGTCAAGTCATTTGTCAAGTCGGCTGTCGTTTGTTTTGAAAAGAAAATGGTGGATTTTCTTTTCAAAACCTAACACGAATTTTCACATTCATAAAAACCACTTTACACACATTTATTCCCATTGGAATAAATTGAGACCTTGCTCACACTTTATGTTACGACCTAAGTATTATTAGTTAAAATTCCACCAAAATTAAACAACAATACTCACAATAACACAAGAAAAACTATTAAAATAAAAGTGCTATGTGTCGTTTCAAAAAATATCAAAACTCGTGTCCATATCAGGTGTTAAAAGGAGCTAAAAATAAAGGAACAATTTACTATCACACAAAACAGTTTCGCTATCAAATATCAATGTCAAGACGTCACGTCTCGCGTTTTCCCGGATTCACTTATTGCGAAATTGTTCTACTGTACTAGACGTTGGTACTTCAGCTAGCTAACAATGAAAATTGAACTGTATTAAGGTGGATTTAGATCTAATATTGCTAAGCAGTTGGTGTTACAATCGAAGAACTAACAAAAGATATCTGGTACTTGTTACAACCATTATTATACAACTATTACTTCTTCTGTGGTATATTTCTGAGAAACGCCTTATTATTATATTGCAAAGATATTTAACGTTTTCGATAGATTTATTTTAGAAAAATCTTATTGTATCCATACCATTCATTTATTATATTAAAACTTTTTTTTTATCATAGATCAGTTTTATTGAAAACTAGCCGTCGTCCGCGTTCTAGACCCTTTAGAGTGTGACTTTTCAAAATTCCTTTCTTAGTGCACCCCTACATAAGGATACTACCTTCCAAATTTCATACCTCTAGGACTTATAGTTTAGGCTGTGCTGTTGATTCTCTGTCAGCTTCAAAAGAGTTTTATATATATTGATGATGATAATGATAATACAAGTACCTACTCGTACCTACTAACAATTATTCATATTAATATTATAAACGCGAAAGTTTGTGAGGATGTATCATGGATGTATGAATGTAAGTATGTTTGTTCCTCTTTCACGCAAAAACTACTGATCCGATTTGGATGAAACATGGAATATCGGGACGCAAACGAAATCGCGGGCGGAAGCGCGGTATAAAATATTTGTAGACATTCGTTATCTATAATACATTAGTTCTGGGTGGTTCTGATAAGAAACTTTTACAAACTACTTGAATTAATACATCTCACCGCGATATCTTTGTTGTATATTCGGTATTCTGGTGACGGTTTTTAGGGTCAAGTATTATGTAAGCAAAACCATAAAATGTAAGTATTTTGATGATTTTATTCATCGCTTCGTTTCCAATTAAGATCTGCTATAACCCTTAGCCAGGCTATCGGACAGAATCCCTACCTCGGCAACAAGTCGAGATTGAGCCGAGCTGTGTCACTTCTGGGGGCCTTATGCTCAGTTTAGTCTAATATAATAAATAATAATAAATAAATAAATATTCACGGACACTTAACACAACGCCTTCTAGTCCCAAACTAAGCAAAGCTTGTACGATGGGAACTAGATGGCTCATAGAATACATACATACATTTATTTTTGTAAATACATACTTATAATACATAGAAACACCCAGACACAGAACAAACATCTATGTTTACAACACACAAATGTTTGTTCTCGGTGGGGATCGAACCCACGACCCACAGCACGGAAGGCAGAGCTACTACCGACTGAGCCATGACGCCTGTCAAAAATATAGAAGACGTCATGTTGATTTGGTATTCTTAAATCACTTCAGGAATTTATTATGCAGTTCGAAACATTCGGTTTACTAAATCTGATATCAAAGTATTTAGGTATGGATAATGGATGTATTTAAGTTTTTATACACGAACATTTGATGATGACCATGAATATAAAAGGAGTAGGGATATCTTTAAATGCAAGATAACACATTTATGTGTCAAAGTTCCTAATAGTGACGATGTTTTAGAATAAGTGTCAGGCTGGAAAAGTCTCACTGTATTCCCACTGTACTTTTAAATATGAGATGTTTTTTTTTTTATTTGGATGACTATCTTTTTTTGACTTTTTTTACGCTTCCGCTTCTTTTTCAGCATTACCGTCACAAAATACAATCAGATGCGATTTTTTCTTGATTTTTGTGTTTTTTTCTTTTGTGCGTATTAGACAAAGGTGAACCAGCAACGAGATTTGCAGAAACCCTAAAGTTGTCATTTCGAAAATTTCGAGATATGACCCATCTATCTTTTCTTGGTATCAGTGATATCTCCTTTCCGAGTACTACTCCATCTTCTGCGATCTCGCGGCTGGTAATTGGACTTTTTTATTGGCAATCAGATTCAGTTGAGCTTCGGCGGCGAGCCCGCTGATTGGCTAAATTTATTTTTATGGTCTCTACGACCAGGATAATGCAAGCCAGCTGAAGTCTTCGGCAGCTGTGATAATGATGATCATTATATTTGGGGTATTGTATTGCCTTCTGTTTGTTTTTTTTGTCTGACAGAGGTTTGGTAAATGTCCTAGTAAGTAACTCAGTGGCATCAGTAGGTATTCTGATACAGAAACAGTTATGAGTAAGTAACGGTTCAAGCATAAATTTGAGTAGATTTTTATAAGTAATTAAATTGATTTAATCAAGGAGTATTAAACTGTCTAGCCAACACAATTACTAGCATTCGTGGTTTCCACAATATTCAAGCTTTTATAGATGACCCGAAAGTTGATTGTTTTTTAAAAACCAAAATGCTTGTTACCAAAAGTGACCCATTGAATTTATTTCATTGTCAAATTATGGAGGCGTCCCAATTGGGGTTAATAATAAAGTGTGGTGCTATAGCCTGTGGTCACAAGGTGTTTAAGAGCTTTTGGGGTCAGAAATGAGGCTCTTTTATTTTATAGCCGCGGGAAGAACACAGTAATAAATGTAATTTGTTTGTGAAAATAACCATTAATAATGAAAACAGAAAGTGTATGAAGGCGTTTCAAAACAGCGGTGTCCGTTAATATTTTACGGTAATTTTTATAGTGCGGGATATAAATTTAAAATTATTCTTATTAGCCTTAAACAAATTTTTAATGGCGAATAAGTATTCCTTTTGATTTTTGGCATGTTCGTTTTGGGTAAAAGAATAGAATTAATGTGGACTTTTTTATTCGCTACTATTTCTTAAATGTCAATCATTAGGTCAGTTTCTATTTACTCCCACGCTAAAAACTACCACGTATACAAAGAGTCATTTCAGTCCCTTGTATAACAATCTACTAATCTATAGTTCTATAGTATGGTGATTCTATAGTAGGTAGGTAGGTACATGATTTTTCCTGAGTTTGGAACTACATAGATTGCTGTGTTGTATGATTATAATAAATAAATATACACATAGATATTTTTCGAAGCGTATACCTAATAGAAAAAAAAACTGTAGTACGTAGGTAGTTGATCTTTGATATCTCAACTGAAAACTAAGCAAACAAGTTTAGAATTATTATTCATTTCAATTTCACAGAATACAACCACAAATTGAATGGAAAAACACGATTTTAAAGAAAAGCTTTGAGCTCGGCAATTCCTTTTGATTGATTTTCGCTGAAGCGTCTCATAGACGAGCTTGAATCAGTGAAGCGATTTCAAAATGGTTTTTATGTTATTTACTTTTTAGGTCGCAAACGCATTACGGCGGCCAAGTCGTGGATCCCACTCAATGGGGTAAAAACTATACAATATTTCCATTATAATAGGTACCTGTTTAACCCCGATAATAGTAGGTACCTAGTTTTCAAAGTATTGTCTTCATATACCTACAAAACGTCATGGGTAGTAACAAACTATTACTATTTCTCAACTCTCTAGCTTCTTCGGTTCAGCTCTGGTGGAGGTGACAGACAGACGGACAGACAGATACTGGAGTGAGACTATTAAAATGTTCAGTTTCTCCAAAACTGGAACTCTAAAAACAGTGCACGACCTCAGTGGACGTGCACTATAAGGTTACGTATTGCAAAATGTCGCATAATGTGTTCATGCCTTGTGAAGGTCTATTACAAGTTATTATTGACCATTTTATTCTGACTTTATCAGTTTGGTCAGCCATTGAACTAGCCCACTGAAGCGGTAAATAAGCGTTTGCACACTTGCCGATACCGACATCTACACGATATACCGACAATTTTGAAACTTTTTTTTAACTTAGTCTAATTCCATCCCATCCCACTATTATTATGTCAAAGTTTAGATGTTTGGATGTTTGTGTTTCAATCACGCTTCAACTATTGGTTCGATTTGGATGAAACTTGCAATATATAAAGTTTGTAACTTGGATTATCACATAGCCTACTTTTACTTCCCTATCTTACTTTTTGTAGCTAAATTATATTTCTTTTTATCTGTACCTACCAACTCATTTTAAGTTTATTGTTTAATTTTATTATAATAATGTAGATCGCAGTACCTACAGCATGCACACAACTGGCGCCACTGAAAACCAGCGCCTGGGCATGATATTCACATATCCTGCCCTGGCACCATGCTGAGTGGTGGCCATTTTTGTTATTTTATTAATTTTAAGTTTCACTCACTATGTAATTTTTTAAAAATAACAAAATAAGTATTTTTTCTTTCTTTCTTTCTTTCTTTTATTCCGGAAAATCAACGGATCAAACGGGGCGCGGTCGAAGTTGCGGGCAAAATTTAGTATCATAATATAAGTATCGGATTCGACCGACACGATGTCGAATGACTATAGATAGATCCCATGCACTAGGAAACTCGACTGGCTTTACTAGATCGTGCAGGTGTCGTATCGGTCGCATTAAAACCTGCCATTGATTGTTCAACTAGCCAGCACTAATGTGCTAATGTCAGTGATTATAATAATACCTATTAGTACATACAATACGCATCCGGTTAAATAAACTCATTGGTATTTATGTTTTAATTTATCTGTTAATGCCATTTAGTAATTAAATGTAATTTGGTATGTAGAGTGTTAAAGTGTGGTTTGAAAATGTACAGTCAGCTACAAAAGTAGAACAATTTAAGTTTGTGACGATGTTTTATAAGCTTTCCACAAGCTTATTTCATTGTAAAAACAGTTTATAATATCACGCGACTGCGTTTAAAATTTTAACTTTATATTTAGGTATACGTGATTTGTTTTCTGTCAGAACCTCTAAAAACATAAAAAAGCTCTATGATCAAAATAACGGACATACAGACGTACAGGAATACGCAGAGTTTTTTATTTAAAAAAATAAACACAACAAAGTTAATACACATCTCCCGCGATAAAAGTCACCTATCCAAACTCGAATGCCCAGCATCAATCTCAACCGTTCGAAACCAAAAATTTGAATCCGTTCATTCATTCTCCGCTCACGTTCGTTCACGCTCCAGCGGCCGGTCCGCTCCACTGGCCGACTTGTTGATACATCGCCTGCGGGTACGTACTTTGAGGTTTACGTGAAATATGACGGCAGTGTACACTTAACTGTGGATCACAAGCAGCTGGATTGTTTTCATGACTGAATTTTTTTTAACTGAGAAACATTCAATTCAGTAACCAGAAGATAAATAATATACACGAATATTATTATTAGACCAGATTATAGACCAGACCAGATTATTTTGGGTTGGCTGGCAGACAATGCATTAAGTCCACCCTTTGTAACAAATTTATAATTTTGTGCAATAAAGTATTAAATAAGAAATTATATTCAACGAAATTTCCCACAGTGCCTTCTAGTCCCAAACTAAGAAAATTTAATACCAATCTGTAAAGAATAGTGGTAAAGTTTGTACGTCTAATGACATGCCCATTCTTCCGTGACACAATCTTCTTCCTCAGCAATTTCATTCTTGTCATGGAGACATATTTTCTTCTTCTTCTAAATATATAAAACTCTTTTGAAGCTGACTGAGAATCAACGCACAGCCTAAACTATAAGTCCTAGAGGTATGAAATTTGGAGGGTAGTATCCTTATATAGTGTAGGGGTGCACTAAGAAAGGAATTTTGAAACGTCTAAAGGGTAAAACGCGAGCAACGCCGCGGGCGACGGCTAGTTCATAAGAATATTTTTCTTATTGTAGTTTCGTAAGTAAAACAACTTTGATAATAGATTTGTTATCAAGCATGTATACTGCGATGGGAAAACTAAAGTTACCAAAGAAACTTCACAGTGAAGTGAATTCCGAATGCGTGTAGTCCTACCTCCAAAACTAAGTGTGGGTCAGTTCCCCACGGCTGCTAACGTTGCAGGACTTTTAGTCATTTCCTGATGAAATTTCATCATTTTCAGAAAACTACCCAATTTTATTGTCAGTCGAAAAAAAATACTCACAAAATGTTTTTTGTTGGTTGTAGTAAAATTTTATTACCTAGAGTAAACAAAAGAAGTAAAGTGGAATCAAAAGATCGAGTTTTATTGAAAAAAACTTTATCCAACAAAACCACTGAATCTAAAAATAAAAACGCTTGAAATTAAAAAGAGTTACCTACTTATTACTTTCAAATCAGTGTACCAGGGACAGATCTTTAATAGGGATGACGTCAAAATACGTAACCTTTGCATAAGAAAAACAAAAAACTTTTTGTTTCCATAAAACTCGATTAACTAGTGAGAGAAAAGAGTTTTTGGCCAAGATATGACGTCATCCCTATTAGAGTTAAATCTCTACCGAAGTAAGCATAAGACCCCTTTCCTGTACCTCCTAATCACACAACTTTAGCGAAGTTTACAACACGCAAACAACCTCTAACAAGATGGGCATATAAATAATATAATATCGACACTATTTCTAAAGAAAGGGCCCCGTTAAAATATTTAACGTCCATTATTTGCTGTTGAAAAATGCGCGTCCCTTCCGTGTCCGCACTTTGTATGCAAATATGACTGCCGAGTTACGTTGGAAACACACGGGGATTTATTTTGTTAGTACACGTCAAAATTATAGAAAAAAAATTGTTGTCAAACAAGATTACTTTAAGATCATTTTGTTTTTATGTGCAATGAAAATCAGACCAAAAGCAATTTTAAGAGAACACTGCTGCGATCCACCCAAATTTTTTCTCTGTTAATCTAAGAAGCGAAAAAGGTGAAGTCAGCATAGGGACAATACACCTGTTATTCTAGTTTCGGACTACCGATCTCTCCCTCTCATCCCATTGGGACGAAACACTACCTTTTCGGACCAGTCTCTCATTCCAACACTACCTTTCAATTACACGTCATGACGCATAACCTTAGAACCGTTGGATTACCGCCGCGAATAGCGACACGTATGTCCCCAATATCTCCAGCGCTAGACCTATGTTCCGGTATAATGCGATAGGCCGCGGGACAAAAGTATGATAACATGCCATTTACGACTCGCCCGGATTATGTATTGCGGTGTGACGCGAGGAAATAATACGACAATTTTCGCTGGATACGTGCTCATTGCGTGGTGGATGGGCAGGCGAAAGGAAGGTTGTTGTAATAAATTGCAAGTGTACTCGTATAAGGGGTGAATCACAGTTTGTTGTTGCACTGGAATAATATGTTTGACAATACATGAAACATTTTTACACTACATAGTACAGAACCTTTAACCTTTGACATGCCGGAACTCACATCAACGCGACACATCATTTTCTAGTGTGCCTGAAATCCTGGCAGTCAAGAGGTTAATTTGACCGCAGTGATGATGAGGTCGACGTAATTCATAGCAAATGAATGAGAGAGCTTTGTGTGATATGTCCAAGAATATTTATTTATCTATTTTATTTCATGTATTTCACTGGATCGAGATATCTCCATAAAATTAAATCTTTATTTGATATCTGAGGAATATTTGTAAAGAGAAAATCTCAAAACGATACAGTATCTCTGTGATCAAACATTTTATGTAGGTACCAAAATATCACAGCTATACCGAAAAGTCTAGGCAATAGATCACTCGTTAGGCCCAAGCTACACCCCGCGTTTTGGTTGCGACGCGGTACGATTTGATGACGGTGAGTAAGTGGTTTGTCAGGGGAGGTTTGCATTAAAATGACATAGTGGCTTAAATGCACTCAAAAAACAGACAACTACAATATATACAACATAGACGGTTGCCTATATTGTATAAAAAATAAAAAATAAACTAGGAGTGGCACTACAAGTTTCTACGTGCAAGACGGTAAAACGTCGTAACGCTGCGCAGCGTGTGTAGCAGTAAAGCTTCAGCGTCTTTTAAAAATAAATTGAAAATTATTAGACTTTAACTTGCGTTGAAATCACATCAAAACCGCACAGAAAGGACAACTTGACTGCAAAATGATGCAGCTTTACTGCTCAGTTTATCGATAGGAAGCTTACGTAATGCTACAATTATCGGATTTATTCGAGACCTAGAGCGCTTGGACCAGCGTAACGAGCCGCATCGCCGCGTCACCACCGCAACTATCGTGTGGCCTGGCTCTTAGCTTTTTAGCGTATCATGGAAAAAAATGTAGAAAGTTTGGGTGATATATTCGGGCTCGGGTGAGCGATTGTGACGAAGCGGCTTTTTAAGGATGTAGCATTTTTTGCAGCCGACTTTGTCGCCATTGTTTTTTAGACCGTAAAGGCAATGTGATGTTTTCATGACCGTTATAGGTACCAGTATAGGAAATTTTGCAGAGTTTCTGTACCTTTATAGAAGTGAGGAAAATTCGTAGGAATGAGCCAAATTTCATGATGTTTTAAATCGTTTTTCGACATTTGACGATGAAGATATCAAAAGAAATCTTTCTATTTTTTTAATGAAGTAGAACTAAGCATTTGGCTGCCAGCACAAACATCTGGACTGACAGACCATTGAAAACTATATATACATAGCTCAACTGATTAACATAATATACCTACTAACTATATTTTTTTTTTTTTTTCTCATTAAATTGACCCGTGCTTATAAATAATAGTAACACCAACCGCTGCTAGTTTTCACGGTCTAGGTACTCTAGGAAATCCAGGCTTTATGTACTACAGCATTAGCTATAATCTACATTGGCAGATCACCGCCCCGTGAAATTGGATAGTTGCCACTTCGTTAGTGGTAGTCATTAGGGACGTGTAGCACCACTAGATATAATTTGAGAAGATTGTTCTATTATACCAACCCCTGTTAAAATTTCAATATGATTATTCTAATTAAATTGTGATTTGTTTTACATACGTACGTCATCAAATTTTCTAGATCATGACCACATTACTATATTCGTAATATGAAATAGTTTTTATTGGACTGTTACATTGGCTTTTCTGTTTAAGGCTTGCCATCAGCTGTAATAATAAGTTAGCTTAGCATATCTTGCATTGTCCATGAAACGTTCTGCACGGTCACTATTTGGATGGGTGACCGTTAGTGGTTATTATACCTTAGCGACGGTAAACTGTCGGTCCCGACTCTAGCAGTAGTTAAGCCACAACGAAGGTCTTAGGGCGGTCGAAACACTCCGCTACCAGAGTTGACTTCTCATACGAACGAACATGTGAAAAAAAAAATCAACTCACGAATTAATAGAAAGGACGTTCAAAGATTCGGTCAAAAGTACATAAACATACTTTTGTCAAACAGTAATTTTTGCTTGTTGTATTCTTAGTAATAAAAAAGCTTTATAACCCAACCCAACCAAACACATTTTAATGTTGATTTTAATATAAATGGTTGTATAATAAAATTATCTAAGCTTAACATCTCTAACACACTGAACCCTCACTTTTATTCATCTAAAGCCAAAGTTCATATTAGCTTGGCAAATAGAATACTTTCTAAGGGTCGTGACACACAGGCTTACAAACCTCATTATATTATGCCCTAATGAGGAAGGCGTAGCTAAATTCCGTTTTGCAGCGACTGTGTGACTAGTGCTCAAATATGGTGTAAGTTAGAAACGCGTTCAATTCCTTCAGTAACAATTTTTATACATAAAACGCAGCAAACATTTTTAACCTATAAACCTTCCTATAGACAGAATATAAAATATAATAATCAATATATTTTATATATAAAACTCTTTTGAAGCTGACTGATAATCAACGCACAGCCTAAGCCATAAGTCCTAGAGGTATGAAATTTGGAAGGTTGTATCCTTATGTAGTGTACGGGTGCACTAAGAAAGAAATTTAGAAAAGTCACACTCTAAAGGGTCTGGAACCCGTGCAACGCCGCGGGCGACGGCTAGTATATACACATAAAATGTTAATACGCAAAACTTGCACAATCGGGACTAAATAGCTGATATTTCTTTAACCTTTTTTATGTAAACACATAAACAGAACATATAGGAACATGTACAGAACAGTAAACACATAAACAGATTGGTACAGAACATATAGGTACTTGCGATTTCATCACAACAATATTGTGTTTCCAATGCGCGATCAAACTATACCTAGGAAAGTAGAGCCACTACCACAGAACCTTCTAACCAAGTATACATTCTACGGGTACAATATTAGAAAATAAAAAACTACTCGAGTGATGATCGTATATGACATTTCTAAACGAAAAGTAAATAAATAAATATTCACGGACACTAACACAACGCCTTCTAGTCCCAAACTAAGCAAAGCTTGTACAATGGAAACTAGATGGCTGATATAATACATACATACATAATTTTTTTTTGTAAATACATACCTATAATACATAGAAACACCCAGGCACAGAACAAACATCTGTGTTTACAACACACAAATGTTTGTTCTCGGTGGGGATCGAACCCACGACCCACAGCACGGAAGGCAGAGCTACTACCGACTGAGCCATGACGCCTGTCACATGACTAATCCCATATTTTTTTACGTTTTCTACTTTATAGTTTGTAGAATCGTGGCTAGAACTAGACTGATAGTTACACTTGCACCACATTACAAAGCACTTATAATGTGCACCTCCCGGCGAGTTGTCTTCCGCGACTCAGTGCTCATAATGATTGCTGTAATTACCGCAATAACACACTCGTCTCGCAGGCCCCTAATGGGTAAGTGTTTAGAATTAGAAGTGTTAAAACACAGGGGTGAAATAAAGTGCGACTTAAGCTCCTATTTTGATAAAGAAATCGTTACTTAAGCGTGGATTTTAGCAGAGATTCTCATACAAAAATCTAATACCCCGTGCACACTATGCCCATGCCGCTGCCGGAATGTATGGCGGCATCAATGCCGCGGACTTATTGCCACAGCAACATCGCCTTTATTCTCACTAAGCGGCATTCATGGCGGCAGTGGCATGGGCATAGTGTGCACGCGGTATATGCTTGAGTCCGGATCAGTGAATGCGGACCTTAGTTTACATTGTGGATTGTGTAAATTCGAATTTCATCTCACAGTTGATTTTTTGGTAATCTAAAAGGATATTTTTAGTGCTAATGATGACGATGATATCTTTAGCACAGTTCCGCCTTGTTTTTCAAACGCAAAACTGTAGATTTTATTCTTGCCGGGACATATTATTTATGTATCTGACGAGTATTTTAGCACTGACTTATTTTAAGTGATTTACTTTAAGTGAGTTAAATTGTGCTCGGTAGAGGCAAACTCTTCGCAGTCGAGTTATCGTAGTACTGTCTTCCCGTATTTACTGGAGTGTAAACCGGCCTTTATTCTAAAAATAGCTCTCTCCACTAACCAACATTAAACAACTAATTCGTCTTTGTAAAGACCAACCCACACTTAGATACTATAGTACAATGTACCAACTTAAACACAAGACAATATTATTATTCAAGGCGCATTCTGCCGGGTTGGCACCAGTGCCTGGAAATAGGTTATTCCCATCGAGCCCACCAGCTAGCCCACTGATGGGCTAGATGGGAAAAAAATGCCCACGAGCCCACTATTCTGTTATGTAGGTATCGCAGAAGGCAGCTGCCAACTAAGCTGTGTGTCCTTGCAATACAAAAATGTGTAAACTGATGCTTCAGTTCCAGACCCTGATTATCCAATTCTGATACCATGAGTCTTTCGACAAATCAAAATGATGAGTTAGCAACTGGCTAATATCAATAATGAGAATCAGAAACGGATAGTATCAAAAATATATTTGACAATTTTTTATGACTATCTATGATGAAACTATGATTTTCTCAATCAATGTGTACACGAAGAACATTTAGTTTTTTTTTATACAATAAAGGCAACTGTTTGACCGCAATCTCACCTGATGTTAAGCAATGATGTGGTCGATTAGTTGGATTAGGATAATTGCTAAAAACTTCACGTTGTAACAACTTGATTAAAATCTATTGACAGCTATCAAAAGTCATGATTATCACGGTTATTGTCAATCGATAGTATCAAAAAACTCATAGTATCACAAATCTCATGGTATCGAATTTAGATAATCAGGGGCAGGCTACGCAGCTATGTTTAGTCATATATATTATGTGGCTTAGTTAAGTTGTCAAGTTATGCATAAGCACGTCCATGGGCTTCCACGCGCGTTCAAGCGTGGAGTGTCACTCTAATAGATCGGTTAACAGCCTCTGTGAGGTTCCGTCATTACTTTCTCTTGATTGTTGGGTAAGTAATTTGATTTTGTTACTTTTAATACATACAGGTAGGTCTATACAAAATTGTTGCAGGCGTCAAAACTGTTTACAAAAAAATAGAACAAGTTAATTTTACAATTAATACCCACAGATCTAAAAAAATCAATAGGACCACCAAAAAAGTTTACTGTCAAACAAAAAGTGGGTAGGTACAACATAATAATAATGTTAATGATGAAGAATAATCAGCATGCTGACCATCATCAGACCTTATCTGTATAGATTCCAATTTTCAAATCTGAACTTCAAATTGTTCAGATTTGAAAATTGGAATCTATACAGATAAACCAAATATTTCAAACTGCATGCCTAAAATAACTAGTTGTTCTGACAACTCTGGTTCATCAATAGTTCGACAATTTCTACCAAACATAGCTAATCACAATAGCAGATTAATCAGTTTTTTCTTCAGTAAAAAAAAACAAATTTAGAGCTACGAGATCACAGGCTACCGACATAAAGACAAAAATCATCCTTCCATTTTTGATCAAGAGTTAAAAATATAGAAATCCAAAGGTATAGCTCAGAAAAACAAAAATGTCGTTTTCTCAGAAAATAAGTTGAACAATGAAAGTAATAGGCACGTCTCCATCATTTCGAGAGCAAACAAGAAAATCGTTTGTAGACCCAATCATTACGGGTAATCTAGCCCATCTATCAAAATCAAGAAATCGGACTTATATTTTCGTCTCACACAGAGGCGCAGTGTTCGTACTATAAGTTTCATACTGTACAGTGCAAATTTGTAATTTAGTGTTGTAAGAAAAAGTACCTAATGATCATTTTGCTCATTTCATTTACCTCCCCAAGAAAGCGGACCAATGTAGATATTTTTAACCATCTGGCCCATCAGTGGGCCAGCCGGTGGGCTCGTTGGGATTTTTTTTCCTATCTGGCCCACAAATGGGCCAGCTGGTGGGATTGATGAGAATAACCCTGACTAACTACAAATAAATAATTTATTTCAGGCAACAAAGTAATTTACACAGCACAAACATAGACCGAATAAGTACGTACCTTAAAGACTAACTAAGTTAATATTTTTAAACTTATAACTATTAATAAATAACACGTTAGAGGGCTGTAACGTCGACAAACGCTTAAGAAAAAAAAACAATATGATAGTAAGCCTGTAGGCGTCCGAAATCATCAATATATATAAAACTCTTTTGAAGCTGACTGAGAATCAACGCACAGCCTAAACTATAAGTCCTAGAGGTATGAAATTTGCAGGGTAGGTTCCTTATATAGTGTAGAGGCAAAGGAATTTTGAAACGTCACACTCTAAAGGGTAGAACGCGAGCAACGCCGCGGGCGACGGCTAGTCTTATTAATATTGCTCGAAATGTAAACAATATTTAAAAACTCTTCGTCACTAAAACCACTATTGGCTATTAACTTGAGTTTAACCTAAAACCACAAAAAAGCAACACTTTTAACAAAATGAAGATAATTCTGTCGTTTTTATAAGCGCTCAATAAATTCTAGATTCGAGACCACTCAGTGAAATTAAAACAATTACTATCTTATTCAACCTCACTGTTTTACCAACGGGACAGAAATGAAATAAATCAGCTATGAAAATTTCACACAACGCGCTAACCCCACGCTCTAAGCAAAGTTATAGGAACAAGGTTTTTTTTTATGATAAAAGTAATGGAACAAGCTGATAGCTCACCTGATTTTAAGTAGTAACTTCTGCCTATAACAATGCATTACCTCACAGAGCAAGTCCAATGAGGACGTGCCCTGTAAGGTAATGCACTGCGTCCATCACTCTGAGACGTCTGAGACGTCGAAGTCTCATGTGCCTGTAATTACACCGGTTGCAGATAAAATACTTGATCTTGCTTAAAATTTTTAGATATAAGGTTACCACTTTATATTACCCTAGTTATTAGCATGAGAGAAATAAATATATTTGAATTTGAAATATACAGTTTTTTTAAATACACACTTATAACACCCAAACATAGAACATACATCTGTTTGCCAGTGCACCAAACCGTTCCACCTTGTGCCTAGTACTGCGCCTAAAATAATCCTCTAGCATGTGTATTGCACTGAGCAAGTCCACTGCGACTTACCCTGTGGTGTATTGCATTTTATTTGATCCAAATAGGTTTTATTGCAAAAGATACATTCGATATCTTTATTTGCAAGCAACTGCTACCTCATTTTAAGGGATACTTTTGCACCAAAGCTAAGCTACGTGTTTGATATCAACAAATATGAATTGTTAATATGAAAACAAATTATCTTTTTTGGTGGATTTCAAACACATATTTAGCAAAGTCGCTTAGCTTAACCCTGGTAGAAAAGCAGCATAAAGGTGTCAAAATCATATCGCTAACATTTTCAACGTTCCATTTTGTTAATTTACATAATAATACAACTTATACCACATCTAATATGGCGCTTCCTACCACTGCGCCGCACAGAAATATGATTAGATTGCATTCACTGTGCAAAGTGTAAAGAAAATGGCATATTTTATATCATTCACTTTGAAAGAAGGAACCCATTCGAAGAAAACCTTCACAGCTCCTGCAGCTTGATGTCATAAAGACATTAAGGGTGATTTTCTAACAGAGATGTGTTACATTCATAAGCGATAAGCTATGTCAAAGATATAAGCCATGAAACTACCTACTTATCATCCTTTTTCCATTAGACCTTAACTAAGTTAAGATAGCTGTGTAAGAAGGATAGCACGCATCTGTAGCTGCCATCCTTAGAACCATCTCTGGATACAAAAAATATAGCTTAGTTGAACCAGTTTCCATCAGAGCTAAGAATAGCTATAAAACACATCCGTAACTACATAGCTTAGCTTACCTCTGATGGATAAGCAGCTTTATATAGATGTCGTCTATATGACGTCATGTCATGTCAGGCCACGTTGTAAAAACAACCCTGAGGGTTATTATTTTAATCGCTTCACGCTCTCTAAACAAATGAAGGTTATTTTATTAGAATGATCACTTATGACAACATTTTTTTCTTTTTTTAACCTTACTTCCGCCAAACGTACAGCTATACCAAAAAATCAACAAGTCGGATAAATACTCAGAGAGTAGCTAAAGAAGTCGTTTTCCGAATAGGGCCCGTATAAGTGGTAAAAAGAGTAGAGAGTAAAAACGGGAGTCGGCGGGTTATCACCTATTCCCGGGCAGGATGCTATACTTATGCATTAAACATTTTTTACTACTTTTGTCATTTCCGTCCTACGAATAGCCTACGCGATTGTTTTTTAAACAATACTAGCTGATACCCGTGACTTCGTACGCGTGCGAAACTTTCCACCAAAATATTTGGCAACTAGCATTACGATAAATTACTTAGCAAATGGCTACTTTTGGTTTAAACTTTAAACCAAAAGCAGCTGGAACTCTTACCAAACTTAAACTTAGGAACTTTAAAGAGTTCCAGCTGTGTCTAAGAATCCACGTCTTTGATTTCGGATGTTGCCTGGCAGGTTTTCTGAACTGTATTCATACTAAATCATAGGTGTTTTGTGACTAAATAGTGACATTAGCGCGTTTCAGACCGTTTTTTACCGTCACAAGCTTCCTGTTTTCGTATATTATGTTGGGCAGCGAAAGCAGTTCAGAGCTTACGATACGGGGACAGTGGCGCATCTTAGAAGAGATATCTGCTTTGTAAAAAAAAAAAGGATGATTAAAAAAAGCGCTAGGAAGCGGGCCGTAGTCTCTTGCTCGTTCTTCTAGGCGCTGGTCGCGAGAAACTGACACCTAGAATCATCTAGTTTAGAAGTCTAAATAATCCGATTCAGGTTGATGATAATGATGACTAAAAGTACCTTATGTCCTGGTACTAGACGCAGGGTAGTAGAACCTAATGTGATGAACCTTTCCTACCTGATTATTATTTACCTTCCATTCACATGCCCACCTGATAGAACAAACAATAGTTGTCTTTGCAATAAAGCGGTGGCCGTATTATGAGGGCCGTTAGAAAGCTGAGCAACATAGCAAATCCAATCCCAGATGCTTATATTGATAAGTTTTTTACTCAGATCATTGTACCTTTTTCGTAGTCAGGCTGCTGACCTGTAATGTTTATCATTTACTGTTATTTTGGTAGTGTAAGACTCTTTTCACGGCCATGTATTCAACACAATCTAACTGTCATAAGTGGCCTTTACCTGGAAGCAATCAAACATGCCTAGCCAAAAAATGCCTTTACTCAACCGAAGACTACTTTGAAAAAGAATAATACCTAAAACTAAAGTGATTAAAATATTAAGTTAAATACCTACCTAGTCAAATTAGCCATAACAAATTTAAGTATTAACATAATTAGTAAGTACCCTAAGTAAGATTTAAGTAGTAAAGAAAAATGTTTAAAAATTTAGTGCATTCCCAAAGGTATGTACCTACCCAGAATTAATGTTAATAATTACCTACCTAAGTTTAAGCGCCCAAAACATTTGCGATACCTTGAAAAAGGTGAATAAGTTGTAAAGCGTCTCCTACAGTTAAGACCAAATTGTAACACTTATTTATGCAAATAAACATCTTGTATCTTGTACATTTCTCAGTGATTACCTCGTCTCTAAAATAATTCTGAACAGTGGATCCATCTAATTGTTCCATTTTTTTTATTTTTTTTAGCAAATATAATAATAATGGCTGTAATATGATGGTATCGGCTTCCTACGGTGCCAAAGCTCAAGTTTATTGCTCGGTGTAACGAGACGAAGCGCTAGTCTGTTTGCACACGCGTTTCCTCTACTGATTTATTTTTCTTCATGGTATCTAAAGCTGCTGTTATTTTTATTCCGTTCGACTTTGGCTGTCTTTGTAATGGATTAAAACTCTACTAGTTCTTAAAACTATGTCATCCGCCCTCATTAAAAGAATACTCTTAAAGATTTTTTGGTTAGCATGCTTTTAAATTTATTTGCCAACTGTTTCCATTTTTGTACCTAATCTATGTTATGTGCTGTCGGTTTGCCTATACATAAATAAATAAATAAATACCAAAAGATAATAGGTAAACCGAAAAAAAATAGTTCTACCCGAAACCGTATCGTTATTAAAAACTCAACAAATGGAAGCTCATGTTACATTGGCTATTTGATAGTAAAGAGCTGGTTATAAAGCGAATTTGTAACCTTATTATCACAAAGATAATCTTTCACTCGGGAAAACTACATGCGAAAATTGCGTAAGTTACTTGCGCCTTGCTCAATTTATTATCAATAGAACGCAGAGCCCTTAGTCTAGAGTTTTGTTTTGTTGATCGAAACGCATATCGAGAAGCGACTTGCGAGATGCGTGTATGAAAACTCGATAGGCGCCTTTAAAGGGAGATTTTTTGTACTATTTTTCTCCATACAAAAACTGCGAGTTTCTCGATTCTCGCTTGTCGCAAGTCAACATAACAATACTCAGACTACGGACTCAGCGCTCCGAGTCGTGCATTTGTTTTGACTTTTGACTCGAGTGTAGCACACGCAAAAGCATTCGCAAAGAGAGGAATTTTGTATATAATCTCCCGCTAGAGGCGCTTATCCGGGTTTCATACAAAATTTCTCGCTTTGCGAATGCGTTTGCGTGTGCTACACTCGAGTCGAAAGTCAAAACAAATGCACAGACTCGCGGCTCTGAACGCTCGAACGAGTGTTCGCTTTCTCTCTGACGGAACCCTCAAAGTAGTAGACATTCTACAGAAAAGCTACAAAACCGATCAGAATCTCCTCTTTTATCTGTTCAAAAGTTCACGTTATCTCTGTTTACAAACGTATCTAATGCTAAAAACCTCTTCAGCCTAAACAGGTTCCGACCATAAAACCAACCCCCAGGGTCCTGACGGATTGTCTGCTCATCCTGTGACGTCACGGCGGATATGACGGGCGATACCGCCGCGGTTATGATATAAGGAAACTTAGAAGAGTTTCCTTAACAATAACAATATCTTTGAATATGGTATTGTTATGGTTGAGGACAAGTATGGAATGCTTTAGGCAAATGACCAAACAAAAAATACGTCGTAAAAAAGCTGCTTTTCTGATCTGCAGTGTTTTTTATGAGAACAAGTGATAGAATCGTGATGATCATGATGATGTGCAGCCGGGTTAGTCTTATAATACACTTTGAGCCGTTCCCCATTTTAAAATCAAGGGGATTATGAGACTGGAGAGTCTCAAAATCCCCTTTGAGACCAATTTACACCGTAATAGCTATACCCACCGAACTCAAAAAAGTGTTGAAATATCGTGTGGCATGCCTCAGCCCCTAATAAAAATTTTAATAAAGACTGTTTTTCTCATACACCTATAATTGCAAAGATTATGTCTTTGTTTTTTTTTTGTTTTTTTCTTTACACTGCTGTATGTTTCAAAGGGTTTCATCCATACAGAGATCTACTCCTCTGAACTGAGTTTTTTTTTGGAATGTCACAGTTTTCTCAGCAAATTTTCGCAACGTAACAGTCACTTATTCTCTCCCGTATGTTTACACTGCCAGTAGAAATATGTTGTTTTATTGTTCCGTTACTCCACTTTATAGTTAGTGTCCCTTCTACCTTCGTAAATAGCTTAGTAGGCGTATCGCATGCTAACTAAGCCTATGTTCGACGGTAATATTTGTTTGTTTATTGACCCTAGATAGGGCCTTATACAGACAGTTGGTAATAGGAAGCAATTAATACAAAACCACAGATAAAGAATTTTATTTCATGACATAAGGACGTTTAATGCCTGCGGTTTGCGAGAAAACACTCATCAGAAATTAATAAAAAGAAGTTATACTGAAAAATAGATCGAGTTATGTTCTAGACTAGACTAGCTAATACCCAAAACTTCGTACGCGTGCGAAACTTTCCTCCAAAATATCTGTCAACCAGCATACGATGAACCTCGTAGCAAATGGCTGCTTTTGGTTTAGTTTAGAGAGTTCAAGCTGTATCTAAGAAGTGTCTTTGCTTTCAATAAAATATAGCCTATGTTTCAATTCGGAAAAGGGCTTCTGAATGGTATAAGTTTCATTGAAATTAGTCCAGTAGTTAAGGCGTTATCCACGAACAAACAATCAGACAAACTCGATTTTCGAAATCAGAATCGCTTATTTAGTAGATCTGCATTTGGTTTATCCATATCTTTTATTCCAGATTTCTGCTTTTTTACAGTTTTATAATAGTACCTATAGATAGATAAATCTAGATGAATCACTGAAATACTCAAGCACTGACCCTATAAAGCCTAGATTTTAAATGTTTTAGGCTCTATTTATTTGGAATTCAGTTAAAAACTTGCTTTGATACTATAAGCTCCGTTTTATCAGTAAAAAGGCTATAGTTTAAATACCCTATCTCAACTTTACTTTCAATCAATCTGCAGATACGTTCCAAGCAGAGTTTCTCAACATTTTATTACTAATGATCGACCGGTTCATAAAAACCTCCCTGTAAAATGTCACCGAAGGGTTCACCCTAAAATGTTTCTATAGTACTAGATGGACTACTAGCGATTTAGTAAATGGCAAGAGAAAAGTAAGGTAATTACCCAGTACTGTCGCGCACTAAGCAGAGACAGCCACTACACGTTAGTAAAACAAGGTGAGCGTGAGTTTATCCCTCCTAGTAACAGATGTGGCGTATGACAGTTTTTATTTTATTCTCAAGCCCTTTACCAAGAAGTTGAGTTGGTTGAACCTCCTATTAATATTATACAATTCTCTCTGTCACTATTTATCACTAATTCACTATCTAAACAAAACTAGACGCCATTTCTTTTTCTTTTTCTTCTTCTATATATGGCCTCTGTTCGTCATTTCGACAGACAACTTTGTCAGTGTCAACTGTGTCAAGTGAGCTATTTATACTATGATTATATGACAGAAGTTGAGAGTAGGTTTCTAAGAAGGGGGGTTTTCCTAGACCTACTCTTTTGCACGTATAGCTTGGACAGATGCTAGTAAAATAATATTTGGCGCAATGATGAATGTTGTCTAACGCGTCTAGTTATAAAACGTCATGGGTTTCGTCTAAAACGTTTAAAAGGACGATGATAAGAAGAAAGTTTTTTATCTTTTTTACAAACGAACACTTTTTGTAACTAATTGTGTTTTTTCAGGATCGTGAGAAAAATGGGAGAGGACGGAGTTAGTTTTTTTCTCGTTTTAAATGACAATGTGGAGTTTAAATAGCTGGTTCACTTCTAACTGCTCATTTTTGATGTTTTTGAATGTAAAGATACCATCCCCAATTTTTCGTTTGACTGAATATGACTTTTGTGGATATTTTTTTAACCCTTTGCTCTCAGCGAAAAATATACAGGTAGACACTCATTTCTATGAAACATTGATGAAGGTATACAGTACCTACGCTATTCCCATATTGAGCACCACTAGATTTTTAAGCTCGGTGCGGTAAATGGAATAGTTGTAATTTTAAAACTGCTCCATGTCTGATGACTTTTTTAGTTTTTTATGTTGGGTACCCACCAGAGATACTTAGTCCAAATAATCTAAATATGTAGTTAGCACTATACAAAATGAGAGATAAAACAGCCAGTAGTATCACAATATTATTTGTCATGGCATTAAGGCATACTCGACACCCGTATTCCTCACATGAGTAGAAAATGTTAGGTACTAAAGTAATTTTTGTATGTCGTATAAGTGATCTAACTGTCCATATCTTTCACTGTGATTTTTTTGTGAGGCTCTACTATTCAGTTGATTGTACTTAGTAGGTAAGTGTCTTTTCTTGGGCTCTTGTTTTTGTTTTATCTTGCCCTAACTTTTGAGTGCCGGTTTTATAGCGAATGTTGTTTGTGAAGCGTTGGGTATTCGTCATGGTAGATAGTCTGTGCTAGGCCTTAGTTTGGCTACAGTTATCGGCTCTTGTTTTGGCATATTGGGAATAAGGAAAAATATTGCTGACTTCAGAACTTTTCTAAATGTTTGATGGCAACTATAAAAATATATGTCATGTTGAAAGTTTTTACTTTTAGGGGCTCTTTGGTACGTACGAGTTTAGTTGGTAGTCAAAAGCACGTCCGAAAATCCCATTTAGCACAATAATAATAATAATAAATAAATAAATAAATATTCACGGACACTTAACACAACGCCTTCTAGTCCCAAACTAAGCAAAGCTTGTACGATGGAAACTAGATGTCACAATCACAAGCCAACTTCAGTATCTTCTACTGGTAGAGTCCATCTGAAGATTTTCTTTGTTACTTTTTTACTGCATTCAATAGTTTTGTCACACAAGCAATTCATAAATCCTCTCGTTTAAAATTATCAAAAAAATCTTCTAGACGTCATTTTCTAAATGTGCCATAATACATGTCCGAGAGCTGTAACTCTTTGATTTGATTGAGCCAGTGCTTCACAGAGTGAGTGGCAGACTCCCAATAGGCACTCTGTAGGCTCTTTGACAAATCTTAAAGGGATTTAAAAATAAGTTGCCTTCGAAACAGTTATCTCTTGACTATATCCTTAGAACTAGATCAAAGTACCTAATAGGCTCACAAATTATCTTAACCTAGCGTACCTTAGCGGTGGGAGGGGGGGGGGGGGGGGGGGTTAGGGGGCTCATATTCCCTCGAAAACTCCGGATCTACTAAGGGAGAACGGGGATTTGCTAGGTCAAACTAAAATCCTGAAACAAGTCTACTGCCAAACTGAAGTTCTCCGACAGATACGGTGGTCTCAAAGCAACTTAAAAAAAAAAAGACAAAAGGCCCTACTACTAAAGAATATTCTACTATTAACTCAATTACCGTAGAGCAAGCAAGCTCGTATGAGTTAGTGGCCAACTCTGGTGACGGAGTTTTTAGGCTGCCTTAAGGCCTCCGTCGTGGCTTAACGACTGCTAGAGCCGGGACCGACAGTTTAACATGCCCTCCGATGCACGAAAGCGCTCAGATGTAAATGCCACTAACGGTCACCCATCCAAATAGTAACGGCGCAGAACGTCGCTTAACTTAAATAATTAGTGAACATTGACTAAGCAAGCAACCACAAGCGCTTCATCGATCGCTGTTATTTTACGGTAGTTTTATGACGGTCGGTTTATCTTAGGAAATTGTCCTATTTATTAGTAGTGGACTAAGGCTCTATATAATCAGCAATAATCATAACGTAGCCACAACAAATGACTTTGGCAAGACGTTTTTTGGCAGAGCTTTGGCCTTCACTAAAATACTAGCACTGAATAACTCAGAGCGTATATTGCAACCCTAGTTCTTACTAACTAGCTTCCGCCCGCAATTTTGATCGCATTTTATTCGAGTATAAAGTATATAGCTATGCATAGTATAGGTAGCTTGAGATATTGCTATTCAAAGACACAAACTCTATAACAGTCTATTAAATGGACTAGGTCTGGCAACTTCACCTGAGTTCTAATACGATGCATTATAGCTTCAAGCTTTAAGTTCACCAACATCTGTGGCACAAATGCTAATGAGGTAACTACGGAGAGTTGAATAAAGTTACTACGCGACAAGATGTTACGAGCCCGGTGGCTTGCGTGTAAGTTTGCCGAAGGCTTGTTATACGGGTATAACCACAGCCTTGACATAACCTACTGCTCTAACAAGCAGTAGATATCCTTGATGGATTTCCTCACGGTATAAAAAAACAGATATATACATACCTACTAGGATATCGTCCATCTTATGTTAGAGGAAGACGTAATGAAAGCTACGCGTTTGAAGTCGCGGGCACAATCTAGTCGTGTGATACATCCGGATGGACACGTATTGACCCAAATACTTCGGCAATCTGAATTGCAGATGCTCAGTGATCCACTCTGCGCTAATCAGTCATTACTCGGTGCAGCCAACTAATTCCAATTTCATCATCATCATCATCATCATCAATATATATAAAACTCTTTTGAAGCTGACATAGAATCAACGCACAGCCTAAACTATAAGTCCTAGAGGCATGAAATTTGGAGGGTAGTATCCTTATATAGTGTAGGGGTGCACTAAGAAAGGAATTTTGAAACGTCACACTCTTAAAGGGTAGAACGCGAGCAACGCTGCGGGCGACGGCTAGTTTAATATACGATTGGTTTGAAGCTGCAAACGATTCATAGAATTTTATATATATACTTACATTGGCCTTGTTATTAATCAACTCTATGTAATCACCTTAGAATAGTTACACCGTGTTTTGTCTCTTCCGATTGAATTTAATCTACATAATTTTTAGAAGGAGTGATAATAGAAAATAAACCTAAATGATCTTTATTGTCATAATCCCCACCAGCCAGGATAGTGGGGAAAACGCTACAATTTTTTTAAAGATCATAATCCCCACTTTTGGGGAAACTTAGTGGGGATTGTGACAATAAACCAATACACCCGACCCGCACCCTACCCGCACCTGACCTGCGTTCTCTGTGTATTTTCCTCTACGTTGCATCAGTGTGACGTTCAGACGTTATAATACTAACGCATTTTTAATACGCATGCTTAGTGTAACACACTAGCGCTGATTTGCACAGTACTTTACAGATTGAGCTTTTTAGCTTATGAAAGTGTAAAGGCCAAGCTCAAGAAGATGTAGAGTCACACGGCGCGGTTGGGACGTCACAACTTAAGAACGCTGCTGTGTTTCCCGGCAGTGTAACTCTACTCGCTATTACCTAAATACCACATATCATATAATACTAGCTATATACCAACGCGCGCTGAGCACGTGAATAAACTCTGATACATATTTAGTGACATCATAGGTACAAATCAACTCGTTTGCCTTGTTATCTCTCAATAGTTCGAGTTCACTTGAGCTTGAGTGTACGTTTCAAATTAATAATGTTTATTTATGTACTGCTAGCGTTGTGCGCAATATTACTTCTAATATTAAATACGAGGAAAAGTGACTATTGGAAGAAGAGAAGTGTGGTGCAAGTTGGATCATGGAATGGACCATTATTGAAGTTCTTTTTCGGCAACCGCTCCATGCCAGAATACTACAAGGAAACCTATGACGCTTACAGTACACCTGTGGGAATCTATCTAGGATCCATACCAGCTTTAATTATAAAGGACTTGGAAGATGTCCAGGCTGTCATGTCCAGTGACTTCCATAGCTTCTTCAAACGTGGTATCAAAACAAATAAAAACGATCTACTAGCTGATAATATCTTGTTCATGGATGATTACCAAAGATGGAAGATTTTAAGGCAAAAATTTACTCCGCTTTTCACTAGCTCCAAACTTAAGAACATGTTTTATATTCTTAACCGGTGCGCAAGTGACTTTGTTGAGTACGTGCGAGACAATCAGGAAATGAAAACTAAGCCCTTCAACACTCTGTATACGTATACCACAGCATCGATTGGGGCTTCCGTATTTGGCATTGACACAAAAACAAAGAACACTATGAACTCTCCTTTTCTGGACATGTCTTGGAGAGCAGTAGAGCCATCGTGGAAGACTAATTTAAAGCTATTCGTTGTAAGCATCTTTCCGTCACTGTATAAACTGTTAAAGATTAAGATCTTCGGTGAGTTTGAAGACTTTTTCATTGGTGTGGTCAGAAATGTCATAGAAAGCCGTCGTAATGAAACAGAGAAGCGTCACGACTTCATTGAAATGTGCTTGGAATTGCAGAAAAATGGTTTGATGAAGGATCCCTTGACTGGTTATGAACTGGAGCCTACAACTGAAGTACTGGCTGCGCAGGCGTTTTTCTTCTTTATAGCAGGAGCAGATACATCAGCAAACACCATGCATTTCACTCTACTATCCTTAGCAAGTCACCAAGAGATTCTAGCTAGACTTCATAAGGAAATAGACGCAGTTTTTGAAGGGAAAGACCAGCTGACACACGCAGACGTAGACCACCTTCATTATTTAGATATGGTGGTGTCAGAATCTATGAGATTGTATCCTACAATTGGTTCGATCCAGCGTCAGTGTACTAAGGACACCTGGTTACCAGGGGCCAAGGTGAAGATAGAAAAAGATGTAGTGGTAGTCATCCCTGTATACGGAATCCACAAAGACGCCAGATTTTTCCCCAACCCTGATTTATTTGATCCGGAAAGATTTGCGCCGAGTAATTTGACCAACTTGAAAAAGTTTAGCTATCTTCCGTTTGGCGAGGGGAATCGTATTTGCATTGGTAAGTAGACGGAGATTAGCTAAAGGATTGTGAGATGTTTTTGCTAATTTGTTGGTGAAGGGTTTTATAATTTAGAAAATGTCCGCTATTTCTCGTTGAATCTTCGATTAGAAGAAATAGGTTTTAGTTTCTTTAAGCTCTTTTGTTATAGTGATTTCTACACACTCGCTAAGATGGGACTAGATCATGGCGCGTCTGCTATTGATTGATAAATATGTTTTTGCTTACTTATAATCGTTGCATAACTTTATTCAGCTGTCTTTAACTAACAGATAATGTCAAACAGTGACAAAGATTTTAATCAACTGTTGAATTATTCAGCTTTTATAACTCTGACCTTATTGACTATTATTTGTGTCCATAAGTAAGATAAACCTGCCCCGTATCGCAAGCTCTGAACTGCGTACGCTGCCCAGCATAATGTCAAGTGACGTTGCTACAGAATCTACAGATATACGAAAACAAGAAGCTTATGACAGCGAAAAACGTGCTGAAACGCGCTAATGTCACTATTTAGTCATACAATACCAATGATTTAGTTTGAAACTAGTTCATAAGACAACGTACCCCCCCCCCCCTGAGATAAAATTAATGCCTTATACAGTGTAACAAAATGTGTAAATATCAACAATTTAGATAAAAAAGTATCTATAATTAAGCATGTAATTATTGAATGATAATGAATGACCATTGAAAACTGATAAATAATAATAATGTTGTTATTATTTCATTTTGTAAATACTTCTATTCAAAGTAAGCGAGCTCTTGATAATATTATTTACATGACTTAGCAAATATTATGATGAGCACCCAAAACATGTAGTCTTAAAACTTAAGCTTAATTAGGACAGTTTACCTACGTCAGTAAATATTATTACTATTATTATTAGGAACACTTCATTTTTTTTTTATAAGAATTTTTATTAACGATCTAGGTACCTATGCTCTTGTTGAGTTATTCTAGTTTCAGACTACCGGTATCTCGTCCCACTGGGACGAAATAATAACTTCAATGTTCGTGTAACCTACTCCTATACCCACGTCACAGCCAGTTTTCTTTTTAGGGCAGCCTGTTTGACCTAATTAATAATTATACCTATTAAATTTAATTAATTAATTACCTATTTAATTTACAAAAAAATAAAAAATAAATGTACCTATGTATTCTATTCTATCAGCCATCTAGTTTTCATCGTACATTGCTTAGTTTGGGACTAGAAGGCGTTGTGTTAAGTGTCCGTGAATATTTATTTATTTATTAAGAACCCTCGAAAGGATTGCCTTTCGCCTTGCTTGCTTCAATCAATCTATCTAACCTAAGTCTATCTTCACTTCCAGGTAGCCGATTCGCTCGCCTCCAATTACTGGCTGGGCTGGCGTGGCTCTTGCGGCATTTTACCCTAGCTGAACTGAAGTACAATCCGGAGCATTTTGAACGTAGTGGATTCAGTCTACGCGATAGTAACGCGCGATATGAACTTATACCTAGAAATATAAAATCTTAATTAAAAGCCATAATAATAATAATAAAAAGCAAAGGCCGTTTTTTTTTTTATTGGAGTCGCACTGTTTGTGCATTTGCCATTTTATGTTCAAAGGCCGTTATTACCTACGTACTTTGGCGTTATACTGAAATCATGACAAAGGAGTTTGGTTCAATAAAAATAAATACTTAGATAGGTATTTGTTCTTCTTTTATTTATGGCCATTTCGACAGTCGATTTTGCCAGTGTCAAGTTACGCTACTTTTAATTTTGATCAAAATAAAGGACAGCCGACTTATCGAAGACTTGACTTATATTATTTCAAATTCATCACGGACAGAGGCCATATAGGTAATAGCGCGTGCACACTATGCCCGGCATGAATGCCGCGATTAATTCCGGAATTATTGCCACAGCAACATCGCCTTTATTCTCACCAAAGAGCTAGGGTATGAACTTGGCGATGTTGCTGTGGCAATAATTCCGGAATTAATCGCGGAAATAATTCGGGCAGCGGCATGGGCATGTGTGAACGCGGTGTAGGAATAAAGGCGATGTTGCTGTGGCAATCATTCTGGAATTAATCGCGGCATTCATGCCGGCAGCGGCAATGGCATAGTGTGAACGCGGTATAAAGAAGAAGAAGATTATTATAATAGTCAATGTTTCGATGTTTGTGTTTTATTCACGCTGCAACCTACTGGTCCGATTTGCATAAAATTTGGAATATATAAAGCTTGTAATCTGGATTAACACAGAAAGCTAGTTTGACTTAAAGTTTCAAACTTACGCCATGTTCTACAACTGTAAATTTTATTATTCGATATTATTCATCGGTTTCACCAACTCCATCGTATCGTTTCGAATATACGACAGTAGGTATTGGTTCTCTCAATTTTATGCCTCCATCAATTTTACGAGTCAGTCACATGTCTGCTTTTAAATTAGTTTTGGAATTGACAGGCGAAAACATATCAAAGTATGACATTTAAAATAATGGCTGGAATATTTTCAAATCGATCAACTTTTTGTTATAAATATTTTTTTTATTCTCTTGATTGCTTATTTTTGAGTGAAAATCGTAAAATGTTTTGTTATACATATTTTTAATATTTATATTTAATTTTATTACCTAGATTGCTTCCTTTTGAGTGACTGCTACGAAGTAAACAAATAAAACGTGGCTAAAATACCAATTTAGAGTCAGCTGATCGATGCAAACGATCTAAAGATCAACTGGTTCCAATCAATTGATTCCATTATTGAATACTGCCAGCTCATGTATTACATAAAACCAACTAGCCAGGAATGCATAGCTAAACGTTATATTGAAAATCAATGTTACCAACCGAACAGAAAACATCAATTTATTTTCCCGACACCGGAATCCAATTAACCCTCACATAGTTACACGAAAATAAATTTAAATTCGTACGCAATTTCAACAGTTTAGTGGGAAAATGTTTCCTTTTTTTGCAAACAAAATCAAGGAATTTCCAATAGGGAAGCAAACAAACACCCACGACTTCCTAATTGCCTTGAAACAGGTTATTTTATTTAAGTATTTATACACCCCTTTCACTATGGTAGTGCTTTAGCGACATGCTTATCTCCGCTCCATTCACCACCTTATAAACTCAGACATAAGGTTGAAACTTGTGTACCTTCAGTGCAAATGTAAGGTGTAGAATATTGTAATGATAGATTTATATTCAATTTAACTTTTCGCTTTTAGCTCTCGATTTGTTGCAATAAATAAAAGCTGTTATAGCGTTTATTTGATTTCTGAGGCATTGAATTTGGAGCAAAATACTTTTTGTGAGTTATTAATTACCTTAAGTTAAAGCTTTTCGTAACATGAAAGAGTAGTCAAATGCAGGTACATACCTTGATTGTGATGTTTTTCACGAATGAAGAAAATGTATTAGTTCTAAAAGCCACGAAAGGGACACGGAAAATAAATAAAAAAAACATAGTTATCCTATTGACTCAGAGCTGCCTCAGTACCTATATGAAGACTTCAACTTAAACTCAGTAGGTATACTATTAGGTACCACAGATCATATAATACTATACACTATACATTCTGAAAGGAAACAAACGTATCGGTTTTTCAAAATTATAATATTTTTATCAAGTATAAAAAACTTTATTCTTGAGTCTTGATATTCTTCAGACTTTATTAGCACTTATAAAATGAAAAAGGTTTCATTTCGTTTTATATAATCACTAGACTGATACGTAGTTCAATACCACTTAGAACATTGAATTTCTCTTTCATTCGAAGCAATCACTTGATAAATACAGAATCTCTTTTACCGTGTTTTTTGTCAAACCACCAAATCTGAGTGACTTGGGCGTGTAATATGTGCCTGAGGAGGGTCCGAGGTTTCATTACTGTCTCGCTTAACTCGCTACACCTGTCCGCTGGAGTTTTTTTGTACCTAATAAAAAAACCTTTGTTTCTGTGTATATAACAAGTTAAATGTTTGTCTCTGATCTTTATTTTATACTAGCCGTCGCCCGCGGCGTTGCTCGCGATCTAGTGTGACTTTTCAAAATTCCTTTCTTAGTGCACCCCTACACTACATAAGGATACT
This sequence comes from Eulithis prunata, assembly GCA_918843925.1. Classification (NCBI taxonomy): domain Eukaryota; kingdom Metazoa; phylum Arthropoda; class Insecta; order Lepidoptera; family Geometridae; genus Eulithis; species Eulithis prunata. Next base: position 1,455,619 of record OU974009.1, read on the forward strand.
ACCCTCCAAATTTCATACCTCTAGGACTTTTAGTTTAGGCTATGCGTTGATTCTCTGTCAGCTTCAAAAGAGTTTTATATATATTGATGATGATGACTAGCCGTCTCCCGCGGCGTTGCTCGAGTTCTACCCTTTAGAGTGTGACGTTTCAAAATTCCTTTCTTAGTGCACCCCTACACTATATAAGGATACTACCCTCCAAATTTCATACCTCTAGGACTTATAGTTTAGGCTGTGCGTTGATTCTCTGTCAGCTTCAAAAGAGTTTTATATATATTGATTGATATTGATATTGATTGAGTTATAGGCTCGTCTACCGATACAGAAATTGTTACTCAAGCATAGATTTGAATAGAGATTTTCATACAAAAATGTATCATTGAGTTCAGATCAATGTTTGAGCAGTAAATCAGCATGCGGGTCCATAGTGTTTTAGACCATAAAATATGTTTTAAGTGATTATGTAATTGACGATTATCTTTATGTTTCAGAGTGATATATGCAGTACAATGCATCACAGGGCACGTCCATACTCATTGGGGCAATGCATTGTTATAGGTGGACTGCGGAGGCTACCATAAAAATATTTTGAGGACCATCAGCTTATTTCGTTGGATAAAATATACCCTCTTATTTGCTTCGCTGTAGTCGGGTAAAAAAACTAAACAAACCTAAATAAAAGTAACTAAACCAATATAGTTCAGTGTTTCAATTGCAATATTCAAATTAGAACAAAACTAAACGGTTATTATTGGATTGATTTGAAATTCAAAAGTAACTTTCAAAAAACAATCGTCTGATCTACGAAATGGCAATCTGCTAAATGGAGTCTGTACCAAACATTCCGAGTGAGCACCTCCTTAATTCTATTAGCGATAATCACACGCCAATTTCAAGGATTCCACGATCAATTTAAACAGGGAACAATCAGCTCAACGCTGATACAATAACATCTATAATCGCGTAACACGTTTACTTTTGGGGTAGACCGATCGGAAATCGGGAGAACAAGCGTTTAAAAAAATACTTTACAGAAATGGCACTGATTCTTCATAATCTTCATCCTACTAATATTATAAACGCGAAAGTTTGTAAGTATGGATGGATGTTTGTTACTCTTTCACGTAAAAACTATTGATCCGATTTGTATGAAACTTGGAATATATATAAATTATTTATTCACAAAGAAAATTACAACTAATACAGTATTTACAATATTTACAATATTTACAAAATACACATGGAACAGTTGAGCTATCTACAAACCGTTGCAAACGATTTATAGATAGCTCAACTGGTCCAAATCAGTACCAATCGGAAGCGTGCCCAAGACACTGGCTGCATTGCCGCGCTGAATAGCAATGCTGATACGCTGGCCTAGATAATCACCAGCCCTCGGGTCACGCGTCGCTTCGACTAGACGCCCTGAAAGAATTTTGAAAACCCGGAGGGCCTCGGTACCCCACGGACCTAGAGTCTCGACCCCAAGAGGCACAAATGTGTAGGCCCTATCGAGACCTGCATACTTGCGCCTCTTGTGGTCCTCGGCCAAATTTGCCGCCGCACCAGCCTCAACGGAAGTCCTAGGCAGATGTGAAGGAGCAAGGGTATCGACGCAAGTAGCGTCCCACACCAAAGGCCTTCCCAACTCCCAAGGAACAAGAGTCATACCGTCAGGCCGTTTGCCATCGTCACGCAGCAGACCATTCGGCTCAAGAATAGCTGCCACATTCACGCTGGTAAAAGCCCGGCGGATGATATCGTTAAGGCTAGCGTGGCGGGATATCCGACCGGCGGCTCTAGTGCACGATAATCCGTGGTGACCAAGCTGTTCGACAGCCGTACCGCACTGGCACCGATGAGGCGCACAGCACCGCGCACCCAACCGTAGACAGGTTGCAATACGGAACGTGACGGGATCCATTAGAGTACCAGTGTTATGAGAGGGAAGTGCTTGTAACCAGAAACCTGACTCCTTTTTAGAGACGGCTAACAGACGGGCACGATCTGCGGAGTTTGAACACGTTTGTAACAGAGAGTTCCGTGTTAACTCGCACAGAGGCCCGTCCCATTGCCGTTGGGACGAAAGAGATTTGGGGGGAGTGGAATCAGGACAAGCACTATGCCAAGCATTTCTAGCTTCGTCTAGATATGAAATTTTGAGATTCATGCCAGTGAGAGCCAAACGAGACGGATTTAGAATTTTTTCTACCAAAGAATTAGTGCTGTAGACGGAAGACAAGAATGCTGGAAGGGCTACACTTGAAATTTTGCGAATACCTAAGCCTCCCAATCTGACAGGTAGGGAGGCCTGCGACCATGCCCTGTCATCCAAACAAATATTCAAAACCGATGATAATGTATTCTTTATTATGTTGTCCAAGCCTTCCACCAGCTCACTGTGTTTCCACAGTTGACAACATCGTAAAGAGTATGTAAATTTAGGTACAAAGAGGCAAAACTTAATAATTGTAAAAGCCATATGGCTATTAATTTTGAGCAGTCTATCTGAAGTTTTATTAAAATTTTGAATTTTCTCATCTACAAAAGCCGGAAGAGACTCATCCATAATTGGTGAACCAAGGAGGCGAAGTGAACACTTATCTACAACTGTAATGTTAGAAGCCAAACTATTGAATTTATCTATAATATAATTTTTATCCAAACATTTATCAGAAACAAAGAGCTCACATTTTGAAAAATTTAGTTCCAAACCTATTTTCAGAAATTCATCAGTAATAAGTTTTAGATCGCCAAAAACTGTGTCCACATCTCCACCCAGTGTTCCGTCATCCAAATACCAAACATTGAGTTTGGATTGGAGACGTTGAATAATTGGATGAATAGCAAGACTGAAAATGGCCGGACCTAGAGGGTCGCCTTGCTGGCAGCCAACAGCAGACGAAATGACATTGTTTCGGTAGATTAATTTAGAAGGTGAGGCATAACATTGCCAGAGAAATGGGTAAATTTCGGGAATTTTTTCTTTAATTTGATTTAGCAAGGCGCCCCTGTCTACTGAATTGAAGGCATTTTTGATATCTACCTTCAAAATAACCTCCCCATAATTTTGATCTAAAAAGGTTCGAAGGGAATGTACCGCGGCCTCACAACCACCTCGCGAGCCAAAGCCTAGCTGAACAGGTCGGAAATAGTCGCCTAGGTAATCGGCTTCTTTCCGACAGCAGACTTTAGCTGCGAGGCGGCGATAGGTGGTGCCAACGGCTATGGGTCTTATCCCACCATCCTTCTTTTTGAGTGCGCAAAGGTTCGCACCGTACAAGAGCTCTGTGATCTCGCCGTTGACTCGACCTGACAACATCAGGTTGATCAGAGACGTCATGTCCCCCAGAAGGACTTCACCGGCATGGCCAGACCCACCAGACAGCAAGTCTTTTAGATGCTGTGGAGTCACAGCATCCAGGCCGCCAGCAGAGCCACTCTGGAACGACATGACGGCCCCAAGCACATCCTGGCTGGTCGCGTTCACGGCGTCATCACTATCTTGCGGTGGATCGGGGAGGTTCAGGTTTGGACCTGCGGGCGGATGCTTACTCTCAAGAGATATGAGAGTATCATTAGAATTTGGAGCTATCGTGTCGCTAGAAAACAAAATACGGGAGGCACCCTTGATGTCACCATCGCTGAGTTTACTCTCCACAAGTTTGTAGATAGTAGACTCAGCAATTGGTTTCTGAGATTTTGAATTTGTTTGTGGGTCCTGATTTGTATTCAAAATAAGCGTGTGCTCTCCGCGTGCACTGTACCTAACACAATTTTGTTTAATCCGAACTGTTAATGATAATTTATTGCCTAAATCATTCTGTACATGAAGTACTCTGTAAGGAAATATTAGCAAATGTTCCCAAGCTTGCTTCGTATTTTTAGATACAGCATTCCTAATGGCCTGGGAAAGAGCAGTAGCGACAGAGATGCGGGCACCTCGAGGAATACGTTTCAAAACAGGGGTTGAAATTTTGCACTGGCTAATCACTTTCCAAAAAGGTTGTAAATCAGGCGCAGAAATAGAATTTTGAATCGAAATATCTACCGCTCCTGCAACCGGTGCAGACAGCGGGATAACAGGGTTGCTGTGCATTCTTTTTTGATGAATTTTGAGGCCTCTCTGTCCCTTGAAGAAGCGGGCCTGGGGACACTGTGTGCACTCTACGAGAGGCGACACAGACACGATAGAATGGATCCCAGAAACATTCCTAATTGCATTCGATGGTTGTGTGCACTGTGCCATTACAATATTTATCCTTATTAAATAACATACAAGTAAAATAAATAAATACGCGATGACAGTCCGTCGGAGCGCAGACTCTGCCGGCACCACGGCAACCGCGCTCCTCCCTGTTGACACAAAATAACAAGAGCTAAGTCTCTGTCAAAAACAACGTAAACAAACTACAATGAGAGAAACCACCTTTTCAATTTCTGGAGCGCGTAGACCGTCCCCGGTCTGGAAAACAATACCTGATGCGCCCCTGTAGGTGGTCTCCCGGCCCTTAGGCTCCACACTCCCCCAAAGGCTGTAAAACAAATATTTCTGAAAAAATACAAACAAAGATTAGTTCGCTCAGTGACAGTTGACCATAGACCTTAAATATATATTGTCCGTGACCTGGATTAACACATAGGCTACTTTTTATCCCGAAAAATCAACGGGATCCAACGGGACGCGAACAAAGTCGCGGGCGGTACCTAGTATTTTTATAATATTTTAAAATACAACTTTAGTTACTAATACCAAGCAAAGCTTGGACTAGAAGGCTTTGTGTTAAATGTCCGTGAATATTATATTTATTATTTATAATATACTTATAGGTAGGTCCACTTTTAACGTTTTCCCTTCTCTACCGATTGTAAAATGCCAACTTGGCTAAGAACATTAAAAAAACTGTCCAAGTGACAAAAACACAATCGGGAACAAGGAAGCAATTCGTGGAACAAAAACTTTTAATGGCAACTAGCTGAGTACCTACTAGAAGCACTAGAAACGTCTGGGAAGATAAAGTAGGTGGACGTAAAACTGCAATTTCTTGAACAAGATGGCGCATACTAATTTAATTACAATAACTAAAAACTTTTTAAGAACTTGGCTTGGGACCAGAGCTTGTGCGTCGTGGCCCGGCCACACTGATGAGTTACTGTCTTAAGCATCGGACAAACATAGCTTTAAAAAGCAAGTGAGCCAAAACTCGCTTGTAAAAAAAAATAGTAACGAGATTTGTTCCGTAATAAAACTGCAGTGTACACAGAAAACCCTTCTAGATATTATAAACGCAGTGTTCTTACGGGTTAATATAAAGAAATATATTTTAGAGCTGGGTCACAGTGTGGCGACACCTAAACCACCCTAAGTGGTAGTCGCTGCTAAGTGAACGAATACAATTTATGTGTTACTTAGCGAGTGGTGGATGGCCAACTTTAGGTTAAACTACACATCCGCACACTGCACAGCATGAAAACACAAGATTGCTGCTCAACTAGAAATAAAAATATCGTGCGTGTTTTTTTTGATCAGGGTCCCATTAAGTATAATAGGCATAGGTTGCCTTCTAACGGTGTATAAATCATCTACAGTAGATGTAAAGGCCTATTATTATTCTTTTAATCTAGAAGACATAGGAATATGTTTGTATATTCCTGTAGAAAAGATAATCTTATCATTTGGTGAGATTGAAGTCATATATTGGTCTAAGTAAAAAAATATTGGATGCCGAATAAACTATTTGGGCTGGATTTGCTGATTGTTAATTTATCTTTGTTTTACGCAGAACACTTATGTCACGCAGTTTATGTACCTTCATGTCGAATGGTTAGGAAACTGAATCTATTGTGATTGAATTAAGGTATAGTATGGCAAATCAAACCTTGTCAGAATTCAGACTACCAATACATACATACAGCTTTACATCTATTTCTGGGTTTTCATTCAAAAGTGCCAAAAACGTGCTTTCATTTTTGTATGCTGCATGCTATGCTGAATCAATTCTCATACCTACATACATTTCTTCATCTATTAGTGACTTTTAATTGATAAGTGTCAAAAACATGCGTGCATTTGACACTTGAATTTGTTGCGCTGTTTCATGCGATGGAGTATAGTTTAACACTTATTATGAGTTGAGGAAGTGCGTCCGTTAAGTGGCTAGATTGAGATCTTCGTTGCTTAGCTAAGTTATAAGTTATAACTTTGATGTGATGTCGCTAACTTAGCTGAACTTGGTTGATGTGATATTTTGATTAGGTGCTGCCGAACTTTCCAGTACTTCCTATCACTCAGCTGGGCTCACGCGAGATATTTGTCTACTCATACAGATGAGTAGACAAATATCTTGCTTGTCACGTTTTGTACCAATTCTTGAACTATTTCATTATCTGTGGTAACGCTGCCTGTCGTAATCTCTAAGTCCCAACTATGGGAACTAGATTGCTAGTAGAATACTTATATGCTTTTTTTTTAGTTTGGTAAAAAATAGTAACACCCAAACATTGAGCGAAACATCTATAAATGTTTGTTCTTGGTGGGGATCGAACCCGCGCCCCACAGCACGGAAGGCAGACCTAACCAACTGAGCTGTGACGCTTATTAAACACTAGCCGTCGCCCGCGGCGTTGCTCGCGTTCTAGACCCTTTAGGGTGCGACTTTTCAAAATTCCTTTCTTATTGCACCTCTACACTATATAAAGATCCAACCCTCCAAATTTCATACCTCTAGGACTTCTGGTTTAGGCTGTGCGTTGATTCTCTGTCAGCTTCAAAAGAGTTTTATATAAATACTAGCCGTCTCCCGCGGCGTTGCTCGCGTTAGAGTGTGACTTTTCAAAATTCCTTTCTTAGTGCGCCCCTACACTATATAAGGAACCTACCCTCCAAATTTCATACCTCTAGGACTTATAGTTTAGGCTGTGCGTTGATTCTCTGTCAGCTTCAAAAGAGTTTTATATATATTGATATTGATTGATAAACACCCCTATCATGACATTCCTGCAGAACAAAGTGACATTACAACATTAAACATTGTAATATTCCTCATTACAAAAGTGTCATTGCGTCACGTAGCGAACATCCTTTGTATGTTCTCGCTTTGATGTCAGCGGTGCGTGCATCACCCTGTAGCGTATGCAACTGTTATTTCACTACGCAAAACGATATTAACGTTCGTTTTGTCGATTTACGTTACATTGCGTAGCGATGCGGCCAAATTTCAAGTTTTTTTTTATGCCATAGCTGACAGACGAGCAGGCGGGCCACCTGATTGAAAGTAGTCACCGCCGCCCATGGACACCTGCAACACCAGAGGTGATGCTAGTGCGCTACCGGCCTTTTAAGTCGAGATAAACCCGCCTTTTGAAGGACCCCATCTCGTGGGTCGGCATTCCGTGGGAAAACCGCAGAGGGAAGTTCGTTCCACAACCTACACGTACGAGGCAGAAAAGACCGCGTGAAACGAGAAGTTGTGGAGAACTAGCCATCCAGGTGGTGTGGATGAAATCTGGTTTTGCGGCGTGTGGTGTGGTGAAGCTATCTGTAACACACAAGGCGACCACGCAGTGTAACATTTTTTTATTTTTTTTTTATGATAAAAGTCATGGAACAAGCTGATAGCTCACCTGATGTTAAGTAGTAACTTCTGCCTATAACAATGCATTACCTCACAGAGCAATTCCAATGAGGACGTGCCCTGTAAGGCAATGCACTGCGTCCATCACACTGATTTTTGATTCAAGTAGTTGCTAGTATAACCTTCGTATCACGTTCGTTACTGCCCGACTGCCAAAGAGAACCTCTCAAACGAAGAGGAATAATGATTATGGAAAATGTTGGATGAAAAACTCTTTATTGTACTAACAAAATTATATCGCACATACGATCTAAAAGTTCGTGGAGAGTCAATCTCTAACGTAAAATTTAGTATTGTTTTATTCAACTGTCAATTACTATTATTTTACGTAAGGTAAGTACAGTCAGTGTCAATATGATGTCTATACCTAAATGAAAAAAAAATCCAAAAAATCTCATATTAAGTGGTAAAAAAAATCATAAAATTGACATAGCAAAACTAGTCACACCTCTGATCTGAACATATTTTTAATGAATCTTGTTACGAAATCTATGAAAACTTTGTAGACATCTTACTAGCGCTTACTTACTTTCATTTCAATAATTTTAATGAATCTTGTACCGAAATCTATGAAAATTTTGCAGACATCTTAGTAGCGCTTACTTACTTTCATTTCAATATTTTTTGTGAATAAAATATTAATAATATTTTTTTCATTATTGACTCGAATATAGATATGTTTTCAACCTTTTAGGGTTTGTCTCAAAGGTCTCAAAGAAAGGTTTACGATACCGTTATCAACCCTTAGCACTGATACCTAAAACCTAGAAAATCCTGGAAAAAGCTTCATAAAGTACTGTGATATTCAAGGAGGTTTCCAGCGGATGTTAAATGATTTATTCTGGTCCTCCCGATTCAGATGCAAATTTCTTGTAAATAAGTACTGTGCGGAGTGTACAGTGCAGGTGTAAGGTTAAGGGAAAACCTGGAGATATTGCTCTAGAAAAATATAAGGTATCTTACAAGTTAATCTTACATCTTCTCTTCTAAATTATATAAAACTCTTTTGAAACTGACTGACAATCAACGCACAGCCTAAACTATAAATCCTAGAGGTATGTGGAGGGTAGTATCCTTATTATGTATAGTGTAGGGGTGCACTAAGAAAGGAATTTTAAAAAGTCGCATCCTAAAGGGTCTAAAATTTGTGCGTAGGTATGCTGCTACCATGCGAGCAAAGCCGCAGGCGACAGCTAGTAATTTATAAGTTTCAAAAACCTCCTCGCTATTTTTAAAACCCTTTAAATACTACATAAATCGTCTTCATCATCAGAACTTAAGATTTGGTCTCCAGTTTGTCAAATTCAGACTGTTAATGACGTAGATCAATACCCTCATGGGGTAGGTACCTTGGAAACAGATAACACAATTTATAAAAAAAAGAACTATTCTTAATGATGATGGCTTATGGCTTTCTCACTAAAACACACACAAATCAGAGCACTACTTTTGAAATTACAGACAAACAACAAGAGCTCAAACTTATAACCCCTCTTTTCAAACAAGGGATAAAAATTTACGACTACATCATTATCCTTTGGTATTCCGGAACGCAGATCTACGCAAGACATAATAATTATATTTCTATTGTGTCTTAAATTCAGGCATACTAGAGGTTATTGTCTAATGAGTCTCAAAATTATTGCTATCGTGCAAATGTATTGATTCACTTGAAGCTGGATTAGTAAACATTCAATTCAATAACAGAGAAATACAGTTCAATTTCCTTTGCATCAAATAGACGCAATGAAAGAGCCATTAGTCCTAGTTGGCTTAGCGATTCATGATGCAACAACCGGTTAGAGCTCTCAACGACAATTTTCCTTTTTTTAGGGTTCCACTGACATTTTTACAAACGGTTTTTATGTATAAGTAAAATCATGACTTCCTAACTTTCACGCCAGTGTGACAGATTAGTCGGACGCTGAACGGTACAATTTCACGATATAGAAACGGCTACGACCAGTACGACCACAGGAACATATTACCGCATGTAAGTACTTAACCGTAAAATGTAACATTTTTACGTTGCACACGTAAACACGAAAATTACGCAGAAATAAAGCAAAATAACAAAGTGCCTGTAGCACTTTGTTATTTTTCTTTATTTCTGCGTCGCCGACAGTCATCATATGATAATATCAACTTCATTAATTCTCGACCGAAAAGCGGACGGGGTGCTTATAAAAATTACGGCTTTGTTGTGTCTGACTGTTTGTCTGTGCTCTTGTAGTTCTAATTTGGATGCGGTTTTTCTGTAAGAAAGTCACAGTAGGGAAGAGATACCTACTTATTACAAAACTTAAGAAGGAGAAAAGGTTTTTCATGATAAAACAGCTCTAGCAAGTCTAAGCGAATTTTTCATATTTATTTATGTGTACAAAATCACCTTAATTGAAAATCTAGTAGTTTCTAATCTAGAAAACCTAGTCGACAGAACCCTTACATGATAAACTCTACTCGCCCTTGGCCACTTTTTTTGGTAGTTAAAACGGGTGGAATGGGCAGGTTGACCTACAAAGTGACGAGGCCGGTATTATTGGAACTTTTATGGGGATGAATCCATGCAAGGTTTTTTAAGTTTTGCCTTTTGCTCTCACACTACTTTGGCCCATTGTTCTGACTATTGACTGCAGTGAGGTTTTGTTCATCAGATTCCAGTGTGTGAGTTGCTTAATTGAATTGGTATATGTTCAATTCCTCTTTTCCGCTTTTTTCAACGTTTTTATGTAAGTGTTTTGAAGAGATTTTCTATATTTCATTTTCATTTCATTTATTCGATAGCAATTTTACAAATCGTATGTGAATTTGGCTTAGTAAGTAAAACTATGATTGGGCAAATAAATATACAATAGTCAGAATAAATTTAAAAAAAAACTGTTTATATAGTTTTGATTTGATGAAAGATAATTACTACAGCGAGTTTCATATCTAACGTATAGAGATAAATAAGCTTATTAAACTTAGGTACTTTTCGTTTTTTCCTTTGAGTATTATAATTAGTTTAATTTTTTTAAATGGGTGAGTAAATTGCTCTAGTAATTAGTAACGCGTTAATCTATGCGTATCTTAGCAATTATTAAGCTAAGATAATAGGGACCTCTCGACGAGTGAAGATAAACTTATAATGGTTGTTATACAAACCTTGCCAAAACTTTGCCTGTAAAACTTTGTACCTGAGGGGTGATTCTTTCAATAAAATCTAGTAAAAATAACATTGGAATCTCTTCTTAAATTGTGGCGTCGGGAGGCAATCGTTGTCTCATAAAAACCTGGTTTTCTTAACTGTTTTCATACTAAATCATAAGTATTCTGTAACTAAATAGTGTCATTAGCGCGTTTCAACGCGTTTTTTGCCGTCAAAAGCTTCTTGTTTTCGTATTATTATCTGTGGCCACGTCGCTTGACATTATGCTGGGCAGCGAAAGCAGTTCAGAGCTTGCGATATGGGGGCTGCTCCGTCTTGTGGACAGACCATAGTAATAATCAAGTGATTTATTTGAATAGTCAAGTGTGAGTCATTAAGTAAGCTGTCATTTGTTTTGAAGTCAAATTGGTGTATTTTCCCTTCAAAATCACGAGAAACCAATTCCATTAAGTTATTGTCATTTGTTTTAGACACAAAATGGTAATTTCTTTCTCTTTCAAATCACGGAAAATGAGTTCTGAGAATGAGCTTTTGTGACTTTTATGAAATTCGAAAAAAATCGTTATATTCTACTAGACAAAAGAGACCAGATAAAAGAGGCAGACCCCGACTACTTGGCTTGGTACAGTCCACAAGGACCTCAAGACGATGGGCTTGGAGCCAGATATAAGACGCAAAAACGCACTGTATGGCGCATGAAAACAAGGAGGTCCCAAAAGAAATGGGACATAAGGCCAGGACAAAGAAGGAGAAGAAGATTCCACTAGATAAAAGAATTATCCCTCTGTTTGTGCCTACGTAGGTACATTTAAAACTTTTATTTTAAACAGAATTTATAGAAGTTTTAGAAGCGAGCGCTGACTCGATTGTAAAGTTGTCTTTTTGCTGTGTCTAGATAAACTCTAGCTCGGATTGTTAGTACGAGGGGACGTTCCGTATATACTTCATCTTCTTCATCTAAATTTAGAAAACTCTTTTGAAGCTGACTGACAATCAACGCACGTCGCACAGCCTAAACTATAAATATTAAACAGACTTTGAACTCTATTGGTTAAATATTTGAGACGTAATTGTTTTGGGAACATCGTGACATTATTTATCTATCTAGTAGGAGTAGGTAGGAGTCTACCACTAGTAGGTAGGATATATCTCGACTGATAACTTGTTCTCACCGTGTCATAGATTTATGTATGAAACGCGAGAGCGTAACTCAGCTCAAAGGTATATCCGACACCTGCTTCAGAATAAACTTTCTACTTCAATGGCTAAACTGCTTTGAAATTGTATTGCTAAGTTACGTACCTATTTTTTGAAAAGACGGTACCTCTGCCGCGGGACTTAGTTTGAAATCGTTGTTTCATAAAGACCTGGAGGGCTACTCGCCGCGCGCCGTTCCAAATTGGATCCGGATTTTGACAGATTTTGTGTCATTTCGTACTGAAAACTGACAGGACTTCTGTCAAAATTTATGGATCCGGATTTGAACTGTGGTCGAAAGTAACCCACCTGAACTGTTTTCATACTAAATCATAGGTATTCTGTTACTAAATAGTGACATTAGCGCGTTTCAGCGCGTTTTTTTTCCGTCAAAAGCTTCTTGTTTTCGGTAGCCGCGTCACTTGACATTATGCTGGGCAGCGAAAGCAGTTCAGAGCTTACGATATAGGGGCAAATGTCTGAAAAAAAGAAAGAAATAAATACATAGAATGCTTTCATATATCAAAAGCCTGATGGACCCAAAATTACAAAAGAGAATACACCGTCAAATTTTGTCATGCCATAAAAGTTTGAAACTTTTGTATTTTATTGCGAAATCCAACTACGTGGAACAACGCATCGTGCTGGTAGAATAAATAAGTCTACTTCGAGTTTTATTTATTTATTTATAGTGCCTTCTGATAAGATCGGCGTAAGTGGAAGTCCGGATAAATCACGTAACTAAGCAATTATCATATAAAAATATCGCAGAATTGCTTGGCATCCGGAGTTCCACTTCGCCGATCTTACCAGAAGGCACCTTACTAAAGAAAATACCTAAATACATTAAAATCATCCGGTCATATCCGGTGGATAAAGTTGAAATGTGATCGCAGCTAAATTCCTAAATAGATGAACACTTTCATTGAAATTGTGCTCTTATTACGACTTTACGTAAAGTGATTTAAATAGTTACCAATATTTGGTGAAATGTGAGAAAGAATGTACCTATTATTAAGATCTTACTTATACCATGTTTCTAGCAAATAAACAATTTCATTTAATTTCAAAAAAATACTATTTTTTGTGTTTGCGTATTTACAAAGCACAAAAAAAACATACAAACTGTTGGAAGATTCTTTTATTACTTATACAATGAAGGTTATGCATTATAGTATGTACTAGCCGTCTCCCGCGGCGTTGCTCGCGTTAGAGTGTGACTTTTCAAAATTCCTTTCTTAGTGCGCCCCTACACTATATAAGGATACTACCCTCCAAATTTTATACCTCTAGGACTTATAGTTTAGGCTGTGATTAAAATTAATAATAATGTATTAATGTATGTATAGGTTAGACGAATTTAAAAAAAAATAGGTAACTGAATAATTTGAAGCCTAAAAAAATATGAAATAAATACTATGTTAACCTTAACAATGCTCAAAAGCAACGTTGTAAAGAAAACTAAACAAAGAAAAAGAAAACAAAATAATGCCTACGGCAAAGTCTTCAAAAGAATACTTTTTACTAGATACTTCATAGATCTTCCTTTATCACAAATGAATCTCTATCCAAAAGTCTACTAGATACGAAACTCCCATGATAATTAGCCTGTGCAAGAATAAATAGGACTCGTTTCTGAAGGTAATTAGGTTAGATGGATAAATAGCCGCGCTGGGTCCGTAACGAACGATGTACACCGTCTGTGTATACCTACATATGTACGTACGTATACGTGTATGTATAGGTACCGGGATGTAGGAAAGTAATTGTGTATGTCATGTCAAGGGGACATAAAATATTCTGGCATGTTGATAATTGCCCGGAAGTAATTACGGGGATGATTTTGGGATGTAAAGATATTTTAACAGGGAGAATGGTTCACGGAAATTAATATTTGATTTTGTAATTATCTCTATTATCAGACTGCCTTCATCATATTTTATGTCGTGAAAAAAATACGAGGTAGCGTACTTTGAACGTTATTTAATTTTCAAAGTCCTTATACGTCGGTATTTTAATAATTTATAAGTTTGAAAAACTGAAAAAACCGACTTCAATTTGATACGTCTTCATCATCAAATGATAACGATGATGATGGCAGTTCATTGGGACTGTTCTATTGATCGTAAACATCACAAAAACGTCACAGGAAAGCAAAATACGCAGTGTCGTGTTTTTTCTAGTTATTCTTATTTAACTGCCAAACTATTTTTACTGATTTTAAACCGATTTTTACTGATTTGAAACTGATTTTAATAAAAACTTTATGGGACCAATCTGGAAACATACCCTTTCAGATAAAAAAAGTTTTTTTCTAATCGGTTCATAAGTGACGGAGTTCTGAGGTAACAAACATAAAAAAAGAATAAAAAAGTACAACCGAATTGATAACCTCTCCTTTTTTTTAAGTCGGTTAAAAATACTTTGTATCTCAAATGCTGAGAACTATTACCTGGTCAGTTAGAATAAGAATGATCAGACAAGAAAGTTTTGATTCAATTTTCAAGCAAAGTAAAGCCTTGGGTTAGGTTTTTATTCAATAACTTTCAGCTTTAACTTTCAACTTTTAACTTTGGCTAGAGATAAAACTCTTGTAAAGTAAACGGCGTGGAGAGTCAAAGAATATTTTAAATTACAAATTCGTTTGTAAGATCTGTATAAACCAAATTATTCAAATTATTGATGAACTGTGAAATATGATTATTGGTAAAAGCCCGTGTGACATTCGCGGCCACAAGTATTCATAATCTATGAAACATACAACCAAAAACAAAAGTGGGACCTCCGAAAAGAAATTCATGCTTAGATCTCACAGCACCTGTTTTAGTCACAGGTATTTTAGTCAACAGACATTTACTGAAAAGTCTGATTTGGAACTCAGCTAGCTGCGCACACGAGGCTAATTTGTAAGCATCGGAGACGTAACACAACCTGAAGTCATGGACTTTGATAGGATCTTATCACAATTTACGTCATCCTCATATTCTGACCTTTCAACGCTCGGATCTACACGCCTACAAAAACCCTTCCAACATTCTGCACGACCTGTGTAAAATGAGCTCCCGATATTTTTATCTCGCCCGCCTTTTATGTTTGTAACATAAATAATATACAGGGTCTGAAATGGTAGCGTTTTTTTCCAAAAAAAGGTTTCAGCAATTTTTTATGCTTGTCTAAAAACCAACGTTGTTTTATCAATAAGGTGTAGGTAACTAAAATAGGTTTTTTTTTATACAATATAGGCAACCGTTTGACCACAATCTCACCTGATGTTAAGCAATGACGTGGTCGACGATGTAGCACGGTTACCTAGAAGATACCTATTCACTCTACTCTTCAAACCTTCCAAATTATAGCCATTGGGGAACACATGCGCCGGCAACGAGTTCCACTCTTTGGTTGTCCGCATAATAAGTGTAGGTACCAATATTTATTATATTTTCCTAGTTACTAGAATTTGGATCCACCTATAGCTACATATACGTTTTAGCTACAGTTTTTAGTTGTCTCCCCAAACACCACTATTTCCAACTAACGTAGTTTTCCGGAACGACTCAATTTCGATTCACGTGTCACGAAAAAGTACAAAATGACGCTCCATTCCCAAAAGGTACAAACTCTGAAGTTAAAATATTTTCGGTTCAAAACTCTAGTCAATATAACCGTGCGCTCAAATAGTTTAGCTATCGTGTGTGCGCATATTTTGTATCTAAAGTGAGTTTTTAGTTCTACCATAGAGTATCATCATCTTCCTACCCTTGTCCCACGCTAAGTGGGGTCGGTACAACATGTTTTCGCCTTCCACTCTCCTCTATCAGCCGTCATCTCGGTGTTCACTCCTTTCTTACTCATATCTTCTTTCACACAGTCCATCCATCTTTTCTTTGGCCTACCTCTACTTCTACATCCGTCCACATTCATGTCTAGCACTCTTCTCGTAATATGGCTTTCTTCCCTCCGCATGACATGCCCATACCACGCTAACCTATTACTCCTCAACTTGTCCGTTATTGGCGCTACTTTCAAACTTCCTCTTATTCGTTCTACCATTGAGCATGACATCAAAATTTATTGGTCAATATCGCCATACTAATGTTCAAACTTTTGGCCAACACTAAAAATCTCTACCTAATAACCAGACGCTGATATTTTTGTCTTAGTTTCTAGCTGCAGCATAAGCTTATAAACGAGCATCCATCATCAGACGGCCACTATCTTCTACGAACTTTTAGGACAGAAACCATTAACTAAACTTAACCTTCCCTCGACACGACAGTCGGGTAGAAGTGCTTAAATGTCAAAGCAGGCAAACGATAATCCAAGTCCCTTTTCATCTTTATGCTCTTGAGTAGGTACCTTAAGGTGCCCGACAAGAAAAAGGGCCCAAACTTCCTTCGGTCGCCTCATTAAAACTTTTTCGAGAGAATTAAATAACGACGGAAACAAATCCGTTTACACCGGAAACTTTCCGTTCAAGTTTTATAAAGCAATTTTGAAGTTAGTCCGTGTGACGCCGCCTTTAACCGATTGTGGTTATAATTGCTTGATAGATATAATAATGTTGTGATTTATTATATAATGCAAATTGTGTACAGAAACTCGAAATAAATGGTCTTTATCGTACGAACAGCCGAATTTGTTCGAGCCCAATATTTGATTATTTAAAAGACAAACAAGCTTGGGACGAACTAGCTTCAACATAATCAAAGTTAATTATGTTTTTGAAGGATTCTTTCAACTCAGAATATTGTTATATGATAATCTGAGCATATAAATAACTATCACTGAAAAACCCAATAGTTGAATTTCTAATTATTGGTTCTAATGTTAACGCAACTCTTATAAGAGTTGAGCTAATATTATATTATGTTTAATCAACCGACGCGTGGTATTTGATGTGACAAATTATAGTTGATTTAAGAAATCATTATGTAGGGGTTATATTAACCCTAAATATCGGTTGAAATAATGTTGAATCAACCTTTTCGGTCTTTCAATAGGGTTGCAGTTAATGTAACTTTTAAACTAAATTGTGCAAAAATCTCAGAATAGCTCTCGGCAAAAGTGGAAGGGTATATCTCATTCTACCCTAATTCTACCTTATACCTCTTTCTCTGCGCAAAATTCTGCCACTTTTTCGAGATTCTACCAGTCAGAGCTATAAAACTGTATCGGGACCTAAAACTGTACATTTTTTATACAACTAATTACTCCTATGTCCGTCTGAATGCTCTTTCAACCCTGAAACTTGCCAAATTGAAAGCCAACGAAAACAATCCAATTTTAATGTGTCTTTTACGATTTCTACCTTCTAAGTGGTCGTTAACCAATTAAAGTAGGCGAAGTATAAAACTTCGGGAGCTCTGGGTATCGTTTTTTGCAAGATTTAATTACCTCGTTTGAGTTAATGACTTCTTAGAATTTAAGAAACACCTACTTTTTAAAGAGCTTCCGTATTCTCTTTTATTACTAGCGTTTTTTCGTAGTTTGAAAATAAATGAAAAGAAATTTCGTCTTGGGATCGAGTTTATGAACTAAACTAGCCGTCGCCCGCGGCGTTGCTCGCGTTCTACTCTTAAGAGTGTGACGTTTCAAAATTCCTTTAGTTTCCTTAGTGTAAAATTCCTTAGTGCACCTCTACACTATATAAGGATACTACCCTCCAAATTTCATACCTCTAGGACTTATGGTTTAGGCTGTGCGTTGATTCTCTGTCAGCTTCAAAAGAGTTTTATATGTATTGATTAATGTTTAGCAATAAACTCTAATAATAATCAATAATAGTAATAAAAAATTGAACTGTCTTTGCATAGTGGGCTCGATGGGATTTTTTTTCCCATCCGGCCCACCAGGGCAGTGGGCCGGCCGGTGGGCTTGATGAGAATAAGCCTTAGATTTGCCAAGGGCGTTATCTTAACCTCAGATCATACAATAGGTACTAACAGAAGGGCCATATCTTAACCGCAGATCATACAATACTAACATAGTTTAATGAATGAATAAGCATTTGTAAGATATAAAAGATCTTTTAAACTCGTGAATTATTGTACATGTGGAAGCCTTATTAGTATGCAGATCAACTGAAGCCAACACAAAGTCTCTGTAAGACGTAAGTGTTATTCATCTAATTTAGCACCAACAGAAAAACTGCCTTCGTGAAATAAATCTTTTTTTTTTTATGATAAAAGTAATTGAACAAGCTGATAGCTCACCTGATGTTAAGTGGTAACTTCTGCCTATAACAATGCATTATCTCACAGAGCAAGTCCAATAGGAGCGTGCCCTGTAAGCAATGCACTGCGTCCATCACTCTGAGACGTAAAGATGTTGAAGTCTCATGTGCCTGTAATTACACCGGCGCCCTTACCCTTCAAACCGGAACACAGCAATGCGAGCATCGCTGCTTGGCGGCAGAAATAGCTGCGGCGGTAGTACTGAACCCGGACGAGCTCTCACAAAGAGCTCTACTACTACTATGCATGAGTGAGTATGCAGATCAACTGAAGCCCACACAAAGTCTCTGTAAGACGTAAGTGTTATTCATCTAATTTAGCACCAACAGAAAAACTGCCTTCGTGAAATAGATCTACTGTATCTAAGTGTTGTAACTTTTGGAAAATACCAATTCTTGGTTTTAAGAAAATTCATCAAAATCCTGACGCATTTAAGCAGCGCTGCTGATAAAATGTTCGAGAATTTTTCAACGAAAGACGGAGTTCCGCAAACTTTCACAATTAAGGAGCGCCAGCGTAGGTACCAGTACCTCGTTCGACTTTTACAAGGGATTTATTAAAATTAAAACGTTAAACACGATGTTTGTTTGAAGGGTTCCGTGACCGCTAAAGGGTGAATAACAAGTTAATTTTACAAAGATTAAAAAAACCCCGAACATGAAAATTTCCTTAGATCCTTTTCATCATTGCAGGTGTTCAACAAACCATATTCAAATCGGAGCCCTACAAACAAACAGACGCCGTCAATCTTATATAACAAAAAACGGAAGAGGCCGTTTTTCGGTCAGGGCTATAAAAGATTTTCTTTCTTTTGTTATTCATCAATGTACAACCGATTACAACTAAGCCGACAAATACTTTTAGACAATAAACCAAATATATCACGCCGTGCTCTTTGATTTTGTTATGTAATTTTTTTTAAGGTAAGCCCAAAATCTTTAGGTCTAATATTTTGGCTACCATCATGTAAGTACGGAACCAACCCATGTGAAGCAACACAATCCTGGCTGGATTTTCTTCTCAAAGTTTCCAGTAGATAAACAATGAAGTTTAATTAATTATTTAGGCGGTGCGTGAGAAACCTGCACCTTAATCTTATTAATTTCTCAGAAATTGCGAGCTTGTATACGCCTCCCCTTAACAATAACACTTCGAGAGTACCAAATTGGAAACTCGAATACTCAAGATGGGTTTCATAAGAGAAGTGTTGTCTTAGACAAACGTCACAGCTCGGTTAGTGGTCGCATAGCTCTGCCTTTCGTGCTGTGGGTCGTGGATTCGATCCCCACCAAGAAGAAACGTTTTGTGTGTGGTAAACATAGATGTTTGTTCTACATAGGTATATCTGGGTGTTACTATGTATGTTTTTACAAAAAAAGTATATAAGTTTTCTATGAACTAGTTCCCACAGTACAGTATTTGCTTAGTTTGGGACTAGAGGGCGTTGTGCATAATTAACAAAAAAATTACCTATTTCTATGAATAGACTAGACTAGACATGATACATCAATCTCAATCCCGCACAAAAAAGCTAAAACAGCGCTTACTTCTCGGCCATATTTCTCGGCCGGACCCAACCAGGATGAACGGCCGAATTACATTAACCCTGCTGTTTACTGCACGGGTTAAAGAGGAAATGTGGTAGGATAAATCCCGGTTTGCCGGTCCATCGGACAACCACTTCGAGTGGCCTTTGAATTGGTAAAAAAGGGATAGGTACAAAATTAAATTTAAAATGTTTTATGAACAAAATAACACATCAATTGAACATACGCAGTATTAGTAATTACAGTAGGTTCAATTGGATTTGAAACTATGATCAACTAGAGTCTAGTTGATGCTGTTGTTAGTTGACCCAATGCCCATGCTAAGGCCCGTATGCTGATTTACTGCTCAACCACTGATCCGGACTCAAGTATAGATTTATGTATAAAAATCTGTGCTCATTTCTTGAGTAACGATTCCTGTATCGGGATATGAGCCTAAGTCTGCAAAGATATTTTTTTGTCTATTATGATCTGCGATCAGTCTTCAAACTATGATGAAAAGCAGAATTTTAAACCTACCTATAGTTTGAATCGGCGTGGTTTATATTTCGATAGCGATTTGACAAAGTTAAACGTATTTTTTAATGACAATTAACGATTGAACAAAAACAAATTGACCCACCTGATGTTAAAGAAAGAAAGAAAATACATTTCTTTAAGACACACAAACGGTCAAAAAACATGAAATACACAGAGCAAAAATTAACCTCTGCCTACAAAAAATTGCCTCAATAAGTACGTCGACTATGTGCACGCATATGTATCCAAGTCAATCCTCAGACGAATGTTTCTAAAACCCATAAAACCCATACAAAATGAAATACGCTGCAATTTTATGTACAAAAGACCATGATAAAGTACGCCGCCGGTGTCTCAGGCTAAGACCTCGTCCATCATGAGGGATAAAAAATAATACTCGGTAATCATTTTCATCATTCTCCTTCTAAATCGGTTGGTGTGGCGTGTCGCGACTCTGCAAACACCGCGCTAGGAGCTGTGGTCAAAATAAGTTTTAAAAAAAGTAAGTTTTTTTTTGAGCTTTAAAAATAGTAGGTATTAAAAACATTCCATGTATGGTAAGTACTTATATCTAACTAAGATGATATGTTAAAGGTGTTTTTAAGCCCAAAGATATTTGATACACTTTACACACAGAAAACTTCGTCTGCCACTACAGTCCAACGGGGCATTTTTTCCCGGGCTCTTGGGCAACATACTCTAACAAATATAAACCAAAAAAAAAATTACCACGCTAAAAATAATGTTTCCCGATACAAAAAAATGGAATGATAGTCGAAACGAAAAGAATTCATAAAAAAAAAACTATTAGAAAACTTCTATAGAAACGTTCCTACCCCTATCTCTTGAACTATTCACTCTTTGTCTTCATCTTAACGCCATTAATCTGGCTATATGTGTAATATTTCTCGCTAACTGATGTTTTATTCACCTCACACAATATATAAATTGTTTCGCCGTCATTCTGTTCACTTACAAATGTTATCGGACAACGCAGGGTATCATAGCAAACTTGCGTGAAGAGAAAATCCACCATTTTACGTTCAAAACAAATGACAGCCGACTTGACTTCAAATATCACTAAAAACTATAGTCTATCTTATAAAAAGTTAAGAGTAGACATTATGTCTTATTTAACATACGTAATCAGTAGGTACATAATGTCTACTCTTAACTTTTTATAAGATAGGGGGTAAATAAACTAAATATCTTGACACTGGAAAAGTTGTATATCGAAATGACAGACAGGGGCCATAAATAAAAGAAGAAGAAGAAGAAACGACGTCAGCTGATGAAATATGTAGCTTTTCTAATGCGTAGTAAATGGTGCCGTCCCTTTCTCATAAACTGAAACGACAAAGACGACTATAATTTCAGAGCTGTCAAATTAGGTTATTTATGAAAAATGCAATAAGAAATCATAAGATAACATTATTTTTGAATTTACCTACTAATGTAATTTATGACATGTCTAAGTTTGCCGCCCTTCTAAATATACGTACTTCCTGTATTTTAAGACATATTTTCTTCAAATCCTTACACCCGAGTTACCGGACTGCGGAAGGTAGCTTATTGAGCCACTGTTTCTATTCTCAAGAGAATAACAATCAAAGCTATCTCAAAGCCTCAAGAAGTGCTACTGCGATTGAAGCCTTCGATATGAAAAAGTTTTCTAAATAGCAGCGACCATTTTATTGCGACCGTTATTACGTACCTCCTTTTATGTAGTATAGACTCACCAACCGTCCCAAAACGTTATTTGCGACATCTATAAGTGTTTTTTTTTATACATATGAATTGAATATACTCTGTGATACACATGGACGGACAATGGACAATTGGACATGCACCCTTAGTTCTATTATAGAGGAAAGTTTAAAGCTGCACGTCCGCTGGATCGGAATAGAAACGTACGGAGTGAAAGTATTTGTTACTTTTTATTCATTTATTTTCTATGTTATACGGCGTGCGCTAAATCAGCATATCTGCGCAGTACTGTAAATACCGACGCTTCGTACGCTGTGTACCCTCTAATTCCAACCCAATGAACGCGTAGCTTAGACACATATCTTACACTTCGCCATTGTCTCTTCTAAACAAACGACAGCCGACTTGACGAATGACTTGACTTGACTTATATTATTTCATATACATCACTTGACACTGGCAAAATTGTCTGTCGAAACGACGGACAGAGGCCATATATAGGTATAGGAGTATTGTTGTTTAATTTTGGTGGAATTTTAACCAATAATACTTAGGTCGTAACATAAAGTGTGAGCCATTGGAATAAATGTGTGTAAAGTGGTTTTTCTGAATGTGAAAATTCGTGTTAGGTTTTGAAGAGATAATCCACCATTTTCTTTTCAAAACAAACGACAGCCGACTTGACAAATGACTTGACTTGACTTATTTATTACAATTTTAACACTTGACATTGGCAAAATTGTCTGTCGAAATGACGGACAGGGGCCATTATTGAAGAGAAGAAGAAGAAGAAGAAGAAATTGTTGAACAAGCTTTGCGACGTATAGAATAATTCCCTTTCGAGCTTTTACAGAAATTAAGTTACACATTGTATGCCGGCCAGATTATCTTGAGTTAATTTCGACGTCTTCCCTTGCGCCCGTCTATTAGCTGTCAGCGCCCTGCAACTAAACATATTAAACTATTCACCAATCAAAGGGATAAACTAGATTACTGATCCCTCTGAGCCGGTTTTGGCAGTGACTTCAATCTTACAATGCTACACAACTTACAGATTTCATCAGATTTTTTTTTTGAAAAATCTTAGCATTTCTCCAATGGATTAAACCAATGATGCATATATTTGAAATGTGTTTCAACAAATATTTTTTCTATGAACAAACCAATTTTAACAATTTTTTCGATGAACCGCTCATTGACAAGTTTTGTGTTAGAATTTTAATAATTTTTTCGATGAAACGCTCATTGGCAAGTTTTGGGTTAGAAATTTCTTGTTTATTTTGGAATAATTTATCGGTATCACAATGTTTGACCACACTCATGCAACATCCTAATTTTGTGTTCTTTGGACTGTTTTTTCACTGTATTATGGTTGGCTATCTAAACTACTTAAACTATGAAACAGAGGTATACGAGACAGGGGTATTTAAGTTGTGTAACATTGTACCGGTTTGTGGTGCGCTAACTGACAAATGAGATAGTACAAAGTGAGCCTGTGGGCGACAGTTAGGGCCTTTAGATGCGACATAGTGCGGTCCAACAAACTTTGCTAAGCTATTTAATGCAATAACTAGGCAGATTAGGAATCTAAGGATGTTTTGTGGATATATATTATGCAAGCAAAGCCAAGGTTATTTTTTGATTGAGTGAGCGAAACGAACAAAAATCACAGTGCGTTGTATACGTATTTGTAGAATATAACTTTCGAATCGCTTATTCATAGAATTTGGAAGTTCATACACAATAAGTAAGTACTACACTACTTCATTCAAATTTTACGGTAAGATAATGAGCTAAATCAATGGATGATTTAGCTCATTATCTTACCGTAAAATTTGGTTTTGTAAAGTAACAAGGGTCTAAACGTCCAAAGGGAGTAAGAAGATAATGTCATACAAAAAATCAAGTGGGGTGTCATATAGGCTTTGCTTAGACATTCCAAAACCGTTTAGATACTAGTATGGGACACGAGTTTTGACATTTTTTGAAACGACACATAGCATTTTTATTTCAATAGTTTTTCTTGTGTTATTGTGAGTATTGTTGTTTAATTTTGGTGGAATTTTAACCAATAATACTTAGGTCGTAACATAAAGTGTGAGCCATTGGAATAAATGTGTGTAAAGTGGTTTTTCTGAATGTGAAAATTCGTGTTAGGTTTTGAAGAGAAAATCCACCATTTTCTTTTCAAAACAAACGACAGCCGACTTGACAAATGACTTGACTTGACTTATTTATTACAATTTTAACACTTGACATTGGCAAAATTGTCTGTCGAAATGACGGACACAGGCCATTATTGAAGAAAAAAAGAAGATACTAGTATAGTATCATATTATGATCTATGGTTTAGGTGAGACTGATAATTAGCTAGATCACGGTTTCAATTTTAATTGTAAAGTTTATTTTAGCCATACCTAGTAGTAAAAATGTTTTTTTTAGCATAGCAGTTTTTTTATTGCTGTAATAGTATGTATTATTAATAAAGTTTTATATCCAATCTCATTTGGTTCATATTTAGCAGATAATGCGCCTAAACTCCGTGTAATCATAATCACTTCAAGAGAGATAATTTTATTCACTTAATATTCCGAGCTGATATCAAATTCACCTCGATTATTGAAACTGATTATCTCTGAATATATTTTGCCGTTGGAACTGTTATTGAACCGTACAATTTAATAATGGCTTTTTTCACACCGGCAACGATACGACACGATATCGTGACAGAACCTAAGGCAGTAAAATAAAAACTGGAAAAAACATTGCATATTTTATTTTCCAATGTGATTTTTAGTGGTGTTTACGATCAATAGAATAATTTTAGTAAACTGCCATCATCATTTATCTTCATAATTAATGATAAAGCGGGAACGTAGTCAAATTTAGGTCGATTTTTCGAGTTTAAACTCATAATGCCTAAAGTACTGCGAGGCAATAATATTATAATTATTTTTGTATGACATTTTATTGACTAAGTTATAAATTTTATTTTTATTAATTAATTTAATGAATTTTTGACTTATGTGTACCTAATTTGACTGTCTTTGATTCATTCGTGTAATTGGTTAATCCCGTGCTAGTTATTAAATGAATAAATAAATTATGTTTGAGACGGACCTGGTATCGCGATATCGTGTCGGTGTCGGATAGTGTGCAAACGCTCAATAACGGTAGAATTTATCATGAGGCATTAAACTTCTTCGAGTATCGACAGCAAAGCCGATTTAAATTAGCTTATTTTAATGGCTTAGGATACCAGTCTGAGCAGTGGATTCTGAAATTATTATTTAAATTTAGCGAAGACGCTAAAAAATATTAAAATAACAAATAGAAAAGCACAACATTGTTGACGTCGTATAGCTGACAAAGTTTTTCAGGTCACATAGCTTAGTTTTCATAGTTTGTAGTCTGCAGACTATGATAATCTGCTTAGCCTTTGGTCTGCAACCCTCAGAACTAAGCTAAGCTATGTTGCTAAGGATGTGTTCGAAAACCACCAATAGGAATCGTTTATTTTCATAGCGTAGCTTAGCAATGGCAAAAATGGTCACTTTTACATAGTTTAGCTTGACTCAGCTCAGCGCTAAGCAACCTAGCGCGTCTCTGATGGATAAACAGGCTTATGCTGGGTTTTTTTTTGTTTTATCCAAGTAATTCGTAAGCGAAGCAGCGTGTGACTACTAGCTCGGAATAAATATGAAGCGCGAAGGAAATCCAGTATAATCGCTCCAATAGAATCCAATTCTATGTGGAATTAATAAGAATGTTATCTGGGAAGCAGGTGCTTTGATGCACAGGGTGCTCCTTACTTGGTGCGCTCCTACGAGAGTGCAATTCGGAACTTCATTTTCTTTATTCATCTATCTTAGTAGATACCTGCATAAAACATACACAAGCTCGCCGTTATTTGGTAGGTTTATTCCAGAAATCCTTTGCATGCTTCACCTGCGATGGTCATTTCTGAACTTTTTGTCCAAAAGTCTCTTACTTATAGCAGTCACATGGAGTAAGGAGTGCTAAAGAGATTTTTGGGACAAAAAGTCCAGAAATGTATTAAAAAAAAATCTAGACTATTTGTCCCAAAGTTGAAAGTACTAACTTTCTCTGCTTAAAAAAATCTTATTTAACCTAGGTATCATTTTCAATACCTATTCTAAGCACCCTGTATATGAACAATGGAACCGCAGCTCGTATTTGATCTGTGAATGAAATTGGGATTGGCTCAGATGTCGTGGAACCGAACCTAATGGGACCTCAAACTATTTCAATACAGTTGCAATACAATCTACTTATTATGTATAGGTAGAGAATGTCTTATCAAAGAATATGTAATACGTTGCTCCTACGTAAGAAGAAGCGGGACTCCCATTTTACCAAAACTACACACAGAAAATCCCGTTTTTTATGAAACACGATTCAAATTCTTGCTTTGCGAATGCTTTTGCGTGTGCTATAACTACTCGAGTCGAAAGTCGAAACAAATGCACGCAGACTTGGGGCTCAGAGCCCATAGTCTGAGCCCGTAGTCTGTGCATTTGTTTTACTTTCGACTCGAGTCAGCACACGCAAACGCATTCGCAAAGCGAGAAATTTTGTATGAAAACCGGATAAGCGCCTCTAGCGAAAAATTTTTGAATTATGCAATTCCCAACAAAATTTATCGCTTATGCGAATGCGTTTGCGTGTGCTATACTCTCGGGGCTCTAGTTATGCGGGGATCGTGACATCGTGACGAAGGCTCGTTCAGAGTTGATGGCTGACACATAAACAGGCTACAATGTCATGCAGACGACTTTGTTCTCCAATCGCGTTTTATGAGTAGGGTGACCACAAATACAAGTGCTAAAGAAATACCTACTTTCAAAGACAAATTACCAACTGGTTTTTTAATACTACCAATCTACTGTTCAAATGAATAAGTACATTTAAAGACAAATGCAGGCGTTAATCAAAGGTATCTCTCACTACCCGTAAAACACCTAGGTATAAAAAAAGAAGTTTCAAGTATTTACTTTGCCACCTCTGTCACAGATTTATATCTCAGTTGAATAATTCAAAAACTAAAAAAAATAAAGCCATTTTTTGATATATTTTTTCTTCGTTTTCCATTCACTTTTACTCACCAAAAATCAAACAACCGTCTTCTCAAATTGGTACTACGTAATAACATAAAGTAATATACGATGTTTGTCTGAGTTGGATTCATGAAAAATACCTGCTTTCATCGACTCTCAATAGATTCATATTACGATAAGCTCTACATCCCATCAAAGGCATAACACCAATAAATTCTGCTATTTGATGAAACCTGGCAATATTCGGCTTACTGTAGATACGAGAACAATTTATTAGGTAACTTCTTGCATCCCACACATAGGGTAAAGGAGGAAGGGTAACGTTAGACCATAGGAAACAAAAACTCTTAACGTCAGTGTTTTTATGGTTATTTTCATGTGATTCTTAGTATTTACAAACGCAGACCCCATATCGCAAGCTCTGAACTGCTTTCGCTGCCCAGTATAATGTCAAGCGATATGGCAACAGATATACGAAAACCAAAAGCTTTTGACGGCAAAAAACGCGCTGAAATGCGCTAATGTCACTATTTCGTCACAGAATACGTCACATTATTCAGTATGAAAACAGTGCAAAAACCTGCCAGGCTTAAACCTGGCCGGTCTTATTCCAGAACGCGGACTAAAGAAAGTCAAGGTTTACCTTGACCTAAACCTTGACGTTGACGTTCAAACCTTGACGTTTAAGCCTTGACTTTCTTAAGTCTTCGTTCTGGAATAACACCCGGCAGGTTTTTATGAGATAATGATTGCCCCCTCTCCTCCATATTTTTTCTGAACTCAGATTTGAACTTACTTTAACTTAATTCAATTTATGCTCAGTAAACAGCCGCCAAAGGCTCGTTCGCTCCTCAATTTAAGTTTCTTACGAGTTGTATTCACCGGAGACCTGTCTTTATAATATTTTACTTATTTTATGAAGAGTCGTGCACGCAATGTCAAAGGTTATATGTACAATACCTATGTCCTTGAGAGAGTCAAATATGGCAACTTGGCAACCTTATTAAAAGTGAGTTACAGAACAAACTCAAAACTTGTGCAAAATATTTATTTTTTTAGTGCAAAAAAGGACATAAAGACAAATCAAAGTCACTCTAGTTACTTGAAATAAATACTTAGGTATAAGAAAATATGGTAAAATAATTGGTAAAGTGTAATTTTCAGTTAAATCTTAATCACTTTTGGGCTTTAGTACCTACCATTTATAATAAGTCTAATTAGTCTTTTAAAGTGTGCTGTTTACTAAATAGTACCTAAGTAGATTAACTAAGTAAAAGTTGATTATATCAATAGTCCATATATAGACATAATTATAATTTATTTCCATAAACCAATAATTATACTTCATCATCATCATCAACCTGTATCGGTCCACTGCTGGACGTAGGTCTCTCCCAAGACGCGCCACTGAGCCCGGTCTTCGGCTCTTCTCATCCAGTGTTTGCCAGCTACATGTCTCAGATCGTCACCCCACCTAGCCGGAGGGCGTCCTACACTACGCTTGCCTAAACGCGGTCTCCACTCGAGTATTAGTTTGCTCCAACGATTGTTGTTGTAATTATACTTATTACTTTCATAATTTGAAATAACAATAAATAAATATCACATCAATATTTTCAATATCTTCTCAATGTCACATCTACAACTTTTGTTCTTACTTGAAATGTCCTCTCAATGTCACTAAAAATATTTTCTACGTCGTGTAAATATTGTTTCAAAAATCATGGTCACCCATCAATTTCAGTATCAACGCATTATTTAGTTACGGCTCAAGTAAAAGGGAGTTACCTACAGGTTAATGTTTACGGGGTCTTATAGACCTTACGACGTTTTTGTCGAGTGGTGTTCATTCCGCTGTTCCTTGATATGAGTTAGCAGTTTATGACGTCATTTTCAAGCAAATTGTCGTATTATTTCGAGGTTTATAGCTGTTTATGAAAATTAAACCTTAAGATACAAGATTAAAGACGTTTATTTGCATGTTTCAGTAAAAGTTCTAGTAAAATCGCACTTTGATTCTTATTCCTACAATTATTACCTCGAAATTTTTTGGGTGCATTTCCCAGTGCTATGGCATGGCAACACTCAGATCTGCATCAATTATTTGTGGGTTATGTAAAATGTCACGATGCAGAAATCGACCCCACACCTTTGTTACAGCCAGTTAGCCAACCAAGTCGTTATAAAAATAAAAACAAATTTTATATACCTACCTAATTATATTATATTATGTTTTATCACAGCGTATGTCACCAAGTATTCCTACCCAAACCTATACAACCGCTCACAATTACAATTAGAGGTAAGATGTATGATAATAATGCTTCTAAATAATAATAATAATGCCGTTGGTTTTACAACACATCCATAAAAGCTTGTCATATTAATTAGCGCAGGTACCTGCCTCGTATAATATTGTCTTGTTATAATTACCCCGACACGCTTCGTGGAAGCAAACATTTTCTTCAATACAGGGTGATTTGCCTGAAGGGCCACCCAGAAGGAGAAAAACGAATTATTTTGGTAGACTCACACCTGTCTATTTTGTTACATTTTTGACACACACAGATTGACAGTTTGACAGGTTGCAATAGAATCTAGTACAGAGTATATCTATCATGATCCACACAGGGTATACAAAAATAATAAAAAAATAATCTAACCGGATGCTGTGTAGTGTCTGAGACATTTTTTTAGAACGGGTATACCATCCTCTTGGCCTAGTCAACCTTATCCAAAGGAAAATGCGTGCGGAGCTGAATAACCAAGTAGTATACGCATAATATTGAAATGGTTCTATGGCATATTATGATCCCGATGGATTCTTTAAGCAAAATAAAAAAAAACACATATTTTTTTGATTTCCTTGGGTAAATAAAGCTGATCTCATACACTAGATTTCTGCTCGAATTTTACCAAAATAAATATAATAACGATTGATAGTGTGTCGTACTGAATATTTTTTTTATATTTTCATAAAAAAACCGTTGTACCTACCTACTTGGCTAAAAATGAAACAGCTGCCATGTTTCGAGCTAACATTGCTTTAATCCTGAATTTTTTTTGCAAATGGTTCGATTACACCCTGTATATACGGCGCGGCGATGTTAAATGTCTTTGAGAACTTCCTCTACGTATACGGAACTTTGAAAGGCCCACGCAACAAGCAATGTATATCTACCTCGTACAGGCGATCATTAGACAGAAATGTACCGGTTGTGTGTATCAAAGCTTTATGTAAGTGAACAGATGAAAATGAACATCATCATCATAATCATCATCATCAACCTATATCGGTCCATTGCTGGATGTAGGTCTCTCCCAAGACGTACCACTCAGCCCAGTCTTCGGCTCTTCTCATTTCAGTGTTTGCCAGCTACATGTCTCAGATCGTCACCCCTATAACCGGAGGGCGTCCTATACTAAACTAGCCGTCGCCCGCGGCGTTGCTCGCGTTATAGACCCTTTAGAGTGCGACTTTTCAAAATTCCTTTCTTAGTGCAACCCTACACATTAAGGTGGATCGCTCTTGTATGGAAAAAAAATTTTTTTTAGTTAGCGTTTCGGGGTACTGCGCAGTAGTTGTTCCTATACCCATAGGTTAACCATGCCAAATATCTTTCAAAAATAATAACAGGAAGTACTGCCTCAAGACGGATCAAGTTTACAAAAAAACTGAAAAATTGATAATTTCCAGCTGCATCTTACAAGTTGAAAAATAATACAATTAGGATATTTTTTTCACTAAATCTATTACTGTTGAAAGCATCTTTATAAATAATAC
This sequence comes from Eulithis prunata, assembly GCA_918843925.1. NCBI lineage: Eukaryota > Metazoa > Arthropoda > Insecta > Lepidoptera > Geometridae > Eulithis > Eulithis prunata. Next base: position 1,486,466 of record OU974009.1, read on the forward strand.
CAGTTTGGATTAAAAATATACATTCTAATCCACTCAAATATATTGCAAACCACTGCCTTATTTTAGTGAAATTCTCATACATTTTTCACAAATAGAAAGATGGTGTAACTGGTGGATATGGAAAATTGTGACTAATAAAGTAACACCAAAGGCATTCATTATTTATAATAGTATAAGAGAAATATTAAAATGGAGTTTCCTTACTCATTTAATTAGAAAATATAATAGAAAAGCATGACCGAATAAACCCATCAAATTACTTTCTTCAATAAAATTGATCTCGTTTATTTTGCCCTATAGGTACAAAACTTTAACTAAATGGTTATATTTCTTCTGTTGTGTTAAAGATAATAGGCTATTGTCTGTATTTAAAATTATTTAAGTAAAGAAAAAGGGCTGCAATATTTTTTTTCTTCTTTTAAAATCCTTACCTATCGATTTTCTAAGTTTTTTGAATAATATGATTGTAAACTCGGCTTCAGTGAAAAATATAAAACTTCATGTTCCAAAAGCTGTTACGATAGGTAAGAACAATACCTTTTCTATAACTTAAGATAGATTTCAGTGCATTTTATTAAAAAAACAAAGCTTAAAGCTCCATCGCAAATCAAAAGTGGCTCTCGCCGTAGAAAACATGGCAAAACCATGATTTGTGGATTTTGAGTTGTTGAAAGCAGATAGAATGCTGTTATTATAATTTAAATAGATTGTTATATTTACTAGCACTAGTAATTTTGTATTTAAAATACACAATTTTGACAAAAACAGTCTACAAGGTAAAATGTGGCTTCTGAAAAGTACGAACTCAGCCTAAATCTAATAAATTGAGATCGAAGCTAACCCACATGAAGTTTCTGCAATATGGACTTAAAAAATTAATAACACTAGACTATATGATATTGTAACATGTAACAATCATAGCCAAAATTAAAATAATCACTTTTAAAGTGATGTTAGGATGGTCTAAAAGCTTCGACCAAAAAATATTCACCATTTCAGTAAAAATATTATATTTTGTAACTGGAAATCCTATAAATACCATAGTCTTTGATAAAATATGAGCTATATTAACTGAATTGAAGTAATAATGGTGATAAATCAATGTTTTACTAGGTTTTTACCTCAAATAGTGGCCAAAAAATAAAAATTATTGGTTTTTTCTTACAAAATCTATGCTGGAACTAGTTGAGCTCAACCTGACGTCCCAAGACCTATACTTTTAAAAATTTGGCTTTAAAACCAATAACTAACTATCCAGTAATAGTATAACTTGGAAAAATAAATGGCTAGACTATAATTTTTAATTTAATTTGACTTCTGAAGCTAGGTTAAGATTTTTTCAAGATTGGTACATTTTTTGGTTTTTCAAAAGCAATAAAAAAAAAAATACTTTAGTTTTAACAAGGTTTTACGATCCAATATCTAAGCTAAGGATACTGCTAATATAAATAAATCATAATAATAAAACAATATAGAAATAAGAATCAAAAAGTCAACCACGTTACTTGGACACCATTTTTAAAATTTTTCAAAACTTAAGGGTCTTTGGGGCAGTACTTGTAAATTGAATTAAATTAAAGTAAATATACAGTTATAATCGCATTAAATAGGAACATCAACCACACACTACCCCAAGTCGAAATTCGAAAAATTGAAAAATCGATCCACCCTACTACACATACATAAGGATACTACCCTCCAAATTTCATCCCTCTAGGACTTATAGTTTAGGCTGTGCGTTGATTCTAAGTCAGCTTTAAAAGAGTTTTATAAATATTGACTAGCCGTAGCCCGCGGCGTTGCTCGCGTTCCAGACCCTTTAAGGTGCGACTTTTTAAAATTCCTTTCTTAGTGCACCTCTACACTATATAAGGATACTAAACTCTAAATTTCATACCTCTAGGACTTATGGTTTAGGCTGTGCGTTGATTCTCTGTCAGCTTCAAAAGAATTTTATATATATTGATTGATGATTGGTAAATAAATAAAATGAAATGGCAATGGGCCGGCCATGTATAGCGACGCACCTACACGATACTAATGTCGTTGCTTAAAGGGCAAATCCGTAAAAGATTTCCGAAATACCTATGCCGAAATGGTAGTTATCAGAGGCTCCGACATGATGTGAAAAAGTATTACTAAATCAACGATAGTGGGTGTTGCGTCAATAGCAGAGTGAAATAAATATTCTATATAAATATTGACGGACACTTAACACAACGCCTTCTAGTCCCAAACTAAGCAAAGCTTGTACTATGGGAACTAGATGGCTGATAGAATACACACATACATTTTTTTTTTGTAAATACATACTTATAATACATAGAAACACCCAGACACAGAACAAACATCTATGTTTACAACACACAATTGTTTGTTCTCAGTGGGGATCGAACCCACGACCCACAGCACGGAAGGCAGAGCTACTACCGACTGAGCCATGACGCCTGTCATAAATACCTGTCATAAACAGAAAACACAAGGACATTATTTTACAAAGATTTTTTTTTATGGTAAAAGTAATGGAACAAGCTTATAGCTCACCTGATGTTAAGTGGTAACTTCTGCCTATAACAATACAAAGGTATTAAAATACACTGCAGACTGGTGACTACCAAGTAGTTGTATTTTTAACCAACTTCAAAAAAAGAGGAGGTGCACAATTCGATTGTATTTTTTTATGTATGTTACCTCAGAACTCCTTCATTTAAGAACCGATTTCGAAATTTTTATCAAAATCGAGCCAGTAGTTTTGCAATTAAAAAAGAATAACTGAAAAAAACCACGTCATACACGTACATACATGACATTGCGTATTTTCCTTTCCTGTGACGTTTCTGTGTAACTTACAATCAATAGAACAGTCTTAATGAACTGCCATCACCATCATCATCATCGTTTAATGATGAAGGCGTATCAAATTGACGTCGGTTTTCCAGTTTTTTAAACTAATAAATTATTATCAAGCTAGTCACATTCGACGACACACATCACAGCGCTACCGAACAATGTAGGACTAATTATTTCGCTTGATACACAAAATAACTAGGTACGTAACTCAAGTACTTACGGAGCTAGCTTGAATGATGTGAATTAATGAGGCTCCATCAAAGTTACACAGTTTATTTGAATTTACAATTCGAGTTCAACTTGTTTACGTTAGATTGGGCACGTTTTCATGGTTGACTATTTTCATAGCTTTGTGTACAAAGTTTGTTAAATAGGCAGTTTTTTTATTGATTTATTCTCTGTGGACCGGAGAGGCGGCGTACAAAAGAGGTGGGTTTATTCCCATCGAGCCCACCGGCCAGCCAACCAGTGGGCTCATCAAATCATAGACAAAAAGCATAACTATTATAAAAAAAAAAAAATGGCTGCCTATTACCCGGCAGTGGGTGCATACAGGCTAAATAGATAGTTATATAGATTCTCTGTGGTATTTTGAAGCACAGTTTTGCTATGTCGATTTGCGACAAGCGAGAATCGAGAAAATCGCTATTTTTGTATGGAAAAAAATAGTTTGCCAATCTGCCGGTAGAGGCGCTTATCGAATTTTCATACAAAATATCTCGCAAATCACTTCTCGATATGCGTTCCCGTCAACATTCTAATACTCATGTTAAACTATAATAAAGGGTGTTACCAGACCACTTCCGAAAACGAAAGGGGGAGCTACAGCACACCAAAACCCAACCAAAAAAAAATCAGTTATCCTGAAAAATAATTATAGCCGGAGAAAACAATGTTTAAAGATTTGTATTTATTTCGCCAGCCCGCAATGTACGCATTCACGTAGGTAAGTTCGAGGCGTAGTACTATTATTTATTCTGTGTCGTAAGTGCCTACTAACGTAGGTCGCTCGCACGTCGCGTACTTGAATGACCCGCGATGAACTCTCAGCTGTTCATGCTGTAATAGACGTAATCTGCGTGCTGCGTGTACATTGCTGCTTTATTTATTTTATTTGTTTTTTTGCTTTTTGCTAAATGAGATAATTAGGTAGATATGTCTTATTATGTTGTACTGTGTGTATGTAACTAGAAAAAAAATTAAAAAGAGATAGTCAAGTCAATTTTTTATTTCGCGATTTTTTTCGCTTAATGTTTTCAGTATCATGGTCTGATTGGAACCACCAAGTTTTCGGAAGTGGTCTGGTAACACCCTGTATACATAAACAAGTAAGATCATGTATAACATTGTTAACTTAAAAACCTCTTCACCAACAAATAGCTAATTTCGATCAATTTGTCAATTTCTTCCGAATTTCTCCGCTCTCTATGGGCACACAAAGAAGGAATTTAATGAGCAATAAAAACGCCATTATTAAATCACTCAGACGTTCCCCATCCCGAACGAGAGAGATAATTTACTGAGTTAATATCTTTATAGACCGGGAGCCAAAGATGGACTACTTACGTCATACAGAAAAGGCGTTAGTGTAGGTACTTCACGAATCACGGTTTCAAGTTCAAAGTTAAACCCAGTACAGTATTATATGATCTGTGGTTATACCTACCGTAATACAGGTTATGTAAACCTTTCTCACATACCTGTGACTTGCTAAATGGTTAAGAGGTTAAGTTATGGAACCTTTTATGCAAGTAAAATAAATGAGATAATTATTACTCCGCTAATGACTTCATAATCACTTAAACGGATTTTCTTAAAAATACTAAAGTAAGTACATTTTTTTATGACAGAAATTTTATAGGTATATTAGAAAATATCATAAAATCATTATAAAATAGATATGACAAATATAAAGTTGTAGTTTAGATTTTACTCTCATAGGCCCATATAAATAAGTTTTAAACTGTCTCTGGTAAACAGTGTTAGTTAACATAGAATTAAATCAGCAACCCGCTCCCAGACTACTCGAATCGGAAACTTTTGCGACAATTCGAAATTGAGAACTTTTGTTTTCGCTCTGTCAATCCGACAGAAAATTAGAATTTTTGTGACAACTGACAAGGATTACAGTTATTGTTTTGGGATTAGTTGTTTGTTTTTGGTGGCTTACCTAATGGAAGTTTTTTATACAGCTATTATGATGAGTAAAATACAAAATGAATTTTAACGTTTTTTTTTACTTAATATTTCCTAAGACCACTCATTAGTAAAAAAGCACAAGCGCGCGCACAGCCTAAACTATAAGTCCTAGAGGTATGAAATTTGAAGGGTAGTATCCTTATATAGTGTAGGGGTGTACTAAGAGAGGAATTTTGAAAAGTGGTACCCTAAAGGGTCTAAAATTAGGATCAAAAATTTTAACCAAATAATGCATGCTGCTACCACGCGAGCAAAGCCGCGGGTGACGGCTAGTGTGTACATAAAAACCTTCATCACAATATACACAGCACTTCACAAAACGAATAGCGCCATCTGTCGCCAGCATTGAGCTTATTCCGCGCATTTCAATACACGCATAGTCTACTTTTTACTTTTTACACTCAACAGAATACATTCTAAAACTCGACGCGGTAAAAAAGACCCTTCACAAATGGTTGAATCGTCACAAGCTCAGTTGAATGCGAGCGTTTACTTCCGGCCCCCCCACTGACGTCATCCGGTCCCCCTCATACCAACTGACGGGCTTTTGTGCGAATTGTGAAATCCATGAAAATAATAAAATGTTTTTGCATTTTTCAGCGGTTCTAGCTGGTTGAGTTTGGTGAATGGTCGGATAATAGATTTAGTATCTTGCTTTTTATTTTTGTCATTAAAATGTTTGATACGAGCTTCGCCTGTACGAGGTAGATATGCGCGGATTTGAATTTTCCGTTGTTTTATCAGAATTGGTAAAATAATATTTAAAGAGTTTTATAAAAGAGTTGACTTTAATTTATAACTTATAGTACTTAATAATAATAATAAATATTCACGGACACTTAACACAACGCCTGCTAGTCCCAAACTAAGCAAAGCTTGTACGATGGAATCTAGATGGCTGATAGAATACATACATACATTTTTTTTTGTAAATACATACTTATAATACATAGAGACACCCAAACACAGAACAAACCGCTATGTTTACAACAACACACTGTTTGCTCTCGGTGGGGATCGAACCCACGACCCACAGCACGGAAGGCAGAGCTACTACCGACTGAGCCATGACGCCTGTGTGACTTATTTATAAACATCTGGCGATAAAACTAATTCTTATGTAGTTGAATATTTCTCCAATGAAACCTATAAATAATAATTTTGAAATTATATTGAGTGGCTTCTGAACTTTGTTTTGATGCATAAAGAAATTACAAAGTGTTCAACTTTAGCTGTAAAGTTTGAGTAAAATTTTCAAATTGTTCTTATTTAGTTAGTATTTTAAGTTTCTACGGAACCTTTTACAATATTGTTACATTGTCTGGACAGGAGTAACTATCGACTAACTGATTGGATAATATTGGAAACTTTCTTGAAAATAAATTCAGTGGATCAGATTTAAAAGGCGTAGCTCGATCGTTACTAAATTATTAAAATAGCTTTTTTAATAAAAATGTTGGAAAACTAACTTACGCATTTTGTGCACGACAGAATAGATATAAGGGAGCTTCGATATTGTTTTTTTTTTTATGGTAAAAGTAATGGATCAAGCTGATAGCTCACCTGATGTTAAGTGGTAACTTCTGCCTATAACAATGCATTACCTCACAGAGCAAGTCCAATGAGGACGTGTCCTGTAAGGCAATGCACTGCGTCCATCACTCTGAGACGTAAAGATGTTGAAGTCTCATGTGCCTGTAATTACACCGGCGCCCTTACCCTTCAAACCGGAACACAGCAATGCGAGCATCGCTGCTTGGCGGCAGAAATAGGTGCGGCGGTAGTACTTTCCCGGACGAGCTCTCACAAAGAGCTCTACTACTATTATTGTCTTGTAACCTCGCGTTTCATTACTACCACCATCGTCGGCATACCATAAACCGATCCCGGAACCTTCAATAGATACAGTCCAATAATAACATCACATGGGGACACATTTGTAACCAAGTTTTTAGCAATTGATTGTTTTTCTGCTGCTACTAAACTCTCAATTTACGCAATCAGGAGTATTCACCTATTTTAAATTACCTCGTATCTTTCACAGCATCTTTTAGTCTTAAGCTTTGACCTCGCGATCGTAACGCACAACGCTGCGGTATGCGACATGCGGACATATAATGCTATGGAAAACGTCTAGAATGGTCTCTTGTTTCGTCGCAGTATGCGTCAGCGGCGACGAGCAAACGTGCAGTGCAAGTACCGTTCTTATCGATCGCTTAGTTGTCGATCGCTAAAGTCGATAAACGTATCGAATCGTATCGTTCCATAATAGTACGGATCTCTTGTCGACAAATTTTAACGATGCAAGGTTCACTTTAACGAATTTGTCTACCGATCGACTAAGTTGGTAACCTACCCGCAACTGTCGATAAAACGAATTTTGACGATTCTAAATGTCAAATTATGCGATCGACAAGAACGGTACTTGGGGGGGTGGTACGCTGCGTTGAGCCGCATACCGCATTGTGCGTTACGATCGCGAGACCTAATGTTTTCCACAGCGCTATAAAATCATAAGTACCTTTATAAGGACATAACTAGGTAATACAGACACAAGTAAACTAAGTACTAAGTGTACGTAGCAACGTTGTTATTAAGGGAAATTTAATACAGCTCGGTTCCTTTGCGCCGCGGATGCGCCGCCGGCAATTAAACCTTAGTTATGACGCCGCGCGGAAACTAGAGGACATACAGGGAACTGTCACGAGCTGCTGCACCCTGTACCTGCCTGCAATGGTGTTCATGAAATATTATTATAGCTCATGCACCTGATTTTCAAACTCCGCTGAACAATGTGCTTACTTTCCGTCACTGGTGCAAGAATTTACTATTTTTGCGTAAAATAAAAATAGTGTAAAGTTACAAAGATTGTTTGTGTGTACACACAAAAGATAAAAATTCAATACCTACCTACAGGCATCAATTCTTTATTTTTTATGTTCTATATAATTGTTTATAGACAATTATAGCTTACAGAACATAAAAAATAAAGAATTCATGCCTGAACTTTTCATCATACTTAAACTTACCTAAACCTAAATAAACCTACAAATTACTATTATCCCTTACAAAATGTTACCCCGTGTGTACACATTACATTACACAGTGAACCAGAGCCGGCCACGGGCGAGCAACGCGTCGTATATAATACTATTGCCTTTATTAATGATGTTATGGAAACCCTCTCATAATGCAACGGTCTTAAGGCTTTGCTGCATGCGCTTTGCCTTTTTTACAAGTCACAAATGTTTATCTTAGAACTAGATAAATAATACTTTATTTAATAATAATAATAGGCCTTTATATCTTCAACTTCTTGGTTTGTGGCTTTTGTGGCTAGTTGTCACAATTCTGCCAGTATCGAGTTCGCTAATGCTAGTGTCATAAACAAGAGGGGAGTGCGGATAAGAATATGGTCAGTGTACGAGTACAAAGGGAGGTAGGCCTTTATATTGAAGATGATTTATACAGCGTCAAGAGGCAACCTATGCCTACTCTTAACGTGACACTGTAATTATTATTATTGTACTTTATTTACAAATAAAATTACTACTAATACAGTATTTACAAATGAATTTTTTTTGACAACTTTTGAGATAAACTGCAAATCGCATCGATACCATGATCTAGCTAATTATCAGTCTTACCTGAACTGCAAAGTCATTGAAGTTCTAACAAATGGTAGCTTGCGTTATGTACCTACTACAGGTTTTACCAATTTTACAATTTGCACTATAGCTCAAAATGTATACAACCTAGAACAAAACTAAAAACGGGTTGGGAATGTCTAAACAAGCCCTATCACATGTATTCCACTTGGTTTTTTTATTACTTCCTTTTGCATCCTTATTTATAACTCTTTGAGCGATTTACCTTATTATTCAAACCAATAAAACATAGAGTTTTTATTGTCCCAGGCACTACAGTGTACCGTTAAGTGTAGGCATAGGTTGCCTCCTGACGCTGTATAAATCACCTTCAACAGATGTAAAGGCCTATTATTATTAAGACATAGAGTAACGTTTTGTAAATACGTAAAACAACATTCCATAATTATAGTTATTTTTCATACCTCGAGGTATGTAGATCCATCGCCTGCAATGTTGCCTCGCCAGAATGGACGCTAGAAGATCTAAAGCAATTATTATTGCGTTGCAAGAGCAGTACTTACATTGCTCGCATGGATGCAGTGGGTGTATTACGTGTAAGGGTGTGTAACATTTAATAACAGCCAGTGTGGATAGAAGTAACTAATATTTAACTTGACTGATAATTAGTCTAGAATTTTTTTCTAGATTTAAGTATCTCTAGGATAATGGACGCTCACGCAGGAGGCTGTGTACAGGATGAGAGTTGCACAGAGAGCCATGGAGCGTGCCATGCTCGGCATCAAGCTTATAGACCGTGTTCCCAACGTTACGATTCGAAGTCGAACAAAGGTCAAAGACGTTGGGAATCGCATAACGGAACTAAAATGGAGTTGGGCAGGACACTTGGCGAGGCGAGGTGATGACAGGTGGAGTAAGGCGCTAACTGAATGGCGTCCAAGAACCGGGCACAGAAATGTCGGTCGTCCTGCAGCAAGATGGGCAGACGATATCGCTGTCATAGGGGGCAAAAATTGGATGAGACTGGCACGGGGTCGTAAGGAGTGGTACATCAAAAGAGAGGCCTATATCCAGCAGTGGGTGAAGTCAGGCTGTGGATGATGATGAGGATAATAATATGTAATTTAAATTCAAACCCCAGAATCGTAACATTACAATTAAAAAACATAAAAAAAAAGTTAAAAAATTATTAATAAACATTAAAACATTAATAAACCTTTTCAGTTATTCATCTACTCAGAGATTTAAAAATTTATCGGCGCAGTTTAATTTATCACCGCATGTCCGCAGAAGACGTGCTCAGTGAGGCAATGTATTGTTATAAGCAGAGGTGGGCCATCAGCTGTCCCTTCATATAGTAAAGTGGTCTTTAAAACGTTTTTGGCCTTCTGATGTACTTTCTAGGTCTTCGTCAGTCTCAATTGCCATCACCAAACGAAATATGCGAACTAAAGGCTTATTCAAATTAGTTGCACATTTAACTGTCTGCGCTAATGAATAGAACTCTCGCTTAGAAGACATTCAACTCCTACTTTGATATGAACTCAGTGAAGCTGCCATCTTTGAGTGCTAATTCATCTGAAAACCTTCTACAGAGTAAATTAAGAATCTTATTTTCCGTAAAAAAAATCTAATCTATTTGAAAAAAGAAGAAGGCTCTCAACTTGGCTGTAATTTTTTTTTTATATTTGTTACCTTAGAACTCCAGCATTTATTAACCGATTTGAAAAAAGATTTGAAGAAAGAGGTTCTTTCTTCCTGGCTTTTTTCAAATCGGTTAACCTAAAACAATTTCTGGCTCCTTCAGCCATGTTCTGCTTAATTAGGTCCTACGTAAGTAAGTAGCTGTACCTAAGCAACAAGCGCCTAATAGGTAGGCACCTAACTACCTAGTTCATTGTACACTGCAAGCCCAGTTCAAACGTTAAAACTAATCAAGTTTACGAAATTCCAAACCGTTGCACACCCGGACAAGTTTCAGCGGGTTCGCGACGTCGGGTTTCTTAAAACCTAGTTTATTTGTGAAGCGCCGTATAAAACCGCGCATCCCGTGGGCATAGGACGGGCGAGTGCTGCGTTTACACGAGGATAGTAGATAGACAGATAATACTTTATTGTACACAACGATTAGGTACGTACAAATCTTAAAACTAACTTTGTATAGTACAATGGGTGGCCTTAGCGCTATTACTATTATTAGCTCGGAGAACTATTTCTAGTCAAGAAGGTTCTCGAAAGACCACAGAGCTCTACATTTATTATTTATTATTTATTTGCGTCTACATTTATTATGCGGACAGCCAAAGAGTGGAACTCGTTGCCGGCGTCTGTGTTCCCGAATGACTATAATTTGGAAGTTTTCAAGAGTAGAGTGAATAGGTATCTTCTAGGTAACCGTGCTACATCGTCGACCACGTCATTGCTTAACATCAGGTGAGATTGTGGTCAAACGGTTGCCTATATTGTATAAAAAAAAAAAAAGAGCTTACAAACCAATCAGAAAGACCATAGTGGTAAACAGGATCTGAAGAAAAGACTATGCAGCTGGGAAAACTAACAGACGCTTGGAAATATGAAAAGAATTAAAAATCTTAGGGAAATAAAGACTACACAATGAAGCACGCCGCGCAAGATATCCTCCTAGTTTATGTAAAAACTTACTAGGTAAGTATACTTACCTACTACTGGTTACAAGAAGCAGTAGGGTGCAGCATAAGATTAGTAGTTTTGAAAATCTGCGGCAGTTTATGTTGCGCAATAGAATTGAACAGCTGGTAGGAATTTGATTTACCTTTGTTGCAGTCACTTTTAATTCGATTCTATGTGTAACGTAAGATAGGTATTTTACACAATAATATTATCTTAGAAGTCCTAAACGTAAACTATTTTAAAGAAGTGTAGTATCCAGGCTAGTTACTTGTACAGTTTGAAGGAGCCTTCAACGCCGATGCATGCAATTCTGAATTCTGTATTTCCTGTCTGTACAATTATTGTACATTTTTTGTACAAGGCCTTTTTTTTGTTTACAGTGAAACTGTTTTATTGAAATTAAATCACATTTATTAACTTTTTCGCAAATGTTGTATATAGAGATCGAGTGGCACTGTTAGCGTTGGCGCACACCTGACGACAAGACGTCGTTGTCGTGTCCGCAGTGACATGAAAATAAATATTCTTTTAAAAAGCATGCTGTCAAAAGAGGGTTTTCGTTATTTTTTTCTTCATAAGCTGTTTTCGTTTGTAACTTTTATACAGTTTTGCTTTAGGTATAACTGAAATAGCTTGTAAGAAAAATAATATTGTAACGAAAAAGCTCTTAAAAAAACTTGCTTTTCATAAAAATATTTATTTTCTCTCCATAACCACACAACGCGACGTCTTGTCTTCTGATGTAGTTTGACGCTAAGTCAGAAATTTACAAGACTGATGATTCTCTAGTTTACGTGACATTGCAGTAAGCGTCAAACGTACACATTCGGCATGCTGACTCGTAGCACAGATAATATAATATACTAGCAGTCGCCCGGGGCGTAGCTCGCGTTCTATCCTTTAGAGTGTGACGTTTCAAAATTCCTTTCTTAGTGCACCCCTACACTATATAAGGATACTACCCTCCAAATTTCATACCTCTAGGACTTATAGTTCAGGCTGTGCGTTGATTCTCTGTCAGCTTCAAAAGAGTTTTATATATATTGATGATGATGATGATACTAGTACCCGTAGTAAGTAGCATCTGAAGCCAAGTACTAAGTCAATCCAGTGCGCTATGTCGCGCTATGCTAAGTAGTTAGCTTGCCAAGTGATCCTTGTAATTAATCCTTATTGACGGTAATGGTTTATGCAGAGGATTACCCTGGGTCGCCTACTCTACATACTCAAGTTATGGGGTATTACTACATACCAATTATCAGTGTAGTCTCCCACCTACCAACTACTATTGTTATAGCGCGTGCACACTATGCCCATGCCGCTGCCGACATGAATGCCGCGATGAATTCCGGAATTATTGCCACAGCAACATCGCCTTTATTCTTATACCGCGTTCACACATGCCCATGCCGCTGCCGGAATGATTGCCGCGATTAATTCCGGAATTATTGCCACAGCAACATCGCCAAGTTCATGCCCTAGCTCCTCGGTGAAAATAAAGGCGATGTTGCTGTGGCAATAAGTCCGCGGCATGAATGCCGACAGCGGCAATGGCATAGTGTGTACACGGTATTATAGTTTCTCGTAACAGCCACTTTAATACATTCATTTCACCTTCCCCAGTAACATACAGCACAATTTTTTTATATAAGTTTTCTCGTTAGTAATTTCTTTAGAAAAATAAATCTTCTTTAAACCTTATTATAATGCCAGGTGGATTATTGAGAAGCAAATCCTATCGAGACCACTCGATCTCACTAGTGGACTAGTATCGTGCCCTCCCAAGCAAATGCTAAGATGCAAATGTCACTAACGGTCACCCATCCAAATAGTGACCGCGCAGAACGTCACTTAACTTAGATAGTCGGTGAAGAATTACTAAGCAAGCCTAGCCACGAGCGCTTCATTGCACTGCCTTAAATCATTGATACAAACCTAAGTTTGCTAAAATGTCCTAAAATGTGAAGTCTAAGGTTTTTGTCGTCAGTGACGTCATTTACAAACCGACAGACAACAGTCCATTATGCAATATTTAGAGTGCGGCCGCTGACCTCGTCATTAGAGCTCCCGGTTGCTGCAAAAAGTTCCTTCCAGAACAGAGATGTATAGAGATGTCGTGCACATAAATATTATTTGGAAACTGGACTGCGCAGTGCGCAGCCCCCATATCGTAAGCTCTCAACTGCTTTTGCTGCCCAGCATAACGTCAAACAATGTGGCTACACGAAAACATGAAGCTTTTGACGGCAAAAACCGCGAGGATACTCGCGCTAATGTAACTATTTAGTCACAGAATACCCATGACTTAGTTTAAAAACAGTTCAGAAAACCTGCCAGTAGTTACTGTTGTTATGAGACAACCATTGCCCCGCAGTGGGTATCACATAAACAAATATTTTACCTTAAATTGTTTCTTCACCATCCCAGCTGTCAGAGAGAGAACATTAACCCAAAAAAAGACGTGGAGTCCCTCCGCGCGGAAGAAGTGAAACTTTGAGTGCCACACATTCACTCTCGCTCTGTCTCTTTCTATTCCCCCTCCCCAGGATCGTTAAACGTTTAACGCAACCTTGTTGGAAGTCGCATTAGAAGTTTCACTTCAAAACATAAAGAACTAAATTAAGTATTAAAAAAAATCATAGACATTTCACACAACAATAAAATTATACCTACATAATTTTACATACCTTTTCATATAATGAAAAGGTTCAAACTATTAGCTCTAACTGATTGAGTTTTTTTTTTCCTTTTTTTTTATGATAAAAGTAATGGAACAAGCTGATAGCTCACCTGGATGTTAAGTGGTAACTTCTGCCTATAACAATACATTACTTCACAGAGCAAGTCCAATGAGGACGTGCCCTGTAAGGCAATGCACTGCGTCCATCACTCTGAGACGTAAAGATCTTGAAGTCTCATGTGTCTGTAATTACACCTGTAATGTATTAGTTTAGAATTAGCCCTTTGCTAAAAACGAAAATTTGTAGAACAAACGTTTGAAATTGTTGTCGAAACACTTGCTACGAGACGTGCTACGAGAATAGCTACGTGAGAGCTACGAGAAAGCTACGCGTCATTGCTACAACATGCTACGAGTGCAAAAGGTCAAAACACGAAACGTTCACTTCGATTACATAGCATGTACTTTTTAAACGTTATTCAAATTATATATTCCACGAATCCCCACTAGTGAAGATTTTAATTTCTCCATAAATTCTTAGTCGTTACGTCGTAGCACGCTACGGTGCAGCAGTAAGCATTTTCGGAATTATTTTTCAGAAATTCTTATAAAGTAAACTGATCACTATTAAAGAAATCATAAAACACAAAATATATTTGTATTACAACAGAAAATATTTCATGACCAAATAAATGGGTACAATATAAAACAATGCAGACTGAAGGTTTTTTTTAAAACTAAGTACGTAACCAAAGTGTTTCTTGTGATTTTATCGAGTCTAAAGGTCTTTGATTAAAAACACACGAAAACAATCCTCACAGAAAAAACAAACATCTCCGCACATTCCCCTGTGAAATAAACAAACGCTTTCATTTGAGATTCGCGTCGACTGTCGAAACTTATTTGCATAAGTAAAACCTGGAAATGGAGCGAAAAATGTGAAGAAATGTTCACTGCGTAGAACGATAAGCAAGGTTTCATTTGCGCGTTAGCGATACACTGCGCGTCGACTGGGACACTCCACATAAAACCGCCTGGAAAGTTCAGGCGACCGCGTAATGTAACTTAAATATTGCAAGTAAGTCTTAGTATGTCGCAGTAGAACCAGCGAGACCGTAATCCTATTGTAATTTCGGCATCTCATTACCGATCGGCTCGAAAGTGTTCAAATTGCTGTCTGTGCTCTCTAATTTGCGGACTTGTTTGAGTGGTAATGTTTTGAATGCCTAATTATGACGTCATATCACGTTTTGTGCAAATTTTTGTTTCAGAAATCAACCCTCTGATTGTGTAACTACAAATTAATACCTAAATTACAATGAAAATTATAGTTTACTATAAAACATGAAGAATATCCAAAAGTTAAAGAAAAAAGATTGAAAATAGGTGTTACTATGTATTATAAGTACCTCTGTATTTAAGAAAAAACCTTCTAGTTCCACTTAGTACCAGCTTTGCTTAGTTTGGGACTATATTATACTAGCCGTCGCCCGCGGCGTTGCTCGCGTTCTACCCTTTAGAGTGTGACGTTTCAAAATTCCTTTCTTAGTGCACCTCTACACTATAATGATACTACCCTCCAAATTTCATACCTCTATGACTTAAATGGCTGTGCGTTGATTCTAAGTCAGCTTCAAAAGAGTTTTATATATATTGATGATGATGATTTGAACTTTCTCTTTATTTATTTATCATTAATTTAGAAAAAAATAACTTTAAAAGTTATTATAAACAAGAACATAAAAATTATGTTTAGACTCCGAAATAAATGATTTTGAAATTCTTAAAAAGCGTTCTATCTGTGGTGATGACGATAATGATTTCTGAAATAGCCCAAACCACACTCCTTTGCCTTTACAATACAAAATACAAACAATTGTTAGAGAAGATAATAAACTTCTTAACAACAGGAAAGTAAGAAAGGTCTCTCGAAAGTGATTAAATAAAAGAACCATAATAATTGGACCCCCGGAATCTTAATCGTTCTTTTCCACTGTGGTCTTATCGTAATGGTTATTAGAGCCATTAAAGTCTTCAGGTTGCCAAGAAACGAATGCACTTTAAGATAATCTCCAAATCTCATCTCTAGCGAGTAATCCCAATATCCACGGTATTGGTGCAACTATGCACGGCGGCGCTGAATAAAATCCTCGTTGCAAAGTGTCCTAGACACTTATTTGAAACTAGCTAGCTAGATAATAAGGTTTTTAAAAAAAACGACATACTTTGACACTTGACAATATGTACTTTTATCAAAATATGGATATGGAATCTGAAACATCTGAAAAATAAATGAAGTTTAATTTAGCAAAATAATTAAATTAATTTTTTTGTAATATCCACAATAATTTCTATAGTTACTACATTGTCAACAAGAGAGAGAATAATCATCTATAAAATTGATTTTGTACTTTTCATAAGCTTTCATAGGTACCTACAATGTCTAAGTAATTCAGTAACTTTACCTACAGCAAAAGAAACACTGCCGTGAAAATATCAAATCACTTTAGTTTAGAAGTTGCTGACGCTGATGCTAACATGCTGCAGTATATCCAACCTGGTCTTAAATATACGCATTGAGGTATGTGCTCAATACCCTGGGAACATCGCTCAGCGTCTCCGGATTCCATTAGAATCGAGAGGGAACAGTGAATCGCAGTTTTCCGTCGACATCGGCATGTGGACGTGGAGCGGGCTGATTGAAAAATGTCCGAGCGTCTCAAGCCGTGACTGGGTCTACAAGAATTATGCAATCATGGCTTTTATTCCATCGTAATACTGACTATATTTTTCTGCAAATAGGAGGCATTCTTGAGTAGACTTTTGAGTTACTATCGTGCTATCGTGACTCTTATTCCGTTGAGATAACTTCTATTTTGGAATTTATTTTTGTATCTGCAAGCAGAAATGAATACGAGCAGTTAATGTCCACTAGCCGTCGCCCGCGGCGTTGCTCGCGTTCTACCCTTTAGAGTGTGACGTTTCAAAATTCCTTTCTTAGTGCACCCCTACACTATTTATGGATACTACCCTCCAAATTTCATACCTCTAGGACTTATAGTTTAGGCTGTGCGTTGATTCTAAGTCAGCTTCAAAAGAGTTTTCTAAATTTAAATTTAAATTATATAGAGGCCCTAATTATTATTTTAGAGGTGTAGTAGTACAAGCTGTACAAGTGCAAAAAAGTGTGGCATCTTTAGTATTCCAAGAAGAGAGTCAAAATTTCAAGTTTCCCCCTATGAAAGACAACAATCGCAATAAAATTAAAGTCAGTTTTACAAGATACCTTTGTATGCATAAAGTTTGTTTGACCAACTAAGCTAGAAATACAAACTCCACACTGTGGAATTAATCACACTTGATCTACTTATATTATTAATGTCCCGAAGTATAATCTCAAATGCGACTACACAAGCTAAGCTTAAGTATTACGTTACAAACACAGCGAAATAAGTAAGATATTTTGCCATTTTCTCAAGTTTATATAACTCCAGATTTCCAATACTGCCGTACTCACGTTTGCACGTCCAGCCGCAGCCGGTATCGGCATTCGACAGACAGGAAATCGAAGGGCATAATTCAGAAAGATCACGTCTGCAAACCAAGGTTGGATGGAGACATTAAGACAATCTGCGCGCAGACGTGACCGCGGCTAATGAGCGGGATAGTTGGACGCTGCTAGGAAATTACCTGACATTGTATCTGCTACGCCGGTATTACTAGATGTAAGCCTTATGTAAGCTCCTGTTTTGTTTGCAGAAGTTGTTTTGGTATGTCGGTTTTATACCTAGCTGTCGCCCGCGACTTTGCTCGCGTGGTAGCAGCAAACGCATTATTTGGTTAAAATCTTTAATCCTAATTTTAGACCCTTTGGGTGCGACTTTTTAAAATTCCTTTCTTAATGCACCCCTACACTAATAAAATTATAAGGATACTACCCTCCAAATTTCATACCTCTAAAACTTATAGTTTAGACTTTGAGATTGTCAGTCAGCTTCAAAAGAGTTTTATACATTTAGAAGATAGAAGATATCGTTCTTTTATGGATATTCCTTCCTCTTGTAGGATAATACATTGCATTTTAGACTGATTAGACTGGCAAGGCAAAAAATATTCTACATTAAATATCTAGCCTACCTATCTATATTCATATTTTTATACTTATAGCTAGCGAATTAATTTGAAACACAAAGATTTCTCTATTTCTTTTTACGTCAATGTTTTGCAAATCAATTAGGCGTCCTGCCCTAGGGCAAATCCTTAGGTAAACCTAAAACCTAAAAGAGAAGCCTTTAAGCACATTAAATTTATTGTTGAAAAAACGCGACGAGTCGGCTTATAGGTTTTATCGTAAAATACTTTTTGGCAAATCTATTAGCTGATTTATATTTCAAGAGTGCTCATCCATCACTTACGAGCCATTTCGATTGACTATCGGCTGGCAATGGATACTTTTTTCAGTTAAATAAACTATAGATACGTAGCGTTTATAAAAAATGTTTTTTTGATAATTTATAACAGAAGTTTTTTCTAAATGATCACATATTTCAAAAGGTTTTATGGTTTTTTTTTTTTAATTTGTGTCTTCAGCTTTATCAAAAGGAACTAAACAAAACAAGGTAAGTACCTAGTCATAATTATATTTAGGTAAAAACAAAGTAATATAAAATTAGCTGATTCTAAATATTGTTATCCTTGGTTATATTTATATAAATTAGTATTTTACCTACTTTTAAATACTTACGACAGAATAATCCTAATAGGTACATGCCTACGCATTTAATTTGCTGTAGGTATATAACAAACGTAATAAAATGATCACATATTTCAATGTCAGAATACAATTATCAGAGATAAGTTGCAAACAGATTTTTTTTTCTTGAAAACTCTGGCCTACATTTCTGTGCTCGTGGGCGTAGCTGCATTCTGCGGGGTCATTATTTGGATGGGTGACCGTTACTGACATTTACATCCTGAGCGCTTCCGTGCATCGGAGGGCATGTAAAGTCGTTTCCAGCTTTAGCACTAAAAACTCCGTGACTAAAGTTGGTCACTATGTAAGTCATCTGAAAAACCTTCCATTTTCAGTTTAAAATATTTGCAATATCGTATCAAAATAAACAAATAATAAACTACATTTGTATTTTTATAAAAACGCAGTATTTTTTAGGACACCACTGTTATGGCAACACATAAAATTCATATCAATAGTTAAAAAAGACTTGGCAAAAGGACAAGCCTCCACTGCCAGACCAAAATTAAAAAAAAAAAAAATAGTTTGCCATGTTGAGTCAATCTACCAATTTATAAGCTAAAATGCATGGTTTTACCAGAACTCCCTACTACAATAAGTAACTAGGTATACTTACGGTAAATACACACACACACCAAACTAAGAACATAAATTAAGTTGAACCTGAACTTGCGGATCCAACTATCAAAACAAGTACCTAGACAGTGCTAAACAATGCTAGTGCCAGGCTAAGTTTCCAGGCTTCTACTGAGAGACGAGGTTTCAGCTTACAAGGTGCATGTGTCGGTACAGTTCTGTAAAAAACAGTGACCGTTATTTAACAGACGCTATTGTAACAGTAGACTTGTTTTATGAGAAAAAGTGATAGAACCAGATGGTGCATCTGGCCAGGCTAGTTCCTTC
This sequence comes from Eulithis prunata, assembly GCA_918843925.1. Lineage (NCBI taxonomy): Eukaryota > Metazoa > Arthropoda > Insecta > Lepidoptera > Geometridae > Eulithis > Eulithis prunata. Next base: position 1,506,108 of record OU974009.1, read on the forward strand.
TCTAATTTTACAACTTGTAGTTCTGTCCCTTTAACATTTTAATTCATTATTTTATGAACGCTAAAACCGTATAAGCACTGATGATCACGATGCCTAGGTTTACTAAGTTCTAAATCATACTACCTAGGTCACTAAAAATACTATGATGCACTTACTTGAAATTATGTGTAATATTATTATTATACATAGTTACTGGGATCTTCACTTTAGAAAAGAAGAAAGAAATAAAAAAAATCCAAAAAAAACTTTAGATTGACATTACCGGTAGGTACCTAGGTAATGTAGACAATTTAATTTTTTCAAATTTAGATCGACTTGAGGTTCCAATTATTGCTTTTTGTACTTTTGTAATTTACCTTACAAAGTCGACATAACAGTATAGAATATTATAATAATATATCAGAATGCCGCGATAGTGTAAGCTTCTTTGCTAAGGTAAACTTTTTCAATTAAAATGGTTTTATGGCGACCAGCGCGCAGTCACTATCAAAAGTGTCTGAGCAACTTTGCTGGCCAATTACATTACGTATTGATGTGGCAAAATTGTGAGAGCCGCTAGAGCCAGACAAAAAGAATTTAAAGTTTAGTACTATAAGTAAACCACGTAAGTCAGTCCTCTTTCAGAAGCGCTCGTGGCAGCTCGTGGTAGCTTGCTTAGTCAATCTTCATCGATTATCTAATTTTTGTTTTGTCAAACAAAGTCACTCACCCGCGCCCCTGTAAGCGTCGCAGGGAGGCCTGTAGTTCATCAATAGAAGCTATACATGCACTAGAGTAGAGCTTCAACGTTGATCAAGTTTAAAGCGAGATATTTTCGACTGAAAAATATCAAAAATGCTCACAGCTCTGAGTCTCAATTTCAACCTGCACCTAACGAGTCTCGAGGTACCTGTGTACAGCACTATGTTTCACTTAAAACGCTTAGCCACTTACGGCTGCACTAACTATAAACTCTATGTGGTAGAGCTACCTAGATAAAATGGTTACTGCTTTTGCCTTGCACGTAGGAAATAGTTTCCCATACAATTTTTCCAGCGAAATTGTTTCAAGTTAATGGTAACTTGTTTTGTAGTATAGTTTCAGACAGTAGGTAGTAGGGACATTCTAGCCATGATGCAGCCTACAATGGGTAAATTCTTATACCTACGATTCACCTCCTTGCAATATCCCACACATTGTTCTACACAGGGTGTTAAAAAAGATAAAAAATACCACTAAACATAATATTATTTATAAGCAAGTTAGCTGTATGATTACAATGGTGGGCCTTATTGCTGAACAATACTTATACCACCCTGTTATTGAGTTGTAAATAACTGTACCTAAGCCTAATAACAGCGTTATAAAAGAAAATATCTGTAGCCACGTCACTTGACATTATGCTGGGCAGCGAAAGCAGTTCAGAGCTTGCGATATGGGGGCAGACCTTTGGGGTTCCCAAAACAATTAATCTACAGGTGTGTCATTTCGCGAATGTTTTATTGTGCATACTGGACATTATACGGATAGGTCATTTCGCGTATGCGTCGTTCCGAATTTAGGTATGCTAGTTTGTCTTATAGCGACGATTTTTTTTAATGCGTCAGAAGATCTGTGCTCTTACTATCTAGCACTCCCTTTCAAATGCTTTACGAATCTAAAAGGCGTGTTCCAAAAGCAGTCTCTCTAGAGCAGCGTACTCGTCGTGGTGATAAATTCAGCACGAATGAAGATATTACGGCAAGCTGCTCCTCGCATACTGTCGGCGTGCTAATGCAGGCTGCAGGTTATTTTACGAAACTATAGATGCAAGAGTACGCTGCAAGAATGCGCCATATACAATTTTGTAACATAATCCCCACTGCTACGTTGTAGACATACTTACTACGCCGTAGCAGTGGAGATTTATGGAAAAAAACTGAAATCCCCACTGGTACGGATTTCTTAGTTCTAGAAAATATCAAATCTGTGAAGGAACTACCTTAATATTTGAGGAATTATTACTTCGAACATTTATTTTTACATAATTATCTGTCTACGTGTTTTAAAAACACGATTGGTGAAAATTTGCATAGAAAAATACATATTTGTACACATTTTACTACTTATTCTATGAACAAAACACTGTTTTGTTAGGTTTTTGTTTTGTCAAGAAACCTTCAGTTACGTATTTTAATTGTTCAATTAGTTGTTTAAATAACTTGTGATAAAGTAAAAAATGTTTTGGCTGAAAAAATAAGTTTGGTTACGCCTGTCGCCTTGTACTTTGGTTTGTGGTTTACAGAGACCCAAGTTCAGACGGCTGAACTAATGAAAGAATTCAAAGCTTGGTAGATAAAGTTTCGTAGCTCTGTTCACTTTAACTTGCACAAAAGAACTATTGATAACCGCAAATAATTAAGCCGACTAATTGAGCCGTTCGCTAAGATAGTTATTTCTTCAGTTTCGTTAGTTCTCAAAGATCTTTCAATACAAAACCAATGCAACTCAAAAACTATACAAAAGTTTCAGTTGATTCTTTTATTCATAAACTTGAAGCGAAACTTTGTATCGCGAAAGAAATGCATGAAAGAAATGGGATAAATCAATTTTATTTTATTTAAGGCCTTGGCTTAGATTGATAGGACAAGTTTTTTAGACTTACTTGAGCATTTGGCTTTATCCGACAAGAACACTCTTTACATAAACGCTCGTGGCGTAGCTAGCGTCAATCTTTACTGATTTCTTAGTTAAGCGACGTTCTGTGCAGTCACTATTTGGATGGGTGATCGTTAGTGGCATTTAAATCTAAGCACTTCCGTGTTTCAAAGGGCACTCTAGCAGTCGTTAAGCCACGACGGAGGCCTTAAGGCGACCTAAAAACTCCATCCCCAGAGTTGGCCACTAACTCATACGAGCTTGCTTGCTTACATACTACACTTTACATACTTACCTAGAGTTTAAAAAGAAAGAAAGAAGAAAGAAAAACCATTTATTCAAACCACCACTTACCTAAATTACATAAAAAAAGAAAAAATATACTTACAACTAGCATAAGTATGTAAGCATACCTACAAAATATTAACAAAGCAACAATGTATGCTTGTAGTTGTGAGTAAAGTGCATAAACATTAAACATGCCTACTTACTTTAAAAAAGCGAACTATATTGCTTCGCTTTACTCGGTATACCTAGTTGAAACAATGAGCCAGGATATGCAGATTATGACAGCCAAAGTGGGTTACCACATACCAACATGATGGTGTCATCATTGCGTGTCGAATTGTTTTTGGCAATTTCGGATAGTTCATCCACCGCTTATTATCTGACCAAGCTTTTTAATAAATTGTATTACTTTCAATTTATTTATACAAAATATTTCAATGGTTTTTTGAAGAAAAAAATTGTGGAAAAACCGACACTGTTTGGTGTGAGGTTACATCTCCGGAATTATCGAAAATGGTTTTACAAATTATGAAAGTACTTTTAACAATATTTCCCTTGAGTATTTGAAAATAGTTGGTTCTATTCCTAGGTCTTAAACAAACTTAGAAAATTGCTTTCACCTTTGAAGATAAAAAAGTGATTTTTCTAACGAGATTTTTGTTCCAGCATTTTTTTTACAAATCACAACCCCTTGTCTTGCTTCACAAATTCTGGAGCACTATAAATAATTACCATTGTCATAGAGCTCAATTCAGCCTAAACAGACAGACGTTCCTTTATATACGGATTTAAAAATGGCCAAGGACAATACACTCGAATTGAACAGCGCAAGAACTCAATAAGGATAAAGTCTTTTCAAATCCGAGTTTTTCGTTACTTTTCAAACAATAGTAGGGAGGAGTAGCAATCTGAAGTAATCCTTCGAAGGCTTTGTCTGATGATTTTATTGTGAACTTCACATGCTTTTAGGGCCAATCACTTTTCGAGCAGAGGGGTTGTTGGCGGTTACGCACTCATCCGATCCGAATCCGACAAAATACCGGTGTAAAAAACTCGGACGGAGCTCGTAAGCTGAGTTTTGTTTTGTTCATCGAAACGCATATCGAGAAGCTACTTGCGAGATATCATCATCATCATCATCATCATCATCAATATATATAAAACTCTTTTGAAGCTGACATAGAATCAACGCACAGCCTAAACTACAAATCCTAGAGGTATGAAATTTGGAGGGTAGGTTCCTTATATAGTGTAGGGGCGCACTAAGAAAGGAATTTTGAAATGTCACACTCTAACGCGAACAACGCCGCGGGAGACGGCTAGTCATCAATCATCAATATATATAAAACTCTTTTGAAGCTGACAGAGAATCAACGCACAGCCTAAACTATAAGTCCTAGAGGTATGAAATTTGGAGGTTAGTATCCTTATATAGTGTAAGGGTGCACTAAGAAAGGAATTTTGAAAAGTCACACTGTAACGCGAGCAACGCCGCGGGAGACGGCTAGCCAATATATTTTTTTTTATTATATAAAACTCTTTTGAAGCTGACAGAGAATCAACGCACAGCCTAAACTATAAGTCCTAGAGGTATGAAATTTGGAAGGTAGTATCCTTATATAGTGTAGAGGTGCACTAAGAAAGGAATTTTGAAAAGTCCTAAAGGGTCTAGAACGCGAGCAACGCCGCGGGCGACGGCTAGTTATTAATATGACCCTTTAGAGTGTGACTTTTCAAAATTCCTTTCTTAGTGCGCCCCTACACTATATAAGGAACCTACCCTCCAAATTTCATACCTCTAGGACTTTTAGTTTAGGCTGTGCGTTGATTCTCTGTCAGCTTCAAAAGAGTTTTATATATATTGATTGATGATTGATTGATTGATGATGATTGATGATGATAGGCCTACCTACCTACCTATTATTGTAAGATGTTCGTGATACCTATATCTCAAACATCTTATACTACCACGCACAAGTTTATAGCGTAAGTATACATAATTTCTAGCTCTAACCTCTAACGATGTACTCGGAAGCCTTGTACAGTATCATGTAATTTACTTTGACAAACGAGTTATTGGATCAAACCAAGCTCATGTAACTAGTCATTGAACGGTAGCAATAGCTAGTAAATATAATTATCACACTATGGATGTGATAATTACAGAGCTAAAGTCGTTTGGTTCTAAGAAGCTCTATCATTAAAATTAGTATAAAAATATTAAGCTATTGATAAACTTAATAAAGTCTTTCGAGTTTTTAAATATATAGGTATAACTTATATAACTTACTAGCTATCGCCCGCGGCTTTGCTCGCGTGGTAGCAGCATACGCATTATTTGGTTAAAATGTTTGATCTTAATTTTAGACCCTTTAGAGTACGACTTTTCAAAATTCCTTTAATAATGGACTCCTACACTATACAGGGTGTTACCAGACCACTTCCGAAAACTTGGAGGTTCCAATCAGACCATGATACTGAAAACATTAAGCGAAAAAAATCGCGAAAAAAAAAATTGACTTGACTATCTCTTTTTAATTTTTTTTCTAGTTACATACACACAGTACAGCATAATAAGACATATCTACTTAATTATCTCATTTAAAAAAGCAAAAAAACAAATAAAATAAATAAAGCAGCAATGTACACGCAGCACGCAGATTACGTCTACTACAGCATGAACAGCTGAGAGTTCATCGCGGGTCATTCAAGTACGCGACGTGCGAGCGACCTACGTTAGTACCTACCTACGTTAGTAGGCACTTACGACACAGAATAAATAATAGTACTACGCCTCGACCTTACCTACGTGAATGCGTACATTGCGGGCTGGCGAAATAAATACAAATCTTTAAACATTGTTTTCTCCGGCTATAATTATTTTTCAGGATAACTGATTTTTTTTTGGTTGGGTTTTGGTGTGCTGTAGCTCCCCCTTTCGTTTTCGGAAGTGGTCTGGTAACACCCTGTATAAGGATACTACCCTCCAAGTTTCGTACCTCTAGGATTTATAGTTTAGTTAGGCTATGCATTGATTCTCAGTCAGCTTCAAAAGAGTTTTATATACTTAGAAGATTTAGATAAATTATCTCCATAAAACTTGCAAATTGCTTTTCGGAATTCAATCAGACAAAACTCAGACTACGACCTTAGGAAAACACACTACTTAGTGGCTCGATTTGCATACTAGCATTATATTAGCTTGTAAATAAATCACGAAAATCCCGGATCTGTATACATTTCGCGTTCGATGGGCACGTTAAATCGATCAGGAACGAGCAAAGTTTCGAGACCAGTAAATATTGTTCGACTTGCCGCAATCTGTTTATTATCCGAAGACTTACGAGTGAAATTGGTTTTTCTGATTTCTTTTTTTTCTTGACATTTACGGTCAATGGGCTCATGTGAAAATAGTCTTTAATATCGGTGAAATACACTCCAAATGATGTTGCTTAGAGCTCTATAATATCTCAGAGCCCCGAGTCTGTGCATTTGTTTTGACTTTCGACTCGAGTATAGCACACGCAAAAGCATTCGCAAAGCGAGACATTTTGTTGGGAATTGCACAATTCCCAAATCTCCCGCTAGAGGTGCTTATCCGGGTTTCATACAAAATTATCGCTTTGCGAATGCGTTTGCGTGTGCTATACTCGAGTCGAAAGTTAAAACAAATGCACAGACTACGGGCTCAGCTCCAAGTTGTTAGAGAGATAGATAGATAGATAGAATATTCTTTATTGTACACCACAAGTAAAGAAAATAACAAAAAATACCATAATTGGTAATACAATTTAGTTTATTATTATTATTAATTATTATTATTTTTAGTAATTTAGTTAGGTACAGGTATCGACACCAAATTCAATGACTTTTCTCGGTTTGCTGTAGGAGTAGGACTTCTAGTCAATCAGTGCTACAAATATAGACACGGTAGGATCATCCCCACTGATGAGAAAAAACTCCCATCAGGATTTTATTCAAGGAGTAAAAAAAATTCAGTTTTAATGACTAAAGTACCTTATAGGTACTTATGGTATGGGTTTAGATGAGACGGACTCTACATGGCAAAATTTGTTCATTGTAAAACCCTAAATTCCCACAGTCTCTATGGACAACTTATTCAAAAGGCCCTTGAAACTTTCGTACCCCGTAATATTTCATGTGAAACCCTTGGGAGTTATTTATTGAAAATATATCAGGCGGAGATTTATCCAATTCGTGTTTTATTGCTGGCCACTTCAGTTTTATTTCTTACAATGTTTTCTCTCGAGTGAAACTATAGTATTCAAAGGATTGAGTTGTTGAAGTTATTGATTTGATAGTCTGTGTTCTTGGATTCAATGCAAGAATTTGGAGAACTGAGAATAACCGACGAGTTTTGTTTTCGTATTGAGCGTTCTTTGTATACTGATCATAATACATCATCATCATCGTACCGGCCTGTATATAGACGTCCACTATTGTATTTTTTTTTAATGATAAAAGTTATGGAACAAGCTGGTAGCTCACCTGATGTTAAGTGGTAACTTCTGCCTATAACAATGCATTACCTCACAGAGCATGTCCAATGAGAATGTGCCCTGTAAGGCAATGCACTGCGTCCATCACTCTGAGACGTAAAGATCTTGAAGTCTCATGTGCCTGTAATTACACCGGCGCCCTTACCCTTCAAACCGGAACACAGCAATGCGAGCATCGCTGCTTGGCGGCAGAAATAGGTGCGGTGGTAGTACTGAACCCGGACGAGCTCTCACAAAGAGCTCTACCTACTGCTAAACTATATGTATATAATTAAGCTTCCCCATACACTTTATTATCCGGTTTGGTTGTCAATGTAAAAAACAAAACACGCTGTACATAACCGTGTTTTGTTTTTTACATTGACAGGCAGATTGAAATTCGATCGAAACACAAGATACGGTGTGACTATTCCAAACGTACATGGAGTTTATTTATAACAGGGTTATAGTTTAGGCCTTCTCAATCCAAGAAATTCCACGATTTTGAAAGTTTTATTAGTCCAGCTGGTCCAGCTAGACAGTCCCAGGCTTCATTTTTCGGTTCGTTGCAACACCTCCCACGCTATAAATCAACGTAAACCAACAACTAAGTAGATTTAATGGTAGGCAGGAACCTAATCCCTATGAAACTCTTCAATTGAAATTCCAACTCCCACTCTTGAGGAACTGAAATTAACATTCGCTTTGATCTATAATTCAATTACGAAATATTTGCGAAATCGAGACGCCAATAATGTGTTTCATTTCATTCTTTTCAAGTACAGCCTGATCGTGCCTAATTGGGTTCTGGTAAAACGAAATCTAGTGAACAATTTCTATAGGTATTTTACGCGTACTAAATCGTTGCTAAGAATTTACCTAGGTACCTGGTTAATGTTCGCTACGATATCTGTAGGTAGGTAGGTACTTATGAAAATAGATTTTTCATATATCAGTAATTTTGTATCTTCAAAAGTATTAAAATGCGCGAGCAAGTTGTTTGACGCTTGTCTGGATCGGAATATCTAGTCGACTCAAATTAAAATCGTTTATTGAAGTTACCTTGTTTTTTTTTTTTTTTCAATCTGTATTTATTAGTGAGGGTTTAATCAACAAGATTATGATAACGTCGACACTTACCTATGTTGTTTTATAAATGTTGTACAAAAGGTAGTGTAGCAAAAATAAACCCTGTTAGGGCACAGAAATTTGTTGAGGTATAGATGGGCACTAGGTGGCATATTTATGTACTCATCTAGTTTTAGAGATTTGAATTTTCATCTAGAAACTCGTGCAACTCAATATTTCAATTATATGTGACATTTCAAAATTCCTTTCTTAGTGCAACCCTACACTATATAAGGATACTACCCTCGAAATTTCATACCTCTAGGACTTATAGCTTAGGCTGTGCGTTGATTCTCTGTCAGCTTCAAAAGAGTTTTAAATATATTGAGAAAGAAAAGAAGAAGAAGATTGAAGATTGATAATTTAGCTTAGCCGTATCGAGTGGTCCGGTATAATGATGCTAATGCCACAAACGATTGTTACAATTCCTATGGTTATTTTGCTCAACAAGTCCGTCTGTTTGTTTACAATGTATGGTATCTGAAGGCATGTTTGTTTCCCACCGCTCGACGCATTTGGAGTGAACCACTCGCGAAGTGAACTAACACCTCATTTATGACTCTTGGCTTCAAAATGAAATGTGTTTATATTGTCACTGTGTTTTTTTATATCCCCTGTAAGTATAAATAAGATGCACTGGATTATAACTGTTCCAAAAAATTTGCAACATTTGTTTACTTGGATAGGTAATTTAAAATAAACTTTGGAACCTTTTTTTAGCTTTAGAATCCTTTGAAGTTACATCATTTAAAGACTGTCCTGAAACAGAAAAAAATTTATATTCTAGATACAACATGCCAGTTCGTGTCAATAAACCACAAACAGCAAAAGTCTCCCTGCAACAGCTCCACAAAGAACTCTCTAATCGAGCATTTCTTCAACGTAATCTTCAGCGAGTTCCAAACCACTCCACCAGTCTGCGTTTGTGTGCAGATGTGTGCTGGTCAATCTACGTACTGCTATCCTAACGGCTGCTTAAAGAAGGATGATATGAAGAGAGTCGACAGTCCTCAGACCGCACCGCAGGCGAGGGGCGATAGGAAGCAGTACATGTTTGTTGTTGATGAGAAAAATGATTTTATAAAGGACTTCTTGGAAAAAAGTTATGTGGATGAGACTAAAACAGGTGAGATTGGCTAAGTTGATGAAGCTGGCGGTGGCAGGGTAAAGTAAAAAGACATGGAATTTGTAGGACGAAATAACAATAAATTCACGTGAGTAGAGAATTTTCAGAGGAGTATTCAATTGGAAGTTACAAAAAAAATGTCTCTAAAAACAAGCTAGATAGGTAGGTACAAAGATTTTTACAATAACTTCAAACTTTAAACTGTTTGCAGTGGCTCCAGTTGAAGAACCTATACAAGACACGCGCCCCGAGCTTTTCAAAGATAAATATAACATCCTCGTGAAATACAAGAAAATGCCAAGCGTAGAACTTAGATACAACTTGCGAGAGCAAGTAAAAAGCACGAAACCAGATTTTATCAAAATAGATTCTGTAGACTTATCCAAAACGAGATGGCCGATGAACAAGCAAAACCTAGTTAGTGGACATAGAGTTCATTCTACAATAGGAAAGAGAACTCCTATAATAGGCAAGTCAAATTTTTTTATGTCTATGTTGCCTTCTAATGATGTTGCAGAATACCCGCCGAAATATTTCAAAAGAGATATTGCGAAAACACTGAATGACGATGAGGTAAATGCAAAAGGCTTCTATTTATTCGAAAAGCCAGACCGCACTGATACCAATGAGACTATTTCCCTTGAAACTTTAATAGGTAACCTAATCAACAATAGTTTTAGAACTAAACTTTACGATAAGAATAATGAAACTCATTACGCTCTAAAAGTAAATGAGACTGCAGTAAATAAAACTGAAGTAGTCATTGAAAGAACGACATTAAATCCAAACGCCACGATGAATAAAAGTATAGAAGTATTATCAGTTAACTTCACCAACCAGCAAGAAATGTATGAAGAAAAGAAAAATGAGTACAAAGGTGATTCTGAACCCTCCAGTACCAACAAGTTTAATGAAATGATTGAAAACCTATCTAAACGTATTGAGAAGCAGAATAACACCAGTATGAAAATAGCTAAGCTGTTCGTCGGTGACTTTGATGATGAAGACACAGGTTTGACAAACACTGAAGCTTATAACAGTCATTTGAATTCGTCTGTAACTGATAATGCTATTCAAAACGAACCAACAGAAACAGTCAATCAGGAAACCACGTCATTATCATCAGCTGATTTCAAAGATACAATGGTTACGAAGAAAAACAGGCAGAAAAGAGCAAGGAAGTTACAAATAAGCAAAATCAATGCACAATAGTTTTAGAATCAGTACTTACCTAATATCGAAGTTATTATAAATTTTTGAAACTCAGCAGTTTCAATATAAGTTTAGATTCTTTAATCTCTGTAAAACTGCCCGAACTAAGGGCTCTAGTAATAATAATATTTCCTACAGACCTCTAAATTAAACATTCTTCGGAAACAATGTGTCATTTTGACTTGATATAGGGCCGAAGCGAAACTACCTTGCGGAAGCTATCCTTTAAAACCTTTATACTACATATTTGTGGTACCTATATATACTATAATATCTAAACATAACTGCGTCTACCAAAACAATTTTTTTTGGTATCTTGATTTAATTTAGCGTATACCTAAGTACCTAGGTATTATGAAATAGGAAATTTCATGACTGGTCAAAATGTAATCAGTGCCACAGGTAGGTACGTGTTTTTTGCTTTCATGGATTACCCTAATAGGTAGGTAATTTGTGCTTGAATCAATTAATTCACGTATAAAGCAAAAACTATTTGTACCGGGAACAAAGCAGTCCATTGCAAGGGGCTTTTCGATTAAACCGCAATCAGGAAACTTTTCTCATTGCTTTTCTATTTTTATCATTAAGGGGTCGTGCGATGTCTATTTATCAAACAAGAAGATTAAAGAGCATTTTATATTTGTTTTTTTTTTAAATCCCATAAGCTGATTATAGGATTTTCTAATAATAGAAAATCGCTTTCAAAAGCCAAAGTAAACAAGGAAAACTTACGTATTTATTATTTTTTATTCTACTTTTTAATTAGATATCTATACAATTAGGTACTTTAGTTAAGGCGTAGGGTAAAGGCAGACAACTTTCTCGCTCGCACATTTCAACATTTTTGAAGATATAATATAACTAAATGTAATTATGTGAAATTGCAGAGCTTCAGGGTCGAGAGAATAACAATACAATGCAAAGGTTCAGTAAAAATATCGCATTGATCCAAACAAGTTTTCTAACCAAAAAATGTTCACTTTAATTTATCGCATTGGTAGGTACCTACAAGTTTTTTGGTCATAGGCTAGCAACGTTTTATGCGTGTTTTGTTCACATATTTCTCTCAGGGGTAGCGAGTATGAAAAAAATATCAAGACCGTCTTTACGTAGAAAAGTAGAACTTGTTACTAACGAGAAAAATGAAGTGGGAGTTGGAAAGCAAATAAATAGTGTGCCACCTACAAGTAATCCAGCATCTAAGATGAGGTTCGACTAGGGTACAAGTAATCCAACATATAGTAAGACGTCAAACATTGGGGTTCGACCCGGTTCGACCATTAGCAAACATTCTCAGTACCTACTTCTTCAGGTACCTGCCACAGACGATGGGGTAAAAATAGCGAAATTCTATTTAAACCTAGTTTAAAAAAAGATGTTGTCCAGACCATATATACCGCGTTCACACTATGCCAATGCCGCGGACTTATTGCCACAGCAACATCGCCTTTATTCTCACCAAGGAGCTAGGGCATGAACTTGGCGATGTTGCTGTGGCAATAATTCCGGAATTAATCGCGGCAATAATTCCGGCAGCGGCATGGGCATGTGTGAACGCGGTATAAGAATAAAGGCGATGTTGCTGTGGCAATAATTCCGGAATTAATCGCGGCATTCATACCGGCAGCGGCATGGGCATAGTGTGGACGCGCTAATTGATACACAAGAAAAAGAAGAAGAAGTACTTACTTACCTACTCTACTTATAGTTCCTTATTTTGCTCACGAACTTTGCAAGGGTTCTGGAAAACTTCACGGTAAAATCTTAAACAGGTAAAACTTCAGAGCCCGTAGTCTGTGTATTTGTTTTACTTTTGACTCGAGTATAGCACACGCAAACGCATTCGCATAGCGAGAAATTTTGTATGAAATCCGGATAAGCGCCTCTAGCGGGAGATTTGGGAATTGTGTAATTCCCAACAAAATGACTCGCCTTGCGAATGCGTTTGCGTGTGCTACACTCGAGTCGAAAGTCAAAACAAATGCACAGACTACGGGCTCAGACACCTAACTTTCCGAGCACTAAAAGTAAAAATATTTTTATTGTTTAATTTCTAAAAGTAATCTGTGTCCTTCAGAAAAAAATTTGAAGACTGGTAGTTATTATCGATAGGTGTAGATTAAGAGGAGTAGATTCTGAAGAAGAAAACATGTTGTGCTGCTGCTGACCCCCCCCCCCACCTAGCGTGAGATAACGCAGACAAACGATGTGTTAACGAAGGTATCTATTTAACTTAACTATAGGTAGGTTTATATGTAAACACTTTTGTAAGTAGGTACCCACTTATCAATAAGTAGGTAACTAGTAGTTTGCCCCGAACTGAGATCTCGTGATGGTCGGAGGTTAATAAAACCCAAACAATTTTTATTGACTAATGTTTGTAATAAACTTTACAAATCGCTTCGAAATCGCCGTCTAGCTAAGTACCAGTCTTACTTGAACTACAAAATCATTGAAACTCCAAGAAATGGTAGCTCATGTTATACTGGGTTTGCCAATTTTATAATTTTTACAACTCAAAAACTATTAGACCTAGAATCAAAATAAAAACGGTTTTGGAATGTCTAAACAAACCCCTATCATATGACACCCCGCTTGATATTATTGTACGACTTTTTTTTTTACTCCCTTTGGACCCTCATAACTTCACGACCCCTTGACCTATTTACTTCATTTAACAAACCAGTAAAACTTAAGAGTACTATCCGTATACCTACCAAACCAAATTTTATGAAGATCGGATGAGCGGTTTAAAAGATCTCGTCGAACAAACATACAAACATACAAACATACAAACATACAAACATACAAACATACAAACATACAAACATACAAACATACAAACATACAAACATACAAACATACAAACATACAAACATACAAACATACAAACATACAAACATACAAACATACAAACATACAAACATACAAACATACAAACATACAAACATACAAACATACAAACATACAAACATACAAACATACAAACATACAAACATACAAACATACAAACATACAAACATACAAACATACAAACATACAAACATACAAACATACAAACATACAAACATACAAACATACAAACATACAAACATACAAACATACAAACATACAAACATACAAACATACAAACATACAAACATACAAACATACAAACATACAAACATACAAACATACAAACATACAAACATACAAACATACAAACATACAAACATACAAACATACAAACATACAAACATACAAACATACAAACATACAAACATACAAACATACAAACATACAAACATACAAACATACAAACATACAAACATACAAACATACAAACATACAAACATACAAACATACAAACATACAAACATACAAACATACAAACATACAAACATACAAACATACAAACATACAAACATACAAACATACAAACATACAAACATACAAACATACAAACATACAAACATACAAACATACAAACATACAAACATACAAACATACAAACATACAAACATACAAACATACAAACATACAAACATACAAACATACAAACATACAAACATACAAACATACAAACATACAAACATACAAACATACAAACATACAAACATACAAACATACAAACATACAAACATTACAAACATACAAACATACAAACATACAAACATACAAACATACAAACATACAAACATACAAACATACAAACATACAAACATACAAACATACAAACATACAAACATACAAACATACAAACATACAAACATACAAACACACAAACACACAAACACACAAACACACAAACACACAAACACACAAACACACAAACACACAAACATACAAAGCATTTTTGTCCAAGTTGTCACTAAAATCTCGCTCGCTTCGCTCACTCGATCAATTAATTAAATCAAATGTCATCGTATGTAATGAAGGGGCCAGTGTTTTATTAGTACCAATTGTACAAAATAAAAACCAGTTCGCATGTAGCTGCGTCAGTTACATCATGTTTCTTGCTGTTATATTTATATCTACAATTTTTATACTTATATTTGTGCACCTAAACGGAAGATACAATGAACACTACTGGAGAAAGCGTGGAATAGCTTTTTACAAGAAAAATAAACTGACAGGTCTCTTCTGGGACTATCTTTTCCAAGACAAACCCTTCTTCCAACTGCTCCATGGCCTCTACAAGGAATACGCAAACGAGCCTGCAGTCGGTATGGGATCGTTTCTCACACCAGCTCTGTATGTGAAGGATCCGGTCAACATAAGTCATGTCCTTCAAGCCGATTTTCACAGTTTCAACCACAGAGGTATAGCTACTGTTGAAGAAGATAAGCTTGCTCAAAATGTTTTGATGCTCAACGGACAAAAATGGAAGCTGATGCGACAAAACCTCACGCCCCTTTTCACGACTGCTAAACTGAAGAATATGTACTACATTATGGACAAAAGCGCACAAGACTTTGTACAGTACCTCAAGACTAAACCTGAAGGCATAAAAAGCGGCGGCTACGAGATTTGTAACTCCTTCTGCTGTGCCGCAATCACCGCTTCTGTTTTTGGAATTGATCAGAACTCAACATTTGATTCACCGTTCGTACCTTTCGCCCGAAAGGCTTTACAGCCAACATTTAAGCAGAATATAAAGTTTACACTTTCAAGCCTAAGTGCAACACTGTTTAAAGCTTTGCGTCTATCTCTCTTCTCGGTCCACGAAGACTGGTTCATTAATGCTATCAAACAAGTCATCAGACAGAGAGAAAAGGAAGATGTTAGAAGGAACGACTTTGCTGATCTTTGTGTAAGCTTGCAGAAAAACGGGACAATGAGAGACCAAGAAACAGGGTATGAATTGGAGCCAACAGATGAGCTACTAGCCGCTCAAGCTTTCTTCTTTATCGTTGCTGGGATTGAACCTTCCGCGACCTCCATGTTTACTACTATGGTGGAACTGGGAAAAAACCCTGAGGTACTGAAGAAGGTTCACGAAGAAATCGATAAGACATTTGAGAAATACAATAGTCAGATCACGTACGATGCTATAATGGAGATGTCGTATTTAGACCGGGTGATAAGTGAGGCGGCGAGGATGTATCCTCCGATTGGATTCTTGACTCGAGAGTGCGTAGAAGACACCGTTCTTCCAGTTGGAAATATAAAGGTAGATAAAGGTACGAAGATATTCACACCCATATACGAAATCCACCACGATCCTAAATACTATAAAGACCCAGAAGTTTTTGATCCTGAGAGATTTGCTGGCGAGAGTAAGATCACTGACGGATTATACATGCCTTTCGGAAAAGGCAGCCGGATTTGTATAGGAATGAGATTCGCTCGGCTACAGATAAAGGCTGGAATAGTGCATGCACTTCGCCATTTCACCGTAAATACCGTGGTGGGGAAGGGAGGAATCAGATACAAGAAAGAACAATTTCAAGTGCGGCTTACAAATGTTGATATTGAGTTTATTCTGAGACAGTGATAAAATTACGGTTTTTAGATTAGATTATTATTGATTAATTTATCAATTTAGAGCTCTATTTTAATCTATCTAAACTCTTTGTACTCAGTTTGTAAATAAAATTGTTTATCTTCGTGTGAGATACGTCGTGCATGTTATTTATGGTTACTTCCACACCTTCCATTAGATCGAAGTAAACTTTAATGACTTTTGAGATAATTGGACTAAGGTACGACAGAAGGTCATATTATTATTATTGACAGTAGACTGGCTTGTTTTTTGTAAACTAACTTCTTGTACTAGTATAGTAATAGATGATCTGTGCCTCTTGCTATATATACCTACCTAACTTAAAAAAACCAGTTGGCCTTGTAACTAGACAAGACCTCATAGTTCAGTTGAGATTCTGCGCTGTAGTTTGTGGGTTCAACTCCCAATTAGGCACCGATTAGTTAGAATTATTGAACAGTTTGTTTTGCGTCTGGGCATACTGACATAATGAAGACATAAACGTGGAAGAATCACATTTTTAAAGTTATTAGTCTTTGTAGGGGTGCACGAAACTACCGAAAGGCTATAGGCATGTCGCAGTGAGGGTTAGGTATAGCGGATTCGTACCTTCCATTGTTATGCAAATAATAAAAACTAATTTTGAAATCCCATACAATGATGTCCGATTCGTACCCTGGTCTATACGGTTCAAATTTAAACACAAAAATGTCCACTGCAACTAAAGATCGAGAAAGTGTCAATAAATGTGGAAAAAACGATGCATGTCTTGCACTAGTTTCAATAATGTCTTAGGGGACAGCTCAAAGGGGAATAAGAGTCTAACCCGTAGCAACGACTAAAATATAACAATCAATGAAGTTATAGGTAGGTAGGTAGGTAAATAGGTATACAAAAAAAGTCGCGGGTTAAAAGTAGTAGGTACGTAAGTTGTACCTATAAAGACACTTTGAATACCTTGTACAAGCGTAATGTTTCACAATATACCTACGGGTACCTATCTACGATTATGTGCATCAGGAACTGAGACAGTACTTAGTCCTAAGGACAACCGCTAAAGAATCTAGACTAGGATCTAGTGCTAGGACAACGGCTAAGGGACCTAGACGTGTCTAGTGGTACTACATCCGCTAAAGGAACTAGACGTATCCATAATTATTATGTGTAGAAACTAAGACAATTACAAGTGACACGGTGTAATAGCGCTCGGCAATAGTGGAGGGGTAATTTGCATAGCCAAACAGATCTAAAATTCGACTTCTGCGCATTCGACGTCAGCGTATGTACTTAGTACTAGGACAACCGCTAAAGGAACTAGACGTATCCGGGTTTAAAACGTAAGTACCTATCTACTACCTAGCAACTATTTTAATTGAGAATTTCTGATCTCATGATGTTGGATTATTGGTACCTAGGTACCTACAAAAAGCAGTTAAAATGTCTGAAATTAGAGGTCAATCTATTTGATCACGCACGGTAGGTACAACTCTTATTTTTTAAGGAGCATTGAGTATGAATGAGATCATCGTATGTAGGTAACAATATTTTTTTATTTTATATCCTTTGGCTATTTATTTCACTTGATAAATAATGTACCTACCTAACTACCCAATACAATAGGAGCCGGGTATGCTAAATCGGTACCTACCTAGTTTTTACTAAAGCATTAAATGGGGACCTATGTATTGTGAAGATTTATTATTGTGACGAAAAAAAAGTAAAAAAAACGTATGGCCTTTTTGTGGGCAAATTTTCAAAAATGTAAAAAACAGTACAAAAGCTATAGGTAAGTAGGGATGTAGGTGTATACATTTTTGTAGGTGTTTACACTATCCAATAGAAACAAGGTTTTTTCTGTGGCTTGGGCTGTACCTAAATGGGATTCTAACATTACAGCAACCATGCATTTTAAGAGAGCCATAGATGCGTCATACCCCTGTGTGTACAACACATGGAAGCTAGACGATGCAACCATGGTGATTCAAGATCTAGCGCCAGAAGACGATGAGGCGGCTTTGAAGATACTGGAAGAAGTAATGCTACGTGATGAAATTTTGTGCGGTATTCAAAGTGAGTACCTATACCTACCTACCAAGGTGTATATGTAAAATTACCTATTAAAAACAGTTCATACCCCATCACTAGACGCTACTTTATCCTTGGTGCTTAAAATCGATTGGTGCACAAAAGTGGAATAGCGTAGGTGCGGTAGTCTTGGTGCGCATTTTTTTGGTGCGCAAAAGTGGAATGCTTCACTTTAATTACCTGCAAGGTTGTGGGTTTGGTTCTGAGGCGGGACACAATCCGCATATAGTAAGATCACTTGAAAACATAGTGTCAGTTATAAAGTTTTCTAACAAAATTGATATTGATAATCTAATCAGAACGAGAAACCAGGTCAATGTCCGATAACCCAACAATATGCTAAGCAATTATGAAAACCGAATTCCCTAACTCAGTAGATAAGCAAACAAGTATAGGCACTTTAGGTAGGTACCTACTACCTAGGTAGAAAAGTAAAAATCATTTAGGTTATGATTTTTTTTTTATAAAAAAAATCCCCCTAGCAAGCAAGCTCGTTTGAGCTAGTGGCCAACTCTGGTGTCGGATTTTTTAGGCCGCCTTAAGGCCTCCGTCGTGGCTTAACGACTGCTAGAGCCGGGACCGACAGTTTAACGTAAAAAAAATCTCCCTTATGATGAATGATGTCATTGCAAAGTCGGTGATGGGAAGGCCCAAAATAGTTATTTCAGAATATCTATGGAGGCGGTTTGTGTCCTCCAAATCCTCCAATAGACATCATAACCCATGTTCCTGTGAAGCTGATGAAACTTTTTTTCAGAAATAACCGAAGATCCTTTAAGTGTGCGTGAAATCATGGAGTTCTGGAGAGATTGTCTACAGCAACGCATGAGCATTGGATGCTACGAGGAGAAGAATGGACAGAAGACCCTGGTGGCTTTGAACGTGTGCATTGTGGGGAGCAAAGGAGAAGATCATGAATTTAATGTAAGTAACTCAAGACACAAGACAAGACACAACACGTAAATGATTATCAAGTTGAAGTGGAATTGGGTGGAGCATATAGCTCGAAGAACCAAAGGTCGTTTGGAGCAGAAAGGGTTTTCTACTAGAGACTAGGCACCAGAAATCTCACAGAGAAGGAAAACCAGTCTAGTAAACGTTGCTGGAAACAGTAGAGTGCCGGCCAAAGCTAGTCGCTCATAAATCTGGTGAACTGTTTATTTCATTTAATTTATTATTCAATAACAATTATTTACAATCGTATTTGGAATTAAGTAGGTACCTACACAAGATAAGACTCTGTATAAAGGTAAAGGCCATGCAATGAAGTGATGCTTGATGCAATGATTATGGTGATGATAACCCACAAGGCGAAGGATAAACAAACAAAATCGAAGAGTCGGAAAAATCTGAACTTGAATACCTACTACCTCGTTGGATATGGCATTGCGTGGACCTCTATATAAAAGTCGCTACGGTACTTGTAATAGGTAACATTTCGGTGATGTAGTGTGAAATCAGCAAGTATCATAGGTAATTATGATCTGTGGCAGTAAGGCCATTAGGTAGGTAACTTTTTTTTTTTTTTTTTTTCGGTGAGGAAACTTATTTACGAGTAGACCGGTCTGGGGAGACCGGAATTATGTGGGACTCGCCGCCGAAGCAGAATACCCAAACTAAAACCTCACCGGTCGGTGTCCCTCTCGCGCCATTCACGCCGGGCCACGGGAACTAAAGCCATCCGCGACTCGACTGGCGAATACCTCTCATACTGAACGGCAGCATTTCACATGCGCCGTCCCTCATTCACTCTGATCTCCTCCACGTGGCATAAGCAACACATTAGGTAGGTAGGTACCTATATCAAGCATTTTTTTTTATTCCCCAGTTCAAAGGTGAGAAGTGGAGGAACGTGTACGACGTGATCGCGTACGCGGAATCGAAAGCAGATGCGTTCGAGCACACAGGATTGGATACTCTTCTCCACGCTATGGGATTGGTTGTCATGAGGGAATACCGGGGCAGGCGACTTGGGGAGAAAATACTGGCCGCTAGGTAATGTTTTAAAAAGATTCTGGAAAGGAGGCGGTTACTACAAAAACTGTTGGGAAACACCAAGTCGATTGCTTTGGCAAATGGAGGAGGCTTATGCATATGCAGGTGAATTCTACGGGTCAAATGATGATGGCGCATCAAGAATGTGTTCAGTGTTGGATCGATGTCAAATCTAAGGAACAAAATATTCAATTATTCAATTTGCGCGTAGGAAGCAGCCTTTATCGATATTCCAAAAAATATCTTTCAAGAGTAAAACCTAAAATAAAAACTGAAGAGCGAATCTAAGAGCAAAATTTGATTTTCGATCTAATAGTATTAGGAAAATTTTTACTTTTCGGCGTTGTAATAAAATAGTCCAGGGACCAAAGAATATTTTCTGTGGTTAGATCCTTTTACAGAAAGAGCTTTGGACTGAAGCAGCTTTATTTTAAGATCTGGTAATGCAAATGTGGTCTGTGACTTATTTGCAAGGCGGACCGCTAAATTTTCGAAAATAACATGTTCACAAGATTTAAAACTACGACCGCTAGAGCCAGACAAAGCCTCAGGCATGCTATCCACAAGAATAGGGATGCAACAAATTGTTTATCCTAACTCCAAAATTTGGTTCGAAATTGGGTACATACCTAGTTGGTTCGGTTGAACCAACTACCTAGGTATAGGTACGTTTTGATGCCTTCTAGTTGCGAAAACTTTTTTTAGTAATTTTCAAATTTTTGAATAACTTTTTAAATAGGTACTAAAAGAAGAGGATTTCATAGGAAATCCCCGTCAATACAGAAACAAACCTTTGAAAAAACTAGACTATAATAAATCTAAGCGAATGGTTACAAAGAATACGAAAATATTTGTATAGTATCTTAGGTGTTGTTGGTAGCTGTATAGGCATCGACCTTATAAGGTCGATGTGTATACTGTATAGGCATTCGGCATGCAAATCCAAAGCTCTGGTATGTGACATTGAAGAATTAGTCACGGCGCGGCCTGCGTGGAGGAACGCAGTATACCTACCATGCAGTACCACCAAATACATATAGGTACGTAGGTGCATACAATGTTGACTATGTCGTGCTATCACCCAATAGTTTTTTTTGATCACTTTGACACTCCAACAAAACTTCGGACTATTTCAGTTATATTCATATTGCTGTGTCAGCTCACCAAGTTCGAATGCATTATAATCACAGAACAGAAAAAAATTGTGTTAGCTGATAGCGCGCCACGGCTTGTTTCGGACTTTTTACGCTGATCTCACGGCCTACTTTCGGACTACTACGAAAGCACTAATCTTGTCTCGTCCCTAGTAGCACATAGCTTGCGGCCAGCGGTGGCGGTCTGTAGAAAGTGCTTTGTTTGGCTACCTGTGATGCTCGGAATTACGGCCCAGATAATACCCTAAAATACCTCTTTGTAATGAATTTTGCAGCTTTTGCTGTGACAAAATTGTTGCAAATAGTCTTGAAGGGAAATTTTAAAAAGAATTACCAGCAAATTATGTACCTAAATACAGACGTGACTTAGGTCTGAAGAATACGCTGGTTTTTTTTAAATAAAATGTAGGTCGGTACCTATTTTCAAGTTGCGACCATATTAATCAGCTCAGCAATAATGAGGTAGGTATCTCCGGCATTTGCAGTTTGAAACATTTCGTTCATTTCAAAGTATTGAGATGAAATGAACTGGAGTCCATACTCTAAGGTCTGACGACCAGCAATGATGAAGAGAATCTAAGGAACCTTCCGCCCGCCTATCCGGGGTAAAAAATAGCCTATGTGTTCCACGTCACGGACAATATTATACTTAGGTACCTATTCGAAGTTTCATCCAAATCGGATCAAGAAGTTTTTGCGTGAAAGAGGAACAAACATACCTACCTAGGTACAGCCATATTATATCCTTACAAACTTTCGCGTTTATAATATTACTAGCTTCCGCCCGCGACTTCGTTCGCGTCCCATTGGATCCCGTTAATTTTCCGGGATAAAAAGTATCCTATGTTACTTATAATACCTCCAAGAATATGTGTACAAAGTTTCACGTATAAGTAGTTTTCGCGTGAAAGCGTAACGAACAAACTTACATTCACACTTATAATATTAAGGTAGCATAAGGATAGGATAGGATAGGATTTTAACCTGTATAATTATTTTTACAGAGAGCCCCTCTGCCTATCCCAGGGCATCAGAGGTACTGCCACAGTATTCACCGGCATCGCGTCACAGAAGCCTGCATTACGTTGCGGGTTTCAAACGATAGCAGAGTTCCCCATAGGCGAACTCGCAGACGTCGGAATACCATACCCGAGAGATGATACGAGACTTGTCAAATATATGGTTAAAACGTTTATATAATTACTAGCCGTCGCCCACGGCGTTGCTCGCGTTCTAAATAGACCCTTTAGAGTGTGACTTTTCAAAATTCCTTTCTTAGTGCACCCCTACACTATATAAGGATATATATACAGGGTGTTACCAGACCACTTCCGAAAACGAAAGGGGGAGCTACAGCACACCAAAACCCAACCAAAAAAAAAATCAGTTATCCTGAAACATAATTATAGCCGGAGAAAACAATGTTTAAAGATTTGTATTTATTTCGCCAGCCCGCAATGTACGCATTCACGTAGGTAAGGTCGAGGCGTAGTACTATTATTTATTCTGTGTCGTAAGTGCCTACTAACGTAGGTAGGTACTAACGTAGGTCGCTCGCACGTCGCGTACTTGAATGACCCGCGATGAACTCTCAGCTGTTCATGCTGTAGTAGACGTAATCTGCGTGCTGCGTGTACATTGCTGCTTTATTCATTTTATTTGTTTTTTTGCTTTTTTAAATGAGATAATTAGGTAGATATGTCTTATTATGTTGTACTGTGTGTATGTAACTAGAAAAAAATTAAAAAGAGATAGTCAAGTCAATTTTTTTTTTCGCGATTTTTTTCGCTTAATGTTTTCAGTATCATGGTCTGATTGGAACCTCCAAGTTTTCGGAAGAGGTCTGGTAACACCCTGTATAGTATATTCCTCCAAATTTCATAACTCTAGGACTTATAGTTTAGGCTGTGCGTTGATTCTCTGTCAGCTTCAAAAGAGTTTTATATACATTGATTGATGATTGATGATGATATTGATAAAACTAATAGATTACTATTACCACGTATAGAAGTGAAACTCATGGCAGTATTGGTTTTTAGTGTATAAGTTTTATTTTATGACGCACAATGTTTGCAAACTACTTTATGTACTGAATTAAAAAATCTCGAAGACAGTTAGGTAGGTATTCTATATTTTCCTGTTTGTTCTTAGTAATAGTAACTGTTGCTCTATTAAATAAGTACTTATTATGAATTAAAACGTTTTATTTCGGAGTCCTTTTGAAGTTATTTATTTCAGTCTAGTTTTTTGAGATTTGATTAAATTCAACTATTCATTCGGATACTTCTACTTTATGCATAGGTAGGTACCTACTTCAATCTGTCAATAAAACAATGCATATTATTTTGTACAAATGTTACATGTTTATTACGTAGATAAAACTTAAATAACGCTAAAATTACAATACTAAATAAAATTGAACTAGCAATAAAATACGAATAAAAGTCATTGATACATCATCATCCAGTCTCTCAGAATCTAAACTCACTAATAAAAATATGCCACTAATATTTAGTCTCAATTTCACTTCTTTAATATAATCATAGTAATCTTAGGCCCGTACTTTTACAGCTCAAGCACTGACAAAAACACAGATTTTTGTATGAAAATCTCTAATCAATTATATGTTTGAGTAACAATTACTTTTGGCCGTGATATAAGAAACTAGGTACCTACATGCTTCACTGTCATTCAAAGTGATATTTATACACAGTGTGTTACATAATTACCCTATAAGCCCAAAAGGGGGGTATTTAACAAGTCATGGCGAACAATGTTTGTTTTACAACTTTTGAGATTTCTAAGTGTTTTTTATTTTTTAATGATAAAAGTAATGGAGCAAGCGGATAGCTCACCTGATGTTAAGTAGTATCTTCTGCCTATAACAATGCATTACCTCATAGAGCAAGTCCAGCCAAGTGAGGACGTGCCCTGTAAGGAATGCACTGCGTCCATCACTCTGAGATGTAAAGAAGTTTTTCATTCATGAAATGCGCTCGTAACTTTTACTTAAAATGTAAGTACACACAGCATGCGTGTGTGTGTGACGCGGAAGGGTACCTACGAGTGCATGTGTGTGTATAGATCGACGCAGATTAGTAAACAAACACAAACGGTCTTATTCCAGGACGGAGACTAAAGAAAGTCACGGTTTAAACGTCAAGGTTTATACAACCCGGCCGAATTAACATGACACAGGGCTCGGAACTCGATACTTCCCCCGCTACACCGCTTAATTCGGCCGGGTTGTATAAACCTTGACGTTTGAACCGTGACTTTCTTTAGTCCCCGTTCTGGAATAAACCCGTTAGGGTTTTTCTAAACTAATAACTAAATAAAACTAATAAAAATTGTAATTTTGTATGGAAATTTCATTTACGATTTATAGACCCTCTGCACACATCCAAGCACTCGAGTGTTCTGATTATGCCGCCTATAGACTTATAGGGTAATTAACACCTTGAATATATACATACAAGGCTCATTTTCAATCATCAGATCGTCAGAAACGTCGTGCAACTTTACAATCACGTCTAACATGTTATTAGAAAACTGAGCAACAATTTTTCAAGGATACGTTCCACGACTAAGTATTAAATCTAATAATAAGTTATTTACATAACTATAACTACTTTAGTACAATAATAACGTAATCACATTAGAGTCGCGACGCGGTTATCAATCAAAGTCAACAAGTTATAAGATTTATGCAAATTAGAAGTTTGTTTTTGTCTAGCTAATGTGTTCCAGTCACAGTTCTGTATAGGCACTTATATTAGTTATTTTTAACCCCCGATTGAAAAATAGGAGTGTTATAAGATTGACGGTGTTTTTTTACAGGCGTCATGGCGCAGTCGGTAGTAGCTCTGCCTTCTGTGCTGTGGGTCGTCGGTTCGATCCCCACCGAGAACAAACATTTGTGTGTTGTAAACATAGATGTTTGTTCTGTGTCTGGGTGTTTCTATGTATTATAAGTATGTATTTACAAAAAAAATGTATGTATGTATTCTATCAGCCATCGAGTTTCCATCGTACAAGCTTTGCTTAGTTTGGGACTAGAAGGCGTTGTGTTAAGTGTCCGTGAATATTTATTTATTTCTTTTCTGTCTGTTTGTTTGTCTGTGCCCTCGTCGCGCTATAAGTATAAGCTTCCAGGCGTGCCTGCAGTGCAAGTACCGTTCTTATCGATCGCTTAGTTGTCGATCGCTCAAGTCGATAAACGTATCGAATCGTATCGTCCCATGGGAGTACAGATCTCTTGTCGACAAATTTTAACGATGCCTTACTTTCGTCATAATAAGGTTCACTAAGATAGTAACCATACACCATTGCCAATTCGTTAAAATTTAACGAATTTGTCTACCGATCGACTAAGTTGGTAAAGTACCCGCAACTGTCGATAAAACGAATTTTGACGATTCTAAATGTCTAATTATGCGATCGACAAGAACGGTACTTGGGGGGCTGGTCTAGTTAGTAAACTCTGGCAGGCAATGTTCGTTGAGTACTGGCGGCGGGTCGTCGGTTAGGAACGCGCTGAGCAGTACGGGCGCGCATATAGGGATGTCGCGCGACTTCAGCCAGCTCGCGTCGCGACTCGACAGCTGGTAGCGCTTCACGTCCGCGAAGCACACTGATATAGCCTCGTTGTTGTACGGCGGCCTGTTACAACATTGTAAAGTTAATTCATGTATCTTGTTACTAGCCGTCGCCCGCTGCGTTGCTCGCGTGAAAGCAGCATACAGTTTAAGAAAAAATTAAAAAACCTGAAACACGTGTCGAATCAATTTACGCAACTTTTTAAATAAGGGGTTGAAAGGGTGAAAAGTTGGATGGAAGTAATTTAAAATGCTACCCAAAGACACACGAACGAAGTCGCGGGCACAGCTAGTACAAAATAAAAGTAAGTATGCAAAATACATTTTTTTTAAATTTTTTATTTAACTTATTGTGTCCCACTGCTGGGCAAAGGCAAAGTTTTCCACTGGTCCCGGTCGTTGGTCCTACTAATATTATAAAATACCAATACAGTTAGTTTATAATATTAGTGGGATTGTTACTCACTCGTCATCAGGTGCCTGTCCGCCTCCTGCCTCGACGAGTCTCGCCAGTAGTTTCCTCCTGGCAGCCGGCACGTGCAGCAGCGCCACTAGGCCATGGAAGGGCCCCACTCCACCCGCGTGTCTCAGGCCGCGCCATCTGCACGCCGCGCGACCGAGCACCGCTTCACTGCCGGTGACGACTGGCAGGCTGGATGCTAAGGGGTTACCCCACTCGAATTGCTCCTCCTGAACAAATTATAGCATTTAATTGTTGACATCTATACGATACTAATAGTATAAGGAGGAAAGATTTCGTTTGTTAGCATTGAATAGGCTTCGAAACTACTGGACCGATTTGAAAGATTCTTTCACCGTTGGGAAGGTATACTATCCCCGGGTGACATAGGCTATAATATATTTTCAAATAATATTCGGATCCTTACTAAAACGCCAATAATGCAACATAAGGTGTAAAAAACTTACCTAAATTTGAATTTTTTGTTAAATACCCGTGCGAAGCCGGGACGGGCTGCTAATAATTTGATACGAATTGATGATGGCAGTACATTGGGACTGTTCTATTGACTTATAGGGTAATTATGTTACACCGTGTACATAAGTATTTTCTTACTGCGTCAAAAAGTTTTAAGTTACACAGCTACACTTACTGGCAGAAACTTCCCAACAGCTCGACTTCTAGCGACATAAGCGTGATGTAACACTTCATACATACAACCTAGTATTTTCTAGCTACACTTACTGGCAGAAACTTCCCAACAGCTCGACTCCTAGCGACATAAGCGTGATGTAACACCTCATACATACAACCTAGTATTTTCTAGCTACACTTACTGGCAGAAACTTCCCAACAGCTCGACTCCTAGCGACATAAGCGTGATGTAACACTTCATACATACAACCTAGTAATTTCTAGCTACACTTACTGGCAGAAACTTCCCGACAGCTCGACTCCTAGCGACATAAGCGTGATGTAACACTTCATACATACAACCTAGTATTTTCTAGCTACACTTACTGGCAGAAACTTCCCGACAGCTCGACTCCTAGCGACATAAGCGTGATGTAACACCTCATACATACAACCTAGTATTTTCTAGCTACACTTACTGGCAGAAACTTCCCGACAGCTCGACTCCTAGCGACATAAGCGTGATGTAACACCTCATACATACAACCTAGTATTTTCTAGCTACACTTACTGGCAGAAACTTCCCGACAGCTCGACTCCTAGCGACATAAGCGTGATGTAACACCTCATACATACAACCTAGTATTTTCTAGCTACACTTACTGGCAGAAACTTCCCAACAGCTCGACTCCTAGCGACATAAGCGTGATGTAACACTTCATACATACAACCTAGTATTTTCTAGCTACACTTACTGGCAGAAACTTCCCAACAGCTCGACTCCTAGCGACATAAGCGTGATGTAACACCTCATACATACAACCTAGTATTTTCTAGCTACACTTACTGGCAGAAACTTCCCAACAGCTCGACTCCTAGCGACATAAGCGTGATGTAACACTTCATACATACAACCTAGTATTTTCTAGCTACACTTACTGGCAGAAACTTCCCAACAGCTCGACTCCTAGCGACATAAGCGTGATGTAACACCTCATACATACAACCTAGTATTTTCTAGCTACACTTACTGGCAGAAACTTCCCAACAGCTCGACTCCTAGCGACATAAGCGTGATGTAACACTTCATACATACAACCTAGTATTTTCTAGCTACACTTACTGGCAGAAACTTCCCGACAGCTCGACTCCTAGCGACATAAGCGTGATGTAACACCTCATACATACAACCTAGTAATTTCTAGCTACACTTACTGGCAGAAACTTCCCGACAGCTCGACTCCTAGCGACATAAGCGTGATGTAACACTTCATACATACAACCTAGTATTTTCTAGCTACACTTACTGGCAGAAACTTCCCGACAGCTCGACTCCTAGCGACATAAGCGTGATGTAACACTTCATACATACAACCTAGTATTTTCTAGCTACACTTACTGGCAGAAACTTCCCGACAGCTCGACTCCTAGCGACATAAGCGTGATGTAACACCTCATACATACAACCTAGTATTTTCTAGCTACACTTACTGGCAGAAACTTCCCGACAGCTCGACTCCTAGCGACATAAGCTGGGTGTAGCACCCACCGGCCGGCCGCTATGGAGCCCAACATCTTCTCGCTGCGTCCCGGCGCCGCGCACAGCAGGTGCGTGGCGCCGGGGTCCACTTCCACGTGGTCTGATACCTCGCCGCCGAGGTATTGGATCATTTCTATTATCTCTGCGCGATTCTGAAACGGAATATGTAAAAGTTGGGGACTACTGACATCACAGACCATCCTACTATTGTAATTGCGCGTGCACACTATGGCCGGCATGAATGCCGCGATTAATTCCGGAATTATTGCCACAGCAACATCGCCTTTATCCTCACCAAGGAGCTAGGGCATGAACTTGGCGATGTTGCTGTGGCAATAATTCCGGAATTAATCGCGGCAATAATTCGGGCAGCGGCATGGGCATGTGCGAACGCGGTGTAGGAATAAAGGCGATGTTGCTGTGGCAATCATTCCGGAATTAATCGCGGCATTCATGCCGGCAGCGGCAATGGCATGAAAGTTGTGAGGATGTATGGATGTGTGTTTGTTCCTCTTTCACGCAAAAACCACAGATCCGATTTTAATGAAACTTGGAATATATATTGGCCGTGACTTGGATTAACACATAGGCTACTTTTATCTCGGAAAATCAACGGGATCCAACGGTACGCGAACTCTTCAGAAACGCCTAGAAGATTTCGCATAGCAAATTGCACTTCTAATCACGCGTTGATGAAGTCGCGGGCACCAGCTAGTAGCCCATAAATAAAATAGATGGATAGATAGATAAATATATGTATATTCATGAACATTTCACACAACGCCTTCGGAATTACCGATAATACTCTGATACTATAGACAACATGGACGAAATATATAAGGGACGATACCACAAGAAGTTAATTAAAATAATACTCATAATAATCAATATATACAAAATAAAAGTATATAAAATACTCCCAATAAATACCTACGGTTTTTGTTGAGTTCACATCTCTGCTCCATATCTTGAAATTCCAAGCAAGCTAAGATTAACATTATATTGTATATAATATAATTTTTTAATCCAACGTTAAATATCATCAATATATATAAAACTCTTTTGAAGCTGACAGAGAATCAACGCACAGCCTAAACTATAAGTCCTAGAGGTATGAAATTTGGAGGGTAGGTTCCTTATATAGTGTAGGGGCGCACTAAGAAAGGAATTTTGAAAAGTCACACAACGCGAGCAACGCCGCGGGAGACGGCTAGTACTTCATACAACGCTTTATAACTTATACTGTGATAAGTAATCACTACAAAGTAAAAGGTTAGATGTAGATTAGATTTTAGATTTTCATAAAAGTATCATCGTGTAGGTAGATATATATAATATTAGTAGTTTTATAATTTCTCGCATATATACAACTATAAAAACACGCCTCACCACCTTTTTGCACGCCCAGGAAGACTGGTAGACAATGCTCTTAGCATTAAGTCCTCCCAGCACTACTTGTTTGTGTGAAATTTTTAAATAAAATAAAATAAATAAAAGTATCATCATCATCGTGAAGAAGTTCAGTAAATACTTACGTCGACGTTAGAAGACAGCATGAACCGTTTGATAGCAACATGTTCGGGCTCCGTGGCCTGCGCTACCGGCGTTGTGTCGTCCCATCCGACTGTGTTCGGCTGGGACTCCGGCCCGGTTTCCGATTCCGGCGCTGAGAACATCAATAACATAGAAACATTCTACAAACCAGTAGTGCTACTCTCGACCACCGCCGTTCCAGATTGGATCCGGATTTTGACAGATTTAGTGACATTTTGTACTGAAAAATGACAGGACTTCTGTCAAAATCTATGGATCCGGATTGGAAATGTGTTCGAGAGTAACCCACCAGATGATTTTATACCGGTCAAGGGAATGGACTCGGCAACCGAAGCTTCCAAACTTTATCTAAATATCTCTTTCAAACTCTTTTGAAGCTGACAGAGAATCAACGCACAGCCTAAACTATAAGTCCTAGAGGTATGAAATTTGGAGGGTAGGTTCCTTATATAGTGTAGGGGCGCACTAAGAAAGGAATTTTGAAAAGTCACACTCTAACGCGTGCAACGCCGCGGGAGACGGCTAGTCAATATATATAAAACTCTTTTGAAGCTGGCATAGAATCAACGCACAGCCTAAACTATAAGTCTTAGAGATATGAAATTTGGAGGTTAGTATCCTATATAGTGTAGGGGTGCACTAAGAAAGGAATTTGAAACGTCACTCTCTAAAGGGTAGAACGCGAGCAACGCCGCGGGCGACGGTTAGTATAATATACTAGCTTTGGTCCGCGACTTCGCGGGAAAAAGCCAAAAACTAAAATTAAAGATATGGATAAACAAAATATGCAGATCTACTAAATTAACCATTCTGATTCCAAAAATCGAGTTTGTCTGTTTGTTTGTTAACGCATTAGCTACTGGACCAATTTCAATGAAACTTATACCATTCAGAAGCTCTTTTTTCGGATTAAAACATAGGCTATATTTTTTTGAAATCAAAGACCTGGATTCTTAGATACAGAATGAACTTTTTAAACCAAAAGCAGCCATTTGCTGCGAGATTCATAGTATGCTGGTGACAGATATTTTGGTGGAATGTTTCGCACGCGTACCTAGTCGCGGACATTAGGCTAGTTTACAAAAAAAATGTACAAGTATTCTTTCAGCAATCTAGCTCCCATAGTACAAGCTTTGCTTAGTTTGGGACTAGAGGGCGTCATGATTTTTTTTCTTTTTTTAATTAATTTTTTTACCTGGTATAGGAACATTAAGCGAGTCCCGAGTCCGCTTTCTCTGCGAGCTCATTCTGTTCGAAAGTGCTGCATTCAGCCGCTGCAGCTGTAGATCTACCGCTGGAGGTAATGTGCTTGAAGCGCTGTTTCCGCTTTTAGAGCTATTGTCTTCATTGTTTTCGGGTACTTCCGGGTTTTCGATACGAGTGTTTCGTTCGGCTAATTTCATTGCAGAACCGGGACTCTGAAGATTTTTTTTAATAAATTTGTGGTCTACAAAAGCGTCAAATATTTAGTACACACCAATTCCTAATCAAGATTTTTTGATGATATATTTATATACGTCATGGCTCAGTCGGTAGTAGCTCGGCCTTCCGTGCTGTGGGTCGTGGGTTCGATCGCCACCGAAGACAAACATTTGTGTGTGTAGTGTAGGGGTGCACTAAGAAAGGAATATTGCAAAGGCGCACCGTAAAGGGTCTAAAATTAGGATCAAAGATTTTAACCAAAGAATGCATGTGCTGCTAATACGCGAGCAAAGCCGCGGGCAACAGCTAGTATTACAATATTACCTGAACCTGGTGAGATGTTCTAGCCATTTTAGCTGGTGGTGTTTCTTGTTCCTGAAACAAAATTATCATTTAAAAACCAGCCCTATTTTCACACAAGGAAGATCAGTATTCACAAAGCACATATATCAGCGCCATTTGAATGTAATGTGTCAAAATCTCATGGTAACAAAAAAATCATTTCAATGTTTCTGCTATTCAAAAATGAATCTTATTGCCATACCTGTAAGTGCAGTTTTCGCGGAACACCGTGATGTTCTGAGGGAGGCGTGGCTGCGTCACTGTTGAATTGCGCTAGAAATCTGTTGCGTATTTCTGAGAGAGGCTAGAATTAAAACAAACCATAATGAAGTAGGTTATCCTATACAATTTATCCTACTAATATTATAAACTAGCTTCCGCCCGCGACTTCGTCCGCGTCCCGTTTGATCCTGTTGATTTTCCGGTATAAGGAGTAGCCTATGTGTTAAACCAGGTTACGAACTATACTATATTCCAAATAGTAGCAGCGTGATTGAAAAACAAACATCCAAACATCTAAACTTATAGGCTACTTTTTATCCCGGAAATATCAACAGGATCAAACGGGACGCGGACAAAGTGGCGAGTGAATGCTAGTATAATATAATAATATTTTTTGTGTTTTTTATTACACCCTAGCCGACAATCCTATACGCTCCTCTCTATCCAAAGATTGTCTGGAAGAAATCGCTCCCTAGCGATAAGACCGCCTATGATACGTAATAGTTAAATCTTATTTTCTGTATAAGCTGTCTCGCATATTAGTTTGTAAGATGTTCATACGTAGAATAAAGTATGTTCATTCGTTCGTTCATTCATTCGTTCATTCAAGCTCGGACTATTGTAGTGTGTTATTGAAATAACTCACAGTGTGTTTATCACGAACCGGATCCGGTTGCTTCCCCGGTAGTTCGTGAACTACCCTCCATAATCGTTTCCTTGCGTCCGGAGACAGGCGCCCTGATCCGGGCCGGAGGTTAGCGCCGAACGCACTGTCCGGCGTTTCAGGGTTTCTGTCAACTGGGGAGAAGTTAAATCATTGATTTGAAAAGTGATCATCAACTGCAAAGATAATCAGTGATTTTAGTAGAGTAAACGTCTTGACAGGCGTCACAGCTCAGTCGGTAAATAGCTCTACCTTCAGTGCTGTGGGTCGTGGGTTCGATTCCCACTGAGTACCAAAATTTGTGTGTAGATAATAGGCAAGCATAGATTCAAATTCAAAATTATTTTAATGGATCAAAGAACTATAACGAATGCAAATTGCACACTAAGCATGAGAACCAAAGGACGGTGTTCGGTAGTGTTACCTTAAATCTTTTACCTTTTACATGTACTAATATTATGTGGCATTAAGTATGTTCAAATTCCGTGATAACTTCGTTTGCTATCTAGGATAGTTCTAATGTGGCGCGCTAGATGGCGCTACAATTATTCATTATCAATTTATAATTATGAAACTCTTTTGAAGCTGATTGATAATCAACGCACAGCCTAAACCATAAGTCCTAAAGGTATGAAATTTGGAGGGTAGTATTCTTATATAATGTAGGGGTGCACTAAGAAAGGACCTTTGAAAAGTAACACTCTAAAGGGTCTATTTAGAACGCGAGCAACGCCGCGGGCGACGGCTAGTCTTCAATGAAATAGACTTACAAGGGTCGGTAGGAGTTCTTATAGGGTCAGAAGGCATCTCCCCGCGCCGTAAAGCTTGCAAACGTCGCCTTGTAGTAGGACTTAGTGCGGCGAGATTGGGAGACGATAGTGCATCTTCTAGTTGTGGTGTTCTAACTGCATCGCCACCACCTATAACAGATGTAGATATTTATTTATTTAATTAACTAACATTCATAATATTCACGACAGGCGTCATGGCGCAGTCGGTAGTAGCTCTGCCTTCCGTGCTGTGGGTCGTGGGTTCGATCCCCACCGAGAACAAACATTTGTGTGTTGTAAACATAGATGTTTGTTCTGTGTCTGGGTGTTTCTATGTATTATAAGTATGTATTTACAAAAAAAAAATTATGTATGTATTCTATCAGCCATCTAGTTTCCATAGTACAAGCTTTGCTTAGTTTGGGACTAGAAGGCGTTGTGTTAAGTGTCCGTGAATATTTATTTATTTATTTAATTAATTTTAATTAATATTAAAAGATAAAATTGGCAAAGAAAATTACAACTAATACAGTATTTACAATATTCACAATATTTAAAAAATGACTGGATAAACCAAATGCACAGACAATATTAAGTGATATACACGTATCAGCTTTAAGCTGCCTGTGTATAAAATAATAATAATTTACAAAGCAATATTGTAAATACGCAAACGATTTATAGAGTAATATTAATTTAAGATAAAAATTAACAAAAAACTAGAAAAACCGATTTCAATATGTATTCTATCAGCCATCTAGTTCCCATAGTACAAGCTTTGCTGAGTTTGGGACTAGAAGGCGTTGTGTTAAATATCCGTGAGTATTTATTTTATTATTTATTTATTTTATTGAATTACCTCACAGCATGATGGCAGTTCATTCGAATTGGCAGACAGATAAACCATTATTCATTTTTTCGGCCGGTGATTAAAAAGCCACTTTTTATACTTCACTCTTTTCAATAGCAAATATGAGACGCATAGCAGTTTCCCATTTGAGTCAATCGAGTTTTCATTTCTTTTTATGCATTTTTATCTAGTATCCTTTCCGGTCAGTTACGAATAGTTTCCTATTTAAAAATTGAGTATCTTTTATCTTTTCCGGTCAGTTTTACCTTTAGGATCATCATTGAAGTCTTTGATTCGTTTAGGCGTTTCCTGTGAGTCGGTGCCGAGCAAGCCTTGTCGCGCCATTGCGATGTAACGTGACGCGGGTGACATGTCATCACCACCTAAATACATACAAATACTATTCAAAATAAAAATATAATTAAAAAAAATATGAAAAAAAAACTGATATTTGCTAGCGTTGTAAAGCCAGTTGACAAATTATACATGTGAGGCAAATTACACATGTGAGGCAAATTATACATGACAAAATTATACATGTGAGGAAAATTGTACGTATGAGCAAATTATAAAAGTGAGGCTAAAATGAGGTAAATTATACACGTGAGGAAAATTACAATTGTGGGACAAAAATATATATGTGAGGCAAATTATACATGTGAGGCCAATTATACATGTGGGGCAAGTTGCACATGTATGGCATATTATACATGTGAGACAAATAATACTTGAGGCAAATTATAAATGTGAGGCAAGTTAATATTTGAGGGGAATAATAATAATAATAATAATAATAATAATTCATTTATTTCTCCTCACAATAGGTTCTTATTATAACATTTTTATCTTAGAAGCTTATATAAAACCTGAACTGTGAGGGGCTGGTGCCTGAAATAGGTTTATAAAAAACCTGTGCTACAGGTCACCAGGACTTCACACCACTGATTCCAGCCAAGTTATGTATGGAGAAGAACTCGCAAGTAGTAAGGGGAAAACAATGCATAACATAATTCATAACAAAAACTTACACTACAGAGAAAAAAGAAAAAAAAACTTAAATTACAGACAGGCACCTAGTAAGAATGGGA
The DNA here is from genome assembly GCA_918843925.1 of Eulithis prunata. Lineage (NCBI taxonomy): Eukaryota > Metazoa > Arthropoda > Insecta > Lepidoptera > Geometridae > Eulithis > Eulithis prunata. The sequence continues at coordinate 1,541,818 of OU974009.1, forward strand.
ATAAAGGATGAGGTAGGTCGTGATCAGGTCGGATTGGAGAGGGGTGTGGATACCGTGTGGGAGAGAAACAGGAGGGTCAGCAGAAGGGTAACTACCTACATAATATCGGGGTGAGTGCATAAAATGGAAGAAGGAACCTACATAATATCGGGGTGAGTACATAAAATGGAAGAAGGACGTGGTCGAAGTTGTAGGTGTAACTAGTTTAAATATTGTAAGCACCTACCGAACTTGTTAACAGGAAAATACGTAACTAAGAAATCGAATGAAGCAGATTTTCGGTTTTATCGTAGTCTAGGGTTTTTAGCCAAAGCAATGTGGTTCTTTTGCAAGTAGAAGCTGGTAGATGGTACATTGATAGAAGAGCGTTAACCTTGTTGTAGAGGAACGGTCCAAGATAGCCATAGAAGCCATGCGCAAAGCTAGTGTGATACAGTTGAGCAGGACACACTTTCCCTTTACGGCGTTTATCCTTAACACGGTGTTTATCGTAAGTCAGCTGCGAGTGTTGCTTCAGAAGGGTACGGAGCAGGAAGCTCTGCCTTACTGTAAGTACATCCCATCTGATGTATAAATCAGTTGTGGGAAACCGGTAGGGCAGATTAGCACTAACCTTTAAGATCGCTCGCTGCGCTCTTTCTAGCTCAATCATGTGCGTTTTGGCTGCTCCTCCCCAAGAGGTAATACAATATTCTACTACAGGTTGGCATAATGAGTAATAAACCATTTTAACCGTCTTTCTGTCTGCAGCATGCCTAAGAATCTTGAAAATATAAATTAATTTCCTCAACCTGGAAACAAGGACTTGAATGTGAGGCTTAAAGGTCAGCGTCTGATCCATAATTACTCCCAGATATTTTATGGTGGAGGTTTTTAGTAGAGGAGTACAAGAGCAATTAGCGTTGGTTATAGGATCACACACGTGGGCTGTTATAGAAAAAGAAGAAGGCGGAAGGAGATTTGATCTGGCAGCAAATGTCATATATTTAGTCTTAGAGACATTCAATGTTAAGATGTTGCTAGCGAGCCAAGAACAAACCCTAGTAAAACCTATTTGTGCACTAGAGAAAACTTCCTCCCAACTGCTACCGCTGAAAAAGAGCGCTGTGTCGTCGGCAAAGGTAAAGATTCTACCGTTAGTCAATTGTAAGTCACAAAGATCATTGATATAGGCAAGAAAGAGCGTAGGACCGAGTATACTCCCCTGCGGGACCCCGAAGCCTACGTGTATCTCCTCACTTATCCAGCGATCTATCTTAACCCTCTGCTTTCTATGCGTAAGATAGTCTGTAAGAAGCATGTGAGGAAGCCCTCTCACTCCCAGTCTCTCAAGTTTTGCTAGAAGGTGTTGAGTCGAAACCGTGTCAAATGCTTTGGCCAAATCCAGGAATACAGTAATGCACTTTCGTTTCCCATCAATACTCTTTACAATAGAGTTCGTGAGATCGAATACGGCGTCACTGGTAGATTTGCCTGGGCGAAACCCATATTGGGAAGACGAGAGGAGCTGGTTAGTCTCTAGGAAGCTGACAAGGCGTTTATTAATAAGACGTTCAAGGATCTTAGACATAGCTGGGAGAATGGATATTGGCCTAAAGTTATCAACACGGTCACTCTCACCACCCTTAAGTATGGGCTTAATCAGGGAGGTTTTAAAAGCGCGCGGGAAAGAGCCAGTTGAAAATGCAAGGTTACATATGTGGGTTATAGGTCGCGCTAGTACTGCACTGTATCTTTTAATTATCTTACCAGAGATTTGGTCTACTCCTGCAGTACAGTTGTCCTTCAGGCCCAAGATAAGGTGGAAGACCTCATCTTCGTCTGTAGGGAGGAGAGCGAAAGACTTGCACAAGGTCTGTGAGGATTGAGTAACTGAATCTGGGTGAGTAGTGCGATTTGAGCGTAGGGTGAGTTGAGCCAGATTGGCGCCTACATTGGCAAAATAAGTGTTAACGTCATTTATAGACTTTTCAGGATCAGAGGATGATAAAAGACATGCTGAGTGGTCGACTTGTTTTTTGAAACTACTAATATTTTTAATCACCTCCCAAAGTTTCTTTTTATCATTCCCCGCCCTTTGAATCTCCTGCCGGTCGTAGTTCCTCTTAGCTTTTTTTAAAAGAGAACAACAAAAATTTCTGTATCTCTTGTAAGTGGTCTTAAGAACCTCGTTATTGGGGTCTTTTTTTAGCTTTTTATAGAGATTATCTCTGTTTCTCATGCATCTCAGAATAGCTTTAGATAGCCATGGTTTATATATGACTTTGCGCCTAGGGGTTTTAAAAATCTTAATATTATTCCTAATAGCAGTCATAAGTATGTCAATAAGAAGGTCAGTTGCTAGATTGACCTCATCACAGTTAAGAATCGATTCAAAGTCTATACTTTGTAGCGAGACATCCAGTCCCTCAAAAGAAATTTGAGACATCGGTTTAAGAGGACGGGTGAGTTGTTCGACCAAATTAAGACTTAATGCGACGCACTCATGGTCTGTGATCGAGGTTTCAAAGATAAAGCAGGTGGATTCCAGCTTGGTTTTGATCATCATGTGATCTAAGCATGTTTTGCCATGGGTTTCTTTAGTATGACCAGGAAGTAAGCAATGACTGGCTAAAACATTCAAATATTCGTTGGATCGTTTATCGGGAGTTCCAGGAGTTATGTCGATGTTTATGTCCCCGCACAGAATAATATTTTTAAAACCAACCAGCTTTGATAAGAGCAAATCTAGGTTTATATTAAAATTATTAGTAGAATGTTGACTTGGGGGCCGGTATATACCCACGATGCAAGTATTGCCTATTTTTAGCGTAAGGCAGTTCGCGTCTAGGTTCGTAGTTTCCTCATATTTTATCTCAAGATTGTTCCTGTAATAAACAACAACACCTTCATTCTGGGACTTATGAACTGTCGTGGCTATGTGTAGGTATCCATCTAGATGCGGGATATGATTTGAAGAAGCGAGCCAACATTCAGTGAGTACTATAATATCCCAGCTGAGCTGCGACCGTTTAAGAAGGGTAACAAAGTTAGGTAGGTTACAGTTTATGCTACGTATATTTTGGGAAATGATATTCAAATTATTATTATTATTGCTGGTCAGGTAGTTTTTTAAACATTCGATATCGCAAGATATTGTTTTTGCTATCTCGATAGAATCCAGACCTAAGTTGATTGATTCAATATTATTTAGGTCAACCATTGTCAAATATGCTTGGAAAACAAACGTTTTCCAATTTAACAAACATGACACAATCAATGTTTGTTATATTTATTTTTGAGGGTAGTCTTAGGTCTGGATAACCGTGGACGGTGGCCAAGATGGGAGTGTTTAAATTTAGCAGCAATACATAAGAATATCGGGAGGGGTCGATGACATTGTATGGGAGGACAGGTGCGGAATGTGCGGATATAAGGAGGATAAGTATTATGGTGTGTCTGTAATGCGTATAAAAAAAGTGACAATTAAATTCTAGTACTAAAAGATAACAAAGCATTATAGCTAGTGTAGTGCTGTACAGCAGCGCAAGAAACTTGTATAAACAGTTTGATTGTAGGTAGTACATGGCTAGTCACATACACAACTTATTCAGGTCTTCCTCCTCCTCAATTCGGATGGGTACCGAACTTTCAGATTCCTTCACGTACACCTTGCCATACGCTGTCCAGGCCGCGATGAGTTTTTTATTTTTGACGTTCTCACGTGCAATGTAAAAGACTCGGCGAGCCTTAGCAGTGAGGAATTCGGATATATAAATTGGGCGAGTAGGTCCAGGAACATTGATTGAAGCTGTGGAGAATCGCTGCCCTTTGTTTTCACGTGATTTCTTGTTTAGTGATTTGTAGTCTGATACAAGAGATTCCTTCCTGGTAGTACTGGAGAACTCAACCACGATAGCTTCCGATTTTAAGCGGTATATATCTCTAATTTCAGTGTTCACAATAGAAGATTGGGACCCCAATGCTGAACCGACTTTTTTTACTAATTGGGATAGTGACTGCTTGTTTTCGCTGGTCAGCTTTGGAATGTTACGAATTTCTATGGTTGAATTGTAGGTATGTTTCTCAAGCGAATCGATCTTGCGTTCAAGTGACAATACTCGTTCTTTGTACTCACTATTTTCTCTCTCAAGACAACACACTTTATTCAGAAGATCTTCGTGCTTATTAGTCATCACATCGACGGACTTTTGTATGTCTTGATTTTGAGTTATTATCACCTGCATAGCTCTAGTTAAGGACTCGAACTTATCATCCTGCCGGGAACTTAGCTCGTCGAACATAGCTTTAATTTCCGATGAAGTGCTCGGTGCTCGCAGCTCGGTGAATTCGTTAAACGAACGTTTTTGGCGTTTGCTAATGTTGGAAAATAGATCTGACTGCATGGAAGCTGAGGTAACGCTAATAGAAGGGTCCGATCCATAATGTACCGGCTTCGGAGGGGTTTTTAGCTGAACATCATCTGGCGGAGGCGAACGTCTAACCGACATTTTTAGGGCTTGTAGGAAAAGTAGGCCTAAAAAACTTCCGACGGCAACGACGATCTCAGGTAGTTTATTGCGTGAGGGGCGTGGCGTACGTAGGTAAGTGTGTAGTGGTGCGTCCCGTGATTAGTCAGTTCCGCACAAAAACTAATGAGCGACGAAGATAAGTCGCTGCATTTGTCACTTTCACTACCGGTCTCACTTGCACTTAGGTGTTAACGACGGAGAGGATGCCCGACACGACCGCTAGCACGGAATCCGCGGAGTGAAGTGAATGATACATGTGAGGCAAATTATACGTATGAGGTAAATTATACATGTGAAGCAAGTTATACATGTGAAGCAAATTATACATGTAAGGCAAATTATACATGCGAAGCCAATTATACATGTGAGGAAAATTATACATGAGAAGCCAATTATACATGTGAGGCTAAATATAAATGTGCAGCCAGTTATTACCATTATTAGCTTTAGGCGTGTGTTCCTTATTTGGGATAGAGGTCCGTCGAGGTACTTCGTTCACTGCGGGCGGCAACATAGCATTTTCCTTGTCTGTGGCTTCATCAGTAGTCTGTGGTATAGACTTATGCTTTTCGATTGTCTGTGGTTGTTGCTCTATGACTGGTTTTATGGGAGATGGTGGGGCTGGAATATATTAAAGCAAAGAAAGCTCGTATGAGTTAGTGGCCAACTCTAGTGACGGAGTTTTTTAGTTTTTTTGAAAAGTATTAAGGATATGCAAACAAAGTTACTTTAAAATAAACCTCGTTAATCAAAGAACTCTTAAAGCGCTCGTAGCGTAGGTTGCTTAGTCAATCTTCACTGATTATCTAAGTTAAGCGACGTTATGCGCGGTCACTATTTGGATGGGTGACCGTTAGTGGCACTCTTTTGTCTCCAAGACCTTTCTTGGAACTAGATATTTAACTTAATAGTGTCTCGCTCGTCTTTCTTTGATACATTCGATGTATCACAATAAATAAATAAATATTCTTGGACATATCACACAACGCTCTATAGTCCCAAACTAAGCAAAGCTTGTACTATGGGAACTCGATTGCAATAAATAACAAATAACACACAAGTAATATTGTTACATTTGTTACCTTTAGTATCTCCAACGAGATGTTCTTTCTCGCTCACTCGCCTGCCTTCCTTTGCGCACTCGAGTAACCAGGTTGCCTTAACAGCCGGTAGGTTCCATTTAAGAGCCCCCATGTATTTGTCTCCGGTTGCAGTGGGACATATTAAATGTGTGGATGCGAGGGCATTTGCTGTGTTCCGACGGCAGAAGCGAAGTTGTGTACTGCAAAATATATTTGTTCAATAAATATATATATGTTTTGAATTTTGAAACGTCACACTCTAAAGGGTAGAACGCTAGCAACGCCGCGGGCGACGGCTAGTTATTTATATTCTGAACTAATCTGTAACCATCATTTCTCACAGAGTCGGTTAATACTTACGTAGCTCCCAATAACTTGGCTAGCTCATCTAAAAAGGCTCGTTCAACACCACTATAAGTGCTGAGGCTGGCTACGACGCCTTGCAATGGCGCCGGACCGGGTACTAACTTCACTGGACGGTGGTAGTACTGGATTGGTATGAGCTCTTGTTGGGACAGGCAGTCTTTCTGTAAAGAAATCGTGAATTAGGTATTCGAAGTCTCTAGAGACAGAAGACGCAGTACCCAGGCTAGCTTTACCTAGCCTTATTTCTAGAAGGTAAATAGTGTATACATCAAGACACCCGTTCAGTGTCTTCTCTACCGTAACTTGTCCTAGCTAGCTTTGTATCTAAAAAACACACAACAACAAATAATAAGAAACAGAATAAAATAAATATTTAACGGGGCTCTAATACAACAAACGTGATTTTTATGACGTTTTTACAGGCGCGGAACCCCTCGTACACGAGTCCGACTCGCACTTGGCCGGTTTTTCTTTGAACTCTATTTAACTATTCCATTATCTGTGGTAATATGTAAACCGGAACCATATATACTCTTCAAATCGAAACACAGCAATGAAACCATCGCTGCTCGGCGTTACAAATAGGACACTACCATATTGTACAGTCCAGCCTGTCTTAGAAGAAGGTTGAATGCATTTACCATCTAACAAGAGGTTACATCAGTAAAAGGAGGTTGGCACTCACCAGCCAGAATACAGTGACAGGTTCAGCAGTGTGCGTGGTTAGTTGTATAGTGTCGCAGTCCAGCGGCACGAGTGTGTGGCTGCCTCCAGCGCCGGCGGCACACAGTACGCCTCCTGCAGCCGACACTTCAGCCCCGAGCTCAGTTACTGCCTCTTCGTCTAGACCCTGGACTTCTATCTTTATGCCTGGACACAAATTATGTGTTTATTTTCTACTAGCTTCCGCCCGCGCCTTCGTTCGCGTCCCGTTGGATCACGTTGATAAAAAGTAACCTATGTGTTATTCCAGGTCACGGACAATATATTCCAAGGTTCATCCAAATCGGATCACTAGTTTTTGCGTGAAAGATTAACACACATACATACATCCTAACAAACTTTCGCGTTTATAATATTATGAATAGGATTTATTATAATTAAATAAATTTCAAAAAAAGTAATTAACTAACCTCTATGACTTCCCGAAAAATGTATAAATATTTAAAGAATTCGTCTTACTAAAAGTTTCTGAAGAACCAACCTCTAAATATCTGTTCGATTTCCTCCGTGGGTTCATCTGTCAAGTCTTCTGTGACGTCAGGGCGTGCAGTGACGTCATGACGTCGCATGGTCACGTTCGGCTGCGGCTCGGGACTCTTCGGTTTTAGAGGCTCTTCTGGCATTTGCTCTGAAATTCCAATTGTATTTGATGCATTTTTATGACATTTCGGATATATCTCAATGGTTTTATTGGCAATTTACATAGGTAATTGAGAATTTTAAAGATTTGTACTCACGACTTAGGTAATGGTTCACCAGTTCATCTTGTGGCTCCGCTTCAACTGTTGGCGGCGGCAGATCAAGCGGCCCGCGGCGTAACATTGCCAAGTTACGCTTACTCATCGGAGATGCGGGTTCGATGCGTTGCTTTCGCGCACTCTTAGCGGGAGTAGATGGTCTCGTGTCTATTAAAAACTAGAATATAAAACAGTTTATTTTTTTTACAAATTGTATAGAAAAATACGAGGCGTTACTAGAGATTTTATGTTGTCTAATAAGTAGAATGTCTGGAGAAGATAAGGAAATTAAAATTTAGTTTACATATTCCCACACAATAATAAAGGAATTCATGATATGCGTAAGCAAACCCGTAGATATGTGTGAAAGTAGAAAACATGAAACACAAATGTATATAGTGTAAACCCGTGCTGTGTATCCTACAGTATAAAATAAAAAATATAAAAAATTATAAAACACTTCTAACTAAATCATACTTATCCTACAGACTGCGCCAATCGCGTATTTGATACCTCTAGTGTTGCAGGCGTCCATAGGCCACGGTAACCGCTAACCATCAGGCAGGCCTAACGCTTGTTTGCGTACTTAGTAGTATAAATAAAAAAAACCGATCCATAGATGATAAATTACTTAGCGCAGCCGGTTGGATCACACAACCACTTACCTCAGCCTCGTTCAACGCTTTCCCAGCTTCTACGCTTCTAACCAGCCATAAAGCGCTCAGTATAGGCACGTTAGGTAATTCACTCGCTGCTTTACTAGCTCCGGCACCCGACACCACGTGTGTGACACGCTCGTGAGCGCAATCGTACCGAACGCCGCCGCCACGGGAAACTATGGCTAAAGCACGTTCTCTGCATATACCTTCTAGGCCTGTTACCCAGATCTGTAAACCGAGTATAAATACACACATAATTAACTTGAAATATGAGATAAGCTAAGTATAATAGAAGGTCACTTACACAAAATCCATCAAAAATAGGTCCAGTTTTTTTTATTTGACTCATATCAAAGTTCTCAAAAACATTTTGCAATTCCTTATCGATTGACGAATCACTCGTTCTTTTAAGATCTTGTGATAACTGAAATTAAAATTCCATTTATTTTTGGGTGACAAATACCTGAAGTAACTTTGGAAAAATATGCCACGATTTTACCTTTAATTTACCCGACATAGAAGTAATGTCAGTCGCTCGAGACTCGTCAACGAAATTGTTAGGCGGTCTCACGTTGGTTATACGTGAGAAATTCAAACCTAAAAAACCAATAACGTCATTATCTGTAAGGAAGAGATAGCAAGCACGAAAAGATTTTTCTACTTATATCAGAATATCAGGTGAGCAGTGAGAACATCACGTCACAGAACACAAAAACAATACTTAGGGGGACTAGGTCGCGTACTAGGTCATATTGTCAGGGAAATTAAACTTATTTTCGCGCAACTCAAAAAAAAAAAAGAAAAAATATATTTACCCAAAATTATAGTTTTTATCAGGAAACCGAGAATTCAGTAAGAATAAAAAGCCAAAGGGAAGGGGTTTTTTTGCCAAAAAAAAAAAGGAGGTGGATAAAAGAAGGTTTTGACTCACTCATATCTGGTAACCGGTGTGCCGTCAAAGGTGATGACGTAGATGCGCCTGCGACTCTATACCTCGCGCAGGGTAGAGCTACGCCTTTGGCGGCTGAATCCTTCACCCAACTTGGCAGTACGCATGCTTTGCCGTATTCTAGGGCGGCTTTGTACTTCTCACTGCCTACGCCTTCCCTGGAGTCATGTCATGGAATGATGCAAAATGAACTTTAATAGCATTTACTTATGGTTCATTGACATATTGCTACAACAAATGCTGAGTTGGACGCCTATTTGTGACTAATAGATGAGCGGTGCACACATTTTATGTTTTGTGTTGTCTATGTATTTTGCTTGCTTTGTGTATTGCGGTTTTTTTGTCACAAACAAATGTATTTTCTCAAATGTATTAAACTCGCCTCTGTACGATTTTTAGAGTGCAATAAAGAATTTTCTAATCTAATCTAATCTATTTTCTTTTTTTCTCTCATATTGTCATAACTACATTATTTTGACTAATAGCTCTTCCTTCCGTGCTGTGGGTCGTGGGTTCGATCCCCGCTGAGAACAAACATTTGTGTGTGGCAAATATACATCAAAAAGTTTTAAATATAAATGAGTGTTACTATGACTTGACAAAAATAAAGTACAAGTATTCTGTCAGCAATCTAGTTCCCATAGAGGGCGTTGTGCGACATGTCCATGAATATTTATTTATTTATTATTTTAATTGTGGCAATATCAATTCAGTTAATATGGCAACACACCGAACGCATACCCTGGTCAGGCGCGGGTCGGGTGATTTCCGTACACATGCCCGCGCTCGACGTGCACTAGTCCTCTCTGTGTTTTGTAACTAAAGTGTAGTTACAATATATGTAGGTCTCACACAATAATTCCTATGAATAATCTTAAAAATACCTACCATAAAAAGGTATTAACTCACTTATTCAAAACCACAATATCAGTAGTTTCACTTTGAAACGCGCCAGTGAACACTCCTCCATTTTCACTGATCAGTTTCATTATCATCAGTTTGTCGCGCTTAGAGATCCCTGAGGTAGTGACTTGGACGTTTGCGAATATAGGCAGCTTGTGACGTTCGAATTCTGACGAGGAACCATTTATATTTCGTCTGAGTGAGGCTTCCCAGACCGCTTCAATCCATGTCTCACACATAATTGGAATGCCTTTTTCAACGGATTTCTGCAAAAGTTGAACTTTTTTAACTTAGCATTACCTTTATGCGTGATTCGCGTTCCAGCATATTAGAGGTAAACGAAGAATTTTGTACTTGTTCCCATCTGTAAGCCATACTTCGTGTTCATTTTTCTAGATAAAAGTTACCTATGTGTTAATCCAACAAAGCATTTATTCCAAGTTTCATACAAATTGGACCAGTAGTTGCAGCATAACTAAAACACAAACGTCCAAACATGATAACTTTCTCATTTATAAAATTATTAGTATCTATAGGATAGGAAGTAGGGTGGCTATCTCATTTAACAGCAAAATACATTCCTATGATACATTTTTTTACCTAATTTATAGTATTTTTTACACAATAATGAGAAAAATAAAGTATACTTATACTATTCCTATGATAAATTTTTTACCTAATTTATAGTATTTTTGACATAATAATGAGAAAAATAATGTATACTTATACTTACGATATACTTATCAGACAGGACAGTATCTGAAACTAGTTGTGTTGTATCGTCAGTAAGAACTGTGTTGTAAATGCCACCCATCCAATGGACTTTCAGTTTTATATTTTCCTGGAAATAAAATCAATTGAAATTCAGTAGTTCTCTAGTACTTAGATAAAAGGTATTCTGTGTTAAAGTCTGATCAAGTTAAGTATGCAATGAAATAGATGAGCGCAAAAGATTTGTACATGATATTATCTTATGATTATTGTGTTATTTTTGTGTACAATAAGGAATACTTATTTCTTTTAAACCTTTTGCTGCTTTGACAGGCCACTAGCCGTAACAACCAGTCCTCGCATTGCAACGGTGAACACTGGCTCCGACCCCGAGGGTATCGGAGCACCTTCTGTTAGACAGCATGATAAACATCTTGGACCTAACAACCTGTAAAAATATGAATATTCAACTTAGTCCAAATTAAGTGAATCTTATGTGAATACAAGGCATGGGTAAATTGTGGCCCCTGACGCTGTTTAAAATAACTATGTACCTACTGGTAATTTATTATAAGTAATCATGGTATAAGATTTTGAACTCACAAACATCTTGTAGTCCGTAGTTTTTTGTACAACTCTCCTCCGAATTTGCTCAGTACAAAGACATCTTTCTTCGTCAAACCATCAAACTGATGCCATTGCGATTCGTGGATCCATGTAGCTTGTAAACCGCCTCCACTGTGTTGTTCACAAGCCTGAAACAAGTCAACTTTTACACCAACATGTTTCTATGACAAAAAGTACAATAATTTAGGTAGGCGATGCTCGTGTATGGATAATATGTGTGTGTAAGGATATGTGATGTGTAGGTGGATGAAGTGAAGGGAATTTTGGTGTGTAAAATACTGTTAAAATTGAAACTTACCAAGAAAGCCATTTGCATTTCCTCGGAGCACTCATTTTCGCTACCGCAGTCAGTCGGTATGATAAAAGTTACTTTTATATCGTCAGCCATAGTTGTGTTCTACTTTATTCCCTAGAGGAGACAACTAGGAGATCATTTTTCTTCCGAATAAATGAAGCATTTCCTTATTTTTCGTGGGAAAACAGTAACCTCAACGTTTGTTTACAAAAGTTTTTTTTTTTACTGGCTAAGCCTCTGTCCGTCATTTCGACAGACAATATTGCCAATGTCAAGTGATATAATTGTAATAATATAAGTCAAGTCCAGTCATTTGTCAAGTCGGCTGTCGTTTGTTTTGAAAAGAAAATGGGACACGAGTTTTGACATTTTTTGAAACGACACATAGCACTTTTATTTTAATAGTTTTTCTTGTGTTATTGTGAGTATTGTTGTTTAATTTTGGTGGAATTTTAACCAATAATACTTAGGTCGTAACATAAAGTGTGAGCCATTGGAATAAATGTGTGTAAAGTGGTTTTTCTGAATGTGAGAATTCGTGTTAGGTTTTGAAGAGAAAATCCACCATTTTCTTTTCAAAACAAACGACAGCCGACTTGACAAATGACTTGACTTGACTTATTTATTACAATTATATCACTTGACATTGGCAAAATTGTCTGTCGAAATGACGGACACAGGCCATTATTGAAGAGAAGAAGAAGAAAAGAAAATGGTGGATTTTGTCTTCAAAACCTAACACGAATTTTCACAATCAGAAAAACCACTTTACACACATTTATTCCAATGGCTCCCACTTTATGTTACGACCTAAGTATTATTGGTTAAAATTCCACCAAAATTAAACAACAATACTCACAATAACTCAAAAAAAACTATTAAAATAAAAGTGCTGTGTCGTTTCAAAAAATGTCAAAACTCGTGTCCTACTGGCTAATCAAACTGCTACGCTACGGTGAGCTCTGTCACTGTCAATGTCAAACGTCAAGGCTCAATTACCTATGGCTTTCTTTTCAAAACAAACGACAGCCGACTTGACAAATGACTTGACTTGACTTATTTATTACAATTTTAACACTTGACATTGGCAAAATTGTCTGTCGAAATGACGGACACAGGCCATTATTGAAGAGAAGAAGAAGAAGTTTGCTTGAATTCTCTTTGGTCTCAGTGCTGCCAGCAATAGCAAAGTATGCGAGCGCGGATTTTTATTTGTGATTAAGGATATTCTTTCGTGTCCTATGATGACTTTAAGCAACAATGTTCTCGTGTTCTGGTTATAGTCGTTTTACCATACTATGATTGATGCTTAGCAACTGATTGCTAGTTTGTTGGCTGTTTTTTTGAAGATTATGTATATTACCTACTTTCCTGGTTTTGTAGTCCATAGTAAAAATAATAATCTCATGCCTGTAATCCCCGAGGACCCAGAACCGAACCTTCTTACGTCCTTATTTTGGAACACGGGCTCTTTTTAATTATTGACTGTATGCAACACTGACTGACAGGCATTTAAAAAAAAAAGGTTTTTGATCTATGTGTGTTACATAGAGATGGGCATTTTCGTTTTTTCTCGCAAACGGTTACGTATCCGATATACAGTTTGCATATCGATATCGGTTTTCAAATATCGATATGCGCTTCGTGTTTTTGCGCCGCAAAACCATGGACCAATAAAGTTACAATAGAAAGTAAACCATTATTTGCTAGCGACCTATGACATATTTTTACGCACGCCACTAACATGCAATTAAAGTTAACGTTACGTCACTCATACTCGCTCCATCTCTTTCTAACCAGTAAAACTATTCATACTTAGAAAGAGAGGTAGCGAATAAAGCGTATCGTATCGGTGTTTCATATTATCGTTTTGGTTGGTTTGTGAAGTTTTTTTTTGTTCATCGGCTAACTTACGACCAGTCTGCGCTGCGCGCTGCTCGCTCGCTTAGTAGGTAGGTACTTGGAAAGTCGGGATCGGGATCGTTCGTGGTAGAGGTGTCAATATCGGTTAATTTTTTTTATTAGTTAATGTTATAACGATAAAAAAATATATCGTTATTTTTAATGATTAATTTTATTTGAATAAATATTCGATAAACTCGCTTTATCTATAAATTTATTTATACGCATGAGTGAATGATTGATATTAGCAGAGAGCGAGCACAGACAATTTTTCATAGACAAAAACATTCACCGTTCACACGAACGGACCACAGATAAGAAATATAAGGGCATCCTACACAGGTTTACTTTTCATATTTCAATAAAATTCAAACTTTTTCTTGCAGTATTTGCAGGTAGCCAACTTTGCGACGCCACCGCCACCGCGCCTGTACATTAGAATAGAATAGAATAGAATAATTTTTATTGCCAAAAATTATTCTATTCTATTCTAATGTACCGGCGCATCGGCGCGCACATTGATCGAAATGGTTCCATATATCCGAACTTATTCTCGGCATTTTTCACATAATACGACTTCGAAACAAACACTTTCTTACATCTAACGATGGCGCAAAAATGCAAATCGCAAGTCTAAATAAATTTTCGTCTCTTAGGTCTCATTCATTCAATCATTGTCATTCATTCAATTTGCCAAAAATAACAATTGTATTCATGATCCTTGGATAAAAATTATATTGTGTTTTATTTTAACCAACTTAAAGCATACAATTGAATGCAGATCAATGTTGTTAAATATACACTAAACGACTTAATTATCGTAAGTAGTGGTTCATTCTATATTGAGCTTTATCTCATAGATAATAGAGTACACAGTCAAAAATGCAGATGAAGCCGGAAATGAAATTAAACGGCCGCTTCCCGGCACATAGCTTCCCGTCACACAAATGAAAATATGAAAATTACTCATTATATCTAGGAAGCGTAGGTTCAAATTTCAATGCATTAAAATGAAAGAATAATTTTCGTGGTGAGTTATAAAATTATTCATTATATCTAGCAAGCGTAGGTTCAAATTTCAATGCAGTAAAGAAAGTGAATAATAAAAATATTACCTACATACGTTCACCTTGTGTTGAAGTGAAATAACATGTGTTATTAAAAATATTCGAACACCGCCATTTTTTTTAACGAATGTTATTGTTATTTTTTTTTATTCGTTTTTTTCATTAGTTGAAAGAAATATTAAACACCTATAGTTCGTGGGTGTTCGTACGTGTACCTACTCACGAGTAAAATCGTATCGAAAGCATATCCAAAGTGCGCGTGGCCTAACGAGGTGTTGATTAGTTTTCGTGATATCGGTTATGTGGATATAGGTATCGATATGGTATGATATCCAACCCATATCCGTTTTAAGTTACGTTTCGATATATCGAACTCATGTCTATTAATTATTGATGTTTCTTTTCTTTTCTTCCACACATTTTTTTGAGGCTAATCGAATTATTTGTGATGGATGTGTGACTTAGTGTAATACCTACGAAATAAATACGTGTATCCAGGCAAGATGTTGTATGACGAGTTTAAACCCATCGTAGACAAGGTTCTCAATAATTGGACGGCTTTACAACTTGCTGTCGAACATGGAATGGGTGCTCCCGGTGGGGAAAAGGTACGAATGTGTTTTTATTTATTTACACGTTGTGAAACTATATAGGAACCTAAAGGAATAATAGAAGATAGAGATTAGATACACGCAAGTTGATACCTAAACAAACTTCCAAGTTTCTGATCTAAAGTACCTATCTACAGAGTAAAATAAGGTTTCATACTGATTCTCTCAATACTTATAGCTGTCACAAGGAAATTTAGTTTTTATTAAATTTTACTCATTATTCACAAAGAAAATTACGACTAATACAGTATTTTTTTACAATATTCACAATAGGTAAAAAGTCGTCACTGTATAGGTGTAATAAATAATTGAATCTGCACCTTAGTTACCATTCCCATTGATCAAATGAAAACTAGGGTAGCCATGTACTAACTACCTAAAGTAGGTGCGTACGTAAAGTAGATATGCAAAGACATAGAATAAGAATTAATTAATTAAAGGAGATTTGTCTCTGTAAAGCTCTCATGGCATAGCTTGTTTAATTTTCTATGGTAGTCTAACCTAAGCAACATGGGTGAGCATTAGTGGCATTTACATCTGAGCGCTGCCATGCTTTGGAGGGCTATTCCAAGTTTCATCCAAATCGGATCAATAGTTTTTGCGTGAAAGAGTAACAAACATCCATACATTCTTACAATCTTTCACGTTTTTAATATTAGTAGGACTTACCTTACACTGTTTTCAGACGGCCCAACTGATGTCAGTGTATATAGCAAGATACTGTGTGGAGAATGTAGTGTGCGTTGAAGATCTCACTGAAACTTTGGAGGATTTGATGGACGAAGAGTTTGATACTGTTTGTCATGATAATTCCCCAGCAGGTAAAAATTACTCAGCTGAACAGTTCATTCAAACATTTTTAAGTCTTCCTCAAAGAGTATAAAGAAAAATATTTTAAAAAAATAGGGTTACTTTTCCATGCATCTCTATTCTTAGAAGTATTGATCAAACAACCTTCTCACTAACACATTTAAAAATTCCTGCAGATCATAAAAATGTGTACCGAAATTGGTCACATTCTGAAAACAAATAAGTAAATATTATTGGACATAATCACACAACACTCTCTAGTCCCAAACTAAGCAAAGCTTGTACTATGGTAACTGGATTACCTAATAGATTACATACTTATGATACACTAGCCGTCGCCCGCGGCGTTGCTCGCGTTCTAGACCCTTTAGGGTGCGACTTTTCAAAATTCCTTTTTTAGTACACCTCCAAATTTCATATCTCTAGGACTTATGGTTTAGGCTGTGCGTTGATTCTCTGTCAGCTTCAAAAGAGTTTTATATATATAATATTGATGATGATAGTAGCACCCTGACATAGAACAAACATCTATATTTGCTACACACAAATGTTTGTTCCCGATGTAACGACAATTATGTGGTTGAACTAATGAAACACTTCTTATTACTTTTTCAGAAATAGCAAGGTGTTTAACTCAATACCTTGCATTGCTGAAAGAAGGAAGGCACAGTGAAGTTCAGGAGATGTTAGCCAGCATGCCCCCGTGTCAGCGGTGGCTAAGCCAGCCATATTTTATTTCAACTAATGTTCCACCTCAGGTATGTATTTCTTTATTTATTTGTAAGATCTGCTTTTTATAAGCAAGTCATTGGTAGCAATCATTGTTATTTAAAGATGAACGAAGGCGCGATCTAGATCTTAAACGCGACCAACTAAAAGCTAAACCGCCTTCAAACGTCAAGTATAATTACGTTAACGGCGCTCTTACTTGCACATTGTGTGCAAGAACCTGCAAAGCCAAAATTGGCTATTCAAGTCACCTTAGAGCCCACCATAGGCATACAGCAGCAACTATGTCGCCGTTGCCGAAACTGGCCAGGAAGACATCATCATAATCATTAAAAATGAAAAATCTGTAATTGAACTCCAGACTAACCGAGTTAGGCAAGTAGGTACTAAAAAATGCTGTCATCGGTTCAAACAACTCCGACTATAGGTTTAGATAAAAATATTTCTATACATGTTTTTGACAAGACATAAAGTAGATACCAATAGTATTTTATTTTATCTCACAAATACTGTTATTTGGAGTAGATCGAACCCGATCTTAAAAGTCTTTACTACATACACACTTTTAAAAGTTAGTAAAACAACTCAATTGCATTCTAGTCTGGTGGAAACCCTGATGATGACACAAGCAGCAGCGATAATGATGGTGCACAGGGTGGACAACCCTCTAACACGGTCCAAGATGTCTCGCGACTGGGTCAGCAGAATGAATTCCCTGAGCAAAGCGTAGCAAATGGAGTAACACCAAAAGGTTCAGAGAATGCTCAGGCTTCCTCTAGTCAAGATGAACCAATGGATGAAGACGAACCCGCAGAGCCTGGCTGGACTGTTGTTCGAAACCGAAAAAAGAATTAGATGAGCATTAAAATCTAAATAATGCCATCGGGGAGTAGATCTACTACAATGACCGGTAGTCCTAGAGTCATCACCAGATTAGAAACAAAATAGTAGCAATATCACTGTCTAGTTTTTCCATGTACCTATTGCAGCTATGTAGGCTTGTACTGTAGGCTCGCTAAACATTTTGTGTATACCTAAATATTGTAGAATCGTATACCTGTGGTCAGTTGACATAATAATTGTGGTGTATTGCATATCTGTAGGTATCTTGAGTGTAAAATAATGACAGTGCACTGACATTAATTAGTTGTATACATGTGGGTACCTGGAGAAGATGCTATCAACAACTACCTCATATCTCCAGTTCTGATGTACCAAGTAAGTTCATTACATTGGCGAATGTGGAAAAATCGCGAAATAGTGTTAAAACCAGTGAAATATTTGTGAAATACGTGTGGACACAATGAATAACTTCAAATTCGAAACTTTTGATATAAATAATGATGATTGGGAGTCTTACAAAGAACGATTTGGGTTTTTTTTAACAGCACATGGTGTGATTGACACAGTCAAGAAAAAAGCCATATTTTTTGCATCATGTGGCAGTGATTTGTATAATTTAGTGAAATCATTAGTGTTTCCTCAAACTGTAGGTCAGGCAACTTTACCAGATATAGAATCAAAATTAAATGAACATTTTAGTCCGCGGCCAAATGAGATAGTAGAATCATTCAAGTTTCATAATAGAAAACAAGGTAAAAGTGAATCAATGCAAGATTATATTGCAGATCTTAGGAAAATGTGCAGATTTTGCAACTTTGTTGATTTGGAGAGGACTTTGAGGGACAGGTTAGTCTGTGGAGTGAATGATACTAAATTGCAAGAAAATTTACTAAAGAAGGCCAATCTTACTTATACAACAGCCGTTCAGTTGGCGTTGCAATCTGAAAAATGTTTAAAAGACCTGAAAGTAATTAATGTACCAGACATTGGAGCATCATCAACCACCAACCCAGCGAGTGAGAGCAGGGATAGCGGTATGGAGCCGATGGAGGTAAATGCAGTGGGAGATGGAAACAAGAAGAAATTATACTGCTACAGATGTGGCGGTAGCCACTTGTATCACAAATGTAAGTTTGTTTCTGCTAAATGTAACGCGTGCAGCAAAATAGGCCACATAGCAAAGATGTGCAGAAAAAATAATAATGGAACTGGTGATGTCAAAGAGATTCAAGAAAGAGAAGAAGAATTTATGAATGGGTTATATAGTGTAGAAAGCATAACTCGTGAACCACCTATTTGGACAGAAATTCAACTGAATAAAAAATTGATCAAGTTTGAAATTGACTCAGGCTGCTCATACACCATCATGTCTCGTGAACAAGCAGACATTATTTGGCCAAGCGGACTGCAGCTGCAAGAATGCAATTTAAACTTGCACACCTGGACTGATGCTAAGGTACAGGTGCATGGCAGGACCAAAGTTTTTATTGAATATAAAAATTTTAAAGGGTACCTGCAATTGATCATTGGACGTGGGCGAGGTAATCTTCTTGGAAGAAACTGGTTTAAGCCTTTAGGAATTTCAGTTGAAGGTATAAATAGAATAAATTCAGTGGAACAGATAAAAAATGAATCGATGACAGAAATACTAAAAAAATATGAAGAAGTGTTTGAAGGACTTGGTGAGTATAAAGGACCGGAAGTAGTGATTAGTTGCAAGAAAGATGTACAGCCGAAATTTATGAGAAGCCGGCCAGTACCATTTGCGATAAGAGACAGAGTTTGTGAGGAAATAGACAGGTTGGTAGGTGTTGGAGTACTAGAGCCTATAGCTTATTCGGAGTGGGCTACACCTGTTGTTCCAGTAGTAAAAAAAAATGGAAGTATCCGATTATGTGGAGATTACCGGCTGACTGTAAATTCGGCAACAGAAACGGATACATACCCTCAGCCAACAATCAATGAGTCTTTATCAGAAGTGGCCGGAGGAGTGATATTTACCAAGCTGGATTTAAAAGAGGCGTACACGCAACTAAGAGTATCAGAGGAAACTGGCATGCTGCTGACTATTAATACTTTGAAGGGATTGTATAAAATGAAAAGATTACCTTATGGCCTTAAGGCATGTCCGGGTATATTTCAACGAGTCATGTCTACCACGTTGGCTAGTATTAAAGGAGTAACTGTACTGTTGGACGACATATTAATAAGTGGAGATGAGAGACAACATAATGCAAGGCTGGAAAAGATTCTAGCTTGTCTTAAAAAGGTGGGACTCAAGCTAAATCGCAAGAAATGCGAAATTGCAACGGATAGAGTAGAGTTTCTAGGTTATGTGGTAGATAAGAATGGCATTCACCCAAGTGAACAGAAAGTAAAATTAATAACTAACGCGAAGAGTCCAACAAATGTAAAGGAACTTCAAGCTTTTCTAGGATTGCTGAATTTTTATGAGAGGTTCGTGAAGGACAAAGCCACAGTATTAGAACCACTACACAGACTTTTAGATAAGGGTGCTGAATGGAAGTGGGGAAAGAAAGAAGAAGAGACATTCAAAAAAGCAAAATTTATGTTGTCCAGTGAAGATACTTTAGTACATTTCGATAATAACAGAAAGATAACATTAACTTGTGATGCTTCAGAATACGGAGTAGGTGCTGTGTTATCTCATATTATGAATGATGGCTCAGAGAAACCAATTGCTATGGGATCCAGAACGTTATCGAAAGCGGAACGAAATTATGCACAAATAGATAAGGAGGCAGCAGCGATCATGTTCGGTTTGGATAAATTTAATCAATATGTGTATGGAAGACATGTACTGATATACACCGACCATAAGCCGTTACTTGGGATATTTAGTCCCAATAAAGCGATACCAAAAGTATTATCTCCAAGAATGATGCGATGGGCATTAAAATTGAATTCACATGACTATGAATTAAAATATAAATGTGGAACTAGTATCGGTAATGCTGATGCTCTAAGCAGATGGCCAATTGAAGCTGAAAATTGGGAACCGAATACGGAGGATATTGAAGATGTGTTGTTACTGTCAGAGACACCGAGCGCAATTCAATATTCAGCAAAAGATATTGCAGAGCAGACTGAAAGAGATGAAATTTTATCGAAAGTGAAGTTCTGGATATTACACGGGTGGCCAGATGCCGTGAGCGATGCTAATCTGAAACTGTACTGGCTAAAACGAAAAGAGCTATCCATTACGAATAACTGTATAATATGGGGCACCCGAGTAGTCATACCTCCGCGAATGCGAGAACATATGCTTCAAGCTTTACATGAGACACACGATGGCATAGTTATATCAAAATCAATTGCAAGAAGCTACTTTTGGTGGCCAGGGCTAGATCACGAGATCGAAGCATTAGTATCAAATTGTGATAGCTGCCAAATAAATAGGAACATGCCAACAACCACAGCACATTCCTGGGTAACTCCTTCCAACCCGTGGCAGCGTATACACATAGATTTCGCAGGGCCCGTCGATCGAAGGATTTATTTGATTGTTGTTGATCCGCACTCTAAATGGCCAGAAGTAAAGATAGTTAGAACTACGTCAAGTGCATGTGCGATTAAAGCATTGAGAGGAATTTTTGCCGAGCAAGGGTTGCCAGAAGTTTTAGTATCAGATAATGGAACAGCTTTCACATCAGAGGAGTTCAAGAACTTTATGAAATGCAATGGTATTAGGCATGTATTGACGCCGCCGTATAGCCCATCCACTAATGGTCAAGCGGAGCGATTTGTACAAACAGTGAAAAGTAAATTGCGTAGTTTGGCTGGAACTGACATGGATATTAAACTGCCACGACTACTTTTTAGTTTGAGAGTGGCTCCCAGCTCTGTCACTGGAAAATCACCGGCAGAAATGCTAAATAAACGGCGATTCAGAACACGATTTGACATTATACACCCGTTGTCTATGAAGCCGGTTGCTGAAAGACAGATTGAAAGTAATATAGAAGTTCCAGTGAGGGCATTTAGACTGAAGGACAAGGTGTGGCTGCGCAACTATTCAAGAGGAGAGAAGTGGGTTAAAGGAGAAATATTCAGAATCAAAGGACCTGTTAGATTTTTGGTGAAGATGGAAAATGGACCGATTGTCACCAGACACGTGAATCAAATACGACGTCGTGATTCTGATGAATCTCCAGGTCCCAGTAATGAAACGCGTGATCTTCTCGGCATACCGAGTCATGCAGTGGTAACATTCGATGGAGACATGTTACAAAACAACTAAAGAAAAACATTGTGCTGTAAATATTAGGATAAGTTAGCATGGTAGTTAGGATAGTCAACAGTTGATTTGAACTTTGAACTTTTAATAATAACAATAACAAAGTGACTATGGGGGAAGGTATGTGGTGTATTGCATATCTGTAGGTATCTTGAGTGTAAAATAATGACAGTGCACTGACATTAATTAGTTGTATACATGTGGGTACCTGGAGAAGATGCTATCAACAACTACCTCATATCTCCAGTTCTGATGTACCAAGTAAGTTCATTACAATAATTATATATTTAAATGCTACTTTAATGTTTAATAGTTATAATAATCAGGTACATCTAACCAAGATTATGCAGATTCAGTGGCCAATTTTCAACCAAGCCCTTAGGAATGGGACATGATTTAGATGAGCTATTAGTAGCGTCTGGCATAAATGTGTAAGAAGTATTTAGCTACATTTCGTAGTTTAATTTTCAAATAAAAAATTACTACCTAATATAGAGGGTATTTAAAAAAAAATCTCTTGTGTAAATAAGTAATATAAGTATTCAGTGGTTAACTATTTATTTATTATAATTAAATTTTCTACTTAGAATCTTATCTCGTTTTGATAGAACATGTTTTACTATAAAATAAACCCATGTATGTATTCGTGTATGTTTCATGTCATTGTGTTACTGTGTAATAAAGGACATAGAATAAAAGTTATTGATGTTAGCAAAATTATTCTTTCACTTGGAATGGAGAGGAATACAGGGAGTTGGTAACTTGGTACGTACCAGGGGGCGCCACCGTGCGGCTGGAGTGTAGCGTAGCGACCCGAGGCGATGGGTCACATGCCTGAGGCCCTTACCTGCAGTTTTCACAAACGTGTAGCAGAAGAGCTACGACCGATTGATTAATGAACTGTCATGGCTGACGCTGTTAATGTCAATGTCATGTTTTAAATGTATGTCATTGTCAATAATTTCTTTCATTCAGTGCATACAACTTATAGTATTTTCCCCAAAGTTCAAGGTAATTTTGGATATCTAGGTACCTTAAGGTACCTTTCTTAACAGTGCATTGAGTCATTAGCTATGTATTAGTAAAGTTATTTTACAGGTCTGAAAATACAGTCGACTGCCACTTTTTGTCTAAAATAAAGGATTTTACTAACAATAACTATTATTGCACAAAATCGCATACTAGGTGCCTACCTACATAAATAAAGGGTGAACTTAACTTCAGCATTAAGTTGTCTGCCAATCAATCCAAACGTGGTATAATTTTAATTTTTATAAAGAAGAAAGACCTGCTAACCGTTTTTTATAGTGTTACCAAAAATCTTGTTAGGAAAAACGGGGGAAAAAGCAGTTTTGGAACTGGCAGCATTGTTCCCGCCTTGTCAACTAGTTTTTTTCCTAGATTTCAGCCTTTCTGTTTAGCAGCGCCGATATTTTTTCAGTCAGTTTTCGAGTTTTTTGTCGTGTCAAGTCTGTTCAAGTCATGGATTTTCCTGAAATTTGCTGAAAATTGGAAAGCGCGTTTATTTTTACAACGCTAGAAGTTAACGACTTGTACGTGAACAAACTATAAAAATGGCCCTAACATCCCGACAGCGAAGTATACACAACAGAAACAATTCAAAACGAGCGAGTTTCAATAAAGGAAAGCGGAAAGCTAGCGAGGGGTAAAGGTTTTGATAATTTCGGCTTTATTTTACCAATCTGTAACGCTTCATGATAATTTTCAAGTCTGCTCTTCTGCAAGTGATAATTTCTGAGAGAGATGCTTTTGTTTCGATGTTGCGCACTGCTTTCGTCGGCTTGGCTATACTCCAGCACTCTTGAGGGCCTGAGGTAAATAAGAAGCGATTTTACTGCATGAAACAGTTATAGACTATCCGCTCATGTGTTTGTTACTAACACAGTTTATTCTAATTAACAGACGGAGTTTATAAAAAATCTTGTATTATCAACTAAAGTGGTAACAAGATCTTCAGTAAGTGCGTACCTAGGCACACCTAAATGTCTATTTGTCTAATCACTACCTAATAAATAGCTATTACTAGTACCTATTTCCATATTGCTGTTAAAAATATTTATTTGTTCATTTTCTTATGAGAATATGTGATGGTACAAGCAAATGGCCCACCCACCTGATATTAAATGGCAACCTATAAGGAGGATGCATTGCTTTCCTGAGCATGTCCACTGAAGACATACCCTCTTAGGCATTGCACTCCATCCTTAGACATAAAAATAAAGTCTCATATCCCTGTAAACAAATTGCTTTGTAATTATTTCTAACCAAAATTAAAGTAACAGTCTAGCAGGTTATTTAGATGAGTTACTTACTAGTTACTTGTTCAGGGGACTTGTTTCCGCAACTAGGCCACCGATGGGCCCGTTTTGCATGATATGTGGGGAGAGTTATTCCAGTCTGCCTCAAAAAAAGAGAATCAATACATCTAAATAGGGTTTAGATGAGTATTAATTCTCTTTTTTTTAAATTTAGGGTAGTTGAGTTGTCTTAGGACTACTTATGTCAGTCCCATAAGTATTGATTCTCTTTCCAGCGATATAATAGTGACCAGTGCACCTTCAGATCTGCGTAAGATCGCATACCCAGGAGGAGCGGTGGCTCTGGGTATGCTTCTGACTGCCCGATTAGCCGCTGCCTACTGGGGACAGATAGCTGATTGTGATGAAACCTACAACTACTGGGAACCTCTGCATTATCTAGGTACATAAAAATATTTGATATTTTACATCATTATTATAGCCACAGACTCACTTATCAGTGCTCCAACAGTTAACACTTTTAAAAACAGACTGACAGATGCACAGACTATATTGAGTGACATACATGTATCAGCTTTAAACTGCCTGTGTATCAAATAATAATTAAGTACAATTAAAAATGTAGCAAGGGAAATGGAGATTCTCCTTTAAATGTTTTTTTATTTATGTAATTTGATCATAACTATGTCTGATCAAAAGTGTCTGGAACACATCGTTTTCAGCGATAAGCCCGCCATTAGACTATCAAACATGAATTACAAAGTGCTTAGTGCAAAACATTTTTAGGCAGTGTAGAAGAAAATAATGAATTTTCAAATAAAATTCCACTCAATTCCACTCTGAGACTACAAGGCGTTGTATAAAATGGCTAAGAATATTTGTTTATTTAATTGGTTTCAGTGTACGGCAGTGGTCTTCAAACATGGGAATACAGTCCTGTTTACGCCATTCGTTCTTACGCCTCCCTCTGGGTATTTGCAATACCCGCCAAGTTGTTATCATATTTCATGGAGCCGGTGTCGGTGTTTTACACACTGCGGGGAATACTAGCGGTGCTGATGGCGTGGGCTGAACTTATGTTTTACAAGTAAGTTTTATTTTCACTAAGTTTCTGTAAAATCACCAAAAATGTTGCTATCAGTATAATTTTTGATAATACCCGTGCGAAGACGGGACGGTCCGCTAGTCCTACTAATATTATAAACGTGAAAGTTTGTGAGTGTGGGTGGATCTTTGTTACTCTTTCACATAAAAACTACTGATCCGATGTCGATGAAACTTGGAATATATATATATTGTCCGTGACCTGGATTAACACATAGGCTACTTTTTATCCGAAAAATCAACGGAATCCAACGGGACGCGAACGAAGTCGCGGGCGACAGCTTGTTTATAATATTAATGTGATTTCATCTATCCTCAGAGCGGTGTGTCATGAATTCGGCGTCCACGTAGGCCGAGCGTGGCTGGCATTCGCATTACCAGCGGCCGGAATGTTTGGTGCGGCCGGCGCTATGCTGCCCAGTTCCTGGAGCTTAGCGCTAGGTGGCGCTGGCCTGGCTTGTTGGTGGCGGCGGCGATACGCCTCCGCTGTCGCCTTTACCGCTGCTAATGCTATATTCAGTGAGTATCACTATCTAAGTACCGGTCCCGACACGGTTTAATAGCTCTGACTTTGAATGGAGGAGAAGTGGGCTTTGCGCAGCCAAATATAAAATTCGACTTCTCAGACTAGTTCAGGATGGTACAAGTTGGGGAGGCTTATGCCCAGCAGTGGGTAAAGTCGGGCTGTAGATGAGGATGATGATGTGCATTCAAGGTCAGAGCTATTAAACTGTGTCGGGGCCTGTACATCATCCTCAGTAACGCTAAAGTCATTTTGTCAACGATATAATTAAGCTCTTTTTACATAGTACTCGCTAATAGCTCAGCCTTCTGTAATGTGGGTCGTTGGTTCGATCCCCACCGAGAACAAACATTTGTGTGTGGCATAGTTAGTTACAAAAAAAATATATAAGTATTCTATCGGTTCCCAGTTCCAATCTAGGTCCCATAGTACAAGCTTTGCTTTGTAGCGTTGTGTGAAATGTCCACGAATTTAATTTATTGTGTTTCCAGTGGATCTACATCCAGCAGTGGACGGTATAGGTTGATGATGATGATGACGATGACTATTCTCTCTTTTTTTACAGGTTGGCCCTTCACAGCGCTCCTTGGCGTTCCCATAGCCATAGACATGATCGTCATGAAACGTCAATACTTGGAGTTCCTCAAGTACGCAGGGATATGCCTTCTCACCATGCTATTACCCGTTGTGATAATAGACTCATGGCATTATGGTAGATTGGTGATTGCTCCTGTTAATATTGTGACATACAACATCTTTACGGATCACGGTCCGGATTTGTATGGAGTGGAGCCGTGGACTTATTACTTTGTAAATGGATTCTTGAATTTCAATTTGGTTTGGGTAAGTTTGTGCGTAGTTATTTCATTTTTACTATTAAGATAAAAAAAAATTATTGCATAGTATTATTCACTAAGGCATTTGTACAAAAAAAATGCCCTAATTTGGTACAGCGAGTGTGAAATTGATGTGAGCGTCTAGCGTAGTGTAAATGATCCGAAAAACAAAAAACCAATTTGATAATACGCAGTTCAAATTATAAATTGTTGTAAACACACAAAGTGTTCAAAATGTCTTTACAACTCTTGACTTGACATTTCAAGTATTCACACATTTAGAACTCGCATGGTTTTCACAACTTTTTATTTTCCAGATGCTGGCGTTATACTGTCCCCTCGCCCTATACATATGTTACCGTTCAGCGCCGCAATCGACAGCGCGTGCTGATTTCTGCTCGCCGTACTGGTTTGACCTTCTGCCGCTCGTGCTGTGGCTTGCTGTTTTTATGGTGCAGCCGCATAAAGAAGAACGGTAAGCTATTTCAGAGTCTACACCAATTACATCAATTAAAAATACATTAAAATAAATTCAAACACATTAGAGACATCACAATCTAAAAAAATTAAATCTTTACCAACCAACCAACCAATAAATCAAGTGTCCTGGGCATGCTTCCGATTGGTACTGCTTTGGACCAGTTGAGCTATCTATAAGTCGTTTGCAATGGTTTGTAGATAGCTCAACTGTTTCAGGTATATTTTGTAAATATTATAATTACTGTGTTAGTTGTAATTTCCTTTGTGAATAAAACTTAATATCTAAAAAAAAATTAAATCTTTACCAACCAATAAATCTATGCATCAAGGAATCAATATAAAGTTATGAAATTAAATTGCTTCCAGGTTCCTCTATCCACCGTACAGTTTGCTAATAACCAATAAATCAATGAATCAATGCATCAATGAATCAATATAAACTTATGAACTGAAATTGCTTCCAGGTTCCTCTACCCAGCCTACAGTTTGATAATACTAGCCGGTGCGATTGCATTGGACTGCATACAGAAGATGGTGTACACATTCGGCTCGGAGATACTGAAAGTGCGATTTGAAGGCGTTAAAGTTCACTACTTGTCGTACACCATGCCGTTGATGGTGCTGTTCACGCTCGTCGCTGGAATGGCTGGTGAGTGACGTTTTAACCGACTTCAAAGAAAGAGGAGGTTCTCAATTCAGTTGTTTTTTTTTATGTTTGTTACCTTTATGTTTGAACTCCGTCATTTATCATTTACAATCATAGTAATAAATCATTTATTTTTTGTTTGTGAAACTATGTCAAAGCTTAAAATAAGTCTCACTAGATTCTGCCACTTGGGCATACAAACACTTGTAATTTATGAATCGATTTAAAAAAAAATTATCTGAAAAGGTTGGTTCAGATTAGTTGATCTGAGGTGATTCTTACCTATGTGTGGTGAAAATTAAATAAATAAAATAAAATATTCTCGGACACTTAACACAACGCCTTCTAGTCACAAAATAAGCAAAGCTTGTACGATGGAAACTAGATGGCTGATAGAATACATACATACATTTTTTTTTGTAAATACATACTTATAATACATAGAAGCACCCAGACACAGAACAAACATCTATGTTTACAACACACAACTGTTTGTTCTCGGTGGGGATCGAACCCACGACCCACAGCACGGAAGGCAGAGCTACTACCGACTGAGGCATGACGCCTGTCAAATTAATTGATGCAGCCGTTCCTAAATTATGAGGATGTTCATCAGGTCTAAAAGCTAGCTGTGAGGAATTCCAAGCATAATTGCATTTTGACATATTAAGTTCATCTCAATGCATTCAGATTTGATGAACTGGAGTTCACCAAGATCTGGTGATGACTAGCAATGATCAAAGCCATCCGGGCCATGAAAAATGTAGTATAAATGCAAAAGCTCGTGTCCTAAAACATGTTTCGTTAATTGTGTGTTTTATTTTTAAGTTTGTGTTGCAAACAAACATTTTGTATTTGTATTTAAAAAAACGTTATAAAAAAATAATTAAAAATGTCGTATTTTTTTTATTTTTTTTACTATACAATATAGGCAACCGTTTGGCCACAATCTCACCTGATGTTAAGCAATGACGTGGTCGACGATGTAGCACGGTTACCTAGAAGATTCACTCTACTCTTGAAAACTTCCAAATTATAGTCATTCGGGAACACAGACGCCGGCAACGAATTCCACTCTTTGGCTGTCCGCATAATAAATGTAGACGCAAAGCGTTTAGTGCGGATAGGTGGCATATCCACCATGAACGGGTGTCTCGTTTCCGTACGCCTAGTGGTCCGGTGATGGAATGGGGAAGTGGGAACTAGCTCAAACAGTTCCATTGCACACTCCCCAAAATGTATCTTTTCTTCAGAGGTTGCGAAATTTATTAGCCCGGGGCGCCTTTCAAATTACGCCCCTGTTAATGACGAAGAAGATCCAATAAGGTTTTAAATTTTTTACATTTTTCCAGGCATTTCTCGCATCACAGCGCTGTACACGAACTACCACGCCCCGATGGGCATACTCCGGCCGCTGCCGCCGGCTGGCGAGCCCCGGACAGTATGCTTCGGCAAGGAGTGGCATCGGTCCCCATCTAGCTTCCTACTACCAGAGGGATACAGGATTCGGTTCATACAGAGCGAGTTTACCGGGATGATGCCTGCTCCATACGCCGATGGATCAAATGGTTAGTAAAATCCTACTAATATTTTAGACGCGAAAGTTGTATGGATGTATGTTTTGGTAAGTAAAATCCTATCCTACTAATATTATAATCGAGAAAGTTTGTAAGAACGTATGGATCTTTGTTACTCTTTCACGCAAAAACTACTGATCAGATTTGGATGAAACTTGGAGTATGTATTGTCCGTGATTTGGATTACACATAAGCTACTGTTTATCCCGGAAAATCAACGGGATCCAACGGGACGCGAACTCTTCAGTAACGCCTAGAAGATTTCACATAGCAAATTGTACTTCTAATTCTGCGTTGACGAAGCTGCGACTTCGTCAACGCAGAATTAGAAGTGCAATTTGCGCCAGCTAATATTTTATATTTTTATTATTACCCTACGCAAAGCAAAAAGAAGGTCATGAGTTTAACAGTCAAAGTATGTGGGTTTATCTGTTCCCTTCCAGGTGGCAACATATTACACAACAGATTTTGACAAATGGAGTGTTAAATGACACTCTTGGCCATTGGTATAAATGTGTATAACGTTCGTTCCCTTGATGGTGGAATTCGTTTCCAAGTTTTGAAGGAAAAATATCCACCATTTCGCCCTCTCTATTTCAGGCCCTTTCCCTATCGTCTACTCAAATCGAATGCCCTAAGCCCTACCTATGTCTTCCACAGCCACTCGCCTAATCCACGCACACTTCAACGACAAAAACAAAGGGGACGACCGCAGTTACCTCAAGCCCTCGCAATGTCACTACCTCATCGACTCAGACCTCGGCAACCCTTCAACACTCGAACCTCCGTACTACAAGGATACGTCAGTCTGGGAAATTGTCTCGGCACTCCCGTTCTTGATAAATGATAAATCGCATTATATTTTTAAGGCGTTCTATGTACCGGTGTTCTCGGAGAGGAATAATGTGTTTGGGCGGCTGTATTTACTGAGGAATAGGTTTATTGTATAGAATGTACAGTTTAGTCGATATCACGAGAGCGGTATATCAAAAAAAGTTTGATTTGGGACTCATATTGACAGATAACAGATTCATTGAAAAGTAACAAAAATCTATACTCGAGTCACATCTGAGTTTCTATCAGAATCGCTACAGAGTCTCTTCCTGTAATATATTGTCCGTGTTTACATTTTTTTATAAAAAAAACTGAATAAAATCGATACTATCGATAGCTATAACAGGACCGTTACTGATAAGCACGCATAGGATACATGGATAGTTAATCGATTGTGGCGTGACTATGGAAATTCGTTAAGGCTGAGTTGCACTTCGCAGTTTAACAGATAAATCGAGTTATGTTGATATTTTACTTACAAAAAAGGTGAAATTCGAGTTTATTTATTTAAATTAAATGAATAAGAAGCCTGAGTTGCACTTAACAGGTCGAATACATTAAATAAATAAACTCCAATTATTTTGGCAATTTTCTTCAAAAAAATGATTTAATCTTCGAGTTATAAGTACAAGTCAAGCTTGAGTTTCAAGTCAGTTTACTTGCACTGATAGCATTTGTATGATTTTTAGAGTTCCATATTAGTATTTTGGATGAATTTAATTTTTACATCAGTGGATAAAAACTATGTCAAACTGTGAATTAATACAAGCTGATGATATTAAATCATAATATTATTCTATTAAAGAACATAATATATTCAAAAAAATCTCTAAAATCGAGCTTCGTGTAACCGCTCAATTTTGTATTGTGTGTCATATCTAAACCTCGTCTATTCTATGCGACTGACGTAGTTATTGTAATTGTAACTTTAATTCGTGCAGATAAAGGCTATTTTAACTTAAATTGAATCTTACTATATCATGTAAAATGAAGGGTCTCATTATCATTATTTACATACTTAAAATTTCAAAAAATCGACGACTTTGTCTTAGTTTTAAAACGCAAATAATTTAAAAAAAAAGTAAGTACTTACATTGAAAAAAGATAAAAAAACAACTATAAAGCAGGTAATTTATTTAATACAAAAATAAAAATAACCATCTACCTAACTAGACAATTACTTCTCAATTCGGGAGGTACCTAGTTGAAAAAACTTGTAAGTCAATTTAAAAATCAATTATTATTAAAGTCAAATCTATAAACGCTTCTGGATGTTATTTACTGTATTTATATATTTTAATAAGTAGTTTTAATTATAATTATGAATGTTAAAGTTACCTATTAAAAGTAATATTTGTCCAATGCACATCAAGCGGACGATTCGTAGCGGATACTCTTAAGTAAAAAATATGTCCGCTGCGTTCGTTAAATGTGCAGGATATACAACGAAGCTAGTCATCGATCAACTGTTGCTTCATTCGTTTATATTTAACTAAGATTTTTATAATTTTTCTAACAAACCTTGTGTGTGTTGTATAAAAAATGCATTTTATTTAATTTTGATCTAGAATAATGTTTTCTTATTTAATGTAGCTCATGTATTGATGTTGTGTATTTAAATGTGTAATTTTATATGTGTTTAGTAGTGGGCCTGTCTGTGCGGTGTACATTATCTATTTATTATCGTGGCCTACGTGATGAACTAAATAAATTCAATGGAGCCATGAAACAAAATTTCATTTTAGATCATTAGTTTTAGATACGTAGATGTAAGACGTATTTATTTTTGTGTTTTATTTATTTTGTATTGTTTTTATTGTTTTAATTTATTGAAATTATCCGTTATAATGCGCGAAATTGTTCACGTTCAAGTTGGGAGATGCGGCAACCAAATCGGATCTAAGGTAAGAAACCTCTAAATATGTCATCTGCATTTTTAACCTTCCTTGCATATTTATACAGTTCAGTTTTGTTAACAGTTCTGGGAGGTGATATCCGACGAACACGGAATAGATCCGAACGGTTGCTACCACGGAGACTCAGATCTGCAACTTGAACGCATCAACGTTTATTACAACGAAGCTTCTTGCCTGAAGTACGTACCTCGAGCCATCTTGGTCGACCTAGAGCCGGGTACTCTCGACACTATTCGCGGAGGGCCCTTTGGCTCGATCTTTCGACCGGATAACATGGTCTATGCCTCATCGGGCGCAGGGAATAACTGGGCTAAAGGCTTCTACACAGAAGGTGCAGATCTGCTTGAATCTATCCTCGACGTTGTCCGAAAAGAAGCGGAGGGCTGCGATTGTCTGCAAGGCTTTCAGCTAGTTCACTCCATAGGTGGCGGTACGGGCTCTGGATTAGGAACACTGTTGCTCGCTAACTTGAGCGAAGAATACCCTGACAGAATCTCAGTAACATACTCCGTAGTGCCGAGCCCAAAAGTATCTGATACCGTTGTCGAGCCGTACAACGCGACGCTTTCAGTGAACCAACTGATAGAAAACTCCATTCAGTCGTACTGCATCGACAATGAGGCTTTGTACGACATTTGCTTTAGAACTCTCAAGCTGAAAACCCCAACTTACGGAGATTTGAACCATTTGGTCTCGTCGACCATGTCAGGTGTGACCACTTGTCTACGTTTCCCGGGACAACTGAACGCCGATTTGAGGAAGCTAGCAGTCAATATGGTTCCCTTCCCGAGGCTGCATTTCTTCATGCCTGGATTCGCGCCTCTGACATCGCGAGGCTGCCAGCCGTATAGAGCGTTGACGGTCCCAGAGCTGACACAACAGATGTTCGATGCTAAAAACATGATGGCCGCGTGTGACCCGCGTCACGGCCGCTATTTGACTGTAGCGGCGGTCTTCCGCGGACGAATGTCCATGAAGGAGGTAGATGAGCAGATGCTAAACGTCCAAAAAAAGAACAAAGAGTTTTTCGTAGAATGGATACCAAGTAACGTAAAAACAGCAGTCTGCGATATTCCACCACGAGGCTTGAAGATGTCTGCGACTTTCATCGGGAACACGACGGCTATTCAGGAGCTTTTCAAGAGGATATCGGAGCAGTATTCGTCCATGTTCAGGCGGCGTGCTTTCCTGCACTGGTACACCGGCGAAGGTATGGACGAAAGCGACTTTACCGATGCGGACAATAACATGAGTGATCTGATATCAGAGTACCAGCAGTACCAGGATGCCACGACTAATGACCAGGAGTTCGAGGAAGAGGGCGAGGTAGCTCAGGATGACAGTGATGAATAGATTTTGAATAAATTATTTAGCGGTGTGCTCGTGACTTTTCTTTAGTTTTTACATTAGAGGACGAAAATAGGACAAATTAGTGGGACCACGAGAAAACGGCGGCCTTGAGTTATTTTGTCATTAGAAGGCAGATAACAAATCCCTCCAATCAATGTCGTAGGTACCCTACATGAAGATGACCTCCCTTCGTCGCCTTTTTTTTGACAGATATTGCTCACGCCGATTCCCTCTTCGGATGTTCTTCAGAGATACCTATCTCGCTCCCCCTTTAAATACATCCCTGTTTACCACCCGATAGGCTGAACGAATGATAAGAACGGCTTTCAGTTAAAAAATGTTTATTGGTTACATAAATAAAACATCAAAACAATTGTTACACCTAAACACTAAACAATACAAAACGGACAAACAATGACGGGACAAACATTCATTCTTCTTCCACTTCTTCATCAAACTCCCCTTCGTCATCAGCCGTGGCGTCTTGGTACTGCTGGTATTCAGACACCAGGTCATTCATGTTGCTCTCCGCTTCTGTGAACTCCATCTCGTCCATACCTTCTCCGGTATACCAATGGAGGAAGGCTTTCCTTCTGAACATGGCTGTGAACTGCTCACTAATCCTTTTGAATAGTTCTTGGATAGCAGTGGTGTTGCCGATGAAGGTAGCAGACATTTTCAGCCCACGGGGAGGTATGTCGCACACGGCTGTTTTGACATTGTTCGGGATCCACTCGACAAAGTAGCTACTATTCTTGTTTTGGATATTTAGCATCTGCTCGTCCACTTCTTTCATGGACATCCGTCCGCGGAAAATGGCTGCGACTGTGAGGTAGCGGCCGTGACGTGGGTCGCACGCTGCCATCATGTTCTTTGCGTCAAACATTTGTTGCGTTAGCTCTGGAACCGTCAAGGCTCGATACTGTTGACTCCCTCGCGCTGTCAGAGGTGCAAACCCAGGCATGAAGAAGTGCAGCCTTGGAAATGGAACCATATTTACGGCCAGCTTCCTTAGATCTGCGTTCAACTGCCCCGGGAATCTCAAACACGTAGTAACCCCAGACATCGTCGCAGACACCAAATGATTCAAATCTCCATACGTTGGTGTAGTCAGTTTTAGGGTTCTAAAACAGATATCGTACAATGCTTCATTGTCTATGCAAAATGTCTCATCTGTGTTTTCCACCAGCTGATGAACCGATAACGTGGCGTTGTATGGTTCGACGACAGTGTCGGAAACCTTTGGACTTGGTACTACGGAAAAAGTATTCATGATGCGATCCGGGTATTCTTCTCGTATTTTGGATATGAGCAACGTTCCCATGCCGGATCCGGTTCCACCTCCCAGCGAATGAGTCAGCTGAAAGCCTTGGAGACAGTCGCAGCCCTCTGCTTCTTTTCTGACAACATCCAATACAGAGTCTACTAGTTCAGCGCCTTCCGTATAGTGTCCTTTCGCCCAGTTGTTTCCGGCGCCTGACTGGCCGAACACGAAGTTGTCAGGCCTGAAGATCTGTCCGAAAGGCCCAGAGCGGACGGAGTCCATAGTGCCGGGCTCAAGGTCAACTAGTACCGCCCGCGGGACATACTTCCCGCCGGCGGCCTCATTGTAGTAGACATTGATGCGTTCCAGTTGAAGATCGGAATCACCATTGTAGGCTCCAGTGGCGTCAATCCCGTGCTCGTCAGAGATCACCTCCCAGAACTGAAAAAGAAAGTAGGTACATTAGCACCTGCTGTCAAAACAGACGCGATGTAGCTCCCTACCATGAAGTTTTTAAACATTATTTAGAACACGTAGAAGACGGTTGTAAAATTTGCTGTTACCTTGGCTCCGATCTGGTTTCCGCATTGCCCGGCCTGAATATGGACGATTTCCCTCATATTGATGATTTTTCACTACAAATTTAGCCCCCCAAACTAAAAATCAATACAAACTTTACCTAAATTTTGAATAAAATTGTGGTAGAAAAAAAATACAAAAACTATTGCTTGTGCATCGCACACCAAATTTTCATGAAAAGTGAGCGGTCCGCATTCTTTTGTCAAAAATGGGGTGAATTCAATTTCTAATTTCAAAACAATGATTTGTCATTTATGGTCTACTTATTGCCAGACATTTTGGAAATGAAACCTCACCTCATTGCGATAAGGCTGAGTGCATGCAAAATATGTACCACAGGCTTCCAATGCTCGAAGACCACAGGTCAGCAGATCACTGGCTGCCATGGGCCCAATCTGCAGTGGCCATTAGTGGCCATGGAAATATACTACCGTTACTAGCGTTAACTATATCCAAGTTCAGCCTTATCTTGTAGTATGGGTTACCTACATAATTATGGTAAAATGTCTCAATAAGTTACGGAACCATGCAGTAGCGTGACCTAGGTAGACGCACTTGGGCGATTTTCTTTACCTAATCTCAGTCCTCTGAAACACTTACAAGCGACGCGTGACCCGAGGGCTGGTGATTATCTAGGCCAGCGTATCAGCATTGCTATTCAGCGCGGCAATGCAGCCAGTGTCTTGGGCACGCTTCCGATTGGTACTGATTTGGACCAGTTGAGCTATCTATAAATCGTTTGCAACGGTTTGTAGATAGCTCAACTGTTCCATGTGTATTTTGTAAATATTGTAAATACTGTATTAGTTGTAATTTTCTTTGTGAATAAATGTTTTTCTTACAAGTAGGCTAAGATTGTTTATCTCAGTATTTCTTATCGACCACAGAACTCAGTTATCGGTGCAAGAGAGCGTTGGATTTTTTAGTGCCTACGTAGCGCAGTAAAATCGTAGCATTTGCTCAGTGATTCTAAAACCAACTACGAAAATAGTGGAGTACATGGACAATATGGAAACATTAGTTGATAAGGATGATGATGAGAATATCTGTCAAGGTGTACTTTATTCGTTTATTAAAAGAAAGGTTGAAAAAAGTGATAGAAATGGAAATCTGGCTGCGGTCCCGAATCATGGATACTTAAAAGTAAGTAATTTTATTTTATAAAATTAACTCATGGTTTTTCCTGTCTTTGTTTTCCGTTAGTTAAACACTGACCGACAGAACTACTCAACAGAACAGGTGGGTATAGACGCTATATGCGGTCTATTGTGATGGCCTGACCACATCAATACGAGGCAGTGTTTTCGCGTGTCGGGCGTCAAGGTCGCGGGACAGCTTCGACCTCGTGTCCTGCCTGGCTGCATCAGAGGAGGCAGGGAGGGAACCTAACTACTGGAAATGAGTTTTTGCTTATCTGACCTCGGAAATGTGCGAGAGAAGTGCCATAGTGACGCCTAAGCACTGCTGATCCGGCATGCGGCATGCTTAATTTTGACTTTCGTAAACCCGCTAGGGGGCGCTCCTAATCACTATACAAAAATGTTTAAGAGAAGTTTGTAGTAAGTTGGTTTAGGTATACGTAAAACGAAACACTAGCGTCCGAATACTCAAACGCCACTTAAATTAAGTTCACGCTTAAATTATTGCCATCTCCTACAAATGAGTAACGTGAAACAGAGGCAGAGCAATTTTAAGTGGTGCTTAAATTTGAGTGACGTTTTAGTATTCCGGCCTAAGCAATCATTCTGATACCTACTATACCAACCTACAAAATCAAAGTAAGGAAGTATGATACCAGATTTTTATATTTTGGACAAAGACAAGTTGAACTACCAAACTATATACTATTCTTCTAGCCCTTCGCCCTCCGCTTCCTCGTCGAATTCCCCCTCATCGTCAGCTGTGGCGTCCTGGTACTGCTGGTATTCAGAGATGAGGTCGTTCATGTTGCTCTCAGCTTCAGTGAACTCCATCTCGTCCATACCTTCGCCTGTGTACCAGTGAAGGAACGCTTTCCTTCTGAACATAGCCACGAACTGTTCAGCTACCCTCTTGAATATGCTTTGGATTGCTGTTGTGTTTCCTATGAAAGTGGACGCCATCTTCAGCCCTCGAGGTGGGATGTCGCAGCACGCGATTTTACAGTTATTCGGAATCCATTCAACGAAGTATGTACTATTTTTGTTTTGTATATTCACCAGCTGTTCGTCTACTTCCTTCATTGACATTCTCCCTCTGAATATAGTCGCCACAGTCAAGTACCGCCCGTGTCGCGGGTCGCAAGCAACCATCATGTTCTTTGCGTCAAACATTTGTAGCGTCAACTCGGGTACAGTGAGGGCTCTGTATTGCTGTGCTCCTCGTGATGTCAGCGGGGCGAAACCTGGCGTGTAGAAGTGCAATCTTGGGAACGGTACCATGTTGACGGCCAGCTTTCGCAAATCCGCGTTTAGCTGCCCGGGGAATCGCAAACACGTCGTGATGCCCGACATCGTGGCGCAGACCAGATGATTCAAGTCTCCGTACGTTGGTGTCGTCAGCTTTAGCGTCCTAAAGCAGATATCGTACAAAGCCTCGTTGTCCAAGCAGAACGTGTGGTCTGTATTCTCCACCAACTGGTTGACCGCTAGAGTGGTGTTGTACGGCTCCACTACGCAGTCCGACACTCTCGGACTGGGGAAAACTGAGAAGGTCAGTATGATTCGGTCGGGGTATTCCTCTCGGATTCGGTTGACGAGCAGCGTGCCAAGACCAGAGCCGGTGCCGCCTCCGAGCGATTGCGACATCTGGAAACCTTGGAGGCAATCGCAGCCTTCGGCCTCTCTGCGGATGACATCAAGCGCAGACTCCAGAATCTCTACTCCTTCGGTGTAGTGTCCTCGCGCCCAGTTGTTTGCGGCTCCGCCTTGACCGTACACGAAGTTATCAGGGCGGAACAAACAGCCAAATGGTCCGGAGCGCACGGCGTCCATAGTCGCGGGCTTGAGGTCGATGAGAACGGTCCTTGGGACGTACTTGCCGCCGGACGCCTCGTTGTAGTAAACGTTGATGCGCTCCAGCTGGAGATCGGAGTCGCCGTGGTAACAGCCGCTAGGGTCGATACCGTGCTCGTCAGAAATAACCTCCCAGAACTGTGAACAAAGAAAATAGTTTAAAATGAGGTTTAGACAAAAATCTGTGTTTTTGATCGCAAAACTGTATTATAAAACAGTATAGAACAGAGTTATCCAGTTGCTCACCTTTCCACCAATCTGGTTCCCGCACGAACCGACCTGTAGGTTAATGATCTCCCTCATCTTGATAATTTAACAAATCGTAGATCCGGATACTTGTAAGTTTCTCAAAAAGATATCAAAAGATGTTCATAGAATTGAAGCTTATCATTTAACTTAAACTAAATAAAAAAAATATAAAAAAATCAAGCGCAAATTCACACTGTGTGCATGACTCGGATTTCAGAAAAGTGAGCAGAAAATTTTATTCATGGCAGTCAATCAAAATTCAAATTGAAATTCTAAAAAATGATTACAAGAAGAAAAAGCCAGCACCTTCTAATATTTTCAAAAGAGGATATAGCCTTCTTCATGTCTACGAAGTGCTACGAGATTGTTACGCTACGTGATGCGATCTTGTGGAAATAATCTGAACTACTTTGTACAGAAATTCTGCTTGTTTTCAGTTGGCTCTAGGTTTAAGTTCAGGGCGTTGGCACCAGAGGGCGCACGCGTGGCTTTCAGGATTGTTTTGTTTTCAGTCGCGCCGTATTGTCACTATTGTCATGGCGCTCGCGAGATGTCAGAGAGATATCGCCCGTACACAATGTAATTTTTAAGTAAATCCTGAATGATGTAGTGGTATTTGATGAGTGCCGTGTGTGTGGTGTGCGATTGTCCATGGAGTGATGTCAGTAGCCGACGGTAATGCGGTTACAGATGAGAAAAAAACGGGATATTGTGAGGACAGCACGGACAGTGATAATGATACTGAGAGGAAACGTCTCCTGCGAAGGATTTCGACCAGCAAGTGCGTCGGTAGATTGGTGAGTTCATTCAGTATTTGATGATATTAGTTGAACAAAGTGAATGCAGGTCTGGGCGTGCCAGACAGCTGTCAAACCGCGGCGGGAACCTGGGGGTGGGGGTACCCGGGCGGTCCATGTGCCCGGGCTGCCGGGACCCAATTCCATAAAGAATTTTTTTACGTGAACTTTTGTACGATTATCTAAATTGTAATTTGTGTGAAGAAGAAATGAGGTGTGAAGGACGTTTGACCTATTTAGTTGCGAATAGAAACTGGATCTCGAAGGGGAGAATGTGTTGTAGGGTGACCATGCATTCTTTTCTTATAAAACTTTTACCTAATTAACTTAGCTTAGTTTTTTTTGTTAAAACTCATCATACACACCATATTAACATAAACTATAGTTTCGACAGATTCAACAGTAAGTAACAGTACCTAGGTATACTTTTCTTTTATCTTTATTTAGGTATACCTTCACCTAATTCATTAAAATACTTTTGCAAAATCTGCATTGCTATGTCACTCCATGCTTGCTTACCTGAGGTGTTTAACTTACTGATTTTCTGGCACGGTTTTGGAAAATAAATGTCCTGTGAATTGGGCACTGCATTATGAACTTTCAGATTTACGGTCACCTTTACCTGGCCACAGGGTCTTTGCCCCGTTTTATAAATTACTCCGATTCATAACCGGCTCT
This sequence comes from Eulithis prunata, assembly GCA_918843925.1. Lineage (NCBI taxonomy): Eukaryota > Metazoa > Arthropoda > Insecta > Lepidoptera > Geometridae > Eulithis > Eulithis prunata. The sequence continues at coordinate 1,581,706 of OU974009.1, forward strand.
TTGCTAAGATAAGAAAAGACTATCTGAGCCCGTAGTCTTTGTTATGTTGATTTGTGACAAGCGAGAATCGAGAAACTCGTAATTTTTGTATGGAGGCTCCCGCTAAAGGCGCTTATCGGGTTTTCATACAAAACTAGCCGTCGCCCGCGGCGTTGCTCGCGTTCTAGACCCTTTAGGATGCGACTTTTCAAAATTCCTTTCTTAGTGCACCTCTACACTATAATAATATAAGGATACTACCCTCCAAATTTCATACCTCTAGGAGTTATGGTTTAGGCTGTGCGTTGATTCTCTGTCAGCTTCAAAAGACTTTTATATTACAAAAAAAATATCTCTCAAGTTGGTTCTCAATATGCGTTTTAATCAACAAATAAAACTCAGACTACCTACGGGCCTGTGAGACGAACATTCCGTAACTTCATACAAAGATGACCAATTATAGGTAGGTACGTAGTTTTGGCCGTGCATAGTATAGTTTTTTTGAATTCGTCAGTAATAGTTTTGATGTCAATGCAAAACAATTAAAAAATTTAAATTTTTAAATATTTACCTTGATGAGTACCAACCTAATCAATGTAAAACTAAATTTTAATTTCAGGTAGATACATTCAGTACCTATCTACTAAATGAATCAAAGAATGTAGGTAGGTCCTAAACCAAGCTAGTGTACAAACAAACTAAACCTTCAGGTCAGAATCTGTTGATTTTGTCCCAGCAAATTCATTTATGGTTACACTACTAGGATCTAAATCCGTCGCTCAATTACAATCGTTTCGCTTACAAACATCTTGTTACCTGAGTACTAGTATAGTATTATATAATCTGTGCCTGAGTAAATACTGCGTGCCACTTGACGAAAATAATCTTACGAATCAACTCGACCTTATCGCGCGGGTCTGACAGTCTGACATCTGGATGTGATTGTTGTCACCCTACTGAATAGTATTGTAGGCCCGTGGGCGGTCACGGAAATCCGTCTGTCAATCTCTTGACTGGGGTCTCTCCTTACCGTCTTAGGCGAACGATAAACGCTCAAGGAGACGTCCTTCAGACAACGAGATTTTTATGGAACTAATTTTGAGTTTTATCATCTCTAAACACGCTTCAAGGTGGCGATTCTAGTCAAGCATACTAAACGTAACAAGATCTAGTAGGTAGTACTAGATCTTGTTACTTACTAGTAGTACTTGATGTAAAACTGATTGTGTATCAAGTGCCTTATGTCCTAGTTCTACGTATCTGTATGGCCACTCTATTGTTCCATTAGACGCGTCCCATTGCTGTCGGATAAAAATTAGCGCTCGAATTGATGGAGTGTCGTAGAGATGGGTCGTTAGCTTCGCCCGCGAGAGAGCTTTCTAATCATCTACCAACAGAATGAGATAAGATATTTTTTTATGTAGTTTAATAAGTTCAAATATTGTTTTTTTTTAAACTTATTTATTTTACAGATATTGTAAAATAATTAGATTTTTTAATAACTACTACCTAGGTAGTAACTGCTTTATTAGTCAGTTTAAAATTAAATATTATCATTAAGTATAATAATAGTTATTTGTTATACAAGAGTGCAAAGTTGCTTTTTAACCGCGTGTTCAATTTTGATGACCGAGCAATCGAAGGATTCTAAAATTGAATCACGAGCGCAGCGAGTGATTCAAAATTAGAATCCTGAGTGTTAGCGAGGGAATCAAAAGAGCACGAGGTGAAAAATCTTTGCACTCGAGTGCAACACGTAACTTTTCATTCCACCTCAGCGAGGAAATGACTAAATGCAAATTGAAAAAAGAACACCAAGAAGGTTCCGAGTCTGAGTTTTTAACAAATTAAAAAAAAGTTGTATGATATATTCGGCACCATAGAGGTAGCAGTAAATAGGTTTAATGTTTTTTTTAATTCACAAACTTAGTGCACACGATGTTCTAAATTCAATTTACTTTATCCTCTAGAGAATAAAAACGGCTTTTCCACTCAGATATTGAAGATTAAAAATACTCTTTCCGAGATGGTGGGATGAAAAACACATTTGTGGGAGAAGAACTCACCACCAGCCGAAAATAGCAACCACGTGCATCTACATACAAGCTTAGCTTAGTTAGTGCGAGAAGTTCAAACCATTGACCTCTGGTCACACTAAAACTATTTTTGCCTACACTAGTGTAGTATATAATATTACGTTGTACCTAAGTAATATTAGTAGCAAATACAAATTAATAAAATTAAAGTTAAGTTAATAATTTGTTAAGTTCTTGTTTACCCATGATTAACTTTATTAAAGTATTATAGCATCACACCTGATATATTTCAACAAATTGTACAATATAGTAGATACGCAATACCTAAGTACCTAAGTAGGTAAAGTAAGTACATAGATATAGGTTAACTACCTTGTTGGATTGCAATCGTAAACTTTCTTCTTTCGTTGAGTATATTCTACCCAAGATAATATATTTTATCAAAACATTTTTCTGTAGTTACACTAGCTCTTATAAATCAAGTAATCTTTATTCTTCTTATATTTGGGTATACTATTCGCAACCGTATAGTCATAGTAATAAAGACCATAATAAATCAACCGTATTGTTCCGACAGTCATTCAAATCTCAACCTTATTGCTATATAAACAGAGGCTTAACAAGCAATTAAGACAATATGCGACAGATTACTGCAGATGTGTATCGGCATCCCGCTGCGAGATGGACACCCTACATCCGCATATCCATTTAGCATTTCCTACTATTTTCATGATTTCCTTGGCGCTATCAGCTTTTAGCGTTTTCATCGCTCGTGGCTAGGATTGGTTAGTCAATCGTCACTGATTATCTAAGTTAAGCGACGTTCTACGCGGTCACTATTTGAATGGGGACCGTTTTTGGCATTTACAATTGAGCGCTTCCGTGCTTCGGAGGGCACGTGAAACTGTCAGTCTCGGCTCTAGCAGACGTTAAGGTTAAGCACGACGGACGCCCCAGAGTTGGCCACTAACTCATACGAGCTTGCTTGCTTAAATACGATTTAAGTGACCTTTTATACAATTATCACCCAAAACGGCTACTAAAACCACAGATCATATTATAATCTAAAACTATATGTGATTGATACCCTCCGGTCTCTAGCCGCAGGAAGCTTTCACTGAAGTTTCTTTATAGAAGTTTCCTTTCAGTTCTGAAATGTTATTTGAGACTATCCACAAAATGACTATACATTACTGTTTGCTCATCGAACTCTTAGAAGGACTAGAGTTTAAAACTGTAATGTATGACGAACTCTCTACAACAAGCGTAAAAACGACAATTTCAATGTTGCCTGACATTTTTCATGATGGAATGGTGACTCCATTGTGTAGCTCAACGGTGACATCTTAAATGGACCGGATCTCAATTTAAAATCTGTCAAGGCCCACTTATTTTCACTCAGCAAAAATAATACTGCTCTTTATAATTTTCACTTTCAATTTCCTTATTAACCTCATCAGTTCAACGACCTACGTGAGCTGATTGTATCACCACTGTACATGTTTATTCTTTGGCAACGTGCCAGACTGCTGTCACCGCTTCGTTATTCATGGCTCTTGCTGAACTGTGCTTGTAGTTGTGGTTAAGAGAAGTTTACTAAAGTAGAGATGTAGAGCTCTTTGGTATTCGTCCGGGGAAGTTAACCACCGTATTCGCAGTGATGCTCGTTTTGCTATGTTTCGGTACACAATGCAGACATAATTTTTTTCTCATCGAGCCCACTGGTGGGTCGGATGGGAAAAAAACCCATCGAGCCCACTCATTCGTATAGTGAGCTCGTTAGGATATTTTTTTCTCATCCACCGGCCCCACCTGTAGTGAGCCAGCCGGTGGGCTTGATGGGAATAACCCATCACAGACACCATCTTCACGTCTGAGAGTGCCGGACGCAGTGCCGGGTCACAGGGACGTCCTCAATCGGCTTGTTCTGTTCAAAAAACTGATATTAGACGCTAATATCAGTTATTTGGGTTACGTATACCTAACTAGCTTCCGCTTGTGACTTCGTTCACGTCCCGTTGGATCCCGTTGATTTTCCGAGATAAAAAGTAGCCTATGTGTTAATCCAGTTCACGGGCAATATATATTCAAAGTTTCATCCAAATCGGATCAGTACTTTTTGAGCCAATTCGTTACAAACATACATCCAAATCTTTCCTCTTTATAATATTAATATAGATGGGTTAGATATATTTTTTTCCATTAATCAACACGTTCGTTAGATTCGTCTGAACTTTAACAGTGAACTAACAACCACTTTAGTTCTCATCGATTATTAGAATACTCAACTAATATACAATTAAAATACTCAACTAATAGGTATACAGTTTTAGCGTTGTCATCCAATTATGCTGAGTATAATAAATACGATGTAATTACTTATCTACCATACTGTGTAATATATTATAGTTTCGTAATAGTATCATACTGTAGTATAGTATATACCATCGTATAGTAGCGCAACTCTGCAGCACATGAAGGGTCCAGGGGGGCAATCGCTATCTCATAAAAACCTGCCAGATTTTCTGAACTGTTTTCATACTAAATCATAGGTATTCTGTGACTAAATAGTGACATTAGCGCGTTTCAGCACGTTTTTTGCCGTCAAAAGCTTCTTGTTTTCGTATATCTGTAACCACGTCGCTTGACATTATGCTGGACAGCGAAAGCAGTTCACAGCTGGCGATCCGGGGTCAGCATGATTAGTGTGTCCGTTTTACGTATACTACAAAGTTTATGTAAACTATGCTTTTGTATAGAGATTGAGCAGCGCCCCTAGCGGGTAGATTACAAAACTGATGATTCTATATTCAAAGTTACCTATAGTTTGTTTACGTGACTTTGTAACGTCAAACGTACACACATGGCACGCAGACAGGAAGCGGTCATGTGTTCGAGTGGAGCGTTCTACGTTCCACTGAACAATTTGGTACACACTGCTAACTGTTCCCGATATGATGTTATGAGTGGACTGTATTTATTAGGGTTCCGGGATCGGCTGATGGTATGCCGACGATGGTGGTGGTAATAAGAACGCGAGATTACTGAATACAACAAAGGGTCCGGGTCAGGTAGGCTCGAGCAGAGCGACGGCGTAACTATCACTCGTGGAGCGCGGACAGCAAGTGAGCACGATGTTAGGGGAGCGTCCACAAATATATAATAGTTAAGCCGTCGCCCCCGCTTCCAAGCGTACGCGGCGGGGAGCCCTTAGATCTTTATTAATACAATACTATTCATAATTATACAATGTACAGAAATATTCCTTACCCATTAAATCTAATGTTTTTACAGTTCTGTCTTTAGTCGGCGCAATTACAGAGGTCGGTTTATGACGGGTGTATCGGCACGCTAACAATATATTCGTGGGATTCCAGTGTCCCCTTTGTGAGTCGCTGTCATAAACCTTTGCACGTGTTCGCAAGTTCTCTGAAGTAAACGTACAATCTAACAACCTAACTGCCTGCTATTGGTTCGTTTGTCTTGTGTTACTAGCCGGGCCCAACTTTCCCACGTACCTACGATCTCTAGGTACGTAGTCTACTCGTTCTGAGGCTAACTAGCTAGGATCGACTCTCACATGACTATTGAACTAACATCTAAACGTATCTAATCTGTAGATAGGTCTCCTGTCCCTACTAAGAATTAACTACCTAGCTAGGTAAGGCGTACAAGTTCCTGGCCTGACCCAGCGTTTTAACTCTGTTCTAGGGACCTACCTACCTACCCCAGTCTTTCAGTAAAACACTAGACAATGAATCGTATAATTTCAGCTTAACCTACCTGACCAATAACTATTCTACATGCTTAGGGCTACTAGGTACTCTTATATCTAACTTATATCTATTCTGTCGTGCACATTCTCCCGCCATCGCGCTCTCGCGATTCTACGGTAGCACGACAGCCTTCTTCGTGGTACGCCGTCGGGTGTGTCCGGCGCTGGTCATGACGTCCTCCGCCCGGGTCTCGCCGTCTTGCCGTAGATCCGATGCCGCGATCCGTCCTCTTGGCCCCGCATCGCTGAGTGGATTCTCGTCGCAGACGATGGCGAGGTCGACTTTTGGCGAGTCGCCAGCAGTGTGGAGCTCCCGCCGGTGCTGAACGGCGGGTAGGTACTCGCGCAGCCGCCGGCGCCAGAACTCGTCTGTCATCTATCGTGCGCTCCGCCAGTGTCGCCGCGCATACTCGTCGTTGTCGTCGTCGTCGAACACCCCTGATGTCGGAACGTGGTCGATGTCCCTCAATCAGTTGGACGTCGAAACTGAGGGCCTCTGGACCGTCCGGTGTCACGCCCACATGACTGTGCAAGCGTGAGTTTGCTGCGGTTTCAACTTTGGCCAGTAGGGTGACCAAAGTGTCTTCTATCGGGCCCATTCCATGAGGCGTTGCTAGGGGGGCCTCCTTGTCGAGGCGCACCATACGCTTCCGAGCGCTACCTGTGCCCTCTGGCACTACTGGTGGGATGTACCGCCACTTGAGGGAGCGGTCGTTGTCTTCCTCTTCTATGACCGCAAGCTTCCTCATCTGTAGCTCGCGATCGGTAGCCTCGAAGCCAGTGGCGCTGTGGGTTGACGTCTCTCGTGGGCAGCCGCGCCGCACGATGTAGCGGCGTAGCACGATAGCGGAGTCGCTCCCGCCGATGGAGACCGTAGGATCCTCGGAGTGAGCCGTGACTGCGCTAGTCGTCGTCTTGTCGTTCGGTGCCCAATCTTCCCAGCAGACTTGTCGATGCACAACGTGCACCTTCCTGTTGACTCTCTCAGCTTGTTCTATGGACACAAAACTAGTTAGGTAACAGTCCATAAAACGATACCTTTCGATTATTGCAGCTTCTACTGGGTCCTTGTGGTCGATGTCTCGTGCGTTCTCGCTCTTTGTGAAGAGAGCCGCGCATGGTGATGGCGAAGTCCCAGGTATGACCGATGTCATACGTTCCTCATTGGCCGTCTCTTTCACTCCTGTGTCACTGTCCTGGGGCAAAGTTCTTACCTGCATAAACATTTCTTTTATGCCGCTTGACATCAATGCGTACTGTCCAAAACGCATCACCACATCTGGTAGTGACTGCAACAGGTCTGGCCCTGTAAACAACGTGTCACTCAGACTTATTTCGGCTAACTTCGCCGTGGGATCATAAACCATCTTTGTCTTCGGTTCGGCTCGGTTCATTATAGCAAAATGAGACCGGCACCATGTCTTTCCATTAGTGCTTGGTGACTCAGCACGCCCCGTGTAATCGGCGACAAGTAGGTTATTAACGCGTCCGTTGTACTTAGCTTTCCGTTCGCTTTCTTGATCAAGCTTGCTTTCTAAGTCCAATAACCTTTTTGATGCGTTGTCGTGCGGAGTCATCTGGTCGTTCCGGCTCCGGAGTCCAGTCCCAAATTGTCCGTCAGGTATACACCGGCTTTTCTTTCCTAAAAGTCGGACGGCTCTTTGTTCGGGGTGACTCACCGGTTTTATCTCCTGTTTCGTTAGCGACTCTAACTCGACCAAATCCTTCATGTTTTCTTGGAATTCGTCCGTTTGTCGCACCGCTGCCGTCGAAACGTGTCCACAAGAAGCTTTATCATCGGCCGCGGCCTCCTTGTCTCTGCAGTCGTGAGGCACACGATCTGGGTGCGTGAGTGAGGGGACGGGTTGTATGCTCCGTCCTTGTCTTACCTCATTTGCGTACACTCGCTCTACCTTTTTCTCGTCAGGGTTATCGTCAGAGGTTGTCTCAGGTAGCGTGTACACTCCGCATTTTTCCACTTCTTCGTTTAAGAAAGCGGAGATTTTTCTCAGCTCTGGGACGTCTTCATACCAATTGTACCTTAGAATGGATGTTAGCTTATCTACTATACATCTTACCATTTCTTGACTGTGCAGGTACGTCTCAGGGCCCAGAGCTTCTACAGTGACCACTATATTGGCCACTTGTCCAGCAAAGACGCGTACTTCCTCCGCGCCGTCGCTCACCTTGTCTAGTTGGCGTAACTTTTCTATCTCGGCTAACACCAACGCATCCAGTCGCCCGAATCGTCTCTCGAGAGCCTCCATGATGGCTCCTGGATCGGGCTGACCCACCAACAGGCTGCTCACAGCCTCGCACGCATCACCCATCAGGTTTTTTCGTACGCGCGCTCCGTTCTCCGATGTTGAGAACAATGACTCGCTGTCTCTAAATGCTGCTTTAAATGCTGACCACCTACTCACCTGCCCATCGTAGAGGGTAAGCTCTCGTAGGTTCCTCGGTGGGTCCCTCCTCGTCGCAATCAGCGATGACACCTCTGCTAGCTCCTCTGAGCCAACGGCAGACTTCTGTACAGGGGGTGGCGGCTCGGCCACCCGACCGGGTCGACTCGGGACACGGTCCTCCCGCACTCCTTGATCTTCCGTCGCAGCAGGCGCCTCCTTAGGGATACCCACATGGCCGGCAGGTAGCGACGATTGATCTTCAGATCGTCGCTGCAGCCATCTCGATATGCAAACGGAGTCCTCTTCTTCCGCTCGCTTGAGAGCAAGCTCTGCTCGCTCAACAGCGGCTTTGGCGGCCTCAGCAGCGACCTTGGCGGCGGCCTTAGCGGCCTCGTCACGTATAGCCGCCAGATGCTCACGAGCCTCCCACACTTTCTTAGAGGTTTTTGACCTATTGGAATGTGACTGCGTGCGCGTAGGCCTATGCTCGGCCCGCACAACTCTCTCAGCAGTTACCTCCGCAGTCGGGATCTCTAATCTTGCGGCGGCCCCGGTGCTTCCGCTTCCATCCGTGGTGATTTCTGCCGCGGTCTCGGTCACACTAACCTCCCGTGATCGCGCGTCGTCGCGACCGTGTTGGCTTCTAGTAACCGGCATTCTCGAATCTTGAATGGCTGCTTCAGCGATCCGATTCGTTAGGATCACTGTTCCCGACAGCTGCTTCAGAGATCCGGCTTCGTAAGGACCAATGTTCCCGATATGATGTTATGAGTGGACTGTATTTATTAGGGTTCCGGGATCGGCTGATGGTATGCCGACGATGGTGGTGGTAATAAGAACGCGAGATTACTGAATACAACAAAGGGTCCGGGTCAGGTAGGCTCGAGCAGAGCGACGGCGTAACTATCACTCGTGGAGCGCGGACAGCAAGTGAGCACGATGTTAGGGGAGCGTCCACAAATATATAATAGTTAAGCCGTCGCCCCCGCTTCCAAGCGTACGCGGCGGGGAGCCCTTAGATCTTTATTAATACAATACTATTCATAATTATACAATGTACAGAAATATTCCTTACCCATTAAATCTAATGTTTTTACAGTTCTGTCTTTAGTCGGCGCAATTACAGAGGTCGGTTTATGACGGGTGTATCGGCACGCTAACAATATATTCGTGGGATTCCAGTGTCCCCTTTGTGAGTCGCTGTCATAAACCTTTGCACGTGTTCGCAAGTTCTCTGAAGTAAACGTACAATCTAACAACCTAACTGCCTGCTATTGGTTCGTTTGTCTTGTGTTACTAGCCGGGCCCAACTTTCCCACGTACCTACGATCTCTAGGTACGTAGTCTACTCGTTCTGAGGCTAACTAGCTAGGATCGACTCTCACATGACTATTGAACTAACATCTAAACGTATCTAATCTGTAGATAGGTCTCCTGTCCCTACTAAGAATTAACTACCTAGCTAGGTAAGGCGTACAAGTTCCTGGCCTGACCCAGCGTTTTAACTCTGTTCTAGGGACCTACCTACCTACCCCAGTCTTTCAGTAAAACACTAGACAATGAATCGTATAATTTCAGCTTAACCTACCTGACCAATAACTATTCTACATGCTTAGGGCTACTAGGTACTCTTATATCTAACTTATATCTATTCTGTCGTGCACACTAACCATAGAACGCAGAACGCCCGAACGCGTGACCGCCTTCTGTCTGATTTGATAGGACCCCTCTTTGTGCGTATTGCATCAAACGGCTACGGGCACCTTTATCTTACCTATCTTACATGATAGGACATGACGGAGGCCTTAAGGCGGCCTAAAAACTCCGTCACCAGAGTTGGCCACTAACTTATACGAGCTTGCATCTTATCTACTGTTTACAACAAACACACAGACTTAAAAGTTAAAACTAAATATTACGGACGTTGTGAGTCAATGCATTTTATAGGCCTATCTATAGGTTATCTACCACAACTTTGTGCAATCAAAAAAGAAGTTTATACAATCAAGTTAAAAACAAAGGTACCTAGGTATGTACATAAGTAAAAACATCGTTGTAAAATGCAAGACACAAAAGATAAAAGACAAACAAACAAGACAAAAGTTTGGAAATAATCCGAGTGTCACTTCTACGCGGCATAATCATAGGCATAGAATATAATAGAACCTAAGTGGTAGGTAATAGATAGGGCACTCCAGCTCGGCATGAGAGAGCCTACTTAGCCACTCCGGTGTGCACTCCACCGCGATTGGAAGCCTCCGAGCTGATAGCTATCGATTTGTTGCAGCGTGAGAACGTTAAAATGTAAAAATATAAGCACTAGCAATAAATTACTAAAGAATTGCACATTTTTTACTCGCATTTAATAGATTACTTTTTTCGCTGGCTCAAATAAAATATCTACAAAGTGTTTTTTTTATAATAAAAGTGATGGAATATCCATACGACAGCGAGCTTTATATCGATTTGCGGACGATTCCAATCGCAACCGCGTCGTCCTCGCTGCGAGTGTAGGGCGGGTCCGCTGCGAGTAGGATCGCCCGCGAATCGCTAGTGTGATAAAGCTCTTGATGTTGGCAGTTATATCGGTAACAATTGCTTAACGCAATTATCGCATACAGCACGTCCACTAGTGGTATTGCGTATTGCTTAGTGTTCATCAGTCAGAGACTTAAAAGTGCCTTGCAATGTAGAATCGACTAACATGTCTTGATAAATATTAAGTCCTAAAAAGGTTTTCTAATTGTTTGTTTAGGTTCCATTGTTGCGTGGTTTTTTTGTTAATTGAAAAAATCTCTCGTAGCAACTTAATTCCGTTTCTTTGTTTTTAGGGTTCAGTAGTTTTAGACAAAATCTTTTTAAAAACCGTCTATATTTCCCGTTTTTGTGAATGAGTTCTACAGTTAATTCAAAATGAATAACAGTGGTTTTTGATGAACATAAAGGTCAAGAAAACGAATAAGTGTTCAGTTTTCCAAGACCGGAACACTTATATAAATGTCTATTAGTAATATTATGTGTATGACATTACTATATTTAATTCATCATTATTAACATATTATATTAGTTCACTACTGAACGTAGGTCTCTCCCAAGACGCGCCACTGAGCCCGGTTTTCGGCTCTTCTCATTCAGTGTTTATTATTCATTAGGTAGTGTATATGTAATTAATTTGTGTAAATAATCCTCTGTTCTAATTAAAATGAAATTAAAGTCTGATTCGTTTACGATTATATTAGTAGGTATCAGAATTTTAGTCCCGTCAGAAAAATAAAACAAACAAACAATTAAAACAAAGTCAATATCCAACGCGGGTTCTGTAAGTGGGCTAACTCGCACTTGTTCAGTTTTTACCAGAACACGCGACGCGACCTGCTCGTGACAGATGAACATAATTAACTCTCAAGGACTTCTTTGTGCTTTTTATCTCGGTGGAATTAATAAGGACGGGAACAAATGACTAATCATTTACAATGTGAAATTATTTTGCATATTGTTTATTTTGCTGTATTTGAAACAAAAAGACTTAATTTTTAATACTTTTTTCAGTAAACAAATATTACTTTGAAACCATTGAAATAACCTGTAGCACAGATCATATAAATTAGTAGGCACCTGTAGTAATCCACAGAGTAAAAAGCTACTTTGTATGACATGACAGTTATATAGTGTAAACTTTTTATTAACGTGTACTATAGATTCCTAAAATACTGCGTATCTCTTGCGTACTCATATAATATCAATTCTGTCTACTGTGTAGCTAGTCGTCTATTTAGTAGGTTAGGACTACGATAAAGTAATCGAGTTGCAAACATTACTTATTCAGTAAATTTACAAGGATTATTGAGATCTTAATTGATCCCTGTGACTTACTTACTTCATAACAATTCCCTTTTAACCGAAATGCAAAAAAAAAAACAAGTGAGGTGGTAGTACTTATCGAAGTTTTTCAAGAGCTCTTTTATTAAATTACTACGAGGTATTTAACAGCGCCAATAACAGACAAGTTGAGGAGCAATAGGTTAGCGTGGTATGGACATGTCATGCGAAGGGAAGAAAGCCATATAACGAGAGGAGTGCTATAGACATGAATGTGGACGGATGTGGAAGTAGAGGTAGGCCAGAGAAAAGATGGATGGAATGTGTGAAAGAAGATATGAGCAAGAAAGGAGTGAACACCGAGATGACGGCTGATAGAGGAGAGTGGAACACGAAGACATGTTGTACCGACCCCACTTAGCGTGGGACAAGGGTAGGAAGATGATGATGACTACTAGGTATGTAACCTAATGCGTGGTTTTCAGCCCGTGGTCAAGGAGGGTTACCTGATGAAGCAGACGCGCAGCTTCCAGCGATGGCAGCGGCGTTACTTCCGGCTGCGCGGGCGCACCTTGTACTACGCAAAGGAGAAGGACGTGAGTACTCAGCTTGCATTTAAAAACTTGTTCTAAAATATCCAAACCTGAAAACTAATTTTCACATTCAGAGAAACCAGTTTACACACATTTATTCCAATGGCTCACACTTTATGTTACGAGCTAAGTATTATTGGTTAAAATTCCACCAAGATTAAACAACAATACTCACAATAACACAAGAAAAACTATTAAAATAAAAGTGCTAGGTGCTGTTTCAAAAAACGACAAAACTCGAATCGATGTGTGTACTTACCTAATGGATATAAAGCACGTCGTACAGACAATCTGACAGTTGTCAGTATGACAGTTGACAGCTTAACATTCGGGATTGACGTTAGTGGGCCGCCGCCGCCGTCGCGCCCGGCCAACACGTACATAAATCGAATGTATCCAGTCGGAAAGTGTTACAATACTCGAGTTAAGTTACTTCTGAGTGATTTGTTTGTTGTGCTGTTTTTATGGCTCATGAATGCGACGCCCTTACAAGTTTCATAAAAAAAAAACCGAAACACTATATTTAGAATCTATTATTTACAAATACAAAATATTTTATTTTGGATTTTTTTTTGTAATGAACAAAAAAATTTGTTTATTTTTCCTTACGTAATTTTGACAGTAACTTTAGGTGTTTTTTATGAGATAATGACTTTACTGGTCAGCCAATGTAGTCATCGCAGCCCGTAACTATTGCATTACTTTATAGAGCACGTCCTCAGAAGACTTGTCCTGTGTAAGTGGTCTATCGCATTGCGTCTATCGCTTTATTAAAATAGGAGAATCGTAGCTCTTAATTTCGTAGCGTTTGCTACGCCCGAAGCCCTCTACGCCGTAGCAGCTACGCCGTAGCATTTATCAGAAATGACCATATTTTACTATAGCTAAAAAAATATGTACCGACGACGCTACTAACGGCTACTGGTAGAATTTAACTAGTAGTTCAAATGACATCTAGTTCCTGAAGTGACATCTCCGACAAGTATTCCCATAAAGGAAAATAATACGCAACTATGGTTGAAATAAACTTTGCAAATCAAATCGAGACTATGATCCAGCTAATGTCTAGTCTTACCTACATTGAGACGTTGAAACTGTAAGAAATAGAAGTCGCTTAGTTTATCACGAGTTACATAGTAATGCTCTGGGCTGAGAGGTAAAATAAGCGTATAACTAAACCAAGAACTTCATGTGGTATTATTTATCTTCTGATAAATAGTTTTTGCTCTGGTTATTTAATTTTTCTTCCCCTTTGATATAAAAAAACTTCTCACCGAGCGATAGTGGATTCGTTGAGATTTTTCCACCTGGCTCACCAGTGGGCCAGCTAGTGGGCCAGCCAGTGGTCTCGATGGGAATAACCTGACTTAATCAGCATTTGAATTTCCTTTAGTTAATGGTACCATTGTTAATAACTGCCATGATTGTGTTGTGAATGCTTGATAGTAAATCGATGATAGTATAAACTAATTAATCATCAATTTGATTAGTTTGTACTGAGGTGATTAATTAATTTGTGCGGTCAGCCGCAAAATAAGGCTGTATTCATTGGTAACAAAATCAAAAAGCAATTTTTGAATCCAGTTATTTTATAGTTAGTTATCCATCAAAGATAAGTAACTTTACTATAGCATTAGCGAACTCGACACTGGCAGAATTGTGACAACTAGCCACAAAAACCACAAACCAAGAAGTTGAAGTTCTATGGTCTCCCCCTATCTTATAAAAAGTTAGAGTAGACATTATGTCTGGTTTAGCATACGTAATCAGGACATAATGTCCACTCTAACTTTTTATAAGATAGACCACTAATCTTATAAAAAGTTAGAGCGGACATGATGTCGTGTTTAACATACGTAATCAGGACATAATGTCAACTCTAACTTTTTATAAGATAGGGGGAAAGACTGTAAGTGAACTTTATTATAAAAAGAAATTCTATAAAATTTATAAACGGTTTCAGTAAATTAATAATAAGATTTAGGTACGTTTAGAAGTAGCAATGTTTTTGTTTTAAATATTTTAAAGTTACAAAGCGTTACATAATATAATAGACAGAATAATAAAGTGACTAAAATATTCGTAAAGATTGAAAAATTTAAAAGAGATCCGTTTGCCGAAGTAATGTACCCTCTGAACCTTAAATACTCATAGTAGTGAATATTTCAACACGGCGAGTGCCTCGAAGGTGGCGGGAACGGCCTGAACAAGCTGTTGATACCGAAATTTAAACGAAATAGACAATCATTTTCAGTACAAAATTAACTCCCATCTCTTTCACTCTATCGCGGTATCGGTACAAATTGCGTCAGAGAAAGGGAGACGAGAGGATTTGATGCGGTCTCTTTTAATGCTCTGTATTTATGTAATAGGCTATACAGGTACTAGCGAGACCGCTGGGCGCCGCTCGCCCGCCTTTGCTGAAAATATCAGGTCTTCAGTTGCGTTCAGTCGCGCGCCAGGCGCCGTGCTGTACGGACGTCTGAACCACGCCAACTGATATCTTCACCGCGCGATCACACCATCTAAAAATCATTAATGAAATTTATTTTAAAAACTTTCTAGTCTTAATCTACTATGACTTGTTGGCTACTCTGTGTGTAGTGTAAGCGTTGTGGCCTCGGTCCGAGTGTGTTTGATGTTTCTTTTACTTTGAACTGTTTTGACCTGGTTTTTATTTTGAATCTGTTGCACAATTTAGAGGCGAAGCTTTTGATGTAAGTATGAATGTTTAAATTAATTTGTAACTGTGTTGAATTAGCAGAGAACCGGTTTGGAAACCACAGCACAAGATTTAACTACACTAATTTATGAGTTTAAAATTGAGAACCTTCTCTATTTTTTGTAATTCGGTTAAAAAGTCTAAAATAAAGGTAAGTTTAATGAATCATTCGTTCAATTTGTACCGTAAATTACATTCGAAAACCGATACTAACATTTAGGCTGTACTTACTGTACTGCTTACTTTATATCATATCATCATCATCAATCATCATCAATATATATAAAACTCTTTTGAAGCTGACAGAGAATCAACGCACAGCCTAAACTATAAGTCCTAGAGGTATGAAATTTGGAGGGTAGGTTCCTTATATAGTGTAGGGGCGCACTAAGAAAGGAATTTTGAAACGTCACACTCTAAAGGGTAGAACGCGTGCAACGCCGCAGGCGACGGCTAGTCTACTATATTATTATAGTACTGATTTCACTGTTGCCTCTCTCGATAACTTTATTATAAAATTCTGACAGTGCCATTATCAATTAGCAGCCTTTTTTACATATTATAGGCAAACGTTTGACCACAATCTCGCCTTATGTTAAGTGATGATGCGGTCGACGGTGTAGCACATTTGTCTAGAAGAAACCTATTCACTCTTCTTTTGAAAAAATCCGAAATATACGCATTCACGCCGACGGAAGGAAGGACAGAAGCCGACAAGGAGTTCCACTCATTAAGCCTCTGCTTAAACTATCCTTAATATTTGCTTGGTAGTTTTAAAATAGTGGTGTCTGTTAGAAGATTCTAGTTGCCAATTCTTTGCTATCAGAGCCAAGAAAAATAGGCAAGAAACTACAACCATCAGTGTGACCTTGAAAAAATCTACTATTTTAACATAGAATACAATGTAACTGTCATTTATTTATTTATTTAACACACAAAACACATTACAACCAGAAACAAAAATAGAAAAAAATTAAATCTAAAATACTAAAAGTACTAACAGTTTTGAGCATGGTTGAAACGTAAATACATGTGCGTACATCTAGTTAGGTATATGTAATGTATGTATGTATAAAAAATGTATGGAACAGCTGATTGTTTCTCGTAGATAATGTAATTTAGTATAAATTCCTCTGAAATCCTGTGAGAGTAGTCGGCCTAATCCACAGGAAAGAAATATCAATACGCGCGGATTCGACTAAAGCCACGGGTTTCTTCAAGACTTTCTGCTGTATCCATCTTCTTATGTTTTCCATTATTTGGTGATGGATCCAAAACTTTTTGGGACAGAAAAACACGCTTGTTTAAAATAAGATGAAACTCATGACCTTAGAATCGGAAATCCCTATAAAAATCGGAAATGTAAATGATCTTTGAGACTTTACTACTGAATAATAGTTATTTGTTATACAAGAGTGCAAAGTTGCTTTTTAACCGCGTGTTCAATTTTGATGACCGAGCAATCGAAGGATTCTAAAATTGAATCAAAATTAGAATCCTGAGCGTTAGCGAGGGAATCAAAAGAGCACGAGGTGAAAAATCTTTGCACTCGAGTGCAACACGTAACTTTTCATTCCACCTCAGCGAGGAAATGACTAAATTCAAAAAAAGCAAATTGAAAAAAGAACACCAAGAAGGTTCCGAGTCTGAGTTTTTAACAAATTAAAAAAAAGTTGTATGATATATTCGGCACCATAGAGGTAGCAGTAAATAGGTTTAATGTTTTTTTTAATTCACAAACTTAGTGCACACGATGTTCTAAATTCAATTTACTTTATCCTCTTGAGAATAAAAACGGCTTTTCCACTCAGATATTGAAGATTAAAAATACTCTTTCCGAGATGGTGGGATGAAAAGATTGGAAAAAGGCAGTTATCAAAAACAACCTATGCAATTCTCTGACAACTTATTAGAATGATACTTGGCTATAAGAGCTGGGTTTACAAATAGAAAAAATAAAATAAATCTACAAAAGTGTATAAAAAATGCGTTCTGAGAAAAATAAATGAGTTTTACAAAAAACCATTTTAAACTGACAACAACGTTTTAGAATAATGAATGAGCCATCAAACTGTAATTTGCAGGCGCAAATACAAATTAATGGAGTATAATTATAATACTTAAAGATTTTTACTTTTTGTAAAATTCTAATTGTATTTTAAACGTACACACAATCTTTATTGAAAGTATATTTTTAGAAACCATTTTTACACTTTGTATGTAAAGTATTCATGACTCAGGGTTTGAAATATTTACCAAATAATATTTATTATTGTTTTGTAAACATTATAAAGAAAAAAAAATGATCTAAGCACGGGATTGCATAAGCCAAGTTCGGTATTTTACTCCTCTAACTGTTCACCCTGTTCAGGCTTAACATACTAGTTCCAAAACACCCTGTGGATTTGTATCATGTGGTCTACGCACTTCGACACGCTCCTATTTGAGTAACGTACTAGAAATTCAGGCGACAATAATTGAGTTACACACAAACGCCCTTACAAAGGCTTTCTCGGAAATCGATCCCAAAAGTGACTACTCCGGTTTACGGGTGTTTAACAAATTCATATTCATTTATTCATTGCTTACATGTCCTTACATTGTAATAACTTAGTTCTAAAGTAGCATAAATGTCAGGTAGGTACATACATGCACTCTGTTGGACACTGCAATGTCATTGGTCAATAGTCATTGGTCGTTGTTTCAGTAGTGTAGTAGGTAAAAGTGAAGTACTTAGGCTTAGGTTTAAGATTATTTATTTATCATAAAAGTTAAATACAAATACAAAAAACATTTATTGCCTCGGTAGATATTATAAAAGGAACAAGGTTATATTAACAGTAACTTCGAAGAGGGCAAAAGGGGTGAATTCAGCTGGATGCAAGACATCCGCGCTGGTTTTCAATTTAGGCCTCTCGGGTAGATCTGCACCGAGAAGTGTGATATAAAAGCGGGCTATACAGTAGAAACTACAGAAAAAATAATTATATATTAAATAAATTACTTACTGAGAAACATGGTTTCTCTTATGTAGGTACGTCTAAAGCAGTGAGCACTCAGAACAATAACATAATTTTATTATTAAAATAACATAGTTCTTGTATAACATTCGTAACAAATTAACAATAGGTCCATTAGGTATGAAACACAGCAATTTTTACATTACAAAGTTACTTAAATATGAAACCTACTTAAAATATGAAATCATATAATATCACGACTGAATGAAAGTCACGAATCCATGAAACGGAAATAACTCAGTGGAACAAGATGGTAGCCACTGAACATTGATAATGGTCATTGTTATGTAAACCCGGCTTTGTGACTTGCAACCCTCATAGCGCGTGCACACGGGTTAGTTCCACTATGCCCATGCCGCTGCCGGCATGAATGCCGCGATTAATTCCGGAATTATTGCCACAGCAACATCGCCTTTATTCTTATACCGCGTTCACACATGCCCATGACGCTGCCGGAATTATTGCCGCGATTAATTCCGGAATTATTGCCACAGCAACATCGCCAAGTTCATGCCCTAGCTCCTTGGTGAGAATAAAGGCGATGTTGCTGTGGCAATAAGTCCGCGGCATGAATGCCGGCAGCGGCAATGGCATAGTGTGAACGCGGTATCATAATGTGATCCATGCTGACTATACAACACACATTTATCACTATTCATAAACGTAAGTAATACGGCCGAATACTCAAACGCTACTTATATTAAGTTCATGCTTAAATTATTGCAAATGAGTAATGTCAAACAGAGGTAGAGGAATTTTAAGTGGTGTTTAAATTTGAGTGACGTTTCAGTATATGGCCCATCGTGTTGCAAAAAGTAGGTGGAAAATATACTCGACAGCAAAAATTCCGGATCATCTATAAAAACTTGAATATCTTTGAAACTATGAATGCTGGATTAGTGAAACTATGCAAGCTAATAATGAAATTAATAAATTACTTTTATTTAATTATGGAGGGGTTAAATTGTCTATCAAACACAATTTATATCTCTAATCCAGCATTTATAATTTTCACGATATTTAAGTCTATAGCTGATCCGAAATTTTTGATCTCGACTGTATTAGTCAGTAGAAAACATGCTAGGAACCAACTTCTAACTTTTTTGGACGATCTTTTAGAAAAATAATATCTAGAAGTCGTCAAGATATTCTTAAATAAGCTTGTGAAAATGTCATAATTTGTAATAGACTAGCCGTCGCCCGCGGCGTTGCTCGCGTTCCAGATAGACTCTAGAGATTTTCAAAACTCCTTTCTTAGTGCACCCCTACACTATATAAGGATACTACCATCCAAATTTCATACCTCTAGGACTTATAGTTCAGGCTGTGCGTTGATTCTAAGTCAGCTTCAAAAGAGTTTTATATATATTGATGATTTTTTTTATACAATATAGAAAACCGTTTGTCCACGATCTCACCTGATGTTAATAAATAGGTACATTATAACTGAACAGGTAATTGTTTTCCCTTCCTGACTGTACAGCTCGGAAAACCTTTATCGAAAATCATTGAATAGTAGCTTTGGACGGCATTATGCCATTGAATTCCAATCAACAATGTATCTAATATATTCAACATGTGCCAGCTTCACTATACCAGTTATACGTATTCCTTTTACATCAGCTTTTTTTATTCAAATGATAGAGAAACTGGCATACAGCCCTCCTGATGGGAAGTGGTTACTGTCCTCTATATGTATATACCCACTAGCTGGTACCCGCGAGTTCGACGCGTGCGAACATTTCTACCATAAAATATTCGTCAACGAGCTTGCGATGAACCTCGTAGCAAATGCTTTTGGTTTAGAGAGTTCAAGCTGTATCTAAGAATTCACGTCTTTCATTTTAGTAAAATATAGCCTATGTTTTAATCCGGAAAAAGGGCTTCCGAATGGTATAAGTTTCTTTGATATTAGTCCAGTATTAAGGCGTGACCCGCTAACAAACAAACAGATAAACAGTCAAACTCGATTTTCGGAATCGGAATCGTTTATTTAGTAGATCTGCATATTTAGTTTATCCATGTCTTTCATTTTAGTTTTCGGCTTTTTTACAGTTTACCTAAATCATCATCAATATATATAAAACTCTTTTGAAGCTGACAGAGAATCAACGCACAGCCTAAACTATAAGTCCTAGAGGTATGAAATTTGGAGGGTAGGTTCCTTATACAGTGTAGGGGCGCACTAAGAAAGGAATTTTGAAAAGTCACACTCTAACGCGAGCAACGCCGCGGGAGACGGCTAGTAATAATATAGATAACAATCGGGAAGAAAATATTATTTGTTAAAATATGAACCGTTTTGACTACAGCCATCCATGTTTGTTAATAAGGCATTCATTAAAACTTTGTAATTAATATTTCCCCGAATTTACATTACAAGCTCATCATTCATTATTCTACGGGCATTGTCTTCAAAATTTCATCAGTTTTAATTAAAATAATCAAAATGTAGCTGCACGAATGTAGACTCTAACACGAGTGTCTAAGAGGTGTAGTCGATGGCACGTCCAAAACTACTTGGAACTTGTTTATTTATTTTCACAATAGTTAGAAAAATATCGATTTACGTATTTGAAAAATAACATTCTAAATAATATGAATGAATGAACGAATGAAAACACTTTATTGTACGTAGGTACACTTCCGACCTCCTAGTAAAATGTATTTTTAACGATTTATTTAACAAAACCAAATATTTGGTTGCCTAGTACTATCCGAAAATAATTTGAGCCAGACAAATGACTTTATTATTGCAAGCTTTGAAAGCTGAATACGAAATTTTAAAATCTGTCTATAACTCCTCCATAAACACATTATAATTCGTGTAGCGCAGTTTTAAAGCTTTCATGTCCAATAAATGGTTTATGAGCTTAATACCAACTGAACGAACATTTCATGCACCGCCGCGCCACCCTCATAGACAATAATAGACATGCTACAATTGAAATTGATACATGGTTTCTTTTTGAATTTAGAATCGTTACCGCTCGGATACGACTAGGTACTTTTTACAGTCTATCTATACTATTATAAAACTGTAAAAAAATATAAAAAAAATTGATAAACTAAATATGCAGATCTACTAAATAAACTATTCTGATTCTGAAGATCGAGTTTTTCTGTTTATCTGTTTGTTTGTTCGCGGATCACGCCTAAACTACTAGACCAATTTTAATGAAACTTATACCATTTTGAAGCCCTTTTTCCGGATTGAAATATAGGCTATATTTTATTGAAATCAAAGACGTGGGTTCTTAGATACAGCTTGAACTCTCTAAACCAAAAGCAGCCATTTGCTACGAGGTTCATCGCGAGGAAGTCGCGGGTATCAGCTAGTACTATTATAAAACTGTCAAAAAACAAAAATGGATAAACTAAATATGCAGATCTACTAAATAAACGATTCTGATTCCGAAAATCGAGTTTTTCTGTTTGTTTGTTCTCGGATCACGCCTAAACTACTAGACCAATTTCAATGAAACTTATACCATTCAAACTTCAACTTCTTACATACATAAATAAGTCCATTACATAATGCAGTTATGAAGTTATGACAAGATCGTAAAGAAAATTTTGTTACAGCAGTAACTCACCTGACAATACCTACCGCTGTTAAACCAGGCTTCTGGTGCTTTCCTTTAACAATGGTCCTTTGTCAAGAGGGCATTATTGACTTGCTTTACGAGTACATAGAGACGTTGAAATGAAATGAAATGAAATGAAATTTATTAAGAACCAAACGTCTGTTACATTGTGGTACTGTATATAGTATTTATTATAATAGGTAGTGTAATAAAATATTTCTGCACCAACGCACATACTTTTTGCACCGTAAATCTTCTCCATTATCACTGCACAACCTTACTGCCCGAAGGCTCAAGACGAACTGCCCCCTCCTTCTACAATACACTTATCGATAACAAAAATGGCTGTTCAAAAAAAAGGAATATGAAACGTCAGGCAACGGGTTTCCGGTGGATAATAAATTGAGTGTTTTAATAGCGACAACTAAGAATGTCCAACAAAAAATCTTTTTAAATTAAAAATCAACGAATAATTAGAAATTAATTTACCAAAATATACAAAATTATTTTACCAAAATATACAAAATTATTTTACCAAATTATTATTCATTTTTGAAATCATGACATTAGGTAGTTAAGGCATGCAATGATCCTACCTACGTAGACAAATTAGTAAGGACGCCACTAAAATGTTTTTTGAGTAGGTAAATGTACCACCCAAGCGGATAGGTTTCCGGTGCATTTTAGGGGGTAACATAGGTGAGGTCGTATCAAAAAACCACATTAGGTTAATAAAACCTGTGTTGTGGGTTCCGATACCTTCCTTCGAGTTTGTAGTAGATACATAATCACATTTGTGTTGCTATCCTCAGTGGTTAGGTAGGTAATTGAGTATTGGTAGGTTAGTATTGTCACATCACAAATCATATAATACGTTATAGCACTAGTGAGCGCTATTACCGCGTGCACACTATGCCCATGCCGCTGCCGGAATGTATGGCGGCATCAATGCCGCGGACTTATTGCCACAGCAACATCGCCTTTATTCTCACTACGCGGCATACATGCCGGCAGCGGCATGGGCATAGTGTGCACGCGGTATATGAATAAACAATGTTACATTCTAGCTATAGGTACACGTAATGCTGGAAATGCAGAATTGTTGAAAAACAATTGGTTTATAATTAGTATGTGACGTTATTGCGCGCTAGCTTCTGGTTTAGTACCTTTTTAACCTTCGCTCTGCTTATAATTTTGTGACTAAAGCACTGTTATTGGCCGAGTGTTGAAACAAGATTATTGTACGGGCAGGTTTTAACAAATCTTAATCATAGGCCGCATAGCCCAGGAAATCCTCCTAGCTTGGTTGTATCTGAAAACCAGCGCTGCTCCATGTCATGGTTCATGCATGTGGGGCAGCAGCAGCACATGCTGAGAACAACCTTTTCAACCGCACAAGGGTACTTATAGAACAGGACAGGACTAACTATAGCATCATTTTTATTTTGTTTTTTGTTTTCTGATACTTATTATTTGCTATACTTTTGTACCTACTTGTCCTACCACTTACGTATGTGTAAGTCTAGTTTACGAACCACAAATCGGACCAGTACTTTCAGCATGACAATCATCCAAACAAAAACTTTGACAAATGTCAACTAACTAATAAACTTAACTACTAATAAATATTAGCTTCGTTCGCTTCGCTCACTCGATCAATAATATTATTGGGATGGGATTTTAAAAGTATTCTGTAGGTACCAAACTTTCCGATGGACTCACCGAGCAAGTCTTAGTGCAATTAAAACTCTCCTCGCTTACTTTCGTCTGCAATATATCCCAGCTTGTACTCGGGTCACGATTCATATTCAGTTGCAATATTCTTAAATTAACTGGGTCAAGGTATTATCTAGACTAGACTAGAGTGTTAGATAGTGTACTGAATAAATAGTAGTAAAAGGGCGTTTGCACACGGGCCGATCTCGTCACGTACGATACCGGCGCGACGACGTCTCAGTACATTTTATCGGCGTTTTTTTTTTGGACCACCTGTGTCGCCAGCACCACACGGCAACGCCTCACGGACTTTGTACTATTTAACGTTGCAAATTGTGCGAGAGGGATATGTTTTTGTGTGAGACTCACCGCGCGCCTGCACCTATTGCGCTCCCTTTCCAACGATTCATTGTATGTAGCGTAATTATTGAAGTTATACTTCTAATGCGACTTCCAACTGACCGCGACGTTAAACGTTAAACGTTAATCGTAGCATTCAATTGTCAAAGTGTTCGTGCACACGCCAATGATTTGACGGATAGAGATAGAGCAATATTAATAAAGTTTGTCCTAAAGAAACAATATGATTTCACTAAAAATCAATTTCTACACCTTCCTATTTTCATTTCCACATTAAGAAGTATAACTTCTTCCACGCGAAGGGACTTCACGCACAATTTTTATGGTTATGTTTGATGTCTAACGTCTAACTTGACGTGTAGCCGTGTGTACATGAATTTTCCGGCGATATCGTGTTGGTGTCGTGTCGGCTACGTAAACATCCCATCTCGATTGCCAATGCAACGATTTGATCCACCAATAAATTGTGAAAAATGGTTTGTGTGCGCATGAATAGCGCACGGTTTGCCAAAACACGGGTTAATTTGTAACGGAGTAAAGTTGAGCCACGGGAAAGTTATTGCTGTTGACCTACTTAGGTAGACCACAAAGTTGAGGCCTGAGGTATAACCGCAAAATGTTATGGAAGTTACAATTTATTCTCACGGAGTAAAAACATCATCATCATTATATAATCAGCTTGTAGACGTCCACTGTTGGATTTAGAAATGCAGAAAGAACCGTTCTGAACCTCCATCTTCCCGCATTCTTAGCAATGTCTTCAGTCCAATACATTTTTTTTCTGAATAAGCTGTCTTACATAGATAGATAGGTAGATAGAAGATAGAAAATACTTTCTTGCACACCTTAACCTAGGGATTACAAGAAAATAAAAAACAAAACTTAAATTAATTTGTACAATGGGCGGTCTTATCGCTATGCAACGATCTCTTCCTGACAACCTTGGACGGAAAGGACCTCAAGGTATAATCAAGGGGTGCTGTATAAAAATAAAGAGATTGGAAGAAAAAAAAATATTATACACACACTTAGTTTTAGTACATACTTTTTAGTACATACCTATGTATTTGTTTTTTAAGCAGTTTAATTGATACGCCCACGATATACCTTGAAAAGATAAGTAGGTAGTTATTCTCTATCGTATCATATAAGATTAGTACCTTCTAGTTCTACAATACAGAGATTATTACAATGACCTCCATTATGGCTTCTGATCTGATCCTTTTAGCCCCACTTTCAGGATTAAACCCAGTAGAACGGAACAGATATCCACAAAGTTCATTTCTAAAAGCTCCTAAGACACTTAGCGGTGCACTTTAAACTTCTCAGCTTTTAGCTTTGAGTTGGACACAATATTTGCAGGCTACATGCGATATAGGTTCTAGCTCATAATCATAATGTTAACACTAGAAACAAAGACAAACTCGCTGTTCCCACCACTAGGCTCTCAAAAATTAGTAAATCTTGCAAAGGGCAATGTGTACGCTTCTTTAACAAAATTCCAAGTGATGTGTCTCAGTTGTCGATTTGCAAGTTCAAAAACGTAATAAAACAAAGACTTATTTTAAAAGCTTACTATAAAATATCAGATTATTTAGAAGACAAACAAGCTTGGGACAAACTAGCTCCAACTCATCCAATAAAAAAAAATAAAAAAATTGTAATCATACCTAATCATACAAAACGTAATGACGATTCAAAGTGATCAGTGAGATTTTATTGAATAAAAGCTTTTCCACTTTGACTTTAGCTCGCGCTAGAAATATGTTAGCATTATATGGATTTATAGCTACCTACCTACCTATCTAATCTAGTAGGTTACATACCTAATGTAGGGCTATGACTCATGTAGCATTATCCCTATAAACATTGTGGTTTCCTTAGTGCTATAGTACAAAATAAGAAATGTGTTTTTTTTTAATCGATAAATAAAAAAATTAAATAAAAAATTGTCTCTTACAATGTCAAAAGGTGATTAAAAACGTCCCACTGAAGAGCATGTTGGTGGAACGAACGGGAAGTGGTTTTGAAATCTTCCCATTCGTCCCATTAGTGGGACAACCCAGTTTGTGTCCGTTTCTTTTACTGTTAGCTGATTTGATGGAAACTTACGGATTTTTAGGTATTTCGTTCTATCGATAGTAAACATAGTAGGATTGGTACGTCATACAAAAAGTCCTCATTTCATTTTTTATTTGCCATTCGCAACCCTATGCTGTGTAATAAACGAGAGATTGCCAGTTTGCATAGGTATAAGTACTATGCTCTGAACTTGTAATCTCGTTTCCCAAAATCTACGAAATAAACAGAAGTAATGTAACCCGCGGGACGCGTGTTAGTGCGGACGCAGGTGTACGTAGGGATGACACTCTGTCCAAATCATATTTTCACTACGTTGAAATTGGTGGTTCAGAATCACAGGAGAATTTATAAGTAAGTATAATATTAATAAATATTCTTGGACTTTTCTTACAACGCACTCTAGTCCCAAACTAAGCAAAGCTTGTAATACTGTAGGAACATATATATTGTAAATACTGTATTAGTTGTAATTTTCCTAATCTTAATTACTATGTGTCTTAGAACTAGTATGTTATTCCGAGTGAGAGGAATTCTCGACTCTCACAGGAACAACAAAGCAAACATTTTACAGTGGGATTTAAAGAAGGCTCTTCAACCAGCTGAAAGGTGCCAGCCCTAGGTCGGTAGACACGTGCACAGTCTCCCAGCGGGCTCGTAGCTTCAAGGCAGCTCCGTCCGCTGTAATTGTTACGATGGAACCCTAACCACAGAATAAATAATGTTACTTAGCTGTAACGGTAAATGTGCAATGCTATTATTGTAAGCTCTCACGAACGAACGTTATCAAGTAATACGTACACGTGTGTGAGTAATTAACACATAAGCGTTAGTTAGTCTTGTGTTTATTTTGTTTATTTGCGAAAAGTGAATCGCATTTTTTATATTGAGATATAAATTCTTTTTCAGTTTTGCGAAACAATTTTTTTTCGTATACAATTCTTCTCGTCTGATTGTACGTGCTAATCTCAGATTCTCATATTAATAAACTCGATGTAAGTTTGGAATAGTTACACCGTTCGTCGCTTTCGATCAAGTTTCAATGCAAAAGAGAAACACAATGTAAGTAACTATTTCGAGCTTACATCGAGTTTATTAATAACAGGATCTGAGATTAGCACGTACAAACAGACGCGACCAGGAACTTTGTTCAACGTAGTAATAGCACAGAATACGTAGCACTGCGTCTTGCCCCAGTTATATTTCTCGAAATTCCGAGATCAATGTTGAATAATTCTCATATTATGGGTAACCTCGGAGCCCCGAGTCTGTGCATTTGTTTTAATTTTCGACTCGAGTATAGCACACGCAAACGCATTCGCAAAGCAAGAAATTTTGTATGAAAACCGGATAAGCGCCTATAGCGGGAGATTTGGGAATTATTCAATTGTTCATTGTTCAATAACTCGCTTTGCGAATGCGTTTGCGTGTGCTATACTCGAGTTGAAAGTCAAAACAAATGCACAGACTACGAGCTCAAGTGGGTTACTCTCGACCTCAGTTCCAATCCGGATTCACGGAATTTGACAGATCTCGTGTCATTTTGTACTGAAAAATGACAGGACTTCTGTCAAAATGTATGGATCCGGATTGGAACTGTGTTCGAGAGTAACCCACCAGGTACCTGATAATATTGAGACTTTTGATGGACAATTTCATGGCTTTCATAACTCACCCAAAAAAAGATCCTCGACGCCATGTGTATTTCTTGCAGACTGAGTGTTGAGCCTTACAATACATACGAGTCGGTACCTTACCAAAAACCGATTCAACGTCAAAACTGTGTCTCTTTCTTTATCTACGTTTACTAAGTATGCATACCTACCTAAATAAAACTGTGAGCATGTGTTTTTTGTAAAAGAGGCAAAAATAATACTTTATCTAAATTTATAGTCTGTGTTCGTTTTACATAAGCGATACATAAGGTCGGGCGCCGAGCGTGTTAAACGAAACGCAGTAATTGCTCTGTGACGATCACAAAGGAATGAAAAACTGCAAAATTTCACTGTATAATTTCTCATTCTAAAAATACGGTCGACAAATAATTTTACTGTGTAATTGCATATTTTTAAAATGTCATGTAAGTATGAGTATAATATTTAGGGTTGTTAAATCGTATCAAACTTTTGTAACAATGTTTGTGCCAAACTTAACACACAGTACTTACAAAATAAAATAAAACTCAATATGCAGCTATCTTTTTCATCCCTATTACCGCGTTCACACTATGCCATTGCCGCTGCCGGCATGAATGCCGCGATTAATTCCGGAATTATTGCCGCAGCAACATCGCCTCTATTCCTACACCGGGTTCACAAATGCCCATGCCGCTGCCCGAATTATTGCCGCGATTAATTCCGGAATTATTGCCACAGTAACATCGCCAAGTTCATGCCCTAGCTCATTGGTGAGAATAAAGGCGATGTTGCTGTGGCAATAATTCCGGAATTAATCGCGGCATTCATCCCGGGCATAATGTGCACGCGCTATAAGATACTTACATGAACCCATCATAGCTGTAACTTTATCAAATAAACTAACCCATGTTGTCACTGTAATAATAAATTGTTTTTATGAAAAAAATGATTATAAATATTATGAAGTTATGAATAAAGGCGTTAGAGATTTTACTGGTTTCCAAAAATGAGGTAGGAATCACGTTGATCTAGAGAATTAAAGCTTTTGTTACTTATAACTTACTAAAGCGACATAATACGGCTATATTCGGTCAAAGCCTCAAAATATGAGTCGTTATTTACCTGCAGTATTTACGTTTCTTTATTGTCGGCACAAACGGACCTTTGATCTCGGTACCGGTACAGGGTAAATGGATACAAGAGTAAATAAATAAAAAATAGGGGTCGACTGTTTCATAAGTGAAATTAAAATTGAAGTTGCCTTGTGCTCTAGCACAAGTTAAATCTAAATATATAAAACTCCTTTGAAGCTGACCGAGAATCAACGCACAGCCTAAACTATAAGTCCTAGAGGTATGAAATTTGGAGGGTAGTATCCTTATGTAGTGTAGGGGTGCACTAAGAAAGGAATTTTGAAAAGTCGCACCCTAAAGAGTAGAACGCGAGCAACGCCGCGGGCGACGGCTAGTGTAAAGATAAAACGTGGGTGAGTGTCATCAAATAAATTACAAAATGTTGGTGTATACATGGGTACCAACGTATATTAAATTGTTTTCCATAAAATTACTTATTTCACAAGAAAAATGATTACTTAGAAAGAATGAAAGAAAACCGAATTATTCTTTAACTTATTCACGCACCAAGGCCTTTTATCATTTCCACTTTAATTTGCCTTATAACTGACACCTATCATACAACATTCCACCTTCGTTTTGAAGCTACGTAAACGATTACAAAGTTATCAAGTCAATTTAATTTTCCGAGAAACTCAACTTTATATCATTGAAATAGAAGCTACTGAAATCACAACTCAAAAGGTACGCGGTTCGGCTGTAAGTAGAGATTTTACTCAGATAAATCTGTGAGCTTATTGAGTTTTATGAAGTTTTAGAGGCTATCTAATTCAAAAATGAATACTTTAGCCACTCAGACCAAAATGTTACTTATTCCTATCCATTTTTGGGTTATTTCGAACATCCAGCTGTGCTTTCGCAATCGTTTTTTGTACCGTGTCTTTGCTGGCAAGGTTCCTGGGTGCCTGGTACTCTGTCAAGAACAATATATATTATATATTTATTGCTTTATCCAAATCAATAAGCCGCTACAAAAAAACCTTTTATTTTCAAACAATTCACAACAATGACATCCATGAAATGACTTCGTAGAGTTTCTTCTTTTACTTAACTGCTCTAAAGATGTTTTGTCCCACTAATATTATAAATGGCAAAGTTTAGGTGTTTGGATTTTTAGATGTTTGAGTTTCAATCACGCTGCAATTCTGGTCCGATTTGGATGAAACTTGGAATATATTATATAGTTTGTAACCTGGATAAACACATAGGCTACTTTTTATCCTGGAAAATCAACAGGATCAGGACGTGGGCGAAGTCGCAAGTGGAATCTAATTTTGCTATAATCCTTTGTTTTTGTATAGCACCAGAAATAAGTATGAAACTATTATTAGATTAAGCTATAAGATATTTCAAAGAGCTTTTATTAAGAGCACCTGAACAAAGTCTCAAACTTCAAAACGCGAAGATACCAAACTCAGGTACTGGAATGTCGAAGGAACGAAAATACGCAGTCAGGGGCGACGTTTGAGGCGGGGGTGGAGTGCTTTTCATAAATATAAGATGTTTTCGCTCTTGGAACTAGTGGTGCGACAAATATCCGTAGTTGTTCCTTAAAGCAGCGTTTCGGCGATCGTAACGCACGACGCTGCGGTATGCAGTTCAACGCAGAGTACCGCGTTTGCTCCTCGCCGCTGACGCAGACGTACTGCGACGTAACCAGAGACCATACTAGGCGTTTTCCATACGATTATGTGTCCGGCGCTGCATGCTGCGTACCACTGCGATGTGGGTTACGATCGCGAGACCAAAGCTTTGCATATACCGAGCTACCGCAGGCAGAGAGTTGCCAAACGACCGTCAAAAATGCGAGCAGTGGTTTTTGCAAACGCATTTTCCTGAACTTGTGGCATTATAAAAATATCATTTGGTGACAGTACTTGGAAAATTAAAATAAACAATGATAAAAATGGTCAACGTATTTGCAATGGTCAGCTGTTTAATAGATCTTCTTGTGAAGTATATATCTATTGTGTATATATCTACTATATCTATTGTGTTTTATAGATAAACAGATCAAGAACACAACATAAATAAACAGAACACATAAAAGCCTGTCGAACGTTAGGTAGACCCTCGTGGAACATAAGATAAAACAATGTCTGGACTCGAAAAAAGGTATGGTTCTTATACCGCGTTCACACTATGCCATTGCCGCTGCCGGCATGAATGCCGCGATTAATTCCGGAATGATTGCCACAGCAACATCGCCTTTATTCCTACACCGCGTTCACACATGCCCATGCCGCTGCCCGAATTATTGCCGCGATTAATTCCGGAATTATTGCCACAGCAACATCGCCAAGTTCATGCCCTAGCTCTTTGGTGAGAATAAAGGCGATGTTGCTGTGGCAATAATTCCGGAATTAATCGCGGCATTCATGCCGGGCATAGTGTGCACGCGCTATTAAAAACCAACAACAAAATACAAGAATAAAATACATAATTATTTTAAAAAAAATGATCTATCTGAAGAATACAAAAGCACAGGGTATGTTGAAAGTTGTACTAACTTGTACCGGAGTAATTTTAGTAGGTAGACTGGTGTTGGAAGGTTGTGATGGGTGAAGCGAACCAACAAAGTGGAATTTAATATAACTTGATGCCCGCTGTGAGGGATGTTTTGTGAATAAAACCTGTTTTTACTTGTACCTACAGGTTTACTTTTTCTTATTTTTATCGTGAGAAAGGAGGTACCTACTCTGTGCCCTCATGTTACTATAGTGCGGCAAACATGTGGTTGCGGCTTGGTTTTAAAGTTATTGTTCTTGAGTTGAAAAAAAGGTACCACTGATAGTGGTACTAAACTTTTGTTTTGTTTTTTTTTAGGTAAGCTGACCACGTCTAAGTTTTAGTGGTTTTTGTACTGTAACCATGATCCAACCTGCATAGGTAAAACCTAAGAAAAATATATTTCAACTAGCCGTCTCCCGCGGCGTTGCTCGCGTTCTACCCTTTAGAGTGTGACGTTTCAAAATTCCTTTCTTAGTGCACCCCTACACTATATAAGGATACTACCCTCCAAATTTTATACCTCTAGGACTTATAGTTTAGGCTGTGCGTTGATTCTAAGTCAGCTTCAAAAGAGTTTTATATATTTAGAAGATAAAAATAACATGAACCCCATCCCTCTCCCAACTATCCGCTAAGTATAAAAATAGATTTGTAGATGAAAATAAAGCTTTAAGATCTACCCACCCTTTTCCTATTAAAGCTTTGTAGCATTATGTACTTACTAGCTGTCGCCCGCGGCTTCGCTCGCGTGGTAGCAGCATACGCATTATTTCGTTAAAATCTTTGATCCAAATTTTAGACCCTTTAGGGTGCAACTTTTCAAAATTCCTTTCTTAGTGCACCCCTACACTATATAAGGATACTACCCTCCAAATTTTATACCTCTAGGACTTATAGTTTAGGCTGTGCGTTGATTGTCAGTCAGCTTCAAAAGAGTTTCATATATTTAGAAGAATAAAGAAAACCTTTGTTCATCTATTTTTAGATTATAAGAATTTACCTCATTAAACCCCAGGCCTGTTAGAACTCTCAATAATTGCGGACCCTCGTGAAAAACCGTTTGTTCCTAAACTTTCGTGGTTTGAGTTTTTAATTTATTCGGAACTTGTCCCAATTATTTTTAAAAACTTGGGATTTGATTGTCGTGAAAAGTTTAACGGTGACGGCTAACTTTTGGGATTTGGAAATCGACATCGTCTTTGCAACTTCAATTACTTGCTTCGGAGATTTTAATGATAAGACTACCTACGTAATAAATGAAACCCGTTAGGCTATATAGTTTCTTGCCTGAGGATTAAAGTGAGTTTATATTGTTTTAAAACATAGAATGGTATGCTTGAAGTGGAGATGGGCAGGGCACGTGGCAAGAAGGAATGATGGAAGATGGACGACAGCGATTACGGAATGGTGGCCAAGGGACGCTCAAAGACCACGAGGCAGACCACCCGCCCGATGGTCCGATGATATTGTCGCTGTAGTTGGGCAGCAGTGGAGAAGACTCGCGCAGGACCGGAGAGACTGGCGTACTAAAGAGGAGGCCTATACCCAGCGGTGGGTGCATACAGGCTGAATAGAATAGATAGATAGATCTAAAAGACAATGCTTTCAGCATTAAGTCCGCCCTTTGTAACAAATTTATAATTTTGTGCAATAAAGTATTAAATAAATAAATAAATAAAAGTAGCCTTTGTAACTTTGAAAGTTTTATATCGAAGAGGACAGTAAAAGAAAGATAATTGTTACAATTAGCAGAAAACAGGATCTTGCGTAGAAAGCTCTTGTCAAAAGATCTTACGGTAAAGTTAAAAAATAATTGGTGAAGGAAAATAACATCAGAAAAAAGTCTAATAAGATTTTTGCTATAATTGTATTTTATGTTATTTATTTTAAGCATGTTTTTCGCTGTTTTGTAAATCATGTTGAAAATGGGGATATCAGTACGTTACTGATATTATAAAAATACAAATATTGCTTGATTGTGCAACGGATAGGTACCAGTGTGTACTTACTTACTAACCGCTGTACTCTACGGGTCGTCATCACGTACGTTAGTCGCAGAACTAAGTTGCGGCAACAAGTGAGCTCAGTCTTTCCAAACTACTGTTCAACTACATACAATGTTTTTCTTTAGAATCACGTGTATTTCTAAGGATATAAGATCTCCATTGAATTAATTAATTTAAACCATGCGACGGTGTAAAAAACAAAAACAAATATTACGTGTAAGATTTATACCTAAGTGTCTACTAATATTATATAATATAACGTAGGCTATGGTAGCGCCAAAATAAATGGCAAAATAATAGGCACTTTTTATTTTATTGTAAAAGAACTATTACAAAGTTTTTTATGACAATAATCTCTTCTTAGAAGAACGTTATTGTGGCGTTTACTTATCTAGAACGTCTTGAAATCTATAAATAGAGACACCTGACTATTCCCTAGCAAGATTCAAAGAAGCTTTGCTTTGTCAAGAGATATAACCACCAGACTAGAACAGGGTAAGAAAATGTAATTATTTTTCTAAGGAATTGTCAATCCAAGAGAATAAAATTACATCTACCGCCCAATTTATTACAAAAGCCGTTTATTATACATAAAATATCATTGTTACCGCCAACACAACGTGTTCAAGGTTAAAAGAAAATTGTGCCGCAAAGGCGCAAAGGGTTAATTAGTGTTATTTTTGGTAATGATGACAAAATATATCCGCATAATTCAGTGTAAAACTCATTATGTTTTGATATTATGACATGTATGTATGTATGTATGTGTACGAATATATCCGGGTTTACAAGAGCGCCAGACTTAAGTGAACAGAACTAACTATAGCTTAAATTTGAGACTAGTAAGAAAACTAGTATTAGAGACTCAAACTAAGATAATTTAATAAGATTGGGTTTTATATTTGAGCTACTACCTTCCACCACTCTATTGCCCTATCCTAAAAAGGCCTATCTCTCAAAGGGTCTCACTCGCGTTTTGACTAGGCGTCTCTCTACAAGTCCTCTAAATATATAAATCTCTTTTGAAGCTGACTGACAATCAACGCACAGCCTAAACTATAAGTCCTAGAGGTATGAAATTTGGAGGGTAGTATCCTTATATAGGGTAGAGGTGCACTAAGAAAGGAATTTTGAAAAGTCACACTCTAAAGGGTCTAGAACGCGAGCAACGCCGCGGGCGACGGCTAGTTAAGTATACAAAGATGAAACGAACTAGCCTCGTGTAGCCCGTGGCACTTAAGTAGAGTAGCTAAAGTAATAAATGAACTTTATGCATCCGCAAGCGCACTGGTTCCAATTAGCGTCCAGTATCGTCCGGCGTTATACATTCTATTCTTATCCTACAACTAACACGAGGCGGTGTATAAACATTGTGATCCTTGTACTTCGTAAATGATACGAGCTGTCACCTGCGGCTTTGCTCGCGTGGTAGCAGCATACGCATTATTTGGTTAAAATCTTTTGAAATGCCCATGAGGATTTAGGTATTTGTTTATTTCGCAGTGGGTAGAAATTACCCATTGGTGATATAAATTTATCAAAAAGTATTTTTAACCCTTAGTTAATGAGGTGGGTCCAGTGGACCCCACGAGTTCAAAATCTTACCATTGGAGGAGAGAGGCAAGGAAATGTTTCCAAACGTTTTGAACGTCAGAAATATAGGCCCAAAGATACATGTAAAATATGAAATTATACTAAAATATTATAAACTTATAACTACTACACCACTAATTTAGTTCCATTATCTCCCATCCAAAAGTGATCGCGCAGAACGTCGCTTAACTAAGAAAATCACTGAAGATCGACTAAGCAAGCTACGATTGAATAATAATAGTAATAATAAACCATGAATGCTAGTGAAAAGTGTGTTTCATAGGCAGTTTCTTTTATTCCATAGTTAAATAAAAGCAATTGGTTCAATGCATTATTAATTTTGGCATAGTAGGATTACGGCCCCTGATTGTATCTTAAACAAGCTAACTGTAGTTGTTTCAAATAGCTCCATTTGTAAACGGTTAATCGATAGAGAATCGTGACTCAAGCTCCATCGGGCCGCTTCCAAAGTTATTAGTTTAATGTTGAATAATGGATGACAGCTCGTAAAGGCAATTTCTTTTGAAAATTAATAATTAATTCATATCATCAAGAAATATTAGACTTTCACATTTATAACGCAACTTTGTCAGACCCCTTTTACAAAGTTGACAAGTTCTAGAAATAAAAAAAACTGATCAACAAAATATACATAAATTGCAGTTTTGTACACTTCTGAAATTTTCTATTCTCTAGCAAAAGTGTAAGCTTTGCTAGAGACGTAAAGACTAGCCTGAAATGACAGACGGACGAAAAGGACGACAATGGAATGCCTCAAACCAAAAGACTCGTAACTATTAAGGGTTAAAAACAATACCACGCTTACCGGCTTTGAGTACAATACAAATAGCCGCGTTGCACTCCCTTTTCATTTTCATTCGTCAGCATTGTTCGACCCTTTATAAAAGAATCACGACCCGTTACCTCAATGAGGCCTGTAATGAGAGGTAGGGCGTTGGAATATTGAATACTTTTTGATGTTATATTTATCGAATCGTTACCGATCCGTGAATACGGAATAATTTACGTTCAAAAAGTTTTCGGTGGAGAAAACTGAACTTTATCAATATGGTGTGATAGATTGTTTTTTGAAATTAACTTTTTAAGATATATTTAGACCGAAAGTTTTTAAGTAAAATTAAACTTTTGTTTAACTTGACTTAAATAAGGACTTTTGTTGTTTGTTTGACTTAAATAAGGAGGTTCTTAATTCGATTGTATGTTTTTTTTTCACGTACAGTATGGGCCACTTCAAAAGAGGTGTTTTAATATTCTTCAAGAGTCGGCAACGCGCGCGTGGTACCTCTGATGTTGCAGGCGTCCATAGGCTACGGTAACCGCTTCCCATCAGGCGGGCCGTACGCTTGTTTGTCTACTTTGTTGTATAAAAAAAAACTTAACAATGCTTCAGATTACTATTGCTATTGATAAGTATAGCCCAAAGCCACTTAAATTTCACGATCGTTGGTATCTGTTCTGTATATTACTCACTGAACCGAGGCTCTCACGAAATCAAGATTTAAGCATATTGCCCTGTTCCATTTTTATCAACTTGCAAGTGTTCGAGTATTTCACAAACGTGTGTTTACATCGCTGCAAAGATCCGTATCGTGAAGCTAAGCCTCCGGGCCAAAGTCGCAATGTACAATGTTTGATGAAGTTTGAAGGGTACTATGCCGGTACCGGTCCCTTATTTAAGTCGCTCGTTCTGAGGGCGAGATAACCTTTGACCCTATTCAAGGGATCTTGAAGTCACCGGATTATGGCAAAACAATCATACGGGTATCATGTGGTTACGGTTTTAGATGTGAAAATAGACATAACTTTTTTTGTAATAAAGATAGGCACGTATGGATTTATTTCTCAGGTACCCATGTCGTGTATTCTTAATAATAATAATAATAGGCCTTCACATCTATTGAAGATGATTTATACAGCGTCAGAAGGCAACTTATGCCTACACTTAACGGGACACTGTAGTGCGGGTATTCTTATGACAAAAGTAATTAGGTGTCTGTGGTAATTTAACTCTTAGTTAAAACTATTTTGAAATAGTTAACAGTGTAAACTTAATAGAGGCTTAAAAATACATAATTAAACTAAGCATTGACCATCTGTTCTGATTACAGTAACTTTTTTTGTGTTTTCAACTAGCACTTGCACGCGACTCTATCCGTGTCCCATTTTTCCTGTAAATTTTTTAGGATAATAAGTAAAGAAAAATAAATAAAAATATTCACGGACGCTTAACACAACGCCGTCTAGTCTAGTCCCAAACTAAGCAAAGCTTGTACGATAGAAACTAGATGGCTGATAGAATACATACATACATTTTTTGTTTTGTAAATACATATTTGTAATACATAGAAACACCCAGACACAGAACAAACTTATCTATGTTTACAACACACAAATGTTTCTTCTCGGTGGGGATCGAACCCACGACCCACATCACGGAAGGCAGCTGTAACTGTGTTAATCCAGATTACGAACCATTATATTCCAAGTATGATCAAAATCGGACTAGTAGTTGAATCTTGATTAAAACACAAACATCCAACAATACATTTTTACATTAAATAATATTAGTTAGCTTTTTATTAACTACTTATGAGTTCAGTATTTAATACAGCGCATAATTACGTAACTTGCACTAACAGCTTTCGCGCGAAAGTAATTTTCTATAGAAATGACACAAAAGCCGGTTGATTGTGCCCACGTGACCCACTTCTGAACCGGGACACTCACGCATAGCCCGTGCGGCCCGACGTAGATTGCTTACGTCATACTACGTAGAGTCTACGCGCTACGTAGAGTGCCAAAAACATCGTAACAGACTTCGGTCCGGTAAAGTACAAAAAGCAGAAGATTATACTGAAAATTTATAGCTTGTTAGTAATAATTTAAGTAAAATAAAAAAGTTACTTCTTAGATTTCGGTCGGACCATTATTTTTGCACTGATGCTGCTTACTTACTGTGGTCTGGTTTAAAAAGTATGGGCATATGAGACTTGATAAGTTTACAGATAATAATAGGGTATTTATACCTACCTAGGTAGATACATCAAAAGCTTTTGATTCAATCAATATTTATTTCATGAATGAAGATGATTAAAATAATGAAAATGTGAAGATAACCTACTTAGTAGGTATGATGTAAAATACTTTTATCGGTTCTCGGACTAGTAGCTCGGCGAGCGGCTTTTACACGGTTTTTGTGGTAAAATGGAGCATCAACGGTTTTTAATGCAAATGAAAAAGTTTCTAAGCGAGGCTTTCTATAAAGTTTGCTGATATTAGTTGTGAAGTTAAGGTTTGTAGTTGCTTGTTTGTCATGGGGAACAAAACACTTTTTTTAATTTAAAATAAGCTTTTATTTTTGCGTCATTATAAAATTCAAACGAACACCTTCCAGCTTCATTATCTAACCTTGCATATCGTCTAGGACCAAAGTCCTTGGAAAGATAAAATGAACCTGTACGATACAATTAAGATCGTCGGTGCTGAAGACTTATATTACTTATTCATATTCAACTGTCATTTTAGCGCGTCTTTAAAAAGTGCTCTATCATTGTCACTTGCATGACAACGAAAAGAGATGACAACAGATTTAGCAATCATTTTAGGTAGCTCAGCTTTGGAAGACCAATACGAATATACGAATGCTTACATTTTCATGTAAGAACAATAAATAGTCGTCATTTTCATTTCTACAAGATTTTAATAGCTACTAGAGCTAGCTTGAAACTGATGAAGCGTACAGTGACAACCACAATGCATAATTCAGATTCATAGCTAGTCTCTGAAGACTTCATTTGTTAAGGTTGACGACCTACGAATATCATCTAAATATTTTAAACTTACGTGACTGACTAATCAGTGAACTCTCTAAGGTTTTAGTTAAAAAACTATTAGAGGCGCTATAGCCTGTGGAGTTATGCTTAATATATAAGCATAACCTTGTATTTAATGATGATGATGATGATGATGATGTCTTCCTGGCCGGTTTCGGCTACGGCGACATCAAAAAAAAAAAAAAAAAAGTATTTAATACTAGGTTTGTAGTATACTATACTGTGATTAGTTATGTTACTTTTATATTTATTACGATAAATAAAGACCTTTTAAACAATCAGTGAACTCTCTAAGGTTTTAGAAGCACCGAGGCCCTTGCAACGTATATAGATGGTTTATACAGCGTCAAAGGGCCACTTTTTACCCATGACGCAATGAATAGGACGCTGTAGTGCCGGGGTAAATGTTCTCGTGTTCATGGCTTGTGGAACATGAACAGTGGTTTACACAAATAGTATATTGTGTAAAAAAAGATTAGTGGGAACATGGGGCAAAACTTCATTAGGTATCTTATAAACTCAACAATAGAAGTCTTTAGGAAATATATATAAAAACTAATAGATTATTCGAGTAGGTAACACAAAATGAACCTTTTTTAAGTTTCTTTTGCTTCAACTCATAATAAGAGGGAAAATACCGAGTTCTGAAATTCCAAAGAAATTTTGGAAGAGTAATTTTGGGGACATTAATATGGGGATCACGATCTCTCGGGTTACTTGGCGGTATCTTCGTAATTTCTCAGACGTGACGTTTTTTAAAATTAAACGAACATCTTTGGTTAATCAGCATTCGAAAGACCAGGTAATATCGCGGAATCGGATTGCGTGAACTCATTTGCGGGGTTTCGTGACTTGTACATATAAAAAGTACTCGTATACTCATAATTTTTCTATCAAAATTGTTATTTATATGGGGAAGGGAAGGCTGAAGTAAATTAAATAAAATTATTTTAAACCAAAATATATTATTTCTCTGTGACAACTACATAACAATCTGAAACTTTTACACCACCATCCGTCACTCGCCTAGCGAGGAGGTTTGCATCGTCTACATTAGGGAAGGTGGCCAAGTAAATTAAATGATTTTTTTTTTTGAAAACCATATATCTATTTTCTCCTCTTGTAATTCTTGTAATTCTTTATTGTACACTAAAATAACACATAAACAGAAGACAGAAATAGATAACATGTACGAAGGCGAGCTTAACCCTAAAAAGAGTTTTCTTACAGCAAACCTTTGAGGCTAAAGAGAGGTGACTATAGAGGTCCTCTGTCACATGACTCAATAACTGTCTCTAAATCTTTTTCTCACCGCTATCCGTCACTCGCCTGCTGAAGGAGGTTTGCATCGTCTACAAAAATGTTACATTATAGAGTTGCAAAACCATAGAGTAGGATTCACTGATAAAAGTTCACATCCAGTAGACTCTGCCTTCGTCAGACCTTGCTGTACCACATTCATTTGACCCCTTATCTTCTGATGAAACAATAGTCTCCGTGATTCGATAGATTCTGCAAGGGGGGAGGGAGGTAAGATCTGCCTAAAAATTATTAACCTACTTCAAAAGAAGGAGGTTCTCATTTCTGATGTTCTTAATTCTCATACCGAAATGTCACAGCCTGTACCTTCACTTGATGCGAATAAATCTAATCTTCTAAATATATAAAACTCTTTTGAAGCTGGCTGACAATCAACGCACAGCCTAAACTATAAGTCATAGAGGTATGAAATTTAGAGGATAGTATACAGTAATATATAGTGTATAGTGTAGGGGCGCATTATGACAGGAATTTTATAAAATTAGAATCAAAGATTTTAACCAAATAATGCGTATGCTGCTACCACGCGAGCAACGCCGCGGGGGACGGCTAGTACTCTATAAATTAATAGAACGCCTATTATAATGAACCTCCTCTTTTATTTTCACCTTGATAAAATAAAATAGTTTAACGACCAATAAAATATATTTAATTAGGAATATATTACAGCAGTAATCAGGTGGACATAAACTGCGAAGTCTCAAATTGGCCATAAAAGTTTTATGGGACACTGACGCCATACGGTTTGCTGTGTACACTGAGCCAATGTACCCATATCCACTGTCTTTTACTCTACTACCTCGTTCACACTAAGCCCATGCCGCTGCCGGCATAATTGCCGCGGACTTATTGCCACAGCAACATCACCTTTATTCTCATTACGGAGCAAGAGCATGAACTTGGGCCGGGAGCCGGGACAGAGGCATGATCGTGTTCACACTATGCTCGTGTACACTTCCCTGCTCAAGTCCCTGCCGGCTACGGCATAATAAATAAATAAATAAATATTCACGGACACTTAACACAACGCCTTCTAGTCCCAAACTAAGCAAAGCTTGTACGATGGAACCTAGATGGCTGATGGAATACATACATACATTTTTTTTTATAAATACATACTTATACATAGAAACACCCAGACAGAGAACAAACATCTATGTTTACAAGACACAAATGTTTGTTCTCGGTGGGGATCGAACCCACGACCCACAGCACGGAAGGCAGAGCTACTACCGACTGAGCCATGACGCCTATCATTGTATGAACGCAACACACAAGTGAAGGAGATAGATGCTTGCTTTAGTTTCTACGTGTTCCATTTACGTGAAAGAGTAACGCGTAAGTACTAACAGTTTACGAGTGTGGCCTATTTAATTGAGTAACCTAATGCAAAATTGAGAACTGAATCTCTATTTCATGACTTGCCCGCGGGCAACTGCGGGCAAGACATGAAATAGAGATTCAGGGCTTCGTTTACGTGAAAGGAGAATGAGCAATTTTTAAATGGTGCCTGGACCATGACTAAAACAAATTTACTCGATTTCTTTGTGGTGGATTTTCTTAGACCGTGTTCGACCATCTTCGAATGATGCTATTTTGGGTAATAAAATAATAAATAATCTTTCATAGACATTGCATACATTTAAAAAAATATTTCCGTCCTTGTTATTGACAAGTGTAAAGAAGAGATCGATGGTATTTTTTCTGACGAATAGTGTTAATCTGTTACCTTGGGAGAACTATTTTTCAAGTCAGGGTCCAAGCTGCCCATTCCCCTTTTTTTAAAGCTATTTTCACGTTAAAAATTATACATTTTGTCTAGTGTCAAAACGTTGTTACGCCATGTAGCGAGCACATAAATAGTTACTATGAGATATGGCATAGTACCGCTGATTTCTAAACACCAATATTTCGGGTAAGTCTGTTCTGACCCCGTAATGCCCCTCCCCCGATGTTGATTACCGAATGGTTATAATATCACAGTACGACAAAGTTCTTCTACTGATAAAGCGTTTACCACTTAACCGTTGACGAGAGCTGGACAGTACAATTTCACAGCGGGTTCCGGAATCCGGGTGCCGTTCCCAATTCGTAATTCAATTGTCTTGTAGTGGGATGGTGCAACCGATTGACGCCAATCTCGTTTCGAGCTGACAACGACGGGCTATTGGGAAATGTATTATTGCGAAGCTATTGTGTGAAATTCTGAAGCAGAGAAGAAAAAAAGCGTAAAAAGTTTGTTGGTTTCCGAAAAAATTATTATAAGTGGTATTTTTTGTTGGAAAATTCATCGTTTAATTAATTTTGACTAGGTATTGGTATGTTTTGACTTGTTGATATATTTTTTAAACTAATTATTAGCGTCTTGAGCATAATTTTTAACTAAAACTCACAAATCGTGGTAAATTATCTGTTTAGTAAAAAAATGCTGATAGTTTCTGTGTGATACAAGCTATTATAGTAAACAACAAGTGTTTTTTATTTTGAAAAAAAAAAGCACATTTTCATGGAAACATCGCCGTAGTAATGTCTCGTTACAAATGTCTATCGACGTGCAAATATAATTTTGTTAATGTTTCAGCATTTATTTTGTACAATGCTCTGAAAAATCTTGCGTCAGTAGTGACGCAAGATTTTTTTTTAATATCGACACGACAGCCATATGGAAAGCTTTAGCCAGCAAATAAAACACTATATTTTAATTCATTTGTTTTTACTCCGCCATTGAATAAAAACCTGCATTAAACTGTTTACTTTTTCACTGTTCTAAAGCTGAGTTTAGACTAGCGAGATCTTGCAAAGACTTCCGCAATCCACAAGTCTTCTTCTTCTTTTAAACCTACATGGCCCGTGTCCGTCATTTCGACAGACAATTTTGCCAGTGTCAAGTGATATAATTGTAATAATATAAGTCAAGTCAAGTCATTTGCAAAAATGTCTGTCGAAATGACGGACAGAGGCCATTAATGAAGAGAAGAAGAAGAAGATTGTGAATATGTCAACTTAGGTAAGGGATGAACAGAAAAATAACTCTTACGGTACGCAAAGACAACTTCCCAAAATATCTTCTAGCAAGAACTTTGCCTGTCTAAGCTTAGCTTTATTTAAAAAGAATTTGTTTTCGACAAATGGATGAGTGCTGAAAAATAAGTATAATAAAAATGTCATCGTTGTTTTAACGTTCAATAAATAAGGTTATATCGTCAGTAAATTGTAAAACTACAGCAAATACTGCTGTTATTGATCCTAAAGTCCTAGTACTAGTTGTGTAAAAGACTCTTACTTCAAAAGAAAACTAAGAACTCACAAAAATAAGAAGTTTATTGATGAAAAAACGGTAAACATGCTTAGTCCTAAAAATCGGTTATTATCGGTTTTTATTTTGAATATACGAATCTTCTTCTTCTTCTTCCTGCCCTTATCCCACTAGGTGGGGTCGGCACAACATGTCCTTTTCTTCCATTCTCCCCTATCATCCGTCATCTCAGTGTTCACTCCTCTCCTATGCATATCATCTAAATAATTTGAATATACGAATATACTTCATAAAACCTACTAAGGTTTTTGTTAACATAATAAGTATTTAGGGAATTTTATCTCGAAAAAACAGGTATTTCCAGGAAGTATCGATCGACCTCATTGGATAAAACGCAACTAAGAAGATTAATCTAACCCTTTTTTAGGTCAGACATACCAACTAGAGTCTTCCATGCCAAGTCTGCATCGCAGCAAATCTTGGCAAGATAAAAAAAAAAAAAAAATTAACCACAGAATGAAGCAAACAGATGGCCCACCAGATAATCGCTAACCTCTGCTTACCTTTGCTTTGAATAATTATATACTTTTTTTACCTTACCTGTAACACGTTTCTGCCGTTTAAGTTAATTTAATAAATAGGTAAAAATTCAATAATACATAGTAAAACAGACATAGAACCAACATCTGTGTTAGCCACACACAAATGTTAGTTTTTGGTGGGGATCGAACCCATGACCCACATCATGGAAAGCAGAATTACTACCGACTGAGCTATGACGCCTGTTAAATGGGGACTGCCCATTTGTTCTATTGCAAACTTAGCGTGGTATGACTCTGTACGAAAATATTCATAAAATACGTCCGAAGTTCCACACAAAAAGGGTTCCTGATCAATTCCTCTATCACGAACAAATCTGACAGTCGCCGTGTTGACGTGTTCGAGTTATATCGCGCTTCAATGCCAGCTCGACTGCTAACCGTTGTAGTGTCACCGCGCAGTGTATATCGGATACGCTAGAGTTACGATACGTTTGCGATTGTCACATTTATACATGACTATAGCTGTCGCCCGCGGCTTTGCGCGCGTGGTAGCAGCATACGCATTATTTAGTTAAAATCTTTGATCATAATTTTAGACCCTTTAGGGTGCAACTTTTCCAAATTCCTTTCTTAGTGCACCCCTACACTCTAAAAGGATACT
The DNA here is from genome assembly GCA_918843925.1 of Eulithis prunata. Taxonomy (NCBI): domain Eukaryota; kingdom Metazoa; phylum Arthropoda; class Insecta; order Lepidoptera; family Geometridae; genus Eulithis; species Eulithis prunata. The sequence continues at coordinate 1,626,310 of OU974009.1, forward strand.
ACCATCCAAATTTCATACCTCTACGACTTATAGTTTAGGCTGTGCGTTGATTGTCCAGTCAGCTTTAAAAGAGTTTTATATATTTAGAAAAAGAAGACGATCAAGGCATGTTACAAAAATCTGTTCTATTCAGGCACAAGATTCCTTTTGTTCCAGCGGGAAAACGAATGTTATGATTTCATTTTGCGGTACCTACGGGAAATATCATGTTCAATCTCTGGAGCCATGTTATTCGGTTGAGGGGTTACGATAGAACGGGAAAACTATGTTTCTAAACCTCGACTGAAAAAATATAGTTTGAGGCCATATATTCTTACCCTTCTATTCATATTCAACTGTCATTTTAGCGTGACTTTAAAAAATGCTCTATCATTGTCATTTGCATGACAATGAAAAGAGATAACAACAGATTTAGCAATCATTTTAGGTAGTCAACTCAGCTTTAGAGAACCAATATGAATAAATATGAACCCCTTAGTCGTTCCCTCGAACAATACTCGCCTCGATATAACCTCGAAATCGTCCTTTGGGTAGTTTTAGTTATCTAAATGACTACCAAAGCATGATTTTGAAGTCGAGGCGAGGTTTATTCGAGGTTAAGTATTTCTTTGTCTGTGGCCACAAGACTCCAAAAGTAGGGTGATAAAATGCAGTTTTTTTTTTCCTACAAATTATCATACCTATTATACTCTGAGCTGAATTTTAGGTTACATTTTATTAACAAAAAGGATTAGAATAAGTTGCCATAACGTGCCTATTTCAGTACATAAGTATCAATTGCGTCTAGTCCGCTTAAGTCTATACATTCTGAGGCTTAACGCCAATGTTTACCGACGACCACGAAGCTAATTCCACCGACTAACTTGTTAGCTGAAACGCAGTTGATCCGTAGTAAAACCTGTTTTCACTTCGTATTCTACTTTCAAACTTTGTTAGCTGAAACGTAGCTGAACCGTAGTTTTCATCTAAGTTCTGCTAAGTTGCAGCCCCTGTATCGTAAGCTCTGAACCGTTTTCGCTGCCCAGCATAATGTCAAGCAATGTGGCTACAGATATACGAAAACAAGAAGCTTTTGACGGCAAAAAACGCACTGAAACGCGCTAATGTCACTATTTAGTCAAAGAATACACATGATTTAGTATGAAAACAGTCCAGAAAACCTGCCAGGCTTAAACCTGGCGGGTTTTTATAAGCTAACGATCGCCCCCCAGATCGATTGAATCATTGCGGCTACTGAATTGAATATCAACCGTTATTTTAGTAGAATTAAGGCCCAGTGCAGTAATTTAGCAGTCGTTGAACTTCTCTGACTTGTTTTGACAAATCTTTAGAAGTTTTACTGCGGCGCGCCGGCATAACGGCAGCGCTATATCTTTGGTATTAAAATTTGGTAAATAAAATAAATAAATATTATTCTTGCGGAGTGCTACAGCACCATTGACTTTGTAAAAGAATATCTACAAAGATTTTGTTATCAGCGACACGAAGAATGATAAGAAAGTGCTTTGAACTCGCCCACAGATCCTGGCGAGAGATGTGTCTTAGGTCTAAGGGCCTAGTACGAGTTTTGGCGTGTAAATCTGGTGTGAAACGTCTGACGCCCAGCACACTAGTGAGCGCTGATTTGAATGGAGACACTGAGCGGATTTTTTAAGAAGCTTGGTCTACACCAAGCCTTTACTCGCATGTCGAGTTTCTCAAAGAATCCGCTCAGTGCCTCACACAAATCAGCGCCCACTGGTGTGCTGGGCGTCAGGCGTTTCACACCCACACTATAAACTGAAAACTCGTACTAGGCCCTCTGAGCACCTAAGTAAAGATGAATTTATCGGCTCATGTTTACCAACTTTCCTGATACTATTAAACCCCAAACTATCGTGTTTTGTCTTCTTTATTGACACAGTCTTCCATTCTAACTCTAGTCTAGCTACTCTGAGCTTATATCGGGTTCTTTGGGTTACAATAATCGTCCGTTTGACTGCGTAAGATGGCGTAAGATGACGTAAAGGGTCGTCTTGGCTGCTTAGCATTCGTAAATTGGATTACACGAGCTCGGAATAAACTTTTGGAGTTGAACTTCGAAATTATGGTTGCTGATCCTCTCACAACTTTGTGAAGAATAGGTACTTTAGTGTAAGGGCTTATTCAAATTTACATTCTTGATATTAGCTTGTGGCTTGTTCGTATTAAATCGTACCTATGTCGCGTTTCCTCATAGAATTAACTTTTTCTACAGTATCTCGTAAGCCACGTATCTACCTTACGTCTAACTTAGTATCTACCTACTATCTTATAATAACTACCTCTTAAATGTTTGTACGCTAATGAGCAGGATCTAGAGATTCCCTTTTCTTTACTTACCACCTTTATTGTACCTACCTAGATTCACAAACAATAAAATGATTTATGATTTACGTCTGTGTAGTCTGTGGATCACGTCATCAGGCTTAGTGTGCTTTCACATACACTACAAGTTCACATTCATTCATTCATCGTGTCGATGGTGGACACTCAAACTAGTTTCTGCCAGAAAGTGGCAACTTGTATGGCCGATGCTGATGCCCTGACGAGATCCACTCGGGTGCATGTGGTCGAGCACCAAGGGCAAGATACAAGATACGTTTATTTGCATAATAAGTGTTTACAAAATCGGTCTTATCTTAGGGTATTAGACAGTTTTAAACTTATTTACCCATTTCGGGTATCGCAAAATGTTTTATAAATTGGTTACTAGGCAAGAAAGCAAGTACGGCATGCTCTGCACTGGAGCTCCTCACTCACACTGCACTTTGGATTGGTCTGTAATACCCCACTACAAGTTCACATAAATTATATTTTGTATAGAGATTTGAGCAGCACCCCTAGCGGGAAGTTTACACAACTGACTATATATACAAAAATATTGTTTACGCGACTTTGTAGTAAACGCAAACTGACACACTAGCCACATGTCATGTAGTTGTGCGTTCATATTGATCGTATTCGGACCGTTCTGAGTGCTTGAGTAAAAAACTATACAAATTAATTTATTTTGCGAAACATAGGTTACAAAGATGTCAACTGTAAGGTAAGTACGTACAGGCATCTATCCATGTCCACTATATCTATCCGTACTGATGTTTTTGTCCAAATTACTTCAATTTGCGGTATTATTTTTAAATAGCCACATGTTTACAGTACCTAGGTGTATCCCATCAGTGATGCTCAACAAACGTCAGCTCCAGGGCATGGACCTACCGTTTTATAAATAGTTTGGATTGTTTACTTTACAAACCTCGCTAAGATATGTTGCCGGCGCCAGCGGTTTTGACTTCAACCTAATAGTAAATAGAGTGAATCTCTTTTGCGTTTTGATTGCTCTGCCAAAGACGATTACTTTTCCGCGGAGATGGACTGGAAGGCCAGCTCAGGCTAAAATACCAATTGAATACCATCGGTTGTAGTTTATTTTGAAGGCAATACGGTTGAGTTTTCAACTGTCTGGGTGCGCCGTGTCTTTGGAAGTTAGCTGGCGACGTGCCGCGCCGTGCGGTATCACGGTACGATGCCGTACCGTGGTGATCTCTCCAGACCTTTATCCTGTCACTATTTGGAATATATTGGCAGCGATGCAATACCTATATTTTTTTATAATTTTATTTCATTTGTACAAATGCAAATTAAGATTAGATACAAAAGTGCATTTATTAAAAAATATATTGTAATTTTTTTAAAAGCTTTTGGGATATCATCACAACATAATATCTGTAGGATAGGAAACTTTATGCGTATCCGGCAAATACGTCTTCCTCTTCTTATTTTTAATTCTAAGGCTCAGTTCAGTCTGTCAACGCTCACTTCAGCCATTTTAAACTGAATACCCATTCGTATAGCCATTCGTCGTATTAGATCATTTCTGTATGTTTCGCTGCTTGTATTTCACAGCGTGTTTACCATCTGTTACATTTGTTTGTATAGTTTGATATTTCAAGAACAAAGCTTTTTGTGTATGTGAGTTGATGTTGTTATTCGTATTGGCAGCTGGAATCAGTTTATTGTTTTTACTGTTGAGCAGGACTCTAGGTATAAAACACATGTACTGCGCAACGTCATTATCTTTGCGAGTAGCGATATCGTGGCGCAACAAGATATCGTCCTGTCGTGTATCATATTTTTGCAATGTTGTACTTATATACCTACTAGCCGTAGCCCGCGGCGTTGCTCGCGTTCTAGACCCTTTAGAGTGTGACTTTTCAAAAATCCTTTCTTAGTGCACCCCTACACTATATAAGGATACTATCCTCCAAAATTCATACTTCTAGGACTTATAGTTTAGGCTGTGCGTTGATTCTATGTCAGCTTCAAAAGAGTTTTATATATATTGATGATTGATGATGATGATGATTCTCTGTCAGCTTCAAAAGAGTTTTATATATATTGATTTACAGTGTGCTTTGTTTATTTGAACTCTATTCTCGAAACCAACCGGATTGTTGCATAAGAAAAATATGCAGAAAATAATTTAACTTTGATTTTCAATATTCAGTCTTTGGTATTACAATTTTTATTAAAGCGATGTCGTCTAAGCGAATTCATGTCGTCACAACATCGTATCGCCTTAAGATGACGACATCGTCGCGTCGTAGTTATGTGCTCTCGTCGTCGTATCAACAAGTTTGACTATAAACTTAAGACATAATAGCTGCAAAGTTTTAGAAAGAACAATATGTGTCGTAATAAACTTCGCTCTACGTTTTGAAGTATTTTTGGGGCTCTTTTTGCTTGCCGTATTTTCAGGGACATTTTTTCTAGAACATAACTTGATCTGTAAATATCTTATTTTATTAGCACTGCGTTCTTTATATGTACCAATAGAAATTTCACTCAACTTCTACTGTATGCGAGCTAACTTCAACCAAACATTGCAATGGCCATACGTGTAAAGTTACCAGTAACGTATCGTACGAGCATATTTATTAAAAAAGTTGGTACAGTCACCGACAATATGATACAAAAACTATACAAATCAAAATTTCATAAATTATTTACGGTTACTCAGAGCTTCAAATGTAAGCTCCATAGAAAAAATCAAAGAACTGACAGAATAAGTTGACAAGTTACATTAAAACTGTCATGTGGTAACATTTTTATGAAATCTTGTACCGTAACATGGAAAATTATTCTCTGTATACTTACATCTTATCGTCGTTAACTGTACAAGCGAGCACATTCTTCTCGAGCAATTCGAACTATTCCCCTGCAAATATAAAGTTGTTCAGCGTGCAAATACTTGAAACCCGGGGCATATCGACCCGGGTAACCGGGTCACAGGTGTACTGCATCTCTTTGTACCGCTTATTTTGGGAAAAGTTTATTCAAATACTTTGATGTGATGCGTTAAATTTACTAGATTCATGAGGGACCGTGGCGTAGGGGCTGAAACCTCCTACAAAAGCTCTGGGGTCTACCCAGGCGTGGAGCACAAAATGTCAGAAGAATTCTAAGCTAACATTTCGTTAAAATAATACCATGCGGGCATTGAATAAGCTTACGTATACAAAAATAATTCATCGGTAGATATCATTGGTATCAACCATCAAAAACCTATTTAAATGTGCCATTCCGATCAGGAATGTGACGTGAGCTGTCAAAATATCATTACAAGTAATGTCTTCCGAAAACCAGGAGGAAAATGATACACAAAGCACTTCGCAAAATAATACAATGAAGAATTTCATTACGCACTCTTTGAACCCGCATTGAAACAGAATCAGAAAATCATTTATTTGTTAAAATCTCATGGATCTTCGAGTCGTCTTATATACTAGGTGATTCTAGGCCCCATTTACTAGAGCCTAGAAATACAGGCAAGAAACTTACAGCCTAGTTCCTATGTGTGTTCCTGCGTGTTTTTTTTATGATTCATCTTACTTAAATGCTGAAGTTCCAGGGTTGCATAGTTCATGTCCTCACGCATGAAGAAAACAAAACAGAGGTGACCAACTATTTTTTAGCAATTTCAGCAATATCACTATTACAATTCCATTTAACCATTTACAGTTTCAATTTGCTAATGAGGTCGTAAGCCGAGCCAGTAATAGCACCACTAGTTTAACAGAGCTATTAGAGGCGTATTTGCTTACCGTGCCCTAGCGTGCCCAAACGAAGCACTCCGCCAATTAATAGGTAGGTACACGTACGTAACCTATGGGGAATAGGTATTTGTACAGTCAAAATATAAATAAAAAAAAACCCATATGTACATACATAAAATATACTTTTTTGATAAATACTTATCTACTTATAACAATGCATGTATTATAAGTACATATTTCCAAAAAAAGGTTGCTCTGGCGTGGTCGTTTCGGCTCTGGCGTGGTCGTTTCGAGGTCCCAGAGTCCCTTGTCAAGCATCGAGGCCGGCCACCGGGGTGGTTTTAGTGGGTCGGTGAGTGTCACCATCCCCACACTACCTTGCCGCATCCCTCAAATGTGGTAAGGTGTCTGTGTGCAGATTTCCCCCTGATAACAAAAAAAAAAAAAAAAAAAAAAAAAGGTATGTAGGTAAGTATTTTATCAGCAATTTAGTTCCCTTAGTACAAGCGTTGCTTAGTTAAGGACTAGAAAGCGTGTGAAATGTCCATGAATATTTATTTAGTTTTTTGTTTATTTTTATTTTTATTGTGCAAATACCTACTCCCCACAGGCTACCTACTTCCTATAGTACCTCCAGACACAGAGCAAAGATCCTTGTTTGCCACACATAAGTGTTTGTTCTTGGTGGAAATCGAACCCACGACCCACAGCACGGAAGGCAGAGCTGTTACCAACTGAGCTGTCATGTTGATAAACAATTTATTTTGTCAATGTTTGGGATCTTTTGGCTATTTTTAACCGACTTCAAAAAAAGAGGAGGTTCTCAATTCCGTTATATTTTTTTTTAGTAGTTTGGCAGTTAAATTAGACTAACTGGAAAAAACACGTCATCCATGTACACGACATTGCGTATTTTGCTTTGCTGTGGTGTTTACGATCAATAGAACAGTCCCAATGAATTGCCATCATCATCATCATCATCATTTGATGATGAAGGCGTATCAAATTGAAGTCGGATTTTCCAGTTTTTTTAAAGTTATAAATTATTTTTCTAATTATTTGCAAAGTGTTATAAGCATGACTATTCTAATGACATCGTAAAAATTAAAGGGGCTTTTTACAGTCTTCATTCAGTTCAATCTCGTCCAGCGCAATAAAAACCAATAAACACTTCAATAAAGTGCAGAAAATCTCTCGTAAAACAAATCTGACATCGCTTCAGTGTTCAATCTATTTAGAAGCATAATAACTTTATCAATAAACCTAATTAAAAGTAGCTTTTATGTATAATCTAGCTATAAAATGTTAACAGCTTGGTTATAATTACCTACTCCATTGCGAAACATGTTTATTAGAGAAAAAAACTGATTATTCTGTGACTCTATCACGTCATAATGGCTGGACTGATTCTTATACAATTAGAAAGATATTATAGTTTTCTTACACAGTACTTTTGGTATAAATGCGAGTGAAAGTACAAATTAAAGCTTGTATGCCAATAAATCAAAGCTAATAATTTATATCTGAAATTCCTACTTTCTTTCCATAATCTACTTTACTGTTTCAGCTGACCACAAAATACCAACAAAAAAAAACTAAAAACTTAAAAGATGACGGTGTAAATTAACACATAAGGAGATTTCTGGAATTTCTATCCAATTTTCTTCCGCCGGCAGTCGCAGGGGTTGCTAAGGGGATAATTGGATAAAACTCCAGAAATCCCCTACGCAGGGAAAACATGCAGGGGAAAACTGGAATGAGCCAAAACAAACGAATATGCAAAATAATCAAATTACTACTAAGTAACCAACAGTATTATCTGAGTGGTTCCAAGCCGCATCGTTTAACCCTCATGAAACCGACCCCAAACGATAGTCATGTTAATTAGAACGTGTAGGTTCAACGTTGATTAACTTTGACCATTTCATTGTTAAAAAGGCTTATTCCCATCGAGCCCACCGGCCGGCCCACTGGTGGGCCGGATGGGAAAAAAAATCCCATCGAAGCTCACTATGCAAATGAGTGGGCTCGATGGGAATTGAAAGATAAAATTACTTAGTGGGGATTTCTGGAAAAGTTCCAGAAATTCCCTTTGCTACACCGTAGCATGCTTTAACAAAGCTTGCTCCAGTTGGGATTTCTGGAGAAAATATTAAAATCGCCACCAGATGGGATGGTGTGAAGTGGGAGGGTGTGAATTTAGAAATTTCTGGAATAATAGTATGTTAAATATATTTTTTCTTTCTCCAGACTTTAACTTCTACATGATAAAAATAAAACATAACTGTATTACTGTTAAACTGTACGTATTTTTACACTTAAAATTAACAAATCCGGGCGACTCAAATATACCTTACTTTATTTTATCACACCGCACTCAACCCTCAACCAGCCAATTCAACAAAGAGCAACCCAAACATTTTTAATTATCACTCAAAGGGTTATCTCCTGGCGTGTCTGATTACAGTAATGTTTCAGGCGAGATTCCCCTGGAAAGGCCCGCGGGCCTCAAAGACCTGTCTACGCCATAACTACTCAACCCGCGGGTTACGGGTTAGGAAATTAAGCTTGTAAAGTTACGTCGTTGTGGAAATAATTTAGTTTCGCTCTTTTCCCTATATGTGTACCAAAATTATGAACAGTTCATTGTCGAAGATCATACATAGGAACTACAATCATCTGACAGGCGTCATGGCTCAGTCGGTAGTAACTCTGCCTTCCGTGCTGTGGGTCGTGGGTTCGATCCCCACTGAGAACAATTATTTGTGTGTTATAAACATAGATGTTTGTTCTGTGTCTGGGTGTTTCTATGTATTATAAGTATGTATTTACAAAAAAGAAAATAGAAATAGAAATAGAAATTATTTATTTTACGCAAAAACACAAAGATACACCTAAATAAGCATTAAATTAAATTAAATTGTATGTATGTATAATAAAATGTATGTATGTATTCTATCAGCCATCTAGTTTCCATCGTACAAGCTTTGCTTAGTTTGGGACTAGAAGGCGTTGTGTTAAGTGTCCGTGAATATTTATTATTATTTATAATTTACCATTATAATTAGGTACCTATCTATGTTGCACGGAACAGTACAGCTAAACTTTTGATTAGAGTAGGGTGACCGCTTAGAACTACTAGTAGAGTGAAGCGAAATTTTACTTTCCCGTGACACAACTATTCTTATTAGCTGATCAAACGCATATTATAACATTTCCCGTGGATTACCTCATTACCAATGGCACTACTTTTACTAAGTACCTATATCAAAGCAAGATATCTGCTTTCGTTTAAGTCCCTATCTAATGTTTTCAAGTTATCAATACAAAAGATAAATCACGGCGTAACTATTCCAAGCTGACATCGAGTTTATTAATAACAGGCTTAGAGTTTATATTGCCTAAATCATTAAACTGATAAATTAATAATACTGAGTTTTTTTGAGTGAACACAGGATCTACACAATATGTCATGTAGAGCGTCGTAGCACCGTAGCACACATGTTGCTACGGTGCTACGACATGTGTCTGTGCTACGACGTCTAATTATTCTTGTTTTATAGACCAGAAGCGAAATTTAATAAAAAAAATACAAAACTGAACAAAAACTAGAACTCTTATAACTTTAACGAAATAAAAACCAACAGGTAAGTATCTACAACTCAGAATAGCTTAAGGCTGCCTAATACGTCCGCACTCTCCGACCGTCCGAGCAAAAGTGTCAGGCGATGCGCCCCGCCGTAAACCCGTCACGTCACGTCAGCCGGCGGCGCGGGGACAGGCCACGCCCCTCTTGCTATGGTCTTCTGTTACACTTGTTTTTATTTTTTGTTTTGACCGTGCTTGTGACTACCTTTTCGACAGAATATAATATATACTTGTTACAAAAGGATTTTTGTGATTGAGACTTTTTATGGGACTTTTATCGCATATCTCGGATTTTACACATTCGTAATAGAACTTTTTTTACATTATATCTTTTTTTATTTTGTGAAATATTAAATAGGTAGGTATTCACCACTTTATTCATTTTAGCTCAGCTTTAGAAGACAAATATGAATCACAAAAACAAATCACAGTTATTGCAACAATATTTTATCAGTTTACACTAAATTTGATAAAATATATATGCCTTATCTATCCGTTTTTTAGGATTCCTCGAGCACGTACTAATACCTACTACGTGATAAAATTTTACGTTTTTTCCGACAACTTTATAAAGGCAACGAACTGCGGAGTTCAACGGCTGTCACGTACTACGTCACGTGAACATAGTACAATTGCGGTAGTGTTCGATATTTAAACTTTGCTAGAAATAAAAATATTTCGTTGCTTAAATAAATAAATAATAAGTTTTTTTTATTAACTCTGCTAGTAAAAAATGCGGAAATGAAGGTAGGAAAAGAAGGCGATTTTATCAAAACTGCCAGATAGGGCTAGGAAAAATAGTAGACCGGTCATTTTAAAATTTTGAGTTTCACTGCGGAGCAACTTAATATAATCTCTCTATTCGCGTACAACGCCCGTGTAAACCACGCAATGTAACTTAAATGTCTCAAGAGAATCGTGTATCGTTTTGGGACGTATTACAGTTTTGATACAACTATGTAAATGTAACATTGCGTGACTGACTAATGATAATATGAGTCATAATATTATCTTACATTCCACTAGTTGGTCAGTAGGGTAAAAGGGTTAAATTGACAATATTATTGAAGTCAACCTTTGGATCTAAAGGTGGGGTCAAAGTATTAAATGAGGATCATTATGAGTATTAAATAGTACCAAAAATTTTGAAATTTACTGTGAAAGTATTGTAGGCGTTGTACGAGGACGTGCAATATCTTAGTATGTATTTTTATTTTGAATATATTCATAGTTATACAGTTTATCAATGGTGTTGTTTTTATTTTGCCTATGCGTGACGAAATTTTTTTTTTTTTTATGATAATAGTAATGGAACAAGCTGATAGCTCACCTGATGTTAAGTAGTAACTTCTGCCTATAACAATGCATTACCTCACAGAGCAAGTCCAATGAGGACGTGCCCTGTAAGGCAATGCACTGCGTCCATCACTCTGAGACGTAAAGATGTTGAAGTCTCATGTGTAATGATGATGATTAGTCTGCGTCCGAATAAAAAAGTAGTTTTGAGTTGAACTAGCTCTAGATATTCACATTTTACATTTCATGTATTCATATTATTCACTAACATTAAAGTGCCTACTAAATCACAAGACGTTAAAGTACTTTTTTTTTTTTTAATGATATAAGTAATGAAACAAGCTGATAGCTCACCTTACAAAAGTACTCTCCTCAGAGCAACACACCACAATAAAACCGAAAAAAGTTCAGTCAGATAAAAATATTGGACATTTTTTATCGAGATAAAATTACAACATTTTCCAGGTATTATTTCCTTGGGTACCTTTATTCAAATTACTTTTCTTTCGTATCAGTCTCTTTTGGAACTGGCCGCACTCGAAACTTGTTTGTAAAACTTCGCATAATTAGTTTTGTTATGTTTACTCGGGGAGTTTGTTTTATTTTTGGCATTCTCAGATGTTGCTATGCGTCTAGAGATGTCAGCAATAAAATCTGAAAAACCTAAAGGTATTGGGTAGCGTATCAAGATACACTGCTTGGTGACGCTGCTACAGTCGGCAGTTGAGCTGGTGTTGACGCGCAGTGTGACTCGATTACTCTAGCCTTACGTAACTCGACGAGTGTAAGATTTGATATTGTATACTGCCATACCTACTAGCACTGACTTAGCATTAGGTAAAACCGTCAGATGTAAAACAAGTTTTTTAATTATTTTGAACTAGCCGTCGCCCGCGGCGTTGCTTGCGTTCTAGACCTTTTAGAGTGCGACTTTTCAAAATTACTTTCTTAGTGCGCCCCTACACTATATAAGGATCCTACCCTCCGAATTTCATACCTCTAGGACTTATAGTTTAGGCTGTGCGTTGATTCTCTGTCAGCTTCAAAAGTGTTTTATATATATTGATTGATGATGATTAGGTGAGATCGTCTTTTCACAAACCTTAAGAATGAGGCTTCAAACGCTGCTTGGTTTATTTACTAACTAGCCATAACCAATAACCATGGTTTTCATGGCTACCATGGTTATCATAGGTAGCCAGCCATGGGTACGGGTCCTATTCAAATCGGCCTAGCTGATTTGCACAAAATAATTCAAATTTTGCTCTTAGATTCTTTAGTAGGTAAAATTACTGGCTCGTCTAAAACAGCATGACTAAAATCAAGATAAAAATATTAATTTTTCTTTTGCAAACAGGGGAAAGCAGAATAGGTATGAGGTTCGATGTTTGCTTAGGATTGATTTTCCAATATGTAAGCACTCTTGAAATTCATACGAGGGTTACGGTGAAACCTTTGGATATTATTGCGACATTATGAGATTTGAATTTCAATATTTTCTACGACATGCTCGACTCAGTAGTTTCAGGTTTTGAGATTGAAAATATTTTCTTAGTGAGAAATTTATTTTATTATAGTGAGATAACAAGAATAATATATAATTTAAACAGTTTATTTTATTATTGTTTAAGAGTCGTACAACGAGATAGGTACAATCTTGTACAAGATTATTACTTTTTTGGCAACAAAATTGTATACGTTTGTTATATTTAACTAAAATGCGTTATTACATACTATTTTGTGTTATTATTTCTTCTCTTTTTCTCTGTTACTTATTTCTTCTTCTTCATTTATATCCTCTATCCTTCATATTTATAAATAATTTAGCATATGCCAAGTTACTTATTTGAATGGTATAGTCGAGTTAGTCAGTCAGTTACGTAAAACTTCATTTTATTTGTGATTTCATCAATCAGAGTAATAAGGGTGCCGTCAACTTAATTCACCAGGGCTAAGTTACCCAGGTGAATTAAGTATACTATTTAGTAGACTTAATATACCTTTTCCTATAATAATTCCTAATATACCTAATTGTCTTTTTGAATAAATAAAAGACTACCCAGACCCACCGAAGCAAAATCCTCGAGACTCCTTACTAAAGGTAGAATTTTGCCTCCGAATCTTGAACTAAGTTAAAAATATTTTTATTGACTTAACACAAAAGTGTTGTGTTTGAACACAAAAGTTATTGAACCCATATAAGTACTAACTAAACCACCCAGAGCTGTCTCCACAGTAAGTCCGGCCATGTTTAGCCGTAAATTGGACCTTGGATTTGTATGCAAATCGAAGCAGCTGAAATGAAACAAACAGCTGGTGTTTGAGCCCCAGGTGCCGCTCCAATGTTTGTCTTCGACCACTCTGTTTGTATTGGGTAACCTGAGCTTTGTAATGGATCTATGATACGGGGTTTCAGCTTCTAAATTGTTTTGGAGAAGGTTGATTTTCAATGCAAGCCATAGAGATTAAGATTTTCTGTATTCGAACAGCTGTTATTTGTTTAAAATCTGTGTCATTATCAAGCCAATCATGTACAAAAAAAAATTTACAGTCCGCTTATATCAAACGTATTTCCATAAACTTAATTTATAGTTCATATTACGAAGTATGTATACATACTACTTATATGTATTCTGTGATCTACCAGTAATGATCAGAAACCAATTTTATCTAGCTTAAAATGATTTATTACAAATCCTTTCATTAGTTGTTTTCATATCGTTCAATTAAAAATAGACATAAAAAAGATTCCTTGAAATGATTTCTAAGGAAGTTCATCAAACTTTTACAAAACAGATTCAAACTCATAACTTATGAAGTTATGAGTTTCGTGCTCAGTGAGCCATGAGCTTGAATTTTTTTTTTAATTCACTTATTGTAAACGGTTTCTTTGTAAATAAACTTTGCATACAAAATATATTAAGCAAAAAATAAAAAGGCACTCACTAAAAAATAACCTCGTACGTTTTGCACGGATTTGAAAAACACGAAAAAAAGAACAGTTTTCATCCGTTAAATTCACAAAGCTCCACGTATCAATTCCTTTTCATATATCAAATTCCACGTATCAAAGGAATCGGGTATTATGTGTGTACAGGGTGAGAATACATGTACTATATTAAATGTCATAGAAAACATACGACCTTATTACATTCTAAAACATTAGCACGGATTTTCATACGTATTTATCATTTGACGGGTTTTTTAATTAAATTAAGTTTGCTAGGTAAACCTAAACATAAAATTACAAAACAAAAAGGTTATTGGACGATATATTTATACTTAAACAACTAGAAAAAAATACATTTTGAAGTTTTCTTTTTAAGGTTAAACTCGCCTTTGTACCTACATGTTATCACTTCTGCCTTGTTTTTACTCTGTAACACTTTTTTTATTTTTTTTATTTAACCTATTGTGTCCCACTGCTGGGCAAAGGTCTCCCCCAAAGTTTTCCACTGGTCCCGGTCGTTGGCGTTGTTCCACTTAAAGAATAAAAAATTAAGAAAGTTTTGTACGCTCTATAAATATAATCTCTACCCTTATTTTCATTTGAGTGTCATTGTGCACCCTGTATTTGTGTTCCAAGCATAACTGCAAAGGGAGTTATTATTAAAAAGGGGAACCAAGGGCGCACTAATACACAATACAAGGTAGGCAAGTAGGTATACCTAGTAAGCTCGTATGTATACTAATTGGGGTGACCGTCCTGGGGAAAAGTAGAATGAGCCTTTTAGGGCATGTACTGTAGTAACAAATTGTTCGGTTAGCCAAAACTAATAAATTAGGGAAACGAAGGGTGTGAGTGATGGTGATGTGATTTATTGTAGCCTGTCTGTTACAGGGCCCTACTTCAAATAATGATTTACGAAGGTTCCGTAGTGACGATTGTGTTACACTGCGCGGCCATATAGCGTGGTGACGCGGACTCTTACAAAGTGACAGCGGCACTGCGCAGTGAGCATATTGTCGGTACTTCTATCACGAATAAATCTGACAGTCGCCGCGTTAGCGTATTGGAGTTATATTGCGCGTCAATGCCAGCTCGACTGCCAACCGTTGTAGTGTCACTGCGCAGTGTATCTCGGATACGCTAGTGTTACAATACGTTTGCGATTGTCACCTTTATATGTGATCAAGCCACTGGTCTCAAAGATCGTCGAGGGTCGAAACAGATTCGACTCTTTTGCGATGTTATAAAAAATACTGAATGACGTAAATAACCGATTTATGTGGCTTAGTTGATTATTATCATACTGTAGAATACCATCTTGATAGCGAAAAGGACTTAATGTGATTTTTTTCTATCCTGTAAATATTCTGATTGGATTTTTTTTACGGAATATCTCATTTTTTCTTAAAATAAAATTCACACACATAGAATTTAAGAAGGAAACGAATAAGATTTTCAAGCACAAAGCTGCCATAATTGGTACGAAATTTCATTTATCTTCCAAAACGAGACTCGATGGAACTCTTGAGCCTCATTTAATAAACGTTACAATCTAAGAAGTTTGCATAAAAAAAAAAACTCGCATAATTGTTGCACGCGCTGCTTAATTTGTAAGAAAACTGACGTATAATTTTTCAAATTGGTTTTTATTGTAACTTTTAATTTATATTAATTTATTATTAGGTTAGTAATGTTTATGTTTGTATTGTCTATTCATCATTGCGTACATTTTTGATCGCTACGGAAAACGCTATTATCTCAAGTGATGAAATGGTAGCGCTTTTGTAAAAAATACAAGAAAATACACAAATTTTTTTCTTCGCATCTCTTCTAGAGTAACTATATCAATGGCTCTATGAATATAATGGAGTACCTACATAATTAATAACTCTATTTCAACCCGTTTTAATATTCAGTGTGCTACAACTGTAGGGTGGTGTTTTCATGTATGTACTAGGATTGTTTTTCTTTTTTTTTAGTTTCTTAATTCCATTGGTGCATTACTTGCACCCAAAGGCTTTGGGCGAGCTTTGGGTCAAAGCCCAACATGTAATTTACGTTGATACCTTGTACCAATGCACTTAACGCCTTCCCAAGGTTAGTGCGTACTGCCTTCACAATGCAAAGGCTAATATCGTGAACTTGAAGACCTGTGTGGGTTAATAGAATCCTTGGGTTATTTTGTCGAGACTTTATTGAGCAAACCCGTAGGATCTTCGCTATCTTGTCAGCTATGTATAGGGCCAATTTACACACTCATAAGCACAGTGGTAAGTTAAGTTTTATACAACTAAGTAGACAAAAAAGGGTACGGCCCGCCTGATGGGAAATGGTTACCGTAGCCTAGAACGCCTGCAACACCAGAGGGGCAACACGCGCATTGCCGACCCTTAAGGAATTTTAAAACACCCTTAAAGTAAAAAACACCCTTAGAGAATCACACTGTGTATATTAAGTAGTTAGCAGTAGAGCTACCTTTGAAAGATCTTGTCTGAGGAAGTACTACCACCGCACCTATATCGGCCGCCAAACAGTGATGCACGCATATCTGTGTTCCGGTTGAAGGGTATGGGTTCCGGGGTAACTACAAACACATGAGGCGTAACATCTTTACGTCCAATATACGTGTTCAGTGAGGGTATACATTGTTAAAGGGGCTATCCGTTTTATCCATCACTTATTATTACTCGACTGTGAGCGTGGTCGCATTAACACGCAGTATACTACCGGCTACTGAACTCGCCACTACTTATAACTGTGTAAATCTGTACTTATGCCTTACACCGTACTTTACGTTTCTCCAAGGTTAGTACGCCTACTCAATGCCAAGGTTACTACTCCTGAACTTGTGGACGTGCGTAGATTCACAATTATTTGGATGATTCGTTTTTTATCGCGGCTCTTTTTATGGACTGCTAGGTAGGAGGTAGTGAAATTGTTTTTTGTAAGACCTGTTGATAGAATTATGTAAATATTTTAAAAAATATCTGCAGATCACGTCACGCCACGTCCGCGTCACGACGTCTCTCGTCTATTCCTGTAGCAGTACAAACAGATTTATTAATTAATCTCGTTGTAAGTAATCCCAGCTTACCCCATGTACCTACCTACCTATCTACTCCGCTTTGATGTCCAAATTAATTTCATCCATGGGGTAATTAATACAAGGTTCAAAGCTCTGGAGTAATTATAAAAACCAGTGATAAGCATCGTTTTTATGTTTATTAAAATTAATAATGGGAAACTCGTGTTCACGCAAGTCATTTGATACAACACGCTACTTATACTCAAGTACCTATATAGTTACTTGATGGTGCGTAGGTACGAGTATGTATTATGGAGGTTTGCTCTACCTACTCTACCAACTGTACTGTCTGTGTTCCCGAATATCTATAACTAGCTGTCGCCTGCAGCGTTGCTCGCGTTCTACCCTTTAGAATTCAAATTCAAATTCAAATTCAAATTGTTTTATTCACATAGATGTTACCATAACAGTGGGTGTGACGTTTCAAAATTCCTTTCTTAGTGCACCCCTACACTATATAAGGATACTCCCTCCAAATTTCATACCTCTAAGACTTATGGTTTAAGCTGTGCGTTGATTCTCTGTCAGCTTCAAAAGAGTTTTATTAATTTGGAAGTTTTCAAGAGAAGAGTGAATAGGTATCTTCTAGGTAAGCGTGCTACACCGTCGACTACATCATCGTTTAACATCCAGATGAGATTGTGGTCAAACGGTTATCTATATTGTATAAAAAAACTGCCTACTTTGGTCAAAATAATCATTACTCTTCGCGACCCAGTCTCCCTAGAATCATCCCAATTGGGACTATTTTAAAAAGCTTTGTCGAAACTCCAGACACTCTGAGACAGGTTTTACACGAGTGCTTAAATAATCATGAGCACTTTAGCTTTAGTGGACATTAGACGTAAAATATTACACGGTTGATATTCAGAGTACCCCGTTAGGGGTTTATGAAGCTTAATTCCTAGATTTCTGAGTCCCTATTCAAAATGGTTGAACTTTGGGCTTGAAATTATAATGTTAGGGTACATTTTTATTCATTTCTGTATTACATATAAACAAAAAATAATTTGTTTATTTACCCCACACACCAAATAGGTTTATGTCTTGAGCCTAGAAAAAGTGCTGTAAAACTAGTATAAAACCTGTTTAGTGTGGGGCCCGAGATTTGTTTAGAAAAAAAACCTGTGTTACAGGTCACCAGTTGGCTGTATAGTATTGTTTTTTTTTATTCAAAAAAACAATTTTTATTATAAAAAATGTCTATGAATATTGCTTACAGTATTCCGCTTTAAAAATTGTTGGAAAAATCCAGTCGTGCACGTGCAAAGTTAATGAGTTTGACCTTTCAGAAAACCCAATACTGAACAATACAAAGTGAACTCATTTTGTATTTATCAAAAAGAGCAATAGTGCATAAAGTAGCTTTTTCTTACCTGTTTTATTTGACAAAGTGAAAAAAACACAGTTTTTTCGAAACAGCATAATCACAGAATATTAGTACAAGTACGAGCATAATCAACAAAGAACTATAATATTTACGGACCTAAATGAATTTTTGATTTAGAAAAAATCGTTGCATGTGTTGTAGTTATTCGTTGTGTACTGTACGTATTCACTTTGATGTGGTTCAGCTTGTTTTCCAAACAAAGTTCGAGAGCGGAGTAAAATTTTGAATGTCATGCACAAATATCCTAACTTTTGGCAGATTGTCACGTAGCTGTGAACACGTCAGCGAATATAAAACGCTTTATAATTTCAAGGAAGCTTCTGGAATAGCATTTTCCAGTGGTAGGTACGTAGGATCCCAGGTTGAGGATTAACACAACCTGTTATTCTGAGATATCTTGCTTGTTTTGATGACTGGCAGGTTTCATATTTGAATTTTGTACCACGAAAAACAAACGACCAGTGTTGCCATGTGATTAAAGCTGGGGATATCTGGGAAAAAAAAAAAATGACTGAAATCCTTACTGGTAGAGTTTAATCAGTGGAGATTTCTAGAATATACCGATAACTTCCTACTGAATAGGCGAGGCATGCACCACATCCAAAGAAAACAACTTACCCCATATTGTATCAAACGTAGTCGGATAAAATTACTGCACAACGATTATTGTAAATTTTTATATACAAATGTGGGTCTACTAATGTATTATAAGTATGTATTTACAAAAAAAAAATGTATGTGTGTATTCTATCAGCCATCTAGTTTCCATCGTACAAGCTTTGCTTAGTTTGGGACTAGAAGGCGTTGTGTTAAGTGTCCGTGAATATTTATTTATTTATTAGTTATTTACTATTCATATACAAAATATGAAAAGTAAAAAAAATTTGGATAAAAATGTTGATAATACATCTTCTAAATATCTAAAACTCTTTTGAAGCTGACTGACAATCAACGAACAGATAAGTCGTAGAGGTATGAAATTTGAAGGGTAGTAGTATCCATATATAGTGTAGAGGTGCACTAAGAAAGGAATTTTGAAAATTAGCACCATAAAGGGTCTAAAACTAGGATCAAAGATTTTAACCAAATAATGCGTATGCTGCTACCACGCGAGCAGATTCGCGGGCGACAGCTAGTACCCGATATAACCCTCCTGAGTAATGGAGCAAAACCAATATTCACTTCGCTGTTCGTCATATGCAATATCTTTACCAAGAGCCAGAAAGATGTCAAACGTAGGTCATCTACCATTCCTCCACGGTACCGCTGCGACCTCATGACACAGTTCACCACAGAACACGCAAGAGTTACTACAGCAGAGTACTTACTCATTCAACCCAGTTTGAAGACAAGTAATAACAGTGTGCATATTTTAACGGAGCTCATGCAGAAGGGGTTTGACGTCTAGTTCAAAACGAATAGGACTTGTGGTTTCTACTGGTACGTTTGAACTGGCTTAGATGTTCTAGAAACATCAACATCAGATACATATAAACTTCTGTACATAATTATATCATGTGGAATAAAGTTCCTTTAAGTTATTTATTTCACTAGCCGTCGCCCGCGGCGTTGCTCGCCATCTACTCTTTAGGGTGCGACTTTTCAAAATTCATTTCTTAGTGCACCCCTACACTACATAAGGATACTACCTTCCAAATTTCATACCTCTAGGACTTATAGTTTAGGCTGTGCGTTGATTCTCTGTCAGCTTCAAAAGAGTTTTATATATATTGATTGATGATAATGATAACTTAACCCTTGCACGGTATAGTAAAACCTTGCACGGTATATACCGTAAGATTAGTATACCTACTAATAATTCTTACTAATTTCATACTAATTCTAACTAATACGCACTAATGGGCACGCTTCTGATTGGTACTGATTTGGACCAGTTGAGCTATCTATAAATCGTTTGCAACGGTTTGTAGATAGCTCAACTGTTTCATGTGTATTTTGTAAATATTGTGAATATTGTAAATGCTGTATTAGTTGTAATTGTCTTTGTGAATAAATGTATTTGACTAATACTTAATATTCTTAGGTACAATCTGCATCTTACTGTAAGATACATAACGTTATAGGAGGAGTTTTGATTGGTCGTGAGGACACGAGTTTTGACATTTTATAAAACGACACATAGCACTTTTATTTTAATAGTTTTTCTTGTGTTATTGTGAGTATTATTGTTTAATTTTGGTGGAATTTTAACCAATAATACTTAGGTCGTAACATAAAGTGTGAGCCATGGGAATAAATGTGTGTAAAGTGGTTTTTCTGAATGTGAAAATTCGTGTTAGGTTTTGAAGAGAAAATCAGAGAAAATCCACCATTTTCTTTTCAAAACAAACGACAGCCGACTTGACAAATGACTTGACTTGACTTATATTATTACAATTATATCACTTGACATTGGCAAAATTGTCTGTCGAAATGACGGACACAGGCCATTATTGAAGAGAAGAAGAAGAAGATTGGTCGTGATTGGACTGACCCAAAATATACAACTTCCGTGAAGTTAGATTACATTTTCTACTTCGGCAAAATTGACATTCGCATGAGAGTGATTGGATTTAGGTAAGCACAAACAAAAACATTCAAGGACGCAAGTAGCTACCTAGTGGGTAATGGGTATTAGGTAAATTTGGAGTGGTGATAAGTTATTTTTGCTGGAAAACGGACATAAGTAGATTACTACTTCATTTATGATAGACTAGCTTCTGCCCGCGACTTCTTCCACGTCCTGTTTGATCCTGATGAATTTCCGAGATAAAAAGTAGCCTATGTGTTTATCCAGGTTACGAACTATATATAGGTATTCCAAGATTCATTCCAATCGGACCAGTAGTTTCAGCGTGATTGAAAACATCCCAACATCTAACCTTTGACATCAATATATATAATATAAAATATACCTTTTTTTTTTTAAATATATAAAACTCCTTTGAAGCTGACAGAGAATCAACGCACAGCCTAAACCATAAGTCCTAGAGGTATGAAATTTGGAGGGTAGTATCCTTATATAGTGTAGAGGTGCATTAAGAAAGGAATTTTGAAAAGTCGCACCCTAAAGGGTCTAGAACGCGAGCAACGCCGCGGGCGACGGCTAGTTTATAATATTAGTGTCATACTTTATCGAACTAAAGTTTCATGAAAGCCTTTTACAAACATGCCCTGACTGAAACGTCGATATTCAACCCTAAAACGCCATCACTAGAACAACATTCCAACTATAATGATATTTTAATTATCATGTCGGCTTTCACACAAGTTTGACACTCATGTTTACTTGAAGTTGTAATCAAACTCTCGCCAACAACGATGGAGTGTCAGGAGCACAATCCCTGCCACGAAACACAAACATTTTGATACAAGTTGGACGTTCTCGGCCATATCATTGTGTAGTAGTGTATACGCGGCTGGGGAAAGTGACACGACATTGACGTGTTGACGCGAAACAAACAAGGCGAAGTTGATACTAAGAACTTCTGAAACTGAATTGTTTGTAAGCAGTAAACTCATGAATTGCGGTGAAATTATTTATGACTAGCGGTCCGTCCCGACTTCGCACGGGTATTTAACAGAAACTTCCTAGGTAAGGATTTTTTTACACTTTTGCTTACATTATTGGAGTTTTAGTAAGGATCCTCAATTTTTTGGAAAATATAATATAGATAGCCTATGTCACTCGGGAAAAAGTGGATTACGTATTTATATTATATCAATTTAATAATAATATTGTTTTAGTTTATTAACTCGAGTTTTTTTAAGTCCAATTTCTATGTGCGACACAATATTTTAGACTGCCGTAGAATTTTCAAATTTTGAAAAATAATATAGGTTTGTAATTCAAATCAAAAAACAATATTCTAAACCTACCACCATTAGCAACACATTACAGTGTAGGCGAAGTTTATTAAAAAAAAAACCAGCAATCCTTTGAATATGGTAACAAATCCTACAATTGTTATAGCGAGCGTGGGTGCATGTCGATCTGCGACAGAGTGACATCACCAACGTGCTCAAGCAGCCTTTAAGTCACGTTTGCCTCGATTTTATGAACAGAATCAGCTTCAGTATTCCTCTTCTCCTTTATGTGATTGAATTGTTACGATATTCGATTCAAAGCGAATGAAGATGTAGGTATTCACATGCCTACTGTGTGCCTTTGTATTGTGTTATACCCACCTACATTGTGGAGTGTCCCTTTGAGAATGATCTAAGACAAAACGTCGTGGTTACCTATCTACCAATTGACATGTCAATGTTGTGTGTTGTATTTAGGGCTCATTCTAGTTTTCCCCTGCGTCCGTCCCCTGCGTGGGGAATTTCTGGAACTTTTGTCCAATAATCACCTTAGCGACCCCAGCGACTGCCGGCAGGGGAAAACTGGAATAAAATTCCAGAAATCCCCTTAGGGGTCCATTTACACCGTTTTCTTTTAAAAGTCAAAGAGGGTATTGTGGGTATAAGCTGCAGTGTGTAATATATTGTGTACCTAGTGGATACTGTAGTGTATCTTTGAAGTTTTTCTTTCCTCATTATGCTGAGTCATAGACTGATTTGATACCATGCAGCAAAAATAACAAAATAAATATTTTTCTTTCTTTCAATATCTGATTTTGTAATATCTTCTTGGTTCTTCTTGGTATAAAGTACCTAGTCTTATTACACTTTTGTATGTAAGTATATTACTTAGCAACAGTCCGGATTTTTTTTTTAAATTGCAAAGTTTTTTGCAATCCTGGTTTATTTATTTAAATACACAATATCAGATAGGTACTTACACTAACTTATTTGCCAAAATAATGTTTCAAAAGAAAAACCTTTCTCATAAGATTATAACATGATTGTGTAGTAATAACTTTACTTTGAGTTTATCCTAAAGCCCCTTAGGTAATTCGCTTTACTAAAGGTTAAGACGCAAAACAAATAATTATAAAAATATATTTTAAGGTTATTAATTAGATGTAAAAGTTAATTTTGACGTTTTTTTAAGTTAAGAAAAATGACCGGTAAAGAAGGGACTCATATACTAGGCCTTTTTAACCCTAAACGGGCTGCAAAGAAATTACATGTCTTGTGCCGGGTCAAGTGCCAACTTACACTCCATTCCACTCGTGTGAACAAACGCAGCAAGTGGTAGGTGGCAGCTTTTTTGACCGACATTTTCAGAAAGTACAGATTAAAAACCTCTTTTGAGGTGAGCTCTTTTGTGTTTTTTTTTGAAAGCTGGTTGTTTTATAAATCTTGGTTTACCAATGTGTTGGTATAAAATTATTATTGTATTATTTTGATTATTTCCATGAAATTGATCTTATTTCAATTTGTATATCTATAAAAATAGTCTAATAATATATTTTCATTTTGTTGCAGAGCCAGCTTTGGGATGAGTTTGAGCTAGAGGACGCCACTTTCGCGGAGTGCAGCATTAATAACGCTAATAACAGCTTTCAGGTAAGTACATAAGTAGTTTTAATCTATGTCGAAAATAGTAGTTTCAATGTTAAATTTTGCTAAATTGAAATCAGACTATATAGCTGCGGGTTCTACCGTCGAAGCCTTTTATTAATTGCAGAAAATTTGTAGTAGAAGTAATTCTTTATAGGTATTATGTATTTTACATACAAAGAAATGGGTTATTCCCATCGAGCCCACCAGCCGGCCCAGGTGGGCCAGATGGGAAAAAAAAATCTCATCGAGCCCACTCATTTGCATAGTAAGCTCGTTAAATAGTTCTAGGAGGATTGTTTAAGTGTCTTCTTGGGCGTAAAAAAAGATGGCGTGACGTGTTTTTGTAGTACTTAACAGGAAATAACAAAAAACTTTTAAGAGAAAGACAACATTCTTGGGTTTTTATGTTGATCCGATACGTTTTAGCTTTTGTACTTATCATGTCCAACGAGACCTCGGATAGCTGTCATAAAAATAGATGACATCGTTGAACCACGAACGTAATCGCTTGTCATCTATCGATCGTGCAGGGATTTTACTTTTCATATTTGTTCACTGAACCCTAAGTAGGTATACCCTCGGGACTTAACAAAGGAACTTATTCAATTGGCACAATGAAATATACAAAATCATTGGTCCACTAAGAACTACTACAGGGTGGGATTGTGTTGGTGTAGGAACACGGCAGCGACAGTCCTATATAAACTGCTATCTTTATTGACTTCATAACTACGGAGTATATCTTTTATTCAGTAACATCGCAAAGATCATTTAGAATCAGAATCGTCTCATAAACTAGGTGATTCTAGGTGGCAATGCCTCCTACGGGCAGGGTACTACGGCCTTGTTCCTAGCACTTTTTTTTGTAATCCTTACAAATAAATACAATATAGGAACGAATAAGAACGCAATTATGAGGATTGCGCGGGGGAAGAGGGGCTATTATGTATTACGCAGTACAATATTCTAACCCTCAGTACCCTAGTTAGGTACTAAAAGGGTTATATTTCAAACCAATCCCGTTTGGATTACGCAGATTCGCAAAAAAATATACCGAAAAAGCCGCAGGGCCAACAACCAATTAGAGTTACGACTGCGGGTAAACCAAATTTCTGTAAATTTAATATTCAAGGTTGATTTAATTTCAAACCCACATTATCCTTTTATATTATCCAAGTGTAATAAAAAAAAACTGAAATCTGTGACTAAAGAAATGGGTTAGACTTTCCTGGTATCGACGTAGCCAGTGGCGATTTCTGAAAAAAAAATACTTGAAATATCCACTAGTGGGGATTTATTAGTGGGAATTTCTGGAATATACCACCTAATTGCCATTGGTCCAAAATGGGCAAAGCAGTTTAATCCCTTCTCTATTCTTTAGTGACTGTAAAAGAGAGGGATAGTTTATTTATATCAACAATTGTCATGAGATAAGCTGGAATTTTAAAATAGTTACGTATTAAAGTACTCGCTTGACTCGTCTAGGAGCTTGGACGCTTTTATGACTACAGTAGTTATATTACCGCTTGGGGATTGGTCTGTTTTGAATTTAGAATTAGCTTGACATAAGAGCGTTTCTCATATCAAGGTGGTAAGGAAGCACTCAGTTGACAACTCTCGAACTAGACACGTGCTTTCGTAAAACGAGCAATGTATGAAACGGGTGTCAAAATTTGAATCACGATTCATACAAAACGAGATTTGCAGTGTGTAATTTTGGTAGAATGGGAGTCCCGCTTCTTCTTACGTAGGAACTACGTATTACATATTCTTTGCAGTTGACTGTCAAGAGTCATATAACCCTGACCCTATTCATTTAATTTTTCATTTCACTGGTATTTAGTTACTATCGAATCGAAAACTTCGACTAAGTATCACAAAGTTTAGCAAGTTATTACTGCAAGTCTTCTCATCGAATAAAAATTGGTAAAGTTTGAAAAGGTTTTTGCAAAATATGTGATGTGTGAAGAAAGTTAAGAAACTTCTAGAAGTAAGTTTAGAAATCTAGTTGGTCAAGCTCTACAACACCTCGAGTGAAAACTGCCGTGCTAAAAGGCTTTTTGAGTCCTCGCGTTAGTAAATGAAAAGGGTTAGAGAACACTCTAGGGGTTAACTCAATCATTTATTTAGTTTTGCTTTTACACTCTATAGTTTGGGGAAAACTGGAATGAGCCTTCGTCTCTACGGTAAGTCAGGCGAAACACCTTTTAGATGCGTAGGTACTCGCGGCGACACATCGACCTAGACTGAGCCTGGTAGTCTGAGTTTTGTTTTGTTGATCGAAACGCATCGACTTGTGAGATATTTTGTATGAAAATCCGCTAAGCGCCTCTAGCGGGAGATTTGCTAACTATTTTTCTCCGTACAAAAACTGCGAGCCTCACTTGTCGCAAATCAACATAGCAAAACTCAGACTCCGGGCTACTTACAACTATTAGAAGTTGGTTGTTGGGAATCGCGCTATAGACGATATGTTTTTGTGTGGTTTCCATTCTCTGCATTGTTTGTATTACAGCGTAGTACCTAACGGTTATGTTAGATATCTTACCGTGTAACTTGACGTGAGGCCGTGTGTACTCTCTCTAGTTTGGTAAGCTTACTTTACTTTTAATAAACGACGGTACTTAAAAACGCAAAAACATACTTATAATACCTACATTATACTTAATCAATATATATAAAACTCTTTTGAAGCTGACAGAGAATCAACGCACAGCCTAAACTATAAGTCCTAGAGGTATGAAATTTGGAGGGTACCTAGTATCCTTATATAGTGTAGGTGTGCACTAAAAAAGGAGTTTTGAAACGTCACACTCTAGAAGGTAGAACGCGAGCAACACCGCGGGCGACGGCTAGTACCCATATATAGTAAAAACATCTGTATTTGCCATACACAAATGTTTAATCTCAGTGGAGATCAAACCCACGACACACAGCACGAAAGGCATTGCTGTTACCGATTGGGCTCTGACTTCTGTACTTATTAGGATACTAGAATGTAATTAGTTAAATTATCTATCTACATAACATTCAGTATTTAACCCTACACACGTCATAACCTTTTACGGACCCGTAATCGGGAGCTCACACGTGCTTAAAGCCGCATAACCGCCACGTGACCCGATTAAGGCTCATTGCACGTACCATAATGGACGGGTTGGGTACAAAAATGTGAGGATTCTTTTTTTTTTGGTTTAAGATACTGTATTGTCAAAAAAGACAAATACAGTCAGTTATATGAGAACAATACAGACTTAAAGTAAATAGATATAACTATATGTTAGCGGTTGTCGTCCTAATAGTAGATAGGTTTGGTTTATTTTATAGCAGTAACGCGCGCGATTTAGGTATTTTATTTGTTTAGGAGCGTATGGTCTTGAAGCCAGGTTCTTTTAAAAAAAAAAAAAAAATGTATGTATGTATTCTATCAGCCATCTAGTTTCCATCGTACAAGCTTTGCTTAGTTTGGGACTAGAAGGCGTTGTGTTAAGTGTCCGTGAATATTTATTTTTATTTATTTATTTTTTTAAATGTCTGACCTAACCCTTCATTGCTAGCTGGGTAAAAAACAGTACCGCTTGCATATTTTTGCCACAGACTTTAAAATTGCAAATGAAATAAATTATTGGACTTTATTAGTTGCAACACTTATAACTTTTGGTATATTTTTAAACGGGTTATTCTCATCGAGCCCACCTTTAAGCCAGATGGGAAAAAAATCCCAACGAACCCACTATGTAAAAAAGTGGAGTCGATAAGTTAAACTAATTGACAAATTACAGCTACGCAAAAGTTGTTCAACACTTTTGCTAGAATAGGTCAATCCAAGTTATTTAGCTCAGAAAACCGCGACCTGTTAACCGACCATTTGTCAACGTTATGTTAACTGGGTCACAAGTGTCACAACCTTTTAGCAGCCATGAAAAATTGGCAGCGGTGAGACGAATATTCGCTTCTGACCCCGTACACAACAATTGTACGTGAATAATAGAATACATGTGACATAGAAACCACGCACAGGGCTGTACATCTTTGTACAAAGGCCATCTCTGTACAGATAAAGATAAGATAATGATAATTTATTAAAGTATAACAAACATCGGTATAGATACATAAAAATCAAACGGGCCAATAATTATTTAGTAGCTGATGCATGGTTGGAGATACATAGGTACCCATACCCACACTAGGTAAGAGAGAACAGAGTTCTTAAATTAGGCGGTCCAAGAAACCTCTGGGATGGTAGGCCATAAAAAAAAGCGTTTACAACTAGGCCCCTGACGAAGTCCATCATTTATAGAATGATAGAAAATATAATATATTACGAGTATCTTTGGTAATTGAGTCCATCAATTGATAGAAAATAATAATAAGTATGACTTTGGTAATTATATTACGATAAGTGTAAGTCTGAGATTATATTGAACATCTGCGATTAGATACAGCATCAAACAACGGTTTTCATATTAAGAAATCCGGAATACGGGATTATCCTATCGTAATACCGTTGACTCCTAAAATTGGGACAATAAAGAGGTCACATTAAAATGATGTCAGGGGCTTAACGTGCCATGAGCTTAGTATACCTAATAAAGTCGGTTATAAATGGCAGAATCTACCTGAGGAAGAAATTGCGTTGTAAAATATTATTGGATCAAACTGGGTTTCTTGTCTTAATTTTAATGTCTACTTTGTGCTTTTACTTTGGGAAAAGGTTAAAAAAAAACAACCAGTCCAATAGTGTAAAGTATATTACTTCAATTTGATACGCCTTCATCATCAAATGATGATGATGATAGCAGTTCATTGGGACTGTTCTATTGATCGTAAACACCACAGAAAAGCAAAATACGCAATGTCGTGTACGTGGATGACGTGTTTCTTTCAGTTACACCTACTTCACTGCCAAACTACTCAAAAAATACAACCGAATTGGGAACCTCCTCCTTTTTTGAAGTCGGTTACAAATTAGGTACAATACATACCAACAGTTAACTTTTTGTACATTTTGCTTCTCACAGCCATCAAAACTTCAACCAATCAACTTCTTGGTTTATGGCTGTCGAGCAATTATTACATTAAAACTTATAAGCAATGTCACACAATAATGTTTATTCAAATCGTTATTTAAAAAACATGGATTGCTTCACTGACTTTACTCGCGAGTGGTTGATGTAAAGTGTCGGGTCGCTATCCTGAGTGGAGGCTGAGCTCTCGCCAGAGCTGACAACTTGGAAACTACACTTAATTGTTTTACTTCAACAACTAAAAAGTCTAAGAGCAGTTTCAAACATGTCTGGTTTTTTTTCAAGTTCTATCTTGAGCTGGATTGAGGTCGTAATACCTATAATAATTATCTCTGTTTTTTTCTCAGAGATATTTGATTATATAAGTACCTACCTTATTAGATTGGTTATTTGTCAGTTTAAAGAATAGAGCTCGGTATCTAATAGATATATTATATAGGGAGACCAACCTCGCGCAATACCTATAAGTATGTATAAAGCACATATTATGCAAAAAATTGAGATCACTGAACATTAAATAGGTAGGTAAGGTACACAACGTCCAAAACCCTAAGTTTTTTATGTATAAGACGTACATAAGTGTGCATATATTCATAATTTTTCTTAAACTTGATTCCATTACTTATTCCAGTTTCTCGTTCTTGGAAAACATTTCAGCAGAGCTCCAAGAATTATCTCAATACAAATTCGAACAATGTTATTGTATCTTACAACACGCGTAAACCTACTTAGTAATGTTCAATATTGCATGATGGATGACGGGCTCACTGACACAGGCTTCGTAAGAATACTAATATCAACGGTAACTCTTAGATACATAAGGTACAATATCGTAATGTTTCTTACTTGTAAATTTACATTTGACTAAATAGGTTCACGGACAATTTTTATCTATAGAGGTTTGCGTATAATATTTGTACATATTGCGGAACTGTCGAATCAATGAGAGATCTAAAATGCTATTTTACTGCAATGCGGTGCGTTCGATCACCTTGTTTTGAAAAAAATATCTATTTAAAACAAAGTCAATAAGTAGGTATTGGGAACTAAAAGGCGTTGTGTAAAATGTCCAAGGATATTTATTTATTTATTTAAGTGCAAGGCATGCAAATATTTCATAGTACAACAAATTCAAAAAGTAATATTCTTTCGCCTCGCTCGTCGCGCTCGATGCGGATGAGTGCACGGTTACCTTAAAAGGCTTTTTCGCTTACATTTCTCTAAATTCGCGTCGCTCAAACTGTCACACGAAGCCTACTTCAGCCAAGTTTACCAAGACAGCAGCCATATTGGAATAATAATTGATATTTAACATTACGGTATTAAACCGATCGATCGTTCCATCACAAAATATTTTGTGATAGAAATATACTGTGTGATACTACCACAAAATATTTTGTGATGGAACTAATATTCTTTTTAATAATATTAGAATAAATAATTGGAAATATATACGATCCCATTTACTTTTAAAATATTTCATAGGCTCACAATATTCAGGCAGGTTCTGTACTGGCCCACCAGTGGGCCGGCCGGTGGGCTCGATGGGAATAAGCCGTTCTATCTGGTAAGTACTTAATGCTTAGGTTAGGTTCTAAAATATTAGGCATATAGGTCCTATCGGCCTTGTGGTTGGATGCAGAGAGAGAAAGAAGCTGGCAGAAGGCGTCGCTACTGACTGAGCTCTCTCACTGCCGCCAACCTCAGGGCTAGAGCGCAAACGCTTGCGACTGGCTATCCATTACAATTTTGCCATCCTTAAACAAACAAAACATGGTCGCCACAAATCTTTTGTTTATGCGCGTTTAAAAAAAGAAAAAAAAAACTACATATAAAGCTCTCATGACCTTTCAACTTTATCATCAGATCCTGCATATCATCTAGAACTATAGTCCTTGCCAAGATAATCAAACGAACACACTAGATAATCAAATAGACACACGACAATAGATATGGTTGCGTTATTTTATAATAGTCAATGAGAATTAATGAAAGAAAATTATTTGAGTCAGCGGTTATTTTACTTTCATCAGCAAAGTAGTCCATTATTATCTGCACACTACACAATAATGTTCGATACGCGCCGATTTGCATGTAAATAGACTCCCCGAGGGTTTGGAACGCTTATAGTTTATCGATCAACTTCAGCATAGGGGACTTTTTGTTTCAAATGCCAGCAAAGCGTGTTAGTACAGTCAACATCGAGCACTTACTAAATAATAATGAGTCTTTCAAAATGTTTTATGACGTAAAAACTTCCCTAAAAGTAGTGTTTTTTAGGGAAGTTTCACGTCAATAGTAGCAGCAGAAAAAGTGTCACCATTTCAAAAGTGATCAACTTCTAATGCTGACATACTGTACAGTACATATGCGGTTTTTACTCCCCTTATGGCTTTTGGCTCTCCGGTCCCGCGCAAGTCTTCTCTGCAGACAGCTCTACTGCTGAAATGTATGTTTATTGAACTCAATGTTTACCTTCAGGTGATAACAGCAAGCCGGTGCTTGGTGCTGTGCGCAGACAACCGCGGCGAGATGGAGGCGTGGGCGGGGGCGCTGCGGGGGGCGCTGCATCGCGGCGCTGATGTCGCCGACCTCGTCGCCAGACTCTCATCTGGGGATCATCACTGGTAAGATCTATTGTAGAAGGCTGAAGCCGATAAGCGAAGTGTGATGGCTTATTTAGAAGATGCACTTTCTACTGTAAATACTAGTAGTTGAGAGAACTGACATCTCGTGATGTTTCCAAATAATTAAACCAGGTAATTTTACAAATCATTACTGGTCATTAGACCTCGGAGTATGGACTTCAGTTTACTAAATCTCAATAAGTAGGTACCTTATGATGAACGAAATGTTTCAAACTGCAATTATGCATCAGATAACAGATTCCTTAAAATTGGTTTTAGAGCTGATGAATATCCTCATTACTTGAAAACGGCTCTACCAATTTTTACTAAACATAACTAAGAACCATTCTAGATAAATCACCTTTTAAATCGGAGCCCTACTGAGGGCACAGACAAACTAACAGACAGAAAAACATACAACACGACCAATCTCATAATACCTCTTCCATTTTTCGATCGGGGGTTAAAAATTCCACACCCGTATTATGTGACCTAATCTATTATGTATCCCATAACTTTTTGACACAGAAACTACATTAAACTTGGCGGTAACTTTGGCCTAACTACTATGTAGAGACTATCTATCCTAAAATTGGGCGTCTCTCCATCGCGTATGTTTCACAGCTGTTCCAAAACCATCCTTGTTAGTGTAAGAATAAGTAACAGTTTACTTTGAATTACTAAAATCACATGGCATTTAATTTCAGACTGTTTCAAACTCTATAAATGGAACTCTATTAATCAAGTTACACTGCATCCTTTAAGGCCCTGTTCTACAACTTCCGGTTGCCTATCAATAGAACAACAATATTAGCCTCGAGCTATATTAGTTTGCTCTTGTTTAAGTCTGTGGTTAAAGTACAGTCAGCGATAACTTGATTAAGAGTTTGAATTAATTATCAATTTATGGTTCGGCCCGGCAATGGGATACTAGAGGAATTTACAATAATAAACAAACCATTAGGAAAACAAACGTCGGCAAACGCAAGAGCAAGAACCCTATATTACGTTACGGTTGGATATTTCTAAAAAAATATCCTATAACAATTATTCCTTGGCATTATAATACGTGTTTCGTGACGTTTCTACTCTCTTTTAGTTCAAGTTAAGCCATAGTGAAGTCTTATGAAGTTAGCTTATATCTTCTATCTTCTAAATCTAGATTGAAAGAACTAGAACACCTTTGATGCTGACTGATAATCAAGGCACAGCCTAAACTGTAAGTCCTAGAGGTATGAAATTTGGAGGGTAGTATCCTCATATGTATAGTGTAAGGGTGCACTAAGAAAGGAATTTTGAAAAGTCACGCTCTAAAGGGGTTAGAACGCGAGCAACACCGCGGGCGACGGCTAGTCATGAAATGAAGTTTGAAAGTGGCGCCAGTGAGCAGCAGATTAGAATGGTATGGTCATGTCATGCGGAAGGAAGAATAGCAAGTAAACAAGAAGAGTATTGCATTATGAATGTAGATGGATATAAGAGTAGATGTAGGCCAAAGAAAAGATGGATGGACTGCGTGAAAGATAATGGGTACGAATGGAGTGGCAACAGCATGCTTAGTGTGTTCGTTTTATACAAAGTTCACGTAAACTATATTGCAGTAAACGTCACACGTTAACTCGGCATGCTGAGATGACGGCTGATAGAGGAGCATGGAAGACAAATAAATATTGTGGCAACCCTACATAAAGTGGGACAAGAACACGATAATGTTAATGATGCCTAGATTCTAATTTCTGATGTAAGCAGGTTAACATTAGACCTCATTTTCCTAACGACACACAGCCTCTTGATTATTGGGTCAGATATAGACCTGGGTCAGGGTTTTCTATCTCGTGCCACAAGCTGCGTTCTATCAAACCCTTTGTTTTCTAGGGGAAACGGCCGATTACGTCATTAGCAAGATAACTGAGGCGAGCGCAAAAAAAACTGTCATCTGCTTTGCGTAAATCTTACACATTTGAGGCACACTGCGCGTCAGAGCTAGCTTGAATGACGAACGCTTCAGTGTCACCACGCAGTGTAAACTACCGTTGCGATATATTTACACTTGTCACATTTATTTACTGACTCCACTGTCCTCGAGACGTTAAAACAAGTTCTCATTCATGAAACCTATTTACAAGAATCTTCAACATGATACCCTTGCATCGCTTAGCAGAACGATGAATCTAGATATTTAGGTCGTGTAACTTAACTAGATCTGTTTATCTATCTAGTTAGTCTATCTAGCTAAATAGATATTTTTGTACTTAATGATTAATATTTTTTCATGGTTGAGTGGTTAAAATAATAGATACCTAGACAGATCAACATGCCAAAACTCCTATAAGTATATAGAACACAAATAAAACCGGATGTAATTCTTTAGATAAGACAACTTTTATTGTGTGAAGAAATGCACCGACGTCATAAATAAAGTCACAAATTATTAAAATTGTTTCTTGTAATATTTGTGTAATAATTATGTACATTCAAATTATAACTAATCTATTGTCTACAGGTACGCGGCAACACACGCGCGTCCAACCTTCTGTAACGTGTGTCGCGAGCCGCTCGGCGCGCTCGGCACCGCGCACGCGCTCGCTTGCGAACTCTGCAAGTTCAAAGCGCACAAGAGATGTGCGTCGCGAGCACCGCCATCTTGTAAATGGAGCACTCTGGCGTCTGTTGGGCCGCACGTGGTAGAAGACGCGGAAGGGGTAAGAAAAATACAACCTAGCTTATAAGCTTAAAGCACACAAATAATGCGCGTCACGCAAATCTTAATTAATACTGATAAAAAATGCTAGAAAATGTTCTAGCAGAAAATGCGCTTGTCGACAAACTGTACCAGTTTAAAGCACACAAGAGTTATATAAATAAATAAATAAATGTATCTATAAGAGTCATATGCGTTGCTTGCATATGCTAGCGTGCTTTAGCACTTGCAAGTGAAGCACGCTAGCGTCTGTCGGAGCGCACGCGGTTACGGAGAATCAATCAAAAATAAATAAAACACTAATAAGTACTTCGTACATTCTAGTAAAGGATAAAAAAACAATAAACCATTCAATAAATACTAATTTCGCCGCGTTCGTTCGAGTTCATGGTCTCTAAAGACTTCTGTCAGCTTTGAACATCAGCTGACAGCGGATAAGGATAAGAATAAGTACTTCCCTACAAAAGAATTTAACTAACATTTTCACAGCCTCTAGTGGGTAAGTGTATAATAATAGCAGGTATAATAATTGAGATTAGGCCCACGAAGTGATGGAATGTTGACGCCAGTAGGAAGTCAGAGCTAATGTTGCATTCACACTATGCCGCAGTCGACAGTTACTTGGGCAGGGAAGTGGGCACGAGCATAGTGTGAACACGATCATGCCTCTGTCCCGGCTCCCGGCCCAAATTCATGCCCTAGCTCCCTTATGAGAATAAAGGCGATGTTGCTGTGGCAATAAGTCCGCGGCAATAATTCCGGCAGCGGCATGGGCATAGTGTGAACGCGGTATAAGGTTAATGCCAGACGTTTGGCAAATTGTCCCGAGGGAGCTAAATGATTTAATATCAATTTTCTGCGTTACCTTTGTTGACCCCCGTTTCAATACTTTGTGTCGCTGCGCCCGCAGCGGCACTCGTGTGATGAATCATTTGGTATAACAAATTGGTTATTTCTCGGTCGGTTTTGACAAAACTAGCGAATTGGCCAACAAATTCTTTCGTCTAAATCGGTTCAGCGGTTACGGTTCGATTGAGACACAAACAATGCAGAATTTTACCGTTTCACCCATCTTTCCCATTTATATTAAAAGATTACTTAAGTATGTAATCTCCGGGCACTTTCCTTATAGAAATGACTGTGCAATAAGCCGTGTTATTTGGGGATGGATAAATGTGGTTTTCCTTCTCGCTAAATAATCTTGCGTGTAATTATTTCTTTACGTTCGACCTTTCGCTTACAAGTCGGATTTCGAAAATGTATTTCTTAGCACACCTATACACTACAAAAACCCCGCAAACTTTTATTTACCTATCTATTTTTTATTCGGATTGAAGACGTTTAACTTAAAGTTATTGAATAAACATTGAAACAGCTACACTGATGATGAATTATCTTTTGTTTTATTTAGTGTTTCACTTCGTATTGTTTTAGGTCAGGCGAGCCGTACGCTTGTTTGCCTACTTAGTAGTATAAAAAAAAAAAAAAAAAAAAAAAAAAAGTCACTGTAACCCAATTTTAATTTCCGCTTCGCTTCTTTCTTCGCTTCTCCAATCTTAGTTCAATCTATTTAGAGAAAGCGGTTTCGTTTTGGACATTCCAACTACAAATAAAGTGACAAATTGGATTTTAGTTCGGAATGGCTTTTAGATGAACCCAGTTATGGTAAAAGCGGAGCGGAACTATATTGCAATGAGTTACGTTTTTTTTTTTTTTTTTTTTTTTTTATGAGCTATAGCTAAGCATTTGGCTGCCAGCACACCTGGTGGTAAGTGTAGCTGCAGCCTAGGATGGAGCACGCTTAGCTATAATCCACCTATTCACTCTTTTCTTGAAAATTCCTAGTTTGTATCTTTCAGGAAATACTGAAGATGGCAGTCAGTGAATTTAGGATGAAATCTTAGAAAACAAGAAATAGAGTGATAAAAATCCTCGCAACGATCCATGTTAGCGTCCTCCTGGCTGGTTTACTCGTAAATAGGTAGAAAACCACTTACGTTGAAAAAAATACACAGAAAAAAGCTATTAACAAGAATATGGGTGACATCGCATGCGATTTTGTTGTTCTATTTTTCTAAACTAAACTAATTTGACAATACCAAAATTCTAGCTGTCTTTGTCGTTTCGATTTATGAAAAAGGGTAACATGTGTAGTGCTGTCAAATTAGGTTAGTTTAGATAAATGAAACAACAGAATCGCTACCAATATCACTAAAGCATGCTTGATGATTACACGGAATAAAAACTAATTAAATCGGATTATTGGAACTAATTAAATCGGATTGAAACAGAAACATCCAAACTTCTATGAACTTTGACATTTTTAATATTAGTAGGATGCCTAAAAAGTTACGTGAGTCAGCAAAAGATATAAAGGTCAAAGTCCACGTGACTGAACCGAATGAAACTGAAAGCATTTGGAACAATACATCTAAATGGAGACTCCGTGTTCATTGTGAATATTGTACGCGAGACGGCTTTTGTTTTCTATAGAGTTCGTCGAAACTTACGAAATTATATTTTTAAACGGCATTTTTTATAAGGTGCCGCTTGAATACCGTTTCTAAGTAATGTTGTCGCCGCGGTTCCAGGCTCCAGATTAATTATACAAAAACACTGAATTACTTAGATTTACTTCTGGAATCAAACAATTACTGTAAAAATAGTTATTTAATTCGATAATAATTTTAAAGATATTTGCATGGTTTATTAGGAAGAAATGAAATTAGCTCTTATATTTTAAATGTTGTTTTTTCCGGTAGAAATTGTTTTTAAGTAAGTCAATTGACAGAAGCGGCTAGTGTCGCTTCGCCATTGGTTCATTGGTAGAGCTGGCTGTTGATTGGTGGAGGCAATCATTCCACGTTTCAAAAAACTTGTCGAAAAAGAGCTCAGTCTATTTTAGCACGTAAAGCAGTCTACATCTCTAATTGAAACCAGAGAATTTAGTTTGATTAAAATAAGCTAGAGTACAGTGCCATTATGTGATTTTAAAAGTAAAAGTGTAAGGCTAAGTATCTAGATTAAAATATGTACCTAACTACCTGCATAAAATTAGTAATTAAATTATGTCCTTGATATTAATCCTTTGTCTCATTTTAGTGTCAATTTATAGTAAGCACATAGTTGAGCGAAGCATCACACCAAAAACAAAATATAAGTAATCCAATAAATTTATCATGAAACTTTGTGTGTCAAAGGAAAATACTCTGAAAATGTAAAATATTTCGACATTTTCCAGTGGCCGTAAAAACTTAACTTAAATACTTGGAAAAGTTTAACGGTTTGGGCGTTCATTCCTTTTGGGATGCTGGAATACCGTAAATAGTTAAGTAATCGGCAATGGTCAACAAGTTTGAATGTATATTGGGTAGATAGGTGCTTATTTTTCAAATAATTGTTAGCCCACAGACTGTTTCAAAATAATTTTATTTGATTAATATTGAATATTTAACCAAAAGTTCTACGGCCTATAACCATAGCTAACCATTCAAGGTGTTTTTTTTTTAATTAAATTAGTGAAATTAACTTTAAATAACTCAAGGTTTTGTTTATGGGTAAGATATATATTTAAAAGAGAATTTAAAAACTTGAACCGTAAAAATGACCTGTAAATAACACAATCTAATGTTTGTTCATAACATCAAATTTACTATTAATTATCAATTCCATTAAACTTTATAAACAGGTTTTTATCGCAAAGAAACTTCTTCCAAAGTTGCAATAAATTATTTTAAAAGTGCACGATCATTGATCATTGAGTTTGAAAACTTTTACTCCAAAAAGTATTTAATTCGCCATTTTTTTTGTGTGAATTATGTAAGTGTTTGCTTTTTTCGTCAGAAATTGTAGTTATACTAAAAAAATCATAAAGTCGCAAAGGAAATATAATTATCTGTATCTATAAATTGTCTGTATAGTAATATATTCCTGTGCGCACTACCCTAATAAATTTTTATCCTCACTACCCAAAGGTTAGCTGGTAGAGAATGCTATTTTAGCATTAAGTTCGCCTGTATACACTACTTTAAGTTGTGCAATAAAGAATTTTCTATCTATCTATCTATAGTTAGGTTCATAAAAGTAATTGAAAGTTCTGTTGAGAACACTGATTGTAAAACTAAGAGTAATCTTTGTACACGTAGTGTAGGAACATAGTTGGACTTAACTTTGATTGGACTAGGCACTTGCGTGTAATCTCATAGATTTTGGTTCCTATTTGCTCGGGAAACTTCCTAATGAGCTATTTGACTTGGAATATATGGTAGTAGGACCCGTAATCGAGTCGATTACAGGTTTGTCGTATTTTCCGCGCGTTTTAGCTCGTATAACTACAACCATACGAACGATATGTCGCTGGTTTTTATGCGCTTGTAAACGCGTATCTCTGTAATATGAATATTTCGTATAAGACGGACTTAGAAGCTGTTGTGCGTGAGGAACAAACCTAATTTATGTATTAGTAGACCTTTTTGGGAATGAGTTCGTCGAAGTGTCAAGGGGTACGATGATAGCATTGTTTTTGCCACCAAGCAGTGATCCTCGTGCACGCCTTGCTGTGTTCCGGTTTGAAGAGTATAAGCGGCTAATGTGCTAGTGCAAAATACGCTTTAGCACGCTGAAATAAAGCAAAATCTGCAAACGCTCTAAGGCTTAATCTTTGTCGCAGTTTATAGATGGTGTCAAGCAACCTGCGCTTACGAGTTTCCGCACAATAAGTTTTGATCTAAATCCATTAGCCACATAGTGGAATTTAACGAGTGGAAGCTAGTTTACACGATACACGATGAACGCCTGTGAGCGTATCTATCAAGTACCTACATAGGTGTCCTTGTAGTTGGTAAAGGGTTTAGAAGTAATAAGACGACTTTCGAAAACTTTGTGCCTAACGTACAAATTAATACACAATAAAATATAAAACCAACATTATAAACTATAAACTATGTAATAAACGTAAAAAGTTTCCTATTTTACCAAACAATCAACTCAATAAATCAGCTGGCCCATAAAATTGCAACGCCTGAAAGTATGTTGTTTGAAATTTGTACCTTTAGTAGTGCCATTGGTAATGAGGTAAACCACGGGAGATCATCATCATCATCATCAATATATATAAAACTCTTTTGAAGCTGACAGAGAATCAACGCACAGCCTAAACTATAAGTCCTAGAGGTATGAAATTTGGAGGGTAGTATCCTTATATAGTGTAGGGGTGCACTAAGAAAGGAATTTTGAAAAGTCAAACTCTAACGCGAGCAACGCCGCGGGAGACGGCTAGTTTTATCATATGCGTTTAATAAGCAAAATTTCCGTTCACTCTACTAGTAGTGCCAAGTGGTAGTGCATAAGAAAATAAAGATACAGTGCCTTCTGGTAAGATCGGCGTAATAGTAAGTCCGGATGCCATATTTTTAAATGATAATTGCTTAGTTACGTGATTTATCCGGACTTAATATTAGGCCGATCTTACCAGAAGGCACCCTAATACTTCTAGTGTGCCAACGCGGAAACCCGCGGAAGTTCATTTGCAAGCCTGTGATAACTGTGTGCTTTGTTTCAGAACATTATAATGCCGCATCAGTGGCTGGAAGGGAA
Source organism: Eulithis prunata (assembly GCA_918843925.1). Lineage (NCBI taxonomy): Eukaryota > Metazoa > Arthropoda > Insecta > Lepidoptera > Geometridae > Eulithis > Eulithis prunata. Next base: position 1,666,157 of record OU974009.1, read on the forward strand.
CCTGCCGGTGGCTGCGAAGTGCGACGTCTGTGATAAAACCTGTGGCTCCGTTCTAAGGTATTTTTTTATATCTTTTGCAGCTATAACTTTGAAAAAAAGATCTTATTCTTACAAAATCTAAGAAGCGGTATACTTTCACCGGGGTTAAATCACCCGGGTGGACTAAGTACGCTTTTAGTAGACTTGATTTACCGACGTCATTTCCGGGTGCATTAAGTACGCTATTTAGTAGACTTTATTCACTCAGGTGATGCCTAGGTGAATTAAGTCCACTGCATGGTAGATTTAATTCACCCATGCACACAATTCTCATAAAAAGTTACAGTTTAAGGTGTGATCAAAATAAAAACCTAAGGAAATAAAGATTTACTTGAGAAAAGATTACCTTTCCTTTGGATGAATATCTAAATGCACTTCGATCGACTTGCTTTCATCTCTACTTTGAATCCAATATCACCTGCAAATTGCAATATTCACGCTTCACCGACTCAATGTAAATGCAATCTCACAAATAAACGGTTCCTGTGAATATAGAGTTCATCTCAATTTACATCGAGCTTTCTCTCTATTTATCTTACGATTTTATGTAATAACTAGCCGTCGCCCGCGGCGTTGCTCACGTTCTACCGTTTAGAGTGTGACGTTTTAAAATTCCTTTTTTAGTGCACCTCTACACTATATAAGGATACTACCCTCCAAATTTCATACCTCTAGGACTTATAGTTTAGGCTGTGCGTTGATTCTCTGTTAGCTTCAAAAGAGTTTTATATATATTGATGATTGATATTTTTATTACAAAGTTGATGTGGTGTACTAATAGCTTTGTATCTATTTGCAGTCGAGTGTCACTTCCAGCTATTTATTTATTTTAATACTATGCACAAAATTATAAATTTGTTACAAATAGTAGACATAATGCCGAAAGCATCGTCTTCCAGCCAACCCAATCTATTAGAGACATCAAGCCATGATAATGAACGTTTTTATAAAACGTAGTACGCTTATTCGTACTGGTAGGTACACACGTCACGTTTCACTACGGCCTAAAAAAAATTTAAAAAAATTCAATAAAAATTTATAAAAAACCTACGGTTCAGCTGCGTTTCAGTTGTCAAAGTTTGATAGTAGAAAACACACGCATCAGCTGCGTTTCAGCTGACTAGACACGATGCTAAATAAAAAATAAAGCACATATAAAAATATATTATTATGCTAAAATATTTTTGGCAGCGTATTTTTGGTCGAGCAACGATCATAGCATGTCGCTATTTTGTAGTTATCGTGCCAGTACGAAGACGCCTATATTACCGTAACAAAACAAAAAAGCAACTTGAATTACATGAATTTTCTTTATAATAATAAATCTTTGAAGTAAGGTAGCCAAAAGCATATCCAAGTTGCACATTTTTTTTACAACTATACTTGAATTTCAATTTCCATACACTCTTATATTTTATCATCTAACTTGTACAAACTTACATAGTAATATTTCGTGCTCTGTACTAAAGTGCTACGCCGTAGCTGATTGCTCCAGTTTTCGTAGCTAGCTTGCTACGACGTAGCATGTCTACGATCGTTCACCCTCGACTCGACAGTCGGTTAGCGTTGCAAATAGAACTCATTTCCCTTCTCCGGCTGTCCACGTGACTAGGGACGTGTGACCAGTACTGTCAGGGACAAAATCACTAAGTGAAATAAAGTATTGTTTTGTATGCCGCTCTACTTGTTATACTAAAGTAGCATGCTATAGGCAACTTTGCATACATAGACCAAGTTGTAATACTTATTTATGCAAATATGTAATCGTATTTTATGCTAAACTATCAATATGAATCGGAAAGAAATCTGTAGTAGTAGAGCTCTTTGTGAGAGTTCGTCCGGGGAAGTACTACCACCGTACCTATTTCTGCCGCCAAGCAGCGATGCTCGCATTGCTGTGTTCCGGTTTGAAGGGTAAGGGCGCCGGTGTAATTACAGGCACATAAGACAAGATCTTTACGTCTCAGAGTGATGGACGCAGTGCATTGCCTTACAGGGCACGACCTCATTGGACTTGCTCTGTGAGGTAATGCATTGTTATAGGCAGAAGTTACTACTTAACATCAGGTGGGCTATCAGCATGTTCCATTACTACTATCATTAAAAAAAAAAACTAGGGTCGTTTTTTTCGATTTTAGTGAGACTTTAGAACCACGAGTTTTAATTTTTCTCGTAGTCCCATGATTTAATCCCATTGCTGACAGCACACTGAAAAAAACACCCTTTAAATTGTGTCCAACTCACCCTTAGCCGCTTTTTATGTCAAACCATTTTTCTGTTACTGATAGAAGTGCGGCTGTCTGTTGCAGAACAACCCAGTCTCAGGGTATTTGTGGAAAATCTATTTTAGAATAACATTATAAAAGAATATTCTGATGTCATTCTTGTTATTCTTTTTTTTTGTTTCTTGTCATTCTTGTTATTCTGTTATCCAACAAATATCTATTTGTTCAGTGTATAATCTATTTGTTCAGTGTTTTTTGTTTTGCATGAGTATTCTCACACAATTCTTAATTCAAAATTTTAAGAAAAAGCATTTTCAATACTTAGTTACCCCATCGTGTCTAATTCCCCAGATTTTTTTTTTTTTAATTTATTTATTGTTTTAAAAATACATTATAACTTATTTTGTACTATAGCACTAAGGAAACCACAAGGTTTATATGAATAATGCTATATGAGTCGCGTCGATAGCCTTACATTAGGTAGGAAAAAATAAAAGTATAAGTATAAGGACCGACGTAGTAAGTGTAAATTTTGGGAAAAGAAGATGAATTTCCCCAGCAGTAGATTCTTGGAAAACGCTCTGTTTACAAACAATTACGGCTCATTTAAAAATAATCTTGAAAACAAGTTAATTTGACAGGCGTCATGGCTCAGTCGGTAGTAGCTCTGCCTTCCGTGCTGTGGGTCGTGGGTTCGATCCCCACCGAGAACAAACATTTGTGTGTGTTATAAACATAGATGTTTGTTCTGTGTCTGGGTGTTACTATTTACTATAAGTATGTATTTACAAAAAAAAATGTATGTATGTATTCTATCAGCCATCTAGTTTCCATCGTACAAGCTTTGCTTAGTTTGGGACTAGATGGCGTTGTGTTAAGTGTCCGTGAATATTTATTATTTATTATTATTAATTCCCGGTATCTTGAAGTTAAATGCACGAGCGCCAGTTATCTCGCTAAATGACGTAAATCGGTCGTTTCCGTAGGAATTAATTACCTCGGCTGCGATTTCCCGCGAGATTTATCCGATAATTGCTTTCAGTTGATTTGCCGGCGTTTACTATTTACTAGCGCGCGAAACTTTGTATAGTATACAAATTGTTCATACATACTGAGTGTAGTAAAATGACTCCCGAAATTTCGGAGGGTTATATTTGTCAAAGGAAAGAAGTTGCCCTGGAGAGTGATGCATTTTTACACCGACAAGAGCTAAGCTCTTAAGTTAGAAGAAGAAGAAAGTACCTGTTAATTTGAACTTTTTTTTAAGGAACTTTTCAGTATTAGCTCAAAAATTTGCTGTTATTTGTTATTTTTATGTCTTTTAAAATATAATTACTTATTGATAGATACTTAAGTACCGAAAGGTCATTCCATGATAACGGTATGGTTAATTCAATTTCAAATTAGATACTTATCCAATTTCTTTTTCGAAGTTATGTTTGTATACATAGAAATTGATGTCCATACATCCACTAAGATTTACCGTAGCAGCGCTCTAAAATCCTCAAAACCATTACCGCTCCGCAAACTTTGAGCACTGAAAAATGTAGTTTGTGAAAACTCGTGAACAAAGAGGTAAGCCGGCATTGTCTCGCTAGGTAAGCCCGGGGGAAATTGAAAATACGCTGCGGTTAGCGCTCGCGATCCGCTGAGCTATACGGATTGCTGCTTCGTAAATAAAAATAAAGCATGAACTCGTATGCTCGAATGGCAGGATCTAGTGAGGTAATGTTTAAAAATATCTAGACCTAGCTTTAGAAATAGTTCCTAGTATCTAGTTTTAGTAATAGTTACGAAGACATTATACCGTTAAACTCGAAAAATAAATTTATTTTTTATCATCATCATCAATATACAGGGTGTTACCAGACCACTTCCGAAAACTTGGAGGTTCCAATCAGACCATGATACTGAAAACATTAATCGAAAAAAATCGCGAAAAAAAAAATTGACGTGACTCTCTCTTTTTAATTTTTTTTCTAGTTCCATACACACAGTACAACATAATAAGACATATCTACCTAATTATCTCATTTAAAAAAGCAAAAACACAAATAAAATAAATAAAGCAGCAATGCACACGCAGCACGCAGATTACGTCTACTACAGCATGAACAGCTGAGAGTTCATCGCGGGTCATTCAAGTACGCGACGTGCGAGCGACCTACGTTAGGACCTACCTACGTTAGTAGGCACTTACGACACAGAATAAATAATAGTACTACGCCTCGACCTTACCTACGTGAATGCGTACATTGCGGGCTGGCGAAATAAATACAAATCTTTAAACATTGTTTTCTCCGGCTATAATTATTTTTCAGGATAACTGATTTTTTTTTGCTTGGGTTTTGGTGTGCTGTAGCTCCCCCTTTCGTTTTCGGAAGTGGTCTGGTAACACCCTGTATATAAAACTCTTTTGAAGCTGACAGAGAATCAACGCACAGCCTAGACTATAAGTCCTAGAGGTATGAAATTTGGAAGGTAGGTTCCTTATATAGTGTAGGGGCGCACTAAGAAAGGAATTTTGAAAAGTCACACTCTAACGCGAGCAACGCCGCGGGAGACGGCTAGTCTTTTATATTATTTTTATTTTTGACATCTGAATGTTTACCTAAGTTCACAAAGAATTCATAGCATACTTTAAATTTTCTAACGATGCTTTAACGATGTTTGCACAGTTTCCTTAGATTCTGTGCCTTGGGTTTTATGATTTTCTTCACATTTTTTCACACTATATTAATAGCTTATCACATCTTTATGTAAAAAAAAACATATTATGAGAAATGATGGTGGTTTTTTGGATAGAACAAGCCGAAGGCCCACCTGATGTTAAGTAGTAAACACTGCCTATAACGATGCATTGCGTCACGTAGCACATCCACTGAGGATGTGCTCTGCGATGCATTACACTGCGCCCATTACTCTGAGACAAAGGTGTTAAGTCTCATGTGCCTGTTTATAGTCTGTGTACTGCAGTCTACACAGTTGTCTGTCTAACGTAAAACATCCATACTACCTAATATTATAAATGCGAAAGTAACTCTGTCTGTCTGTCTATCTGTCTCGCTTTTAAGCCAAAACTACTAAACCGATTTGAATGAAATTTGGTACACAGATAGTCTAGAGCCTGAAAAAGGACATAGGCTACTTTTTAATGCCAAAAAAGGGTTGTAAGAGGTGAAAGGGGGGGTGCAAGTTCCTTAACCTTTTTCATCGAACCTTTTTAATGTCACATTTGAAATAACTGTCAGTTGTTTGACAGTAAGAGAGTTTTAATGACAGGACAACGGCTGTCGGGTCAGCTAGTTTTCATATAAATTGAAGCTTTCGTTTCGATATCACCCTCGTTCCGGAATTCCCCGAATGACAGCTAAGTTTGTGGGAAAATTGCAAACGCTGCACACTCGAGCGAGCAAGACAATCGTACTCGGGAATTGGGTATTATGTTGGCAACACTGTGACATAACGCGATCGTGGGCTTAGGCATCTGCTTGATATAACCCTTGTTTTTAGTGAGGTTTTTAGAAACGCTGTGAAAACGTTCTAAAAGTCTTTATTTTAGCTATGTCCCAGTTTGTTTTTTTTATAACATTACAGAGTTTCTGTATGCCAAGTTTTACAAAGGAGTACTACAATACTTAAAACAAAACACGGTGTAATTACTCCAAGCTTACGTCGAGTTTCGTAATAGCAGACAAAGTGAATTACAAAAAATGTATCATCAATATATATAAAACTCTTTTGAAGCTGACAGAGAATCAACGCACAGCCTAAACTATAAGTCCTAGGTAGGTTCCTTATATGGTGTAGGGGCGCACTAACAAAGGAATTTTGAAAAGTCGCACTCTAAAGGGTCTAGAACGCGAGCAACGCCGCGGGCGACGGCTAGTAGTTTATACAATCCCGGTATTGTAAGTTTAAATATAAAAATAACATTACAAAGAACTTGATCCCTAAGAGTTCAACGCTTTCAAACTTGAATACCATTCTTAGTCTCGCCCCTAACAATAACAACAAGAGAAAAGGTAAACAAAATCCAATCAAGCTCCACAAATTAGTTCTCGCCAAAGGCTTATTAGGTAAACGAAATTATTTGGCCGTTTGTTTATATTTACCGAACGAATAAATCAGCAAAAAGGTACCTATTGCAATTGTTTTTATTTTATGGTTATTGAACTATTGATGGACGAAGGGCGACCTCAAATTTTTTCCACTCTCTTTTTGTCAAGATTTAGACAATTTGTTTTTGCTTTTTGTTTTACTTATTTTGAGTGTTTAAATCACTGCCTAGGATTTATTATTTACGTAAATTATGTAATAAAATAATTTCTTATATAGGTAATTGGAATGGGGAAAAAATATCTTAAACCTGAATTTTAGGATAGGACTAGGGTGTTAGGCCAGTGATTTAAGTAGTAAGTATTAGAGAATTTGAATTCATTGTTATTTGGTAGGTAGGTACTAAAGATTTTGTTGTATAAACATAAATTTCAGAGTTAAAATGCGGCCTACTTGAGTAAGTTCTCCTTAGTAATAGGAGACTCTTCCAACTTTACGCTGTAATCAAAATATTAGATTCAAAGCATGTTTACAAGAAACGCTATACTCAAAGAAGTTTTGCCAACTCTACCTAACAAAATAATTATTACTCTACTAACTGTGGGCTGGTACCTGTCCGGTGGGATTTTCCCAGGGTTGGAGTTAATGTACCTACTTGTTTACTAATTGTTCTGTTATCTTTTTCATTATTTCACGACGTAGGTGTTCAATTTACTAACTATGTACCTAGTAAAATGACTTCTGTCCTATCCTATGAAAGGATGGTACATCCCTTGGCGTGGTGGTTATCTTCTTAAATATCTAAATATATAAAAATCTTTTGAAGCTGACTTAGAATCAACGCACAGCCTAAACTATAAATAAGTCCTAGAGGTATGAAATTTGGAGGGTAGTATCCTTATATACCTAGTGTAAGGGTGCACTAAGAAAGGAATGTTGAAACGTCACACTCTAAAGGGTAGAACGCGAGCAACGCCGCGGGCGACCGCTAGTTTACAAATAAAGCAAAAACGTTTCGAATCAATGTTATAATGTTACGAAAATACAACTTTTTCTCCTTATACATCTTTACGCGCTATTTGTACTAGAACACCCCTTCTTCTTCCTGTTTTATTAGATCTTGCTATAAAGTCTATACTATAGTATGATAGATAGTATTATATGATCTGTGGAAAAGGATTGGTTATCCAGACAATATTTAGTAAGCTTTAACTTACTATCTTAATATTATTTATTGATTTATTTGACAGGCGTCATGACTCAGTCGGTAGTAGCTCTGCCTTCCGTGCTGTGGGTCGTGGGTTCGATCCCCACCGAGAACAAACATTTGTGTGTTGTAAACATAGATGTTTGTTCCGTGTCTGGGTGTTTCTATGTATTATAAGTATGTATTTACAAAAAAAAAATGTATGTATGTAGTCTATCAGCCATCTAGTTTCCATCGTACAAGCTTTGCTTAGTTTGGGACTAGAAGGCGTTGTGTTAAATGTCCGCGAATATTTATTTATTTATTATGAATGCGATAGTTTAGATGTTTGGATATTAGAACTTGTTGTGAACTAAAATAATACTGGATTCCGAAAGAAATCAGTACACGCGTACAATGTCGCGGGTAACAGCTAGTACCCTATAAGTCACTATAAGCACATCTATAAGTCAGTCGTAAAACATGTTTTGTAAGAAAATAACCAAACTTTTTTAGGTAACCATTTTTGGAATAAACTTTGGTAGAAAGAATTATTACCCGCGAAATAATAATCTGTTCAATATAAGTTCTTTCTGATAAAATGTTAAAAGGTGCCTATAATAGAGTTCAGTCTGTTTGTAAACTTATGTTGTTCTTTTAGTGTAACAAATTTTGTTTTTGAAAACGGAACGCTTGAACATTATTATCTAGGTGGTTCTTTATGCTTTTTTATCGAATACCACCTAAACTAGCGTACCTAGTCAGCTGCTGATCTACTACAATATTTTTTTAATCTAGAGAATATATTTTTTACCAGATGTAATAGAATACTTAGGTAGTGTTTTCTATAAAACACTACTATTCTTTTTCGAGATGACGTTGGTTCTAAAAGCTAGCTTATTTTCATCACTGCATGAACTTTTATACACAAACGAGCTTGCTCTTAACTTTCCAATTTGCCACTTAGTTAGGTGCCTTACCACTTGTCGGGTGAAACTCTGACAAATTGTAGTGCTCTCGTGTCTCGTGCGCCATATGGTTCCTGCAAATAGTTATATAAAAGAATGTACATCTATATTATATCTAGAAAACTGGTTGCAAAACAGTATAAAAAAACAAGAAATAAATAAAAAATATCATTGAGAAAGTTTACTCAATACCTAAGTATTCATCAATAAACTTATTATCTATCTTTCTATCTATCAATATGTATGTGTGACTCTATCAGAATTGGAAATGACGCATCAGAAACTACGAATGTTGTAACCCGAAACTAATATTTATTTTATTGATCATGCCAAGTAATGAGTCAGTCACCCATCTACAAGCGCTAGCTATCGCCTGGTTAGAATACCTATCTTAAACCAAACTATCGTTTGTTCTTAGACTGCAAGACTTCCGTTGCGTGTGGTGTCGCAAATGCGTGCACGCAGCTTGCAAGCCCAGTTGGTGCGCTGCGTGCACACTCGGCCCCACGCGTGCATCAGTTGTGCCCCCAACACGCTTACACTCCGTGGGGCCGGATGACGCGTGGGTGCCGGATAGACCCCCCAACGCCTCCCCGCTGGTCGTGTTCGTCAACTCAAGATCAGGTAAAGGTGGGAAAAGTTGTACTAAGCTAGTTTTTGCTAGATTTTTATAGTGCTTACATGCTGACGCTATACAGCTTGCAAGCCCAGTTGGTGCGCCTTGTGCTCGCTTGGCTTCACACGTGCGTCAGTTGTGCCTCAAACGCGCTAAAGCTCTGTGGGGCCAGATTACGCGTGGGTGCTAGACCGACCTCACAAGTCCCAACTCAACTAAAGGTGGGAAAAGTTATACTTAGATTAGATTAGAAAATTCTTTATTGCACTTTAAAAATCGTACAGAGGCGAGTACTTAGGAAGTTTATGCTAGATTTTCATAGTGCTTATAATGATGACGCTATGTAGAGCTAATTTTAATGCCTAACACCTCTAGTGTTTTGTCAACTAGATCAAGTAAAATAGCTAACTTTGTTACATTTCTAGATTTTTCTAGTGATCACAATCTCACATGCTGACGCTCTGTGGGGCCAATAACTAACTTGTCTCTTATCGTGTAGCAGTACTTACTCGTCGGATATAACTAGCCTCTCACTTATTGAAGCTAGAGAGAGTATCAAGGTATACAGTGCAATTCAAACCCGGCAAAACATCTACAATGCTACCTCGTTAGCTGTGGTACGCCTGCATACCGCCTGCATACCAACATAAGTACTTAGGTACCTTGTGTCGCCGGGGTCTACAAATTGTACATACGGAAATGCAATGCTGAAGCTAGACTGCCTAATATTCGAAAATTTACCAGGGTAAAATTTAATGATTTTCGAATTGTTTCTTTTTACAGGAAAATATTAGGAACACTATAAACCTATTAGTTCTTTATGTCTTTTATTGTGTACGCTGCATGGTTTACTTTGTTCCCATAATATCATTTACCTCGTACCTACAATGAAAATGCGTCGTCAAAAGGCTTCATTGTTAAAACTCAATAATGCACTCAGTTTTCGCTCTCGGCTTTGTAATGAGGTGGGCGTTGCGCTCAAGTGCCTCATGCATGTGGAGTGACTTGAGGATATTACGTGGCTTAGCTTCTTCAGGCTAGAGGTTCTTGGTTTACCTTTGAATTATTAATAAGCTTTTGGAACTCGGAGCTTATTGTGTCGCGAAGTTCAGGTTCCTGGAATTTTATTCGGTCTAAAATTAGTACTCGTAATGTTCCATGTAACCAAAGATTATTTTATTTCTAATTGGAGCACTGAAATTCAGATTTGAATAAATAAACACTTACCTTCGTGTGGATTATAAGTCTCTCCTGATGATGAGAGATTACGACAGGATCCCTCTTAGCTTTGTGATTTATTGAAATAGCTTACATAAGTATATAGCTAGGTAGTGCCCAAGTTGCTCAGATACTAACGCAGCGGCTTTTAAACCGGCACCTTCCTACCTAATAAAATATTCAGTTCATAGATCAAACAGATAGATAAACGTAGATTACACACACACACTCCGATAGCGATCCAATACCAATCGGTCAGAATTGATTTCAGAAGTAAAGTTTACATTCTTCTGTAGGTGACAACCAGGGTGTGAAATTCCTGCGTCGCTTCAGACAACTCCTCAACCCAGCGCAAGTGTTCGAACTCAGCGGCGCCGGTCCAAGACTGGGGCTGCGTCTGTTTAGGCACTTTGCGCCGCTGAGGGTCCTCGTGTGCTCTGGCGATGGGTCTGTAGGCTGGGTGCTGCAGGAGGTGGATAAGCTAGAAATGCACGTAAGTTGGTAACGCTCCCAATTGTGATAGGCGTGAACTGCTTCTGGAACTCTGTATTTTGCATACAGTACATGTTGTAATGGTGTAGATTATAGCCGGATGAAGGCCCAGGAAGGCGAATAACTTTCTTCGAATGGGTCTGATGGGAGGTGATTAAAAAAAAAACGTATCATAGAATAGACACAAAGGTGTGACCGGCATGTTAAACGAAGCCACAGCAGAAAAAATAAGCAACTTAAAATTTACTGCACATGGTTGTGTGCAGTAATTTTTCAGTTGCTCAAACTACTCCTTAGTCTATTCAAGAAGAATGAATGACGTTCGGTTCATATCAGAACTCACTTCAGAAATGTTTTCCCAACAGCGTCAAGTGCAAACGGCTGTTCTACCCCTGGGCACCGGGAACGACCTGGCTCGAGTGCTGGGATGGGGTGCTTCTTGTGACGATGCGGCAAACCTTCAGCAGCTGATCGAAAGATATGAACGGGCTTCCACTAAGATGCTTGACAGGTAACGTCAATCTACAGGTTAAGGATTTTGAAACTTTAAAAATAAATAGCTTAAACCATTTCACCACAAGCAGTCTTAGAATTTAAAGCAAGAAACAGCTTACAACACAAGCTACTTCTCTGGTGCATGTTGTGATAGATCAGGATCAGGGATGCATCAGGGAAGCAGCTGTTTCTTGGTTGAAGTTCTTAGACCTGCCTGTGATATAGGCACTAGATTTTGCAGCTGCAATGGTAACTATTATACCATCAGGTACGCCTCAAACCGGCATGCTTCCAATCGTATAATTCCATGTTTTTAGAAGTTTATTATTCCAGATGGTCAATAATGACGTTTGAACGGTCATTATCCGCCCCACCACCGCCTCCAGCGCCTCCTGACTTACTGGAAGAAGGTCCACTACTGAAGAACTTGCAAGACATCATGCAGGTAACTACGGATTCTACTTCAAAACGAAAGATAGTAAAACACACCCTCTTCTCCCAGATTCTCTTCATCATTGTTTTAGCCGTAGAATGTTTCCCATAGATTTCTAGAGCGGCATCTTTTTCAGCATTATGTGCGATACACTAAACTTACGCTGTAGCACAGAGCCCGTAGTCTGTGCATTTTTTTTACTTTCGACTCGATTATAGAAAATTCAAGAAATTTTGTTGGGAATTGCATAATTCCAAAATCTTCTGCTAGAGGCGCTTATCCGGGTTTCGCTGCCCTCGTTTGTCGTGTCATCCACGGCCTTCCATTTTCAAAACACTGCCGGCCAGCGCGAACCAATACTCTTTATAACTCAAAGAGGTTGGTTCTACGCTAGATTCGTAACTTATATAGGCACCGAAATACGAATAGTGGGTGTATTTGTTGTGACAGGCGGGTGAGATCAGTCAGTTGACGAGTACATCCCTCCGGTCGGGTTGCTTGCGGCTGGCGCTGGCGGGGGAGCGCGCGGGCGGCGGGGCGGCTCGTGCAGCGCATCGCCTGCGCCGGGCGCTCTCACTCCTGCTGCATGCGAGAACACATCTCGCACATGACCACGCAAACTGCAAGTTAGTTACTGTTACTGTTTCTACATCTATCGCCTTCAACGGGCACTGTCGCTACTGCTATTCAAGAACTCTAATAAATAAGGCCCCTGCGTAAGTCCCCTGGCATGGAAGATTTCTGTAACTTTGTCCAATAATCCCCTTAACGACCTCTGCGAGTGCCGGCAGGGATTGGAATGTTTGATTGGCAGTGGGTGGAAGGAGTAGTTATATTTTGGAAAACACTTATGTTATGTTCATAGAAGCTGGGAGGTGCTGGAGACGACGAGTGATAGTGAGCCTGAAACCCAAACCGCTGCCGAGAAGGGCAGTATTGAAAAGACTGAAAAGGTATACTTATACCCCAAACGATAAATTCATCTGTGTCTAGTAAAGAACTCTTATAGCAAGTAAACTTATTGGACATTGACAACGCTTTAAGCTACGGTATAAACAATGTGCCAAAAAGTAAGCTGTAAGCTGGTATTTAGTATTAGTTGGACTCCCGTTTCCGTATTTAGACTCAAGGTTGATCCATTATACGTCAGGAGTGATCTGGCTAAGCATGCAGCCAGCCTAAAACCTCCCAGAAGCACAGAAGCTTCCTGGCAGCTTCGCAGGCTTGGAGGAGTGACCTAGGGGTACTTAGGATTTAGTGTCATTGTGTTGCTAAACCCTAGCATTCCAGGACTACGTGGGCAGCTGATTCTTCTTCGGTGAGACAGCATCTGCAGAGTGGACTGTCTCTAGAATACCATTTTGGTAGTGTAAACAGAAGAAGCATTACTTAGCTTCAGGTCTCTGATGCTGTTTCTCGTAAGAAACTGTTTATAGAGTATGTTTTCCAGGAGCAGCTGAACTGGGCAGCTCGCGGCTGTGCGCTGGCGACTCGGGCGGACAGCGTGCGCAGAGCATTGCGCTCGCTGGTGCGGACCCTTTCGCAATTTTACCCACAGGTACGAAACTGACTGATGAGATTAACGTTTCTTAGATTTTCAGACCTGCTCAACTACATCTTTGGGGAAAATCATTTCTCCGTAGTTTTTGATATCCACTGCAAAAGTTAGGGGCATAATATTACTGCTGAATGTATATATCAAGCTCTTCATATCCTACCTCTTATATTATTTTTAGTATGCAATAGCAACCTGGTGGGGTCATATTTATCTATTGAGTGTACGTTTATTAAAGTAAGTCCTTTGTCTATATCTAAAACCTGACCAAGGTAATAAAGGTAGTGTCCCATAATTACGAATACTGTAGTTATTGGCCGACGCTATGAAAACAATAAGACCACGCGGTGAGCTTTGGAATAAAAACTGTTAGCTTTAGTAAAACGCACGATATATTCATAGCACTTAAGTATTTCAACGTTGTTTCTCATAGGGTGCATCTCAAGAGTCGGAGTCATGTGACTCGACGACGGAGTGCGCGGGTGAGATGGCGGAGGTGTGCCCGGGGCCGGCGCCGGTGCCGGTGGAGTCCCTCCCCGTGCCGCGCGCCTTCGCCGACAGTCGCCGGTCCTCGGCCGCGTCGGCTGTCTCCGCCGCTTCTATGCAACCTGATAAGTAAGTTACAGCTGGAATATTCCACAGTTTGAGCATCTTCGCACCGTCTATCTTTTCCATCTTCCATCAATGGGGACTTCAATTTATTTTTTTGCTTCATACATTTTTGATTAACAAATTGTGTGCATTGGCAGTTAACGGTACCTTTCTCCCTCCAGCATTCCAGATGTAGATGAAGATATAGCTAAGTTAATAAGCACGAATCCACCGGACCAGTTCACGCTGGACGTGGAGAGGACGGAAGGCAGCAAGACTAGCTCTGCGTCACCCCAGGACCGACTCTCGCTGTCTAACCTCTCATCCTGTGATACTAGCTCGTGCAAGAACCTACTCAGACTGGACGCAGACAGGGGAACGTATAGCAGTAGCCTTACTATACCGAACTTAGTGATATCTGATGATAGCGATAAACGCGACTCCATCATCCAGGGAGACACATACGAATCGGACCAACTAACCATTATTGATATCGACAAACCGTATACGGAAGACCACTACCAAGACCTTAGCGCGAGGGAAACCCCGGCCAGTGGAGACTGCACGCCTGATAGAAGGCTCTCTAGTGTAGACTTGGAGATAGACGCTAGTAGCTCAGAAGGGTCCAACATTAGCGATGACTATAGTTTAATATCTGAGATTATAGATGGGAAACCCGATGACGAAGAATCTGGTATTATAGGGCACATCGACTCTCCCGAGGTATCCGAAACGACGTACGCAAATTCGGAGACTTTACACGGTGAATCGATCATGGATGATATTAGTTCGATGTTGGGACAGGAAGTCCTGATGGCTATGATGGGTAAGAATGGAGAAAACGAAACGTATACGGATGATACAACGCTTTTCACTTCAGACACGGCATCCGACATCACCTTGGACAGTAGAAATCCAAGCTTGCAAAAGAACAACGAGACTAAAATAAAATACATATCGAAAACAAAGAAGCCTAAGGACGGCGAAGTAGAGAAGTTTGGTTTCGAAAACAAAGTGTTCTACATCGAAAACGCAACGAAAGTAGAAGAGCAGATAAAGTATTGTAGTCTAGCGCAATTTGAAGAAGGAAGTGATATAGCTAGGAAGTCTTTTAGGAAGCATCAGCGTAAGAGTTTAAAGAAAAGAATAGCAGATGATTCAAGTCTGAAAAGTCTTTTACCCAAAACTGCAGAGGAAAGTTATAGACCTGATGAACCTATTGAGCGTTTTGGTCTCAGCATAGATTCTCCAGTAAAGAATTTACACGACACCAAAGGAGGTTTAACGCCATCGTTCCCTTGTGTCAGTGTCGTAGTTGAGCCTCCATCTCCTTCGCATAGTGATGAAAAAAAGAGTATAAAGAACTCAGTGAGCAGGATGGCGTCAGTTCTCAGTGATATCTTCGACCAGGGACCTGACACTTTGAGCGTCAATTCACCAGAACCTAGCTTAGGCACGACAAGAGAGCGAAGACAGTCTGATAACCCGAAGCTGTTGGGATCTGACCCTGAGTATGGGCAGTTTCTTAGCTGTTCTCCAGCAGCTACGAGACGGATATCCTGTGGAAGCCTCTTCAAGCCTGGTGAAGATAAGTAAGTACCCACAAGTTCAAGCATTCATTATTTCCACATCATAACTTGAAGGTAATAGTATCAAATCAGCACATTTATATTTCAAAACCCATGGAAGTTTGGTAATTCGATTTTTTGTGATACTAAATTGTAATCAAAAGCCCACTGGGATCATTTCCATAATCGTGTTTTGCTAGGCTCGAGTGGGCCCAACCAAGTGTTTTGTCCACGAACTCTCGACGCAAGCACTTAGAAGTCGAGAAATCTATTCAATGAGGTTGTTACTGCTTACATTACATTGAGTGGGGTGTTTTCTCTTTGATTATCACCCCGCGACGTCAATAAATTGCCCGTTTCGCTGACATTTTCCGGTTCTTACTCGTACATCATTCGCTTTTGATATGAATATGTCGAGTTCTGATAGCAAGTGTGCATGTTTTGCTTAAAATAATATGATTCTTGATTTATCAAAGCATTTAATTTTACGGCTGAGTTGGTCCCCTTGCTGTTTTTCTAGGTTTGTTATTCCAGTATTCTTATAAAAACGCGTGATTGGGTTTCCTTTGTCTTAGATTTAAAAAATACAATCGAAAATAGTACATTATGGTACTAGTGTGGTACATTGGTGCTTACCGCCGAGGTGCCATTGAGACCCGAGCCGTAGGCGAGGGTCTTAAGAGAGCCGAGGACGGTAATCACCAATACACACGTGTATCATACGACGTTTTTCAACACACTTGTGAATAAAATAACTATAATTTCAACAGTGAAAACGAGTTGTGAAAAATGTTTCGCTATGGCGGGAAAAATTTCCTATGCGCGCGCATTGCGATCGGCCACAGACTAAAGAATGGGATGAGGTTTTTTTTTTATTTTCCGCACATAGGGTTTGCGTATATTCTGCCACGTACAAAATGGGGAATTTAAAGTTTTCTTTTATTACAGAGAAAACAAAAGTTATATTTGAGTGAAAGTTTTATTTATTAAACACGTACGAGTTAAAATTATCGATTTAAATAAGAAGTTGCATGAAATGAGCAAGCAATAGGAACATTCATTTATTTGCTCTATTGAACACGATCTTTTTTTTAATAAAAACTTTTTTAGTAACAAAGCTACTCAACCAATAAAATTTAAAAAAAAAAATCTATAACTCACTAGTGAGTTATAGCAATGAAAAAGTCACAGTTTGATTATGGGTATCATTATGTGCCTAATTGCGGTGACCATAGAGCCACTTTATGAGCAAGTGTGTTGAAAAATGCTTTATTTTATTATTATCGTTTCCCTAACCTTCGTAAAACCTTCAACAGCAGATTATCTACATCGGTCTCATCGATTTGGGGTGAAAGTGGACCTTCCAATGCAGGGAACACGACGTCATCCAGATTAGAAGTCAACGAAAAGGCGAAGAAACTGCCTATTATCAACCCCTTGGTGCAGCTACCAGCCTGGCCTCATGTGACCCAAGGTTTCATCAGCCAATGTCTGCTGGCCAATGCTGACGCGTTATGCGCAGCCGTCAGTCCCCTAATGGACCCTGACGAGACGCTACTCGAAGGGTTCTATGAAAAAGCTGTGATGAACAATTATTTCGGGATCGGCATTGATGCAAAGATCACCCTGGACTTTCATAACAAGAGAGAAGAACATCCCGAGAAGTGTCGATCGAGGGCAAGGAACTACATGTGGTATGGAGTGTTGGGGTCTAAGGAGTGGGTGAACCGGACTTATAGGTGAGTTGAATATCTCTACAAACAAACGACCTTTGACCAAGCCACGGTCCATGTTATCCGGGACTCTACAATACGTTCTTTGAGAAATTCAATCATGCGGTTTAATTTTTTTGGTCGACTACTTCATCGGCAAGGTTGCCTTGCCTTTGTGCTCTAATATGTCATACTCATTTTAGTATTTTTTTACCGTCCTAAGTTCAATACTGTTTGAGTAGTTACCTTATAAATAAATTGTATTATTGTGTGCGTAGGTCGTGCATTTTAGACGGAAATCAGTAATACGACAGAAAAACCGGGTAATGGGTAGTCGAGTAACCATCGAAATAGGTACAATAATAGCTTATCCGATCTGTTAATGGTCGACCGCGCTTTTAGTAACAAGAGCTTTTATTAACCGCCCGCAATCTTATTTGGGTGTCTAGAAGGACCCGTAAATCTTGTAGTGAAATCGAGAATATTTTCTATAAAGATCTCTAGAAATCTATGCTTGAGTCACACTTGAGCCTGAGTTGTTTGAGCGAATACGGCTCCAAATTAATAAACCTTTTGGTTTGAGTTTGAACTCACTCGGGGATAAACTTAGCGGACGTTTGTATAATTAGTGTAAGTACGTTTCACGCGAGAGCAAATACGGCAAGCCTTAAAGCTAAGTTTGACCTACCGCTCAAAGAGGGTTAACGTACTTATATTGTACCAGTTTTTCCATCACTATGGAAAATACAGTCACAGATTATAATATACCACTGTTAAGGCGCGAAAGGAAATCTGCTGTTAAATTCTGCTATACACAACGCAATACCTACCTATATTCTTGACAAAAATTTATGGAACGGCAGATTTTTTTTTCGCGCTGACAAGACAGTGATTATTTCCATAGGAAAAGTTGTCAATATTGATTGATGGTACTACTCTTCTTACTTATCCTGCATTTATTGCGTGAAGTGATTGGGTTAGTCTCAAAATCCTCTTTCAGTTTACCCCTAATTTAGAATCAAGGAGATTTTGATACACTTCAGTCTCAAAATCCTCTTTGGGCAAAATTATACACCGTAATCTTCTTTCTTCAGACATCTTGAAGCGCTCGTAGCTTGCTTAGTCAATCTTCACTGATTATCTAAGTTAAGCGACGTTCTGTGCGGTCACTGTTAGGATGGGTGACCGTAAGTGGTATTTACATCTGAGCGCTTCCGTGCTTCGGAGGGCATGTTAAACTGTCGGTCCCAGCCCTAGCAGTCGTTAAGCCATGACGGAGGCCTTAAGGCGGTGTAAAAACTCCATCACTAGAGTTGGCCACCACACACACTCATACAAGCTTGCTTTTTTTCAGACATCTTGGCCAACGCGTGCAATTAGAATGCGATGGTCAAAGGATACCGCTGCCGGAGCTGCAAGGCATCGTCGTTCTGAACATCTCCTCGTTTATGGGCGGCACCAACTTCTGGGGAGGCACTAGAGGAGACGATCTCTTCCTCGCGCCTTCGTTTGACGATCGGATTCTTGAGGTAAGATTTTTTCAACTCTATATTCTCACTCATTAGCAGAGTGAGCAGGGTAGCTACTCAATTAACCGTCATCATAATTATGGCTGAAACTTGGAATAGGTAGGTAAGTAGGTATAGATAGTTCCTTGATTGACACATAGGCTACTTTTTATGCAGAAAAACTAACTAGACTAGGTGGAACTAAATTGACCAAAACACGCGAACCCCATATAGTTTTCCAGAGTGATTAATCCTATGCGGTCTAGGTTACTAGGCCATCTTTCGGACAGTAAATATGGAATGCGTAAATAATATTTTTTTGGTGTAAAATGTATGCAAAATGTGGTATCAAGTCAACCGAAAATGATGAAAAAAAAACGTAAAACTTAAGTCTTAAGTTTTTTTCTGTGATTACTAAGGTCATGAAATTTTTTATACAGTTAGATAGGTACTTTATATTGATAGCTCAGTCGTGTTCTGAAAGTATGTAGTCACTATTAATCAATCTGCGACAGAGGGTGAGATGCTCCCTCAAACAATCGCTCACCCCTTTTAAATATATTCTGATTTCTAAGAACGGATTGAATCGAACATCAACATAAAACTGCGAATAAGAAATCTGATGAATTTATTCTTTTTTTTGGCTGATGTCCAAAACCACTTTGACTCAAATTACTTAGTATGCAGTCTCGAATACCCACACTAAAAACCGTGGAAATACATATCTTCGAAAGCTTGTCTTAAAGATAAAAAAAAGATTTTAAATTCTCAATAATAATAATTTTAAAGATCGCTGTCTTGTCGTATAAGCATGTCGTCAAGGAAGCTGCCCTACAAAGGGCCAAATGGCGAGAGCTGCATTCTTACACCGACAAGAGCTGAGCGCTTAAATTAGAAGAATAATCATTGTAAAAAATTGAGGTTACCTACGTTTTTCTATGACCAGTCAAGTAGAATAACGAAGGCCACGAAATTGGCCACTTTGCAATTTTACAGTCAGAGTGCCGGGGAAATAGCTCGGAATTTTTAAAGCCACTAAAAGGCTAGGTATTAGGGTTCCGATGCCAGATGGTGAAACGCACTCATTTATTTTATTACGACTGGTCTCGCACCTCTTAAAACTTTCCAGATTTTCACGTAATATACTTTATGGACCACCCTACCGCAAACTTTAGATGCCGTCGACTTAATTCACCAGGGCTAATTCATCTATGTAAATTAGGTATACTACTTAGCACATTTAAATACTGTTAGGTGACTTGCGGAGAATTAAGTAGATACAAGAAAGGTACATAATAAAACTTAAAATAAAATATTGTTTTGTGTGAAGCTTCGGAACCCTAACGGACTTTGCGTTCATAATAATTTTTTTATACGTACGGATTTTCCTATTCAGAATATCAAGGTGCTCATTTTTGACAGGTGGTAGCGGTCTTCGGTTCAGCTCAGATGGCAGCGTCTCGTCTCATCAACCTCCAGAAGCACAGGATAGCTCAGTGCAGAGCAGTACAGATCAACATCTTGGGCGAAGAATGCGTCCCCGTTCAGGTATGGTTTAACAACTTTAGGTCATGCAAAAAATTGTAAAGGAATAAATGTTTGAGTGTGCCATTATGTGGGCTTGTGCTATGATATGTAGAAATATCGGTCATATTATGTAGAAATGTGCTGTATGTGGCATTGTGCTATTATGTGAACATGTGCTATAACGAACCACATCCATTGCTGGGTGTTACTATGCATAGGTCATTAGTAAATATAAAAATATTTACTTAAGCTGGTCTATCAGCATTCTGTTCCCATAGTACAAGCTCTGCTTAGTTTGAGACATGAGGGCGTTGTGTGAAATGTCCAAGGATATTTGTTTATATCTATCATACGCTGAAATGTGCTATATTATGTGGGAATGTGCTGTTATATAGGAATGTGCTATTATGTGAGCGTGTGCTATTGTGAACATGTGCCATCGGCACTACCGACTTACATCAAAAATGGGCACTTAGGTCAGCGTAAATAAGCGCATGTTGTCATTACCACAGGTGGACGGAGAAGCGTGGTTACAACCGCCTGGCTGCGTCCGCATCATCCACAAGAACCGTTCACAGATGCTCTGCCGGTCGCGCGCCCTTGAGACCAGCCTCAGGCATGTATCAAGGTGGTTGACTGGCCTTGGATCTAGCATCATAGCCTAGAGAACCACCTAGAGTTTTGGCCTAATTCAATATTCAATCCTCAGTAAAGGTAGGGTAAGGTTAGGTATTTGCGTCAAACCTATACATTTTTAACCAACTACAATGGGTTTTTGTTTGTTACCTCAGAACTCTGTCATTTATGAACCGATTTAAAAATTCTTTGTTTATCTGAAATGATATATACTTCCAGATTTGAGCCGTAAACTTTTTATTAAAATCGGTTCAGTAGTTTCGCTTTTAAATAAGAATAACTGGAAAAAAATTACATCCACGTACACGACATTGCGTATTTTGCTTTCCTGCGACTTTTCTGTGGCATTTACGATCAACAGAAGAATCCCAATGAACTGTCATCATCTGATGATAAAGCCTTATAGTTCCTAATCAAGTGAAGTCGGTTTTTCTAACCTAACTTACCTATGAGTTTACTGACGAAATATACCTACCTAAGTACCTACCTTTATCAGGTAGGTAAGTTAAAACCAGAGATGGATTGAATATTGAGAATGTCCATTAGTAGAGTCACGACACCATATCTACCACAAGTATTCTATCAGCAATCTAGTTCCCACAGTACAAGCTTTGCTCAGTATGGGACTAGAAGGCGCTGTGTGAAATATCCATGAATATTTTAAAGCAGTTTGCAGCATTTTTAGACGAACACATTCATATCAATACATCACGATGCAATTTAGCATAAACCACATAAAATAACAAAACTCATTCACCACATACATACCTACATTTGATGTTGTGAAATATATAGTCTTCTCTTATCTACGCAGCTATTACCTATGTACCTATGTAAATACTTGTATTACCTACTTAATTATAAATACATAAAGTAGTACCTTATCTACCACTGTTAGTTATATTAAGTATAGCTAGTTATTTGGAACTCTAAAACTAGTGCTAAACTAGTGTCAAAAGTACCTATACCTAATATGTACCTACTGAAGGGATATATTCTATATCTATTGTGCCTGGAAAGTTAGAGTTCTCGGACTATTTATTACAATATTTAATTCTTCGTACCTAATTCTTTAATTCTATATTTGACATAAAAAATATAGACGAGCTTATCCCTTATGAGAGTTTTCTTCCAGTAGACCCTTGAGGCAAAGGAGAGGATTATAATAGAGTGGTAGTGTTGTGTACCTACTAAGAGATAGGTAGGTACATTAGGTATTTAGTTCTTTCGTTTCGATTTACAGATAGACAAAGGAAGACATCTCTTTCAAAGATTTCCTGTTATTTTCTGTTCATTGGTTATTGTGTCTAAAATGACGATAAATTAGTAGAAATTGATAGGTAATTGTGTCAATCATTTGTGCAGGACATGGGACGAGAAGCAGCAGCTAAAGGCGCATTCACACGGCGGCGCGACGAACGCGCGCGCATCGCTCGGCGTCACGGAAAGCGCGCAACTACTGGCGCTATTGGATGACGTCAATACACTTGTCAAACATGTAAGACTTTTTTTCACATGGTAAAAAATCTGGCATGTGATTAATCTTCATTTAGTGATCTACTAGTTAGTTACTTTCGTAATTCCGATGATCCATCCACCGTCCTCGGATCAGATAAAATCATTAGGATCGCTAACTTCTACAAATTATTTTGGTCACTAGTTCCCTTGATAGGCGGTTCTAAGGTTTCTACGCTTTTTGGGATCAAGCATCCTTCACGCTTTTGGGTAAAGCTGCTCTGTAAAAAGCTCAATCACATTGACGAATGGCGCACTCCTGCAAGCTCGTTGCGCTCTCGTTCGGGATTTGCGAACGAGAGCGCAGCGAGCATGGCAGCAATACGCCAGTGCGATAGCGCTGTGAGCGAAGCGGTGAGCTCAGTAAAGTCTGTGAATTTGTTTTGATTTACGACACGAGTATAACACACGCAAACGCCGGATAAGCGCCTCTAGTGGGAGATTTGAGAATTGTAAAATTCTTAACAAAATTTCTCGCTTTGCGAATGCGTTTGCGTGTGCTATACTCGAGTCGAAAGTCAAAAGAAATGCACAGACTCGGGGCTCTGGCTCAGTTTAGTGTGTAGTGGAACTTAAAGTGTGACGATCTCTTTTTGTTGAAGGTAAAGCTATCGTGCATCAGTGAGAGCGGTCCTATGGGCGTGCCGCGCGCGGTGGCGGCGGCGCGGCGCGCGGCGGCGCACGCGGACG
Organism: Eulithis prunata; assembly: GCA_918843925.1. Lineage (NCBI taxonomy): Eukaryota > Metazoa > Arthropoda > Insecta > Lepidoptera > Geometridae > Eulithis > Eulithis prunata. The sequence continues at coordinate 1,689,190 of OU974009.1, forward strand.
CGCTGCAGGACTGCGACGGACGGCTGCTGCCCGCGCCGCAGCTACGCCGTCTGCTGGCAACACTGGTCAGTAGCAACAGATAGAGGAGTCGTGATTCAACTAGGTTGGCTTTTCCGCTATATTTAGCGATTTTGGAGTGCAATTACAGTTTGGGCGTTTTACGTATTTACGTTTTTCAAGGTTGTAAACGAAAACGGCCCATATCAAGCTTTTAAACAAGTTTAGTCGAGCAAGGCGGTTACGCTAGAGTATCCCAAGAGAATCCTATCCTATTTTAATATTATAAATGCCAAAGTTTGTAAGGATGTATGTTTGTGCCTCTTTCACGCAAAAACTACTCATCCGATTTGGATGAAATTTGGAATATATATTGTCCGTGACCTGGATTAACACATAGGCTACTTTTTATCCTGGAAAATCAACGGGATTCAATGAAATGAATAAATAATAGTAATGAATGCTCTTAGCATTAAGTCCTCCTAGCACTACTTGTTTGTGTGAAATTTTTAAATAAATAAATAAAGGCACAACTTTATAAAAACTGAAACTGTTTTACTGTGAAACTGTGGTTTTGGAAACTACTACACATCAGCAACTTTTCTCAGGTGGAAAGCTGTCACGAGCTGATTGACGGCGGCACGAGCGGCGCGGCTGCGTCCGCCGCGGCCGCCGTGCGAGCTCATCTCAACAGAGTCGAGATACACGAAGGACATGCTTACTTGCAAACTGATGAGGTGAGTCATGATCAAACGAGATGGAAACCATCGCACGCTTCAGTAACTTGCAACAAGAATTCGTGTCTGATAAATGGTATAGATGTCATCTTTATTATAGAAAAAGAGTCAATGACTACATTTTCCTTTACTGAACCTAGTTTGAGGCGTCTCCTATACCCCATTCCGCCGTCACTGCTTTAAATCAATGTATAGGTACCTACGGGGTATTTGATCGATTGAGCGAAGCAAACGAAATGCTAATTGTTTGTTTTCACATCAAACGATTCCTATTAGTGGATGTCAAACACATCCATATCAACATAGCTTAGCTTAGCTTTGGTGGAAAAGCACCCTTTTGCGGCTTGACGGGGCTTGACACGAATAAAAAGTTCCCAAAATGGCAATAGTTATTCCTTTAGATTTTCACAAAGTACTCACTAAACTGGATAGGTACTGAAGCGCGCGATGATCAATTTTACACGACAAATGCTTAATTTTTTTATCAATGAAATTAACCACATTCTTTTTTCCTTGCACTGCCTACCCTCAGTCTGTAAATACCAGACCTCGACTTCCAAAGCCTTACCGTAGAATGTCATTGGACGGGATTAGGCTTTATTTCTAAAACTTTGTAATGGTGACACCCACCAAATTTTAATCCTTACAAGATTTGCCGAAATTAATAGTTTAATAGTTTCAGTCCACTAGCAAGCATACTTTTACGAGGCAACTACCTAAATTGAACTTGTCAAGAATTTAACGAAAATCAATCGAGACCAACCTAGTTCCTTCACTTAGTTAAATGTAGACTTCTGACCATAACTAATTATTGCATAATGCTCTTTTAAATCTGGCGTAATATTTATTATTAACTATTAATTTCTAAATACCTGACTGACCCCATAATTTCGACGATAAACCTAGTGTCTATAGTTAACACCTCTAGGCCCATAACTTAGTCTTGTTCATCTCTACCTCACTCGACCCTTTAACCCTTACCCAGATTCCCAAGAAAGGCAGTCGGTGGTTGCGCAGCCGCCGTTCAGTCTCCGAAGGACCAGCCCCCAACCAGGTCAAGTCATGGGGAGTTAAGGAGGTGCAATCCTGGCTCGAAGGCCTATCTTTAGGGGAATATAGCGACGCGTTTGCGAAGCATGACGTCACGGGGCGTGAGCTTCTGTCATTGGCTAGAAGAGATCTGAGAGACCTTGGAGTGACCAAGGTGGGGCATGTCAAGAGGATTCTGCAGGCGGTGAAGGAGTTGCAGTGACGACGGCGAGGCCGCTCCGAGGGAGATGGCCATGGATAAACAACTGATACTCTGATTTTACTCTTAGATTGACTAGATTTCCTAGATTCGGTCGCAAAAAAGTGTATCGGTAAAACTCATAAAATTATCTCTTCAAATATGGTAGTTAAAAGGTGTATTGGTAAATCTCATACAATTATTACTCTTCAAATATCGTAGTTGAGCCATGATCTGAGCCAAATACTGAAATATTCAAACTCTTAAATCACGTGAATATTCAGTTTTAAAAAAGTTCTTTACGAAAAGGTTTGTTTTAAAGTGAATACCTAATATTCATAGAAATAAATTAAAAACATACATAACTCAAATATGTTATCTTAAGTACCTAATTATAAGGTACAATATAGAATAGCTCAGTTGAAAATATATACAAAATACTCAAATCACTTAGTTGGAATCGAGTTATTATATTCGATTTTTAGTTAGTAGGTAATCGATAAAAAAATCATCACGGTAATTAAAAACTCACTTTTAGACCGTTTATTGTCTCTATTATATTAATATTATATTACCTAATATCGTTTGTAACATTCGTTCGTATCTAGTATTAAAATAACTAATTTACGCAAAACAAAAAGATTTCCATTTAACTCCCACGTTTTATGAATAAAATATTTTTTTTTATTATAAAATATTATGAATATTGGCATCGTATTTTAATTAATTTCTTAAATAATGAATGTTTCCTAGCATAGTACCTATATATATTATGAAACCTTCTGTGATTTATTAATGTTAGGATTAATCTATTTGTACATAATATATACCTAATTATCTTCATCTGGGTCATACGATTAAATATAAATTATTTATAAGAAGTATGAATAATTGTATTCATACTTTGAACGTACGCCTGCAGAATTCTTTTTGTTTTAATTTTCGAAATAATTATGTATTTTCTATTTTGACAGGCGTCATGGGTCAGTCGGTAGTAGCTCTGCCTTCCGTGCTGTGGGTCGTGGGTTCGATCCCCACCGAGAACAAACATTTGTGTGTGGCAAACATAGATGTTTGTTCTGTGTCTGGGTGTTACTATGTATCCTAAGTATGTATTTACAAAAAAACTTATATATATCAGCAATCTAGTTCCCATAGTACAAGCTTTGCTTAGTTTGGGACTAGAGAGCGTTGTGTGTAATGTCGAAGGATATTTATTTATTTTATTCTCTATATAGTAAAATCAGAGTTTCAGCACAGACAAACTAACTTCCTACTAAATTCACTAATTATACACTTTTAAATAAGCGTACCTACTTGAATTTACGTATATATAAACTACTTATAATATATGAACATACAACGTCGTGTATACTCGTACGTAACAATATTTACTAATAATAGAAACATTAACGCATTAGCCCAATAAATAAAGTAAATATAGGTAATATTGACTTAAAATTATCTATTCTCTCTGCTCAGGGTATGTAACTATATATTTACTAATTAAATTCATAGTATTTATTTGGATCAGTGCGCTTGTCAAATATATACTGATTAGATACAGTTTATTTCTTATAAAGATTATATATAATTTACTTACTGAGAAACACAATATATTGGTGTATGGTATCATTCAAACAATATAGGTACCGAAAGTTCATTATATATTTTATATTCATTTGTTTTATTATAAACGAATCTCCTACCTCTTCTCTTCATATAGGTATTATATATTATGTACTCAAATTGACCTTTGAAAACTTTTACTCGAATTGGGATATTAACTACGAATACATGGGGATCATACTTCGCGAATTTATTAGGAACAAACATACGAATCACCTTGTAAATTATCTCCTTGGTGTCAATACAACTGTTAACTTAGAAATATCGCCAATGTTTTAGTTTATAGGAATAGTCCCTTGTTACGTATCAGAAATAGTAAGTTCTACAAATATACAAGGTTGCTAGATCAATCTAGACAAAACTAGAATACATATTGGAAATTAGTCGTCAGATATTGTCTTTCTACCCCGCTTCTAAGTTCGCTTCTAGTTTTCAAAGCTGCCATGAATGACTTCCAAAATCCTGTCTAGTAACAACGAACTTATTGTTAGTGCTATTTCATTTTAAAACAATTATGTACCTATTTATAACTCTAAAGCTTCATTAAGTTTAAAATTTATCAAAAAGTTATAGATGATTTAAAATTCTGTAGTTGATAATATGGTTTTCATTAATAATAGAAAAAAACACAGAAAATAAAAAAAATCAATACCTACGCGAAATAATAAAAACAACACAAGGTAGTTAGCGCTTAGCGACAGGTTTTCATGAGTAATCGAAATATTTGACTGTACAAATCAGAAGTGAAATCTATAGTAAAATACAAATAATTAGATTTTATTTCATAAAATGGTACGAAAAAAGCAGTTAATTATATATGATTACTTACGTTATATGCGATATTAAGTAGTCTAGCAGGAAGTAGATAATAGATGGTTCAAATTCCACAAAATATAACATAGAAATAAACAGAAATAACTTCTAGCATATTGATTAATTACTGTAGTGTAGTAAACAATGATTTAAAAGTAGGTATATTGACTTTAATTTATGTCACTGACAAAACATTTTTTTTTTTTTTTTTTGTTCGCTCCTCAGAGCATGCAATAGTTTTCAAACCATACCGCCTAGTCTTACGTTGTTTTTTTTTCCCTTCCTGACAAAACAATAAATGATACACATTATAATATTCTACACAGTTACTATAGTAAAATTAATCTGCACAATAAACAACATTTTTAAACTCTCTTACTACCTAATATTTTAAAAGGAAATACCTAAACGAGTTAGTATGTTTTTGAGGCATAATCCTTTGAGTCGTAAGGACTGTGATCTCGTGTTTTTTTCTTTGAATAATAATCTTTAAGTAAAAACAATGTCTACGTTGGATGTCTTGAATTGTACCTATATAACTTGTATGTGGCCTAATAGGTACTCTAGCTGCATATAATTATAAATTAATATTCTTTGTCTTTTAAGAAACTTATTTGTATTTTGATAGTTATGGACCAACTGAAGGTGAAGCTATATTTCTCATTGTCTTTTAATATTATTTTAGACGTGATATGATATGCATAATAATTATATGCATAACTATTTGAAGAACTCATTAATTTATATTTTAGTATTATGGTTATACTGACTGGTTTTGTTTTTTTTATGGATTTTACGTCACACTTGGTTATAATATGTATATACCTAACTTGTTTATGGATTATATATCGTGACACTCTACGTGAGCTCTCTTCCTTGTAATGATCTGCCTTAAAAATGTATGATAACGTGTATGTCTACGACCGATCTTGCGTATTTGTGTGTAAGAATTGTATATCTATTTATAGTGTACTAATATAAAACCTATAATATTTATTCTAAAACGTTTTAACTCTAAAACTGTAAGTAAATTAACTATATAGGTACTTCTGACGTTGATGCGGTCCTAATGCCTTAGTATAGTTTAAATGAAACTAAATTTAATATAAAAATATTATAATAACATTATTGAAGATATTCTTATAATAACAATTTTATTCTGATTGTTAAACTATTTGTTCTTCGATGATGAAACTTTGTGTAAAAAATTACGAGCTGAGATTGTCAGCACTTTATTATATTTGAAGTTATAATACATAATATTTGTATTTAATAACTTTATTAAATGATCGAGCCAAAGAACTATGCATCTTTATAATGGGTAAATTATTTCTGCGCAATATTTAAAAAGCTCGATCGATTTATGTAAGTTCTTCCTAAAATTAACATGAAATTCTAAATTCGGTAAGTGTTGGTAATGGAAATATTCAAAATCTTTATTAAGTACAGCTGGTGTTTTAGGCAGTATACTTTGCCACTTGTTTAATATTGATCTAGTTTTCAATCTTAATTAATAATCTGAATCCTAGTTCTGGACTTTCGACTGGAAAATAACTAGCCTTATAGCAGCTGTATTCATAGAATGACATATTATTTCCATAGAGGGAAAGTTTCGGCTTGGCGCAATATTAAAAAAAAAATATTACCTGAAGGGGAATCTCAGAAAAAAAATACTAACCGGGAATCTCAGAAAATTTTAAAATTGTTTTTTTTTTTGGCCTAACTGCTGACAACTCTCCAAACGCCATTAAGACAAGAATTGATTGAATTTTATTTATCGCCAAACCGAAACGTTCAACCTGGAAAAGAAAAAAAGAAACCTGGATAAATAGATACCTAGTTTTCATTTCTACTTTCTAAGCCTAACGCTTGACTCTCTTGACGACCACTGAAAGTTCGTCACTTAGAAGAATAATTTCTTTGTAATTGTAATCATATCAATATTTTAGGTCTGTTTTTAATTATAATATTGCTCTTTTCGATAGTTCTTTAAATTATATTTTACGGTTAAAGCAATAAGCATCGATATTTCGCTTCGATTTTGTAGGTACTAAGGTATCGTGTTTATACATAAATCGATTATGGTGGTTATCATAATATGCAGTGTGCATATTTTTATGCATACCAGGAAACCAGAAACTTTTGACCAGATACCTTGTCTATTAATAGATATTATATTTTTTTATATATCTTCCTGTTTAAAATCTTGTGATTTAACATCGTGATTTTATTAATAACGTTTACCATATTTTATGCATAGTATATTATTATGTTAATATATTATGCATATAAAATGTTGAATGTTTTATTATTTTTTCACTGATATGCGACTCTATTTGCACGTATAACCACCGCAATCGTAATAATCATTAGTATTTAGTTATCTAGTCATGGTTATCAGTATGTTCCTGTTGAAAGTTGTGAGATTCAAGTACACACGTTCATTAGAAAGTAGTATGTTTAAGTTTTTTTTTTAAGTACTTCGTGCTTTTAATTTTATTTAGAAAGTATACGAATGGCATTAAACTTAATAAGAAAGACCAAATGAAATTATTAATGATTATTGTTTGGTTACTTTTGCCACACGAATTGTTTAGTGATTTCTGTCAACCACGTTTAGATACTTGCTACGCTTGGGTACGCGTATAATGCAACACGTAAGCTCGATTTGTAGCGAGGCGTAGCAGTTACTTGCTACGAAAGTCTACGCGTAGCCAAACGTAGCGGCAATGCTGCGTACGCTGTTTGTAGACAAGCGTAGCAATACTGCTACGAAAGTCTACGCGTAGCCAAACGTAGCGGCAATGCTGCGTACGCTGTTTGTAGACAAGCGTAGCAATACTGCTACGAAAGTCTACGCGTAGCCAAACGTAGCGGCAATGCTGCGTACGCTGTTTGTAGACAAGCGTAGCAATACTGCTACGAAAGTCTACGCGTAGCCAAACGTAGCGGCAATGCTGCGTACGCTGTTTGTAGACAAGCGTAGCAATACTGCTACGAAAGTCTACGCGTAGCCAAACGTAGCGGCAATGCTGCGTACGCTGTTTGTAGACAAGCGTAGCAATACTGCTACGAAAGTCTACGCGTAGCCAAACGTAGCGGCAATGCTGCGTACGCTGTTTGTAGACAAGCGTAGCAATACTGCTACGAAAGTCTACGCGTAGCCAAACGTAGCGGCAATGCTGCGTACGCTGTTTGTAGACAAGCGTAGCAATACTGCTACGAAAGTCTACGCGTAGCCAAACGTAGCGGCAATGCTGCGTACGCTGTTTGTAGACAAGCGTAGCAATACTGCTACGAAAGTCTACGCGTAGCCAAACGTAGCGGCAATGCTGCGTACGCTGTTTGTAGACAAGCGTAGCAATACTGCTACGAAAGTCTACGCGTAGCCAAACGTAGCAGCAATGCTGCGTACGCTGTTTGTAGACAAGCGTAGCAATACTGCTACGAAAGTCTACGCGTAGCTTTGTTTTATAAAGATGTCTTTTCGTTCTGAATACATTAATAATTTTTTGTTCTCAATAATATTATAAAGTATGCTTGTGTACTTTACGATTAGTTTTAGTTTTACATGCTCAATTTAATTTTAATAAGTGAATGATTTTAATTGGGGAACTTGCATATTACACTATCTAAATTGTCTTATCTTGCAAACAGCGACTAAACAGCGAAGTTACAAATATAAATTACTTTTGGACTATTATTGAAATAAATTATTTTATTTATATTTATTCCTATAAACTTTGTGGTTTCGTTAGTGCTATAGTACAAAATAAGTTATTAAGTCCTTTTTAAACGATAAATATATTTAAAAAAAATGTATATTCTTCAACTAAACATTGTTTTAAAAGTAATAAAATATGCAAGTTAATCCAACATTCGAACACGTGTGTGTTTTGATACATCTGAATGTAATGAGCTCGATATTACTGTAACAGATTGTTCTTGATATTTTCTCTTTGTATTTATATTTGGGAATTCAATAAATTATACTGTTACTCAACAATCAAGACATTTTTATTTTTTTACATGCTAACGTGATTGGCAAATGTAAAAAACAAAATAATCATCTCAAAACAGCCTTTATTCGTTCAATCGACTGACCCTTGCCTAATAGACCCATCATCTCTGCCACTCCTGGGCCTTCTTCTAACCCACTGAGAACACCTCTTAACATTTTCATCAGTACCGGAAACTTCACGTCATTCTCCTTCGAGAAACTTCTCAATCTCTCTTTTATCTCTCTCTCTTCGAAAATATCAATAGTTTCTAAGTTTATAAGTAGTTTTGTGAGTAGCTCCTTGTCGGGTATGTTTTGGTTTGATGGTAGGATCCATAGGAAGCCGAATTTTTGGGATGTTAGCTCTTCTATCCTTGTTATTCGGTTCGTCGCCCAGTTTAATACGTTTTTTACGTGCTCATCTGTAACAATAACAAGCCGAATTCAATGTGGATAAGGCCGACTAGGCTGAGAGGATGATATAGGCATATGCTTCATCTAAATCATATCCTACGCAGCGTCCACTCATCGGGGCATAGGTAAAGTAATCCAGTGACGCTGAAATCTTAGATGCAAAGACCCTTTTGACTGACCCGACTGAATAAATGTGACAATCGTAAACGTATCGTAAAGCTAACGTATTCGTGATACACTGCACGGTGACGCTACAACGTTCGGCAGTCGAGCTGGCGTTGACGCGCAATGTAACTTGAACACAGGTTTACTTAAAGTAGCGACTACAGATTTGTGCGTACTATTTACCTGTTATATTCCTTTCGTGGTCTGGATACTTCTCGGCAATAAGTACTTGCAATTGCTCCACCAACGCTTTCGATAAATTTTCATCCTGCAACTGTCGCTTTAAGTCAAGTCGATTACATTCTTCTAATAAATCCGGGTTTAATCGACTCGGATGGGACGATATTTTCTCTATCTGGAACTGAGATAAAAACAAAATCATACAAAACTATCTAATCTTAAACTAAGCAACATATATATTAACACACCCTGACACAGAACAAATATGTTAGCCAATACACAAATGTTTGTCCTTGGTGGGGATCGAACCCACGACCCACAGCACGGAAGTCAGCGTTATACCGACTGAGCCATGACGCCTGTCAAAAGAAGTCTAAGTGGAAATGTGCATAAACCTCTTTAGTGATTTCCGGAACTCCTTGGTTAAAAAAATAGGCACGGTAGATGTACTACCCTAGACGAAAAGGTACCTCGGATATCAATTCGTCGAATGTTTTCAACCGGACCCCGGATCCCGCGACGTGGTCGAATCCTCCGCCAGCCAGTGTGATGTAATTGACCAAAGCTAACGGGAACACACCTACAACAAATATAAAGAGATTTGGTAATGTGAGTTTTTATGAATTCGAAGCAAGCAAGCTCGTATGAGTTAGTGGCCAACTCTGGTGACGGAGTTTTTAGGTCGCCTTAAGGCCCCCATGGCTTAACGACTGCTAGAGCCGAGACCGACAGTTTAACGTGCCTCCGAAGCACGGAAGCGCTCAGATGTAAATGCCACTAAGGGTCACTCATCCAAATAGTGACCACGCAGAACATCGCTTAATTTAGATAATCGGTGAAGATTGACTAAGCAAGCTACGCCACGAGCGCTTCAGTTCAAGAACACCATTCCTAATAGGAATAGTAATATGAATTTACCCACTTACTCTGTTCTGCTCCTTCCTGTCTGACTTACTTTCATTTCTCTCTATTGTATCTGTGTGTTTGTTTGTACCTGTACGGTTTCACCGCAACATTTGGCAATTGCGCACGCGGCAATTTAGTTTAGGTTGCACGCGCTGCATTTTTACCACATACATTTTTATATACTTGAGTACGGTTTTAACTCGCGAACAGGGAACACGCAAACACCAAGGAAGGATTCGCCAACCTTTACCTTGTTGTTCCTTAAATAAACTAATTACTTGTGAATTCGTGTGTTATTACTTTGCCGTGCTCCTACTTAACATCAAGTGAGTGCTCGTGATAATAGTGAGTGCCACTTAACAACATTCATCTGTAAGGGTACAAGTAAGTCTAACTGGACAAAACCCTTGGCCCTTACAGTAAGTACCCAATGGGTTGAATAAATGTTTTTCATTTTATTTCAATTTCCTATAAGCCTCGAGTTTCGTATGTAACATACCTTTATTTTTGTAATCTTCAACCTTTACATCGCTTTGTCGTTTGCTGAGCTTTGTGCCATCGGGGTTCACGATGAGTGGCAGATGTCCGAACTGTGGAGGCGTCCAGTCGAAAGCTCTGTAATAAACACATACACATCATAATATGATAAACTCTGAAGTTTTACCGTCGTTTTTACATAGGAATAGCTTTAATTTTCCAGAACCCAGATTTTTTATTTTATTTATTGAGGATTTCCAACAAAAGATACGAAATGACAAAGGTTTCACTTTACATAGTACTTATATTTAGTATTCTTTTAAATTTTACAGGCAACCACAGCATGTACTGTAATAAAAATTTTACAATTGAACAAAAAATTTAATAACACCATCTGCCCTAGTGAAAAATTGTGAGCAACAACGTGTTATGTAGGGAGTGGGTTCGATTCCCACTTAAGACAAACATTTGTCTATCAAAGCTTTGGGTTGCACTTATAATACGCTGCATAGTTAAACAGTTGATTAAAATGTAGCTATCACCATTACTTATTAGTAAGAGACAGTAATGACTTAAACAACTGAATAAAGTTATGTAACAATTATAAGTAAGGATTGTCTTTTTAATTATGTCTAGATTGGCAATGTGTAAAATACTGTCCTAGACATTACACAATCCACAAACAAGACGATAAATGACTTGGTGCTGCATAAATCATCTTCATAGATGCACAGATCACGTACTTGTAAATCAGGAGATGTTTAGTAGTAGATATCTGCCATTCCACCCCCCTTAACACATGAGTGATGTCCATAAGATGATCATCCACGACATTTGCGAAGTGATATGTCGGGAAGCCGTCACTCTTCATCAGTACAGGATCTCCCTCATTGAGAGTCACGTCGTATGCTATGCCTCCGAAGATCATATCTTCAAATGATAGGATGTCGGAGCTTAGCTGAAGGAGTAAATAGTTTCACATGATTAGTTTCAATCGACTTCAAAAAAGGAGCAGGTTCTCAATTCAGTTGTATTTTTTTTCAAATTTGAAAAATTCACGTACACCACATTGCATATTTTGCTTGCTTTCCTTTTAATGGTCTTTATGATCAATAGAACATACCCAACAAACTATGATCATCATCATCTGATGATGAAGCTGTATCAAATTGAAGTTGGTTTTTTCAAGTTTTTAAACTTATTTCATTGTGGGGCCATATGCTTAGTTTACAGAAAGAAGCTTTTCAACTGACCTTAAATCGAATACAATATGGTATTCCAGCCTTAATTTTATCTTTGACATCGACATGGGAGAGATCTCGGCATCGGTTGTCATACTTTGGTATCTGCTGATTCCTTATGGCATCTCTGCGGATCATGTTCAGCCGACGCTCGGTGCAAAAGCATTTGTATGCTGATCCATTAGCAAGGAGCTTTAAAATGTGTTCTCTAAAAAAAATGTTTCTTTATTGTGCTTTTATGTTTTTTATTAGGGTATAGAGCTTAAGAGTTTCTTTATTTGCTTGAAATAGGTACACAACAGGTGGTAAACAAAATGGTGTACTATGGTGTTAAATACCTAAGTAATGTTCTAAACATAAACACTCTTGGAGTGCAGCAATTACTTATAAGTCTAACTTAAGAGTGCCTTAGCTGAAGCTATGATACATGAATGAAAACAACTACTTATAATAATGAGACTTACTGGTATAAATGCAATCTTTTACTCTGCACATAAGGTCCATATTTCCCTGCAAACTCTGGACCTTCATCACATTCTATTCCTGCCCATTCTAGGTCATTGATCAGCGTTTCTATAGAACCATCTACTTTTCTCGTCTGATCAGTATCTTCGATGCGCAATATGAAATCACCACCGTGATTCTTCGCGAAGAGGTAATTGTACAAAGCAGTTCTTAAGCCGCCCAAATGTAAGTATCCAGTAGGACTAGGAGCAAATCTAACTCGGGGAACTTTCGTAGCTACTCTGTTGAAGGGAAACCGGGTTTCTAAGCTAGATATGTGTTTTATCAAAGAAAAACGCATGTTAAAAGAAGAAGCCAGATATAACTACTATCATCAACATCGATAAGGTCATGAAATAATTATGAAACGGTGTAAATTTATTGCAATAAAAATTCTTGTTTGGTTTCGATTGTTCTATTTTTAGGTTATTATTATTATCGCAGCTGGTTTTGACTTTGACTTGATAACTAAAATTGACGTTGACATTATTGTTTTCGTTCAAAAAGTATATAAATAAATTCTTTTGTACATACCTTCAGAAAATGTATTTTCCCTATTTTCCAAAAAACAACAAAAATCATTCATCGACCTATTAACCTACTAAACCAAAAAAATGTTAAGAGCACTAGATTAGTTTTTACATAAAAGTGATAGAAGTTTGCTTGTCGCCAATCAAAGTTTTTTTGGATAAATGATTGGTTTTTGAACGAAGACAGTGTTGCTGCTATCCTAACTTTTCCAAAAATCAGGGACAAGAATATTTGCTTCACCTAAGTTTTTGCTTTACTAAACAGATGCGGAGAGATTATAGAAATAAAAACAAATATTTACGATACATAAAAGATGTGTACCAAAATATTTAAGATGGCTGCAGTCAGTATAATAATAATATAGCAAAATAGTGGTAGTGGCGGTATACAATATAATACGTCATGTACGTACAGTCACTTGTAAATGTAGGTAGGTCGGTCAATAATCGAGGAAGTTTTATCGGCTGTAGTAGTAACATTGTTATTTATCATCTGTGGGTGGATGTTATTTCATTTCACTTTGGTTCCGATGTCGAAATAACAGTGAAAGTCATTAGAATTTCTAAAACCTTTTCAAAATGGTGAGTAATCATGCGTATGCACTTTCTACGCTGTAATACTTTTACCTGGTGCACTGTATTTTGTACCAAAACACCATCAAAGTTGTTCCTGTATTCGTAAATAGGGTTATGATCTGACGTTCCTACATTTATTTTCAGAATAAACTAAAATCGTCACAGAGAGACAAAGTGAAGAAGTTCGTCGCATTTACACAGACAAGCGAGAGCACAGCCATAAACTGTCTAACGCAGAACGACTGGAAACTGGAACTCGCGAGTGATAACTATTTTCAAAATCCTGATGCTTACTACAAAGACTCTCTAAAGACATCAGTGGATAGAAAAAAATTGGAGCAACTCTTTAACAAATACAAAGACCCGCACGAAAATGACAAGATAATGCTAGAGGGTATAATGAAATTCCTAGAAGATGTTAACCTCGGTCCTGAATCTATATTAGTTCTAATCATAGCGTGGAAATGTAAAGCAGCCGTTCAGTGTGAGTTTACGAAAGACGAGTTCGTGCAGGGCTTCATCGAACTCGGAGTAGACAGCATAGACAAGTTAAAAGCAAAACTACCAACGCTAGAGTTGGATATAAAAGATGTAAACAAATTCAAAGACTTCTATCACTTCACATTTAACTATGCAAAGAACCTAGGCCAGAAAGGCTTAGACCTTGACATGGCCATAGCTTATTGGAATATTGTGCTCCGTGGGAGGTTTAAGTTCCTAGATGCTTGGTGCCAATTTCTTACGGTAAGTAACCTGAATTGGACAGTAGTTACTTACCACTCAAAATCTTACTGGAATTCAGTTGAAAAAAAATTACAATCTCAATAAAATTAATCAAATTACCTACCAGTATTGCATTGTACCTGTCGTCTATCATCATCATCAATCATCATCAATATATATAAAACTCTTTTGAAGCTGACAGAGAATCAACGCACAGCCTAAACCATAAGTCCTAGAGGTATGAAATTTGGAGGGCAGTATCCTTTTATAGTGAAGAGATGCACTAAGAAAGGAATTTTGAAAAGTCACACCCTAAAGGGTAGAACGCGAACAACGCCGCGGGCGACGGCTAGTAATATTATAAAAAAGCCGAAAACTAATATTTAAGATATGGGTAAACTAAATATGCAGGTTTACTAAATAAACGATTCTGATTCCAAAAATCGAGTTTGTCTGTTTATCTGTTTATCTGTTTGTTTGCTCGCTGATCACCCCTAAACTACTAGCAGCCATTTGCTGCAAGGTTCATTGTAAGCTGGTTGACAGATATTTTTGTGGTCAGTATCGAGCGCGTAGGAAGTCGCGGGTATCAGCTAGTTATACATATAGGTGAAGTTTGTATTATAAGATGCCTTACTTAAGTACTGTAGTTATTTATTGACAAGAAAAAAAAGACGCAATTAAAGTTATCAGCTCGCAAATGAAATAGGTATCATTGGTTTCAATCACTAACTTGTGCCAATTCAAGATAGGTAGGTATACAAACAATTCTATTTTAGTCAATTCATTCTCAAGGCCAAAACATTGCCTCGAACTTGTCTGATTTTATACGAATAACCTTCAATATACTGCAAAAATATAGCTTATTTTTTCGTTTAGCGAATTTAATGTTTGTAAAGTACAAATATTTAATTTGCCAAAGGAAAAAATCAGTTAAACTATATCTTCAATTGCATCCAATTGCTCAAAACTTTTTTTTGAGTATTTAAAAGAACAATTTTTTTTTTATATTAAATTACCAGTACTGTTGAGGAGAGTGGCACCGGTACTGTATGCTCTATCTATTAATGAACTGTGTTTATTTTATAATTTCTGTAAAAGTGGTGTACAATAAAGAGTTTTCTATCTATCTATGTGCAGTGTGCACTGTCCTTGGGACATCAGATAAAAAATAACAATGTAAATATTACAGGAGCATCACAAAAGATCAATACCTAAAGACACATGGAATCTGCTGCTCGATTTTGCGACGCAAATTGATGACGGCATGGGCAATTACGATGCAGAAGGAGCATGGCCAGTTCTAATCGATGACTTTGTCGAGTGGTGCCAGAAGCAGGGCCTTACAGCAGCTAACGAACCTGTGTCCGGCTAGCTGTCACAGTCCTGCTACAAACAAATGGATATTGAGCAGGACTGTGTTATACAAAGACCGAGATACAGCAAAGCACTAAGGACTTGCCTACTTGTGCTGCTGTCCCGTTTCGTTATGTACAGCCTTGAGCTGTGCCCCTTTGAGTGGGTCGCTGTCTTCCTCGTATTTAAGTTGTGTAGCTGAACCAAGTGACGTCAGTGCTAACATATTAATGAACAGTGTGCCGTGTTTAAGTGAGCTTTGCTATTTGAACTGTTCACTCAACTGTTGATCTGTAGTACTGTTCGTCCTCTAATTGAGATACTTGTTAATATCTTGTTGATT
This sequence comes from Eulithis prunata, assembly GCA_918843925.1. Classification (NCBI taxonomy): domain Eukaryota; kingdom Metazoa; phylum Arthropoda; class Insecta; order Lepidoptera; family Geometridae; genus Eulithis; species Eulithis prunata. The sequence goes on from OU974009.1 coordinate 1,705,009, forward strand.
ACCTCCTTGGGTATAAAGTTGAATTTTTTCAGATTTCATTGTTTCCCATTGATTTTTGAACATAATTTTATCCTTAGAGTTGTGATGCCTTGAAACATAATAAATTAAGATGTAAATATGTACATACATAATAATGATATTACATTTATGATTATTGAAGCTTTCATTTTTGGTTTTCATTTTTTTATTCAAATAGTCAAAATATTGCAGTTTACAGGGATTGTTTGAAACTCATATATTTTATATATAGGTAACAAATAATAAAATAACTACATGTAACTGATGCATCATACAATACATTAGATGTTTTGCTCATTTATTTGTTGTTAGAATTGGCACTTAGTTGTATTTTTATCACTATTTATCATTGGGCAAGTGTGCAATTGTGACAAATAAATGTGCATGAAACTTCTTTAAAGAAAATTTATTATTGTATTTCAGGAATGTTATGGACAATGCAGTTTTAGTTTTGTATAGCGTTAATGTTATTGCAAAAATTATAAGTAGGTATGCAAAATTTACTTAAATAAGCAATAAATATTACTAAAATCGAGTAGGTGCCTACATAAGTGAGTGAGAATAAAAAAATATAAAAGTAGGTAAAAAAATGTTTTTGCTGTAAAAAATAAATATTTTCTATAATAATGTTATAGTTGGGTACCAACTGCGTGAAGTGATGTTGCTTCTAGGTTCACTAAAAATTTATTAATTACCTAGGTATCTAACATTTGGTACTTAGATCAATGTACAAAATGATAAAATTACATTGTTAATAAATAACTAAGTATAGTTTTATTCCCAAAAAAACCAGAGACAAGAGATTATTGTGTTCCTTACTGCCCGCTAATCTAGTTCCTAGTTGCCGAGTACCTACCTACATGCAAAAAAGTTTTTCTAACATAGGCTAGCGAAGACCAAAGAAATAATCCAGTCAGACTGCATGCTGCTATTTCATTCTAACGCGTCTTTGTCGTGTCGCATCGTCGTAGGAAAGCGCTTGAGAATGTGTAAGAGGTAGGCAGAGGCATGTCAGACGACCCCTATATTTTAATTTTTGGTTAGGTTGGTACCCTACCTACTCATCTTTGGCTTGTACTGAGCTCAGCGGCGCGGTCGGTGGTAACATGGCTTTAGAATAGTGAGCTGTCTTTTTTGCACTGACGTCTGACAATTCTAACATTGAAAGATGAAATAAATTGACAGAAAAAAAGAAAACACTCCTGCTTCTGCTTTCTGAAAATAGAATTATTATTTCTTTTGAAGGTATCATTCAGTCAGTTTTCTAAAGAGCGTAAAAGCTAATAAATTAATAAAAATGGCTCTCCGTTTGGGTGGAGCCCTAAAGGAACTCAGGATTCACTTGTGCCAGACTAGCAAACAATCTGAAGGTGTAAGGTAAGAGTTTTGATTACATAAACAAGCATAACCTGAAACGATTTGAAAATTGTTTATAATTTTCATATTTCAGGGAGTTTATCCAAAAGAACTATGTGGCCATCAAGAAAGAGAACCCAAACTTTCCGATTCTGATCCGTGAGTGCAGCGGAGTCCAGCCCCGCATCTGGGCTCGATATGGTATGTATTTTCAAGATATTCTGTGTACCTAGATAACAGGTAAACAGTAAATAAGAAGTTGAATAACATTGCAGAAAGGGGCGAAGAGTGTTCTCAAGATCTTTGCAATCTAACGCCAGATAAAGTTATGGAAGTGATCAAAGGGCTTGTCAGATAGTCCTTTTAACAATTATTGTTAGTAAAGCTACCGATGTTTGTCTTGTTGTCCAAAACATTGCTTTTTATCTTAGACTTGTAGGTATGCGTAGTGTGTAGTCTTCTGGTATTGTCGGGACTAATGTAGCAATCGGTTAGTGAAATAATTTAGAATTTGTTCAGTAGTACCTAAATAAAAAAAATTGACTGCAAATAAGTGATAATGCAGTCAATAGTGTAGCACATTTGTTTATAGTTTCAATGATTACAAACAAACAAACAGAAATATAAACTTCACCTCTTTTAACTTTCAAGCTTTGCTTAGTTTAGGAATTGATTGCATCATGTAAAATAATATAAGCACCTAGGTACCTACAATTCATTCACAACGAAAATTATAACTAACAGTATTTGACTGTTAGTGATTATTGTCTGTGAATATTTATTGACTTTAATATTAGTTTGAAAACCAGTGTTATTTGTTTTTTTTTTACAGAAAAAGGAGAAGAGCGCAGTACTCCCCTAACAAACCTTTCATCCGGTGATGTTTTGTCTGCGATCAAGCAACTCGCCAAATGAGTTGTGTAGTCTATTTATTTATTTTAATATTATTGTTATAATAGTTTAGCAGTTCAAATATTACCTTTATTTCTACTTATGCTTATTTATTTATACTATGTATACTTTATAGATAATGAGCTTTCGTCTGTGACTTTGTCTGCGGCCCGTTTGGTTATGTTGATTTTCTAGGACAAAAAGTAACAAAAGTAGTAGGTGTTATTCCAGGTTGCAAACCATTATGCATTCCAAGTTTCATCCAAATTGGACCAGTAGTTCGAAACACAAAAATCTAAATATCAAACTTTGACATTTATAAATACTGAAGAGTTAGGCACAATAAGAAACGCTTCTTTTTTAAAAAATAATTTATTATCTACAACTATTCACAAACAATACTTATAAACCCTACTAAAGCTATGTTGGTTACTAGTTTCTTGTACGTAGACTGGTCAGAAACTGTCAGTCATGTTTTAGTTCACCTCTGGAACATTATTATGGGCTAGTTATTTCATAGCAATTCTTAAAGGTAGGTATAATTATGGAAGACGACCTAAAACTTACAGCTGGACATCACTGGAGAAGGGTAGCACAAGATCGAACCCAATGGAAAGCGTTAGAGGAGGCCTATGCCGAGAGGCACACCAAATTGCGGGACATTATATAAACTTTGAGCTCGTAACAGTAATGTAAACCCAATGTTTGGAATAAATGGCTATTATTATAAGTATGGGAGTAAACTATGTACCACCGAAACAAGTTACGTAAACAAAACTTTGGGTTTTAAGTAGGTACCTTGTACCTGTTGTGCAATATCCCTGTTAAAATTAAATTAAAATCTGAATAGCGATTCTGCTAAATTACAAAATATAATCTACTTTGATACCTAGGTCATATAATGTACTTTAAATTCACATTAATTAACCAATAAAGGTTCTAAATTCTGTTCTATTTGATCTGTACGAATATCCAGTCTTTACAACGGATGAAGACAATATCAGCCCGTCTTGAATTAGCCGAAGCGCATTGTAAAGTACCTCCCAACATTTTTTTACGAAAATGCGGGTAGTCCAAACTTTTCCGGCTGGAATTTAGCTAGTGACGGTAGTACGATAGTCGCGTGTTTTGTAAGTTTCTTGTCCAAGTGCGGGTCGGGTACCATGACTACTTGCATGCCAGCTGATATGCCGGCTGTGACGCCGTGAGGAGAGTCTTCGAAGACGAGGCACTGAAATGCGAGGTTAGTATTAACAACTAATATTCTGTGGTAAACCTAAATCAGAACACGATGAAAAAAAATTATAAATATTTTAGCAGTAGGTACCTATACATATTGTCCTAGTGTTTCAGCTCTGAATAGAATATCTTTTTTTTTTATGATAAAAGTAATGGAACAAGATAGATAGATTTTTATTTAAGATATTACCTATTCTCTGTAATGTCGCACGCCAACCTCCTCATTACACCACCACGTTTGGGTTGGCTGGCAGACAATGCTTTCAGCATTAAGTCCACCCTTTGTAACAAATTTATAATTTCGTGCAATAAAGTACTAAATAAATAGATAGATAATACTTTATTGTACACAAGGGTAAGGTACGTACAAATCTTAAAACTAACTTTTTATAGTACAATGGCCTTAGTACAGTACAATACTAACTTTATATAATACAAGCCTTATCGCTGAAAGCGATGGTTCTGCCTATGTTATCTAATAATGTAGTTTCAGTCTACACTTGTCTTTATCTATTTAGTAAAGTGCAGAAACTACCCCTTGTGTAAAAAGTGCTAGGTAGGACTAAACATTAAACAACTTACTTTTTCAGGCTTCGGTTTATCGGGAAACCTATCAGCAGCGACCAGGAATATATCAGGGTGTGGTTTCCCGAACTTGACGGCCTTATCACTGCTGCCCATAACCATGTGATGAAATAACTTGAAGAGGTCTTTGTCGATTGCCACTTTAGTTTCAACTGAGCGGGCGCTCGAGGAAGTAGCGAGGGCAAACGGAACTTTGGTTTTGTGGAGGTGTCGAATTAATCTTTCGGCTCCTAGAAAATAGGAAAAAGAAGGTTTATATTTTATTTGTTAATGCCCTAATCTATTCACAATTTGAGAGAAACACTAGGTAGGTAGGTTCTAGTGATTGCCATCCGGCGCCATTTTGGATCGTAGGTTTGGTTAATTTACTTAATTTTATGATTAGGTAGGTACAAAACTAAAAATATCAAGGATAGGCCTAGGTAGCTACTATGTATATACCGATTACCTATCTACAATACCTACATACACCACTGTACCTACCACCCTATAGGTACATAAGGTAATTTTTCCTAACTACAAAGGAGTTTCTATTCATTCTAACCATCTAGCAGCGGCGCATTTGCCAGCATAGTATCCCCCAGCACAAGCAGCTGGTCTCTGAATTCTGTTGGTGTTACTGGAAGGTTCAGCTCCTTGCACAGAATCTCGGAGAGGCGCTGCTCTGTGCCGCCGAGGACCTTCATCATCAGCTCGTCTGTATACTCGTGACCGTAGTTCGCGCAAAGCTGAGTTATCATTTTCTTGTAAACAAGTTCTGTGTCTGAAAAAAAAAACAATATGATATTCAAGACCGAGCCTAATAAATTCTTTTCGTCATGGCTTTGACCTGGCATTGCAAATTCAACCCTATGGGCTGAGGAATATAGCTCAAAACGCTATCAGTAGTAGGAACGTTCAATGTATGTAAATAATAACCTTGCAGTTCAATAACATTGACTACAATATAACAGACAGGTCGAATTAAAATTCTAAAACTCACCCAAAAGCAACCCGTCCATATCAAAAATACAATGTGTAACTTTTTTGAAATTTTGAGTCGAGTATAATCGTGAACTAAGCGCTTTGGAAACTGTTTTCATCAAAAAAATCCTCATGGTCACACCGGTTATATAAAAAAAGTTACAATCAAAACTAATACACGCGCACGACTTTGTCAACCTTTCTTAAATAAATTAGATATTATATTAATGCACCACTTTCTGTATTAAAAAATATTTATAAATAGTTATTTTTGCTGTGTAAAAACAGCTGGATAGTCAACTCATCAATAACCGTAGTTTAGCGAATCGCGCCCCATCCTCGCTCGATGACGATGAATGAAGAACTTGAAATCAAGCTTGAAATAGGTACATTGAAGTGTAGAACCGATAACCAATAGCATTTTAGTATTTGGGTATTAAAATGTGTCTGATTGGTATAATCAAAGTGAAATAAGCCAATCAGAAACCCTAACACGGGCATTAAAAAGTGTGCTCTGATTATAATAGATGGCGCACCAGTCGCGACTGTATATTGGGTGTCATAAAACAAAATAGTATAACCCAACAAAAAATATTTTTGGGTTCCTTGTTTTATTAATTTATTTCATAAGTAAATAATAATAATATTGGTTTTGTTGCAGATAGTAAGGTTTATAAGCACTGGCAATGTTTTGAAAAATGCCATCTGCTCGCTTACGGCTCATTTCAGTCAGTCAGTCCAATCAGGCAATGCAGTCTGGCTGCGACCGTCATGGATCGCAGTTGAATCCTCGCGCTCTGTGCGTATGGCGTTTAATATCGCTTTAATATTAATTAATGTTTATTGTTAACTGTACTTTTAATTTATAAATTGTTCTTTACGTGTTTTCCGTTCCGCGTTAAGCCGTGGCGCGAATATGGCTGTGAGAAAGTGTAGTGTTAAACTGTCGCCTAACAAAAAATCGATTTTTGGATTGAGAATGTGGAACCAAATATTGTGTTTATTGGTCGCGTCGTGCTTTGCGGTGGCATCTGCAGCTGACAGCCAAATATCTTGTGCAAATGTGAGGAGTATGTTTGAGAAGAAAGGAATGTTGTCAGCGGTGGATATACAAACGCAGCCGAATTCAGGTGAGAATCACGCGCTACCTTTTCAATACTTACCCACCTAGACGTGATAATGATAAATGATAATGTTCGATATGAACTAAGTATTTATCTATAATTCGCACGCACGCATCATAACAATTTGGTTTATTTACTTTAAGTCATTTACAACAAGTATTAATTAGATCATTCTTTTATAGGATTGCATAAATTATGTTTTGCTTAGGTACCTATGTTATATAATTATTCACCTTTAATTAAACTGTTTAGTTAAGAAATTATTACTAAATAGATACCCATAAATCGCGATAACTTATACTTTCTTACTCTGATAAACGTAAAGGTAAATTAAAAACATTAATTTAGTCCCAGCTAGGTAGACCTTTCTCAAACTCACCTTTTAAATCAAGGGCCTTCCCTGCCCTTACCTTCCTATCCCTTAATAAATCGCTCAGTAGAGCTTACTTTCATTGTTATTTAGTGCTGCAAGTTGCTAATCTACATTATCTAACTTTTTAGACCCTTTGGAAGCGTTACCAAAGTTCCGCTCGGCCATTGTTATTGAATTCATAACAAAATCCGCTTTGAAAAAAAAATATGTTTACCTGGAGATGATACAAGTTTGAACAAGAATGCAGCAGATTGTAGCATAAAGAAACAAAACTACCAATGACATTTTTATGACTAAAGTCACTGTTTCAAAGCTTTGTTGGCATGTGGAAAAAAACTAGTAACTCTGCAAACATTTTTGTAAGACTTCAAACGAGGCTTGCTTGATTTAATACGAACATGATATTCTCTATAGCTTGCATAGACATTAATTTTTAATTCACAAGATTCAGTGAACTCCATAAAATTTATTACCACAGCGTCGACCTTCAACGATTTGTAATAGCCCAACAATATAAATGCCTACCAAAAGCTTATAAACGTAGGCGTAGACGCGTGGTTGATGTTGTGGGCGTTGTTGTGAAATGCACACATCATTGCGGTGTCCAATAAACTTTGTTTCTGCAAAGTAAATCTTGGAAAATACTATACCCTTCAAATCTATCCCATGTCAATTTGAGACTAGTTACTTTCAAAGTACACCGCCACCGGCCAAGATCATCGACGGCAAGAAGACGCACGGCAGGTTAGGTACCGGCGAGGTAAAACAAGCGTGGGCGAAGATTCCAATACACGGAAAGCTCAACCACGAACTAAAGCAAAGTTTTCGGAAATATTCCATTTCTTGGAAAATCTTTTTAATTCTGAAAGGATGTGAAATAGATTTCAAGTCTCTTAGGTATAAGGATTGCAAAAGATTACTTAAGTAGGTACTTGAATTTCTGCGGCACTGATCACCCTCACCGCCGCCGCCTCCCGTCATTCCGTCATTACCTCTACCTTTTTTGGGATTCGAAAGTTTGCACACCACACAGCAACTTAAGTAAGCGCCGACCAAATTATTCCGTGAAAATTTACAGTCACGGACACGGTATTTGGCACAAGGAACATTTATTTTACCTTCCATTGAACGTTATTATTACAGTCGACACAATACGCTACCGATTTAGTATTTAGTACGCCCTTTGTAACCGTCACGAATTTAGTGTAAATTAGTACCTAACAACATCATCGTTGATTTTGAAGGATATGTATTATTTGTGATAAGAAGACCTAATTTGCAATGGTAACATTAATACAACGAGAAAATACATTTGATCTAAGCATCTTGAAGCAACTCTTTATTGAAAGGTTGCGTTGATTATGAAAGTTATGTTTAGTAATCCCAGAGACAAGCAATTGCTTGTCTCCGGGATTACCGGGTAATCCTAAGAAACCTAAGAAATGTAAATGGTCCTACTTTCAATAGACTGAAAGTAGAAGCATAAGCTGAACAATTATTATCTACTAATTAATAGTTTTAGTATTTCGCTAAATGACCGAAACCGATCGAAAAAATAGTGCAACTCGCAATGGTAACAAAACTATGGCTGCACTTTTAATTAATAAGCAAATTGTATGCGTCGCCTATGGTAATTTCGTGCCTAGTAGCGGAGAATTTAAATCGAACTGCTTTTCTTATCATGCGATATCTTTATACTATTCAACTTAAAGCGCAGGTTGATGCTAAGTTTCCCAATAAGGCAGAACCAGATAGATAGGCTGGCGGTACCGGTGCACTGCCGCGGCGTCAGTATCCAGTTTTATTAAAGTGTTTTGCATAGCTAGCGAGTTATTTAGCATGCAATACTCGATTGCCGGAGCTCGTAACGGACGAGTTGTCGCGACAACTACCGGCATTTGTGCATGAAAGATTGTTCAAGCTCGGGTGTTTAACAAACCTTAGGCATCTTTGTGAACGCGAATACAGGAAACGAGCTTCTAAGGTTAAGATTATTAATGAACCTCTTGTTACATCAATCTATCAAACCCATTAGGTAGTATTATTTATTTGAAGTCTTTTGCAAAGTAAACTCTATAAAACGGGATATTATTGTTCCGAAAAATTGGAAATTAATGGAACCCGTTTTAGTAAGTAATAATTATAAGATATACCTACATACAAATAAACATAACCGATCACTGCATCAGAACAAAGAAAGGATCTCGGTTCTTTGGCTATATTGCAAGTGCAGTCCTTGGTAGTTAACTAAGTACCTACCTTACCTGCTCCATGTAGTATACAAAATAAGCAAGATTTTCTTACTTTCTCATCCAAAACTTAGTTTACTTTTACTATCCCATGAGAATGTAAAGAAGAATCCGGTCAGTGCGGTTGCCTCTGATTTTCATAAGCAAACATCCTCAAGCAGGGAAAAAGTCTTAAGCATGGACATCCTTATCATAGAAATATCCTGTTTGGTTAGGCAGGCACTTACTAAACTAACCTATCTATCATAGCTGTCATAGAAGCCATATTAGAGATAACGAGCATCACCAACGAGAAAGCAGAAACTAGTCCTACCCCGCCTAACATAGTACCAAAGATAGATTAAAATAACGAACGTTGTGGATATTATCGCCAATCACCATGGTGTGGTGACTTAAAAAACTTGTAGTTAGCATTATCGTTCAAAAAACTTATTATAATTTACCATTTGAAAGTTACAGCAAGTGTCAAATAGTGCTATAGGTACTATTAAAGAGGATGAGAACAGCAATTTTTAAACATCTACTTTTGTCATAGTACTAATAGGTAGTCAAGTGGCTAGTTATCGCCAAGCTACCAAAGAGCTTTCACCTTTATTAAAATGTTTGGAATGGCATAGAAACCGTCTAGTGGGTGGACTGGTTGACAGTATTGAGTAAACATGAGGTACGCGAGGTAAGGTCGACAACCCTAGTGCGGCACTCTGTGTTATCGATCGGTATTTAGGTAATTTTCTTATGTAGGTAAGTACTACCTCATTATAATAAAATAGGTAACCAATCTACCAAATTGACTTCAAAATTTCATTGATGTAGACATAGACAATACACTTAGAAAACAAAACTAACAACACTTTAAAGAAACAAAATTAGAAAGAGAAAAAAAAAGAGTAATTGTCATCGTCAGAAACCTAAGAAAATCGAGTTATAGCGTTGCAGCTTAGAGCGGACGATTTGGTCTATGCGAACGCAACGCCACGCTAGTGCGCCAAAAAATGGTAGGTATACTAAACACATATTATTAGCACCTACTTTGCACAATTTGCACCTTGTTTATCAATACATACCTACCTACTATCTGACAAAAAGATGGGTCTTTGGGAATTAGCTAGTACCAACCTACTACCTACATAACACATACCTACGTAAGAAATCCAATAACGCCCATTATTCGGGCTGAACCCTTTCAATTGAGTTAGTTGAATGGCGCTCCGTCACTCACAGGGCTTTTATGTAATGTCCTTCATAAAAGCCCTTATTCTGAAGGTAATTAGGCCCGCGGATTCCACGGGTACAGGATGCTGAGTATTAGGTTTTTTTGTCGCGCTTTTTATTTGATTGCAATAATTAGGGTTGCCATACGTCCCGTATGTACGGGACTGTCACCGTATTTTGCCATCCCGTCCCGTATTTGTCCCGTAATACCCCCAAAATACGAAAATAGAGGTGTCAACAATAGAGTGGCCCACAATAAACTTCAAAATATGACTAGAAAATACATACCTACATAGTTTGTCTCTCACTATGTAGTATGTACCTACATATTGTATGCGCGTATTTGAAAAGCCGCGTATCGGCGTTGAATGTGTTATAGTTTGGGCATCGGAAGAGAAAACGAAGTTATGGCAACCCTAGCAATAATGAGAAGGTTACCAAATACGTGGCCATGCCATTGAGCGTGGGCTGACATTTTTGACAACCTGTACTACCTACCTAATCATAATTAAGATATCCAAAAGAATAGGTAGGTAAGGTACCTATAGGTACATATCTACACTTGTCTAGGTAGAGGGGTACGGTTAATAAGTAGGTAATGGTAGGTATTGATTCGCTTGTTACGTTTTTCTTAACTAACCCAATTTGACAGCTCTAAAATTATAGCCGTCCTCGTCTGTTTAGTTTTTAAGACGGCAACATTTTTAGTGCTGTCAAATTAGGTTAGGTTAAAAAAATGCGTAGGGTGGTATAGCCATTTATTGACTTCTCATAGTAAAGACTAAATAAATCACGCAATTCTTTTTGACTTATCGAGAGACATTCCCACTGTCTCCCAACGTGGACATCGTATTTGTGACAGACACAGATTAGGAATTCAAAGCCATGATGACAGGCTAGTAGTAGTTTTCACAAATCTGCTGTCTAATCGATAATCCTGGTAAACGATAGATGGGCTAACGAAGATCACCCACAGCCCTCAGCTCGAGTCGGCAATCAATAAAGTCATAACCGTAAACTAGAGAATGAATAGTTTATGGATCGTTAAATCGTACGATTGTCCACCACTGAGGCCGCTGACTACATAGGTTAGGTATTAGAAATGACTGTTTTCACACTGAAAACCACACGACATCGACATGACACGATATCGTCTCGAGTTTTAATTCGAGTCAGTGTCGATGTCATGCAGTGTGCAAACGCTCTATTATGTCATGGTATTTATTGTTTATTTAGATATATTTATTTTCGGACTACAAAAATCTTTAAGGTAAATGCACCATTTTTTGCACTGTTTAAAAACTGATAGGCTCTCATTTTCAATTTATTACAATTAGTTTCTCAAGCATTAACATGACAGTCGTAATATTGCTAAGTTTATACTTACTCTACTTTACCTAAAATATTGCTTATTGCCAAAACAGTTATTGAAGTAAACTTGCAAAGGCAATGATAAATAATGACACGGCTAATATAAAGAAGTTAAAACAGTTAAATATTCATTCAGACATAACCTATCCACGTACCTATATAATATTAAACGGTCTCCGTGTTCAATAAGTAAAAATATCTCTATAGAAAAGTGGTTACTCATTCATAGATAAGATATGTAATTAATTGCGATTTCCTGAAAATATTCTACTTTAATTAGTTAAAACATAAAGCTGGTCGCAATAAAAAACTTTAACGAGCAAACCACAAGGCAATGAATAATCCGGAAAATCGTCATTGTCATCGTATTTATAAAGGCTTTTAATTTGCAGCCGGACATACCGCAGGCTGGGCAGGTGCCGACCTGTCGCCGACCGGTCCGCGCTCGCAACGCACTGGCCGCAAAAACTATTCGATTTTTAAAACAAGTGTGACTGATCACTTTACAATTAAAAATACTTAGAGGCGGAAAAATCAAAGAATATTTAATTAAACTAGGTTTAGAAACCCATTTTAAACTAGTTGCACTCATAATAACTATTAACTACCTACCTAAACGTAAATACTACAGTATAATTCATTTCTGATTCACCTTTTTGTACAAACCAGAAACATCGGCATCTGACAAAAACGAACTTTCTGTGTTTTGTTTTTGCTAAAACAAATAGCACGCACGATGCCTAAAAAGTCTTAATCTAACCCTGAATGTCTACCGCTGTCGGCTCGTACGCATAATTTATGCAAAAAGCTGTTTTGCAGAATATATCGAGTTATTTATCTTAATTAGGCTATCGGGCCACTTTGCGATATACAGCGCTTATCTAAATAAAGTTTTCGTCGGGTTTCTTTGATCGTTAGTCTTATCTCAGCTTGATTTGATGTAGTGATTTAAAACCGACGACGCGACGATGCAAAAAAGAACCACCAGACATAGGCAGACCTAAAAGTATTAATGGTAAACAAAAATCTTAGGGTTCCCATTATTGTTGATCAAAATGATCAACAATAATGGGAACACTTTTACTAGACAATCAAAATTTTAGAATATAAAACATTCATAAAATATGAACATTAAATTATCTCTTCAAATTATTTTTATTAATTCAGTCATAAAACTTCCTGTCAGTCTACAGCACGAAGCGCCATCACATTAGAAGAACATTGCAACCTTATCTCGCGCCAGCACACATTTGTGAACTAATGTGCATATCAATTGCAACGACAATCGCCTGTTTATTGCAAACTTAATGTGTCTTATTAATATTTTAAACCCTCACTATAAATTACTTGACATTTTAACGATGGCAGCAATTAAAGCCAATTGCAGTGCAAGAACATAATTAATTTTATTTATGGATACTGAAGTAATTTTTGAGGATTATGTTATGATGGTCAGTTCCACCTTTCCCATAAAAACTTTTTGCTGTTAATAGTCACTGGTGATGGTGAGTTTAGTTCTTTATTTAGTACTTAGCTTTAGAGATTTTGTAAGTGTTGTGAATAAAGTGGATTGAGCTGAGTGAAAAATGAGGGGAAACCTCTGTAGTTCTGCGATAGAAAGTTGTGCCTACTGCAATTTTTTTATAGTTACAGATCAAAACATGGGTATAACAATACTAGAGGAACCACAGTCAAACACGGTTCCAGAGAACTTGTAGTAGGCACTGTCTTTGTTGCCGCAGTTGATTTTAAAATCAGTCCAAGTGTTTGACTTCTATAACCAATATTTACTATGCATAAGTTGGAATTAAAATGTATGACGAGTTCCTTAAAGTGATCAAATAATATTTTTTTGTGTATAATCGTTTAAATAAGTTAAATTCGGAATGAGGTCGTTAGACAGACATGGCCAGGTCGGGATTCCAAGATCGAGTTATGACGTGGCGAAAACAAAACGAGTTAGAATCGATTCCGTGCATTCCGACGCTTCATGGATTCTTCTGTAAGAATGTGATGCCGTGAGCTCGTATAATGATTATAATCTCGATTTACTGCTCGATTCGTCATCGTCTGATTTAGTTAATGGAATAGCCAATAGCCGTGTGAATCGGACGCGATGACTTAAAGAAACCATCAAATGGATAAGTTCAGATAATAGACTTTGAATTTCATATTTTCCATTCCATTATCAAACTTAAATATTTTATAGCGATCGACATCAAGCGTAAAATGAGATTTAATTGTATATTGTACACCTTTTTTTATATTCCAGTAGGCATGTAGGTATTTCATTTAAATAACAGTAGGTAACTTTAGCCAGGTGCCTAACCTAACTACCAAACTTCTATCTAACTACTGGTTCATGATTGACAATCATCAAGTCTACATTAATAAAAAAAGCTAACAAATCGTTATTCTCAAGCTAATCGCGAAAGCTACTGAGCGAAAATTAATAAAAACATGACATTTTGGAGAGGTCCCGGAGAGTATGCAGGACCTGGTCGCATGGGAGTGGAATGCGGTCCGGCGAGGGGCGAGCGGTGAGGCCGCTAGCCTGCGCCCGGCCTATAAACCGCCAGCCGCCACGCTGCAACTCCGTAATTATTGCTCCGTGAGAGTGCACGGACGATCACCCCTGCTGACCATCATAACGCTATACTCCATAGCCACTGACTTTTGTTTTAATGACTCTGCAAACCGAATTGATGTAATTTAAATCTGTAATTATATTTCATTTACAGCTTTTCCATGTTATTGTTATTAATTCTCTTTAACTATCGCTATCGGAAAGCTACTGCTTAGTTTAAACGAGCTTTTGACATGATTTTAATTTTAAAAAAATATTTAAATTAATGGATACTACCTACATTACTTACGTATGATTATGTAGATAGGGTCCCTTTGTCCCTTACTACGTTTTTCCTGTATGTTTGCGTGTTTTCGACACTGCCACTTCACTTCGCATACGTATAAATATTTACTGTTCACCGCAACATGTAGCAAGAATTAATTTCGAGCTAAAGCTAGTGCCGGCGAAGAAACCGCAACATATCTGTGTGTGACCTACATAAAAACAGCAATAAAAACACCTACAGGCGAGCGCAGGTTCAGCTTAATGGCCCCCGCCTTTCTATTTATTACTGAGCTATTACGTTTTATGGTTCTCAGATAATGGATTACAGAGTATTTGCATGATCATTGATCCTTTCTTTGTGATTCATAATATTTTTATTTATAATACCTAAGTACCTAATGTTTAAAGTTTTGACACTCCTTGCATAGCATGGTCAATCGATTGTCTTTTCACATTAGGCATCCATATCAAACACTTTTTTCCATCCTCGCCGACCAGCTTCAGAAACAAATCGGTTATTGTAGGTATACAAGTTTCAGATTCTCAACAAACGAATGACAATCTGTTTAAAAATCAAGAACTTTCTTAAATTAAGACTACGTTGGTGGTTTATTTTTTTTCACCACAATATAAATCAAAAGGAACAATAACCAAACTAAAACAATCCTAGTTTTGTTTGCGTTACGTTTCCGGCGAACACATGTGATCTTGGAATACCTACTAGACGAGGATAGTTGGCATCACGCCGCGTTATGAATGAACCGGACCCCCGGCGGCGCCAGCGGGTCGGGAGGGGATAAGTATCGGAATTCCAAAAACCCGAGTGGGCGATGTCGATGAGCACGTATTACAAAAAACGAGAGCCGACACAATAGCGCGGCCCCAGTTACTCGACCTGTGCGACTGTCTTCAACACAAACATAATTTAATCTACAACGCGCGCGACGATATGTGGCGCTACGCTTCGTTAAAATAACAGAATAATGAGCACGCTGTTTGGTTAACTTGACAAAGACGGGCGGCGGAATGCGGCGGTGGCTTCTTCATCTCGGCGCCTGCAAGCCCTGCTTTTCCATTCGATCTGGTGCAGCTCACGTACGCTCGAACTCACCGTTCTACGCATTAGTAATGCTGTTTATACCGGCAGCACTTGGGCCACTTAGCGGAACGCCCGTTTAAAGATAAACTAAGAACTTTGATTGTGCATTCCGTCCTGTTATCGGTTGCGAATTCTGTAAGCTCAACTTAGCAATCGGAAGTTTTAATGCAAATTATATTTTTTTTATTTGTACTATTTGAAATAATATTTTAAATTATGTATTCTTTACCTCTATGAACTAGGACCAAGAACGTTATCCGGGTATCTATCTACAGGTCCGATAAATTTTGACATTTTCGTCTCCATTTTATATAATTTCTCGTGTGAAAAGTAACACGCAACGCAACAGATATTTGTCGGAGCTCTGCGAACGATGCACCGGCAATAAAAGCCTACCTGCCCTGTGTAGATCTTATCTACCGGTCAAAGGAGCCGTCATGTCAAATTTAGCAAGAGATTAAACTCTATGTTCATAGAAATAAATGCTATAGCTCTGCACTAAGCAACAAACACATAACGGTGTGGAGTTACAACACTTTTGTGTTAGATTGTAACCTTTTGTCATTGTTACGAATAAACATCAGCCGTAAATGGCTGCAATACAATGACATGCTGACTTTTGAAATTGTTTTTTTTTTGACGAACGAAGTACATAATTAAAACTAATTTACTTTTTTATCCAATAAAAAAATATTTTTAAAATGTACAAGTTTTGGTCAGCTATTACCTAAACCTAAAGTTTGTATTAAATCACTTAATATCTGCATTATTTAGGTTTTTATAAGTAGGTAACTAGTTAATTTTATTGCTAAAACTTTTGTTTACCTAATAAAATCTAATTAACTGACTTGAACTATAACACAAAATTTCGAAATGAAATCATTTAGGTACCTTTTAATTCAAGATACTTACGCCACAAAATTCTTTTTAGATAACCATGATCCTGACTCCAATAAAACCTGGGGAATGCGGGCCTGTATCAATTAACGAAGATGTTAAACTTAGGTAGATAAATGAGAACGGGTTGTGGCAACATAAATAACGCCGCCTGAGGTTATTACTATTAGTAAGTATTCAAGGAAAATTGTTGAAGAGAAACCGATTCGACGATAGGTTAGTTTTATTTGTTAAACTTTTACTGAATTTATTTATAAAACTGTCATCAGATAGGTACACAAGGCTTTTTTATAATGTCAAAAAAACGGGAAGTGAGTATTTGATGACTTGCTATCCCCACAACTTTCGGCACTTCTTCACTTGCGATTTTGTGTCCAAAACTGTTAGTAATTGTGTGAAAATTTGTAAAGTCGGCTAAGCTCTATAGTAGGCATCTTGCTACTAAATCCAAAAATCATGGGACATTGAATATGCATTATGCACGAATATTCAATATTTCAGACGAAACAAACAGATAAATTGATTTATGTCCGGTCATCTATCCGTGCCAAGTTTAATGTCTCTTGTCATGGCATATGTCATGGTAATATTTTTTTTCATCCCACCATCTCGGAAAGAGTATTTTTAATCTTCAATATCTGAGTGGAAAAGCCGTTTTTATTCTCTAGAGGATAAAGTAAATTGAATTTAGAACATCGTGTGCACTAAGTTTGCGAATTAAAAAAAACATTAAACCTATTTACTGCTACCTCTATGGTGCCGAATATATCATACAACTTTTTTTTAATTTGTTAAAAACTCAGACTCTGAACCTTCTTGGTGTTCTTTTTTCAATTTGCTTTTTTTGCATTTAGTCATTTCCTCGCTGAGGTGGAATGAAAAGTTACGTGTTGCACTCGAGTGCAAAGATTTTTCACCTCGTGCTCTTTTGATTCCCTCGCTAACACTCAGGATTCTAATTTTGAATCACTCGCTGCGCTCGTGATTCAATTTTAGAATCCTTCGATTGCTCGGTCATCAAAATTGAACACGCGGTTAAAAAGCAACTTTGCACTCTTGTATAACAAATAACTAATACACATTTCTCCGAAATCGCTCAATTTCGTAGAACGAGCGTTTGTTTATACGTAAAGTTTTCTGAAATAACTGAGTTAGAGCGGTTACGCACTACATCCGATCCGAACCCGTGAAAATATTTCTGTATCTAAAATATACAGAAATCGGATCTAGTGCGTAAACTACCATAGAAATAGTTCTACGCCGACACCGGATTCGGATTCGGATCGGATGTTGTGCGTAACCGCTGTTACTCCATTTTCATTTTACAAGAAGTAGATTGGTGGGTTCGTCAAGTTCCGTTTTCGTCATGTTCGTTTTTCACGAATTCCTTATTTTGTCATGTCAGTGGTTTTTCAATGTACGTTAATTGGTGTAGGTACCCTATAGTAACCGACATTCGACACATTAGGTAGGCTAGTAAAGTATTTTTGTCCTATCATGTCACTGGTTTGTCAATGTGTACGTAAATTGGTGTAGGTACCCTATAGTAACCGACATTCGACACAGTAGGTAGGCTAGTAAAGTATTTTAGTCCTATCTAACGTTATTTCTAAGCTTATTAGATTAGATATCTACTATCAACATACATACCCTACCTATTTCAGCGGAGTAGTAGCGAGAATCGGTATCAATGAATTAACGGTTGTCATTGTCAGACCGACTATCTACTTGAGTTGTATGTAGTTATCTCGTTTTCCATGTAAAAGCAATAATTTGTAGTTAGTTCTTACCTAACTGGGTCTAGGTACCTCCACTTACTTTTTACGTCGGATATTTTCCTTTAGTGCGCCGCCTAAGGGCGAAGTCATACTAGGTACCTTACCACCTATATCTAAAACTGCACGACGAAACAACTAACAGCATAAAACAGAATGTAAAATAAGGCATTTATTAGGTGCTCTCAGTGGAAACATTTTTAATATTCAAGCACCAAGTTGACCAAGCTTAAAAATCCGTGCTCTAAGTAGAATAACTATAATAGTATAAATTCTCTAGGGATCCTGTGCTCTAAAACTGGTGCCTCTAAGAATTCCTCTGTAAAATGGGTACCACCTACCTAGGTAATATACGATTGTTTACACTCTAGCATGTGGGTTCATGTAAAAGCACCCTATCATTCTCATCTTTAATCGTAGCAATTGTGTTGCAATTCCGACTAATTGCTTACCAATTCACAGTGGTTATGTTTATTGAACCGCGGGCACAACTGTATTGAATAGGTAAATAACGGTTTGAAACGGATAAATATTATCAGCATGATTGTTTTAATGAGATTTAAAAAGTTTCACTCTCTAAATGTTTAGTTATAGGTACATATATATACTTACCATCAATATGTATAACTAAACATTTTGAGAATCAATCAATATTTGGGTAACATTCAGCAAGTTAATTTAACCTGGGCCCATAACCTTTTTCATATTATAAAGTACTTGCATTTTTTTCATTAGGTTATGGACCCCGTAAGTTAGCAAACACACGTGGGCCCATATCCTTACGATGAAAATAAGGGTTTATTTTGTCATCAGGTTATGGGTCCAGAAACCATAAACATTATATTCACTGACTTCTGTAGCCATGACAGAATAATATAAGTTTACTTGCCAAGAAGTCTGGAAGCTACCTTCTACAATTTATAGGCTCATAAATCAAAATGGAGGTAGGTAGAATCGTACTTAGGTAACTATAATAGCAATATTAAAATTCAACAGATACTTAGTTGACATCATGTATTCAATATGCCACCATCTGAATCACCGGATGGTAGGTACCTACATTACTTTGTTTGAAAACTCACTTTTAGGTTGCAAGTAAGCACACATACCTGCAAGTTGTAATATTAATTTAACCAGATTCTTATTTTGGAACAAAGGCACCAAAACCCAAAAGGCATTGTGAATTTAAATTGACATTTTAACCATAGATTTTGGTTAAATCATTTAGTCTGCTCATGTTCTACAACCTACTTACTTTATGGTCTTCCGCATAGAAGATGTGAGAATTAAATTCTGATGTTTTTATTATAAAATGTCGTTGCATTTATGGCAAATAAACTTCAAAATAGCCAATATCATCAATATAATATAAAACTCTTTTGAAGCTGACAGCTTAAACCATAAGTTCTATAGGTATGAAATTTGGAGTGTAGTAGGTATCCTTATATAGTGTAGGGGTGCACTAAGAAACGAATTTTGAAAAGTCACACTCTCAAGGATCTATTTAGAACGCGAGCAACGCCACGGGCGACGGCTAGTAACCAATATTTGCCTTGGAATTTCAAAGTTCATCAATCGTCACACCACCCGGTTTCAAAGGTGCGCTCTTTGTAGTTTTTCATAACAGCTTTTAGATGCGCATGCGCACTGCGCAGGTAGGGTTACTCACCCTCGTAGAATGAAAATCATAAAATAAAAAAACGCGCCCAAAGGAGTCGGTTACAGACAAACATACAAGTAAAGCTAATATAAAGCGTGTAAATATCATCGGTGTTATATTAAAATCGCTAAAGTTTTGTGTGTTTGTTACCAAATCACTTTTTGTCGTTAGCACTAGATTATGCAAAACGAAAAGTCAAACAAGACCTCATCTCTTGAAGATACAACTCTTGACAACATGAGCGCAAAAAGCTAAATCGAAGCTAAATCGATGATCAAAAATGCGTGAAACATTTTTGTGTAAATAAAACTAATGTTACAAGGAATCAGACTGAGTCGGAATTTGAGACGTTACCTACAAGAGTTTTTCTCACAAATGACGTTTCTAATATGAGTAGAAATGTAAGATGTTATCAAAGTACCTACCTAGTTGTAGCTGTGATGTGAATGTGTTGTAGAGTCGCTCTGGTGGACGGCCAGTTTTATTTATTGCCTCTGCTGGCGCCACTATCGTAATTCTTTCTGTTGATTTGGTACGGTGTGTCCCTTTATTCTGTGATTTGATTGCAATTTATTGATCTTATCTATAGATAGAAGGCTTTTATTTCTGTCTTTGGCTTCCATATTTTATTTTAAGTTACCTACCTATGTAGGTACCTACTTACTACATCATCATCATTGACTTGTTTCAACGTTATGTGACTTCTTTTTTTTGTGTTCCGATCCAGTTTTTATTTAATTGGTTGAAATTGATCCTATTATGATAGGTAGGTACCTACATAGAAAATCATTGTATATACCAATTGATTCCATATACTTTTTTAGGTAAAATATATGGAATTTGTAAAAAAAAGCTCATAGGTAACCACTTAGTCTAATCTAAGGGCCGTATTCGTCTTTAGTCTAAGGGCGTTGCAGTTTAGCCAAGGTAGAAACAACACTCAAGCATCGAAATTCGAAATCTGTGCTTGTGTAGGTACATATTTCATCTGCCATTTTCTAAGTAAAACGCATCGTAAAACGCATGAGTAGAGATTTTGTGGTATTTTCGGAATAAGTTGAGTCTCGATTTATGTCTGAATCTGTACTCAGCTATTCTGAGTCCGGATCAGTACTTGAGCAATAAACGGATGTCTAATGAGTACTATAGTACGAACATAGACAAGTTAATTAACTATCCAGCACATGACATTTACCACAGACACCAACGTGCAACTAACCTACCTATAATATTGTGGTTTGAAACTTGACACCTCACCGCACGACACCTTCGGATATATGAATTCAATTGATTTTATGTGAATTCTTGATAATGTTGATAAAAATAAGACTACTCTATCTACCTACTTACTTAACTTACCTAGATAGATAGAATATTCTTTATTGTACACCACAAGTAAAGAAAATAACAACAAAATACCATAATTGGTAATACGTAAAAATTTTAGGAGGTAGGTACAATGGGTGGCCTTATTGCTTAAAGCAATCTCTTCCAGGCAACCTTTGGATGGACAGGATCTAATACACAAAAACACGGACGGGGCGTACATAAAAATAATCAGAATTATTAAAATAAAATTAATTAATTAATATAATCAAAAAGTACATAATGATACCTACATAAACTAATACATAATATATTATTATATCTATACAATAAACACCTAGGTAGGTAGGTACCTTTGTATGTAGTTGTAGGTAATACAATTTTGGTCGAAGCGACTGAATACCCTACTGATTTTGATTGCACAACTGCAGCAGCACAGTTGGTAGGCCAACAATGCATTCCAAAATTACAACCTTTTGTTTGGATGAAAATAAAAAGACAATGATTTAAAAAAAAAAAAAAATCTTTTCAACAATATTTTTTTTGTAGTCTTACGTAAATTTACGTAAATAGTAGATAGGACAGTATTTCTTAAAGCTCTAAGATCGGTTCTAAAAGTAAACACCTTTTGTCTTTACCTGTGTGTTATAATTGTGTAAGTAAATGAGTAATATCCTCAAATATTTACACTGTTTACATCACAGTTTTGACTGTGTGTGGCGCCGGCTTCTTTAACATTACAAAACTCTTTGTACGTTAAATGTACCTATCTACCGTCTTAGTTTTAGTAGCTTTAAGCAAACTGCGGTGCGTTTTGGAGCCTTTTTTATGCAGTTTGTAATAATGCGATACTTACCTACAACTTATCTACGGTTGCGTCTGTATGGTACCTACTTTTACTATACTTACTCGTAGGTAGGTATTATTTTTTTTTGTTTATCTCTTGGTTTAGGGACGAGCGTGTGCATTTTTACGGATTATTCTCTTACGAATAAAAATTAAAATACATAGGTAAGTAGGTAGGTACCTTTTTTAATCTGTTACAAAAATAATGAGACTGTTATTTTAGGGTTGCACGATTTTAGAGTAGGTAGGTATCTATCTACATAAGGGTTTAATTTCCTAAAATCGAAAACCTTATTCATTTTATAAGTAGTAGGTAGGTAGGTACAGGTACCTAGGTAAGAGACTTCTTCTACTTATATGAAAAATTAAATCATTCCGTTCTCTGAATAGTAAATAAAGAACAAGAAGCACCAGTGACACCACTAACAAAGCGCAAACAAGGGTCGGCTGAGGGCCTTGGAGCGGCTCTTAAGAACGAGTCGGCGTACCTTCTTCGGAGGGCAACGACTGGGGCTTATGAATGAAATGGAAATGTAGAAGCATTGATTACTGACAAAATAACTGAAATACTTAACTTATGTGTCATAAAACATTGATAATAACGATTTTATGTACGTAATAAAATAATACCTAATTAAAACTTTACAACGTCCATTGATTGCATGCAGTTCATAGCATATTCCATTACTGAGACCAGTAGGTATTAATTTATCAAGCACTAATCCGGACTCAGATTAGCTGAGTACAGATTCAGATAAAACTAAACTCAAATCACGTTCGTATTCCGAAAACAGGGGGTCATTCGCGCTAAGTTGTAACAGCTCACCAGTTACTGTTACGTTATAGCCAATTTACACTGTGAATCAATCTAGTTGAAAGAACTCCTGGGAGTCAATCTCTCTGAAACACTGTGAAAATCGGCCATAACGTAATATTTAGTAACAGTAACTGGTGAGCTGTTACAACTTAGCGCGATTGACACCCAGAACAAAATCTCTACTCAAACGTTTTCATTAGAAAAATAATAATTATATAAGTACAAATGAAATCTGTAGGTATACATACAGATTTTATTTGTAATTATTGAGTATACTCAAGAACAGATTCCGTTGCTTGAGTATCGTTTTAAACTCTAGCAACGTTTCGGAATCAAAGTTCGACTTAAATCAATGCTCAAGCATTGATCCAGACTTAAATAATGAATGAGCATACGACCCTAATTAGGTACCTATCTACTAAATTGTGACATGCGTTGTGCCACAGAATAACACAACAGTACCTACTACCTACTTAAGGCACGAATCGGGAAGAAAATTTGAAATTAGCATAACAATAGAAGGTACGAATCAGCTATAACCCATCTATCGGTTAGATTTGCGTGGAGCATGCACGCACAGCACATGGCTATCAAACCCTACATTCTCCTTACGTGTCGTTTTGCATATAGGTAAGGTTCCTTACCTATGTTTGTAATAATTTACACAACCGAATAACTCTTAATTTGGCTTGGTATTCAGCCTTAGGGGCTACCATTTCTGCCGAATAATAATCAGTTGATGAAATATCTTTACCCTCTCAATGACCTTTCGGGATGACCATGTTTCCAATAACATGGTTCAGAGGCGGGTAGGTACAGTTTAGTTTAATGAATGCCCTTAGGCGTAGACAGTATAACTCTGATCCGTAAGATTATAGGTACCAAAATATTGCCAAACGCTTATAAGATACAACAATCTCTTTAGGGCTTTGCATCTAACCTAGGAGTAGATGGATTACCTATACAGCGTCTCGATGGCCACTTTTTCCTCATGCTTCGATGTCGGGAACAATGTGGTAGTGCTTGGGACATATTATATAGCGCGTGCACACTATGCCCATGCCGCTGCGGGCATGAATGCCGCGATTAATTCCGGAATTATTGCCACAGCAACATCGCCTTTATTCTTATACCGCGTTCACACATGCCCATGCCGCTGCCGGAATTATTGCCGCGATGAATTCCGGAATTATTGCCACAGCAACATCGCCAAGTTCATGCTTTAGCTCCTTGGTGAGAATAAAGGCGATGTTGTTGTGGCAATAAGTCCGCGGCATGAATGCCGGCAGCGGCAATGGCATAGTGTGAACGCGGTATTAGATAGAGAGCTTTACCCAGCCTTTCCTCTCAGTCTAGTGGGTTAATACGTGCGGAGCTGACTAAGCCGCGGGTTTCGCTACGATGTTTCAGAACACAAGCATTGCGTACAAAATCTGAATAGAAAAATCCATTGATGCAGGAGCAGGACCCCAATCTAAACCCCATAATAATCAGAAGGCGGGGTTGCTATTAGCACAGATTATAAAACTATACCTACTAGTGCTATTACTAAACCACCGATGCTTTCTTTTGAGAAATATCCTGAAAATCAAATGAATAGTTTTGTTCTCCGCTTTCCTGATCTATTTTCTCTCATTTTGTCGAACACATCCCGAAGTATTTTACATGTGTTTGCGGTAGGATATTGACCGTTCCCGGTACCTTTGCGCTTTGTTTACTTTCCACATTGAGATCACACCGGGACTATCCGGAGGCTAAAGATAGGACGAGAGTAATGCGCATCCGTACCGTACCTATAACTCCAAAAAGTACGGATAGGAATGACTTGATTTTATTTTAATAACCAGTTACTTTCATAATAGGCAATAATTCTTTTATATATTTTAATTAGTATTTTTCGAGTTAACTAAGTTTAAAATAGTTGTAGGGGGACTATAGAAACTCAGCCAAAAGAAAAGACATTAGGCAGATGTGTCCTTTTCATTTATACCCTGTAGTAATGAGCTGGTTAGTGTAGTTTTCGTTAAAAATGTTACATGTTGTGCTTATAATGCTATTTTCAGATTTTATTATGTAAAACTGCATTCGTTAAACAACGCTCACACTCGCTTTTGATAAAAAACTTTTACTGCTCGTAACATTTATTTAAATCTAAATAATAATTATAATTATTTCTGTTATCGTTTAAAAGCTCTAATTAAACATTTAGTTAGGTAAGTACTACAGTTTTGTAGATACAGAACAGACGTCTATTAGTTACCTATACATTTGCATGAAGAACATAGGTAGGTAAACATAAAAAAAATCGCTAGGTATAAAAGTAGGTAGGTGTAATGGTATACCGCTGTACCTACCTAGTTAATTAGTGGCTGAAAACAGGCTAATTAATTAGTAGGTAGATACTCTATTCTACCAGCTCTAGATCACCTGGAATTACGTAGAATCATGAAACATCAAACCGATGCACAGTGAAATATGAAGTGTGTGAAAATATCGAACTCGAAACCATAAACAATATCGGCTTCGGTAACAAGCTTTACGCCAAACAGCGACATCTCGAATTACTTACAAAAAGCACAGAATAGATAATACTTCCGAAAGAATGCTCAATCTGCTCATGTTACATGTATCTTTTTGTATCACAATACTGTGGTTTTCAATACTGTACCAACTGCACGTACCTAGTACTACCTATTACAGAGAGATGACGTCACATTATCTCCAGCAAAAAGAGACAGATAACCTTTGACATAAAATATAGCTACACATACATGCTAGATTTGCAGTGGCAATAAAAATCATCAAATTCAACCGTGTCCAAACATTCCGCGGGAATTCCCGAGTAAGAAGTTACATAGGTACCCAACAGTCATCAATTTTGACTACCTACTACATTCTTTATTGTGCTGATGTTGAGGTGATGGCAAACATCTCGAGGAAACCCGCGACTTAGTCAGCTCCGCACGTATTGACGATGTCTTTCCTGTGGATATGCCTGACTAGGGCAAGCCTTTTTTTTTTTTTTTTTTTGTTAACGGGGGGAAATCTGCGTTCAGACACCATTGCCGCATTTGAGGGATGCGGCAAGGTAGTGTGAGGATGGTGACACTCACCGACCCACTAAAACCACCCCGGTGGCCGGCCTCGATGCTTGACAAGGGACTCTGGGACCTCGAAACGACCACGCCAGAGCCCTCACCGCATATCGCCAATAAAAAGCCCGTCCCGGGAGAACGACACCCACAGTCGCGATCCCAGCACCTACGGTGCTACGGCTGCACACGCCACAATGTGCCAGCCGCCCTCCCGGAGTCCGCTATTGACCAGCCGGAGCCCTCACTCCGACCGCCCACGGACCCGAAAGACTCCCTGTTTGGCAGGGAGAAACCACTCAGCCCCTCACGGGGCAGGCAGTGCGGGGCGGCCGTTGCCAGCACCCCGCCGCCGCCTCCTCCGAGCGGGATCGGCCCTCTCCCGATCACGCTCGGCGGCTTCTTTCCGGACTAAAACCGTCTCACAGAAAGAAGCCACAGCCGTCCAAGCTGTCTCATCTGCCAGCATAGCCTCGACTACGCTTGGCAGAGAGAGGTCCGGCCCGATCCTGTCGACCAAGATTCCGCGCTCCTCGCACCACGCTGAGCACTGCTCCAACGTGTGCTGCGCGGAATCTCGGTCCCACCCACAATGGTGACATTGTGGTGTGGGTTCTCGTCCGATCCTACTCAGGTACTAACCGAAGCATCCATGCCCAGTAAGTACCTGAGTAAGCCGATAGGTGACGTGCCCATACTCCCGTCCCAGCCAGGCTTCGAAATTGGGCGCAATGGCGCCCACGATGCGCTGGCGACTAGGGCAAGCCTACTCCATCTAAACACTGTCCCAGGCACTACAGTGTCCCGTTAAGTGTAGGCATAGGTTGCCTCCTGACGCTGTATACAATCATCTTCAATAGATGTAAAGGCCTGAGTTGTCCAAAGAGTGCACCTTGTCATCTTTTTACTAAAGAGGCTGTTCGCATAGGTAGGTACTTACGAGGATTTTAACTGCTGAATAGGTTACGTACTTTATTGAAATGTAATTCGAACGTTTCTTTAATCCCAAACTCATTCAGCTAAACAGCTAAGTGATTTTACATGGCGATTTGAAGTATCGTTGTAAAGAATCGTTGCTTTTCGGGCGTATTTACAATTTTTTTCTTTTATTTGCAGGTAAAGATTGGGACATCAGCTGAGAATGCACGAGATTTCAGATAAGGCATGAATGGCGAGGAGATAATGCGGGTAAATAGGTACACAAAAAATACTCATCTTGGCACATGTGGTAGGTCCTTACTTGATAATAGTATGAGAGTGCAGCTGACTAGTCATAGTCATAGATATTTATTCACCATTTGGAACACAATATGGGACACTTGGCTTTGTTTATAACATTGTACTAGCTGACT
Organism: Eulithis prunata; assembly: GCA_918843925.1. Lineage (NCBI taxonomy): Eukaryota > Metazoa > Arthropoda > Insecta > Lepidoptera > Geometridae > Eulithis > Eulithis prunata. Next base: position 1,732,108 of record OU974009.1, read on the forward strand.
CCTAATGATTTGGATAAAACTCCTAAGAATAAGAATGCATAGTTTTGGATTTACGCGTTATTCTTTCAATACTTTGCTGTTAAATAAGAAAGAATAGAAATGCGATGTTTTTGCGGGATTCGAACCTGTGTCTTTCCATGTCTTTCTCAACGGGTAAGTTCCGTCTAAGCTATAAAAGTCGTAACTCACCTTTGTGTCTTCTGCAATATGTCATTGACCCACAAGCGCGGCACTAGCCGAATAAACACGTAATATTTTCGCCGGCTATTTACACGAGATAACAAACGTAGGGCCCTAATGTAAACATAATATCGCTGGTGTCGATGGATGCAAACCAGCTCACCACGTGTACAGTGCAGTGTGTAACGCTGTGGTTTGCTGAGATGTGATGACCGTCATAATATCTATGTAACCTGCTGTTTTATTTTAAGTAAAAACTTTTTTTAACTGTGTGGACTGGACGCACAACACGAGCCAAAGGGATAAAGGATAAAGGAAACGGCATGCTACTGTACTAACTAACGAAAAATTACAAACTGTGCGTTCTTTGCTTACTGTGACCTTTCAGTATTATAAAGTCGTACTTAGATACTGCTTGTTCTTTGCAAATGAAACTTCTTTGAATGAAACCCTTGAATGTGGCGAAAATAATGTCTATCACGGTTACGATATTTTACGGTCGACATTAACAAGACCTGAACTTCAGAGTGGATACTGTGGAGAGTGATTGATGAATATTCAGAGAACTACGAAGCCCTGCTTTAATGACAGACAGCCTGCGGAGTTCTGATCGTGGGGTCGTATGTGAATTTTCAATGGAGACTTACTTTCGCCCGCCACTTCGTCCGCGTCTCGTTTGATCCTGTTGATTTTCTGGGATAAAAAGTAGCCTTCCCAATCGGACCAGTAATTTCAGCGTGATTGAAACACAAAGATCTAAACTTTTGGGAGGGATGGGATGGGATTGGACATCGTGGTTCTTAAGAATTATGCCATGAACTTAAAATGTAATAGAACCTATTTTTGCGTCCTATGAACGTGTGAACATCACTGATAATCAGTTCTCTACTAATCTTTATTGATAGGAAGGGATGCGGGCTAACTATCGTGTAGAACAAATGCAAATGTCTACCGTTTGATGAGTCAAGCGTTTGTGATGAGTGAACATTTTGGTCCTTCGTTCGGTGGAATAAAATTGAAGTTATTGTTTCGTCCCAGTGGGACGAGATAACGGTAGTCCGAAACTAGAATAACTCATCACTTCTAGCACTTTGATCTCTACAGTAAAGTCGTCAGGGTTGTACCTACCTTGCCTACCTATAGGTACTTACCTACATAGTATACAGTTTTTATAGCATACCAGCTTAATCTAAGACTGAACGCCCCTTCACTCACAAGTTGTGTGCAGGTTTTTTTTTTAATGATAAAAGTAATGGAACAAGCTGATAGCTCACCTGATGTTAAGTGGTAACTTCTGCCTATAACAATGCATTACCTCACAGAGCAAGTCCAATGAGGACGTGCCCTGTAAGGCAATGCACTGCGTCCATCACTCTGACACGTAAAGATCTTGAAGTCTCATGTGCCTGTAATTACACCGGCGCCCTTACCCTTCAAACCGGAACACAGCAATGCGAGCATCGCTGCTTGGCGGCAGAAATACGTTTAGATTGGACGGATTCTATCATAATACAACTTTGTTATCGCATGTCTTTTTAGCATATACCTTGTCATTTATCATAATTATACACAGTGTCAGCAAATGGCTCTGTTTGGGCGATACAATGCACGATTGTTATTGTTTTGTGTTAGTTGGCTCTTCATAGCATGAACGAACAACATTGTATCTATGCATATTTCATTTCTGAGTGACCTATTTTCTTTGTGGGCAGGTGAAGTAGTCACAATGGCTTCGTGTAGTGGACACTTCACCTAGATTTCTGGATAGCGCGCATCGACCCGGCTACTATTCAGAGTGAAAACTTCATTTTATGCACTGTTTTATCATATCAAATGTACTTAGGTACCTGTTGGGACGCAACGCAAGCATAGATTTGTTGATAGTTTACTTTGAATAACTCTATGCAAATGTATACTTGAGAAACTCTTATGTTTGAGTTTTTTTATCAGAATAGGACCCTTAAGATTCTCAAGAAACCACAGTGGAATAAATAAGCAGAATACATTTAACAGCGTTTAGCATTCACAAAGATTGTCATTCCTCTCCAGTCGGGAGCAAGAATGCGGGAATCGTAAACTCCGCAATTCCATTCGGAGCGTCGAACTTACTTTGCTACAAGAACATTATGAACTATTCCAATTTGCATCTCATCACACCACTTGACAAAAGGGTTCTTAAACTCGTTAAAATAAGCGCGAAATTCCATAAATACTTCGCGACTCTACCAAGTAATAACTAACCAACTCTTGCAGATTCTTTAGTGAGTTCCTTGGGATTTAAATGTACCTTATTTACCTGCTTATAAGATCCAAATTCGTTTATCGATTGCGAGAAATGGGGAGACGAAAAAATTCAATCTCGCTAAAACAATCGAGAAAATGTTCTTTAGTCGTGAAAATAATTTTATTGTCTTTTCCTTTCAAAAAGTTGGAAAGTTTTGTAATATTGTGAAGTGCGAAAAGTTCTCATCATTTTGTTTTTTTAGATAAAAAAAAGTTTTTTTATTAGGCAAGTAAGTCGGAAAACACATATAAAGAGGAAAACAATGGAGCGAGGACTTGGAAAATATTGTTTTTCAAAAAATCTGCGCATCCCAAACTTTGTTGAATTTGGGTAATTAGATATCATAAAAATCAGAGAAAAAATTACCTACAACTCGTCAGTAATATTACTATTGCTAAAAACCGTAGTAATACTCATAAAACTATTATACAGGGTGTTACCAGACCACTTCCGAAAACGAAAGGGGGAGCTACAGCACACCAAAACCCAACCAAAAAAAAAATCAGTTATCCTGAAAAATAATTATAGCCGGAGAAAACAATGTTTAAAGATTTGTATTTATTTCGCCAGCCCGCAATGTACGCATTCACGTAGGTAAGGTCGAGGCGTAGTACTATTATTTATTCTGTGTCGTAAGTGCCTACTAACGTAGGTAGGTACTAACGTAGGTCGCTCGCACGTCGCGTACTTGAATGACCCGCCATGAACTCTCAGCTGTTCATGCTGTAGTAGACGTAATCTGCGTGCTGCGTGTACATTGCTGCTTTATTTATTTTATTTGTTTTTTTGCTTTTTTAAATGAGATAATTAGGTAGATATGTCTTATTATGTTGTACTGTGTGTATGTAACTAGAAAAAAATTTAAAAAGAAATAGTCAAGTAAGTTTTTTTTTTCGCGATTTTTTTCGCTTAATATTTTCAGTATCATGGTCTGATTGGAACCTCCAAGTTTTCGGAAGTGGTCTGGTAACACCCTGTATTCCTTTACATCTTAACCGTTCGAAAGGCAAGCCACTTATTAAAATTTTACTTAAATACTTCTGGCCCCATCATTCAGTGCCATTGTTATATTTTTGCTGGAACATTACCTGTACGTAGTAGTTTACGAACAATAACTGACAATTAGATTACATGCTCGTTTTATTTTCTTCGTGAACTGTTAACAATAGTCAATAATTTCTGTGCTTGCATGTAATGGGTGAAAATGCTGAGCTTTTGAACGGATAGAGTCTGTTATTAGCTGGTTACAGCGCTTTTGTGCCAAGACAATATAACTAAAGCTGACTGGGTTTTTTTTAAACGCTGCAGATTTTTATACGCTTTTCAACTGTTTTATTTTGTTTTTCGTGTACGTTTCTACCGAATGTTTTGTTTTTCTACTGTCTAAATGGTTTTCTCAATATATTACGTAATACCAGATCGTAATGATCGGTGATTTGGCATTACCTAGGTACCTATTTGTCATGAAAACTGGACTAGGCGAATTATAAATTAATTAATTCCTATACTTACAGAATCACAAGAATGTTGTATATTATTTATAATGTGAGATCATGAAGACAACATTATAAATAATAATACCTAATGCTTTCTTTTTAATCATACATATTCTTATTTGTGACATTATTACCAGACACAGGTTGAAAAAATAATAAAAAGAAACCAATAAAATAATTCAATTAGAAAAGCAGCATAGACGTAGACAGTGGCGTTGATTCTGCTGTTGCATTTTTCTAAACTAACCTGATATGACAACGATAAAATAATATTGCCGTCTCTTTCTCAAAAACTGAAACGACAAAGACGGCAATTTTACCGCTGTCAAATTGGGTTAGTTTAGAAAAATGCATTGTTTCGTTAAAACTGATAATATCTCGGCTGCTCCCCAAATTTTACGAGTCGTTTTATTATATTTTAAAGCGGCACTTACAAAGTGACGAGTAAAAAATAAACATGTTCAAAAAATAAAACATGTGGCGGCGACAGATCGCCTAAAACACGTCCAAACCGCAATTTGTGTGACGCACCCATGAAACAATTCGGGGAAACAAACATCAACATTTATAAAAAAATCTTGTTTATATTATCATGTTGGCGGTGTGATTAAAAATAGGTACAACCTTTGATATTTACTCTGGCGCTTAGTGAATAAAAAAAACTAATTAACTAGGTATCTCATAATTTTAGAAACAGATCCCGGGAAAACAGCGCGGGATCGGTCTTTACTTCGTTCTGATACCGGGATCAGATGCCATAGACCCACGCTCTCCCAAACTTAGTAAGCTTGAACTATTGAAGTTACACTGCTGATAGAATACATGAAGCATCTACTACAGTACTACCTACCTATAAATACCTTTAAAATATTTTTTTTAAATCATCCTCTATGGTTACTAAAACATTCGCGAGCTTTACGTCAGTTTCATTTACATAATGCTACATTTTGTCGTATGCTTTTGAAATGGTGATTAAAAATGATAAAAGATTCATAAATTAAATTTTCTCCGCGTCTATTGAAATATCCGACTATTTTATAAATGTCCAAGCTTAGATGCATATTCTGATGGCCAATAGGTTTAAAGTTGTTTTAAAAATAATACATTCTTAGTTTTGAAAAGTTAAATTTTATTATAAGCGAACAGAACTAGCAACGCTATAGCAAGTTTTCCACAGTTAAATATAAAGTCAGCGCTTGCCTGAGAAATCCCAGCATCTGGCTACAGCTCTTATCGTCTGCCCTAAGTCATAAGTGCGGTAATCATTCCATTTGGCAGCGTCTCGCGAGCGTTAATTTCTCGCCCCTCGAGAGGCAGTGACGCCGGCGCCTCTACAAATTTGATTTCAAAAAGTAAACGTGGGGTGCTTTGAATGAAATAAGCACTTAAAAATGCGGAAGTATTTTTTTATTTTAAGAGAAACAAAATGGAATTTGTTAGATTTCTGTGTATTCAAAATATTAAAATTGAGGGGTTTTAACAACTTTATTTATTATAAGTCACTAAAGCCAGCAATATAAAATTATAAGCTAGTGTAAATGAAATAACAGAATCGGCGCCACTATTATGTTTTTTCTTATTAATTTGTAAAAATTTAACCAAATGTTTTAGATAATCTCTCATCTTCCTTGTTCAGTTCAAACTGCTGTGAAGACAGTGGAGGTGTGAAAGAGAAAGGTTTATTTCTGTAATGGTTGTTCTTGCTCGTAATAACATTAGACCACCCGCGCGATCTCGCACTGTCCATTATAGAGCGGTTTTTGTGGCTGTAATCATCTACGCAATGAAGTCATCATCGAAATGTGGACATCATCTTCACTAATCGTGGGCTAGTATTAAATTAAAATACTTTGACCCCCCCTTAACGATTCTGGTTCTCAAAGTGAGAGCTTAATGGCAGTTAATGACCCTCAATCTTTTTATCACATTTATGATAATTAAAATTCTTTGTGCAATATGGTATTATATCCAAAAAATATAATCCAGAATCATTTTATTTATATATTTCAGCTGTGTAATTTAAGTGAGTATAATTTATTTTAATTCGTTAAGTCCATTATAATTATTGTAAAAGACTTAACACGTACAAGTGCGTGTTACACTTCATACGCACAAAAACAAACTATACACATGTATAATTAGCTATTTGCAAGCCGTAATGTTAATGAAATCACGAATTATAAGCTGATATAGGTTATCGAGTGACTCTATGTGTTCCTATTCCGACGAATTAATCAGACCTGTGTCACTCCAATCGCAAATACTCAAAATAAGCCTAAAAATGGATATTTTTACTTTGAACTAGCTGAACTGCCCCGAAACTTAGTCTATGTTTCTACGACTTGATTTACAAATATTAAAATTATGCGTTAAAATAATTTTAAAAAAATGGAATAATTATCAGAACTGGACTAGTAGTTCCGAAGATACATACAAATAAGGGAAAACTGTGTTCGTAATCAACGTTTGTGGTTTAATGTAGTTTTGGGCTTTTATTATGATGTCACACACAAGTACACAACACCGCGTGTGCCACTTTTACCCAAAGATCACGAGCCGTGACGCTCTTCTCCTTCTTGTTTTGTCAATAGTGTCTTAAATCAAAATGAAAAGAGTCAGTTTAGCAGTTCCAGGCTGTTCTCGTCAATTTAGTATTGAAGTGAAAATTCCCTTAGCTATTACTATCTGGTTCTGTGAAATTAAGTACGAATAACTACATCGAGTGCGGAAGGGTTGACTGGCCGTGACGGCTTGCCGTTCCGGACTATGAAGTTTTCCGGTGAGCACAATACTGCTCCTGTTGTCTGGGTTTTGCACTGCAGATTATTATGAAGGGCTCTAACGTAATAATTTCAAACTGAGATTTCAGGAAATTTTAAAATGATACATATTAAATGGACTTCAGGTAATCCTCAATGACTGTACTTAAATCTCTAAGAGATTTAAGACTCTAAGCACCTGTGGTGTTCAAAACAAAAGTGCCAATCACACATAAAGTAATTTATTACCTACCTAATTAGTAGTTTATAATTTTCGTATAAAAACCTGCCTCAAACTACACCTTAAATCTTTTAAAACTCTCTCACGTCCTTTACAGCGCTCAAACATTTAAAGCGACATTGTAGCAATACTGAAACTCTCAACGTTATTTATTTAATATTTAATCTGCAATCTGGGCGTAGGCAGTAAATTGCGGCTGACAACGATACTGATTTATTGCCCTACTAATTTGCGCCACCAGATTGTATTGATACTGTATTGGACACATTCTGTTTTTTGATTTTATGTTTTAAATAAAAGCACTTTTACAATCGTTGTATTATTTACGCTAGTCACAAATAGTGTTCCAATTAAAACCACTTGATCCCACAAATAATTTTTCATCCCACCATCTCGGAAAGAGTATTTTTTATCTTCAATATCTGAGTGGAAAAGCCGTTTTTATTCTCTAGAGGATAAAAGTAAATTGAATTTAGAACATCGTGTGCACTAAGTTTGTGAATTAAAAAAAACATTAAACCTATTTACAGCTACCTCTATGGTGCCGAATATATCATACAACTTTTTTTTAATTTGTTAAAAACTCAGACTCGGAACCTTCTTGGTGTTCTTTTTTCAATTTGCTTTTTTGCATTTAGTCATTTCCTCGCTGAGGTGGAATGAAAAGTTACGTGTTGCACTCGAGTGCAAAGATTTTTCACCTCGTGCTCTTTTGATTCCCTCGCTAACACTCAGGATTCTAATTTTGAATCACTCGCTGCGCTCGTGATTCAATTTTAGAATCCTTCGATTGCTCGGTCATCAAAATTGAACACTCGGTTAAAAAGCAACTTTGCACTCTTGTATAACAAATAACTATTATTTGCATAAAAAAGTGAGTGGGTGGCCAATACAGTCATAACTCAAAATGATTTTAATTAACTGATAATTCTTTTTTAACACATTCAATGTTATTTATTGGCTATTTATCATATTATTATGGATCCTTTATTAGGAATTCTGAATACTTGATTGAGTAGGCGGTACAAAATTAAATTCAATAGGTCACTTTTCCTGTAAAAATTTCATCGATTATTTACGACAAATCTTAAAACATAATGGCAATAAAAAAATGTAGGTACAGGTCAACACTGCACCATAAGCTGGAAGAGTATGGATAGCTTCCTTATTTGCGTTGAAGCCATAAAACCCGTGGCCTATTTGCAATGACTTGGCTAAGCGCGTTTAATAATAACTGTAGTGACCAAATAAAGCTTACCCTCAATTGTGAGATCAACAAACTAAGATTACGATTGCCTATAAGCTGATACTTAATGCATTTGAAATATTATAATTTATAATCAATGATTTAACGTAGGTATTTTAAGATAAATCCGTTTTTTTGATAAGTAATCTAGATGATTAAAATAAAAATAAAAACTTTACCATTTTATTTAAAAAAAAATTATACTTATATCCAAAATTATTAAACACAGAATTGTTCCTTTTTCTCTGCAAACGGGTTAAGATTCTCACCGGATAAATAAAGGATGACGCATCCCTGGATTCCTTTATAATTAGACAATCCGCAGGGTAACGCATTCCATCGGAATTGCCCTTAGCGGATCTCGAACGGTATACTGGAATAAGTCCATATTATGTTTTCATTGTGAGCCGAATTGCATTACAGCAACATTCGATCAAAGTCACATAATTACATTATAACTTATTTTATTAAGCAGATTAAATACCTAGCAATCAAAGTTTTAATTTCTAGGTTTTAGTACACTAGAAGCAAGAAAGCAAAAAAACGATAGTGTTTGAAAAAAAAAATGGTAAGAAAAAGGTATACTTTTTGCGTTAATATAGTTGTAATGGTTATTGCACTTATACCAGTTTACAATTTACTAGCCGACTGAGAAAAGGGTTGGCATATATGTAGTAGGTATTCGCAAACGAAGATTGATGCGGGCTTTAATTACAGGACCGGGATCTTCGTTTTGTTCCTGCAGGATCAGTCTTGCTCATTTTGTTTGGAAATGTGCTGGTTTTAACAGTTGATTTGGTTTAAGTGATGATGAGGCTTAGTAATATTGGTTGAATGAAGCTGAATATTCTTTATGCGCAGTTATGCGCAGCGCCATGATTGCATATCAGGTAAGTTGCTGCAATCTCTCAGATTACCGATACTAATCCTACCTGTCTTTATGTATTGCAAGTACTTATTTACTTAAAAATATCACTTATCTTTTAATTTTTATCGAATAACAGATATAATCTCTTATAAAAGCAACATAAACTGACTAAATTACGTCCCAGAAAGCCTATCTACCTGCCAAGTGTGAAACGAACTACTTCTTGTTTACGCCCGTCACGTACAGTCACACGAATTCCCTACTGTCAGTAATTATTCCATTATTATGCGTAGACTGTAACAGGCCGGGGGTTCTGAGAGACGGCATTTTTTGTCGCTGGTCGGAAAAGCAATAAAATCAATTGCGACTGACACTACAAGGCTGACTCTGAGATTACGTTTTGAGATATAACCTTATTTGCATTCATAAAAAAGTATTTTATTTTTAGATTGTAAAGTTTTTTTGCGACACACTTTTTTGATTTTAATTTTACCACACGGATTCTTCAATTGGATCTGCACCTTAAATCATTTATTGGACAAAATGGCCACAAAATGAAAACGCGACTACTCAAAATGCAAACTAGAATGCCATTTTGATATTCTATTTTTAATTTTTGACCTCAGAGTGGATTCCTATCCAAATGGCCGCGTGAGCTAATAAAGCAAGTTAAATAGCAGAGATCATAATGCTTGTTTTGTTTATCATCATCACATCGCGACTCTAAAAGGCAGTATACGTGTGTGAATGCACATTAACCTTTTAAGCATCAACTTTATGTCTGAATCATTGTGCAGTCAACAACAAAAGCAAATGAACATTTCTTTTTTGTAAAATTCAAATACTTTATTGATACCAGTTCTTTTTTCTGATCAAAACTTTATTTATACCCACATTTTGGTGACAAGCCCCTGCTAGGTATCTAACAACTGAATTTCCAACTAATTAAATGACTACTTTTGTCGCCGACTGTGCTTACTGACGGAGAGATCTCTATAGTTTTGAGTGGTAACACTTTTGTTTTACACTTTGGCTTTATGACACTTTTAAAATATGAGACAAGTGTCATGTCATGCATTCACAATGTTTTACGACTTTGCAAGTCTCTAAAATTGGTCGACTGGATTGTTATTAATGATAATATTCAAATTAAATCATACTTCTAGTGGGCAACTAATAGAGCGTGTTAAGTATATTCATTTCATGGTCCAATGAGGCTCTATAGTAATTTGCCGAGTCGTATCATATTCATTGATATGCTACATTAACTTTTTAATTAGGATATTTTTATAATTCCGATTAAATTGTTTATTAGGTAGGTACTATAACCGAGTAAAAATATTCAGGTTATAGACTTTGAAATTATTACATTACTACCTACTACCTACTAGGTGATCAATTAAAGGGTTTTTTCGCTTTCGCTAGCAATTGATTAGGTAACTGATTATGAAAAAAAACAGAAGAGTATCTTTATCGCACTCAATCTGTGTATGTAAATAAAATTAACTATAGGTTATTGCATTCATAAATATAGTTGGTGACTTCATAAAAACTAAGTAGCCAAATCGATTTAACTAATGCATAGTAAATATCACATCAAATGGGCTATCATCCGATTATTGTATCACCATAAACATTTCCCGTTCATAATATTTAGAAAGTTCTTAAAATATTGCTGCAGTTAAGCCCTTATGCAGCAAATATTTTATTTTTATTGCCGTTGAATACCTAACGCATATTACTGCATATTATCGTAAATCAAATATTACGATAGGGCTTACGAAACTGCTCCCGTTCTTATATGAATTGGGTCAGTTGTAAACAAAATGCCAACACTATGACCAAACAGGTGGTTAATAGCAATACTGATCTATTTGTTCTGTAATTGAATAACTCGAGAGTACTGGCAGAAATAAAACCTAAATAGAACTATATCGAAGCTATGATTTTTTCTTCTTTTACTTAGTGTTTACTGTTATATAAAACTTTGTGGTACCTATATGTCACTGTGAATATGATACAGGTTAATATTATCAAAATCCATTTCAATGTTTCCTTTTTGTTTAATCTGAGATATCACGGTACCTACCTTTCATTATTTTTTGTATACCGAAGTAAAAAAATTCCAAATTCAAAGACCAAAGAACAGATTACATTTTATGGCCACAGTCACTGGAAATCAAACTCTTTTTTGTAACCTTAATACCCTAGAATGCAGTTCACTAATGTTCGTCTGCATTTATTTCAGTGTCAAAATATTTATAGAAGACATAGACCTTTTCATTTATAGTCAAATGTATTCATAAGCTGGAATCTTGGGGCATGAGGGCACGTCTGTTCAAACAAGCCACGCCGAGGGGACTCGGTTTATTTGACTTCCATCATTTCAAGATTAAAGGAACGCTCGTTTTGCACTCGAATAGGCTAAGATCGTTTTATCACAGCAAGAAATCATTTTAATTCTAACATAAAATTTATAGAATCATGTCTGTAGCGTGTAAAAAAATTAATTCGTTATAGTGTTGAGTGTGTTCGCTATATAGGCAAGGCAATATAGTAATAACTCAAAAAAAAGCTAACTCAGTCAAAATGAAAGTATGTACTATGCATGTTATTGCTTAATTTGGCTTCTTACGTTTCACAAACCGACCGACAGACCGTTATTTTCTGTGACGTTAGTAATATTAATAACTTACGCCTCTTCTAACGACTCACAATTGAGTTGTTTAGATACGGATCAAAATATCTGATCACCATAAATAACTGTTAGTTTGACAATGCAGTTGAGGTCGCTCATATCGTATTTATTAAAAAAGTCAGCTGGCGTTGATACATCGTAGGTATAACCGTTTAAAACTATTCGGTTCTAAGTACTTATCATCATCATCATATTAGTTTGTAGAAGTCCACTATTGAACACAGGCCTCCTCCATAGTTTTCCAGAAAGAGCGAATTTTTTCACCATCGACTCCTCGCGATCTTAACAATGTCGTCGATACATTGGGTGGGTGACCTTATCGCTTAAGTCGCTTAGGTATAAAAGTAAAAAAATCAACTTTCTGACTGCATAAAGAAAATACTGTATAGGCGATAGAAAATTTATAGGTACCTCCGGCTGATAATCGAACGTTGATATTGTGTTAGTTACAAACTCATTGGAACCTATTGACCTTCGTTCACAAAAACCCGTAGTATTCCTGACACATTGAACTCTAACAACGCTCAGAGGAACAATAATGTCAAATAGACGGTTCTATGATTTTTTGTCCCCGCCAGATTCGTCTCGGCACTTCCCTGGAGCTTTCGAACATTAATATCTATGCGGTGACTCACATTATCGCCGGTGATAGACATGTCGCCCCTAGTTTAGGGGCTTGATTGTCTGTGGTGTGGGGTGCGAGGTTTGAAGTTTTGAAAAGTTGCTGTTTTCCGTCACACGATTTTTACGCTAAAACGTAATAAGGTTTTAATGTAATTTTAGATTGAAAAAAAGTTTGAGAATCTCTTGCAATGCCCGTAGCACAGATAAAATGATAGTTAGTATAACATACTAAAAACACACTGTAACATTGAAGAAACAAATGAATAATTCCAATTTTAAAAAATATTTTTGAATTTAAAATGGAACTTTCTTTTTCTGCGGGATAAAAAGTCGCCAGCCTCTAACTTGAACCCGCGCGCTTTTAATCCTCAAACAACAGATGCCTAGTTGTTTAACACTATTGTAATAAGGTTGAAATTTCACTGCTCATGTAAATGAATGCCGTTCATCCCTTCTCGATAATATAAAGCACGCTCCGGATGTAGGGTTTATTCGAGATTTCAATGGATTTGTGTTGATTAAGTTATTATTGTTCTGTTTAGTTGCTGTAGTATGTTTAAATGGGTTAATAGAAACTGCTTATGTTCACAAATGAAAACGCACTTACTCCATGTTAATATTATCTTCTAAGTACCTATGTAAGTTTGAAAAACATAGTAAGTAGGTATTCACAATCGTTCTAACAGACAAAAAGATATTGAAACTTACCTCTCTTTAAGTCTAAGCCAATCTGACAGTTATGTTCCGTTGAAATTGTCCGAATTGTGAATAATCACTTTGTTTCATGTCTCCTGGACTTTTGTTTCATGTCTCCTGGACTTTCCTATTCTAATAAAACGTGACATTGGCGAAATTGCGGGCAACACTGCAAAGGCCATAGACAAGAATTGAATTGAATTGACTTTCCCTACATCCTAGGCAAGAAATATATTTGCTTCAAAAGTAATATATCTACCTACCTACACTAGGACTTATTATTTACACTATACCTACACCGCCATTTCCCAAATAGTCCCAATGCCCTTACAACAAACGAAAACCGTTGAAAATGGTCATTCTTTGAAGGACGTAAGGGTCGCGCCAGGCAGGGGCGACAATACGTTTAAACAAGCGTCTAGCCCGGGGCTTATTGCATTACCTACTGGCAGGCTGGGGAGCAATTGCCTCACAAAATCGATAGCTGAGCTGATGAAAGCGATGGAAAAAGATAATATTTCGTTGGAAAATGTTGGTGATAGATTTTATGAACACTCACTTTCATACTTCAATCCATCCGTAGTTTTCGGGTAGCTTTAGTACAGAGTAGCTTGCTTAGTCAATTTTCACGGATTATCTAAGTTAGGCGACGTTTTGCGCGGTCACAATTTGGATGGGTGACCGTGGCATTTACATCTGAGCCCTTCCGTTTTTCCGAGGGACGTCAAACCACGATGGACGCAAAAAACGCCCGTCACCAGAGTTGGCTAACATACGAACTTATTGAAAAGAAACAGAAAAAAAGCGAAATCCTTTTAATAACATTTGGTACCTAAAATAACAAGCAAAACTGTGGTTTTCCCTATTACAAATAATCGATATGTACAATATGTACATATTTATGATTAAACAAGTGCATAAAGTAGGTGAAAACAAAGAAAAGGTCGATACTATCGCAGTGCAAAGTGCGAGGAGCCATCATGTCAGGATAGCGATGATTCATTGCAAGATGACTGTTTGCAAATATTGTATCCTCTTTCTCAGAACTAAGTTAGGTACGAGATCACTGGTTCTTATGGGGACGCTGTGAATCATCAACTCATCGCTATAGGAACAAGTTCGTGTGATAATCCTTACAATTTGTAAAGTCCTCAATGACAAAATCGTGTTTATTATTTTGTTAGTGAGGCCACGTGAGGCCTTTTTGGTTGAGTAAGAGTTTGTAACGCATGTTATTTGGTCGCGTATGGTAAATACGATGCCATGTAAAGTACCTTACCTAGTATTCTAACTACGTAAATCTTCTGACAAAATCAGATGCATTGTTAGTACAAATTTATCACTAAAAATGAAAGATATAAGTATCTTTAGCCTGTTGTCATGGCCAATTCATACCTACTTGATATTGATATAGGTACTAAAACTAAAAAAAACTTCTTGACCAATGAGAGCTAAGATAACCTTTTACATGTATAAAAACAGTCACTGCTTTGCTGTTGTTTTTTCTTATAATTCGAGACTTATTAAAACCTTGATCACAGAATGAAATATGATAACATCGTCTCGATGAAAACTAGTGCCCGTAGTTTGACTTTTGTTTTGTTCATTTGCGACCAGCAAGAATCGAGAAACTCGCAGTTTTTGTATGGAGAAAAAAAGTTTGCAAATCTCCCGCTAGAGACCCTTATCGGATTTTCATACAAAATATCTCGCAAGTCGCTTCTCAATATGCGTTTCGATCTACAAAACAAAACTCAGCCGCGGCCTCTGCGGCCGCTCGCCGAGTTCTAAAATGATTTCTCACTACGTGTGACATAATTTCACAACAAAACCTTCCATTGTTCCAGATATAGACGGCATCTGCCTGAACAAGGGTTGCTGCGGCGCCGGCGCACGCTCCCGGCTCTCGCAGCAAGCGAGGTCGCAGCTAGAAGGAGCGCTCAGAAGCGAGCTGACAAAGCTCAGTGATATGCTCGCGAACAAAGCTACGAGGTTCGATGGTAAGTACACTTATCTCCGTTAGAGTTTGAGGAATCAAGCCAACCTGGATAATTTTCTAAAGTTCGAAGTGTTCGAGGGGTAGTGACGAATCCAACTCGAAGGGCTACGCTAGGTAACTCGTAGTTCTTTAATTTAGCAGTAGTACCTATTCGTAGTTCTTAAAATTGGCAGATTTTTGTAAAGAATGACCGCAAATAATTATAATACCAAGCTATCAACAACGCGAGTAGTACGCTGTAGTAAATGTATGTGAATCTCAGCGGGTTCAAGTCCATACCATATGGTTGGGTATTTCGTAACTGCCGATGGAAAGTGCGAAGATGTTCAACAGACGCACTGCTGAGGGTTATAAATAGCGTACAGTTGGCGGGTTATCGGAGCTCTTACTACTGGTCACTGTTTTTTTTTTAATTTATTGTTTTAAAAATACATTATAACTTATTTTGTACTATAGCACTAAGGAAACCACAAGGTTTATATGTTTACACTCCTTCGCGGCCTCCACCTAGGAAAACTGTTTATTGGTTCGTTTTCTTAGATTTGGTAGACTAAAGATGGAAATTTACATGATACGTATCGGGTAGATAAAGCACTCTGGCTTCTAAAAATAACGGTAGTGGTAAAATGTTATCTAGTGATCTTTCAAAAAAACTAGCATCACAGAAAATTATTAGCACTTACTAATTGATATCAGTTACACCAAAAAATCGACTTAGGTTCATATCTAAGCACAATTTAATACAGTTTCAGAAAGATAATTATATGTACGAAGGGATAGTTTATACTTACTTATAGAATAGGTCACTAGTAATTTCTCGTCTGCTTATACATACGAGTACATCGTATAATTTAGGTATCGATTTTAAGATCCGGACTCAAGCATACTTAGACTTTTGTATGAACTACTCAAAATGTAACGATTGAGTATTTTCCGCTGTCTTATTTTTCTAGATAAAGATGTCCATGCAGACATACTGATTTCTCGGACTTAATTTCACTTCAATCGATATAAAGTTAATCCACACAATTCGTTTCGCAGGTTTCTATAGATCGACTGTGGGATACCTCGTTGCTAGATCATTAAAATTATATTGGAATATCATCTCTACTGCCATAGCTATAAGAAACAAACTACCATGGATATTTATAAGTTGCAATCTAACAGCCAATTTTACTTCGTAACTCGTAGATTTGAAGTTCAAAATAGTATTCTTGAGTAGTTCTGGCGCCTCTAGATTCAATACATGAAACGAAAATTCTGTAACCGAATGTGTTTCTTAAATTCCATGATATAGAGTCGAAGATAGTATCATCGATATCTCGAATTTACTTTTGTATTCGAGATTAATCGTCCATTGTAGGGGCCGTGTTTAGTCTTGCCAGTTGTTATGTCGATAAAAGCACTTGTGGTTATTGCATTTAATACGCCTTTTGTTCTGTAAGAAAGTGTAATGATGTAAACTGAATACTGAGTCATTATTACCCGGATATTTTTAAATATGCGTCAAAAAACTTCTTGCTCAATAAATCAAAAATAGTTATTTTGGGTTATAATGTACCTACGCTACTTTCTATTTCTACTACAAATACTAGTGTGGAGAAAGGGTTAAGTGTGCACAAAGGTTATAGTCGAATTAATGCGGGTTTCTCATTAAGAGGGCATTTAGTTTACTTCTGTTTATAGTGTAGGGTTGAGGTACTACCATATATGCACGTACGCAATCGCTCAAATTGGAAGTGTTTTCTGGGATGAGATTCACACAAAAACCTGGCATTCAAGTGTTAAAACGGTATTAAAAATTATGGAACAAAATATTTGGTGACGGTGACAATTTTATTACGATTTCATTGTATAGAATGTCAACATTCTACAAAAGACGTTTGAGTGCATGTAGTGAGAGTCACTTCTCGTGTTCCTTTAACTAGTTCTTCAGGGCAGGGCCCTTTCATGTTTCGAGGCAATCAAACTTGCTTCACTAATCTTCTACTCACCAACTTCGGTAGTAACAGTCCCACAGGAAGACAAGCTGATACAAGTAATTTAGAAGCTTCTAGTTCTAGGACACTAAGCTTTCTCATTCAGTTTGTGGGTATTCCAAAGAGTTTTAGTTAAAATAGTTCGAAAGTCAAATGATACAAAAAGTTTGAAGGGTTTTATAACATACTAAAAGTTGGGTCGAGTGGGATTCGAACCCGCCACCTTTCTCTTGATATCCTACTCGTAAAAAAGGTGCTAAAAATTACTTGAACGAAAATATGTATCATTTGCTACATTATTAGTTTCTGATATTGTGTACGCAATAATTAGTCATGTAGGTAAGTAAATATATCAACCGACGTAATGTATCATTTGACTTAGGTACCTACTCGTACCCACCGACCTAATGTATCATTTGACTTAGATACCTATTTCTGAATAAAGTTTATTTCTACTATCTCACAACAAAGTGCTGACTGACCGAGCAATAACTTCAAGTTACTATTACTACAGTACATTGCCGTTCCTTCTCCGTTATTTATACGCGTTTGTACATTAAAACCGACATCTACACGATACCGACGTTAGTTATTCGAGCAAAAATATCGGTGGTGACGTGCCACAGAAAATTGCCGAGGTTCACGGGTAAGCAAGCAAGCTCGTATGAATTAGTGGCCAACTCTGTTGACGGAGGTTTTAGGCCGCCTTAAAGCCTCCGTCATGGCTTAACGACTGCCAGAGCCGGGACCGACAGTTTAACGTGCCCTCGGAAGCACGGAAGCGCTCAGCTGTAAATGCCACTAACGGTCACCCATCTAAATAGTGACCGCGCAGAACAGTGCTTAACTTAGATAATCGGTGAAGATTGACTATAAGCAAGCCTAGCCACGAGCGCATTGAAAATGGTAGCGTCATAATGACCAATAATGGCACTATTTCTTTTGTTGTACGTAGAGCAGTAAACTGTATATAAGCTTTATTAGTTTTTTTGACTTTATGTACGTAATTTATTCTGTATATGTTTTAAAGTATCGAAGAAACTTTTTATCTTAGATAGAGTTAAACGTCTAGTACTAAATGCAAGATGCTTCGCTATCGTGAGTGTCGTGTAGACGATAGCGTGAAAGCAGTGTTTATAGCCTAGGAAACTCAGTTCGCAGTACCAGAGCACAATGGCTTGCCTGTGGCTTGTCTAGCCAATGTTTTCATAACAATAGAGAGAGGTAAATGTCTACTATTCATGAACCTCTTTTATGAAAATGATTCTTTTGAAAATGTGCAATAAGTTGAATGGAAGAAGGGAATCTTAGTGGGTGGAAATCAAAGAAATGTTCTATTGGTTTTATGCCTAAGACTGTCATAATTTTTTGCTAGTCTAAACATAATTTATATTGACCCAGGAGACGTTTGAAATCCATACAAATTCATACGCCCGACCACATCCGTCCTCTGTTTTGTGCTATAGTAATTCCGATGTACTTAGATCATTCTCAGAACGATATAAGTTGAGTAGAAGCTGGGTGATATGTTCGTAGACGGTTGCTACGAGCCGTAGAGGGTGGTGTACAACAAAAAGCGCGTTTATGTCTTTTGTATTAAAATTTAAGTTTGCTAATTCCACTGCTTATGTACCTAAATTATTATTTTTTAAATGTGGAAATACATTAGGGCGTACATACACCGGCAACCAGAAGCATGCTACCCGAGGTTCGATTGCTTCAGAGCCTGACTGCTCAAGCAGTTTAACTATGCAGTACTCGCTCTTTACTCGCAGTAAACGAATGCTGTGTATATTTTACCAACATGAATAAAGAGGATCCAACTAAGTAGGTATATTATACATATTTATTATATAGTATATTCCCATAGATAACTAGTCCCGTCTCAAACGTTTTGGACAAAATGGATAAAAACATGGAATTTCTTTTACAAAAACTCGATGAGAAACTGGATAAACAAGCCGAAACTATAACATATTCGGTAACCAGGAACGTTATGGAAGCGCTGGACGAGAAAATGAGAGCAATTGTCGAAGAAAACAACGTCCTCAAAAAAAAAGTATCTGAACTCGATCAGAAACTTAAAGCAGCAGATAAAGAGAAACGAAAAAGCAACCTGGTGTTCTTTGGAGTGGAAGAAAAGGGGAAATCTGAAGGCGAACTGGTAGACTACATCAAAGACACCATAGAAGAAATGGGAGTACACATGAACAGCCAAGAGATTAGTAACGTATTTCGTTTGGGGAAACCAACAGGAAACAAAAATCGCCCAGTTTTAGTCTCCATCACGACCCAATGGAAAAAACATTCAATACTCAAAAACAAGCCAAACCTTCCACCAGGCATCAATGTCAAAGAGGACTTCTCCAAGGAAACTCTAGAAAAACGAAAACAACTACAACCCCAAGTCGAAGAAGAGAAGAAGAAAGGTAACATTGCTTATATAAAGTTTGACAAACTGGTGGTGATAAAACCAAAGGACAACACCAGAGAAAAAAGAAAAAGGGAAACTTCGACTTCTCCCAACTCTGCATCATGCTCTTCACTACAGAAGAAAGGCAACACTAGCAAGATCATGCGTAATCCGGAACAAACATTGCCCAAAACTTTTGCAAAAGAGATTATCAGACCCAATATATTGAACTATATGGAGCGAGCAAGATCTGACCCACAATTGGCCACTCCAAAAAACTAATAACTGCCGCGGAAAACCGGAAAGAAACAACTGTAATTTATACATCAACAAACAAAAATAAGCAACTAATAAACCCTCTCCCAATACGGCCGGTCCCCGCGGGAGATACAGACCACCACCCTCTAACACAAAGAATCAAAACACTTAAGATTGCAACTTTAAACACGAGAACTCTCAGAACAGAAGAAAGCCTACAAGAATTAGAAAAAGCCCTAGAAGATATTAATTGGGATATCCTGGGTATAAGTGAGATGCGAAGGCTCGGAGAAAAAATCGAGGAACGCTCTGACTACATACTATTTCACAAGGGCGAAATAGCCGGTCTCAGAGGAGTAGGATTCCTAGTCAAACAATCAATGAAGCGGCACATACAAGAACTAATTGGGATCTCAGACCGAATAGCTGTTCTCAACATTAATTTACCGGGACACAAGAAACTATGGTCAATTATACAGACTTATTTTCCAACCGAGCAAGCAACAAGAAAAGAAATTAAAATGTTCTATGAAGAGCTTACACAAACTCTAACAAAGTACTCACCCAACAATAATATTATACTAATGGGCGACTTCAACGCTCAAGTGGGAGCAAAACAAAGCAAGGAAGAATTTGTCCTGGGAAACTTCGGTCAAGGAAAAAGAAGTTCAAACGGAGAACTACTGCTCGAATTTCTTATGGAGCACAACCTAACTCTGCTCAATAGCGTATATAAGAAAAACAAGAAGAATAAATGGACATGGATGTCCCCTGACGGTAACATCAAAAACGAGATTGACTACATAACAACAAATAACCCAAAAGCCTTCACAGACACATCAGTCCTAACCAAATTCAACTTCAACTCAGACCACCGCATGGTAAGAAGCTCCTTGCGAACAGAACCACCGAGAAAATCAAGGAAAAATCTAGCATCAAACAAAACAGAACACTACAGTAAAGAAACCATAGAGAAAATCGCCCAAACTCTGATCGAATCAGCGGAAGAAATAACGGAAGACAGTAACTCTGATGTCCTTACAAAATATGGGAAGCTTGAAAAACTATTAACTCAACCTAGATGTGAGAACAGTAGAGCGAACAAGTACAGTCTAAGTGACACAACACTTCAACTCATAGAGAAGAGGAAAAGCTTGCTTTCAAAACACCCTAAGAAGGAAGATATCAAAACTATAACGGAATTAAGTAAGAAAATCAGAGAGAACATCAGAAAGGACAGAAAAGCTAAGAGATTGCACACATTAGAAAGGCATATAGTGAAAACAGGTGGCGTGAAAAAAGCACTAAAGGAACTACGAGAAACAAACAAAGAATGGATACCAAAGCTTAACAAAAAGGAGAAAACGTCATCAAACAGGAAAGTTATAAACGAAATAGCTACCAAATTTTACCAGGACCTCTACTCAGACCCAGACAAGAAGTACACACAGGAAGGTAGCGACACTAAAGAAAGTCAGCGAGAAGTTGGACTCGAACCAGAAATACTTCCTATTGAAATAGAAAAAGCTATATTTAGTCAGAAGATGGAAAAGGCCCCAGGCCCAGACAAAGTTACGAACGAACTTCTCAAAGGCACTCTTGAGGAAATACTACCCATACTTACTGAAATATTTAATGAAATACTTGTGACTGGTTTAATCCCCACACAGTGGAAAACATCACACATTATCCTTATATTCAAAAAAGGACAGAAAGAAGACATAGGAAACTATAGACCCATTAGTTTGATGTCAAATATATATAAGGTATTCTCCAAAGTTATCCTGGGAAGAATAAGCAAAAAACTAGACGAAAACCAACCACAAGAACAAGCAGGCTTTAGACAAAAATACTCCACCCTGGATCACATACACACGGTGAAACAAGTATTGGAAAAATATACAGAGTATAACAAGAACCTCTACATGGCATTTATCGATTATTCGAAAGCCTTTGACAGCATAAGCCACAAGGCCATATGGGAGAGTCTGGAACAACAAGGAGTGCCCTCAAACTACACTAACATTATTAAGAACATCTACTCGAACAGTGAAGCGAGGGTCCAACTAGAAACTATAGGGAACAAGTTTAAGATCGAGAAGGGAGTGAGACAAGGAGATCCCCTATCACCGAAATTGTTTTCAGCGGCCCTAGAAGGCATCTTCCGCAAACTAGAATGGAACAACTTCGGCCTCAACGTGCAAGGTATAAAACTGAACCACCTAAGATTTGCGGACGACATAGTCCTGTTTGAAGAAAACCCGGAAAACTTAAAGACGATGATAAAATCACTGAAGGAAGAAAGCAACAAAGTAGGTCTCTCCATGAACAAAGATAAAACAAAATTACTTACAAATTCTGAACCAGTAACCATGGATATTGACAATCAGCCACTCGAATATGTGACAGAATACATCTACCTAGGACAGATAATCTCTCACAAAGACCAAACCACCAAAGAAATTGATAGGAGAACTGCAAATGGATGGAAGAGGTACTGGTCCTTAAAAGAAGTTCTAAAATCAAACGAGTTAAGCATGCAAATAAAAAGGAGAGTCTTCGACACATGTATACTCCCAGTCATCACCTACGGATGCGAAACTTGGTCACTCACCAAACATCACAGCGAAAAGTTGAAACGCTGCCAGAGAGCCATGGAGAGAAGCCTAACAGGAATAAAAAAGCTAGACAGAGTGAGAAGTAGCATAATAAGGGAAAAAACTAAAGTTGCAGATATAATTACCCGAATAGACCAACAGAAGTGGAGATGGACAGGCCACATGATCCGAGACCCTCAGGATAAATGGTGTAAAAGGGTCACTGATTGGTACCCCAGGGATGGTAAGCGCAATAGAGGCCGTCAGCAAACAAGATGGGAAGATGACCTAAAACTTACAGCTGGACAACACTGGAGAAGGGTAGCACAAGATCGAACCCAATGGAAAGCGTTAGAGGAGGCCTATGCCGAGAGGCACACCAAATTGCGGGACATTATTTAAACTCGATACAAACATGTTAACCAGAACCTATGTAAACCCAATGTTTGGAATAAAAGGCTATTATTATTATTATTATTATTATATTCCCACGTGGATTGAGCTACTTAGTCAGATTTTTCCTATTCCACCTATGTTAAGAAAACCTAACGTTCTTATTTATTTACTTTTTTAGATAAATAAGCAGACAAGCACTAAAACAGGTACAGAAAACCTCAAGTAACAGTGCCTTGATCACGAATAAATGTGACAATCGCAAACGTATCGTAACGCTAGCGTATCCGAAATACACTGCGCGGTGACACTACAACGGTTGGCAGTCGAGCTGGCATTGACGCGCAATATAACTCGAATACGCTAACGCGGCGACTGCCAGATTTGTTCGTGATAGAGGTACAGATATTAAATTTTCTACTACAACTAGGTTTACGCCTGTCCTCGATTCGTTATTAGCATAAGCCAGTCAATATTGACAAGATGTTGTTGGTACGGTGGAAATAAGTGGCAGTAATACCTTTGAACGCAACTTTCGTGAACATTTCAATAGCATTTTACGATTGAAACACAGTCAAAGCTTGCACAGTTGTGGCGACTACAAATTATCAAATACTAAACACCGTGGGAGCGCCTGTTTTTTTTACTTACCTACCTACTTATAGACCGAGAGCTCTATAGTTAAAAGTTTAGGTAAGAGAGAGTTTAATTTTTCATAAATTTATTTGTGGAAAAGAATGATAAAAAAAAACTTACTCAAATGTCAACAAAATTAATTTGAAAAACTATGGGAACAAGTTACTAATCCTAGGTAACAGTTAGAATACGTAGAAATGGTGTGAAGGTCATTGAACCTTTGATAACCTTATTATTTATTTATTTATTTTTACATTGATTTATTTATTTAAAAATTTCACACAAACAAGTAGTGCTAGGAGGACTATCACTTAGATTAGAATGACTTAGATTTTAAGAAATCGTGCAATGTTAAGAATTTTTCATATTCAGATGTCGTGATAAGTATTCGTCTATATATCGTAATAATAAAAATACGATAACTGGAATAAAGATTTAAAAAAAACTATAAGGATACGTATTTTTTAAAGACAAGCAGTCTGTGATTTGAAAAAATATCCACAAACGTCTGGCTATTCAGTTACAGAAGCTATTTTAGTAAGCAAATGAAGGTTTCGATATTTCGGCCGGCCGTTGATAACATGATATAAAAAAGGCAGGGCGAGCTCTCGCACTCTCAACAATTGAGACTGGACGTGGAAAGTGTCAATATTGACTGTC
Source organism: Eulithis prunata (assembly GCA_918843925.1). Taxonomy (NCBI): domain Eukaryota; kingdom Metazoa; phylum Arthropoda; class Insecta; order Lepidoptera; family Geometridae; genus Eulithis; species Eulithis prunata. The sequence goes on from OU974009.1 coordinate 1,756,135, forward strand.
AGAATGTCGGAAAGCATGCCTCTGTGTATGACCACATGTATGACGGTCGTGCGTGATGAAAGAAACACGATTACGGATGTTATCATTTGCAGCTATGTGTGTGGTGTACGAGTAGGTATGTAAAACAGTAAATAAAGTAGTAGTTCGCCGCGAACTGAGATCTCGCGTCGCGATGTTCCCAAAAAACGAAGTTAAAAACCGATTTTGATCATGAAAATCTTCTTAGATTCTCTTCATCAATGCTGGTCATCATCAGACCTTGGAGTATGGACTCTTATCTAATCTCAATACTTTGGGTTGAACTAAATGTTTCAAACTGTAATTATACCTGAAATCAATAAAAAAACAGACCTTTGGGATTTTCTATTCGAAAAAATATGCGCAATGCATTATAAGTTATGTATTTATAAAAAAAAGTATATAGGTATGTATTCTATCAGCAATCTAGTTCCCATAGAACAAGCTTTGCTTAGTTTGGGACTAGAGAGCGTTGTGTGATATGTTCAGGAATATACATATACTATGAGGAAAGCTGCGGCTTAGTCTTTTCTATGGATAAGGTCGACTAGGCCGAGAGGATGGTGTAGGTGCTGTGCAAGCCTAATCCATCTAAAAAATGTCCCAGGCACGGGAGTCTCGTTCATTAGGGCATGTTTGTGTAACCCCTGACGCTATATGTAAAGCAAAACAAGTTATAATTAGGTAGTAAAATATGAAATACTTCGGTCATTTTATTATTAGGTATGTTTAGTCATTGACCTACTTACCGGCTCTCAGCAATTTGCAAGTATCGGTGGAACTAAATCTATACGATAATATTCGTCTAGACTTGCTCTTATTTCTTTGAAGTTTATAAGATACCCACGAGCGACCGCTTTTATAAATATTAACCTAGAAACTGTGTTTATATGTAGTGTATAGTGGCTTGTACAAGGTACCTACCAGCGTCCGGCACGGTTTAATATCGCTGACGTTGAATGCGCAGATCTGTTTTTTACTTCTTCGTTGAGAAAAAATACGACAGGCCAGTATGGGGTCAATTAATACTAACGCTTGCAGAGTTTTTACCTACCTAAATTTATTTTAGTGTAATGTAGGTACAGCTGGGTACCAGTAGGTAGGTATTAGGTACTAAATCAGTATAGTATGATCAAATGAATTTCCAAGTGAAGTTGCATCATTATTGTAAATAAATACATTAAAAAATTATTCTTGGAAAATCCTGTTCTTCAAATACCCATAGGTACGTCATGATGATGATCAAGGAAAGCCAAAAAGCCATTTAAGCTTTTAAATTCAATTATTGGTTGGCATTTAACTCAATGACCGTTATGTCCACAAGACTGCATTATCTCCACTCTGTAATCGTCATCGGAATAAGTCAATATGCTTGTTCTTGGGAACTTTTTATGGTGTCTGATTTCTCGTACCTAACAGTAAGTAGTCTCTCACACTTTAATAAAGCTCGTATGCTGAAACAATGCTTAAGACAAAGTCGAGTCTCATGATGGTCTGTATTGAGAAGTGTCAAATAATGTACGATTGAGTCACGCGATTGAATCTTGAATTTTTTTCTAAGATTTTTTGAGCGACGGACTGGCCTTAGACCTTTTAATCTCGGAGCTAATCGGATACCAATTTGCAAGCATTTAGAAGTTATTTTCCAAATGCTAAGAACCCTTTAGTTTATTTTCATGCCAGTGAGCCGCGACACGAATCAGATACAATTAGAGAGAATCCTAAGAGTCTGGTTTTAAGATCACTATTTTCACAAAGCTGAGCTGATGCAGTAATGTTGGTAGATCGAACTAACAACCGGCGGCGAGTCGTCGCGTCGTCGGGCCTCTGCCCATATTCGGAGAAGTGACCCGTTAGTAGCAATTACTAGCACCAGGAAACTCTCCAGTGAAAAATGTCTTAATGTGGTGTACGTGGACTTTCTTTGGACACTACATTTTGAAAACTAATTGGTGTTGTTGAAACATTCATCGTTTTTACTGGTTAACTTACGCAGCTTCGATTTCACTAAAAACAATCATTTTTTTTCTCCAAATTTAGCACGATACGCCGCTTTCCCAAACTTTAGGCTCTACTTTTAGGCTCGGTACGCCGCTCTTCGCATTACTAGCTTCCATTACGTCACTTCTCATTCCGATGATAGTTTTCAGTCAGAGATTAAACTTAGCGTGAACTTAGGGCTCTTTCCTGTCACCTGTGTAAGATTTTTTAAACCTTTATGTGTAGGCATTGCCGTGGGACAGCATGGCAGATCTATTTACTATTAGGTTAACCAATAAAGTTCCGATGTTGTCAATATAAACTATAAACAGTTGATAGGCGCTTGCGCTGACGCAAGTCGTATGAAATGAAACGATATGTCGATGGCTGTCGTGTCGTGACAGTGATTTATTAAAATGTAATGGACGTGTAAACATTTATTGGATAAATACATAATTATACATAAACTTAAAAAAGACAGTGCTCATTTTGTACTGGTATGGTACCTACATACCTATAATTACGATTCCTACCATAGTAACATACTTGTATATCAATTTTGGCACGGTATTGCATGATACGTTGATCTTGGTAGAACTTTATATGGATAAAAGTGTAATGTAGGCAAACCACAAGCGTTTTTTGAAAGTAAAACTGGAGTACCCTACGTTTTAATTAGGTACAAGGCAAGGTTTTATCATTCAAGAAACTATTCATTCACAAGAACTTTTCATTCATAATGAAATTAAATGTACTTATTTCAAGAATTTATTTTATGGCAGGCTGCCCTTATAAGGTTTTATCAGCTCATTAAGCTCTTGATTAATGATTAAGTAAGTATAAGTACCTATCGTTTTGAAATAATATGTCGAATGTTACTAAAATAGTTTAACTATAATTTTAGTAAGTACTAGATAAAATAATATAAATAATGAGAGTTATAAAAAAGCAGATAGGTACCTAGATAAGTAGATAAATCTTTATTGACAAAACATTAATTACAAACTTTAAATATGTACAAAAAACACTAACTAATACCATGGGCGGCATTATCTCTAATAGCTATCTCTACCAGGCAACCTTTCAAAAATAAACATAACCTCTTTAGTTCCGCAGGAATGCGTACCTAACCCTTTCTTGTAGTGAAATCGTAAACTGTCAAAAATTATCCTAAAAATCTTCTGTGAAATCGAAGAGCTGGCAATTAAGTATGTAGTAATTGTATGCATATTAAGTGGTCTTGATCATGCCTGTTTTGGAGTTGACCTCTTGGCTTGGCAGGATTACCTACGTAATCTTATAAATATGGCAAGCTTGAATGAATATAAAAGGACAAGTATCCGGCGCCAGCGCCTCGATTGTCAAGGTATATTTTGTTACCAACAGAATCTGAAAAAATTACAATGAAAATGTCAGTTTAGCGACCGGTAAACTATAATTTTGAGTGTAATTTGTCATACTCTGCTGTTAGCAGTAAATACGAATACGGGAAGTTATGAAAAAAAAAACAAATTTATAAAAAATTGAATGCTGACTGCTTACTTACCAAATTTTTTTCAATGATCTATGATTTAGGCGTCGCGGCGTGCCGGTAACACAACCCTGGCATCGTCTACATGCAGCTGTCACGACATTCGTCGGTAAGCCGACACTAAACACTGAAACGATTTTATTTATGGCCACTAGTTTTTCACACGTAAAGAGTTAATAACCTCGGTTTAGTTTTACAAGGTTCTAACCGACGCATCGGTAGGAACTGCCCAAAATCCGGCCCATACGATTCAGGTAGGAACAGCCCACACCCAGCGACTTGGTTAAACGTTGGTTTTTGAATCAGGCGGCAGTTTGTTTTATGAAGATGAATGTGATAGAGGTAAATTAGTTAATGATGGTGGAATAAAGAGTGGGCGCGGAGAGTAGGTAGGTACTTTTAGTATGTTTGACTATAAATGAAACACAGTAAATCCTGTAGACAAAGCTATTTTATTTATTTACTATAAAGGCTGTGATCGGCTCTTTCTTCATCACAGCACAATTTATATTGAAGAAGTTTTTCTTGCGACATTTTTCCAAATCATTGTTTAACGTTCGATTCGCAATATCGGACGAATTGTCATAAGAATAAGTAGAACCTAACTTGATTTCAAAAGTTTCGCCTCCCTATTTTGGCGTACGACATAAATCTAACCTATTTGCTCTTGTTATAGAGTTTTTTTTTTCTATGGCTTTTTGTATGCTTTTTCCTATCTCAATTTACTTACGGTACCCGCCTCACGTAACTCTAGGTGAGTTTTCTTTGAAACTTCGCTTTCTTTGAAACTCCGCTTTCTTTGAAACTTCCATCGTTTCATGGCTTCCAATTTCAAAAGTATCAACATAAAAGCTGTTAAACCATGGATAACAAGTTTACTTTTTCCCTTCGCATTTCACCCTAAAGCTGAGTGCACAATACAGGTAGAGTTGATCCAGAAATGTCCGGACATTCCGGACTTTTTCCGTCTGCGCTTTTTCGCATTCGTCATCAGTCTTAATAACAATTAGATAGTTGTAAATTATTCTATCAAATCATCAAACCATAACAATAGAGAGTGTAGGGACTTTGGCCCTTGATGTTTGGTCTTTGTCCTTTTACGAAATCCTTGATAGCGGTAAAAAAAATGACGTTTTCGCTCCAGTCGGTTATTTTTTTCTTGCCAGATGATTTTCTAATCTGGATTGCCAAGTGTGTCTTGTGATTTATGAAGGACAGCTTGAACTTTTAATTTAGTTTCCTCAATCAGGACTATTTAAAAAAAAACTGAATTGACAGGCCGGACTTCGGACATCCGGACTTTTCTGCAAGCAACCGGCTTTTTCCCGTGTCTTTTAACTTTTGGTATACATGCACGCACATCTGCGCGGGCACGTGGGGGTACGACACGTGCGACGGAAGAGCGTGGTCGCGCCAGAGATGTCGCTAATGTACCGAGAACGGATACGACTGGTGCACTCTTGTTAGCTATTTCTAGACGGAAACTCCTTGGTAGTAACAAGCTCCCTCTTTATAATCGATCAATCGATAGTGCTGAAGTTATAGGTTATTATGTATTCACTATTACAATGGATTATTTCGTTCGGTTAGTATTAAAACGCCTAGTTTAAAAACTGAACCCCTCACTATTCCAGTTAGTTTCGAAGATATGCGATAGGTATTATAGAAGAAATCGCTTTCAGCGATAAGGCCGCTTATTGTACTATACATAGTTAGTTTTAAGATTCTTACGTACCTAATCCTTGTGTACAATACAGTATTATCTATCTTATAAGCCTCAAATTCCTGAAAGCTGATTTTCAGATTTGTGATTCTGATGGTTCATCAGATGGTAGGTATTGCTACGCTTCGTCTTTTTGGGTTGTCCTAATTAAATAACTTTTTGCAAACCTTTATATAAGTGTAGGTAAAGGAAAATGGTTATGACATCAACTTTCGCTGCCATTTTTTAAGTCAAACATAGTATTATATTATCTGTGGTTAAACTTACTTAGGTACAAGAACATTTTTAAACGTTTCACCTGTTTATGAAAAACTATAAAAACGTGAATATTCATAGCATTGCCGGCTGTTACCGTGGCCACCTACTAAATTATAGAAACAAAGTAACAACGCGCACATTAGTTATTTTTTATTTTGACTACAAACGCGATCTACGTGTAACTACCTCAGTACTAAGTAGTAAATTACTTAAATAAAACATGTAGGTACTTACGTCGTAAAACTTCACGTAGGTACCTATAGGCTATACATATACCTACTATTTATATCACTTTACGGCATGTATGTAGGTAAATATCTTTGTCGGCGAAAATAACTTGAAATACTTAATCTGAAAAAATATTATCTAATAATTGTTCGGTCTCCGAGAATTTTATAAAAAATTATGTTAACTCTTACCGACGAGTGGAATAATGATGTCATCCCGCAGCGCTTACATTATTTTGGCATACTAATGAATACCTACCTACCCAATATAAATATTAATTTATATTCATTCTTCAGCAGCTGTTGTTCAGTACAATCTGATCAAATTAATTCTCCGACAAATACAAAACATACCGAATAATATCTAGGTATTCAAAAAGTTGGTGCGTTTGCCTTTAGCAGAGTGATAAAAAAACTTTTTTTATAATTATCTGTTTCCTGAAATTATTTCCTACCGCAATGAGTCTAAAAACCGTGTTCTTCGAAGCGTGTAAACGTAACATGGTATTCGGCGCTCGCTAATCGATTTATTCGCTCGTCTACATAGTAATGTGCCTGTCTGTTCATCGATCAGCTAAACGTTTTCCTGCTTCCGTTCCGCACTTTCTTTCCCTCGCGCCTATTTGTATCAATTTGACAGTTGACAGCTGATCCGCCACAGACAAGAATGTTTTCTTTCAGTGAACATTGAAACTAAAGTAAAGAGTCTTGTCTATGTACTTGGCTGACTTTGACTGACTGACTGAACGATTAACTTTTAACTCGAAACATTGTATTGTTGTAATACACTTTTACGGGACGCGTAGAGCCTGAGTATAGGTAGAGTCAGGAGGGCTACTCTTGACCACCGCCGTTCCAAATTGGATCCGGATTTTGACAGATCTCGTGTCATTTTGTACTGAAAAATGACATTACTACTGTCAAATTCCGTGAATCCGGATTGGAACTGTGGTCGAGAGTAACCCACCTGATAAGAAGGAAACTGAAACAAACACTATTGAAACCGAATTTCTTTTAATTTGCAATGGTGGTCATTACTAACTTAAATCTGACTCATGTTTCATACGATTCATAAAAATTATGACTTGATTAACATTTGGTATTTACATCGATCGCAAGCATGTGGCTTACACATTACTGCGTCAGTAGGTAAACTATTTCGGGCTGTGACACTGAGTCGCCGCCGCCCGTTGCGATGGACTAATTCGCTTCTGAGAAGACGAATCACGTACCAACTGGTACAAATACCAGTCTGTTATATTCTGTGACTGTACGCAGAATTAAAGTAAAAAATTGCATGTTTTCACGCAATTTTAAAGGAAATTTTTATTTTATTTTAGTTCAAATAATCGAACTGCCAGCACAGAGGTTGGGTTAAAATGTTAATTGGCGAACTTTGAGAGCCAAGAAGTTTTCTGCTCCGCTCCGTCGCGAAACTGTAATATTTTTTTTCTTGTTTCAGAGTTCTTCAGAAAACTACTAAAACTATCACGGGAGGAGTTCCACTCGATGTTCAAACGAACATACGGGATGATTTATGAGCAACACTCTTACGTCTTCGAGCAATTGTTTGAGCAGTTAGAAAGGTGAGAATATTTTATGCGGCTACATTGAACACTTTTACTGCACATGTTTTCTGCCAGCGATTAAAAACCAGAGGTGTACTTAGTCAATTTTAACCACGTCCTCTACCAAGTATGCCTCGGCCCACCCACAGGACCACCTCCTTATCACTTACGTGGTTCCAACCGAGAACACCACAAGTCGCCCTTTGTATCTACCTACCTACCACCTGCACAAGGGATGACTTTATAAACGCCACAGACGTTGCCGGGGGTAAAAGCTCGTTTAGGGTAAAAGTTGCGAAGTTTTATCAAATCTAGTTTAAAGTTGTTTGGACATGGTTTAACTGCTTCGACGTCATAAAGAAAATTCTGAATGATTCTAGTGATTTTACAGAATATATTCTAGTTCTATTTTCAAAGCATTCTGACGTCCCATACGTCTTCAATCTAACAAGCACTGCGGCAAGCCACTACTAACTAATTTATCGGCTATAAAACAACCTTGAACACCTATCAACACAATATTCAAGTGTCACAAATTGTAGATGTCACAACACTTGGTAAATACTGACAAATGAATGGTGCTGAGATATTGGGAGTTTGCACACTTGCCGACCGACACATCTACACGATAACGATACATCTGTTTCTCAAACAAAAATACCCGACGGCGATATCGTGACGCTATCGTGTCGCTCGCAGTGTAAAAACAGCGGTTAATTTGAATAACGTTTCTAGGTACTACGCGCGAGGAGACACCAACTTCAGTGTGATGATGGACGGCTTCTTCGGCATCCTCTATGAGAAGATGTTCACGGTACTCAACTCGCAGTACCAGTTCGATGAAAAGTAAGCCTTTTGTTTTACGATTGTGTATGCAGAGATTCAACAATCCACGTCATTGCGGCAACAATTTCAGGTCTAATTAGATATACCTATGACCTAGGTCCTAAACTACATACTTACCTAACTTTTTTGTTTGCCTATCCTCCCTTTAGCTAAGTACGACTACTCACTCGTTCATAGAACTTTTGTAGATCATAAACCCTGTTATCAACACATTCACAATGCTTAGGCTATTCACCTAATAACTATCAGCTATTCTGCGCTAATCGCATAGTAACTATCAGTTATACTGCGGCTATAATCGCTTGTTTACCTCTCATAAGTCGTCGCACAAGTGTTTAATAGATGTCTTTATAAACAATAGACTCGACACCTTTACGAGCTTTGAAATTGTTTATGGTTGTGGTAGGCTTTATGTCACGTGCCACAATATAGGAATAAAGGAGATCTACATTTTCAAGACTCTATTTTACAAACTTTTACGTTCTTTTTTCGGTCATATTATTAGCTCGTATAGCTAAAAATTTTGGGCCGTATATTAGAGAAACTGAATATTAAAATCTAGCTCTGTCAATCTTTGACATAGGTAGTCATTAGGTACCTATTTAGTGAGACAGCAATAATTTAAACGTTGAATAAAGTTATGCAACGATTATAAGTAAGCTTTCGGTTTGCAGCCCGCAGGTATTCTGTCAAAGATTTCATGACAGTACTTAGGTCTCTATAAAATTGACTGTCGAAATGACGGAAACAGAAGCCATACTTAATTGAAAAAAAATTTGGATGTTGATCCAAGTTGATCCGATAAACGAAGAATTTTTGATTTAATTTTGACCAGCACAGGTTTGGAATAAGTCCATTTTTAAAAGCCTTAATATGTCGTAACTAATACGAAATAGCTTTGTGGTTCAATTACCAGCACGTGTCAAAGTTAACTCGTAGCGATTTTGAAACTAAAAGCTCGTGGTCCAATAACGTAAAACAGGACGGTGCTAAAAGGAAAATGTGGTTTAAATCTTGTTTGTTGGAAAACTGCATTGTAAAGTTGCGTCGGGAAACAATTAAGTTTTATGCGTCCGACCGAGACAATGTATAAAGAGACCGGAAATATTTTCTCAAGCAAATTAATTTGGTTGATTTAGTATAGTAGGTACAGATCTGACACCACCACGTTTGGGTTGGCTGGCAAACAATGCTTTCAGCATTAAGTCCACTCTTTGTAACAAATTTATAATTTTGTGCAATAAAGTATTAAAAAAAAATTAATAAAAAAAAAAATGGTATAAACGTACTTAGGTAGCTATAACTGCAAAAAAAGTCCTTTTTAATCCGCACATAGGAGTAATAGGTGACCTACTTACTTACCCGAGTCATCATGGTACCAATAATGACCTACAGAATTTTTATTCGATGCTTGCCAAACTCTTGCCGTGGTCAAAAACGTAGCCATCCACCATCCGCCAGTTTTTGACTACGGCAGCAGCAAACGCATTGTTTCGTAAAAGGAACATTTTGTGATTTCAATTTGGGATATCAAAAACCTCTAACATAACTTTTTCCTCTTTCAGATACCTAAAATGCCTGAACGAGAACATGCGTGATATCCAGCCGTTCGAAGACGTGCCGAACAAACTGACTATGCAGCTGAAACGTGCTGTGGTGGCCACACGCACCTTCCACAAGGCACTACGAGCCGGAGCAGACGTTGTCAGAAATATGATACAGGTAATGCATTCTAGGTCTCTACAAGGGAAAAGTACCTGTAATTACACCGGCGCCCTTACCCTTCAAACCGGAACACAGCAATGCGAGCATCGCTGCTTGGGCGGCAGAAATAGGTACGGTGGTAGTACCTACTTCCCCGGACGAGCTCTCACAAAGAGCTCTCCGGTCTTAGTTAGTCTGAGCATAAGATGATAGGTATATACATCTGAGGAAGATGATACATAGGTAGCGCAACAAAATCTAGAAGCACGAGTGAAAAGAGTGAAGAGATTGGTATCAAAGGAGGTTTGTAATCAGGTTTGAGCTGGCAACAAGCAGACGATGTAGCTGATGTAGCTCTTTGAACTGAAGCAGATATCGTTTCTAATACAATGCTGCATAGGCCTATCGGTATGCTGCTAAGTCGCTTCGATCCAGATAGGTGGGTCCAGTAGCGAACAAGTCTACCGGATCAGAATACAAACTCGATGTAGATAGGTAAAGTTAAATCAGCCCACCCACCAACTAGAAGGACGTAGTTAAACTAAGTCAAGTCAACCCTAAACAGCTATTGGCTAATTCATGCAAATCACCCATACTTCCTGTGCCATTGTCAAATACCTACCGAATTCGAAAGCTCAGTTAAGGTACCTATAAAATATAATATTATTTTAAACGTTTTCAAAACCGAAAAGCATTATTATACAGGTTCGACCTTCCGTTCTGACTTTACACTGAGCATTGGGCACGCATGTTGATTAGCATACGAATTATGCTGATCAATGCAAATCCATTTTGACCTTCAACTTGCATTTGCAAAATTAGCATTTCGTTGATTTTAGCTTAGCAATGAGTCATTACAATCGTCGCCAAGTTCGTTGATCCTCTGGCGCCGCCAAGAGCCCGAACGACACTGGATCGCAACGATTTGTAGGAGATTTATTAGTTATCTAAAATTAAATCTTGTTGGCACTCGCTTTTGGCTCTGGGGTTTTGAACCGACAATAAAGAACTTTATTGATCCATAAATACCTCGACTTTCCTACCTGATATTGTGTTTAAGTCTATATTACAGAATATTTCAAAAGAAATCACTCATTAATGTTGTTTGCTCATTTGTTCGGATGCCAAAGGCACATTCTTTAGAAAACCTACCGCTTTTTGTGACGAAAATGTTTCGTAAACATGAATATATTCTTTGAAGCTCTCGATTAATTGCCTATTTATAGTTCAGACACTATTAAAAGTGATCTGACGTAGTGACCTAAGAAAAAATAATGCGTCATTTTACCTTCAGATAAGATAGCAATGCAATTTGCAATTGGTCTTTGTAGTCATAGCAAGATAAACGTTAATTATTTAGTTGTCCCAGTCAGTACACGGATGGTACCAACATTTCTTTAGCTCTTCCACAGGCTCATGCATTGCAAATGAAGTTCAGGGAAACGCGCTGCATTACAAGGTGCTAAGTATCTTATCGTTTAGTAATCCAAACTCAGTGGGTGCATTATTTATGCTTTGTCACGGATGGTAGTTTTGAGATTGACTTTCTTTTCTCGTCTATAAGGTCACAGATAATAAGCTGAGGCAGTGCGGCGTTCTTGCCTTGTCAGGACCTTACACTATACAACCAGACTATAAGCACAAAATACCTAATGTAGGGCTCTTCAATGTGTATATGTAATTGTGATGTGAAGCATGCATAATGCATATCCACATATAACATTAAGGTAGGCAGATAAGTACCTCCAGGAAAGTATTTTTGGTGTATCTCTCACACATCATTAGGCAAAGCTTTTTCCGTTTTCCAAAGCTAAGCTTGTGCGTGTGACTCATAAGAAAAATCCGTATTATGCCTACGAAGCATATTATGTACCAGGCCTCATACCTATGCAGAAAACTTGAGTCTACTCGATCTCGTCGCATATTCTCTCTTAGAATGGTGTGCCGAGACTCATAATAACGAAATACTATAGTGTCCGTTCCCTGCTCTCATAGCATATATTCTGTTCCAGGCTGGAGTAACCTCAGAATGCGGGTCAGCATGGACTCGCCTGCAGTACTGTGGATTATGCGCTGAAATGAACCCGCCAGCGTGTTCTCGTTACTGCCATAATGTGATGCGAGGGTGTCTTCCTGCGCATGCGGATATTGGCGAAGCTTGGGACGCGTATGTTGGTAAGTAACACTGTGGCTAGATTATGACCCGGGTGGACAAAGACATTACTGAATCCAGGAAGACTGGCTCCGGTCTAGGACCAGGATTGGTCAGGTATTCAGGGTAAACCATAATAGCAGGGTCAAGGCCCCGAAATCCTGGATCCGCCATTCGACAGAGAAGTTCTGCATTCTGAGGAGAAAGAAACCGAATGGGTACTTGGAGAATCTGCTGACTTGAGTTGCATGCTTTGTGGTCTCATTCTGATTGAGAATATCATTCGCTTTCTTGATCACAAACGATGCATCATGAAGTAACGACGTAGTGTGTATTTTAAATTCTGTTCATAGTTGGTTTTTTCACCAGAATTTCTTGATCACGCAAAGGAAAGTATTTATTTCACAGTGGTGTATTCAAGTTCATGTCAATGTTGATATTTCCCTTCGCCGCTTGTGATAGACCCCGAGATAAATGTTGCAACATACCCACGTATGCTCTCTACTTCTCAACGGACTTAACTTTTGAAGCACCATGCATATCTTTCAATATCAATAAACACAGATGCGTGCAGCATATTTGCGTAATACCAAGTAGCTACGTCATAAAGTTAGTGGAGCACAGCCATGCATGACTAGATAAGTAAATAGATTCATGCATGATCGAGAAAACTAATTCCGAAATTACGCAATAGACACGTAACATATTTTATTACAGAGGCCGTCGACAAAGTGGCCGACCGCCTGCTCGGGCCCTTCAACATCGCCATGGTAGTGGAACCTATCGACATCAAGATATCGGAAGCTATCATGAGCTTCCAAGAGCACAACCAGGAGATATCCCAGAAGATATTCGCTGGTTGCGGCAAGCCGGTGTTAGGCGGCGGTGGCGGCGCTGGCCCTTTCACTCCGGCTGATAAATCACGTCGCTCAGTCCGATCTATCCCAGACTTCGATTGGAATCAGAAACCAAACGATATCGACGACTTCGAGATCGAAGCCTCATTCGAAACAATTATACACGACGATCCAACGCTCGCTGACTTACGGACACTTGAAAGCATTCGCGCAACGGCAGCCGAGATGACAGAGCAAGCGAAACGAGACAGCATCCTCCAGTACATGAGAGGAGCCAAGTCATACGAAGACCACGACAGGATGAAGAGAGACGCGGATCCCGAACCCGCTGGTGCGGGAATGGATATAGACTTCAAGAACTACGAGTTTGATGGGAAGAAAGGACCGCGGAGGAATAAGCCTGTAGCTAAAAGTGACGAGGGTCATGGTAAGAGTTTCTTTAGATTGTTTTTCTGACTTATTTCTCTACGTTTCCACTTGACAAATTGTACAACCTACGAAAAGTGCTCGTACCTAGTTTCTTTAGTTTTTCTTGGCATTCAAACAAAGTTTTAGTCAACCTTTTTGGAATACTGAACATTTAAGTTTTTGTAGGGAAAGTAAGTTCATAATAATAGTCATAATAGTATTTATTTGTAATATACATTACACGTCATATTATATAAGGTATATTTTGTTCGTATGGGCCAACTCTGGCGACGGAGTTTTAAGGCAGAGCCGGAACCGGAACCTCCGAAGCACGAAAGCGCTTAGATGTAAATGCCACTAACGTTCACCCATCCAAATAGTGACTGCGCAGAACGTCGCTTAACTTACATAATATTCATGCTTCAGTTTTGTAGGGAACATGCACTAGCATGAAATTTTCATATTCAAAGTTTCAGACTATCAGACTAGATGCTATACCTACTTTAAGAAAGTTCTTCACACATCTTTGATTTTAAATTCAAAGTTCTAAACTTGTAATTGCAGGTTCAGAATGGGGAGGTCCCGCGTTAGAGAAACTGGTGAAAGAAACACGTACAAGAATGAGAAACTCGAAGCGGTACTGGAACCACTTGCCGGCGCTACTGTGCACTGCTACTAGTGTGCCTACGTCACCGTGTTTTAACGGATCACATGTTGGGAGGTGAGGGGAATTACTTATTATTTACGTTTCTCACATATGCTTGGAAATCTCAGCATTATTTTGAGAACTGAGTACTTATCAATATATATAAAACTCTTTTGAAGCTGACAGAGAATCAACGCTAAGCCAAAACCATAAGTCCTATAGGTATGAATTTTGGAGGGTAGTATCCTTATATAGTGTAGAGGTGCACTAAGAAAGGAATTTTGAAAAGTCGCACCCTAAAGGGTCTAGAACGCGAGCAACGCCGCGGGCGACGGCTAGTACCACTATAGAATATATGACTGTGACAAAACAATCTTAAAAGCCTTGGTCTCGCGATCGTAACGCACAACGCTGCGGTGTGCAGCACAAGGCAGAGTACCGCGTTTGCTCCTCGCCACTGACGCAGACTGCGACGTAACAAAAGACCGTACTAGACGTTTTCCATACAATTATGTGTCCGGCGCTGCATGCTGCATACCGTTGCGTTGTGCGTTACCAAAGTTTAAGGCAGCTAAGCCGTAACAAAGCGCTTCAATAACAATTCATATCAGAAACGGGATGACAAGGCGTAATAACACATGATTTTTCCAGTTATACTCTATCAGCGGCTGGCGAAGGTGTCGCGGGCCAGGCATCGAACCAAGAGGTGCGCGGCGCTGTGAACCCTGAAGCCGTCGCCACTGCACAAACTCAGACTGATACACTACGCATGCTCACTGCTAAACTAAAGGATGCTTACAATGGACAGGAGGTTCAGTGGACAGATGCCACTGATAGAGGTAAATGAAAACAATGGCTAAATGTGTGCATTAAACTGTGCATGTGTGATATAATGTGTGCCCATCTGACTTATTTTATTGTTTTATGACGACTGTACACAGCACCGACATTATAGCTCAGAATGTTTTGGTAGAATACTCACGATCTGAAGTCTATATACATACGACCTCATCAATTTGATCCAAACAAGTATTCCAAATAAAAAAATATTTTTTGTTTTTTACATTTCGTTTAGAAAACTTGTTTGATCAAAATGATATTTATGCCGAATCTTGTGCAATGTTATTGCACACAACATTGTTGTTTGCGATTAACCATAAATAACTTCAGATATATCTTCAGAAATGTCAAAATGTGCAAGCTATAATGTTTCTGTAATACCCAAAATATTAAAGGAGGCAGTATTCTTTTCAGCCTAGTTGACCCACTATTTCATTCCAGAAATGCAAGTGTCCCGAAGCGGTTCACTAGACGACTATGGAGAAGAGTTGGACTCCGGCTCAGGGTCAGGAGATTACAACAGCGGGGACGATGGCCCGCCTGATGACGATGAGGACTCCGACGACATGGAAGGTAAGTAATTTTCCTAATAGTCCCTAATTTTCAGAATATAGTCTTCATATACCTTTAAAACTTCGACAGACGGAGAGACAGACACTGCAGAGAGATCATAAGTGTTCCGTTTTTCCAAAACTGGACCGAAACACTAAAAAGACCAAACCTAATAAAAACTCTCTCATTCAATCATTCATTCATTCGTTCTCCAGCAGGTTCAGGTCGCTTCGAAGAGCCAACAGAGCTGCCTTCCTCCAGCACAGAGCCGCCGTTCGCTCCCGGCCCCAGCATAGTGGACACGCCCGGCACCAACAATGTCTTCCTCCCCGGAAGGTCGAACCCTGAGACCGTGCAGCCAGATGTACCAACAGCGAGAGAGGAACCGGTAGCAGCGTCTGCTGACAGACCCTCGTTACAGAAAGCACTGTTCACGTACGCATTACCGGTTGTTTGCGCATGGTTTGGCGGTATTATCACGGACTTGTTTTAATTCGCGCGGAGAATTAATTGATTGTTTATAGTTTTTGTTATCAGAGACATAAATACTTTATTCACAAAGAAAATTACAACTAATACAGTATTTACATGAAACAGTTGAGCTATCTACAAACCGTTGCAAGCGATTTATAGACAGCTCAACTGATCCAAATCAGTAGCAATCGGTATAGTGACTTCATCAACCATTTGAGAAGACTCCAAAACAGATCCTACTCAGTAAAAATAAACGAAGACTTGGGTTTGCGGCCGATCAAAAACCCTTGTTCAATATTCTTCTGATTATCAGATTACAATTGCGAGAAAAAATGTCGTCTGATAACTTACACGAAATCATGAATCAATTATGAAGAAAATAGTATTTTCTTCCTGTGATGGCTCGAACTGCGTAAGCTGCATTATTGTACAATCAATAAGATTTACGTCAAAGTTTATTTTGTAAAGCACATACTAGCCGAAACCGAGTAACGATTGAGTATCGGTACACGGGCCTAAGATTAAAACATTTTTACCAGATAAAACTGGTTTACAAATAAAACTTGAGCCATACTTTCTATGGGAGTTAACACTTCTATTGAACGCAGTTTCGAAGCCCAGTAAGATGTTGGGGACCCATCACTGGAAGATTATACCAAGCGTACGGTTAGAGAACATTGATAGCCACAGAAAAGAGAAGAACGGACTTTAGAAGTGACGAGTACAGTCGCCAAACTTTTATTCGTCTCGAGTGAAATTTTGCACGTTTTTGACGAAAAATTCGGATGACCAGGAATACTTTTTGATTATTTTAAACGTATTTTATTGATCATAAGGGTCAAGGCACACTGACGTCGAAGCGAAGCGTCGATTCACGCAAATCAGACGACGCGCATCTTTTTGGTCTCGTCAAAATGTCTGCATTACATAGTGGAGATAGGGGTCAATATGCAATATAAATTTTTTGATTGACGCTTGGCTTCGAAGTCAGTGTGCCTTGACATTACTACTTGACAGCCGTGAAAGACATAGTGCGTGCATTTGATAGATAAAAAAATAGTGATGTGCGTAGTCTCAGCCGCATTTAAGTTTGGCGACATGTATGGGACGGTTTGTGAATACAACCTAGTCAGAGGACGTGAAGTTAGCCACGGGCTACTGTGATATTGTGCGGACGGAATCGAACGAACTAGCAACAAATTGATATTTTTACTACGAGAATACTGTAGTGAACTAATTTATTGATATTTTTTTATGAGTTGGTTACGTTGTTTTGTGTACAGTACCGCTATTTGAACATGGCCACAAATAATATTATTAGAAGACTTTATAAAAATATTACAATATAAATTAAATGCTTGAACTATAGCCGTCTCTTACAAATGTGTATTGACAAACAAGCATAACGTTAGTCATTTGACTGCGCAGAGGTGATTTCATTTCAGAAAATATCTATTGCGCAGCCAAACGAACTTCAGATCAATTTATAACTGCGGTACTGTAGGTATCTACGCTGGATGTTGACCGGTAAGAAGTTATGGACATTGCACGCTATAATTAGTTTCAGATATTTTATGAAAAGTTAGGCTGTATTGTTTATAATACAAAGTGAAAGGCCTTGTTATTGCGATGTCTAACGCCTAACTTCACAGCGGTCAATAAGTAAAGCGTAGTGAACGGTGGACGACAATAATTCGGTCTCGGCGTAGAAGCATTCCTACCAGCTTTCTAGAAAAAGTGGGTAGTTCCTTTTATATTTTTTTGGCATTCTTAAGTTTTTATTTAGCACAAATTCAGCCAAATTATTGTATTTATTTAAAATGATTTTTTCTTCATGTAAATATATTGTAAATTTATTTAGATAGTGAATGTATGTTTCTAGTTTAATGAAGGTTGGTTGTATGTATGGAGTTAAATAGTCATGTCTTACGTTTTACTGTATACACATTACACAATCATATCATAGAAATTTCAAAATTATATTATATTATACTTTTACACCTAATACCTGCCCTTTTGTATTTATTTCAAACCACGATTAATCATTCATAATTCGAAAATATAATATGTAAATATAATCTAATTTTAATCTAAAATTAAGGTAAGAGACTGATTTGATTTGGATTATTTTATATGAAAATCATTTTAAATTTCATTTGAATTGACATTATTTTAACCGACTGATGATTATCGTAATTTTATTTTTAGGTTTTACATTTATTTAATGTAAGTAGGTACTCAGAATATAATGAAATCACAAATCAAAATAAGGTAAAATGCAACATAACACTATGCGGAATTCATATTTCTTATAATTTATATTTCTTATTGACAGGCGTCATGGCTCAGTCGGTAGTAGCTCTGCCTTCCGTGCTGTGGGTCGTGGGTTCGATCCCCACCGAGAACAAACATTTGTGTGTTGTAAACATAGATGTTTGTTCTGTGTCTGGGTGTTTCTATGTATTATAAGTATGTATTTACAAAAAAAAAATATGTATGTATGTATTCTATCAGCCATCTAGTTCCCATCGTACAAGCTTTGCTTAGTTTGGGACTAGAAGGCGTTGTGTTAAGTGTCCGTGAATATTTATTATTATTTATTATTATTATTATAATAATATTTTTTTTATATTCTGAGTACAAAAACACTGTTATAATTATTTATCATTTATTTTGGCTTCAGCTTTACTTTGCTAGTGATTTAAAAATATTAATTCACATCTTACTATGCCGGGAACAATGTTAAAAACTAGGCAATTTATTAAACGTCCGGTTATAATACTTTGTGAATTATTATTACACGCGTTAGTTGTAACACAAATGTATATTATAAGTGTTAATTTATCCTATTGAAAAATACGTAAATATGTCGTAACTATTTAAAAATAATCGTCTAAATAACAGCTGATGCTAAAATGAAATTTTATGATGTATAATATTTTTTATGTAATACACAAACACACGCACAATATAGCTAAAATTAAATAGCTTAACTACAAATCTCATAGACAGATATTACGGATTACTCTTTGCAGTTTAACTGCTAAATAAAAATAATAATTTGGATCTGAAATTCCATTAGTAATTGAAAATCTTTCTTTTGAGCCACATTAGTTGTTTTATCATAACCGTATATTTTATAGGGCTCTTGAATCAATATTATTATACTTTGTTTTAAACCTTACAATGACCGTAACATAACAATAACACAATGCGCAAAAATAAACAAATATTTTAAAAATTAATTGGATTAAAGTAGACAAATATCAATTGAAATACATAACATAAAGTTACGGGGACCAATAAATCATCGTTATGTGCCATCTATTTAAGGAAACTAATTTAATAAAATAATATTTATACTTAACCTCCTTTCTTAGCGCGGCTCACATTCTATGGTCCTTTCAAAAATTATTTGCAATTAATCTTAGTATCGTTTGTATACGTAAAACTTAAAAGTCATTTTTATAAAAAATTGCAGAATGTATAAAACTCGTCGTGTTTCTTAGACAATGTATTTTATGTCAACAATGTAGGAAACGGTAAATGTAAATAAAGTAGGAAATAAATTAAGTTACAACTTCTGCCATCGACTATTCGTCACATTTTTAAGAAACGCACTAAATACGCGCATTAGTAACATTCGCTAGAGAATTCCTGCTATTTTAAAGCATCAAGGGTGTTTTCTATTTCTTGTGACTTATAGTTCGTCAATCTTAATAGCCATTTAATGGCCATACTAAACCGTTTTGCAATGACGGTAGGTAGATATATTTGTGTGTGAATTGCATGCTGAATCTTCGTTAGTAGACATAGATGTTATACAGCACGAAAAATAAATGTAACAGGGTATGTTAGTTCACTTGATGTCCTTGCATTTACTGGTGATGCATCTGTCAAACTAGACATTTAGAGAATGTAATATGTTCTTACTTTGACTGTAACATTTACGAAGTACGATCGTGAAATCAAGTGCTCAGAATTAAATCGTTAAATGCAAACCGAAATGGTTTAACTTTTTACTGTTTGAAACAAAATTTGGGCATTTATCTACAACCACTGCCAAATGGTTAACTTTGTAAACATGATAACTGTAAAACTAATCTGCCCGACTTCGCACGGGTTAAGCTTTTTTTCAAGTATTTTTCGAAGCGATTAGCCAATTGATTTCTAATCTATTTCGATTTAGGTTTTCATACAAGTGAAAAGGTAGATAATCTAGCTGCAGTTAGCAGCTAGCAATGTAGGTACTTTCATTACAACATTCATGAATACATTACGTAGTTATTTCAATGACCCGTCGATCAAAAGATCACATAGATTTTTATACGATTTTGTATTAGGAATTGAACTTAGTGTTATTTTTATCATTTCATTGGGTTTAATTATTGAACTTTTTATTTTAAAACAGTAGCTAAGATTCAAGGCACACTGACTTCGAAGCCAAACGTCAATCAAAAAACTTATAATAGCATGCTGGCTTCTATTTCCACAACTCGCGCATTTTTTTATCCCGATAGAAATGTGCCTTACTCTGTGGAGATAAAGAGTCAATATGCCACGTTAATTTGTAGATTGACGCTTCGCTTCGACGTCAGTGTGTCCTGACCTTTTGCTCAGCCGAGTGTAATAGTCGGAAGCAACGGATTTTTATAAAGATATATAATGTATGTTCGATAATTGTGTACATAAATAAAACGATAACAATGTGTGTATATGTTTCATTTGATAAAAACCTAAAGGTTATTTTCACCAAACCCTATTTTATTATACCTACTCACGTCTTTTCTAAGAACTATTTAGTTTTGTATCAAAGAATCCTTCTCGGTTTTTTAAGTCAAAATATATCCAAAATTATAGGTAATATAATTTTATTCACCATTCAAAAAATAGTACGTAATATTGATCTTACATCTACTTAGATACCATCAATCCTCATTCACGCAAATTCAACCATTCATGAAAGGACTATTAATAATCTACTAACAGTAGTATGTTCGATAACAAACCTTACATCAAAGATAATAAGCAACAGATGTGGCCTTTGCACTTTACTAAGATTCTAGTTAGCCACTGGCAATTTTCGTGTACACTGCGCGGTGACGCTGCAAAGTTCGGCAGGCGAGCTGACGTTGACGCGCAGTGTGACTCGTTAGGCAATTGTCAGACGCTCACCTCCATGGATGTGCAAGGGTATTTTGAATTTCGCATATCTATTCGCTGTCATTACTGTCATCGGTGTCGGAGTCAGAGCCACTCTCCCATCCTTCAGAGTCCGACTCGATCCAGTCGGGGAGCGAGGGTTGCTCGTGAACCGTCTTCCATTCGCTCAGCTTGTGCAGATCTGGAATATAAATATAAATAAATAAATATTCACGGACACTTAACACAACGCCTTCTAGTCCCAAACTAAGCAAAGCTTGTACGATGGAAACTAGATGGCTGATAGAATACATACAAACATATTTGTTTTGTAAATACATACTTATAATACATAGAAACACCCAGACACAGAACAAACATCTATGTTTACAACACAAATGTTTGTTCTCGGTAGGGATCGAACCAATATACAAAAAAGGTAAGCAGCAACAAAAGCTAGGTAAAGCAATTCAAATTTTGACAAGCGTCACGGCTCAGTAGGTAGTAGCTCTGCCTTCCGTGCTGTGGGTTGTGGCTTCGATCCCTACCGAGAACAAACATTTGTGTGGCAAACATAGATGTTTGTTGTGTAATAAAAGTATGTATTTACAAAAAAATATATGTATATAAGTAAGTATTATATCAGCAATTTAGTTCTCATAGTACAAGCTTTGCTTAGTTTGGGGCTAGTTCGCACTAGCTATTCCTTACCTAAGCTGTATAGATCGCTGAGATAGAACTGCTTGTGTTGGTTCTCGAGTAGGCCTCCGTACACGTACAATGTGCTCCTCACTACACACGCCATGGCCGACATGCGAGCGCTCGGACCCGAATGAGTAGGGGACGTGACTTCTAATGCCGTGTCTCCACTGTTCGTGGTAGGGGTTGCGCCGAGCTTTAGGGTGAAGCCTTCGTCGCAAACCACTGGAAGTAAATATTCAAAGTCAAAGTCATAATGAATTTCTAATCTAATATCTAATCTAATAAGGAGGAAAGATTTGATTGTTTGTTTGCATTGAATAGGCTCCGAAACTACTGGACCGATTTGTACAATTTCTTTCACCGTTGAAAAGCTATCTACACTATCCCAGGATGACTTACGGTGATTCCGTTACTGTGTATATTATATTTTCAAAAAAATTAGAGATCCTTACTAAAACTACAATAATGTAACCAAGGTGTAAAAAAATTACCTCATTTTGAAATTATTGTTACCCATGCGAAGCCGGGACAGACGGCTAGTATTCAATAAAAGCGCTAGGCTGTTCTGTGCAGAATTACAATTTCTCCCGTGATTGAAAAGAAAAACTATAAAATTCTACCTGTGGTAACATTTTCTTCAGTTTCTTTCACCTCTTGTACCTGCTTCTGCGCGGGGACGTGTTCGCATTTCAAAGACACTGTGTGCCATTTGCCAGTTTCCAAGTCTAGCCAGTGGAGGTCATTTGTCATTTCACCACGAATCTCTTCGTCTGTTTCTTCAACATCCTGGGAAAGATACAATTAGAAGTGATCTAACCGAAGAAAGCTGAATTATTTTATATAGACTTAATAATATACTTATTACAAAAGTTGTATGCGACTGGTCAAAAATCAGTGATACATATTGAACATAAATGATTGGAAAAAGACCGATCAAATTTTCACCCAAATCACGGATCAAATATTTGAACGCATGTCTCTTACAAATCAACAATTGTTGATACTCACACTGATCCCTCCGAACACATATCCTCTATTACTATGCACATTGACGGCGGCCGCTTGTCCCGCTCGGGCGGGCGGCGCATGTACCCCTCCCGCTTGCGCCCGCCACACCCACGTACCGCTCTTACACGTCAGCCGGAACAGGTCCGTGTGTGTCTGTGTGCGCTCCGTCCTGCCTTCACGGACTCGAGAGAAGCCGCCGTAAATGAATAACTGTGGAGTTTACTAAGTATAAGCCTAGTATAGGTTTTTGTCTACTATGTAGCCACCTAGCGGCTAATATTGTTTGTGCCCTATCAGGGTTCATATTGGAAGCTATTACGTACTTTATTTAAGATCCTTTGTACAATATGAAAGCACTTGAACTTGTTTTGGGTGATTGTTGTGATAGAGTTGATAAGGTACAAAGAGCAGTAAAGTTGGGACGAAAACGCGTAAAGAAGCAACACTCGCATCCCCTTTTCCATCATGTTGCGCGTTGAGCACGCTTTTCTTGCGGGTACCCAACAAAAATATAGTAGGTACCTTTAGTCAATACATAGAAAACTGTTTTTGAATCTTACACAGGACTGAACCACTTACAGAATCATTCCCAGCGGGTATCATCACGCAAGCAGATCTAGCACTAGGCCCCTTCCCGCTTGGAGCCAGTTTACTCCAACTCCTTGTGTCCAGACAGAATGTGTAGACATCGTCAAAGTATTTGCACTCGCGACCGTCGTCGTTGTAACCGCCAAATACTACGAGCTTACGGCCGAGTTGGACCATACGATGACCGGAGCGGGATGATGGGCCATTTGGGGCCACGACCTGAAAGGCAAGCGTTTGTGAGGTCTGCTGACTTGAGGCAGTTTGTCCACCAACGCCGGCACCGGCACGGCATTGCCCTGGTAGTGCATTGCCGTGCTGGTGATGGCGTTGATGGACAAACGGCATGAGTCTCCTCTGCAAATGCCAGATTTACTATGAAAGATGGGTCACATTTCAAAAGATGTCAATATCAGGCATTGCCCTTTGGCCTGTCGTAATGCATTAAGATTTGTCAAAGTGAAATCTGTACTCAGTATCTAATGATTAGCATAAAATGGACCGGAACTACATGTAAAACTATTATACTACTAGTTTGTTTCTACCAAGCTTTTAGTTACAATGAAAGTTGAATCGGATGATGACCAGCATACTGATGAAGAGTCTATGGAATTTTTGTAGGTCAGCAGTTTTTTGTAAACTGACCTTCTCCCATTTCTTGTCGGCAAGTGAGAAACACCAGAGGTCCTTGTAGTGATGGAACTGTGTCTCTGTTGGGCTTGTGAACTCCCCTCCAAACACCCAAAGCTCACCTCTGTTCAAATACAAATTATGAGAGCCAGCGACAGAATCCACAAAAGATACATGCGGTAGTAGAGCATTTAATATTAGTACAGAATAACTCAGGCCTTTACATCTATTGAAGATGATTTATACAGCATCAGGAGGCAACCTATGCCTACGCTTAACGGGACACTGTAGTGCATGAGAAAATGTTTAGATGGAGTAGGCTAGCCCAGCACCTATACCATCCTCTCAACCTAGTCAGCCATATCCACAGGAAAGACATCGGCCATACGTGCGGAGCTGAGTAAGATAAGTTTTCTATGTCCGTTCTGTATTCTCTGTGTGTATGTCAAATAAACGATCTATCTATCTATCTATCTATCTATAAGGGTTTCTGATGGACACAGGCCTAATTGTCTGTCCAAATGACAGACAGAGGCCATAAATAGAAGAAGAACACTAGCACATACTTGTTAGCTGGCGTAGCGATAGCCTGGTGAGCGCTGCGAGGTGGTGGACCACTTGGTGCCTTCACTTGCTTCCACGTGCCTTTCTCAGGGTTGAAGAACAATAGATCATTGTACACTTCAGTCTGAAAAGACAAGTCAAATGCCTTTGTAAGTTGTGATGGTTACTCTTTCACGCAAAAACTACTGATCCGATTTGGATGAAACTTGGAATTATATTATCAGTGACTTGGATTAACACAGGATACTTTTGATCCCGGAAAATCAACGGGACGCGAACGAAGTTACTTCTAAATAAAAAATAAACTTACCTTCTGACCATCATGGTACTCTCCACCAAACATAATAATTTCATTGTTAGTAGGGTGCGGAGTCAGTGATGCATAGGCCCTGGCTGATGGTGGTCCGGGTAGACTCTTCTCCGATGCTGCAGACCGCTTGGCTTCTTCCCTTTCTATTTCTGCTATCACTTTGGCTATATCTTCCTAAAAAGTCGAATTCAAATATTGGTAGGAAGGAACACACTTTAGGTAGGTACACACCATACAATAAAATGTAAAAGGAGTTGGCAGTAGGTAGCTTGAAGATCTATAACTATAGTTTGGTTGTGTGATATGTCCAAGAATATTAATTTATTATTATTTATTAACAATCTGAGAAGTAGGTAAATAAACAACGGACGGCATGAACTAACCTCACCCAAATTAGCAAGCTCTTTCTTCAACTTGCTCGCTAGTTTCTTTTCAGTCTTAGCTGCGGTCTTTACCGCTCCGCTAATTTTATTCTTGTTTTTCTTTTTGCCCATTTCTAAGACTACTCGACTATTTTTTATAAATGAAAATAGAATAAGCGAGTCTGATTTCAGGGTGTTTGGTGACAATCTGTGTTGGTGACCAACTTTGTTTATTTTTATTTCTTCTTCTTTATTTATTTATTTCTGCCAGCTGTCTGGTTTAGCTGTCATGTCATGTGTGTCATGTGTCAATGTCGTGCGTAGGTACGGTACGTCTTGTCATGCGTCAGTCATGGTCATGCGTGCGTAGTCGAAAATTTGGTAGAAAAATGTTTTTAGTTTGCGAAAAAGATTAAAAATGAACGTAATCTGAAAATAGATTAACTATTCCGTTTCCTAGCACTGTTTTTCCACATCTGCTAAGTCTAGAAATAATGTTAAAGTGATATAATCCTCTACCAACTATGAATCTTGCGAAGATGAATCCTCCGGGACCATCGGCACCATCGGTAAGTACCTTTATTTCAACAAAACCCTGTCTAATATTTTAAATCGATTTCTGTTGATAAACTATGACTATCTCAGAATCCGTTACTCTTGCAGTCTTCAGCATCAACGCAAGAGTTCAAAATCAGAGTTCCCAAGAATGAGAAAAAAAAGTATCATGTGATGAGGTTCAATGCTACCCTGAACGTAGACTTCGCGAAGTGGAGCCATGTGAAGATGGAGCGAGAGAATAACATCAAGGAATTCAAAGGAATGGACGAAGATATGCCAAAGTATGGGGTTTTCAGATATATTAGAAAGTCGATGATGAGTCACTAGAGTTTCTTACAGTTTTTTTTTAAATTTAGTTTCTAAGTGTCTGATTCCTAAGAAGTAGGTAACTTACTGAATTATTCATTTATTTCTCAGATGTCTAGATCCATATTTTGTTCACATTAGTTCACGGTACATGTCAAATGGGTTGGTATAGTTATAATTAATTATTAGTATAGGTAAATTACATACGTACTTATTGAGATTATTATAGTTAGGTAGGTACAAATTTCACTTCAATGACAGAATTACTGAAATCCCTCGTTCAAGCCCTAATGAAATAGTCAATTATGGAGACATATTTTCAGGTTTGGTGCTGGCTCAGAATATGGACGCGACATAAGAGAGGAGGCTCGCCGCAAAAAGTTTGGTATCATATCTCGCAAGTACAAGCCAGAGGACCAGCCGTGGATACTTAAAGTGGGAGGGAAGACTGGAAAAAAGTAAGAATAGTTTTATTACTAGAAATCAGTTTGTGTTTACAAGTACTGTGTTCTTGTTTATTCACTGGGGCTAAATTGCTATAGTGCATCACATCCTGTTAGAACTCTCCTGTTTTTTTTCCGAGGTGAAAAGTGTGCTCCAATAAATAGTATATCCTTATTCCCTTGAAACTATTTTGAAAAAAGTTATTGAAACTTAACCAAACTAATTTTAAACTGACAGGTTCAAAGGTATTCGAGAAGGTGGGGTCTCGGAGAACACTGCTTACTATGTGTTCACTCACGCTGCTGACGGAGCTATTGATGCATACCCGCTGCAAGAATGGTGAGGATACCTAGGGGCTTATGAAGGTCACAGAGCTTTTTAAACCTATTTAAAGAATGTGTCAGTATCCGACTATGCTAATTATGGAAAAACCAAAAACTAACAATGCATTGTCTCACTGAGCACATCCAATGAGGACGTGCCCTGTGATGCATTGCACTGCGTCCATCACTCTGAGACAAATGGTATTATTTCTCAGGTACAATTTCCAGCCCATCCATCGGTACAAAGCTTTATCTGCTGAAGAAGCAGAACAAGAATTTGGAAGGTATGTTACCAATCTTGGTCCTGCTGGTAACAGACCGGTGGACATACAAGTGGTTTTTAGCAATTTCAATAACTTATCAGTTTCAAAACTAGAAAAAAACAACATTAATTTGATTACTATACAGCTTCATCATTAGATGATGATGATGATGGCAGTTCATTGGAATTTTTCTATTGATCGTAAACACCACTGAAAAGTCACAGGAAAGCAAAATACGCTATATCGTGTACGTGCATGACGAGTTTTTACCAGTTATTCCTATTTAACTGCCAAACTATTGAACTAGTAGTTCGCCCCCAACTGAGAACTCGTGATGGTCGTAGGTTAATAAAACCCAAACAATTTTTATTGACCAATGGTTGTAATAAACTTTGCAAATCGCTTCGAAATCGCCCTCTAGCTATGTACCAGTCTTACTTGAACTACAAAATACAAATAAATTTTGATAAAATTTAAGTGGGACTTCTGAAACAAAACTATATATCTACCAAACAAAAAAAGAATCATGAAAATCGATTTATAACTGGTGGAATAATCACATGCACATAATACAAAAAAACATACAGTTGAATTAAAAACCTTTTTTGAAGTCGGTTGACAAATAATTTACTAATCATCACTGCTGAGTATAGGCCTCCTTTTTATTACGCCATTCTTTTTAGTCCCTTACCAATAATTAGTTGTTAATGCAGACGTAACAAAGTGATAAACTACTTCTCGCTGATGTTCCGGAAGCGGATGCGCGGCGAGGACGGCGCTGATGACGTCGACGATCCTGATGAAAAGAAACCCAAGGGCGCTAAGGCTAAGAAAGGTGATTACACTGACCTCATAGCTAATAATGCATCCTCAGTGGATGTGCTCAGTGAGGCAATAAATAAATATTCACACCACGCCTTCTAGTCCCAAACTAATATGGCTACTGAGTAATATACTGTAATATGGGAACTAGATTGCTGATAGAATACTTATATACCTACATTTGTTTTTGTAAATACATACTTGTCTTATAATACATAGTAACACCCAGACATAGAACAAACATCTATGTTTGCCACACACAGATGTTCCCATAGTACAAGCTTTGCTTAGTTTGGGACTGTGCATTGTGTGTAATGTCCAAAAATTTTTATTTATAACATATAAGAATCTTTGCATAAAAATTGACTAAACAGTACAATATCTGCAGACCTGAAGATATCTGAAATGGACGAGTGGATAGACTCTGACGACGACTCCTCCGACTCGGAAGCCAACAAAGAAGAGGATAGTGACGGCGGCGCCGGAAAGAAGAAGGACAAACAGAAGAAAGGTCAGTGACATCTATACTATTATAAAAATGTAAAAAAGATTTACCAAAATTAAAGATTGTCCGAACTACATGTCCGATTTGGACCTGTAGTTTCTTTGAACTGGAATATATTTACATTTCGTAGCCTGGATTAACACATAGGCCAGTTTTATAGCCTGATCAAACGGGAAGCGGACGAAATCTTGGGCGGAAGCTAGTAATAGATAAATAATACGTGTTACAGCGGCAGCCATTAAAAAGAAGAAGAAGAAGGTTAATGACGAAGCGTTCGAGGAAAGTGACGACGGAGATGAAGAGGGCAGGGAAAAGGACTACATCTCGGATTCATCTGAAAGGTACTACTAGTATCTATAATATGCTAGAATCTCATAACTTCAGCTTTAGGGCCGCCGAGTCTATACTTTTTACGTTTGCTACAAAGTCACGTAAACTATAATTTTGTATGGAGAATCATCAGTTTTGTAAACTACTCGCTAGGGGCGCTGCTCATCTCTATACGAAAATAGCATGCAAATTGGTTTACTACGCGACTACTTTAATATTTTTATGACATTCTGACTCCTAGATCGATCTAAACTATGCCAATATTTTCAGTGAATCTGACCACGAGAACAAAGCAAACAAGGAGCTGAAGGGTGTCGCTGACGAAGGTGGACTGAGGTAAGAAGAAACATAATATTATATTATCTCGATTGTTTCTGCGTTTTAGTCTCAAAAAAACCTAACATAAATAGATCTATCTTCTTCTAAATATGTAAAACTCTTTTGAAGCTGACTGACAATCAACACACAGCGAAAACAATAAGTCCTAGAGGTATGAAATTTGTAGGGTAGTATCCTTACATAGTGTAGGGGTGCACTAAGAAAGGAATATTGAAAAGTCGCACCCAAAGACCCTTGAAAATTGGTACATAGATTCCTCAAATAAATTGACTCGACATGCTGCTACCACGTGTGCAAAGCCGCGGGCGACCTCTAGTAATCAATAAGATAATAAGATACTATTTATCTAGGCATATTTTAATTAGTATGATTACGAAGTAAAAAAAACATAAAAAATAATCTCTCCCGATCAAAACTCCTAACCTTACATAATTATGCCGTAGCCTGGTAACGGCATAAATAAACTCCCTAAACAGGAAGCTACACACATCGGACGAGGATTCCGAGGAAGATAAGGAACAGAAGCCAGAGCAGTCGGATCAAGAGGATGAGCCGACCAAAGAAGGAGAGGAACGGGCTAAGAAACTCACCAAGAAGAAGAAAAAGAAGTCTGATGATAAGAAGGGAGAAAAGAAAGGTAGGATATTTTATGCTGTTTTTGCAGCGTAGTCAAATCGTTGCCAGTTTTGACACTCAAGTACTTGTAATGAATTTCCAAATGATTGGCCAAATTTAATTTCCAAAATATTGTCTCAAATGAATTTCCATACTATTGTCGCAAATGAATTTCCAAACAAGTAGCCCAAGTTAATTTCCAAACTGTTGGCCCAAATTAATTTCCAAAATATTGGTCCAAATTAATTTCCAAAATATTGGCCCAAATTAATTTCGGCAATGTACAAATTCTTAAATTGTTCGTTATTATGAATTTTGCGATTACTTGCCAATATGAATCACACCTTGATACTTTCAGAGTCGAGTAGTGAACTAAGCTCAGACTCGGATACGGATCCAGAGACGGGCAGTACTAACAAGTCTCACAAGAAGTCAACTAAGAAAGAAGACAAGAATGCTGCCAGTAAGTAATTTAATCTTGAAAGAGGTCTCGACACGGTTTAATACCTCTAACCTTGAATGTGGAAATTTCTGATTTTAAATCTTTAGCCGCAAAGCAATTACCACTACCCCCTCCATTCTAGGTCAGAGCTATTAAACCGTGTCGAGACCTTTAAGCCTACTTAGCTCTCCAACGTTGGTGAAACAATGAAGATAACATGAAAAATAAAATCACTGAAGTTTTTGATCAAAAATCGCAAGCAACAATGTTATGTGCAATGCAATGACATTGCACGAGGTTCAGCATAAATATCATTTTAATCCATTCATTTGGGTCCATGAGATTATTTATACCAAAAACATATGTAAAATTCATGTATTTATCAATATTATTTTGAAACTATTTTGAAACTCACTTAGAATCAACGCACAGCCTATAAGTCCTATAGGTATGAAATTTGGAGGGTAGTATCCTTATATAGTGTAGGGGTGCATTAAGAAAGGAATTTTGAAACGTCACACAAAGGGTAGAACGCGAGCAACGCCGCGGGCGACGGCTATTAAACCATGTGAAAGCAATAAATATATTGAACTGAACTTTTTCTACTTTACAATCTTACTAACATGACGTGTAATAATTTCAGACAGTAGTGCGAACACGTCTCGTGCGGGCTCCCCTGTGCCGTCGGCTGCATCGGCAGCGGTAGCCGCGGCCAACGCACACAACAACCAGCCGCCTTCCAAGCGACCCAAACTCGACGCCTCATACTCGTGAGTTTATCAACATAAACACAAGCCAGGGTGTCTGGGTGTTACTATGTAATCATCATCATCTTTTCCCTGCCCATATCCCACGCTCGGTGTTACTATGTATTATAAGTACATGTATTTACACAAAATAAGTATATAAGTATTCTATCAGCAATCTAGTTCCCATAGTTGCTTTGCCTAGTTTGGGACTAGAGAGCGTTGTGTGAAATGTCCTGGAATATTTATTTATTTATTATGCTTTCTCCATTTAGGCAGCTTTTACCAACGATTTCCATATCTCTTACCCGAGTCAAAGTATAGGTACAGAGCTGATGCCGTTTTTATTACCACGCTTTGTTTCATTGTTTAGGAGATACTACATAAAGGAACTACTCGCAATCACATATATTCGCTCCCATTACCTTACTCGTATAATAGCGCGTGCACACTATGCCCGGCATGAATGCCGCGATTAATTTCGGAATTATTGCCACAGCAACATCGCCTTTATTCTCACCAAAGAGCTAGGGCATGAACTTGGCGATGTTGCTGTGGCAATAATTCCGGAATGAATCGCGGCAATAATTCGGGCAGCGGCATGGGCATGTGTGAACGCGGTGTAGGAATAAAGGCGATGTTGCTGTGGCAATCATTCCGGAATTAATCGCGGCATTCATGCCGGCAGCGGCAATGGCATAGTGTGAACGCGGTATAAGAAAGGAGGGCTAATACTACCAGTGATTACGCAGTGTACTAACATATCTATGTATTACAGCGAGTGCGGTGTAACAGAAGAAGCGGTCCGCCGGTACCTAGCCCGCAAGCCGATGACGACCACAGAACTACTTACAAAGTTCAAGTCAAAGCGCACAGGCGTCAGCAGCGAGCGTCTAGTTGAAACCATGACCCAGATACTGAAGCGAATCAATCCCGTTAAACAGAATATCAACGGGAAAATGTACCTTAGTATTAAGCAGACGTGATTTTAATATATCTAGTTGATTTTATTTACACATTTGTTTTTCTTCGCCCGGTTCTTTGTTGTGTAGGTTCGGGTCTGTTCTATATGACAATATTTCTGCAAAAGCGTACAAAAAAAAAACAAATTAAATGTCAAAAAAACTTTATTAATTAAAATTAGATACTATAAGTTATTGTACTCAAGATTATCCTGCCGCTTGATTTGTGTGAGACGCATTCGAGATTTCCCAGCTCCTTCGAACATAAGGTAATTCTTGGTTTTCTTGCTTTTAAATCATGATCCAAATTCAATGTTTTTGTGCTTTAGAGATATCGCATCCATTTCTTGTTCTTTTTCAGGTTTCCTGCAAAAATATCGTATTATGAATATCCCAGATTTCGTACAAAAACAAGTGTATTTGATACGTAAATGTTTACCTACCCGCAAAGTGAATTTTCCCTGATAAGTGTTTCTCCGTCGGCGATGGTCTGGGGCAAAGCCCTGCCTTTGGTCTCCGGAAGAAGGAGTGATGCACCGCCGCTCAGTAGACCCAGCACCGCTAGGATTATGAGAGGTAAGCCGTGCCATATCTTACCCTGAAAAAACATTTGCAATTAGGTATATTTGGATGGGTGACCGTTGAAAAATTCGTTAAAAAATCCGTTAAAAAATTGACCATCTGATATCACGGTATTGAGACATTAGTCGATTTTAAGCTATATCTGATTACTAGCTTCCGCCCGCGAATGCGTTCGCGTCCCGTTGGATCCCGTTGATTTTCCGGGATAAAAAGTAGCCTATGTGTTAATCCAGGTCACGGACAATACATCTAGTTTCATCCAAATCGGATCAGTAGCTTTTGCGTGAAACGGTAACAAACATCCATACATCTTTACAAAGTTTCGCATTATATACCTCTCACAAGCCCTTACCGAATACACGACGAATGGCGAGATTGATGTGGCCACATACACAGAGATGTGTATTATGGATGTGCCCATCGCCCGTAGACCAGTCGGAAGCATCTCTGCACCAAGCTGGTACTGAACTCCAACTGACATATTGATACTGAACCGCACTAACAGAGCTAGTACTAGTTGGGGATATCCTGAAACAAGGGAGTGAGAACTTCAGATATGAAGGAAATGATTATCGCAATCATATCGCTAGAACCAAGCTAGAAGATACTCCCACGGATATGTCGATGCCATACCGTAATAGAAACTTAGAGCTAGTAACTACTAGTTAGGGGTTCCAGTAAGATGGATTGTCTATTCTAATGACAGAAGTGTCGAGAATCTATAGATTTTGCTGTAATACTTTTGGGCAAGCTCAAAAGAATATCCGTCGCTTTCGGCGGATCCAGGAATTTCGTTTGGTGGCTTGAGCTTCGTAGCGTCACACGGCAATTTACATTCAATAATTCTAGCTGTACGTTGATATCAACGATTCGTACATATCTTTGGAACAATCATTTCATTACCTATTAGATTTGATTTGGCATAAACGCGTATAGATATGCATCTGAAGTTATCTGTAATGACGTGTGAGACGTGTCGCGTAAGAAGCTCATTGTTACTCTGTTCTTGATATGCTTTCTTTTGTATAAAAGTACAAACGATCCATATGTTTAAATTAAGCTATCTTTCATCATCGCTATATTTGGCACAGAGCATAGCAGGACCTAGGTATCTATATTACCCTATGGTTACTTGTCTCCTATACGTATAATCACATGTTACTCAGCAATTGGCATTCTTTTGTATGCCCTCTTCCTTATCATCCCGTGTAGGTTACAGTTGAACATGTAAAGTTCTTTTGACAATAGTTGTTTGTTTTTTTAACAATGGTTGTTTCTTTAGCCTCTATACCTACTGATGTATATGTTATCTGGCATACATACCGTGAGGCAC
This sequence comes from Eulithis prunata, assembly GCA_918843925.1. Classification (NCBI taxonomy): domain Eukaryota; kingdom Metazoa; phylum Arthropoda; class Insecta; order Lepidoptera; family Geometridae; genus Eulithis; species Eulithis prunata. The sequence continues at coordinate 1,789,792 of OU974009.1, forward strand.
AAATGCACAGACGAGAGATAGCGCGCCGGCTAACGACACGGTCAGTACATTCAAGAAGCGACGTCCAACTCTGAAAAATAAATATTCATGTCAAAAACTCACTGAAACGCGCTAATGGCTTAGCTTTCTTATAATAGTCAATCTTCACCGATCTTTAAATGGGTAACCGTTAGTGGCATTTACATCGTAGCGCTTTCGTGCTTCGGACATTCTCAACGGAGCCTAAAACACAGACATCAGAGTTAGCCACTAACTTATACATACTTTACTGAAATCTAAAGGGATTTTTACCACACAAGAATAGATATTAGGAACCTACGGAAAATAAATGGAAGAAACGAGGCGTATCAGTAGATATTTTTCCAGTATAAGCCGACCCATCCGACCCGCCGATCAATTTAGGAAGGGCTATACCGCCGTCGACCGGTCGTCAGAGCCTCGTTGGTTACTGCAGGATGTACCGCGTGCATTTGGTTGACTATTGGAGCTAGAGTTCTTGTGTAGCTTACTTACACGAGCTAATGATAAGTTTAAAAAATACTGACGCCATTATAGCATCCAGTTTCTTCCTAATCTACTCCTGAAATTAGTAGACATTTAACTAACTTGTCCAAAATCACAGCAACGAGAGTAAGAGCGGGAATCTCCGCCGTAGAAGACAGCATAAACGTCATGAAGAAGTTGGTTCCAATACTCTCCGACAGTCTGATGATAGCGTCGATCATAATGCTGGTGGCCATCGTGACGAGGATCAAGATGATAATGCTGTTTCGTAAGGCTGCGCTCTTCACGAGTGCCATCATCGATTCGTCTGTCACAGAAGCTTTGTTTCCTGATGTCTGTACGAAAGAAAACTGTAAGCTTTAGGTAAAGTACCTAGTAGATGAGGTGAACTTCGAACTTAAAAAAGTTAAAAGAAACTTTTGTAAACAAATTCTCAATCAGTATCACGGCCGTTTGGTGTTCCAAAAAATAATAATAAGTTTATGAGGTCACTGAGGACATTGAACTACAAAACACGCAGATTTATTATCAGTTTCGAAAGATTAATAAATTAAAATATTTGATATCATAGAGGTCTACTTACAACGAATTTGGTCATTATATCTTCAGGTATTTTTTTACCGTTAATGCGCTCAAATCTATTCAAGATTTTCACAGCTTTCTTTGTTTTTCCGACGGAGAGTAACCAGCTGAAAATAAAATGCTATAGTTTAGTATTGGTTTAAGTATCTTATTCTTGGTCGTATCACTCTTGGTACTCTTGGCTCGACGACCACGACCACGACCACTCGCGGACGTCGTGTCGGAGCAGTGGCCCGTCTAACAGTCTTCCGCCATTCCTCCCGCACCGCTGGTCTTCTGGCAGATTCGTTTAAAGTAACATCAATTGCAACTTACATGACTTGGTCCGTCCATCGTACGTATCTGGATTATGGTAATTTTGATAGTTATTACCTGGCGCTCTCAGGCACGAGCCATGGGGCTGCTAGAACCAGCAGCATTGGCATAGACGTCACGAGCAGCAGTCGTCTCCAGTCACGAAGCCATAGTGCCAACCCTGGCAATGTCACTCCTCCCAGTCCGATAAACAGCGCTAGGGATAGGTTACCTATCCAGGATCTATACCTCGAGTCCACGTACTCTAGCACTGGAAATAAAAACACCAATTTATTTATGGACGTGATCCTTAGAATCTCTTGAAGGTAAAAGTTAACTCACCTAAAATATACATCATGGTGAAACAGCAGTCATTCGCCATGCCGACCAGAAAACGGCAAAAGACGAAATCCCAGAAGCCAACCGTGACTACACTTGCTGCACCTCCAACAAACCCTATGAGGTTAGCTCCTGAAAATGATTTTGTAAGGATTAGAGATCAAGAAGAATATTTTGTCTAAGAATTTAGCTATAGTAGGTATGCTCGCTCACCCATTAGAGCCGGAACTCTTCCATATTTATCGCCAATCCATCCAAAAAGTCCGCAACCGGCAAAGGAACCAATGAAAAATGTCATTTGGGCGAAAGGCCCAAAACTCGCCTTGTCGCAGACCCATTCTCTCTGTAATTATCAAAATTATGGAATACAGTTGGTATTTACCTACTTATATCTAATTATTATAATTTTTTACTTGACCTTTAGACACGGGTGGGTGTCTAACATACATAATATACTATACGCTCCTCAAATCGTATAATTTTTCTATAACTTAGATATACTTGACCTTCTCCATCATAAAGGCGTATGTACCTAGTAACTTAGAAAAGAATTAATTTTGCTATGCAATAGCAATGGTATGCTTCTTCTACTGTCAACAACAAAGTCTCACCTCACTAACAACAGTTGAATAAGGGATATCTTCATACAGGAACTCCCAGCCGTTCCGACACGGTACTACCGCTGTGCTAGGATCTGGAGGTGTTAGGGTAGCCAGAACCTGAGTCCAGTTGGCATCGTACATGCCACAGCGGTCCCAATCATGACCTTCTGGCGCTCTTGGGATGGAAAGGTTTCGTCTGAAATATAAGATTAAAACTCAAAAAACCGCTAAAGAAAATGTCCCACACCAATAGCTTTTTTCTAGGCTTTCATACTCGATTCATCGTATTTTGTGTTTTATGAGACTGGTGTGTCTAAGTGTGTTGTATTGGTCAACAAAACCATTCATATAGATACGAAAAGTAGACTCACCTAAGTTCTATGTCCAAATGACTTAAATCTGGTACTAAACACCAATGTTGCTGGGGCGTAGCAGTTACAAACATTTGCGAGGCGTACGTGTATGCAAATATGAACCCTAGTGGCATCATCATAACGAACAGCAGCCTTTGATATCTTCCCAATCCACCCAATTGCTGTAGGATCTCTTCCATGACTTCTGTCTGTGTGTTTTCTGAAGGATGGTTGAGGGCCTCTGCCTCCTGCAGTAATTTAGTTAGCTTTGTAGCTTTGGTCTAACAAAATATACCTACCTACGCATTTATCATTCAAATCAAACGGTACAAGCAAAATAAAAAATATTTCCTGAAATATATTTGTTTTCACGGGTTTTTTTATTTGCACAAATGTGACAAGGGTCCAGATTGAGAAACTTACCTTTTGAAGATTTCTTTCAGACATTTTTTTACGTAAAAACTAAAGTACTTGGGTAAAACCAAAACAATCAGAGGTCGAATGCACGAATCCTACTAACAGAAACGTAAACTACTTTCTTAAATAGATTCACAAGTAAATTGAAAAATTTTCTATTCGCATAGTAAACTTAAAAGCTCTACCTTCTACGATGGTCTAAATGAAACTGGCTTGTGCCATAAGAAACTACTTAACATAAAATCAGCTATAAGTCGCAAACTCGTTTACCTACCACTAAAGTATTAAAAAGGTCGTCGATTATCCAATGATCTTTTAGTTTGATATTTGTTTAAGTTCAGATACACATCATTTGAGTGCACACGAGTTAGAAATACTGTGGTGATAGGTACCTATCACAGTAAATATACCTAATTAACCGTCTTATCTGTTGCTCAATCATGAGTAAACTTAAGCACTGAAGTAAGAGCACATGGTCTGATAACGTTATGATATGACACTACAGATATACCTGTACTTTTGTTTGTAATTAGTTTAGATTATCCTCTATCGGATAGAATGTCGGTCACGGCGCAATGTTGGTCATCTTTGGTCCGACTAGACTACCCTATCATAGGATTTACTGTGTGCAATTGAAATAGCATAAATTATCGATTATTTTCTGAGCCAAGCCATCCAAACAGCACGTGCTACCAAATCGTTGGAATTCGTCAGCAAATTATAGCAGCACGCGCTCTTTCCGTCGTCATTGCCCCGGGGCGCTTACTGCAACCTTTAGTTAGCACTTGCGTTGATTAACTTGTTAAAATAATTGTATAAAATACTGTGTGAAAAAGTGCCGGTAAACGAGAGATATTTTTCTGGAAAAATACTAATATCATCATCATCAATATATATAAAACTCTTTTGAAGCTGATAGAGAATCAACGCACAGCCTAAACCGCATATTATGAAATTTGGAGGGTACTATCCTTATATAGTGTAGAGGAAAGAAGCACTAAGAAAGGAATTTTGAAAAGTCGCACTCTAAAGGGTCTAGAACGCGAGCAACGCCGCGGGCGACGGCTAGTATAAAATACTTCTGACCGTAACAGAATTATTTTTTATCTCTAATTAAAAGGCTATCTGCGGTTGTCGTATTGCTGGAGACGCGCTCGAATTATTATTCAGTTTATTTTTTCCTTAAAAGTGTCGTTCCCCACTTTTTGCTATAGGTACCTAATCCATTTTTTTGCGTCGGTTCGTTGTGGTTTCCATTGCACATTTGCATAGGTGCTCATGTTTGTACCTGATGACGCTGATCATAAAATAAATAATGTTGTGTTTGTATACCTACATTATATTAATCTTTATCATCATCAGCATCTTAGCCCGGTTTCACACACTGTCATGTTATACCAGCCTCTTTATTATAACATAGATGAATTCTAGTCCATCCTTGCAGAGGATGCGACCTAAATAAAGATAGATCAAACTGTTTCAAAGCTTAGCCTAACCTATTAGAGCGGAGTACAGTAAAAGACAATTCGAAACAATACTAGACCCAGTTTATGCCGGGCAGAAAAGAAGGGACTCTTTTGACACATAATTTATTTTACAACTGTTACCAAAACCAGGCTGTCTACGTGTCTACCACTTCCTACTTCCGAGTTCAAGTTATTTTGGTCACAGCGCGTGCCGCGTAGACAGATAACCTAGAGATACTGGCAATGGGAAAAGGCGATCACCAGGCCAGAAGTCGGAGGCTCTCACTGGCCTCCCTGTCACCGTTACCCTGAGAAAGGCCCAGAATAGAACATCGTGGAAACAACTCGTCAGCCACTCGGCTTTACTCGACTGACGATGGCTATTTCAAGAAGGGCGACCTTTTGTACCTATATTTATCAGTGTAAGAATTTTTTGAATCGGTTTAGTAGTTTCAAAGACTAGACGACACAATCAAAACTAAGTTTAAACTAAGTAGGTATACCTCTGTAGATCTCTGTACTATAGCTTCGTAAAATTAGGTATGCAAGCATCAAACAGAATTTATTTTTCATCCCACCATCTCGGAAAGAGTATTTTTAGTCTTCAATATCTGAGTGGAAAAGCCGTTTTTATTCTCTAGAGGATAAAGTAAATTGAATTTAGAACATCGTGTGCACTAAGTTTGTGAATTAAAAAAAACATTAAACCTATTTACTGCTACCTCTATGGTGCCGAATATATCATAGAACTTTTTTTTAATTTGTTAAAAACTCAGACTCGGAACCTTCTTGGTGTTCTTTTTTCAATTTGCTTTTTTTGCATTTAGTCATTTCCTCGCTGAGGTGGAATGAAAAGTTACGTGTTGCACTCGAGTGCAAAGATTTTTCCCCTCGTGCTCTTTTGATTCCCTCGCTAACACTCAGGATTCTAATTTTGAATCACTCGCTGCGCTCGTGATTCAATTTTAGAATCCTTCGATTGCTCGGTCATCAAAATTGAACACTCGGTTAAAAAGCAACTTTGCACTCTTGTATAACAAATAACTATTACTAAGCTAGCGTTCATGGTTTGCATACTACTTAAGTTTTTATATAAGACCCGGAATGTTTGCTCTCGACGTTGACGAAATGGGTAAATAAAAAACAACACAAGATTTTAATTAAATATATACTTAATTATTATTATTGCTTAAAATAATGCATTTTATGTCGTTTAAATCAGACTTAATTTTGTACAACTTAAGTAGAGTAAGCACCTTAATTATTATTATAAGGCAGACGAGGCACCTATTTTTTTTTTAATATTCTTTATAGCTAACCCTACTCATCTGTCAAAGATAATTGCAAGATCAGTGCGACGGCAATAAACAAAAAAAAACCTATGCTCGAAATATTCTGCGCTTGTTAAAAATAAGAGCTAAGAATTAATTATAGTCTTAGGCCCGTATTCGCATTTACTGCTCAAGCAGAATTTTTGTATAAGAATCTACTTAAATCTATGCTTGAGTAACGATTTCATAAATTATTTAGGTAGTTATACCTAAAATATGTTAAATTCTGATTTCTATGATGAATCTACAATTTTGAATCCTTCTTCTTCCTGCCCTTATCCCACTAGGTGGGGTCGGCACAACATGTTCTTTTCTTCCATTCTCCCCTATCATCCGTCATCTCAGTGTTCACTCCTCTCCTATGCATATCATCGCTTACACAATCCATCCATCTTTTCTTAGGCCTACCTCTTCCTCTATATCCTTCCACATTCATATCTAGCACTCTCCTCGCTACATGACTCTCTTCCCTCCGCATGACATGCCCATACCACGCTAACCTGTTGCTCCTCATTTTCTGAAGAATTTTGAATCCTATCAACATTATATTTTATATCTACTTAAAAAAATAAACTCTTAAATTTAGTTGGAATTTCCTCACCCCGTTCTTGCCACTCCCCGATGTAGATTACCAAATAGTTACTACGTCGTCAGTGGACACAATATCAGACAAAAGTTTTAGGTGTTTTTTAAACATCTGTATTATCCGTCATTTTAAAACTTAGTCCTGTGGTTTGTTTTAACCATTTACGTATAGTCAAAGTACTAACCTAGATCTTAGAGGTAAGGTTATTATTGAGTTATTGCCCTCAGCTTATAGTAGGTACTTGAGCCTAGGCACTCCTGAAAACCAGTGCCAAAGGAGCCACCTTTAGCATTTGCTGAGCGGGTACATTTTTTACACATCTGTTCTATATATTTTTTTTATGATATAAGTAATGGAACAAGCTGATAGCTCATCTGATTTTAAGTAGTAACTTCGGCCTATAACAATGCATTACCTCACAGAGCAAGTCCAATGAGGTCGTGCCCTGTTAGGCAATGCACTGCGTCCATCACTCTGAGACGTAAAGATCTTGAAGTCTCATGTACCTGTAATTACTATATAATGTAATGTTTGTTTTATTGTGTCTTTGTATGTGTTTTTGCGTAAAATAAATAATTTATATATCTATAGTACTTATTTACAATCTTAATCTTACTCCAAATGTACATTATGAAAAGAAAAAATATATACAAAACTAATACAATCTTGTCATATTTGATCACAGGTGTTGAATGTACAACCAAACTGGTATATCAGGTATCCTTAGTTATTAATCCGCGATTATAAACCGTAATACTACGTAATAAGAGCTTTTTGATTTTCAGTCTTCCACTCCGGCACTTCGATGTTATCTGATTCTGGTTTCCTGAAACAAAATTGGGTTTCAATTTCGCGAATTCCCCCGAATGTTCTTTTACTACTACCACAGATCATATAATACTATACTAGTACTACTACATATTTGTGTTTTGCCGTATTTTCGTATCTCTTATTTGTAATGCACTTGTCAGTCAGTAGGGATGTAGGTAATTAGCCCAAAAAAGTTAATTTTGACAATTCAAAAACCAACTGATGATGTAAGTACCTAAATAATTAAACTAAAAAAGTTAATTTTGGCAGTTCAAAATTTGATTGGGCATTTATATTTTGACCTGCTGACTGGTAGAACAAAGCCTCACCCGCAAAGAGAATGTTCTCTAACAATCCGCTCCCCATCAGCCATGGTCTGCGGCATGGCTCGTCCCTTAGTCTCCGGTAACAGAACCCCAGACCCGCTGGACAGCATTGCTAACGTGCCCAGGATCATCAACGGCAGCAGGGTCCAGATACGCTCCTAGAAGAAAATGGCAAAACTGTTCAGCTGTAGATTGATCTTCTATAGTTTGTGTTTGTTTATTCTATACAAGACCATTGGGTAGAAAGTATTGGTAGAAAATCCTCGTGATGAGTTTACTTAGCTCTCTCGTGGTCACCACGAACATAGTAATAATAAGAGGCAATGTCAGTATACAACGAGATTAGTCATGACCATTTGCCGCCCGTATACTATGGGCTAATTGTTTTTATTAAAAGTTCAGTTTTAATTAAAAAGCTTTTTAGCTTATATTACCCCTGAAAGAGCAAAAAAAAGAAGATAGATAAAATACTCTTTATTGCACCTATACTACTTATAAATAATCGAAATACCAAATGGGAACTTGGGTGCCGACTGCCTAACGTTAAGTCCGGCGAAAGCACTGAGTAGCCGCAATTAACTTCTCGTCTAAAACGTGAGTGTGGGGTGATGCTATTAACCAGAATAATACTCACCAAACATCAGACGATGAAAAGCAAGATACTCACTGAATAGACGATGAAAGGTGAAAGCACAGTAGCAACGTAACCGCTCATATGCAGAGAGGATGAGCCAAGTGCCCTCACGCCTGTGGGAAGTAACTCTGTGGCCCACTGGATAACAGCGTTGTATGACATGTTGATGAAGAAACGGGCGAATATCGCCAACGCAGTCTGCGGTATACCTGATTTTAAAGATAATTTAAAATGAGGAGAGATAGATGATGTATATATAAACGAGAAAGAGAGATAACTATTAACAGATCAAAGAGAATAGGTACTTATTAATATTTAATTCATGTTGAAGATTACCTTTAGGAACGAACATGGCGATGATAATCAGTGTCCCTGATGTGGCTAGTGGTCCACAAGTGAGTATTCTTCTGCCCCATCTGGAGAAGATAATTGGAATATCAACTAGGTAGATACTGCCAAATGTGCGCTTGAATTCAGAATCTATCCTTTAGACATTCCTAGATCTGGTTTTGAGACGCTACCAGAGAATTATTAGCAAATCCGAATGGTAAGCATTTTCAGATTTGCCCCATGATTTTTCATAAAATATTTTAATAAATGTTTCATACCTGTCCAACAGTAAAGCCAGCAGTGTAACCGAAGGTATCTCAGTCGCTGACGTCAGAGTGAAGGTTATAAAGAAGTCAAGTCCTAGATTTTCCGACATCCTCACAAGTCCGTCGAAGATAACCGCACAGCACATATACACGAACACCATTATCAGCATAGTGAAGCGGAGAGGGCCACTCTTCAGGAGAGTAAATATCGTGTCCGTGGACTGCTTGGTTTGACGGGAGGTTACCTGGATGTAAACAAAGTGGATGAACAACCAAAAATAGGTAAAATATCCTTCCTTGGGCTATTTTAATTCGAAACATGGAGTTCGGACTAACAAACGCTCCACGGAGTATGGAGCTATTATGAGATATCTATCGTTCCGTGAAGAACAGAAAAAGTGTGAACTTACAATGAATTCGTCTAGAATATCCTCCGGTATTTTGGTCCCATTCACTTTTTCGAATTTCTTCAGCACTTCTACTGCTTGGTTCACACGCCCTCTGGTTAGTAGCCATCTGTTATTAGACAAATATTAGAATCATTTATTCTCATCACGTAAAAGTCTCTATTTGTAGAAAGAACCATACCTACCTAACTAAATTACAAGCTCTTTAGACACAACACAACAAACATTAGAATTGCGACCATCTATGTTTAAAACCCGGAACTTCTTTCTATAAAACTTTCCCAAAGCCTAAACATAAAGTGAAAATGCTTTGCATGCGTCTCAATGATTTGAATCTAATATATAAATTACCGCTAACAAAATTATGGGCTTGGTTGGAGAATAGTAGTTCTGTTCCTGATCAACTGATAACACCTACTACAAAGGGCATAGGTCAGTGCTACAACAGGAAATTCAATATTTTTACAGTAATATGAAATTGGTAAGGTCACTCAAGTGCGTGACAAGGGCTCGGCCGTACTAACCTTGAAAATTGAAATAATATTTATGCATAATGACAATGCTTAGGTAGGCCATCAGAGCTGAATAATATCGTAACGGCAATACCAATTCGAATGAAACCTTTCAATGCAGCTTCGTTCGGTAAAGCGTACGTAACCTCCGAAGATCAAAGAGGTGATGCTGTAAATATAAAAAATATACTTGCCTAGCACTCTCCGGGACCAAGAAAGGGGCAGTCAACACGAGCAACATGGGAAGAGACGTCACCCACAGCAGAGTCCGCCAATTGGCCACCCACAGCGCCAACCACGGCAGCACCAGGCAGCCACTTCCGAAAAACAAAGCTATTGACATGTTGGCTACGTAGGTGCGGTGTCGGGGCCCTACGTATTCTAGCACTGGGGAAGACAAACAATAAGGTCAGAGGTGGATGAGGGTTGGGAGTCAAACGAAAAGGAATCGAGGTTAGAGGTGATAAACGGGATTTCTCAGGCTTTTTTCGAGTGGAATTTCCATGGCGCCTAGAGTACGTAGAGTCACTTAGTTTTTAAGAAGTTTCAACGTGATTCTTGTGATATTATTGAATTTAAATATTGATGAGTGTGATTTTATTGAGTTTTAATATTGGTGTCTCATCGCATGGAACTAACATAGGTAATATTATAGCGTCTAGAGTAATTAGAGTCACCTAATTTTTAAGAAGTTTTAACGTGTCTTGCGAATTTATTGAGTTTGAATTGAATATTGTATTTAACAATTATTGGAGAAACATACCTACATTCAATATTTTGCTTAGTGTTCTCTGGATTCGGCAAGGAAATAATCGTGTAGGTAACCTCAGTTTGCAGATAAATAAGGGTCAAGGCGAACATTTAAAACAGTTCGTGCTGGGTTTGATAAATATTTGAGTTTTATGTTAACCTATCTACTCATTAACTTACTTCTGTTGCCAAATATTAAAATCGTAACGACGCGTCAACCGGCTTAGATCACTTTAGCTTCAATCCCATTTTTGTAAAATTTATAGGTAGATCTTACTAAAGTTCCTATCAATAGCCTTTTTTCTCAGAGTAAGTAGGTATAAGTTACCTAGCCTACCCGATTTGAAAGAGCTCGAATGATCGCTGTGCAAATTTGTAATGCGTGCTCCTGCATAATTGATTCTATTTTTATCTAACCTAACCAACTAGAGCTGTCCCTGTTTGGTTAGATAAGATAAAAATATTCATTCTCGATGTCCGTATACGAACATCGAAATCAAATGCTTGCTACAAGAGCTTTCACTATTCTCCAAAACTCTCAGTTGGGTTGTTTTGTCCGGACCTTCCTAGCTACAGATTTGCACACATACGACACACTTTCGTATTTGGCATCACGATTTACATTCAAAGCAACGGTGCGGTAAGCTTCAACACTTAAGATTCACGACGTGTTCCGATAACAACTACAAATCACCTTGTTGACATGTCTGCCTTGACTGTTATAGCGGTTTAGCATCGACGAGTACTTTGAGGATTATGCCACGATTTACCATGATAGCTGATAGTGAAAAGTGTTTTCAAAAAACCTAAGCCTATCTTAGGCGCCACTCACTAAAACAGTTTTATAAAGGTTTTAGAATACACTTACTTGTACGAAGATATATTTCATAAACTTGTAGGGTTAAAATACCCAACATCCAAAAACTACTTCATAGTGGGTAAAAGTAATTTGGGTAAATGGGGTAAAAGCTGCTGCGTAAGTAGGTACGAGTACAAAGTCCTCTCCGTCCGCTAGTCATTGTTTGGGAAAACAGTTTTTTTAATTAAAATTAACTTTGTAGTAACTGCAGAGAGTCAGATGGGTAGGTACATTTTATTCATATTGTTCTTCTAAAGCTCCTCTACCTCAAATAGCTGCTAAATACCCCTATGCTAAATATGCTAAATAAACTAAGCAAACACTGCATTTGATATAAGTGAAGGTAGCGAATAGTACCAATAAAGCTTCAAAACTCACCCAGAATATACATCATCATGAAGCAGTTGTCAAACGCCATGCCAACCAGAAACCGGCAGAAAGCGAAGTCCCAAAGGCCAGTCGTGAAGACAGTAGCGATTCCTCCCACACAGCCTATCATGTTCGACGCTGAAAAACATGAACAGATTATTGACTTTGACCCATTCTTGACCTTATAAAAATCTGTCAATAGATAATTATTATTGTTATCTTGAACGGGTAGTGAATGACAGACTAGAAGTATTTGTAGAAACTGGGGTTTCATGATATTTGTGAAGATGACTTTTATCAAAGTACCTAGTTCCAAATTGTTATCATTCATCGAAATATTGATGACATTATCGTTGCGTTAGTCATTAAAAATAATTATGCAACCCAGGCATTACCTATGCGTTTGGAATCAATTAGCACGTAACCGCGACTAATCTGAGATTACAGTGTGAGTGGTTTTAAAAACCTCTAGCTAAACTACAGTCAAAACTAAACAGCAATCACTAGTCTTGACCTCAACTATGATCAGTTTTGACATTTTTTGAAACAACACATAGCACTTTTATTTTAATAGTTTTTCTTGTGTTATTGTGAGTATTGTTGTTTAATTTTGGTGGAATTTTAACCAATAATACTTATGTCGTAACATAAAGTGTGAGCCATTGGAATAAATGTGTGTAGAGTGGTTTTTCTGAATGTGAAAATTCGTGTTAGGTTTTGAAGAGAAAATCCACCATTTTCTTTTCAAAACAAACGACAGCCGACTTGATAAATGACTTGACTTGACTTATTTATTACAATTTTAACACTTGACATTGGCAAAATTGTCTGTCGAAATGACGGACACAGGCCATTATGGAAGAGAAGAAGAAGATCTGACTCTTTCCCGGTCGGTAATATTTCAACCGTGCTAGATTACCTAGCACTTGTCTCGTCTCGGCCGGTGCATTCATCTAAAAGCTAGTGTCTAACGATAGCTACGAATCAAAATAATGACGAAATACTAAATTATGTAATAGGCAAGTAGGTACCTATTAATAGTTTCTATGCCATGTGTTTATTAATTCGTTTATTATTGGACGAAACAAGGTCAGATGCAAATCGCGCCAATACACGCTTGGCAATATTGACTATTCAGCTATTAGCAGACGTGAGTTTGTTGAACCAACGATTAAAACTCATATTGCATCACAAACTCAGGTACCGTTATTGCTTAGTGCTTATGGTCGCCTCAGGGCTCCACTAGATGAAATGGTAGGTAGCGAAAGACGTTAAAGAATGTCTCGTCGTTGACATGAAAGTGATTTTATGTAACCGCTTTTTTTATATCATTTGATAGGCAGGTTATTAAAAAACTGGCTCTCGTACGTATTCTAAAAACCGGCTTCTAGAGATCATGTTTTCATATTCGGAATTCCGAATAAAGAAACAGAATCTGAAATTTAGGAGGAAAAAGTAAACAAAATGTATTCACAAGCAAAAGTTTTAATAGAGCATCACCTATCAGACTATCAGCACAGCATTAATCGTCGCAACGTGGAGTTGTTCGTGGCCGTTGACCCAGTTTCTATTGTACACGATGTTATTGTTTGTATTGAGTTGTGTTTCGATTGAAAAACTACACTTTTTACACATCATGTTATGTTGTATTCAGGCCAAAAATATTGTTGTACCTACCGGTTTTGAAGTTTTTATTATAGGTAAACAGATATACCTAACTACACACAGAGATACTGGCTCGAAACTTGGCCTATCATCTCCTGAATCAACGCTAAAAGACAGCTATGTTCCGTGCTCGCTATATAGACTCAATAAAAAAGGCAAGAAAACTAAATGAAAATCCTATCAAATCTTACCGATTAGAGCTGGTACTCTCCCATATCGGTCAGCCATCCAGCCGAGTAGCAGACCCCCGACGAAGGAGCCGGCAAAGAACACCGCCTGAGCTATCGGCGCGTAGCCAGAGTACTCGCACACCCATCCTCGCTGGAAGGTGATAGATAACTCTTGTTAGGTGCCTGTGCACTTGAAAATGAGACAGCCCTCACTAGGTGGAGAGCCGACCAAATACCGGAAATAAAGGCTGCGAAAGATCGGGTACTCTACAAATCTTGGAAAGAGGTAGGATTTTTCAATCATGATAAGATTGTTAGAACTTCTTGACGGTAAGATTTCTGTGCGCAGTAGACGTATAGTTTCCATGTAAAGCTAGCTTTGTAAAGCAATCTATGCCAGATACTAGAAAGCCCTGAACAAGCCCTCAGTAGCATAGTCCACAGTTGATAGAAGTTCACCATGGCCCTGTTATTGAGTGCAATCGAGAATCATAAGCATTGATTGATTGAACAGATTGAACTGATTTGAACTGCACTCATTCATGTCGAATGGTGTAATGAAGAGAAAATTGTATAAGTACTTAGCAATTTTTGTTTATTTTTCGACGCATCTAAACGAGTCAGAGTTTTGGTAACACTAAAGCTTAGATCAAAATAGTAGATTTAAGAAACTAATCCCGGGACCAGTGGATATAAGTTTTCGTTCGCTTCCTGGCTCACAATTTCACAAAGCATATTCAGTCCTATCTACACAAGAACTCCAACGCAAATCAGACTCTATCCCCCAGTTCAGCAAGTTAAACTTCACTTACCTCACTAACAACAGTATGGTACGGTATATCAGTAAGCTCGAACTCCCAGCCGTGTTCACAAGGCACGGTGGGCGTGCTCGGGTCTGGTGGTGTGAGAGTCAACAGTACATGGCTCCAGTTTGCTTTGTATGTAGAGCACTTGTCCCATTCTTCGCCTAGTACTGCTCTAGGCGCTGTTAGATTCCGTCTAAAAGAAACTGTACATTAAAAACGTGTTTTTGTGAATTTGAATCTAAAACCGCTTGGTCGTGAACTTCAAATTTTAATAACCTTATTAGTCAATCTTCTTAACAAAGCAAGGGATAATTCTCTTAATAAAAGTAAAATAACTTCCGATTTTATATTGTTGCTAGGTATGTGGTTTTATTCACCCAGACAGTTTTGAAGGTAAATTTTATTTTTACCCAAAAAGTATAGGTAAAAATCACAGTGTGCGTTAGGAATGAAACAGATAGAATTCTGGTTGGTAAATCATTTTCAAATACCTTTTTATTAAGTAGGTAGGTTAGGTATGACTAATGACTTTGATTATGATCGCTCCTCCCTGATCCAAAGGTTGGTTGTGTTATCTGCTTACAAATAATCAACATCACCTCAAAATCTTAGTGTTTTTGAAAAACCACAGATTATATAAATAAGTAGTTATTAAAGTAGGTTATTGATTGATAAAATGATTCGAAGTCCGATACTAGTATCTAATCTTGATACGTTATCTAGATAGATTTGAGCTATTGAAGTTGAATAAAAAAAATCAATATTAATTGCACCATATATCGCAACATTCATGCTGTTATTCTTTTTTTTTTTTCTTTGTGGACATCCACAAGGTATGTAGGTATATACCTACATACATTATTACGTGACAAATAATGTATAATTTATATAGGTATTCTAAAGCTGCACTAGCTAAAATATCTGCTAAATCTGTTGTAATGCAATTGATAATGATAGAGCATTTTTAAATCAGCGCTAGTTATGACAGCGGAATGATAAAGGGCTTAGGTACCTACTCATGGTCATGACTTGGTACCTACGCATTTTTTTTTGCTTCAAATCGTAAAATTACTGTTTTGTGTATTATATCCTGTCCATCCAAAGGTGGCCTGGAAGAGATTGCTTTAAGCAATAAGGCCGTCCATTGTACCTACCTCCTAAAACTTGTTTATATTACCAATTTTTGGTATTTTCATGTTATTTTGTTTACTTATAGGTAAGTGGTGTACAATAATAGTACATTATGGTACTAGTGTGGTACATTGGTGATTACCGCCGAGGTGCCATTGAGACCCGAGCCGTAGGCGAGGGTCTTAAGAGAGCCGAGGACGGTAATCACCAATACACACGTGTATCATACGACGTTTTTCAACACACTTGTGAATAAAATAACTATAATTTCAACAGTGAAAACGAGTTTTGAAAAATGTTTCGCTATGGCGGGAAAAATTTCCTATGCGCGCGCATTGCGATCGGCCACAGACTAAAGAATGGGATGAGGTTTTTTTTTTATTTTCCGCACATAGGGTTTGCGTATATTCTGCCACGTACAAAATGGGGAATTTAAAGTTTTCTTTTATTACAGAGAAAACAAAAGTTATATTTGAGTGAATGTTTTATTTATTAAACACGTACGAGTTAAAATTATCTATTTAAATAAGAAGTTGCATGAAATGAGCAAGCAATAGGAACATTAATTTATTTGTTCTATTGAACACGATCTTTTTTAGAATAAAAACTTTTTTAAGAACAAAGCAACTCAACCAAAAAAATTCAAAAAAAAAAATCTATAACTCACTAGTGAGTTATAGCAATGAAAAAGTCACAGTTTGATTATGGGTGTCATTATGTGCCTAATTGCAGTGACCATAGAGCCACTTTATGAGCAAGTGTGTTGAAAAGAATATTATATCTATCTATCTATATACAAACTGATAGAGAAAATCACCTGAGCTCCATATTCAAGTGTTCCAACTCCGGAACTCTGCACCAATGCCGCTGTGGAGTCGCCGCAATAAACATCTGCACGAAATAGACGAACGCGAAGAAGAAGCCGAAAGGCAGCATGCCGAGGAACAGCAGCTTCTGATAGCGACCCATCTCGCCGACGTGGCAGAGGATAGCTTCGAGCGCGTCTGCATCATTCTCATTGCTGAGCGCCTCCTTTGCATCCTGGAAATGTGGTAAGTAAACTAAGCTCGTATGAGTTAGTAGCCAACTCTGTTGACGGAGTTGCTGGCCTCCGTAGAGCCGGGACCGACAGTTTCACGTGCCCTCCGAAGCACGGGAGCGCTCAGATGTAATTGCCACTAGCGGTCACTTATCCAAATAGTGACCGCGCAGAACGTCGCCTTAGCCTGCTTATTTTGATTTTTTGATCACTTGGATGAATATGACTACAACGTAGCTCGCTACTGATAGTTCTGTCGATGGTTCTGTCACTGTAATATTATGACCCAGTAGGTACCTACCTAGCCAAAAACTAACAATAGTTCTTTGTAGCTCGTAGCTCCACTTACCTACATACCACCTACCAAAGCTCTCCTAAGTTTTTGCTAACTAGCATTTTGGTCAAAAACTTTTATTTTTACAAAACAAATTAAGCTAAGTACTCACCTAATTTCTAAATAATATTTATATATCCATTCTATGACAATAGTTTGTTTTGCAAAATAAATACCTGCTACAAAGTACAGCTACATGTCTGAGGAATGCACTTGGGTAGAAAAATTGGGTAAAAAAACAACCAACAGCATGATACACGTATATTAAATTGTTGTTGACAAAACAATAGCAATGTTAAACGGTTGTATGAAATGCATATAAGTAAGTATGTAAGTGTTCGTATTTCGTATTCTTCGCAAGCACCTACTTTTGTATTGTGTGAGAAAAAAACTTCGAAAATTTGCTTTACTTTCAACCTTTTATTTCAGAGGAACCAGGCAAATACATTGTTTTACATCACTTTGTAAGCATCAGTTTACGTTTTAATTCGGGGTTTCGAATTTGAATACTAAGGCGTCTCTACTATATAATCTACGATCTACCTAGCAAAAAAAATCGGTCTAGTTCATCTGTTCATCATACTATGTTCGTTCGTATTTCAAGTCACCGCATTTAATGAATACCTTAGGATGTCTTTTACTCCATCTATTTCTCCTCTTTTTTAAATAACTAGGTGCATCAATATTTTTAACGACCTACATAAAGTTTTATAAATAAGTTTTGAGGTCAATGTTCTGTGTTGGATTCTGTCGCGTGGCGGTGCAAGTATTTTGGTCACTACATATTTTATTAACTAGGTACCTAATTACCACTCATTGGCCTATTACGACATACTCTAGCTAATAAAACTATAGAAGACTTACAAAATAATATTGATTAATATGTATCTGGCAGTACCTACAGGATGTTTTACTACTATTGCTACTATCGACGGGAAAAGATGGTTCCTATGTAATCAGCCAAAACCAAGGATAAATTGCGGACAACCAACAATGGTCATAATGATAACACAAAAAATAATCAAAACTAAGAACCTTGTAATTTTGGCCATCCTTGTCATCAATCACTGAACTCTTCATTTCGTAAAACTGACACACACAACTTTGATAGAAAGCTCACACGCGCGCGTTTTGCCGTTCCGACTCTCGGACACTGAATGGCTGAGTCGGTTTCTAAGTTGTATTTATTTACGTTAGTAATCCGAGTATTCGAGTTTACTCGATAAAAAATACAATAGGTACGTACACAATTGGGAATGGATATTATCAGTAAACTAGCGATAGAGATAAAAAAGTAGTAGATACTGTGTCGAATTCTCATGTTTTGACTCTAATTTGGAGGTAGAGAATTTTTGGGCAGGTTACTTCATAGGTAGGTACTCTTTCTAAGATAGGTTTTGGATTATAATAAGTAGGCTTTTTGGTATGAAATAATGTAAATCTGTATTCTTTTCTTTGCTAGGTAATAGGGCAAGATCACAACTATTTAGCTCTAGCACCTTAAAAAATATCGCGTTCGCCACCACTGAACCAGCCAGGCCACACAGACCTATAAATACAATATTGTGTAAATAGCAGGTATTTTTCTATCATATTTCGTTATTTTATTTGAAACATTCCTAGTAAGTTATACATATGTTTAATGTATGTTTTAGTTAAGGAGTTGATAGTTAGGTTATTTACGGACCTGTGCCTGACTTAGTGAAGTTAATTGCTGCAAAAAAATGTTGTAAGTTGTATTATACACGGAAATTGTTATGAAGAATTTCTTAATGGTGCAGATGATTGCTAATCTATGTTTTATCAGTAAGAATTTATGCAGGATTTTCTATTTATAACTTTTGCAAGACTACAGATTATCCAGCCATGAGGAATCATCAACCAAGCTGGTTTCAATGAAAAAAACAAAAATGTGGTGAAGTAGTTTCATTAATTCGTAAGTAGGTACCGACCTAATATTTAGAATTGTTTAACTATTTAGTGCGGTATGTACCCAATATTTTTTTAACCCAATTCGGTACAAACAGAACGCATCAATATTTAGTTGGGCAAAAAAGTGTTCGAAGGGTTATTTGAATGATTGGCCACACTCTCGTAAGTTAATTCCAATAAACACTATCTAGGTAAATATCGGTGTAGATTTTTTTTGCACTATAGGTACCTAATCACTTTGTATACTTAGGTATCTAAAAAATACTTCGGCAGGTGTATACATGAGGTAAAAATACAAAATATTTCGGTCTGAAAACCGGATGTCGTGTTACAAAAATAAAACTCGCCTGATCTGGCACCCAACAGTTAGAGGAAATGAATGTCTATTTACTAATTAACAACAGCTGTGACCAATTAGTTAGTGGGTTACGGTTCACGCTTCTGTTTGTATTCCATGAAAACATGGTTGTTTTGCAATTAACTTGACCAAAAAACCAATGAGTTTTCTAAGATTTACAATGAGGCGTTACTAAGTAGTAGGAACACTTATTTATTTCGTAAGGTTCCCTCCATGTACTTACCAGGGTGTAAAAACTATTCTCAAAACAGACAGTGTTTTGAGATCGACTGGGTTGGCTATGTATTTCTTTGCTTAGAGCTGTACCTATTTCGTAAAAAAAAAAAATTTAGCAATTTTAAAAATCCTGATATTTTTTTAAGAACCATCCGATGGAATCATGTGATTTTCTAATTGCAATAACTTAGTATCAGGTGGGCCATCTGCTTGTTTCATGACTTATTCTCTACAGTGCAATTATGTTGCATCATGCATGCAATTAATGTAAACCGCCAAAATTGAAAAGGAAGTGTAACATGCACAATAATGCACATCCTGCCGTCAATTTCAGACATGCACTCGATCAATGAGCAGATTGTCAACAAAATGCCGTCGCGTGTTTTGTAAGCAGGTAGTGCACTTGGACCGGCTTTTACCAACTCCGAATAACGCTATTCAATAGATTAGGTACCTACCTAGGTATATTGTTTTTATTTTTCTGTCTTCGTATAGGTATATACTTACTTAGACGAATAGTAGGTACCTAAGTATTTTATTTCAAAACCTGTTTTTTCCTTTTCGACAAAGGTGACAAAAACAAAATGGCTAAAAAAGGTTAAAAAATATGTTATTACATATTTTTTAAAGTAATGTTACTTACATCAAAATTACTTTTTATACGGTGCAAAAGTAGCTACCTACACGTAAAATAGACTGAAATATTCAATAGTTTGAATAGAATCAAATTACGGGCCCTAAAGTTATGTAGCTACTCATCACATCGTGCAAAGTATAGGTTTGCTTGCATCTAGCAAATGTTGTTTTTATAAGTAGGTAGGTATAACTACTAACTTAAATGATGGAGCAAGATCTGCAGATCTTCAATGTAATCAATACATCTATTAGGCGAGATTACATCCTTAATAAGCAATAAGCATACCACGTGTTCAATGCTACTTGCGCTTCAAGTCGGTACATAAAGTTACTTTTTTACTTACCTATGTAAATCTTAATTTTATTCGCAATCAATAACGAGCGTGCTAGTGAGAAAAATAAAAGATGCCATGACACTCCATTCCATGACATGTCATCGCCGCTGCCGTCATGGTGAGAAAATAAATAAATAAATAAATTCCGGGACACCACCGCGACTTTGTGTCATGTCAGCCACTACGTACGACGATTCAAGAACTAACAGTGGCTAGGTACTTATCTAATCTAACCATCACGCCATCACTGCAAAGTAGATTTTCACAAGCTTTCTCTAGACTAAGCCCTTAGGCTTAGTCAATCTTCACCGATTATCTAAGTTAAGCGACGTTCCGCGCGGTCACTATTTGGATGGGTAACCGTTAGTGGCATTTACATCTGGCCGCTGGTGTGTTTCGGAGGGCACGTTAAACCTCCGTCATGGCTTATGAACTCCGTAACCAGAGTTGGTCACTAACTATAATATAAATGTATATAAATGTATGTATGTATTCTATCAGCCATCTAGTTTCCATCGTACAAGCTTTGCTTAGTTTGGGACTAGAAGGCGTTGTGTTAAGTGTCCGTGAATATATTATTATTATTAACTCATACGAGCTTGCTTGCTTACCGCAAAAACGACGTCGCACAGCAATACAATGCGCCCCGTAATGTGAGGATAGTCCGCTGCGCGATACTTAGGTACCTCTTTACCGCCAATTTCTTATTGTGGCAGTAAAAACACGTTCTTATTTCTATATTGTAAAACATCAGGTACTTACCTAGTTAGTTATGGAACTAACAATATTTTTTACCATATAGTTTTCATATGCTGCATATACCTACTCTACATACCGACATATAAGCTGTTCCTTTGTGTTGCTCTAGGGCCGTTTTAATCACATTTCGTATGTGTACCTACGTAATAAACTTTTCAGCAAATAGTCCATGGAACAACAAATGCATAAAACAACGTGATTATGAAGCACACTTTATAAAGTTTACTTTATGAATCTTTTGAAAATGTAAAGTAGGTATATTAGATAAGACAAGTATCTTTCATAATAGAAACAACATACTACTCTAGACGCGAACGAAGACCATTAATAATTTATTATTACCCATCGTTCGCTCCTGCTCGTAAAATACAATAATTTTATTGCATACCTACTAGGTAGGTACTAACTGTAAAATTAATTTGCAGAAGTTTTATTTGACGTGTATTATTGTATGATCTGTGCCAATACCTACATAGCTTTAAGGCACATAATATGGTAGGTAGTCCAAACCTCTATATAAGTTACTTTATGGTCCAAACTACGTAGAAAATCCAAACTAACATGGCACAATATATGAAAAAACAACGTGAATACAATCAAACTTCCACGACACAAGACGGAAAATATCTCTTGTAGTAGCTAGCTATTAGATACCTACTAGGTACCTAGGTACCGATCCGATCAACCTCATAAATAAAATCGAATTGAAATCGCTACCGTTTTGGAGAAGGCCACAAACATTACTTTAGCTAGATATCCAAACTAAATAACCGGACCGGTCACCCTCCTACCTACCTCTATTCTCCTTTTAGTTTGGCAAACCCCAAACCACAGATTATTATAATACTATGCCTAAAAGGGGAGTCGTACTAATGTAGAGGCAAAGTTGAAACCCGCGTAGACGCTCGTAGACCCCTCGTCTACGCCGCGCCCTCCTCCGTAGACCCCTGCGCGTTTATGTCTTTTGTAAAAGATTTTATTATTCAACTCTTAAACAAAAACTTTCATAGGTGGGTACCTGTAATCGTTGCATAGATACATAATTACCAAATTGTAATCATTCAGCGTTTATTAGCCTACTGACCTACTGATGCTTTCCAATATTTTTTGAAAATATGTTCATGATCTTTCTGTTTTTTGCGTAGGCTAGGTACGAGTATATGTTTCAAGTTTCAGTTGAATAGGTGCAATTTTCAGTAGAAACTACGAAGGCTCACGTCACAGCCTGCACGGTAGACATCCTTAGATCTTATTATAGAGTTGTGTCTCCCTCTATACAAGCTACTCTCTGGAGTTGTGGTAGAGAGTATTTCAATCTAATTTATTAATCAAATTGGTGATAGTCAGTAAATTTTTTTTTTGGCATGTCCGTTTTTGGTGCATTTGCCATTGCCAAGTTGAAAAGGGGAAAAAATTCAATATAAATGGTATTTTAAAAGATAATAAAAAAAAAATTGCACTTACCATTTTCAATTTTATGTTGATACGTGCCCACGGACAATCTATATGCAATTCCACACTGCCCACCACAAGATGACAACAATGCACTTATTGCATAATGTTCCTTTTAGTCACCTATTCAATCACATCACTAATAAAACCTGCATGTAAAATTCAATAGTTTTAGTTATTTACGCGAGCACTTCAAACTTCATAAACGTGTAGACGCACTGCCATATTAACGATCATGTTGCTTCATACAACACAAACAAAACACATGAAAGACCGAGCTACCTACCTACACACACCACAGTGCAATATTAGCTCTATTTATAGCATTGGTAACTCTCCTTTTTATTTTACACACAAAGAGGATTTAAATCCACAGTGCTTGTTGCTAAACGAGTGTGTGTGCGTAATCTTTTTTTAGCTTTGGAAGAAAGTTTTGTAACAGGCAGCGCATTGCGCCATTTTCCTCTGGCCCTACGCGGTCAACCGACCAATGAGCAATGAGGTAAAAGCACGTAAAAGTCTGTGAGCGAGCTTACAGCCGAATCCCCTTCCCTAAAAGCTTCTTGCTTATTAAATATATTTTATTCAGGTTTCCAAGGACATTATTTATTCTATCATCTATTCTATACTTATCAACAAAAAAATTTATTTGCGTCTTCTCTCATGACATCGAAATACAACGAACCATGCGCCTGTTAAAAATGTAAACGCAAACATAAAGCAGGTATAGGTTCAAACTATCTAAAAAAATGGAGACTTTACAATAAATTATTTAGAAACTTCGATGAGCTCGCTCGAGTATCATACCTTATACACCGACTCCATTCCGACCAAATAGTTTTAAAACTAAAACTATCCTACGGGGTGGTAGCCTTTTCGATTTCCGTTCATAACGGTTTCCGGAGAGATTCTATACATGGCCGCATGGGTGAGACTGAGGGTTCGGTGAAGATGAGGAGAAGATTCCGGACCCGGAATTCCGGATGGCATGTAGTCCCAGGCTTAGGGCAAGGGTCTAGCTAGCTTCTCTCTGATGAATGACACTGACATTAACAAATCAACTTTGACGTTTTCAGGTTTGTCACTGTCAGTCATCAGTTACAGCTGTCACCTACTTACCTACCTTGTTGTTGGATTTCAAGTGATTTCGAGTGATGAATCAGTCGTAATTTACTTTTCTTGTAGTTTTGTCTAAAATTCTGATGATAAAACATCAAACAATTCAAATTACGTTCTTCTATAGCATAGAATCCAATATTTGTCGCACAGGCGCATGTAAGTGTCGTAAATATACATGTATTTGGGTTTGTTTTTCCGCTAGTTATCTCAATTATTGTTCGTCCGTTTTGTGGATTGTGTGGACATCCAAGAAGTTATTGTTGTCGATACACACATGCATGGAGCAAGGTCGCTCGATGGCTCAATTAATTAAATTATTTCCAGCCACTGTCGTCCTCTAGTTTTCATACTTTACACATACATTATTCGTACGTAGGTTCCTACTTCGAGTTTGGTTATGAAACCGTTCCCTACCAGTGGCTACACACATTTCCTTTATGCGAATGCACTAGATGTTTATGCGTCTGATGTATCATCAATTGATGTAAATTGCTGAAACCAATCTCTTGTCCCCAAGTGACATCAGTGTGTGTTTGTAAAGATATATCTTATATATACCTACAGTGCTTTATTCTACATAGCACAGAATATGTTTTGTTCATACCACATAATAATATAAAATATTACAATCATAAAGAACATGCATATTTGGTTCATTTGTCAGACAGATTCCACTAACATTTTTTATTGCTTTATCAAACTCAATCCTCACTTCACCCAACAGGGTACAAAATCATGTGACTACCTCAGCGGCCCAAGGCTCTACAGTGAGAAATGTCAAAAGTTTGAACTCCTGGAATGTGAGAAGCAGTCACCATGAGGACGGCAAGTGCTATCAGCCTGCTGGCTCTGTTGGCAGGAGTCAATGGGGATGTCATTATCTACACTCAAGATACTCCTCATTCTGTGAGTTGTTTATTTATTTATTAGATCACCAACATGTCCAACATATTGTACATCATTACAATTAAATGATACTGTTTAAAAGGTATGAATTCAAATGCCACCATAATTATAGGCGAAGACAGCTTGGTATAAAAAATAATTTGAGCAAGTAACAACAATAATATTTAAAATAACAGTACTAAATTAATAAAATCTACCAAAGCATAAAATAAAAAGTAAAATTATACAAATTAAGACTTTAAAAATTAATATTTTATTTATTTTATGTATTTACAACAATCCAAATACCCTTGTTTGGAATGTGGAAGTCTAGAATTCAAAAAGGCACCATTTTTTAAAATGTAAAATGGGAGTGATGGTCATAGAAAATTATTTGAAACATTTGCAACAGTGAGTTGCATAAAAATATATGTTTAAAATATAAAATACTCTAGCTAATTCATTTAGATTATTTCTTATTAACTTATTTCTTTATTCTACAAATCGCTGTGGGTGGAATCTTCAAATTACTATAACAAAACTATCAGTTACCAAAAAACTGCTCTTATCTAGTTAATTTTAGATTTTAGAAGTAAATTTTTATTAACATTCACCTGCTAAATGAATTAATATATACATAATTAGGATTCCCACATAATCAAAATTTAGTATAACTATTTCTTTAGCTTTGTTTACTTGCGTACCTAATGCTGAAATAATCAAACGTCATTCAAATTTAAGCACCACTAAAAATTGCTCTGCCTCTGTTTGACATTACTCATTTGTAAGAGATGGCAATAATTTAAGGGTGACTTAAATTGAGTGGCGTTTGAGTATTCGACCATAAGTCACTTACTTACTAATTAATGATGTGCTACAGAGTTATATCAATTACCTAATCAGTATGTTCAATAATCACTAAAACAGTTTCTTTGTTATTTATCTTACTATGCATAGCAATAACATTATCAATGTTTAGCTTAAACTGTCTATTAGTATGTTTATTATTGTTTATGCTATTTTAATCATTATGCGTTACACACGCTATCAGACCACAGATACTTAATTTTATCTAATACTAGCTTCCGTCAGCGACTTCGTCCGCATCCCGTTTGATCTGATGATCCTGTTTTTTCCGGGATAATAAGTAGTCCATGTGTTAATCCGTCACGGACAATATATTCCAAGTTTCATTCATATCGGATCCAGTAGTTTTTCCGTGAAAGAGTAACAAACATCCATACTTTCTTACAAACTTTCGAGTTTATAATATTAGTAGGATAGGATCTAATCTTGACATTTATAATATAGTTAGATAGGGTGTAATAAAATGATTACTAAAACACAGAAAGGCCGTGTTGAGCTACCAACAATATTACCGGCGCCGAACTTGCCTGAAAGTACACAAATATTTCGACCCGAGAAATCACCGGTTCATCTAAAACTTTGACAGCTTAGCACTTCCTTCATCTTGGGGCATATAGATAGATAGATAGATAGAGATAGAGAAACATTTATTTGGAACACAACACAGGTACAACACAGTAAAATAATTACACAATAAGAAGACAATAAAAAATTAGGTAGTAAAATAAAATAAAAAATTGAACAGATCAGCACATATAAGCTTTAGTACGTCAAGTGTTTTAGATAGCAAGATTAAAAATCGACGTGTGGGTAGGAAGTCTTCAAAGGAGAATATTCCTTATGCTATGAGCAACCAGTCGTCACGCAATCGTGTTCTGAAGAGATGATGAAACACCGAGTTACATCTATACATTTTATAAGGCCGTGCACTATTTATCAATAAGGATTATTGGTCACTTGTCAATATAAAGTGCACAAGTCTTAATCTAATGTCGATTCATGAACATCGCACAATATAAATTTGACCTAAATCAACTAGTAACTTAAACCCTATTTCAAGGGCGGGCGTGTCGAATGAAAGGATCGACCGATGCTGACGAAACCAGGCTTTTAAACATGTTATAGTTAACGTGAGACTATATACAGACTTATCAGAAAACTCAAATCGATTTCACTCATAATAAAATCTACCTACTCAGTGGACGATGAATTAGGTACAAAGTTAGCTGTAATGAAATAAATTGATCAAAAATAACTATCAACATACATAATTACATTACGGATTGGTTTATAAATAACATAGTGATGATGGTTATATCCACATTATTTTGAATAATCCAGACTCAGGAAAATAATATTAAAATTTGTTCAACAATAAAATAGATTTTACTGAGTGCAAGTTAGCTTGATAACAATTTGGTACAAGTCATAAAAGTTGTATAAAATGTTCGTTGACCGCTTCAGAGCTAAGACGAATACTAAAGAATGCAAATACTAAAGAATATTGGTCACTTGTCCAAATGTATACTATGCTGAACGTTGCGTGCGAACAAGCAAGCTACAGTCGCAGTGGAAATTGCATTCAACATTCCATTTTTGTACGACTTCTTGATAAACATTGTTATCTTTCTTATCAATCAGAATTGTTTGTTTTTATTGCCAAAACAATTTAACCGAACTAGTAAAAACGTGTTGTATTTTGAATCGTATTGTCCCCACCCTGAAGGCTGACGATGACCAGCGAATGCGACGCGGATTAAGTGCAAGCGAGAAAGAGAAACACCGTAGAGTCACGTGTAAATTCATCAAAAACATGATCTCTCGGAAGAATAATAAAAAACATAAATCTTATAATTATGTACCCCCCGGATCGCTTGCGTCAAACTTCTTGCTCTTGAGTACATAAATCGGTCTAATATGGGTTACACTGGTTACACTGCCGGCTAACCCACTGGCCGAAATGATAAGACAATAGCAGATAGTATGCATAAGGTCAGTGTATCTTATCAATTCATTGATTTCGATACATAATAAAATAACATATCAATAATCAGGCCTTTGCTAATAATCTAGGTGATTTATACACCGTCAGGGGCCACATTATACCCATCTTGTGAAATAATCGTCAGCTAGTTGTTAGCCAGTCAGGCGTGAGCGTTACGTACTTTTGTGCGAAGTAAATAGTTGCTTACATAGGCACTTGCTCCATGTTGGTACCTAATGTACCTATGTAATTTATGTACAGGTATTATTATAATATGTACATTACTAGCTGATACCCGCGACTTCGTACGCGTGCGAAACTTTCCACCAAAGTATCTGTCAACCAGTATACGATGAACCTCGTAGCAAATGGCTGCTTTTGGTTTAGAGTGATCAAGCTGTATCTAAGAATCTACGTCTTTGTATGTTCATTATGTACCTATGTTCAATGTTTGTGACACAATTTTTTTTTTATTGAACAATCACGGCTGAACATGTTTCGATTAAACGTTGAATAAAAATAGTTGGTGATCTAGAATACAATGATAAACAAATTATACCATTGCCCGGGCGGAAATACTATATCATATAAAACATTTCAGAGTGCAGTCTCTATTCTAAAAGATTGGAAAAAGTATATCTCTATTTAATAATTCGATTTTAAGAACATGTTCCATTATGTGAGTTGACGATTCTGTTTAACTAACGACCTATGAATAAGAATAAGAATAAGAAACATTTATTGTAGAACTGTGTACAGGAGATCTTAACATATAATAGTTTCAACAGCCTACCCATTCCGGGCGTACAATATATTAACCACATAATACTATCTTAACTATCTAATAACGTATTATAGTACTCTTGTACTATGAGCTGACCTGTAGACTTCAATAATCGTGGCAGATGAGTTGACTTGGGTTACTGGTAGAAAGGATCACGAAAAATAATCGCCTATTAAAATTAATGTTTTATCTTTAGAACACAGCTCAGTCCACACCCAACGCTGATTTTTTCACCAATTAACTCAAATGACGCAATGTGTTAAGTATCACTTCCGGAGCACACTGTACGTAAGTTCTTATACAAGTCTAGGTAAACCTGTTTTTCTATCAACTGTACATAGTATACAAACTAGTACTTACGCTAGATAAGCGTTATCTGTAATACAAGTAAGGGAATATTCCCATTCGATTAATTCCAACTAGTCTTAAATAATCTTCATTCGTTGATAGAAGTTTAAGAATAATACAAGTGTACAATCAATAAGTTAAAAATAAATGATAAAAAAAAAAAGTTCTAACCTTACTAATGTCTAAGAGCTTCCAATTTTGATGGTAAACGCTAAAGTGGATTGTTGTGGTAAAAGTGGTATTGGATGAAATACAATGTAACCATTGACCATCTCGAAGGTGAAATCTGGCAGTCATTAAAGGATGTTGCCCCAACTGGCAATAAACGCCTTGAAGGTCCTGCAAATCGTTGGAATGCAACACGTTGTTAGTATGAGTTCTTTTACCTATTAGTGTTCTAGTATTAATACCGGCCCGGTTGCTAGAAACAATTAAAACAGCTTGTGTATACATCTGGATTATCTGTGCCTTGATCACGAATAAATGTGACAATCGCAAACGTATCGTAACGCTAGCGTAACCGAGATACACTGCGCGGTGACACTACAACGGTTGGCAGTCGAGCTGGCATTGGCGCGTAATATAACTCGAATACGTTAACGCGGCGACTGGCAGTGAATTTCGTGATAGAGGTACTGAACGACGGATATCAAGACCTGAGAAAAGGTTAAATCCTTAAAATCAAACGTTAAATTCGCTTTTACATTTTTTGCAAACTAGCGGAAAAAACAACCTTCGCTATTTTACATAATCAATCGTTGAGACACTACATTGGCCTTGAAAATTAAGTGAAATTTTAAAATAATGTAAATCATAAATACAGTTGTGAGAATAGTCAACGCGGTATGTATGGGTCAGCTATTAAGAATGATAGTGTCGATTGAGAGACAATTTACCTAAAGCACTGTTGGTTGACATAATGCAGTTGTGTAATAGTCACGTCCAAGTCACGGGCACACGGCCGGATAGAGACAACATCGAATTACATTAATCGAACAGAACAAGTGAACTAAATTATATGACAACCTCGAACAGCTCGCTGATCGTTGGGTGCAGGTCACCAGCGGGGTAATTTGTTTCCCTTCAAAAGCTCCTTGGGTACGAACCTACGAGTAATCGTCTAAGTAACTTTAAAGTCCGTAGTTCATATTCAAATAGTATGAAAGCATGCTACGACTCACGTATATTTTCTCCGCACTCGTTCTTTTCATGGACATTACACTTATCAACCTAATGACCGGCAATAATGTTCAAGAGACTGTTAACATTGAAACGTGTTTTCAAGTGTAAATAGCCTTCTCAATATGTAGTGCAATGTCTACCAAGGAGAGTCACAGAAAAGAAAAAAAAACACTTCGTTCCTTTCTTTTTTTTTACGGAAAAGAAAGACAATGTTTTTCCTTTCGTAAAAATCCAGTGCAGATGACAAAAAGTGGAAGTGGTAACTGGAAGTGGTCATTAACTTCTAAAAATAATAAAATTACGATATTTTCTATTGTGTTTCGGATAGATTATTCACCACTTTTGACAGCAAACTCCTTCGTTTCAGATAATGCAGGAGTTTCGAGACATGCCCGCAGATTTCGGATTGGACATTCCCATGGATGGTCTCCGAGGGTTTCTAGTTGAAGGGACGCCTAGCGATGGCTGCTCCAACATGACCAAGCCGCCTGATGAGATTAACTTCACGGGAAGGTGGATCGTGCTTATAGCTAAATCCAAGTGAGTTTTCAAGTACAAGATCTCACGTACAGAATATGAAAGCAATAAAGAACTTGAAGCTAGGCGCTAGGTAAGTACCGATTGAAACAGTTTGCCGACCGTTAGTTCAGCCTATGTTTATTAATTCCGAGGAATTCAGTCAGAGAATGTTTTTTTTTTTATTAATTTGGTTATGATGTGAGATGTGCAATAGGCTCTACATTTTTGTAAGCAAAATACACCTTAGATTGTCTCTAACGTGCGCAAGCCTTGTGAAGGACACTACATATTTTGATTGCCTTTGTCAAAACACTACTTAATTATGGGTGTTTTAAAATTCTTAAAGGGACGGCAATGCGTGTCTGGCACCTCTTGTGTTGCAGGCGTCTATAGGCTACGGTAACCGCTTACCATCAGGTGGGCCGTGCGCTTTGTCTACTAAGTTGTAAAAAAACTCCGTGGTTGCAGTTGCAGCTACGAGACGCAGATCCGAAACGCGCAGGCGGCCGGCTTCGACGCAGCCATTGTGCACAACGTCAACTCTAGTGATCTAGGTCAGTTTACACGAGTTTGCTACATGAAAAAACTATCACAGGACTTCGTAAACTAGGCCAGTTTACACCATTTATTTGCTCACAAAAACTAATACAGGCATTAGATTTACATAATTACGATCCTACTATCCTATTAGTTACTAGCCGTCGCCCGCGGCGTTGCTCGCGTTCTACCCTTTAGAGTGTGACGTTTCAAAATTCCTTTCTTAGTGCACCCCTACACTATATAAGGATACTACCCTCCAAATTTCATACCTCTAGGACTTATAGTTTAGGCTGTGCGTTGATTCTCTGTCAGCTTCAAAAGAGTTTTATATATATTGATGATGATGATGATAAACGCGAAAGTTTGTGAGGATGTATGGATGTTTGTTCCTCTTTCACGCAAAAACTACTAATCCGATTTGGATGAAACTTGGAATATATATTGTCCGTGACCTGGATTAACATACGCTACTTTTTATCCCGGAAAAACCGAATCCTATCAATCAGAATCGCTACCTATGCCTGCCCATTCGTTATTGCTGATATTAGTCATTAAACAATGTACTAATGAAATTGTATATGCTCATTTCTTTGTTATTCAAAATATATGTTTTGATTGCTGCATATATCAAGTTGCATATAACATTGTTCCTAGTGACATTATCTGTACAACGGCTTACAACTCCGATAATTGTTATTTTTATTCGAGCGATGTCGGGGGCGTATTTCTTATTCCGCATTCGGACGCCTCCATTGTCACAAGTTTATCTTTCCTTCTGTATATTCTTGCTTCATGTCAGTCAAGTTTTAAATAAGTGATAGGAAAAAACAGTTTAAAGAAAGATCTTAGTGAAACTATTTTTTCCTAAAGTGTGAGGCGAAAAGTGAGAAATACATTGATCAGTTGAAAAAATCGTGCAAAATAATAGAGACACCATATTTATAATATGTATATCAAGTTATAAAAAAATTAGGGCTGAGTTTGATTGCCACTGGACAAATGGATTATAAAAAGCGGTGAGCATTTTAACTCTCTTTTAACACCTGTTTTCTGTTTTCGTGATACTTATTTTTTGTTCTAATTTCAGTAGGATTTTGACTAGTATAGCATTCTAACCAATCACTCCTGTTTATCTCTTTAGGACTACAAACCTTGATTGGTTGTAGTAATAAGTCTAAACAAACAGAGATTATTGGGATTTGAGTTTTAAACTCAAATAATCTCTGTTTAGGAACTACATTGAAGCAATGTTCAATGGGATGTATTGTTTGTAGTTTCGGTGACCTCAAAAACTGTGCTTTAATTTAAATGTATTAAAATTGTAATACACTGGCCCCGCTTCTATTGTTGCATTTCTCTATACAAACCTAATAAAAGATTAAAAAAAAATATTGCAGTCCTAAATTAACATTACATCATTAGTAGAAATATGTGGAAATACAGTAGGTATATTATATACCGCCAACCATTTAATATTTTTTTGCAAATAAGACAGCACTAAAAATGTTGCCGTCCCTTTCTTATAAACTGACACGACAAAGGCGGCTATAATTAAGCGCTGTAAAATTAGGTTCGTTTAGAAAAACGCACATGAATCGGCACTAATAACGAGAAAAGAGCGTTTATCATCTTATTTCCTGAAATAGCCACAACACTGTTGTCTGTTTACTGTCTAAATAATAAACTTCTTGTTATTTTTATCGCATTTATGTTTACCAAGTTTACTTAATCGCGCATAGATATAACCTACCTACTTCTGTTACTAAGCTCACAAATTCGTACTAAGAATTATAGGGTTGCGGGAAACGTGAATTCATCTATGCATTTTAAATTACCGACCACGAGTAAAGTAAATTCCTGTTAGTCACACGAGTTGTGACAATCTTGTGTGACCACGAGTCCGCCCTCAAAATTACTAAATTGTTTTTCTATTTTATTTTAGCCGTATTTAATTCGAGTTGTAATATGAGGTTCATTCTTTAATTCGCGTAATTTTTGTCTCGTTTTTTCGCTCGTTCTATGCATTACAATATTTAATAGTCTTGCGTGATTATCTACGTCACAGATCATAGAATACTATACTGGTACATGCAAGCAAAGAGGGGCTCAACGCCTAGTTTGTCTAAAAAATATTCTTTCCTTTCGACGTCATAAACGCGCGCTCTTTCTCACACGATTGTATTCTTGAAGGATTAGCGTGCGATCGTGTTACTTATTTTCATTGAGATGTGTGTGACTTATTACCACTATTGATCGAATTAATTCAACGCTAATGAGTCAACAAACCCCGGTGTAATACAATACAGTCTCACGATTACAATGGTCCGAGCACGGTGATAATAAATATTATCACCAGACTGTTAAGAGTCTCTGGCACTTTGTTACTTCCTTTGCAATTTCTTTCTAAATTAAGCAATAGCTTAATTTATTTTTTTGGTTCTACTGATATATAAACGCGAGAGTTGGTAAGGGTGTATGAAACTTGGAATATATAAATTGTCCGTGACCTGGATTAACACATAGGCTACTTTTTATCCCGGAAAATCAACTGGATCCAATGGGACGCGAACAAAGTCGCGGGCGGAAATTAGTCTTATATATTAGTATATATGTATGTACTTTCTTTTGGAAATAAATAAATTAATTTATGTTGGTTTCAGAGGTAATGACTGCCGACGATCCGGACGGTATCAATATACCATCTGTGTTCGTCACTGACCACACCGGGAGCATTCTGTCGCTTCAGTATATTTATACACAGGGGTGAGTGGGGAACCAAACAATATTGAAAGAAGACCTCGTCATAAAACCCGCATAACGAATTCTGCAAATCTATTGGGAAGGCTTAGTTCAGCTGCCGACTTGAACAGAATTATATTTATGTATTTTTTAAAAACAAGTATTTGGTAGACATAAAATACTAATTTTAAAAATCCCTCTAGTATTGTCAATTTCTTTCTTGTGGATATGGTCGGCTAGACCATAGATCATTATTACATATACTAATCGTTAAACTAAAAGAATGTTATACGTATGTACTAGCCAAGTATCGAGCACTACAGCGCAGCGTTCCTCCTATGATGCCGCCAAAGTTCGTTTAAACTGTATTTGGCTCACGCATACACCAGCACGACATCAGATTTGCGCCTAGACAGGTAGGTATATAATACATATACCTACCTCGCACTTAATTAGGTACTAGGTACCTAAGTTATGTTTTATGTTCTACCCATGTTGTTTTCTTTTTGTTGTGCTGTTATGTATGTATAGTGTCTCCGAAATAAATGTATTTTCTTTCTTTCAAAACTAAATTCATCCCATCCCTAGTTTTTAAGCAGGTTAGTTTGAATTGTATACGTTTTGTTTCAGATTCTATATAATGGTGAACAGCGAGCTGCCGTTCAACATAAACACGCACCTGTTGTTGCCGTTTGCAATAGTAGTGGTGCTGTGTCTGCTCATCATACTTATATTTATGGTAAAATTGTATTATTGAATGCATCCATTACCATCGCACTGCTCGCCAACGGCAGAGAATTCATCCACACACCCTAGAGCCAGCGTGGTCCGGTTGTGGAACGATCTTCCTGCTGAGGTTTGCCCTATTGAATAAAGAATGGGCCACTTCAAAAGGGTGCTTTAAAATTCTGTAAGGGTCGGCAACCCGCGTTTCTGGTTTCGCAGTGATAATGACAGCATTTTTTGAAGCTGCGCTAAAAATAGGAGAATAAAGGGGTTCAAGTTAAAAACGTGTTATGACAGGTTATAAGTAGGGCTAACCGTTTCAAATATGGTGGGCCATTTGCTCGTTCAGTCCAGTCAAAGTAACGTCGTAAAATAACAACCGTACTGTATAAAACTTTAATAAACCTTGAGATCATCTTATCTCATTTAAAAACGCAGCATACTTTACTGATTTAACCAAATTTGGTTTAATTTAATGATTTTTGTCCACAGATAGTAAAATGTATAAAAGACAGGCGTCGCGCAAGGCGGCACCGTCTCCCAAGTCGCGCGCTCAAGAAGATACCAACTTGCAAGTTCAGCAAGGGAGATCCGTACGAAACTTGTGCCATATGCCTCGACGATTATCAAGAGGGAGAGAAACTACGTGTCTTGCCGTGTGCACATGGTAAGTGCGAACGAGAACGATATATTAAAGCCGGGATTATATTGTTGTGTCGGGGCGTGTCGGGACGCGCCATAAGGGCTCATTCCATGTTTTCCCCTGCGTGAGTCCCTGCGTAGGGAATTTCTGGAACTTTTGTCCAATAATTCCCTTAGCGACCCCTGCGATTGCCGGCAGGAGAAAATTGGAATAAAATTACAGAAATCCCCTTAGGGTTCATTTACGTATTCATGCATTTAGTATAATTAGATTTATACTAATTTATATCATTTAATAATTTATTACTAAAGCGCATCGTGTCGGAATGCGCGTGTTAGTCTTATAATTTTAATCATACTAAATGTATGGATACGATATACTTATGGCGCGTCACGACACACCCCGACACAATAATGTAATTCCGGCTTTAAACTGCGCTGTCGCGAGTAGTTGAACTAAAGTATTGTGTTGTACATTACAGCGTATCCAAATAAAAACTCCGTCACCAGAGTTGGCCGCTAACTCATACGAGCTTGCTTGCTTACAGCGTACCACATGTTATGCATCGACCCGTGGCTGACGCAGAACAAGCGCGTGTGTCCGGTCTGCAAGCGGCGCGTGTTCGCGGCCGGAGAGCGACGCCGCCCGCCCACTGACTCCGAGTCGGAGTCCGAGCCGCTACTCGCGGCGCCAACACACACACAGGCAAGACACACTTAAAGCCTACGCAGACCGGGACGGCATGGCAAGGGATTTTAATATTTGTAGCGCCATCTAGCTCGCTACATGAGAACTATCCTAGATCGCGCAAACGAAGTTATCCCGGAGTTTGGACATAAGTAATACTACCGAATACCTCATACTCATATATACCAATGGGCATTCAAACGTATAAAAATACGACATAAATTGTTATGCTTTGCTAAAAATTTAAAGCCCTTGCCAAGCCGTTCTCGGCTGCGTAGTCTGCGTCTTATTTACTACACGTGCTGTTATGTCATTGTGTGCGTGAAGGACTCGAGCGACAATATCGGGTGTCTCCGGCAGAACCGAGCGGACAAATGGCGCCCGGCGTTCCTTTACGAATAAGAGACAATTTTCAATACTTTAGAGAACCGTTTGAGTATGGCGGCGTCTACATAACGATAATACTAATTAAAAATCAATACAGTGCTGATCTTGAATTACTAATAAACGCTGAATAAATTATTCCAGGGTGGTACATTTGACGAGCAACGAGAGAATCCATTCGCTCGCGCCACGAGATTCATGGCGAGACTGCGCGCGCGCGCTAACGGGGAACCTGAGGTACCTAAGCAACTAACTAATTAATCATCATCATCACCATCATCATAATTTCAGCCCGTTAGCACCCACTGCTGAGTATAGATCTCCTCTTTATTTCGCCACTCCTTTCGGTCCATAGCTAGTCTTGTACATTGATTCGCAGCTCGTTCTACAAAAAACTAATAAATCTCTATAGTTTAGGTAAATAAAAACTATTTAAATTTTTAAGAAATTATGCTTACAATATAATATGAATTTTCAGGTTCCTCCATCACCTCCAAATGACACTGAGCATATGAATACTGCTGATGACGAAAAGTAAGTCATTTTATTTCATAAAACAAACAAAAGTTTTTCAAGCATAAGCAAGCTTTGCTTGCTTAATTACCAATGGAACACCTCCCTCCGGACTTATAGAAACACTATCTGGTGCCTGTGACTTCGTCTGCGCAGAATCAGTAGTTCTAGTGTTTAGAAGTGCAATTTGCTACGCGAAATCTTCTAGGCGTTTCTGAAAGTTCACGTCCCATTGGATCCCGTTGATTTTCCGGGATAAAAAGTAGCCTATGTGTTAATCCCGGTCACGGACAATATATATTCCAAGTTTCATCCAAATTGAATATGTAGTTTTTGCGTGAAAGAGTAACAAACATTCATACATCCATACAAACTTTCGCGTTTATAATATTAAGTAAGGTAATCCTTATGATTTTACTGAATAAATGATCATTGAGTTTGAATGCACAACAGCGGTAACACAGAAGAGTCAGCCCCCTTACTATCGGCGGTCAGCGAAGTGACAGAGCGGCGGCGGTCACGACGGAGACAGAGAAACGCTCGCACTCGGACCACACCCAACACGCATTCCATCAACACTAGCGGACGGGGAGAGATTGGTAACATCTACGATCATATCGTACTCGTATCTATAGTTATATAGTTAACAATCTACTAAAGAAAATTACGATAATACAGTATCTTACTATTTAGAATATTAACAAAATACACATGAAACATAGTTGATCTGAACCTGTAGTCTGAGTTTTATTTTGTTGATCGAAGCGAATATTGAAAAGTGACTTGCAAGTTATTTTGTATGGAAACCCGATAAGCTCTTTTAGCGGGAGATTTGCAAACAATTTTTCTCCATGCAAAAACTGTGAGTTTCTATTAAATCTGCTTGTCAATGCAAAAGACAAAACACGGTGTTACTATTCCAAGCTTACATCGAGAGATCATAACAAGTCTTTTCCACTGTAACTTTAAACTGTTCCCAGGTGTAGCCGCCCTGCCGGCGCCGCCCGCGCAACCAGCGCCGCGTCACATCGACTTATGAGCCGCGCGCGAAACCAGCACCCGCGCGGTAATGTGCGGGCGAACCCTCTTAGTGCGGACATTGTAGGTCAACGAACTAACGATGACAAGTTACTATTGGAAATGTCTACCGACGGGACGGAAGTGTTTTGCACAAGAATAATAAAACCGCCAAATTGTACTTCAAAAGACGGCGGTTTTGAAGGTTAATGTATAAAAGTGGAGAAACCAGTTAGTATTCTAGCAGCGGCGATGATCTTGCAATCCGTCATGAGTAACGGCAGAAACTAGGCATGTAACATGTTTGGTTGGGCCTCTGCCTGCCTACTCTAAGCGTAGGTTCCACTGCA
The DNA here is from genome assembly GCA_918843925.1 of Eulithis prunata. Taxonomy (NCBI): domain Eukaryota; kingdom Metazoa; phylum Arthropoda; class Insecta; order Lepidoptera; family Geometridae; genus Eulithis; species Eulithis prunata. The sequence goes on from OU974009.1 coordinate 1,827,649, forward strand.
AAACATTCACAATAAAACATGCACAACTCTGTGAAGATATCGATTTGCGTTTCCACCGCCAAACCTTGTGCATGTTTGACATTTTGAATCTTATGCAGATTGTTTTAAGGATTTCCTTGATTGTAAAAACAAATCGTTTGTAAGGATTGTGATGTGAAGGTTTTTAGTCGAAACACGTATTAAGGTATCAAGTTTCATCAGATTTTATTGTGTTGTTTAATTGTGTTAGCTTGTAAATATTTCTTCCTTCGTACCCCTAAAAGTAGTACTAAGAAGAGACATGACATGTCCTGTCCTAACATTACATTTGGTACAACTTCACCATTTAAAATCGAATGTAGCAAGCGTGAATATTCTATGGTTATCTGTAAATACGACTGGTCAATATGTTAGTGAATTTGTGTACTAGCAATTTACTGTTGAAATCACAATTTGTTATGTAGGTGACTGTTGTTTGTAGATAATTGTTTATGCCCCACCAAAATGTGGATATCTATTACCGTTACCTAGATAATATTTTTCGTATGTAAATAATTAATTAACAAGCTATGTCAAATCTAATAGGATCAAAGGGATTTTGCAATGGAATATAGGAAATTATGTGTATTCTATTCATTTAATGATTGTGTTTTTGTCTAATGAGTCGCCGACATCTTATGAGGTAACATTAACAGGTACATTGTGTAGTTTTATTTTTTTATTAGTTTCGGTGAAAAATGCGTCTGTCAGAAGTTACAAAGATGTGAGTGAAAATGTATATAAATTAGTGCAGTTATTGCTATTTGTTAAATTTACGAAGTTACATTATATCTAATATACTATGGTTCTTATGGGTAACTAGCCGTCGCCCGCGGCGTTGCTCGCGTTCTACCCTTTAGAGTGTGACGTTTCAAAATTCCTTTCTTAGTGCACCCCTACACTATATAAGGATACTACCCTCTAAATTTCATACCTCTAGGACTTATGGTTTAGGCTGTGCGTTGATTCTATGTCAGCTTCAAAAGAGTTTTATATATATTGATGATAATATTCTTCCAATATGCAACAGTTTTAAGCTCGTATTCAGATAAAGAAGTCTTTACTCAAGCATAGATTTGAGTAGAGAATCTCGACAAAATCTATGCTTGATCAGCAAATGAGAATACGGACCTTAGTTTTACTTTGTACCTCACCCGTGTAACCCAAAGATAAATATATAAACCATTATTAATACACGTTATTGACGTTACCAATTTGAGTGCGTAAAATATATCTAACTGATATGTACTTACTTATTCTGGAAGTTGGGTAGACGAATAGAAATAATACGATAAGAATTTCGAATCAGAATATATTTTATTTATTATGCCAAGTGTTTGTTTTTTGTCAGAAATATTTCTAGTTTTAATTACATAGTTGTATTGGTCAAGATTTGTATAAAACCTAGGTGAAGTCGGATGGATTAGGAGTTATAGTTAAAAATACGATTGAAAACAACCTCTCCTTCAGCAGTCGGGATAGAAAGAACAACATTTTAGTTTTAGATTGGCTGGGACTTACACTTTTGTAAATCTTTGCACTGTACTACTAGCACATGTGAATACATTGTGGTGATATATACCTGGGGTTTTTCAGGAAATTGATGTTTAGGAAAAATAAGCATGTTTAATTCAGGTTGTGAATATTGAAATGCTGCGGATAAAGCGATGATACTTTCAATAAAGGTGTAACCACCTTAGGCCTTTACATTCATTGAAGATGATTTATACAGCGTCAGGAGGCAACCTACGCCTACACTTATCGACACACTGTAGTGCCAGGGACAGTGTAACTACTGCATAAAACTGAAGTATTCGCTAGTAGTTATATTACAATATATTTGTAGCTTGTTAAGTTTAGGTTTTATAATAATAATTAGTCACTTGCTTTTGATAAATTTTTTCATCATGTGGAGACAATGTACTAACACGTTCTATTATAGTTCTGATTTTGAGATTCAAAATAATCAGATGTTTTTTTGGTTTTACCCAGTGAGGATAAAAAATATATTATAAATATAAAAAAAAATTAAATTAAACAGGCTTCGTGAAGCAAAATTTTACGGAGCGACTGAACCTTTGTTTCTACCTTGATCTCAGCCATACTAATTTTAAAGTTCATTTTTGTAGAAACTTAAATCAGAACATTTAACTTACTGTCTAAATTAACATTGTCAATTTTTTTTAATAAATAACTAATTTCGCGTTTAGTTAAAACTAGTTCAGCGGCAACTAAAATGTTGAGAAAACGAACAGACGGTGCAGAACTCAGTTTGGTTTCTCAGTATTTATTCTCGCCTAACATTACTAATACTTGATTTAATATGTCTTACGATTTAAACATTGTGATTTATTTGAGTTTTTAATTTCGAGTCAAAACAATCTGTATTGAAGGACGTTGAATATTTCATTGTTAGAGGTCGGATTTGACCCATTTGTGTATTTTTATATTCACTAGAATATGTAGCGTGAAGATCTATGTTGGCTATTTTATATAAATGTTTGTTGTGAGTTATTCAGAACGGAATTATGAGAGACGGGCTCATATCTTTTCAATGTTTAAGATAAAGCCAAATAAATAAAGATCCTTTGACACGGACCGGACATGTTTTACTAGCCGTCTCCCGCGGCGTTGCTCGCGTTCTACCCTTTAGAGTGTGACGTTTCAAAATTCCTTTCTTAGTGCACCCCTATATAACTATATAAGGACACTACCCTCCAAATTTCAAACCTCTAGGACTTATAGTTTAGGCTGTGCGTTGATTCTCAGTCAGCTTCAAAAGAGTTTTATATATTTAGAAAAGATTTTCTACCTTTCTTTGGCAATCGAATGGTTAAATAAAAAAACTGTTTTGATGCATAACAATTGTATTTTATATGCTTCGTCACTTATATACACATAAATAAGCTAGACAAGAGATTGTTCTTGCAAAATTATAATTACTTATTCACAAAATCAGAATTGTTAATGTACTCAAATTGAACATTTTGTTAGGCAGCGCCAATTTAGGGAGTTGTAACATGCTACATTCATTATGTCTATTCTTGTCTTGTCTTGTCTATTGAAACCGAATCGAAAAGTTTACTGCACTACGAACACTAGCATTCCTTGGTTACTCCAACCATCAAATAAAATTAAATTTCTGATTTAGTTTTTTGTCAAATACTTAACCTACCTGCGTTTGGACGTATGTGGTATGTCTGAGGTCTAGTTAGTCTAGTACAATATTCAGATATTAGAAAAAAAAATCTAAAACTATCAGTAGCTTTAGAATTTTTTTTTTCCTTTCCTTCTATACATTTACTTGCAGCGCTACTAGTGGACACTTTCAAAAACTAGAAAAGTTTAATGAAATAAAGTTTTCCAAAACTCCCAAATTTTGAAACTAAAGAATAACTTTGCTGTTCATTTTTTGAATCAAATCTAAATACCTAAGTTGATTGATAAAATCGTTGCTCACGCCACCACTGACATAAATGATCTCCATTTTGCATACTATACATTACTATAATCGTGTATTCATTCATAGCATAACTATAAACAGTGGGCGAGATAGCGTTGTTATTGAATTTGTGAATATTTGCATCCTAAAGTGCTCATGGTTCCGACAATCTTCACTCCGATGCGTTAGCCTCCGCTAACACCGCCCGCGCTTGTTCGATGGCTTTTCTGAAACGCAAACAGAACGTCTCACTGCACTTAGCCAGTGCACAGTAGTAGTAGAGCTCTTTGTGAGAGCTCGTCCGGGGAAGTACTAGCACCGTACCTATTTCTGCCGCCAAGCAGCGATGCTCGCATTGCTGTGTTCCGGTTTGAAGGGTAAGGGCGCCGGTGTAATTACAGGCACATGAGACTTCAAGATCTTTACGTCTCAGAGTGATGGATGCAGTGCATTGCCTTACAGGACACGTCCTTATTGGACTTGCTCTGTGAGGTAATGCATTGTTATAGGCAGAAGTTACAACTTAGGTGAGCTATCAGCTTGTTCCATTACTTTTATCATAAAAAAAAAAAACTTTCTTTTCAGTTCGGATATAATCACCTATTGGATGACATCTGCCACAGGATGTAAAACTATCGGCGTTTGTTCTTTTGATTATAATTAGAAAACATAACGAGTTCCACATAAGAAAAAGAGCTTCCTGCGCGAGTGTTGACTAATAGTTTCATACCTGACTATGATATTGATTCTCCTGTTGCATTTTTCTATATAATAATTAACGTAACTCTAACTAATTTTAGCGCTTTCGCTAAAATTATAGCCGTCATAAACGTTTCAGTTTATGAGAAAGGGACGGCAAAATTTTTAGTGCTGTCAAAAAAGGTTAGTTTAAAAAAATGCAACAAGAGAATCGATAGGTACATATTGGTGTCAAGGGGGTGGTTGGTTCGGTATACTTACAGATGGTAGGGGTTAGAGGATTGCAGTCGTTGCAGCGCGAGCGCGGCGAGGCGCGCGAGGCGCTGCAGCGCGGCGCGGCGCAGGCGGCCCGCGCGAGGCACGCTCTCCGCCAGCGCCGCGCACGCCGCCGACATCAGCGGAGCCGGCGCTGCACCCGCCCCCATGCTTAGCGTGTCTGCAAGTATATATTAGAGATAAATCGAAAATGCAGTACTGGCCAAATACATGCGAGCAGCAGCCGGCAATAAATGTATGAAAATCCATTGCCGGCGTGTTTTGCGGCCAAATAAATTACATACAAAACTCATATCTGTCGCGTAATTTAAAAATGGAACGATTTTTTACTCCATAACATGGCAACCAAGGAGGTAACTTATCAAAGGTTTTATTCAAATTTCGAACAGGCTTTCAAATAGAAAGCTGATTATTGAAAAAAAAAAAAACAAATGAACACTTTAACTTCGTTGTTCGTTATTCGTTTTGAAAAGTTATTGTATTTTCAACTAAAAAGTTTTGACTACGTAAGTACTTAGTTTTAATTACTTAGCATTATTTGAGAAAAGTACACATCAAACGCTCCTGCCGCGCGCGATCGGAGCGCGGTGGATCGTTCGGTGTGGATCCGCCTATTACGTTAGGTTTACGTAACGCGGCGACTGTTGTGTGTTGTGTGACGTACCTATGAGTGCAAGTACATGATGGTCGCAGTGCAGCAGTGCGGGCGGCGCAGTGAGCGCGAGTGTCCCGCGCAGTAGTCGCACGCCGGCGCCCACGCAACGACGCCAGAACATGCCGCCACCGCCTTCCATCACCCTGTATACAACAACACACATGTACATGACACAAAGCAATGTCATCCAAACATACCTTGTTAAGTTTTATAACCATAGCAATATAAACGTATTTCATTTCATCAGTTTTAGAACTAAAATGTAACCACTATGTAATAAAACCGGGGGGTTAAAGTCCTCATCAATATGAACGAGCAACTTGTCCTATGGAACCAAAAGTAAGCGCGAAAAAAAAAGCTGCTTCATAGAAAATTAATCACTACTTGTAAATCAATTTTATCAAAATCAGTTCAGTAGTTTGCCAGTTAGATAAGTATAACTGGAAAAAAACACGTCATCCACGTACACGACAATGCGAATTTTGCTTTCCTGCTACTTTTCTGTGCCATTTACGATAAATAAAAATAATAAAATAAATAAATATATATTCACGGACTTAACACAACGCCTTCTAGTCCCAAACTAAGCAAAGCTTGTACGATGGAAACCAGATGGCTGATAGAATACATACATAATTTTTTTTTTCTAAATACATACTTATAATACATAAATAGAAGTTAGAAAGGCGTTTTTTGTTTCTTTTTAATTTTTTCCCATAGAAGCACTACCATCATCTCCACACTACGCCTAGGTTAGTTGGTAGATAATGCTAAATAGCATTAAAGTTCGCTGTGTCAAGTGTGCACAAGGTCACAAAACATCTGAGTGCCCCAAAAAAGACCGGAACACACCTGCCACATGTGCTCTGTGTCTAGGAAGTCATCCAGCCAACTTCAAAGGATGTGAAGTCTACCAAGAAATACTAGAAAGAAAATTTAAAACTAGGCCAAGGGAGACAAGGTACTCCGAACAAAACTTAAAAGAAAAAAGAACAGTGGACGCAGCACCTAAACCCATGAAGCCTACCTTGCCAAATAAAGCACAAACAGAACACTCTACACCACATACAGCCCCGAAGAAAATTGAAGAAATAAACCACACCGTTTATACAAGCCAGTCACAGCCCCTGCTAGATAACCTCAAAAGCCAACATCAGAGCTATATGAAAACTTTTAAAACAACCTATGCAGACAGTGCTAGGACTAAACCACCCACAACAAACAATACTTCCTATCCAGACAGGGCTAGGATGAAACCACCCACAACAAATGCAGATGCGGAGATGAACATCACACCCTCAATCGAAGAACTTCTCACAAGACAAACTCTAAAAATTGACACCCTCATACAGCAAATAGGTTCTCTTATAGGGCTTATTATGATGCTCATTGAGAAGAAAATATAATGCATTCACTAAAAATAGGAGCATGGAACATCAACGGGCTCGCTCCAAACAAACATGAGCTCGAGTTACTAATAGACACACATAACCTTGATGTGGTTCTGATCTCAGAAACCCATTTCACAAGTAGAAGTTTTGTGGAAGTACCAGGATTTAACCTGTATTTTACAAATCACCCAGATGGTAAAGGCCACGCTGGAGCAGGCATACTTATCAAAAATTCTATCAAACACTTCTCTCTTCCTCCATTCCAAACAGAGCATAATCAAGCCGCTACCATCTCAATAGAAGATAAAGCAGGATACTTTAACTTATCATCAGTTTATTGTCCACCAAAGCACAAAATAAAAGATCACATGTTTACTCAGTATCTCTCAACCTTAGGCCAGCGCTTCATAGCTGGAGGAGATTGGAACGCAAAACACACCCACTGGGGCTCTAGACTAATCACCACACGCGGGAGAGAGCTAAAGAAGAGTCTTGACAGTGCCAACATAATGACAATCTCAACTAAGGAGCCAACACACTGGCCAACAGATCCTCTAAAACGCCCCGACTTGATTGATTTCTACGTAGTTGGAGGTATGTCACGACACTACTTCCAAACTGAATCGTGTCTGGATGGAACATCAAACCATATACCAATTATTCTGACAGTTAGCACTACAGTAATCTTGTATGAACCGACCATCACCCTGCACAACAACAAAACAGACTGGGAGAACTTTAGAGACTATGTAAACTCGAAAATAGACTTGAACATCAGACTCAAATCAGAAGAGGATATAGAAGCAGCCACCAGAAACTTCACAAATCTAATACAAGAAGCTTGCTGGAAATGCACTCCTGTAATAGACGAAAAATATAGAAAACCAAATAACCTATCGAAAGACATCAAAAATAAACTCCGTCAAAAAAGGCAACTAAGAAGAGTATGGCACGGAACCAGAAAGAAGAAGGATAAGGAACAGTTTAACAAGGCAGCCCGAGAACTTAAAGCCCTAATCAAGGAAGCTGAAGACCTTACTCTTCAGGCACAGCTAGAGGGCCTATCAGCTACCCCAGCCTCCAACTACTCACTGTGGAAAATCACTAAAAAATACAACCAACCACAGCAAACTAAGCCCCCACTCAAAGTGGAGGATGCATGGATAAGAACCAATAATCAAAAGGCCGACGCATTTGCCAATCACCTTGCAGCCGTCTTTGTACCCAATGAACCAAATCACGAAGATGAATCTGACATAGATGAAATTATCAACATGGACATTCAGCTTGATTGGCCTCTCAAACCAGTTTCACCACAAGAGATTAAAAAACAAATATCTGAAATGAAAGACAAGAAGTCACCAGGCTTTGATTTGATAACTAAAAAAGTACTTCAGGAACTCCCAAAAAAAGGAATAGTTTTTCTTACTATCCTTTTCAATGCTATCCTCAGAGAATCATACTTTCCAATGCAATGGAAAATATCAGAAATCATTATGATATACAAACATGGAAAACCGGAAAACGACTTAAGTTCATATAGACCTATAAGCCTGTTGCCTATTATTTCAAAACTCATGGAGAAAATTATACTTAACCGACTAAGACCAATCCTAACAGAGAAAAAAATAATACCAGAACACCAATTTGGCTTCCGCAAAGAACATTCAACTATAGAACAGATACACAGAGTATGCAGTAAAGTGCGACATACACTAGAAAACAAGGAATACTGTTCCTCCGCCTTCCTCGATGTACAGCAAGCATTCGACCGTTTCTGGCACAAGGGACTTCTGTGCAAAATAAAAATGTATTTACCACATAGCTACTACAAATTGCTAGAATCGTACCTCTCAGACAGACTTTTCAGAGTAAGAGAAGTAGACAGCTACTCTAAACTGTATGAAATCAAGGCAGGGGTACCCCAAGGCTCCGTTCTTGGTCCTGTACTGTACACCATCTATACAGCAGACATTCCACAAGCACCAGACATAACGGTAGCCACGTTTGCGGATGACACCGCGATTCTGTCAAGCGACAAAAACCCTCATGTTGCCTCGAATAACCTGCAAGTGGCACTAGACCAAGTATCACAATGGCTAGACAAATGGAGAGTGACTGCAAGTGCCTCAAAATCAACACACATAACATTCACCTTGAGACAAGGGAACTGTCCACCAGTAAAACTAGGAAACACCGACCTACCACATAAGGACTCCGTCAAGTATCTTGGGATGCACCTAGACAGGAAACTTTTGTGGAAAACACACATCAAAACAAAAAGAGACGAAGCCAATCACCGGTCTAGAAGCTTGAACTGGCTAATAGGAAGAGCATCTAAACTATCCTTGGAAAACAAGCTCCTAATATACAAGGCTGTAATCAAGCCCATATGGACATACGGAATACAACTCTGGGGTACCGCTGCTAACTCAAACATAAGCATCATTCAGCGCCTACAGAACTCCATTCTGAAGTCAATGTCAAATGCACCATGGTTCATGACAACTGAAGAGCTTCATGAGAACCTAAAAATCACCACAGTCAAGGAAGAAACACAGCTCCTGGAAAGGTCATACAGGGCCAGACTGACAAGGCACCCCAATCCGTTGGCTGTGGAACTGCTGGAGCCAAGTACCCAGAAAAGACTGAAGCGCCGGAGTGTACTGGAACCAAATGTACCTACAAGCTGAATAAAAATAGGGATAAACTCACTGGAGTACAGCCCTACACGCCATTAATTATCCCTTACAAGATCTGCTTATAGCCAGCAGGCTGATCGCAGATGCGCAAACAAAAAAAAAAAAAAAAAAAAAAAGCATTAAAGTTAAAATCGTACAGTAGGAGAGTTTAATCACTCTCCTACTGTACGATTTTTGAAGTGCAATACAGAATTTTCTAATCTAATCTAGTCTAATAGAACAATCCCAATTAACTGACATCATCATCATCATCATCATTGGATCGTATCAAATTGAAGTTGGTTTTTCCAGTTATTAAAGTTGAGTAACTCACGCAGGCGGCAGGGCGGGGAGGAACACGTCAGCATGCAGCGCGGCGGTTAGCTTCCCCGAGGCGGCGGCGGCGAGGCGACGCAGCGGGGTCGTTGACCCCGGCACACTGGCCGCGCGTAGCATCACCTGGCGGAGACGAACGCATGCGCGGACGCACATCGGATCCCAGGATAACTCGATTTGTTCTACAACAATGTATACAATCACATTTAGATTCAAGTCGCAAGTTATTTACGGCGTTTTCGTATAGTTCTGTTTTATAGATTGGGGTGTGGGTTCGTAAGTACCTTTTAGATAACCTTTTTAACGTTTTAGCATCAGAATTTTGTATATGTAACTGCAAGGTGTTTTCTATAAAACAACTTTGTCTACATAACACGGAAAAAACTTGCTTGAATAATATATTACCTGACAAAAAAATAAGTACCTAAGTTTTTTTTTAATACGAAACCATTTCAACAGTAGGTCAACTTCAACTTCTTTGTTAATGGCTTTTGCAACTAACAGTACGTCGCTCTTTTGTTCTAAGCCTCAGTGACTTGTCTCTGGTTTATCTACCGGTGCTGAAACCAAATACCTGCCCTACCCCGCAAACGAAAACAGCACTAACCTGTAATCTTGGGCAGTACAACCTTATTCAGCATGGTGGGTACCAGCATGAGGTCCGGATCCTCCCTCACGGCCTCCTCCGACAGGCAGGGAGCTGCCTCCTCGCCCTCAGAGTCTGACGAGTCCTCAGATGGGGTGGAACGGACGCCATACATCATCAGACATCTGGGGGAACGAGACTCTTTTTTAAAAGCAGTATTTTGCCAACCATATATTATAAATAAGTAAAAATGCCCATCTAAAAACTATAGTTAACAGAAGTTAACAAGTTTTGTTTCATCTGCAATTTAAAATTTTGTAGCATTCTGAAACCGGAGTTCTAAGGTAACAAACATTGAACTAATTGAGATCATCCTCCTTTTTCGAAGTCAGTTAAAAATATCTAAAAAAGAAAAAAAATATTGCTCACTTGTACCAATCCATTTTCTCGTAGTCCTCGTTGTCTTCGTCGGCCAGAGGGTTCCAAAGAATAAGCTGAAATAAATACGTCAGAATATTCACAGTCATCAAAAATAAGGTGAGCACATGAGTTGTATAGCACTATCTGCCCAGTATCGTACCTGGTGCCTCACATACGGCGCCAGCAGCTTGGGTAACGCCGCCGGCACATGCGCGTCGCTGTACGCGGCGGGATCGCGGCGGCGCCACGTCGCCAGTCGTGTGCAAACGCCTCGCACGCCGCGCCACGCCTCCAACGCGTCCGCGAATAGCGCGTCTGTCGCTTGTCTAATACTTTCTGTAATTATAAATTCATATTTATAAATCAAATACTGTTAAATTTCATCCGACTCCAGTTCGACCAATCATAATATTTTACTTGAAAATAAGTTATTCATTTACCGAGAGAGAACATAGAAACATTTACATTGTAACAAGTATTTTTCTCAGAAAAAATAACTGAGCTTGCAGTTTGAATTTTATTATGTTGCTTTGCGAAAAAATAGAGAACTAAACGCCTCTCAACCGCTATTTCTTCACGTTGGACAGCCGGATCATGATCCTTCATTGTATAAGAATAAGGTAACATTTCATTTTGAATGACTAAGGGTTAACATAATATACTAGCGCAGTGTCGAAGATCATCGAAGCGCATAAGTCAGACGCGTAGTATGAGTTAAACTAGCGGTCTCCCGCGGCTTTGCTCGTGTGGTAGCAGCATACGCATTATTTGGTTAATCTTAGATCCTAATTTTAAACCTTTTAGGGTGCGACTTTTCAAAATTCCTTTCTTAGTGCACTCTTTCCCTATACATATTATTATAAGGATACTACCCTCCAAATTTCATACCTCTAGAACTTATAGTTTAGGCTGTGCGTTGATTATCAGTCAGCTTCAAGAGAGTTTTACATATAGTGCCTTCTGGTAAGATCGGCGTAATAGGAAGTCCGGATGCCAAGCAATTCTGCGATATTTTTATATGATAATTGCTTAGTTACGTGATTTATCCGGACTTAATATAAGGCCGATCTTACGAAGGCACTTTATTTAGATTGACTCTAAAGAAGTGGTTAATGTGTAGCGACTTCTTTAGAGTCAATCTAAATCTAAATGTACATATGTAATACCTCGCTCGGACACGAGTTTTGTCATTTTTTGAAACGACACATAGCACTTTTATTTTAATAGTTTTTCTTGTGTTATTGTGAGTATTGTTGTTTAATTTTGGTGGAATTTTAACCAATAATACTTAGGTCATAACATAAAGTGTGAGCCATTGGAATAAATGTGTGTAAAGTGGTTTTTCTGAATGTGAAAATTCGTGTTAGGTTTTAAAGAGAAAATCCACCATTTTCTTTTCAAAACAAACGACAGCCGACTTGACAAATGACTTGACTTATTTATTACAATTTTAACGCTTGACATTGGCAAAATTGTCTGTCGAAATGACGGACACATGCCATTATTGAAGAGAAGAAGAAGAAGAATACCTCGCTCGGTGAGTGCGTGGTGTTGTTCAGCGGGCGGCAGTTCGTCGTCGCTGGAGTCTCCGTCGCGGTGCGCGGCCGCGCCCCCCGCGCCCCCCCCGCCCGCCGCCGCCGCCGCCTCGCGCCGCAGCCGCCGCGCCCGCCGCCGCCCCTCGCGCTCCGCCGCGCGACGCACCTTCTCAACACTCTCTGCCTGCTTCACGCAGCCCGGACGACCTGGGACAAACCACCTTATTGCCATTTGCATATTGTGACGGTAACGCCGTGCTCACTTTGATTTGATTCGCGCGTAAACGTGCGACTACGCACAAATGATCCCGATCTTCCAAGGACTATGGGAGCGCTCACACTGCATGCGATCAGTCGTTTACTTACGACGTCTGAATACAATCCGAACTTGTTGGGATTTATCACGCATTGGTACGTTCAGTTACGCGATATCACCGGTGCACTGCCTATTTGACGGAGAAAAACGTATTCAGTGCGCGAGCACTCAATTCGTACGAAACTCGTACGTTTACGTACGAACAAATTCGTGTCCAAAGTGAGCACGGCCTAATACCGCGTTTAAACACAGCTCATGCCGCTGACGGACTTATTGCCACAGCAACATCGCTCTTATTCTTTTTCGGGAGCAAGAGCATGAACATGACGGGACAGAGGCATGATCGTGTTTAGATTTGGCTCATGCCGACTTCCCTGCCGACTGCAGCAGTGTAAACGCAACATAACGTATCCGAGTTACTCTGCGCGGTGACGTGGCAAAGCTCCGCGGTCGAGCTGTCCTTGTAAATCAACTCGTATACCACCAAGCTAAATCTATTCCTAGTAACAGCGGAGTTGGTCCTTGACGGAGATGTCACCTGAGGCTGAAGAAAAGTATGAATTATACCTCCTAGTGCTAATACATCTTGCGCCTGGTCCCTGACGTCAGCGCGGCGTCGCTCCACGAGGAAGTCGTGCCGACGACGCTGTAGGGCCAACGCACGACTCTCCAAGGCTTCTAGTTGCGGCATCTGTCAATAACTTTCAATCAGTAACTCACAGAACAACTTTTTCGGTCACTATGACCTAGGTGTTCGGAGTTCACGGTTAATCGCTGCAACTGTAAGAAATTTAACAAGTTTTACAGTGATCGTACCGTTTCGTTCAGACCCAGATGTCAGAAACCCTTGGTCATGTAGTGCATAACTCACCTCAGGACCTTCTTATCTGCCGGAGACACCCATCTAATAAATAATAAACACAGTACGTTTACCTTCTCGTCGAACTCTCTGAATAAGATCCGTTAGGTAGCCCCACGTCGCAGTCCGGCCTAACTGATTGAAAGCAAGTACCTAGATAGACCCAATAGTATACCTTCTCGTCCAAACACTCAATAAGATCGGTGAGGTAACCCCTCGCCGTCTGCGCGCGCCTGTACGCCGCGTCCAGCTGCCCGCGGCGAGCGGCGCGCGACTCTCTCACGCGCGCCAGGTTAAGCAGCTGGCTGTGAAGCTGATCGCGCTTTATTGATGTATTGATGCGGTCCAGTTGTAACTCTTCTAACCTGCAATCAAAATGGGATAAGGATACGAGTTTGCGACACGTTTTATGTGCGTTTAGAGCTAAGTTAGACCTTGTTTGAATGGCAAACAAACTGAACGAATTTTTAGCTTGTATTTTATTTTATCCGACCCAAGTGTTGTAAGCGGCGGCAGAGCGCAAGCTATATTACACTATAATTCAACAATCATGAGTGTACTTGGATGTCCAATATGTCCATGCCCAATTGCTCAACTGGGTTGTTAGGTTTTTTAAAATATCTTTTAGCGGTTATTATCACAGACATAGACATAGACGGCTTACTGCGGCCTAGATGGCTTACTCTGATCGCCAGTTGTGTCGGTATTCATAATAATAATAAAAGCCTTTATTTCTTTACTAAGTAAGTACATAATTATACATTTGTTATCTACTACGCTACGTGTTCATAGTTCACCACTAAATCTTGCAGCTGTTAGAAACTGAGGGATGGGTCGTGGTAATGGAATACCTCTCTGTGAGTGCAGCGACTAGTTGATGTGCCGTGGCGGGGGGCATTGACCCCGAGGCGAGGGGACGCAGGTGGGGGGCAGTGGGTAGGCGCGGCGGGGGGGGCGCCACTGCAAACGGATTCAACTCCATCACGCACTCACCTGCAAAACAACACAAGAAATAAGATTTATTATATGAAAAAAATGTCATATCTATTATTTGGTACAGTGGACTATGTACGTATGTTACTGCGTAGCTGCCTACTTACTGTCTGGATTGCTAGGTACGTAGGTGTACGTGTATACGTACATCTCTCATTGTAGGCTTAGGTATCTAGGTACTTACCTACCTATTTCCTAATATATATTTTTTTGTTTTGTTTCTTATTGTGTAATTATTTTACTGTGTTGTACCTCTGTTGTGTTGTGTGCCAAATACATATTTCTCTATCTATCTATCACTAATCCTTAGTCTAATGATATGTCAGTTCTGCCAACCGAAAAACGAAAGGGGTGTTATAAGATTGACAGCGTTCTGTGCCTATCTGTCTTGTCTGTGCCCTCGTAGATCTAAAAGTAGGGCTTCGAATTGAATTCTTAGAAATGTTTAGTGAAAAATGTTAGAGCCGTTTCCATTTCTTTTTATGAGGATATTCATCAGCTCTGACAACCAGTTTTGTAGAATCTCAGGCACCATTGCAGTTTGAAGCATTTAGTTCGACGCCAACGTAGTCGCGGGCGGAAGCTAGGTTGTATCCCATATTCGTTACATACGCGAACAAAAAACTTAACATATCCTGTACAACTGAATGTAATAAAATGTAAATACCTGTTATATCAATAATAGCTGGCATTGCCTTCTTTATCTGCTGTTCCTCCCATTCGTCGATTTCGCTGTTATTCTCTTCATCAGGATCTATGGCTGTAGTCCCACCTATCACCAATAAATAACATTATTATACTATACTCAGCTTATGCCGCTGCCGGCATTAATTCCGGACTTATTGCTCCAGCAACATCGCCTTTTTTCTTTAAGGACCAAGCCGAGACAGAGGCATGATCGTGTTTAGAGTTTTTTTTTCTTTTTTCGTGTTTTGACTATGCTCATGCCCACTTCCCTGCCGACTGCAGCTGAGTGTGAACGCAACATTACAATTATACTGATTGCTATTTACTTTGCACTTTTACTAAACCTCATTACTAAAATGAATCTTTGAAATAACACATCAGATTCTGGGTAACATCAAGGATCACAGTTCTTGTCAAGATGAAACAAACGAGACAAACTTGATGGGGTTGCGTCGTTTTATTACAGAGTTTCCATTGCCACCTGCTGGCTCCATCTTTAGATAAGCTTATTGTCACCATACTATAGCAATAATAATGGCATCTATCACGTAGGATTTAAGGTGTGGAATACTAACGCTGTGGTTTGTCACTGGGCATCTCCAGTCCCCTCACAACTATGCGATCCTCCTCATCATCTCCCGAATCATCACCTTCCCTGATGAGTCGCGAGCCAGCCGGCGTCGGCTCAGATTGTATCGGCACAAAGTCACCGAGCTCGCGCGCCTGGAAACGACAAGAGATTGGATCGCTTGCTCACGGGATGAGTGCAGCGCTGATACCTATTTATCTTAAGGCTTTACAAAATCGCGGAAACTCTACTTCGTTCTTTAAGTCATACATCTTGGATTCTGGTCAAATCAAATGCACCCAGTGTGACAAACCCCTCACAGGTTATTTAATTAAAATCAAAACTATAGTAAACTAATTTAAAAAAAAAATTACAATGCAAAGTTGCTAACATTTTAAATGTCTGCCCAAATACTGCAAGATTAACTGGTTTATTTCACAATAATTGTATTAACTTTATGCAGCGCTGCACTAACACTTGAGAATATAAGACTGGTAGTACTCATCTGAAATTAAAACATTACAGTTTCATAACAGTAACATGAAAGTAGATAGTTCAAGAACTCGAATATTTACAAGAACCAGCTATATTAGTAGATTCTTTTATGAACTAACATCAAGAACATGACTAAGTAAATTAACTTTGAAACAATGAAACAACCAATTCATAAAAACGCATGCTATAATCCATACTTGAGAGCATACGCCAAAAGAAACTAATCAAAGGAAGACAATGGTGTTGAATCTGTTGTTGTATTTTTCTTATACGAATTTGACAGTCCTAGAATTATAGCCATCTTTATAGTTCCAGTTTATGAGAAAGGGACGGCAACACCGACAAATGAGACAGCAACCATTTTAGTCCTGTCTTTTAGAAAATGTAACAATAAAACCAGAACCAATAAGTATAATAAAGTGCAATATCACATCACGCAAAAAGGGCCCATCGGTGGCGTTGTTGCGGAAATAAATCCGCCGTACAAGTAACAAATATAACAAAGTTTTAAAGTACTCGCACAGGAGACTATTCTACATCACATCTCCTGAAAGAAACATGATAACATCATGAAAAAGGTTTAGAGAGTAACCAGAGGTGGCTGGAGAAGAGCAAATGTAAAACTATTTCCAGAAGATGAAATTCTAACTTCAGAGAACCATTACTTTTAAATAAATAAGACTTTCAACAAACCAAGAACTGATACTTAGTATTGGTAATTCCTTGAATCAAAATTTTAGAGTCAATAAAAACTACGTATGAACTGTACTTGTATCTGGGAACGTGGAATCCTTGAAAAACCTTAAACCTTCTCAATTAGACCATATTATTACTTTAGAAAGGTACTTTACCCACAATTCAAGCTTTTAGAACTTTACTATCAATATGTAAAAATAAAAAAAACTTTAAACTGAGTATACATACTTTCTCAAAAAAAATTGAATGTTGTCAACGACGAAAGAAATAGTCCCAGAGCGAATGGAAACCGCAGCCAGCCATCGCTAGTCCCTCACCTCTCATACCTGCTGTCTGGTTTTGCGCGCGGCGTGGATGAGCGCGGCGTCGGGTATGTGTCCCGGCGCGCCCGCCAGCGCCGCCCTGACGGATTCCGCACGGTACGTGTGGAACCCCCTATCGTCTTCCCCCGCCCCTTCTTCTTCTTCTTCAGAAACATCCCCAGCCCCGTCCGCAGCCAACGCCTCGCGGCCCGACAGAATCAGCCCCTCTAGAGTCACTTTCTTCTTGGCTCTTACAGGTGCACTGGATTCCTTTTCTGTGTTGTTTGTGATTTCCTAGAGAGTAAGGTATTGTTCAGTATTATGTGGACCTTTCAGAGATAACCACAGTTTTAGCTCGAAGTTGATCATGCCAGCAGTCTGGCAGATTTTGTAATAGTAAAACAACGTCAAGCAAAATCGTTACCTAATTTACTTAACTTTGTATAGATATTTTACTTCAGTTAAATATTTAGAAAAACTGTGTTCATCTTATACAAGGAGAGAAATGAGTAACATTCAGCTCATTGCACTATTCATCACAATAAAAAACTTACCACCATACAAAGATCAATCAAAAATGCACCATCAGTTTAGATAGTTCCGGTCTTCAACAAAGTGTGATAGATATCAATTTGTAAAGCAGTGTGAGATTGTGTTACATCATGGTACGCCTTACCTCATGGCCGTTACTGTCATATTTGTTACTATCACCATCAGGCAAACGTTTTTTTTCCTTATCTCTGCGTTTTGACAGGCGCTTGCTCTGCGATGATTTCTTCACTTTGAATTCCTCACAATCTTCCTCTGAAAACACAAATGAATTAGTGATTGCTATTATGGCGCATCAAAGACAGGGTTTTTTACAATAATTTGGATTGGATTTAAGAACACCCTAAAATAATTAATAGTTTCAATTTCTACATCAGTAGTCTCAACCACAGTTCCAATTAGGGATCCATAGAATCCATGGATCTATGGAGCACTATTTTTATCAAAATCTGTGGATCCACATTGGAATTGTGGTCGAGAGCAGTAGCTCTTCTGGTTATGGAAATAAAGAATGCTATGAAAAGTCTGCCGCATGCCTGACGACTTGTGGACCAAAGTAACCACCGTTAATACACAGAAGTCAATATGACTATCTTAGAATCTCTAGTAAGCTTCGAGTTCAGTATATTCTAAAGGTATTCTTGAGAACTAAAACCCGTTTGCCGAAAAGCTATACTTGCTCATGGTTAAAGGTACAATGGTGTTGGAAGGTACCTTCATCTGCAAAGCTGAGAAGCGCCACACTCTTCACCGGCTTATTCTCTTTTGTAGCTCTCTTTTCCTTCCTCTCTAAGGACTCCTGGCTGATGATAGGCGGCGGTGGTGGTTCTGGTTCGCCGTCGTCATCGTCATCAGCGCAAAACACACGCCTTTGGATCTTTTTGGGCTTGCGAAACATTTTAACAACAACCGAAGATTACTGATACCTACTCTGCATCCAAAGCAAAATGCTAATTAAGAGAGATCACTCACTACCTACGCTTAGCGTATTTAATTTAGTTTACACCACCTAAATTCAATTCAATTCAAACAGCACATCCACCGCAAAAAAACCATATTGACTTGGCTTGACTAACCATAGAATAAAGAACTTTTTTTCTGCTTGCATCTGCTTGATTGATGTTTGCTTCACTAACCATGGACTAAAGAACTTTTTTCTATGATCTATAAGCTGACTGTTACGTTATGGCTTGACTGACCTGAAAAAAGAACTGACTGAGTGAGACTGACAGATAAATTATTTTTTTCGGGCTAGCGTTTCCATTGGAAGAAACTGTGAATCGTATGAAAAGATTTTTATTAGTGCTTTCGTTTCCACTGCTACCAAAAATGTTGTACAATCCTTCTAAATCCGTGTATTTTATTTGAATAAAATCGATCAGTCGACTAAAACATCGATATATCGATAATCGACACCTACCTACGCTACCGTCACTTCCCTCACGCGTAATGTCACTTCCCTAAATCACTTCCCATATTCCATTTTTGTCCCGCACAGAATTGTGTGCGTTTAGTTTTGGTAAGTTTAATTCTAATTTATTGAAGAAATCATGTTTCCTTATTTGTTTCCGTGGTGTTATTGTGCTGGAGAATATTTAAAATATCTAATCACGTAAATATTTTGTGATTTGTTTACGAGACACGACGACACTTACGTTGCTATTTTGTATTGCAGTCCTTAAATTTCTACGAAGTCCCTACACCACTCAGCAAGATGGGTAGGGAGGACAAAGCTACCTGGAAGACTAACTACTTCACCAAGATCATTGTGAGTACTGATTTCATGTATTTTTGTAAACATGGAAATGTAACCTCAAAACATCTGGTTTAGGGCTCGTAGATACAAAATGTTATTAGCTGTTATGCTTTTTAATATTATTACACTGCAGACCCAGGCCTGATTATGATGTAATTCTCTACGAATTTCTTAATTCACAGCAACTGCTCGATGAGTACCCAAAATGTTTCATCGTGGGTGCAGACAATGTGGGCTCGACCCAGATGCAGCAGATCCGTATCTCCCTGCGAGGCAGCAGCATTGTGCTCATGGGCAAGAACACCATGATGCGCAAGGCCATCAAGGACCATCTGGAGGCTAACCCTGCACTTGAGAAGCTGTTGCCTCACATTAAGGGAAATGTTGGTTTCGTCTTCACTCGTGGAGACCTTGTCGAAGTGAGTATGAGCACCACAAATCAGTCTTACATTTTGCAATATTATACTCTTTAAAAAACATAGAAACTAATGATTAATTAGGTACCAACTAATCTCTTCTTAAAACATGTCTGTCCTAATACCATGGCGCATATAAATTGGCGTTCTGGCTTCGCTTTCAGACAAAAACAAGTCTTCAAATTTATCCTAGTGTGATAACTTTCTGTATGAAACTTGCACTGGCATTTTGAAGAAACATTAAAAAAAAAGAATCATCTTGCAGTATTACTGTGCTAGCAAGAGATTAAAATAACCACTAGTTACCCACTTTGTTAAGTCTCTGGTTAATTATAAAGGCATCACTTTATCAATATTAAACTTTGTACTTATAGGTCCGTGACAGACTGCTGGAGAACAAAGTCCGAGCCCCGGCTCGTCCTGGTGCCATTGCTCCGCTGTCCGTTATCATCCCAGCACACAACACCGGTCTGGGACCCGAGAAGACTTCCTTCTTCCAGGCTCTCTCCATCCCTACTAAGATTTCCAAGGGTAAGATGACTCATGATGATGATTGGCTCTCATGATATGTCTGTCCTAATACCATTATGTTATTTAGCATCATGGCTTCGCTTTCAGACAAAAGTAGTTCTTCAAATTTATCCTAGTGTGATTGATGTCCACATGACAATTGCACTGGCATTTTGAAGGCACACTATTCCAATGACTAATTTTATATAATTATTTGCGATTATTATGCTCACTGAAACTGTTGAATTTCAGGAACAATTGAAATCATCAATGATGTCCACATCCTGAAGCCTGGTGACAAGGTGGGAGCCTCTGAAGCTACCCTGCTCAACATGTTGAACATCTCTCCGTTCTCATATGGTCTTGTTGTCAAGCAGGTATGCACTTAAGTTGATATAATCTAGTTGTGTTAACTAAAACATGAAGTAATATCAGACCAACCAAAGTGTTGAGTACAGAATGCTTTTACAAAAGAATTCTGACAATTTATCTTTGGAATATCAAATAGTCATGGTAAAGTTTTCAGTTTTGCTAGACTGGTGACACCACCTATGGCTAACAAAATTTGTTTGCCACTTGGTGGGTCTATCCATTAGTTAGGGACAGTGGCCGTGAGGAAACAAATTCTGTAATTTTTTTTTCACAGGTGTACGACTCTGGCACCATCTTTGCTCCTGCTATCTTGGACATCAAGCCTGAAGATCTCCGTGAGAAGTTCATGGCGGGAGTTGCCAATGTGGCAGCTCTCTCGCTGGCCATTGGCTACCCCACTGTGGCGTCTGCTCCTCACTCCATCGCCAATGGTTTCAAGAACTTGTTGGCCATTGCTGCTGCCACCGAGGTGGAATTCAAAGAGGCCCAGACCATCAAGGAGTTCATCAAGGTATTTATTGTTCTTAAACAAGAACTATAAAATATTGGTTATCATTACAGTAACTTGTCTTTCCTGCCACTATCATAGAACATATTTAATGTTGCATGGTCTGTTTTTTAGGCACAGAGCTTAAAATTGGCTTTGTAGCTTCGCTTACAGACAAGATTAACTCTTCAAACCTATCCTAGTGTAAGTTCCAAATTCTGAACATTGCACTGGAATCTTGAAGACACATTTCATCCCTTGATGTTACTTTGGTCCTACCCTACTTGAATACCATATAAATTTGTTGCATTGTCGTTCTATTCCAGGACCCATCCAAGTTCGTTGCGGCTGCCGCTGCATCGGCGCCTGCGGCCGCCGCCCCGGCCGCTGAGAAGAAGGAAGAAAAGAAGGAGGAAGAAGAGGAAGAGGGCTCTGACGACGACATGGGCTTTGGTCTCTTCGACTAAATGTTCAAGCCGAAATCATGGATTCTAGAACATCAAGGATCCTAACACAAGAAAGTTGCAAATTCCGCACCCGCGTGCCAGGATGATCAACGCCGCCGGGCCGGACAACCCAATGGCGGCCGATTTGTTCCGAAACATTGCGTGTCCAAATAAATGCTACTTGATACATATATTATATTTTTTTATTTGTATGTACAGGTACCTCTCAATACATGGGTGAGTAGGTTGCAGATATTTAGAGGAAGTAAATGCCAATAAGAGCCTCTTTCTAGTCTACTAATGCTTTTTTATTTAGATACCTCACTCAATGGGTTAAAAAAACTTAATTTTCATATATGTACCTACATTTTGAACTAGCTTCTAAGAATCTGCTATTGAGGAGGTGACTAAGACTCCAGTGTGTCTTGTATGACCAAAACAGCTGGAACACTACATAACCAATAGGTAGGAACCATTAATTTTGATCTTAGTACAACACATCTGCAGCTGTAGTGTAGGTAATCATTTATTGAACTTTATCTATGGGTTAATAAATCTAATTTGAGTTCTTTGTCATCATCCCTGTAACACACAACACGAACTGTTGAACCATGAAGCAGAGCATGCTTTTTCGTTGTCATAAACAACATTCCGTCCATAAAACTGTTAGGCCTGTTAGTGCTAATGACTTTCATATCTTTCAATAGTTCAATTTTAAATGAGCACAGAATACCATTAACCCTGCCATTGTTATTAACTTGAACCTCCTTGTAAAGCGATCTATCTGAATACAGGCACACCTCAACAGGGTCCGATAATGGCACATATTTCAACGTACTAAAGTCAACATAGTAGTTGACATTCACTTTATATTGGTTAACAAATTCTGCCATTCTGAACTTGCTGACATTGGTGTCATAGAGAGTATTGCTGATGTCGAGCCAGCGACTGCTGACCAGCTGTGCACAAACCCACATGTTGGCTGGCATGTACAGACCATAGCTATGAAGATTCTGTTTCATTAATTCCATAGCTATACTTTTTAAGCGACTGTCGAAATCTCCGCCTAGTTCTAGGATATGGGCGAAAATAACGTGATACATCTCTCCTTTTAAATGTTCCACCATCCATTCGCTTTCCAGTAAGACTGTAACATTTGTGAGTGGTACACTGTTTTTCTCAAATACTTCAATAATGAATTTTTTGTCATGTTCATTTTTGGCGTAACACAGAAGTGAAGACGCGCCGCGCTGCATCATGAGCATTCCAAATAATGGGAACGGGCATAAATCCACTATACATATCTCTGACATGTCAACTATTTGGCATAGATATACACTAGCTACAGATATAGAGCTGCTAATCAATTGCATGTATTCTTCATCATTCAAAAACCTGACAATATCTGGAGATACTCTTTTAATTTTAACATCACTGCTTGGTTTTAATGTAAATCGCCCACCATTCATTAGGAACTCGAGTTTGATTGAATCACCTTTCTGTACAATTCTCGGTAACTCATCAAAGAAGACAGTCTGTTGCCAAGCATTTGCTCTGGATTCGGATGTGGGGTCTGTTGTGATAGTGATGGTATCCGTCAAGTACAAATTAAACCAGCCAATGACTATGTTCATAGTTCCATTTTCAGTCGCTTTGAGATCCACCTCATAGGGTTCAGTTCGTTTGAGATGCATTTCAATATCCTTTAAATCATTAAAGTTTACAATAAGGACTGATTGGGGCTTAGTTAAATATGTAATATCCTTTTGTAGATGGACATCCTCACAGTCATAAGTTTCACCTGGTTCTAAAATATGGATATTCTCATTCTCCAAATTTAATAGTTTCTTTGCTTCTAAACTCAACTGATACCGTGTGTTTAGATGGTTACACTGAGCTCCAACGATAAAGAGCTCGGCACTACTTGGGATGACACGGGCATTCTCAGACAGCAAGTTCTGCCAAGCATGTTGCAGCATCTGAAGTACATGCTCTCCAAACAATCCTGCATCAAACATCTCTGAAAGCAAGAGAGTGGCTTTACCATTCATATCTTGACTATCCATTGCTGTAGACATTTTATGAATTAATTTAATTTCATAGTTTAACCCATTCTTTTGCAAAATACTCTTAGCTAATTCAATCATTGTTTCTGAACTGTCACATGCAACAATATCAGAAGCTCCAGCTTCGAAAGCATACATTGCCAGCAGACCGGTACCCGTGCCAACATCTATAACTTTATCTCCTAAAGGAATGAGCAATTCTTCTTGAATGGCTCGTCTGTAAGCTTCATTGCGAAGATTATCATTCAACATCCTGAAGTGCCATCGATCAACCAGCAAATTCTTAACACAGTTCAGGTTTTTCTCTGCCATAACATGGCTGGAATTTAAATACAATACTTTCTCAAAATGATTCCAAGCTTCCTTGTAAAAGCCGAATCTGAATAGATATGATCCAATGTCATTCAACAAGCAGTCATAGTCTGGATAAATTTTCAATGCTTTTTCAAAGTTGGTGAATATGTCTTCAGTTCGGCCACATACTGCCAGCTCACTGTTGAGGTTATTGAGGGTCTTCCGGATTTCATGTTTGAGATCGTTTGCTAGAGCCGGGTTACGTGTTATGGCAACCAGAAACACTTCGTACGCTTTGCCGTAGAGTTCAGCGACCGTCAGCGCTCGGCCCAGCTCAAGAAAGTCCACCGACAGGGAGTCCATTTCAAAACTACAAACAAAGTTGGCAAAATTATTATAACTTTATGGTTTTTATCGCGGCTCCACAACTCCACTGAGCATAGAGTAAAAGAATAAATTATGATCATCACCTTGTTTATCATTCTTCCGAGTCTTCACCAGTCACAGATTACTATGGATTACTATTCAATTCACCACCATTTCATCGAGATTTCACCAAATGGGGCAAATAAATAGTGCAAGTACAAGTACATCAAAAATGCCGATGCCGTTTGACACCGTTTGAGTGCCGTACGTAAACAAGCCGAAAAAAGAAGAATCCAAACAAACATTTCCGATTTGCTCTCTTCTTCTTTGTTTATTTTTTTTACGCACAGATTATGTAAACAAAAACATCATACAAGAAATCAATCAAAGATTGGATCAGGATCTGCGATCACTTTGCATGAAACAGAAAGTGACATAAAAAAAATAGACTTTCACGTAATCCCCACCAGCCAAGATAGTGGGGAAAACGCCAATTTTTTTTGAAGATTGTCATAATCCCTACGGTGGGGACAATTTGATGACAATAAACCGATAGTTTTTGTTTGTCTGTACCGAGTGCACTACTCAAGCACTACTCACTACATCTAAGTAAAAAATATGACATTTATATTAATTTATTAAAATTAAAATAGGTATATTAACCTGACAAATAGTATGGGCACATACTACAATAGCAAAAAAAGTACATATAAAATATGAATTAATTTATTAAAATAGGTATTTACCTAACAAATAGTACAGTGCAGTACCTATGCACATCCTACATAGTAAAAAAAATATTATACTTAAATTAATTTATTAAAACTAAAATTACTACTATTTGAATCCATATTCCCATTTACTTCTCAAACATTGACAGACTCAAGTGCTCGAGTAACAATTCCTTTATCAGAATACAATCTTAAACACCAAAACCACCAGGCACTTTTTACCTGCAAATGACAACCGTTGACCACAACCCACACATAAGGTTTGTTCCACCTTTACAATGAAAAGATTTTTTGAAGCCCTGGACCACAGGATGTTTGTCTACTGAGAGTCCTAACTGTCCATATTTATTGTTGCCTGCAGTCCATACTGTGTCATCCTCAAGTAAAACTGCTGAATGTCTGGAACCACAAGCTATGTCTTCTACATTTTTCATGATTTCTACACTATCTTCAAAGAGGTCCACTAATGTTGGTACAGAGCAGCTTTTCAGTGTTTCTTTGTTGCCTTTTTCTACAATGCCTAATTGGCCAGTGTCATTCCACCCCCAAGCGTACAAGTCTCCAAATTCACTCAGAGCAAGGGAATGCCAGCCTCCAGCAGCAATTTTTTTTACTTTTACACCACAGAGAGCTTCCACTATAGTTGGCGAATCCAATATGTTCACATCACCATGCCCAAGTTGCAATCTCCTGGAAAATAATAATTCTATTAATCATTTGAATGTAATTGAATTGGTGCATATTTTGACAGACAAATCTATCCAACCATTACATTGTGAATTAACCCCAATTACACACTGTAAAAGGCAGAGGCTATGGTTCTGGCAAAAAGTTTGTTTACCTCCCATTACCCCAAGTGTACACCTCACCAACATCTGTCAGCAATAAACAGTGTTCATATCCACACTGGACATCTACAATGTTCCCTGTACAATGGCTTGTATCAACATAGCTAGGTAGTAAGCCACTGTACACATGTCCCTCTGTTGTTAGGAATAGAAAGAGGTCATTACAAGCAGCCACTTTTAGAATGATATCTTCTTTTTTTTGCTTCTTGGGCTCTTTCTCGATCGGAACTTCAGTGTCAAGTTTAATTTTTCTAACATCATTTTGATGTTCCAGACTAACTGACCAAAGTGTGTTTGTGGTTTTATTGACAACGACTAGCCGGTAATCGTTACCGACTATACAAATGTTTGAACCGAGTAGACCTTCTTCGGGAAGAGCTATCTTTTGGCACTGGTTTTCTAAACCGTTCCAAGCTCCGATTGCAAAGAATTCGTTTTCACATTCAATTATGTTGTAAGACCAGCTGATGTAAACCAGCCTTGCGTTTTTTTCACAAAACATGGAATCATTTTCATGTTTTTCTAAAACTACACGAAACCCATCAATTATATTTTCCTTCGTCATCCACTGTCCGAACAGATTACTACCTGTGATAAAGTACATAGGTATTCGTTTCTATGATCAACTATATCAAAATAATCCCACTCCACAAATCAAATCACCGACACAAAATGAAAATCAATGAAAACTATAAGAATTCGAAAGATTAGGAAAATAAATACAAACAAAACATTTTTTTTCTGTGCCACAGAACTGATTAATGCTGATTATCTAGTCTAGTCTAGGAGCTTGCTTGATCGAAACTTGCTTTGCTTGCTATTTACTCTTGTCTGTGGTACCGACCGGCTGATCAAGATACCGACTTGTTACCTAAAAAATTGAGCGAATGAATGAACCTAAAAATCTTATAATCCTAGAAATCTGTGGTTTAAAATAATAATGCAATTTTTTTTCTGTGTAAAAATGGCTTGGCCGTCTATCGGATAGTGCGATAGGCCGGCGGAAAATAAAATATTTTCTGTATTTTCAACTGCGAACAAACAAATCTATCTTCCAATCCAAATTCTGTGCAAACCCTTGTTACATATCTGTAACCATTTCAAGAAAAGTCTGTTCTAAGTGGTGAATGTGATGTTTTAGTGAAATGAAGAATATTGAGATCAAATCAATATGGCCCTCAAACTTGGAAAATGCAGGCTCTGTCTCAAACTGGGGGACTTTTACTCCATCTTCACGGCGGATAATGATGTCCAACTGTCTGAGATGGTTATGGAATGTTCCAAGATAAAGGTAGGTATAGAACCACTTGAGTGCCGAAGTCAAAAAAATTCGGAGGTATTCTGAAACGCTGAGATGGGAACGAGCCTCAGAATATTGAAACTAACTGAGGAACGAGCATGTGTAACGGCATTTCTTTAAAGCTACTATTTTATTGGAATAAATTTTGGCCAAAATCAAATAAATCGAAGACTACCAATCATCCAGCCGCCGTAGGTAGATATCTACAACTCATAGGTCTGAATTCGCGTTTACTACTCAAGCACTGATCCGGAGTCAAATAGAGCATAGATTTTTCTACAGTTTGGTACGAGGTATAGTGGTAGCGACCAAGGCTTCCGGGCCTATGGTCGTGGGCTTGAATACACACTTCTTGCACATTATGAGATGTTAACAGGTTCTAAATAAACCCCTCCCAAAAACTTGGGGGTTAAAGTAGGTATCCATCATTACGAAAACTCGAAATAGGTGTTAATGGGACAAAAAAAGTGGCATGAACCACTGGTGACATTAAGATACGTATCTAATGCTGCTGATTAGAGAACAATTTCATGTTACAAGAGGTTTAAAGAGATGTCTACATACACACAACTCAAAAAATGGGTTGTTGGCAGGTAGTGACCATGAGGTGTTCAATTCCAGCTCTCTTACCTCGAACCTCCATCTCAGATTATTCAATCTACAATTAATTATACTCATAAGAAAGTTGTCTGTCAGCTAACATAAGCTAATGGAATGAGAGTTTACAAATGCACACTAATAAACAAAGTATAATGTATTTATGTATACTATACTTTCCGAATTTTTCTTTGCCCACTCCAACATTCTTTACTATTCTAGAAATGCCTGTAAATTTCTAGGTGTATGATGGAGATGGCCTCCCTGATAAGGTGTGTGCTGAATGCATACAGAAGCTCAGCAGCGCCTATATATTCAAGCAGCAATGTGAGAGGTCAGACCAGGAATTGCGGCGGAACTATGTCCCCCCCCCTGGTAAGACAACATACATATTCATTTTTTAAACCCTGCAGGTACAAGATTCGTGAATTGTTACATTTTATTTCAGGGTTCAGTATCAGTCCACCACCACCAATTAACCGGCAAAGTAGTGATTCTGCCTTTTCAACTCAAACAGATAGCTCAAACCTCAAGTCCTCCTTCACCGAAAGTAAAGTAACGCCCATCAGCAGGAACAGAAAGAGGAGTGTCGAAAGTGACAATGCTTCTGTCGGCAGTCGGTCTCAGGATAACAGTCGCCCCAGCAGCTCAAAGCGCGTTGAAGAACTCAGGAAAACACAGAGACCGAAACGGCCGCGCTACTCCGCCGACTCAGATTACGATGACAACGGAGCTTCCAACTTCATAAACGAAACAGATTCCGACGAGCCACTACTCAAAAACGCACTGCACCCTTGCCCGCACTGCCCAAAAACCTTCAAATGGCAAAAAAGCTTGAAGATCCATATCGCCCACATCCATACGGGGAAGAAGGCGAACTCACGACAAGAGGTCGCCGTCAATATTCCGATCAAAAGCATGGACCCGCCCGGCAGCGACGACGATCAGATGGAGTGCGAGAAATGCGGAAAAAAATTCAAACTGAAGATCATGCTGAAACGGCATCAAGAGTCGTGCCGAGCATCGCCAGTTAAACCTCAACCGAAGTCGCCCATGAAGGAACTAGTGATTACCCTGGAGCCGATAGACGCGGTGCCGCGGGCCAAGAAGCCGACATGCGAGTACTGCACGGCGCAGTTCAAAACCGTTGACAACTTGGAGAAGCATCTGAGAGTGGTGCACGCGGCCACGCGTAAGAAACCGGAGAATGAACCTAAAGGGCCTCTGATATGCATCTACTGCACCAAAGATTTCTACGATTACTATGTCTACAGCTCTCATTTCAACGGATGCCCCATGAAGGAGAACCTGCCTTCTTTCCAATGTCCCATGTGTTCCAAAGTGTGTAATCGTGCGAACGCTTACGTGAACCACGTGAAGAGTACTCACTATTTGGCGTCGGGCAGCAAAGTTGAGGTGCTTTCGCCGAACTCGAGCCAGGCGGCAGCAGGCGCGGGGGCGGGGCAGGGCTTCGAGTGCAGAATGTGCAGCAAGAAGCTGGCTACACAGGCGCTGCTGATCACGCACTTAGCCGCTCACATGTCCATTGACGATGACAATGCTACTCTTGAAGATGATGATTTTGATTCGAGGTAATTTACACTATGAAACTTTTTTTGTTCGCCCAGTTTTTTGCATTATTTACATATTATCTTTTGCAGTAGCTATGTTGGCCGGCGTAGTTATTTTAATTTTGTTGTAGTTTGAATTGGATGCAACTAGATCATGCTGGGTCATGGCTTCCGTAAAAATCCGCGCAGCTTTGAAACTTTCAATTGCCTTGTGATTATTTGTGTTATCAATTATCACATGAAACATGTGTTTATAGTTTATTATGAACTTTTTTAGAAATAAAATATTAAAATGCGATTCAAATAAATTTTGTTTGATTTTGCAAACCTGTAGAAATATTTGAAAATTCAGAAACCAGTTTCTATCTAGTACTTATTTGATTATGGGTAATGGTGTAAAAAAGAGAGCGTGAACCTTGGCTTCTCAGGAACTGTGTGTGCATGAAAGAGGCGTGTGATTTTGTGTAGGTATTTATGTAGTTTGTTATTTCAGAGATGACAATGTAGCTGATGACTCCGTATCGGTCCAATCTGCTCAAAGCTCTCAAGCCTCGCAAGCCTCACAGTCGGCTCCCGTAAAATGTCGCTTCTGTGACAAAGAATTCAAGTACAAAAAATCTCTCGCATCACACGAACTGAAACACACCGAAGAGAAAGTACCCATAAAAAACGAGCCCCCAGACAAACTCTCCGATACAGACCTACTCACAGAGACTAACACACAGTTTGCTAAAGAATTCGATTCAGAATCTAGTCAAGACGAGGGAGAGGAAGACAATACGTGCGACATTTGCGAGAAACAGTTCTCATACAAACGGCTGCTTATCCAACACAAGCGCACGAAGCATACGATGGTAGCTGGCATGAAGCGAGCAAAAATAAGCCTTAAAGACTGCTCAGTCAGGTGTCTGATCTGCGAGGAGGAGATGAAAGTGAGCGCCATCAATGAGCACAATCAGAAACATATTTCCGTGAATATTCGGCCGCGGAATATTTACACTTGTGCCGAGTGCTCGCAGAAGTTTAAAAGCTGCAGCAATCTAGCGAATCACATCAAACTAGTGCACAGGTAGACACATTTTGTTTTACTTCTTTAGTAAAAATGTTTCAAAAACTTTGGGGTTTTCGGTTTTGATATTTCGTGTCGGTTTTAGGTTGAAGCAACAAGAGGTGCCAAAGCAATTCGCCGGCGTGGATATGGCGGATTTTTGTGAGGTCGTTGTGACGAAGGCGGAACCCCTGGACGAATCCCAGAGTCACAACGGCCATGGCGAGGTTCCGCTGAAAGCAGACGCCACGGTCAACCTGAGTGGGTTCACCTGCCCCATCTGCGGGAAGAAAATGCCGACGCTCATATCCCTCAAGCGACACGTCAACTGGCACTCGTTCGTCGGTAACAACCTCGAGGCGAAGCACGAATGTTTCGTCTGTAAGGAGGTGAGGCAGCGAACGCGACACGTGGCTTCTTATGTGATGTAGACTGATCGAAGCAAATATCGAATCATTGAATTTTTATTCCTTTCAGACGTTCAAGTTCAAGGGGCACTTCAAGATCCACATGCGGCAACACTACAAGGACCCCAACATAGACCCCGCACTGTTGACGTGCTCCATCTGCCAGCGCAAGAGCAAGCACCTGCGGGCCGCGCAGGCGCACTCCAACTGGCACAAGCAGACGCGGTTCCAGACCAAGGACTACCAGTGCTCCATCTGCAAGCGAGTGTTCCAGTTCCGCCGTGTCTACCTCTCGCACATGGCCATCCACTACAAGAAGGGCGAGAGCGGACAGAACACGATCGTCGGCAACATGGCCGACAGCAACCTCGACAAGACAAACTTTGACGGCACCTTCTGCTGCCAGCTGTGCGGCAAGATCTGCGACTCTGAGAATTCACTCAAGTGCCACACCAGCTGGCACAAGTCCAAGACGCTGTTGTATGGTGCGCGGCACGAGTGCCAGATGTGCGACCTGCAGTTTACCAACAAGCGCCATCTCGAACTGCACACGCGCTCTCACTACGAAGACCCCGAAGGCGAGTTCAAGTGCACCATCTGCGGGAAGGGATTCATCGACGAAGAGTACCACCGACGGCACGTCAAGGGGCACAACTTCGACCATCAATCGCACAAGAAGAGGCTCGAAAACCTCAGGAAAGGCAAGGTGAAGTGTCCGATTTGCGGCCGCTATTACCCGGACCTCGTGAAGCTGATCCGGCACCTGCGGCGCACGCACCCCGAGAGCAAGATGATAAAGGAGGACCCCGACGCGCCGCCGCAGAAGTACTACTCCTGCAAGCTCTGCGCCAAGTCATTCTACGACGAGAAGCGATTCAAAAGTCACGAGGAGTCGCATCTCCGCAAGCCGAGCTTCTTGAAGTGCAAGTTCTGCGGCCACAAGACGATATCGATAAAGGGCCACCACATCCACATCAAGACGAAGCACATGACCAAGAAGTACGTGGACAACCCTCTGAAGTGTCCGCGGTGCGACGAGGTGTTCGTGTGGGGGTACGCGCTGCACCACCACCTGCGTGACGTGCACGGCATCGTGGAGGACTGGATCGCCGAGCGCACCGAGGCCACGCTCGAGGGGCCGCTCAAGGACCTGCAGTGCTCCGTGTGCCTGAAGGTTCTCGCCAGCAAGGGCAACTTCGAGCGGCACATCGACTACCACAATACGCTGCGCTGCAACTACTGCTTTGAGTACTTTAGCACGCTGCGCTTCCTCGAGGGCCACCTCGCCTTCAGCTGCGACAAGAAGATGCTGGTCGGTGACGCGGACCCGCATCCGAAGCGAGTCAAGTGCGAGGTCTGCTACAAGGCGTTCAGCTTGCAAGTGAAGCTCGACTGCCATCTGCGTACTCAGCACAGCATCAAGGTTAACCGGGAGCGGCTCGCCGGGAAGCAGGAGCTGGTTTGCGACTATTGCTTTAAGGTGTTCGAGAACGAGCACGCTCTGAGCGGGCACAAGATCTACCACCGAACGGTCGGCTACTTCGGCTGCATCTACTGCCCCAGGAAGTTCAACACTCAGACCGCGTTTCGAAAGCACAAGAACAATCACATGTACGTCCATAACGTGGATAACCCAACAAAGTGCGAGCATTGCGACGAAACCTTCGTGCTGTTCAAGGAGATGATTTACCACATGCGCGACGTGCACGGCGACGACAAGGAGTGGATCGTGATGCCGAAGGACTCGATCGAGGAGACGTGTACGATCTGTAACAAGACGTTCTACAACCTGCACCGCCACATGGACTACCACGAGGAAAACAAGTGCAAGAAATGCAACGAATACTTCTTCTCGACCGTGGACTACGATAATCATCTCTGCGCAATCGAGAGCGACAACGAGGAAGTCACGGGCGTGGTCAACCACGGAATGCCATACGAGGAGTGCACGTTCTGCTTCAAGCCGATCACCAAGAAGGATTCCAAGAAGAAGCATGACATTCTACATCGCACCTCGGGAGCTATCTCGTGTCGCTTCTGCTATCTGAAGTTTAAAACCCTTGACGCGTTCAATATCCACTCGTTCTCTCACCGCAGTAGAAAATACAACAAAAAGCCGATTAAGTGCCGTGTTTGCAAGGAACGCTTTGTTAAATACGGCCCGTTTATAAAGCACATGAGGACCGTGCACAAAACCGCTAAGAAAACCCACTACCGCGCCCTCGTGAAGCCGGAGCGCTGCGTCATTTGCGGCGACGAGTTTCCAAACCTGCACAATCACTACCGCGCACATTTAGCAAACCAGTGCCAATGCTGCCTCAAGTACTTCACCTCCTCGAAACTCTTCGCAAAACACCAGTGCGATAAAATCGACGAGGATAACTCCAAAGTCTTCACTTCGGACGAAAACTTGATGGCGTTGATTAACTCGTACACTCCTCGAGACTTGAAAGACGATGAGAAGTTCTACGGTTACACTGACGACGATGAAGAGGTCGAGACACCTCTGCCGGTAGCGTTAACACAGAAGCACGATAAGAAGGCTATGAACGGTCCGTCGAAGGTTCGGAAGCCGGTGATAGATAGCCAAGAGGCTGTGATTGAGAGGAACTTGCATCTGATGGCTCAGTCGCCGATAATATCGCATGTGCTATCACTTTTCCAAAAAGAAGAAGCGACCAATGACAGCGAGCTTGAGAGAAGGGGAGAGATAGTCGATCTGTCAGATGATTCGATGGACATGAACGATATCGAAGCGCCCATAGTTGTAATTGATGATGATTGATGAGTTTATTGTAATGCAAGTTTCTCATGTACTTTAATCTTATAATGCACCTCATACAAAGGTTTTACCATCGGTCACAGCAGGCTCCGGTCATGAGCCGCAATCTCAACTTGGAGACCGAAACGATTTAAAAAGAATATTCTTACAAAGTAAAGGACGAAATAGCCAGAATAGGTACTTATCTATATTAGATTACACACCGCTATTTTGACAACACCAAAAAAACTAGAACAGTTTAGGCAGAGGCTACTAATGATAATGGCACTATTAAATTTTTTTATAAGTAAGTAATTAAACTATCACGCTATCGAGAAGTTTTTATTAACGAAATGTGATCAGTAACAGACTCACCGATAGGTTTTTATATTTCTGGTAGTTACAAACTAGCGGTGTAGATTTGATTGGTGTGGCGTAAATAAATCCTAAGTAGGTTTTAGTAGAAATATAATAAAGTTGACAATCAAGGTAAACCAGTACTACCATAATCTAAATAACAGAACTAATCATGGTCAATGTGTGCTTCGGAAGCTATACATTAATGTTTGTGTATCTATTACCACAGCATTGTCATATTTGTGTGTTACTTTTAAAATCTTTATTCCCATCTCATTAGCGCGTATTGCTAAATTTAAATTTGACTTGTAGTAGATACATAAAGTGTAGTGTGTTCTAACAAGCTTTACCTTTTAAGATTACGTAGGATGTGTGATTTTAAACTGAAACTTTCAATTTAAACCACTAGTGTAATTGTAAAATATGTAAAATAGGACTATTTCAGTGATCTAGTTTCGTAATATTTTTTTCTTGTGACTCACTAGGTAGCCGATTTTCAAGTCTGCCCTATTTTTCTAATAAGTTCTAGTTATAAATGGCACTGTCAGAATGTTTTTTTTTTTGTTTTAGCTTCATACTGATGCACAGTAACAGAGACTTGCTTCTGGTAATTGCAAAATAGCGATGTGTAATTTTGAGGCACTATTAGGTAGTTACATTAAATAGACTGGATACTTAGATAGGTGTATCTTGTACGTGTTGAAACTATAATAATTGCATGCTATTTTAAGTAAACTAGAAAAAGAATAGAGTGGGGACATTGGTTTTATGTTTGTGAAATGATCTCTCATTTCTAGTAGTTATTGATTCTTAGTATTGATAATTGAATTAAGAAAATTAGACAATCATGTTTAAAATTCTAAAATTATGCTGTGGAGGTACATCTACATACTTTATTTGAATGAAGGTTTTTTTTGGATAAGTTAAGTGATAAAGAAAATAAAATTTCAAGTTCTTGTTGTTTTGAACTTGGCGACGGGTCACTGGCTCGATTCCCGCATCGGGTGTAAAATGTTAGTCCTAGCATTCGCTTTTTATTGTCATAGAAGTATTTTATACAATCTCGCTACAGTGTGTAACAAATACCTACCTAACGCATTTATTCTTCTAAATAGGTACGCTAAATTGTAAATATTTTTTCAATTTCTCTTTTTAATGATTGAGCCATAGATCTAGTGTAAGTAACCAATTTATTTGTAAGTTTTTCTGATAAGCGTTTTACTAGAGTAGTACTTATTTAATTATATCATAAGAAATAACATTAGCTCGATAGGTTAAATTATGTTTTTCTTGGTAAGTTCGCCGTCTTATTTAGTACATTTATATTGTGTAAAAGCGACGTGATATTTTTGTTTGACTTTAATTTTAAATTGATATGATTCGTTATTGTTAGTGTCTGAAGATATTTTTGAATACTTTGTGTGAATGGTTAATTTAGACTGCCTATAAAATACCTACCTATGTATAATATTCGTGATTTGTTATTAGTAAAATAAAAGATAAAATATAATTTAATTAATTTTTATTTAGTCAACATAGTACACCTTCCTATTATTCAGTGATCATTTAGGTTCTGAAAACGAGAAATTATAGCTAGGATTTCATGAAGCTCTTAGGTAATTATAACAACAGTTACTAAAACGCCGTCAGCCAGTAGAAGACAATTTCTATAAGGTGGTTAAATACTACTAAAGTCTGACCACAATAAGGCTGCAATGGAATAAATGGGCAGTTCCAAAAAGATTTACATGTTATCATCTCACATCCATCTGTAAACCGTTTTCGCGATACGGACAGTGACAAAGCTCCAACCTTTAGTTGGAAGTTTAGTTAGTTTTAAATTCTGCCATATTTTAAGCGCTGCGGACTTTGTGTGGTCAGACTATATTACGAATTGTGTGCAAAATGACATCAAGTAACCGTACGTTTCCACTGCAATACATTCACAACTCTGTGAAAATATCGATTTGCGTTTCCACCGCAAAACCTTGTGCATGTTTGACATTTTGAATCTAGTGCAGATGGTGTTAAGGATTATCTTGATTGTAAAAACAAATCGTTTGTAAAGATTGTGCTGTGAATGTTTTAGTCGACACACGCAATAACAAAAACCATCACTAAATACAAGTAAGGCGAAACATTATCATAATAATATTACAGTTATTGGTCAATAACAATTTATACAGCAGATGGCGTACCCTTACGTTACATACACGACATTAACGATATAAAACATTTAATAATCCTAAAATTACAAAAATAGCTCACTGTTTTAAAATACAGATAATGCTAATTTACTTTTTTTTTTTACATAGTAAACTATTAGGTACATAAAAATAATGTTTTAAACAAATACTATAAATTATACTGTAATAACTCCACTGAATATTAACACCCATTTCATCTAAGTACCTACATGTTTTTTTACGCATCTGCGATCGGCCATTTATGACAAAACCTCTTATGTCCTATGCCATTCATCATAGGGACAGTATCAAGATCAGTCTACACACTGTGCGTAGCGATCGGCAGTGCAACTTGCTACTGCACTTATTGAAGTGTAAACCGGCTAATGGTTGCGAGATAATAACAAGTGGGTACGTAAAAATACCTACATAAAATTAGTATTATACTCTTAGTAGCCGACAAATAAACTAAACTGTGCAAATGGTCGCCTACGTCGCTACACTTTAGTTAGAACATACACATCCCACCTTGTATTAGTGACTAACGGCCGAATACTCAAACGCTACTTATATTAAATTATTGCCATATCTTACAAATGAGTAATGTCAAACCGCGGCAGAGCAATTTTAAGTGGTGTTTAAATTTGAGTGGCGTTTCAGTATTCGGACATAACTTTTGTAATGATCAAAAAACTTCACATAATTAAACTTATTTGCCGGAACTTAGGTAAGTACTTACCATACATTAATAGGTAGGTAGATGTATTTTTAAATAATTAACTAAAGGGAATAAATACAATTAAAAAATCAACCTCAAGTAAATTGATTACAAGTTCCTATCTACTTTATACATTGGTGTCATACAGTACTAGAATACAAAGCTAGCTAGATATGCCTAATATAAGTAGGTATGTTGATGACACCTACAAAGACACTCCCATTTCGTGCCTATCAAATTGTGACTTTATGTCCAAGGCACAAAGTATTAAACTACAGTGAAAGGATTTAAATATGAGCAACGATGTAGGACGGGGCCTTACAATGAGCCACACAAAATTGAGCCTTACTAGAAACAATACAAAAATACTTTTCTTTAAGCCATGTTCCAGCCCAGCTGATACGAGTAAAAAACTGAGTTTTAAAATAACTCTTGAATATCGTGAAGCTCAAAAACAATAATTGTAAAATGTATTAAGTTTATAATGGGATTAGCTATGGTTAAAGTTAATGTACCGAAGTTATACTTTCTTTGTCTTATATTAACAGTTAAAAATACATGAAGGTGAAATATCTCAATTCTAAAGATAACGTATGAAAATAAACTAAATTATAATAACTTAAAATAATTATTGCTATACTTACATTCAGTTTTGAATAATACAAAAAATATTAACTTTTAAAGCCAAGACACACCGAGAACGGGCGCAGACTCCTTAAACTCTACTGAATACACCCGCGCCCATGTAAATATATACGACATTATTCATTCGCATTGCAGTGTTTCGTCTTAAAGGGTATAGGTGCCGGTGTAATTATTATAGGCACATAAGACTTATGCCTCAGAGTGATGGGCGCAGTGCAATGCATCGAAGGGTACGTCCTGAGTGGATGTGCTCAGTGAGGTGAATGCATCGTTATAGGCAGTGGTTACCACTTAGGTGGGCCACGGGATTGTTCTATCATTTAGTTGTATAAAAAAAAACTACAATACACAACCGTCCTCTGTGTGTCTTGGCTTGTAATCGTCAAAAGTGTATTCTATAACAACCATTTTCTTCTATCATGTAAAAAGAGCATTACTTATTATCTGACTAGTAAAATGCTCAGATGTTTTTTTGATGATATGCATGACACTTTTTCAGGCACTCATTCTATTTAAGTACCTTTGTTGGCACTTTAATCACTTTTTCTCTTGAAGCTAAGGGACGATTTACACTCTCTTATGTCCCAGTTGCATGTACAGTACACTACGCGGTAGCCACAACTCAACTGCGGAGCGTTGTCGGGTTACCGCGCAGTGTTTAGTGTTCTACCCGCTACTGGGAGTGTATATCCTATCCTATTAATATTATAAACGCGAAAGTTTGTGAGTATGGATGGATGTTTGTTACTCTTTCACGTAAACTACTGCTCCGATTTGGATGAAACTTGGAATATATATTGTCCGCGACCTGGATTAACACATAGGCTACTTTTTATCCGGGAAAATCAACGGGATCCAACGGGACGCGAACGAAATCGCGAGCGGAAGCTAGTCGGATATAAAGGTCGGACTCATAATATTAATTACACATCGTATCTCGACGCGGTGGGCGACCGACATTTGAACAAAGTCAAATGTTTATGTACAAGCTGATATAAACAAAGACCACAGTAGTCTTTCATTGCTGAACAGTGGTTTTAAGTGTGATCTATCACTAGAGATACTGTTTTAAGATTTTCATTACCTTTTGTAATGAATAAGTCATACTTTTGTTAACTATTTAATTGAAAATACTCAGCTTAAAAATTAAAATTAAAATGTTAACGAATAAGTAGGTCATTAAATAAATTGCTTCTGTTATTTTCTGAGCTGGTTATCTATTATTTATCTTTTTTTTACAACATACGACTTCCTAAACCCTACAGAGTAAGTAGTCTCATTTTTGTTTTGTTGATCGAAACGCATATCGAGAAGCAACTTGCAAGATAATTTGTATGAAAATCCGATAAGCGTCTCTAGCGGGAGATTTGCAAACTATTTTTCTCCATGCAAAAACCACGAGACATGAGACTTCAAGATCTTTACGTCTCAGAGTGATGGACGCAGTGCATTGCCTTACAGGGCACGTCCTCATTGGACTTGCTCTGTGAGGTAATGCATTGTTATAGGCAGAAGTTACTACTTAACATCAGGTGAGCTATCAGCTTGTTCCATTACTTTTATTAAAAAAAACAACGAGTTTCTCGATTCTCGCTTGTCGCAAATCAACATAACAAAACTCAAGTTTCAAACTCAAAACTCAAGCTCTGT
Source organism: Eulithis prunata (assembly GCA_918843925.1). Lineage (NCBI taxonomy): Eukaryota > Metazoa > Arthropoda > Insecta > Lepidoptera > Geometridae > Eulithis > Eulithis prunata. The sequence goes on from OU974009.1 coordinate 1,866,685, forward strand.
ATGTAAAAAATGTTATTGAAGGTTACGTTGCTGAATGTACCAACACAGAATAAGGAGAATTGTCGTAATTTGTTAAAGCGTAAGAAAAATTATCATCTCAGTCATACGTTACTTGTAATAATAGTACTTGCTAGTAAATGTGTGTGGGTACATTATACCTAGCTCAGTTGTAGCCAGGTCAGTCCCAGTCGTCATCCATATCGCTATTGTCGCTAAGCTCTGAATCGGACGAGTGTATAGCTCGACTGCGTTCCTCGAGCGCGCGCGCCAATGCTCCCGCCAGACCACACGCAGCACGTCCACTGCTGCCGGAACTACTGCCGGAGCGAGACACCTCCTGAAAAACAAAGTGTTTTACTGTGATATTTTTATTTTAAGAGCATAAGTATTTGCATCTATGTTTTGCAAGTTATAAAGATATTTTTCATCCCACCATCTCGGAAAGAGTATTTTTAATCTTCAATATCTGAGTGGAAAAGCCGTTTTTATTCTCTAGAGGATAAAGTAAATTGAATTTAGAACATCGTGTGCACTAAGTTTGTGAATTAAAAAAAAACATTAAATCTATTTACTGCTACCTCTATGGTGCCGAATATATCATACAACTTTTTTTTAATTTGTTAAAAACTCAGACTCGGAACCTTCTTGGTGTTCTTTTTTCAATTTGCTTTTTTTGCATTTAGTCATTTCCTCGCTGAGGTGGAATGAAAAGTTACGTGTTGCACTCGAGTGCAAAGATTTTTCACCTCGTGCTCTTTTGATTCCCTCGCTAACGCTCAGGATTCTAATTTTGAATCACTCGCTGCGCTCGTGATACAATTTTAGAATCCTTCGATTGCTCGGTCATCAAAATTGAACACGCGGTTAAAAAGCAACTTTGCACTCTTGTATAACAAATAACTATTTTTTCATACAACTAAATTATTCTAATTAAGTAAATTAGAATTTAACAATTATTATTAATAATTGTGTCTTGGGCACGCTTCCGATTGGTACTGATTTGGACCAGTTGAGCTATCTATAAATCGTTTGCAACGGTTTGTAGATAGCTCAACTGTTCCATGTGTATTTTGTAAATATTGTAAATATTGTAAATACTGTATTAGTTGTAATTTTCTTTGTGAATAAATGACTATCCTTATATCAAAGAAAAAAAAAACTAAATTATGGAACAATCTGATGGTCGACTTGATGCATTGGCTCACTGAGCACATCCACCGAGGACGTGCCCTGTGATGCATTGCACTGCGACCATCACTCTAAGACATAAAGAATCCTTCGAAATTTCTAAATTCGGCTGCTAGCTTCCTACGAATATGTGAATGAAGTGGAATACTAACGGTTTTCTTCAAGTTTATTCCCTTCCTAATGTCGCTGAGCAAGTTGCTCCTGCTGTCTTCAACCACGGGTGGCGGCATCTCGTTGTTCACTTCAACCCTCTGAAAAACAACATTATATTGTAATGTAACACAGGGCAATAGGATATGGTTTTTTTTTTGCATTTTTGGTCTGATTATAGTTGCAGTAAAAAACTAAAGGTTTCGTATTTATTTTACAATGTATTCGACTTGTTTCCATATAGGTTTGCTTGTTTTGCTTGTCCTATACGTATTCTGTGTTAATTGTGGGAGCGTTTAGTTTTACTATTTAAATGGACGTCGAATTGTGTAGTGTACACCTGTGTTGGGTATACATTGTTTAAAAAAAATAATAATAATAAGCCTGTCCAGGCGCTGAATGGGAATTAGCCTTCACAATAAACTCAAAAATTTAACTAGCAACGTTTTTTCTTTCTAAACCATGTTATTTTCAGTAATTTTGATAGAATGCAGTAAACAGTTAAACAGGTACCTTGAGCGTCTTGTTTCCGCTGCGGATACTTTCCATGAGCATGGCCCTCGGGTCAGGCGCAGTGGCGGGGCCCTCCTGCAAGCCGGGGGGTGCACCGGGGGGTGCTGGGGGTGGGGGAGGAGCCAGCGGGGGAGGGGGCGGCGGCGGGGGGGGAGCAACACCCGGCGGGGGGGGAGGCGGCACTGACGGCGGCGCTGATGATGGAGCTGGAGGACAATAACTTTATAAATCCTACCATGTAATAACGATGCAAACACGATCCTACTAATAATAGAAATGTGAAAGTTTAGATGTTTGTGTTTATATCCAGCTACAACTTGTAGTCCGATTTGTAATCTAGAGGGCATATTCATATTGGTCTTCTAAAGCTAAGCTAACTAAAATGATTGCTAAATCTGTTGTCATCTCTTTTCGTTGTCATGCGAGTGACAATGATAGAGCATTTTTTAAAGCGGCTAAAATGACGGTTGAATATGAATAAAGGGATAGGAATATGGTTCGTAACGTTGATTAACATTTTTATCCCGAAAAAATAACAAGAAGAACGGGACGCGGACAAAGTCGCGGGCTGTAGCTAGTAATCTATGAAACTTGTGACATGAGCCTCCACTAGAAGCAATTCTGGGCAAGTTATCCGTCCCACCAGTGGGCCGGCCGGTGGACTCGATGGGAATAAGCCTTATCTTACATACCTAAAATAAAATAAAAATACCTAATTTGACTGTGGGTCAAACTTCTATGTGAAAATGGTATTCTAGTTACACTGCGCGTGATTGCCCACAGAATACTTATTTTACTAACACACAATAAACTACCCTCTCAAGTGCCTGTTGCTATGTAAAGTGGAACTGGTTGTTACTACTTTTCTAAAAGTAAATTTTGGAACATGCAGATAACCTTCCGGATTAAAAACAAACTCTTTCACATGAAACTCTACTACTAGTAGTTTGAAGGTGTAGTGTAGTGTAGTGTAGTGTAGTGTAGTGTAGTGCAGTACTCACGTTGCAGCGGGCGCGGCGGCGGCGCGTGTCTCGCGGCGGGCGGCGGCGGCACGGCGCGCGCCGGCGGCGGCGGCGGCGCGCGGGACGCTAACATACAACAACATGTTATAACTCACTACTACAAAACACAAACGTTCATTACCGTTCGGCCCACTATGTCGTCCCACTTGTGGGACGAATGGGAACATATTAAAATAGCTTGCCGTTCGTTTCACTGAACATGTGGGTGGGAGGAACGGGAAGTTATTCTTGTAATTCTTTATTGTATACTAAAATAACACATAAACAGAAGACAGAAATAGATAACATGTACAAAGGCGAGCTTAACCCTAAAAAGAGTTTTCTTACAGCAAACCTTTGAGGCTAGAGAGAGGTGACTATAGAGGTAGGTCCGTGTACATACATAAAGTTATAATTGAATAAAATACTAACTGAACTATGTTAAAATATACAAGGTGTTACCAGACCACTTCCGAAAACTTGGAGGTTCCAATCAGACCATGATACTGAAAACATTAAGCGAAAAACATTGCGAAAAAAAAAAATTACTTGACTATCTCTTTTTAATTTTTTGTTTACTTACATACACACAGTACAACAAAATAAGACATATCTACCTAATTATCTCATTTAAAAAAGCAAAAAAACAAATAAAATAAATAAAGCAGCAATGTACACGCAGCACGCAGATTACGTCTACTACAGCATGAACAGCTGAGAGTTCATCGCGGGTCATTCAAGTACGCGACGTGCGAGCGACCTACGTTAGTACCTACCTACGTTAGTAGGCACTTTACGACACAGAATAAATAATAGTACTACGCCTCGACCTTACCTACGTGAATGCGTACATTGCGGGCTGGCGAAATAAATACAAATCTTTAAACATTGTTTTCTCCGGCTATAATTATTTTTCAGGATAACTGATTTTTTTTTGGTTGGGTTTTGGTGTGCTGTAGCTCCCCCTTTCGTTTTCGGAAGTAGTCTGGTAACACCCTGTATATATACTAATGATAGAATACATTAGTTATTTTAAGTAAAAGTATCAAGTTCAATCTAGTTATCAGCAATCAAGTTCCCATAGTACGAGTACAAGCTTTGCTTAGTTTGGACTAGAGAGTGTTGTGTGATGTGTCTAAGAATATTTATATATTAATAAAAAATATATAAATTCTGTATATGTGCTATATTACAAACTTGATGATGAATACTCACGTGGTGCAGGCGGGTGCGCGGCAGGGCTTCGCTCCGGGACTGGAGGCGCCGCGGCAACCGGCGGCGGCGGTCGGGGCACACCTGATAACATTTACAAATACACAATAATATAGTTGTAGCTAGGTAGTTTGCCCTTCAAACTTGTCGTAGTGTACAAACGTAAATAAAAATAAAATAAATAGAATAATAAAAACAGGTTTTACTAACGTAATCTGGTTTCTTGATAAGGCCTCAACTATGTTACTCTCTAAAATGACCCGGAAAGTGTACTTGTCCTCCTGGGTGGTAAATTTCCTCTTAACTTTAGTTCCGCCTTTACTAATTTGCCTAATATCAATATAATATATAAAACTCTTTTGAAGCTGACAGAGATTCAACGCACAGCCTAAACTATAATTCCTAGAGGTATACAATTTGGAGGGTAGGTTCCTTATATTATTATAGTGTAGGGGCGCGCTAAGAAAGGAATTTTGAAAAGTCGCACTCTAAAGGGTCTAGAACGCGAGCAACGCCGCGGGCGACGGCTAGTGTTAGTATAATTAAACTAGCTAGTATCTGTACCTACCTATTACAAGAATATCACATACCACGATGTAACAAACGTTTGGTTCTTAATAAATATTTCATTTCAAAATAGATTTTATGAAAGAGTGGCAGCTTTTGCCAAGTTATATGTATGACATGTAGAATAGCATATTTAGTAGAACATAAGTGGCATTTATATTTGAGCGTTTCCGTGCTTCGGAGGGCACGTTAAACTATAGGTCCCGGCTCTAGCAGTCGTTAAGCCACGACGAAGGCCTTAAGGTGGCCTAAAAACTCCGTTACCAGAGTTAGCCACTAACTCATACAAGCTTAGAACGAACCTTTACTAGGCTTGGCCTCCAAATCCTCCATAACTGCATCGAGTCCACCATTCTTCTCAATGAAGCCGTATATGAACTCCCTGGTGTCTTGGTCTTGAAGCTGTGTCTCCGAGACTCCAGCCTTGCTCAGGAACGAGCGGAGGTCTTCGTCTGGCAGCTTGTCTACGTCGAAACCTGGACAAGTAACCATAACAATAATTAGACAATGAGCAACGTCGGCACAACTTGGCTTTCATCGACCTCCGGTCTGGAAAGGGACTGATGTAGCGCCATCTAGCGCGCCACATGAGAACTATCCTAGATCGCGCAAAACGAAGCTATCACACAGTTTGAACATAATTAATACTACCGAATACCATCCATTGGTCCTAGGAATCCAAGCCGAAGGTCGCTCGGCGCGGAGGATCTTCCCTTTTCGTCGAAGGACACACATCCTACCGTGTTCTCTTCAAGATGTTTTCATATGCTTAAACTAGATGGCGCTCATATAGAGATGATTTGCTAAATGTTTACCTTTCTGTGCATCCCAGCCCACGTGAGACACGTGCTTGAAATTCGTTGGCATGCCGATATCTCCTTTCGTTATCTTCGTTTTCCCTTTCCGAACACCACTCTTTGATGTATTAATGTGGTTGCTGTTGTTCGCTGTTAAACAATTTCATTTCAATTTTAAATGTTAAATCTATTTTGCCTATTTGGTAGTTTTTTTTACTTAAAATCCGATTTTGGATGCAATCATGTTTTCTGAACAATTGTATTGTAATTTGTATTATTTCTGCATGACATTGTATTATTGTAAAAATTATTCAATTCAATTTTAAGAAGTAGTGTTGATAATTTAATTTAATAGATAATTAGTAGTGTTTGGTGAAGAATGTAGAACCTACTAAACATATCATAAGCACTTGTAACCATATTTTTGGCAAATAAACCATTTCATTTAAAAATTGTTAAAATATGCCTTAGTATCATGACTATAAAAAACATAATTGCATACAGTTGTAATACCGCAACTACCATGCATTAACCATTTAAGTATTTATTGTGTTACCTGGTAGTGTGGTTTTGGGCGGTAAGACAGGCGCAGGCGCCGGTTCAGGTTTGGCCATGGGTGTAGGTGTCGGAGGCACGGAGCCATTTTGTCGCACCATGGGGTTCGAGCGCGCCGCGAGTAGCGAGCGCTGCCGCTTTTCTGTAATACAAGGTTTGGTTTATTTCGAAGTGAAAGAACTGTAAAGAAGAATAGAAGGTAATATCATTGACTTGAAAATATGACATCGTCTTGAATTGTATTTGATTTTGTTCTCGAAAATGTCCTCAGTGGGCGTTCTGTGAGGAATAGGGACATTGGTACAGGTGATATTAACCTCTTTCGTAAAATTATTACAATTTGGTAATGTTCGAAATAGCGAGAATGTGAAGGTCAGTGTTTCACAAATCACCTTTGTGGGTAGGCCATTAGCATATTACATTACATTTTCTCATTAAAAAAATTAAGTAGATACCTACATAATGCATTATTTGCTTTTACACTTTCTGTGATGATGACACAATTGTTGACTGGAATATTCTAACGGCACTGCATAGACTGTTGTTTTTATATTGTGCCCATTGTGATCGTTCACTGTTAGTAAACTATCTACTATATACTAATACCACAATAATATTAATAAAAACTTAAATCCAGGCTAGAGTTAACTCCCGGCTATGAAAATTTCCTCGGATCCTCCTCATCATCGGATTCTCTAAGTTGTTATACTTCATATCAACAACTTAAAGAATCCGATCCTGTGTAAGCCAACATATGTTTTCCTACTACGCTGTCAACAGAGTGAGTTTTGCATCTAAACGAAAGCTAGGATCGAAAACGCAAAAGTATGGAGAGACAAGGATTTCGATTCGGCGTTTATCGTAACTTCATACTCGTACAGTTTTCTAAAGTCAAACAAAACTCAGACTACGGGCTTGGACAACATGGAAAGCGTTCAACTTTCTGTAAAACTAAACAAACTCACCTTCTCGTTTAACTTTCCTAAGATTGATTTTCTCGATAAGAATCGTCCGCAGTAACTTTGCTTCATCTTCGTTTGCGAAGTTAAACGCTGTCATGTATTCCTGGAAATAACAAGAGTTTTATATTCTTTGATCCGATCTCGTGTGGTCTATTTACGATTTCTATTTCGATCACTGATTGGTCAATATAAACTACTAGTAGAAAACGTCCATAATTCTATCATAATAAGTACCTAGCTCTGACCTTTAATGGCGGGGAAGTGGGTGGCTGGTTTGCGCAGCGAAAGAGATATAGATAGTCCACTTTTGCCCAGAGCTATTAAACTGTGTCGGGGCAGGGCCTATACAAAGCTGGGTACATGAGTTGATATAAAATGTTAGGTAGGTACATAGTCTTTACTCATAAAAATACTATAAAGGTCCCAGTTCTGATTCAGTTTTCAGCACTGTTACAAAATAAGGACCTAAGATCTATCAACATAACATTGGGAATCTATTTCACAGAACCTTTACTAGTAACGCCGATTCTAGGTTTTCTATTTCAACGTTCGCATCCAATAACTCAATGAGAATTTACCAGCCGAGGTCCGCTACCGGAAAACTAGGGAGGATATTCTCACGTCCTACTAAAATGTGAGAACATGTGAAATCCGTCGATCTCATCATCGCCGACACCGGCGAACAATGATTAGGTACGGTTCGTCGGACGTTGTGACCTTCGGCACACCCCAGGCACTACATACAAGTAAACTGATACACAGAGCACCGACCTGTCAGCACAGCATGTGTTGTGTTCGTGGGTACACGGGTGGTGACCCTATAATGTGCCAGAACAGAAATATTGCCCTACGAAAGCAAATTGAGGTGCACAGATTGCGTGCAGCAGACGACAGTGGCCTTTCCTTTTCGTTCTTGAGTACACTATGAATAAATTATATGCCTCTGGGCCAGTTTCGACGCTAAAGTATGAAACGTATAGTATTACTCTACGAGCTAGTGCAGATGTTGACTGTAATGTGGGACGTTAGCTTAGGGCTTAGAGGTGGAATAACATCTTTATGAGGGTTTCTACAAAACTATGATGTTTAACATAACAATAACTTTGATAGTAAAAATTTGTAGACCAAGCTATTGTTGTACTGTGGCTTGTCACCATTAGCGTAATAACGATGCATTATTCGACTTCTATCTATAGTTTGGTTCTCGTGGAAGTTTCTTAATATGTATCTGCCCATGCTACATATTTTGGGGATGACACTTCGACACTCCCTACGTATCTTTGCCTAAGTGCCAGATACACACTTATACGTTTTATGCATTTTTGGCATCTACACATGTCAATCTATCATAATAAAATTTAAAAAAAATAAAAAGTCTACTCTAAGTACCTTTTTCTTGATCGTATAACTGTCCAACTTTATAATTTGCCCGATAGACAATGTTCTATCTGCCTCATACACACTTTGACGCGGGGAGGATGAGGTGCGGGTGGCGGGTAATTGCCTCTTCCACAGTTCTTGCGCGGACAGCGAGTACAATGCGTGTGCGATTCGAAAATATTTTATTGTCTCAACTATGACCAGTGAACATATATTTTTGATAGGTTCATATTTTATTTTGATTATCTACGTACAAATATGTAACTACGCACTTGCATATTTATACATCGGGATTCAGTATGATCATGAAGTGTATATAGGCACTTACACAGTTATGCTTCGAAAAGATGTTTAATCATAATTCGGTAACTTACTTTTACATAATTTTACATCGGAAAGATATTCAATTAAATTTGTAGACACCCATGCACTTACATAGTTCTGCGTTTGTTTCTTCATGTTATTTTAGTAAAATAAACAACTACTTTATTAATTTTTCAGACTAGTTGATATCCACGACTTCGTCCGCATGCGAACTTTCTACCAAAATATCTGTCACCAGCATAATATGATGAACTTTTTTTTGCATAGTATAGGCAAACGTTTGACCACAATATCACCTGATGTTAAGCGATGATGCGGTTGACGGTGTAGCACATTTGCCGAGAAGATACCTATTCACTCTCCTCTTGAAAACCTTCAAATTATATATAAGTATTCGGAAACACAGACGCTGCGCTGGCAAGAAGTTCCACTCCTTGGCGATCCTCAAGATGAAAGTTGAGGCAAAGCGCTTAATGCGGAGGTGGCATGTCAACCATGTAGATATGGGTGTCCGCGTTTCCGTATGCCTGGTGGTCCGATGATGGCGGAACTAGCTCATAGAGCTCCATCGCACACTCTCCAAAATGTATCCGGTAGAAAACCGACAGACTGGCAACTTTTCGCCGATGCTCGAGGCTCAGGAGTTTAGCCTTTACCAGCGGATCATTACTTATAAGCCTCGTCTGTCTATGGTCCCCAAGGCCTCAAGCTAGTATTTAGCAGAGCCATCCCAAAGGTGAGAGCAGTACTCCATACACGATCGGACTTGCGCTTGGTACAAAATAAGAAGCTGTCCCCGTGTGAAGAACTTCCTCACCTTCGACAAGATGGCTAGCTTTTTTGAAGCTACCTTGGCCTCGGACTCAATGAACGAGCCAAAATTTAGCTTAGGTGTGAGCGAGAAACCTTTAAAGCTCAAGCTGGTCGGAGATCAGTACGGATACACCTTGGAAAGTAGGAGTTAGTTGATGTTGACTCTTCTTTGCGGTGAACAGACCCGCCTGGGTTTTTGAAGCATTTAACTTGACAAGGTTGGCATCGCCTCAATCGTCAACGGCTTTTAGGGTTAAGTTCAACTGATCTACCATGGCCTCGCTGTGTGACTGGATTTGTGATTTACTGGATCGTGCCGCGGGTATGTATCTCTCAACAACTGTGCAATCATCTGCGTACCCAATGATACCGGGCCTAAGGAGATCATTAATGTGTAGCAGGAAAAAGTGTTGCTGAGAGAACTGACCCCTGGGGGACTCCAGCATTAATTGCCAAGTGATCAGACGAGCAGCCGTCAACTACGTTCTTTCCTGCTGGTGTCACCGGCCACCGCGACGAAACACGACAAAGTCGTTTGGTATTGCGTCTTTGACAGGTGGGTGGTCACTAACTACGGCCACAGCCTTCCACCATTGTGTCATCTTCTTTGCACCACCCAGGGGCCACGTGTAGGGTTTCATAGGATATCCTCCTACGGACGCGGACGACTAGATGCCCAAAATATAACAACTCAAAAACTATTTGACCTAGAACAAAAATAAAAACTGTTTTGGAATGTCCAAACAAAGCCCAATCATATGACACCCCACATGATATTTGTATATAACTTTAATTTTTTTACTCCCTTAGGACCCTCATAACTTTACAACCCCTTAACCGATTTACTTCATTTAACAAACCAACATTTAAGAGCCAAAAATAAGCTTAATTTCGTAAGCAAGTGAGGGAATTAGGGCCTGGTGACCTGTAATACAGGTCACCTGGCCCTAATTGTCGAAACACATGTAAAAGTATATTATAAGATTATATGTTTTCAATGTTAAAACATGTAAGTACCAATTAAACAGAATAGATCTACGAAGTATATCCGTGTAACAGGCAGTTACGATATTGCCGTTCTATTAAACTCCCACGAAAAAGTATGTATGTGCCACATACGACGTTCTCAGCACCACGTAAAAATATGTACGTGTAATAAAATCTAAACCAGTAAATATTAAAATAAAACATAGTATCCATCTTAAACTTGAACTACAGTAAGAGCCTCTCACCAATTTTCACAGCGATATCTCAAAAAGGGCAATAGTTATAGCAATTTCAACGTTTTCAAATCTTTAAAACGCTCTCCTGTAAAATTTGTGTTTTGCAGATACACAACTGTACGTAGGGAGTGTCGACTTGTAATAAAGGCCGATTTTAATGAAACTTAAAACATAAATAGTTCTTAACTTGGAATCCAGGCAATTCTTTCGTACCCAAATACACATGTCATGTTGAATATAGTTCGTAATAATCTGGATGTGATTCATGCTCACGGAAGTAAACCTACATCCATCCATACACACCCGCTGCAACTGTTATGTATTTGTTTAACAGTTTAGTTTTCATTTCAACTACAAAAGTGTCGACGCTAATATAAGTTAAGCGACGCTCTGCGCGGTCAATATTCGGATGGGTGACCGTTAGTGGCAGTTACATCTAAGCGCTTCCGTGCTTCAGAGGGGACGGTCCCGGCTCTAGCAGTCGTTAAGCCACGACGGAAGCGTTAAAGCGGCCTAAAAACACCGTCATTCTAGTTGGCCACTAAGTAATACGAACTTACTTTATTCATAGTAGTTCTCTATACTAACTGTTAGAACTCTGTGGTTTTAAGTTAATCTAAGTATCGATTAGTCATAAAAAGAAAGAAGGATGTATTTAGGTCATGCTATAAATATAGTCAGGCCTCAGTTTATGATCAATATTCTAAGAGTTAGACTGCAGTCACTGTTCACTTCTAGGATTCTTTTTACGACACCTACCGTCCGATTACTATTAAATATTCTTACGACTTAGGTACTCATACTAGGGCAGAGTCGGAAGCCCATCGAAGAAAGAAAAACATAGCAAAATCCCGCGTCTTCTTTTTATTTAAGAAGAAATAATGTGCATTACGTTAAGAAGATAAGGGTGAATTTGCTATGTTAAGTTTCTAACATGCTCTTCGACTTTGCGCTAGTATGAGTGGACCTAAATCTAAAATTTAAAGAAAATCCCTATTCTCTCAATGAAACTGACGTCTAATCTTAGGTAGTTTGAAACAGGCAGTTGACTCATGTCCGAGAATACCGGGTCAATGCTGTAGACATCTCGACGCGAAAAAATGTCTCATACCATCTCATCTCACACAGTCCAACGACAAAGGTACGAGCATGACGTCATTCATTCTTTGTATGAAGTGGCGACAGATTTCGGGTCACAATGAATGACTTGTCTATTTGAGTAATTATTTTTTGTGAATGAATGACCCTTGTGATTTCAGATTCATAGTAATCATGTTGTCATTCGTTCATAGTATGAAGTGGCGACAGATTTCGGGTCACAATGAACGACTTGTCTGTTTGAGTAATTATTTTTTGTGAATGAATGAACAAGGGTCATTCAGATTTCAGATTCACAGTTTCACACCTTACACTGAGGGAACAATAATAATTAAGATAAGATGAGTATTTATGCCTTCACTACTAAATGGGATGAGTCATAGTAGGTATCTCTGTTATTAGCTTTTGCTTACTTTTAGTATGTTTAAAACCACTCAAATGAGGAATTTGACCTTGAGGAAAACACATGGCTCACAGTAATTTAAGCTAGCTTTTGCTAGCTAAAATAAACACAATACAAGATAGATAGATATATATAAATATGTGAGGTTTGCACCTAGTACCAACCTAGTTGTAGTCTTGTTTGAATAAAACTTACGAGAAGATACTTAAAATGTAAAACTGGATCGAAGGTAGATGATTTTATCAATACCACACCTTAATCTGAGATTCAAGGTTGATCAAAGGTGTTCCTATCTGGTTTTATCATTTTATTTACAATTTAATGAAATCATTATTTTGTACCATTTATTTGTGACTTGCACAGAATTCTTGTGACTAAAATAAGTAATAATCTCAAAAGAAATAGGAATGACTCACCTCAGCTTCAAAAGTGTGTAGAAATGGCCGAGGACTTTTATACTCAATCTGTGTGTACACTTCATGTTCCCAGATCAGTGTTTTGCGGTACAGACAGAATATGCGGAAGAAATACGACCGTTTGGCATTGTCCTTTATAAGGCACAGTACTCCTGTATCTCTCTTCTTCCATTCTGAGTGTGCCGGGCCTTCTGTTGTGAACAATTGAACCACTGCTGTTGCTAAGCTCTGAAAAATAGAAGATTTCTTTGGGCTATTCTACATTGCACCTTATTTACATGAGGGTAGGATTTACTTTAGACACAATGGGCTGTTTCTGTAGTATAGGTCTTCTGACCTTGAATGGAGTGGTGGTTGGAGAGTGCTTTGTACACGAAATAGAAAAAGATCTTCTACTTCATTTTCTGGCTGTTCTAAGATACTAAAAATTACTTACTAAAACTATTAAAGTAAACTGTAATAGGGTCCAAAGATGGTTAGACACAAATCTTTTTTTCAATATACAATTATTATAGTTGAGGTAAGTCAATGGTGATACAATAATTGGTAGACATAAAATGATATAAGTAGGTACCTACATGTGACATCACAATATTTATAACAGATATTTCAGGATATGAATAACAATGTGGATAGTACATTTAAATAATAGGAGATTATATATTAGGCTTGCACTTTCCTCCATAATCTATTGCCTAAGTACTGGTTGCAGGGTAACTTTCATTGTAACTTGCAGTTTGAAATATAACACTTTCCCCCCATAACGGCTTTATGGAGAGAAATTGAGTGGGCTGGCCAGACTGCTTTCCTTTATTAGATGACTGGATTTATCTGTATAATTTGTGAAGTTACGCATTGTTTTGGCGGATTTTTTCTAGGTTTTGTTTACAAATTATGATGGTCACTTTTAATATTTTATTTAAGAATTGACATTGATTTTACTATTATTGAATCGTTTGGTGTATTTTAAATACCTAATTACCTATGCAATGCTCGTTGAGCTGAAAACCAGCTTTAATGATTTTCCAATTATTTCCCTCTAAAGTAAATTGTAAATAACGAAGTATTGGACAACTAAGGATAATATTTAATATTATGTAGGTGCAAGGTAAACAATAGCATTGTTACCATTCCTGGTCTAGTATCTCATATTCCACTGAATTATTTCGCATAAAACACGATCCTATAGCGTTATCTTACTGCTATCGACTGATAATCCGCCGATACAGCAAGCGATACGTAATCTAGACCCTGAATCACGCGGAATACCAATGAGCTCAGAAACGTACCTGGCATTTTGGCCCAATCAGGCTGAACACTTGTTCGTTCTCATCCCTGGACAGCAGCACGCTGGGTCGATGCTCCCCTCTTGGCATTATGGCAAATATGTACCTATCTAAGTAAATCACAGAAACAGAAAATCACTCAGAACTTGTAGAGTATGTACGATATGTCAGCCACCACGACTTTCCAACATGTTTTCGTAATATCTGCTTGTGAGTAAACACTTGAGGCGGCCACGAAACGAAAATAAAAGCATTTCTCACGACACGGAAATGTTGATTTCGCTATTATTACTGCAAGAAATGCGAAAAACAATATTTGCAATTTACTTTCTCTGAATAAAATTCACATCACATCCGTCCGTTCGTCCGTTCGCGATCGTGAATAACCATGTAACTGTCACTTTTTGCATTCTCTTTGCTGTCACTGTCATTGATTTTTTTCATGTCTGTCATTCATATTTTGTGTTGCCACTTCACTCTTGTTCAGTGTTGCCTACTCCTATTATAAATCAGTCTCTAAATAGACTGATGATTAGTTTAGTGGTGTAGGTACCTCAATGTTCCTCTTTGTTGGCAGTATTATTGTTTTCTATCATCACCGAGCTAATGTGCAGTTTTTTATCTCTATTTAACACCAGAAGACTCTAGTCTTCAATGCATCGAAAATTCGAAATAGGCGAGAGCTCGGCTTAGTGCTTCAGTTTTTCTCTCAGGGTCATCGGTGCTGCCATTTAAATACATTTCCCAGAGAAACTTCAAATTAAAAAGAAAAATTAGAGCTATGTATGTACTGTACGTAGGTACTTATGCCTTGTAGCCTTACTTAGTTCCCCTAGTATCTAGCCAAAACAAGGTAAATAAAAGAAAATACGATATCTTAATGATTTTCCAAACTTTATTGAAAAAGTGAATGTTTTTACTGTATAATTTAAATGATGTATTTACACAACCATAATAAATTGTTAGGTAGGTAGGTAGGTACCTTCATATAACTTTCACCTATAAAATAATTACCTACATTCCTAGGTACCTATGTACTGCAAAACTTATAATAAGTACCTACCTATCTACTCAAGCGACTCATACATGCCAAACAAAACAATATGTATAAGCTAGGTTATAGATACCCATAGTACCTATTAAGCACATTTTATAGGAACTAGATAGGTACCTATGTATGTAATGTACCTACATTTAAAAATATAAGGAGGACCTAAAATAGGAAAACATCAACTAAAATATTGCTTATTGCCCGCGGTCGGTTCAGTTAACTTTATTAGTAGGCAGGGAGATACTGTATATAAATGTATTACGCCAACACAATACACAATGTAACGAGTCTGACCCATATCTCACCACGCTAAGTCTGCAATGAAATAAAATAATGGATAACCCCAAAAAGATTTGTGAATGGTATCATCTTTCCATTGTCATTGTCAAATCGTTTTCGCAGAAGGTACCTAGTTACCATAGTGTTTTTCAATTATAAGTTTTACAACGTTTTAACTGCTGCAGACTTAGCGTGGTCAGACTCTACCCAATAAAACAGAAGTAACACAGACAATATTTTTTCATCCTTGAATACAAAAATTATGCATAGTTCAATCAATTTGTGGGTACTACCTTTGTTTTATGGTAAGCAGACTGATATATTTACTTTCATGAAAATTTTGTATGTGCCACTTTGCCGTCCATACATAGTTGTCTAGACTTATTTTCAATTCTGCCAATATACTTTATGTACCTTACCTAGGTAGGTATTATAGGTTAGTTAAGTTAGTTAAACAGATTGATAAGAATAAAACGTTTTGGGATTATTCGACCAAGTCATATCGGCAAAAGTGTGTAAATTATGCTACAGTTCGAAGATTTTACAGCTATATATGACACAACACCAAAATACAGAATAGGCCTAAGACGGATACAATCGATGTATTAAAGATAGGATTAAGTGTACAATAAGGCAAAGAGACGCGTTGTTTTGTTGGAAATTAGTTAGAACTTATATTATACGAAGAATATAAGTCGGTATCTGAAGTTTTTTTTTAAAGTAGGTACCCACACAGTCCTCGTTACTAAAATGATGATGGACCAATTTTAGCATTATAAAGAAGTATATACTTAATTAACTTCTTAAATGCTGATGTACCTACAATGTCTGAATGACGTGTGATTACTGCATGCTTAGACAATGGTACCTATCGATTCTCTTGTTAAATTTAATTGGGTTCGTTAAGAAAAATGCAACAAGTGGATAGATACCAATGACCATGCGAATATACCTAGCGTTTACGCTAAAACGATACCTACATAATGCAAAATTGACATGAAAACCAATTAAATAGACTCCGACCACGCTAAGTGGGCATTGGAATAAATGGCAACACCGAAAATATTTGCATGATATCATGTTTAGTTCCATTCAGTAATTTTCGTAGACATGGTTGTGAAGTCGTTTTCGCGGTATAAACGGTGTTTCCAACGATATGCTATCAGATTCTGTCATAATGTGAAATGCTGCAGGGTTAACGTGGTCACACTCTAGTAAGTAAAATTAGGAAACTAGAGTTCTGAACATCAAAAAGTATTGTCACATCTACAAAAAGTGCGCTTCAACATAAAACACAATCTAGATACGACAATTATGTATTAAAATTACATTCGACAGCCTCAAGATAACTATACCGTTGAATAATTGACGCAACTATGATAATTACAGTAATGTTACGTATTTCTTACAAACACAATGAAAAGTTATATCTAGAGCTTTTGGATACATTACAAAAACATAGCTAACTTTAATTTGATCTGTGCGCTTATTCCTCGCACCTTTGTTACATAAGTAAGGTAGGTAGGTATATTATATACTATTTTATGAAATATTGTTCGCTATTATTCGTTTAGTGCCTGCCTTTATTTATATCCCAATGATCATTGGAATTACCCATTTACGCTACTACCCATTTGCGTATCAGGGTTATGCCCAATATACATTTTCACAAATAATGCAAGCTACATGTTTTCAATATACCTACAAATAAAATTCTTAGAATATAAACGAACCAACCAAAATCTCAAAGCACCGCTTGGTGTAAGTGTACACAATAAATATCACATTTAAAAATCAAATTATGTACTTTTTTAAATTAAACTATTCTATAACTAAGTTTTTAAGCGTATATGATTACGTATTTTAAAACTAAATAGCTACCAGGTGCGTAATTAATCTAAAACTCACATTTAATATTCTCGTCTCATGATATACATAGGCCCGTATGATTTGCTGCTAAAGTACTGATCCGGATTCAAGCATACATTTTTGTATGAAAATCTGCACTCAAATCTATGATTGAGTAAATATTTCTGCATCGGTATATTCGTCATACGGGCCATAGAGACTGTGATTTTTTGATAGTCTTTTGTTCCAAGGCTCAAAACAATCCCACAATAATATTTGACTTCCTCAAAACTAACACTGCAAGCAACTTACACTCTTATACCAACAGATATAAAAGCCAAATTGGTGTTATAGATCTGCCGTTCTTAATACTAACATTTACTACCTTCTACACTTCAATATTGTCTATCCATGAATTATCACTTAAATATCAAAACACTTGTAAAAAAACATAGCTGCCCTACTCTATTTTAAAATTTGTGTTTTAATTGATAAAAATTGGCTTATTTTTTACAAACTTTTATTACAAACCGGTAAAAATCCACACTTATCGTTTAAATTCGACAAACCCGAGTACAAAAACCTAATCTACCTTTTGCGGCTATACATAAGAGCTATATTTGTACACCTCACTACACAAAGGTGGGGCTACTCAGTGCTTTGTAATACTATTACTGATTGGTATGAGATTACTTTTAGCTTTGGGCAAGTCCAGTGGGTCCAAGGACCGCGAGAGAGAGACAGCTCAGCTGCAACTCTCCTTTTTCGTCGGTTCTTCTGCCGATTTGACTTCGAGATCGGCTTTGGACGGTCCCGGCTGCGGGTTGTCTGGATCTAGAATTTAAAAATAATCTGTTAATCCGATAGCAACAATATTATTAGAGGTTTTTTAATATTTTCTAAAATAATCATTTTCGGTGTATAATTTCTAATAGAGTAATATAGTCCTCCTGCAGGGACTACCAGTAACCTAAATGTATCTAAAACTAATCTATAATTCTAATAAGAATAAGAATCTAATCTAAAAGGGTACGTGTTTATGTACCATAAACACCCTTCTGAGAATCCTATCCTTTAACAAAACGAGGGTAGTTATCGATTCTTATCTGTCACCATGACCGACGCTTATAACCTAATTGTTGCGGTTATTTGACGAAAAGGCTCATAATTATAATATCATGTTGATTTGGGTCATCATAAGTGCTCTATCGCTACGATAATCCGATACGCAGGGCCTTAATTAAGCACTATCTCGGTTGCCAAGTACGTGGCACTGATGAAAGTCGATTGGTAGTTTTTCTAGTCACTCTTAGCAGAACAATCAATAGTACAACATCAAATTGCGATAATGCGTCCTAGCATTTTTAGAAATAAGATTCTTGAGATTTTGGAATTGTAAGTAGGTACTTACTATGTACCCACTCCTCATGAACTGAATAAACCTACTACTATGTAAGTAATCTGTGGTAAACGGTGTTGGTGCCACAATTAATAAATTAGTCTTTAAGAGAACACTTTACTTATATACATATATGTATTAAGGTACTGTTTGTTTACCCAAATAAATAAAAAAATATAAGCAGAAAAGTCATATAACATAGGCAATTCCTGAAGTAAGGAATTCCGATACTATGGTTCGACACCAACACACTCCAATGAGGTTTTTTGGGAGCTAATAATTGCCAGTAATATTTTTAACTAGCACAAATTGAAGCTAATAGAGTTTTTATAGAGGTATTTATTCCTGCCGGCCACAAACAAATTTATGATCTGATAGTCACTTAACATTTTAACTACGACGCAGTAGAGCTGAATATATTAGCCACATTAAATATCGTAAGGATTTTTTTAGGTTCTATAGTAAACATAGTTACAGACTTTGTAACTCATAACAAGTTGAGAAGGAAGGAAACATCAGTCCTAAAAAGTTGTAGATGGACAGGGTACGTCAAGCACGAATTATGTTAGTCTAGGTTCCGTTGCTTCGTTCGCGTCTCGTTGGATCCCGTTTATTTTCCCGAACAAAAAGTAGCCTATGTGTTAATCCAGGTCACGGACAATATTATTCCAAGTTTCATTAAAATTGGATCGTAACAAACATCCATACATCTGATTAGAAATGATTAGAGATAGTGAGCAATTCGTGTCTTCAAAACGAATCAAAATCCATTGAAGTAGGGGGTAGGGGAGTATCTAGTATGACAGTCTCAAAGTTCTCTATTTCGTCGAATTACTTTTGCAAAGATTTGATCAATTCCACTGAACGGACAACATGATCAAGAGTACCTCCAGCCAGACTAATGCGAGGTTAAAACAGGTCTACCATGACAACAGTCGAAAACCAGATAGGCACTGTGTCCAATGACGCATACATGAAGGTCGGACTTATCAATGATCATCCGACAAACATGAAATCGAACAAAACTGTATGACGTCAAAGGTAGATAACCCCAAATTATCGACGCATTTACAACGCGCGTCAGCGCTCTATCAAAGTCTCAACATTGCATTGAGATAACTTCAAGGAATTACGGCGTGTAGGTACCTAAGAAAATCAGACATTTTAACATTTGCACGCTTGGAACGACTGGTTCTACCCACGGATAATGCTGACATCAATCCCTGTCACCCATTGAATTAGGTACTATTAGTAATAGTACCTCAATGCTGTTACCACATTTTGACGAATCAAGTAGGTACTTTTACTTCGTTCTGAGAGATCCGACAGTTTTACCATGTTTTACAATCCTATTAATATTGTAAATGTGAATGTAAGTTTGTTTATTACGCTTTCACGCGAAAACTACTTAACCGATCATCACGAAACTTTGTAGGTACACATATTCTTGGAGGTATTAGAAGTAACATAGGATACTTTTTATCCCGGAAAATTAACGGGATCCAATGGGATGCGATCGAAGTTGCGGGCGGAAGCTAGTCTTTAATATTAGTATCTGAGGATATGGAATACTTTTACTGGCTGTCTTTCTAAACGAATGCTTGAACCTTAGGTCTAACAGTTTTAGAAAGCAATTTAGAAACCATTTATCTAGCTAATCGAAAGGAAACTCGTTTGTTATCACTCAAAATGAAATACGACATTGTTGTTTTCACTAAAAGTTAAACAAAACGAATTGTATTGATGAAAGTAGGATAAACAACGGACGAATTGTTCAAACTTTTGGTTATTTATGAAAATACTGATCTACCCATTTTACGTCGGTCTTTAAACAACCATTATCCAATAATTGCATTGTAGATTATACGATTAGATATAGGTAGATAAGATTTTACGTCATTACTTTAGGGATTACGGTATTCGTAACGTGCAAACTAATTTGTTATCAAGTGCGATTGACCTTAGTTGAGCACCTACAAGTGTGGGTTGGTAGGTAATGTAGGTATACTACCGATTACTAACCGCCGACTAAAACGAAAGGGGCTATAAGTTTGTGCAGTTTCATTCCTAAGTGCCGGATGTCTCACTATTTTTACTGGCCGCTTATCTCCAAAACGGAAGTGCGAATATAAATGTGTTCTTTGAGCAAACTCTTTTTTATCACGAAGTTTCAGAAATTATGTAATAAATCTGAACTGGAAAACAGAATGGCATATAAAGATAGCTACGGAATATGAAGTTACTACTTCTACAACAAAAAGTTTTAGGAGAATTTTCAGGAAAGACATGTGGAACGAGTAATTTAGGTCACGTGGTAGAATTAGGTACCACGTAGTTAGGCAGGTACTCTTGGTCGTGACGAGGTAAGGTGAATACACTGAGCTATTTATTGATCTTGGCTTCGAATAAACTGTAGGTAGACGCCGCGTCGACGAGCAAAAGGAAGCCACGAGCGCGGTTAATGAAAACCGCAGTCGTCTATCGGTTCCTCACTTTGGATACATTCATAAGTCCTAGAAGCAATTTTCCTAGAAAAATTGTGTGCGCCTATTATAGCAGAATTAATTGAGGGCTTCCCTCACACTTGGCACCGTGTATAGCTTAATGAGGCACTATAGACTCCCAAATATACAATACACTGTGATGTAAGGAACGACTTGGTAGTACTTGGTACTAATGAATCACCAGTTATTTCTTGCTGGGGAAATAGCAACTTGATTTATTATACTCTTCGTGTTCCACTGGAGTACCTCAGACCTGCCCTAATCGCCATCCAAGGCTCTGCTTGCCAAGTCAGACTCATTGCTACTTTTATTATCTGCCGTGTCGATATGCTGCTAATTTAACCATACTTATTCCAAACCCTTCAATAAAAGCATCATAAAAATACATAATTTACCGAGGGTACAGATTGTGATGTTTATGAAACCCTTGACCTCTTCTGAATCAGCCACTATAATTGGCAATAGAGGGTGACCGTGACCTTTTCTGGTAATATGAGAATTGAGAGTGTTGTCATTGTCATTCCAAAACAATATTCAATGTAAAATAAATTGTATTGTTTTTACTTTAGGATCCAAGATGTGTGTGGAGAAGAAGAAAGTACCTCCAATCTTTGTGATTCTGCTTACTTTGTGACCAAAATAAGACGTAATAAGACTTTTGGCTCTACAATTTTTGCTTTGATCGTAAGCGAAATCGCGGGCATCATTATCCAGACACCGACCGGAAAATACCTAATGTACTAACCACAGACTTTGAATAGCACTTGAGACCTTCTTTCGGACTTAGGTTAGGACCTTCTTTGTTTATGACTCCCTTATAGTCCACTCCACGCTAGTCCAAACTACCTAGTTTAAAAAAACTTGCCTGAAGTGACGAGCTGTTGCAGCCTCGACGGTAAATCTGCAGTGGTCACCTCCGCGCCCTGCGGATGCAGTATATCCGGCATGGCGTTCCTGCGCCCCGTGCGTCCTGTCTCGAGGAACTCCTTAGGTACTTCCTCGCTATTCCTGTCTTGCATTATTGCCATCATTCTTAGCACTGAAAACGGTTGAAGGGTTTGTTTAAAGCATGAATAAGTTTAAAATTATACGGCTGCGAGAATAGTGGCGTATTTTTCGTGCATTTGTACCTACATTAATGACACTAAAAGCATAATAGCTGATCATTATGATTTCATACCACACGATGGTTTAGCACTGTATTTATGTAACCTACCATACATGTATAAGGCTCTACCGCAGAATAAAAATTAGAACAACAGAATGTAATCTAATTTTATACATAAGTCAACTTTGTAGAGATGTTATACGTACGTATAGCTATTTAGAGCAATACCAGAAATTAATTAATTCATTTTAATTAGTTTCCCAGGGCTATTAAATGTCCATAGAAAATCAGCGAGGCCGTACAAGAACTGGCAAATTGAATCAGCTGATGAATAGCTACCGATATTATGCGAATTTCTAATACAGTAGGGTTGCATGTCGTAAATAATTGAATAGCTCTTCTAGACAGACCACGTCGTCGTATACGATAGACAAAATTGGTCTAAAAAAATATGAATTAGATAGGTACTGTAAAATATTAATTTTATGTTTGGGTACCTCGCTGTCTAAAACAAAGCCGGCCAGAAAAACCGGTGTTTTTATCTAACTCAACATTTGAAAATAGATGGCTACAGTCCGATCACACAACCTAGGAAAATGTACAGAGCACACGTGCCTTTATAGGGTCGTCTTTGTGGATGCTTGTCCCCTTAGGCTAAGGGGTTAGTATGAGTTGGCCTATTTTAAGGTCGGTGTGCGCCCTACCTAAGCCCCCTTTGGAATAAAGGGTGACAAGTGACATACGAGAGGACAAGAAGGCTCAGCTGTTATGAAAACATTTTATGTACATTTGTTTTATTAAACAATAAAACATAGGACATTTTAATTCTGCCATAATTTAACCTTTATTGGTAGTAATTGCGGTTCGTTGTGTTAGAATTTGCTTTTGAATCTTCAACAGAAAAGGCTCTTATCTTGACATCGAGAGAGCCTTATCGCAATATTTGATTACGTAAAAAAAGGCTTGCACGTGTGAAAAAGGGATCACCTGCGTTATCTTTATTCTTAAAATATACCATCCATCATATTATATTGTTTTATTTACTACCAATAAATTGGGAAAGATTAGGTTTATTCACGTTATTTCTACCAAGTTTTTTATACAGTCACTATATTTTTTTGGTTTATACTAGCGCTGCGAATCTGATGTAAATAAAATAATAAAATTGGAAAATAATAATATGAATTGTATGAGTACCTATGGTTTATACATATTCGGTATCTATCTATAGGCATAACATACTCGGCGAAAAATTATGTAATTGCGTGTCGAATATTTTATTTCGGAATTCTATATAGGTTAGTGGTGTAGTCGTAATAACCCCCTAAGGTAATGATGCGTCAATGTGTATTAATATTTATAAGTAGGTAGAATACAAACATTAAATTTAGTAATGTATTCTAATGTTACTGTTCCTTTTGATTCAACCCATTAGTTAGGCCATAATTAGTTAATTGGCTCGTGAGTCTAGTCACAAGAGTCGCAAGCCGGTATCATTTATCATAAATAGTAGTGACATTCAGTTGACCCACTGCCTAGACACTAGTTAACCAACTAGTGAACTATTTCTTTAGTGCTTTTTTTAATTAAATATAAAACTTTTAATGTGCTAATAATAGGTAAAGTTTAAAGTAAGACTTAAATTTAAAAAGACTTAGATATTTATCTAAATGGTACACATCCCTTTATCTATTCTTTGTCTATATCTATTATTTCTTCATCTTAAGTAATTTCAGAAGATACTTACTTAATATATATATATTTTTGCAAGTTTCAAAATACTTAACATAGGTGTTTGTACCTAGTTTCATCACTAAAGTGGAGCATGAAATTATTTTGTTTCTCAACCGCGTCATAGAGAGGCATCTCAATTTCAATGCATGTTTACCAACTTGTCTATTTTACTAGATGTATGAGTTGAGATGATACTTAGAATAGTAATAAAGAAACTGTACATTGTCATGCTAATGGGCAACAACAAAAGAATGGGTTTGTGTGAGTCTGTGCATAAATTGCTCTCAGTGCAATGTGACATAACATAATAATAACCTACAGGTTGAGAAATAGTTACTATGATCTGAATTGTATGACATAAAAATGTTATTCTAGGTAATGCTTGGTAATGTTGACAAGATCCATTTCGCTACATTTTATTACCAGAACTTGTTTATTTTAAACCTTGTGAATGGTATTTTCTGGTACCTATTTATAAAAAAAAATCTCTTTCAATGTCATGCAAGGGACAATCAGAGAATTTTTCAAAGCCATGCTAAAATGACAGGAGAATATGATTAAAGAGGAAAGGGTTTTGAGACAATTTTTTTAAATGCTTTTATTTTCAAGCAAATAATTATTTTGTGAAGATATAATGTAGAATACCTTCCTAGTAAGTAGATAGTAGTGCCCTTCACAAATATTGCTAGATACTTACTATGTATTAGTATAGATATTGCATAGTTTTGCCAGGTGTACAGAAATTACTTTTTTCTTCATCAAATTCTTTGAGAAATGAAGCATGCAAGAAATCCAGAATTAAAATAACCCTTATTATCTTACACTCAAAGCAACTTGTCTCAATATTGAAAGAGCTCATTTGATAAATGATAATCTACTAAAATGAATGAAAGTATGAAAACCAAAAATATAATATTTGATAAAGTGTGTATTTACATGCTATAAAACTCTTTCAATATTGAGATTAGGTAACAAAAATACAGTAAAATTTTTGTACCATTTCATCCCAAAGATATCCTGTTGATTGTGATTGGCCTCAGAGGTATGGAACCATCGGTACTATTTCATGCACCACACACTCCTGTATCAATGCAAGTTATGTGTTAGTAATCAACTTCCGAAGGTGTTAGGTAGAATCCAAGCAACATTTCACTCACTTAGCTTATACTCAAGGTTATTTTAGAATGTATTCAACTAAATGAAAAGAATGGATTTACATGTCCTTGTTTCATTTAGCATTACATGGATACCAATGCTGTTATCCATGCTAATAAATGTCCGATATGAATTATCATTTCAACTGATGAAGTCAGTATGAGAAAGTTGGTGACTGTAAACTTAATTTCCACTACATTTGGGTAAGCATGATTTTAATATGAATTTGCCCAATCTCAAGAATGCAGACTAGTGAAGTATTCTCCAAGCAATATATATTCAGCCTCTGCTATGCTAACATGCGTCTCATTGCGTACCTGAGCGATTTTTTACGCGCTGGTCTCTCCTATGCTTAGCTACGCGACCGGTAAGCAGCCCGGACATTTTTGGGAAATTTCTATTTACTTAAAAACGGTTATACAATAATTCTACTGAATCGTAAACCACAGAACACTACTCACGAGTCGTAAACCCTCAAACCGTACTCACGATCACCATAGTTTTTTTGTTCGATCGACACAGGATGCTGAACAATCATCCGGAAAATTGAATTACATAATGTGAAAACTTTTCCAATTTACGAGAAGCCCCTAATTTTCTTCACTTCACAATCACTAGGTGTACAGTGTTTCACAAAGTAGCACTCATGCACTCATCAACACAGTAAAATACTTTTTAGAACGTAGGTACATGTAGGTCGGGCTCGGGGCTCTAGTGTGGACTGGACTAGTGATGTGCGAGTACTCGAGTAGTTTAGTTGAGTCCTACTCCTACCTCGAGTCAGTGATGCCAACTCCTATTACCGCGTTCACACTATGCTCATGCCGCTGCCGGCATTATTGCCGCGGACTTATTGCCAAAGTAACATCGCCTTTATTCTCATTAGAGAGCAAGGGCAAGAACTTGGGCCGGTAGCCGGGACAGAGGCATTATCGTGTTCACATTAAGCTCGTGCAACGCAACATATAAATCGATGTCACTAGAGTCTCAGTCAATGTCAAAAGTCGCTAGAAAGGTCAAGTGCCAATGAATTCACCCACCAAGGCGTCATAACCATATTTGGTTTAAACTACTCAATTTTCATCTATTGATGAAAATAATCATATATTATATATCATTATTACTCTTTGTATTTTGCAACACCTGCAGCAGAGGCGTTGGCAGGTCAATAAGTTGTGAAATTAGTTCAAGTTTTATAAACCCTGAACGAAATATCATCACAATCACAATATTATGTAAGTATTCGTACGCTTCGACTTAAAGGTCGAGTTGAGTTCACAATCAAACGAATAGAATCGATTAAACTCGTTACTTACAGTTAACACTACGTTACACACTACTCGTTACTACGTTAAAAGACTCGAGTTGATAATTTCACTTGAGTCAATAGACAGTTCAACTCAAATAACTCGGGTTCGAAAAAAGTAAAGCGCGCATGGCCTAACGTTGAAATATTTTTTCTTCTTCTTCTTCTTCTTCTCTTCCATAATGGCATGTGTCCGTCATTTCGACAGACAATTTTGCCAATGTCAAGTGTTAAAATTGTAATAAATAAGTCAAGTCAAGTCATTTATCAAGTCGGCTGTCGTTTGTTTTGAAAAGAAAATTTTTTCAATGACATGAATGTTAAAAAGTCATGTATATCACTCACTGTCACGTTATTTGATTGTCAATGTCCATTTTACTTTAATATTTGTCTCATTGCCTCAGCTGATCGCTACTCGACGCGATATTTATGTAATTTTTCGTTTTAACGGTGAAACATCTCTCCAGAGGTAATAATGTTACTTCCATGCTTTTACGTAAACTTTATAATATTTTTCTAAAGTGCTTGACTAACTGGGTTTATAGATGCTGCGTAGAGTAGTGATAGGATCCTTCGGAGTGGCGGTTTTGGTGCCGACCGTGAGCGCGGCGACGCCTGTGTCACCGGAGCCGAAGGGGCTGGCCTGTCCGCCACCGATGAAGCCCTCTGAACTGCCGATCTATGAAGCTCCTCATGCGGACTACGGAGAGTAAGTCAATCCACTTGACAAGCTGTTGAAGTCGAGATTAACTCCATCACTATGGTTAAACCTTATGATCTGATCATATAATGTCGTGGAATTCAAGTACATTCGATCAAAGCGCAGACGCTACAGTATCCTTCTGTAGCTTCAGTTGACAGTTTTATCAGTATGTACCTACCTCTTATGGAAAGGTTCTTGAAATGATTAAAAATCCTCATCTCCATGATCATATTATAGGTACACTAACTTCCGTCCGCGACTTCGTTCGCATCCCGTTGTTTTTCCGGGATAAAAAGTAGCCTATGTGTTAATTCAGGTCATGGACAATATATATTCCAAGTTTCATCCAAATCAGATCAGTAGTTTTTGCCTGAAAGAGTAACAAACATACATACATCCTCACAAACTTTCGGGTTTATAATATTAAGATAAGATAGGATAATGTATTTATTTCATTAGAGCACACTCCTAAATTACATGTAATACAATATAGGAATAGTAGGTATATTAGTAGGAAGTATGAGGATATGAATGGACGTGCTGGCATTTTCCTGCCACTAAAACTTTTCATGTGCTCAGTACCTGTATCTAATAAGAGAAAAGGTTCATCTGTACCTAGCAACAATTTGTTTTCAGATTTGTTAAAGACCAAGCAAAAGATAAAAAGAAAAACATTATCCAATCAGCGTTGCTGGTCCCAGTCAGTGCTGTAAGGGAGCAGGCTCAAGTGGTGTGGGAACACACCGACTCAGTGAAGCACACCATACAGGACAACTATCAGGATCTTCAAGATAAGAGTGACTGTGAGTTTATAAAGATCTTTTCCCAATTTCAATCTGCATCAGTTAACCATTATTTGTTTTTTTTTACACACAAGGTTCCAGTTATTATTATTCCTATGTGTATGTTTTATGCTTACTTCTGGTGTTAGTACACACCAGAAGGAAGCATAAAACATACAAGCAAAGCAAATCAAGTTTGTATGAGTTAGTGACCAACTCTGGTGACAGAGTTTACTGATTTTTTTTTAGAAATTAGATTTTTGTCACAATTTTTCATGTAGATAAAATAAAGTTTGTGATATTTTCAGGGATTGTAAAGTACTTAAGAGAAGAAGAGAACAAAGAAGTAAGGTATGGAGCAGTGGCCATGGGAGGCCTAACAGGGTTCATTTTTGGTCTAAGAGGTGGATTCATCAGAGTGAGTAACTTATTCCATTAATTTCTAATAGCCATTAGAAGTACTAGATCCTTCTAGATAGAATTCCAGAAATTAGCTATTTTGTGTGTTCTTCATTCACCAATTTCTTCTGATTTAAATGGCCATGGGTACTAATGGGTAGCCCATCTTGGGCCTCCAAAGTTTATTACTAAAAACATAGCTAAGTATATTTTATTATACTAAACTACTAGCTAAATTTTTTGAGCTACATTTTCTAACATATTTCTTGTCTAAAATTTCAGAGGCTATTTTACGCCAGTCTGGGCACTACAGGAATGGGCCTCGTCTGCTTCCCCGAAGACACGAAAGAAGTGCTCAAGAGCAACTCTGGACTTGCCAAGCGGTACATTAATATCGCGTACAACTTTCTCTATGGAGGTAAATATGTTTCAGAAATTAACTCATCGGCGAGACATCTGGTTATCTTGAATATTCTGAATAAAATACCGAGTAGTAAATTCAATTTTCAATTCTAAGTAAGCTAATGGGTTAATTATAATGCTATGCAAAAGCCATGGCTTACAGCCGGTTTCTCGAACGCAGATCATCTTCATAATTAACTAATCAGTGGTCAAATCTCTAATCAAATGTCATTTGGGTTGCACGAACGTTGATTACGTACTTTGATTTTGAACAGAGATTAGTTGACTAACCTGTCAAATCATTATGGCAAATCTCTTGTCAAACGTCAAAATGGGTTTCTCGAACGCTGATTAGGCGTTGATCTTTGGTCAAGCTCTTGTCAAATCAACGATCAACTAATCGGTGATTTTGCTCTAATTAGCTGAAATAATTACCACAAATTACTGTGTTTTGCTGTGTTTAAACCAGATAAATCGAAAATACCTCCAAGTTGGTACTTACCTACTGCAAAAGTGTTTATATTTTACAATACGTATGGATCGTTTCCAATAAAAAATATACTTGTAAAATAAAAAAACATCTTTCGATTTTAGTATGTTATCGCATAGTTTTAGTTATATAAATCGCAGTTAGTAGTGTTTGCAGCTAATCATCATCTGGATTCATATTAAAATATGCGCCAGATATGTATACCTATGGCTCCCATTATTTTTATAATTGAAACCCCCAAGGCACAGGCATAATGCCAAGCAAGTCATCATATCAGCTGGGATCACTCACTGCTGGGTATATTATATAGGCCTCCTTACGCGTCAATAATAGGTACATAGAAATAATATTTATCTGAACAATTATTGGAGAAATCAAACGAGGGACAACGGTACTTACTTGTCAACTAATGCAGTCAGCGTTAGCTTTTCCCTTTCAGTGTAATTTTTACCTCTGATAGGTTTTTCCGTCATAATTGCTAAGGTAATTTTACCTCCATTCAAACGTAAACAAAGACACGTGACACAAACATATTATCAAAGAAAAAAAAAAACTCTATGACACTTTTGAAGTTTAGGAGCGAATGATTGAACTGAAGGAATTACTCGATTATGTGTGACCCTATGAAAATTTACACTGATTTGACAATCGCAAAATGATCATTGATTACTTAATTATTGTCTGATCAGCGTTCGTGCAACCCGATTTGATTTGACCAGTGTGTCATGTTAATTGGTTTGTCAACTGATCTGCGATTTGATTAGCGTTCGAGAAACCGGCTGTTACTCTAGTAAGAATATGAATAGGTAGTCGACATACTAGAATTTATGTTATTGCTTAATATGTTTTCTATGGATTAGTCTAGACCCTAGGGAAATTTAATATTGTCAGTTGTCCTAAGTTCAGATTTACAACTTTGGATGGAGTATCAAGTATTTACACTGTTTTATTCACCATATTGTTTTCTATCAGTGAAGCCCGGTGACCCGCAGCTCGAAGTGAAATTCCCAGAACTGACCTTCCCTAAGGATCTGTCAGAGCTATCTAAAATGACAATGTCTATGGCTTGCACAATCTACCGGGCGATCATGCCTCCGCCGTCGAAAGAGTCAACCGATTCTAAGCCTACAGATAAAAAGGAATAGGTAGATTATGGAATGCAGGTGGCGGTGTGCTGATTTTGGGCTTAAATTTTTTCTGCATGCTTTGTCTTATTTTTTTGCAGCTTTTGGTGTGCATCTTTTCGATATTAGACTAGTTACAGATTGGGTATCATTTCGAAGAGTAAAAGCTCATAACGTATTCCGTCCGAGCATACCGTGCTAAGATTCGCAAGGAACCGGAAAGAATGGCGTAATAAAGAGGAGGCTTATACTCAGCATTGCGTGCAAACGAGCTGAAATCATGATGATGATATGTACTAGGCCTGCAAGTAGTTGCATGATATTTGATTTTTAGGCAGCACTTGCAAACTAACTGTAGTTATACTACCTATAGTAGCCGTGAGGCTGTAACTGACATGCAAGCTACTGTCCGTTTTAGCATGTGTGTGTATCAGCTGCTTTACGTAATCTAACTAACCGAATCATAGCTATTCTGTGCCCAATCACAACCATAGCACTTTTATCTTGCTATTTCAGTTGTACTATGTAATGTACCTACCTACTTATATTTATTTATTTATTTATTCATTGAGGATCGCCAACAGAAGATACACAAAATAGGTAACAATAGTTTGATATTACAGTACTTATATCTAGTGTTCTTCCAATTACAGGCAACCACAGCATGCACTATAATAAAAATTTTGCAAAAACTAGTGGACAAAACTACTTAGGTATATCAAAATTATTTAAGAAGAATAAAATGAGTTAAGTGGGTTCACAATTAATAAAAAATTCAATAAAATCACCTGAATGGTTAACAATATATGTGGGTACTTACTCTACTACATGAGAAATTTAAAACAAAATTAAATGTCATTTGGTACATGATAGATAATAATGATAGACAAGAGTTGGTAGGTATGTATAGCTACTCAGGTTATTAAATAGGTACATGAGTATATACTTAAATTAGAACGGATTCATTTCAATTAAAAGTAACAAGAACTAAATGTGGTAGTTTTAGTTTGAATTTCTTGTCATTAATACCGCTACTTATGTTCATATGTACCGTTAGGCAGTTGCTAATTTTGTTTTTTTTTCATTTCAGACTATTTCTTGAAGAAGGAAGTTGACGACCAGTGAAATAAATAAGCATGGTAGGTGTACGCACTAAACTATCTACACTTCATATAGATTTATAGCTAGGCTACAGCGGATGTAGGTCTTATGCCGGGTACTCATTAGCGAGCTGCAACTGTAACTTGTATGATACAGTAACCAGGATTCTAGTGAGTTTTCGGTAGTTGTCGGCTCGCCGCAGGTTTGTGAGCCATGTACACACTATGTTTTTTTGGTAACGGTACATGCAACGGTTAACGGTTACGGCTCGCTAGTGAGTACCCGGCTTTAGATGGTCTCTAGATCTAGAAACACAGTTGATTGCTGTTTCTTACTAAAATAAGCGGCTTGGCGCGGCGGCGGTCCCCAAAAAGCAGACCTGGGACATGATTCGTTCCAGTACGTAGGTAGGCACTTATTCCTCTCATCACTACATAATTTTTTTTATTTGTTACAGAAATTCAACTGGAATAGAAATATGTGACCCAGATCCCGATAAACTGATTATGTAGTAATTTATTATTAGCTAGTCTGATACAGTGCTATTTTATCGTTGACGTAAATAGTAAATAAATTAATAAATGGATTATATTTTTCCTTATTTTATTTATCATTTTGTATTACCTACCTAGGTATGTAAATTGTTTTAGTAAAATTAGTAAGCACATTAAGTAACTTATTGCTACAGAAACTGACCTATACCTACCTACTTATCTAGATTACGTTGCGCAAATAAGCTGATATTAGGTATGCAACGCAGCGCCTGCGGGCTCTTACTAACCATGATTCTTCTGACTCTCGATAAGGCACAACCAGCCGCACCCATGAACAGAATCCGTGGTATTACCACAGGTAATAACCAAAAATTAAACAAAAGATATGTAGGTACATAGCGCTCCAACTTTATTTTATAAACAATAAGACACAGTTCAACTTATGCAAATATCATCTCCTCTCTTCTCTTCTTAGTGACCACAGTACCAGGTTTGTGCTGAGCCTCTGGATGGTTCATGAGTTCTGGCGGGCAAGTCGACACCGAACTCGCCAGTAATACCTGCTTCAGGTCATAGAACAACGCCGAATCCTCCTTGGTAACGAACGAAACAGCTTTACCGGTCTTGCCTGCACGTCCGGTACGACCAATACGATGGGTGTAATCCTCAATCGTCTTCGCCATGTCGTAATTGATGACCATACTGACGTCCTTGATGTCGATACCGCGACCGGCGACGTCTGTAGCCACGAGAATGTCTTTGGAGCCGTTCTTGAGACTCGCCAGGGCAAAGTCACGCTGCTCTTGCCCCTTTCCTCCGTGAAGCGTGCAAGCATTGAAGCCCAGTTTCTCCAAGCCTTTAGCGAGCACATCGGCACCTTTCTTTTGGTTAACGAAAATGATGATCGGCGGTTCCACGCCGCATTGAAGCAGTTGCGTGAGTTTCCTGCGCTTCTCATTCTCGCCTACCATGTTCACAACTTGTTCCGTTCTATCTACCGGCTTGCCGATAGATCCGATGTAGACTATAGCCGGTCGTCTGAGATAGCTCCGCGCTAAGCGCTCTACCGCCGACGGCATGGTGGCTGTAAACATCACAGTTTGTCTGTACTTCTTCTTTGTGTTGTAATTAGCTAGCAAAACGGACGCGTCTTCCGCGGCGTCAGAGTCTGGCTTGATGTTAGACACGGGCATGAATTCCAGAATCTTCTGCACATCTGGCTCGAAACCCATGTCTATCATGCGATCGGCTTCGTCAAGGACAACGTATGTGCAACGGTTTAGAACTAGGTACCGGTTTTCTAGCACGTCGATGAGACGACCGGGCGTGGCGATTACGATTTCACAGCCCAATCTGAGTTTGAATCCTTGTTCTTCTCTTGAAAGACCTCCCACCACTACGACTGAGGTGATATCCAATGGAATACCGAACTTGCTTGTCTCCTCTTCGATCTGTTGGGCCAACTCGCGCGTCGGCGCCAGGATGATGGCGTACGGTCCTTGATCAGCGTCCTCTAATCGCTCGCTTTTGGGGAGAGACTGGATCCAAGTAAGCAAAGGAATGAGGAAAGCTAAAGTTTTACCTGAACCGGTCTCAGCCACACCAATAATATCCCTGTTCTGTAAGCCTATTGGAATAGCCTGTCTTTGAATAGGAGTTGGGCTCTTATAGCCAACTTTGTTGATGATTTCCATGATATCAACATGGAAGTTACCTTCCTTCCAGTTTCTAATGGGGTTGGGAATTTTGCCTCCTTTGATTGTGATGTTGTAGTCTTCTCTGAATATTCGCCAGTCCCGCTCTGTCATTTCATCATGGTCCTTTTCTGACCAGTGTCTGTCATCCCACTTCTGCTTGTCTTCCTTCTTTTTGACTTTTTTCAAGCGCATCTTTTCTTGTTCCTTTTCAAGCTCAGTCCTTCTTTTCTCTAAAAGATTTCCATAGAATTTGCTGTGATCCTTCTTCTGTGATTTTATATCAATTCCAGCAATGTGACCACGGCCAAAGAACTGAACTTGATGTCTTTCTTTATACAGAGTGTTGTAATCATTGGAGGTGTCCTCGGATGCATCCCAGTCAAATACAAATTTCCTGTCATTCAATCTTCGAACTCTGCGCTTTCTCTTGACAATGCCCAGATAGCGAGCTTTGATAGCTTCTTCTTCTCTCTCCTTGTCTTTGGTTTTAGAGACATCATCATTCCTATCTTTTTTATCATCTCCGCCGCCTCCTCCTCCTCCACCCCCACGACGATCACCTTGCTGATTTTTTCTCTCTTCAAATCTACGTTCTCTTTCTCGTTCCCTCTCTTCCCTCCTTTCTCTTTCCTTCTCTCGCTCTTTTTCTCTCTCTTCTCTATATCTTTTCTCTTCTTCTCTTCTGGAAGACCCTGTTAAATCTATTGTATCAATGGGCTTTTCAACATTGGCTTTCATAGCTTCAACTTGTTCACGACGCCGTTCTAGTGCCAATGCAGCTCGCTGTTCCTTAGTTAAAAAAACAGGCTTGCTCCTAGCCTCCTCTTCAGCTTTTTTCTTAGCAAGCAACTCCTCAAGGGATAAGGGTTCACGTTTCAAAGGCTTCATTTCTTCATCTTTTTTATTTTCTTCTGTTTCTTCTTCTTGTTTTTTGGTTGCGTCTTCTTTCTTACTTCTACCCTTCTCCTTGTCGTCATGACGCCTATCTTTGTCTTCGTGGCGTTTATCTTTCTC
The DNA here is from genome assembly GCA_918843925.1 of Eulithis prunata. Lineage (NCBI taxonomy): Eukaryota > Metazoa > Arthropoda > Insecta > Lepidoptera > Geometridae > Eulithis > Eulithis prunata. The sequence goes on from OU974009.1 coordinate 1,901,163, forward strand.
GTCATTACGCCTTTCTTTGTCTTTACCATCACGTTTCCGATCTTTTTTACTTGGGCTTTTGGAACGATCATCTTTTTTCGGACTCTTGTCCTTTTTGGGGCTGCGAGCTTTATCACCTTCTTTGCGAGGACTTTTTGGTCGGTCAAGTTCCTTTTTAGTAGGGCTACGAGATCTTTCTCGATCTTTTCTAGGGCTCCGCGATCGGTCCCTCCGTTTAGCTTTATCCCGGTTAGTTTCACGTTCATCGTGGCGGTCTCTGTCACGTCTCTCTCGAGATCGCGAACGTCTGCGCTCGGGACTCTTGTCCCGGGCCATTTTTGCACAAAATAGATTTACAATTTTAGCAAAAGATTACAAAATATGATACAAAAATGCATCGTATCGTTTTTTTGTTTGACTTACTTATGACAGCAAATAAGACAAGACAGAACAGCAAGTCAAGCAAGACAGACGTAAGGACATGACAGACAAAAGATTGTCAATGTTTACTTTTTTTCCTTAAGTCAATGTTTTTTCTCTATGATATCTGTGGCTGCTTCCAGCCAGCCGAGCCAGCTGATTTTTTGTTTATTTTCTTTCATTTTTGCTTTGCATTTTGGTTTTGTCCACCGAACACCTATATCCTAGTTGTATCCTAGTTTTGTCCACCCCGCATGAATCACGACGCGCGATCGAAGAAATTATTTACAAATTGTTTACGATGGGAGTTCTTTCAAAAATATTTACAGCATCTGCTGTTATACTTGTTGGTAGTGCGTCTGCATTGATTATTCGTGTTGTGTACACGAAAATTAGAAACGTGGAAAAACCCAAAGCAAAGAAAGCTGTGGAAGCTTTCAACTACTTGGATATCAATATTGTGACTACGGTGGAAAGCTGTGACCATGTAGTCCACGAATTACGCAGGTAATCTACAGAATCATATTAGAGAAGTTCACTGACACAGTATGTGTTGCAGATTTACATAGCCGAGATAAACCTACCCACCTCTTGGAACTTTAAACAGTGCTAATCTTTAAAATAAAATAGACAAAGTAGTAAAAGTTGCTTAAAAATTGTCCTGAATCTGGCACATATAATTCATAATATAAGTCATAATTTATGACAAATTGTTTGAGTCATACCAGTATGCTGCAAGTTCTGATAAAAATTTCATCATTTTACACTATCTCGTTATTTTTTAAATGCTGATCACCTTATTAACATTCCCTACTTACCATGTGGTGAAAACTTTGTATGAAGGGTCCATATAAGTAACATATATAAAAAAATTGCAGAAGGAGTATGAAACACAAAACCCTGGGGTTTGACTGTGAGTGGGTCACCGGTAGTTTTGGTCGCCAGCCAGTCTCACTGTTACAGTTGTCTTCCTTTGACGGCTACTGTGGATTGTTCCGATTGAGCTGTTTTGCACCGAACATACCAAATTCACTGAGGGTATGTTTATTTTATATTACTAAACTTGAGCACATGCTCATTGAATTTTTACATGCCAAAAGAGTAATAGACTATGGTCAGCAAAGACCATTCCTAAAATAATGTTTTTAAAGTTTAGATACTTAAGTGAATAATCTTGTAGTGAATGAGCGAAAGACACTGGTATCTATGAAAACTATTCTCAGTGAAAGTAGTTTTTTCATTGGTCGTACAACAAAGTAGGTACCAAAGCTAAAGACCAAAGTGTAGTCAGATATTATATATTATATATGCTGCATACATTTAGGATTTGCTACAATGTGAAGATATTTACAAAGTGGGCGTGGCGCCTACTGGGGATGCAAAGTACATCCGCTCAGATTATCAAATGTCAGTACGGGCTACCATCGACATACGGTACATAGTCGAGATGTGTGGCTACCAATCTGGAGGGCTAGCTGCTATGTCGGAGAAAATACTTAATGTCACATTGGATAAACGATGGAAGGTAATGTACCTACATTTCTTCATAGAGTACAGTACGGCCGGCGGATCTAGACCGGTCTGAAGTTGCGCTTTCGGAAATTGTGCGCAGGTACAGGCGAGTACCTAAAACCTAAGTACCCTAAAAGTGACTACTGCGCAGCGTTCCGAACGAACTTAACGCCGGTCTAGATCCGCCGGCCGTACTGTACCTAAATGATTTTAGTTATGAATTGCGTCCATCAGTTACTTTTCATACAACGCCATTTTGCCCCAAAATATGCGACCAAAGTACTTACTACAGCATGCTTGATTGATTAGATGGCTTGAATCCCATTATTGCGTGCTTTAACGTTACCGGATTAGTAGTTGGTTTTGTTTTGTTGGTTGCCGTGCTTGATATCACTAATCCGGTGACGCTAAGGCAGCGCAGTAGGTGCAGCCTTTCCGTAGTTAAAAGCTAGATAACACTGTAAAATATCCACCAATACTCTTAGATTATGGGCTAGGTGTATCTATAACAATATGTAAAACGTCTTTACCAGACTCGCTGTAGTAACTGGGAGGCCGTAGAGCTAACCCCCACACAAATTCACTATGCCGCGTCTGATGCACACGCTGGAGTGCGAATATTCGTGAATGTATTGGAAAACTTGAATAAGAGAGGGTGGAATCTCTGGAGCTCGCAAGACTGCGATGTATGGGACAGGATTGATGAGACTGTCTGGCAGTATAGCGATAGAAACTATACGATTAAACACAACGCCAGAAGAAAAGCTGATGGTAGGTAAGAGTAATTTGCATAATCTTATAGGTATAGTAAATGAAATAGTAAAGCGCGAAACACAGAACGCGTGCGTGGATTAGGTGAAACGCATGCTAATTCAAGTGCTCTACCGTCGCCCGATCCACACATGAGTTTGTGTGCTTTAGGCTTTACAATAAAACTCTAATAAGCTACTGGTCAACCGATGATACAAAAAAAGATAACCCATAAAATGATGCCTAAAATTTGTTTTAAGTTAAAATGTTTATATTCAAATTGACGAGTACAACTATTTTTGTTTTCCCAGTAAAAAAGCACAAGGTCCCAAAAGGTTATACCGCGCGACCGCCTCAAGAACAACCCCACTCTACCACAACTGTTTCCTCCAAGCGCCCGACGGAGAGCTACTTTGTACTTGTGATACCAAGAAAGCTCTTTGGTAAGCAACTTTTTACATTTTAAACTTGGTACATATTTTATTAAATCCGCTTTTAGTTGCGGTTATCTGAGAGAATTCGCTTTGTATCTAATCAATCAAGATGATATTTACTGACACACTATTTTGATGAAACGGACTTGACCAGCATCTATACCAACTCACCTCTCAACCTAGTCGGCCTTATCCACAGCAAAGACAAGGCACGTGTGGACTAACCCACGGGGTTCCTCACTAGACAGAATTGTGCACACTTTCCTCAATAAACGAGTTTAAAAAAAACACATTTCAAATAAACGAGTTTAAAAAAAACATTTTTCATTAGGTATGTGGAAAAAGATCTAGCCGCTCTCATCACCGAAGAGCCTCTAACCGTCAGACTTCGGTTTGAGCCAGCCGCGCGTTCTACGGGCGAGGTCGGCGAATACTATCGGATGAAGAAACTCAATCATTGCGTTGTATGCGGGGCTACTAACTCGTATATTAGAAAGAAAATAGTACCTGGAGAGTATAGAAAGTACTTCCCTGGTGAGTTAATTATATTAAATCATCACCCTGTTAAACCAAAGGTTAGAAAATTTTAAGTAGGCAAAGCTGTTCGATTTACCTTTCAATAGTACTTTCCTATTGAAGTAAAGCAAGCAACCTATTTAATTTATATTTGCTTTTACCTATTGAAGTGTAAATCGGATTTTTTAACAAACTTTTATTTTTTATTCTACCAAACAAACTCCTAAAAGCCCTACTATTCCTAAAAACCGCTCTAAGTAGTGTTTTTGGTAATTCTTCAGAGATAATGAAAGATCATTCATCACACGACGTGCTTTTACTATGCGTGCCGTGCCACCAACGGAGTAACTTGCAGGACCAGGTGAAGAGACGACATCTGGCTGCTACTTGTGACGCTCCACTAGCACATGATAATCCTAGAGTTTTGGAGGATGCCACTATAAAGTACGTTTAAAGTCAAGTTTTACTAGTGAGTTTACACCATATTACTCAACGGCAGTAATAGGTACGGTAGTAGTGCGTATAAACTCTATCACACAAACATCCTTAATACTGTGATCGCCGATAAAACAGCCCTCTAATTCAAAGGAGGTAGGTTACTTTAATACCTACAGATCCTTCAGTACTTACCTACTATGTAGTGTGTGATAAAGTTGGCGTCTAGCGTCTTATAGGAATGAAACATGAAGCACGGAAACCAACAAAACAAAACTAACAACCAATCCAGTGACGTTAAAGCACGTACTTTAGCACGCCATCTTTTAATGAACCGGTAATATTCTAGAAAAGTCCGCATGGCCGCGCGAGCGTTATTATTCCACGGTCGTAAGCACGAGTTACCGACGGAGCGTCGTAAGGAGCTCGAAGCGCTTGTACTATCGCACTTTCCGGACCAGGGGGAAGTTACCGAAACCTTGCTACAAGAAGCCGCCTTTATGCAACACACGTAAGTTTTTGACAGGCGTCACAGAGACAGCTCGGTCGGTATATCCGTGCCGCGCTGTGGATTATGGGTTCGATGAACTCCTTGAACTGTAACGTGATTCATGATGTTTTGTTCCTCCAGGATAACTAACGAGGACTTCACAGCGGAGTCCCACGGCTTCAAAGTGGTGTCAAAGTATCTGACATTGCCCGGGGGTTTACTGAAATTCGAAGAGGAATGGCGAACGCATTTTCTTGCCTCTATGCAACCTAAGTTCATGCCAGAACTCTGGTCTGTTCATCATAATAGGGATAGGTGCGTTTCGTTTAACTAAACGTTTTTTTAACTCCCGACCGAAAAACGGAAGGGGTGTTATTTTAAGTTTAACGGCGTTGTGTGTCTGCCTGTTTGTGTGTTGGTGCCCTCGTAGCTCCGAAAGTAGGACTTTCATTTGAATGCGTTTTTCTGTAAGACATGTACATGTAGGTACACCTACCTACAACAATATTTTTATTTTCAGGTTGAAAGTGAAATGGGATGAAAAACGTTTGGACGCAAATGATTTGAAGTCGATAGGTGTAAAATGGTAGCACACACACACAGCACACTGTGTAAACCGAACTTTTGATACAAAGGTTGCGGGTACCCAAATTGCCAGTGCGCCATGCGCCAATCTACTAGCCTAGTAAAATGAGATGGAGCTACTTGATCTTAATGGATAAGAAAATCATTATGAAATAGTCCGAATCAAATCCGAAGAAGTGGCCGTATCAATGTTTCAACATATCGAAGAGAAAAGACATGACGAAATCAACATGATTATTCTTGAAGTAAAAAGACATGACTGAAAATGGTGTTTTTTTCTTAACATCCACGTTTTTGAATATATAATGTGTAGCTTCTCTGCTTATTGGGTTAGTTAGGTACTGATAGTCATTTCCCTGTGACAGAGAAGAAAATCCTGCCTACTGTCCATCCAAACATACAAGAATGGTTAATATAATTTTTACAACTAAATAATAAATAGTAGGTACTTTCTAGCTAAGGTATAGCACTGTTGGGAGCCTCGGAAGTTGTAGCGCTCATTGGCCGTGCCTTGGTGCACGTTGTACCAAACCAAACCGTTGCAGTGCACGCGCAGCCGACCCCAATGGTACTACCAATCATGCAAAACCAACATTTATGTTGAACGAAAAACGATCAGCTGAATTTGAATGAAACGGAATGAATGAAATGAAACGTCAAAACACGTTAAACGTCAAAAAAATGTAAATAGCAAAGTTCGTTGAGCTTGATTTTTTATTTGAAATATTTCAAAGTCTGATCTTTTAAGGTCTTGGACTAAGACTTGGGAGATTTCAAAAACTATAAAAGGAAAATATTATGGCGGAATCCAACCAGACATTCCTATCAAACCTTGGTTTTTTAAATTTCGTTCTGCCAGTAAGTCGACTACATCAACTATTTGTCGGCTCAGACTTGGACATGTCTGCACTCCGGTGTTTCTGGCCAAAATTCGGATTAGGGATCACGCTCTTTGTGAGTGTGGTCTAGATGAAGGGACAGTAGATCATATTTTTTTTAATTGTCAAAGGTTTAGCATGTCATTGTATCATATCATTCCCACGGAAATCCCTCGTCCATTTTCATTTAAATGTATTCTCGCCTTGGCATTTACCCCCTTTGTAAATATTTTGTGTAAGTATATTAGTAGGTTTCATATAAAACTTTAACACTTGATATAGGTAGCTTTATGTTAGTATGTTTAAGTTCTTCATTTTTGTGTTTTTCTTTTGTATTTTTAACTAGAATTGTGTTTTTTTGTTGATTTTTCTTATAATTTTGCTTGGATCCAAATTCTCCACCGATCATTACTTCTCTCCACCGGTCATTCTCCATCGTGCTAAGGTCTAATAAGACGTGACATTGGCGAAATTGCGGGCAACACTGCAAAGGCCATAGACAAGAATTGAATTGAATTGAATTTATTTGAAATATTTGTATCTTGTTTTAGTAATCTCGTTTTTTCTACGAAAAATGGAAAAAATGAAGCAAATAAAAATAACAAAGCTTTTCAAAAGAGGCGGTAAGTTTTATACTCATAATTGATTTGTAATTTGTCATCTCACTTATTATTTTTCAACAAACGATTTCTATAGCTACTCAGCTCCCAGAGGATTGTGACGATATACAACAGGAAATACAAGAGTTGGAGCAAAAGCTCAGGCAGAAACATGATGAGCTTTTCCACCTGCAGCGGAACAGTGTTGAGCAGAGATACAAAACTGGCAGAGACAAGAGTTCACCGAGCGATAACAAATCGGAGCCGTTTGTAAGGCCTGAGGTGAGAATCAGGCTTCATAGTAAGTACCTGAAGGTTCAGACACGGTTATTGACACGGCCTTGAATGGAGGGCTAGTGCGCGTTCTCGGTCAGCTATTAAACCATTTTGGGACTGTAGTCATGGATGATGAATGGTTGGCTCATAACCACTCTATCATGAGTGTTCAGCTAAGAAGAAAGGATGGTGGACATTTAGTTAGCCATACTTGTGTACTAAAAACGGTGCTCAAAATTTTCAAATTGCTCTCAAACACTGAAGATTTTTATGATATTAGAGAAATGGAAATGATGTGATGTCAGCTGAATGATTGATTATCCATTTTATTTACAAAAAAATTACAAAATACACATGAAACAGTTGAACTATCTACAAACCGTTGCAATCATTATCTTGAGGATTAAAATAACTAGATTATAGAACATCACAAATCATAATTTTGATTAGTCACCAAATTCACAAAATTACACCTGATGTTTCTTTTGGAGAGGTAGCTAATGGTTCATTAAAAATCGTGAATAAAAAAAATTATGCTTATTTTATACTTGATATTTTCCAGAAAATAGTATTATCAAACTCTGTTGAAACCTTGAAGAAGAACATAAAACTCATGTCACTTCTGTCCGGCATGGAGGTTCAGTCGTACCAGTCTGACGACCACTGTGCTGTTGTGTACCACATGCAGCATGACTCCCAGCATCAGATCAAACACGGCCTCAAAATTGATATGACATCTGGTGAGAGAACTTACTACTTTTTAAGTTAGAAAAGAAATGCTAATATGGGCCTTTTTATGCACCTTATGCTTAGGCCCGACAAGTTGCAATTACTTAAAAGTTTATGCATATGGTTACGCATGAAGTTTTGAGGCTTCTTTTTTTTATTCATTTATGGACATTGAGTCGTCTTATGACTATGTCGGTGTCATATTCCTCTACCTATAGACCTATTCATTAACCAACTTGTACATACACTGATAGAGCATGATAGCTAACCATGGCTCCTACTTACATGTACAATTTCGGCGGAGTGACTTAATGATGATGAGTGATGACTTTCAGATAAAAACACAGTGTCTGCATCATCACTACCTCTTGGATTCAACCTGAGCTCAGTGTTAGATCAGTTTGATAATGTAATGTTGCCGGAATGTCTGGTGGCTGTGAGGAAGGCCTTGGTGGCTTACTACAATAGACTGGAGCAAATTGAGTCTCTCAAGGTACCTACTTACCTACCTACCTGTACTCATGTATGGTTTTGTGCCAACCTATCAAACATTTTCATTGCGAAACTGCTGAACGAACTAATCTGAATGAAATCTAGTGTTTACAGGGGTCAACTGTAACAAAAACTAGTCTTTTGTAAAGGCTTCTATGGTATAAGATATCTAAACTGTCTAAACTTAAAATTTGTTTGCAGAAACTGTTAAAACTCGAAGCTGAACTATTCAAAACCTTGGATGGGTCACACATCGAGATAAAGTTCGCGGCTCGCAGCGAGCTAGAGGCGGAAGACGAACAGATTGGAGTCACTCTTATGTTAGACTACCGAGTTTACGATATCCGGCCCAAGCAGCTGTCTTTTATTGAGATTGGTAAGTATTTTAGTCCCGTTTAGAAGTATGTTCAAATCCACTGAAGCAAGCCAGCAAGAAGTTACTGCTATAGTAGTTTATGAATTACCTCACAGAACAAGTCCACTGAGGACTTCCCTTAATTCAAATCTATCATCAACATCTCATACGATTTTATTTGTACTATTTCAGAGCTACCAGGTGGTTCACTAGTAGCTTTGAAGGAGCAATGTGCAGTATTCAAGCGCAAGCCGCTGCACAAAGCGTTCAGAGAGGCGTTTATTGACGGTGTCGGTCCATACGCTTTGGTGCAACAGGTAATTTGGAACCTACAAATTCAAAGTGGGCTTCACTGAAGTCCCGCGTTGGGGTGTACTGCATATTGTACATAGGTACCATACCCCTGCTTTACTGCTTGGCAGTCCAACTCATTGTACTACCAGTTGAACTCATAAGTAGTACTCTAAGCGCTCGTGGCGTATCTTGCTTAGTCACCGATTATCTAAGTTAAGCAACGTTCTGCGCGGTCACTATTTGAATGGGTGACCGCTAGTGGCAATTACATCTGAGCCTTTCCGTGCTTCAGAAGGCACGTTAAACTGTTAGTCCCAGCTCTAGCAATCGTTAAGCCATGCTGGAGGCCTTAAGCGGCCTAAAAACTCCGTCACAAGAGTTGGCTACTAACTCATACAAGCTCACTTACTTTTTACTGATCTAGTATAGAGAATAGGGTCCATTAAAATAATAAAAAAACTAACTGTGGAACCATGACTATAAAAAGCAATAAATGTATTGAGAACATTATGGATGTTCCTTGTTTTGTTATGATTTTTTGTGATAGCATTACAACGATTTCTAAGCATTGTTTATATCTTCAGATACACACAACAATTTCAAAGCATTGTTTATATCTTCAGATTGGTGTTCCGACGTTCCAAAGGCGACGTAAAAACAAGCGATCTCGCCCTGTCAACCCTTACAATGCCAACGATGACACTTTCCATCCTGAAGACTGTTCTAGTGAGGATGATGTGGCAGATTAACATACTTCTGACTCTTTCTTCATACTTCTTTCCACTTTAAGTTAGCGTTTAAGAAACGAAACCCGCCTGAATGATTTTAGTTTAGTAAAATGATACAGATAACAAATTACCATTATCGCTATAAACCTTGTGGTTTCCTTAGTGCTGTACTACAAAAGTTGTTTTTTTTTAAACGATAAATGAATTTAAAAAAAAAGACAATGATTGTTTATTTAATACTATGCAATCTTTTTGACCTTTGTAAACTAGGGAAGGAACCGCGCAGTAAGAAATATTAGGTGTCAGGAACACGAGGCGCGTCGTGATAAACTGTCCGTAGTCTCGCTTTGCGCCAACGTTCGGTCAGTTCAAAAGGTTTCGCATAAACCTACCTAATTTAATGTAAGTAATGATATTTTATTGTATTGTGTATAAGTAATGAAAGTAGTGATGTGTTATTAAAATTTATTTAATTTATCATAAAAATAAAAAAATGATTTTTACAACTTCTAATTGTTTACATTTAAAAGGGATATTGCAAAATGTCATGAACTAGCTTCTTACATTTTCTTTTACATATAGAAAGCTACTTATTCACATTTGCTATTTCAAATTTCGATCCAAATTATGAAGATTCATAAAAACCCACTAAATTCTTGAACAGTTATGATCCTAGTTCCAATATTTTGGTAATTTACATTATACTAACTGTGGGCTTCCACCATTCAACACTCACAATACAATCCATCACATAATTAATTTTGTTGATGTTTGCGTTTCCACTGCGACACGCACAAACTATCAGTTGAAAATCGTGTATTCTGTGCATGGACGAATTAACATTATCCAGGTAGGTTCGTCATCAATAACTTGCAAACAAGACAAGTATTCAAACAAATTGCCTAGGATCCTAAAATCTTACCCTTGACAGTGGAAATATGGTATCACTGACAGAATTGTTCATGTTATGTGTATGTGGATTTTTTAGATGTTTCAGCAGTGGAAACCCACAGCACGACGATTGTTATAAAAATGTTTTGTGCACTCAGAGATAGAATTTAGTGAATTAGTCCACTACTAATCTACTCTACCTAAAACGAAATATAAACAGCACTCAGTCTATACTTACATTTAATATGAAAATACATACATACTTGCATTTCATACCTAAATTGCATTATTATTAAATATATGATAAAAAGGAAGCTATTTAGATTATTGTGGCAGTAGGATTACAATTTTATGTTTCAAATCATATTATTAGTAATAAAGAACATATTAAATTTTCTATATAATGTAACCAACGGTTGCAAAACTTAGTGAAATAATTACCTAATAGAAATACATATTAAACTTATAACAAAATTAAATTCATAACAATTCCTTACATACAATAGAATGTTTCAGTATGACTGCGAGCCGACGTAAAAAACACATTGCAAAATGAAGCCATATTATAAAAAAAATACTTTTCTCCAGTAGTAATAATGTAGGTATATTTCGTAAACGTTGCTCAGCTCTACAGTAATAAATAATTGAGTAAAATTTTAAGAATGATGTCGATTCTGTTGTTGCATTTTTCTAAACTAACCTAATTTGAGAGCTCTTTATATATTGCCACTCTTTTCTTAAACGACAAAGACTGCTTTATTTTTAGTGTAGTCAAAGTTAGTTTAGAAAAATGTACCAACAGAATCTACATCAATATGGCCTTATTTCTAACTGAATTAGATTTCTTTCTTGACATGTCTTTAGAATACTTGTAAGCTGATTCAGGGCAGACCGGTTGAAATAAAAACGCCAAACAGCGACTGTAACTGGGTGTCTGGTCTAGGGTTGCCAAAATTGCACGATAATGGCGTGCCTTCCGTGAATCAGCCATAAAAAGAAATCTACATTCAATACATAGTTATAACAGACACCACGAAACCTCTCCGACAAAAAAAGCTAAGCAAGCGAGAAGCGGGTACAGAATAATATTTACATTTTGAATTTTTTTTGCAATCTTTGATGGAGTTATTGTTATCTGTGAGGAAACTACTGTGATTGCAGCATATTTTATTTCTAGACAAGCTGTAAAATGACTTTGCAAAAGGACAAGCATCCAGGGCCAGAACAAAATAAAAAACTAGACAAGCGCTCTTTGAATAGTAATGCTCTACTTAGATATAAATCTAACTTCAACTTGGTTAGCCTACTAATAATTTTGCTTATAGTGTCGGTTTGTTATTATTATTGTTTTTTCTCGTTCCTGCTCACTATGTTTATTTGGTTGTTTACCTTGCACTTTTGGTTGTTTATCTTGCACATTACCTAGTTTTTTATTTTGCACATTGTCCAATTGTTTATCCTGCACATTTAGTTTATTGTGGAGACCCTCCAATTGGCGCAGTTTGTACTTGGCGAGCCGAGTTTTGCCGTGGTCAACCTTAGCTTGTTGGATGTTGTGTTTGAGTACGGCGGCTCGCGCGTTTGTTTCGACGGCGAGTTGTTCTGCGATGGTGAGCCTTGCGGCAACGAGCGCCATCCGGCGGCGTGTGTGGTCGAGGCGAGCTTGTATGACGGCGAAGCGGTCGTGCAGACGCCGCAATCGCAACTGTCAGCTCGCCGGACCCAACTCTCATGCACCTCGGTTGGGGAGTGACTTTACCTGCGCACAAGTCGACAATGTTAGCAATTTTGTCGTTTCATTTTTCTAAACAAATCTAAATTGACAGGACTAAAAATGTTGCTATCCTTTTGAGCTATAAAATGGTTGTGTGTAACTAACTGCAAAGAATCAAACTGGCTGGAGTTATTTGCGTTCTTACAAGTGTACGGGTATATATAGATTTGGAAGTAAAGCATCTGAATCAAGATATCATAAGGTCGACATTTAATATTCGGTTGGACATGGTCTTGTTTCAGTGAATAATAAGTGACAAGGTACCTTGTAGATGCGGACGAGCCAGTGCTCGGTGGTGTAGGCCTCCTCTAGGACGCCGAGGTTGAAATCCTTGTGGCCAATCTCTGCGCCGCGCACGCGGTCGAAGCCTGGCGGACGACCTGTTTACAACAAATACTTTAAATACCTGTATAACACATGTTATTTGACGGTTTTGTACCAGTGGCACCGTCTTTACATATTAATTAACCACAGACAGAAAAGTGTAATGTTGCGTTTACACTCAGCTGCAGTGGGCATGGCCTAATCTAAACACGATAATGCCTCTGCCCCTGCTCCCTAATAAGAATAAGGGCGATGTTGCTGTGGCAATAAGTCCGTAATTAATCGCGGCAATAATGCCGGCAGCGGCTTGAGCTGAGTGTGAACGCGGTATATTAGCTCACCTCCTTCAGTGTAGACAAGTCCAAACTTGTAGTAGCTCATCTTGTACATAAGGCAGTTGAGCAGTGTGTTAGATCCATCCGCATCGACTCTGAATTCTCCGGACGGTGTGTAGTAATCAGCTTCTTTAATGTGCGCGCCGCGGGAAGTACTGCCGCCGATTCGGACCATCCATAGGAACTTATTTATATCTGTAAGAGAAAAATATACTAGTGAAACTAGTGGAAGCAGAACTAAGTAGGTAGGTATATTAAAAATAAAATATAATTTTTATCTTTACAAATAATAGCCTACGAGTATATCACATTAATTAAACAAATGCTTGTTTTTGGTGGGTATCTAACGCACAACTGAAGCACAGAAGTCAGGTATTATACCTATTAAACGAACTAAGAGCCAGTCTCATCTTGTTTTTCAATAAAATCTCACTAATCACTTCATAAAGTTTAAGAATGAGTTAGAACTAGTTGGTCTACCAAATAATTGAGCAGTGTTCGTTTATTAGATTTTTGAATTTGCCCTATAAGAGATTTACAAAAAAATAACTCACCATCAGATGAATACCCAACAAGCCCTCCAAATATAACCAGCACATAATCAACATCGAGCTCCCTCATGATTTCGTATGCCTTGTCTTCTGTAGATGCCATGGCTTGACCGACGCGCGATATATGAGTGTTATTCCATGTGTTATTATCCACGATCACTGTCCGATTCGCCATTGCTGTTATCTGATAGCCGTAGTCCCACCATGACATCACTTTTGCGTCCTGATGATATGCACTCGTTTAGAAACATAAACCATTAAAAAAAGTTTACAAGTTTTTTTTTATGTTGATGCAAGAGTCAAATGGTAAGTTAAAAGTAAGGTAATTGCCAGACTTGTCGCGCAATCACCAGCTTGATATCGACTGCACGTACAACAATGACTAATGACTGAATGTAATGTGTATTTATCTTTTTCTAATAGGTGTGTGGCGTATTTCTTCTTCGCATACTGTATGGTTGTATACTTGGTTGGTATGAAGGTAGTATTGTATGAAAGTACTCCTGAGCCCTAAAGTGGCCCCTTACGCCGAGATTAGATGCAAAAGCAGGTTCATATACGAGGCAAAGAGGTTAAAGCTTCCTAAAATTGATTTACCTCATCCGTGTTCATCTTCAGCCAGGTGTAAGCCTCACGGAAGTCGTCGAATATAATCCGAGCGCCGTCGTGAGCGCGCGCCGATAATACAATGGAAGGCGAAGAGTACGCCTCTGACGTCACCCAGGTGCAGTGGAACACGTACGATACTAGCAGGCAGCCGAGTATTGTCACGAATAGCGCTCCGACCTGTTGATGACATATATGTATACAGGGAGGGTTGTAACAAAGACCTTCCCAAATACTTCAGTGGTTTTATTCGCGCTCAGTGTTTAGAATATTCCTCGACTTTATTTACAAATATTGAGAATGCACTTCACATTTTTTCATGACAACAAAACAGGGATAATGTGATGACTTAATAGCAGTATTTACCTCAGACCGAAACACCAAAGTATTATCATGCTTCTTCTTCTTCTCAGCGTGCTTCTCGACTTTAGGCTCTATATCCTTCACGTGTAGACTCAAAAGACTCGAGGCAGCGACGCCGGAAACGATGCACATTACCGGAGCTAGCACCAGCATAAGACGGACCATCACGCCCTGCGAAGTTGAAACATGGAGAGGTCAGGTTATGCTGGATGTTACAGTGAGATACGGAATGCGGGTAGTCAATTCAGCGATCAAAGTGTATGGTCATTGGCGGAGTCAACGGAATGGTTATTGCACTCGACGTTGACTCTACGCGCTCAAGCTTCGTTGTTTCATCATTGTATATAAGGTAGCTCTATGTACAATGTATCTATGTCTATGTTTTCCATTGGGAATTCATTTTTTCATGAGATTACCCAATTTTTTGTCTGACTTCGCGTTAAACCTTGTACTAATATTCTGTGATAAAACATTCATTCGGGCCTTCCAAAGCTACGCTAGCTAAAATGTCAGAGTTTTGTAAACCACACTTAAATACCAGGAGAATATAAAGGGTTAATACTCACAGCAAAGTAGATACTGAGAACTCCATAGAGAATGATGAAGATATTAGCGTCTGTTAACTTGGTGAAGCAAAAGTACAGTCCAGCGGGGAACAGGAATACCAGCACTTGCAGGTCGAAGTAGAACGATGACCATGATGTAGGCTGATGCTCAGAGACAGAGGCTAAAAACATTTTGAGACATGAAGTATAATAGTACATTATGGTACTAGTGTGGTACATTGGTGATTACCGCCGAGGTGCCATTGAGACCCGAGCCGTAGGCGAGGGTCTTAAGAAAGCCGAGAACGGTAATCATCAATACACACGTGTATCATACGACGTTTTTCAACACACTTGTGAATAAAATAACAATAAAATAACTATAATTTCAACAGTGAAAACGAGTTGTGAAAAATGTTTCGCTATGGCGGGAAAAATTAATCAGTTTTCCTATGCGCGCGCATTGCGATCGGCCACAGACTAAAGGGATGAGGTTTTTTTTTAATTTATTTTCCGCGCTTAGGGTTTGCGCCTATTCTGCCACGTAAAAAATGGGGAATTGAAAGTTTTCTTTTATTACAGAGAAAACAAAAGTTATATTTGAGTGAAAGTTTTATTTATTAAACACGTACGAGTTAAAATTATCTATTTAAATAAGAAGTTGCATGAAATGAGCAAGCAATAGGAACATTAATTTATTTGTTCTATTGAACACGATCTTTTTTTTGAATAATAACTTTTTTAAGAACAAAGCAACTCAACTAAAAAAATTCAAAAAAAAAATCTATAACTCACTAGTGAGTTATAGCAATGAAAAAGTCACAGTTTGATTATGGGTGTCATTATGTGCCTAATTGCAGTGACCATAGAGCCACTTTATGAGCAAGTGTGTTGAAAAAGTATCTTTACCAGACTATTTTGAGATTGTGATCAACTTGCCTATAATACGTTAAAAAAACGGTACAAAGCTTTCCGCAAATTCTGTGACTAAAACAAGGTACTATTGATATGAGGTACAAACATCCGATTACTAGTCCATTTCACATAGGAAGAATTCGCTGACAGCTAAATTTAGTTTTTTTTAAGAGTGTTTGTAATTGAACAAGCAGATTCATCAATCCTTGACAGCAGAGAAGTACGGTGGTAGTTTTTTCCTGGACGAACTCTTTTACAAAGAAGATACTATGCATGATACTTACCAATAATAGGGATGTGGTTTTTAGCGTAAGACGGGTCCAACAGCGAGTAGAATCGCCCGGTCCATGGTGAAATTTTACCTGTAATTTTATAAAACACGGCTCTGTTAATATTATTATACCGCGTTCACACTCACCCCATGCCGGTGCCGGCATTATGGCGCAATTAATTCCGGACTTATTGCCACAGCAATATCGCCTTTATTTTTATTAAGTGCATGAACATTGAACATGCCGGGACAAAGGCATGATCGTGTTTAGATTAGGCTCATGCCCCCTTCCCTGCCGACTAGCAGCTGAGTGTAAACGCCACATTACGTGTTAGTTCAAACGATTGTCGGTTCTGCAGCAAACATTTATTTGTGAACAATAAAATTGATCTGTCTTTTGGCGTCAATTGCCTGTTGTTATGTTCAAGTAATATTTGCTGTTATACCAGTGACAGTGAGAGCGACGACGGCAGTGCCCAAGGTAGCGAGCAGCGTGGTGAGCAGAGCCTTGAACATTAGTTCAAAGTTAGCTGGCGAGAGCCGCTCGCGCAAGTACTGAGTGAACGCGTATAGCTGGCATAGACCGAACGTGCCCAACGCCTGTGGAAATACAAATGATTATAAATTCATATACACAAAAATAAATGTTTCAAGCGTGACTCAAGCATAGCGATAGTGGTACAAACTCAAACATAGCGAAACTCGTATACACCAAGTTACAGCGATTTATACAATTCTAGGTACATGCGTGGTAGAGCTTCGCATCGCAGTCGTCGGTTGTATTTGTCGCTCAGTGTAACTCTATTACCACTTAACCTTTGCACTGTACCTATAAGTGTATAAACCGGTTATAATAGTGACACCTGTCAGTTAGATATAATGCATCAAGTGTCGATTCATCATCATCATCATCAACCTATATTGGTTCACTGCTGGACGTAGGTCTCTCCCAAGACGCGCCATTGAGCCCTCGGCTCTTCTCATCCAGTGTTTGTCAGCTACATTTCCTAGATCGTCACGCCACCTACCCGGAGACCGTCCTACACTACGCTTACCTAAACGCGTCGATTGCTACAGTATAAACACAGTACTTCGGTACTTACCAGCATATGCTCTGAGCTCTGCACCGGCTGGAAGCCGACGAACGAGATCTGCATAGAGAGAATAGTGCCGACGCAGTACAAAGTGCTGTAAGCGACGTACACTCGTACAGAGAAGCGGCCAAGACACATCAGCGCCAGCACGTGGAGTGGAATCAGGTTTATTAGGAACACGTAGCCTCCCCATGATGACACCTGATAAATAAAACTTTTGGTTATGATATTACCTAATCGAAATGCTTCTGTCCATCCAATGGTAGTCTAGAAGAGATCGCTTATAGCGATAAGACCGCCCACTGTACCTCATAATTTAATTGTTTTTCTTCTTTTCTTGGTGTGCAATAAAATACATAACCTATCTATCTACAGAATATGCCTCGGACAATAAATAAATCATTATATGTCTGCTGTGGATATTTAGTAAGGTATCAAGTTCATATACACAGATGGTTCAATGTTTACATTACAAACTTAATAATTAAGCCAATCAATATTGGGCAGTTCAATTTCAACTATGTATGTTTAAACTGAATAAATAATATAATAACACTTATCTGACTACTAGGCATTTAATAGACTATTTGTATACAGTTGGTAGTATCAAGGACTAATAAAATGTAGTACATAATATTATGTACATATGTACAAAAGTGCAAAAACCAAAAAGCTACTGCAACTTGTTGGCGTGAAGCTTTCGTCTGAATGATCTTTGATTGATATTGAAGATAACTGTGCGAGTACACTGAGATCTTAGAATAATAATCAATCAATTACATAAACTTATAATTATACAAAAATATTATAAAACTTTGAATTATTGCAATTTATTCACTAAATAATGTTGTACACCTACAAAACATGAATCCAGCGTTCCCTTACCATGTAGAAGTAGGCAAGAGCAGTCATAGTGGCCCAGAGAATCGTGCCAGTGTTGACCGCCTTTATCCAGAAGTAGTATGTGAGTAGCATGCAGAATATAGCAATGCCTTCATTGTCGTAACTGCCTGCTACTGAACGACTGATGTACCCGGGTACTATGGCGATCATGCATGCTGCTACTAGACCCGCGCCTTCGTCCTGAGAAACAGAAACCTATGATGAAAATCTTAGATCATCGTTGCTGGTCATCATCAGATCGGGCCTCCAGTTCATTTAAGTCTAAGTACTATGAGATGAGCTTTATTTTTCAAAGTTCTGTTACATAATTATCTTGATGGATAGTGTTAATTAATTATTAAAAAAAGTATTCTACAAGGTGTTACATAACTACCCTATAAGCCCAAAGGGGGCATAATCAGACTGAACACTTGAGTGCTTGGATGTGTGCAAAGGGTCAATACAACTTTATCCCTAGGCATGGTAGACATCCCCTTAGATCTCTTGGTACCCAGTACCTACTCAAGATATTTTGTGAATGCCTAAGGAGGTCTTACTTAGTCATTCTTTTAAAACATTACACACAAACCTTTAGCTCCTTAGTCAGCAGATATGTGACGATTGTGGTGAGAGATGAGAAGAATGGAGCCAGGAACACACAGACATTCCGGATGTCTATGGTTATGTTCAGAAATTGCATGACATTGTACAATGTGGCAGATGTTACCATCAGGCCAGGGTAGATTGTACCTGCAAATAATGAATAGTTTAGAAATATACTGATAACCTGATTATATAGTTTTGTTGTAAACATATATGGTTGCCGTAACATCCATGTTTGTTTTTGAAAGGGGTTATTATCCAGATAACTCTTCTGGTTAGACTCACAGCATGTGAAATTTTTGTTATCGTATTTAAGTTCTTTATTGCTTTCTTATTGTACTAAGGATCTTAAATACACAGCACAGAACCCACAACACCTGCAGGCAGAGATAAACCAACTGAGCTGTGATGCCTCTGATTCATCTAGTTTTTGATTTTAGTTTAACTGAATAATAAGTAGGTATGCAGATTTTGGCCTAGAAATAGAAGGGGAAACTTAAAAAAATCTTACCACCAATAATACGGCCCAGTGGATACCATGCTCTATCATCGAACCAGTTGTGGAAGTTATAGAACCCCTCTTCAGTGAGGTATCTGGTGGTTCTGTAGTTGAAGTAAGGATCAAACTCGTGGATCACACTCTCAAACCGTAGAACCGAAAACAGACGAGTTCCAAATGCTGAAAAGAAGATAAGCTTTGTAAACAAAGCCTCATAATGTGAACTGCCAAGAAGTATAACTCTCTGCCATCGTCAGTAATTCCTCATCAATATAACCTAGGAATTTTCAAGCTGCAGCTTCATTATTGTTTATTAAAAAAAAATTATAATAGGTAGTGTTTTTCCCTAAAACAGCTGAGCTATCGTGAAACCATTGCAAACGATCTGTAGATAGCTCAACTGGTCCAAATCAGTACAAAAGAAATAAAAAAAAGTTAGAAGAATCATAAATGTATTCCATCCTCTGCTCTTGGATAGACAGAACATGAGGTAGAATTTCTACCAGTGTAGGTATTAGCACATGTTAGTGTATGCAGAATGCTAATTTCGAGTTCTCTTAGTATGAATATTTAGTATTTTGGTTTAGAAAGGAAATACTAATGGTACCTATTTCGGTATAGTACCAATTGCTTCGGTCACAATTCGAGAGTATGGCCTGTATACAGAAATCTTTACTCAAGGATTGATTTGTTGCAGTAGACAGTTTCATACAAAAATCTATGCTTGAGTCCAGATTAGTGCTTGGCAGTGTACGGGCCTATGTCAGCATTTTAACTTGAGCCGGCCCGGCCGGCATCTCACGTCACGTCATTCACCGGTAAGAAAACCACGTAAGTCCAAAAAATGCCGACGCATTATTGTTAGGATCAAGGTTTGAGACAATCTTTTTTCAGTAAGTGGTTCAACAATGGGAAAATAAAGCCAAAAATACTCACACAATATCGCTGCCATCGACAAAACAGCTAGTTTTAGAAATGTAAGCTGCTTAGCAGAAGAGAACTGGGGCAGCCTCCCCTTACTCTGTACTTCTACCGTCATGTTGGGTTTATGTTTCTAGACTATTAGTTTCTATTTCACCTACGAAACTTAGGTTTTTCTTAGGGGTACGGGTACTTCGTCACCTGCCGGCAACCTATTCCTTTTTAGATTTTTCGGCGAGACCAACACCACACCAATCAGTTGACATTTTTTGCTTTTGACGTAGAAAACTAGAAAATGCTTTTTGAGATGCGTAGCGTAGTGCGCGGCGCTAGCGGCGCAAGGGGCGGCGACGGCGTGGCACTGTCAGTGCTGCCATCATCATCGCCTCAAGTCATTGAACCATGAATGTGTCACTGTCAATATTTTTTGATGTGTAACTGTCAAGTCAACCATCCATCATTATAGTGTTTCCACTAGGTAGGTACTCTTGGAAGAATTTCCGAATTTCCTTTCCATGAGTCCAGTCCAGTCTCTTTTCCTTCTTCAATCCCATTTTCTGTGTTAATCATCAGCCGAGGAGCACCTGTTCGGTTCTGTGAGCCAAGCCAGCCAACAAACAGCTCAGCAGCTGTATGGAAGTGAAGTGAATAATTCACTAACCAAAACGAAGCTAGAACAGATAGGTACCTACCTACCACAGAGGCGTTGAGATTATGCCAGTGATGACCATTGCCAAAGAACAGTGCTAACTTTGTGTGATGTCTGACGGAGATCCATCCCTTGAAGAGGATATTCCCAAGCCTCTGCTGGCTACGGCGGCGGCGGAGGAGAACGTATTCACGCCGAAAATAACGACACCTATTTACGCGGGTGGTGTGAAGCTACATCACAAAAGAACTAGCACAGGGGAGACGGAATCCTTCCTTTCTGACGACCAACGGAACGACCTCGCCTTCCAACAGCTTTTTAATAATGGAAATGAAGGAGAGGACTTTCATCAGGTACCTACATAACTTTAATTATGAACTTTCACAGGTTTCAGGGTGATCTTGTTTGGTAAGATAAAAATATTAGGTATTCAACTATTTTTATTATGACCTAAAAAACTGTTTAAGATTGGGCATCCCTAGGCCATAGTATGGACCATAGAAGTCAGAAAGAAAATGATCAAATTCATTATTGGATTTTTGAGTGGCAACCGCAGGCCTTGTTAGGCTAATAATGGTGATCAAGATTTCCCCTGTAAATAGAGATACAAACCAAACTTAGGCTTTTACATCTATTGAAAATGATTTATACCGCATCAGGAGGCTACCTATGCCTACACTTAGGGGGATACTGTAGTGCATGGGACAATGTTTAGATGGAGTAGGCTTGCCCAGCATCTATACCATCCTCTCATGCCTCGATGTCTTTCCTGTGGATATGGCTGACTAGGCTGAGAGGAAATAGAGATAAACCCACTGAAAGCTAGAAGTGATGGTTGGGTTCCCGCAGCTGGACATAATTCTGTGATCTGTAAAGATTTTCAAAGTCAGGGAGGTACCTAAAAGTTTAAGGAAAATCATAATTCATGATTTTCCATTTATGAAGACCAGAATTTTCCCTAAATTATGTTCTTGGTTTCTGTGGATGGATGACATCATCAGCATAGTTGGATCATGAGTTTGTAATCGTAGAGTTAGCAAATTTTTATGCACAGCAACTAGTGTAAAGTATCCACTAACGATCATTACTATTGTTTTTAAAGTATCCTCTAATGTTAACACTGTTAGTCTAACTGCTGCTATGTCGTATGAAAACAACCAAGTTTTCTGCTGGTCCTAATGTTAATCATCTGGCAAAATTTGGCACATTACTTCCTACTCTGGGTTCCGGACACAATAGACAATGTATTGTGTTCTGGCATATCAAAAGTTAACATTCCCTAAAATTTAGATTAAAAAAAATAACTTCTTACTATTGTTGTACAATCTATTATTAGGTACAGTCACTCCATTGTTCATTTCTTTGCAATAAAGAAGCTTAGAACACTAAATATCTTTCAGAAGATCTGCTTATAGCCAGCAAGCTGATTGCAGATGTAAAAACAAAAAAAAAAGAACACTAAAGTTCCATTAGCTAAATGGCTTTTGTGAGAGAATTCTTGTCCTAAATAGACCGGATGGACCCCCCACTGTAAGCAAGTCAGTTTTCTATTTATCTAAGTATGTATGTTACATGAGTATTCTTGGTAGGTATTCTAGTCACTGGATGAAGATTTTGCCTACACAATTTGTTATCCATATCAAAATTATAGATTTTTTTAACACCTAGGTGTCTTTTATAATATTTTGTAGGCTTGTCACACTACGAGAACTGTGTTCGTGTTGTTAATCTTCTGATTGTGTATGTATAGATATCAACAAGCTTCCGCCCGCAACTTCGTCCGCGTCCCGTTTGATCTTCTTGATTTAAACTTATTTGTTATTTGAAACTCTTAGTAGCCCTATAGCCTGATAGCCTATTTATAAATGGTGACATTGAAAACACGACGAATGTTTTCCTGTCAAAACCGCAAAGATACTTTAAATAAACTACATATTTCAAACTTTTGTAAAACAATACACTCCCTAGGTCACCCTATTAGGTGGGTAATAGTAGGTAGTGTAGGTACCTACCTAGGTGTAATGTCTCTTTTCATGAGCCAAGGTAATCCCTCAAGCGAGGTGTATGCTAATCAAGATAAGTGGTTTTAACCAATGAGACTTATTTACATAGTACGACTTTTGCGACAGTTGCGAATTGACTTCAATTTCGCGTGGTGGGGTACCTACCTAGTACCTACTCATTTATACCTCTTTTCTACCCAGATAAATATCGAGATTATATCGTCATTTGTGTATATATTATGACGATAACCATCCTTCATGTCTGCATACATACACTAAATCGTTATCGCATGAACGACCATGTTTGCCCGCATCATGTAAATTCTTTTATCGTAACTCGTTAGTTGTTTTACTAACATTTATTTGGAAGAGCGTCTGTTTCTGAAATTTTTACCAAATAAGTTAGTATCGTTACAAGTCATCATAAAACTTATAAGTAGTTTATTAAAAAAAAATTTTTTGCTTGATTTGAATCATTTGGCATAATTGATAATGAATTCAAGTGAATCAGCGGTGTTGAAGACACAGACGCACGGGCCAAGGCCATCTACTGGTACGTAATGGTATTTTTTTTTTGTAAGCAACGTGTCTTACTTAGTTCACAATGATCACTTCACGGAGTCAGGCGTTAGGCGTGTTTACGAAGTGCCGAAATGATCGCAAGATGTGTTGTAGAAGTGTTGAGCTACATAACCTATGATGCTGCTTTGCTAAGAGTGAACAATTATGGCCGTAGACAATCCTACGTACGGTAAACTTTGTTATCACATTTGTACACCTGATTTACTCAGTGAGCTTCACATAATCGTATGTTAAGTTTCGCAATGTTCGATTCAAATTAAACTTTATGTTGTTTGATGTTGTATTTTCGACATAAACATTGGCAAAGGTATGGTATAAAAGATTTCTGATGTAAGGATCGTATTCAAGACTTCTAGGAAACTGTTTTTAACGAGCGAGACTTATCATCTTCCGATGACTAAGAATGTAGGTACACAGTACACACTTACTACCGGACTGAGCCACAACTAAGCAAGAATACATGATAGGTTACCTATACTGTAGTTCAAGAACAAAACGGTTATTTAGATGCAGTTTTTTTTAAAGAAAGCTCGAATGCACTTTTACAAGAATCTACACGACTTCACTGCAAAATCGCATCGCTTGAGCTGATGAACTAAGATTTTATGTAAATGTATGTATACTTGATAACCGTTTTTAAAAGAGGGCCTCATCTTCCGTCTTTAAAGTTGGCGATAGCACATACCCACTTACTCGTGTTATGATAAGAGTTGCTTAGAATCTCGTATTGAATTGTTTGGTCCAGACTGAGCGGGAGACGCAGGAGAAGATGGGTGATCTCCACGCGATGTCAGTCCTCAGCAACTACCAGGATAACCTGTCCCAGGATATGAACACCGACCGGTGAGTTGGTCACTGCATGGCTCGTTTATTGCACTTGTTTTCTCTTGTAATCTGGGCTGGGGACGCATCATAACTACTTAGGGCTCTTCCACCAGAGCTGAGCTAAGCTACGTTGCTAAGGATGTGTTTGAAATCCACCAATAGGGATCGTTGGTTTTCATACTAAACGATTCCTATTGGTGGAAGTCAAACACATGCAGCAACGTAGCTTAGCTTGGTTCTGGTGGAAAAGTACCATTATTCCTATGCCTGTGTACGCTAAACATAACTCACTGGGACGCACAATAAGATACAGTTTTACTGCTAAATGCGTTTTACGAAAGTTATCAAATTCTGGTTGCTATCCTTATTTACATCGATGTTTAGTTCTTAACTTTGTAGGTTAATACGTTATGTTTATTTAACAAAGTATGGTGTCATTAGAAACAGTTGTCTTAGTTGGAATTGAATTGCTCATTATTTATCCTTTGTCAACAAGCATTAGTCTAGACACGTATCTTTAGTCATCAGGCTATGATTGAGTATTTCCATTTTTGAAAGATTTTGATCATAGTGAGAAAAATCTGTACAATAATTTGATATAATATTATGATCTGAAATTCCTTAAAGTTAGCAAAGCTTTTGATACTTATTGTTAACTTTTGCGGTTCCATAATTAGCTATTTTGTAATTTCAAACAGTACATTACAACCTAACCATATTTATTTGGTCTAGGTAAGCTCTGTATTATTTATGTGCATGTCATTAGATTATTATTTCGGTGTAAGGCTCTTGGGATATCTAACGGGCGTGCCACAGGGTGGCGTTATTTGGCCTAATCTATTAATTACGTTGGTTCCAGAAAAATATTAGTTTATTTATTATGTTAATTAATTAGTACGTTCGATAAGACTATCTATCTATCTATTCAGCCTGTATGCACCCACTGCTGGGTATAGGCCTCCTCTTTAGTACGCCAGTCTCTCCGGTCGATAAAACTACAAACAGTAAACCTTAATTACATTTTTATGGTTCCTTCCTGTATAAAAACGTTGCTATTGTAGTGTAATAGGTATATAACGATAACAAATATTTAAACTTGAAATAATATGCATGTAGTAGTTTGCTAACTGGTGTCGCTATCGGCTTTTGTTATAGCACTTTGATTTGAAAATAAATAAATCATTTCATTTTGCAACAAATAATGATTTATAAGAAAGTTCACTGAATTTGATATTTGTTCTGTTATTATGGGTTGTTTGTTAACTAACTAATAATACTCTCTTATGGAAACATCTTACTCACGTAATTTAAACATAGTAATATATTAAAGTAAGTCTCGATTACTCATCGATATTATGTATACTCTTAGCGCAATTATATTGAAAAAACCATAATAAAGAAAGGGTCCATCTTGCAAAGTAAATCGAATTCTATTCATTCAATTCAAAATTGGTTATTAAATCGCAACGTAAGGTCTCACTTTTTTTTTTGCAATAATAACGTTCCTGTATTGCACGTTTCACATATTTTTTTCTGATAATGACGACACACATAAATTATTTATTTGTAATAGAACAATACAATAGCTAGGTTTTAATTGTAAAGAGTTTCCTCGTAGGATATTTCATTCCATATTAACTTCAAATGACATCATTGGTTCTCACATTGGTCCGTGATCTCGTTTGGTTTCACGATCCAATTGATCAATTGGTTTGCTATCACGCTAATAGATTTCAGGGTACGTTCATGGTTCATGCATGCAACACAGCAATCTACGGACGAATGGAATTCTTTTTACGTAGAACATTCATTATGTGCTAATACTACTCAAAATGCTCAAACTAAGCTATCGATCTCGGATAATACTGCCAGGAACTTTTGGGCACATCTGGGTTCTAGCTAACATAAAGAAATTGTAGCGGTTGTGGTTGAGTTGACTGATTCAAGTCGCAGCTTAAAAGCTGTTGGAAGAAGCCTGGGAAAGTTACATTTTGCAGGTAGCTCTTACCCCGAAGGGTTACAGCAGTACCTCGGCAGCGGAGTCTTGCCTGAATTTATACAACAACATCCACTGGATTTTTCCGATGGAGTTAGTTTATTCGGCAAAATGATGTAAGTTACTATACCAAAAATGTTAAACATTTTTTTACAAGGAATGATAAATATGCTTCAAGGTGAAGTTCGTTTTGAATTCTTCGTGAAGTCCTTTTTGTGATTGTTGTGTTGCATTGCTTGCATTCAAAACCATCAAAATTATATTCGTTTTCTTCTTTTCGATCGTAGTGCCAAGCTTAACTATCAATTGCATAATTATTTTCAATTGAAATTCTCAATAATGTTACAAATAAATTTTATAAATTAAACTAATTAGGTTCTTCAATATGTGTCCCAAAAAATATTTCAGGGACAACGGTAGTGAAGCGTCTACTCGACCCGCTGAAGAGTGCGGATGTGGGGTACCGGACGGGGCCGATCTCCCGAAGGGCAATGGCAAACCCACGGCCAACCATTGCTCGTGAGTAATAGACAACGAAAATATCACGCCACGATATTGATAGTTCGCATCTCAGCACATCATTCTCATTGGTCGTCACTATCATTTACTTATTGTCGGGATTTCTATTATCAAAACCATAATGGTATATTCGTCGGCCTATATCTGAGTTTTGACTAGCAGATTTATTAAAAGTTACTTCCTACCTACCTAATTCTGCCTATGGCTACAATGTGGGCTATAATTTATATTTCGTTGTGTACTTTTTGTCAAAGGGTGAATGTCAAAGCACGCTTTTATTGACTGTCTGTCCGTTGCTGAATCATTGTGTTTATTTTGTTTTATTTTATTTTATACATAGTATACTAGTTTGGGTTATGCTCAGAATTTTAGACACATAGTTTTGGTAATCTGGGCGTTTAGGTTATGTATGATGAATTATCTTTCCTCCAACTCTACAATTTATAAATAAGACAAAGGCATGGCGTGCATTAACATATTTTAATAATCTAACTTGAACCCTACACTATCGGTCGGTACAAATCGTAGATAATCTGTTATTTAACAGCTGTTTTTATAGAAAGACAAAGCCGCATAGTGTAACATCATTTAGCTAGTATAAGTTATCTAAGTGCCTCTTCTAGGCGAGGGGTCTTGTTTCACGTGTCCTTCTTGTTATATTTTATGTCCGGCCGTCAAAATCCGGTTTGATAAATTAGAACGGTAAAAAAATATACAGATTCACACGCTAGTTTTGTATATGATTAGAGTTCCTATGTGATGTTGGGATTTTGAACGAGTCGTGCTAGCAATAGGTACAGTGACCTTAGTAAAACATCGAAAAAATTGTAAGACTGTTGTCTTGGCCTTGGGAATAATTTGATATGAGGTAACAATTTCAATTAATACAAATGGCTTAGCTATCCACTGTATTGTATTTAAAAAAAAAGTAAATCTACTTGACCTTCACCATCTGATATTACCTACATAGTGTGCTTGTTCACATATCTACACTGTTTGTGATCTGAATCTGTTTGAAAAATTTGCCATGTCGTACCATTTTTTTCTTTTCCGGACAAAACATTTATAATGCACACAGTACCTAGATATTTTTGTAATATAAATCTTAAAATTGCAGAAGTTTAGCTGCTAACCACAATTACATAATTATCAGGGTATTTTTATTTTTCCAGCATTATAATGGGCGGGGTTATGAGCAACCCCTCCCTACTCTTCAACGACGGTGTCCGGACCATAGATTACGTGCTCGTGTGGGAGAGTTTGAAGGAAGACGCGAATAAACCGGAAGCTTTTAAGTGTAGGAGGATATTTGAAGCGAATCTCGAGGCGGAGGGCTTGCAGTTAGAGCGGGAAGCCCCAGATAATATGTATGGACTGCACTTTGTTAAGGTAAGACTATTAGAAACTAGCTGGTGCCCGCAACTTCGTCAACGCAGGATTAAAAGTGCAATTTGTTATGCGATATCTTCTAGGCGTTTCTGAAGAGTTCGCTTCACGTTGATTTTCCGGGATAAAAAGTTGCCTATGTGTTAATCCAGGTCACGGACAATATATATTCGAAGTTTTATCCAAATCTGATCTGTAGTTTTTGCGTGAAGGAGTAACAAACATGTATACATCCTTACAAACTTTCGCGTTTATAATATTAGTATTTATTATTATATTTGTTTCAGATCCACGCACCTTACATGGTATTAAAAGACTACAGCGAGATACTGAAGCTAAGAATGCCCATGAAGGTAACTTAATATTCTTGTTTTACATCTACTTACTAATAGAACCTTGCGGAAAGTTGAATGGCTTCAATAAATGGTCTATAGATTCCAAGGGCTTTGAGCTTATAAGTAGTTATTATGACTTATCATTTTATTTTAACTGTTTCTTTTTTTTGGTGATAGTAGGACGATGAACGGAGAAAAAAAATGCAAAAATATATGTTCTACCTATACGTAATTACAGTATCAATAATGTACTGCGATTTTATTATAAATCTTTATAAATCTTCAAGTGGGATCTGTTTTTTGTTGTAACTGACAAATGCACACATTTTAAAGGCACCAATTAATTATAGAATCTCGGGGCTTAGTACCTACTAGGTACTCATTTATCCAAAATCACGTTTTTTTTTTAAATAATCCTTTGTCTTCGTCTACGCCCTTAAAAGTCAAGACACATTATGTCAGAGTTAGAAATTGACAAAATGTATGAGGTTCTCAAAATTATCATGTGAATTTCTCTCGTCGTTTATCTCAAATTAAATGTGTCTATAATTTCTTTGTCGTTTCAAGAAAGACTAATAACATGCATTTTTATAAAATCTCTGAAACGTTGAGGGCGCCAGCGGCACGCGGGTTCAAAGCCCGTTTCTGATTGGCCAACCACAACGCCATTTTGTTTTTGCTGCGTTGTGATTGGTTCTTTCGAATTGTGTAAGATGACGTGTTATTAGTGTTTCCCAAAGTACAGACGCAGGGATTTGCTTATTCGGTGTGAATGCGTTTGAAAGCACGCAACCTTACGCACTATAACATTGTGTGTCGTTCGTAGGAATGCAGTAAAATACCAAAAAGTGGTCGGACGAATGCCATTCTGAATGCTGCAATGTATATGTCTAAGGTACGCGAAGATGGCGCTGCATGGCCCGCTTTGCTAACATGCGTCTAGTGGTTGCATAAGGCATAATCGTTTTTCGACTATTCACTCGGATCTGGTTGTTTTTTTTCATTCCTATTTGACTGCTAGATAAATAAATATATATAATATATATAATAAATATATTTGGTTAGAATCCCTTTATAATAAAGAAATTATGCCGTAGTGGCCTATGCACTGATTAAAAACCCCTATGTACTAAATTCTAGTAATTTCTCTATTTCCAAAGTTGACAAAAATAAAGGTGTTGGCATTGGTAGTTTTGAAGTTTTTAGATGTCGCTTGAATGTCGGTTGCTGTGTTATTGTTGTATCGTGTAATTTTTATAATGAATGTTGTTATGTTTGTAAATTATAATATAAAATGTAAAAATATTGATTAGGATGGTAACTGACTAACTGTGGTGCTTGGGCTTTGCGACACATCCTAACAATGTTGATACTAATTTTTCATTCAGTCGTAACAAAAATACGAATTTATGTGGTATGTTTTTATGTGTTCTAAATAATGATTCCCGATCTTAGTGTAGTGGTGTCACATTTAGCATTGGTTTACAGAAAAGAAGCACACCATTATGTAGAGTATTGGTATCCAATTTTTTTTTTATCCTGTACAGATTTTTGCAAGATAAATGTTTGTAACGTGATTGTGTATGTGTTCTTAAGAAAGTTAAGTATAACAACGTTATTGTAAGACATATTTTCAGTTTAGGATTATTTTTGTCCTATATTTATAACCTCTCTCTCTCTCTTCCCGACTATTGGTCCCACATATATATGGTGGTGGGGTCAGCCTTCCTCACATTCTTCCTCCACTTCGCTCTATCCATGACGTCGTCATCGGAAACATTGCATTCCTTCATGTCGCGGTTTAACACCGCTGTCCAGGTGGTATTTGGTCTCCCTCTAGATCTTTTGCCAACAAACAATATTTTAATAGTATTGAAAATAAGTAAAATTTATAATCTTAGGTACCATACCATGAAAATTATGATTTTCTCTCGTGATAACTATTCGTTCTAACAAAAGCGCTAGAGCTGAAAATGTTTTTGTCATGAGGCTATGCGCCTCAAGATAGATTTACGCACTAGTGTTATTGTATGCCGTAGGACACCAGTGCCTTGATCACGAATAAATGTGACAATCGCAAACGTATCGTAACTAGCGTATCAGATACACTGCGCGGTGACACTACAACGGTTGGCAGTCGAGCTGGCGTTGACGCGCAATATAACTCGAATACGTTAACGCGGCGGCTGTCAAATTTGTTCGTGATAGAGGTACAGAACGGTGTTCATCATTTTGACAGACTCAACACTCAGCAGTGTGAACCTAACCAACCATGGCTGTTCAATATTCTTCTGACCATACAATAAATCTGACATTCATGCGCTGCTTTGATAAAACCCGCTATAGCAGAGGACATTATAAATGTCTAAAGACACGCTTGACGCGTAGTACTCTTCAAACGGGTTCTATCGATAGCTTTTTCTCAATTTTATATCTATGATCGTACTGCTATCAACTTGAATTTGTGTCCAGTTTTCAGCGTTGAAAGATGTCGGTGATAAGACAAACAGCATGTTTGATAAAGTGGACGCTTGCTGGGACCGCGTGATGTCTAAACTAAAAGTTGATTCAAAATTGTTCCCTGAAAGGAAACATCGACTGACCGCTATTTATTCTAAGGACAAGGAGTATTTGTGAGTATTTCTTTTTTAACCCACTTCAAAAAAGCAGGAGGTTCTCAATTCGGTTTTATTTTTTTTATATGTTTGATACCTCAGAACTCCGTCATTTATGAACCGATTTGACCGATTTAGGTCCCTTCTCTCAGAAGAGTTAAAAAGCATATCCTAATCATAATACTAGGTAACCTAAATCTAACTAACGCCATCATCATTTGATGATGAAGGCGTATCAAATTGAAGTCGGTTTTTCCAGTTTTTTAAACTTATCAATCATAATATAATCATCTTTCGCCAGAAGACCTCCCTTCGTTTGCATTTTAATTTAGTCTTGTTTTATTTCAGATTCGATACAAACGCGGAATGTTTCTGGACGCCGTCCATTCGCTCTAGGATAGTGCAATTTATATTAGACAGGAAGAAGTTCTCTGAATCTCCGCACGATGACTTCGCGTTTGGTATTACAAGGCAGATCTCCAACGGTATTTACAGCGCTGCCTATCCTCTTCACGATGTGAGTACTGCCAGTTTTACCATGAATCATATGTATGTATTTACAAAAAAAAATGTATATAAGTATTCTATCCGCAATCTTATTCACATAGTACAAGGATTTTTTATTGAAATAAATGTGGTGGAAAAATTGAATTACGGAAGCTCAAAAAATCATATCCGTTTTACTTTTTTGTTACAGGGTGATCTCAAAACTCCAGGCTCAATGAGGCATTTATTATATACGGAATGGGCGGCTGTGTCCAAATGTTTAAAGTATCAGCCTTTAGATTATGTTAAGGATTATTTTGGAGTAAAAATAGGTAACCAACTACTATATACTACTACAAAACAATACAAATCCAAATACCTACTAATTTCTATGGCCATGTTTTATATTTATCGAAGTTAGTGATAGATAGTTTTTTTTTAAATTGCTGGTGTTTTTTGACATTGTATGTGGTTTTTCAGGTTTATATTTCGCATGGTTAGGTTTTTACACGCACATGTTGATACCAGCCTCTATCGTCGGACTGATATGCTTTATATATTCCGCAACCACGATCTACCAAAACAAACCTAGGTAAGTCTAAAGCTTATCGTAACTTCATAAAAAACCTTCGTAAAAAACCTTCGGTTTTCAATACTAACACCGAATAAAACCTAGGCACTGAGTCCAATAATGCGTTGTTCGTGTCATATCAACAGTATTACTTGAATGTCAACTAATACACTATATCAAAAATATCAACTAATATCAAGAATATTAGTTAAAATGAATATTGAAATAAGTTACTGATAATATTATAGATATCAACCATGTTGTAGATTTCCTTGTACGTTTGGTTGTACTTACTAAATAATAAATGTTTATTCACAAAGAAAATTACAACTAATACAGTATTTACAATATTCACAATATTTAGAAAATTCATATGAAACAGTTGAGCTCTCTACAAACTTACTTGCTTACTTTTCCAGTAGGTACCTACTCAATATAATGTTGATGTCTAATGACTAACTTCTAGAAAAATACAAGTGTAATGTTTGTTGCTTAAAGTGTAATGGTCTATCTTATAAAAAGTTAGAGTGGACATTATGTCCTGATTACGTATGCTAAACCAATGTCTACTCTAACTTTTTATAAGATAGGGGGTAAGTTTCTTTGTAAGAATGATCATATAAAAAAGCGCTAGGAACCATCCATTATCTAGGCTGTGATCGCGTGCCTGAGCCTAGATAATGGATGGCACCTAGGCCAACTTAGTTTATAAGACGATTCTAAAATGATCCTTGTTATTTTACTGAATAAAAGATATTTTACTGTGGCTTTGTTTCCAGCGAAGAGGTATGTAGTTACAACTCTACGAAAATGATGTGTCCACTGTGCGACTATCACTGCGACTACTGGGACCTGAAGGCGACTTGCTTGCAATCACGGATAACGTACTTATTCGACAATCCGACGACGGTGTTCTTTGCTGTTTTTATGAGTTTTTGGGGTGAGTAGGTTGAAATTACTTAGTACCGTTCCGTAAATTTGAACATGCATAGAAACCTTCAAAAATAATATTAACTAATAATCCCAGAGGGCGTGGTGTGATATGTCCAAAAATATTATTTATTTATAGCTAGGTTCCAAAAAAATGGGTTTATTTTGTGACAAAATAAATGTCCCATTTATTATTACTATTATATAAAAATCATGCCTGAAGGAAGTCAAACTTTATTGTGTGCTTCTATTTTATTTTAATTTTTATTCTTTAAGATACGCTTATATCAAATTAACGTCTACATGCTGATAATTATAATGATGTATGTACGTATACTGCATAATGTAATTTTTGTTGCAGCCGCATGTTTCCTGGAGATGTGGAAGCGCTACTCTTCAGAAATGACGCACCGCTGGGACCTGACCGGGTTCGACGTGTACGAGGAACATCCGCGGCCGCAGTACCTGGCTCGCTTGGCTCATGTTAAACGGACCAAGGTATACACAGCTCTCACTTTTCAATAAAAAAAGTCGGTATAAACTCTCCAAAAGAAATGTTGCTTTTTTTACCCGGCTTCAAAAGAGGAGGAGGTTCTTAATTAGTTTTTTATATGTTTGGAGAAGGTTCTAAATTAGTTTATTCTTTTTAAATATGTTTGTTACCTCATAACTGCATAATTTATGAACTGATTTGAAAAAATCTTTTTTTATCTGAAAGGGTATAATTTCCAGATTGGTCCCATAAAACTTTTATCAAAATCGGTTCAGTAGTTTAGGAGTTAAATAGGAATAACTGGAAAATACGTCATCCACGTACACGACATTGTGTTTATAATGAATAGAACAAGCTCAGTAAACTACCATCATCGTCATCATCATCTGATGATGAAGTTGTATCAAATTGAAGTCGGTTTTTTCTAGTTTTAAAACTTTTAAATTGTTACTACCTAATAATAATTTTATGTTTTAGCTAAACGTGGTGACCGGTGAACGCGAGCCAATGGTACCGTTCTGGCGGATGCAACTCCCAGCTACACTCATGTCGTTCAGTGTAGTAGCACTACTAGTGCTACTAGCGCTCGCTACTGTCCTAGGAGTAGTGTTGTACCGAATGTCGCTCCTAGGCGCCAGTATACTGAGGCAGAAGGATAATAAACTGATCACGTACAGCCCTATTATGTTTACAACTGCAACTGCGGCGTGTATCAATTTAGTATTCATTTGTATCTTCAATTATGTAAGTATAGAACTTAGTTGTAGTAGAGCTTCTTGTGAAAGAACTTAGTAGTTTATTGTTGTAACATTTCACTGAAAAAAAGGTATGGTGGTAGTACTTCCTAAGACGAGCTCAAACAAATAATTCATTGCAAAAACCCATCTATTTCACATATAGTACAAAAGTTAAACCTCATTTCTGTTACCTACTACCATAGCACTTAACAATGTTAAATAAATAAATATTCTTGGACACATCACACAACGCCCTCTATCCCAAACTAAGCAAAGCTTGTACTATGGGAACTAGATTGCAGATAGGATACTTATATTTTTATAAATACACTAGCCGTCGCCCGCGGCGTTGCTCGCGTTCTACTCTTTAGTGTGACGTTTCAAAATTCCTTTCTTAGTGCACCCCTACACTATATAACGAACTTACCCTCCAAATTTCATACCTCTAGGACTTATGGTTTAGGCTGTGCGTTGATTCTCTGTCAGCTTCAAAAGAGTTTTATATATATTGATGATGATAGGTAATACATAGTAACACCCAGACACCGAACAAACATCTATGTTTGCCACACACAAGTGTTGTTCTCGGTGGGGATCGAACCCACGATCCACAGCACGGAAGGCAGAGCAACTAACGACTGAGCCGTGTCGCCTGTGACTAATATTTATTTATTTTGCAGATCTATCAGTTCCTAGCCGAATGGCTGACAGAAAAAGAGTTACTACGCACACAGACTGAGTTCGACGACTCACTAACGCTTAAGATCTACCTCCTACAGTTTGTGAACTACTACGCGTCTATATTCTATATCGCATTCTTCAAGGGCAAGTTTGTGGGACGGCCCGGGGATTTCGTCAGACTGTTTGGACATAGACAAGAAGAGGTATGCTTTAAGTTTACATTTGATGTGTATGGATGCAATTACAAGTAAATGAGACTTAATCTCTTTACGGCTCAGGGCGATAAATGCATTGCATTGTTATAGGCAGAGGTAACTGCACACCAGATGAGCCACCGATTTGTTTATTTTTTCCATAAATAAAAAATTAATGGATCTCTGTACGGAATCAGAAAAGTTACGGGATACGGGTGGTAGGAATCTCCAGGTTAGATAAAGCTGCCCATCCCAACTGACCCTGGCTACGTGAGAAATGCCGAAGACCAGGTTCAGTGGCGCCTCTGGAGAGACACCTACTTTATTTTATTTTATTTTAATAATTTTTGGAAAACTAACAGCTAGGTATATACAGTAGGAAGAT
Source organism: Eulithis prunata (assembly GCA_918843925.1). Lineage (NCBI taxonomy): Eukaryota > Metazoa > Arthropoda > Insecta > Lepidoptera > Geometridae > Eulithis > Eulithis prunata. The sequence goes on from OU974009.1 coordinate 1,936,596, forward strand.
AGACATAATACAGTACACTGAAGGCCAATTAAAAGTTTCCACATACAAATAGACTACAAGAAATTACAAATTATAATTTTGAGGAGAAATTTAAATTAAAAAAAAGCATAGGTACTAAATAAATAAAAAAACAAGAAAAAACTAAATATTATTAAAGAATTTGCCACTGAGTAAACGCTTAAGTACAGCTAATGACGTATTAAATAAGTCTACATCTACATCTGCCTTGATCAAAGTATTAAGCAAGTTGCTAGCCCTAATAATAAAAGCATATTTACGTTCAGCAGTGAACTAATATAATATGTTGATGATGATGAAACTATTGATTTGTTTCAGTGTGCGCCCGGCGGATGTCTGTTAGAGCTTTCGATTCAACTTGCTATAATAATGGTCGGCAAGCAGTTCATTAACACAATAGTGGAGATGTTCATGCCGTACGCACTTAAATGGTGGAACGTTATGAGATCTATCGGTAGGAAAAAGCAGTGAGTATACATTTATTTATATACACTATGCTACTTTTTATTTTTACTTGTCCTTAGCCTCAAAGGTTTGGTAAAAGATCATCTTTGTACATAACTTTAGTCATAGCAGTCTGTATTACATTTTCGTGTGTGAGGGTGTGTGTGTACAACAATAAATAGTGGGCGTCTAACAATCACAACAACGTATACGTTTCATTTTGTAAGTACATACTTATACACAAATCTATATTCTACCATCACACATACAAGAAGAGACTGAGAAGTTTTTAGCATAAAAAAACTCACACGATATGTTTATTTCCAGAATAAAGAGTCCAATGCAGTGGGTGAAAGATTTCAAACTAGTCGACTTCGGTAACATGGGTTTGTTCCCTGAATATCTAGAAATGGGTGAGTATTTCATTTTATTCAATGTTTTATCATCTCTATGTGATATATATTAACTTTTTTTAATGTATACTCTTTAGTATAGTACTAAGTGTTCTATAAGTAGTATGTTACGCCGAAGGAGCGATACTCGACACTTATAAGAACAAAAAATTGTTCTATGACGTTAATGAACTTAGTCTTAACAATGTCGTTAATCAACAAATTTGATGAGGGTAGTTGCTAAACAGTTTATGTGCGTTTGAAACTAAGCCCTTTCTTTATAATATTAAAGTATGTTTTCCAGTGTTGCAATACGGCTTCGTCACGATATTCGTGGCAGCGTTTCCCCTCGCCCCGCTATTCGCTTTGATCAACAACGTGTTAGAAATGAGATTGGACGCTAAGAAGTTCCTAACTTGCTACAGAAGACCCGTGCCTCAGAGAGTTACCGATATCGGAGTTTGGTATCGGATACTCGACTCTATCGGCAAACTTAGTATTATTACTAATGTGAGTACATATACATGTGAAATCCACCAATAAGAATCGTGTAATATGAAAACAAACGATTCCTATTGGTGGATGTCAAACACATCCTTAGCAACGTAGCCTTTTTTTTTTTAATACTGGGGAAATGCGTTACGCATACCCCCCTCATGGGGGATGAGGAGGGTTATGTGGGGCTGCCGGTCCAAATAGGACCGGTGTACCCACTAAAACCACCAGTTTCTCCGGCGTCGTTTACGTGGAGGGGGACTGGGAAACCGGCAGAGCCTTTACGTCCAGTCCAGTTAGCAACGTAGCCTAGCTTGGCTCTAGTGGAAAAGCACCCTTAGGATGTAGAATCTGGTGTCCAATCTAATATCCTACTAAGTAATATTACAAATGCGAAAGTTTGTAAGGATGTAAGGGTGTATGTATGGATGTTTGTTACTCCTTCACGCAGAAGCTACTGATCCGATTTGGATGAAACATGGAATATATATTATTGTCCGTGACCTGGATTAACACATATGCTACTTTGTATCCTGGAAAATCAACGGGGTCTAACGGGACACGAACAAAGCTGCGGGCGGAAGCTAGTCTATCATATAATTGTTTCAGGGTTTCATAATAGCGTTTACATCAGAATTCATACCGCGTCTAGTGTACCAATTCTCACATGATGGACAACTCGATAACTATGTGAACTACACACTGACTAATTTCAATATCACAGTACTAGGCGGGTATAAGCCTCTGGAATCTACGTACAACCAGACCATGTGCAGGTGAGTTTGGACTTTAAAATCTATTGCTTGAAGTGTCATAATCCTTTGTTGATCATACGCTGCAGCGCTGGTACTACATTTCAATAATGCATGTAATAGATTCATACTAGGTATGTGAGTATAGATGTAAAGGAGTTTGAACTTAATGCTCTTGCTTGAAGAGTCATAATGCGTTATCTAAGTTTGTTTACTCAAGACCGATGCCCACACAATTGCATTTCAATATAAAAAGTACAGTATAATATTATCAAACTAGGTATGTTCATGCTGGTTCATGCTGGATTTTAAACTCTATTATAGTGTAATCTAAGGTCGATATCGCCTTGTCTTATAAGTTCTGCAGAAAATTTGCCATGAACCTGACTAAGGGTAGTTGCAAATTGTGTTGTTTTTCGTTATCAATAGAGTTGAAAGTTAAAGTTAAAACTCTTGTTCCAGATACCCCGGCCATTGGTATAACAAGGAGGGCGACAACTACGAACATTCTAACTGGTACTGGCATATCATCGGAGCTAGATTGGCGTTTGTCGTAGTATTCGAGGTAAGTTCTCATAATTACTATAAGAACGTCATATAATATGATGATTTTAAATGATTCTTGCGATATTTTACTGACAAATTAGTACTTGTGAAGCGTCATAATAGCTCTGCTTTCTGTGCTGTGGGTCGTACTATCTATCTATCATCATCAATATATATAAAACTCTTTTGAAGCTGACAGAGAATCAACGCACAGCCTAAACTATAAGTCCTGAGGTATGAAATTTGGAGGGTAGTATCCTTATATAGTGTAGGGGTGCACTAAGAAAGGAATTTTGAAACGTCACACTCTATAAAGGGTAGTACTATTATAAATCTGTAAAAAAAAAAACCTTGTCTTTCCTGTGGATATGGCTGACTAGGCTGAGAGGTATAGGTGCTGGGCAAGTCTACTCCATCTAAACACTGTCCCAGGCATAGGTTGCCTCCTGACGCTGTATAAATCATCTTCAATAGATGTAAAGGCCTATTATTATTATGTACGTAGCTAGGTTCACAAATAAAATGATTTGATTTGGTTTAATAATACAGAACGTGGTGGCGCTAGTGATGATAATAGTCCGGTGGGCGATCCCCGACATGTCGGCGGAACTGCGCGACCGGATCCGACGCGAAGCCTACGTCATCAACACGTTCATCCTGCAGGAGACGCGGGCGAGGTCACGTGCCACGCCGACCCCGCAGCCGCTAAGCCAAGGTCAAGGTCAAGGCCACGGGCACTGGGGGACTCGAGCCCCGCCCGCCGCCTCCACGCCCGTTTAGTTTGTGGTTACGGTACGCAGCACGACGCTTACTATGTCTTTCCTTTTTTTTTTGTTTTTTTATACTAACTGCGTTTTTTGTTCACTGATGTGTATTCTCAATTTAAATATTCTTACAAAAATTACCCCTTTATTTTTCAACTGTCATTTTAGCGTGGCTTTAAAAAAATGTTCTATCATTGTCACTTGCATGACAACGAAAAGAGATGACAACAGATTTTGCAATCATTTTACAATAGTCCTACCATTGAAGTACAGGGATAAAAAAGTTTTAACAGTTCTATGACGTAACAGTGGGATGTAACAGAACAAATGGGAGTTACCGCAGCTTTAGAAGACCAATATGAATATACCCCTTAGTTAGCGTATTATAGTCTCCCGGTAATCCCCTGACGCGGTAGACATTTTGGTTCTCAAAGTCCTTGAGAATGTCAAGCAAAAAGCCATAACATAATTAATGCTACATAAACTAAATTTTTTGTGAATAATTATTTAACAATAAGATATTTTAATACTGTTGAAATTATTTGAATTATGGACGGCTAGCGCCACCTACTGGTTACCCGCAGCTCATAACAATACAATGACGAATAGCAATATGTCTTTCATATATAATTTTGATATTCTGAGATATCCATCCAGTGAACAAAGAGCGTGCGAGACTGTGTTTTGTGTGTGTTGATACTGTAATGTCTTTAGAAGAATGAGGACTAACAAGTTCATCACATTTTCGATCGGAAATAGTTAAAATACAAAAGAAATGTTGTACAATGTAGTTAGTGCTTTATATTGGTGATTTTGGATTCCTGATATACAATTTGGAACCCGGTTTTAGTACCTTAAGATTGGAAATTTAAAGTCCTAGGTTTGGGATATTTTGGGACGGCTTATAAATGCTTTACATTTTCTGAATAATGTGTGTCACACACATAATGCAGTCTGACATAGCGTTTTGCGAGAACTTTTAGTATGTTTTGTTGAATTTTGCTCTAACTTCAAAAAGGTAAGTCCCTAGTAAATTCGAAAGAACAAAATATAGCCAAGTAGTGCCCTGTATTAGTGCCTATTTCACCATCTCATAACTACGCTAATCATGAGATGGTAAGTATTTCCTCCTCTACTTTACACTTGTCAAAGAGAAAGATTTATCAATATTTTTTTATGACGGATAGCGTTACACGGAGATGGTGTAACAGGCCCTTAGAAGACATTAATGAATTTTATAGCAATTTTGGTTCAACGGGGTGATTGTGTAGTGTATCTTTCGATACCATTGGAGTATGTCAGAATCTGACAAGTTGCAATCCAAATGTCAGTTTTACCGGTCGCTAAATTCCCGTAGATTGCCATTTAGGATTGTAAGTTTTTTTAAAATTAATAAATAAATATTCTTGGATATTACACACAACGCCCTCTAGTCCCAAACTAAGCAGAGATAAATAATATGAAAGTATAAATATAAAAGTTCTCGCAAAAAGATTATAATTTCTTACTAAGCTAAGCTTCTATTTACCAAAATTATTTAAGTCGAGACCAGGTTAGCTGCCGCCACCAGCCATGTGAGTGTTTACAGAGTTTAAAATAACAGCATGGTTTGAAGAGTTATTAATTTATTTTGATAAGTTCACACAATAAGACATACCAATTATTATTTGTTTTTCATAATTTTACTAGTAATAATAATTTGAGAAAACTAACAAATTTACTGTTTGCTGATAGAACGTGCACGTAATTCTACGTACACGCGTGCGAATATTCACAGTTTACGTACACATTGAAAGCTTTGCAAATTAAACATACTTACGCATAAAGTGTTCACCAATACAACAAAGATCTCCTGTAAAATATAAAAAGAAAAACCGATGTATTACGAAATATCTAAGATAATTGATTATCTTAGTCTAATTTCAATAAATAGAGTTATGCTCGTACACTGAAATAATGCTCGAGTCAATTAAGATTCAGGCACAGCCCCGATTGTTGATCTTTTGATACCATAAAAATCTGACAAGCTTCTATCAAAATGATGTCAGATTCTGATATCAAAAGATGCATTTTTTTACATATTAAATTGAGATGAGATATTTAAAAAAAGTTGGAATATGTTTTGGTGAACGCTGTCTTTAATAACTCCATCATGATTCACCTTTACTAAAATCACAGAACTATCATTTAAGTAGATAGTTTTGCCATTTGCCATAAAGCAGTATTAACAATTGAAATTTTCCACAAAATAAGCTTAATATTAGGCTTATAACAGCTAGTAGGCATTTTATAAAGCTTTGTAAGCAATTAACAATATTGCTGTTTTGCTAAATAAAATAAACTAAACATTACCCGGGATTTGCACTGGGTATGATAAATTGTCCCATAAATGATCAAAATCGGTGTCTAACTAAATAACATTATTAATTTGGGGCTTTTTTGAGGTGTATTTTCTTTCAAAACACTTCCTTCCAAAATACACACAAAAAATCTTTAGCTTATTTCGAACACAAAAGCTCCAATTTTCTAATAATAATATTCGTATATTATTTTATGGATTTCAACAAAATACGTTTACTTACATACAATAATACCTACTACCTATGTAAAACACATTACATATTTGTATGTAGGCCCTAATTTGTATGTAGGACTTGCTTCATGGTCGATTTACACCATAATGTTTTCTATTTTCCCGTATCTAATAACTATTTTCAATTACAAAGTCTATTTCAAAAACTATAATACACTTTTACATACAGGTGATGAAACCGAACCAAATTGGAACCATATAGCTTCACTCTCCGGGTCGGATTTCGATCTAGCAGCGCACGGCGATCATCAAGACATAAGCGAAATCGCGAAACACGTGGTTACTAACATACCTGACGAGAAAGGAGATCTTACGCACGTGTGACAGTCGAATTAATTACCAATATCAAGATCTCTTACGCATATGTCAGCAATAAAATGGCGAATAGCAACCGTTTTTACGCATGCGTGAAAGTAAAATGGCGAATAGCAACCGTTTTTACGCATGCGTGAAAGTAAAATGGCGAATAGCAACAGTTCTTACTGCGTGTTTCCACTAAAAACATTCACAACACAATCCTTGCAAAGGATTTGTTTTACAATCATGAAAATCCTTAAAACAATCTGCACAAGATTCAAAATGCAAAACATGCACAAGGTTTGGCGGTGGAAACGCAAAACGATATCTTCACAGAGTTGTGCATGTTTTATTGTGAATGTTTTTTTGACGAAACCAACAGTAACGTGTGAGAGGTAGGTAAATTACCTTTTCATCCCACCATCTCGGAAAGAGTATTTTTAATCTTCAATATCTGAGTGGAAAAACCGTTTTTATTCTCTAGAGGATAAAGTAAATTGAATTTAGAACATCGTGTGCAGTAAGTTTGTGAATTAAAAAAAACATTAAACCTATTTACTGCTACCTCTATGGTGCCGAATATATCATACAACTTTTTTTTAATTTGTTAAAAACTCAGACTCGGAACCTTCTTGGTGTTCTTTTTTCAATTAACTTTTTTTGCATTTAGTCATTTCCTCGCTGAGGTGGAATGAAAAGTTACGTGTTGCACTCGAGTGCAAAGATTTTTCACCTCGTGCTCTTTTGATTCCCTCGCTAACGCTCAGGATTCTAATTTTGAATCACTCGCTGCGCTCGTGATTCAATTTTAGAATCCTTCGGTTGCTCGGTCATCAAAATTGAACACGCGGTTAAAAAGCAACTTTGCACTCTTGTATAACAAATAACTAATATCGAGAAATCTTACGCATTTATCAGAATTTCAGCAATAAAATGGCGAATAGCAACCGTTGTTACGCATATTCTCCGGTAATTTTAGCGCGACTATTAAAAATAAAACGAAAAGAGATGACAACAGATTTTGCAGCCATTTTGGTTATAGAAGCTTAAGCAAACCAATATGAATCATGTATTATATTAGCACAAAAATAAATAATAAAATAAATATTCTTAAACATATAACACAACGCTCAAAAAAAATAACAAAAATGGGCTCGAACTTAAAAAAGTCAGATGTCTGATAAGAACCTACCTACTAAGTTTAATGTGGGATGTATTCTGCAAAATGAAAGTATCTTCATTTCATTTCGTAATTAATCCATGTCATATTACACAAATATTTAGCCGTCAAGTACATTAGGTATTTGATTGAGTTTGTACTTAAAATCATAAAATGTGACGCATATCAAAGAATTGTAAGAAACGGTGTAATATCACAAAGGACAGTATAATGTAAGATGTAGTCAGTAATAACAAGGAAAGGTTCATTTGATTATATTATACTAGCTTAAGCCCGCGACTTCGTTCGCGTCCCGTTGGATCCCGTTGGTTTTCCGGGATAAAAAGTATCCTATGTTACTTCTAATACCTCCAAGAATATGTGTACAAAGTTTCATGATGATCGGTTTAGTAGTTTTCGTATGAAAGCGTAACAAACAAACTTACATTCACATTTATAATATTAGTATGATTTCTTGAAGAACTAATTAATACAAATGCTTTATATGCGAATCTCACGTGGCTTTTACAAATATAAGGTAAGCTTAATTATTTAAATATTACCAAAAAACTATAACGTTATATGAAATTTTTACAACTTTACTGAATCAAAAATGACAATATGTATTTTAAAAGTTTGGATACATATTTCTATGCTAAGTAAAACGATCAAAAACTTCCTTTATTTTCTTAGTAAAAATTTTTCCCTTCTTCTTTATTTCAACCGTTTTGTTATTTTGCTCCCTCTAAGCAGCTCCACATATTTTGTACTATCTATACATTAAAAAAAAAGTGATCGTTGTTAGTGTATTGTCTAATGTGTGTTCAGTAGCGATGTAGAATAAATCTAATTTATAAGACAAGTGTGTAAAAGAATAGCTCCTAAATACTAAAATTACATACAGATTTACATACATTTCTTAAAACTAATCTGCGTTACTAAGATTTTTTTACGATACAATAGTAGGTAGGTATGCATGCAAACTAAATTTTTACCCGACACGGCGAAGCAAAAAGGAGATTTTCAGTATTCGGGTTTTAGTATTTTAACTTATTGTTTTTGTGTCTTTTTTTAAGCAATATAGGCAACCGTTTTACCACAATCTCACCTGATGTTAAGCAATGACGTGGTCGACGATGTAGCACGGTTACCTAGAAGATACCTATTCACTCTACTCTTGAAAACTTCCAAATTATAGTCATTCGGGAACACAGACGCCGGCAACGAGTTCCACTCTTTGGCTGTCCGCATAATAAATGTAGACGTAAAGCGTTTAGTGCGGATAGGTGGCATATCCACCATGAACTATCTTTGTTGTTATTATTTGTTTGTGTCCATCTTTGGTCTTGGACACAATGTTTGATTTGATTCGTTTGTTAAAAATTACAACTATGTAACGTATTCATTTTTGTGACCGAATGTTTTATTTAGTATTCGGGAGTTTTTCACTGTATTTTACTATTGTTATTAAAGCAATCGGAACTCAACTTTTTGAGTTAGATTGCGTTCTTCGGACCTCGCTTCGTATCCATAATGCTTTAAGATATCGCACTGAAATATACAATCATTATTTATCTAGGTATACTCCTGTTCTAAGGCTCGTATCTTAACACAATACTCAAGCAATGGCTAATTTATTGATTTTGTTCAAAGCTAATCTGTACTTGCTCGATTAATTTTGAGATGTTTTACAAAACGAGCCTAAGAAACTATTTATATACTTACATTTTTGCCAATCAGATGTTGTGACGAACTCACTGCCTGTCACTATAGTTATATTTGCGTGTATTGTAGTTAATTGATGTTATACAATATAATATACTTTTTATAGTTATAGCTTTTATATTATACATTTATTTATATTACTTAGCGCATGTTGCGTAACGTCGTTAACTATTGAAACGTCACCAAAATTATATTAACATGTTATAAAAGCAACAAAAATTATATTATAACTAAAAGTTGTAAAGTTTGTGATTTTTTATCTAAGTTTTAAATGTTTTTGGTGCTTCTGAATACTATTTATTATTAGTGAAATACTGGTGATAATTATGCGGTACGCGTCTCATTATACGCCATGTTTGTTTATCGAGAAGAAGGCTTGCAAATTCACATTTGTTGACGAAAGTATTTTATGAGGCTACACGTCAATTACAAACGTGCACGATAATGTGACGTCTACTGGATATATAATAAAAATGGGATCGTTTTTGGCTGTTATTTTGTAAACAATTTGACTAGTCATGTGTCTGTTTTTAAAAACAATGGTTTTGAGCTCTGAAAAATATACCAAAATTATAGTAGGAGTCAAATTGTACTTATTATAAAAAGCGATGGTAGTTGCGGTTTCCGTAGTTCTCAGTGTTCAGAAAGGTCTTTGGAAGTTGGACTTTGAAGCCTGTCGCATCGTCGTAACAACGAGACAGTTTCTAGATTAGCCAAGTTCCGTTGTGATTCTTTAGTTAATTTTTTTTAGTTTTGTGTAACTTTTCTTACGTTGGCTGTGGTTGTATGTAACAGTAAATTATTAAAGCTTTTTTTATTAAAAAAAACTAACAAATCATACTAGTTTTGCTTTTAAAATGGTCTTTGAAAGTCATTTGAAAGTTACCTGTTATATTATACCAGAGTTATATTATGTAGATCTTAGACCAAATAATTAGGTCATTCGCTTAGGAAGATTAAAACTAATGTTTTAAAAAAATCGTCCAGTCCTGACTTAGTCTAAGATCCAAATATATGAATGTGGGACAAGCTAGGGGCAGCGCAGACTAGGCAGAAATATTGTCGAGTATTTTTTATCGACTAGTATAAAAAAATATTTAACTGGTCAAGTTAAAAGCACCATCTTGCTAAAACTTTTGAAGTTAAAAACATTAGGTTTCACTAATATTGCAAAAATAGCAATAGCTTTCATAGACTTCCGTTAGCACTACACTTTGCAGGTCTGCGTTGACCCCAAGCTGCATTTAGACGATGCTACGTTAACATGCAAATCGGCCGAAAAAACCATGTTCCTCCATACATTTTTGCGTTTGTTCCATACAATGCGTTTGTTGCATTTTGTATGTAACAGATGATTTTCGCGCTCACTACTTTTACAGGAAAAGTCATATTGATGGGTTGTTTACCCTCAGGATGGTTCTGAGTGTGGTGTTATTAGACCCGGTAGAGAAGTGAGTCATGTTTTCGCCGATTTGCATGCTTAATAAAGGTTTGAATGTTTGATCGTAAGCTAGTAGTGAATGCTGTCTGTAACGTGAAACGCATATTTATAAAGTTTATATGATTATATGGAAAGTTATTAAACTGATACACTTGTTTTTTTATTTAATTTGAAGATTAAAATCAGGCTGTGTCACTGGTTTAAATTATCACAGACCATATAATACTATACTAGTAACATTACCTACCTACCTGTAAGATACACCAATAATACAGCTGAATAAAGTTATGCAACGATTATAAGTAAGCAGGCTATTCTGTAGAGAGATGGCTAGTGTAAGGACCGAGCTTACGCGTTAGTAATAGCCTGAAAGTTGAATCGTTTCAGCCAGCGATGTATACAGTTGCCTATCTACCTATGTCAAATACGTTAGTAACTCTTAATCCATTATGTTGTTTGAAATGTACCTACCTACTTAGGGACTTAAAAGTACTATAGATACCTACCTACCTATTGGTTTACGTTTGCGTAAGTCCAGATTTTTTTACTCATTGATCTGCCACATATCTAATGCTAGTAGTTGGCCCTTTCGAACACAAATCCCTGTTATCGTTAGCTACATCCTCAACATCCATTATCATTTGCCGTGTTTCGATAAAAGCTTGATAGTTGATAAAACACGGTTTTCTAGGTCGAAGCTATCTCGAAAATGTTCACAGGGTTACTAAAATATTTGTATTCAATGACATGGCTCGCCCGCAACTTTGTCTGCGTTCCTACGACTTCATATTGGTTACTATTAAACAAACAAAACATCAAACTTTGTACGGTGACGTACATGAGACAGTGCAAACTAAGTGACCGAGCGAGTCACTCGTGCTCATACAATAAATAAATCGTGAATTTTACCCACTTACTTTTACTCAAACTTTTAACTTAATTAACTTTATTGTAAGGTCCTAACTGGGAACTTACATTTGGTCCTTCGAGCCGGAAGAACAGCAAACGAATAATGATTTTCCATTATTGTTACAAACAAACGATAAACTTGTTAAGACCTCATTACGTTTGGTTAAGGTTGGTATTTGTAGTTAATTCCATTACGAGGGCTAGTTATCCATTAGTGCTGGATTGGGACAGCGTCCCCGGCAACGGAACCGGAACCGGAACTCCTTCAGACAGTTTACGTAATAGGTACCTACAGTCGCAAGAATAAGGCTTCTAGTATTTTATTATGAATCTTCAAAACGGAATCCAAATGTGTAACAGTTTTTACGTTACTTTTAATAACAGGAGCTAAAATATTAATCTCAATGTTAAGATGTTTAGAGATATTTATCTCTTAATCGCGTCCCAAATAGTTCGTAACCAGGATTTACTTATGTTACTTTTATCTATTTTTATCCATTATATGTAACCATTAGACTAATTGTTTGTTCATTATGTGTAAACCCGTGTTGGATGTACTATTTAAATATAAAAAAAAAAAACCACAAACAGAGAAGAGAAGATGAACGGGAAGCAGACGAGTTTAAATTTTACACAAGGTTTTTTTTCACAAAAACTTCTTTACGTTGCTCGCAGCCAACTGTACTTAGTTCTAAGTAACTATCATGTCATCTGTTGTACAACTTGAGTGCGCTACTCAAGCAGACTTCGACGGCTGAAGTTGTATGATCCTTCTTCACAATGAAGCCTCTGTAATTTACTAAATGCTTACACTTTCTGAATTTATTTCATAAGTTTTAAATGGTTTTAGTAAAAAAAAGTTTTAGGTACCTAATGTAACCGATTAAAAAAAAAGGTTTTCGAGTCAGCTGTGCTTTTTTGATGAGATTAGGTAAAATTTGATGAATTTTTTAATCCCTAACAAAAACAAAAAATCTTTTCTAAAACGATAAAACTTTTTTTTTTATGGTAAAAGTAATGGAACAAGCTGATAGCTCACCTGATGTTAAGTAGTAACTTCTGCCAAACTACTAGTTTTCTTACTCTGTTTGTGGAAATGATCGCTTTTTTACTATTTTTAAATAGGTTACGACATGTACCTAGGTAATAGGTAGTACCTACTTACTTAACTACTTTATGCAAAACGTTGGGCATTTGATAGCACCGTATTATGTGATCTGTGACAGCACTAAAATAATAGCTGTCTTGGTCGTGTCTCGTGTATGTTAATAAGAAAGGGAAGGCAACAATTTTAGTCCAGCCAAATAAGGTTACTTGAAGAAAATGAAACAACAAAATCAGGGGCATTACCAGGCTCTCCTGACAGTCATAAAATGGCCGCGTATAATCAACCAACTCTAACTGACCCCAAACACATCAACAAGCTTCAGTAGTACGTAGTTGACGCATTCATTTAAGTGTGAGTAAAATACCTATTTACTATTGACAGTTTAGTTAGTTATTTACAGAAAAAAATTACCTAGGTACCTAGTACCTACCTAGTATCTACTTATTATTTATTGTTGTAGTTATTTACGTAACAACTAACTACATGGTCCAAATCTAACCTTACTGTGGTTGTCAGTTCCATGGGTTTATTACGAGGGATGTACGTACGTACATACTGTAGTATTTCATACGATTATTATTTCACAGTTGATTTACTTAGACATAGTAAAGGGAGTTATAAAATAACAGCATCGTACTCGTAGCATACTGCTACGTTACTATGCTACTTGCTACGACTACGTAAGCATCTAGTAAGCACATCGCTACAAGTTACTACGCATCATATAACTTGTGCTTCGCCACGTAAACACATTGCTACGACTGCTACGCATCGTAAGCACGTTGCTACGAACTGCTACGTCAAGCTACGCCAACTGCTATGCATGACAACTCCTACGTAAACATTGCTACAAGCTGCTAGGTACGGCCTGTGACGCATTATTATTTGCTACGTACATTAAACACACAAGCTGCTACGCATCATAATTTCTTGCCACCTACGATTAACATAATAGCTACGAGTTGCTACGCCCTGCTACAACGGCTACGCGTTATGGCAGTGCTACGTAAGCACGTTGCTACGAGCTGCTACGCCTCATACACACTGAGGCAGATTTAAAACGGTTACAAAGGATCTAGGAAAACCTACTAGTAGAATAAACAAGAGACCCGTTGATTAAGCGGCTCTGTATAAACTGGTCGGTGCGCGCTGTTGGTCGTCTTCCATTACAGGCTACCTTTAATTACTGCATTCACCGGCGTGTGTCACATTAACCTAGCCCGCAATGTAAAATGAACTCTATTATCATTAATTTACGATCGTTTCATTGAAGTGTACGGTCTATTTTGGACATTATTTCAAATGACTTAGCTTATTTACGATAGGATTATCGATGCGCATAATTTTGTTCAGGATTGCGTCTGACAGGTTCGTAAAATACCGAATGATCAGATTCAACCTAAAAATAACGGCTTTCATAATTTTCTGGGTTATGGTTTGGTTCAATAAAGAGATGTGTACAAAAGGTAGCTTTATTGGCCAGTTTCTAATTAGGTACCTACTACCTACTAATGAACATTAAAGTGACTACTTTCTGGGTAGGTACTACCTACCGTAGGTAGGTAGGTATATGTTATACGGCACCGTTTTTGTTTTTAGTCGCTTTGCGAATGCGTTTGCGTGTGCTATAATCGAGTCGAAAGTCAAAACAAATGCACAGACTCGGGGCTCTGAGGGTTCAAGTCACACAAAGGTTTCGTCCTATCCGTTTGTCAGGATGTTTGACTCAATATGGTGTTTATTATTTTCCCAAACAAAAAAATACCTAATACTGTCCACACAATCAAAGAGTGCCTAACTCATGCGTACTCTACCTAAGTTGTTATAAAAATATTGGTAGATAGGTACGTAAGTAATCCTCTTAGCCTACTTTGAAATGAACGGCTGATCGTTTTCTATTTAAGAAATTACTTCGCTAGCTTTTAATCTAATAAAAAGCTCTATGGACTGCTTGTAAGCTCACTACATACAGGACATCGGCAAACTTGCGCTAAGTTTTATTGAACTTCAATATTTGGTTTAATAACTCCTAATGAACAACGATCTTTACACAAAAAATCATTGCTGAAGATCATCATCGTTTACCTGTTTATAATGTTGTAAATAAGTACCTATAGAAATGCATATAATTATAATAGTTGATAACTTAAAACTAAAACCTACGTCAATCACCCCCTATGAACCTTATCGTGGTGGGTTATACCCACCGACTCAGAGGTTTATATTCGTGTTGGCAACGTTTTTTCCTGTCAGCAAAATATACACTTGAAACCTCGACGATTTTGACCACAAAATGGTGGTGTGATTGTGACACTAAGTAAGACCCATATTAAGTGGTATAGGTACCTACAATGTTACACTACGTAACCTACTTCAACATCGCTCACCAACCACCAACATGCAAGGTAACTCGACCTATTTAACCATACTTGGACAAAAAGGTTGCAAAATATCTGAACACAATTATATTATAATGACATAATATTTGTAGCTATGTACGAGTATGTAGCCTAGGTATTGAGTTATTGAAGTATTGTAAGTTAAAATAAATATTACCTATGTAAGACTGGAAAACAAGATGTGAAACACCACATTGCGACTACAAGACTAGTCTACCTAGGTACGAGTAAGTTAAGTAGGTACCTAACTACTTCATCTTGAGAATTAAAGTTTCAGAGAGAGAGAATACAGTGTGGAAATGAAAAGTCTGTAGACATTCATCTAAAGCTTTACACAGTAAGCTGTTTCTAATTTTCTAATGTGTAGCTAAGTTTTCTGCTTTAGTATTTGTAAAACCTAATATAGAGACAACCCGGTGCACACATACGAGTATGTATACGAGCCGAGTATCCCTAACTAGCCTTACCTACCTACCTACTCCTACCTACTGTAAGGATCACCTAGTGCTATGTACTTGACCCTACGTGTGCTAGTAGATAATGTACGCAAGGGAGTACAAGAACTAAGAGTCCCTACCTCACTCTACCTACCTAATGATATGTCTACCTTAACCCTTAACGTGCGTGTAATGTACCCTAATCATGTGGTGAGTAACCTAACATGTGTGTGTGTGTGTACCCTAGCCCTAACCATATAAGTATATAATGTAAAATATATAGATAAGTATGGATATCTGTTACCATGAGACCTAAGGCAACAGACGGAAGTTGGGTAGGAGCAAGGGTATGTGTACGGCGTGCAATGTACACAGGGGTTGGGGTTTTCTCACTGCCGGTCAAGCAGACTCACAAGACCGATCTACTGATGGCGAAAGGTTTCTTGGCCACAGTGAGAGGAAGCTGTAAGTCATGGAAAGATCCGGCCAGTCCCCACAGGGCTGCTCCACCAGCGGTTGCTGGGAGCGGTTGGCAGGCACCTCCAGCGGTTGCTGGGAACGTCAGGGGGGCTTGGGTCCTCTGTGCTGGCTCCGGCAGGAGTCCCCCAGGACTTCTGGGCTGGCACCTCCAGCGGTTGCTGGGAACGTCAGGGGGGCTCGGGTCCTCTGAGCTGGCTCCGGCAGGGGTTCCCCGGGACTTCTAGGTTGGTTCCGTCCTGGTGGTCTTCTGGCCTGACTCCGGTAGAGGTTCCCTGGGTCTTCTGGGTTATGTGGCGTGAGGATAAGTGAAACTCGACGACTGGTTGGTAATTGATTTATTTTACATAAAATACACTATTTATACTACTTATTATCTACTTGTGTGCTGTCGGTGTAATGCCGACGAAGCATTAATATTTTGATCTTTGAACTGACCTGAATTTATCTTGTTGAGGTAATAATAAAGATGCTTATGCTACAGTTTGCGTTTAAATTAGGGTTCTGTTATAAAATACTTATTCTATTGCTAGGTACTAATACATTTTTAATTTAATATATTTAGGATTGCTAGGTGTATATGTTCAATGGTTTGAACAGTATTATTTTATCTTTTTCTAGGTTATCGTGACTTTGTTCACGGGAAACTTTCATACATCCCAGTTCGATCAATATCTTTAGTTCACCACGTTTTTTTGTCCTACATAAAATACATCGCACATTTTGAAGTCAGGCATGTGTTGATTTATCACGTTGGCATGTTCATGTATAATCAATCGACTTCACCATCTGCACACTCCGTATACCAATTCATCTCAATAAGTAGGTAGTAAGTACCTATATAGGTATAAGCAAAACTGGGGCACAGAGTAGATCATTGTAGGTACTTCATAACTGAGGGGAGTCCGACTTGTCACGTACACGTGTACTTTTTTTTATGAATAATACAGAGACCAAGCTCTACGTAGTTTTACGTAGATTAGAAAAGGTGACGTCACAGATACCAAAATGCGTCGTTTTACATGGTTCTACGTAGGACATGTGATAGCGGATCTAATACCTGGTGATTGATGGGCATTTGAACGAAACGTCGAGTCATTTGCCGTATTCATTCATCCATCCTTATTTATGAGAATAAAAATAGGTTTAGATACTTACCCCCGGTCCGCCCTACCCTTAATAAATAAATAAACCGGCCTTGCCTCATCAAGATGATTTACCCAGCGGGATTTTACCCATACCCACGGGGCACTGCTGTTGTAACTTGTGTATGCTCGACGTCTTGTCTTTCCTGTGGCTGAGAGAATAGTATAGGTGCGTGGCAAGCCTACTCCATCAATACACAAGGCTTACTGTTATTAGTAGGTACCTATAACATAATAATATGACGTGCACGCACAGGTAAATAATAATATAATAATAGTATGGGTGCAGTGGGAAAACCAGATGTAGTAGATGCTACACTGAGAAAAAATTACGTAGCCCGGCTACGTAATCTAAGTAGCAAAATGACCCAGCATGACGTCAGTAGGCAGCACCATGTCGCGTAAGTAGAATGCTGTAAGTAGGCCGCACCAGGAATTTTACATGGACCGGGCTACGTAATTTCCTGCTGGGTTCTTTTGCTACTTATATACGTAGCATGCAATCTTCACCTGCCCTTCATTGTATACGTACTGTACTTGTTCAGACTACATAGAGCATGGTGAGTCCTACTTACGTAAAGGTGTGGACTACTTACATCACGGTGTTTCCTACTTACGTACGTGTTCAGCCTACGTACAGTAATGGCTCCGACTACTTACAACACGGTGTTTCCTACTTACGTACGCATGCAGCATACGTACAGTAATGGCTTCGACTACTTACAACACGGTGTTTCCTACTTACGTACGCATGCAGCATACGTACAGTAATGGCTTCGACTACTTACAACACGGTGTTTCCTACTTACGTACGCATGCAGCATACGTACAGTAATGGCTCCGACTTTTAAATCACGGTGTTTTCTACTTACGTACGGGTTCAGCCTACGTACAGTAATGGCTCCGACTACTTACAGCACGGTGTTTCCTACTTACGTACGCATGCAGCATACGTACAGTAATAGCTCCGACTACTTACAGCACGGTGTTTCCTACTTACGTACGGGTTCAGCCTACGTACAGTAATGACTCCGACTACTTACAACACGGTGTTTCCTACTTACGTACGGGTTCAGCATACGTACAGTATGGGCTCCGACTACTTACAGCACGGTGTTTACTACTTACGTACGCATGCAGCATACGTACAGTAATGGCTCCGACTACTTACAACACGGTGTTTCCTACTTACGTACGGGTTCAGCATACGTATAGTTATGGTTCCGACTACTTACATCACGGTGTTTCCTACTTACGTACGCATGCAGCATACGTACAGTAATAGCTCAGACTACTTACATCACGGTGTTTCCTACTTACGTACGGGTTCAGCATACGGACAGTACTGTAAGTACGTATGCTGAACCCGTACATAAGTAGGAAACACCGTGATGTAAGCAGTCGGAGCCCTATATTACGTACACTACACTCTATACGTTAACAGTAAACACCGTGCTGTAAGCAGTCAGAACCCGTAAATTACGTATACTAAAACCTGTACGTAAACAATATACACAGTAATATAAGCAGTCGAAGTCCTACATTACGTACACTACACTCTATACGTTAACAGTAAACACCGTACTGTACGCGGTCAGAGCCAGTACAGTAAGTACATATGTAATAAAAATAATAACTAATATAATTTTAATGAAATTATACATTTTATTCCTTAACGTTGTATTCAAAACATAAAATTACAATTTTCCGATGGAATATCTACTATTTTATACCTCTATAGCATTATACTAACAACCTATAGGCTTACCTACTTTATTAAAAAAAACTAATATACTCATGTATTCAAACGTTACATTGTTTTAAACAATTACATTATTTAAACAATGTTAAACAACTTATGACCATGACTGGGAATAGGCTCAAAACTACATAAGCAGGAACATTTACATAACATATGTAACGTTACATTATTCTAAGCAATATCAAACAACTTATTCCCAAGATCAGAAATATAACAATTAATTAATATGATAGCATTATTCTAAAAAATGTCAAGCAACTTATTTCCATGACAGGAAATAGAAGTTACATAAGCAGGTAACCTACGTTACATTATTCTAAACCATATAAAACAACTTTCCCAAGATCGGAAATATAACACTTATTTAAAATGACAAAATTATTATTAGTTTATTATGTGAGTGACTAACAAAGATGGTTTTAACGCAACTTTTTTTTACAGTAGTAGCAAGTAAACATTTTAATTCTCAGAATTGTTAAGTCCTAGGTGAGTCAACCAGTGAATTGACTGTCTGTGAGTTTTTGACAAACTTTGTCTTTATGTCGAAGAATCCCAATTGGAGAAAGAACCATACCTCTGCACATTCTTCAGGGTAACATGCCCCAGTTGATTGGAACCAACAAAATTTTCAAACACACATTTTTTTGTGTCTCTGGGTTATTCTCTGAAAGCACAAAAATAAATTGTTATCAAAAAGAATAGTAATATTTTTATTTCACTATTTCCATAACTGGATCAAAGTACTAAAAACAAACACATTTTAAATATTACAATCAGCCAAATGTTCAAATACAAAAACTACATCCGCTTGGAATATTGCCTTTGGGTAGCATTTTTAATTATTTAGGTGTACCTAATGACTCTGTAAATGTTATATCAAAATAGCTCTAATATTTTGTCTCTTGTCGCAAACTCATAAAACATTCACATAAACCTTACATATTTTCACACAAACTTTCATCCCTTATTCCCTATTGTTATTTTACACCCTTGAGGGTAAAAATAAGTTTCAAGCTTCTAACTATAAAAATGACGATACTTCCATACAACTTTTCACCCCCATACAACCTATATTTCACATTAAAAAGTAGCTTACTTCCTTTCTCAGGCTATAGACTATCTGTTTATCAAATAACATTTAAATCGGTTCAGTAGTTTTGTAGTTTTGGCGTGAAAGCGCGACAAACAGACAGACAGACAGAGTTACTTTCACATTTATATAGATATTAAGGTTAGAATAGGTAAGAAGCAGCTAATAATGTAGTTATAAAAATAACTTACACTAGATCCAATGGTTGACGAGCTTGGTTGCAATAATATATCCAGATCTGTATGGAATGAAATTTTATCTGGGTCAACAATCTGAAATATTTAAAGAGTAGTTTTAGCAAAAATCCAAGTAAGTGCTGATGTGAAGGTATAAATCCGTTATTTTTTTCTTTCATGTCTGTTTCTAAAACCCTGATATGTTTTGTTAAGGTAGGGTAAAGTAAAAGGCAGACAACCCGCTCGCTCGCACATTTCAACAATTTTGAAGATATAATATACCTAACTAAATGTAATTATATGAAATTGCAGAGCTTCAGGGTCGAGAGAATAACAATGCAAAGGTTCAATAAAAATATCACATTGATCCAAACAAGTTTTCTAACCAAAAAATGTGCACTTTAATTTATCGCATTGGTTATAAGTTTTTTGGTTGGAAAACTTGTTTGGATCAATGTGATATTTTTTTATTAAATAAAGTTATAAAGCATAAAAATTATTAGGTAGGTACTTACTGCAAACATAAGCTTTTCAGTAGATTTCTTTTCAATAAAATTTCTAACTTTTATTCGATCCCCTATTTTGGGGATAAGTTCTTTCAGTTCTTCAGCACTCAGAAGAGTTAATATTTCCCAATTGATGTTATTTTCTGAAAGTTTTAATTTAAATTAGGTAAATGCAGTTTACTATTATTGAGGCCAGGAACTGGTAGGTAGTTACCCAAACAGATTCCACCTAGACTAGGTTCAGCATCATAAAGCTCACACTTTTCGGCACCCACAAACCACAAATGTAGGATGGCCCATCACCCGAAGGATCGAATACATTCATACAACTGTGTGTTAAGTTGATAGATGTAGAAGGCTTAAAATAGCTCTTTCTAGAAATCTATGGAGTGACCTATGTCCAACAGTGAATTTCAACAGGCTGATATGATGATCTCACTACTGACTCTTCTAGAGAAGCCACCAGGTTCTTTTCATGGAAGTAGATAGGAAGGTATATAATTTTACTACAGAGCAGTAAGACAAGCTCTTTTCACAGTCACAGCACAGTAGGTATAAAATAACGTAGCTTACCAGTGAAACATGCGTGAGGCGCCTACCTACAACCTACAACCCTACTACGACGACGCGATACAACGACGATAATTACCTAGGTACCTACGTAGGAACGTACGACTTGTATGTAAGGGAACCGAGGGAACAATAGATTCATTACACTTACCACGAAAAACATCTTCCAAGTACTGTCATTTTAGATCTGATAGAAACTCAAGATCTGTTTTGTCTTCCATTTTCCTATGTAGGTATAGGTACCTGTTGTTTTTGTAGTCAAAACTTGCGTCTGTTTGTTACACTGACTCAAGAAAAAGTAGGTACTCCGTGGACTCAAGTTACAAAATATTGAAAGATGTGCATCAAAATGTGCATGTGCAACACCGGCTAGGTACGAAAATGGCGTCACGGCGTCCGCCGAGACCGGACCGAGCGACGCTTAGTGTTGCCAAATCTAACAGTCTAACCGGATTAAAGTCGCAAAACTGACGATAGGTACCTACAGCTCATGGATGAAATCTATGCCACAGCTGCAATCTACATAGCCTTAAGTCGCCAAATATTTTTTTTTAAAGTAACATAGCCAAATTTGCCATCCAGGTAGTCTGGTTTGGCTACCTTTTTCGACTCTCTTACTTAGGTAGGTAGGTACCTAAGTAAACTTAAGGAGATAAAAGGAGAAAATGAAGAAACACGAGTAGATATAACATGAGCAAAAAATATACACAAATTTAGTTTGGTAGTTTGTTTTAATTAGTTGTAGTCTGTTGATCTTTAGTATTGTAATGTTTTTTCAAATTATTTTTTTTATTCAATAATAATTATATTAAAAGAGGTAAGTTTTACTGAAAATAGAAGAAGGAAGCGAGTTTCGTTTATTCGACTGAATGGAGTCTTCTTTATTTGATAATCATAAATTAATCTGGGACTGCCGCCGTAGCATTGGCAACACTGACTCTTTTGTCGTCCGCGGCTTGCTACCTACAATAGTAAGCGTATACATTAAAATACGTACCTAGCTTGTTTCAGCCAATCAGAGATCAGGTATTGTGATTGGGAAGCAATGACGCTAAGTGACGCAATAACAGACAAAATCCGGAATACTGAAACGTCACTCAAATTTAAGCACCACTTAAAATTGCTCTGCCTCTGTTTGACATTAGTCATTTGTAAGAGATGGCAATAATTTAAGCGTGAAATTAATTTAAGTGGCGTTTGAGTATTCGGTCGAAAGAGATTTCAACTTTCGCCTGCGAATCGATCATCTGCGTATACCTAAGTACTTTGGTAGATTATCCACAGTTAGCACCTACTTAGTACCTAGGTACCTAGGTATGGGTACTAAATAAATACTTAGAAAGAAAAGAAGAAAGAAAAACTTTTTATTGGCCACACTTAAAAATAGGAAGGTACAGGTACCCACATTTAGGTAGGTAGGTACTTAGGTATAGCCTAAAAATTATGAGTACCTAAATAGGTACATACGTAAACAATAAAAATAAATTACTTCACCTATATTAAGTAGCTACTAGCTGATACCCGCGACTTCGTACGCGTTCGAATCTTTCCATCAAAATATCTGTCAACCAGCATACGATGAACCTCGTAGCAAATGGCAGCTTTTGGTTTAGAGAGTTCAATCAAGCTGTATCTAAGAACCCACGTCTTTAATTTCAATAAAATATAGTCTATGTTTCAATCCGCAAAAAGGGCTTCTGAATGGTATAAGTTTCATTGAGATTGGTCCAGTAGTTTAGGCGTGATCCGCGAACAGACAAACAGACAAACTCGTTTTCGGAATCAGAATCGTTTATTTAGTAGATCTGCATAATATTTAGTTTATCTACCTATATCTTTAATTTTAGTTTTTGGCTTTTTTTACAGTTTTATGTATATAGATAGATAAAATATTCTGGTGGGGGTACACACGTAGGTGGTACGTACATGTTCGATGATTTTGGTCGATCTCGAGCAAGTACAAACGTGTGTACCTACCATGCAAGTGCATGTTCGATGTCTAGACGCAGGGTCGAGCTGTATTTGTAGGTAGGTAACCTACATAAATACTTCCAAAGTTTTCTGCGTAATATCTCTCTTTCGTTGTCGTGATACACGATGTTGGTAGTATATATAGGCACCTATGTGTTTACTTGTAGGTAGGTTAACCAGTTTTTGTTAACATCATGCTAAAGGTATCTTCCGTGTTAATAACATGGTTGTAATTACTGGATGCGTAAAAAACGCATCTAGGTACCTACCTTCACTACCTACCTACCTACGACCTACCTATAGATAGGTCACGTATCTATCATCGATGTAATAAAAATGGTACCTGGTAATAGGTACCTTACCTACCTAAGTCATCGGACTGATACCCAATCATCATGGTATGACCTGATACCTAGTAGGTTAGGTACCTACCTAGTACCTAAGAGAACCTAGGACAGGACCTAGGACAGAGAAAAGGTAAGCAATGGTAGGTAGGTACACTAGGTATACTTGGTAGGTGAGATACTTACTACGAATATACTACTTAGCTTTTTGTGACATTATTTGACGTTTTCTGAGATAGGTTCCATCGGAACTGTTATTTTGCCTAGGTACCTAGGTAGTAAGTATAAAACAATTTTATTACGACAACTGAGGGGGGGGTCATCACATTTATTCGTGATCTTTGTAGTATAACTACGTAACGTAGGTAGTTAGGTATTCCATATCTATACCAACTACCTACCTACACTGAAAATGGACCTTGTTTATCATTTGTAAGTAGTCGGAGCCATTACTGTACGTATGCTGCATACGTACGTAAGTAGGAAACACCGTGTTGTAAGTAGTCGGAGACATTACTGTACGTAGGCTGAACCCGTACGTAAGTAGGAAACACCGTGCTGTAAGTAGTCGGAGCCATTACTGGACGTATGCTGCATGCATACGTAAGTAGGAAACACCGTGTTGTAAGTAGTCGGAGACATTACTGTACGTAGGCTGAACCCGTACGTAAGTAGGAAACACCGTGCTGTAAGTAGTCGGAGCCATTACTGTACGTATGCTGCATGCGTACGTAAGTAGGAAACACCGTGTTGTAAGTAGTCGGAGACATTACTCGCTGAACCCGTACTTAAGTAGGAAACACCGTGCTGTAAGTAGTCGGAGCCATTACTGTACGTAGGCTGAACCCGTACGTAAGTAGGAAACACCGTGCTGTAAGTAGTCGGAGCCATTACTGTACGTAGGCTGAACCCGTACGTAAGTAGGAAACACCGTGCTGTAAGTAGTCGGAGCCATTACTGTACGTATGCTGCATGCGTACGTAAGTAGGAAACACCGTGTTGTAAGTAGTCGGAGACATTACTGTACGTAGGCTGAACCCGTACGTAAGTAGGAAACACCGTGCTGTAAGTAGTCGGAGCCATTACTGTACGTATGCTGCATGCGTACGTAAGTAGGAAACACCGTGTTGTAAGTAGTCGGAGACATTACTCGCTGAACCCGTACGTAAGTAGGAAACACCGTGCTGTAAGTAGTCGGAGCCATTACTGTACGTAGGCTGAACCCGTACGTAAGTAGGAAACACCGTGCTGTAAGTAGTCGGAGCCATTACTGTACGTAGGCTGAACCCGTACGTAAGTAGGAAACACCGTGCTGTAAGTAGTCGGAGCCATTACTGTACGTAGGCTGAACCCGTTCGTAAGTAGGAAACACCGTGCTGTAAGTAGTCGGAGCCATTACTGTACATAGGCTGAACCCGTACGTAAGTAGGAAACACCGTGCTGTAAGTAGTCGGAGCCATTACTGTACATGTGCTGCATGCGTACGTAAGTAGGCGGATTACTTACATCGGTAATTATAATGTAGCAAGCTACTTACAATACGTAGCTGTCAACCTTACTGTACGAAGGCACTAAGATCATTCATGTACCTAAGTATCTGTATACCATGTAATAGTATGTTTTTAGTAGCTTAGGATGGTTAGTTACTGTTTCCATATTGTACGCAGGTAATGGCTGTTGTAGGTACTTATTATACTGTTAATGTACCTTACCTACTCTGCTATTTACGACACGTAGCTTTCAACCTTATTCTTATTGTACTTAGGCAGCTATATAGGTTTTAAAGTTATTTAGATACCATGTCATCGGCTACTTAGACAATTTATCCATCAACCTTATGTAAGTAAGCGCAATACGTAAGGTAAAGACTGAGTGTAGCCAAATGCCGAATGAGTGCGGCATACTGATATAATGCAGTCGGTTACTTATAATACGTAGCTTTCAACATTATGCAACAAGTAGGCAGACTATGTTTCATGTTGTATAAATACCTCGTACTTAACTAAATGAGTCGGCTACTTAAAATACGTAGCTATCAGCTAATCCTTTTGTTTAAGTATGAAACCCCGTTACATACGTAAGCGACACCATTATAAGTACTTTTCTGTAATACCATTATGCGTAATGGCCCTGCCTATAAACGTGTACGTAGGATTCAACATTAAGAAGTAGCCGGAACCATTGTTAAGTAGGTAACACCGTTATTAAGTAGTAAGTTGCACACACATTACAAAATCGGGTCATGTAAGTAGCTTTTTTCTCTCCGTGTAGTCAGAGATTATTTCACGATAGGCACTGAACCACGTCCGTATTTCGTAGTTTCGCCTACATAGGGTTCAGTTTCAATTTAAACAAAACGGATACAGTTGACTCGCACAGCTTCGACAATTTTGGTTGGTTGGACTGCGGGCAGCTCATTTCCTTTGAATTTTCAGATTGACGGTTTCAGGTTAAACGCGTACGGTAAAATAAAGCTCTACCTAAGGACAATATATTACAGGTCTCTAACCAAGAAAAAATTAAAGTTCTTTTTAAAAACATCACAAAAAAAAATCTGTAAAATATGTAACTCGTCCTCTGGTTAACAAAACAAATTCCTTCTATGATAATGTTTAGAGTTATGACGTGACGTCGTACGTATGTCACCATGTCACCATGTAGGTCTTTTTTTCAAAACTTTCAATGAAGCGGAACGGAACCCATTACCATAATGCGATGCCCTCCTGATAGTCTTTTAAATCTCGTTGTCTATGATTGATGATACAGGGTTCTCTCAGCTGTCGCGCGTCAGAGCGTCCAGCCAGACTGCACAATTATATCACGTAACTATATAATAGTAGACCGGGACACCGAGGTTTATTCACACATCTCAATTAATGATCATCATATCATAACTTTTTCACTTATAGAAATATCTACTCACTGACCCACGAAATAAACGAAAAACATAACAGAAAAACAAAGCTTTCAAACTAAGTTTCACACGTAAACTACAAAAGCGATTCGATATCATTCATAATATCAAGTACGGGTTGAAATTGAATGTCTTGTCCCAGGGATTTCTCTAGCAGTTTCACTTAGAACACCGCCACCGAGGCGTTCTGTGATCGCAACGCTATTACTGGCTCTTCTCTGGTTTTGATGGGTGTCTGATGTGGCAAAAATATGATGATTAATGACACTAGACATTCGAGACGCAAAACTTTACGATTCACGGAGAAAACACAGTACAAACTGCTTCGGGCGCAATGGAATTGCTGTACCTAAGTAATTTTAGTTTATTTTCTGTTTTTTGAAAAGTTGGGTCCGACAAGATTTTAGGGCTCTTTTTTTCCGAAAAAATAGAATAAAAACGGTGTTATCTATCGTATGCGCTGTTCTGTGAAAATGCTGAAGTTTTAATTACGAATATCGAATTATGACCCACATACTACTTACATATACCTACCCACCTTCATATGAGACAGATAGGTAGGAAGCACAACAAGTTAAATATATAAATAAGTACTTATTACTAACATCTAAAGGAAGAACAGTGTGTGTGACTTCTCTATTCGTAGAAATACATCCTCTTAAAATGTTAATTAGGGACTTCCTTATGACACCGCTTGTTTACGCATCTTGTAAAGTTTTAATATGACACATTGTTTGTAAATAACGCCTGTGCAATAAAAAATTAGTTGGTAATCGTACGCGTAGGGTACTTAATTATATATTACTAGCTTCCGCCCGCGACTTCGTTCGCGTCCCATTGGATCCCGTTAATTTTCCGGGATAAAAAGTATCCTATGTTACTTCTAATACCTCCAAGAATATGTGTACAAAGTTTCATGATGATCGGTTAAGTAGTTTTCGCGTGAAATCGTAACAAACAAACTTAAATTCATATTTATAATATTAGTAGCACTGATTACTGTACTTTCTAGTGGTAGCAATCCCACCGTTCAAACCCGGTTCTGCACCAATGGATTTTTCTATTCGAAAAATGTATGTGCGCAATGTCAGGGCTCTCGAACGGCGAAGATAAACATAGTGAGGAATTCCGCGGCTACTTATTGCGCACGTATTGACTTTGTCTTTCCTGTGGATATGGCCGACTAGGCTAAAAGGGTGCTGGTCAAGCCTATTCCGTCTAAAATCATACCCGAACTAAGTACAGGTTTAAAAAAAAAAAACAGACAAAAACTCCGACAGACTCTGGCCACCTGGCAAATATTCAGCAGTGGAATTCTTCAGGGTGTTGATGTTGATGATTCTATCAACACGCTGATGTGATGTTCATTCCTAAAACTACCCTCCAACCGTTTATGGTGCCTTTATTTTTCCTGCTATACGATGACTTTTTTCGAACTTACATTACTAGTAGGTATTATTTCCGTATTACGACCTCTTATGAGGTATTCTGTGCTACAAGGATAAATCTTACAGAAACTCGGCTAGAATTCTACGCTTAGGTATCAGCGCAAAAGAGAGGCGTCATTTTCTTAATTTACGAACAAGCTCCTTTTATCTAAGATGTCATTCTCTTAATATATTTTTAACATTGTGGTATTTTACTGGGAAGTCACAAAAGCTGCCATTTTGAAACATTCATACTACCACCCATACCTACTTAATCTGAGTTATATTTTATCTTTAATACATTATATTAAGAGAATTCCATCTGGGTAATGTCGACAATGCGGTTCTAATTTCACCTATTCGCACTCCGAATGAATTTAATTGAAAGCTTTGAGAGGTGAGCTTATTTTAATTAAGGTTCTTGTACAGATATTTCAAGCCTACGTGTGACTTAAAATATTCATACAAAACTACATACCATCCTCGGAATAAAAACTCTCAGTATTATGTACCTATACTGTTTTGTAAGTGTATTGTCTAAGTTTATTCAAAGAGCCAAAGGACGCATCGAGCAAAATTTATTACCTACTTGAATGAGCGGTATGGGAGGGATAAAGTTTTTGAATGTTTTAAATCGCCATGGTTTGTTTCATTCCGAAATTAGTTTACGAACTCCTCTTTGAGCTTTGGTCAAAGTTATCATTTTATGTAAATTGTAATCGAATAAAGTTAAACCAAATACTCCTAACATAGACCATTGAAATAACAATACAAGAAATAAAAGCTTTTTAATCTTTTCATTTAATTATTTAAGAGAATTGCTTAGACACTGAGTCGTAGCTCTCTGTGGATATTAAAACAGTCTATAAAGAGAATCGTAAGACATTGACCCAAGTTCAAAATCATCTAGAAAATAATGTAAGGTAAAAGCATTTCAGTAATTTACTAAACAATAATTTAGGTTTACGACGTAGGTAAAGTAAACTTTGATGTTGAGAACTTGTGGCCTGGGGAACAATTCTACGGTGGCGTAGCAATTACCGTATACGTTGGCACGCTGTAAAAGCTTCGTGGCTTTAGGTAGAATAGAACTAAAATACCGTGAGTCGTTTGTTTCAAAGAGCTCTTTACGTCTAGTACTCGTGTAGATTATATAGGGTCAATGTACTTATGTTCTTGATCATCTACACCTACTAAGTTAGTGTTATATGTACTTCTATGTGTAATACACAATAGTAAAAAGCTACCACATAGATTGTATGGGTAATTCCATCGTAATTTTGCTGTCATTGATCGCGAAAACGAAATAAATATATAACTAAAGAAAGCAACAAAACTTACATTTAACAAATGGAAATAAACACGCTCGAGCATAGTGCAAATAGTTTTCCTCAGTGGTCAACCCACGTGAGGCCGCAAACACTTTTAATTGAATTCCATTCCTATCCGTTTGTGATCTACCCTGAGCTCTTCCTGAACCGAATACATGGAGTACAAAAAACAATTTAATGAATAAGTACCGAATGGAGATGTATTTTGGACTCAATGGAGCTCGGTATCTGCGACTATACAGGATGTCCTGAAACTCAACGTCAAGCGGGCACGGGGCGAGAGGGGGGGCTATACCAGTACCGGGAAAAATAAAATAAAAAATCCATAGGTAAAAAAAAATTACGAGAGGAATTCGTATTTTGTACGAGGCTTTTTCAGCGGTAAAAAACTATCCACATCGCATGGGTTTGTTGGTAGGAAAATGCGCTTCCATTTCTGTGCACAGTCAGCAAAACCAGCAAATGGCCCACCTAATGTGGTTACCTCTGCCTACAACAATTGCATTATCTCACAGAGCACGTTGCACAATGCATTACGTAGGTACATAAAGGGCAAATAGGTTTGCGAGGAAGGGTTGCGAGTTCTAAGGTAAGAACAGTCACGTAGTGCTCGCACGAGTTGCTTAGCAAGCTTGTAAGAGAGCCATCGAGCGATGCCAGCTTACTGGGAGCCCATTTACAGCAGAAAGCGGGCAGCTGCATTTTCTGTCACTACAAAATAACAGAGCCATGTAGTCTGAGTTTTGTTTTGTTGATCAAAACGCATATCGAGAAGTGACTTGCGAGATATTTTGTATGAAAATCCGATAAGCGCGTCTAGCGGGAGATTTGCAAACTATTTTTCTCCATACAAAAACTGCGAGTTTCTCGATACTCGCTTGTCGGAAATCAACATAACAAAACTCAGACTAGGGGGCTCTGGTCTGCCTCGATCACAAATATATTATGTGACAATCGTAAACGTATCGTAACGCTAGCATATCCGAGATACACTGCGCGGTGACGCTACAATGTTTGCCAGTGGAGCTGACGTTGACGCGCAATATGATTCGAATACGATAGGTTTACGTAACGCGGCGACTGTCAGATTTGTTCGTGATCACCACTCTGCTCGGCTCAAGTTTAGGTAGGGACCAAAATTCGCACAACAGCTACGCGGACTGCTCATTTTATCTTTTTCTTGATTATCAAGAGTGCTTACCCTTGGTGGTCATGTAGCATGGTGGGCAATGAGCTTTATTTAGCAAGGGAAAATTCTAAATAATCTGAAAAAAACATACCTATAACTTTTCCTATGTCAACCTGTTACCTTTACAACAATGCATCTATAGCGGACGTACCCTGTGAGGCAACCGACCGAACTGCGTCCTTCAGAAGTACCTAGTCCTAGTATATCAAATCAGGTTTAATATCATTGACACTACCTAAAACTTTTTTTGGGCGGATAATGACGGTATCCAAAGTATGGTTATTTCTAGAGATTTCTATGTAATTTGCTTTCTATATAAATGCGGCCTCTCGCTGCGACGATGTCTCTTTGATGTAGGTACCAGACGATTCAGTAGTTACCACGTAGGATTGCAGATGAACAGCTTAATGGATGAGCAAGTACGGATTAGGTGGCTCTGAAGATGGTTCTGAGATGACACTTTACAATCTACTATACTATTCATGGTCACAGAGTTCGGAATAAGCAAGTAGCTAGTAGGTAGGTATAGCCGATACCTACCTACTAGCTACATAGGTAATTATTCCAGGTAGTTTCACGGGTACCTAAGTGCGAAGGGCAAAATACGTCATTCTGTAATAGAACGTATATTTTGTTTGCAAGTCAACGCTAGAATTACTCACACTTTACAATGTTTAGTCTTGAGTAACCTAAGTTACTCAAGTAATAAACTTAGTATATGTCTAAACATATACTAACTTTATTACTATAATGTAAAATAAATAAATAAATGTTAGATACCAAGTAGGTATCATTACAAAAGCACTGCGTTCCATCACTTCTACTTTATTATACTAATCGACTAATCGATAGTCAGATAACATGCATAATCTATGCTTTCGCGATCGAGTTTCCTGGTTGTGTTTTTACATCATAAACACAGAAGCATACAGATTACAAGCTGGTGAATCAAAATATATCAGCTACCTACTGACATTTTTATGCAACTAAATAATGGAACAAACCGATGGCACACCAAATGTTATGTGGTAACCACCCCCTATAGCAATGCGAGCAATGTGTTTGGCACCAGAAACAGGTACCGCAAAAGTATTTCCCCGGACAAGCTCTGAGCACTAGGCTCTACTACTAAAACTTTTGCTCATCCCTCAAAACTTCACGTTTATTTGAGAAGTGATAAATCGTTCTAATTACAACTTTTTACAAAATATGAAGCGTAATTCAAAGTTCACAAGTAGGTTTACATATTACTCGTAGTTATACATACCTATATAATTATAAGTATAGTAACTAAGTACGTACCTACCTATAACGGCTATAACACAAATAGAAAATATCCTCAATTCCAAACACCAGTCCACCAGTCTAGTCACAGCTACGGTTCAGGATGCACGTGTTGGTTTTCTCGAATAATTCTCGCGAGTTTTTGAACAGGCCTTTCCTAAGTTCATGTAGACGTTTTGCAAGTTACTTAGCCAGTGACGAAGTGTTGGACTTGGAGTTACTTTCAAAGTGAGAGTGCTGCTGGTGTTTCCTTGTTTAGTGAACATTTTTATGGTTGTATCGCAATATGAAAGTGGATTTTTAAAAGTAAGTTATTGTAAGATAAAATTTATAATTATTAACTATTTAAAATTACCTACAGAGAATTAAATTAATGGTAGTAAATTGTAATCCTTGAGTATGGCAGGCATCTTCTCAGATAACTTTCCGCGATAAGTAAGCTTCCTCATGAATAGCCCATGTTTTTCTTCACCATTTCAAATCACTGGTAGATATTGTGCATATAAGAACTAAAATAAAATATTGGAGCACGACTAGATTCAAATTCACAAGACTGACAGAAAAACAAGAGGCCTTCACTAGGCCTTTGATGGTGTATAATAAATAAGCAAGCCCGGCTATATCTATATTTATTTAGTTAATTCACTACTATTTCTACCATATTAATCATTGTTTATTTTTTTTGTCAATGGAGGCTTGGACAGTAACACTACCTAATGCCTAATTTATTGAAGGGTTTCTTAGCTACTTTGCCTTTGCTACCCTAAAAAATAAACGTGACAAATTAGTCCGTAGATAAATTATTGCTGTTTTCTATTGTAGAAAATGTCAACTTGGCTACAGAATACATATAATATGACTTGACTGCGAGTTCAAATATTCATAAGTTTAAAATATGTAACAGCTGTAAATACCTACTTAGGTATCTACTATTATTTATTCTATGCTATGAGTAATAAAAACCGGACGCCGCCGCCGCAGCTGCCGCGCCGCGCCGGTTTACCTCATAGCATTATGACATAAGGAAAGAGTATTGCCCGTATCAACTAATTAAATGTGTTCATTCGTGTTCTGCACTTATCATTTACTATGTGACCTTCAAATTAGTGGTAAATGTTTTCTGCAAATATTTCCTTGACGACTTGATTGAGCTTGTGTTCAAATCCGATATCCTTGGCTGCAGTTCATTCGCTGGTCAAGTGTTTAGCGAAGTAGATAAGTCACGATACGTAGATAGATAGTCACGAATGGACACTGGACAGTGTTGGCTCTCAGAGTCACCACTGTACACGTACTTGCCACTGTCCTTGATCAATGTTATTCAGCTCGTATGGCCGAAAAGGGTGGATACATTTTCCGTTGGCCGTTTACCAACCTTACTTTGTTACATTTACTTGTATGCCATCGTCATCATGGTAAGTCATCTTACCATTACAAGTAAAGAATAATGATGAAAAAAGCCAGTGGTCCACCTGATGTTAAGTGGTAAACCCTGCCTCTCACATTCTCCTCTCGCCTCTCACACTATAATATTGACGAAGCTATGGCTGATGACTTTACTATGTAAAATTTATGCATTAAGTAGTGTGTACTTTAAATGTATGTACCTTCCTTTTTTTATTATTTTGTAAAATGTGACTTTTCCCAGTGTACAAATTGTACCTATCAAAAGGAATAAATGATTTTGAATTTGAATTTGAATTCATATTGCATTTACGTGTGACAATTTACGCGCATGCCTTATGTACCTATTGTATGCTATAGAAAGTAGGATATTCAATGATGTTTAAAGGAAATCTCTGATAATTCCAACTCCGGAATAACTTTCCACTTAGTTCAATCATGGACTAATCCATAATTCAATGAGCACAATTCGTGTAAACAACGTCAAACGTTAGCTCTATTTACGAAGAATAACGTTACGTCGCTTTACGTATAAAACCAGGCTCAATAACTCTCTTTTCCCTTCAGTTTTTCCCCAGTGAATCAGTACAAACATAAACCGGATAAGTTTGCTAGAAAATAGAGTGTATGGGTATAGTTTTTTATCAGCACTTTGTCCGATACTCTAGCTAGACTTATCTCGTGAAACCACGAAATTGCTCTTATGATGACCCGACTATAATGTTATAGGCTTTTAATCTCTAAAGAACGATATAAAACGCTACCAACTGCTATAAAATGAAGTTCATATGATGATCTTATATATCATAAAAGTGTTGTCCTAGTACGTACTGCCTAGTTTTTACGTTCATTGGGAATTCCGACTTTTATGAGCCGTCTAAAATGGTACTCTCTCGCAGGCATTTTCCTCTATTTGCTCTACTTTTATGAGCCGTGACTTATTTGAGGGAGAAGAGATCTGTATTCTAATATTATATTTCTCCCCTTACACAGTTTTGAGGACGAAGCTTTGTCTACCATGAGAGTCTTGAGCTTATTTTTATCTCAAGAGTGAGGAGAATCCCATCCCCATCCTACCACAGATAATATTGTAAATGTTAAAGTTGAGATGTTTGTGTTTCAATCACGCTACAACTGCTGGTCCGATTTGGATGGCACTTGGAAGAAGTATAATATAGTTCGTAGCCTGGATTCACATGGCCTATTTTTCATCCCGGAAAATCAACAAGATCAAACGCGGATGAAGTCGCGGGCAGAAGCTAGTTTTAAATAAATTGAGAGTCTAGATAAGGCAGTTTTTTCGAAAATGCTTTATAAAACACCCGTGATAGGATGATAGGGGAGAATGGAAGAAAAGGACATGTTGTGCCGACCATACATACATACATACTAGTGGGATAAGGGCAGGAAGAAGAAGAAGAAGAAGCTTACATTTTCGTTTTAAAAAAAGTGTGATAAGCATAATTATCATTCTAAATTTCTGAAAAAGTGATACACGTTATACTCACTGATTGCATGCACAGCACATACCTACTTAAGTACAGTTTTGTGGTGAGTGTTTGTCACAAACACATCTAGCGCCACAAAGCAAACCTGTCTACCTACTCTACGACAGTAGTGTGAGAGTCTAGCCTAGTCTTTTATTTATTTCTATTTCATCTATCAACATATGATACGCACTAGATAGTATACAACGTAATGTTTATAAGCATATAATACAGCGATGGCGCGACATCAATCACATACTAAGACAAAACGAGATAACAAAGCTCTACGTACTAGTACGTGCTACGACAGTCGTAGACGCTCTACGTGACTTCAACGAAACGATTCATTTTATTATGTTTACTACCAAAATAATTGAAGCGTAGAAATCGGAAGAAAAATATGGAAACCTTTGCGGATCGGACAAAGTAGGATAAGGCTAAAGGCGCACTTGTGATTATGGATGCGATTGACCTGGTGCGGCTCGAGCGTCTATTTTTTTAGTTAGTTGCCATAAAAAATACGGAACATCCGCGATTTCAAAAGGGTATTTAATCTTTTCTTTTCTTCTGCTATATAGATATTTGACATTTTGACACAAATTGCAAAAACTTTATCGGTCTTATTACCACCGAACACCTGAACGAAGACTTAAGAAAGACATGGGTTTACCTTGACATAAACCTTTACGTTGACGTACGTTTAAACCTTGACTTTCTTTAGTCTTCGTTCTGTAATACAACCGCATGCGTTTCCAAAATTAAAAGTTATCGTTCCAAAATGAAGAACTTAGGTATACATTGATAGATGGATAAACGACTCCGTCGCGAAATTACTTCATAATGACGGTCGGGGCATAAAATTACTATTTAGGGATGTCTCTATCTAATTTAGATCTCATTAGTTATATGTATTATATATGATCTGTGGTTGTGTATTAGAGAGCTTTCATAAATCTGTAAGTAGATTTAAATTGAAACATTAAAACTTAAGAAACTAAACTACGGTCGAAGCCAGTCTCATCCTCAAGATAAACTGAAAAATGTATGACAATTCGTCTCATAGGACCGTCTCAAGGTTTAATAAAATTGAAAGCTAAGAAATACCCTGAAACTACAGTCACGTACTTTATTATTAGCAAAGGGTAAGTACTGTTATCTTTTATTTTACGATCCAAAGTCATCTTGGATCTTGTGCCCTTTTTTTAGAGAAGGATTCTTTAAGTAAGTTTTATCACAAGCCGGCTAAATGGATCGAGAAGCATTTGCATATTTATCGTTCTATTTGTACGTAAACTTCGAAAGGGTTGTGTTAAATGATGTTGATTATTCACTGATCTGTTTGAATAACTTCCTTGATAAACCGATTTACAGTGAAGGGTGCTTTTCCACCAGCTTTAAGCTAAGCTACGTTGCTAAGGATGTGTTTGAAATCCAACAATATTTGTTTGTTTTCATACACATTCTTAGCAACGTAGATTAGCTACTAGTATAGTATTATATGATCTGTGGCTCAGCTTAGCTCTGGCAGAAAACATCCTAAACCTGTTAGGTACGTATTTGACAAAATATACAATCATTACATGTTAGGAATGATAAGAAACCAATGTCATCAACGTAGCCCTCAGAATAAGTAAGTTGAAGTGGTAGTGATTATTATACAGCATGCACGACCGTATTACTTATTTATGGCTTTGTGATTACAAAGAGAGCAATTAAAAAAGTACTTAGGAGGCAGGCTATGGAATGACCTGCCTTACGAGATCAAAAACGTTCAGTCAAGACAACGCTTTAAAAAATTGACCCGCGAGCTTTTCCTCAAGCAGTTGTATGCATGATGTCACCTCTCACAACATTATCTTTTGATATAGATAGATGCCACCTTGTTTCACCATACCTACCTTTGTGTCTTAATACATAATGTTTTATCGATTAGTTATGTTATATATATATATATTTTTATATATTGAATTAAGCTCATCATATTTAATTAAGATATTTTTTATTTATTTTTTAAGATTTTTCTGTAATGTCGCACGCCAACCACCTCATTACTCCACCACGTTTGGGTTGGCTGGCAGACAATGCTTTCAGCATTAAGTCCACCCTTTGTAACAAATTTATAATTTTGTGCAATAACGTATTAAATAAATAATAAATAAATAAAAAATGGTTCGAACATAAGACAAGCATAAAACTAATTAAGTTAATGGAGAGTCCGCTATTTTCCTTCAGAACCAGTGAATCAGCATAGATTATCGTAAAACAGTGTTGGAAAACAAATAAAATGTCTTGCGAACAAAGCTGTTTAGCCAAGACCTTCCTCGGTTGCTACTTGCTAAGTCACAGATTATATAATACTGGCTAGGTAATGTCAACATCATATTTTCCCTCGAGGAAATAACTGTTCTTTATCCCTAATTTGCAACCATATTTTTGACATAAGTAGCTACTTGAATTACTCTCAAACTTCTATGTCTGAGGACTAAAATGTACTGTAATTTTTTTAGGAATCCGTATTTTTAGTGCTACTTAGGTACTTACTCAAATTTTTACTTATAGGTTTATGTGTCTAATAAACTCTACTTATAAGAGACTTATCTTACAAACATGCAGACATAAACGTTTAAGAATGTAAGTATTTTCTATACGAGCACTCCACGGATTCAGGACAAATCAAATCGCACGTGAAAGAAATGTCGAACGAATGTAGAATAAAACGGATTAAATGCACGAGATTGGAGTTAAAATCCACAAAGAGAGCGAGCGGATATTGGCGGGTAATGGAGTTCCATCATTTTATTAACCGACTTCAAGAAAAGGAAGAGGTTCTCAATTCAGTTGTAAATTTTTTTATGCTTACTAATAGGTACCTCAGAATTCTGTCATTTATAAACCGATTAGAAAAATTATTTCTATCTACAAGAAACAATGATCACGTCATAGCAGAACAAGGAAGGAAGTTGACATTCTACAATCGGTAGGGATAGAGAATAATGTTATGAATGGAAATTAGCAAACTCTTGACGCTTATTAGGTACTAATAGCGATTGTTGACTCTTATACTATCTCATCTCATGACGATACAACGCGACGGCGACGACATAAAAGTCATTGAATTTGTGAAGCTGAAAATGTAAGCTTCTGTTGGCCGTTTGTTCGGCTGACAAGTGCGCGTGCACATATTCATGGTAATTTCATATTATGTATATTTATACCTATCTACAGTAACAAACCCATTTGCACATAAATAAGCGAGCTCGAATAAAATACGGCAAGGTGCCAAAACATGCAATCCCGCATCGAATTGAATTTATATCGGAGAACTTTTAGGCGTAGATCACACTGCACCGCTAACGGAGACAGTTTTGCATAGAGACCTAATTCTCATTATAATAAAAAGTATGTAAGTAGCTAGTCAAAATTAAATTCCGGTCTTGCCCCGATGTCAAAAGATGTCAATATGCCACAAAAACTGTTTTTTTTTGCGGTCAAACATTCGCTGTTTACTTATTGGTCTATAAATTTTTATCAGAACCAAACTGAAGGGCCAACTGGATCCATGTTTTTTAAGTGGACTGCCCTTTGATTGTGGATGGAGGCTGAACATCAAACGTGGCATCTTACGCGAGAAGTAGTATGTTATTGAGGAAACGGAGACTTCCAACGTGGCAGCGATCGCTGAATTTGCTTATACAATACATAGCTACTGATGTACATAACCTACCAAATTGTAGCCCTACACTAGTACCTAGTTTTTCATTTTTATTCTATTATTTAATTAGCCTTTTTAACGTTGTAAACTCAACGTCAGAAACCTAACTATTTTTGATCGTAATAAAGAATTCAGATAGCTTAGCCTAAGCCCATGAAGACCTGAAACGTAACTCTGGCCTCCGCTCCAACAGAATGGGCAATCTTGAAACTCGCCTTGCATAATTACCTACTACTAAGTGGATCGGGGAAGATTTATTCCTTTGTTTCAATGGAAATAAATTTTTAAAAAACCATTTTACTTAATTCAGAAAGGCTGCCAGCCATTTATGCTAAAGTTGCATACGGTTTCTATCTCCCACGCATAGGTTTTGAGGCGATGAGACTGAATTATAATATTGCCTCAGTCTTTGTAATCTTCGAAGTTCGTATCGCCATTTTTTTCACCCTTATTAATATATTTCCAAACCTAAATCCTGGATCCGTCACTAAAATGATGATCGGTCGATAGCTGAACATTTCCACGCAATACTTCGTACGATAAAACATAATTAATTAGAGTGACAGGGGGTTATTGCGACAACGAGCTACAATTAGTAGACGACGGGTGTCGGATGTGTTGATATTAGGTTCTTGAACGTACTCTAACACAGTTATGTCACTGTCATGTCATGTCTATGACATTAGCTTAGATAAGTAATATAGCTGTCTCGCTTCCCTTCTCTCTCTGTTCCCTCGCATGGTCGACACACACTTTAATTGTATAATTAATTACTAATTTAATCGTTATATATTAGTGCAATCATTGAACATTTGACGAACATTGAATAATTAGTTTTAGTGAATAAAACGTTATCAATGCACCCTGCGAATATTATTTCTGGTAGAAATTCCACCGTCGACTATAAGTAGACTGCGATCCACGTTCTGCCACCTCAATTCATATCAGGTTATGGTCTCAGTTGGCACAATCTGTCTACTTATATCAAGAATCGACTGGCTGGAATAATCGTGGGGTGCGAGACCGCGTGGCTTTCACTTTGTGTGCGCAAGCGCGTTCTATGTGCTGCTAGTCATGGCGCCAACGCCTACACCGCCGACGCCGACCGCAGCTGAGGATATCGCTGCTGCCACCGTGTCCACTGGCGGCTCTACTAACAATCATGCACAGTACTACAGTGTCGAAAAGCTTGAGGGAATGAACAATTACACAAGTTGGAAATTTTGTATGAAGATGGCACTAACCCTTGAGAACCTTTGGTCCTGTACTCAGGCACAGGGTGTTGATGTTGATGACTGTAAAGACCAGAGAGCTCTCGCCCGAATCTGCTTGGCAGTGAAACCGCATTGCTATCAATATGTACAGAACGCTAAAACTAGCAAGGAGGCATGGACAAATTTATCCAAAGTTTTTGAAGATAAGGGACTTCATCGTCGTGTTCTCTTATTGCGGCAACTTCATAGAGTTGAGTTGAAGTCGTTCTCAAGTGTCACTCAATATGTGGAGGCAATCATGACACTGGTACAACAATTAGCGGATATTGGAAAACAAACCGATGATGGTGAGATTGCAGAGCTCCTTCTCAGTGGATTACCAGAATCATTCGATCATATCGTTTCCGGGCTTGAAACTGTTTGTTTGACTGGCAGTTTATCAAGCGAGTTTGTTCGTACCAGACTACTTCAGGAGGAGTTCAGAAAGTCCGAGTCAGGTGCAGCTACAGCCTTTGTTTCGAGACATCATAATACAACCTGTACTTATTGCAAGAAGAAAGGTCACATAAAAGCTAAGTGCTTCAAGCTTCGGCGTGACAAGAAGAACAAAACTGAAGATGGTGAAAAGACTTTTGTGGCTTCAGCTTTTTTCGCAAACAATACGGATTGGGTGATCGATTCAGGATGTTCAGCGCACATGTGTAACAACAAAGATTGGCTCATCAATTTTAAGGACTCTAAAAGTAAAATAAAAATAGCAAATGATGAACAAATCTCATGTTTAGGATCTGGTGAAATACTCTTGGAAACAGATAAAAAATTGGTAAGAGGCATTCAAAATGTATCTTTTGTCCCTGATTTATCAATCAATTTATTGAGTGTCTCAAAACTATGTGAGAAGGGTTTTACAGTTATTTTTAATAAAAAGGGGTGTCATATCTACGAACAATGTGTAATCTCTGGCAATTCAATTTGTAAGGCTTTTAATGAGAACGGCATCTACAAATTATATGGTAAGGCCTGCATTCCGAGTCCGTCGTCTATGTGCGGTTTGGTGGCGCATTCTTCCGCTCTCCTGCCTATGCAGGAGGCACAGAGTGCTAACAAAGCTGAGGTGCCAATTGATGTTTGGCACAGGAGGCTTGGCCATCTTGGAGTTCAGGGTATGCTAGCGTTAAGGAATGGTGCAGCTAATAATGTTATGTTTCAGATCAATGATGATAAGTCATTGCAAAACTGCATTCCGTGTATGGAAGGAAAAATGGCGGCTAAGCCATTTCCAACCACTGCCCGCCGTGCTTGCCAACCTTTGGAACTCGTACATTCGGATATCTGCGGCCCTATGCCTGTGGCAAGTTGGGGTGGCGCTAGGTATCTATTGACTTTCACAGACGACTTCACTCGCAAAAGCTTTGGCTACCTGCTTCAGAGAAAGAATGAGGTAATATCTACTTTTATTGATTTTAAATCTTTAGTAGAAAAACAGTTGGGTTTACCAATTAAAATACTACGTTCCGATAATGGAGGTGAATATTGTAATAGCAAATTTTCTGATTACCTTAAAAAGGAAGGAATTGTCCATCAGACTACTATTCCATATTGTCCTCAGGGAAATGGTGTTTCTGAGCGCCTAAATAGGACTCTCTTAGAAAAGGCAAGATGCATGCTGCAAGGGGCGGGTCTAGAGAAGCGATTTTGGGGTGAAGCAGTCATGACTGCAATTTACTTAAAAAATAGGTCTCCAACATCATCTTTATCTGGCCTTACTCCGCTGGAGAAGTGGACTGGATCAAGGCCAGATCTTGGTCATCTCCATGTATTCGGCTGCATTGCTTATTCACACATCCCTGAGCAAAGAAGGAATAAGTTAGATGCCAAAAGCAAAATGTATATCTTTGTAGGCTATAGTGATACCTCTAAAGGCTATAGACTTGCGGATCCCTCTAATCCTAAAAAGGTTATATTATCTAGGAATGTAGCATTTATAGAAAATAAGTTTTATGAGACTGACACTAATATTAATTCTAATAATAATAATTTTATCATTTATGAATTTAATGACAATGAATTGAATAATAATATTAATGAGTCTAGTCATCAGAACAAATCAAGTTCTGATACAAGTATTTTAAATTCTAGTAACAATGTTGAACTGAATTCTAGCGCTAGTCATAGTCAGCCGGATTCTAGTCGCATAATGGATCAGAATCCGAATATTATTGTATCAGATACTGAAACAAATAAATCTGTAATTTCAGATACAGACGAGTACTACTGCACTGGCAGCGAGAACGAGGCTGGCTCGCCGTGTTCACCGATCGCTGGCACGCCCTCTGAGCGGGTGATGTCGCCGCATATCGTGGCACCTCGAGGGGAAGCAGCTGCCGCCCCAGAGCCTTTGCCTTCGTCCTCTACTGCTCGGTCTGTTCGGTCTACTCGTTCTAAGTTGCCTTTGAGGTATGAGGATTATGAATTAGATTTCTCTCTCATGGCACATCATGCACTTCCAGGCGACCCTCATAGCTATGAGGAAGCCATTTCCTGTACTGACAGTCAAAATTGGCAATCTGCCATGCAATGCGAATATAATTCGCTCATTGCTAACGATGTGTGGAAGATAGTCGACAGGCCACCAAATACAAATGTAGTCAAATGTAAGTGGGTCTATAAACGCAAACACGATGCTTCAGGTAAATTCGATAAGTTTAAGGCTCGTTTGGTCGCCAGAGGTTTCACACAAGTTAGAGGCATAGATTACAATGAAACCTTCTCTCCCGTAGTTAGACATAGTACTATGAGAATCTTGTTTAGTTTGGCTAATGAGTTAGATTTAAACATAGACCATGTTGATGTAACTACTGCATTCCTAAATGGAGAATTAAAAGAAACCATTTATATGGAACAACCTCCAGGTTTTTCTGATAATGATAACAGTAAAGTTTGTCTCTTATCAAAAGGAATTTATGGCCTGAAACAGGCAAGTAGAATCTGGAATGCAAAAGTTCATAAACTACTATCTGAAAATGATTATAAACAGAGTAAGTGTGAGCCTTGTGTTTATAGCAAGAAAGTAGGTAATAATCTAATTGTTATAGCTTTGTATGTCGACGATTTTTACATATTTTATGGCTGTGACAAAAATGAGCTGTTGCCATTACTAGAACATAATTTTAATGTTAAAAACTTAGGTTCAGTCACTAACTGTTTAGGTATGAATGTATATAGAGATAGGGTTAAGCATATTTTAAAACTTGACCAGTCAGAATATATTAATAAGTTGTTAATTAAATATGGCATGAATAATTGTAAGCCGGTGTCAACTCCCATGATATTAAATTGTAAATTCGATTTTGATGAGAGTGAGCACCTTGATGACTATGTGTATAGCTATAGAGAACTTCTAGGTAGCCTAATGTATCTATCTGTGTGCACAAGGCCCGATATATCTTTTGCATGTAGTCAACTAGGCCAGTTTAGCAACAATTTTAATAGGACTCATTGGCTAGCCTTGAAACGCATCCTGA
Source organism: Eulithis prunata (assembly GCA_918843925.1). NCBI lineage: Eukaryota > Metazoa > Arthropoda > Insecta > Lepidoptera > Geometridae > Eulithis > Eulithis prunata. The sequence continues at coordinate 1,979,602 of OU974009.1, forward strand.
GATATCTAGGAGGCACAGTAAATTATTGTCTATATTTTAATAGGTCTAATAATTTAGATATAACTGCCTTTTCTGATGCTGATTGGGCTAACGACATTGTTGATCGTAAGTCTTATACGGGGTTTGTAGTTAAGCTGGGTTGTAATACTATCAGTTGGGAATCTCGTAAACAGCGCTGTGTGGCTTTATCAAGTACAGAGGCTGAGTATCTTTCTATATCTGATGTTTGCAAAGATCTTTGTTTTATTAGAAACTTTTTATCAGAAATTATTAGTAAAGATATTCAAATAACATTGTATAATGACAATCAAAGTGCACATAGGCTACTAGAGTGTAAAGAATATTGTCACAAAAGAACGAAGCACATTGATCTTCGTTATCACTATGTTAAAGATTTGATTAGGAAAAATATCTTAATCGTTAAATATCTGCCCACAGATCAAATGACAGCTGATGTACTGACAAAAGCCTTAGGTGGTAGTAAGCATAAATTGTTTACACATGACCTGAATGTAGTTCCTAAGTAGGCGTAGGTATTGCTATTCTGTTCATGTAATTTATATTATAAGATGTACCCACCTAACTACTATGTCAAGATAAGTAGGTCTGCATGAATCAATTGTAGAGTCTTTTGTTTTTGTAACAATGTAGAGTCTTAGCAAAATTTTATGTAGAGTCTATAGAAATGTAAAGTTTCATGTTGCATGTAGGTAGAGCATGAATTGTATTGATATAGTAGAGTCTCAAAAGATTTCTTGTGAAATGTATTTTGTTTGAGTCGCTCAAAAACCTATGGGGAAGTGTTGATATTAGGTTCTTGAACGTACTCTAACACAGTTATGTCACTGTCATGTCATGTCTATGACATTAGCTTAGATAAGTAATATAGCTGTCTCGCTTCCCTTCTCTCTCTGTTCCCTCGCATGGTCGACACACACTTTAATTGTATAATTAATTACTAATTTAATCGTTATATATTAGTGCAATCATTGAACATTTGACGAACATTGAATAATTAGTTTTAGTGAATAAAACGTTATCAATGCACCCTGCGAATATTATTTCTGGTAGAAATTCCACCGTCGACTATAAGTAGACTGCGATCCACGTTCTGCCACCTCAATTCATATCAGGATGAAGGCGTCTCTGCGACGATACTTAAAGGCAGATAACCACCAAAGTATTGTTCGGAAGTATTGTTAGAGTTATGCGTGATGCAATCGCCAGCATTTAATCATCGAAAAAATAAAAGAAAGCTTTTCGATAACTACCTATCTGTATGAATTCGAGCAAATTCGTTCAATAAAGAATTTCTAAAAAAAATATCTTACAAGCAACAAAAAGTGGTTTAACGAAGCGTTACTATCGCTAAAAGATAAATTTCTTTCGGACAACCTTTGAAAGATTATGTATATTTATACCAAGTTGTCTGTGTTTTTCTTGCCACATAGGTAGCTAATTTTCGCTTATGTTTTTGGTCAAAAATGTTTTGAAGACGAATAGCAATTTCTCTTATGTCACACGCCGTGTACCTACGATGTTCACCGTTTTCCTGTCGGGATAGGATTTTCCCGTTTCGAATAGATTCCGGTTCTGGAATGGACAGCACCACATGATCGCTAATAAGCGCTGAGCACATGTTGTTTGGAGAAATATAAGTAGTACCTATATACTCTACTTTTACCATTGGACTTTCCATTGTCTTCAAAATTTATAAATAGACATATCTTTGACCTATTTTGAGGACGCCTACTTAGTAGGAATATGTACCTACATAAATGTCGTGCCCAAACAGAGCAAACTCATTAGGTACTTATTGCTGGTACCATAAAAATATGAATGTGGCCTGCAACACGACATTTTGACAAACCGACGATAATTATTATTAGGCGCTGTTTGGCTGACAAAAGCGCATCTAGTTACATCCTACTTTTACATTTTCTTACAATTATTGGTTACCATTTATATCAATGCCCACTGTACATTTTTTTTTCCACGGCGTTATGGTAGATATTGTACCTAACAAAAAAACTCTAACATGTTTTAAGTAAGTAGGTTACGTTAAAGCATTGTAACACAAGCCTGGGGTTAACTCTGTAACATACCTGCCTTATCAAGACAAGAATATCACTTTAACCTACCTAACCTAGACAAGTAATTCTTACAAAAGCTATCATGTCTAGACTGCCAAATTAATTACGCAAGTAATAAATTCGAGATGTTCCTAACGAGTATTCTAGAGCTAGTATTCTCTCCTTGTAAAGCGGATTATGTATTAAAACTTGGAATACTCTCTACTTAGTTATAAGATCGTTACAATTTGATTATTACACTAAATTAGACAACAATGCGTCATTGTCTATTTCTAAACTAGTAAACTTGCCTAGTGGGACAGGAATTGAGCTTTTTCTGTATGTCTAGATACTTACCTATCTCGGGAGTAAAACTGCCAGCGCAAGCTGAGTTACAAAAGAGAAAGAGTACAAAGTGGAAACTGTTGTAAACTCGCTGAGTTGTAAACCTGCGTGCTTATCAAAAGTTGGAGTGTTAACCTCACAATGCGCTTTGTTTCAAAGTGGCTGGCCACTTTCATTGTTGATGAATATTACTTTGTTTTATGCTTGGCACTTTTGTACCTAGACTCGTTTTGTAGACTCAGTTGGAATTGTACGTACACATAATGTGGTGTAGGTAAAAGAGTGACTGCTAAAGAGCGCTAATAATGTGCAAAATGCAATGACACTAGGTAATTGGAAAAAACATAATGATTAACACTATTCTGATTCCGAAAAGCGAGTTGGTCTGTTTGTTCATTACTGGACCAATTTCAACGAAAGTTATACCATTCGGAAGCTCTTTTTCCGGATTGAAACATAGGCTATATTTTATTTAAATGAAAAACGTTTGTACCTACTCTCTAAACCAAAAGCTGCCACTTGCTACGAGGTTCATCGTATGCTGGTTGACAGATATTTTGGTGGAAAGTTTCGCACGCATACGAAGTCGCAGGTATCAGCTAGCTGCTAATATAATTGTTACTTTGTCTAGCCCCTCTATATAGTCGCAAATCCTCAAGTTGATTGAACACAACCGTAATCCAGATTATGTACATAAAATGAGTTTACCTCTCAGGCCCACCTTAATCTAAACTCAGGGAAAAATTTGTTACGGAATAAATTGCCGTCGTTAACCGGGCATAAACTAACTAAAGGGCGGATGTCCACTAAGTAAACCTATTTAAAATTAATCCTGGTACCCAGGTAACCGGTTGTCATAATGAGGGTTGACCTTATAATTGAGTAAAAATATATTTTAAATCTTCTTAATCCCAAATTGATCGGTTGAGACTTTGTTTATATTGTACTTACCGATGACAATTAGGTAGATACTTGTAAAAAAGAAATAGATAAAAAAATAAGAAGTCAAAATCCTTTCTTATCATTTCAATTATTCTATTTGTAGGTATCATATGAGTGAGTGGTATGAGGAAAAGTTTTTTTGAGTACGGTGTTGGAGAGGATGTTGCTATTGTTGCACTATAATTTTATTAGGTATTGGTTTTACCTACCTAATCTACCGGTGCCAATTTACAAGCTGACTCATGGCTGAGGTTAGAGGTAGTAACGGTGTATTGTCATCTATATATTTTATTCTTAACTAGCCGTCGCCCGCGGCGGCGTTGCTCGCGTTCTACCTTTAGAGTGTGACGTTTCAAAATTCCTTTCTTAGTGCACCCCTACACTATATAAGGATACTACCCTCCAAATTTCATACCTCTAGGACTTATAGTTTAGGCTGTGCCTTGATTCTAAGTGGGCTTCGAAAGAGTTTTATATATTGACTAGCCGTCTCCCGCGGCGTTGCTCGCGTTAGAGTGTGACTTTTCAAAATTCCTTTCTTAGTGCGCCCCTACACTATATAAGGAACCTACCCTCCAAATTTCATACCTCTAGGACTTATAGTTTAAGCTGTGCGTTGATTCTATGTCAGCTTCAAAAGAGTTTTATATATATTGATAGCCGTCTCCCGCGGCGTTGCTCGCGTTAGAGTGTGACTTTTCAAAATTCCTTTCTTAGTGCGCCCCTACACTATATAAGGAACCTACCCTCCAAATTTCATACCTCTAGGACTTATAGTTTAAGCTGTGCGTTGATTCTATGTCAGCTTCAAAAGAGTTTTATATATATTGATGATTTAAATCAACGGTTTCAAGTATACATTTTAAAATCGATAAGTGTCAAAAATGTACAAGAACGGACACGTGACTTGTTTTCTATGTCTAGCGGCTGACTAAGGCCTCTGAGCCCGTAGTCTAAGTTTTGTTTTGTTCATCGAAACGCATATCGAGAAGATTGCGAGATATTTTGTATGAAATCTGATAAACGTCTCTAGCGGGAGATTTGCAAACTATTTTTGTTCATACAAAAACTGCGAGTTTTTCGATTCTCGCTTGTCGCAAATCAACATATAACTCAGACTACGGGCTCTGGTATTCAATGCGACTTCAAAAATCTCATTGGTACTGGGTACTGTGTTTGCAAAGTTTCAGTACCTACCAGAGACAGACTTCCTAATGTTCCTATTAACGTACAATGTTGTACATACATCGGGTATACATACATCGTACGCCAGCATTTTACATGACACAATATTTTTTAAAAGTACATAGTATTTTACAGCTATATACATAGATATATAACAAATTACCAACAGATCTCAAAGAACTAAATGGAAACTTTTTTAAACTTAGGCTAAGAAGATGGCTTATTAGTAAAGCACATTATACTTTGGATGAGTACTATAATACGTTATTAGATAGTTAAGATAGTAGGTTAGTATATTGTACGCCCGGAATAGGTAGACTGTTGAAACTATTCTATGTTAAGATCTCTACACAGTTCTACAATAAATGTTTCTTATTTCTTATGAAAGCGCTATTTAGTGCTTCAGTGGGTAGTGGGTCTAAGTAATAAAAACAGCAGTTATTCGATAATAACTTTGCACAGCTTGCGTTAATCGAACTGTTTTCACTTGTTCCAGTAAAACACGCAATGAAACTAATCACATCTAAACGTCAAATAATAATGTGTGATCGGTTGGGTATTTAGGTACCTATTATGTCCAAATGTTAAAAACAATGATCTTCTAAAAGCCATAAACCAAGAAGTTGAAGTTTATTGGCTGAAAAATACAGCTAAAGTAGGTACTTAATTACTTACCTATACAAGGTGCAAAAAGTCAGCTTCAAAAACTGAAAAGTTACTCTTCCCCAACAATTACAGTACCTACTTACCTATTGCTAAAAAAATTGTGAATCTATGTTATTGATCTATGTGGCATTTTACTTTGTGGATAGTAAGTAGTATAAACGGTCCATGGCCGATCTAGGTACATGTTATTCTAATATGAAACTAATTTTATGTTTATTTTAAAGCGCAAAGCCGCGTTAAGATTTTACGTTACCCACCGAGCAGTGTCGTAAATATTTTTAGTAGGTAAGGTACATGTAGCACGTCATAAGTTTATTATTAGAAACATTTTTATTCCATTCTATTCTGGAAGCTTTTATTGAGTAAACAGAAATACCGTAAATGCTTAACAATAACCTGTGCCAATATTATTTTGAGGCAAACAATTTATCCGCTTCGGAATCTGGAAGACGGTGGATTAGGGTCATAGATCTGTATTCAAACTCCATAAAATGCCACCAAAATAGCAATGAAGTTGTTGACTCCTCTCGTCTCTCTGCACTACAGAGGGGATGTAGGTAGGTATCAGAAAGAGCAATACATTTTTTGTCAAACAAACAAGCTTTATTGTAAACTACCTACCTTAGTAAAACTAACCAGAGATAAATTGAATATTGAGAACACACAATACAAATACATTTAATTACCAAAGGAATTTTACATAATTGACTATAATTAGGTACTACTAATAGTCTCGCACTAGGTCCAGAATGATCGTCACACATAGCACAATATCACGTCATACATATTTTTTACATAATTTAGTATGATGATTGATTCTCATAAAAGATTGCTATAATTCTCAGAAATGATGAGATGCCATGTTTTCAGGGAGCAGTCGAATGGAAACAATGATGGAAGCGACTTCAGTAATCAGCGAGGAGGGTGCCGCGCGGGTCGCCAACGGAAATGTAAGTTAGCAAATACGATTATGTAGAGCACTGTACCACAGATCATATAAATACTACTAGAGCCTTTTCAAATTATTGGGCCGCACATTCTAAGTAGCTATAAGTACCTAAATACCATTGTTTTGTTACTAAGTCTATCTGTACGGTATACTTACAGTAAAACCCATTCCTGTAACTAAGTATTTAAATGAATGACCAAGATATAAGCTTAAACTTTTTTAAAAATGTTCGACCTACATTCTGAATGATGAGATGAGATATTTCGACAAATAAATTGTAAAATCGCTGAGATTGAGACGCAGACCACTTGGCGCCACGTGTTTACCTTTATCTCAGACGTTTTCAGTTAAAACGTCTGTCTGGGTAAATAATATGGAAGAGATGTATGAGTAAACTCCTCTTCTTGAGTAATAGCAACAGATACTAAGAAAGCAAAGTAGTTTTTTTACTTATTTTTCTATTATTTTGTGGTTTTTTCAGTACCATTAGGCTACACGTGCACTAACTTGCGAAAGAGGCAGCTAACAAATAGTAATCTTATATAATATATTAATTCTTTTATTCAAGTAAAGTAAGTAAACAAAATGAGCGCTTATGAGCTAAAGACTACACATTACGCAGAATGTGTAGCCATTCATAAACACTATGGGGAACCCTGAGCATCGGACAAGAAATTCTGTTTCCCGATACTCAGTGCCCACCAATCGATCAAATTCAATGATAAAAAGTCAAAAATCAATAATATTAGAACAGTTAACAATTGACTATGACTAAAGTGCGCCTGCAGCCTTATACCTACATATAGCATTACCAGTGCGCTCGTTATTCGTCTCCAAGAGATTCAACAAACCAAAATCAGGCACAGAACCTTCCCACAATTTGCAACTGAGTAAAAATACTCGTAAAGTCAGAGTGATACCAATCTCCCCCACACGCGGGTTCTTATTAAAGCGAACAGCAAATAGGAACACCCTATTGACCCTTCGCTTTATCGGGGCCAAGTGTTTCTGCCAGAGCGCTAGCGATCAACTCTACTTACTACTGAGCAAATTATTCCGCTCCTAGTATTCCTAGTATTGATACATTGATACTTACACCCTTATAAGTAGGCAAGGCACTATTAAGAAAAAAGCTGTGTTGAATATTAAAATGTCTAAAGGTTCATAATGCTCGAAATACCGAAAACCAATATAGGTACATAAGTTTAGAATACATAAGTATAAAAAGCATGACTTCAAAATTGTTAAATAACAAAATAAATAAGATTTAGTAATTATAGGTACCAATCTATAAAGTTTGTTATTTAGAATCCTCAGAAATACGTAAAATTTCCCTTTCAGACAGTAGCAGGCAGAAAACGTGCTCAGCTAAAGGTTATACTTATTAAAATATCTTACATGTAGGTAAATGAGAGGAAAAGGTGATATCGGTTCTGGCTTGAAAAATAATTTCACTTTGACCGAAAACTTTGCTATGAAATTGACGAACCGAACCAATATTACCGTCATTTGTATATCCTTCCCTCTAAGTATTGCCTCTGTATATGTTTACCTACATACGACCTTTTTCAGTTTATTATTATGAAATAGTGAATATGCCCTTTCGATAAGGGTTGTCAAATTCATACATAAGTATTAAGTAGGCTGTTTTCTCTCTGCCACCGACACTACACCGACACGATATCGCGGAAAAGATATTGACTTTTCGCAATTCACATCCTGTCAGCCGAGAAGACCACCGATAGACAAAGGCAGTGACCGGATGGTGGCCATGAGATATGCGGCGGTCTCGAAGTAGACCACCAGCTCGATGGTCAGACGACATTGTGAGGTCGATGGGAGAACAGTGGATCCGGTTGGCACAAGACCGCCGCCAGCCGTGGCGCGATAGAGGTGGCCTTTACTCAGCAGTGGGTGCTACCGGCTGATTAGATAGATAGATAGATAGATCCTGTCAACGCCGATAGCGTTATTTTTGTTCAAGAAACTTCCTATGTCGGTATCGTGTAAGTGTCGGTGCAAGCGGCCATTTACTAGTTAGGGTTCAATTTGTCACGTATCCGGCTAGCGAGTGTTTGGCTAATGCTTGTTGTTCCGTTATGGCTGTGCCCCCTTACCTTTTCATACCCTGTAGGGATGCCACTTCTCTTTGATAACCTATTTTGGAAGAATTACTCACGCAGACAGTATGAAGCGTTCTATGCGACCTTGTGAGGCAGTTGATCGTTTCTAGTAATGATTCAAAATTTTTTTATTCAAATAATTATGAATTTTGAAGTTATGTACCTATGCTTTTTATACATACATGTTCTAAACATATTTAGGTAGGTAAGTATACCTAGTGATTTTCGGTAGGTATTTGAAGTAATAAGAATATACACTTTTTAAATTATATATTTCAAGCATTATATTTTTTTTTTCAATTATACATTTTGTGTTAGCTCGATCCTCACCGACAAGAAATAGTAGATGATTTGTACAGAAATGATTTCAAAGTGAGTGAGAGAAGTGGTCACTTAGTGGTCAGTGTACATGTTAGATTTTTTTTAGAATGACTCTACTATCCGCACGTTAGGAGGCACACTGACTGACGCATCGTGGCGCAGACAGAATCAGGTCTATTGTTTCTCTTAGCCTAGCTGTAGCCTAGCTCAGCAATACAAAGGTTCGACAGTTCAACCCTACATTGGTTGGGAGGGTTTTATTTAGCCTTTATCCGTCTCCTAGTAGATTTATGCGACCGCAGCTCGCTTACGAATGACCGCAAACACAGTCGTATAACAATTGCTTACTCGTGTAGAAAAACTTTTGCTGAAGTCCCTTCATTTCAGCTACATGCGTACAAACAAGCGGCAAGCAACAATGCTCGTAAGTTACGTCATCGTTTAGAAATGTCATTCCTATAAGTAGTTTTTATTCCTTTCTATTAGTATTCTCTACCAGCACTATGCTAAATAGGTAACTCTTCAACTTATTGGTTTATGGATTTTGTGCAATGCTAAGTGGGTAGGTACGTACTTATTTAATTTCCCGGTTGTTATTTGACACCTTTTTTACCGCCGTCGACGTGTAAAATCTAGTTTTTCACATTTGTTTTTCAGTTGTCCACATTTTGTAATAAAATCAGTGGTAGGTATGTACTTTTGCATTGACTGTACCTACCTACTAGATAATACAAAATGGTGGGTTTTACCGTGCAGTGGACCGTTCGATTGAATAATATCGAAACACAAGCACGTATTACATTAGAAACGTATCTAGGTAGGTAATATCACATTTTTCCAGTTGGCTTTGTACGAATTTTGCAAAGAATTGATTTGTCAAAAAAAACTTGTATTTACCTAGATATACACAATTATTTCAATATTTTCCGGAAAAATTGTACGTAGTAATCAGACGATATTTCCTCATAGTCATGACCGCTCGCTATTTATCAATACCTACCTATATATACTTAGGTTGCGGCATGCCAAATTGTCAAAAACAGCGGCAGGTAGGGCTTATTCCCATCGAGCCCACCGGCCAGCCCACTGGTGGGCCGGATGGAAAAAAAAATCCCATCGAGCCTTCTCATATACAGTCAGGTGAACTAGATAAATAAACAATGATTTCAGTGGCTTCCGAAGAATATTTATTTAGGTTTTTTGGTTTATTAGAGCATTCCAAGATTCGATGGCAAAATTTTCTGTTATAGGTGCGAGAAACCTCTTTTGAGAAACCAAAAACCTTACCCATAAAAATCATTTCCAAGTATTCGCAAAAGAATGATTGACACAGTAATAAAATGCATGGACAAAAATATGCCGATTTTTCTTCAAAGATAAATTGGTACGTAAATCGATAAAGCCTCAGGGGAACGTCGCATGTTAACTTTGATATTGGAGTAAGATAGTGGATAAGCCTTTTTGGATTATTGTATTCGGGTTATACAGTGTAGGTGATTGATTAAGCGGGTGTACTCGTATGTCAATGGGAGAACGTAGTAGATATACAATCGAACTCTCAATACCTTTGCTTTTGATGAAGAGGCCAAGTTTATCTCTACATACTACTCCTTAGAAACTATACAGAAGGAACATACGACCAAGCTAACAAACCCCAACTAAACATATTTACTTTGACAAACATGCTAAGTCGTGAATTAATTTGCATTTCTGATTGACAAATTCAAAGTGTGATTACGGAAGGTCTGGATTCAAAGGCCCAGGGGATGAAAAGGGACGAGCGCCCGTATCTTGAGTCGTTACTCAAGAAAATCTCAGAATATCTTTGAATTCAGGACCTTTTAGGAAGAAGGAAAATAGTTGGTATAAAAGTTACAAAATCGAGATGCGAGCCCACCCATTTACTTAGTGGGCTCGATGGGAATACGCCCTTTTTTACAACGAAAATCTTCCAAAATTCCTAAAAATGGAAATCTATATTTGCAAATGGTATTTTTATTGAACATTCATCTATATATTATCACAGGGTTATAGCCGTTCAATAAAGCCTATCCATCATCCCAATCCTGGTTGAAGAAAAATGGACAGTGACACATTGTAGGACACTCAAATATACCCGAAAATGTACCTTATGACGTCGAGATTGGGGTCACATTGTTCAGTGAGGGATATCTACGTTCTAATATAATCGCGAAAGTGCTCTTTCGATATTAAAAAAGTAAGGGTTATTTTGATAATAGGGCTCATCTTTCAGTTAGTGTAAAAATGTTTGCCATGATATTTATACATCACAGTTTTCTTTGGGAGTGTAAACTACTGAAAACTAGATAGATACCTACGGAGTTTATTTGATAAACCGTACGCTACTTTCGGCCAACTTTTGGCTGTAAACACGCAAGTATCTATAAATTTTAGAATTTAGGTAATGCTATTATTACACCTAAGATTCCCGACGACGATGTAATAAAGATTATGATAAAGATTTCCGACAGAGTTGCAAAGGTTACGTAGGTACCAAATCATTCCAGCTTATACTATCAACGAAAGATGATAAAACAAAAAGCTTGCTAAATAAAAATCAATACGACACGTCACGTTCAACGTACGAAGTCTACGAACTTCCAAAACAAGTTCTGACAGCTTTATCAGGAGCCGGTATCAGTGATAACGTGTGTGTTAATGCGTTGACACTGCGATACCATTAGTGCGACGTTATGTTTGTTCCGACACTGATGCTATTTCTACAATCAAATACCTACTCGTTAATACCTGTACTATCGAGCTGTGACTATCGGAAAAGCTTACATCTACCAGTATTGGCAGGTTTTTTTTAAATACTTCGTAAAACGCGAGTATTATTTTTCATAAAACGGTTTCAATTTGACGAAATAAGAATTCCATAACATCCAATTAATTTAAAATTCTAAATTGGGACTAATTTGAAATATCAAGTCGTAATGAACTCAAGGCAATAGGCGCGGTCCGAACAATTGATATTATAATAGCTTAAATCATATTTTTTTATTACAAGTTCAAAATAAAATAATTTGAATAAATTTCCAACTTTTAAATTGGTACGTAATAAATAAATGTTCAATTAAATGAAGTTATTACACAAGTAGATCAAGTACATACCTAAATTACACATATTAAACAAGAAATTAATTATGAGACACTTGAATTTGACATTTATTAAACAACTAGCCGTCGCCCGCGGCGTTGCTCACGTTCTACCCTTTAGAGTGTGACGTTTTAAAATTCCTTTCTTAGTGCACCCCTACACTATATAAGGATACTACCCTCCAAATTTCATACCTCTAGGACTTATAGTTTAGGCTGTGCGTTGATTCTCTGTCAGCTTCAAAAGAGTTTTATATACTCGTATATTGATTGATTTTTACTTACAGTTATAATCATTGCTTCCATCATTATTACCATTTTTCTTGCATTAAGTAAAGTCCATGACTTATGAACACGTTTTCGTTTGTTCCAGGGTCACAGTGGTGGTGATCGAGGAAGGCACCAAGAGCCCGAGCCACAGCCTTGCCCTGAGGGCGAGAGGCTGCCGGGAGACGGTGCCAGCAGTTCAGCACCAGACGAACAGGTACAAACTGGCTAAAAATATAAATATTGATGATCATATTGATAAAATCTAATAGGTATAAGGGTTTCTATACTCGTCATTTGTATAAAAATATATTTATTTACAGAATCGATTCAGTGAAGACGGCCGCTCGCGTTCTAACTATGTAGGCAGATTTAATACGCAAGAAGAACCAGGTAACACAGTAGTGATATTTTATAAAATATATTGCCTCCCTAGTCCCTACGGATTCCTTGTACAGCCCTGTCTAAGGCCAGTATTTACGTTTACTGCTCAAGCACTAATCTTCGGGCTCAAGCAAAGACTTGTATGAGAATCTCTATTCAAATCTATGCTTGACTTAGAAAAAGCAATAAAATTAGTCAGTCCGTAGCCTCGTAGACATGGTCTACGAAATCGTAGCACATGCCTACAGTATCGTAGCATACATCTACAATTTCGTAGAACATGCCTATTGCGACATTGACACCCTTGGATTGCATGATAAGGAAATGAATGAATCAGATTCCAGAGTTTCGTTGGATTTTACAGGATGTTTGTATAGAAACATGGAAGAGTTAATATTTGCAAGGATGTGTGGCGTAATATACAAAGAAATAAAGTCAGTTTTTAACTATTTTAAATCACTAATTATCTACTAATTGCACACTATTTCAGTAACCACCGAGTGCACACTCAAGAAGCCCAGATACTACCGAGGTATCTTCTGGCCGTCGCTTACGTATACTTTTAAGGTGGGTCGCAACTATTTTGCAATCACTTCAACAATAAATATACAGTTACAATAATGTGGAAGTGTGCAAAGTGATTCAAATGAACAGGATGATTTCAGGACAAGGAGGTGGAGACGAGGTACCAATGTTACTCCCGAAGGCAGCGCCAAAAATCACTCATTATGGTTAATGTTGTTGATTTAGTACTTAAGGTGTGTATAGCCCGCATTAAGACACCCAGTCGGCCGGCAACATTACGTAGATTTCATATTTGGATTCAAATATGACAGCTAACTTATGTTACCGAGAGCCCGCGGATCGATGGCGTATTTGTTCTATCACCGATGCAAGATTAGAAACAATATAAAACACATCACAGAATAGTCATAAAACTGTATAAAAGACCCACGCCCTAATATATTGCAGTGTGGATAAACCCATTGACCTACAAACTAAAACCATAAAGCATTATAAAAGTTCATTGGTGTCATACAAAAGTAAGTGCGAGAGAGTACCTTCCTCCGTGGTATTACGATGATCGTTGTAAATATACACAAGCAACAAGCAAACTAACAACAGCAGGTCTCATTTAGTAAAATTGACATAAAATTTCGATTAAAGGTTTACGAAGCAAGAAGACACCTTTATATTCTCCTATCATTTGAATGATCCCTTTTTATCTGTTTCAGATATGTTTAGCGGCAATTTATTCTTCATATAGAGAACCACGTAAGTTTTCAGCATTCTTGAATTTTAGATTATATTTATTTCTGTGATTATGTAGGTATAGATAGATGATCTCTGATGCTTGGTGGATGAACTTGTATTCATACACTGTTGAAGTAAATGTTAGAATCATACAAAATGAACGAGAATTAGGAGGAGGCTCGATGGGAATAACCCTTCATCCACTGTTGAACAATGAAGTAGAATTATATTGCAGACTAGCCGTCGCCCGCGGCGTTGCTCGCTTTCTAGCCTTTAGAGTGTGACGTTTCAAAATTCCTTTCTTAGTGCACCCCTACACTATATAAGGATACTACCCTCCAAATTTGATACCTCTAGGACTTATAGTTTAGGCTGTGCGTTGATTGTCAGTCAGCTTCAAAAGTTCAAGTTTTATGTATATTGATGATGATAAAATAGTTTATGAATTAGAATCTTTATTAGAATTTTCAAATTCCATTAATGTAAATTCGTAATTTTGTACAGCCACGACTGCCAATAATCACGGTAGTGCCAATAATCACAGTAGTGATTATTGGGACTATCAGATCAGCTGGACGGTGGCGTACTCGTTCCTGAACCTAGCGGTGTGCCTGTTGGGGTGGTGGCGGTGCTTTGCCAACGACTACTTGCACTGGGCCGCAGCTGCTACCTGGCTGCTACTCATCGCACAAGGTACTAATAAACAGAACACAATAATAGTTTCCTACCGATAGGTACCTATATCGATATATAACATTAAAAACGCTTCGCGCAGTTGGTGGACGGAGAATGCCCTAAGTAATTACTTCGGAAAATCCATGACGGATGGCTATGTTCAGCAGTGAACTTCTTCAGGCTAACAATGATCATAATGATCCTAAGTACTAATATTATAAATATCAAAGTTTAGATGTTTGTCTTCAATCACGCTGCAACTACTGTTCCGATTTGGATGAAACTTGGAATATATAGTTCTTAACCTGGATCAAACGAGACGTGGACGAAGTCGCGTGCGAAAGCTAGCAAATAATAATTTTAATTTTTCTCCACACTGTAATAGTTATACCCTTCAGGTAGAGGAATTTGTTTCAAAATACGAATAAAACATTTTGAATGTTATTCCCAGGTCTCAGCCCTCCCGGCTGGCAAGCCATCGGCTTCCAAGCGCCGGAGAATCAGGTCTGGTACATGCTGTTCATTGTATTCGTTCCGTACGCGATGCTGCCGCTGTCCCTGCTGTGGTGCATCGTGACCGGCACACTGTCTTCTATGGCGCATCTCCTCGCTGCTGTCCTGGCGATCGAGAACGCCAATGCGGTAAGTTTCACAGATTGCAGGTTCTTCTTTGTTGTAATTGGTTAACTTTAGTAGCCGTTACGTAGATCTACGCGAAACACGATAGATTTTATATTGTGTCCGGAATTCAGGCGTACTAGAGGTTAACCTAATCCTCGAATAAGGCCCACTAAAGTGATGGAAAACCATTACAAAATACACACAAAGAAAAAGAAAAGTAGGTACACTAGAAATAAGACAATTCTCAAATGGTCCTATGACAAATAAATTTCTTTTAAATACATTTTCTACAAGGCTTCTACATGCTACTCTCGGCGGCTGATCAGCAACGCGCTGCTGTACATAGCGGTGAACTTCGTTGGCATGTACGCCAAGTCGCTGGCCGATGGCGGACAGCGCAAGGCATTCATGGAGACGCACAAGACCATGATCACAAGGATACAGCGGATGCGGGAGTCGCAGAGATACTGGAAACTCTTCAATAGCGGTCAGTCACTAATTATACCTAATTCAGCGTCCTAGCAGCCCGTAAAAGACTGTGAAACATTCTCCCAAAGATTTTGGGACTCTATTTACCGACTCCCAGCAATATATCTTAAGCTAGCTTTTGACACATATTTTGCGTAGTGACCATTTGAGTGTTTATGATTTGAGATTTTCCCGTTTATTTACAAGAACCTTATCTGCCTCGCTTGATTGAAAAAATTTTAAAATTTTTGGCACTTTAGTGATACCAGACTTCTTGGCGACGGAGATCTTCAACGACAAGATCCACATGAAAGGTAGCATCCAGGAGCAGCAGTTCAATAACCTATACATCCAGAGATACAACGATGTCTCCATACTCTTCGCTGATATCAAGGGCTTTACCGGTACGTTCAACTTGGCATATCTGATAAAATTGTTGAAATACTTTCCTGGTTTATTTTTATTTTTAGAGCCTTTTAGTAACTTTGTTACTTGTCACCATCATTTACCCAAACTGTCAAGGTCATTGGGTCCTGTAAACCCCTACAAAATTTACTTAGCTATAGCTACGCCTATGAAAGAAACGTCCTGAAGGTAGTTCTAGATCTAGTCAAGCCACAGTCGTCGTCACTCTGAACGCTCCAAAAACGTAAAGGTACCTACCCAATGTTATGAACTTTTTTTCAGAACTATCAGGCAAATGCACTGCTCCAGAGCTGGTAACGCTGCTGAACGAGTTATTCGCACGCTTCGACAAACTAGCCTCGGTGAGACATATAAACTAGCATACTAGCATAAACAGCTAAAAATCTCCAACATCAGAATTTGTCACAACCAAAAATGTTCCTATTGTGTATTTTAGGAAAACGAGTGCCTCCGCATAAAGTTGCTGGGAGATTGCTACTTCTGTGTGAGCGGACTTCCAGAGCAGCAGGAAGAACACGCCTTCTACTGCGTCAACATGGGCCTACACATGATTCGGGTGATCCGGGACGTGCGGTATAACAGACAGGTACCTATCGGCCCAGAAAAACGGGACAAACTCTTATTGGGGACGATTTTCTGTAAGTCAGATACTATGGCCAGGTATGTGACGCAGTTCATGTTTTCAGTTAACAAGTTTGCGAAGGCCCGGTCGCTGAGCCAAATAGCTCATACTCTTGGAGTCAAGAACAACTCAAGTCGGTTGCAGATACTTGCCATGTTTATTGCCAAAAAGACTCTAGATGTAGATCCAGAAAAATAACTGTTTTAAAATCCTGCCGCGCGCTAAGCAAATCTCAATCTGTTTAAATATTTTCTCCAAAACTCGGCGTATCACTAGAACTGGCTTGACTTTCCAGGTGGATCTAGACATGCGGATTGGCATTCACAGCGGCACGGTGCTGTGCGGCGTGCTCGGCCTGCTGAAGTGGCAGTTCGATCTCTGGTCGAATGACGTCACCGTCGCCAACCACATGGAGAGTGGCGGCTTGCCTGGGTAAGGGTCATCATGTGATTTGCCAATGAGTCGAAAGGTTTATAAGGTATAAGGTATATATAGGTATAAGGAAAAGTTTATGCTTAGGGTCTTCTTTCCCTAACCTTAGTTTGTGCCATCCATCACGATCCTATGCCATTTTTGTCCATTTTTATGTCCACGGCGATGATGACGAGTTTGTCTCAGTCTCAGTTAACTAAAGATCTAATATAGTCTTATTCTATTGTAGAAGAGTGCACATATCAGCGGATACGCTGGCATGCCTTCACGGAGCCTTCGAGGTGGAGCCTGGCGACGGTGGCTCCCGAGACTCTTACATCAAGGAGCACGAGATCGTCACGCACCTTATCAAGATCACGGAAGAGCCACGTCGGATAAAGAGGAGTAAGGCTGTGTAAGCAACAATCATTTACTAATAGCATAGGTAGCTAGCAATTCGCATGGTTACATATAACCAAATAATTGGGTTTTTTGGCACCATTATCTTGAATAATTTAGATGTGGCCTATCTTGAGTCAATCTCAAAAACCATCGTTTTGTTTTTGAACAGTTTACGAAATATATATTTGTGGTTCGGAAGTAACTCTATCCCTTGGTAACTAAAGAGTAGGGTACGTACCTAATATCTTTGCCTGTACATCCACAGACACCGCATATCTCAGCAGTTGGCGTGCAATGTCCAACTGCGCAGACCCAGCAGTTGCATAGAAGACGAGCTGACCACCAATTGGACTCCTGAGATGCCTTTTCAGAACGTAAGACCAACTATTGAATTGTGGCAATAAACAGAATAAATTTGATTATACTCGTAGCAGTCTGTTCGTTGTTCGCAATGACGTTTTCTTGATAAATCACTAGTGTAATTTTGTGACTACAGTGTTGTTGACCAATTATAAAAAAACGACTGTTTCGTACAATAGTCGCAATGTGCTTAAACGCATAATTATATAGACAAAGATTATTGTGTTAGATGACCTCCCCACTCTATTGATACTTACACCCCAATTTTGTGTTTTTGTATATAGCAGACAACCAACAGATGGCCCACTTGATGCCAGGTTAGTTGTCTGAAATCAACTCATGCTACATTTACTTTTAACATCATTTAGCACATGGTACTTACGAAGTATGATTGAGGTGAGATGTTTAATTTTTGCTCTTTTGAACTAGGAGGAAGCACTATTATTGGACGACCAAGAGAGATTCATCATTGCTAAAGCTCACTCGGATTGCTAACATCACACGACACAGTTTTAAGTTTCTTTTGAATCAACCCATGCAATATCGCTCCTAGCACAGACGCGAATGTAGGATTACAGCATCACGAATCCTAATTAATTTCTGGCCGTAGGAGTAAGAAGTTTGCAATGCTTCCTACACTAGAAAGAAAGAAAATAAATTTATTTGCAAACACACAAAACTATATCTAATAATTAAGCAGGTACAATAAAGCATAGTGTTGCAAACGGGACCCTGACTCAGCATGGAGTTAGTAGCTAGTAAGCAACTAACGCTGGTCTTCCGTACGTTTGAAGTTTGTAAAATTAGTAGTCTTTAAGCATGCACATTATGCACAACTCACAAAAACCTAGAAATATTCTTTATGTATGTATATAACTGTAGCCACTACCAATAACCTCTGATTTTTTGTAGGCTGTACCTACCTAGATACACCGTGTTTTACCTTTTTATTGACAAGCCAATTCAAATTGTATTATAACTATTCATTCCAAGCTTCTCGGTTATATTGGTAAAGGTCCTAGGGTAGTAATTAATATATTTTTATTGAACTTTTTATAATTTCTTTAGTATTACTCGAGCGGCGCGGCTGGTGTGGTGAGTGCGCGCCCTCGGCAGAGATGGGACGATGATGATCAGGAGCTTGATGACGTCACATCACTATCTGAAGTAGAGGTACCAATTCTATTTCTTATCATGTTTAACTTCAACCTCATTGCTGTACCTTTTCCTTCATCTAATTCTTCTACATTTTTGTAACACGATGTACGAGTACATGTCTATGCCCTTTTATTTTTTCTAAAAAGTAATGTTGATCTCATAAGTATTTTTTTCATGAATTCTACTTTTTTACTTTCTATTATCTAGCACTTTTTTTCACTCTCATTCTCACCCGACCCATTTCTCGTGAAATAGGCGAATCTCCCCTTGCAGGAGAACGACATAATCAACCTGATAGAGGTGAAGTCGAATCGGCGCATGCGCAAGAACAACATGCAGATTTGCACGCTGCAGTTCAGAAAGCCTTCGCTCGAGAAGGAGTTCGCCAGTTTGGATGAGAAGACCTTCAAGTCGAATGTGATGTGCTGTCTCGTTCTTTGGTTGTTCATCGTCGCTGTGCAAACGGTTATACATTGCAAGTGAGTCTCTATGTTTTTTATGGTTTCTAGCATGCACCGCATTCAGTTCTCTCTTGAATGAGTTTGATCGCCGTGACCAAGATGCTATGTTCAAATAAATAATAAATACTCTTGAACATATCATCTTGGCCACGTCGATCACTCGCGTTCTTAGTTGAATAAATTAATTAACTATACAATAAATGTGACAAAAATGAAAATGGATTGCAAAAAAATACAACAAAACCGTCGGCAACTTGTTTAGCTCTAGTGTATATCGTGTTTCGTGTATGACTCACTCTGTAAATAAACAGTTGAAAGCCAACGAGTAGAACCTAGATACCTGATACTCCGTTGGTATAGCTGATAGGTACACTCAAGTAAAAAAAAGGGAGAGGGTCTTATTTAACTGTTTAGTGATTATATATATCTTCCAATCACAGCTGCACGCAACTCCTAATAGTGCTGAGTGTGATGACGGTGCCGCTGCTGCTGTCATTTGTATTCGTGATGCTGGAGGAATTTTCCGAAGCTTTGCCGCGCCTGTCGCGGCTCTCGTCTGCGCTCAGCGGGACCAGGATACGACGAGATATTTATATTTGCTGCTTCATCACAATCATGTCGATATCCAGGTATCATTAATTCAGCTGTTCGTTGAATCAATATCTCCCAAAAGTGATAAGTGTTGAGAACGTTAAGAATAAAATAGACAGGGTTTGAACGAATCCATGTGCACAAAAGGCTTCCCCAATTTCTTCCAGTACTCAAGATGATGGTAACTGTCTCAACGTTACAAATCATAATTTTTATCAGGTTGCCCTTTCTCATACTTACGTCCATATTTGAAAGATTGGTACGGATAAACTTCTACCAGGACTGTTCACACCAGAGAATAGACACCCAAATATGTTTTCGATAGGAATTGTTTTTCTTTACAGCACAGCAAAGCTATACTTGTGCCCTTTTCCGGAGAGAACGTCCAATAGCACCATAAATGTACCAGAAGGGAACAGTAGTAGCTCCCCCTGCGGCGAGTGCCCTCGCCCAGAGTACGTGGTGTTCACTTGGATCCTGTGCCTGGTGGCTCTCACTTCTATCCTCAGGCTGTACTACCTGATCAAGACGTTCCTAGCGACGATAAACTACATCATGTACTGTGTGCTGCTGCTGCAATACTATAACATACGTCTTTTCGAAACTAATAACGAACAGTAAGTCTTTAAATAAATCTCTAAGCCTAGTTAAGCGTAGTTGTTGAGAAACAATAAGGTCTAGAGTTTGCTAAGACGATATCTAATGTACAGTTTTGGATGTCAGTACCCGGGAGTATCATTTGTGATAGTATCTAGATATGATCTGATGGAATACTCACTGCTAACAAATAGCACCAATCCTTTAAGTAAAAAATCGTTTATCTTTCAGCACAATATTACCAGCGTACGTCCAAATGCTGATCCTCATGACGATATTCCTGGTGCTAGTGATATACCACGCGCGACTGGTTGAGGTGACGTCACGGCTGGACTTCCTCTGGAAACTGCAAGCCAGTCAGGATCTGGACTGGATGCAAGACACGCAGAATACTAATGCTATTCTGTTAGAACACATCCTGCCTGACCATGTGGTCAACCACTTTCTTTCTAAGCGCCGGTGTCCAAATGTAAGCGGTAGTCAACACTTTCCATGGTTTTGTAAAAAAATAAACGTTGCGAAGAGATGAAACGTATCTTCTAGTAGTTAACTGGAAATACCTAAAAGTATCATATCAAACGACGGCTAGTAGTATTAGCACTCCTGGACGTAAACATCCCATAGATTTTCAGGAAGAAGAATATTGTACAGACTTCCCCCGATTTTGATAGATATGTTGAATGGATCTAATACTTGCTCAAGTGGAGTCAGTTAGGACTAGATGTATGTATATATGTGATTGTTGGATTCTCAAGTTCTCTCATATGTTATAGTCGAAGACACGTTTAAACACAACTGACTATTCCAGGAGCTGTTTTCCAAAGCGCACGATGAGGTAGGCGTGATGTTTGCTTGCATCTGCAACTTCGACGAGTTCTACTCAGAAGAGAAAGCCATCGATTGCATGCGTCTGCTCAACGAGATCATCTGTATGTACCCGAGGACCCCTTGACTACGTATCTCGCGACAATTCTGCGAGAAGCAGTTAAAAATATCTATGTTTTTTGTACAAAAAGAGGACTTGGTCATTAATTTAGGCAATTGTCTATTTGCAATGCGTTGAGTGCGTTTTTCTCGCGGAAATGTCGTGGGATACAAGCTCCATAATAATAAGCTTTATGCCGAATTTCCATAATGTGGTAATTATATCCCGACTAACTCGGTGAGAGTTACTACTAGCGCGATAACTATACAAATAATAAAATATGAGTATTGCTACGTCGTAGTTCTACTGCTACGCCGTAGCGCTGTGCTACGTTATTGTAGAATATTGACTACGACACGACGTAGCATGGTACCTACTAATTATGTAACTATTTTGTCGTTCAAAACGTGGTTTTCATTTCAGTTGACTTTGATAAGCTGCTCCTAGAGAAACGGTTCAACAGTAGTATAGAAAAAATCAAAACTATTGGTGCAAATTATATGGCCGCTTCTGGACTGAACCCTAACAGCAAGGTTAGTAATATTAGCAGTTTGACCCATAAAATAAAAGCTTTACAAATCTCAATAACCGTATGAAAAACATTATCCCACCAGTTTACTGATGCCGGGGAATTCCCCGACTCAACTGTAATTCAGTCGATTACTTACCCCGAACTAAAGCCACCTTCCCTCATCTTATAGTAAGTATTCTATTCGCAACAAGCTATTGATTACTCAGTAGATTCATCGCGATGTTTCCTTCACACATTTTATTGATTGGTATAGAACCAAGATTGAGAGAACGTCTGTCTTTTGATCCCGCGACTACAGTCATGACTACAACGTAACTAAATGAAATTATACAATTACTGTAATGCTAAGGATACACTAGGGGACAAATGTCCCACGGCATGTATCGGCGACATGTCAAGCGAAGCCGGCCGATTTCGCCTGACATAATATATGGCGACAACGCGCGACTTATGTCCGCAGCGACGTCAGATGAAGTCGTGCGACTTCGCGAAACTTCGCCTGACATATATGGCGACAACGCGCGATGTTGCTAGACATGTCGACCAAAGTCCAGAAACGTCGCGCTACTTCACCCAACGTCGCTGGCGACACGTGTCGCGCGACGTTGCTAGACATGTCGACCAAAGTCCGACAACGTCGCGCTACTTCACCCAACGTCACTGGCGACACGTGTCGCAGGACATTTGTCCCCTAGTGTATTCTTGGCTTAATTAATTTGTTTGTATATTAGTCAGGAGAGGATGACTGTGCACACCTGTACGCGCTGGTGGACTACGCACTGGCGCTGCGCACCACGCTCGAGGAAATCAACAAGCACAGCTTCAACAAGTTCCGACTCAGAATCGGTCAGTACACAAACTTCTAAAACAGATACTCTCCTAAGAGATGCCCATATTTTGTAGCTTGTGATAGGACCCAGAATAAGTATTTTAGAACTTCGCTCTAACACATTCAAAAGAACAATCGTTATCTTAAGAATAACGTATATCAGATGTAGGGAACGTCTTATGCTTCGCTTTTCAGTTAGTGGTCACTATAATTCTAGTCTGCTTAGTTCGCCGGCGATTACTTCTAAATACTTTGATGGAGATTTTAGTTTAGTGTATCCAGTAAATCCCAAGTCAAATTCCTCTAAGCGAGAATGCTGCGCTAAATGCTATAGGTATTAACTTAAGTTTCATTTGCAAAGGATAATAAGTAGGCATGTAGGAAATGCAAATGCATCTTTTTATCAGGCGGAAACCTTTCAACTTCCTCTTTGAATTCTTACATCGTCGATACAATTAGTCTTTGAAGCTATTGCTGTGATCTTAGGTATAAGTTGCGGTCCGCTGGTGGCCGGAGTGATCGGCGCACGTAAGCCGGTGTACGACATCTGGGGCAACACCGTCAACGAGGCCGCACGTATGGAGACCACCGGCGCCATGGACCGGATACAAGTCACCAAGTATACTAAAGAGGTCGGTAAATCTGATCCTACTGATATATTAAGCACTAAAAAAGTTAAGGTCTAATGTGACTATGTATCACTTCGTAAATTGATCGAACTTATTATAATGATATTAAGTGAATAGACTGTTCACATTATTCACTCATTCGTAGGTAATGTCTTCGGCATATAAAATACAATTTAAAATGAGCAAGGCGCTCTAGAATTTTTATGAAAACCTTGAAGAGTATTAGTCCTAAATGGGATCCCTACGGTACCCACGAGGTAGATAAATTGCAACTCACTGCCATTTATCAATTTAGTAAATACGATTAGTAGATATATTTTCTATTTAAACAAAGAACCAGATAGCAGGGTATGCTAAGGAAAGTTTATATAATGATAATCAGAGATTTACTCTGTCAACAGCCTTGCTAAGGTCAGTGTATGCAGAGTCTAAAAGAAACCGATTAATGGTCTCATGTGGAGAATAAAAATCTAATAATGCAGCGTTTCTTAGCTATTGGAGCGGATAGGCTACGGCCTAGAAGGCCGCGGCTTCGTGGACGTGAAAGGCAAGGGTCGCATGGAGACATGGTGGGTGGTGTCCGAGCGCGGCGCCGCACCGCAGCCCGAGGCGCCTCCACAGGACGCGGATAACGAGAACCATCCGCGCTCACTCGCGGCCATCGTCTTCACTATGATGCGGAAGAGAATCTACACGCATCCGCTCGACTCCGCTGATATAGGTACGTGAGTAGAACAAGCAATTTACAGTTGCAAAGTGCGTATCTCGAAATCTTGTTTAAAGGTGTTCGGGTGCTTTCATGGCCGTGTGACAAAGGGGTTTAAATGCGTTCATGGCCATATCGCAGAACAGATATAGGTACTATGACGTCATGGTATAACCCTACGAGTACTCGTAGGGTTAGAGTATGAAGGACGTGAAAGGCAAGGGCCGAATTGAGATGTGGATGATGTAAAGCAGTAGGTAACATTTTGAATATACGCGGCCACGAACACTAGTAAGATATAGGAACTATTTACGGCAGGCCGACGACGGCCGGAAGGAACAAATTTTTTCGTTCTTTAGTTTGCCGTACCTTTTACTTTCTCCAGTTTTTTAATGACGCTTTATGTTGACTACTTCAGCGTGTTGTTCCACCTTTATTTTTCATAGCTACTGTTTGGAATGATGTGTTGTGTTTCAACTTTCAGCTCGAAACGACGGCATGCGAGAAGACCGCGCGAGCACGGCGCCGAGCGGCTCGCAACGACATCTCTCCATGCTGAAGCTAGGACGCTCGCGAACCGGGAAGATGTAAGCTTTATACCTACTTTGTACTTGTGTTTAGGAGAAAGTTTCCATATCCAGACTTAGTATGAACGAGCTATTTCATAAGGGAGGGGGTCCTAAAATTGTTTGTTTTATTTCCATAAAAATAATTTGTCTTCTCTTCGGTAGATACAAACTTGTGAGCCATCAGAATCAAAAAATCTTATTCATTTCAATCGGAACAATCATTCAGAATAGTCTTATGTACTGTGATTTAGGTGTTAGTTCCTCGCGTTAAGAGCCCCTGAACGGACAAGAAACTTATACGGCCTGGTACCTATCATTTTTGTATGATCCATCTTAGGTACAAAGAAATAATTTTTTCAACACACTTGCTCATAAAGTGGCTCTATGGTCACCGCAATTAGGCACATAATGACACCCATAATCAAACTGTGACTTTTTCATTGCTATAACTCACAAGTGAGTTATAGATTTTTTTTTTAAATTTTATTGGTTGAGTAGCTTTGTTACTAAAAAAGTTTTTATTCAAAAAAAAGATCGTGTTCAATAGAACAAATAAATGAATGTTCCTATTGCTTGCTCATTTCATGCAACTTCTTATTTAAATAGATAATTTTAACTCGTACGTGTTTAAGAAATAAAACTTTCACTCAAATATAACTTTTGTTTTCTCTGTAATAAAAGAAAACTTTAAATTCCCCATTTTGTACGTGGCAGAACATACGCAAACCCTATGTGCGGAAAATAAAAAAAAAACCTCATCCCATTCTTTAGTCTGTGGCCGATCGTAATGCGCGCGCATAGGAAATTTTTCCCGCCATAGCGAAACATTTTTCACAACTCGTTTTCACTGTTGAAATTATTGTTATTTTATTCACAAGTGTGTTGAAAAACGTCGTATGATACACGTGTGTATTGGTGATTACCGTCCTCGGCTCTCTTAAGACCCTCGCCTACGGCTCGGGTCTCAATGGCACCTCGGCGGTAAGCACCAATGTACCACACTAGTACCATAATGTACTATAAATGCTAAAGTTCCAGCGTGCGATGCCTTTTCTTAGTAATGTTTTAATGCAAGAGAATTCTACGTCTCCCCGTCTTTCCTAAAGTCGATGTTTGACTTTTTTATAGCACCGGCGACATGGGTTTAGATCTGCGCAAAAACACACAGTCGATGGTGGAGCACCGGCGCGTGCGCACCGCGGCCGGCGTCACCAGCAGCCTCTCCGCGCCGCACACGCCCACCACGCACCACCAGCCTCACGTGCCGAGGGACGACCCGCCGCCCAAGCGGGGGATAGGTAACTGCACCTTCTATCTTACTATCTATGGTCTATTGTGAGACTAACACACGCATCAACAGCCAACGAAACCGCTAATAAAACGAGGGCCATCTTGCACCTTGTGTCTTCGTGACTAATGTCTATTGTGGGATTACCAGCTGATAGCTCTTTCGAGGGATGACTTGCCACAGAAAAGTAGGAAAGGTAAAGCACGCGATTATTGTCCCATCAAAGGATCTTTCTAACAATTGCGCTGAACGTCACTGCAATCTCACTTAGTTTACACTCTCTTTGCTTCTGCCTGACTACCTGATCCTGGACGGTAAGAATCTACTACGACGCTTACAAAGTCGATGAATTATGAGAAAAGAGAGGAATAACTTGCACAATTTTTTCAGGAGCCCGTCTAAAGGCAGCAAGTTTCTCGTACCGCTCCCGTCCGAGCGAGCGATCGCCCAAGCCATCGCCCCTCGCTTTCGAGCCAAACAACTGTGCACCTGGCTCCTTCAGAACATCAGCCTCCATCTTCCGGAGAAAAGACAAACGCAGCAAGGAACAACTCGACGAAGAGACGAAGGAAAATGATAGTGGAGATGTTGTGACAAAAAGCGATGTTACTAAGATGTAAAGTGATATTTTACAACTAGTTGCAATTTTGTGAATGTGGAAGGACTCTAATGTGACTTTGCGAAGTGTTTTTGGGAGGGACAGAAATGTTTCAAGAAATGATAAATATTCAAAGCCACAGAAACTAGTAGTAAAAACGTGTGATCACAATTTAAGGGAAGACTAATTTTATAAGGACAATGTGAATGGAATGTGTAATATAAAATTATTCATATTTACAAAATTCCTTGAAAGCCGTAGCGAAACTTCTACGGCAGTATTTTGTCTATCGTACAATTTTATTAATATTTACGAGTAGGATCATAAATTAATAGCATTTTTAATAACAAATGGATGTATTAATCAACATTTAGACTATTTAATTCGTATTTTATAGTATAATTTTAGAAAAACCTTATTTATTTCAGATTATTGTTGTACAACATCGTACTTTCATTATGCGCCCTCTAGTTGCACCAAATGTAAAGTGTAAATAGGAGTAAAAGTGGTTCCTAAATGAGAGGGTTCACCAAAGGTTTACTAATATGCTCACTACACAACATCATCCACATTATCCTACGCAAATTTTATATACCTAACAGTATTATTGTCTACAATATTAATCTACATATTTAAATAATACTTTCTTGTACTGCACCATCCTCATTCCCCATCGAGTAAGCCAAAGAAGTTTGATCTCAACAGCATTTGTAAAGTTCTACTCGTAGGACTCGTAATTTTACTTCGTAGATCCAAGTGAATCTATATTTTAATAATTGATGTTTTTAATATAGAATTAGAGTAAATATTAAATGTGAGCTGTAAAAAGGAATGAATGCGCTTGTAATATTTAGTAATCTTTATCTATCTATACTATTATAAAACTGTAAAAAAGCCAAAAATTCAAATTGAAGATAATATGAGAAAACTAAATATGCAGTTCTACTAAATAAACCATTCCGATTTCAAAAATCGAGTTTGTCTGTTTGTTTGTTCGCGGATCACGCCTAAACTACTGGACCAATTTTAATGAAACTTATACCATTCAGAAGCCCTTTTTTCGGATTGAAACATAGGCTATATTTTATTGAAATAAAAGACGTGGATTCTATGATACAGCTTGACCTCTCTAAACCAAAAGACGCCTTTGGCACGAGGTTCATCGTATGCTGGTTGACAGATATTTTGGTGGAAAGTTTCGCAGGCGTACGATGTCGCGGGTATCAGCTAGTCAAAGATTTATTTATAGACCTATGAAATAGCTTCACGTTCCAAGCCAAATTTTTATGTAGAATTAGTTAGAAAATCTTGTGAAATAAAACAGTTTATTTATAAATTATCCATTGTATTTTATTGCCAAATTGATGAACCTCTTATAGTAGTTTGTAGGTATATGAAAATAATTTACCATCTAGCTTTGGAAATTTATGCAAAACATTTAACAAGTAAAATAATGTTTGTATTCAATAATACACAAGTAAGTTTATTCTCTATCTATTCTATGTATCATTTCCAAAAACTAATCATTGTATGAACAAATAGTATGCTACGCACATTTTTGAATTTGTACATAATTTACCACGATCCAGAACTAAAACACTTAGGGCCGAATACTGAAACGTAACTCAAATTTAAACACCACTTAAAATTGCTCTGCCCCTGTTTGACATTACTCATTTTTAAGAGATGGCAACAATTTAAGCATGAACTTAATATAAACAGCGTTTGAGTATTCGGCCGTTAACGTCAGGGAACTTATGCTCACTTCGGTAGAAATAACTCTAATAGGTATGACGTCATATTTGGACCGAAAACTTGTTTTAGCCACGAGACAATCGAGTTTTCGATGTCGTTTTCGACGTCATCGCTATTAGAGTTAAATCTCTGCCGAAGTGAGCTTAAGGCCGGTGAGATAGTGGTCAAACGTTTACCTATATTTTATTAAAAAACTAAAATACTCAAAACTTCGTTCATACTTTGCGGTCCCATGCAATTTTTAAAATTTTTGGACAATTTAGCCGCAATCATATATTTTTATTTTTCGGATATCATATATTATTTTGTTTGTACTCATACGCTAACACTCAATACATTATTGTCTTGTCCACTTTACTTACTCTAAAAAACAATATTTCATTTATTTGTGATGTCTTGCATTCAAATAACTTACATTCATTTTACAAAGTTTAATACTAATACGGATTATCTAACTAGCTGGTTTTTATTCGTATTGTTATTGAATAAAATGCTATTTTGATATAAAAACCTATATGTTCTGCTATCACAATGTTGTTTAAATACTATCGGTCTTATTCCAGAACGGGGACTAAAGAAAGTCACGGTTTAAACGTCAAGGTTTATACAACCCGGCCGAATTAACATGACACCTGCCCCCCAAGTACCGTTCTTGTCGATCGCATAATTTGACATTTAGAATCGTCAAAATTCGTTTTATCGACAGTTGCACCCACAACCTGCAGTGCAAGTACCGTTCTTATCGATCGCTTAGTTGTCAATCGCTAAAGTCGATAAACGTATCGAATCGTATCGTTCCATGGTAGTACGGATCTCTTGTCGACGAATTTTAACGATTCCTTACGAACGTCAAAATAAGGTTCACTTTCGTTTGTCAGAATCAAACCATAGTAAACATACACCATTGCCAGTTCGTAAAAATTTACCGAATTTGTCTACCGATCGACTAAGTTAGTAACCTACCCGCAACTGTCGATAAAACGAATTTTGACGATTTTAAATGTCAAATTATGCGATCGACAAGAACGGTACTTGCACTGCTGTTACCAACTTAGTCGATCGGTAGACAAATTCGTTAAATTTTAACGAATTGGCAATGGTGTATGTTTACTATGTTTTGATTTTGGCAAACGAAAGTAAATCTTATTTTGATGATCGTAAAGCATCGTTAAAATTTGTCGACAAGAGATCCGTACTACCATGGAACGATACGATTCGATACGTTTATCGACTTGAGCGATCGACAACTAAGCGATCGATAAGAACGGTACTTGCACTGCTGGCTCGGAACTCGATACTTCCCCCGCTACACCGCTGAATTCGGCCGGGTTGTATAAACCTTGACGTTTAAACCGTGACTTTCTTTAGTCCCCATTCTGGAATAAGACCGAATACGTTTACCATCGAGGATCTATATCGAGTTAGGAACAATACAAATTGTATTGTCTTGAATTCCAGTATTCTAAAGTAAAAAAGAAATTCTTGTGTATGCTCGTTACAAACAAATTCAGCTATTTGTGACTATTCTAAGAACATTGTAAAATGTCGAAAGAAGAATAAATGAATTGAATTGAATTGCACGATATAAAATGGCTGCAAAACAGCTAAGTTACGGTAACTTATATATATTTTGAAATGGCGCCATCGTCTAAATCAATTGTAATCATATTAGTCTGATATTGATCCGAAAAGATTATAAATGTACTGAACCGTTTATAGATTCCATTTCATACATTTTAAAAACTAAACCGTTTGATTTCGATTGCAATAATTTCATTAATAAATAGAGGCAAGATAAATGATTGCTAACACGATTCCTGATTTCATGTCGTTTTGTAAGTTCATACAAAAATATAATATCTGTTTACGTGATGTCACTTATGGCACCAATAGTGTATTTTTTAGCTTCAACTACAGTTGACTACGCTAACTCTGCAATGGAATAAATGGACAACTCCAAACATATTTTTTGTACTTTGTATAGAAACTTAGATAGAAACTTTTACAATGTTACAATTGGTGTTTTACCTATAGATTTCAAATTCTGCCATATTTTAAGTGCTGCAGATTTAGCGTGGTCAGACTCTACGATAATAGGCATAGACAATACACTAACCTCTAAAGCCAATTCAGAGATTGTAGCAGCCGTTAATGCAGTTTGAGATAATATAGCATTTTAAACTTTATCTTCATTACTTGAATACATAGTATCGTTCGAGACGTTACGTTATTCTTCAGTTGTTAGATCTTGAGCCATCGCTGTCTGTAGCACTTCCGTCCACCTGTAGGCAAATGTACATATTTATGATCATATTCATTCACTTTGGGCTCCTGCACACTTGACGGAAATTCCGGCGCGCGTCGCCAAACTTCCGCGGGAGTCAATCCGGTACCATACGATCGTCCGCGACGGACGACCGATCTTCCGCGTAGTGTGCCCGCTATTTGTAATTTATATGCAATAACATGTATTGACGTTCCGTCGGGAAAGGTCCGCGACGGAATTTCCGTCAACAGGAGCCCTTTGCGGCTCATTCTCACCGCCCCATAGTAATGAATTCACAGAACTGTCAGAAGCAACTTTTCTCTACAAAACGAAGGGGTCACCCATAAATTACGCTACACCTTAAGGGGGTGGGAGGGGGTCGTCGAAATGTGACATTGTGTGATAAGGGGTGGTAGGGGGTCCTATGTTTCGTGACGTCACATATCAAAATCTTATACTATTCTAACTTATTCTTATATAAGTATTAAAGAATATATTAAAAAATAATTTAAATGGAAATAAAACAAATTTCGGAAGTTCTGTTTTAATTTAATAATTTGTTGATGTAAAATTGCACATGTGACGTCACACTAGGGATCCTTACCCTAATGTGACGTCACATATCATGCAATTTTACAAATGTGACCAACTGTGACAAGGACGAGGGAGGAGTCAAAAAATCACGAAATGGGTGTGAAGTAATTTATGGATGACCCCTAAGTTCTCGCATCAAGTCTACGGGATTGTATAAAACCACGTCGCTTGTAGGCAGGCGCTGCGAAAATTTATTTATTGTTATTTATTTATATGACGTCATCCCTATATACTAATATACATACCTGCTGTACGTAAACTGACTGTCGGCTCGGAAGAAGTACACGTGGTTCTTGAACTGCAGCTTGAACACGAAATCCTTATCAATACCGTCGTCCGTCGACGGCAGACCTACAGAATACCTAGAAACAAACAGTCGAATTAATACCCCACAAACAGTTACTAATCTTCAAATACTCAATTCTACTTTACAACAGTTGACGTTCTATTCGGTTCTAACTATCGGCCGAATACTCAAACGCCACTTAAATTAAGTTCACGCTTAAATTATTCCCATCTCTTACAAATGAGTAATGTCAGAGGCAGAGCAATTTTAAGTGGTGCGCTTAAATTTGAGTAACGTTTCAGTATTCCGGCCTATGTTTGATAGATCTTCAGCGTAGCTGAAACGTCACTGTGCAGCTGTATCAAAAAAGCCTAAAAACACACCTACACTATATAAGGATACTACCCTCCAAATTTCATACCTCTAGGACTTGTAGTTTAGGCTGTGCGTTGATTCTCTGTCAGCTTCAAAAGAGTTTTATATATTTAGATTTATGTTACACCTTGTATAGTCAATAGTGCTTGCTTACCCTAGTAATGGTAAGGATGCAAGCGGCGTCTCGTCGTGCCAACTCTTGTAGAAGAATAGAGTGAACGCTGCAAACACAACCCACAGCTTCTGCCAGCCGGGGGACTTCTTGAACTTGCGCAGCAGGTAACCGGACAGTTGAGTCTGAACAATATCATTACATTTTAAGATCAGCGCTGTGCTGCCACGGTACCACAGAAAATGCTGAGTTGGACGCCATTTTGTGACGAAGCGTGCACTTTGGGGGAACACACATTCTCTTAATTTTAATTTTAGTATTGTAATGGTTTTGTTTGTTGCTCTAGCATTAGTTTTAGTCAATCTTTATCTGTTATCATTGTTATTGCTCATCTGTTATCTCCTCTACATGTTACTGTGCTATTTCTACTACTCTTTACCTCTTCTTTGTAGTGTGTACTCTTTGTATTATACCTTATTTGTCACAAATAAATGTCTTTTATTCTTATTCTTATGTTACAGAACAAGCCTCAATCTTAAGACGAATTATTTACAGTAAGGTCTTCGTGAAATTGTGCGGTTGTGATGTGCGAAGACAATTTTGTTCGAAAAATCTCAATTGGTCATAAAAACTGCTGACTTCACGGTTTCCAAGATTCACCGACCGTTCTGTACTGTGTAAATTTCAGACTAAAAAATAATATCGCAGATTTCTACATTTCTCGGAATGTACCCAAACATTTCGGGAAATCTAAAAAAACCGAAAAGTTTATTTAGAATAGGTTTAAGTAATGATAATAATGTTAGTTGTTAGTATATTACCCTGGTAGCGATATGTAGATGTTCCCTGGCGAGCGATGTGACGCGATGCCAACACACGTGCGCCAAACTGCCGCCGCTGGCGTTCGCAAGGCCACTGCTTGAACAATCTAAACAATACAAATAAATCCTTCCTATTAATATTATAAACGCGAAAGTTTGTGAGATGTATGGATGTATGTTTGTTCCTCTTTCACGCATAAAGTACTAATCCGATTTGGATGAAACTTGGAGTATATATTGTCCATGATTTGGATTAACACATAGGCTACTTTTTATCCCGGAAAATGAACGGGATCCAACGGCACGCGAACAAGGACATTTTACAGAAATATACCTTACCAACACAGAAATAAATACCCTTTTGAAAATAACCTCGATGTGAGCTTAAAATAGATACACCGTGTCGTCTCTTTCGATCTAATTTGAATCTACTTGTCAACACAAAAGACAAAACACGGATGTAGTTACACCGTGTTCCAAGCTTATGTAAATAGGGTTTGCTATAGAGACCGTCGTCGATCCCTTTCATTAGTAAGTTCAAGTTTCATTACACTAAGATGTGAAATACATTAATATTTGTTAGCAATGCAGCGTAGAACCAACCTCTTTGAGTTATAAAGAGTATTGGTTCGCACTGACTGGCAGTGTTTGAAAATGGAAGACCCATGGATGACACGACGAGCAAGGGCAGCGAGACGTGTCAGTCGAAGAACAATGAAAAATAAGTGTGGATGTGGAAATACGAATTATTATGGAAATACTATGATTAATACACTAAAGCTCTGTTTATTACTGTTGTAGCTCAAATATTTAAGTACCTAGGTACTTACCGATTTCCTGCTCATAGGGTGTGAGTTCTGTGTCGACAATGAGATCTCTTTCGCGTGCGCATTCGATAGCTAACTCTAGCGCATTACACCATCCGGTCCATTCGTGATCGTTGCTCGCGCTTAGCATTATATCCGAGTTCGAACCTGGATAATAAGATAAATATCTTTGAATATCCAAGCTTACTGATAAGAGAACCAAATGAAATTGATCCTTAATTATGTATTATTAAAGCTCTCTTCGCTTCGACTCTTACCAGTTAGTATAAAGGTATGAGGTAGCTCCGAAGGTTTGAGTTCCAGCGTGTGTACTGGTAAGGCGATATGCGCACGAAACTGCGAGCAACCGGATTTGGACGATATCACTAACACGTCACTGAACTGAAATAGAAAAAAACTCAGAAATCTATCAGTGATTGGAACTAGCTGATAAAAATACAAAAAAATACAAATGAAAACCAGCGCTGCTCCATGTATGTGGGGCAGCACATGCTGAGATCAACCTGTTCAACCGCACAAGGGTACTTATAGAACGGAACGGGGACTAACTAGCATCATTTTTATTTTGTTTTTTTGTGTTCTAATCTATTGTATCTATGTGTTGCTATGTGTTTTGTTTGTACCCTTTGGGGGTTGAATAAATGTTTTCATTTCATTTCATTTTTCATTTCAAATAATTTTTTGAGATACTTACCAAGAAAAGCATTCTCTGCTGCAGGCCTCTCGTAGAATGCTTATAGAGGCACCCCATTCTAATAAACTCTCTCTCAGCGACGAGCAGTTTGTCATATCCAGCGATGTCTCGTTGTAGATTGCAGAGTGCGCAATGATTTTCTATATGCCTCAGTTGTTCTCTCGCGTGACGCGCGATACTTTGAGATAGTTCCAACGCGGGCAGGGCTCCACCGATGCCATTTGAACATAGCTCTGGAATAACACATTTTATTTAGCTACTAGCTGATACCCGCGACTTCGTACGCGTGCGAAACTTTTCACCAAAATATCTGTTGCTAGCATACGATGAACTTCGTAGCAAACGGCTGCTTTTGGTTTAGAGAGTTCAAGCTGTATCCACGTCTTTGATTTCAATAAAATATATGCCTATGTTTAAATCCGGAAAGGGCTTCTAATTGGTATAACTTTCATTGAAATTGGTCTAGTAGATAAGACGTGATCTGCGAACAAACAAACATACAAACCGACACTTGCGAATCAATATGACTGCCCGGGAGTACTAATAAATCCTTGTAATTTTTTTTGATTTATTGGAAACTAGCTTTCGCCCGCGACTTCGTACGCGTCCCGTTGGATCCCGTTGATTTTCCAGGATAAAAAGTAACCTATGTGTTATTCCAAATCACGGACAATATCCAAGTTTCATCCAAATATGATCAGTAGTTTTTGCGTGAAAGAGTAACAAACATCCAAACATACATCCTTACAAACTATCGCGTATATAATATTAGCAATCCTGCTAATAGTAGGAAGAAGATTAAACAGATAATTCTTACCAGCAGCAAGCCTTTCTAGATGCAACGTCCGATGCAACGGCCGCAGCAATAAACAAGAGAGTGGTAGTGGTGAGTTGCTGTCAAATGTGGAGCAATGTTGCGCCACGATAGGGTTGCGACGCCGGATACTTTCCACTAGCCCTACTAGGGTTGCTACCCTGTCTATGTATGTTGCATACGCCTGGGGAATGAAACAAAGCATTTAGTAACAAAATAAATACTAATTCAAACGTTGTATTTGAACGTAATAGTTTAATCTTATGTTCTGTTTATGCTGCCTCGCATATACAGCGTGTATCTACAATGGCGACATTAAATTGACACACGGGTAGAGCTACTTATTAGTATTCATAAAAAAATAATTAAAGTACAGTCAGCTGCACTAAAATGTGTACGATTCGTAACTTTCAAACTAGTGTCACAGTATTGCAAATAGACATTTTTACTTATTTATTTAGTATCGGGACCGTCAAAGTCCATAACAATGCTGCGGCCCTACATTGAAAATTACGAATTGTACACATTTTAGTGCAGCTGACTGTACTTTAATTATTTTTTTATGAATACTAATAAGTAGCTCTACCCGTGTGTCAATTTAATGTCGCCATTGTAGATACACGCTGTATAAAAGTATTTTCATTCATTAATTCAAAATGGTTTATTTTAAGCGACTATGCGTAGGTTTTCACTTACTTCTGATGTCGTTGTGAGATAATCGTAAAGTAATTCAGCTATTCTTTTGTACTCTGGTTCTTCTGCATCTGTAAACAATATACGTTTTTAATTCTATTCGTGTATCCCATGAATTGGCGCAGCCGGTAGGATAATTCAATTCATTTATTTCTCAGATTTCAAGATCCATACTATGTTAGTTCACGGTACATGTCAAATGGGTTAGAGTATAGAGATTATTATTATAGCTAGGTAGATACATATTTCACTTCAGATACATATTACAAGATTATTGATGTGAGCTCCCTCGTCCGATAAAGACTTGATTTTATTTTTTCCGTGCTGTGAGAACAAACACTTGTGTGTTGTTGTGAACATAGATGTTTGTTCTGTGTTTGGGGTGTCTCTATGTATTATAAGTATGTATTTACAAAAAAAAATGTATGTATGTATTCTATCAGCTATCTAGTTTCCATCGTACGAGCTTTGCTTAGTTTGGGACTAGAAGGCGTTGTGTTAAGTGTCCGTGAATATTTATTTATTATTTATTATTTATTATTTATTATTTATTATTTATTATTTATTATTTATTATTTATTATTTATTATTTATTATTTATTATTTATTATTTATTATTTATTATTTATTATTTATTATTTATTATTTATTATTTATTATTTATTATTTATTATTTATTATTTATTATTTATTATTTATTTATTTATTTAATCGCATATAGTTTTGACGTCATTCGAGATAGCTCCTATTTTGGTACCCACAGTTCAAGCTTCGCTTCGTTTTGAACTAAATACCACTGTAATATTCCACCAATATAAAAAAAATCCCATCGGCTGCCCATTAAAATATAACGAGTTCTGGTATTTGTTTGAAAACACTTTAAAACTTATTTGACAGGTACAAGAAACAAACCATTATTAGTTCTGGAAGGTGAAGCGGCTGCCAAAGTTCGTTCAAGCCGTGCCAGTAACGCGCCGGAGGGTAACGCAAGGGGCTCTAACGCGAGGCACGCTCGAGCTAACGTGGTTATCACCTCGGCACCTTCGGTCGTGAGCTCCGATATGCGTTGGGACCATGTCTGTGAACAGATGTTTTCATTTAATATCGACTGATAGAAATCCACGGCGACGGCTAATCATCATCATCATCATCATCAATATATATAAAACTCTTTTGAAGCTGACATAGAATCAACGCACAGCTTAAACTATAAGTCCTAGAGGTATGAAATTTGGAGGGTAGGTTCCTTATATAGCGTAGGGGCGCACTAAGAAAGGAATTTTGAAAAGTCACACCCTAAAGGGTCTAGAACGCGAGCAACGCCGCGGGCGACGACTAGTTTATTTATATAAATAAATCAATAAGAAGTACTTACGACAGTAACAAGCTCCAAATCCCGTTTGTAAGTGCGTTCAGTCATAAGCAGCTCCTTGGCGACAAAGTAGGTAATATCACAGTTGCGTCGACGCGGAAGCTCACTCGTGCTTTCTTTCAGTGTGCCTAGCAGGCATGACGATATACTGAAACACAAATAATAGGTAATCCCACTTTCCTACTAATATTACAAACGAAAGTTTGTATGTATGGATGTTTGTTACTCTTTCACGCAAAAACTAGTGATCCGATTTGGATGAAACCTAGAATATATATTGTCCGTGACCTGAATTAACACAGGCTACTTTTTATCCCGGAAAATCAACGGGATCCAGCGGGACGCGAACGAAATCGCGGGCGGAAGCTATTATCTCCATAAAAAAGCTTGCGGTTTGCGGTTTTGTTCAGAATGAGACATGATAGGCCAGAGGCAAGTAAACGAGATGGAGCAAAGAGCCAAAAAAATACCTATTATTGTTCCGCCTTGATAGCGTGTCGCCGGCATCGCTTTCTCCACCGCTTAAGACATCCATGCTGTTCGTAGATTCATGAATGATGTTCACTGCAAAATTAAGTTACATAATAAAAACAATTTGGTCACCCGAACGTTGCGTCCATTCAAGATGACTTCATGCAACGCCAAAGGCAGCTTATCAGTACCTCAATTTACTAAAAACTGGAGTGGATACCGCTTTATATCGAGGAAAGATATGGTAAATCTCTTTCTTCTAAATAATGATACTAACCGCTCGAGTTTTATCGTTCAACCAATCCCTTGTACGAAGATATTTTTGTTACTAATTAATGTCAATGTTACGTCAAAGTTTAAGGGCAGTTAGGTACTGCTGAATGACATAATAATATGTTGAGCAACGACATCTTATACTTTGCATTAGCGTTCTGAAAAGGGAACGGAACAAATGTGCTCAGAAAAAGGCGAGAGTACTTTATTTAGTTATACATTACTGTTTGATCATCGAACACTTTAAAGGGCTAGAGTATAAACTATATTTATTTATTTATTTATTTATAGGAAAACCGACAGCACATAGCATAGATTAGGTACAAAAATGGAAACAGTTGGCCAATAAAAGGTTTTCACGAGTAGAAATAATGTGACAAAATCTCGACCGACATTTAAAAATGTTATATTTCAAAGTAGCCAAATTTCGGCGTTTTTCACAGTGGAATGTTCAGGGGTAAACACTTACCATTAACATTGCCGTTGATAACATCACTATCACTCCGTTTCCTACTGTCGACGGAATCGTGTCCGTTTGTAAGCGGGCGTGCGTACGGCGTGGACGCACACAGCGGCCCGTCTGTACGCTCACTACTCGGAGACATGCAGAGACTCGCTGATGATATCGTGTTATCCTCCGGTGATGTTTCGTCTGTGTGAGAGATGGCTGTTGAAACATCGTGATTTATTGAATAATCAGTTATATAATTGAATACTTATGGTCATTTGGATTAGCTAATAGGGTGTCGATAAGGCTCAAAATCGTTATTTCTGGAAATCAAATTGAAAAAGAAAAATGATTTTGGTTTGCGCGACAGCAAATTACATAAGTACCTACAGTATCTAGAAGCATATAAAAGTTTGAAATGGCGAAAGATTACATAGGCTAAACCAGAATGCTTTATTGGAACAAAAATTCAAAGGACTTTTATGCTATAATAACACTACTGTATAATTACTAAGGGAGGCAAAATATTCAAAAACTTTAAAAATAACTTAAACCTAGTAAGCAAAGCAAAGCGAAGCAAGCTGAAACAAAACTTTTATATTCCTGAAAAAAAACCAAATACAACTGAAACAAAGAAAGAGGATAAAAATCTGAAAACAATATAAATAATAGAAATTACAACACGGATCATGCAGGTTACATGTTGAACTAAAACTTACATTATTCCTGGCAGCTTATTAGGTACCATTAGAAAAAGGGATTGGTCAAAATCTTATCTTTTAAAAGAAAATGAAAAAGGTAAAAAGTAATTGCCAACTAAAACTCCCGAATTAATTTATATTTTTATTTATTATTTAACTATCCCCGGCGGGGTAGTGACGTGTATTGCGGGGCAAAGTACACTCACACTCACATGTAAATTCAAAAAAAGAAGTTATGTAACGTTTCAATATCCGAAACAATGTCACAGACGTGCCAGTCAGATATAAAACTTTAGTTTAGGACTAATACACCAACATCAATCTTTTTCATTAGAATATGCTTGAAACATGCAATATGATTCACAATGATTTTATTTACGAGTTTATAGAATCATCCTGTACTTAAGTTTTATTTTTGGCTGGTTCATCTACTAGTGAATAACTTAAATAATAATTATAATTGAGTTCAATATTACAGTCTATCGGATTGTACACTCTCAAAAGACTTACGCTAAGATACATTCAACCGGCTGATTATTGCATTGACGGGGTGGTCGCACCCTTACCGCTTAAAGTCTAGTACTCCAATCCAATCAAACTTATTCAACACTATTCAGGAGAGAACTCGGGGAGGAACCGTAGAACGCGCTCAAACCCTCGACCGACGCTCGAAATTACAAGGAGCAAAGAAAACAAAACACGAAATATCAAATGGAACATAATTTTGAACAGCTGAAAGAAACAAAACATCTTTGGAAGAGAGCATTACAAAGCTTCAGTTAAAAGAGGGTAGGCAAAGATTTTACTTACTAAGTAAAAGTTTATTGCTAAACATACCATTATTGCGTTTGATTATATTCTTTCAATTTTACATCTTGACTAGTATTTTTTATTAATTTTATAAAAACTCAGTTTCGAAATTTGACTCAGTGTTCTAACATAGCTCTAGATAGCTAACACCGCTCCCTTATCAAATCCATTCCCGACCAAGATTTAAGCGACTATTTTCCACAATATCAACCACGGTACAATTAGACTATTTTCTTTTGAAACATTTTCCTATCTACGTCTACGTCATCAGTGTTATAAATGCAAAGGTTCATGGGTCAACAAAAGAGAAACAGTCAAAAGAATTCGTACCTATAGTATGTAATTCAATTCACAATTAAAAATGTTACTGAGAACATAGTAAAGTTTTTTCTTTGTCTTTATAAATGCTACTTTAAATTTAACCAATTTTTGTAAATTGCCAAAAAAGATCGATGCAACGCATATCAAAATTTGTAGACAAAATTTTTAACTACGGTATAGGCGGTAAAAAACCAACAATAACAAAATCATTTCGATGACTTCTGAAATCTTTTAGCGCTAAACATTCACACGACACCATTATCTACTCCCAACTATTACACACGTGTCAAAATGTATTACAAATTGAATATAAACGATAGTAGGTAGTACGGTGTCGGAAAAAATTGAGCATATTTGGCACGATTGCAAGATCCCATTAGATCATACGTCTAGTATCATGTGGATGAAACTAAATGAAAAATGTGTCAACAACAGCTATAAAACACAACAACCCGTACAAACAACAAACATGAGAATAAAACACTCAATAAACAAAGATATTGGATCTCGACACACAAAGTAAAATCACAGCCTTCACAATAATACTAATACTGATGTTTTTTTTTTGTCAATAATAATTAAATAGAGATCGATAATTTTAACTAGAAAAATTGGCACTACGTAAGTAATAATAACATGATACTATTGATAGATCACCTTTCATAGCTCTAGGGTTAATTAACTAAACAGTAACATATGACAAATAACTAACAGTAGAGGCAGTTCCACGTGTTACCTTAACAAGAATACCGTAAGTAAATGCATTCGATACACATATAACTACTCCTAAGTTCTTAGTAAGCTAGGGGTATAGGTCCGCACAGACACGATAGTCGAAGGAGTCGCGCTACCCGGGAAATGGCACTAGATATTAAATTCATTATTTTGCTAAATATTGAAAGTGACAATGTAAATATTCGATATAATGAGTACCCTAATACCAAATATCAATGTAACAATAATTGCATTAGTTAGAATTAAAATATCGAAAAATTGCTGACTAAAGTTCAGCCTTCAGCGTTCGCTCGCCGCATTATGAACACTCATCCAATAGGAGGGGGGTGACAACGATTAAAGTAATGCAAGCTATCTAACTTGTGCACAATTATACGCGCACTTGGGCCTACAATCCAAGATTCCATTGTGTTCGTACTCAGGCCGTGACAAGTGCGCGATCTAAACTGTTTACTCATTCTCATCATCCGAACAGAGAGGCGGAGGCAGAGTGGAAACATCGAACTTCTGCTCGGGGCTATCGCTCGAAGCCTGCGAGTCGACATAGTGACTCGAATAGAACCTTTCCACGTTGTTCAAGCTGAAACGTTGGTCGAGGTCCCGAGAGTAATGTGCTTCACTGCCACCTCTGCCTTCGGCTAATTCCCGGTCGTATTGCGGATAGCACTCTTGTGTCTGAAACATAACGACTTCCTCGTAGTGCTCCGGGTAGGGACTGCCTCTATACTCTTCATACTCGTCCTTTTCCGCAACCATTTCAGTATCGGAGTAAGCCACAGACTCACCACGCTCAAACAGGTAACTACCAGATTTAGGGACTTTTGGGGCACGTTTTATAGTATCGATCGGATAAGCATAGTCGTCCGAATCGTCTCTATCGCTCTGTTCCTCATAGAACACCCTTGGCTGGTGTTGTCCTGAAGGCTCTCCCATTGATAGGTCTTCGGATTGACGATATGGCGAAGACTTGTTTCTTTTTAAAGAGGATTGACGACTACTCTTATTCGAATAAGAAGTCCGCGGAGGACTATCTTCAGGCACGTATGGTGGTTCCTGCGAGTCGAGATAAGGATGACGCAGTCTGCCCAACCTGTCAAAGCGAGGAAAGCCCATCTCATCCTCATCAGCTGACGATCCAAATCCTTGGAACTGTACCGGTGTAATGCTAATAGGAAATTGTTTTGCTTCATAGTTAGCTCTCTTGTACTTGATATATTCGTCTTGTCCTTCATCTTCCGAATAGCTAGCGGCCTCCGCAATGTCACCCTTTGACACCTCAGACGAGCCAGACTCTACTTCAGGAAGATAGCTGTCGGAGCACTCCGAACTCTCCATGCGACGAAGGGATTCGTCTACCGCCAAATATTGTTCACAATGATGTTTATCGCTTTCGGATGAGCATTGGCTCTTTGTAGAGTCTTCCTCCAAAACATCTTGTATCTTTTCTTGACGCTTACGCCCACTCGTCACTTGTTTCTTACGTCTAAACGTTCTCATTCGTTCCCTAGGATCTCTTATAACATCTAAAGAACTATCAGTATCATTGCCACTTGGAGGACTTTTCAATGATATATTCCTCACTAGCAGTGACTTCTTGACTGGTGCTTTCAATGGTTGAATTGGAGGAGACTCTGAGCTCAAGCTGCTTGAATAATATGGAGAGCAACGAGACAGAGGAGTCTTTCCAGACCTTTCAGCAGACTTCTTCTCTTGCAGATCTCTATGCACAGAAGGAATTTCAGGCACAGATATAACTGGCAAGTCAGAGGAAGAGAGATAATGCTCATGGAAAGACCAACTCTTTGGTTTGCATCGATATTGTTGAGATATTTTGTATTCTTTTATCTGATTCTTAGAAAGCGTTTTATCATCATAGCTTGCGTGTTTGGCTAATGGCTTGTAGTCAGATTTTACAAACTGGTGAGGGGTATCCATATCCTCCCGCATCATGCTAGAAAACTCTTGGCTTTGATAACGCTCGCTGTGTTTTTCTTCTTGGCTGTAGAGCTGCGATGGCATGTCAATGTCCAGTTCGGGTTGAGGCTCCGCAAAGTATGGTTTGAAGCCACTATCTTCGCTCTGGCATCGTATGGTTTGCTTTAAATACCTATTTGACTGTTCCTCATAGCTTAAGCTTTTCGGAGGAGCATTATGATATCGCTCATGTGTTGAATCGTGAGGATGCTGATAACCCTTGAGTCTTTGGTCAAATCTGAGCACCTCATTTGTATGTTTTTGAAGGCTGCTCAAAGAACTCGAGCTTGATTTGTCAGACTTATCGCTGTAGCTAATAGATGAAGATTTATCAGTTTTTCCGTATGAAGCAGTCAGTCTAAGTACAGGCTCCGTGGGCTCGTTATTCTCTGGTATTGGTGAAGATGGCTTGGTTACGGTTACTTCAATCTCGTATTTATCGTCTGCTTCGTCGGTGTCAGATGGAGCTTCTTGTGATATCGTATCATCGTGTTTGGCATTATCAGTCTGTAAATGATCCTCGCGCGCTGTGGCTATGAGAGTATGAGTGGTACTCGCGGACCAGTCAGAAATAGACTGTGCTAGAGTCAATGTGCTGTCGCTTTTAGTGCCAGAGCTACTATCCATACCTTTGCGTGAAATAGTTGTTTCAGAACTGCACAGTTTATCATACTTGACATTATCTGAACTCTTATCCAAGCTACTGCTTTTAGAACTCATTTCGGCTTGGGAGCTCATCTTTGGCTTCGGTTCAGATTTTTTGGTTGCGTGCGATGCCGAATACGCTTTTCCAGACATATTTTCTGACTTCTCACTCTTCGGCACAGAAATACTCTCAGAAGCAGAAAGATTTGCATATTGGCGAACAGTATTCGTTCCAGTTGACCACTCAGAAATGCTTAAACAAATGGAAGTATCCTCCGAATGAGAACTGTGAGTACATTTCTTTTGAGGCAGTCCAACTTTAACAGTTCCATCTAAATCAGTACCGAACGAGCTTGTCTCTTCTTCGGAATGACTACTGTGACTACATCTTTTGCACGTACTTCCAGTGCTAAGTTTAGTCACTGCACGAACCGTCTCATCTGCATTGGTTAGAGAGAGAATATCGTCAGCTGAAGTATCGGAATTATTTGAACCAAATGAATACTTGTTCTGATTTCCAAGGTGACAAAACCCTTTATCAAAGTCTGGAGACAATGACTTGCTATCACCCCCGAAAACATCATCGGTATAGAGGTGATCATCTTCAAAATTAGGGCTTAAGTTAGTAGGTGACTTGGGAGACCTTTGTGGTTGGATCATGATAACTTTGTCATCCGAAGTACTTTTAGAAAAGGATTTGTGCTCAGAACGAGTACAGCATGCCCCTACATCACCCATGAGACAGGTTTTACTGAATGTTCCGCTAAGACACGACTTATCATAGTTCGGAACGACACTTTTATTTAGGCAAGCAGCTTCATCATGTTTCTCTAAGGGTTCTACCATATATCCGGACTTTTCATACGGAATAACTTTTGTGTTTTTCTGTGAACGATCGTCACTCAACTCAGATTTCGAGTGTCCGTCTCTTTCTAAATCATCGTCATTATTCAAAGTGTCACTATCTTCGTCTGAACCCTGCAGAACCTGATCTTTGGAACTCTCAGATTGCAAAGTGACTTTCATGGCCTGTTCTGGTTCATTGCTCATGTAGTAAATATGTACTTTTTCGATGATAGGTGTTTCTAGTAAACTGGAAGGCAAAGACGGCCATTGGTCAAAGTCACTTGATTCACGCCTACTCTGTGTTCCAGGTTCTGGGCATTTAGTGGCAGCTAGCGGAGGTAGTTCCGGCAAGGGCCAATCTTCAGAATCCTGGCTTTCACTAGCTGACGATTGCTTCGAAGGTGCTTTTAAGGCCGTTCTGCGATAGTTTTCTGGACTGTCATCCTTTTTCAAAT
Organism: Eulithis prunata; assembly: GCA_918843925.1. Lineage (NCBI taxonomy): Eukaryota > Metazoa > Arthropoda > Insecta > Lepidoptera > Geometridae > Eulithis > Eulithis prunata. Next base: position 2,024,386 of record OU974009.1, read on the forward strand.
TCAAAGCATCATCCGAACTTTTACCATGTTTAGCTTCTCTGGTTGATTTTTCATACATCTCGCTGATTTTAGCTTGATCTATAGGTATGTCTGGCATTTCAGCCGACGTTCTCCGATCGGTATCGGATATGTAAGCGACATTAGCATTGCTCGGCGGATCGGAGCTCAGACTAGCTTGGTGATCACTGGAGTTGAGAGACTCTTCATTGATACTCTCAGAACGAGAGATAGCTTTAGTGGAATCTTCATCTGCGCTAGTTTTTTCTGATGCTGTACTGCGTTCAGAAATTCGTGACAAAGTGCGACCAAAGTTTTGACCGTATCCTATTACAACATCGTTGCTCGTAGATGAAGTAGCAGGATATAGAAAATTTACTGGGAAATCGTTCAGATCGTCTGTAAAATCAGCTTCGGTAGAATCTTTAGAAGAATTCGTAGATAACGGTGGATTCTTCGAAAATGACTGAAAATCGTCCAGCAGTCGTTGATTATTTAAATCAAAAACGTCTTTATTGTTGGCTAGGCTTTCATATCCATCGTGGTCTTGTGGAATCCATGCTTCTTCGATACTTGTACTGTTTTCACTTCCTGAAGCACCGAAAAATGGACGCCATGTTGGCTTGAGTTCCTCACCACGACGATACGCCTCCCCAAGTGATCCAGACGTCGATTCTGTAGTTTCGAATGATCCTCTGGATTCCACGCTGAGAGATCCTTTCGAATCCATGCTAGATTTAGAAGAACTCTTTTGCTCATCTAACCGACATTTCCTTCTGGAAGATGAATCATCAACACTGAGTGAACCCTTGGAAGGAGTGGTGGTGGTGGTGGTATCCATGCTAGATTTAGACGAACTCCTTCGATCATCGTCTCTCAAAGTTCTCTTTCGTCCTCTAAGCTCCCTTTCAAACGAAGAAGTAATAACGTTGCCGTCATCATCAAAATCTATGGTAGTGTTCTGATCTTCTTGTGATATGGTGATAGCAATTTTAGTCTTTTTGACCGTCTGCTGAAGTTCCAGTGCCACGTCTGAAGCTTTAGATCCTGCAGAAAGGCTGGATTCAGATTCGTCAATAGTGACTTTACCTGATTTATCCAGACTAGATTTTTTTTCCGGACGAGAAAGTTGTTCAACGGTTCTATTGATGCTTTCAGAACTGGAGTCAGAATCTGACGGAGCGATTTGTGAATCCACTTGACCCTGCTTTTCTAAAGTTGGTGTTGGTGATTTCCTTGTGCCGTATTTGGATGGACTGCGAGGACTTTCAATGCGAGACATTTCCGGTACTGGTGAAGGTGATTTTGAATTGGACTTGGAATGCTCGCTGGAACAGGTGTGCTGAGATAATAAATGCTCTTCACCGTATTCCATAGCTTGTTTTAATTCTTCCAAGCATTCTCTGTCCTTCTTATTGAGTTTTTCAATGTCCTGTGATATGCCTAAAGGTCTTGCAATGGAACAGCTAACACTGGATTCGTCATCGATCGAGCTGCCTTTGATGTGACTAGATGGGCTTACATCTTTTTCAATACTAGTCCAGGATGTTGATTCAGAGCTTCGTGAACGTTCAGCGCTAAGCTTTAGAAGCTCACTTCGTTTAGATTTTGCACTCAACAAGGCTTTTTGTTCTGGTTTTGGGTCTGTTGGAGACTTATCGCTACCAGAGCTGCCTGTATGTTCCCCGGATTCAGACTTATTCGTAGATTTTGAAGTGCTTGAGTCAATAAATGGTATGTTTTCAATAGTCGGGCTATTTTCTTGGGGTGGAGTAACAATAATCTTATTTTTGTTTTTCCACTTGAGTGACAAGTCCATGTTTATCGTATCTCTTGGCATTTTTGTTTCGGCTTCATTATCTGATACTACTTGCGACATCGTTTCGTGTCTTAGAAATTCAACTAAGCTAGCAGATGATTCGTCGAATGTTCCTTGCGTATCTAAAATCCGTTTGCCTTTAGCAGTGGTGTGACTTAGATCAGAGAATTGTAATTCTGTCTCAGCAGTATCGTCAGTGTCAACTGAAACCCAAGACCCTGTATCGTTGCTTCTGCCACGCTGAAGCTTGTTCTTCTTTGACTCTTGATCAGAAGAACTATCTGCGTCAATGAACGGTAGCAATACTTCTAAATGGCTGTCGTCTGAAGCCTTTAGCTCACTGACGTCCGTCAAGGATTCTTCCTCGCTGGTAAATCGGGTAACCTCTGGTTTCTTTTCTTTTGACAACAGCTCGTGAATATCTTGGTTACTTTTGCTTTCTTGAAGTTCCCTTTGCTTGTTGTAAATATCCATCTTACGTCGTTCGATGATAACAGTCTGCGTATCATTCTCGATAACAGTATGCTGGGAGCTGGTCATCCATTCAATAGATGAGTCATCTTCTTTTTCTCTGTAACTGTTTGACGGTGACACGTCTCTTACATCATGTTGAACTTCTGGCTCATTCACACTCTGTGCGCTTGGTACAGTAGGGTGAATCTCTACTTTCACGACTTCCTGCTTAAAGTCTCTGTCATCGGGTTCCGACGGTGGTTCAATTGGAAGTGACACCACATAATTTCTGTCCAAGCTCTTAGACTTTGTTTTGGCATCAAGGTGGACATCAGCCTTGCGATCCAAGCTCTTGGACTTGACACTGGGACTGATTTTCTGGTAAACCACTTTTCCTTCAATTTGCTGTTTGATTTCTTGCTTCTTCGACAATGTTTTTGGTGATTTTTGTAAAGTAGAAAGATCATCGAATTTGTCTTCCAGCGATTGACTTTTATCATCCATGCTTTTATTTATTTTGCCAGTTGATTTGGTTGTTTTCTGATCCTCAAAGCTCCTGCTAACTTTACCAACAAGTTTATTATCCAATTTCTTAGGAGATTTAGCAATAAATACATGATCCTCAGCCTTACTAGTGATTTTAGTATCGATAATTATTTTGTCGCCTTCAGTTTTCACCACAATCTTGTCTTCGGGTGGCGGGAAAGGCGGCATCGTATCCTTGACCGGACTAATAAGTGTCTTTGTTTGTTTTAATGCAGCTTCGAACAGCATTTGCTGTTTTTCTTTGCGCTTAGCTATTTCTGTGTCACTTTCCTCTTGAGATTTAGTTCTTTCTTTGCTATTACCACGTTTAATGTCCATTTTCTCCAAAGATTTCGACTTTTCTTTCATCATTTTTTTGGCAGTTTGTTCTAGCTCTTGACTTTTCGCCCGGGCCATTTCAAGCGGCGGAACAGTCAAGAAATCCGGTCGATCTTTTAGAGACGACGGCAAAGATTTTTGCGTCTGTAACGCTTTGATTTTAGTGGCATTAGTATCAAGAGACCCACCCTGGTTTAATTTACTATTGATAAGTTTCTGTTTTTCGTCAGGCTTAGTTTTTAGAGTGAGCTTCTTCTTTTCTTTGCGTTTGATACGCTCTATATCAGGTACTATTTGATCTTCACTTAAATCAGATAGCTTTCTTATGCTACCTCTCGGTGAGTTTAGCGATGACGTGGGTGACCTTGACGGAGATTTCGAAATAGGTGAGCGTGACAATGGAGATCTACTCAAAGGTGATCGAGACGGTGACTTGGTTTGCGAAATCAGTTTGCTCAAGTCGTACCTGCGCTTAAAAGACCGTGGGCGTCGCTGTTCGATTAAATCTGCCAAAAGAGCCATTTCTTCACTATCGATGATTACAGACTTCTTCGGCTCTTCTGCCGGAAGTTCATTTTCTTCGACTTCGTCTATTTTATCAATGGTATCTATCTTAGGTGTTGCTTTTGGCTTTTCACCCAATATAGATTTTTCTTCCAACACGTCTCCCTCTTCGTTATCTTCAACTGTATCGTCTTTTGACGAAAATGCATTCATCGGCGGGAGCCTATGCAGTTGTATAACAGGTGTGTCTAAGCTTTTCGCTCGCCGACTAGATGTAGGGGAATCTGTGGCTTTCTGACGCTGTAGCGAAAACACGGAACCCTCTGATAGGTTTAGACGAGCATGAGCAAAAAGGATCGGAGTTCCTCCTTGTTTACGCAGCATCGGCGAGATCAATTCGTCACGCAAACTTTTCTTCACATTCAATGTCATAGTATCTTTCTTTTCCTCTTTGGTAGCTTCGCTTTTCTCTTCGGATGGAGCGCGCACTCCAGTCACTTTGGCTATCTCCATATCAGCGAAGTGTTCATCATCAGATTTCAGAAATTCTATGCTTTCAGGGATCGGCGAAGGTATATTTTCGTTGTATTCCCAAGTGGAACTTTCCTTGCTGGTTTGCTTGAATTGCTGCTGCTGTTGTTGCATTTCTTGCTCGGCCATTTTCATTGCGATCTCGTCTTCCGAGCTTGGAATGGAAATCGAGCGTTCAGATATACGTCGTAGTTCTGTAGCGTTTCCAGTTATGCCATCGAGTACTTGCGGATTGTACTTTGCTTCGAGTTCCGCCAATTTACGGCATTGTGGCGGAGAGCCTTCGATTTCAGTGGAACTCATAGTTTGACCTCTGTGCCAAGCCCCAGACGTAATCTTATCGTATTCTAGCTGCAGGATCGGTTCCAGTTCTTTACGCGATTGCGGCGGAGAGAATTCCAATTTCGGTGCAGCTTCAGTTGTGCCGAATACGTCATCAGAATCGACGCTTTCATCGTCCGAAGAGAACGATGTGATTCGAATTTTGTTACTATTTTTAGTTTTAATTTTACCACCAGTGCCTTTCTTACCTGTACCTCGCACTTTAGCACCTCTTTTGCCCGGAGGCAGCTTTTCAGATTTAGATTTGATATCAGCGCGTAACTTTTCAGCAGCTGTCATAGGTTTAGGTTCCTTACATATTGGTGGTTGTTGCACGTTCCGGCCGTTGATCGTAAACTTGATATCGTGATTATACTTAGGCTCCTGCATCATACTATCGGTTTTGGAACTGGTAGCAGAGTCACTTTCAATTTGAGAAAGCTTAGAATTCAAAGTTTCAAGCAAGTGTGGATCTAAGCTTTTAGTAATGTCCCGCTTCGGACTGGGGAGATGTTGCATCTGACCACTCTTGTCGACTTCCAAAGTGACAGGATCAACTTTGGACAAATCTATATTTTGAGTAAACAAGAAGTCACGATTCTCTACTTCTAAAAATTTAGAACTATGATCTAGTTGAACACTGTTTCGAGGTGATTTGGGTGACTTGGGTGATTTTGGCGATTTAGGGGACTTAGGAGATTTTGGCGACTTGGGAGACTTGGGAGATTTCGGGGAACGTGGGGACTTCGGATGGTCGTGATACTTACACCTAGGATGAGCGTTCACAATATGGCGGCCGTTCTGTGGAGGAAGCATTATTATATCCGGGGGTTGCCGAAGCTCATCAAGAGGTGAAGGAGCGGTGCCATTCATAATGTGCCTCTTATGAAGCACGTACGGAATGTCATACCCATCGTCGATCACCTTCTTGTTGTCCTTGAAACCTGCTTTGAAGGCGTCGAACTCCTTGAAATAGTTCTTCGGTAAATCGAAAGGAGAGCGACCGTGGTCGGCGTGCCTGGAAGGTAACTCAAAGTGAGATCGCTTGGTCGCGATAGGAGGCGCGCTGGGAATCTGACGGAAAATGTAATCCTCATCGCTAGACTCGGCCGGGGTGAGGTCGATGGACTTCTGATGCATGAGCACGTGCCTGCGAGAGTTGACGCTGCTAAAGCGAGGTCGGTTCGCGAGGCTGTTGGGGTCGCTCTTGGTGCGCTCCACCGTCGGGTGAATGTACGGCACGGTGGCGGGGTCCGCCAGCCGGCTGCTGGAGCTCGTCTCCAGGATCAGCTTCGGGTTGTACTCGTCGAAGTGAGTCTTCGCCATCAGCTCCTCCTTCAGGCTATCCTTCTTGATCATGTGCGTGTGCACCTTGCCGCGCATCTTGTCGAACTCCGACTGCAGGATGGGCGCGCCGCCCGACTGGATCGCCAGCTTGTTCTTCGCGTACTCGATGCTGTCCATCGCCGGCAGCACCCGGACGTTCACCTCGGACTCGTTGGAGGACTCCTTGATGAGGTGCGAGGGCGCGGCCTCCTTGCTGGTGGAGCGGGTGAGGGACTCGATCTTCTCCTTGTCGAAGCTGAACACCGTGTCGGATGAGCGGCGCCGCTGGAAGGTGTGCACCTTGGCGGAGCGCGTCGCCTCCACGTCGGCGTCGAGGACCGCGATCCTCTCCGGGCAGATGTGCGCGACGTGCGGCAAGCTGGCGCCCGCCGCCGGCAGCGGCAGCGCGTCGCCGCGGCGCGCCTCGCTCGGGAACGTCGAGTACGGCGTCGGCAGCCGGAAGTACGTCGGCGAGGAGGGCAGGTTCGCGATCAGCTCCTCGTGCGACCGATCGATCGGCGGCCGCTCCTCGTAGTCCGGCGGCTCCAGCGAGAGGAACGCGCCGCGCGGGTCGAAGTACTCCTCGGGACTCGACGGCCCGGAGCCGGGGCCGAAGCCGGCCGCGTACGGGTCGCGCGACAGGTACGGGTCGCCGGCCGCGTACGGATCGTTTGCCACGTACCCCTCGCCGGTCGCGTACGGATCATCCGGCACGTACCCGTCGCCGGCCGCGTATGGGTCGTCCGGGACGTACCCCTCGCCGGTCGCGTACAGGTCGTCCGGGACGTACCCATCGCCGGTCGCGTACGGATCGTCCACCCGATAGGACGTCGCGATCGGGTCGTAGGGCGCGCGCCGGCACTCGTAGTACTCGGACTTGGAGTCCTGCGAGGAGGTGCGCGACCCGCTGCGGTCCGAGCTCTTGCTCTTGATCGTCTCGCGCGACTTCTTGCTGTCGGTGTGGTAGACGCTGTCGCGCGACTTCTTGCTCGACTCGCCGCTGCTCTTGGAGATCTTCGAGTCGTAGATTTCGGATCGGGACTCCTGGCTGGAGGCGCGCGAGCCGAGCGCGCGCTTGATCTCGCGATAGAAGGCGCCGTCGGAGCGCACGGAGAGCTTCTCCCGCGGCAGCACGCGCGGGTCGTCCGCGAGGAACGGCTCGAGCGGCACGTCGTCGTCGGAGCGCGCCGCCGCCCCGCCGGCCGCGCCCCACGCCTCCGACTCGGAGGGCTCGTTGCCCGAGTCGAGGGAGCACGAGCGCGTGCGTGCCGCGCGCCATCCCACCGCCTCCTCCTCCTCCTCCTCCTCGTCGGAGCGCTCGATCAGCTCGTAGCTGTCGTGCGAGACGTCGTCCTGCGACCCGGTGCGCGGGAAGGGGGCGTGCGGGACGGCGGGGTCGCCCGCGGCGCCGGGGTAGCTGGCCGAGTAGGCGCGGCCGAGCAGCGCGCGGCGCACGTCCGCCGGCAGGCGCGCCGAGAGCGCGAGGTGCAGCGTGCGCGCATCCGAGTACCGCGTCACCGGGGAGTCGAGCGCACCGCCGCAGCGAGGGCGCGCGCCGCCCGCGTCGTCGAAGCTGTAGTCGCGCAGGTCGCGCGCGGAGGCGGCGCGACGCGCTACCGTCGCGGCGGCGGCGGAGGGGGCGAGGGGCGCGACGGGCGGCGGGGAGGGGGAGTCCGGCTCGAGGAGCAGGGAGCCGCCCGAGCGCGAGGAGCGCGTGGAGGCGCACGCCGAGTACATGTTGGTCATGGAGAGTTCGTAGTCGAGCCGCTCGCGACTGGAGCGGAAGGAGCGGCTGCGCTCGGCGAGCACGAGGTCGGGGTAGGCGCTAGGCGGCGCGGTGCGGACAGCGGGCTGACCTGTGCGCGGCGGCGGCGTGGGCGCGCGGACCGATGCAACCCCGCGCGGCAAGCTCGCTCGCCTCCATGTACTCTCCGGGGAATCCTACCAACGACAACAACACGTTTATCCGCAACTTGATAGACCTTGAAATGGACTCAGGAATTGAAGATATTGAATGCTCGACAGTAAGTATTTATAAACTAACGTACCAATGGTGTCGTCGTCCGATGAGGCGGAGGCGAATCCTCCGTAGGATGATGATTGACCTCGGCATGGGTCACTACCTCGGCCGCCTACAAACATTTCCCACATTTTACACTGCATTTGACAGAGCCACGTACAAACTTGCGAGTGTTTAGAACTGAGCTCTACTCCGCAAAATTTCAAAGAAAGTTTTTTTTTTCGTAGCTTGTTGTCTATGCGTGACAATGTTTAAAACGTATAAAACACGCAAGTTCGTTATCCAGCCATATGCTAATCCTCTATACTAAAAGAGTCAACCCAAACAATCATGAACAATTAACCGTACCTGTAGGTACAGTGCAAGCTCAATTCTCCCAGGTTTGTACGTGCGTTCATACATATTGGTTATAGTTATTCACGACATTTAGATAGACAAGAGTTGGTGTTACGTGCTCGAAAAGTGCATCAAATATGCGTAAACAAATAATTGATAATGACAACTATTAAAACAGAGTTAAACAGCTGTTAGTAGATGAAGCAACGAAAGTAAAGGAACCGAATTCCAAAGCTTTATCAAAAATATAGGACGATTTTACTTTTGATGTTCGTTGCAGTTTAGTTTTGGAATTCGGACATAACGATAAAACCAAAACATACATAGAACAAGTTAGTCACGGATCTACACACGTAGAATGTTAATATTTCATGGACCATGCTATCTCTATGAAAGATACCTAATTTGGTTTCTATCCAGAATAACGCGAATCTTAGGTTATCAACGAACCTAATTCGTTTGAGATTAAAAGTTCCTACTAAATATGACCACAAAGGAAAGTCAGTAACCAAATTAGGCTTGAAAATGATGTTGTTAAAATGATACAAAGAAGTTTAGCAGCAGGACAACGTTGCAAGGCCCTTACGATTTGATCGCAGTATAGTTTTGAGAGCTGAAAGAAACAAAAATATTTGATTCAGGCGTTCATTGCTCGTTGATTTTATAGATGTTTGATTGACGCAAACAAAACATAGAAATGCTAATGTTGGATTTGAAAAGAAAACTAAAACTGGTTTATGTTCTATGCCATCAACAACAGATTCAAACCACGATTTAGACTCTAAATCATGGTATACAAGCAAAATTTAAACTTAACTGTAGTAACTAGCTAGAGTATAGTTGATCGCTTGTAAAACCTAAGGTTTTTTTGGAGGAAATCCAAGTGTACAGTAGTATTAAGTCATCATCATCTTCCTACCCTTGTCCCACGCTAAGTGGGGTCGGTACAGTAGTATTAAGTGTCGGCTTGAATTTTTTATAGGTTAATTGTGTTCGCGTGAAATTTTATGGAATCATCTTCGTCCAGTCAATGTCCCACCAACCACATGACTTTGGCCTGACAATCTAAAGTTTAGATTCTAAACCATAGATTGAATTGTGTTTTATTATTTACTGAATTATTTTTTTAAAGCTTAGAACGGACAATAAATTTATGGCTCTAGGCTAAAGAAAGGTGTAATATAGTCATTGCGAGAGGTAAATAACAGAACTACACAGCAACATCTTGTACTAAATGAATCCTTTATGAATCAACCTTCATCTAAACTAGGACCTACGTGGTATCGTGTCTTTATTTTATTAATTTATCGAACACGTTTATTGAACTGAGATATATTCGTGTTGTATCTAATCACGTACTTATCTCCATATCTCAGAGGCATACATAGTGTAATTACCTGTGTTTATGTGTACATACCTTGTCCCTCGTGGTGGCATAGGCGGTAACTGCGAGCGGCGGGCGATTCACGTCCCGTGTCGCGAGCGTGTCGCGGGTGCTCCGCAGCGAGGCCTCTCGAGCCTCCGCTGCCGTGTACCCCTTCATCATCAGAGAAGCCTCCAGGTAATGAGGTTGCTTGTCCCACTCCAGGGAAATCGCTGAGCAAAACAAATTCTACTTCAATCTGGGACATTAACCCCGACACCGTTGTTTAATTTTCCTAAACAAACCTAATTTGACAACACTGACATTTTTGCCATCCCTTTCTCATGAACAACAAAGACATAATTTTAGTGCTGTAACATTAGTTATGTTTAGAAAAATGCACCAACAGAAGCTCTATCACGAACAAATCTGACAGTCGACGCGTTAACGTATTCGAGTTATATTGCGCGTCAACGCCAGCTCGACTGCCAACCGTTGTAGTGTCATCGCGCAGTGTATCTCGGATACGCTCGTTACGATACATTTGCGATTGTCACATTTATTCGTGATCAAGGCACAGATAGTACAAGGTACAGGCAAAAGTGACGCTACTATCAAAAATTTGTAAAACAAAAGATAAACAGACAGCGAAGCGAAATGAAATTACAGCATTAGTTCCTCTTTGGTCAATTGAACAGATAAGTAGGTGGGACTACGTACGATGTAGGCAACGGTGCCGATTCTTTTGTTGCATATTCCTAAACTACCCTAATTTGACAGCGCTACCAGTCATTGCTGTTATGAACAAGAGATATTTAGTACTATCAAATTCGGTTAGTTAAAAAATATAACAACAAAATCGGCACCACTATGGACGTAAGCACGAATAAATCTGACAACCGTTGCGTTATGAGTTTTTTTTACAATATATATGCAAGTGTTTAACCACAATCTCAATAGTAGATGCGTACCAGTGCACGGTGTCACGCGTACCTTGAAGTTATTCAAGATACAGCAGCGTTGTTCTGCTGTCGGCTATAGTTTTTTTATTTTCTAACGAACTAAGATTGAACTGCTTTTAACTCGAGTTGTAACTCGAATTGATCCAATTTGGCCCGTGTGCGGCGTATATGGTTGGAAAAAATAATGTAAGTTTCTAACGTGTATGAGTTTACTCTATTTGGTCCGAGTAGTGACGCGATGTTCAGAGAAGCTGAGAAGTGTGATTGTTCGATCTAAATCGAACTCAACTCGACAATTTGTTTATTTGTCTGTTGATTCAAGTCATTTTAGATTATTGTCATATAGTAGCCAAACTGGCACCGAGAGCAGTGAGCGCGTAGATTGAATCAACTCGAGTTACCGAAACGCAACTCGACTCATTTGCAAGCCAACTCGAATTAAATAAGTCGACTAGCACATCGCAATCGTTCGTTGTTGTGTACGTACCGTCCGAGCCCGGCGGCAGCGGCAGCAGCGGATGCGCGGAGAGGCTCTGGTTGAGCGGCGCGGCCACGTTGCTGACCGAGCGCGACGCCCGGAACGAACCCGACCTGCGGCATCGGGCAGAGGATGGTGACACGCGCCACTACCCGCACACACACATCTGCACTACCCGCACACTTACACCTGCCTAGTACAAACACCCTACACCAGGGGTCGGCAACCTTTTGAGTCGGATGAGTCTGAGGAGAACACGGTAGGATTTGTGTTCTCCTACGAAAAGGGGAGATCTTCCACGCCGAGCGACCTTTGGCTCGGGGTCCGAGGACCAATGGATGGTATTCGGTAGTATTACTTATGTTCAAACTCCGTGATAACTTCTTTTGCGCGATCTAGGATAGTTCTCATGTAGCGAGATAGATGGCGCTACAAGTCAAAAATTACAATTTTTATGTAAAACGTAATTTTAAAGTTTTTAAAGAGCCACAAAAAATCTTGCCAACAATAAATAGTATTTGCATAAATAAGTTTTTTGATAAAGATACTAATCTATTTATCCATGTACAAGTGGCTGAGGAATAGAAATGATGCCTAATCCTCGTTAATCGATTCAGAACGATTTTTAAATGTTTTTTTTATAAAATAAATAAAAATTGCTTATGGAACTGAAGAGCCGCAGCTTCACATCCAAAGAGCCTCAAGTGGCTCGCGAGCCGCAGGTTGCCGATCCCTGCCCTACACTAGCAAAGTACCCAGACAAACTTACACTAACACCTGCGCTATCCGACCAATAACATATACAGACCTAACGTCTACCTAAAATATCTGACCCCTTGCCTAACACCCACACTAATCTGCATGTAACCTCCCACGACCTACATGTTACGTTTCCCCAAATGAATCGAATACTTGGATTTAACAACGTTTTACCTACATGACCCAATCAGTTACTGTGAGAATCTGATATTTTAAAAAAAAACCAGTCACAAGATTATTTATATACTAAAATATCCCAATCAGAAGTATATATCATATTAAAAGTATTCAGTAAGTGTGGTAGGCCACCAGCTTTTGGTTTCTCAATAGTGGGCCGCCGAGTGATAGTGGGCCTGCGTTCTGAACTACATACAAAAATTCTACAGATGGGTATGAAGTGCGATAACAAACGTGCACTTCTGAGAGAGTACAGCAGCAAAATAAGTGATACAACCGCGGATTGTACAAATAATAAAAAAGTTACTTGTTTTAGAAAATACGCTGCAGACTTTTGATTCGAAAATTTGAGATATCTAGTGCATTTCTATGACGAAGTTCGTGGTTGTACTAGATATCATTTTTATAATTAACTAGCAGTCGCCCGCGGCGTTGCTCGCGTTCTATCCTTTAGAGTGTGACGTTTCAAAATACCTTTCTTAGTGCACCCCTACACTATATAAGGATACTACCCTCCAAATTTCATACCTCTAGGACTTATAATTTAGGCTGTGCGTTGATTCTCTGTCAGCTTCAAAAGAGTTTTATATATATTGATGATGATTGATTGATGATGATACTGAATAAGAAAACGAACCGGAGCGCAGACCCACAAGTGTGAATAAGAAATCCCTAAATACAATTCGATAACACCATCCTCCGACCGATAGTCGCGATTGCAACGTACTCTAATGTATCATATCTTGGAAGAAGCGAAATATCAACTCTTACAGCGCATGCTCGAATGCTAATCACCATCGATTATACAAAAACTATCCAAGCCTTTCATGATCTAACGATTCTCATCTTTATATTAATCGTTTTAGGGACTCTTTTACTTTACCATGCAAAACGTTATTAGATCGCTCGTATGCTCGCACACACGCCCACAAGACTAAACCAAAAGCTAGTGTTTCCCAACCCATGCTGTCCACTCACCTTCGACTATCAGATAACATTTGCTATACCCTTGTTAGACACACCTAGGTACCCTAGTAGTTCGATTACACGGTATCTAGATTTACATCTATAAGCACTACGCCTAGGTAGTAAGTACATAAGCTAACTATTGCGGCGTAAGCTTCTCAGAAAGTATATTCCATGCAATTTGACACAAGATAAAGAATGCCTTGATGTTGCGTCAACTAAACCTCTGTCTAAGTTATAACACGGCTAAGCTTTGGTAGTAAATATTGTATGGGTGTTTACCTCTGGAATGTTTGTCGTTTCACGTAGTTGTCGCGTACGAACTCTACGATTTGCTTCTGCGTTTTGCCACTATACCTGTAACAAATCATCCAAATTATCCATATTGTTGGAAGCCCCTCGAAGAAGCCTTGATTATGTGACGTCACTTGTTTACGCACTCCTTTATAAGGCGAAACGCGCGGAGCGACCGGGCAGTCTTGGTCGGACTTTCGTCCGATGCACATGTCTTTATAGCGCTCTAGGGTTGTTAATTATTGTGCGAGGTTAACTGATTGGTCGGTAACGATGATCAGTTACGAAGTTATTTAGATTGTTTAACTAGTCAACGCTGTTTTGTTTGTTAAATGTAAACTGTGAGGTTAATTGTGTAAACTGATGATTTCTCGTCATTTTTAGTACCTTATCCTGATTTTTATGAGCATTTTTACGATAAATAGAAGTTAACTATTTGTCAACTGTTAAAGTTATGTGTTTTTAAGTCGTATACTACTTCTTATGTTTTTTTTTATTTGGAACCGCTTCTGATTCCTAAAAATATTATATTAGTCGTTTATGATTGTTATTGTACGTTTAGTGTCTTTTACGATCCGTTTATGCTTAAATTATTGACAGGCGTCATGGCTCAGTCGGTAGTAGCTCTGCCGTCCGTGCTGTGGGTCGTGGGTTCGATCCCCACCGAGAACAAACATTTGTGTGTTGTAAACATAGATGTTTGTTCTGTGTCTGGGTGTTCCTATGTATTTATAAGTATGTATTTACAAAAAAACATGTATGTATGTATTCTATCAGCCATTTAGTTCCCATCGTACAAGCTTTGCTTAGTTTGGGACTAGAAGGCGTTCTGTTAAATGTCCGTGAATATTTATTTATTGTCATTCATCTCTTGAGTAAGGTAAAACGAGGCTCGACAATTTTAAGTGGCTTCAGTATTTGGCCGTAGTAGATCTCATTTTGGCCTAGAATGTAGTATTATTATCAGTGGGATTCGTATTCAGTGTCCTACTCTGCCTTTGGGTTATGTCATGCCTAGTCAGCTCTATGAGCAGTAGAAGTCATTCTAACCTAAACGAGGAACCCCTGGATATGACCCTGGTCTTGTGCCTCGTTGGTCGCGGCACGCTCGTACATCGGAAGAAGCCGTGGTTCTCAACACATTTCTTCCAAAAGTTCTTGCATTCGTTGCGTCCCTCGAAGAAAAATTCCACCACGTCTCGGTAGTAGCCCTGTTTACAAACAGATTTTTTTTAAATCCTACAATATAATATTATAAACGTGAAAGTTTGTAAGGACGTTCGTTATGGATGTTTGTTACTCTTTCACGCAAAAACTACTGATCCGATTTGTATGAAAATTGGAATATGTATTGACCGTGACCTGGATTAACACACAGGCTACTGTTTATACCGGGAAATCAACGAGATCCAACGCGAACGAAGTCGCGGGCAGAAGCTAGTAATTGATATAAATTGTAGTTTGCAGTGATCTGAAAGTACATAATGTTATGGCATATAACAATTCTTCTGATAATTTTTTAGTAATGGTTTACACACATTTTTAAGTTTTGATTTTCTAAACCTCAAATAGCTGATTCCAACCGATATAACTGGCTCAAATTGCCTAGCACGACACGAGTTACAATAAAAACAGTTTATCTAGCCGAACTATGTCGTTAAATAAGCTACTCGAACAATTCGCAAGCAAAAACGACACAAAAACCTGACACAACCTAAAAAAATCTGTTCTACTTACATAACCCTCGGGATGTAATTTAATAAGAAACTTCTTCCGCTTGAAAGATATCTTTCTGATTTTCGCCCAACTGAATGTATTGATTTTCGTATAGTTCTGGAACACCAAGATTCCCATGTGCGCTACTGCCAGGTTCAGAGATACCCCCTCGTGGTCCTTCGCTGGATGCATCTTTACACCTAAAAAGGAATGAAAGTAAAGTTAGCGTAATTATATATACAGGGTGTTACCAGACCACTTCCGAAAACTTGGAGGTTCCAATCAGACCATGATACTGAAAACATTAAGCGAAAAAAATCGCGAAAAAAAAAAATTGACTTGACTATCTCTTTTTAATTTTTTTTCTAGTTACATACACACAGTACAACATAATAAGACATATCTACCTAATTATCTCATTTAAAAAAGCAAAAAAACAAATAAAATAAATAAAGCAGCAATGTACACGCAGCACGCAGATTACGTCTACTACAGCATGAACAGCTGAGAGTTCATCGCGGGTCATTCAAGTACGCGACGTGCGAGCGACCTACGTTAGTAGGCACTTACGACACAGAATAAATAATAGTACTACGCCTCGACCTTACCTACGTGAATGCGTACATTGCGGGCTGGCGAAATAAATACAAATCTTTAAACATTGTTTTCTCCGGCTATAATTATTTTTCAGGATAACTGATTTTTTTTTGGTTGGGTTTTGGTGTGCTGTAGCTCCCCCTTTCGTTTTCGGAAGTGGTCTGGTAACACCCTGTATTTTAATCTAAATATATAAAACTCTTTTGAAGCTGACTGAGAATCAACGCACAGCCTAAACTATAAGTCCTAGAGGTATGAAATTTGGAGGGTAGTATCCATATAATAATATGTATAGTGTAGGAGTGCACTAAGAAAGAAATTTTGAAAAGTCGCAACCTAAAGGGTCGAAAATTAGGATCAAAGATTTTTACCAAATAATGCGTATGCTGCTGCCACGCGAGCAAAGCCGCGGGCGACAGCTAGTCTGGTATGTAACGTTTGTATTTTAAGATCTTTAGTAATATTTATTTATTTATATTTATAAATGCCACTAACGGTCACCCATCCAAATAGTGACCGCACAGAAGTTTGCTTAACTTAGATTATCGGTTAAGATTGGCTAAGTAAGCCACGTGCATGGGTAAGAAATAACCGTTCCTTAGGAATCAGCTTTTGTAGACAAATCTACATACAGAGGAGGCTAATGTCCAGCAGTGGAAATGTCAATATGATAATAAAAATAAACAAAACTTGTTTGACAGATTGCATTAAGATGACAGTCAAAGCGATAAAAACTTACCATACAATTCGCATCTCCTCGCTGTTTCTAGTAAATTCAAATCTGCTTCGGCGGGGCTTTGACCTCTGCAACAAGAGCGCTCTATTACATGTCTTGTACAAACTCACCGAGAGCTTGTTGGAATTACAGCCGCGAGGGAATGTCGGCGACACATGCAATATCAGTGAGACGCGTGCTTTATTTTGGAACGTAAAAGGTATTATTTCATCAAAAAATGTTAAGCGTATTACACGACGTGTTTTGATAACTTTTTATGAAGTGCGGACGACTATTTACGCTATGTAAATAACCACAGCCGAGCCCCAAGATAATGTAAATACACGTACAATAAAGGCTGTAGCACGAATGAAGACATTTCTGAAAATACTGCCTAAAAAAGCCGAAGGCCGGGCTAAATGGGACGTTGGAAAAGACCTACGTGGACCTCCTAGTAGACGGAGGTATATCAAGCAAGTTCGTATGAGTTAGTGACCAGTTCTGTTGACGGAGTTTTTAGACATCCTTATGGCCTCCGTCATGGCTTAACGACTGATAGAGCCGGGACCGACAGTTTAACGTGCTTAAGACGGAGGTTGATGATCTAACCAAAATTAATCACCTTTATTCTCACACAGCGAATGTCAAATCAGTTCCTGGTACGTATTTGATTAATTAAACTCACATGTGTTTCTTATGGTTCTCCATGATCCGACGCTCTGACTCCATATCCTGGCCGAGGAAGAACTTGTACCCGCTAAGGTACGAGTGGTCGGGATAGTCTTCCGGCACAAAATCACCACACTCCGCTGCAATAAGCACACCATCTTATTACACCTGAGAGTAAACATTTTGGGTAACACTCGCAAAAAATCTTATATTTTCAACCAATGTCAAACCCTTGCCTGGTCACCGTATCACCGGTCTAAGGAGATGAATTGGTAAATTTTTTTTAATCTTAAAGCACCGAAACCACGGCCTATAGCGTAGAAGGTAAAGTATCTAACATCTGAGCTTTGAGTCAGTCAAATCGTGCACTTTTGAGACAATATTTAGGTACGTGAATGTAATTTGCCGTGAGTTTACCCTTGATATTTTAATCACGCTTATTATACGGCCACATTAAAACATTTCAAAGCCCAGGGCATTTACTAGAGCTCATAAATTATCACGCGTTCTCGTGATTTAGAATATTATGAACAGATTTAAAGCTTTCACATTAGTTTAAATGAAAGCGAATTTATTCTCTAATTGCATTGCATAAAGACGTGCAAGGTAACCGAATAATGACGCCGGTTGTACGACCCCAAGAGATAACCAAGAAAATACTACAAGTGTGAAGAAAAAACGAGCAACGAAATAGCTAAAACTTTTAGTAGAGAAATTGTTT
Source organism: Eulithis prunata (assembly GCA_918843925.1). Taxonomy (NCBI): domain Eukaryota; kingdom Metazoa; phylum Arthropoda; class Insecta; order Lepidoptera; family Geometridae; genus Eulithis; species Eulithis prunata. The sequence continues at coordinate 2,041,974 of OU974009.1, forward strand.
TATTTTGAGGAAGGGTTCAGACAAACGGAACTTGAGAGCTTCCAAAGTGCTCGTAAAGTAAAGGGTAGCCAGCAATTACCATTTTAGCTTGGATTTATGTGAAAAATACGCCAATTCATTTAGTTTATCGTTGCTCCAGAAAAATCTTACTCTCAAACGAGTCTCAGCGCACGACCGGAACTCAATCCTACGACCTTGGTGTCGCTACCACTAGGCTATCAGTGCCCTATTGGTACTAGCTAGATATACTCCTAAAACAACGTCTAATGTGTTATGGCTTGAATTCATTAAACCATAAGAGACCTCCTTGACTTACCTTGTACTATGTAGCTGGCCATCAGAGCGGCGGTATTCTCGTTGCACTGTATGCACCCCTGCATAAGGTCCCTTTTCACTTGCAGGCAGAACAAGTACCGGGTGAACTCCTCCTCGAGCCTCGCCGGGTCTGGCGTGTAGAACTTTACGCAGAAGCGGAGGGTTGGCTCTAGCATGGAAAGGCCTAGTTGTCGGCACATCGGTTTTTCTACATCCAGCCAATACTGTTAACAGAGATAGATGCATAAAGCCTACTGGATCGGTTACCATTACCAGTTAGGGGTTGTGGACAGAGCCCATACAAGACGGTCATAAACCGGAATACGTCACAAAGAACGTATTTCTTAACCTTATAACAATGTTTGGACGTGTATGAGTGTGGTCTGACTCTGACTCATTTTTAAACACCAGATAAATTGAGTCAGAGTGAATTGCAGTCGTACATGCAAACAAACGAAAGAATAGTATGGCGAAACTTTCAAAAATCTGCAGTACAAACTAAAGATTACAGTTAACATACAAAACCGAAGACTAAGATCTCAAGCACAGATTTCTGTATGAGAATCTCTACTCACATCTATAAATATATAAAATAAAATATTAAAATATAAATATTCACGGACACTTAACACAAAGCCTTCTAGTCCTAAACTAAGCAAAGCTTGTACAATGGAAACTAGATGGCTGATAGAATACATACATACATTTTTTTTTTTTGTAAATACATAGAAACAACCAGACAGAGAACAAACATCTATGTTTTTACAACACACAAATGTTTGTTCTCGGTGGGGATCGAACCCACGACCCACAGCATGGAAGGCAGAGCTACTACGGACTGAGCCATGACGCCTGTCAAAGCCTATGCTTGAGTAACGGTTTCTTTATCAGGATACGAGCCTAACAAATATAATCCTTGAATCACAAATTAACTTGCATTACCTAACAAACAAGCAGACCAGACAGCACGAGTAAATTTGCATTATTCAATTACGAGTGCAATACGCCTCCATATGGCTTCTATGCAAGAGCCACTTGTACTCGGTAATAAGTTTTGCGTCGACTGAACCAGAAAGTTTAGTTAGGCTTCATATTAGGCTTTATCATAGACTTAGAGATTAGGATTAGACACCAGACTACCGAGTACTCTAAACCCACAATAATTAATTTAGTCATATCCGCGAATATTGAGCAATGAACATAATCCTAAAAGCAATCGCAGGATTTGGCCAGCTAAGCTGACAATATGGTATGGTGTTACTCGTAAATGCTGAGCAAAGATATCTAGAACTATCACGGAAAGCGCCTCGTAATAAGAATGTAGAGGGAAAAGATGCTATTAACGCTGTATAAATCATGCCTGTTTATTTTACTATGTTACAGATAACTGAATCTTAGCAAATAAAAATAGCTCAGGCTTCAAGCCGTAACTCATCTGTATTGTACCCAATTTTTCCTTTTCCCCAACATTTCACCGCTATCTCTCACCAACTGACATGTTCCGCCAGTCACACAATTGATCTGACCATTTTTTTCTTATTTTTCCTGTTTTTACGCGACAAAGGGCTGTCTCTATTGAAGATGAAGAGTGCCAATTTTGAGTTTGTTTCGCGCTGGCTTATTTTTTAGCAAGAATCAATTCCTTTCAAAAATTGTCTACTACTTAATCTGCTTTTCGTTGCATATTTGATTCTTGAATTTGTCTGAAAATAAGACAAGCATACCTTCGTTCCATTAGTATCAACGTATTCGAGGCCGAAGTAGTCCGCTTCCAACAAATGCAGTTGCCGGCACACCTGGTCAAACAGCACCCGGCCCAAGGCTTTCGACTGCAACAATACAAACACCATATTATTATCATAACCATCTAAAATCCACAGGAACAAATACAGACCGATGTCTCGTCTACATATACTAGTCCAGAAGAGGCATTTATTACCAAGGAATTGTAGAAATTTTGTCAGATATTTTGATACTCTGGATGGAAGATGCTTGAATAAAGGTCCACAAGTAAGTTGCTTGAGGTACATTGCACTAAGAATAGCATAGCAACAACCAGAACAGAATACACAGCAATATTAAATTACGAATGGTGCAAACATGTAACCGAAACTCCTATATCGAATTCCCCAGTGCTGCAAACTCGGATAGTTTACCAAGAAACACAATTTTATATACATCTGGATCGGGAGCATATTTCCCAAAGTTTATATTGCAAGTGGGAAGAAAAGTTGAGGGTTTTTAAGCGTAGGCACGCTCAGCTCATAACCAAGCGTGGGTGTCCCTTAGGGACCAGAATTTCCAAGGCAGAATTTAAATGGAAATACTTTGCCGGGGGACTGAAAAGAAGCAAACCTTGATATATAACATGCGGAATACGTTGAGATGTTTTCTATACATTACGGTTTGCGGAAATGTTTGTTTTTCATTATACACATAGCATTCACCTATTAATCTCGCCAATCCCCCGCAGCGAAATTTTTTTAGAGTTTGAACGGGTTTTTGTCAAATTTTTACATGTCGATTTTGGCTTGCATACCAGAAAAAGCTGATATGTTTAATAGAGGTAGGATGTCATTTACAATACTGTATTAGTTGTAATTTTCTTTGTGAATAAAATTCATTATATTTACAATAGTTGAAATAAGGATCTTTTAGCTGTAAGCGTCGTTTAATAAGATTGTATCGTTTGCTGAACTTAACAGGCTCTGAGCCTCCGAACCCTTCGCATTCCCCTTTCTTTTAATTAAGGAATGTTTTCTTTGAATTACTATTTTGTTTTAAAAGGAATTATGAAACTTTTCGCATTTTGTTCATTACTTGTAATGTTGATTTCGTGTAACACAAGTTTACTGTCATAAATAAGAAATATCTAAATGAGATTTAATAAAGGAAATATACGTGCATCTTGATTTAATACTTTAGTTTCATGACGGAATGCTAGCGAACAAGTACCGCCACCTTTTTGTCTAGCTAGTTGACCTCAAAATTTTCAACAAAAGCGATAGAATTCCGTCTTTCTGCTTCTAACCGCTAGAAAATTGATTGAGCAGTGAGAGATCTAAATATAACCACAGTATAACTACGGTTAGTTAAACAACCACAGTGTATGTGAAGCGCTGGCCTGGCTTTAGAGGAATAAGAGTTGCGTCACCTAGTTGTCGAAACTCGCGTCGCAACTATAAATCTAGCTGTGATCCAGTGATCCAGCTTAACTTTAGACTAGCCATTTTACTTTGTCCCGAATAGATGGCAATGGTACCTACAGTTTTATAAAGCCATTTTGATGTAGGATATCTACTCCGTGATAAAGCTTTGCTAGGTACCAGGTAAAGGTTTTTGTTTTTGACTTCAATCTCACCTGATGGTAAGCGACGATGGAGCAAGATGGTCTAGAAAACCTCTTGACTTAAAGACATTCAGATTATAGTGGTTCCTGGCAAAAAAAGTCAAGAGCGACCATCGGCCAACTAATCAAAATAATTATTTTAACACACGACACAGAAAGCGAAGACGAGCAAGTAATCCATCAAGCTGATGTAGTCACAGCTTAGCATCCGCTGGTAGTTTGCTGTCGCAACCAACGTTCATAAACTTAGAGCTTAGCCTGTGCTCTGACCTCGCATGGGTGTCCGAATAACGAGACTTGAACCGAGAGATGTGACAACGTAACAGGTTCATATTTACGACCTTTTATAACAATGCAGAAACAACAATCCATCAAGAGGGCGTTATGCCCTCAGCCTAAGCCTCCCTGGCGGTGAGCTGCCGCATCAAACCCTCGTAAACTGTTGAGTAATCTGTGCCGTGACCTCCTCGCGTGACTGTCCGCTCCGAGCATCGAGACAAGAAACACCGAGTGATGCTCTGTTTCATGTTTCTAATCGATAAAGTAGGTAAACACTGCACTCTGACATGACAATTGCATCTTTTTTCACAGTACACAAATTAGTTCGATGATTCATTCATTCGTCAACTAGGAAATTGTGCTAAACAGTATGAATCACTCGCATCAATTCACGACATCGGATCACCTAGATTTAATAAGCACACTTATTTTGCTACGTCAAAATATCAGCTTCGGTACCTCATATTATGAAAAAGATATTAAAAATATCGTTCATATTACCCTGCCGAAGATGATTGATCGACAGCAATCGATTTTCGAAGTCTTCGCATAATTTATGCAAATAAAAATAACGGTGGCGGCCTTATTTGTTTTTATTATTATTAAGAAGTGATGTTTTTACTGACCAATCCGTAAGCAATTCGTGTACAAATATAGCATCGAACACGTAGTGAATACAAAACATCGATAACTAAACGGAATAACACAGCACACATCCCTACAAGGGAGATGAGGGGAGACTATAAATATCATTGAAGCAAAAGATTTACTGTCGTTGCTAGATAATAGACTAACAATACAACAATAATGTTTTTATGAAACCACTGAACTACAAACATTCTATAGAATAGGTTCTGAACTAGAATAGGTCTTAGGTAATTCAAACTATCAGCGAATTTACGAGTTACTCTTCTAGACCGTAATTCCACACGACACGGCCCTAAGTCAAGAAGAGAGATCTTCAAAATTAAAATGTTAGGAGTTTATTTGCCAAGTAAGGGATTATTGTATATACGGTACGTGCGAGTTCCTAGAAGAAACTGGGAGCGAACACATAGGGTATCTAAGTTGTTCTGTGTTGAGCTACTCAAGAATAAGACAAGTCTTAAACATTACAGATTTACCAAACTGTCTTTTCCTAGTCGACCTCATCTCAACTAACTCCGATCAACCGAATCGACTACCCGTCGAATATGGAAGACGCAACTTTTTATACGATGTAGAATCCTTCCTCAGGGAAACAACTGATACCACTCTGTAGTTATTGGGAAAATAAAGCCCAGATAAGCCTCATTTTCTTAGATTGAAATTCTCTTCAATTTTCACAAAGGATTCCTTTTAAAGTAAGTAAAGCGCAGTTCTAAGCCGATAAGTAAGGTATTCTGTAGTCAGAGACTAAATAAATGTAACTGCCTAGGTAAGGTAGGTACCTCTAACTCTAACACAATAACGCGCCACTCTGCATAACGAAAATGCACATACATTTCACAGTTCGGTTGATTTTACCACCCATTATCTAATTTGCAACGCATTACAGCTTTTAAACCAAGCACTCTACAAAATGAGATAGGAACGTTTTCCAAATGCAACCGCTAGAGTAACATTTATCACATTTTATTTTTCTCAGCATAGCTTCGAGAGGTTCCAATTTTTATTTGTTTCTATTTCTTCTAATTGTAGACGTGTACTAATCAATATATTCCTGGCCGCTGTTATAGCTTGACCGTGACAACACATTTGAATGTGGGCAGCATATTATGGACTGGTTTGACTAGCTGTTGTTTAGAGTCAAGACAATTTAGCAAAGATTGTTTAGAGAATCATACTACCAATATTTTCATATAACCTCTGTTGATTTAACTAAATAAAGACGAGGCCATAAGGTTAATAAAACGCCCCAACTTGGGCTGCGGTAAAGTGAAATAAAATGAAACGGTCAAATTGAAACGAAATGACCTAAAAAGGAGATTCCCAAAAGTTCTTTATAAGCTATAAGGGTTGAATAATATGCAAGCAAATATTTATTTATCAATTTGTACTGTAGAGTAGGTAAGCAAAGTTATTTTTGTCATTATTTAATGGAGATGAACCCATACAGAATTTAAATAATGAAAAAATATATTTTTTAGAAGAAGCAGCACAACCCTAAGGAACTATTGAGTGACGGTAAAACAATAATTTAACACAGATGCTCTAATAAAGTAAACAATTAGGGCAACCCGTTTTATTTTTACTTTACGGGCACGGGAGGCTGTCCCGTTTGACGTCACTACATGGCCTGCCATTGAAAACCGGACTTTATAGCCCAATGAATTTAAGTTGAATCGAGGCTGTGAAGAAGAAAATCTTTGACTCTTACTTTATTTTAGGTCGACCCTGGCGAATTTATATTTTAAAAATATATTACGGAGCACATTAAAAAGTAATCAATTTGTTTCTTGATACGGCTTTTTGATAACAGAATGGCAACTTTAAATGTAACCTACGTAATTATAAGACAAACACTTTGTGTTTACTTTGACTGACTACTTATGACAACAATGTTCAAAGAATCTGTACAAGCTACGAAGACGAGACGAGACGACACACAAAAAAGAATCTGTCACAAATTTTAACTTTGAGATTTTATAGCGGTATTCCAAACAAAGTTTATCTGGATGAACTGATACGACAAAGGGTCGACAAACTTGAACAGCGAACGTAAATCCTGCAATGCTCTTAGGAATTCAAATAAACTAATGGAATTTGTAGATTTTATATTCAATTAAATCGACCTGGATGAGTCGTAAATAGGAAATGATCAGATTTACTGGGTTGTAATGATCATCAAACTGGATTTGATTCCAATTTTACTACATGGAATGCAATTGCAAGGTCTCGATGTTAATAAGTCCAATCAATAAAATCAAAGACTCGCCAACTATGACTAACTCACTTTGTAATAAACACAATTTTCAAATACAATACAAAATGAATAAATGCCGACCTTACGTGATAAACATCTATAAAACTAGTATTGGACCTTCACGTGCCTTCACTGAAAATAGCCAGCAATATTGATATTCACGGGTTGTGCATTTTCATAGACTTGAAACTGACCTCAAGCCAGATGCAAAATTCACTGAGCTGATAAAAACGTGTACGTGTTAAAATTCGAAAGCAAAAAGGTATCGCAGTCAGTGCTGAGAGATAATTTGAATAAGGTCTTGTGAATATTTACTCGTTTGACGCGTCAAAGCTAGTACTTTTTTAAACACTGAAGAACCATTGGCACAGGAGAGGTTTCTTTCCAGCCTCTTTAACCAGACGTAAAGAATATTTTGGTACCTCTTCAATGTGCTATATTTAAAACTCCGAGAAACCCAACATCAACCCTAGAAGAAGCCACTAGAAATCGTACGCCTTGAATAAAACATTTTGATATTAGAATCCCAAGTCGAAACAACAGATTTTGGTTCCGTAGAAAAATAACCAGACTTAGCCCTCGTAAAATGGGTTCAATTCCGTCAGCGCAATTCTACTCTCCAAGTACTACCAGTACTCTACGTTCGACTAACATGACTTCGTAAAGATATAATTTCTAGAGGTCGCTTCGAGAAAGCTGACTTCAAGCTACGCTAAAACTAATTAAACTAACTGGCGTATATAATTAAGTCACTATAACACCTAGAACGTAGTGCCTCAGGAAGGCAATGCCGCATTAATTGGTGTAAACTCAGCAAGTCCGTTAATTCCAGGACTTCGCTTGATAGCATAGCAATAACTGGGTGGAGTGCATGATGCAGTTTATGGATTGTGCTATATGTAATTGCATATTTCAGCACCGCGTGGCTATCCTTACAAACTTACTCGTAACACTGTGAAAGACAAAACAAAACAAGCGCGTTTTGTTGTTGGGCTGATGCATCAGTGACTTGTAACCTTACGACTCTTTAAAATAGGGTTAGATAGAAACCGTTCAGCATTAATAACTGTAACTAGATCGCAATATTTAAAAAGAAATAAGTAATTGCGTATATTAATCAAGGAATAACTGTAGTTTTTAATAAGAAACACGGGATAAAAACCGGATGAAAACACAAGACAGCTATAAACGCTTTAGCGTGGCATAGAACCTTCAACAAGAAATTGAAATTATATTGAACAAAGATAATAAAACGATACTTTATCGCCCTTTCAAGGCTCTAAATGCTATTATATCAATGAATCTGTGATATTATGGAGCAGATTCCTTGCTAAGACAGCCGTATTATGTCGTCATCGATCGCCTTGCGCCAACGGGTGGACCGGCAACTTAACTATGCTATCATAGTTTCATGTTTCATTGATTATGTTATGAGGCAAACACATAGAGACACGTTCATTCGTTCATAGAAATTATGACGAAGATTACATTACAAACATTATACGAGTAGGTACTGGACTGCTTAAATTCCGGGTCATCTATAAAAACTTTAATATTTTGGAAACCATAAAAGCAATTAACGCTTGCTCTTATTAAATTAAGGAGTAATAAACTGTCTATCAAACACAATTTATTTCACTAAGCTATCATTCATGGTTACCACGATATTCAAATGTTATTAGATGACCCGGAAGTTTTGCTCTTGAATTAAGTTTTTTTCTGTCGGAAAACCTCTTAATCATTAGACTTGTGCACCTTGACAGTTTAGCCAACGAGATGAGGGATTATCCAAACGACTGCTAACGGACGTTCTAGTACAGAATATGTACAATACGAACTCTCTTCCCCCGTTCGTATTGGGAGTTATACAATGAAAAGTGCACAGTAACACTAGGCATTTTCCACCTGGGAATTAGAGCATAACACGACAAAGTGATGATAAATTACCAAATTACCATAAAATATTACGCGTATAATTAAACCAACGATTTAAAACACAATGTAGCTACTGGGGCAATAAAAACTGCCTCACTCAGGAGTTCGTTCCCCCGAGTCCCTGGCTGGGCGCCAATCTGTAGCTGGAGCCGCGAGATATGAGAAAAGCAAATTAAATATGACATTTTAAGCTGAAATTCGGACTAGGGTAAACATTTAACGCCACAAAATGTAACGCAAACTCAGTTGATTACACAGCCAACAATGGATAGTAATTATCAGTGTTGTCGGTCGATCAGTAAACAGACGAGCGGTGCCTACAGCAAGCAATCATACTTACATACCCGTAGGTACTTCGTAGAGTTTGAACCGGAAAAGCATTTCACTGAATAACTCGCAAGATAAAAACCGAACCTACAAACCAAATAGAAGATCACAATACAGACAGACATGTCTGTCCATTACTCGGTGAATTCCCTTCCTTATCAAACTCACAAAACAAATAAGCAACGTCTGTAATTGGACCATTATTTTTGCTGGAATGTACAGATTCTTTACAAAGGAAGCTTAGAAGCAATTCGCTGGAAGAAGTGATATTGTATGTAGGTAGGTCGCATCACCATTTGTTTCAAAGTTACAACCTCCGTCCCTAACGTAATTGCGATTTTAAACTTTGTACCAATGAATTCTGCGCTCCTCAGAATTCGTAGTAACTATTGTTAGATCTGCGGCTCCAGAACCCTTTAAGATTCAACAGAATGGCTTTTAATTTGAACCCTGAATATTCAGCACCGAAGCGAATAAATTCCGTTCAACCTGGCTCATAATCAAGTCAAAACACGAACTGGTATTTTAGAGCGTCACGGTAAATAACAAATGAATGACCCAGATAGTATTCAACTGTGATAAACACAAAGATTCCATTATTTTGAAAAAAGGCATATGAAATATCAGCATACCACTTTGGTTAGTATATAATTTGCCTATACCCAGCAGTGGGTGCAAACGGGCTGAAATGATGATGATGATGATGATGACTTTGGTTAGGTAATTTATTGCACCGACTAATTCTATTAAAAATATTTACGTATCGCGAACTTGCTTTAGAGTCTGAAGCTTTTCCTGACTGGTATTATAAAAAAGCAATTTAAAAATGAAACACGAGTTGGCACCGTTACCCAAACTACTATAGACGGTCAGACACGTCGCCAGCAGAAATTGAATAGGTGCATCGGTAAACGGTTCCGAATGCAGGCCGTTGAAGACTCCTGTGTGGGGCGTACAGCAAACATTAACCTGTATTGAATACAAATCGCACGTTTACTTACTAAAGCCACAGTAAGAACTAGATCAAACGAAATACTGGGAGAAACCTATGAGAGAGGAAAGTTGCGAAGGTAAAGCCAAAAGATGTCTTCAAAGCTCAAAATCAAACGCAACAGAACTCTTTCATCAATATGGGCTGTCTGGGTTTTAAGATGTCCCATTCGTTCTCATATTCATCCATTTTAAACACATTCACAAGCCTTTACAGACGTGCTTTAGAAGTTTAGAGGCTAAAAGTTCACAAGCTTCTACACGTTTAGCCACCCGCTTTCACTCGAGAATAGTTTAACCCCAGAGGTTATAGATAACTACCTCTTCAGCGCGCTACTTCTACGAGCTAATCACTGTTATAGTCTCATAGGTACGAGGATAATGCACTTAAACTATGGTTGAAAGATTATCCACAACGAAATAAAGATAGATAACCATCAACGCGGTCTCATGTGCCTAATTTCACAATCCACTAGGTCCAAGTGGCGATTGTCCCAGACCCAGAGGCAATACCGAATAAATTGTTTTTCCTGTTTAAATAGACAATTTTATTGTAATGGTAATTCGTGAAATTACTTCCAACTTTCATCTATTTATTACAAAGTCACAACTTTATCTACCGCAAAGATTTGCAAAGTCTTCAGCGCTTTATAGAATTAGGAAAGGCTTTTGTTCCTGAAGTTTGAACTGTCACAAACAGTTTTGGAGGCGTCATTTGTACTTGAATCTGGCTAGGGAGCTAGCTACAAAGTTTTCTAGTTTCTAGACCGGCTTATTATGTCGTGAGAGGACCTCGGTGAATCTTTTACTAAAGTCTTCTACTTCAGAAATTAGCCCATAAATAATAGATAACTAAGAAGGTAAGCAATCCTTAAAAGCTACCAGCCATGCAGCCGAACTATAGCTGTGTAGAATTGCAAATAGCTTTGGAATAGCTGGATGGAACAAATGGAGCTTAAATATTATCCTACCTTTTTGATTTGTACAATTCCGTTTCGGTATAGGTAGAGTTTCCGGACATACGTAACCTATGTTGAATCTAAACCTATATTTTGTACCGTCCCGTAACGTAACGTACCTATTGGAAGGTTTAACTATATGCAATTTTTTAATTCTAGTTCTTGTCACGTGAAGGCCTTGCAAATTATGCGCGCTTGATTATTGCATGCGATAGTCATCAAGCTATAAACGGTATGTAGGAAAATCTGTTACTGACGACATTTCTAAACGATACGATATGTATACGATCATTCATTCTCGTCATGGTGTCTATGGAAGGAAGAGTTATGACAGGCTGAACCGAGATGGAGACAAAGGAACGAATGTGAGGATTAATTACAGTAGGTAAGTTAGAGAAACCTACTGGCAAACCATTTATAAGCTTAGGGCATTTATGTATCACGATAAATGAAATCCAAACCAACGCTAATTAACCGAATAATCTGATTAACTTAAAGGAAAAAATATATTTCTTTCATATCTAAAACTTTAAACCAATAAACGAATGGAAGACAAACAAGAACTTTATTACGATCTTTCCAACTTCCATAGACAACTGAAGAAGGAATATAATAAAAATCTCATTGAAAAGATATCGTGGTAGTAAAAACGATAACCTGTCTTAGAATTTGCGAGAATAGAACGAATTAAATAGAGTAAATAAACTGGGACGAATGGTAAGAAATAACTTAGGCTCGAATATCAATACAGTGATTACAGTCATAAGCAAGAACCGAGAATAGAATTACACATTGCAACTTCGTAAGCTACGAGTAGTGTGGTGAGGAGCAAGGCAGGACCTCATACTATAGACCTGTTTTACCGAACTTGATTCAGAACAGAGAGATTTCAGGAGGTTACAATTTTTAGTTTCTTTTGAAATATCGAGCACTGTCATTGAGACCTCTTTGAAACGTGCCCGAATTCGATGAAGCTCCCGAAAACCTGATATAGACCATCCAATTTTCCGGTCGGAATTCCAAGCTGAATCAATACGCGATTTGCGGATACCCATTACCCATTCTGTATTTCGGATGCCGGCTCGGGCCAAAAATGTTAAGTACATAACATTTATCTGCTGTAACTTGCACTTTAATATATAGGTAGTATTAGACACTACACAAGAAAGTAACGATACGAAATGAAGATGTTAGAATAATAAAATTTCAGTACAGTAATTCACGTATTTAGTAATTAATTGTTTCTCATCCAAGAAGGAAAATACATAACACATTTACATGGAAAGCAAAATTGGCACTTAAGCCAATGAAGTATATTCAGAGTTCATACATATTAATGACAATAATACTCAGTGTTTCGCAGCCGAACGAAAACATCATACTCAGGGTCAACATACTCTGCTCTGTACCTACATTATGCAGAACTGAATTACTGCAATAATAATAAGCTTAGTTGTATTATTCAAAGGGTCTTACGCTCGTGACTCGTTAAATACCCTGAAAACTACAGAACTTTAAGCTCAGAACGTCTTCGCTCAAATCGCATTTTCTGCTTTTGAAATACTTATCTACTAGTTGAATCTTTTAGTATGTAAGCGTTGAATATAAAAGAATATAGTTAGGAAGGAAGGATGTATTTAACCATCATCATCAATCAATCAATATATATAAAACTCTTTTGAAGCTGACAGAGAATCAACGCACAGCCTAAACCATAAGTCCTAGAGGTATGAAGTTTGGAGGGTAGTATCCTAATATAGTGTAGAGGTGCACTAAGAAAGGAATTTGGAAACGTCACACTCTAAAGGGTAGACGCGGGCGACGGCTAGTTAGGTATACATTCACGCTCTTCTCTAACATACAAATCAAAACTCAGTAAAACAATGGATTTTAACGTCCATAATATCCATTATATTTTCTCTTTCAGTATGTAGAAAATAAAAATTTTACGCTCAGCTATTGTTAAGGTTAATATTTTTATCACAAAAATGCACCAGACTCCTGAATTCGAAATGATTCATACCTACCTAACTGATATTTCCCTACGAGCGGAAGTACGTCGTCGGAAATGCACGAGCATTGCCTCTGCTGGCCAGTAGCTTTCCGCTTTTTGCATAAAACTGAACTCTATTCCGTAGAAATAAATCACAATATTTCTATCTGATTTATAGAGCCGCTTAGCTATTTTCTATACATTTTATTGCAGCTTTGACTATGTAAATTTTATGGTGGCGGGGAACATGATCAGACTGATCTGTATTTTTTAGTTTTGTGGAAAACAGTTTTTGAAACTGTTTTACGCATTTACCGCTTTATTCACATTCAACTGTCATTTTAGCGCGGCTTTAAAATATGCTCTATCATTTTCACTTGCATGACAACGAAAAGAGATGACAACAGATTTAGCAATCGTTTGAGTTAGCTCAGCTTTAGAGGACTAAACAATCATATCATACTAATATTATAAATGCAAATGTAAGTTTGTTTGTTACGCTTTCACGCGAAAACTACTTAACCGATCATCATGAAACTTTGTACACATATTCTTGGAGTTATTAGATGTAACATAGGATACTTTTTATCCCGGAAAATCAACGGGATCCAACGGGACGCGAACGAAGTCGCGGGCGGAAGCTAGTATGAATATATCCCTTACTATTTTACAAGGCATGTAACATATTTAATCTAAAGTTACATAATATGTAACACATTATTTGAACAAAAAGCTCGGCAAATCCCTAAATTGGTAAAGTGAAAGGTACTGTACCTAGTAGCTAAGCTTTAACAAAGTTTAAAGTTGACTTACAGGAACTATTCACATCTCGCACACAAGGCTGTGTCGTCCCAGTAGGAATACCTCTTGTTGTAGGAACAACGAACTGCGAGTAACTTTGTATGAAGAAGGAGACAGTAATTTGTCATTTCAGCTCGTCCAGAAGGTTGTAAAACTTATGTTTCAGAAGATATACTTCTAAAAGTAAGTCACTTGGTCTAAAGATTACATACTGGTACTGGTGATTGTGATTTGAAGACAGTATTTGCTTGAACTTGAAAAATGTAATAAGTTCAAAAATTCGAGCTCCGCTGTATGCTTAAAACACCAGGTGGGTTACTCTCGACCACCGCCGTTTCAATCTGGAACCATAGATTTTGACAGAAGTCGTGTTTCAGTACAAAATGACACGATGTCGGTCAAAATCCAGATCCAATTTGAAACGGCGGTGGTCAAGAGTAGCCCTACTGGGGGCTACTTCCAACGTTGAACAATCATAGTCTGATTGATAATCTGGCAAAATATGAGAGAAATAACACGATACGTTTGTTTGCTAACGCAACGCAAACATAATTAACGGGCGTGCGAAAACTAATGAAACAGCTACTGAGCTAATATCGAATGACAGGCTAAACAGGGCACAGCCCAATGGGACCAGCTGGTTATCTGTTAAATGCTTGCTTAGATAAGGAGATATACGGCTAGACTGTATGTAGAACATAGAGAATGACTCGTCTTAGTTTTTGTAGACCTTATGTGCAAACATAGACGGCTACGGCTAAACTGTAGAGCGTATAGTACGATTGACTTGTCTCGGTTTTTGAAATCTTTTATCATTTACAGTTCTTCGTAAGCAGCAGACGTAGACGGCTAGAATGTAGAGCGCAGAGGATGATCGACTAGTCCTAGTTTTTCTAGATCTTTTAAAGTGCAACATGTACATGTGATTGACTTGTCTTGGTTTCAGGCTGGTCATTACATAAAATAAAATAAAATAAATATTCACGGACACTTAACACAACGCCTTCTAGTCCCAAACTAAGCAAAGCTTGTACGATGGAAACTAGATGGCTGATAGAATACATACATACATTTTTTATTGTAAATACATACTTATAATACATAGAAACACCCAGACAGAGAAAACCCAGATAGTTTAAATGTTGAGTGAAAGTAATCAACGCACAACATTTGGTTGTTTCAAACGTACTGATTCTCATAGGCAGGATAATCGTTGGCTACATCACCAATTACTTAGTGAACAAGCTGAATATAACCCAAGCTATGTCGTGAATAACCGACCCAACTTGTTATTAGCCGTCAAAGTATAATTGACTAAACCAATTACCACCTTAGAGGATGAAGATAGGGTATTTTTAGTTTGTTTGTCAATAGATAGACAGAAATAGTCCGCGAATATACTTAAAATATGAAAGTGGGTCCAACAATTATCCAAAGCCCGCGAGTGATTAGGAAATTAGACTCGTTCAGAAGAGAGATTTATTTTATTAATTCATATTAATTACCGACATGTACATACCATTATTATTAAAGCTTAGTTCTAAGCTGGCGTGTGTAAAGTACATGGAATTTCCTTACTGTTTTATAATCAAAATGTTTGCCAATAGCTTCTTAAACGAGCACGCCTATATAAAATACCGATAGATACAACCCAAATCATAGAATGATCTCGCGAGCAATTACCTCTTCATAGATTAGATTTTGAAAGCGGCAATTTGATCAGCTTTACCAGAATTGAACAGTTTTGAATTCTATCAATTAAAGCGAAATAGATTTATCAGATTATTATTTGAAAATCAAACTTCCAAGATTGGCTGCTTTAAATTCAATTCGTAAACGTTCAATTGAGCGAAAATCGTTGAGCATTTTCGTCTAGTTTGCTGATACAAATATCTTTCGTAGGTTCATCGCCTTGTCTGTGTTGCGTATTGTAGGTACCTATGCTAATATTATCACTATCGTATCCATGGTAATAAACACCTAATTATCGTAGCAACAAAGCAAAGGTCGTGTGCTTTCATGTAAATCTGTGGACTGGAGTAAACAACCCCCATTGACAGACATGATCATTCCTTTGTACAATCAGAATCACGAGTAATAATACTGTACGAAATGCGAGAACCATCAAACGAATTTCGTTCTAGGTTTTAATAGGTACCTTCCTAATTCCCATCTCGGAGGTATCGTCTTTGACTATTTCAAACGATCGTGAGATAAAAAATCGTAGAGGATGTGTACTCGTCGGAAAACTAGCAAACATACCGTCTTCGATCGTCCTGCATTGGATAATTGAAAAATGTCGGCAGACTCATGTTTTCGACAACTTAAACAGACATTGTAGTAAGTTTCGATGGAGTTACTGTTAAAGGCATTTTCTTTCAATAAGAGTTGAATTTCAAATGCACGAGTTATTTTCACAACCGAATTTTGTACGACGTAGAAATGTTTTCACGCAAATTCTAATGTATTTATCACTGAATTTCTATACTTTTCTACTAACATTATCTTAAATGTCTCGCTATTTCTACAGAGCGACTTGAGGGACTTCCAGAGCCATGACGCTGTACTGTAACTAAGATTTCTTCTGATAACTATACATTCTGTACTAAATATAACGTTTGCTATCTTTCTCCGATGTCGCGTGACCCTCCTATATTAAGAGTCCTAAGTAAAGTGTACATAATAAAACTGGCGGAATGTTCACTTTATGTAGATCGCTTGTTAATCTCGATTTCTTGATCCATTACCCATTTTCCTGTTTAACCTCCTGCACGCCTGAATTCCATCAATAGAAAATCTATGTCTTGCGTAGATCTGCGTTCCGGCATACCAAAGGATAAACATATTAAGCTTCCGTAAAAGAACTAAAGGAACCTTACCTGTATCTGGAACATGGATATGCTTTCGTCCAGCATCTGTACCCTGACGGCCAGCATCTTGCCGCCTTTCTTAGGCGTGGCGGGCGGCGTGCGGGAGCCGCCGCCAGCACCGTCCACGCCCGCAGGCGTGCTGGCCGAATGGTGCATTCGACCTGGGGAACAACACTGTTATATTAGACTTGATAAACAAAATATGTGTTTAAAATAAATTCGTGTTCATTTTGAAATATTTTGGATACTACATGAATGCAATAGGTATTAATTAGGCAGTACATAAACCATCACACAGTCTGGTCGGCCTTATCAATGCAGAATTATCAATGTCGCCACCTCCGCCGGTTTCCTCTATTTGTTTAAGATAATGTACTACCACCATGGCCAAAAAACTAGTTCAAACTGGAGTTCGATTGTTTCTTGAGATATCATCTGAAGGGGAAATATCTTTTCTACAATACAAAATACCTACATACCTACCTACTTCACTTTGTTTACGAACTTTTCCATGGCACATTTTCACACACCAATCAGATGAAATGTCTGTCTCTATGGTAGCAATACTCCTATAACATAATCCTTATTCTCAAATCATAGAGACTAAATTGGTAAATCACTTTTAGCTCGAATAGCTTTGTACATTCAATTTGCGGCAAAGTTATTGTTCATAAATCATATATGAGCAAGTTGGAGGGGAGTGATGTGAATGATGTCATGTGTTATTCATCAACAGAAAGTTAGGCAACTAGTGTAGTATTATATCATCTGTGGTTAAGCTGAGGCATACATACAAGATTAAGTAAGCCTAAGCTAGGACTGGACAAATAAGTTATTATTAATAACTTATGTGTGGTACAACAGTTTTAAGATGAACCATTTTTTTTCCTTAAGCATGATCTTTTCTACTAATTACCCCACAAGAACATAACATTTTAGTTTTTTAGGGTCAATATTTCTACTTTTAGATCCTGCGTTTTAACCTATTACATAGTAAAAATAGAAAAATTATGCTGGTTAAGGTATTTTGATGTCTTACATAATACATCGTATGAACTTTGTATTACAAATAAGTTTATGTAAAACTGATGTAATTGAAAAACAATACATCATACAAACTTGATATTACATACAAGTTTTTAAGTAAAATTTAAAAACAATAACAAATCCATCAGCATATTTGTATATTGTTTAGATTATGAATCATATCTTATAATCAGCTGTTGATGATGATGAGACATCATCATTGTAAAGTAAAAACTAGATAATGAGCTATTTTCATTGAACCAATTTGCAGCAAAAACTAATTAGACTCTTATTAGAGATAAAGTAAATAACCAAAGTAAAGGTTGATTTTGTCTTATACCCAAACAGGGCCTAGATATCAGTATTATGTTAAATTATTATTGTGTAATGCACATAGGTAATTTGTTCTGGAATGGATTTTCACATCTCGAGATACCTATTTCAAATTATAACATTTAGATACTTATCTTAGTAGGTAGAAAGAAAAATTTAGGTGCAATATTTTTTGAAGAGCATGCTGAGAACTTGAGAAATAGGAATTAAAAGCCAAATAGGTACAATACTTTTAGTTTATGACTTGGGTCAATTGGGCATTGCATAATGCATAGTAGTTATGACCACTCTTGAATCCATACCTGGTAATGTATGGTATCCTATAGTGGACAGATGTCCAGTGGAATTGCAGCTGCCAGGGGGTAGATCTGAGTCCATCATAATGATATACTTGCACTCCGTCTCAAAACACAACCAGCTGCCACTTCAGATGCCATTTTCCACTATATCAATTGTATCCCTCTTACTGTCTATCTGATGAAAAAGAAATATAATTCTGTCATTACTAGTCATTTTCATTCATGAGATCTGGGTTTTAACTCAAACAGAAGCTAATTCTCCAATGTTTAGCGTTAAGAAGCTTGAAAAACTCGCTAAATCACTTTATAATTCAACAATGAACGTAAATAGGCGGTGAGAGCGCAGCCAAATTGGATTATTGCACGATGAGTGCAAACTGGTGGCGCCCCAGTTTCCCACCCCTCAACATAAATAGTTAGGCTGGATGCAATAACCAGAAAATAGGTCAACGGAGGTGTGCCCGGTCGCAGCGACGGAGACCGCGCGCAACCTCCTCCCGCCGCGACACGATACATTCAAGATCTATGAATACTACAGCACAGCGCATCCAACTTTTAGGAATCATGCACAAATTCATTTGCTCCTAAAACTTGGGGACATCTAGAAATAAACATCCCTCTGAAGAAAACATCTGATCTTACTCTCTAGCAACCGTAGATGAGGGAGAGAAACGACGCAACTGAGCACCTACTCCCGAGTTGACAACCATCATTTGCTAGAGCCAATAATCCTCACAATAACTTTTTAACACACTACAATTTTTTACACAATCACACAGGTTTCTTCGTTTATTTTGTGTCACTGATAAATTCAATCTAATTTATTAGATCGCATCGCATTCACGAGAGAACCAAATTCACGCCCCGCTGGACAACTGAGCCGCGGCCATATTTATTTACAAAACTTGTTGTTGCCATTATTTGAATGAATTCTACCACCTACAGATTAAATAATTAAAATTTCTACCATATATGTATAATATTGCTCAAAATGTGCTCTACGTGGTAACTGTCTCTAATATTTTTGCAAATATAAGAGCGATATTCTAAAATATGCACAAAAATGTGAAACAGAAACCCTCCAAGTAAAAACAGGGCACTATATTTTTTTATTTCTAAGTGTAATTGTTTCGTTTTGGACCAAGCCCGGATGTGCAAAATTATGGCATTCAAACATTGCTTGATTGCTTGCTAGCTGTCAGTTTAGTTAGTTTTAGTTCATTCAATTTGATTCAATCAATCCATGTCAATGTCAAAACGTGCGAAGGTGGTGGTTGGTCGTGTTGTGTTGTAAACATTGCGTTATTTTTATTTGTTCGTAAATTGAGTCTGTTCTATTGAATATTGTTTTTGTAAATACTTACTATGAAGAAACAAATAATACTCGACCTACATTGAGACACAGTCGATAGAGTATGGAAACCACACCGCTAATAACTAGGCCCAAAAAAAAGCCACTATGGTCAAGGTAATTGTTTTTTTGTGTTATCAAGAATTTATCTTGTTTGATGGTCATTGAATAAGTAACAATGAGAAGTTTTGTTATGTTTAGATTGCCGTTCCTCACGTTTCGCAAGAAAGAGCTGAGCTCTCGGGAGATTTATATAGGTCAACTTCCCGAGGAAGAGTACCCTCTAAACTATGTCTGCAATCAAGTAAGTACCTATACCTACTATAATAATAAAGTAAGTACATATACCTACTATAATAACAATATGCCTTTACATCTATTGAAGATTATTTATACAGCGTCAGGAGGCAACATATGCCTACACTTAACGGGACACTGTAGTGCCTGGGACAATGTTTAGAGGGAGTAGGCTTGCCCAGCATCTATACCATCCTCTGAATCTATTCACGTATGTAGGATGACTTTATTATACCTACTACTCTCAATATAACACTGCTTACAATCATAAAGAAACATTATCTCATTAGTAAATTACAAAGTCTTTGTTATATCAGTGTGTTCAATTAGATTTACATTTCAAATGAGCATGATCATCATGCACGCTAAGCCTAGACCCATGACCAATTTAATTTGTTTATATCACGTCTTGTAACCTTGAAATATATGAATTAGCACTACTCTCTATCCTATCCTACTAATATTATAAACCCAAAAGTTTATAAGGATGTAATGCATGTATGTTTGTTCCTCTTTAAGAGGAATACATGCAAAATGTAATACATGCAAAAACTTCTGATCCAATTTGGATGAAACTTTGTTGATATTTGTTGTCCGTGACCTGGATTAATACATAGGCCTTCAGAAACGCTTAGAAGATTTTGCATAGCAAATTGCACTTCTAATACTGCATTGACAAAGTCGCAGCCACCAGCTACTACTATTTTACACTAAATATTCCAATGATGATCCAATTTCAACACCATCCTTTTCAGAAATACAACATTTTCACATTCCTACCTCTGGTGCTGTTTGAGCAGTTCCGGTTCTTCCTGAACCTGTACTTTTTAATAATGGCCTTGAGTCAGTTCATCCCCAGCATCAGGATTGGGTACATGTACACATACTGGGGACCGTTGTGCTTTGTACTCACTGTCACACTGTTCCGAGAGGCTGTTGATGACTTTAGACGGTTTCGGTAAGTTGGTTCTGTGGGCTGTGGTAAAGGCTGGGATACACGACGACACTGACACTCAACACAAATGTCGATACTAGTGTCGATTGCGTCCACACGGTAAGCAATTTTTCCTGCAGCCTTCCACGGCTGCTACACAGACATTGAGCGATATCGCCACTACATCTGCAACTAAGTGTCACGGCAGTGGACACACACAGACAGTCGATGTCTACACTGAGTGTCTAGTGTCTGGTGTCGTCGTGTATTCTTACCTTAATGGAAGTATGAATACAACCTGAACTAGCATAATCTAGGTGTTCTAATTTTTATCACTATAGTTCAAAACTTTTGCTAAATATCTTTTGTAGGTTTCAAACAAGTTGGTGTAACTCAATGATCTGGCTATTGTATAAAAATCTTTAAAAATAAAAAAATTGTGTTATACCTAAATACCTACTCATGTAGAACAACGAGGAAGTGTGTGGGACTATAGTGATATTTAGAACTGTTCATATTTCAAGCTAATAAATATTAATTTTGTTTCATATTGTAGACGAGACAGAGAAGTAAACAAGCAGCGGTACGAACGCATCGCTCTGGACCCCAGTATAGATGACTACCGGCCATATGTCACAGAGAAGGTACCCGCTGCAGAGTTACGAGTTGGTGATATAGTGATGCTTCATAAAGGTCAACGGGTACCCGCTGATATGATACTGCTGAGGACTAACGAGACGATGGGAACAGTATTTATAAGAACGGATCAGTTGGATGGAGAAATTGACTGGAAGTTGAGGTAAATGAAGCTCACAAACTGTATTTTCCACAAAGGAGGAAAGTAGGTAACTAAAGAGTTATCAACTAATAAAACTACCTACCAATGCTTTTTTTTTTTCAGCAACATTGTCCTCTCAAACAGAGAGAACATATTTTAAGAGATTGTGTATCATAAATGCAGTATTTTTTACCGACGTCAAAAATGGAGGATGTTCTCAATTCCTCAGAACTCTGAAATTTATCAACATTTGTACATTTTTTTTATCTCAAATTTTTTATTTATTATACTTCCAGATTGGTACCATACATTTTTTATCAAAATCGGTTTAGTAGTTTGCCAGTTAAATAAAAATAACTGGAATAAACACATACACGACATTGCGTATTTTGTTTTCCTGTGACTTTTCAGTGGTGTTTACGATCAATACAATAATCCCAATGAACTGCCTACGATGAACTATGAATAAGCCGGAGCATAGTCAAATTGAAGTCGGTTTTTTTTTATTTTCAGAATTCCTCTGCCAACAACTCAAAAACTACCTACAGATGCCCATCTCCTAGACATAAACGCTCAGATCTTCATTGAGAAGCCGGTTAAGGATATCCACTCGTTTGTCGGCACCTGCATTAGATTGGACGAGGAAGAAAGCGATGCTTTAGATATTGAGAATACTCTGTGGAGCGGGTGTGTTGTTGCATCAGGACAAGCAACCGGACTTGTTATCTACACAGGTATTTTATTTTTACCCGATAATCCTACTTTTCTACTAATATTATGAAAGTTTGGATGGATACTCGACTCTATCGGCAAACTTAGTATTATTACTAATGTGAGTGCATAGACATGTGAAATCCACCAATAAGAATCGTGTAATATGAAAACAAACGATTCCTATTGGTGGATGTCAAACACATCCTTAGCAACGTAGCTTAGCTTAGCTCTGGTGCAAAAGCACCCTTAGGATGTAGAATCTGGTGTCCAATCTAATATCCTACTAAGTAATATTATAAACGCGAAAGTTTGTAAGGATGTATGGATGTTTGTTAGTCTTTCACGCAAAACCTACTAATCCGATTTGGATGAAACTTTGAATATATATTGTCCGTGACCTGGATTAACACATAGGAAAATATCCCGGAAATTCAAAGGGATCCAACGGACGCTAACTATTCCGAAACGCCTAGAAGATTACGCATAGCAAACTTCACTTCTAATCCAGCGCCGACGAAGTCGCGGGCACCAGCTATTTATTTATTTAGTTTTTTATCTTCTAGGCAGTGAAACCCGCAGTGTCATGAATAACGCGATCGCTCGCTCTAAAATCGGCCGTCTCGACTTACAAATAAACGATCTTACTAAGGTGCTGTTTGTCGCAACGATGTTTGTATCCCTACTACTGATCACGCTGAAGGGATTCGCGGGACCGTGGTACGGGTTCCTGTTCCGATTCGTACTTCTCTTCTCGTACATTATTCCTATCAGGTAAGTAAATTAAATGATTTATAAGTTTAAAAACTTGAGACGGACTTCAATTCATACAGCTGATGATGATGATGATGGTAGTTCATTGGGATTGTTCTATTGATCTTAAACACCATTGAAAAGTCACAGGAAAGCAAAAAACGCATTTTCGTGTACGTGGATGACGTGTTTATTCCAGTTATTCCTATTTAACTGCGAAATTACTAAACTGATTTTTATAAAAATTGTATGGGACCAATCAGGAAGTATATGTATATACACTTTCAGATAAAAAATGTTTTTAAATCGGTACATAAATGACGAAGTTATGAGGTAACAAACATATTGAGAAACTCCTCCTTCAGTACCTACTAATAAACAATACTGCATTTATGAAATGAAATGAAATGTATTTATTCGCATGGTTTTATGATACAAGATCTTCTCATTTTTTCCAACAGTTTGCGAGTAAATCTTGACATGGGCAAAGCCTTCTACTCCTGGGCGATCCAGCGCGACAAAGACATTGAAGGCACCGTGATGCGATCTACCACTATCCCCGAGGAGTTGGGCCGGATCCAGTACGTCCTAGCTGACAAGACTGGCACATTGACAAAGAATGAGATGGTGTTCCAGAAACTGCATCTTGGGAATGCTCTGTTTCATAAGAATAACTTTCATGAGGTGAGAGTTACAAGTAGACATTTTTTTATTAATTTATTTGTAACAAATTGATTGTGGTTTGGAACTGAGGAAGTATTTGTAATGTTTTTTTAAATAATAACGTAAAAAAATCCATTCATTGTATTTTGAAATTATTAGGTGCCGGTATAGATATTTTTTTTGCGAATTTCATAGTTATTCCATAAAATAGTCATAAATTCATACAAAGAATATAGTACCTACTTAAGTATAGTTATTCAATAAAATCACAAAAAAATAATTAAATGTAGATAAACTGACATGATACTTCCTTGTATCTCGCTAGGAAGTTTCTTGCTGCTATGTATTCTAATGCTATTCCTGCACTAAAGAAAATCACAAAGATTTATATAACCTCACAAAAATCCCTAAAGCCTTGAATCCCGCTCGATTCATAAAAAATCTGTGAAGTGATAAAAAAAAATTATGTTATCTATAGTTTCTCAAAAATAACATGATTTTTATTTTATCTCGTAGGTAGAGGCCCTTCTAACCCAGTACGTAACAAACGACGCTCCATCTCTGCCGACGTCGCCGTCCACTTCAGCCCACGACATGTTCAGTGCTTCGCCGCGACAAGTGTGGCAAGCTGTGCTAGCCGTGGCACTGTGCCATAATGTCACGCCGGTGTACGACGTGCCCACTGGGGATCAAACCGACGAAACACAGTCCGGTAAGAATTTTCACAACTCAAAATTGAAATAGATTTTTTTTACAGTATTCTATAAAAAAAACTGCTTAGTTTGGGACTAGAGGGCGTTGTGTGAAATGTGAAAGAATATTTTATTCATTACTGTATCGTATGACTAGCCGTCGCCCGCGGCGTTGCTCGCTGTTTAGACCCTTTAGAGTGTGACTTTTCAAAATTACAACACTATATAAGGATACTACCCTCCAAATTTCATACCTCTAGGACTTATAGTTTAGCCGGTGCGTTGATTATCAGTCAGCTTCAAAAGAGTTTTATATATTTTGAAGATTTGCTAAGTAGTTATCAACATGCTGACTGCTACATTGGTTTGTACAGACATGGGCAGTTCCGTGATGTCCGAGAGTTGTGGTGGCGCAGTACCCCAGCAGCAGTTGTGTGACTACCAAGCTTCAAGTCCCGACGAAGTGGCGCTCGTCAAATGGACAGATATGGTAAACTAACATTTTACTTATAAATAAATAATTTATAAGTTTATAAACTAGAAAAAGTGACTTGAATTTCATTACATACCTTACGAGTTCATCATCAGATGATGATGATGATGGCAGTTCATTGGGATTGTTCTATTGATCGTGAACACCACTGAAACGTCACAGGAAAGCGAAATACGTAATGTTGTGTACATGGATGACGTGTTTTTCCAGTGATTCTTATTGAAAACCCAAACTACTGAACAGATTTTGATGATAATTTTACTAACAATGTTGACTGTACACTGTACACGCTAAAGTTTGTGCAAAGGGCTCAGGAAAGAGCTATACTGGGAGTTTCACTGTGTGATAAAATATGGCACGAATTTTTTTTTCATATGAACGATAGCTGTTACTAATGTCACCACCATAACTTTCAGAATAAGCAGAAGTGGCAATGGGCAAGCCATATAGAATCTACTACCGCTGTATCACACCCGAAAATGGCATTTAACCAACAAAAACAACTAGCTACAAAGGCTGTTTTATTTTCTAGATGGGCGTATCATTATACAGAAGAAATCTTCACAACATATCTCTGAAAATGCGCGCTGCAAACGAAATAGTGAACTACACAATTCTGCAGATATTCCCGTTCACCAGCGAAAGTAAAATGATGGGGATTATTGTACAGGTTTGTCAATAAATATTCCTATAGGCATGAATCAAGAATTGTTCTTGCGTCAAAAGTTATGAATTCATAACTTTTGACGCAAGTTAATACTTAAACAATAACTTTTATTATATTTTAAAAATCTTCACTAAATAGTATAAAACAAAGTCGCTTCTCGCTGTCTGTCTGTCTGTCCCTATGTATGCTTAGATCTTTAAAACTACGCAACTGATTTTGATGCGGTTTTTTTTTTAATAACGGATAATTATGTAAATGCAATTTATTTTTTCTATACCTTATCTGTTATCTATTTCTTGTCTCTTTTAGTTTAGTGTAGAATAAAGTGTTTTCATTCATTTATTCATGTTTTTAAAAGCAATTTTTACTGTTATGGACTTAGATTAATGTTTTGAACTCTATTTGATGGTAGTAAATTGTACATTTTTTATTAAGCCTTTAATTCAGATAAACTATATGTATGTAACTTAAAACTAATTCCTATACTATGACATCGACACTGTTATATGTTTGCCCTTTTTTGTCAAAATTGTACATATTCTATAGTAAAATAGAGAACTCAGTAGTCTAACGTGTTATTTCACCAGTTTTGATTTAATTTATTTTGATCTCCAGGAAGAAACCTCAGGCAAGATCAGTTACTACGTAAAAGGTGCTGACGTGGCTCTATCGAAGCTTCTAAACTCAGCCTGGCTGAGCACTGAGTGTAAACAACTCGCGGCGGACGGACTCAGGACTTTAGTCGTGGCTAAGAGAGATCTGACTAAGAATGAATACTTGGAGTTTGAGGTGAGTTTCTTGTAATGTTTCGATGTGCTTTTACCATCGCGACAGAACTGTCTGTTCGCGTAGAAAATAGGCGTTTACTCATGAGTAGGTATACCATCGTGAAGAGTTCATCTCGAACTGAAATACTTATTCCCAAAGACATTTGCAAATTGCATAGATACCGATCTAGCTAGTTACCAGTCTTATCTGAACCATAAAACCATTGAAACTCTAAGAAATGCCAGCTCACGTTATGCTGATTTTCTCAACTTTACAATTTTTACTATACTAGAAACTCTATAAACGCTGATGATTTTATGAACTGTGTTTTATTCATATAGACAGAGTACAAAGAGGCCCGTTTCAGCCTAACAAACCGGAACGAAAAAACTTTAGAAGCAATGTCCAAGTTATACCGCGGCTTGGAGCTTCTGTGCCTGACCGGCGTGGAAGACAGGCTCGCAGACAACGTACCCAGGACTTTGGCTATGCTCAGGACAGCTGGGATCAAGGTACGTGTAGCTAGCCCCCACGGCCCCAAGGCTACTGTTATGTATTCTGTGACTGCAAGTTGGCACTTTTAGCCTACGACGTGGCATTATTAGGCCGTTTGTCCACTAACGCTGGCACCGGTAATGCACTACCAGGTTGCGGCACGCACAAGACAAAGGAGGCTGGCATAACATGAAGGAGGCCTATACCCAGTGGGTGATACCGGTCTGAGATGATGATGATGATAACATGTATAAGTTTTCCCAGATCTGGATGCTAACAGGCGATAAGTTGGAGACAGCGCTGTGCATTGCGCGCTCGCTTCACCTCGGCGGCGGCACTAGTTGGTTGACGGCGAGAGACTGTTCCAACAGACGCGATGCCTACGAGTTGCTGGAAACACTGCGCAGAGCTGATTCTACCACCGACCTTATTATTGAAGGAGAGACGTTGGAAGTGAGTTTGACTTTCAGATTTTTCAGTGAACGTGATATTTAAATAAATATATAATATTCATGGCCATTTTACACAACGCGTTCTAGTCCTTAACTAAGCAAAGCTTGTACTATGGAAACTAGATTGCTGATAGAATACTTCATTAATTATTAAATTTACCTTTACTGACCGATTTTTAACCCCCGGCTGAAAAAAGAACGGGTGTTGTAAGTTCGACGGCGTTGTGTGTCTGTCTGTATGTATCTGCCTTCGTAGCTCTAAATGTAAAACTCTGATTTAAATGCGGCTTTTTTGTAAGAAAAGGGGTTTTATCTGCGTTGGTTCTTAGCCGAGTTTGATTAAAATCGGTGGAGTCGTTTCCAAGATATTGGTAACTACGTGTTCTCTCTGTCCTTTTTATTCACAAAATGAGTTAGAATGTGAGAGAGGATTACATATAAAGCGGTCTCATATAAATATATATAAGAGATCCTTGATCTATGAATAGTTTCCATAGTCTTCCAATTGTTTAAATCGTTCACAGGTATGCCTACAATCGTACGAGGAAGAGTTCGTGCAAGTGCTGCAATGTTGCAGCGGCGTTGTGGTCGCGCGATGCTCGCCCACACAGAAGGCGCGGGTCGCGCGACTTCTGCGCTGTCGCGGACACGTGGTCGCGGCCGTCGGCGACGGCGGAAATGACGTCGCTATGATACAGGAAGCTGATATCGGTATGTTTGGAAATAGTGAAATGAGTGTAGAGTTTTATAGTGAGCCCCGAGTCTGTGCATTTGTTTTGACTTTTGACTCGAGTATAGCACACGCAAACGCATTCGCAAAGCGAGACATCTTGTTGGGAATACTTGGGAATTGCACAATTCCCAAATCTCCCGCTAGAGGCGCTTATCCGGTTTTCATACAAAATTTCTCGCTTTGCGAATGCGTTTGCGTGTGCTATACTCGAGTCGAAAGTAAAAAAAAGGCACACGGGCTCTGAAACTATGAGAAACCTACTAGAAATATACAAATAATCGACTTAACATTTCTCTGCTGTAACATGACATCGACATTCCAAGTTTGTAATCCAAGTAATTTCTATGTTCCCCAGGTGTAGGCATAGAAGGTGTGGAAGGTCGTTCGGCATCTCTGGCCGGTGACGTCAGCGTGCGTCAGTTCCAATGCCTCGCTCGACTGCTGTTAGTGCACGGACGACGAGCTGCAATGCGCTCTGCCGCTCTTTGCTTGTTCATAGTGCATCGCGGGCTCATCGTGTCTACTATGCAGGTTATAGTACATTACATATCATTTATTTCTTGCAAGTAGGTACCTACATATTATATTAGGCAAATACATTGACAATGTCCAAATATAAAATAAAATCAATGTAAATATACGGCATGTATCTACAATGGCGACAAAAAATTGACACACGGGTAGAGCTACTTATTAGTATTCATAAAAAAATTATTAAAGTACAGTCAGCTGCACTAGAATGTGTACAATTCGTAATTTTCAATGTTGGGCCGCAGCATTGTTATGGACTTTGACGGTCCCAATACTGAATAAATAAGTAAAATTATCAACTGTGTTCATATTTTTTTAGTTTTTATCCTGTAAATGTCTATTGCAATACGGTGACACTAGTTTGAAAGTTACGAATCGTACACATTTTAGTGTAGCTGACTGTACTTTAATTATTTTTTTATGAATACTAATAAGTAGCTCTACCCGTGTGTCAATTTTTTGTCGCCATTGTAGATACATGCTGTATAACAAGAGTCAAGATTAATTAAGTAATTCAAAAAATATTTGCCCCTAATCAAATGAGCGCAGTCAACTACTAGTATAACAAATGTCATGTGCTGAACCGTTTTAAATTAGTAAAATGTACACCTGTGATTTTACATTGTACATCTGTGATTAAGAAAGGCTAGGTCTATGTGACGCGACTATGTTTAGATTTATTGTGCTCGGCTAAACCAAAGTGTTCTTTTCCCAGGCGGTATTTTCGGTGGTGTTTTATTTCTCATCGGTGTCTCTCTACCCTGGGTTCTTGATGGTTGGCTACGGAACTGTCTTTACAGTACTACCGGTTTTCTCATTGGTAAGTTTTTTTCTAATAGACACCAATACTGTTGATAAATCTTTTTTTTTTCTTTAAAGAATGGATACCCAACACAGGTTTACACATAACAAATCAAAGTACATATAAAAGGAAATAAAACAAGGTGCTCCCATAATTATAGGGTACCACATGCGCATAGGAACAAGCAACTTATACAATCTTGTTTGTGTGTATCAAACTATTTCACACAAGAGTTATTTTGTGGTCAGTGTTCAATTCGGGGGTAAGAACTAAGAAGTCAAGTTACAGCGAGTAACATTCTTTTCAGGTACTAGACAAGGATATTCCAAGTATCACAGCTTTGAAATATCCCCAACTTTATAAGCAGCTCACGAGAGGACGGCAACTATCTTACAAGACGTTTTATATATGGACCGGCATCTCTATTTATCAAGGTTTGCATAAAAACTCTCTCATAATGGTATTCCGCTAGGCGAGAATAAAATTGAGTTTGTATTTTAAGTCTATACTATAGAAACTGCTAGGTTTTTTTGGTGTAAGAATTTGAGGGCTTCAATTTATGGGTTCTAAGGAAAAACCATGGAATGTATGAAGCTGTAACTTACTTACCTGCCTGGGGGTCAATCGCGCTAAGTTGTAACAGCTCACCAGTTACTGTTACTGTTACGTTATGGCCGATTTTCACAGTGTTTCAGAGAGATTGACTCCCAGGAGTTCTTTCAACTAGATTGATTCACAGTGTAAATCGGCCATAACGTAACAGTAACAGTAACTGGTGAGCTGTTACAACTTAACGCGATTGACCCCCTGTTCTTTTAAAGCTTGTGTAGAAGAACAGCTAAGAATGTTATGTGATTGCGAGGAACTAGCACCTAGATAGAAGTCCTATCCTACTAATATTATAAATGTCAAGTTTAGATGTTTGGGTTTCAATCACGCTGCAACTACTAGTCCGATTTGGATGAAACTTAGAATACATAAAGTTCGATTAACCTGGATTAACACATAGGCTATTTATCCCGGAAAATCAACACGATCAAACGCGGATAAAGTCGCGGGCGGAAGCTTGTTTATAACAAAGACGTTAAAAATGTGATTCTATTCCAAGGTGGTGTGATAATGTACGGCGCTCTAGTTCTTTTCGAAGACCAGTTGATCCACATTGTGGAGATCAGCTATACAGCGCTCATTCTCACGGAGCTGATCATGGTCGCCCTGACCGTGGTCACGTGGCATTGGTTCATGGTCGCCGCGGAACTGGTCAGCCTGGCCCTGTATATTGCAACCCTGCTTATATTCACCACGTACTTTGGTAAGTGATATAGTCCTCATCAAATCTGGAAAAACTAGAAATATTCATTCGATAAACCTCAACAGGCGCCACTTGCTTAGTCAATCTTCACTGATTATCTAAGTTAAGCAATGTTCTGCGCGATCACTATTTGGATGGGTGACCGTTAGTAGCATTTACATCTGAGCGCTTCCGTGCAGCGGAGAGCACGTTAAACTGACGGTCCCGGCTTTTGCAGTCGTTAAGCCATTGACGGAGGCCTTAAGGCGGCCTAAAAACTCCGTCACCAGAGTTGGCCACTAA
The DNA here is from genome assembly GCA_918843925.1 of Eulithis prunata. Classification (NCBI taxonomy): domain Eukaryota; kingdom Metazoa; phylum Arthropoda; class Insecta; order Lepidoptera; family Geometridae; genus Eulithis; species Eulithis prunata. The sequence continues at coordinate 2,073,069 of OU974009.1, forward strand.
CTCATACGAGCTCGCTTGCTACAGCTCAGTCGGTAATTGCTCTGCCTTCCGCGCTGTGAGTCGTGGGTTCGATCCCCACTGAGAACAAACAATTGTGTGTGGCAAACATAGATGTTTGTTCTATAAAAGTATGTAAGTATTCTATCAGCATAGTTTCCATAGTACAAGCTTTGCTTAGTTTGGGACTAGAGGGCGTTGTGTGAAATGTCCATGAATATTTATTTATTATACTATGTGTAAGTAACCCGTTTTTTATTTTATTTTACAGATGGTGATTTCATCAGGCACTGGGACTTCTGGTGGAAAGTGATCACAATAACCCTTGTATCCTGCCTACCTTTATACATAGTCAAACATATGCACAGAAAGTGGAGTGAACGCCAGTACAAAAACATAAGGACATGATCCTTATTGCATTCCGTTTTAGGTCTAATTTACAATGTGATTCACTTATCCTTCTTCCTGCACATTTTGGTATATATATTTTTAGTGTACGTATATAAAAGTAACGTATGTAGGTATTGTAAAATATGAATACGAGAAAAAGCTAGATGTGGAACAAAACTTGTATGATATGATAACGTTGTATGAATAGGTATCTTGTATTGTATGTAAAACTGTCTCCATTTTCGTTTATCTCCCGTGACACAACTGGTACAACTAGTAGTGCCATAGGAAATTATTCTTATGAAGTAAATCAACATCTCCCTTACACAATTTCGAGTCTAGTTGTGCCATGGGAAATAAAATCACCCATGGTACTACTGGGTATTCATATTATTTATTTTCTGTTGAATATCATTATGAATATACGTCAGTTATCCTTAATTGTTTGAATTTATGCAAATCTCCGATATATCTGAGTTTGTTAGAACACAGGTTTAGACAAAATCGAGTTTTTATTCTGTATTATTTTGAAATTATGTAGCTATAAGACTTATTTCACTGAGATATATACTGTGATTTATATGTAATCTTGTTAGACTAAGCTAAGGTGTTAACACGTTCATACTGAGTGGGACTATATCCACTGGACGTCTATTTAGTGTTTTGCTGCAACCTACTCTACCGATCGCAACTATTCATCTATGTGCATTCTCCATGAGGTAAAATAGCTCCACGATTCTTTCTTCAATACTCAAAAAATCCTTTACAGCACTGATTCTTTCCCGATCATTCTACAAACATATTTTTAATATTATATTAGTTACTTCACCGGTTATTCTGGGAATAGGTTTTTTTGACTACCTACTCTAATTTTAATTTCTCTGTATTTTATACAAATTATTTGCGTTCTCTTGACAAGTATCTGACTAAATAGTTTGAACTTCATGATATGATGACTCTACAAACTACTAATAAACCACATGTGCATTAGCTATTACCCGGTACAAATTGACTTATGTGATATATTTAATGTTTTATTATATTTTAAGAAATGTTCATGTTACGACAGTTAATATTTATGTTGGTGCAGAGTAAGTATGTTACGTAAATAAATATGTGAACGTAAAATTTAGTTTCTATTATTTTTACGCTGAGATTCTGTTTACGCTAGTAATCATACGGTCGCTTCAGTCTTCAGCGATCTCTCATTAAAACATAATGCGTAAGTAGGTAGGTATATTTCTTATACAGACTCGGGTACAACTTATAGATAACTAAACATCCTACAAATTAAACTTTTATTAAAATATTTACGATGGAGGCGTTGTAAATGAATTCAAATCTATTTCTGTTCTAGAGGTTGATATAGATTTAGTGCCACGGACCGAATGTTTGGATATAACACGCTTAGCCCAGGCCAAGCCGCGGGAACTGCGCGACCTATTGGACTTGGAGCTCGTGGTTACAGACCGACTGGTGCAACTCTCAGACTCTGACCACACCGAGTCACTTCCAGGCTGCTCCAAGCCACCCGTGTCGCGGGTCACTGTGCTCGTTGACCACATCGGTGACCCATTCTTCCGACCCGCGCGCCGATCTACCCTCATTTCGGAAACGAGAGTTTCAATTTTGGGCGGGCTTTCAGGATGCGCTATTGCCACATCGGTGTCGCTTTCAGACTGAGAGGATTCCGACTCACTATCTTCGTTTCCACTCATAATGACGGCCATGAGCTTCTCTGTATTCTCATTCAAGTCGTAGACTTTCTGCGTTCGAATGGACCCGAGCGATGCTGATCTGGTTTTAGATGACGACCGTTTGCCACGTCTTTTGTTGCTATAGTACACTGCGCTCTGATGCGGCAGTATTGACGGACTGTTCAGTTGTATAGAGCACGCTCTTTCATTTGAAAAAGAAGATTTAGTAGTGCCTCTACACGCACAAGATTTTGATCCGCATATGTAGCTATAAATTATTTGAATAATGTAAATTGCTAAAGCGATTGCCACCACTACTCCTATGTAAAGCTTAGGTGACCAGTCTGCATTGATGTGGACGTAGGACTGCGAAAGAGATTTCCAAGGATGCCATTTTGTAAGACAAGCATCCTGATATTCGAAGAGATTACGTCGAGATAAACCTTTTCCGTAGGTTTGCACGGCAGCTGCTATTCTCAAAACACCTCCGTAAGCTGGATAAAGCGTTTCGTCTGCAAGATGTGGCGCTACGTCCCGCTTCATCCAATTCCATAGTTCATTGTTGAAGCTTAGAAAATCTGAATGCCGACAGCTTTTGGGCGAAGTACTCAAAATACATCTTGCTGCAGTTGTGTAGTATTTTAGCAAAACATTATTTGAGTTAGGGGAAGTTAAGCTCACTAGACCTCCAGTTTTGAAGGGAAGAGCAATCGCTGAAGGTTTATTTTCATCATCAAGTCTCGGTGTTGGTAAATGGATGCAAGAATTTGAATCTCGTTTGATTACTAAGCATGTGCAAGGGTTAAAAAATGATCCAGCGCCAATAAATATTTTCGCTACTGTTAGATTTGACCATTGGGGTGTTCTTTCCGGTCGTTTCCATCCCAGCCCTCTTGTGTTCAACATATCCTTTATCTGGTCAAAGAAATTGTGAATTTGTCTTGCGTTTCTGTAAGGAATGTAGCCGGCATAAAATGCAAAGCGAGCTGTAGGAAGGATTTCATTCCTCAGATGAGCTCCTATGGTATCTGCAAGAACTTCTCTTAACAAAGCTGCCGTATGAGGGTTAGTCACTTGCTCTGGTAAATTAACTGTTCTTCGGAGAAACCTGAGCATTTCTCTGATGTATTTTTCATTAATTTCATCAGGACTTACTTGGGCAGGTAAAAGTCTTTCGAAAGCTTTGCGAGCACGCAATTTTAGAATATCGTCTTCGTTCCAACACTCAGTTTTATAAAGTTTGTTGATAAATATCGTGCTACCTGCATTACTACTTGTTGTATATGTAAAGTTTTCTGCAAGAATAAATAGAATCAAAAGAAATAGCATTGATCTACAGGTATAAGTGTGGCTTGAACGGTGCCCCAAAACAGAGAGTTCTTTTACAGCGAGCAAAAGAAAATAAGAAAATTAAAATACCTAGCATGCAGCACGTGGCAGAAAAAAAAACTCTTTGTTTGCCACTTTTTGTCACAGTTCTGCCAATGTCTGTTAATGTTTATGTTAATCTCTCGACTAGGACTAGGTCATAGAGGTAGGCTTGGAAATTATTCTTCCAAGGAGGTAGGTACTGAGATGAAATATTTAAAAACTGCAGTTTTACTTATTTGAATAAGCCCGCCATAAAACAAGTATTTTGAAAAAAGAAAGTTTTGACATTGACAAGATTATCCAAGATGACAGATCACTGAATAGAAGAACACTTGACATTGGCAAAATTGTCTGTCGAAATGACGGACACAGGCCATTACTGAAAAGAAGAAGAAGAAGAACAACCTATAAATATTTTAAAGTTCTATTTCAAATTTTCAATATTTCCTTCGTTGAGCGAAAATTTTGTTTGTTGTCTGATGAGCACAATCTTTTATTGTGTAGGTATTCGTCATTGAAAAGATAACAATCAATTTCGTAATACATTTATATAATACTTAGCACTCGTCGATATTTTTAGCTAAAAACAACGCAATGTGGTGAACCGATTCAAAGTTTCCTCGAATGTTTGGTTGACTGAAATGGTAAATAAATACTACCTTAGATACTGCATACAGAAAATATTGTTTTACAAGACATACCGACTGTACCTAAAGATGTAAACTATTGAACAATCTATAGATCTCTTGTCCACTTATTTCTAGGATATCAGAAAGTTTTTTCAACCTAAAACATCTCCTGCTCCAGTGAAAAAACGTAGGATTGAAGATGATGATGACGATATTATACCGGAGTCACCTGATGTACAAATCATTACTAAGGTAAGGTTAACAAAACGCAGTGACGGAGAGGTGATCACCTAAAGGGATAGATTATGAGACAGTATGCCAGTATGGTGCTCAAATGAAGTGATATACTGGTGGGTATAGTAAGCTGGAGCTCAATAAGCTCATCATTTGTGTAAAGTTTTTGTGACATCAACACCGATGGTGTATTTACAAGGAGGCATATACCCAGTGGTAAATCAACATAGGCTAAGCAGATTTGTAATGAACTCTAAAATAATTAAAAGCAATTTAATTAATGATTTACTTGTTTTATATTATAAAGAAAAAGAAAACAACCGTTGAACAAAAATCAAGCAAAAACAAATCATTAAAGCCAGCACTCAAAGAAGTCAAAACATCCAATCTGTTTGGAAATGGGCCTATTAAAAGAACCGAGCCTGTTGTGAAAAAATCGGAACCAAAAACAATAAAAAATACAGAGACGGGAATACATTCAGATGATGAATTTGAAAAAAGTTTACTAGAAATTGATGATGTGGTTGTGGTTGATGGAAAACATGAGAGTGTAAAACAAAAAAAACTAAGCGAACCATCTACCAGTACAAAGAATTCAGACAAAACAGTTCCAGAACAAACATTAAGTAAAAAGGAAAGTAAAGACAAAAAATCTAAGCATTCACTATCAACTATAAAACCAAAAACTGAACCTGAAAATGACAAGAAACCATCCAAAAAGTCACCAATTAAAGACGAAATAGAAAAGAAATATTTAGAAACAAAACAAGTTGTAGACAAAATAAAAAAAGATGCAAGAGACACTAACAAAAGAAAGTTTGAAGAGTTCCTCGAAAATGACAATAAAACTGAAGAATTAAACAAAAAAACAAAAATTGATAAATCTGAAAAACTTCAAGTTAAAAGCAGTTCTGATAAAAGTAAATCTAATGGTGATGTGTCAAAGATAATTGAAAAGAACCAAAATTATGTTGATAAATGTAAAATAAAGGGTGATGTGATTAAAACTGAAGCCTATGACTTAACTGGTGATGAATCAATGATGGAAGATGAAGGTAACCAGTCTATGCATCATAAAAAGAGGTTGAATAAAACTCTAAATGAATCAGGTAATATTATTGATGCTAAATAATCTTAATAACTCTGAGAAGTAACCTTTACCTCTATCACGAACAAATCTGACAGTCGCCGCGTTAACGTATTCGAGTTATATTGCGCGTCAATGCCAGCCCTACCTCCAACCGTTGTAGTGTCACCGCGCAGTGTATCTCGGATACGCTAGCGTTATGATACGTTTGCGACTGTCATATTTATTTGTGATCAAGGCACTTATCTGTGATAAAACCTAAATTGTTAACTACAAATCCAATATTTTACTGTTTTGTTTTATTAGTTCTTACAGATGAGGAAAGGCATGAAAGAAAAATTCAATCAGCAGCATTGTATCAGAAATATTTGAACAGGACTGGACCCAAACATTTGGGGACTAAAGAAATGCCTGAGGTAGGTCTATTCATATTATCTTGCCAAACTCCAGTGTTATAGTAGGGACAGTTACACAGTTCATTATGTTTATAAAAGTTCTTTAATATGAAACACTAGAGCTAAACTTCATATAATAAGTAGCCCATGTGTTAATCCAGATCACGGACAATATAATATTCCAAGTTTCATCCAAATCGGATCAGTAGTTTTTGTGTGAAAGAGGAACAAACATATCCATACAAACTTTCGTGTTTATAATATTAACATTTTTGTGATTCATTGTCCTAGGGTGCTGCAAATTGTCTTAAAGACTGTGCTTTCCTGCTCACCGGAGTACTGGATTCGTTTGAGAGAGATGAAGTGGTAGACACAATCAAGAAGTATGGTGGCTGCATCAAAAATAGCATCAGTAAAAAGGTAATGCATGCAATGCCCACGCGTGTTTTCTTTATTATTAAAAAAAAGTAAGTTTGTATCAGTTAGTTGGCTAATTCTGGTAACTGTATCTTTTTCTTAAATTTTTAATCAAACATGAAGCAAGAAATAATAACTGCATGGTAGTGCAGAGCACCAAAGGATTAAAAGTGTGTGCGTTTTGTAATTGAATATTCCTGAATAATAATCACCTTATCACTTATTAGGTAGATCATCTAGAAATTAGTAATCGGTTCTGGGTTCATAAGATTCGAAACTAGGCTGCAATTTTAGTTATTTTATAGGTGACACACGTCCTAGCCGGCGAAGACGCAGGCCCAGCGAAAATGGCAAAAGCCGATGAACTAGGAATCAAAATCTTAAATGAAGACGAATTCCTCAAATTAATTGAAAAATCCAACAAATGTAAACCAAAACACGAATCTACCAAAGACCATAAGAAAGATAATCATGAAAATAAAAGCCATAGAAATATACTAGTGAACGGAAGTAAAGACGAGGCGAAACATTCTAAAGTTAAAAATGAAAAATCTGAGACAAATAATGTGAAAGATATTGCTGAAAAAAAAAACAAATCAGATGTGACTGATAAAAAGAGTCCCACCAAAGTCAATGGGGTAATTAAACTTGAGGAAGAATTGAAGTCGGAGAGTGTATCATCATCCAGTTCCAGTATAAATTTTGCTAATAGTGAGTTTGATTATTTTAAAACTATTCATGAAACTGTAAACAAACCTAAACTTAATTTGTTTTTTTTGATGTATGTAATGTGTTTCTTCAGATGTGAAATCGCATATACCAGCAAATTCAACGATGTGGGTTGAGAAATATAAGCCACAGAGCATAAAATACATCATCGGTCAAAACGGTGAAGCCAGCAACGTCAAAAAGTAGGTATTTTGAAATTATATATAATGTACATTCAGTAAATATAATGTGTATCTTCAAAAAATTTTTGAATGTGCGAGTGAGAAATTGTCCTATTATACTTACTGCGTGTTTCGACTAAACACTTTCACAACACAATCCTTACAAACGATTTGTTTTTAGAATCAAGAAAATCCCTAAAAAAATAAAATTAAAATTAAAACACAAGATTCAAAATGTCAAACATGCACTAGGTTTGGCGGTAGAAACGCAAATCGATATCTTCACAGAGTTGTGCATATTTTATTGTAAATGTTTTGCTGTGGAATCGTAAGGTTAGGTATGTACTTATAAACTTGCTTTGTTTTCCAGACTAATAAATTGGCTGACTAAATGGTACGTGAATAGAAAGGCAAAGATTGTGAAACCCAGTCCTTGGGCGAAGAACGATGACGGTGGATTTTATAAGGCGGCTCTTCTTTCAGGACCTCCCGGTGTTGGTAAGAATATCTACTTACTATCTGGTGTCCGCGACTTCGTCAACGCAGGATTAGAAGTGCAATTTGCTATGCAAAATCTTCTAGGTGTTTCTGAAGAGTTCGCGTCTCGTTGATTTTCCGGGATAAAAAGTAGCCTATGTGTTAATCCAGGTCACGAACAAAATTTACTCATCCAATTTAGATGAAAGTTTCATCCAATCGGATCGGTAGTTTTTGCGTGAAAGAGGAACAAACATACATACATAAATCCATATACATCCTTACAAACTTTCGTGTTTAAAATATTAGAAGGATTTTAGTTTATTACCATGGTGTACATTTATTCACAAAGAAAATTACAACTAATACAGTATTTACAATATTCACAATATTTACAAAATACACATGAAAGAGTTGAGCCATCTACAAACCGTTGCAAACGATTTATAGATAGCTCAACTGGTCCAAATCAGTACCAATCGGAAGCGTGCCCAAGACACTGGCTGCATTGCCGCGCTGAATAGCAATGCTGATACGCTGGCCTAGATAATCACCAGCCCTCGGGTCACGCGTCGCTTCGACTAGACGCCCTGAAAGAATTTTGAAAACCCGGAGGGCCTCGGTACCCCACGGGCCTAGAGTCTAGACCCCAAGAGGCACAAATGTGTAGGCCCTATCGAGACCTGCATGACCAATGACCATGGTGTTCGTTTTTTTTATTAACCTATTCGTCTCACTGTTAGTTTATAACTCATTTAATTTTGTTTGTAGTTTCTAACTGATTATAAATGAGCAGGATCTCAGAATATTGTAATTTAATTTACTAGGTAAGACCACAACGGTGTCACTTGTGTGCAAAGAACTTGGTTTCGACATGGTGGAGTTCAATGCATCTGACACGAGGAACAAGACGCTCATCAAGGAACAGATTGGAGAGTTACTGACTACCACCTCCCTTTCGGCTTATGCTAAAGGTAAAATTCATTATTGACTTGATTGAAATGGTCTTTTTTTCTTGTTACTCCAACATAATATAATAGTTATTTGTTATACAAGAGTGCAAAGTTGCTTTTTAACCGCGTGTTCAATTTTGATGACCGAGCAATCGAAGGATTCTAAAATTGAATCACGAGCGCAGCGAGTGATTCAAAATTAGAATCCTGAGCGTTAGCGAGGGAATCAAAAGAGCACGAGGTGAAAAATCTTTGCACTCGAGTGCAACACGTAACTTTTCATTCCACCTCAGCGAGGAAATGACTAATTTGCGCATTATTAACAGTTTCAGTCAATTCTGTTGGCGTCAAACAAACTTCCTCGTCGCTAGAATCACTCATTTTAGTTTTTTCACTTGTTTTCAAGTTTCTTGTTTTTAATATAAGGTTTAACAATGTCGTGAAAAAATGCCGCGTAAAGAACCGCGTACAAAGCAAATTGAAAAAAGAACACCAAGAAGGTTCCGAGTCTGAGTTTTTAACAAATTAAAAAAAAGTTGTATGGTATATTCGGCACCATAGAGGTAGCAGTAAATAGGTTTAATATTTTTTTTAATTCACAAACTTAGTGCACACGATGTTCTAAATTCAATTTACTTTATCCTCTAGAGAATAAAAACGGCTTTTCCACTCAGATATTGAAGATTAAAAATACTCTTTCCGAGATGGTGGGATGAAAAATCTTTTTAAAGCTACCAATAACGCTTGGTGTGTTGGTTTACTACAAAGTTGATGTAAACTTATTTTTATATAGAGATTGAGCAGCGCCCCTAGCGGGTAATTTACTAAGCTGATGATTCTCCACTCCATACAATATTATAGTTTACGTGACTTTGTAGTAAACGTCAAACGTATACACAGCATGCAGCATGGTGTTGGAGTTGGAGTATGTACATATGTACTCTAGAATTGGTGATCCAAAGAATTCAAACTTCAAAACCTATGTGAATCTTGAGTAAATTTTCTTGTGCAGTACCTATTTGCAATATTTGCAGCAAGTATTGTTATAATTGCAGGGGACACTGGCAAGCAAGCAGTTACAAAGAAGCATGTGCTAGTTATGGACGAAGTTGACGGCATGGCCGGCAACGAGGACAGAGGTAACAAACTCAAAACATAGTCTACTAATACAAATTTTATTAATTTCTTGTAAATGCAAGACTAGTATAATGTAATAAGATAGAATAGTTCTTTTTAAATAAATAAACGAGTTTTCTTTTTAAATGTTGTTTTTAATTTGACAGGCGTCATGGCTCAGTCGGTAGTACCTCTGCCTTCCGTGCTGAGGGTCGTGGGTTCGATCCCCACCGAGAACAAACATTTGTGTGTTGTAAACATAGATGTTTGTTCTGTGTCTGGGTGTTTCTATGTATTATAAGTATGTATTTACAAAAAAAAATATGTATGTATGTATTCTATCAGCCATCTAGTTTCCATAGTACAAGCTTTGCTTAGTTTGGGACTAGAAGGCGTTGTGTTAAGTGTCCGTGAATATTTATTTATTATTTATTTAATTCTAGGTGGTCTGCAAGAGCTGATAGGGCTGATAAAGACCGCTTCAGTGCCCATAATATGCATGTGCAATGATCGGAACAGTCAGAAAATGCGCTCTCTAGTCAACTACTGCTACGATTTACGGTTCAACCGACCCAAAGTTGAACAGATCAAGGTACATACTGCTCTATTATTAAATTATTCAAAGTTTTAACAGCTCTAGATATATCACTACCGCGTCTTCTTGTTTTTGGATTTTTTTTTTTGTATTTGATAGATGAGAATTGTGGAGCACAATACTCCGTCTGACTATCTCGATTTTAGATATTTTCTGCACTAGGCACACGCTCAGATACGCGTGTGCGACACGCAAAAGACAAACGAATTTGATCTTTAGACGTACTTAGTAAAACTTGAGATCGAATAATGGCCGAAATGGGCCAAAATCAAAATACGGAATTTAATCTTTTTTGGTACCAATACCAACCTACCAGTGTAAAAAAAGACGAAAGTATTTTAATCGAGCTTATAGCGTTATTCTAACGTAAAACCTGGCCTAAATATGCTAGATCACATACTTTGACTAATAGAATACAACTCTTTCTGTGTGATCTACCAATATGTTTGTTCCAGGCCGCTATGAGGTCAGTTTGCTGCAAAGAGAACATCAAGGTACCCCCTGACGTGTTAGGACAACTCATAGTATCCGCCAATCAGGATGTGAGACAAACTCTCAACTTACTGTCGATGTGGGCCGTTGACCCCACCTTGATGGACGTCGACAAACTTAGCAAGGACGCTAGTATTACTAAGAAAGATATCAAATTGGTGAGTTTACTAGTATAGATTTAACATGTAGTTTGTTTGAGCGCTCTATGCATGGATGTATAAATTTTCTTCATCGTCATGCCGTTTTTAAGAATTTGCAAATACAGGAATTCATAAAGAAAATCACGATAAATACTTAGAGTACTTACAATATTTACAAAATACACTTGAAATAGTTTTTAGTGATTGATCCACTAAAGGTGATTTTTGGTTCAGTGCATATTTGAAGGCAACAACTAATAAGCACTAGCTGTATATTTTATTTGAAGGAAAACTTTTTATTGACTAATCTGGAACCCATTCAGATAAAAAAAGAATTTTTCAAATCGGTTCATAATTGACGGAGTTATGAGGTAACGAACATAAAAAAAATCAACCGAATTTAGAACCTCCTTTTTTGGAGTCGGTTAAAAATATCGTAAATTAAAACTAATAGTATATTATCGTAGGGCCCATGGGAAGCTATAAGAAAAGTATTCAGCAGTGCAGACCACAAGACGATGAGTATAAACGATAGAAGCGATCTGTTCTTCTACGACTACAGCCTGGCGCCGCTCTTCGTGCAGGAAAACTATTTGCAAGTCCAGCCGCATTGCCCCAAGTGAGTTTCACGACACATTCACATGTTATATTATACTAGCCGTCGCCCGCGGCGTTGCTCGCGTCCTAGACTCTTTAGTTAGGGTGCGACTTATCAAAATTCCTTTCTTAGTGCACCCTTACACTATATAAGGATACTACCTTCCAAATTTCATACCTCTAGGACTTATGGTTTAGGCTGTGCGTTGATTATCAGTCAGCTTCAAAAGAGTTTTATGTGTATTATATTGATGATTGATGATGAGTTTATATTCATGTGATTTTTCGATTCGATTTAACTGAAATAACTCGAGTTTGAAGGACTCAACTCGTCGCGTAACATGAGTTAGCATGACTAAATAACGTGTAGTGTAATCTTCTGACTTAGGTTGGTTTGTTGATAAATGTTATGCTTCTAGGGGAGAAATTCTAGATCGAGTGAGTAGAGCGGCCGAGAGTATTTCATTCGGTGACATTATTGAAAAAAGAATACGCAGCGCTCAGGCGTGGAGTCTATTACCTATGCAGGTGATTTACATTTGTTTAATGTAAATTTAAATAAATATTAATGAATATTTTACCCAGCGCCCTCTACAACCTAAGCTTGTATTATGGGAATAGATTAGTTATGGAATAAGCAGATGGACGCAGCGCGTTGCCTCACAGGGCACGTCCTCGATGAATTTGCTCAGTGAGATAATGCATTCCTATAGGCAGAGGTAACCACTTAAGATCAGATGCGCCATATTATTATGCTTGTTCCATTACCTACTGTCTCTCCCTGTACTTTATAGAACGCAAACCCCTGAGTAAGCACGTCATGGTGATAACTATTAGAATTGTTGTTTAAAATTGTCTCGTATTCCTATTGTAATAAAGCACATTTCCAGGCGATGTTCAGCTCAGTGATACCCGGCCAGCATCTATCAGGTCACGTGGCCGGTCAGATTCAGTTCCCGGGCTGGCTCGGGAAGAACTCACGAGCTACGAAAATGCATCGCTTGTGTCAGGAGATTCACGCTCATACGCGCCTGAGGTAAATTCAACTTTATTTTTAATAGATTAATAGTGAAATTCGTAAGCCGATGCACATGTCTGAGGGTTTATTGTTTGAGAAATTCCCTAATTTCAACTTTATCTCCAGTACAACAGGTTCAAAATCGTCTATCTTTCTCGACTACGCAACCCACCTGCGAGACGCTATTCTCAAACCACTCATTGTTGATAAAGCCGATGGAATCGACAAGTCCCTTGAAGTGCTAGAATCGTACCACTTGTTGAGGGAAGATTTGGAATCATTGACAGAGTTATCTATGTGGCCGGGCTGTAAGAATCCTAGTGTATTGGTTGATCCTAAGGTAACCTTCATATTTTAATATTTAAATACTTACCAAGGTATATTACTTTTTTGAAGCCACTATTTCTGGCTAGTAGCATGTCAATCCGGAATAGACTTAGACCCTCATCATCATAAGTTATACCTAAGTTTAAAGAAGTCCACTACCGGAACATAGACCGTCCCACTCACTCCTCTGCATCCACAACACCATCAGGGATGCTGGAACATCATTCTTCTCCTATATGATTTTCAAGAATTTGATTTTGGCCTTCTCGCGATCGAACCCTACTATATCTAGGGATTGCAGCTTATCTATTTTATCCAGGTAAAAGCGGCCATGACCCGAACATACAACAAGAAAGCCACAGCGCTACCCTACGCGCCGGGATCAATCAAACGCGGCAAGGCGAGAGAAGACGAAGCGGAAGACTATGAGAATGAAGTTGATGATAATGATGACGAAGCTGACAGTGATCCAGAAAATGACGCGCTTATTAAGGTAAATACCAAATCACTTGGCAGCTTATATCTATCTACCAACTTTTATATAGTAAACTAGCTTTCGCCCGCGACTTCGTCCGCGTCTCGTTTGATCCTGTGGATTTTCCGGGATAAAAGTAGCCTATGTGTTAATCCAAGCCACGGATAATATTATATTGGAAGTGTCATCCAAATCGAATCAGTAGTTTTTGAGTATAAGAGGAACAAACATACATACATCCTCACAAACTTTCGTGTTTATAATATTAAAATAGGATGTTTTTGTTTTCCATTTTTTTTTTCAGAAAAAGAAAAGTAACAATGCTGACAAACAAAGTTCCAATGACAAACCAAGTACAAGTAGGGGAAAATCCAGTAATAGTAAAGGGAAATCAAGCAATGGAAAAGGGAAAACCAGTGGTAAAGAAAATAAATAATAATAATGTTTAATTAATAAGGGGTATGTCATTTCAATTTTAAATGTGACATGAAATAAATAAATAATAATAAATAAATATTCACGGACACTTAACACAACGAAACACACACACTTAACAAATTAACAAACTAATAGTATTAGAAAGAACAATTGATTTATTTGTGAGCTAAAAGTAAGTCTATTGGTTTTTTATTTGGCTGCTACAGCATCTCTCCATACAATAAATCATGTCCCGGGGCGTCCCATCAATTGAGGTATGGGTAATGTCCTGTACGTATATAGTGTCTGGTGCTGTATAACATCATTATATAAAATGCCTGTTTTTATTAAGATTGTCCTATTGTGAAATCCTACCCACCCAGTGAATAACTTTGGTTGTGCATCTGATTTAAGTTTAAGGTATGATACGGTAAATGTAGGTAGTAGGTACTATGTGCCAGATCTGTTTTGCATTTTTCTAGTTGTTTAGTTATACAGTGCGGTGCTAAATAATACCAATGTTTGAAGAAAGTGATGGAAATTTTTGCAGTGCGGTCAAATTAGGCTAGTTTAGAAAAATTAAACAGAATTGGCACCATTATTATTTTAATTTTGTTTTTGTCCAGAATAGGTACCTACGCAAAAAGTGCAAATTATGTTAAATGATTAAAACAGCTGGTCTTAATTAAGCTTTTTATTTACCTATTCCTTTGTAAGTTGCAACTGAACTGTCAGGGGAGTAGCCTGACGGATGGCTACAGAAACGATAAACTTAAACAAGCTTTAGGTATTACATAATCCACACTAACATTTTACACAATAACAGAACTTTGAACTAGTCTTTTCTAATGAGTTGCGCTTTCGGGTCATCGGGCCTCATCACGATGTAGGACATCTTGTATCTCTTGTTGTCTCCGTCATTTCTGGCGTAGTTGTAGCAGCCAGTTATTCCGAGACCAATACCAACCAGAGCCACTCCGGTTGTAGCCAAAACTTCCGGGATTTCAGTCCAACCTTGCTGTAGCAACTGTCCAAGGGTTCGTCTTGAAGCAGCAGCCATTATTGAACAACTGCTCGAAAAAATTAATGAATTAAAAAGCCCAAAGGCGCTTTGTTGGTTTTTAACAGTATTATCTCACATAGATCAGAAAGAAGCAAAGCAAGGTGGAAAGCAGCTGTCTGTGCTGTTGTTTGTGATAATGACAGTGACAGATACTAATGTTTTAACTGCAGGTTGACTTGACACTAAATTGCTTCATGTAAACTGATGTCATGCTGCTCTCAACCGGCAACAGAGGCGGGTAGGGGTGTAACATAGGGTCTCAAAATGGATTTCAAGAAACAAATCGGACCAATCACTGATTTTCAAGGGTTGCGCTTGCGCACATTTGGGAAAAATGATAAACAAGCGCACTCGCTCTTTCAATGCCATTAGTGGTTTACATTGCTTGTCTCAGATATTACGTAGGTACCTAGTTACCTACCGACGTAAGTGGTTGAGATAACTCGATAACAATATGCAAAAAGCATTGGTACCTGATCATCATCACCGCCTGTACGACGTACGTACATACCTAATATCTAAATAGGAATCCATTAGGTAGATACTTTGCACAGGCCTCCCAATAGGCCTCATAAAAAATCATTCATCTTATAACCATCGACATCCTGGCCTTCTTATACCAAATAGGTAAGTAGTATAGAAGGTAGGTAGGCAGGTAGGTAAACCTAACCGCTTAGATCCTAACCGCTATATCTGAGCTACATACATACCTTTATGGTAGGTACCTGTCTATGTATACCAACTGTCAGAGAGTTGCATTGGAGTTACAGACTTACAGACTTGTTTACTGTCAAATCTTATTATTTACTGAGGTGCACGGAAAATACAAACCAAAAAACTGTAAATAAAAACCTTGGTGCGTAACCGCTCGAAAATGACTACCAAAAAACATGCGATTCCACCTACAGAAATTGGTCATCAAGTAAGGTTTGGCAAATCGCTGATCGAACTATTTCGCAAAGGCTGCTGGGAAATACCAGAGCTGATGGGGGCAACTGGAATGGCCTTTGTTGGGCTGGGTCTGGCTTTAATTGGGCTTCATAACTACTCGAAGAACAATGGGGATAATAAAGAATACAAATCCAGATACTGTGTCGTAAGGTCTGATGACCCACGAGCCAAGCTAATAAAAAATCCTGTGCATACGTATTACAAATGCTAGATAAGGAGCACGCAATTACTGCGATTATGCCAAGCAATGCTGACTTGCGAAGACCTTATGATTTGGCTCTTGCATGGCTCACTGTCAAAGAATATGTAACTACATGCCTAATACTGCGTAATAGGTACTCACAGGCCACAGTCGTGTAAGCTATGATTTACTTAGTGAAGTACTTACTTGCCTACCTAATAAAGATATTGTTATTTATTTACCATCGTACCTATATTTATTTATTTAAAGGAAGCTAGAAGTAGAAGGCGAAATAAAACAAGCTTATTTCAAATCGTTTGCGGTCGGGGTGAGGGTTAAAAATAATGCACACGTACATTATTAAGTCCACCCTTTGTAACAAATTTATAATTTTCTGCAATATAAAGTATTAGGTAAATAAATAAATTATTTTTAACCCTCACCCCGACCGCAAAACGGAAAAGGTGTTATAAGATTGACGGCGTTGTGTGTCTGTCCTGTCAAGTTCAAGTTCTTTATTGTTTTCATATGTAAAAGATCTTAAATTTCTGTTTGTGTGTGCCCCTCGTATTTCTGAAAGTAGGACTCCGATTTGAATGCGGTTTTTTTAGTACAGAAATCTTTTTGCCATGTAAGTAGTGTTTTTGCCGTGTTTTGGCAAAGGGTAAGTACTGGGATGCTGGGAGTCAGGCACGTTTTTTTACATACTTTTTGACATTGATAGCTCCTCCGAATCGGACGTTATTGACATTGACATTAGTAACCTTGTCAATTTGCCAAAGGTCATCGAGTCTTCGCTGTTTCTGTTTAGAAAACTCGCTCCGCGCGCTGCTGCCGTAGTGTTCTTTCACCTACCGGTTTATTTGCTACCGCAGCAATTATTCAGTTCACAGACTACTAGGTGATATAGTTCTAGTAAGAGCAACATGGCTTCGCGTTTCCAAGGTGTCGAACAAGGCCCTCCGATTGAGGTTTTCCAGCTCATGAAACTTTTTGCCGAAGACACCTATCAAAACAAAGTTAATTTGAGCGTTGGCGGTAAGTACCTACCTACCTATTTTTATAAGATTCATGCATCATTATCTGGAGGATTATTCTTGCATCCCAGTTATGTAATCTAGTTTTGTTTGATCTGAAGAATTTTCATATGAACTGAAGAAGGAATAGCTGGTTCAATAGCAAAGCTCTTTAACTTTGGTTCGATATAATAACTAGTTTTTGTCAGGCCACACTGTCCCACTGATAAGCTAAGGCCTCCGCTCGAGTTATCCAAAGTTTATGGTCCTATGCTACCTAATTGTCTCTACAGGTTATTAAAAGTGACAAGTATAATTAATAACTCTTTTAAAGAAAAAATGATTTATTTCCATTTAGTAGCTAGGTAGGTACCATTCACTGCATGCAACTATAAATTACTTTACCAAAATCTCATTATGTTATCAAATTATTATCCAATAGCGTACAGAGATGAAACTGGCAAGCCATGGGTGCTCCCCGTGGTGCGCAAAACAGAAAAGCAGATGGCAGCTGATGACACTCTACTGC
The DNA here is from genome assembly GCA_918843925.1 of Eulithis prunata. Taxonomy (NCBI): domain Eukaryota; kingdom Metazoa; phylum Arthropoda; class Insecta; order Lepidoptera; family Geometridae; genus Eulithis; species Eulithis prunata. Next base: position 2,090,523 of record OU974009.1, read on the forward strand.
ACGAGTACTTACCAGTACTAGGTGAGTTCATTATTACTAATTATTATAGTGTTGTACTCATATTTGCTCTAGCTTGTCAATTGGCAATAATTATGTTTAATTACATACATGAAACTTAACTAACTCTATGATACCTATACAATGGGCGGTATTATAAACGTTTGGACTTAATTGAAGCGTATTTTGTAAATAATAGGAACACGGAATCTGCATTGGTGTGTATTTCCGTACAAATGTATGGGAAAAGTTTTTCGCGATTTCTGACATTTCTAGTTCTCAAACCTTAGTTGGGCCAATAGAGACTTTTGATCCTTATAAGAAACAGGATCGATTGGCATCAAAAAAAGTTTTTGTGTAAAATTAACATTTTCTTGCCGACTGTACATTTTTTCCAAAATCTGTAAACACAGTTCAGAATATCTTAAAAATTTATGGATAGTCTCCTAAAAGCGTTTTCCTGTAACTATAACGAATAAGGTACCTGCCCTTACTGTCCCGTCTCACAAATTCACCCTGTATACCACAACATGCATAATATTATACTTAACTCAACTAAGCTGCACAAGATTATCTTGTAAAGATTATCCAAGTTAAGCGACGTTCTGCAAGGTCATTATTTGCATGGGTGACCGCTAGTGGCTTTTACAACTGAGTGCTTCCGTGTTTCGGAAGGCACGCGTCGGTCCCGGCTTTAGCAGTACTCTAGCAGCCGAGACGGAGGCCTTAAGGTGGCCTAAAGCCTCCATCAACTGAGTTGGCCACTAACTCACACAAACTTAGTTTAATCACAGAATATTAGTAAAAGTACTTTAATCTACTAAGAAAACAAATTGAAATCTAAAGAACGAAATCATAACAAAGTGGCGATGTTTGTAATTATATAAGCATCAATATTACGTTTGACCTAAAGCTCAGAATTTTTAAAGCTGAATTAAAAATATACACGGATTTTCGAAACAGGTAGTTGGGCAATTTAGGCATTAGACAGAGATCAGATACTGTACGCAAAGGTGACATTTATTTATAGACAAAGCCTAGTCAGAATAGGTTCACCGTTCTCACTTTGTAAAGAAAAAAAGCAGACTGCAGCTTTGGCAAGGTGGGCGACGATCTGATCTGCGGCAAACACTTAAATGAGCAAAGCCCAAGACAGGACTCGGCGTCCTGTGAGAGATCTACGGCCAGCTATGCACTGATATAGGTTGATGATGACGATTGCAGCTCATGTTTACAAGTCATAGGTATCATGAAATAGGTCAACTATTTCGTAGGGATGTTATCAGTTTCATACACAAACATGTTATTATTTCTTTGCGAATTCAATAGATAAATATTGTAAGCTGATTAATATTTATTCAGTGTTACATAATAAAACCACACAAACAATATTAGCTGTTCATATGACACATAAATGTTTACCTACTACACACATAGCTATTTGGGATATCATAGCTAGGTAGGTATGTGTATAGATAATACAGAAAGCCTCTAAGTATACCATATCGTTTAATAATCATGTAATGACGACAGCTGATAGCTCTGATAAGATTATAAATTCTTATACCTATGCAAAGCAGATGATAAGCATTGTTGGTAGTTACACGGTCAAAGTTCTAACTGTGACAGGCGACACACTTTAGGCCTTTACATCTATTGAAGATGATTTATACAGCGTCAGGAAGCGGCCTATGCCTACACTTAACAGGACACTGTAGTGCCTTCAACAGTGTTTAGATGAGTAGGCTTGCCCAGCACCTATACCATCCTATCAGCCTAGTCAGCCATATCCACAGGAAAGACATCGTCAATACGTGCAGAGCTGACTAAGCCAAGTGTTTCCTCACAATGTTTTCCTTCACCGTTAAGCTCGTGTTAATGCGCATAAGTATAAATTTTCTAAAACGAAAATCCATTGATGCGCGGCCTGGAACTTTACCATTCAGAAGACTTTTTTCCGGATTCAAATATAGGGTATATTTTATTGAAATCAAAGGCGTGGATTCTTTGATACAGCTTGAACCAAAAGCAGGCATTTGCTACGAGGTTCATCGTATGCTGGTGACAGATATATTGGCGGAAAGTTTCGCACGTGTCCGAAGTCGCGGGTATCAGCTAGTCAATAATAAAATAATATTTATTTCTCAGGATTGGAGCAGTTCTCGGCTGCATCAGTATCCATGCTTCTGGGCGAAGACAGTCCCGCTATAACTAGTGGACGTGTAAGTACGCATCGTAAACTTTAGTAAGTTAGAATATTATATTGTAATCGAATCAAAATTCATGTATTCAATAAAATCCGACGAATGATGATGATTGCTGTATCCCGTTAGGTCTAGACTGATATGCTTAGGTTTGTATTGTTACCACGCTAACCCTAGGGGACACCACGACGCTACAAACGAATTAGCATTGCGAGCAACTGCAAGAGTCAGTGTCGAGCGTCGGCGCACAACCGGAAGTATGAATTGATGAAGTATGTGAGACCTATGCTACTATCGTACAATACCATGCTAACAACAAATACAACATATTTTATATAATTTTACAGGCGTTTGGAATCCAAACTTTGTCTGGAACGGGCGGTTTGAGGATCGGCGCCGAGTTCCTGAACAGGTTCCTCAAATACAACACCTTCTACTACTCTTCACCGACATGGGGTAAATCCTTCAATAAAGTTTCTTGTTAGTGCAATATTGCAGGTCAAATTTAATTATCCTTTAGTTAATTCAGAATTTCCGATTTTGGTGGTCCTGAAGACTTTTTGCAATAACACTGATATTACAAGATAATTTCATCATGCAATAGAAAAATTGTTTTGGTATATTTAATTGGCTTTTGATGATCCCTGCAACTAACTAACAGACGAAAAAATATTAGTTCGAGCCCGATAGAGGTAATATTCCGTGGTCCTCTGCCGGTTCAAGACAAGACTACGCCGTACGATTGTTTGTCTACTTTGTTGTGTAAAAAAAACTTGTCATTTCCTCCCTAGAGAACCACCACCTAGTATTCGTGGACGCTGGTTTCAAGGAGCCTAGGTCCTACCGCTACTGGAACCCTAAAACCTGCAAGATAGACTTCGACGGAATGATTGAGGATCTAAAGAGTGCCCCCGAGAACTCCGTTATCATTCTACACGCGTGCGCGCACAATCCTACCGGAATCGATCCTACACACGAGCAGTGGGAGAAAATCGCTGATGTTATGGAGGTTTGCAGACATTTTATTTTTAACTAGCTTTCGCCCGCGGCTTCGTTCCACGTCTTTTTTGATTGGGTTGATTTTACAGGATAAAAGTAGCCTATGTGTTAATCTAGGTTACGAACTATGATATATTCCAAGATGCATCCAAAACGGACTAGCTGTTTCAGCGTGATTGAAACACAAACATCCAGACATCTAAAGTTATTTATAATATTAGTGGGATGGGATTTAATATTTTTTTGTTTACGAGAAAAAGCAATGGAACTATTAGGTAACCCACGTGATGTTAAGCGGTCATTTCTATCACAATTTTTTTACTGAGATACATACCCTTCACATCGGAACACAGCATTGTGGCACATCAATAGCTGACCACGGCGATATAACGTTTCAAAAGCTGCTTTGCAATTATCTGTAGAATGCTGCTAAAAAAATAATTAATTATTCTCCTCTCGTGCTGTAAATCTTTGTATAATTTTTTTTTTTTTGATTGTATTGTATTATACGAAATTTAGCGAATGTAGGCGTGTCGTTTTAACCTTAGTCATGTATTTCAGGAACGCAAGTTATTCCCGTTCTTCGACAGTGCGTACCAAGGGTTCGCGTCAGGGGATTTGAGCCGCGACGCGTGGGCTGTGAGGTACTTCGTGCAGCGAGGGTTCGAGCTCGTCTGCTCGCAGTCTTACGCAAAGAATTTCGGACTATACAGTGAGTATGGCGTACCCTAAGAATCGACATTGTATTTATTTTAAACCCAACAAGAAACTAAAAGTTTTTTTTTGCAAAACATGACTATTTTTATTATCAACCAAGGAAACTTGTTTGTCTAGAAACTGGCAAAAAAGATAGCTTTAAAAAATCAATAAGAACCTATAATTATAAAACCGTAACCTTTTGCTCTGGGACGGATTTTTTTTACTTGACCAAACAAAATGTTAATTACCTAGTTGCAAATTAACTCTTTGATTTGATATCACCTCAAGGGTGTCTTGCGGGACATATTTTGAGCCGTAGCTGAGGGTACAAAACAAGGACGTAAATAATAAAAAAAAAGAGTGTGTGCTTAAGACCGCACGGCAGAAGTGAAAACTTCGCAATCAATTTACATCGTATTAGTAGTAAACCAAATAATTGTCAAAATGAGCGTGACTCGAGCCTTTCACCTCAGAGCGTGACGAGTCAGCCTAACTTACTACCTACGGAAAAATCTGTGTGCGGTGCGCCAAAAGAAGTTTTCACTTCAATTAATTCTTTATCGTGGACTAAAACGTACTAATGACGCGTGCTGACTCAACCTCATTTGTTTCAGACGAGCGCGTGGGTAACCTGGCCGTAGTCCTGCACGACGCGTCCCTAGTGGCTCCCATCAAGTCTCAGCTGACGTGGGTGGTGCGAGGCATGTACTCCAACCCGCCCGCGCACGGCGCCAAAGTCGTCGCTAAAGTACTCGGAGATAAGCAACTCTTTGACGAATGGTGAGTTCTATGTCACTCTCCCTCTCACCCTCACACACCCTGTACCTCTATCACGAACAAATCTGACAGTCGCCGCGTCAGCGTATTCGTGTTATATTGCGCGTCAATGCCAGCCCGACTGCCAACCCTTGTAGTGTCACCGCGCAGTGTATGTCGGATACGCTAGTGTTACGATACGCTTGCGATTGTCACATTTATTCATGATCCAGGCACTGGAGGATTCTGTTGGAACAGTTTTTTAAACTGAACTGACAGATGTCACAATGTGACAGGAATATGTGATTTTTTTTTCTATGATGCAGTAGACTTTCTGTATAAATTTTTGGATTACTGATCCTGTCTTTCTGTACCTTCCATAATCAGGTTATGGGCCCAGACTCTCACGAGACTGGCGTACCAGGAGAACCCTCCAGCGTTCAAACATTCATAACTAAAAAAATAATGTATATCAATTTAGTACATAATGTAATGTTTTCATATTTACAGGCAGGACCACATTAAATTGATGTCCTCCAGAGTTTTCCAGATGAGAGAATCGTTGAGAGGTGAACTTATGAAGTAAGTGAATACTCGAAATCGGAAAACTAAATACTTACATCATACTTTAACAACTGGAATAATTTGGATGCAACTTTAAATAAATATAACTTGTCATCTGGAATATTTTATGCTATCAGAAGTGCTTCTAACCAGAACACATTCTCTTTCACACAATCCAACTGCTTCTTCGGCCTTCCTGTGCTTGTGTATCAAGCCACACTCTTATTCATAACTGTATTTGTGATATAGCTTTCATTTCTCCTACCTTTTCAATAACAGATGATACTTTGTCAAACTCATCCCTTATCTTATCAAACTCATCCCTCTACCCATCCATCTTAATTTTTAAAACTAAAGTTAATATTTATCTTGTTACAGACTCGGCACCCCAGGCAATTGGGATCACATCGTGAATCAGATCGGTCTATTTTCCTTCACCGGCCTGACACAACGTCAGACTGAGTATTTAGTACAAGAATGCCACATCTACCTCCTAAAGTCCGGTCGAATCAACATCTGTGGTTTGAACCCTTCTAACGTGACATACGTAGCTAAGTGTATGTATGACGCGATTACCAAGTTCCCGGCTAAAGAGTAATTACATTTTAGATCAGTTTTGTGGGTGGTGGAAAGTGCAGACCACTTTTGCCTATGTTTGTCATAGAATAAGTTGGTGTAAGTTACCTGCGGGGCGATTACGATCTTATTAGTAACATGCTTGCCCTCGGCAATAATTTTACAATGTACAATTGTACATGTATGTACGCCAAAAAACGGTTAGCCGCCATTTTTCCAAGATGGCGTCGCTTCAAACGAAACCGAAATCCAAAATACTACCAATTTTTCAAACTCTCGAACCCGTTTTTGAGCCCCAAATGACTACTATGGGATGCTTTCGACTATTTTGTTTTGTTACTTTTGCAAGAGTTTCTTTCTTCCTAGTCCAAAACTCATGATAGAGTGGCTAGAGTGATCGTTGTCGCAAGACTTTATACAAAATTCAGTTGAATTTTAACGAAACATGAGTATAGTGTACTTTTATTATAAGAACTCAATTTCTTAATCCATATATTATTTCTGACTACAATGACTGTATTCAAAGAAAACTGTTTTGTATTGCCGATGACTAATTTGTTGCTAATAGGATCCGTAATCCATGTACTGGTTCAAGTAGTAGGTGGATTTGCCTGTTCCTCGCACCTTAGGAAGCATACACATGTACAGTGACGAGATAAGTAGTGCGTGGACATTGCGTGGCAACGACCACTCTACTGCGGAACTCTTCCGCATTAACGCGCAGTGTATCTGTACTCGCTACTGTACTTGTGGGAGTGTAAATCGACTCTTATAGACACGGCATTTGATTGTTCAATCATTTATCATTTGAGACATTGGCTTATATACAGAATCATAAAAAACGATTTCAATGTTTTGTCGGATATTTGTGTGGGGCAGCTTCTTCTTTTTTTAACAAATACTACTATAATAATTATTGATTTAATCTAATTCAGCAATTATTTATTTACCATTATTGAGATTTTTTGTTAGCAATTTGGAAGTATATCCCCAATTATTAACCAATTGTGCTCAAAAATCAACTTTCAAGTATTAATACAAAGTAACTTTTAAATAAGCAATAACAATTATACAAACGAAATTATATTAGAGTTTATTTTATTTTTCTATTCCAAATATTATTTTGGCTGTGACACCAGACGAAATTAACAAAGTTTTATCATTGTTTAATTTTATATTGTACACAACACTAATGGTGTCTAAAAATGAAAATCACGTGACCACTATTTGGTCGTATATTTTTTCACCCAGAATGCCCGGCTTTTACTAATTTTTTTAGTCAATCTTAGAATCATGTGAATAGTTGCTAAAGCGTTAAGAATACCAGATAGCATGTTGCATTATGTAGTTTCTTTAGTGAAATATATTTTATCTAAGATGTTTTGTTGCGAATACAATCTCAAATTGTTTATCCAGTTTGTTTTATTCTTCCGCGCGGTGACAGTAAATTGACTACGGTAGGTAAAGTCACGGATCATATAATACTATACTATAGTAAAGTGTACATTAGCAAGTAACCTGTTTCACCATCCTTGTGTAACGATATCTGTCACATAAAAATATTTTAGTCTCTGTTTGACTACTACCTAGTCGAAAGTAGAAACAGACATTTATATCTGACTAGCTTCCGCCTGCGACTTCGGTCGTGTCCCGTAGAATCCCGTAAATTTTCTGGGATCAAAAGTTAGCCTCTGTGTTGTTCAAGGTCACGGTCCATCGGATCAGTAGTTTTTGCGTGAAAGAGGAACAAACATACATACATGGGTACATCCTGCGATTATAATACCTCATTATAGTATTAGTAGGATAATAATGGATAGTGTAGGTATGTATCATCTTAGGTATGATGGTGAAATAAGCACTTTAGTGAAGGTAATCAATGAAGTTTAGCTCAACCATAGACATAGGAAGCATGTCCTCATGAACAAAGAAAAACAGGAGGGCTACTCTTGACCACCGCCGTTCCAAATTGGATCCGGGTTTTGACAGACTAGGTACGTGTCATTTTGTACTGAAAAATGACAGGACTTCTGTCAAAATCTATTGTTCCGGATTGGCACTGTGGTCGAGAGTAACCCACCAGATCATTAGGTGGGCATCGGCATCAGGCCATCCTCTAGATTTATCAGAATGTATGCAGGGAAAGTGAAGTTGGGATAGCTTCGGTGATGCTTTGGTTTCTACGGGAAATCAGAAAGACTTTCAATAGTTTTAACTAACTTATATTTCACAGCGACACGCGAGCGAAACTATGAAGATGAGCGACCGGACTATCCATAGGTCAAGGCACATTGACGTCGAAATGAGACTATCTCTACACTACATAGAAATGTATGCACTATTATGGAGTGTCAATGGTACATTTTAGATTGACTATCCTATTCAACGGCGGTGTGCCTTGCTTGACCCTAACCAATCCTTTCAGTTTCTGAGATTCTGACTTAGTTCGTCGGGTGATTATAAGTAAGCCCCATGGTGTTTTGGGTACCTAATAAGTGTATCAAAAAGTAAAATTCCTCAATAATAATTATGTGCCTTGCTTGACCCTAACCAATCTCTCCGTTTCTGACTTAGTACTGATGGTGTTTTGGTTATTATAAAATGTATATCAAAAAGTAAAATTTCTCAATAATATGAACAAAATCTGCTTTTAAACCTTTAAGCTATATTGATTTGATTAGGCAGTTTAAAAAATCGGCACATAATTTAGCGTGAATAAGTAAACTTAGTATATTGTAAATAATATAAAAACAGGTGTAATTACTTACCTATAAATATTTTTATTCACAATATAATATTTATATTCATATACCTAAGTTCTGTATTATTTCTACGTATCCATGGCTTCATTTGCCTCCGTCGTGATGGATACCAGCGGCCGGGATCCAAATCGATTCGTAACTGAAATTAAATATATAAGTTACAGCGTGATTTTTATAAAAAAGTAATTAAGTAAGTCATTGGAATTATGTGCTACGCGAGCTATCATTTCGCAAACTTATTCCCTGAGATCACGCCCAAATTCATTAAAACTTGAATAGAGAATCGTTTATATCAGAATGTTCGAGTATAAAACACTCTAGATATTTCTAAAATCGCAAAAATTATGTCCATATAAGGTTTACTCAGTGGTAAATAAGGGTAGGTTGTTACTTACAATCTTCACTGATAGTTAGATCCACGACTTCAATGTAGTGTTCCTTGTTGTCCCCTCCGACCGCGACGCTGTAAGCTGCGTCGGGACACAGCGCCGCGCACAGCGACTGCCCGACTCTACCGGCTCGCTCGCTAGCTTGCACCGGGGGGTTACTGAAACGAACCATTTCAATTCTAAGCAAACTGTGTAACTTTACTAAATTAACTTTCGACAGAATAAGCCATGCTGAAGTTTTTCCCGAATTTGACGTGGTGCCTACAAGGAAAAGAAAGATTCCATTGTTCAGCAGTGTGATATATAGCTGAATAAAAAAACTGCAGTGTCGTATTCATACTTATACGGTACTAGCCGTCGTCCGCGGCGTTGCTAGCGTTCTACCCTTTAGGGTCCGAGTTTTCAAAATTCCTTTCTTAGTGCACCCCACTACATAAGGATACTACCTTCCAAATTTCACCCCTTTAGGATTTATGGTTTAGGCTGTGCGTTGATTCTAAGTCAGCTTCAAAAGAGTTTTATATATATTGATGTAGTAAACACTTGCATGACTGCTAACTTATTCTGTGGGACGATTAATCTATCCCTTCTGATTTCCTGCACCAGTTGAAGTAAGTCTTAAAAGAAATATTTCAGAAAAGGTAATGGTTATGAAATACGAATGTTCTAACCTTGAGTAATCCCATGTTTTTAGCTTTCCGTCTGTACTGGTTGTGATCATTAGTCCAGGCACTTTTTCACTCAGCAACAGTCCTGAAAATACATAGGTATGAATTAACATAGCCCTATTGAATTCTTATTCAATAAAGCACAATTTCTATTACTCCGAATCATTTTCTGTAAGTGAACGCAACTGAACTTAAAACTCAATATAATTCTAGTAAATAAAGCTTGATTTTCGCGAAATGGGAAAGTGGATTATACTAAAATCGACTCTATTGAGCTCGTATTGTAATCGTACATACCAGTAACTTCTTTCTCGTGTGCTTGTATCGTCCACAGAGGCTCGTCTTGTCTGCAGTCTACGTACGCGACCTTGCCTTCGTTATTACTCATCTGAAACATATTACATACTACATACACAACTTCACGTATGGATGTATAAATAAATAAATATAAATATTCACGAACACTTAACACAACGCCTTCTAGTCCCAAACTAAGCAAAGCTTGTACAATGGAAACTAGATGGCTGATAGAAGAATACACACATACATTTTTTTTATGTATGGATGTTTGTTACTCTTTCACGCGAAAACTTTTTACTTTTTATCCCGGAAAATCAACGGGATCCAACAGGACGCGAACGAAGTTGCGGGCGGAAGCTAATTTATAATATTAGTGGGATGGGATTACCTATATGTATACAACTTACAGCGAAACAGAACGGGTTCTGCAAGTCCCACTGGACTCGTTCAATCTCGGGCGGTAGTTGCCACGCGCGGTGCGAGTCCGGAGTGCGACAGTCTGTGACGCGAACCGATCCGTCACATGAACCGGACAGTAGAGTTTGCGCTTCTAATGGATGAAATTGAAGGGTTTGCACCTGTGAATAATCATCCATTATCATATTTATTGTAGGGCTTTTTGTGTAATAGAAGTATCTATTTCTGCCGCCAAATAGTGATGCTCGTATTGCTGTAGCAAGCAAGCTCGTATGATTTAGGCTGCCTTAAGGCCTTCGTCATGGCTTAACGACTGCTAGAGCCGGGACCGACAGTTTAAAGTGACCAAGGATGCGCTCAGATGTAAAAGCCACTAGCGGTCACCCATCCAAATAGTGACCGCGCAGAACGCCGTTTAACTTAGATAATCGGTGAAGAATGTGAAGATTGACTAAGCAAGCCTAGCCTAGTGTTCTAGTTTGAAGGGTATCAGTGCTAGTGCAATTATGGGCACATGGGACTAGACGTCTGTCTCAAAGTAATGGCCTTAGTAGACGTTCTATCTTATCAAGTACTACTTGTATTTACCTAAAATTCTTTTGAGGGTCAGGAGCAAATAGTAATAGGAGTGTTTTTGAGTTATTTACTTGTAAAAACGTCTCATGGCTGATCTGTTAAATATTAATATTATACCTACAATTTATTGGAGTTTTTAGTTTATTTTAAACTAGACTTTTGGTACTTACCTTATCTTGGAAGTAGTCTAGTTTTGTGTGTGGTGTGCCTTGATCTAGATCCCAGAGAAGAACTGTGTTGTCAGCAGAACCACTTGCCAAGACGTGTCTGCAATTCAAATTACAAGCTGATTACTACCAGAGACAAGCAATTACAAATTACTACACACATGAGGACAACGATTAAAAATGTAAAAGCTTACGTAAAGTTTTTATTCCACGACAGATCGAGCACAGCATCCTTGTGCCCCACGCGCTTCGTTTTTTTCTTTTTATTCGGTTTCTTTCCGAGCTTGAAGGCCGGTTCTAAGCAATTCTCTATATCGAGATCCCAAACCTGAATCACGGGATCCATGCCGCCAAGCGCGCAGAGGTTACCTAGAAAACATTTTATTAAATGTCGAACAAAATTTTAAAGTTTTAGTGAAAATTATGGACATACGCTAAAAAACGTTATACCTACCACAGAAGAGATAAATAATAGTCGTTATACGAATGATGTATGAAATTAAAAATCAGCTCAACCCTCGACTGTTTATGAATTTAGGGGTTTTATTTGTATGTAGGCTATAGCAGGCGAAATGAGAAATACTTTTCATCTCACAAAAACCCCGAACTCTATTTTCCAGAACGTAACAAATATTTTTATTTGCATAAATAAGCGTGATTTTAAGATGAAATTTAGACTTCAGTATATCACCATCTAGGCCCTAGATGGTGAATAGTTATTACCTGGCTGTGGATCTGAAGGGTCATGACTAAGCCATTCAATGCACAGCGGGAACCACGGCAGGATGACGTCATGGTGGACGTAAAATGAACCCTCGTCTTTGTTGTAAACTGAAATAGTAAGATCAAGTAACCAATTGCATGAATTGTACGTAAATAGAATTACGGCAGAGGTAACCACTTATTAGATGATCCATCTGCTTGTTCCAACACATTATCTCGTAGAAAATACGAAAATCCTGTCAGGTACTTACTGTAGACTTCTAGTACACTGGCATCGCTCTCAACATGGCCGACAAGAAGTAGGTTATCATCAGGCTTGATAATGTCATCTTCCTCATCACTGTCTGCTCCTTCTGTCTGTAATATGTAATCACTAAATAGTATAAAACAAAGTCGCTTCCCGCTGTCTGTCTGTCTGTCCCTATGTATGTTTAGATCTTTAAAACTCCGCAACGGATTTTGATGCGTTTTTTTTAATAGATAGAGTGATTCAAGAGGAAGGTTTATATGTATAATACATGCATAATATAGTAGAGAAATACTAATAATTTTAGAGGTTCCTAATGTGATGTCGTAAATATACACATTTTTTGCGCTAACATCATCTCACTTCGGGCGAGCTACTAGTTATTGACCTAGTTAAGTTAATTTCTGTTCAAAGTAATGGCAAAATTTATGAAGAAACTACTTGCCCTGATCTGAACATTCTCACTCAGATCTCCTAAGTTTGGCAATGTAGCTACTGTACCAATTCCTATTGGATTATCTGGAACAAAAAATTTATTTTTAACAATGATTGTAATGATCCTGTTGGTTTGTTAATAAAATTTTATTTTAATTTTGATCTAGAATTTTGAACTCATTTCTATAACATGGCAACACCATATTCTACTACTTGTCTACGCTATGTCTTTCACTCTCTGCCTCACCAGCCAGGTTTGTAGCTGTGAAAACGGAGTAATTTTTTTTGGTTATAAATTGATTGCTCTTCTATACACACTATCAATTTTTGGTAATATATTAAGAGGTAGATTCAGGACTGATTACTAACCAACTTACCCCTTTATTCATATTCAACTGTCACTTTAGGGGCATTTAGGCTTGAATAAATGTTTTATCATTGGCACTCGCATGAAAATGAAATGAGATGACAACAGATTTAGCAATCATTTTAGTTAGCTCAGCTTTAGAAGACCAATATGAGTGACCCGTTATTTTAGTGTACACTTGGAATATTTATACCTACCTTCAATGCTAAAAAACCAATTAAGTGTACCTAACTTACTTCGAAACTAAACTAAGGAAAGCTTGTACTATGGGAACTAGATTGCTGATTACTTATATGTATACATTTTTTTTGTAAATATATACTTAGGATACATAGTAATACTCAGACACAGAACAAACATCTATGTTAGCCACACACAAATGTTTGTTCTCGGTGGGGATCAAACCCACGACCTACATCACGAAAGGCAGAGCTACTATTGACTGAGCCATGACTATTGACAAGCTTATTGTCAGGTTTATAACTGTACTAGCCGTCGCCCGCAGACTATCTATCTCTAAATAGACCCTTTAAAGTGTGACTTTTCAAAATTCCTTTGTTAGTGCACCCCTACAGTATATAAGGATACTACCATCTAAATTTCATACCTCTAGGACTTATGGTTTAGGCTGTGCGTTGATTATCAGTCAGCTTCAAAAGAGTTTTATATATTTAGATGGTGATTGATTTCAAGTTACATACTTAGTTCCTCTTCATCATATTTGGCAAAGTTGAACTCATCATTAGGATCAGCGGGAGGGTCTCTCGGAGCACTTGCAGCTGCTTCATTTTCCTCGTCACTCTCATCATCACCTTGTTCCGTTAAACTATAAATATAAATTCAATACTTTAGGTACATAGCTCTAATAATTCCACGGTAGGTTAGTTTATAAAAGGAATTGAGGAGGATTGTATCTTTTTCTTTGACACATTAGGTAGGTATACATACCTTTATTTACTGGGACACAATGTATCTACAAGTAAATAAATAATCTGATACTTACTGTAAATCTTCAGCGGTTTGTTTGATAATCTTTTCCAATTCTCTTTCCGTTAATTCTATCTGAAATTCAAGATTCTAAGTGAAGCGAAAGTAAATCGAACAATACATAAATATGCTAAGCATGGAATTGGTGTTGTGGGTTACCTTTTCTGGTACTGCTTTAGCAACGCCGCGTTTAACAAAATGCATGCAAGAAATTAAGCTGACTGTCGGTGTTTGATCTTCCATTTTCCTTAGATTTTATTATTTATTTTCTTGAAAAAATAAAAATGAAAAAGATGTAAACACGTGGGTTCGATCTTGACATTTTATTATTCATTTATTCGCATAGGGATGGGTAAAAAATATCGATATATCAAAATATCGATATTTTTTCAGAAAAATATCGATACTAATTAGCGATATTTTTTCCCGCGATATATCAATTTTCGATATTTATTTTCAGATATCAAAATCGATATATTTTTAAAGCTCTGCTGTCTGCTCATGCGTCACATCATGATTTTGACCAAACCGATTTCTTAAATTTAGAAAATATGCTTCAAACACACAAAAATCACGCTCTATGACTTGCTTGTCTATGACAATGACATTGCTTGTTGGTTTGGTTGGTATCACTGCAATGACCAGATGTGTATTTGCTTTAAAATTTCGATAATTTAGGCAATTTTTATAAATAATTTCAAATTGGGCAAAAAATATCGATATATCGAAACATCGATATTTCTTGGGTGATATATATCGATATATTTGAAAAATATCGATACGATAAATATCGATATTTTTTTCCATTTGCCCATCCCTACATTCGCATCTTCTTCTTATATATGCGTTGCATTGCAACGTGCGTGCAACGCAACGCGCGCATCTTCCATCTCGCTTACATAAAGCGAGCGAGCAAGCGATCAACAATTGTAACGATTTTTTCAGAGTTTAACAAATAGAACAGGAGACTTATTTTAGTTTTTGCGTTATAACGTATTGTGTGGTTTTCTACATAATATAAGGTAATGTAACTTTTCTCGTGAAAATTTTACTTTTTGAGCTGTCTCATGTTGTATTTTTATATTTGACTATCTGCCACTGGCAACACTGAGTGTATTTTTTTTGTTAACATTCAGAAAACCAAAAAAGACTTGGCAAAAAGACAAGCCTCCAGCCAGTGCCAAAACAAATTAAAAAATAAATTTTTTTGTTCCCAAAAGAAAAAAAAAATTATCACAAAAGGAAAGTGCACTGTTTTTATAATTTTATTTTATTGACTTGCATTGCGTGCGTTCTATTCTATAGAAGGAAGTTATTCGTTGCGATTCCTTTGGACCGATTTACCAATGTCAGACACTAAAAAGCGTGTAAGAACTGGTAGCCCAGTAAATGAGTGCCGAGCTTGTCTCATGAAGATCAACGATGACTCGCGTTCTGTTGATATATTTCGTGCTTGGGATCCCTCGTGGTCTGGAATGGGAGCATCCATTGCTCAGGACTTGACTAAAATCTCAAATATACAGGTTCGTAACCTTCATTCAACACATTAAACATAGCTTCAACACAAATGCCGCACTTGTAAACTACTTACTTTTAGTCGCTATAGCTATCACGTTTGTTGTAAAATTCACCATGAACCACACTGTTATTGTAGTTCTTACATCTCATAGAAAAATGTAAAGAGAGTCATGTGATTTTTTCATGTGTTACTGTATTTACTAAAACATAACAAATTGTCCAACAACATTAATCTGGAACACAGCAATAAACATCACTGCATGGTGGGAGACTCTTACAACTTGATTTTGTTACAGATCAGTGTTTCTGATCCACATTCTAAGATCATTTGCAAAAGATGCTGTATCCGGCTTCAAGATGCTCTTGAATTCACATTGAGAGTTCAAAAAAACGACCAGATACTGAGGAAACGTATCAAAGAATCCAGCAATGAAAACCCGCTGTGGCCTAAACCCATCCAAGTGGATAAAAACTTATCCACCAGCACATTATATGGAATGTCGGTTGAAGTCAAACAGGTATGTACAAATGCACTTTCGTCGGATTCAGATTAAGCCACCTATGGTAATAGTTGAACATATACCTACTCTGTTTAAAAATCAAGTCTCAGGAAATACAACATTTTTATAATATACAGTGTAAAAGTTACCCTTGTGTGCAGAGTTTGAACCTTATAGTAGGTACTCCAAAGTTTTGCTAACTATGTATATAGAGAATTGAGAAGTATTTCAATAGCATTCAAAATGAATTTTGGTTTCAAATTCCCCTTGATTTCCAAAAATAATAAATCAACAGGAGGTGCTGTCAGATGATGAATACGAAACAAATGAATCTTACAGTGACCCGAGTGAACCGCACCTAGATATCAAAATTGAACCAGAGGAGATAACACCAATGGCAGGACATGATGGTAAGTTATTTTAACTGCTGATATACCATACCCATATAGTGAAGACAACTGGCATAAAATGCACCATTACCCATCACTGTGTTTCCGCGCAATCTAACTTACACTACTTTTATAGTGATGGAGTTTTTCGATCGCCTTAAAGCCTCCATGGATTAACGACTGCTAGAACTAACCTGTCCTCCGACGCACTTCTTTTCTAACCCCTTGATTGTTAGGACTGACTGATCTAAGTAACTCTGACCTATCTTCGAAGCTCTCGAAGATAGCTCAAAGTTAGATAATAATTCTAATTCAGGCCTCTTTGCTCCCAGAACCACCAGTGAAGAAAGCAAAAACAACAAATGGTCCTAATGAGCTCCTTGTTGAGGTAATTTTTTTTTATCCTAATAAATAGGCAAACAAGCGGCCTGCCTTACCCCATGACTGCCTGCAACACCAGTACCTCTATCACGGACAAATCTACCAGTCGCCGCGTTAACGTGTTCGAGTTATATTGCGCGTCAATGCCAGCTCAACTGCCAACCGTTGTAGTGTCACCGCGCAGTGTATCTCGGATACGCTAGCATTACCATAATGTCACATTTATTCACATTTCTTCTTTATTGTACACTGAGAAACTTAACTTAAACTTAAAACTTGTACATATAGGCGAGCTTAACCCTAAAAAGAGTTCTCTTCCAGCAAACCTTAGGATGAGAGATGTTCCCAAAAAATAAAACAAGATCATTTTACAAATCATTGCTAGTCATCATCAGACCTTTGCGTATGGACTCTAGTTCTGTTTAATTTGCTAGACAGGGCACATCCTTAGCTTACGTGAGGCAGTGCATTGTTGTCGGCAGAGGTTACCATTTATAAGTCATATATTCAGCTAGGGCCTAGCAGCTTATGGTATAGTGATAACCTCCGTGATAGAACAAGCAAATGGCCTAGCTGCTATGCCATCACTCAGCCCAAATACTGAAACGTTACTCAGCTCATGATATAACAAAAATGGTGACCCTATATAACTTTAATTTGTTTACAGTGCAATTATGAGGATGTGAAAGAAGAACCTATGAGCGAAGACGAATGTGAGCCAGTGTCTGACATGCCAAAGGATTGTATGCTGTGCCTGAAAACATTCAACACTGTCAAAGGACTCAAGGTATACATATACTTCGTTACGAGAGGGAGAGTTCTATATCCCCCGATCGAAAAACGGAAGGGGTGTTAAGTTAATAGGTTTGAAGGCTGTGTGTTTCTGTCTGTTTGTTTGTTCTGTACCCTCATAGCTCCAAAAGTGTAATATGTACCTACTACCTATGTTGCCCTATTGGGCGATAAGGATGGGCGTTTAGTATTTTTGGCAGAATGTTTATTCTTCTTCTTCTTCTTCTCTTCATAAATGGCCTCTGTCCGTCATTTCGACAGACAATTTTGCCAGTGTCAAGTGGTGAATTTTAAATAATATAAGTCTACGTCAAGTCGGCTGTCGTTTGTTTAACGATTTTTCACATTCAGAAAAACAACTTTACACACATTTATTCCAATGGCTCACACTTTATGTTACGACCTAAGTATTATTAGTTTAAATTCCACCAATATTAAACATTAATACTCACAATAACACAAGAAAAAGTATTAAAATAAAAATGCTATGTGTTGTTTCAAAAAATGTGAAAACTCGACTCCTAGAATGTTTATTAAAAATTTGTTATTGATGTAGCTAACGTCTCTTTAACACATAATTTAATTTGGTGCAACAGACTAACAAATCAAGGACTAAAAAAATGGCGTGTCAGTTAGCCAATCAGAAGCGAGTTCCTATGCCTTGCACCCTCTGCTCTCTAAGTTTTTATTTAACATGTTACAGGCACATGTAATAGCTGTGCATTCATACAAAACCTTCACCTCGCCCAAAGTGGAAAGGACAAACGTGTGTACAACGTGCAACAGAAGTAAGTCCTTATATCTATCTAATTAGAACAGTACTAGCCCGTCCAGGCTTCGCACGGGTTTTCACAAAAATTTCTGAGGTAACGAATTTGTAGGTAATTTTTTACACCTTGGGTAAAATAATGTAATTCGAGTTTTAGTAATGATCCTAATTTAAAAAAAATATATAATAAAGCCTATGTCACGCGGGGATAGTGTAGCTTTCCAATAGTGAAAGAGTTTTTCAAATCGGCGCAGTAGTTCTTAATACCAAACGGTGTCGCTCGCTGGAGTCTCACCGGAACATCCAAATATCACGAACCAATCTTATTATGGCTAAGTAGCCGATCTCAGATAAATTAGGAAAACAAAAAAATTATAAAAAAAAATGGGAACATACTACCTACTACGAGACCCATTTTTTTTAGTTTTTTTTGTGGATTACACTGACTGAGAAGATGATAAAACTCCCTAAAACCTAAAACGGTCCTTGATGATGCTATTGTTATATCCCAGGTTTCGCGACGCGGACAGATCTCTTCGTGCACGAAACATGTCACAGTCAATTCGCCTGTTACGTCTGCGACCAGAAGTTTGACACCTTCCAGCTCTTGACGGTTCACAGGAGTAGTTGCATGCGCAACTGTGAGATACCTCGGCTTAAAACTCTCGAGGATGTGAGAAGGTGAGATATTTTTTTCTATTTTTACCCGACTGCGGCAAAGCAACGGTATGACCACGACTATTCTTTAAATATATCGATATGTAATATATTCTACATTACATATCGATTTCAGGTGAGAATATTTTCTTGTTTCATACTTTTTAGAGCATGTAATTCAGTAATCTGGTTTTAGTTTTTGAACTTACTTTTTGTTTCCTCCTTATTTTGTACGAGCTGACTCTGCCCGCAACTTTGTTTGCCAGGATTTAATATCCTAAGGTGATGGTAGAACACCAGTCGAGAAGCCCGTGCCGAGTTGTTTGAATTTTTCAAAGTACCAAATAACATGCTGTAAAAAGCAAAGCTTATCTCCATAAAATGTCCAAGATATGATCTATTTTAATATCCCTATCTGTGACGTGTAAACATATCCGGTTTGCCGAATACTGAAATTGGACCAGACACCTAGCACATTGTCACCTGTTAAGAAGTTTGAACGGAAGACTTGTTTAACCTGTGATGTTAAAGGGATATTACATGTAAAATTTGGTTTTGAGTTTTAAAATATTAGGATAATAATAAAATACTGAAGTTTACGATCCTTCTTTCATTTGTGTCTATATAACATTTTTACCATGATAAAAATAGAAAATAAGTGCAAGTGGTCACCATGACCATCGTTAGGTGGTAGTGTAAATGAAAACACGTTAGGTAGCTAAGGGTTAAGAACGCTTTTATAACAAAACCATTATAATAAATACGTAGCAGTCTGCATCCTTAGTAAAAGAATGTCAATGCTTGTGTCAAATTGTTTTGGATTCAGTATAGTACGCGTTGGTGTTTCCCTATCATCGGCGTACTGTATGAAAATAAATAACATTTCTAAATAAATAAACTGTACTAAACAAGGAACAAGTGGAAAATCTGCCTTTATTACTTGCAGAATCGCGCACTACCGAGGGACAGAGTCAATACAACTATTTGACTTACAAATACCCATTGAACGAATACAAGAAATGAAAATAAACGGAGACCAGTATCGTAAGATCATGACGGCCAAGACAGGAAAACCATTAAAAAAAAATAAAAAGGTCAAGGAAGGTGGTAAAAATGGTAAACGCAAAATTGAAAATAATGCCCTGCAAAATATTTTTAACGATAACGTTATGTCTGTTGTTGTCAATTTACGTATACCAATCAATGAAGATGTTAAACCGAAGATAGAACCACTAGATCTATATAACGACACAGTACAAGGTGGTCAAACAATGGTAAAAACAGAGGCAGTTGATGGTATCATTCCTAAGACTGAACCGGTTTGCAAAGATCTTTTGGAAACAAAGGTACGAAGGGGGCGAAAGGCTAGAAAAACTCTAGATCTATCAGCACTGGTCGGGAGATTAACACCCAAAACAAAGTATTCAAAAATTCAAATATCAAGCCCATATCAATGGTCACAAAAGCCTCATACTAAGACAGGCGAAATAAAAACAGAAGATATAAATCAGGAAAACGAGAGCAATTTACTTAAAAAAAGTATAACACCAATGCACGAACAGAATGCACCTAATCCTTTCGGGAATTACGATGAAAGAGACGGAGAAATATCTACAAAGAATATGAGGCACTCTCGTAGACTGAAATCCAAAGGAAAACGCCATTATGATGTCATGCTAAAAGGCTCTAAAACCTCCAAAATCGGCTCCGTAAAAAAACAATTTAGTAGTACTGAATTGATTGCAAAAAAAATTTGCACCTAAATTAGTTGTAATTTTTTGCTGTTTTTGAACTCGCAGACAAACTAGAGACAATATTTAAAAAAATACGAGGTAAGATGAGATGACTTGCGGAAACACCGATGCTCCTTGTGAAAATAATAATACTAAAGTATAATAATAATAAAGAAAACAAGTACACATACCTTTTTACTAAGGATGCAGAACAAAACGTAGAACTCGAGTCAAGATTATTTAAAATGCATGAATACTGATAATTTTCGATAACACTAATATCATTTCACATCGTTCATCCTGAACAATTTATTCGTTTGTAATGATTTTAATATATCAATAAATTATTGTTTCAGGCCGCCAGTTTATTATATTATTGATAAAAAATTGCCATCGCTCGAAAATAAAGACCCGGCAACCGATAAAGATTCTATCAATATCGATAGTCAAGTTACTGCTACTAAAGATCCTAGTCCATGCTCAGTCGAAACAAAAACAATTCCTGAACCGTTGGATCCGGGAAAATATAAGATTATAGAAGATTTCACAGAAAAATCACTAGAATCCTCGCAGACTGATACGCTCTCGTCTGTCAATAAAAAATCCGCCGCAGTGAAGCTACCATCCGAAGGCAATGTATCAGAAAGTATAGATCAATCAAATAAAACGATGGAGGTAGAGTCGGAGAAAACACTGTCTAATAAAGAAACAAATTCAAGTCAGAAAATATCAGATGTGATTGATATAACAACAGAAAACACGCAAAAGTCTGATGAAACAGATCCAGTTGCTATTGAAAATTCTAAAAGTAAGAAAGTTGACGATATTGAACAAGTAGACCAATCTGTAACATCACACAATAATGAACTAAGTTTAAAGCCCGAACTCAGTAATAATAATACACAAGTTGATAGATTAAAGGTTAGTGATGAAATACAGAAAAATAAATCTGAAGTGAATACCGTAGAAAAAGAATGTGAATCAGAAGTAAATTTACAAACAAAAGTAAGCGAATTAGAAATTGACAGTAAGTTGACCGAAGCTAATAATAAAATGGACGTCGATACATCAGAAGAATTACACGAGGAAATGCCGGCCGATGATATGCCTAAAGTACGCAATGAAATAAAAGAAAATGTTAAAACTACCTTTGAAGATTCTCAAGAGTTGAAACATAATGGAAATGATAAGAAAAACGATGATATATTTAAACTACGTAATGAGATCAACGAAATTGTAGAGTCGTTTGAAACTTCATCGAATGAAGATTCTGAAGAATTACAAGATAATGAAAATGATAAGAAAAATGATGATTTATCCAAATTACGTAATGAAATAAACGATATTGTACAGTCCTTTGAAACTTCGTCAAATGAAGATTCTGAAGAAATAAAGGGAGATGAAGACGGTGATAATAACATCAGTAAAAATGACAAGTCATTTAAAACTTCGCCAAATGAAAATTCTCAAGAATTACAAGATAATGAAGGTAATGAAAACGATAATTTACTTGACGAACACAATGAGATAAAAGAAACTTCACTGAATGAAGATTCTGAAAAAGTACAAGATGATGAAGTGTGTAATAAGGCGAAAAAAGTCAAGCCAATCGTTGATACTTCACCAAATCAAAATTCTCAGGAACTAAAAGGTAATCAAACAGAAGAATGTCAATCACAACATTTAAAGACTTGTACGAACAAAGCTGATAATACTTCTGAACTCACTGATACAAACAAAATGCCATCAAAAAATTTGCCATCGATTCCTGAACTTAATTTGAAAAATGTGGAAGCTCATTGCAATCTTACTAAAGAAAGCATGGAGATAGATTTAGAAGTACATTCCATGGACTGTGACGGTGATGCAATGGAAATAGATAATATAAAAAATGAAATAAAAGTTAATTCAGAAAATGATAAGGGTACATAGCAACTGAAACACTGTCAACTGGCGATCAAATCAGCGAATATTCAGTCAATGAACTTCTAACAATGGTGGAGTAGATCCTAGATTAGTCACATCAACTAAATGCAACCTCTCGTTCCAGCAGACTAAAAACCCTGTTAGAACATTACTGTGCTTTGTGAAAATAAAATAAAAAGAGCGAATGCTCTTTTTATTTTACTTATTTTATTACTGCATACTGT
The DNA here is from genome assembly GCA_918843925.1 of Eulithis prunata. Lineage (NCBI taxonomy): Eukaryota > Metazoa > Arthropoda > Insecta > Lepidoptera > Geometridae > Eulithis > Eulithis prunata. The sequence goes on from OU974009.1 coordinate 2,113,245, forward strand.
TATTGGTTGACCTATGAAGCGATTTATCATTTTCTATTTCAACAATAAAATGCCCCACAATGATATTCAACAGGACATCAATGCTCTAGTGTGATCAAATTAAGCTGGTACTGAAAATTATTACTTTTTTGTAAATAGTTCCTAGACTCTATTTTATAAGTCGTTTTACTGCTTTGTTGTTGTACAGCTGGGTACTCTATGCATTGTTTTTAGTGTGCAGTGTATGCGCCCGGCTTACTAATATGTTATTTTATATTCTGTTAGTTCTCAGTACATAATCTGATGTAAATAGTTAGGTAGGTACTAAGGAATTTTTATCGATGTGATTTCAAAATCGTGATTTTCTGTATAAAAAACAAAAAATAAACAGTGATTATAATAAGTATGTTTTGTTTCTAACAGAAATAAGAAGACATCTAAGATTGTAAAGTTTATTAATAATACTATTCAACAATGCGTGTTTCGTAGATGTTGGAATGTTTTGTGCTAATAATAACACCAAATTAAGAAATCACACCATGGGAAAATTATATACAATTTCACAAAAATAATACATTTGACCATAATTTGCACTAAAATAATACAAAAGATTTTTAAATTACATTTTCTGTACAAAGTCGACGTTCACAGCCATAGCTACTTGCCATAAAAATATATAAATACAATAAAATTTAATGATTTTAAGTGTCCGGCAACGTCAGCAATCGGACGATTAAAAGAGCCTTTCACAGCCCAACAGCCAAAAAAACATACAGTGCAGGTGCGTTGACTTAAGAGCTAGCACCTTCAAAACCTTTTACTACAAAAAGAAGCTTCATATCACCACTATTCCGTCTCATTTACTTTCATCGAATTCAACGGGTTTTCTGTATTTGATAGTTTAGAAGCGCTTGTGGCCTAGCTTGCTTAGTCAATCTTCACCAATTATCTAAGTTCAGCGACGTTCTGCGCGGTCATTATTTGGATGTGTGACCATTAGTGGCATTTACATCTGAGCGCTTCTGTACTTCGGAGGGCACTTTCGGTCCCGGCTTTAGCAGTCGTTAAGCCATAACGGAGGCCTTAAGCCGGCAAAAAAATCAGTCACCAGAGTTGGTAACTAACTCATGTGAGCTTGCTTGCTAGTTTAGTGTCTGCCTGTTTTCTCACTAAATAAAATTGAAGAAAGCCGGACACAGAACTGTGAACCGTACATAGAATTAGTGAAGTAAATACAAAACGAGAGTGACACAAAAATCTTAGGGCTAGTATAGAATGTCGCGGGACTACTTTACAATTCAATAATTAGGGATTCTATAAGTAAAAAAAATAATTCCATGCACAGTATATTCGTCGGCAAAGTGTTTTCAACTCTATGTACTTGGAATGAAGCTGATAATTCATCAAAAAAATTCGGAACAGTAAAGTGGCTTCTTTATAACAGGCTATTTTCACTACATTATTTTAGGTTTAGCTACAAAAACTAATTTTTTTTTAGTTTTAATTCCCGCGCTTAGATTACCCGAAATCAAGCACTAATTTCTGTTCAACTCGTTCAAAATACGTAGAATATAAAGAAACAGGTTCAGGATATCCATGTAAAGGTTGATCGTAGCTAAAATGTACTCTTCAGGGGAAAGTACTGTCATCATCTGCTGAGTGTCGAAGATTAGGAAGAAGCTGAAGAATATTGCTCCTGTGAACGATAGTGCTACTTCGAAAACTGACGATTGGATGAAAAGTTGGAGGATTCCACCGACTAGGAGAACGCTGAGGCCGGCCACCAATCTGAAAAACAAAAAAACTAGTTCAGTAAAGGTAAGGTATTGTTGATATGTTGTGGGTCGGTCATAAATGGCAACTATCCGATTAAGCAAAGCAAGCTCGTATGAGTTAGTGGCAAACTCTGGTGACCGAGTTTTTAGGCCGCCTTAAGGCCTCCGTCATGGCTTAACGGCTGCTAGAGCCGGGACAGACAGTTTAACGTGCCCTCCGAAACACGGAAGCGCTCAGATGTAAATGTCACTAACGGTCTTCCATCCAAATAGTGACTGCAGAAAACATCGCTTAACTTAGATAATCGGTGAAGATTAACTAAGCGAGCTACGCCATGAGCGCTTCAATCCGCTTCAAATATCCGATATTGTAAAATGTAGAAATTTCACAGATCATTTTGTCCAGTGCCGGGAATCGAAGTCGCAATAGTCCTAAACCAGGGTTCAGATTTACTCACCCATATCCAACGAAAGAGAAGTCCCGCTTAGTGTTGAAAGTGAAGAGAGTGAGCGAGAAGACAACAGCGAATGTCAGGGCGAGAGCTTGCAGTACTATGACGGTGTTGTAGTAGGAAACCACTACGCCGATTGTGTACGCTTGGACTGCGGTCTGTAAACACACAACCATAATTTTTAACTAAAAACGGCATTTCCTTTTTCGGCGCAGTTTGTGTGTCGCTGTGCTAGGTATCTGAGATATCTAGTGTGCTGGGGATAAAGCCGTGATCAAATTACATTTCTTCTGACGCTCAGTTGTTTTTGCCAAGCAGTAATGCTCAGCTAAGTGCTGACATTGCTAGTTCTTTTTCAGACTGGAGAAATTAAAATCGTGCAGTATCGTCCAGTCTCAGGGAGCTTGAGCTAAGCAAAGTGAGAGTTTTAACAGCCTAGTGCCCGAATACTGAAACATCACAAATTTCAACACTATTTAAGGTTGCCCTGCCTCTTTTTGAACTTACCCATTAGTAAGACATGGCAATAATTTAATCATAAACATTTCCAAGTACAATTTCAGTATTTGAGTCTATGTATATCTTTATGTATGGGTAGTATTAGGTAGGTATATTTATCTACTTACAAATGCTGCCAGGAGGTAAAGATTGGCTGGAGAGTCCTTGCGCTTAGCGATGAGAGCCAAAAGCGTTACCATGCTCAAGATAAACGCTATAAACACCAGCCAGTCACTGAAAAGGAGACAAATTCTTTTTAGAATATATTTTACCTGATAGGATTATTTCCATCCTCTCCACCAGGGTTGCCCCTAGTAATAGAATACATAATGTGCAACATTTGAAATCAGATCAAATCACCTCCCTTCTCATACCTCTACACAGCTCTCTATATTCCATAAATGTCATGTAGCATTCATACTCAGCTCATGCCGCTGCCGGCATTATTGCCGCGATTAATTCCGGAATTATTGCCACAGCAACATCGCCTTTATTCTTATGAGAGCAAGGGCATGCACATGGGCAAGAGCCGGGACAGAGGCATTATCGTGCTTAGACTATGCTCATGCCTACTTCCCTGCCATGCAGGGCAGTGCATGCACATACCATTCATACACTCCGTCTCTTTCTATCTCAATACATCTGAGTGCTGCAGAGCTTACGCACGCAAACATAGACAAACCGGCTTCGTGAAATAGATCAACTGTAGTGGTTTATTGTAAAAATACATACTTTTTATGGATAAATCCTTGTACTGGCTCTACGAGGGTCAGCACGGCAGCAATTGCCACAGTTGTCAGCAGTTGTACTGTCAGCAGGCCGTAGACTTTTCGCACAAATGCAAGGCGGATTGACTTCTCAGCGTTCATTACATTGTTACGGTACGCAAAATCATCCTGGAATAGAGGTATCGGAGACTTTCACAAAAAAAAGCAAATAACTAGTTGTAGCAGGAATTTGTTTTTAATAACAAGCTTGTATTTCAATATTTTGCATAGTTCTTTGTTAGTCGTTTGGTTTTAAACACAAGGTCCCAATTATAAGTTTTATTTACATTGAATCTACAATATTAAAATAGATATTTAAACTCCCTTAATATAGTTAAAATAATTCTTTTAACTGGCTATGAATAAGTAAAACAGTGCTTAAAAATTGTGACTAAAAGAAAATAAATTTCAACACGATGATGTAGACATAACAGCGAAAGCTGCTCGTCTATAAACTAATAAATAACTTATTAGAGGCAAAATAATGCTTTAGTAATCATTAGTCATTGATACTTTGTATTATTATAAGAACAATAAAAATGTGCTGTGTAGTCAGCACAGTATGGCCCTTTTGTTTTGAAAGTTGTGTGGAAATTGAAAAATTTTATTTTGTTATTTTTGTATGAATGAATGAAAACGCTTTATTGTACTTATATAGCACCGAAACATATTCCTATGATATAAACAAAACGGGTTGCATTAAATGTACAATGGGCAGCCTTATCGCTAAATAGCGATCTCTTCCAGGCAAGTTAAGTATTACAGGTTTAAATCTTAAAATTAAAAATAACAAAAGTGGCCACCACTTAGCATGGTGCCAGAGCAGGATATGTGAGGACCCTGCCCAGGCGCTGGATTTCAGTGGCACCAGTTGTGGTTTGGCTTGTTTGGTTTGCCTCAAATGTGGTTTACTAGGGTGATAAGAAAGGTTTTTTCTTAGAATACTTACCTCTACAGAGATAATTTATTTGCATCTCTTATCAATATTATGAGATAGTGATAACACCCATTTCAGTAAAACAAGACTCCTTGTTTCTCCATTATTTCTACATACTGCTAGACAAAAGCAGATAACACATTCTATACGAAGGTTTCTCAATCACACTGTAGGCAGGTACAACTAGGTTTTCTTGCAAGTATTATGACAAGTATTATACACAGCATTTAGGGCATTATTTTTCCTCCTAATAAACTCAGATTCTAGTGAATAGGGTGTTAGTTGAAGAGTAGTGTTCTACGCTAATTACCATATAATCGAAAAGTCAATAATAGGCATCGCCTGCTGTTTGAAAACAATGTCGATTGAAACCCAAGGCCAGTTATGACGAAACTTTAACTATGTTTTCTTACCTCGATAGATTCTTTTCCACCAAGCTCGCAATCATCTTGAGCGTACATTAACGGTATTGAAGCAGCCATTGCAAATCTGCAAGGTTTAATTCCGATTTGATTACGAACACCACGAACACTTTTCAATAAAATAAGATTATAAATCAATCAAGATTTCCCTTTCGCTTCGTTTACGTGTTTTTTATGTAGAGTTGCCAACTACCTTCTAGAAAAGTACCTACCTACAAGATACAAAATGTTTATTTGCATAAATAAGTGTTATTGGTCTTAACTGTAGGAGGCACTTTACAACTTATTCACCTTTTCCAGGTATCGCAAATGTTTTGGGCGCTTAAACTTAGGTAGGTAGGTAATTATTAACATTAATTTTGGGTACCTAACCTATGTAACTAACCTAACCTCTTATACCAGAACCACCGAAACCGAACCACTCAACAATGACATGCATGATCATTTATTTTTATAGACCAAACAAAGCACCTTTGTATCTAATTTGTAACGCAGTGCCCCAAAAATTCGGAAGTGTAAAAACAGTGAAAGAAATTGGCTCCTTTTATCAATAGAACAGACAGAAGCATAAATAGGTCATTTGTCTTGGATTTAGTAGCTATTGCATCATTTATGTTCCAATGTTTATCAGTTTTTAGACCGACTGCTTCTCGATGTGTTTTGATTATTCTTCGCTTCAGATTAGTAAGATGCTAACGCAGCCCTGAAGTTTGTGGTAATTTTTCAAAGTTGGTAACATAACAACACAAACGTTAAAGTGACATTGACATTGACTTTTTTATCTTTACTGACACAATATAAAATGTTACTATGGCAAAAAAAAAAACTCTTCCGTCCGAGAACCAGCCAAGTGCCATGCCCACAGACAGAGTACAGTACAGCTGCAGCCCTCATTCTTGTTGCTCACACTCGGTACTAGAACTTATTTTATTTGGTACTTATGCCCTGAGTACGTTCCTAGGTTGGTACTTAGTTACATAAATTATTTCCGGTGGGTAGGTACGTACGTACATACAACATACTAACTAAAGTAAATGCTGTAGGTATATCAAAGCTACCGTACCTGCGTACCTAACGCACACAGAAACTGATGGAACGTCTATGGTACACTTTCATTATTAGCTATGGTATAATGTTCTACTTTTGTCTCTGGCCTACTCTCACCCTTCCTTTTGTCAAAAATATCCATTATGAAGTAAGCACGCTAAATATATAATATTCCTTTAATTAATCTAATTATGTTACCTACAAATTAATGTGACGATGTCGTTATAGTATTGTTAACTACCTGTTGAAGCAAGTACATGAAGAATACTGTGGACAGCATATTGTGTTTTATTTAACTTCATGTAGTCACATGGTCACCCATCAAGTACATCAGAATACCGTAGCTTACCTGCCGCATGGCCACTGTCCAGATATTCCAGTATTAACAGGTTATGGTCCCAGAAATGAACCCAGAGAATTTATAAGAAGAGGTGTTAGCTCGTGCTGAACATAACCTAGAATCTAACCTCACCGGGTTGCTACGTGGTACGGTGACTTTTGCTTTTGTGACTTGTGCTTCGATATGGCTTCGCCCAGCCCTCAAGAATCGAGCAATGGAAATGCTGCTTTGCAAGGTAATAATGGCTTGGCATCGTCAATAGAGAAATTAGAAGGTGTGTCCAACTACTTGAATTGGAAATTCGCTATAAAAATGCTGCTTACTGTGGATGGCTTGTGGAACACTATCGAAGGAACTGAGACTGATCCTGTGAGAGATCAGCGTGCCTTGGCGCGAATAGCATTATGCATCAAGCCGGCACTTTATCAATATATCAGGAATGCTACAACGGCTAAAGAAGCATGGAAAAGCTTGGCTGATATTTTTGAAAATAAGGGCTTACTACGGCGTGTGCTGCTCTTGAGACAACTACACAGAATTGATTACACTCAGTTTTCAAGTATGTCTGAATACATACAGGGTGTCATGACCCTGGTGCAGCAGCTCACTGACATTGGTCGGAAGACAGATGATGCTGAAGTCGCAGAAATCTTATTGAGTGGTCTGCCTCAGGAATTTGAATACTTGGTTTCTAATCTGGAAACAGTATGTTTGACCAGTAATCTCACAAGCGAGATTGTACGGAGCCGTCTTTTACAAGAAGAGTTGCGGAGGAGTGATGGTACATCAAACAATAACAACACAGCTTTGGTCGCGAAGAAGTCGTTGAAGAAAAAGACACTGATCTGTCATTACTGCAGCAAGGCTGGACATGTCAAGGCTAAATGCTACAAAATGAAGAATGACCAGAAAAAGAATGATCAGAAGGATTCTACAAGCTTCGCTTCAGCTCTGTTTGTTCATCAACATGATACGTGGTTCATCGACTCCGGTTGTACATCTCATATGACGAATTGTAAAGACAATCTAGTGAATTATAAAGACTTTAATTCTAATGGAAAACACACTACAGTTGCAGTGGCTAATAATGAGAAATTAAAATGTAGTGGTGTAGGAGATTTAATGGTAAACTTTGGAAATGAGGTAAGACAACTTAAAGATGTTTTATTTGTGCCACAAATTGCCACCAACTTATTATCAGTAAGTAAATTAGTAGAAAGTGGGCTTACTATTGAATTTTGCAGTAATGGGTGCAGCATTTATGATAGTAAAGTCTCTGGCAACCGTTTAGTTCTTGTGAAATGTGAAAGTGGGATTTATAAGTTAGATTATAAAATTGTTAAATCTTTGCATAGTAAAAAGGGGTACTCTTCCAAACTTTTGAGTAATGGGCAAAAGACAGAGAGTACTGCTGTAGCTGTTTCTACCGAACTGTGGCATCGCAGATTAGGTCATTTAGGTCTGAGAAATATGTGTACTCTGAAAGGTCATGTGTCTGGTGTAACATTTCAGGATAACCAGGACACACTGAAGGACTGCATACCCTGCCTTGAGGGAAGGATGTCAACACAGCCGTTTCCCAAAGGAGAGGGCAAACGGGCCGAACGACCACTGGAGTTAGTACATTCAGATGTCTGTGGGCCAATGAATGAGAACAGCTTGGGAGGTGCAAAGTATCTGGTAACTTTCACAGATGATCACACCAGAAAAACGTTTGGATACCTAATGAAAAATAAATCGGAGGTAATGTCAAAGTTTATTCTTTTTAAGGCTATGGTTGAGAGACAGACTGGACAAAAGATTAAATGCTTACGTTCGGACAATGGTGGCGAGTATGTCAATTATAGGTTTTCTGGATTCTTAAATAAAGAAGGCATTGTACATCAAACTACAGTTCCTTACTCGGCTCAGCAAAATGGTGTTTCAGAGCGCCTTAACCGGACGCTCATTGAAAAAGCGCGTTGCATGCTGCAGGAATCAGGTCTTGGAAAGTGTTATTGGGGAGAGGCGGTAAATACTGCAATTTATTTAAAAAATCGGTCCCCTACTACAGCTTTAGCTGGACAGATTCCTGAGCACCTGTGGTCGGGATCTAAAATTGATCTGAGTCACTTAAAGGTTTTTGGTTGCATCGCTTATGCTTTGGAGCCTAAGCATAAACGTGGTAAGTTTGATGCTAAAAGTAAGGTGTATATCTTTGTGGGATACAGTGAGACTTGTAAAGGGTATAGACTGTCTGATCCTATGAATCCTAGAAAAATAGTATTGTCAAGGAATGTCGCATTTTTAGAAAATAGATTTTATAGTAAACAAGTAGGTGAAAATAATCGTGAGGAAATTATTTTTCATAGTGATGATTTTGGCAAGAGCAATGAATTGGTTTTTAATAATGATAATTTGAATAATAATAATAATACTAATGAAATCCATTCTAGTCAGAATAATTTAGATGAATGTAGTAATTTAGATAGTATTAGTAATAAAACCAATTCTTTAGATTTAAGTGATGGTTCTCACATTACAGTTCAGACAGACAAGGAGCACTACTGCACAGGCAGTGAGGATGAGTCCCGCTGTGCAGACTCATCGTCGGCGAGCCACGAGTCTGTGACTTCGTCATCGCCGGACGCGCCTGTTCGAGGGGAAGGAGTGGCGAGTGTAGAGGTACCCAGGGTTGAGGCTAATACCCGCCCTGTACGAAGTACTCGGTCAATTCCACCATTGAGGTATTGTGATTATGACATTTCAATGTATGTAGGTCATATTGAGGAACCATCTAGTTATGATGAGGCTATCTCTTGTACAGAAGCCACTGAGTGGCGCGCTGCAATGCAGAGTGAGTATGACTCATTAATCTCGAATGAAGTTTGGAAGATCGTAGGTAGACCCACAGGGAAAAATGTCATTAAATGTAAATGGGTTTTTAAGCGTAAGCACGATGCTTCCGGTAACTTTAGTAAATACAAAGCGCGATTAGTTGCCAGGGGATTTACACAGAAACAAGGGATAGATTACAATGATACATTCTCCCCAGTTGTTAGGCATTCTACTATGAGAATATTGTTTTCTTTAGCCAATGATTTAAATCTCAATATAGATCACATTGATGTAGCTTGTGCTTTCTTGAATGGAAATTTAAATGAAACAATATTTATGGAACAACCTATAGGTTTTGATAATGGGGATCCTTCAAAGGTCTGTTTATTAAATAAGAGTATTTATGGCCTAAAACAAGCTAGCAAAATGTGGAATAGCAAGGTTCATGATTTGTTAAATAATAATGGTTATATACAAAGTCTAAGTGAACCGTGTGTATATGTAAAAAAGGAAAAACATGATATAACCATTATTGCATTGTATGTAGATGATTTCTTTATATTTTATACTGAGAACAGTGCTATTCAAAAAGACTTGGTAAAATTGTTACAAAAAGAATTTAATGTAAAGAACCTTGGTCCATTAAAAAGCTGTCTTGGCATAAATGTAACAAGAGATAGATCTAAGTGCATTTTAAAATTGGACCAGACTGATTATATTAAGAAATTATTGTTGCGGTTTGGTATGGAAAATTGTAAAGTTGTATCTACACCCATGCCATTAAATTGTAAATTACTGAAAGCTGAAAATGTAAGTGAGAGCAATGATAATTTTAGGCAATTGTTAGGTTCTTTAATGTACTTAGCTGTGTGTACTAGGCCGGATATTGCTTATGCTTGTAGCCAGTTAAGTCAATTTAGTAACTGTCACGATAACAGTCATTGGCAAGCTGCTAAACGTGTTTTACGTTATTTAGCGGGAACAATTAATTATAGCTTACTATTCGTAAGAAGTAATAAATTGAGTTTAGTCGCTTATACTGATGCAGACTGGGCTAATGATGTAACTGATCGTAAGTCTTATACTGGATATGTTGTAAAGCTAGGTAGTAATACGATAAATTGGGAATCACGCAAGCAACGCTGTGTCGCATTGTCTACCACTGAAGCGGAATATCTCTCAATTTGCGATGTTTGCAAAGATATAAGTTTTATTAAGAATCTGTTATCTCAGATCTTTTGCTTAAGTGTAGAATCAGTTGTTTATAATGATAATCAAAGTGCAATTCAGTTGTTAGAATGTAAAGAGTATTGTCATAAGCGAACAAAGCATATAGATCTTAGATACCATTATGTAAAGGATCTAATAAGGAATAATATTGTAACTGTAAAGTATTTACAGACTGAAAAGATGATAGCAGATGTACTTACCAAACCGCTTAGCTCTAAGAAACATGTTGACTTTATTAAGAACATGAATGTATGTGTCAATGCATGATTATTGTAGATGTTCTAGAGACATAATATAGAGTCAATCAATATTGTAGAGTCATGTTTGTAGAGTTATGATTAATATTGTGTAAATGTAGAGTCATATAGAGTTTGTTATTTGTAGTTGTCTGTATGTCTCTAAGCATGTTTTTACTGACTTTATTATGTATAGTAATAATGTAAAGCGTAAGGGGAAGTGATGGAACGTCTATGGTACACTTTCATTATTAGCTATGGTATAATGTTCTACTTTTGTCTCTGGCCTACTCTCACCCTTCCTTTTGTCAAAAATATCCATTATGAAGTAAGCACGCTAAATATATAATATTCCTTTAATTAATCTAATTATGTTACCTACAAATTAATGTGACGATGTCGTTATAGTATTGTTAACTACCTGTTGAAGCAAGTACATGAAGAATACTGTGGACAGCATATTGTGTTTTATTTAACTTCATGTAGTCACATGGTCACCCATCAAGTACATCAGAATACCGTAGCTTACCTGCCGCATGGCCACTGTCCAGATATTCCAGTATTAACAGAAACTACGTACTGTATAGGTACCTAGGCACTCACACAGTATAACTTGGTACCTATGTAGGTTAGGTAGGTACCTACCTACAAGCCGTGTAATTCCCTTCGGTCCCAGTAAATACAATTTTCCCTCGCGGAATTTGATTTGGTGAAGGAGCAATGTCGCTAGACTACTCCCTACCAGCCTAACTCAATTTCATAGCTCTGGAGCTTTTATCAGCTCAACAATGGATATGATGACTAAGTATGAAAATACCTAGGTACCCAGACCAGATTCCCAAGAGTAAAATAGGTATCACTAGGTAAGTAGGTATACCTACAAACTACCTAGAATTTCCTTGAATACCCACATCACATCTCTTGGGATGTTTAGTTCCTACCTATACGTAACCTACCTACCTGACCCCCGTAATAATGTTGCAGTATTCGGGATAGCAGTAGACTACACATTGATTTACTTGCCTACTACCTACCTAGGTAGTTACAGGCACGACAATAATTCCTGTGAAACTCTCACTTCAGATTACCAATATTCAGGAGCGTCTTAACTAGGTACTTACATAGTTACGTTGATCTCACTCAGTCAAGAAAATAGCTAACTTTTCTTTCTACTTAGCTAGATAACAAGACTGCCTTTTAGGACTTCAGTAAGGTCAACTAAACAGGTCAGTTGGAAGACCAATAAAAACATCCTACTACCACACCAAGTTGTAGGTAAGTAGGTATCGATTCAGTGAGCCGCACATTATTTTACTGTCTATAAAAGTTTAGTATCACTGTCATTGGTGGCTGTTAAAAGGTCGACGGGTAATCACCACTTTTATCTTCGTTGTACCCACCTAGCTGTCATTCGGCATCGGTATACCTACCTAGTATCAAGCAAGACAGTGGCTCTATTGATCAGCAACTATACCTACCTGGTTGGGTAAAATTCAGATTATTTTTAGCTAAGTCACTGTCGACAATAAAAAACCAATCGAATGTTTTAATTAGGAGAAGCCACTGGCTCCTGTAACACAGTTTATACTAGTGCGTGATTCTGTGTATTCAAATAGGTACCTACTACCCATTTTGTAACATTTTTTATGTCAAAGTAAATAAATTTTCATTTCATTTCAAAAGCCACCTAGGCAAATTCCAGCACTAGGTAAATACTTAGGTATCTAACTTAACTATGGTTAGGTCAGGCATATTCATACACTATGTTTTTTTGACGTATAATCATGTTGATTCGAAGGCCCACCGAAAGCTTTGGATTCTATCCATTTCGAATCGAATAGAATGTCGACTTATAAAATTCAAAATGTGAACTTTGTCCTACTGGTTGCGTCGTTACTATGCCATTTTTTCCAGTGCATTAAAGATAATGAGGTTGCCAGCGAGAAAAATATGAAAAAGTTATGTGCATCTAATGATGTCCTGAACTGTGTTTGCTCATGCTTGTCTGCGTTTTGTAAAGTTCTATGATAACACGAGCACTGATGCATTTGGCATGAAACCTAGATGATATTTGAATAGATTCTTTGTAAGCAAAACACCTTTAAGTACTTTTTACTTATGAGATTTAGATACCTATCTAAACTAATGATGCAGCTTGACTTATTTTAGATGATAATTAGGGAGTGGCTCTTCCTAAAACACAGAAGAGCAAAAGTTTTTTTTTACTTTTTTAGTTTTAGTAAATTTTGTAGCCCCATGGCGGTATAATAACGCGACCGGCGACGTAGTGCATTGTGTTGTCATGTTTAGATGTTGCGTAAACTGCGCGTAGACCCTCTACGAAAAAGTACAAGCAGGCTTTGAACAGTTAAATTCGATGGACTGACGACATTGCAGAGCCCCGAGTCTGTGCAATTATTTTGACTTTCGACTCGAGTGTAACACACGCAAACGCATTCGCAAAGCGAGAAATTTTGTATGAAAACCGGATAAGCGCCTCTACCGGGAGATTTAGGAATTGTGCAATTCCCAACAAAATGTCTCGCTTTGCGAATGCTTTTGCGTGTGCTATACTCGAGTCGAAAGTAACAACAAATGCACAGACTCGGGGCTCTGTTTGCGTGTAGTCGGTGACTGGAGTTTCATTTGTTAACGGCATGTCCATTGTCCAGTAGTCGTCAAAACAAGTTGCTAAAACTACTTACTACAAGAACCTTACACAGGGAGTAATCATAACTACAGTCGAGATCAAACAATCCGGGTCTACAGACTATCTCTTTGCGTTTAAAAAAAACTGAGAAGCACTGATAAATTTATGCAACGCCTAGAATATAGATTACTTAGCGATTTTGTATAATATTTTCCTTTTATCAAGACTATAATCATTGTACAAGGTAAGGTATGTTCTAATTTTAATAAAACGTAGATTTCACTCCCCAGCTTGCAGGGGCTACATTGTCGTCTCTTCGCGTCGCCCTCTTTACGTTTAATTAGAATTCCGCTTCACCCATAAAGATGATCTGATAAAGGAGCAGGGAATTCAGGTAGGTGATTATTTTGAAGCGAATAAAGTTCTGAGTATTTATAATAGTATGATTTTTATGATTTTGTCAGGATTTCATAAAAGTCACACATCATCATCATCATCATCAACCTATATCAGTTCACTGCTGGACACACAAAGGCAGCCAAATTTGTGACTTTTATGACATTCCAACTAAATCCCAATGATATTTTTACTAGACTATAACAAAAACCATTATGTGTTCCTTGGTTTCCAAACTAAGCATTAGGTAACTAGTATTTTGGAAATACAGATACAAGTAACTACTAGCTTGTATTTTTTTTAACTGGCGTCACAGCTCAGTAGGCTCATCGTTCCGTGCTTTGGGTCTTGGGTTCGTCCCACTAAGAACAAACATTTGGTGAACTAAATAGTCCAAAGACTATGTTTTACTTAACCTAGAGTTTTGTAGACAGTACCTACTTACTTAATTAATATTTTGTAAAATAAATACCTAATTAGACCGATTCTAGTAACATAAAAATGAAATAAACTTCATTGAAATAGTTTTAAAAATGTACCCTACATTCTAAAACCCATTTCAATCAAATAAAAGTGAAACAAACTTTTCATCTGATACGAGTAGGTGACGCACCTGCGGTGTTTCGAATTTGGCAGCCGTCCATAAGCGTCAGTGACCGCTTTTCATCAGGGAGGTATTATACACTACTAGACCACCCGCGGCTTCGTTGGCGAGGAGATATACGTATTTGGACTGCAGTTTTGTATACTAGCAGCAAACGGCGGCTGATCAATTTTTATTTATTTATCAATTTAGACTTATCACTAAGATGTATTTTTGTATATTAAGAAATATATATGTAGGTACCTATGTATATTATATTAGTAATTTAAGTAAATATTTATAATGTATTCATTTATTAGTTTTATATTTTAACCTTTCCGTATCTTTCGTTTTTTTAAGTATATACCTACACGAACCTGCCTCTATAGTCCCCTCTCTATAGCCTCCAAAGGTTTGCTGAAAGAAAACTCTTTTAGGGTTAAGCTTGCCTTTGTATATGTCCGCTTTTTCTTTTTTTTATTTATTAACCCTACTAACTAGGTGGCCTATACACCCACCTTTGGGTGCCCAACAGTGTTAGCACGTAATAAAACAGTTGCTTAATGCAGAATGCTACTTAAGAAACAGTTTTATCTATTTATTTAAGTTGGAAATAAAGGGCTATTATTATTATTAACCCTACTAACTGTTGAGAGTAGTCCAGTAGGTGGTTAGTTCTACAGGCGGATGCAATTTGCGGACGCATTGCGGTAGGCTGTGGCGGTTGTATTATGCGCTGTTATTGTGTTACCTGCCTGCACTCTCATAAATCCAGGCTACAGAGATACAAAACACTATTTACTGTGCTTATATATTGTTCTCTGAATACGCTGTTTGTTTAGTACAGTCAACGTTAGAAGTTGAAGACATCAATGAGATATTTACAATGATTTGTGAACTTGATCAGGTGATATCTCATATTTCGACAGAGCTGCATGCGCCATGCATGATCTTAAAACTAAATATGAAAAAGAGGTTCACAAGCATATTATTTTCTTAAAAATTAAAAGCTCTTGATAGGTTTTAGGGTATATTCATATTGGTATTCTAAAGCTGAGCTAACTAAAATAAATGCTAAATCTGTTGTCATCTCTTTCCGTTGTCATGCAAGTGACAATGATAGAGCATTTTTTAAAGCCGCGCTAAAATTACAGTTGAATATGAATAAAGGGGTGTTCAAAGAGGTTCAAAGGGCGTCTTGATTTTGAACTACTTTGTCAAAATGAGGTTTCATTATTCTGAGGTCAAAATCAGCACGATCGAAGTTAATCTAACCATAAAATCTATAATTAGGAGGGACCACTCCGCCATCCGCTTCTTGACTGAAGCACCACCAACATAAACTGACCCCTTCTGAACTTAGTCACTGAAATGGGAAAAACTAACTAAGCATTTTTTGGAATGTCCATGAAAAATTTTTTTTTTGCAGAAAGTCTAAAATTAATAGAGACTTTGTTCAAAAAATGCATGGCTAGCTACACCGATTTCGATAAAAATCAAGCGCAACGATAGCTTGCTTTCTGGTAAATGACGGTTTGCAAAACAGAAAAAAAAATTGGGAATGTCTATCACGGTAAAATCGTACCTCAATGGACGAAGTCGTCAGTAACAACTAGTTTGAAAATTAAATGTACTCGAATACGAACCGGGAACGAAAAACTCAGTAATATCCTAAAGGTCCGCATATCCCGTACTTTTCATAATCGAAACCCATTTTTCGCGTGACCAAACCACCAAACTATCCGTCTCTTAGCTGACCACAGTTGCTGTTATAGTTACATCCCTCGTTGTACAGACATGTTCAGGCTTTGACCCCATTTATGATAGGAATAGAGCATAGTAAGAAATAAAAAATAATAGTAAAAAGATATCCGACTGTTACCTCTGCGAGACCTTTCCCTCTTACTAAATGAGAAAAAGAAATGTTTTTTCAAAAACTTAAAATGCAAAAGAAAATAAAAGTAAGTACATAATTAGTGTAAAATCCCAACCACATTACAGCTCGTAGCGCCGTAGCAGCGTAGCACCGTAGCGCAGTGCTACGCCGTAGCTGCAGTTTCCCCAAGCGCTTTATGACTTCCATAGAACGATTTCCCTCCGCTTTTTGCCCGCTTTTTCAATTTATTTCGCTTAGATTTTGTTTCCGCTTTGGCGATCGCAAAAGCGTGCGTTTGTGTGCTTTTTGCTTTAAAATACTGTTGGAATTTATGACGCCGGTTCTGGGCGTGTTGTTCTATTTTTATGTACATTTTATAGCACGGGTTTAGTACTATGTGCAGTTCTTATGATTTTCTATGAATTTTATTATGGTGTATTTTAATGAGTTTTTAACATAAATGGGTTTCTAACAAATTTATAACACAAACTAGCCGTCGCCCGCGGCGTTGCTCGCGTTCTACCCTTTAGAGTTTGACGTTTCAAAATTCCTTTCTTAGTGCGCCCCTACACTATATAAGGATACTATCCTCCAAATTTCATACCTCTAGGACTTATAGTTTAGGCTGTGCGTTGATTCTCTGTCAGCTTCAAAAGAGTTTTATATATATTGATGATTGATGATGATGATGGGTTTGAGTATTAAATTAAAGTAGGTCATAGGGATCACTAGGCATGGTAGACATCCCTTTCATGCCTTTAGGGATCACTAATCTGTAGTTATAAATGCCTGTGTTTGTACTTTATCCGACGCACACATATTGTAGGTGTATATTTAGTTAGTTATTTTAATTCTTTTTTTATTTTCCTCTAGTTCTCCAATTCTGAATTAAACAACTTATAAATAAAGTCGCCTTTAATACTTCCATTGCAATTAACAAATCCGTATAAAAAAGCCAGTTATTTTCATGAAGTACATTCGGGAATATAACTGAATTATACTGAAAGTCATTCCGGTCGCTTCACAAAGCATCAGACTTTATAGTAGGTTATTAAAATGCGTAAAAATAAAAAATGAATTAAAAGTGCGCTCTCGAACGATGAATACAGCGGCAATCCAATCTAGGGAAGCACGAACAAATCTGACAGATGCCGCTTTACGTAAACCTAACGTATTCGAATCATATTGCGCGTCAATTTCATCTCGACTGACAAACATTCTACTGTCATTGCGCAGTGTACCTTGAATACGCTAGCGTTACGATACATGTACGTTAGCTAACCTCTCTGGTTGTAAGCGATAGGTACTAGTGACGAGCAGATATTACGCATCAAACCTATGCGCACTAGGCAGGTAGGTATTACCGCAGACCACAGATCATAAAATACTATGCTAGTCCAAACTCCGATTTATTACTGTTTACATAGTAATTTTTTTTTTGCTATTGAACAAGTTAATTATCTAGACATGGACATAGACATAGATTTATTTCTGCGTTAGTACACAATATACTACAATACACGTACAGAAAATTAAAAACGAATAACGAAATATACAAGCAGGTAGAGTAAAAAAAACAACACAGAGAAATCGAACCTACCCTAGCTATTTATAATTTTTATTGATCTTCTGTAGATCACTGAAAAAATAACAAAAAAAAATGGCCGTCATCATTATAGTTCATTAATCAAATGCAGAGAATGAGTCGTTTTTTAAAAAAAAAAAAACTGATTTTTTGTTTTTTCAACGCGCTACTACAGATATCTTAATACCCAAATATATGAAACCAAACGTATAATAATTGAAGCAGACTGAATAAAACTACAAAGTATACATCCACTCAGCGCTCAGGTTAATTAAGAGCACGCCGGAGTATGCCATTGAGAGAGTATCGACAAACTATTGCTCCATTTTCAATTATTCTGATATGAAAAGGTTTTCTGACTTTAATTAAAAAGAAACATTCAATGCACCCACTGTATTTTAATTTTTTTTAACAAGCAGGAATAAAGCCGGCGTAGTTGTGTCTTTGTAGTGTGGCAGGTCAGATATCGAAATGCCTCTTAAGACTCGAAATAATTGCTTCTACTCCCTGAATCTAAGATTAAGCTTTTTTGCAGGTAAAATAAAAGGGCTTTTACATGAACTGGCTTTTAGTTCTACGCATATTATGTAGGTAGTAGGTAGGTACTATGAGAGCCGATCCCGCATTACAGAATATTAATAGTAGGTATCTAGGTACCTACTAACTGGTGCTGAAGTTTCACTCTATTACTAGCAATATTTTTTACGAATTACTATAATAATTGGTATGGGTTTTGCTCTTGTCAGTGGCCAGGAAAAATGAGTCTTAAAGCTTGTGTGGTAAAAGCTGTTTTATGAAGCAGGCATGACGGTATTATGCGTAAGTGACTGCCACTTAATGGTCACTCATCAAAGTGACTGCTAATTTGTTTTTGCTGATACCAATTGGTTGAAAAAAATATTATGTTAGCCATGCAAAACAAATCCTAAAGCCACATATTAAAAGTTATTTTACAAACTAAGCAGTTTGTAATGTCAAAGATAAGTCACTACTACCGGTCACCCAACCTAGTGACTGCGATGAACATTGCTGAAGACGACCTGCTAAGACTAGTTTAGTTAGCTATACCAAACTAGTCTTAAAGCCAGTATGATAGAGGTTATTTTACAAAGCAGGCAGTTTAGAATGGCACACGCCTGCCCGCATTATGCATGAACACGTTACCTGCCCGATCCAATTGGAGGGTGACGCGGCCTTAGCGAGTTGGACGGCCTATATCATGTTAAGAAAACTACACACTTGATTTTTTTGTTATTAATTTTAGAATTAGGTTTTTCCATCAGAAGCTCTGCGTGTTTGAGTCTCGAAATGACGCATACACAAAAAAAATAACGGGCTATTTCATATCTATTTAAAAAAAAGTTCTTTTTCTCAGTTTTTAACATAAAACTTTACAAATGCAGTTAAACAATGATAAACCTTAGGGATTTTTTTTAACTTTTGAAGTAATAAAATATCGATTTAAAAAAAGCTACAAGCAACAGATTAATCCAAAACCATGTTTAGGATCTTACAAAATTGAATCGATTTAGCAATTTGAAACTAAGTGTAAGTATTATATTATATTAAAACCTATTATTTTATAAACGTATAACTTATATTCATTCAGTTCAAGCTTAGGTTTACTTTAGTAAAAGAACAAAGGCATTGTTATAAAACTTTCAACAAAGGAAAGCAAATGTGAACGGTCCTTAATAACGATGTGACTCGTAATTTTCTTAGGCGATACCATGTTTTTGTCCTTTTCTTGGGTAGGTTCACATGTCTATTACGTTGAAGAAGAAAATAGGTTCTCTACTTTCCCAAAAGTATTACAAAAATAACGACAAACAGCCGCCTAGCTGAAACAAAATGTAACAAAGCCTAAGGCTTACATCGGGCAATTTCAGAAACACCTCGCCGAAAGCCGACATCAATTTGCAGCCCCATTTTGCGGAAACAACACATAATCATTTCCCTGGATTTGCACTACGCGAGAATTTAATCCAAAATCTATAACGCTAGAACTACTATCTGTGCGGAATTATTTGATAACCTCAGTTTCCCGACGGGAGTATCGAACGAGTAATTTTTGCGCATACATCGCTGGTTACGCATCGAGGCTCGATAATAATTTGGGATGATAGCAGTAATGGTCGGATAGGTAGGGAGAGTTGTACTGTTACGTGTGGTTGAATAGGCCCTAGGATGGGGTCCACAATGCACGTTGTTTATCCGGCAGGGCGCGCGGGGGGGTGGTGGTTGCGCGCGGGCGGCGGGGCTCCCGGCCGGGCCCAGTCCGTCGCCGCCGCCCGCCGCTGGAGCCCGCGACGCGAGTGTACCCCTCACACCCCGACCTTCAGCGAAAGAACGAGACGTCTATATCAAGTAAGTTTCACAGTCTCACCGACACCTATCATCACCTGTTTTGTTATGTAATTGCTCATTACCAACAGGTCAGGATCGGTCGCGGAAGTTGTTAAGATGAGGTTTCACGGTCAAGGCAAGGTCTTAGATCGCAGCGCGCTACCGCCGCGCTGTCATTTTGCCATAATTGTCCTGAAAGCTCGACCTTGCACGGACCGTGAATTCTTTGTTTCTGCGGAGTGTTTTTTTTTATTTTTTTTCCACGTGAAGCTTTCATGTAGCTGGGAGAATGGGACGTGAAGCTGGTCGAGTATACCTAAACGTGGAGATACAGTGCCGAACGGGAATAACGTTCTTACGCCAAAAAAGGAACTGCGCAAAAGCGTGGCCTGGAGTAAAGTTACTACTACTACGACAGACGGTTATAATAACAAGGGAGAATCTTATTAAGGCGCCGCAGATAACGTCTCTGATGCGGCTTTAATACGCTAGCGATACGGCTTTACTTTACGGTTCTACGAAGATAGTCGATTACTAAACATTTTTTTTGAAAATTTAAGTGCACACAAGACACCAAGACATTGTCAAAGTTGGAGAAATTAGTGTGTTGAGCAATTTTTCAAAATTGAACACTATTCGACTTTTATTTCCATTTTTGGTTTTTACTAAATAAAATTTTCAGAAAAGTCATAAAATTATGTTTGTCAAATATTCGACCAAAACATGTAGCGTTACCTCGTACGTTCAGTGATGCTACGCAGTTTCGTAGCCTCAGTAAACAAAGGATTGCAAACAGGAGGCTGCTACGGCGACCGTAGCACGTACTGTCTGTCGTGTTTGACTAGGTAACATGAAACTTGATGCGTTGTCGTCCCCGGTCGTTACGTACCCAACCAAACAATTTGTAAACTGAGAGACTCCTATCGTAAAATGGCAAACCAAAATATTTTCAAATAGAATGATAGCAGTTTCCAAAATCAAACAAGGCTGATCACGATCAAGCCAAAACAGTTTTCGTGATTATAAGAAGGTAGCAATTTTATTAGAAACTCCAAACTCTCACAATTTCAATCTATTATTCATTTTATTACCATACTTGGTCAAAATGTTTATTAGACTTAGCAAGGATGGTCTTAAAAATCTAGAAGAACGAAACTAATTCCATATTTTTGCGATTTCATAGTTCTAAATTATTCGCAAAGCATTCCCAATAATAAAACCAAGTGGATTTTCCACTGGACTCATAGTTAGTGAGTTAGTTTAGTTTATTCGGCGTTGTTCCTTCTGGTGTACGTGACCAGAATACTGCTGGATAATAGTTTTGTTTGCCGAAGATTTTATTTTACAAAAGAAATCAAATCAAGACTACCATTTTTACTTTTAACAGAGAACAAATAGGTGACTGACTGAAAATCATAAAGTACTGTTAATTGTCAGAACTGTTAAAAAAGAAAACGATTATTTTGAAGTACCCTCCAACAAATTACTGGCTTTAGTTGTTTGAATTTCCGATCCATCCCGAAGGTCTATCCCAAAAAGGAAGTATCAAAAACAACTACAAGGAAATCATAACACTAGCTCTGGAGTCCCCTAACCTGTTCAACTGTAATTGTGTATTTGGACTACGCTAGGGGCCATTGGCGGTTTCAACTCTGCCTATACGACAGCTACACGACATTGACTGAGAACTAATCTAACATATTTAAGAAAAGATAAAATAAGATAAATCTTTGTTTTTATTTAGCACTAGATTCTAAGAATATTAAAAGCAAGCAAGTCCGTATAAGTTAGTGGCCAACTCTAATGACGGAGTTTTTGAACGCCTTAAAGGCCTCCGTCATGGCTTAACGACTGCTAGAGCCGGGACCTACAATTTAACGTGCCCTTCGAAGCACGAAAGCGCTCAGATGTAAATGCCACAAATGGTCACCCATCCAAATAGTGACCGGGCAGAACTTCGATTAACTTAATCGGTGAAGATTGACTAAGCAAGCTTCGGCACGAGCGCTTCGTAAGAACATTGTAAAATGTCGAAAGAAGGAATAAATGAAAAAAGAAGGAGTAAATGAAATGAATAAATGAAGCGCTTGCACCGTATCGGCACGGCACCTCGCCATACCAATAACATTCATGTTTGATCCACTGACAAGTCAAAAGTCGCTATCATGTAGGGGTCAATATCGGTGGTCGTGCAAACGCCCATTGGAGTATGAACCGGTACAGGCCGGTTCATGCCGAGGACAAAAACATTTGGTTAGTTTTGGAGCAAGCTTCTTGTTATTTTTAAATGCTGTAGAGTCAAGACCTATTTGAATGAATTTTGATGACATAAAGTATACCAGGAGATACTACACCCTAGATGATGAGCGGTTACCTCTACCTATAACAATTGCATTACTTAACAGAGCACATCCTGGGTTGCAACAACTCCTGCTTAGTAAGAGCATGCTCTAAGCAAAAATCCAACCAAAAAAGTCGACAGAAAGTTGTAAAATGGCATTCTCCTAAATCATTGCAATGATTATTTAAAAGATTTTTGACATGATATTTTGTACAATATATGAAATACTAGCTTACGCCTGCGACTTCGTTTGCGTGCCGTTAGATCCCATTGGTTTTCCGGGATAAAAACTAGCTTATGTCACGTAGTTAGTCACGTATACAGGTGACGGACAATATAATGATTCAAGTTTCATCCAAATCGGATCAATAGTTCTTGCGTGAAAGAGGAACAAGCATACATAATGTTACATCCTCACAAATATGCGCATATAAAATATTAATAGGATATAGCCTCAAAGGTTTCCTGGTAGAAAACGTATTTGTATCTTTTGTTAACGTCTTGAACAATACCTATGCGTTTATAAATTAGACAAAGCAGAACATTAACTTTATTGATCGAGTGAGCGAAGCGAACGAGATCTTAGTGACAACTTGGACGAAAATGCTTTGTATGTTTGTTCGATGAGATCTTTTGAACCGCTTATCCGATCTTCACAGAATTTGGTAGGTATACGGATAGTACTTTTAAGTTTTACTGGTTTGTTAAATGAAGTAAATTGGTCAAGGGGTCGTGAAGTCATGAGGGTCCAAAGAGAGTAAAAAAAAAAGTCGTACAATAATATCAAGGGGGGTGTCATATGATAGGGATTTATTTAGACATTCCAAAACCGTTTTTATTTTTATACTAGGTCTAATAGTTTTTGAGTTGTTGTAAAAAATATAAAATTGGCAAACCCAGTATAACGTGAGCTACCATTTCTTGGAGTTTCAATGATTTTTTAGTTCAAGTAAGACTGGTACATAGCTAGACGGCGATTTAGAAGCGATTTGGCAAAGTTTATTACAACCATTTGGTCAATAAAAATTGTTTGGGTTTTATTAACCTCCGACCATCACGAGATCTCAGTTCGAGGCGAACTACTAGTAATTGAGTTTCATTTGTTTAACTATCAAATGGCAGTTATATACGGAAGTTACTTCTCTATTGTCCGTTCTGCAACACAGTTGAAGCAATTATTGGATTAATGTTTGTAGCACAATGTAATAGCGCGTGCACACTATGCCCATGCCACTGCCGGCATGAATGCCGCGATTAATTTCGGAATTACTGGCACAGCAACAATGCCTTTATTCTTATACCGCGTTCACACTATGCCCATGCCGCTGCCGGAATGATTGCCGCGAATAATTCCGGAATTATTGACACAGCAACATCGCCTTTATTCTTATACCGCGTTCACACATGCCCATGCCGCTGCAGGAATGATTGCCGCGATTAATTCCGGAATTATTGATACAGCAACATCGCCAAGTTCATGCCCTAGCTCCTTGGTCAGAATAAAGGCGGTGTTGCTGTGGCAATAAGTCCGCGGCATGAATGCCGGCAGCGGCAATGGCATAGTGTGAACGCGGTATAAAATGCATTTGTCATTTCAACAATCAGCTATTAGTTTCTGTGGGAGCTATTCATCACTGACTGACCTCAAGTGGAACTAGCTATACAAACGACATAGATAATCCACACTGTATTATGTATACATGTAATTATCTGAAGGGGTCACTAACCTTAACGGGGTAAAGTAAATAATCAGTTATGTATTTTAAAATTAGTTCACAGATAGGTGCAAAATAACCAAATTATTTTTCAACACACTTGCTCATAAAGTGGCTCTATGGTCACCGCAATTAGGCACATAATGACACCCATAATCAAACTGTGACTTTTTCATTGCTATAACTCACAAGTGAGTTATAGATATTTTTTTTAAATTTTATTGGTTGAGTAGCTTTGTTACTAAAAAAGTTTTTATTCAAAAAAAAAGATCGTGTTCAATAGAACAAATAAATGAATGTTCCTATTGCTTGCTCATTTCATGCAACTTCTTATTTAAATAGATAATTTTAACTCGTACGTGTTTAATAAATAAAACTTTCACTCAAATATAACTTTTGTTTTCTCTGTAATAAAAGAAAACTTTAAATTCCCCATTTTTACGTGGCAGAATAGGCGCAAGCCCTAAGCGCGGAAAATAAATTAAAAAAAAACCTCATCCCTTTAGTCTGTGGCCGATCGCAATGCGCGCGCATAGGAAAACTGATTAATTTTTCCCGCCATAGCGAAACATTTTTCACAACGCGTTTTCACTGTTGAAATTATTGTTATTTTATTCACAAGTGTGTTGAAAAACGTCGTATGATACACGTGTGTATTGGTGATTACCGTTCTCGGCTTTCTTAAGACCCTCGCCTACGGCTCGGGTCTCAATGGCACCTCGGCGGTAATCACCAATGTACCACACTTGTACCATAATGTACTAATATCCTACAACCATGAAGCATGGTCTTACAATAAGGTGCTTATTTCACTGTTTATAATCTTACTTGCAGAACTGCATGTGATTCTCATAAGGTGGTTAGACCCCCAAGAGTTTTTGAAATGAAACTCCTTACCAACTGCAGCGATTATCGTAAAAATATTAGCAGCTGCGCGAAAGGGGTCGCGTGCATTTTATTAGAAAATTAGATTAGAAACTTTCTTAATTACACTTTTAAAAAATCGTACAGAGGCGAGTTTAATGCTATTTAGCATTATCTACCAACTAACCTGGGCGTAGTCTGAAGATGATGGTAGTGTTTCTAAAAAAAACAATAACGCTTTTAAAACTACATTAACCTACAAAATATACTAATACACATACATAACCTAAAAAACAATACTTATTAGACTAGAATACATATATACCTACTATATAAAATTATATACCTACATATATTGCTCAATTTTGTTGAGAGATCTGTATTGATAGAAAGTGGTGATATAATTTGGATTTAAAAATACCCAAAGATGCAGATTCACGGATGTCCATTATTGTTTTATTAGTATACAATAGGATGTTTAGTTAGTTAAGTATGACTCTAGATACTAGCATCGTTTCTCTAGTGTGGTATAGCTAACAATCCAAATAAGTAAATGTAAATATCCTAAAAAATATCCATTTGATTCAAACGGAGATAAGTTAGATGTAATATGTAGATAACTTTTTATTGTTAAGAGAGGTAGTTGTACCTTACACTCTACACACATATCTAAGTAAAGAGAGTTCCTTGACCCCCGGGATCCGACCAACCCCTCAACTCGGCGAAACTGTTGTATCCCGGATCAAAGAATCTCACTCAATTTATTTTCTTGAAAAACAATTCGAAAGTTAATTAATTTCTGATAGCTTTTCGCTTATCGCAGGAAAGTTCCGTTATTGGAAAAGATTGCTAATCTCCAACTTTTAAATATCTTTTAGACAAAGGACCGCCATTTTTCAGATGAACGATGAAAGCACGAACACAGATCAAACTAAAAATCTTCATTCAAAAGAGGAAAATCTTTTCTACCTCTACAACGACTATCGATTTTAACATTATTTGAAATGAACGTCTCTCAAAAGTTTTCAGGAGTTTATTTACCAACTCTATCTATCTACCTATAACTATAAAAACATGCATAAGCTCGGCAGCTATAAACTTTGGCGCTGTTCCCTACGTTACGGGACATTTATAAACATTTTTGCAGCAAAGTATATTTGTGTAGTTCTGGACAAAGCACTAGTAAATCAATCGCAATCGTAAAGTAAATCACTAAAACACACATCAATTTACAAAATACATTGCGTGGTGACACTGCAACGTTCAGCAGTCGAGCTGGCGTTGACGTGCAGTGTGATTTGAATAGGTTTACATAACACAATTGTCAGATATATTCATGCTGACCCCCTGAACTCCTAAACCTTGAGCGCCCACGTATTCGAGGCGCTATTTCGGTGCCCTCCCACGCACGAACAGCTGAGTTCACGAGTTGTGAAACTCTGTAGGCTGTAGCCCAGTGACCGGCTACGTCTACTACTGGTCTAGAGGTTAGCGGTTTTAATTTAGATTTTTTCTCAGTATAAGCCAAAAACAAAACAAATAAAGTCGCGCAATTTTTACTGAAAATATATTGCGCAAGCTTATATTTTTGTTTTTGTAGTTTTGAATCTTAGAGCTGGTTATGATAAGGAGTAACCATATTATATTTGTAAACATTTGATTGAAATATCACGAAGAGAGATTACAACAGAGTTTTTGACGTCATCGATGATAATTTGACGAGAGTTTCTCTGCATATTTTCTAGGTACGTAGATTAACTTAATCACCAAACAAAAATACCTCTACTATAATAGTTATTTATTTTTATACCATCCCAAAATTTAAGAATCGAGCGCGATTCAAGCACACGATTCTCTTTGATGTAGGTTCGAATCCTGCTCGCAATCTAGATGTTACAAAAATATTTGTGAGTTTCCTTAATTTGTGCAAGAGCATTTTAACACCAAAAAAAATAAAAAAATTATTGGAAACTTACAAAAACATACAAAACTTAAACCTAAGTAGCTTAACTTGCTCCACTTCAGATGTCGTGAGCTGGCACAATACATCATCACAGATAGTTAGAACTGACACCGATTTATTCCTTCCATGGCGGCCATGATAACATATCTCAAGGACAAATGCCGCTCGTCTTTCAGGGTTCTGTGCTAGGAAAAAATACGAAAATGGGTGCTACTACAGCTAAACGATGAATAGAGGTGTCCTCTGTCTATGACAATTATACTGGCCCACTAGTTGGCTAGATAAGAAAAAAAACTGAACGAGCTTACTATGCAAATGAGTGGACTCGATGGGATTTTTTTTTACCATTTGGCCCGCCGCTGTTGCGCCGGTGGGCTCAATTTGAAAAACCCCGTACGTGTCCTTCTAGCATGCTATTTAAGACGCACAGGTAAGATGTACCTAGTCTGGGCTGATGCTCATTTTTGAGTTGTTTTCAAATCGGAGCTATGAAAGTGATCTTGCTCTTTATGTAAGTTGACTCTACAATCACTATTAGATATTTCTAAATGAAAACTCACGTGACTTTCCATACATTAGTGATGTTTTAAGCGATTGTAAAAATTGTATCTAAAATTTCAACTTCCTTGGGCAGCAATAGTAGGTAGAGCAGTACCTAGACAGAGCCTGTAGTCTGAGTTTTGTTTTGTTGATCGAAACGCATATCGAGAAGCGACTTGCGAGTTATTTTGGATGAAAACCCGATAAGCGCCTCTAACGGGAGATTTACAAACTATTTCCTCCATATTATTGCCCACAGGTTGTCAAACTGTTTCGCTAGCCATATGCTAGGCATGAGAAAGACTAGTCCATAGGTATGTCCAAGGTAGCGCAAGTCCCGGACACCGCACTGCGACTGGTTGCGGCAGGACCGATTTGGGTAATGGGGTGTTTGGGCTTACTTCCTCATAGGCGCATGGAGCCTCACTTTGAAGTTTTCAACCTATAGACAAAGTGATGTTTGGAAATAAATATTGTTTTTTTTTGGTAGAAAAGTCATTGGTTTGCTGCGGGTTTAGATTTTAAAAGACCACCGTATGTAAGTAATTGTAAAAAACATTGAAAAGACAAAGTAAACCAAAATCTAAAGAAATATCATGTAAAATAACGTTAAGAAGCTGAACTGTATCGGTAGACATAGACATAGACAGACATTTATTTGCTTATTTTTTTGCTTGCGGTACTTGTTCTTTGCATCTCACTTGCGAGTAAATGGCTTAGAACTTAGTTTATCGAACTATTCGAAATGATTTTGGCTGTGATTCTGTTGAAACTTTGCATACCTACGTAGAATAAAAATATTTCAAAAATGATTACTAGGTACCTAGATAAGTAAATTAATTTACGCGTGGGTGCGAGACGAGTACATACGTAGTGTGTGTGATTCCTTATGAGTACTATTTATCCTATACCACAGATCAATACTATACATACGTAGAATATCAATAAGATTTCGTAAAATGCGATAGCATGCGAGCATATGGGTTCACATCTCTTACCTCACTGACAAATAACCAGAATAACGGCCTAAGTTAGACTGTTTGCGGCAATTTTCATAAACTTGTGCGCGATAATGAAACGTTTCTTAGCCTCAAAGGCGTTGTTAGTTTCGCAGCTGTTAGAAAATGGATGCTTTGATTTGTATGCTGTTCATAAAAATAAAAAAAATTCACGGACACTTAACACAACGCCTACTAGTCCCAAACTAAGCAAAGCTTGTACGATGGAAACTAGATGACTGATAGAATACATACATAATTTTTTTTTGTAAATACATAGGTACTTATAATACATAGAAACACCCAGACACAGAACAAACATCTATGTTTAGAAAATAGCATACCTCATATATCTATCTAAAAATATAGCCTACACGTTTGAACACGTTTTTTTTATGAGATTATTATGACGGAAGGACCAGATGGAACACTTTGAAAAAAAAAAAATTGAGTCTCTTTTTTATCCGATGAAAACAAAACAAATGAAGTATGGATTATATTTCATGTCAAATAAAATCTCTTTACTACTTCCTGTTTTGAAATAGAAATCGAAAAGAAAAACAAAATTTTCAGAAAAAGAATTTTAGATGAAAAATAAATTCATAAAAGTTACACTGTTTGAAAGTTCCGTAAAAGTTAATTTATTGAAAGGTTCAAGTTTACCATTTCTGAGAACGCGAGCACGTGACCTCGGGACGCGAGTGCTATCAACTTTCTTGAAGTTTATCGATTCTGTTTCTTGTTATCAGTCGCACAAATAGCAATGCATTTTTTACTAAAAAGCTCGGAATTATCATGGAAATTATGAGTAATTTGTCTCGAATGGGTTGAACTTCACCATGAAAGTCTTTTACTATTGCCTTTCTAAGTAGGTGTTTAAGTATAAAATTGGCTGAGCTGAAATAAATTTGGTAGGTACTTCTAAAAAATATTGTTTGAAAGAGGATTTTTTTTTTAATTGAATGAAAAAATTGTAGCAGTCCCTACTAAAAGGCTACTCGTAGAGTGTGAAATTCCACATACAAAAAGACTTTTTTAACTTTCTTGTTTTTTTCTGTTTTTTTTTTTTAAATATCTTTGGTGCCTGTACATAACACATAGCTTTTGTGTAGGTATACTATCCCCCTATCTTATGAAAAGTTAGAGTCCATTATGTCCTGTACGTATGTTAATCAAGACAATATCTACACCTTTTTTATTATTTTTTTTATACTTTTTATAAGATAGCCCATAACTCTATAACAGTTGTCAACATTCCTTTACGTTATTACCGATCGATTTTATTCATACTTGCATTAATATAAAGGTCGAGTGCTTAATTATTTTTGTGTGAATGAAAGCAGACTGCGTGTTGATGAATAAACAATTGTGTTTTGAAACTAAAAACAAAACATTGACCGAATGAAAATGAACTACGAAATGTGAGAGCTTGAAAAAATACTTAAGCGGTTACCTCTGCTCATAACAATGCATTAGTATCGATTCTCTTGTTTCATTTTAGTAAACTAACCTAATTTGATAGATACAGAGAAAGAGATAGAGAAATATTTATTTGACGGGGTACTGTATAAATAGATATTTTTAGAGCTATAAGAGAAAAAAATTACACTGCCCAGTTTTCTATTAGAACCTCACACTCCCTGTTACTTGTCCTAACTTGTAATTTGACTTAAATAGACGAAAAAATGCAGTTGATTTGAATGAATTCCCGTGTAGTGAATTCGTCATACAACTCAAAGTGTGTCAGTGCGAACCACTTATTATAATAACATCCTCAATTCTTCATTCGAATCATGTGCATTGAGTTGTTGGTTACGACATGTTCAACTGACCCAACTGACATGAGGAATTTAATTCTATCAATTTTGTTCTATTTCAAAAAGATAAAAAAGGTTTGTATACTTTCCAAGAAGAACTTTTTTGAAATTCAATCTAACGCTCTATATGGTTTTAAACACTAAACGGCCAGTAGCCAATAAAAAAAATGGCCAGTATTTTTACTGTGTACGTTTGAACTTCAGACTGCTTCAGACGAGGATTGGACATATAGATCGTCGCATGTTATATGCCATTTTGCCCAACAACAGTATAGTGAACTAGCTGATACCCGCGACTTCGTACGCCTGCGAAACTTTCCACCAAAATATCTGTCAACCAGCCTACGATGAACCTCGTGCCAAAGGCGGCTTTTGGTTTAGAGAGGTCAAGGTGTATCTAAGAATCCACGTCTTTCATTTCAATAAAATATAGCCTATGTTTCAATCAGGAAAATGGGCTTCTAAATGGTATAAGTTTCACTGACATTGGTCCAGTATTTTAGGCGTGATCCGCGAACACACAAACAGACAAACTCGATTTTCGGAAGCAGAATCGTTTATTTAGTAGGTCTGCATATTTAGTTTACCCATATCTTTAATTTTAGTTTTTGGTTTTGTTTTTACAGTTTTATAATAGTATAGATAGATAGATACTCCATACTCGCACCTAATTCAAAGTGTTCTTAAAGCTGAGCTTGAAATGGGTAAGTACTATAAACAAAACTAGTCATTTCGCATTCTAAATCATGGCAATGATAAAGTTACACCTAAAAACGTTCAAAAAAGATTTTGCAAAAGGACACGCTTCCAGCGCCAGAACAAAATTAGAAAAAAAAACACTGGTCAGTTGTCATTTGTTTAAAAAACAGTTCCAATCCGGATCGGATTTTGACAGAAGTCGTGTCATTTTCTAGTACAAAATGACACAAAATCTTTCAAAATCCGGATCCAATTTGGTAAGAGTAGCCCTCAGAAGTCTCAAACTAGACTCGTGTGAAAAACTAACAATGTGTAAAACGGATGGCGTTTGGAGTGCGTTCCATACCTACAGCAAAAATTTACAGTTCATTTTTATTTAGATAGTCTAGAGTACATTTATAAAAAAAGCTGAGAGAAATGTAATTCTACAACCGTGTTCTAAATTCAAAGTTCCGTATTCCAGCGCCCAGTAACTTTTTAATTTCTCTTTCAACGAGGCAAGCCGCGAAGATTTTTATTAGTCCGGAAATTAAGCACTGGAGTTAAGTGGGCCGCTAGAAGTTGGACGCTTAAGGGTTCAGCTAACCATAGACGCATGGCAACGCACTTTACAATTGACACTACCCATTCCATTGGTAAGCAGATTCGGGTCGTTTGAATGTGAACATTCAGTTACCGTATACAACTATACCTACATGCTAAATGAAATGAAACTTGTTTATTTTTCCCGAACACAAAACAGAGGGTTTCAGATAAAAAGAATATCTAAACTACTCATAACAGTTGGATCGTTCTTGACTAGTAGAATACGAAATAACCTAAAAATATATGAAAGGTTACAAATTCTGCTGCGTTTCAGTTGCGAAATTCTAAGTAGAATTGAGCCCCTGATTTTATGGCATCGTACACCCACAGATCGCTAGAAGATTATAATTGTTGTCTATAAAAGACGTTTGTATGCGGCTATTTGGGGTAATGGCTCTGACGCTTGCCGACCTGGTAACAGGAAATTATCAATAGTTGTGGTTTAAGAATAAATCTAGAACACTGGAGATTAGCCTTAAGGCCTCCGTCATGGCTTAACGACTGCTACTGACTAGCCGGAACCGACAGTTTAACGTGCCCTCCGAAGCACGGAAGCGCTCAGATGTAAATGCCACTAACAGTCACCCATCCAAATAGTGACCGCGCAGAACGTCACTTAACTTAGATAATCGAACTAAGCAAGCCTAGCCACGAGCGCTTCAGACCTATACATATACATACACTCTTCTTCTTCTTCTTCTTCTTCCTGCCCTTATCCCACTAGGTGGGGTCGGCACAACATGTTCTTTTCTTCCATTCTTCCCTATCATTCGTCATCTCAGTGTTCACTCCTCTCCTATGCATATCATCTCTTACACAATCCATCCATCTTTTCTTAGGCCTACCTCTCCTTCTATATCCTTCCACATTCATATTTAGCACTCTCCTCGTTACATGACTTTCTTTTCCTATAAAAACTAGAGGCGATTGGTGCGATGGTGCAAGCCTTGATATTCTATGTTAAAGATCGTAACTTGCAGCTCTAGAGGCGGGAGTCGGCGGAACTAAGCCGCTCGTAAAGATGTCACTTGCCAAGTGCCAACGGACGGAGGGTCGTACCAGGATGCGATTTGGCAAATTCACAGCGTTACTGTTTATTTGTTTCGGATTGGCAAGAATCATGATGGAAATCGTATTTATTGTGATTTGTTTACACTTACCTTGGGCGTCCGATGTGTTTTTTTTCTGCTTCAAGAGAAGACAGATCATACTTTGCCTCTCTCAAGACACAAGATGTTTATTTGCATAAAAATCTCTTATGTTCGATGGAAAAGGAAATGCTAGTTTTTAATCGACTTCAAAAAAGGAGGAGTTTCTCAATTCGGTTATATTTTTTGCTTTTCTTTTGTCCCTCATGCATTCATCTAAATCAGGCCAGTCGTTGCGACTCGGCTGGGAAAAAAACATCAACACATTTGTTATTTTGTGTATTAGTGGGAAGGGTAAACAACGATTGTTTTTTGATAAATAAAAGTTGTTTATTTTCCTTGGAAGGACTTGTTTTCCTTAACCAGATTACGCAAAATTAATAATTGAAGTGTTTTTCATGAGTCTATCTTACCCTACTCTACCAGTTTTATCCGTTTTAATGATTTAAGTTTTGTTATACACATGTCTTCTGGTATATTGATAATGGTCTTCTAAAGCTGCGCTAGCTAAAATGTCTGGCTATATGTGTTGTCATTTTTAAAAACTGTCATACAAGTGACAATGACAGATAATTTTTTAAAAGCCCCTCAAAATGACAGGCGAATAAAGAAGGCTATAACATTAATTCGCAAGACTTATAGCTACTAACTAACCATGGATTCTATTATTACTACACAGTATTATGTATAAACTGTGCTATATACCTACTATTATAATTGTACCTACTTAGATTCACTACATCAATTATTGCATAATTCATGAGCCAATAACTACAAATAGGATATTGAATAGCCAATAATCACTTGATTTAAATGTATGACGTTGCATTGAGATGCGTTTCGGTCCAACGGGTCGATACGCCGATATGCAATGGCTGACGTTGATTGCTTACAAGATTATCTTACAGATCTACATACGAGTACAATACTCTGTAAAGTCTATCCAATCAGTAGTAGGTATAGATATATAGATATCAAAGCTCATTAGTTTATTGTAAAACACATAGCTATGTAGGTATCATGGAACTAATATAAACGTAGGTATATATAGATTGGCCCCACGCACTCACACTTCTGAATATGCTCATTGCTCAGACACCTCAGGTGGATATATTTCATACATATTTAAGGCAATTTATTAGGCTTTGTATCTGTTTTTTAAGCATCTAAATGCTCTTATGGCTTATAAAACGTTTTGGTCTTAGACTGTAAGTTTTATTTAAGCATTTGTGTAATAAATAAATAAATAAATTGGGACAGTAAAAAAAAACTTTTACACAGTAGGTACCTACCGAACTTCCAAGAACACTTCCGTAGAACTATAGTTTTATAATAAAAACAGAATTTACTAACACTTTCATTAGAAAAATAAAAGAAGTACCAAATAGTTAATGTAACTTTTAAAATAAAACTCAACTAAAACGGTTACGCTCATAACTAGTTTAAAAATATTAATTTTGTTTGTGCAAAAAAATATAATCATGAGCTCCAAACTGAAATAAAACCTGGCACATTTCTTTTAGTTTTTTAATAGCGCAGAGTCATGAAAGAAACTTAATATCTGCATAATTGAATGTAAAGAGAATCGCACGGCATCATGCAAATATACTTGGCTCGCGGTGATTATCTGCAAGATGGCGCAGCCACGTGCGGAAGTACGAAAAACATGGACAAGGGAAGATTTCGAAAAGAAGTAGAACAGAGCATCATTATCCTGTACAAATCCACTTGCCCATGGGCTCCAAAGAACCCTGCTTATTTATATTTTCATCCATGCTTAGGGGTCTTCCGGTGCCTACGTGGACTTAAGAGCATCAGGTCCAGTGGTCGTCAATTCCCCGAGCTAAGTATAAGTCACGTTAGAAGTGCGTCGCTTATAATTAGCTCGTATTGAACTGGCACGCAAAAGTAACAGATAAAGTAACCGACGTAACCCAGCTAAAGCCAATGGAGAGAGTTAGGTATGTCTGGAAGAGATCGCTGTATAGCGATAAGACCGCCCATTGTACAATTAATTTAAGTTTTGTTTTTATTTTCTTGTTATCCCTTTTTTTTTTTTTTGTTGACGGGGGGATTCTGCACACAGACACCAATACCGCATTTCAGGGATGCGGCAAGGTAGTGTGGGGATGGCGAACCGACCCACTGCCTAAATCTCCACGCAGCCACGCATCATACAAAAGACAAACGCTCAGTGTAACTCCTACTTATAGCTACCTACCTACCTATCTAATCTAGTAACTACCTAACTTTTTTTTTTTTTTTTAATGTAAGGCTATCGACGCTAAGACTCATGTAGCATTATTCATAAAAACCTTGTGGTTTCCTTAGTGCTATAGTACAAGATAAGTTATTATGTACATATTTTTAAAACAAAAAAAAAAAAAAAAAAAAAAAATCAGTAGCCAACTTTCCCCTATCATTTTGCAGAGTAAAGAGTCTTTATGCCAAATACAGTATTATTCAAATCATACGCTGATCTTTATCATGACATGCCTGGCCTGGCTACAACCCACAAGGTTGTTTTCCACTTATAACGTCAAATGCAGCCGGTACCAGGTCACTGAATCACTTGGCATGGAGCCAGAACACCAGGTGTTCCGTCTATGAAACTACACTTTTTGGTAAGAGCATTAGTGCTTTTGCACATGCACTCAGCTGGTGTCCAAACGGCACGGCAGTGGCTTCACCTTTAACCATAGCAAAGTATAGTAGGTACTAGGTATAGTATTATATGATCTGTGGTACTTAGTATGTCATTCATAATGTATCAATGTAGCAATCATTTGGGGCACTCCCAATTTTCCTAATATTAGTTTATATAATTAAATTTTTGTTTTGTTATGATATATTACATTGTTTTAATACATGAATTCATTCCTTAAAAAATCTTTAAAAAATAAATCATGAAGAGTCTTTTCGGGTTGCATGTCTTTTACAACACTTCTTTAATAACCATACAATTTAAAAAAATGATCGAACTCTGAAAATACGCGACAAAAAAATAATACAAACCGGCCGTGTGCACGTGGAAAGGCACTCCTGAAATATGAAGAAGAACCTCAGTAAAGACGAATGCAGTCACGTTGAGAATATTATTTTGCTTTACCTATACCATTTTTCTATATTTGACGGTGATCATTAAGTACATACCTAGATTTATGGGTACGTACCTATGTAGTTCAATGTTGTTTTAGGTTGCGTATGTTTGTTTGCGTATGCGCACACACAATGTTTGTTCTCACTGGGAATCGAACCAACAGTCACAGCACGGAAGGAAGAGCTCGTAACGCCTGTTTGTCTGAAGAAGAATTTAGTTTGTACGAGTTTCCAAACTGTTTTTTACTTTACAACTAACTTACCCTAAAGTCGTATGTTTCATAACCTGGTTTGCACAGTACCGAGGTCATGTTCTGACAGAGTCTATCCAGTATTTTATTAGGACATTCTTATGCAGAATGGGTACTATAAATTTAGCTTTATCTGTCGGTTATCGCGGTGAGGCGAACAGCACGATATACAAAGGTCAGGTTAGGCTTTGTTTAGACTGTCAAGACTGCTTGAAGAAATAGCGGCATTTATTAGACGGCTTGATGATAACAATGTGTTATTTTTTCATAAGAAAATCAGAGTAAACCAGAGGAAGAAGGTGTGGATAGGTCTTTATGGATTAGTGGTGTTTTTGAGGCAGATTTCGTATGTAAAAAACCTCCATCCAGGCAAAAATTAACCAAATTACAAAGTTTGGTTATTATGTATGCATTTTTCATTGAAAGTCCAATGAATTACAAAAATAATTGGTCAGATTTGCTCAATGTTTATAAAACGCAGATAAATAAAGCGGAACGTTTATTATATAGATTTATAGTTTATTTTAAATAAGGAAGCCACATAATTCTTCAGATAATGATCAATTGATCAGCCAATCGAGTGTAAGAAGAAGCCAACACCGCTTTTTGATCCCAACGACGCCAATTTAAACGCAGCGGTGTGCACCAATGAGCTTTACAACTTCCTTGCCACTTGCTTTAAAGGGCAAATGAATAAAAAAAAATGGTTTTCCTTGTTTTTGGAGAAGACAGTGAAGTGAATGTTGCTGACTACATTTACTAGTTTCCTAAGATGAACATTCCGTTATAAAATTCATCAGTTTTTTAGCCTATTATGTCTTTCGAGTAGAAAAAAAAAAATTTTTATCTGACAGCATTCTTTTTATATTATAGAACTTTCGTTTAGTCTGTTTGTTAATTGTCAGTCAGTCACAGCTTAAGAAGACCTTTATTCGGAACTGATTAATTATGTAATACAATGTTGACAGTGTGAATGGGACCTAATTTTAAACTAGAGTATTGTATCGTTCGATTATCAAAACTTTAACCTAGATCTAATATAATAATGCAGAGTATAAAAAATGGAATAATTCACTTCCCTAGATTCTGACGTCTTCTTTATAATATATATTCTTTAAAATATATTCTTCTTTTCTTTATAACTTGCTAGTATTATCGAAGTTTGTAGGTATTATTGGTATATACATAGTTTATCTCTACAATTTTTTTACATTTTAGTTTTTTTTTTTCAAATGCTATATTTTATAGGATTGAATTGGTGTTTTGAATTGTGACAAAGTGTGACGAATACGCAAACCAACTTTTCAATAAATTTTCAACACAAATAAAAATCATTTACAAACTTATTCAAATTGATACTAACTCTATAGTTTTTAAGTATCGAAAAAAGTTTCGTTTTTGTTTGTTTGTGGTTCGAAACTTCACCAAGTCACCACTATATTATGAAGCAAGTAAACTAGGTGGAAATTAATAAAGTTCTAGCGTGTGTTGGTTTAAACTTGTTTATGAACGTTCAAAAACTGTAATTTGAACAAAATACGACGAGTGGTCACGACAAACCGGCGAAAATAAACATTATTGTCGGAAAGTAGTGTTTCAACTTACACCAAAAATACCTTACATCTAACTCTGTAACTTTCAACTTTAATGCTACCGTTATAAAGGTGGTTTTTGTATTGTGTGCGTGCAAAATGCGTGGTAACGAAAATTGGTGTGGACTAATGAAAGTTCGCGTAGAGCTTTGTAGGTGTGATTTATAAATGGTCATTTTTCCTGTAATTTGTGTGATTTACTATTTTTTATTGCCTCAAATTACACGATCGTTAATGCTTCGATACTAATTGCTCTTATTTTATTTAGTTTAGCGTGCGAGTGTACCTTCTGTGGTGTAATTCTTCATTGTAACTTAATTACCCACGGATTACGCGTGATAACTTTGTAAAGACGTAGGTACTGAGGAATTACGTCATAGTAATGTTGAGGTTTTCTGTCTTAAAGCGACGGGTAATGTCAGACAACCTTCTCGCTCGCACATAATATAACTAAATGTAATTATGTGGAATGGCAGAGCGTTAGGGTCGAGAGAATAACAATGCAAAAGTCCAATAAAAATATCACATTGATCCAAACAAGTTTTCCAACCAAAAAATGTGCACTAAGATTTGCCGCATTGGTGCAAAAATTATCTTCAAAAATTTTGAAATGCGCGAGCGAGAATGTTGTCTGACATTACCCGTCGCCTTGCTTGATCGTTTTTATACTGCTTCTAGCTAATATCATGGCTACCATGACGAAAAAGGTATATCTATACAGGTTTTCATAGTTTCTAAAAAGTTTTCCTCATCTTCTTCTAAGTAGAATCATACCTAAGTACAAGTAAAACTGATGCTGTAAGTAAATTTCAGCCTGTCAACAGCAAAACAAATAATTTGTAATATAAGTCAGTCTGAGTCTAAGCCAGTTTGACTAGACTAAGTCTGAAGTAACTGGCAGCAAACGTACTGCGTGGTTCCGGGAACAAATCAGGTTAAAACAGCAGGTAAGCCAGCCGGCTTCAAAAGCACGTTAGACCAATTTCCACCGGACCGGACCAGACATGCACTCACATTGAATTTGAAGCTTTTGGAGAGCATTACGTACAAAAGAGCAATGGGTGTACTATACGTACAGTCAGTAGCAGAAGTTCAGTGCCGGTGTAATTACAGGCACATGAGACTTCAAGATTTTTACGTCTCAGAGTGATGGATACAGTGCATTGCCTTACAGGGCTCGTCCTCATTGGACTTGCTCTGTGAGGTAATACATTGTTATAGGCAGATGTTATCACTTAACATCAGGTGAGCTATCAGCTTGTTCCATTACTTTTATCATAAAAAAAAGAGTTAAATTTTGGAGAATCTTAAAAATGTTGCGGTACTTTTTTCTCTAATTTAGATAAAACCTGCGTCTCATACTTAGTTGGAAAAAGAAAATAAAAATGCCTTTAATTTTGTAAATTAAAAACACAAAATTAAATATTTTATGAGAATTTCGAGTGGGTATTGGAAACAATGGATTGATATAATAGTCATTTATTCGAACAAGGTTTCATTTATTGTAGTACATGCTTTTGGAATATTTTCTCCACACTAGTACATACCCTACCATTCCTCCACCAAGAAAGTAGGTATATTTATTTATGAAGTAAAGCTAAATTATTTATAGATTTGCTTTCAAATCCAAATGGATTTAACAATTCATTTTCGGCTTTCCGGAGTCGAGGAGAAGCCTTCAAAGCCTTTGTGCTTTCAACGTTCGGCAGATTTGGACACGGGGCGGCCCCTCTCTGATGCTTACAATTGCATATCATTTAACGACTTTGGCTGTGAATTGCCCAAGCAAACGCTATACCAAGATCACTTTGAATTCGAGCATATTTCATAATATTGAAAAAATAATAAAGAATCACATAGAAAACTACAGCTAATACAGTATTTACGAAATACACATGAAACTGTTGAGCTATCTACAAACCGTAACAAACGATTTATAGATAGCTCAACTGGCAGCATAGTATTGTGATATTATTGAAATTGGAATTTTTCTTTTTGTATGTGTTCATTTTGTTTTAAAATAATGTACCTACTTTATGTAAGCAAATTGAGCTTTGTGCATTTTTACGGGTCAAAATCCTGGATTCGCCACTGCGTTATGTACTGCACATTTTGTTGAGCTTTTATCAAGTTACTATCCTACTAATATTATAAACGCGAGAGTTTGTAGTATCGATGGATGGATGGATGTTTGTTACTCTTTCACGTAAAAACTACTGATCCGATTTGGATGAACTTGGAATATATATTGTCCGTGACTAGGTATTAACACAGGCTACTTTTTATCCCGAAAAATCAACGGGATCCAATGAGACGCGAACGAAGTCGCGGCGGCACCTAGTACGTTATATTATAGTTACGTTTCTACTCGTCTGTAAAAGTGGAGTGATTGACGACGGGTGTGACAAATGAGCCTTATTTGCTACAAGCACGTCATCGAAGCGCGTAGAAAGTTTTAGGATAGCTGACACAAGTTCTGCTGGAAGTTTGAGTATCGCTGATACTGCTGAAACATTTTCCGTACGTTTAGCAGTAGTTTTTAAGGGTATGAGTTACTAGCGAGGCTGTACCATGTGTCAAAGGAGTACTTTGGATTGGTACTATAATGAAAAATGTTGAGGGGTTAAAAAATGTATGCCACAACCTGAAATTTCTCTTATTTTGGCTAATAAGTAATTTACATTTATGACAAGCTTTTATGGTATGTAATTATACTAATAATGAAAAAAAAAACAGCTTGTTCGGCTTGCCAAAAATATTGTTGAAACACCATCTATATATTTTCGCTTGAGAAAAGTGCCATTTTCTAGTTTATTGAACGATTTGGCTTTATATGCAAATATATTGTTTATAGTTTATGCATTGCGTTTCAAACGAATAGCTCACAGTATTCAACAAGTAACCCATACAAAGTAACTAAACACCTATACTCTGCAGAGCTAAAAGTACCCCAAGTATTCCCATGTTATGCAAATGAGTTTGCTAGAACTTTCCTTGTGATTTGATTAAACTTATTGACTTTGACAAAACCCATACAAAGCAGAAGAATGTCATTTTTACAAGACATTATACATCCTAATTCTTCACGAGCATCAAACTCACACTCGCGTTCTCAGCTTAATTGCCCGCCACGCCAGAGGTCGTCAACTGTAGGTACGGTATATTTTTCCCCAACGTCAGGGGTAGCCAAATTGCCAATAATAGGAATTAATGGATCAGGTCAAGGGCGGCGCGTATCGAGTATTTAATCTAAGGGATCCCGTACTATACAGTGTCGCAGGACATGCTTGTAAAATCTTACTTTGTGTTTGAAGTAACCATGTTTTACTATCTCTGACCTAATGTCCTGTAACGTACCTCAACAGTCACCTCTCTCTAGCCTCAAAGGTTTGCTGTAAGAAAACTCTTTTTAGGGTTGAGCTCGCCTTTGTACATGTTATGTATGTCTGTCTTCTGTTTATGCATTGTCGGACATACTCTGTGAAGCACACTGCGTCCATCACTCTATAACGTATTTAGGTAGGTAGCACTTAGCACTACTATTATTTTATTCTGGTAGGAGATAGAGATTTCCAGTGCAATTTCTTTTTAGGTATTTTAAAAATGGTCATGCGAAACCGTGGTCTTCCGGGATGAAGTCAGTGCTTGCAAATGTAAGTAGTTTCTGAAAACTAGTGCTAAAAGTACTCTTGCAGATATAAGTGCTCGAAACTTTTGCTCATGTCATCTATTTCACTAGACTGCATCTTATTATAAACTTACTAGTGTTGCAAACTTTTCCTTTTATTGAATTTGGAATTTATAACAAGACGCGATGCATAATGCGGATTCATGAAGTCACTGCTTCAACGTCGAAGAAAGACGTTATGCTTCATAGCTGTAGAATACCTGGTTTATCTACTCGATGAAGGAAAATGGTGATGATGAAAGTAAATAGGTATAGGTACATTTTTTTTGTATAAAGAGTTATGAATCGTGAGTCAAGGTATTATTTCTTAATTTGTTTCGTTCTTTTGTCTTTGTTTATTAGAATTGTAAATAAAACAAGATTTTGTTTTATTCACATAGAAAATTAAGACTAATACAAGTATTTATAAAATACACATGAAATATAGAAATCGTTGCAAACGATTTATAGATAGCTCAACTGGTCCAAATCAGTACCAATCAGCTATTGCTTAATTTGGGACTATAGGGCGTTGTGTGAAATGTTAATTATTTTTTTTTGTGAATATGCCACAAGTCGCCCTATCAACAAACAAGCTTGCAAATAATTTGCTTATTTACGCTCCGATATTCATACGTATTGAACCCGAGCAACAAATTCGCAAAGTTTTCCCATCTCGTCGGGACTTACGGAATCAATATGAAGATTGTGTATTGAGTTTACGATAGTTTCGTATTGGCAACACTGAGTAGAACCGGTTTTAATGAAGTTCCTTGTTGTAAGAACATCAAACTCTAGAAAAAATATGCTTTTTCTCAAGCTTTAGGTACGTATTTTAAATACCTATTGCACATAATAATACTAGTCGTCGCCCGCGGCGTTGCTCGCGTTCTACCCTTTAGAGTGTGACGTTTCAAAATTATTTTCTTAATGCACCCCTACACTATTTAAGGATACTACTATACTACCCTCCAAATTTCATACCGCTAGGACTTATAGTTTAGGCTGTGCGTTGATTCTCTGTCAGCTTCAAAATAGTTTTATATACCTATATTGATGATGATGATTGTATTAATTACCAACCAATCAATTTATGCAGCGATAGTAGGTATAGATAGCACATGCTTCAGGGACGCTGTACACTGTTTGCTAGTGTTGGGCATACAAAGATAATGACATTACGTACTGTGTACATTAATGTACCTAAATATAGTTTGTAAATATTTGCTTTATGAGACCAAATATTTTGGTTCCCTATAGCAAACTCAATTCTTCGAGGAAAAAACAAACAGTTCGATCCCTGCCCGTGGTTCACCTACACGGTACACTTGGTTGTACCAGGGACAACTTATTTCTTCAGTAGTTTACCTCAAAGCAACTGCGTGTTCAAACTGTTCAAGGGGTTTTTTCCATGGTCCACTTTAGTTCTCCTGGTGGTTTGTTTCCCTTGGCTCACCTGCAATTCATAATCTATGCAACCTACCTGAAAAATATAAGAACACATTATACACGAAACGAATTTTTCATACAGTGGATTTTTGTCTCTCCCA
This sequence comes from Eulithis prunata, assembly GCA_918843925.1. Lineage (NCBI taxonomy): Eukaryota > Metazoa > Arthropoda > Insecta > Lepidoptera > Geometridae > Eulithis > Eulithis prunata. The sequence goes on from OU974009.1 coordinate 2,156,010, forward strand.
ACCAGATTTCCAACAAGATTTTTTACCGCTTATGAAATATGACGAGATCCTGTACTGAAGCACATATATTTTTTCTCTCGGTTCGTATGAGAAGGTATTGATTTTCCGACAGGTAGGGACAAACGGGAGCTTTTACCCGACGGAAGGAAGCGAGGTTATGCGTTCGCGACGTATGTTAATGCTTTCCGCTCCGTTTTGCACGCATTTTTGCGATATTGGTAACTCGGTTTGCCGATTTGGCGCCTTTATTTGGCATGTTAAGTATTTTATCGATAAAACTAAAGTAAGTTATATAGGTTTACGATATTACAAACAATAAGTACAGTAAGTAAGTAAGTAAGGCTGCAAAGCCTGCTAAATTACTTTTAAATGTGTTTTTTTGGAACCCAATGACTCGAAATCACAGTACAAACAAAGACATTGAATTGGTTTGAAGGGTAAGGGCGCCGGTGTAATTACAGGCACATGAGACTTCAAGATCTTTACGTCTCAGAGTGATGGACGCAGTGCATTGCCTTACAGGGCACGTCCTCATTGGACTTTCTCTGTTAAGTAATGCATTGTTATAAAATAAATAAATAAATAAATATTCACGGACACTTAACACAACGCCTTCTAGTCCCAAACTAAGCAAAGCTTTTACGATGGAAACTAGATGGCTGATAGAATACACACATACATTTTTTTTTGTAAATACATACTTATAATACATAGAAACACCCAGGCAGAAGTTTCCTTCTAACATCAGGTGAGCTATCAGCTTGTTCCATTACTTTTATCATAAAAAAAAAGACATGAAATAATTTTATTAGTTGTTTAAAGGGGCTTAAAAATAAAACACAGTCTATTCCAAACATACATTGAGTTTATTAAATGAATAAACTAGATATGCAGATCTACTAAAATAAACGTTTGTTCACAGATCACGCCTTCACTACTGGACCAATTTCAATTAAACTTATACCATTCAGAAGCCCTTTTTTCGGGATTGAAACATTGGCTATATTTTATTGAAATCAATGACGTAGATTCTTAGATACACCTTGAACTTTCTAAACCAAAAGCAGCCATTTGCTGCGAGGTTCATCGTATACTGGTGACAAATATATTGGTGGAAAGTTTCGCACGTGTACGTAGTCGCGGGTATCAGCTAGTAGTCTAATAAAAAAACTCATTTCACGCTGTCCGACCTTTGTGGTTCGACCATTGAAACAGTTTGAAAAAAGAAAGATTCAAATGTAACATGTAACATGAATGCAGACCGCGTTTCCAGCATTACTTCCTCACCATTAGGCGAGCGCTCATCCACTCGTAAAATTTAAAATTGCCTCGCCTGAAACGTTCACCACTGGGCACAACGGCACGACTCAAGAGCTAGTTTCGCCAAAAAAGTAGGTGAAATAAATGTGGCCAAGTGCGGGTCCGAACGCGTCTCGAGAATTCTGTCGGGAAAATATCTTATAATTGCCCTACATAAAGTTTGTACACTTTTTAATATAAGTACCTACCAAAGATGTTTTGATTCCACGCTAAACTGATATTTATTTACTCAAACTCAAAATAATAAAAATAGTCTAATATTATTTTACTAATAAAGGTATCCGACAATGATAACACATATAAATACAAGAAAAATAAACAAAGGTGTTTCCTTAATTTAATGATTTTTCGGAATGAGAGTGGTCCAGAACGTAAGCCTCTGATAAAATGATTCTTAATGGATGTTCTACCATTCACACTGCAATGGGTTTATACAAAATTATTGGCCATTTCCCTCACCTAGGTATATACTATTTATATAAAAAAACTTGCATGTAGAGACTTTCACTTTCTTATTTACAAACGGAACCCTGAAAAAAAGCCAGTTCATTCGCAAACAAAACTCCAAAGTTGAGTTTAGTTTCGCTATGGAGGGCTCTCGACGACATTGCTGGACAAATTGCACTCAAGTGACTTGGAGACACTCGGATGGAATACACACTGCGACGTAATCGGAGTTTTTCTGCCTTGTACGCTTTTGGCACACGAGCAAAAACACGACGAAGTATGGCATGGAAGATTGATGTCAAACTTCGGGTAAATAAAGAAAATAAAAGCAGTTTGTTGAGTTTTATTAAATGAAATTATTATTGTTGTACACTATTGACCATATCATTGTGTACCTTTAATTTTATTATGTTTTCTTTGTTAGTTGTCCTTACTAATATAAAAAAACACAAAAACGCAATATCGTCAGAAACTAGTGATAACTAGAGCTAGAAGCCCAGAGGTAGGTAGAACAAAAAAAAAGCTCTTTTTAATCATTGTAGGTTACTTCGATCCCATCGTAGTAGTTGCTCAAATAATTTATTCACAAAGAAAATTTGAACTAAGTAATACAGTATTTACAATATTCTTAATATTTATAAAATACACATGAAACAGTTAGATAGCCCAAACTGCTTAAAAACCCAGCAATGTGAAAAATAAAGTTGAACGAAACTTTATTTTCATAAATTCCATTTTCTAAACTGCATATATTTTTCCCGCTAAATTTCAAGTGACGACTCTCCAAGGGCGCTACTTTTTCTCTGCCAGAATGGAAGCTCTGTACTTTTTGCATGTTGTGTTTCAGTTTTTACAGATTTCGTTTTATTTTAACTTTACTTTATATAATTTATTTTTGGCAACAAACAGTCATTAAGATATAATTAATCTTAAATTAAAAGTAAGGACAAAATAGTGCCCAAAGTTTGATTTATAAAATAACTGCTAATTTTTGGGTTATGTACCTATCCCCCACGCAGGGGACTGACGCAGGGGAAAACTGGAATGAGCCCTATATTCAGTTAATTGATAATTATACAGAACAAGAAATTGTTGCGTTAACTAAACAGACAAAAAGACAAAAAGCTAGGTTTATAACGTAAGCGTAATAAACGTATAATTTACAAAAATGTATGTAACATGTTATCGTATAAACAATTTTCATTTTCATAGTGCTTTCCTAATTTTCAATGCATTTTCAATGGTTTTTTATTCAGATCAACCAAATGTTAGTGATTGTCGGAAAGGTTTGATAAACAGCGCCACCTATAAATCGCCAGTTTTGTCGCAATTTCTAGTTGACGGCGATCTGTGCCTTGATCACGAATAAATGTGACAATCGCAAACGTATCGTAATGCGAGCGTATCCGAGATACACTGCGCGGTGACACTACAACGATTGGCAGTCGAGCTGGTATTGACGCGCAATATAACTAGAATACGTTAACGCGGCGACTGTCAGATTTATTCGTGATCAAGGCACTGTATACAAATGCGGTTATATTTAATGGTGGAGTAAGTTTACTGGGAAGTTAGATGTATGAATTTATAACTGCCGGTGCGGCACTCCGCTTGGCGCAATGCTAACTTTGCCAAATTCGTATTGGACTGACTGTTTTGTCTAATTTCTGCTTGACTGGGTTTTGTGCTTTGGTATGCTTTGGTTTAATTAGTTAGTGTTTGTAAACTAGCACAATAGTTAGGTAGGTAAGTACATAGTTTGGATGATTTTGTTAAGGGGAGGTATATATTTGTAACTAAATCATCCCACAAGGTAGCTAGCGCCATCTGTGTATCCTAGGTAACTGTAAAAAAAAACAATTGCATTGTGTCAAGCATAACTCTGTGTTTTATTATAGGTCTTTTGTTTCAGTTTTGGAGTGATAGTTGTGCCCTCACAATAATATATAGAAACCTCGTGACGTAGCGTGCTTCTTAGTCAATCTTCACTGATTATCTAAGTTAAGCGACGTTGTGTGCGGTCACTAACGATGGGTGACCGCTAGTAGCATTTACATTTGAGCGTTTCCGGAGGTCACGTTAAACTATCGGTTCCGGCTCTAGCAGTCGTCAAGCTATGACCAGAGTTGGCCACTAACTCATACGAACTTGCTTGCTAATTATGTATACACCTTTTTTTTTTTTTTTTTTTTTTTTTTTTTTTGTTGACGGGGGGAATCTGCACACAGACACCAATACCGCATTTCAGGGATGCGGCAAGGTAGTGTGGGGATGGCGAACCGACCCACTAAACCACCCCGGTGGCCGGCCTCTCTGCCTGTCAGGGGGCTCCGGGACCTCTAAAGACCAACGCCGGTGCCCCCCTCGCAGTTTGCCTGAGCACATCCCGGGAATGCCATCCATTGACACCCCCGTGCTCACGGCGACACCTGCCACCAAGTGTCGCCGCCCTCCCGAGATCTGCATACTGACCGACCGGAGCCCGAACTCCGGCCGATCGCAGACCCGAAAAGGCTCCTGTATGGCAGGAGCTACCACTCGCCCCCTCTCGGGGCAGGCAGCGCAGGGCCACTGTAAACAGCAACCCCCCGCCGCCTCCATCCCGGGCGCATCAGTCCCACCGATAGCGCCCTGCGGCCTCTGAAGAGCTGCGGAGGCGGAGGTACATCCCATGCACCAACCACCCCATCGCTCTCCTGTGACACGGGGGCTGCGGAGACGGAGTAATGCATTGAGGGCTACAAAACAACCGTCCCATCGCCCCCGGTGTTCCACCGCGGGTAATTTTTTAGAGAGGTTTTCTTCCTCGCAGCCCGGGCGGCTAAGCCAAGGCCCTCAGTCCCGCATGCCTAAGCACGCGGGTTTCCGAGCTCTGGGCGCTGACAAAGGAGATCCCATCTCCAGTGTCTACTCGGTGGCAGTGTGAGTGCACGCCGAGCACGCCCCACTTCATCCACTGCGCCCTCTGCTCATCAAAGGGACGCGCGGAGAAGCCTCCTCCCTGACAGGCTATTGGTTATCCGAGAGTAATCCACAAATTGACTATCTGGGTTAATAGACAATCTGCGGATTAGTCTCGGACGTAACAGGGTACACCGTCTTGTTGAACTGAAGCTCGCTCGGGATAAGCCACCAAGGTTGCCCCTAAGGCACTAGGACGCCGAAGCGCCCGCCCGAGTATCCCGAGAGATCAACAGTTCAACAAGCGCTCGAGAAGGTTGCCTGCCGTCGTACCCCAATTATTATGTATACACCTAAATCAGCGTTTGGTTTTCTTGTCAGCCTGGTATCTTAAATAATTTTATTATATGTGCACGTTTTAAATGGCTTTTCCCCATCGAGCCCACCGGCCGGCCCACGAGTGGGTTAATCAAATTACTAAAATAAGATAAAACTTAATACTGAATTAATTAAATTACTTTTTATAAGTACAGACAGTAATACACTCAATAATAATAGACTGTAAGTTGAAAATCTATCAAATGACATCTTGACTGAAAAAACAACACCCTATCATTCTTTTCAAAATGTTACACTGTACTTTACAAGTGAATGCGGCCCACTGCAGTATTTCAAAAGTGAGTTTTATGACAGCGGGAACAGAGAGCTATGCAATAAAACAGGCTTATAGAAACGGGCTGTTGTATTGCTTTGAACGTTGGTAAAATCGGGTTTTCGGCGACAGAGACTCGTCGCGAACTTGTGCGACACACTTTTCTACCGGCCATAAAAAAGAAAAGAAAAAAAAAACCTTAAAAAGATTCATCAGCTTCGTATGTACTGAAAAAAGGTTCTAGAACTTACTTTGGAATTTTTGTCATATTTGCACAAGTTACTACCTATAGGTATATTTTTTTCTTGAAAATCGAGTACACATCCATTTACTAGTGAAAATCAAGTGACAACCATCAACATCTTAGTAGGTAAATAGGTAAAAGTTTATTACTTATACAAAGAAATAAACAACGAGAGGGCTTTGGTTTATACGCTTTTAATAAATAGTCGTGGAGTTATACTTAGCCTAATTATGAAAAATAATCTTCTCGATCAAACCTAGGTCATAAGTCGCTGCAACGCCATTCTCGATCTAACTGAAAACCTATATCACATGTCGCTGCAGCCGAACATCCCCTTAACACTCGCAAAGCTTTCGCGCTGAATGCACAGCTCGGATGGAGGCTGAATAGATCGTTCAGAGGTTTCCCTTTTAGTTCCGAGTATAGCCATAATGGAGGGAATGATATTTTTGATCGACCATTATTTCGAAAGGGCAAAGTCGTTTGGGGTCGCCGCGTCACTGGTTTTAAATAGTCACTAACGCTCTAATCACCAAAGTATTTAAAAGAATATAGCATAGTCGTTTTTAGTTTATCAGCCGGCGGAGTCTTCTGGACATAAGATAAGAGGAGGTCAAACCACTTCTAGCTCACACATTTCACCATTTTTAAAGATATAATACCACTGAGTGTGAGTATATTTATTTATGAAAAATTGCAAACCTTCTCGGTCTAGAGAATAACAATGTAAAGGTTCGGCAAAAATTTAATTTTGATCGAAACAAGTTTTCCGACCAAAAATATAATTTTGATGCAAGTTTTCAAATAATTTACGATCAAATAATATTCACCAAAAATTACCAAAAAAGGCAAGTGAGAAGGTTTGACGTGAGCGTACTAGAGACTAGACATTTAAAACACTATAGTTTGTTGAGTTGAAATGAAATGAAATGAAATGAAATTTATTGAAATAATAACAGACATTGATAATACATTTCCAATATTGTTAGTTGGTTTACAGTGTTGTGTTTCCTGGTTGGACAACATTGATACCCAAACTAGGATTAACCTGTGTTATGGCATATCAATGCCCTCCTCAAGTTGTCTCAAGTTGTAGTCCTAGTTTTGTTTTTAATTCTACTAAGCACTAGTCTAGCGGTTTTGACAGCTGTGTCCTTGGTTCCGTCATGCATGCAATCAGCTAAGTGCTCAAGATTGAGAACGCGATACAAGTACCTATATGGTTCAGATTTACAGTTCTTTGAAACAAATAAAAGTTTTTAGTATGTTGCTTCTCTCTTTTGTTCTTGTCTGCAAAGTTTTGGAGTAGAACCTAGGTACATTTTAGAGCAGGAACTATACTTAGGTCTTTTTAATTGTAGTACTTACTAGCTGTAAGATACAAATGGCAATCTTTAAGTGTTCTATCACACTGGCGATTTGTGGGCGCGTTCAAAGGAATACGAACGCGCGGCGAGCTTGCCGCGAGTTCGCGACTGTTGATAGTTTTTTAAATATCACTATCCTCAAAATTTTTCATATATCTGTAGCTGTTTGCGCAAATAGGCGATTCAATATTAAACGAATAATAAAACGGGAGAGCACTTTTTAAGGATTAGAATTTTTTCTTCGTATATTTCTTCTTCTCTTCGTTTATATCAGAGTTACATGACATCTTACTTCACTTGACATTCTATTCTTTTCTGATAGGTGTTTATGAATAACTAACAAGGAGGTAGGTATCCACCGGATCTTCTTTAACAATATCTATCACCACTAGATTTCATAGTAAATGTAGCAGAGTAAAATTACTTTTTGTCAGGTTTAAGTGGATTGTTATGGCCTGTTTCAGGTGGGTTCAGCAAAGGATGTGAAGTGGAGAGCATCAAGACGCAGCTCACGCCGCGAGCTGGCATGGCGCTCCGGAGATAGTGCCAGGTAACGTAGCACTAATGATCTTCTTCTACCACATACAAAAATGAAAAATACATACCGTCATAGGGCGTTTTCAAACGGTCACTAAAACAACACTTTTAGTATATCGTGGTGAGCAAATCACATACATTTACAGGACAGGCGTCATGGCTCAGTCGGTAGTGGCTCTGCCTTCCTTACTGTGGGTCGTGGGTGGGATCCCTATTGAGAACAAACATTTATGTGTTGCTAACATAGATGTTTGTTTTATTGTCTGGGTGTTACTATGTATTATAAGTATGTATTTACAAAAAAAAATCTAGTTCCCATAGTACAAGCTTTGCTTAGTTTGGAACTAGAGAGCATTCTGAGATACGTTTAAGAATATTTATTTATTTATTTAATACATATACTTTCAAACCACGTCGTGTAACTGTCGTGTCAGTATGCAAACGCTTTAGATACCGAAGTGAAATCCTACTTATATTTTCTGGTTTTTAAAAACTGATTTAACAACCGATACTTTTTCATACAATATAGAATAAAATATTTTCGCACGTACTGCACTGGATGCATTAAATTTTCGTATGGTTACAGTGTGTAAAAATCTATTGCCAGACAACCTCAAAAAACGCTCAAAAGAGTGGGAAAAAATTTACAATCGAAAATAAGGTAATAAGAGTCATCGCTCGTTGAAAATGCTGAATGTTAGTAATAAGAAATAAAAAAAATATATTGTGTGATCCCATGAGTATTGTGGATGTAACTTTATACACTAACTATAGCATAACAAAAATGTCTCCGCAGTCTGCAGTTTATAATACGAATTTCCTAGCGACCTCGTTAAACATTTTCATTTAGAAAATTAATATCCCAGTAAACATACTGGGTTATGATCCAGAAGTTGCGCTTGCAACGAGATGGCGGAGAAAAATATAATTAAGTCGTTTGTATGTGCCGGCACGGTGGCGACGACGTGCGGAGACTTTATGTACTTCACTTTAGGGGTGGGACACAGCAGAGTATCGTTCTTTAGATTATCGATAGATTGGTAACGGGACCATAGACATTGCAGCGCATCTTGGTTTGACTATCGGTATTTTAGTAACGATAGACATGAACAGAACACTACAGCGTACTGCTCGAATATTTTAAATAAATAACTTGTAAATATGTAGGTACGTATAAGCTTTTTTAGTTTTGTGGTTAGATGGCGCTTAATTTTATAAGAAGTGATCTTATCTATCATCTTACAAAGCACGTTTCCCGGAAAATTGCTCGAAATATTGCGCATCAATTTCCCTAACCTAGTTTGTATGATATTTTCTGTTATATTTGGTCGACTGTCAGGTTAATAAACAGTCTGAGTGGCTCTAGTTTTTTGATAAAGTATGTGTATTGAGTACGTTGTACGTAGCATTAAATTATTCTTCTTCTTCTTCTTCTATACCTATATGGCCTCTGTCCGTCATTTCGACAGACAATTTTGTCAGTGTCAAGTGATATAATTGTAATAATATAGGTCAAGTCATTTGTCAAGTCGGCTGTCGTTTTGTTTTGAAGTAAAAATTGTGGATTTTCCCTTCAAAGCCTAAAACGAATTTTCACATTCAGAGAAACCACTTTACACACATTTATTCTAATGGCTCACACTTTATGTTACGACCTAAGTATTATTCGTTAAAATTCCACCAAAATTAAACAAACATACTCACAATAACACAAGAAAATATTAAAATAAAAGTGCTATAATTATGTTGTTTCAAAAAATGTCAAAACTCGAATCCATGAAATTATTAAAATATACAGTAGATATCTTGGAAGAATGTAGCTATATTTAAAAAATGACAGATTGTGAGTGACAAGCAAAACTTGATATCGATAAAATAGTTTGGTCGTGATTCGCAGAATAAAAATGCTAAAGGAGAATTTATTAACTTACTAGCTTTCACCCGCTGATTCGGTTGCCGCAGCACGAAACAAGTATCGGAAATATTAAAAGTATCAAAACTGTTTCGTCTAGGTATACCTATTATACCGGGGATGCTTGAGCAAGCTGCATTATTCTTAGGGTTCTTTTTGGACACTCGGTAATTAAAATGTCATGACACCATATTTTATACGTTTTTTGAGAATTCTAAAAAAAATTATTGATCCTGTCAAATGGATACCTAGTTATTGATGATGATTGTCTAGTTTTCATTATAACTAGACCCCTTGGGTGCTAATCTTCACGTGTACAAAATACATATGATTATCGCTCTACCTTATCGCTTATCAGATAGTGTAGGTATATACCTACTTGTTTCTGAAATCTTAAACACTATCTCAAGATAATATTTATCAAAAACATTGATCGAAAGTATGTTCTCGGCAGCTACGCATGACCATTATTAGTCCTTAGCAATACTACCTACTCTTTTCCTTATTTTGTGACTAAATATTTTTTTATTCTTACACTTAAAATACATTGTTGGCAAAGTAATCGCTTCCATCAAACCATTTTCCAATTAGCGGGTTGCACGGCCAATGTAGTTCGAGCGAGGTAGCTCAAAACCAAATTTATGGTCGAGGCTATATCCCGTCGGAGCCTATTACTTGCTGGGGCTTCCGTTGTCCAGTTTACCCCGACCTCTCAGGTTGACCACGAGTTTTCTACAGCCGGGATAGCTTAGAATGGTTACTGATTTTGGTATTGTGGAAATGCCACCCTTTCGATGAGAAGAATTGGGACATAGCGTAATCATGGATTCTCATTGGTGCGCGCAACTTTGGTCTTTTATGTGTTATAAATTTACCAATCTACTTTTTTTTTTCTTGCTCATATCATAACACACACACATATTTAACACGTTAAGCTTAACACTACATCCGTGTATTGTGCACTGATACTGTTGTGTTCAAGTAGGTAGGTTCCAGGTGATATTTTCCATGAAAACTTACGTGTGGTCGCTCTACAACTCGAAGTGTCTTCAATAAATGGTCCATATCCCAGTGAGACCGAAGAGGTTTAAAACTTGGAGTATATTTTCTCGTTGGAAATTACTAGGTGGTGACGAGACGCAATCGAATACCTTGTAAAATATATCCGAGATGAAAATGTTACTTCGTTGCGGTTGACAAATTCAATTTCGTGAAATGTATGAGAAAAAGTATTCGATACATAAAATGTTACTTCGACTCTCAAATCATATTTTTGAGGGGTTGAAATCTGTGGTTCTCGATGCAGTGTATTGATTTCAACTTCAACTTCTTGGTTTGTGGCTTTTGTGGCTAGTTGTCACAATTCATGCTACTGACTAATTGACGTAATCATGTAACGTAATGACGTAATCTATCTTCTTCTTCTCTTCAATAATGGCCTTTGTCCGTCATTTCGACAGACAATTTGACGTAATCTATCTAAAAAAAGCAATGTAAATAGTTGACGAGTTATGACATTTTTTGAAACGACAGCACTTTTATTTTAATAGTTTTTCTAAAAATACAATACAATACAATACAAATACAAAAACATTTATTCACACAAAAGTGTACATGGCCGGAGTAAGATATTGAATAGGTAAGTAGGTAGGTACATTATTATAAGACAAAAAAATAAATAACATTCACTGCTATTAATTACCAGAAGGTAAGTATAACGTACCTACGCAATGGGAGTGGAACGCTGCCATGTACAGGCCTGTATGAAAAGCTCTGTGCTCAGCATGTGCTGAGAACGAGTCTCAGCGCTGGTTTTCAGCACAAGGCTTCGGTGACGCACGAACTTTTAAATTATAAACTAAAATATAATAAAAATAGAAATGTAGGTAGGAAGTACAAAAGTAATCCTAAAAATGTATGTTGAAATATCTAGATAGTAAAAAGAAATAAGTAAATAAAAAATATAACAGAGAGAAAATAAGTAAACAACTATAATAAATAATACCTGATAATAAACCCTCCAGGGAGCTTAGATCTGTGAGGGTGTTTGCGTGTGTGTGTGCCTAAGTGATGAGCAGGGGATGAATGGGTGTGTGTTTGGGGGCTCCTGCTACTACCAGTCTCTTAAGAGTCTGGGCATCACAGGAGTGCCCCGCGTGTGAGATGTGCATGAATGGGTTGTATGTATGTGTTTCTTGTGTTATTGTGAGTATTGATGTTTAATTTTGGTGGAATTTTAACCAATAATACTTAGGTCGTAACATAAAGTGTAATTGGAATAAGTGTGTGTAAAGTGGTTTTTCTGAATGTGAAAATTCGTGTTAGGTTCGACTTGACAAATGACTTGACTTGACTTATATTATTAAAATTTTAACACTTGGCATTGGCAAAATTGTCTGTCGAAATGACGGACACAGGCCATTATTGAAGAGAAGAAGAAGAAGAAGAAGAAATAGTTGTTTAGTCCTCACTGATCAGTGCACCTCATAGAACATTCCTTTGCATTTATTGTAACTTACAAAGATATGTGTGTCTATCTGTGCCCTCGTAACTAAGATGAAAAACGCAGAAAGTAGAAAGTTCTCGACTGTGGATGACCACCCCATTAAGGCTATGCCTACTCGGAGATCTGCGCGATATCGCCGCGTCGCGTGCCGAAGGTCGCCCGCTGAAGACTATTTGCAATTCAAAGAAGCATTGCGACGAAACGTCTTATCAGCGACGCCCTTGGGCCTTAATTGGTGTTCTGTGATTCAATAGCGATTGTGTAACACTTGACCAAGCTGAAATAAAAAAACTTTTTGTCGATTAAAAAACAAAAATGCTAATAAATGCAAAAATACACTGTCTGCACTCTTAGCAAGAGCGCTCTAAGCAACGTTTTTCTTACCGAGGAATAGACAAAATCTTTCTTTTTTTTCAATATATATAAAACTCTTTTGAAGCTGACTTAGAATCAACGCACAGCCTAAACTATAAGTCTTAGAAGTATGAAATTTGGAGGGTAGTATCCTTATATAGTGTAGGGGTGCACTAAGAAAGAAATTTTGAAACGTCACACTCTAAAGGGTAGAACGCGAGCAACGCCGCGGGCGACGGCTAGTTTATATATATAACTAAGTAGACAAACATTTAAAAGGAATACTAAAAAAGTTTGCTGAATGAGCTTTTTTGAGTTGAAATTGTTATTCGCTAAGTAGTGAACCAAAATCAGAAAGATCTGTGCCATTCTTTCAGATTTTAAGCGAAATTACTTTGAATTATCAGAGAGATAATCATTTTCCTTGTCCGACTTTTCCTTTTGCCCCAGCACCTTGCCTGAAAAAAATTGTCATCAGGTTTTCCGCTACCAAAGACATTTCTTAAGATCCTGGCATTGATAGCGCAAAAAAATAATGTAATTTTTGTGAAAAAATATTTGCATTTAAATTGAGATATTCGACGAGTTTCTTGGTCGTTTTTCGCACTGGGTTTTTCAAAAACTTTTTTTGACAGAGCTTTGACTTACGATCATGGAGCATAGACTTCTTTTTGCATGAGTGGTTTTGACTTTCGGTGGCTGTGGTTTTACTTCTGCAAAACTAGATTCTAGATGGTAGGTAGGTACCTACTCGTATTTGTCATTGTATATACATCCAAATCATAACCGCATACCAACTTCCCTCCAAGTCAGTGGGAAATGGTAGCGAGCGAAGTGTTTTGTTGAGCTGAAAGCGACGGAACCCCTTTGTTAATCGACAATGACTTTGTAATTAATTGGTTTTCATTCAGCGGTGGCGTATTTATGGGTGAAGGTTTCTTCTAACTTTTCTAAAGTTTGTTTTGCGTCAGTTGGTTCATTCAGGTTTCGTTGTAAAGATTTTAAAAACGCATTCCAAAATGATTTTGATACACCTAGCTTTTGTAATTCTTTAAATAAGTTATTAATTTAAATTATCTTTTTGTAATTATAATATTGTAAAAAATGCATATAGTTACATAACATTGTAAAATAATAATTTAGTATTGGAAATTTAATTTTTCAGTAGCTTATCTTCACATGGATCACTTTTTGTCATGTTTCCTTATCCAAAAGACAGATGAAACGCTATGATTCAGCTACGATTCAGCTGCGTTTCAGCCGACAAGTTTTTTAGTGGAATTGCACCCTGCGTAAATATAATTGGGTAGAAATAACGTTTAAATCATCGAGAATAGAATGCCAAGGCCTGTGTACGTATTCAGTGTAAACAGTAAACAGTATCTATCGACTTCTCTTGATATCAGATGACCAGAGCGCAATACCCAAGTGTTTGCGAGAAAACACAAACAATGAGTCGCTTGAACCAATATTGTGTTATATCGGGAATTGAATAACTCAATTCCATTGGCAATATCGGAATCAGATTTGGCTGTTTGTTTTGCTGGAGCAACGTTTATTACTTTAGCTATTCAGCTTTACTTTTAGAACTTAAGAGGACGGATCGGGACTCAATTATACTTTAAAACGGCTAAATTTCTATTTAATTCCAACTATGGTTCGATCGATCTTTAGCTGAGCTGAAACGACACTGCAGCTGGATCGTGGTTTACCAGTTAGAATACAAAATAGACTAAAAAACAGTTGAAAAGCTACTATTTTAGGCGTTTTGCTACTTATAATAGACCTTACGCAATTTAGGTAATTTACTAATCAGACTAAGCGTTTTAGGTCTTATGCTACTTTGATGTTTTGCGTTATAGATGATCCGCTCATGAGGGATTTTTACTACGGGCTCTAGACAATTTAGTTCGTGAAATATACGTCAAATACTCTACTATTTTGGGTACCATATCGTACTAGAGTAAAAGCGCGGGCAGAAGCTAGTAATATAATAACATTAGCATCAATAACAATAGTGATAATCAGAGGTTCTGGGCGTGCAATCGATTTACGTTCATTATTAGACATTTCGGCAGACCGAGACGGATAAAAATAACCATGATCTATTTGAGCGAGTTTATTTAGAGAATTGTGGCATAAATACAAGAAACTCCAGTTATAGTCCCTAATTTTGTTAAACACAAACTCACACAGAGGTGAGTTATAATATTGGATAAAATTCAGTTTATTATTCAAGTAGGTATAGGTAATACTTTCTTGTTCATACATGATTTGGAAATCTTGGAAAATTAAGTATCTGTAAATAATATATTATATTCAAGAAAACAAGAGAGCTCTCTTAAAAGTCTGTTTGATGAATTACTTAGTAGAATTATTTATTAGGTAGAAACGCATAAAGGTACCGTTGTATAGAAGGTAATTTATCATGGGGACAGGCTGTCAAAGCTTGGTAGGTATTTGGATACAAAGTATTCGGGGATAAAATATCTACACAGCAGGTTTGCTTCAAGCCAAAATACTATATTTGTGGTGAGATTTGTATTAGGTATTATTAATCCTTGAGTATTTACTAATGCAAATCGCGGCTTTTGCGATTCGATTAGGTTAAAATCGAGTTTTGTTGATGCGATTTTTTAGACTGATACACGTTCTAATTAAACATAAAAAAATAAGGCTTACAGCATGACCTTTAATCAAAGGCTTTATCTCATGGCAGCATTTTATTAATTCCAGGTGGTAACTGTGGGTTGAGCGGCTGCGGCATGCGCGTGGTCCTGGCGGCGCTGACGGCGCTGGCGGCGCGCGCGCTGGCCGGCCCGCACGAGCACCGCGCGCGGCACCGAGCACCCGACCATCCCCCTGCGCAACCCTACCGCGGCCATGGCGAAGCCGTCCGGTACAACCCTGAACTAGACACAATCCTCCCCCGACTCGAAGACCATGAAACCTCCTCCAAACGAGCAAACGACGCAGAAACCTCATCCAAACGATCCAAGTTCGATGAGCGACTATACGAGCAGATCATGGCTGATGAGCCCCAACCGCATACCCAGACACCAAAGCAACATTACGGTCCCGACGAAGACGACCCGCTTATCGTCCGAACGAGAAAAGGGCGCGTCAGAGGAATAACCCTCACCGCTGCTACAGGAAAGAAAGTCGACGCGTGGTTTGGTATACCTTACGCGCAAAAACCATTAGGAGATCTTAGGTTCAGGCACCCGAGACCGGTCGAAAACTGGGGTGATGAGATACTAAACACGACGACACTGCCACATTCGTGCGTCCAGATTATAGATACAGTGTTTGGAGATTTTCCCGGTGCGATGATGTGGAACCCCAACACGGACATGCAGGAAGACTGCCTTTACATAAACATAGTGACGCCACGACCCCGTCCGAAAAACGCTGCTGTCATGCTATGGGTGTTTGGAGGTGGATTCTACTCTGGCACTGCCACATTAGATGTTTACGACCCGAAGATCCTTGTATCAGAAGAGAAGATAGTTTATGTGTCAATGCAGTACAGAGTAGCGTCACTAGGTTTTCTGTACTTTGATACTCCTGACGTACCCGGAAACGCAGGAATGTTTGATCAGCTCATGGCATTGCAATGGGTAAAAGACAATATTGGATACTTTGGTGGGAATCCACATAATGTTACTCTGTTTGGGGAGTCGGCTGGAGCTGCATCAGTTTCCCTACATTTACTGTCTCCACTATCGAGGAATTTATTCTCACAAGCGATTATGCAGTCAGGGTCTGCCACAGTACCTTGGGCTATAATATCAAGAGAGGAAAGCGTTCTACGAGGTATTCGTCTAGCCGAAGCTGTTCACTGTCCACATTCCAGAACAGACATGGGTCCTATGATCGAATGCTTGCGTCAAAAGAGCGCAGATGAACTGGTCAATAACGAGTGGGGAACTCTAGGAATATGTGAGTTTCCTTTCGTTCCTATCATCGATGGAGCATTTTTAGATGAAATGCCGTCTCGAGCTCTTGTTCATCAAAACTTCAAAAAGACAAATATTCTAATGGGGTCGAACACTGAAGAAGGGTATTATTTCATTCTCTATTATCTCACAGAACTGTTTCCCAAAGAAGAAAATGTAGGAATAACTAGGGAGCAGTATCACCAGGCAGTTAGAGAGCTAAACCCTTATGTAAATGATGTAGGAAAGCAGGCAATCGTTTTCGAATACACGGACTGGTTGAACCCTGACGATCCTGTAAAAAATAGAAATGCACTGGACAAAATGGTTGGAGACTACCACTTTACTTGCGGCGTGAATGAGTTTGCGCTACGATATGCTGAGACTGGCAATAAAGTCTATACTTATTACTACAAACATCGAAGTAAGAATCATCCTTGGCCGTCGTGGACAGGAGTGATGCATGCTGATGAAATCAACTACGTCTTTGGAGAGCCATTGAACCCTGGGAAAAATTATTCTCCTGAAGAAGTTGAGTTCAGCAAACGCCTGATGAGATATTGGTCAAACTTTGCTAGAAGTGGGTTAGTATTTCAAATGTTACTGGAACATTCTAGAGTTACGAAATCAAGGGCTAACTCTTGGTCTTAAAATGTATTATGCTTACAGTAAATTTTCTGTATTTCAGAAATCCATCACAAAACCCAGGAGGTGAGCCACCCGATGTCCACTGGCCTGCGCATACCGCAATGCACAGAGAGTATTTATCTCTCGACGTGAACTCCAGTTCAGTTGGCTATGGAGCCAGGGTCAAGGAGTGCGCGTTCTGGCAGAAATATCTGCCACAGCTGATGGCAGCGACAAGTAAGTTAGGTATCTGCATTATATTTGTTGTTTGCCATAGAAAAGGAAACTTTCTACAGGCACCAACATTTTTCAGAGGTATTTAGCAGCTGTTTGTAGGCAACAGTTTTGGTGACTGAACTGGTGGGAATGTATGTACGTAATCAAAACGTTTCAATAATAATTATTTCATGTACTTCACTTTATGTCATATTTGCTAAAATGATTATAATTTTGGCCTTGTTGTTAAACATAGTTAATGTTTCCAGGCAAGCCGGAACCACCAAGAAACTGCACGAGCTCAGCGAGCTCACTCTGGTCCATAAATGACTTCATCAATCTTACAGTTTTAGTGGTCACAGGTCTCGTCCACTCTTCACTGTTCAAGTTTATTACATGAACCATTACTTTTCATTGTTATGTCAAATCAATCAGTCTTTCTTATTTACATGTCTTTAATTTCATGTAATAAGTTCGAGATTAGTTTCATAAGTATATCTGTTGCCGTCAAATCTATGGATTTTATTTTTATATGTATAGTATTAACTATATATTAAGTTTTAAGTACATTCAAGTTATATTGTGCTAGGTCCATTATAGATTCTTGTGAATTACTAAGTTCATTAAAATATAAGACTTCTAATAATCTATTTACAGTAACGTTATATTACAAGGAGTGATGCCTCCAACAACATATCACTTGTTAATAACAAATTATAGAATAGTAGGCGTAATTTCGTCATAGGTGTAAGTCACAACATATCTTTCGTGAGTAGGTACTTCTGCTAGAAAAAGTAACAATTTAAATGAAATTGTACTTTGTCTTCGATAATAATTAAGAATTTACTTAAACATGCATAAATAAGCTTTTTAAGGGTCATTATTACGATGATTAGAAGGACGTACTATAACAACTAATAATAAAATGTTAGCTTTAACGCGCCTCTAATGCAATACATATCACGCAAAGCTAGAGATGTTTAAGTTCATTCTAGCAAGTAAGTAATGTAAGTTAGATCATTTCACAACTCTGTAGCGGACCAATATTAGAAAGTTGTACGTGTATATGGTTCGATGTTTCAGATATGCTCATATTTTAATCGATTTTGGAAAAGGCGATTTTGCATGATCACAAAAACGAGCAGATGAAAGGAAGAAAGTGTTAGAAGACAACATTCATGTTTAAAATAATGGCAAAATATGATGTGTAAGTATGAAATCGCAAGGAGTGAATTGAGATAAGTGTAGAGCATACAAATTAGCATAAAACGTTTTTTAGGCTCGTCATACATCTAGATTAGAACGTAGTGCGGTCAGCTTTCAAATATTGGTGTTAATAGATCTTAACAACTCCTTCAAGATTTACAATAATAACATACGAGATATCCCTTAACATCTGAGAAAGAGATCGCGATACACAAAGATAATTTGGGACTTTTGAAATATCTTAGTCATAAAAAGTCTCATGTGTATTGATAGAATTTCCCCATTTTAGGGGTGAATTGTACGCATTATTGTGGGATATTTTGTATAATACGACAGCTGAATCATGTAAATAAATATAATGAGTGTTAGTGTAAGTAGGAGCCCGTTGTTTCGAGGGTGGTTCGTACGGGTGCCTGTAATGGTAATTATTATATGAAAAATATAACCTGTTGTGGAAGACGATACCTTATGAGATACTAGTAAATGCTAAATGTAATTAGATTATATTGCTTTCGTTTTTTTACTATTTAGACGTATTTCTGGCAGACGTTAGTCTGTACCATCAGCTCGCTGGTGTTAGGAGACTTGTTTCACAACTTTTTTGAGATGCATGTCAAATATCAAACAAGATAAACATGAAAATTACAATATCTTCAATCAGAATTATATTGGAAAAGAAATTGGTACTTTAGTGTATCCAGTACTAGTTGATCATCACCAGTACAATTGATTTGATATTAAAACAACCAATGAAACTGTGAAACAAGTTAGTTTTGTGTATAGATCACGATGTCTAGTTCAAAATTCGATGTTTCAAGAACTACGCTTATTTTAATCTGCGTATAAACCTATATAGTGCCTCTTGTTCACTTTTATATATATTGATACACTATGACCTAGGTGATAAAGTAGATTGTAGTAGCGCCTTTTTTCCGATGCACTGATTTCTTTTAGAAAAAGGCCAACGATAGTCGCGTAGTGCCAAAGAGAAGCAAAGTACGAAGAAATTGATATAGGTTTGTTGGTATCTTATAAAAAAACTATTTGTATAAATTCATTATTATCCAGATTAGCTTTTTGCAATTTATGTCCGATATCAACATTTTTTAGTTTATATTTTTAGTTTTTAGTTTATCTTGTTGTTGATCGTTTTGTTTGGAAATTTAAATAGGTAGTGATAATACTTATTTTACTTCTATTAAAATTTAGTTGATATTATGACGATAAATGTTAATAGATATAGTAGGTATAATTTAAACTTTTCAAATATTATTCTCTCAACTATAAGAATGTTATAGTATAGTTAGTTATGTTTTGTTTTTAGTCCATTACGGCGTCTCTGTCCTCACTGATTTATTTGCCGAATTGAGTTTGTTTCGTATAATGTTCTTAGTTTTGTTAATACTATGAAATTCTATATTATAATAGGTTACTACTATTTTGAGGAAAGACGTTTTGTAAAGCGTTGTGTGTAATTCAACTTGTAAAATTAGCTTCAAATCTGCTTGGCTATAAAATTCTATAAATCGATTTAAGGAATGGCCTAAAACTAAGCGTTGGGGAACACGACTTCAAAGGCCTACGCATACACGGCATGTTGTTTTAATTATTGGCCTCTTCTACCTTTGGGTATATGCAATCTACTACATAATTATAACTTGAAATTTATAAGGTTGATAAAAGAAGACTATAGAACTTATCAGATGAGATGAGATTTAAACGTCTTGCTTGATTGTACACAAGTATGGTGACGTAAAAATTTGAATGTTAAAATAGAAATATGTAGGTAATCACATGCTTAATGAAGTTGATAGAAATACTCATCCTTTAAATAGAGAATATAATAAAATACCTGCCTATATAAATATTACCGATACAATAAATTTATCGTGGGTTCGATCCCCACCGAAGACAAACATTAAAATTTGTGTGTGGCAAACATAGATTTTTTTAGTTTGGGACTAGAGAGCGTTGTGTAATATGTCCAAGGGTATTTATTTGTTTATATGATAGATAGCTTTTATATCAACAGGTAGAACAGGCCATAACTCTTTAAAATTTTAATAGTGAAAGATGTTTCAAGTAAGTTATTCGTAATTAGTGCTATAATTGCATTATTGAATGTTTGCAAGTTTGTGTTTCATTATGAAAATAAACGCTTGTATATAAATTCCCTAGTTTTTTTTTATTGAATGACCCTCGTTGTATGAATAAGACAAAAAAAACCTAACTAAGAAAAGCGGTTTAGCTCGGAACATAACAAAGAGAAAAGTTTAGTCAATACAAATATTAATGAAAAAGTATCATTATTACTTAGGTACTATTTATATAATAATACTAGTTGCTGATAAAGTTGTCAACAAGGACTTAAAACTATTATTATTATCAATTGATATTATTACAAAAGTGTTGTTAACAAACCCACGAAACACGATAATGTTTATAGTGATTGGTTTTACCTATAGATAATTTTTAATTAATACATTGATTTTACACTATCACGAAAGATTATCGGAGTAAATAATAATAAGTAGGTAGATTTTGGCAAGAAATATAAAAGTTTAACTATAATTTTTTTCACATAACACGTTTGTGCGTGGTCGGTGCTATAAGGTAAGAAAATGTTTTGAAATGTTACAGCACACTAAAAATCAATCTTATTGAGAAGTATGAGTACGTAGCTAAATCAAAAACATAATTTAGCAGAGAGGCAATCGGTGTCTCATAAAAATCTGCCAGGTTTAAGTCTGGCAGGTTTTCTGAACTGTTTTTGTACTAATCATAGGTATTCTGTGACTAAATGGTGACATTAGTGTGTTTTGCAGTCAAAAGCTTCTTGTTTTCGTATGTACCTACCTCTTGTATATCTACAGCCCCGTCACTTGACATTATGCTGGGCAGCGAAAGCAGCTTAGAGCTTGCGATATAGGGGTTGTATAACTTGGTTATAGTTGCCAGGTGTTTTATCAATAGTTTATTTCAGAATTTATTGCAGAACCAAAATGAAAAGCTTCATCGCTTTCGCCTTACTCATTGCGGGCATCAGTGCCCTTCCTCAACAAAGCGAAGGTAAGCACTGTAAAACCCTCAGTTACTGATACTGCCTAGACACACACTTAATTTATAATAGAAAAGAAAACGTATTTTGTACCATAAAGATAAAAATTAAAATAAGAAACAATCAAACATTTGGTTTATTTATAACTCTATTACGAGAGCCGACAGTGTAACTATTGCACTATTTATCTCTTATAGTAAATTATATGTTTTGCTAGCACGCAAGAACCGTGTGGTACCTTTGGTAATAATATTATTTCCACAGAAGTGACCATTCACGATCAGCGTTTTGTGACGGACGCCATCGCTAGTGCAATCGAAGATATCAGTAAAAGTATCTCTGATGCTGGTCTCGATCCCTTCTACATTAAACACGATGAAGACAGCTATGCTCTTCCAGTGCCTATGTATGTACAATATAAACTTGTATCATCATTGTTGTCTAACTAAATAATATTCTGCTCTCTCAAACAACCCTTCATAATGTGTGCTGCACCTAAAAGAATAACAATAATGATTTACTCCTTAAGCTTATCTAACTTTATATACTTGTTCTTGAAAGTTACCATCCAAAACTTTGAGATTCCTATGATCAATGTTCATATTATTATATTGTGCATCATCGACACCGATAGAATTCAGTCTTATTTTATTTGGTTTTCTAAAAACCGTGCTACCCAGAGAAGCTTAATTTATTTATTTGACTGTTGTCACATTTTACTGTTGCGTTTCAGAATCTTCAACGCCGCGGGTGTCGTTGAAGAGTTCATGTTCCGTGGTCTCAGCGAGATCGTGATCAATAGCATGAGCTTTGGATTGATTTCTAACCGACTGCGTCTGGACATCTCCCTCCCTCTCGTTGAAGTTAGTTCCAGTAAGTTCTTTAACCACATGACTGACTGTAATTTGTTACTTAATTTTATTAGTAAAAGCACGACCGTTTGTACGCGGTGTGTGAAACTATTTGAAGGGTTGTAGGTTGGAACTTGTATCCCTCTCGTGGCGACAACCACTCGTGTCAAGTGTAATATCAACAACTAAACAATACCAAAGCTGCTATGCAATTTATTGACACTGTCCTGCACTATTCTTATCACATTCTTTCGGTTACAGGAAAAGCTGACGGCTACATTGTCTTCTTCGGAGAAAAGTACAGCGCAGAAACTTCTGGAAGGTTAGTATTTCACACAAACAAAAAAAAAAGTGAGAAAGTACATAGTAGGTATCGGTAGCGACTTTTCAACTTTTCACTCATAAGCTTGACGGGCATTGTCAAAGTAGATGTACCTAACGAATTCAAAATTCCCTCTACATTACTTCTGAGTGTAACGCTATGGGTGAATTATTTTTATATGACCACAACAACATTGAATCTGTAAAGTATTACAACAATTTAAATCAAAACGGATTAACAACGTCGCGTGATGGATGGTGTAATAGGATAGATATCTTTAATCCATTTTATCATTATCGAGCTAATCGGTAGGTTCTTACCATTTATTTTATCAACCATGATTTTTTTTATCTTTTGCAAAGGGACTAGAGTAAATAATATTGTTTCAACTAGTACAATCTACTTCTGGCATTGTAAGGAGATATTTATAATAGCTAGATATTCTTAAGCCTACATCCTCCACCCTTTCGTCTGTTCTTTCATCTGTTCATCTGTAATGTCAATCTGTCAGGTCAACCAGTTTTAGTTTGTAGTCAGGGATGACCGTTTAAAGACTCCTTTACACGTCGGCGGACGCATCCGCAGATGACGTCTGCAGATGCATCTGTTGACTTGTAGAAGAGGCTTTAGCTGTGAATGTCACAGCAAAAATTCGCTATCACATGTTTATTCTTATTATTTATCTTTTCAGATTACAAATAAGGAACCTCAACGTCAACGCCGACATCAACGTCAACGTCGGTATCATCTCCGGTATCTCCATCAGCAGCATTGATCTGGATATCAAGATTGCAGCTATTGACGTAAGTTAATTGAACAAGTAGGTACATGATCAAATAAATTAAACTAACACTCGAGTGGAGGGAGACCGCGTTTAAGCAAGCGTAGTGTAGGTCGCCCTCCGGCTACGTGGGGTGACGATCTGAGACATGTAGCTGGCTAACACTGGTTGAGAAGAGCCGAAGATCCGGCTCAATGGCGCGTCTTGGGAGAGACCTACGTCCAGCCAGTGGACCGATATAGATTGATGATGATGAATGAATGATGTTCAAATTGGGGCTATGCGAAACACCAACCTGTAGGATCTTAAGGAGGCGGAAGAAACGCCTCTTCATTTGCTAGGGGAGTGTAGGTCGCTAATGCAAAAACGCAATATAAATCTGGGAAAAACATACTCTGAACCCAGATGAGCTAAAAAACCTCCCCCCTAAGAAAATCCTTTAGTTTCTAGCGGCTGCGTGTAAGCCATATTGCACTCTATGGCAGTAAATACATGCACCAGAGATTGCGATCTTCAGATACAAACTGCAGACCACCGAAAGAGATGTGTTTGTATAATAGTTTTCAGAGCAATTTCTTTAGATCCAGAATTTTATTTAGAGAAGAGGCTTATGTCCAGCATTGGGTTACTACAAGCTGCCTATGAGGATGATGATGATTTAGAGAAAGCAGAAGGGAAATCTAGCAAACTTTAATATCTCATTGGGTTTCTTAATGGGAGGCATGATTTGGTACTTTGATGACATCCCAACAATTTAATTACCCAATGGCATTTTTGCTAAAATTGTTGATATATTTTCAGTCAAGGTTAACTGTCAACGTTGCTGGACACAACCTATCGGAGCGTATCAACACATTCCTTGGAAAGACTATCCCTGATACGCTAGACGAATTCCAAGTAAGTTATCCAAAGTATTCTAAGACAAGACGTACTCGTAGTAACTATACGGTAATCAACATCGGGGACAGACCAGTATGGGGTCAGGCCAGACTAACCCATAACATTGAATGTAGTAAAAATTGTTCGTAACAGTTATGATCCAGTGAGACGGAGGAGAAAACTTTGACGGACACTGTATTAAACATGAATGTAGCTCGAAACTGAAATAGGTACTTATAAAGCAAGCAAGCTCGTATGAGTCAGTGGCCAACTCTGGTGACGGAGTTTTTAGGTCGCCTTAAGGCCTCCGTCATGGCTTAACGACTGCTAGAGCCAGGACCGACAGTTTAACGTGCACTCCGAAGCACGGAAGCGCTCACGTGTAAATGCCACTAACGGCCACCCATCCAAATAGTGACCGCACAGAACGTCGCTTAACTTATGTAATCGGTAGAGATTGTCTAAGCAAGCCACGCCACGAGCGCTTCATACGTACTTATTACTTACTTAGTTTACCTACTTACTTGTCTTTTTCAGAACGAAGTAAACGAACTCTTTGAGATCATCGGCCTTGACTACCTCAACAACAATTTGTTTGGATAAAGAAGCTGTTAAGAAAAAAAAACTTTTATTTAGAAAATGTAAATAAATGTTTGCATAATGTGATCTTTACGATTTTGGTCTGCCCTAAATTAAATCAAAAATATTTTTTACATCTGTTTTATTCTAAAAATTAAGAAATTGGTAGCACCACATTTATCTACAAAACAATCTATACCTACGTAGGGATATGTATTTCATGCTGACGTATAGCTAATGTTTTTCCATAATGTGTTATTATAATATAACCTAGGCGGCAGGCACCTACTTATATTAGAACTTTCCTAACCTACCGAATCTCCACTAAAATATATTTCGTAACCTGGAACTTTTCATCCGAGAAAATGAACAGGATTAAACGGGATGCGAACGAAGTCGCGGGCGAAAGCTAGTTTAAAATAATATAAATGTTTCGTTTCCAAGACTAGACTGGAAATTCTTTTCCCTTTTATTTAGGTATCCATCCTTCTCACTCAGTACAGCATGAATGTGTACTTGATGACAGAGATGGAGCACCGTTATCGCTTTGCGAAAGTACCTACCTACACTACATAGATAGCAAATGCCATTTTATACGGATGCAGAAATCCCCTGATAAAGAATAAAGTGAGCCGGGGGTTGCCATCAAAAATAATGTTCTAAAAATAAAGAAACACGGTGTGGGAAACTCCCTAGATAGACAAAGGTTTAAGTTGGGGTTGCCAGGAATCTTAAAGCAAACATTGACATACCTAATAAAAACTCGTTTCAAAAACATGAAAATAAGCGATTTATAATTTCATAATCAAATAGGTACGTGAAAAAACTAGGACCAGGATGTGAGGTGTTTTAGTACTGTCAGCGCTGGAAATTAATAGATAATTTTAATTTAACCAAAATAATTTTGTTTATTTTTAATTACATCCACTAAGAAGAGGCAATGCTCTTAGCATTAAGTCCTCCTAGCACTACTTGTTTGTGTGAAATTTTTAAATAAATAAGAAGTGAGATTTAATTTATTATTCACAGTGCAAAAATAAAAAGTAACTAGTTTTCAGTTATAAAACATTTCTTATAAACGATTGGCATGAGGTTGACTGTACTATTAGACGACTCAGAATAGTCCGAGAAAGTCTATAATGCTAATAAAACTGTTGGGTTTCAATTCGCTGGCAACACTGTGTGGTACATCTACACATTCACATTGCATCTCGCAGTACGGAGATTAGGTTCAATGACGTCATTCGGGGCTGGCCGGCAAATTGTGGTCTTATTTAGTTACTTACCCGTTAGTGCAATTTGTTTGTCCTCCGTAGCAAGCTTGTTGCACAGTGTGCGGATTAAACCTTTATTCAAATTTTTGATTTGTATGTGAGTGTTGTACTACAGCTGAACATTAGCTGATGTACGAATATTTTCTAAGTGTCATATTAATAATATTGGCATATATTTTAATTTTTTGGAAAAGAGGTGAGTTTTATAAATATGACATGTAAAAGAAAAAGAAAATATTTAGGTAGGTACTTAGGTATTTACGTATTTTAACTGCAGTGACACAAGCTACTTAGGTCTTTATTGTAGGTTTGATTGATTCCAGAGCTTACTAGGTAGCTACTTTAAAAACGAATGAAGCATAGCTGAGCATTTGGCTGCATACATCACTATGTACCTACACACATGTCACACTTTAGTTAATTACATTTTATATCACAATAATAATTATCATAACATACCTACTTATAGCTTGCTAAATTATTATAACTGATAATACTTAATTTCGTCGTGGGTTCGATCCCCACCGAGAACAAACATTTGTGTGTTGTAAACATAGATGTTTGTTCTGTGTCTGGGTGTTTCTATGTATTATAGGTAAGTATGTATTTACAAAAAAAAAATGTATGTATGTATTCTATCAGCCATCTAGTTTCCATCGTACAAGCTTTGCTTAGTTTGGGACTAGAAGGCGTCGTGTTAAGTGTCCGTGAATATTTATTTATTTAATTTAGGTAAGTGGCAAATTTTTTTGGCAGTTCACTGAATTAGGGTTTTCCCTGACAAAACCTCGTCCACCCTTAGATAAACCCGAAGCTTTTGAAGTAGAAGAGACTCGAAACGACTAGTATCCTGGATATGCATTTGATTTGTAGCTTTTTATAAGTACCTAGGTATAGAAACTTATAATTTTACATGATTCTGAAGTCCCACGAAGAACGATGGAGCACATGGTCGGGCGCCTAGCCACCAAGTTCATTGAGAACATGTTGGAACAAGTACGCCAGAAGATCATCACTGAAGGATATGAGCACTGGGCTTTTGATGTATACCGCAAGGAGTTTGCTCTGTCTGAGTAAGTATTTATTTTCTTCATATTACAACAGATTTTTTATTTCAAATCAGCGGTTTGACGAAAAGTTACCGGAGACCGGCTCAACGGCAATTCTTGGGAGAGACTTACGTTCAGCAGTTAGACCGATACCGGTTTATGATGATGATAGACCAGAGGGTCTAGTGCGAGTTTTGGTGTATAAATCTGGTGTAAAACGTCTGACGCCCAGCACGCCAGTGGCCAGAGGCTTGGTCTACACCAAGCTCGTACTCGCATGTCGAGCTTTTCAAAGAATCCGCTCAGTGTCTCCATACAAATCAGCGCCCACTGGCGTGCTGGGCGTCAGACGTTTCACACCCACACTATACACTGAAAACTCGTACTAGGCCCTCAGAGACTTGCCCCTTTATTCAAATTCAACTGTCAACAACTGTGTGTGCTAGTTAGCTCAGTCATGCTCAGCTTTAGAAGACCAATAAATATGAATATACCCCCAAGAGCCAACATACCTATAATGTAGCATTTCATTGTATTTTTCAGGCTTTTCAGTTGTAACATCACGGTGAAGAACATACTGTTCACTGGTGCGAGCAAGTTCGTCACCAACAATGTTAGCTATGACGTCACCACTTCCAGGGCTATCTTCGATATATCCATCCCTAAGCTGTATCTGGGTGTTGGTGAGTAACTTTATGAAGCTTTTATCGATGACTTGTTATAAATATTGTAACAAATACATACTATATTCACTAGACTCACTAGAGAATACAAACACCAAAAATGTATGCGATTCATTACTCCACTCCTACCTATGGTGTGATAATTCGTCCAAGCTCCTATGCCGATGACGAGATTAGTCATATGACTTTGCGTTTAAAAAAGCAAAAAAAAGCTGTGGTTTAGTCTATGATGTGTGGTTTAGTTTTCTATGTTCTAGCGATAGTAGAATGTGAAATGTCCAAGGATATATTTGTTTATAAATGGCTAAAGGATCAGGTTTTCCAAAAATAAAATAATGAATTCTCCTAACTTTATCAAAGAACAATATTTCTACTTTTTAATTTATTAATTATTAATTATTTTATTAATTTATTTTAGGTGATGCCAACGCAGGTGCAACTATAAACGTACTCGGAATTAACTTCGAAACTCAGCTCAAAGGATGGTATGTTACCTTTAGGAAAATTCTACTTTATCCTGATCATTTCAAAACCAATGCTCTACAAAATATTTGGACGTAAATATCAAAGAAAACAAATGGCTGCGAAATCAGTAATTTTAGCTAGTCGAACATCTTGCCCGGCTGCAAATAAACGCATTCTTTATCATGAGTGTAGCTCTGTGCACTGTGTACCTACTTCCTTATTTATACTAAAAGTAGAGCATATATTTGGTCTAAAAAACAACCGAATTTTAGATGAAGTTTAGTTTAGAAGTTTTACAAATTATTGTGTCACTGTATTTTTCAGGGTCACACTGTTGGAGCCCCGAGTGTCAGGTACAGTGGTACTGGAGATCGATGACGAAGGCAAGGTGACTGCTTCGAGTATAAACGTCGACATACAAATCAAGGAGATTCAGGTACGAACAGTAAAAAAAATACATTAATGTAGTTAAAATGTTTAATACTATTAGGATCTAGCCGAAATATAGGCTAATGAGTAATTTAAACCGTTTCATTATGAAAAGTAGGGTTTAGACCCGGCTTAGCTAGGCTCGGCCTAAAGTTAGGCTCTAGTTAAAACTGAGACGTCATTATGAAAGACTGTTTACCCGAGTTAAACGGGGTGGGGTGGGGTTGGTTTAGCAAAATTTATAGTCTATAGTTAGACCTCGGTGAAAGTTTAGCCCAAAACACGAGCTAGAAACAGAGTTTTTCGATAAGTCCAAGATAAAACATTTGTAATGAGACGAAAACAGTTGTCAAATAGTAGGTAAATATAAAAATTAAATTACTTTTGTTACAGTCAAAGATAAATCTAAGTGCAATGGAAACTGACTACTCAGAAGCAGTCAACAACTTCCTACGAGCAAAGTTACCGGAACTCATCAATACCTATGTGGTAATTATGCCATTATTATTCTTGTGACTTTATATTTTTTAAGTAATGTCTTCTGGTTATGCTTACCATAATATGGTAAGTACAGATTGGGCCACGTATTTCAAAGTAGGTACAATAAAGTACTAACCAAATAAGTATTCTATGTATTTACAAAAAAAATGTATTTAAGTACTATCAGCAATCTAGTTCCCATAATACAAGCTTTGCTTAGTTTGGGACTAGAGGGCGTTAGGTGTAATGTCCAAGAATATTTATTTATTTATTTAAATTGTAGAATTTACGATGCAGTTTAAGAAACGTAGTTTCATAGTCTGTATATATGAAATATATAAATATATATGTATATGAATAGCCTACTCCATCTAAACATTATCCCAGGCACTACAGTGTCCCGTTAAGTGTGGGCATAGGTTGCCTCCTGACGCTGTATAAATCATCTTCAGATGTAAAGGCCTTTAGGATAAATGAAATAAGTATCACAACACCGACACGATATTGACTTCGGAGAGCTGATCTCGTATACCTATACGCTTTCAAACCAAGTCGTGTCGCCCCCAACATCGATGTATTTGTTCGACTGACATGTTGGTATCGTGTTTGCAGGTGACGGACGGTATCAGCCAGTGTGTAAACGTTTATTGATGCTATGACCCTTTTTTTTCAGAATTCCTGTAAAGGTGCTATAGAAGTGGGACTGAAATCCATTGCAAATCCAATCCTGGCACAAATGTTTTGACTTGTTTTTCCAAATTTTATTGAATATTGATGGCATAATAATATAATGACATTCTTTTAGTAATTTGTATAAATTGTAATTTTATTTCATTTATATTTTAATTATTTTATTCTAAATTATATTTTCATTAAAAAAGTTGGTTTTGACTTACCTGAAACAAAAACATGAGTCTGGAACACAATAGATGACATTAGAAGAGATCCAAAACATACAATTAACTAATCTCTGGATAAAACAAAACTTGGCTAGTAAACAAAATATAATTCTAATCGAATCTAAGTTGTGTCGGTTGTCAACAGATATATCAGTGGATGAAAACTTGGTATTTTTGCATGAAAAACTTATAATTCCTAGAACTATGAGAGTAGATATTTTTTAAAAACTGCATGAGGGACATCTAGGTATGAGTAAGATGAAAAGCTAGGCAAGAGAATGGTATTACTGGCCTAAAATGGGTAATCATATTGAACAATATGTAAGAAAATGTTATGTATGTCAAACTCATCAAAATAAAAATGTAAAGGAACCCATACTGTTACATGAAGTTCCAGATTTACCATTTTCAATCTTAGGAATTGATATTATGGATTTCAAAAATAAAAATTACTTAATCATGTATGATTATTTTTCCAAATAGCTCGATATCAAACTAATTACTAATAAAAGTGCCGAGTGCATTAACAATGCTTTGATTGATATTTTCTGTATTCATGGGTCTCCAAATGAGATTGTGTCCGATCACGTTCCATTTTACTCCAAAGAATGCAAAGAATTTGCTTCTGAATTGGGATTTAAGTTTACCTACACAAGTCTTGGGTACCCACAGTCGATTGGAATAGCAGAAAGGGCAGTGCAAATTGCAAAGAAAATATTTAAAAAATGTTCTGAAGTTAAAACTGATGTGAGAATAGCATTATTGCATTATAAAATGTCTCCAGTATGTGGTACAAACATTTCACCAGCACAATTAGCTATGAACAGAAATCTAAAAGCAAAGTTACCAGTTTGTTATGCATATTTAAAGCCTAAAATAAATACAAATGTAAAAGTAGAATTTAGTAAGAGTGAGAATAGAAATGTTAATAATTATAACAAAAATACTAGATTTAAGAATGATATGTTTATAGGTCAGCATGTTTATTTTTTAAAACATCCAACTGTTAACAGATGGTTAACTGGTACGGTAGAAAAAAAAACGGTTTGAGATCTTATATCATTAAAGACCATAATGGTGTAAATTACACTAGAACATCTTATCATGTTCGACCTGGATAGTGTCTGCTAAAATCTTCTATTTGAAACGGATGTGCAGTTCAAAGGGTATAAAATAAAACAACAATGCCAACTCATTTTATTTAATTTAGTTTAAAAAGATGTTATTTCTTTTTATGTACTTAAATAGCTTAGTCAGTTACTCAAGTAGATCTGGTTTTGTTTAAGTGTAGGTCACAATATAGCAAGTAAGCAGTAAAAATTGGATAGTACCTAGTTCAAAGACTGTATTATGTAATGTTCAAGATCATAGTAGGTACCTAGTTAGTTATAATTTTTTTTGAGAAAGGGAAAGATGTTATGTACCGAGCTAGGTGTGAGAACCCCGATCTCCGGGCATGCGCAGACGGTTCAACGTACGGGCACTGAACGTGGCACCGAATAAATACTTGTACTATTAACCAAGTTGTTTGAATATAATATAAACAATACACAAATAGGACATAAAATGAAGTCACACTAACGATTTTCTCAAAAAACGTTCCAATTGACCCCAGCCTCCCCTAACGACAGCAGATAGACCACTCATACTACTCGATAGAAAGAACCATTAGGGTAAAGAAATGTGGGAAGACCATGCAGCCGATTGGCTGATTACTTATATGTATTATCCAATCCAAATTGTTGAGAAAGGCTGGATGAGCTAGAGGATAGTGGGAAAAGATGCAGGAGATCTACACCCAAAAAGAGATCTATATCTCAGAAGCTATAAGAAAATACTAACAACTATTTAGTTTATAAATCATTTGAATATGTAGGAACTAATACTTAGTCTTGGGAGAGACCTACGTCCAGCAGTGGACCGATATAGGTTGATGATGATGATGACTGCTACTGCCTAGATACACTCTAATATTAATATTTCCTTAAAGTTTGGTTTATTTATAACTCTATTACTAGAGCCGACAGTGTTACTTTTGTACTACTTATTTCTTACATTAAATTATGTATATGTTTTGCTAGCAAGCAAGCAAGCAAGCAAGAACTGTGTAGGTAACTGTGACGGACGCCATCGCTAGTGCAATCGAAGATATCAGTAAAAGTATCACTGATGCTGTTCTCGATCCCTTCTACATTCAGCACGATGAGGACAGCTAGGTATGCTCTTCCAGTGCCTATGTATGTACAATATAAACTTGTATCATCATTTTTGTAGTCTAACTAAATAAATATTCTGCTCTCGCAAACAAAAATTTCAAAATGTGTTATGTTGCACATAAAATAATAACAATAATGATTTACTCCTTGCCCATATGGGTAAACAAGTTCTTGAAAGTTACCTAAGTACTAAAATTTTAAGATTCTTATAATCAATGTTCTTAATATTATATTGTTCATCATCGACACCGATATAATTAAGTCTTATTTTATTTGATTTTCTAAAAACCGTGCTACTCAGAGAATCTTAATTAATTTATTTGACTGTTGTCACATTTTACTGTTGCGTTTCAGAATCTTCAACGCCGCGGGTGTCGCTGAAGAGTTCATGTTCCGTGGTCTCAGCGAGAACGTGATCAATAGCATGAGCTTTGAACTAATTTCCAACCCGCTGCGCCTGGATATCTCCCTCCCTCTCGTCGAAATTAGTTCCAGTAAGTTCTTTAGCCACATGACTGGCTGTTATTTGTTATTTAATTTTATTAGTAAAAGCACGAGCTCCATTGTACGCGGTGTGTGAAACTGGGGACAATCATTCTTGTCAAGTATACCTAATATCAACAACTAAACAATACCAAAGCTGCTATGCAATTTATTGACACTGTCCTTCACTATTCTTATCACATTCTTCCGGTTACAGGAAAAGCTGACGGCTACACTGCCGTCCGATTACTAAAAGGCCGTTAAGTGACATTTGTTCAAATTTGAGCTTTATGTACTGGGCGAAAGCGCATTTTTTTCTCTGTCATATTTTTTATCATTTATACCTAAGTGAGTACTTAATCTCAGTAGATTTGGAGACCGCATACACCGCTATCTACATCCGGTTTGGACTTTTTCAATTCTAAATTACGGTTAACTCATTTTAACTACATAATTTATAAGTTTAAAAAAACTGGAAAAACCGACTTCAATTTGATACGCCTTCAACATCAAACTGATGATGATGATGGCAGTTCATTCAGACTGTTTTATTGATCGTAAACACCACAGTGTTTTTTCCAGTTACTCTTATTTAACTGCCAAACTACTGAAAATAAATATAACCAAATTGAGAACCTCCTCCTTTTTGGAAGTCGGTTAACTTCTAACAAGAATCCATCTCATGATCATTTCACTAAACCCAAACCCGGCTTGATTAATGCCGGTTGGTGTACTACGGACTGCCGGTTTCACCATCAGATGATGATGATAATGATGATAAGATGCATTGGGAATTGTCATGAAATGCATAGGAACTTTTGATACGCCTTAATTAGTAATTTACCCTAATTTCTCGCTTTGCGAATGCCTTTGCATATGCTATAAGTCAAAACAAATGATTCGGGGCTCTGTGCCTTGATCACGAATAAATGTGACAATCGCAAACGTATCGTCCGAGATACACTGCGCGGTGACACTACGACGGTTGGCAGTCGAGCTGGCAGTGACGCGCAATATAACTCGATTAGGTACGCTAACGCGGCGACTGTCAGATTTGTTCGTGAAAGAGGTACCTACTTCTATTGATCGTAAACGTCACAGAAAAGTCAAAGGAAAGCAAAATGTGCAATGTCGTGTACGTGTATGAAGTGTTTTTTCCAGTAATTCTTATTTAACTGTTTAATTACTGAACCGTTTATGATAAAATTTGTATGGGACCAATCTGGAAGCATACCCTTTCAGATAAGTAAATAATTTTTGAAATCGGTACAAAAGAAGAGGGACCTGACTTACCTATCACTCTCCAGGTCAGACCGCTAAAGCTAGAGAGCTGAAATTTGGAATGTACTTTCCTTACATAGCATAGGCACCCGCTAATACGGGATTTAGAAAAATTTAACCCATAAGTGGTTCAAACTGGGCCAAAACATTTGTATGCAAAATCGTATTTCTTGAAGTTACAAACACCAAAATTAACATGTTTTTTCTTCAAGCAAAATAACTAAAAACTGCATTTAAAAAAACAACCTTAACCCTCAACTGCGATCCTATTAGTGGTCAAAGTTTGTATGGAAAAATCAAAACTTGATGCGACTGGCTTAAAACTTGGTGTGAATATGCAAAACGTAAAATAAGGGAAACCCATTTAATTTTCGATATTAACCCTTAAACTGCTGAAAATGGCTTTCAAAGTATGTATGCAAAATTGTATTTCTTGAAGTTATATGCTAAATAAATGAGAAATGCATTAAAAAAAACTAATTTAACACTTATTTGCGGTGCTTTTCGTTTTCAAAGTTTGTATAGAAAAATTAGTTTATTTCAAACTTAACATGTCCTCAAAATAAAAAAAAAAAAAAACGAAAGTTGTAAGTAGGTAAGGAGACAGCGTAGATAAACAATACCAGCCTCTGAAGCCACATTTAAAGAAGTAGGTAGGTAGTTAAGTAATTATTAAGTAGGTATCTACTTAAGGTCTCGCTACAAAGTCAACGGGAAGCATAGTTTGTATGTAGCTTTATTACTGAGTACCTACCACGCGGGCAAAGCCGCGGGCGCTACAGCAAGTTAAAATATTAAATATTTTTGTAAAAAAAAGCTGAGTGAAATTAAGTAGATAAACGGTCTTCAAAATACGGGCTGTTTCAAAAGTTTGATAGTTAGATCTAAATGACTTGATAATCAAGCTATTGTAAACAAATTCTTATAAGTTATGGAGGGAGATTTAGTACCTAGGTAAGTACCTATAACATTAAAGTAAGTATATTTAAACAAGGCCTATGAAAAAAAAAATTAGGTACCTAGGTACCTCCTACATTATGGTCCTGATGACACAATTCTGTAGGAATTTGGTTTCAAAATAACTTTAGGGAAAATATAAATTAATTATTCTAAACATACCTAACAAAACAATATAATTAGGTAGGTATTGAAGCTATTTATAGGTACATTTATCAAAGTAATATACGTACCAATTAGTTGTTTTCAGAATGAGGTTGATTATAAAATAATATTGTTTTATACATCGCATGTCCTTAAAATACCTACAAAAAAATAAAATACGAAAGGTGTAGGTAGGTAGGGAGATAGCGTGGATAAACAATGCCAGCCTCTGAAGCCACATTTAAAGAAGTAGGTAGGTAGTTAAGTAATTATTAAGTAGGTATCTACTTAAGACCTCGCTATAAAGTCAACGGGAAGCATAGTTTGTATGTAGCTTTATTACTGAGTCCACGCGGGCAAAGCCGCGAGCGCTACAGCTGATATATTTTCAGTCAATAACACATTCCTTGTAAAGACTATCCCTGATACGCTAGACGAATTCCAAGTAAGTTCCCCAAAGTATTCTAAGGCAAGACGTAGTAACTATTCGGTAATCAACATCGGGGACAGACCAGTATGGGGTCACACCAGAGTAACCTATAACATTGAATGTAGTAAAAATAGTTCGTAACAGTTATGATCCATGATGAGACGGAGGAGAGAACTTTGACGGGCACTGTGTTATAAATACATGTGGCTCGAAACTGAAATAGGTAAGCAAGCTCGTATGAGTCAGTGGCCAACTCTGGTGACGGAGTTTTTAGGCCGCCTTAAGGCCTCCGTCATGGCTTAACGACTGCTAGAGCCGGGACGCGCACGGAAGCGCTCTGATGTAAATGCCACTAGCGGTCACCCATCCGAATAGTGACCGCACAGAACGCCGCTTAACTTAGGTAATCGATAAAGATTGTCTGAGCAAGCCACGCCACGAGCGCTTCATAGGTACTTATTACTTACTTAGTTTACCTACTTACTTGTCTTTTTCAGAATGAAGTAAACGAACTCTTTGAGATCATCGGCCTTGACTACCTCAACAACAATCTGTTTGTTGATCGAGTGAGCGAAGTGAACGAGATCTTAGTGACAACTTGGACGAAAATGCTTTGTATGTTTGTTCGATGAGATTTTTTAAACCGCTCATCCGATGTTCATAAAATTTGGTAGGTATACGGATAGTACTCTTAAGTTTTACTGGTTTGTTAAATGAAGTAAATCGGTCAAGGGGTCGTGAAGTTATGAGGGTCCAAAGGGAGTAAAAAAAAGTGTACAATAATATCAAGTGGGGTGTCATATGATAGAGTTTTGTTTAGACATTCCAAAACCGTTTTTAGTTTTATTCTAGTCATAATAGTTTTTGAGTTATTGTAAAAATTATAAAATTGGCAAACCCAGTATAACGTGAGCTACCATTTCTTGGAGTTTCAATGATCGTGTAGTTCAAGTAAAACTGGTACATAGCTAGACGGTGATTTCGAAGTGATTTGCAAAGTTTATTACAACCATTGGTCAATAAAAATGGTTTGGGTTTTATTAACCTCCGACCATCACGAGATCTCAGTTCGGGGCGAACTACTAGTATAAGAAAGCTGTATAACGGTATACATATAGGAACCAATTTATGCTACTTAGTATATATTTATTTTTTTTCCTTTTAAATTCACTGTTTTGTCATTTTTATTATTATTGTTTCATTTGTACTTGTCTATATGTTTTGTATGTTGTGTGCCATGTAGTAAATAAATGAATGTCTATGTCCATAAAAATAATCTTTTATTTAGAAAATGTAACTAAATGTTTACACAATCTGATGACATGATGTGATCTTTACGATTTTCGTCTGCCATAAATTAAATTAAAAAATTATTTTTTACATCTGTGGTAGCACCACATTTCTATACAAAACAATCTGATAATGGAATCTATTTTGGGACCTTTACTTTTTTTGATCTACGTCAACGACTGGCCGAACTGTCTTCCTGACAAAGCATTTGTTACCCTTTTTGCCGACGATACTCGTGTGGGAGTTATGGATCGTAGGCAAGAAGCGGTACAAGAACAAACTAATCTAGTCGTTGCTAAATTAAAGCTTTGGTTTGAGTCCAATGGAATCATACTAAACACTGAAAAAAGTACAATTTTACACGACAAAAAGAAACGCAGCATGTAATAAAAGTGATGACGTAAAATTTTTGGGATGCACTTTGGATGCCACTTTATCATTTGAAAGTCAACATCTGTAGGAGATTGGCCAGTGCAAATTACGTACTGTTTAAGCTTAAACCCATTGTTAGTAAAGCAACCTTAAAATCAGTTTACTACGCATACTGCCATTCCATAATCAGCTATGCAATAACAGTGTGGGGAAAAGCGTCACAAATTGAAAGAGTTCTTGTTTGTAAAAAAAGATCATTACGCATTATTTTTGGACTACACAGAATGACATCAGTGAGAGCTTTTTTCAAAAAGGCTAAAATATTAACAGTTGTATCTCTGTTTATTTTAAATTCTCTGCTAGAAGTACATTCTAAAAAAAACGAATTTCCAATGAAAATGCACATACACAATTTTAACACCCGTAACAAACATAAATTACATGTGCCGAGAACCAGACTCGTAAAAGCGTATAAGCGAGGTATATGTCTAAAATTGGTTATGTATAATAAGTTGCCTTTGAATATAACTC
Organism: Eulithis prunata; assembly: GCA_918843925.1. Classification (NCBI taxonomy): domain Eukaryota; kingdom Metazoa; phylum Arthropoda; class Insecta; order Lepidoptera; family Geometridae; genus Eulithis; species Eulithis prunata. Next base: position 2,193,690 of record OU974009.1, read on the forward strand.
TACTGCCTCTAGCTCAATTCAAGCGGAAAATTAAAATGTTTCTTGAATGTTATCCATTTTATCAAGTGAGAGAGTACATGAGTTGTTGCTTTTCCGATTTGCAGGAGTAGGTGCAGTGTGAAATAAATATAATTATATAATATTTAAGTAGGTATTGTGTTAAAATTAGTTTAGGATTAAGTAAATAATTTGTATTAGTTTGACATGCCAAAGTTATATTATGTAACAAGCTGGTTAATAAATGAAATGAAATGGAATTACAACGAACGCCGCCTAACAGGATCTCGTCAGAAGGTAACATTCCGGCTTCGATAACAAAAGAGGAATTGTGCACCCGAAAGCGTAAACAACCAGAAAATGAAGAAATGAAATACTTGGAACGTAAATTTGATGATCAAATGCTATTATGGAACAAACAAATAACTGATTGGGTACGAATCGGATAATATATCATTCTATGGGATTTCAAAATTAGTTTTTATGATTTGCATAACAATAGAAGGTACGAATCCGCTATAACCCGTATTTCCAGCAGCATTGCAGCATCCGTAAATACTGCCCTCTCTAGTGAGCTGTCAAAGATTTCGTCGGCGTTATCCGAAATAAACTGTAACATCTTAAAACTGAATGCAGATAACCTCAATATCAACAAAACGTTGTCTGAAACAAACAATCGCTTATTTTAATTTTTCTTATTTATAATCTTCAGCGAGGCTGTCATGTGACGATCAGACTTCCTGAACTACGCCATCACACGCCCGCGCCGTACGAGCCTAGCTGCTGGTCGATACCACACCTAGCGATCCGAGCAAGTCCGTCCCACGTACCCAATACTAAACGTCTAGTTCATAATAGTTCAGGTTAGTTAGAATAGGAAGAAAGGAATCTTAAAACCCGTTCTTCACAACCCCTCATCCGCACCGGATCAAGACGTTCCTCCTACTCCCTGTACTAACCCAAGTAGTATATTGTATAAAATATCAAAGTTTCCGCCGAGGCAGATGTCAGATGTGCACCATTCCCATCAAAATAACTTCTATTCAGTGTACTTTTAGTCAATTTCGACTTAGTTTGTTTAATTTTTAAGTACTGTAAATCAGAGCTACCTTTACCTACTTGTTACTGTGTACTTTAAGTAAATAATTTTTTGTAATTTTGATTTTTAACTTATTTTCTTCTTTGCCTGAGTTTTCTCCAACAGCAGGAAAGAAATACTGTTACAATTTCAGTAAAATGTTCTATCTACATTATTTAAGATACTTTCCCTCCATGTGGTATGGCCGTGGGACACCCTGTATAAGCATGATGTTGACGCAATGGCGGTAGGTACCTACTATTAGACGACTCAGAATAGTCCGAGAAAGTCTATAATGCTAATAAAACTGTAGAGTTTTAATTCGCTGGCAACACTGTGTGGTACATCTATACATTTACATTGCATCTCGCAGTACGGAGATCAGTTCAATGACGTCATTCGGGGCTGGCCGGCAAATCGTTCTCATATTTAACCGTTAGTACAATTTGTTTTTGCTCCGTAGCAAGTGTGCAGTGTGTGGATTACACAATGTACGAATATTTTATAACTGTCTTGCTAATAATATTGGCATTTATTTTAATTTTTTGGAAAGGAGGTGAGTTTTTGTAAGTCACAATATGAATATGTAAAATAAAAAGAAAATAGTTAGGTGCTACGTATTTTAACTGCAGTGACAGAAGCTACCTAAGTCTTTATTGTAGTTTTGATTGATTCCAGAGCTATACTAGCTACTTAAAAAAAAGAAATGAAGTATTTGGCTGCCAGCACGGTGGCTGCATACATTACTATGTACACACATGTCACACTTTAGTTAATTACATTTTATATCACAATAATAATTATCATAACATACCCACCTACATATATCTTGCTAAATTATTAGCCATATTCATAGTAGAAGGGACTTGAAACGACTTGAACCCTGGATAGGCATTTGATTTGTAGCTCTTTATTAGTATTTAGCTAGGTGTAGAAATTTAATATAATTTTACATGATTCTGAAGTCCAAAGAACGATGGAGTCCATCGGCAGACGCCTAGGCACCAAGTTCATTGAGATGAAATTGGAACAAATACGCCAGAAGATTATCACTGAAGGATATGAACACTGGGCTATTTATGTATACCACAAGGAGTTTGCTCTGCCTACGTATGTATTTATTTTCTTTATACAATAGATTTTGTATTTCAAATCAGCGGTTTGACGAAAAGTTACCGGAGATCGGCTCAATGGAGCCTACGTTCAAAAGTTAGACCGATAAAGGTTGATGATGATGATGATAATAGACCAGAGACTTACCCTTTTGTTCATAATATTCAACTGTCATTTTAGTGCGGCTTCTTCTTCTCATAACTATTGGCCTCAGTCCGTCATTTCGACAGATAATTTTGGCAGTGTCAAGTGATATATTATTTGAAACTGGCTTTCGCTCGCGACTTTGTCCGCGCCCCGTTTGAGCTTGTTAATTTTACGGGATTAAAATTAGCCTATTTGTTAATCTAGTTTCATCCAAATCGGACCAGTAGTTGTAGCGTGATCGAAACACAAACATCCAAACCTTTAAGCTTTGATATTTACAATATTAGTACATTCTGATCTGAGTATAGAACCCCTCAATCCAGATAGACATACAAAAATTTACTTATTATTTTATTTGAAATTTTTATGAGCTTTTATTTAATTAGTAGGTAATGATGGTTTTCATTAAATGTCATACATCCTCTTTGTATGATAAAAGTGATTTCGAAAAATGAGAATAATGTTGATACTTAACTTATAAACAAAAAATAATTTATTTAGCTCTAATATTAGCGGTCTGGCCTGCAGCGTGATAGGTAAGTCAGGTCCCTCTTCTTTTATATAAATAGACTAGCTCTAGAGCCCACGGCGTTGCTCGCGTTTCCTTTAGAGTGTGACTTTTCAAAATTCCTTTCTTAGTGCACCCCTACACTATATAAGGATACTACCCTCCAAATTCGAAATTCGACAACGAAAAGAGATGACAAGAGATTTAGCAATCATTTTAATTAGCTCAGCCACGCTCAACTTTAGAAGACCAATATTGCGACATCTAGCCAAAAAAGCCACAAACCAACACATTGCTCCTAAACAATAAAAAATGGCAAATGCACCAGACGTGCGACGCCAAAAAAAATGTGTGAAATTCACACGTGGTATAGAAGTGAAACCTTCAAAGAATAGGTACTTAACGAATATGCAGTACTAAGTTTCACCTCAAAATAAAAAGTTAAAAGTTGCAAAAAGTTTATAATATCGCGTTGGATTTGAACTTGCTCCCGTTGTCGGTCTGACCGCAGTCTAACGGTATCACTGTTCGGCCAACAGTAGCTCTGCTGCAATGGTTGAAATTACGGCTATGTTTGTCTTTGTTTGCGCTCATTTGTTTTCGCAAAATGTAAGTGTATCAGTAACTAGTAGCTCATCTGTAATCTGTCACCGTTTTCGTTTCATTCGCTTTCAAATCGCAACGGTGCTAAAGAAGTTTTCGCTTCATAACAGAAAAAGAAGTTGAAGTTGAAGACCAATTTGAATACACCCCCAAGAGCAACATACCTATTTGTAGTATTTTATTGTATTTTTCAGGCTTTTCAGTTGTAACATCACGGTGAAGAACATACTGTTCACTGGTTTGAGCAAGTTCATCACCAACAATGTTAGCTATGACGTCACCACTTCCAGGGCTATCTTCAATATATCCATCCCTGAGCTGCATCTGGGTGTTGGTGAGTAACTTTATGAAGCTTTTATCGAGGACTTGTTATAAATATGTAACCAATTATACATTCTATATTCACTAGAATAACTAGAATCACAAACACAAAAATGTATGCGAATCATTAATCCACTCCAATGGTGTGATAATTCGTCTAAGCTCCTATGCCGATGACGAGATTAGTCATATGACGGGTTTAAAAACGCATTTGGTTTACCTGTGGTTTAGTCTATGATCTGTGGTTTAGTTTTTTATGTTCTAGCGATAGTAGAATGTGACATTTCCAAGGATATATTTATTAACAAATGGCTAAAGAATTAGGTTTTCCAAAAATTAAATAATGATTCTCCTAACTTTATCAAAGTTCTACTTATTAATTTAATTTTAGGTGATGCCAACGCAGGTGCAACTATGAACGTACTCGGAAAGAACTTCGAAACTCAGCTCAAAGGATGGTATGTTATGATTATAAAAAATCTACTTTATTCGTTCATTTCAAAACCAATGCTCTACAAAATATTTGGACGTAAATATCAAAGAACAGAAATGGCTGCGAAATCAGTAATTTTCCAGCTAGTCGAACATCTTGCCTGGCAGCAAATAAGCTGCATTCTTTATCATGAGTTTAGCTCTGTGTACCTATATTTATACTAAATTTAGAGCATTTATTTTGGTCTCAAAAACAATCGAATTTTAGATGATTGACACTGACGTAATTACTAAGATTTACAAATTATTGTTTCACATTTTATCTGGATTTTTCAGGGTCAAACTGTTAGAGCCCCGAGTGTCAGGTGTAGTGGTACTGAAGATCGATGACGAATGCAAGGTGACTGCTTCGAGTATAAACGTCGACATACAAATCAAGGAGATTCAGGTACGCAAAGATTTTTTTTATATATTTAGCGTACATTGCTGTAGTTAAAATGTACCTTTACTATTGCGATCTAGCAGGATCTAGCCGAAATACCTATAGGCTAATGAGTAATTTAAACCGTCTCATTATGAAAAGTAGGGTTTAGACCTGGCCTAGCGAGGCTCGGCCTAAAGTTAGGCTCGAGTTAAAACTGAGACGTCATTATGAAAGACTGTTTAGTTGTTTACCCGAGTTAAACCTGGGTGGGGTTGGTTTAGCAAAAGTCTATAGTTAGACCTCGGTGAAGATGCTAAAACATGTTTCGTACTTTCGTAATAATGAAAAACCCTAGCTTAGCCCAAAATACGAGTTAGAGACAGGGTTTTTCGATAAGTCCAAGATAAAACCGGTTTCGTAATGAGACGGAAACAGTTGTCAAATAGTAGGTATATGTAAAAATTTAATTACTTTTGTTACAGTCAAATATAAATCTAAGTGCAATGGAAACTGACTACTCAGAAGCAGTCAACAACTTCCTGGAAGCAAAGTTACCGGAACTCATAAATACCTATGTGGTAATTATGCCATTATTATTCATGTGACTAAAGTAATATCTTTTGGGTATCATAAAATTTGATATTTTTTTACCTACGACTTTTTCTTTTTTTATTCTCTTCGGCCTATGTTTTTCGACGAGATCTTTCGAGCCGCTTATTCAATCTTCACAGAATTTAATGGTCTACGGAAAGTGTTTTAAAGTTTTACTGGTTTGTTAAATAAAGTAAATTGGTCATATTATTATGTTGTAAAGTTATACTGCCGTGCAGGCCCTTAAACGCAGTATGAGCAAAAACGCGGTTTCGTGAAAATTCGCGGTTAACTTTTTGATTTGGATTTTTGCTATGTTACAAGGTTTTATGACTGATGTTTCGATAGCCATTGGGCGCATCTGAATTCTAAGAATGACTTTACAAAAGAAAATACGTACTTAGATTATTATAATATATTATTATGATAAATAAAAACGATTTTGAAAAAAATATTCAAAAAAATTAGTAGTTACTACACTTCAAATTTAGTTAAAAAGTACCCATAATGATATAAAAATGCAGTAATTTTAGTTAGTACTGCAAAATTATATGTGACATGTACTACTTTGCTGTTTAAAATGCAGTATCAGTATTTATTTTACTGCATTTTAATTGCGTGTCAACACGTGTACGTGTATGTTTTAGTAAAATATAGGTGCAGTAAGCAAATAATTATTGGCTAAATTACATCAGAAACTTACTTTGTGCAGTGAAAGAGACACAATGCATATCAGAATACTTTGTTTATTAAATACTGCAGTTTTATTAGTAACATTGACAACAAAAAGTAACTTAGGATATAAATAAAAGCCAGTTTTATGAATTTTACTGCATTTTACATTGTTTTAACCGTAAGAGAAAAACAGGTAATGCTTTCTAAAACACCGTATTGTCCTAGTACTTTACTGCATATTATACTGTAATTCATTTTCAAAAGTAATAAAAACTAACTTTGCAGTATTCATATTTTCAGTACATTGCCTATTTACTGCATTTTAGTTTATATGTATTGTGTTCACTACAATTTTGAGGTAAAGTTAACCGGTTTTTTGTAGCATTGATGACATTTACTGCATTTTACCTGGGAGAGCAAAGGATTATGTTAGCCGTAATTGCTATTACTGTATTTTAGATAGTTTTACGTTACAGTTTGCATAAAGTATGCCTAGTTACTGCGTTGAGGTATTTGTTTTTTTCTATCTTGTAGTTATAAAAATCAAAAACCGATTATATCATTCGACTCCTTATGACGTGACAACTACGACTCTATATTTAACTCAAAAACGTCAAAATGGCTGATGCTGCGTTTTAGGGCCTGCACGACAGTATAAGGGTCTGAAGGGAGTAAAAAAAAAATTGTACAAAAATATCAAGTTGGATGTCATAGAATAGGACTTTGTTTAGACATTCCAATACCGTTTTTATTTTTATTCTAGCTTGAATAGTTTTTGAGTTGTAGTATTATTATTAAAAGTTATAAAACACGCTCTCCACCCTTTAGCATATTAGCAGCAATCCAGTTCCCATAATACAAGCTCTGCTTAGTTTGGGACTAGAGAGCGTTGTGTGTTATTTCCAAGGATATTTATTTATTTAAATTTTAGAATTTACGATGCAGTTTAAGAAAGGCGTTCTATAGTGTAGAGGAATATTATGAATAAATTTGATTCTGATTCCGTAGTTTCATAGTCTGGATAAATGAAATCAGTATCACAACACCGACACGATATTGACGCCGGAGAGCTGATCTCGTATACGCTTTGAAACCAAGTCGTGTCGTTCCCAACATCGATGTATTACATTATATTTGTTCAACCAACCGACATGTTGTATCGTGTTTGTAGGTGACGGACGGTATCAAACAATGTGCAAACGTTTATTGATGGTATTACTCTTTTTTTCAGAATTTCTGTAAAGGTGCCATAGAAGTGGGACTGAAATCCATTGCAAATCCAATCCTGGCACAAATAATTTGACTTTTTTTCTAAAGTTTATTGAATAATTGATGGCATAATAATATAATGACATTCTTTTAATAATTTGTATAAATTGCAATTTTATTTCATTTATAATATTTTAATTATTTTATTCTAAAATATATTTTCATATAAAAATGTTTGTTTTGACTTACATGAAACCAAAATATGGGTCTGCAACACAATAGATGACATTAGAAAAGACCCAGGCTTTGCCAAACAGAACGCGTCAGAGCGCTAAGTTGACGCCGCGCTATAGCGCCGAATTGTGTTGTACTATGACGGTGTTCTACTATCACACCTTTCCTTAAAGATTTTTATTTGAAATTATAGCTTTATTGTAATATTTCGCAATGCTATTTTATTGAACGCTTCTTTCAAAACAGCGATTATGAACTTTGACTTTTATTTCGATTAGATTATTATCATAAAATTTTTTGTACCATCACATTTTTGTAATGACAGTCATTTTAGGAAAAGTAAAGATTTGTGGTAATATGAAAGCAGTGACTATCATGCAATGCTTTGGATTACCAAATAAATAAACCATTTTAATTGATTACTTACCTCTTATCATAGTGAAATACTTGACACAACAAAGCAAAGTATTATAGGTATTATACCAATATAGGTTGATGATGATGATGATGATGATTTAGTTTTAGTTTTAGTGTTTTAGTTTAACTGCTTAATTACTGAACCGATTATGATAAAATTTGTATGGGACCAATCTGGAAGCATACCCTTTCAGATAAATAAAGAACTTTTTAAATCGGTTCATAAATGACTGAGATCTGAGGTAACAAACATTTAAAAAAATATACAACCGAATTGAGAACCTTCTCCTTTTTTGAAGTCGGTTCTAAAGAAGAGGGACCTGACTTACCTATCACGCTCCAGGCCAGACCGCTAAAGCTAGAGAGCTGAAATTTGGAATGTACCTTCCTTACATGGCATAGGCACCCGCTTATACGGGATTTTGAGAAATTTAACCCCTAAATGGTTCAAACTGGGACAAAACATTTGTATACAAAGTAGTATTCTTGAAGTTACAAACACCAAAATTAACGTGTTTTTTCTTAAAGCAAAATAACTAAAAACTGCATTTAAAAAAAAAAACTTAACCTTCAACCTGCGATGCTATTAGTGGTCAAAGTTTGTATGAAAAATCAAAACTTGATGCGACTGGCTTGAAAATTGGTGCGAACATCAAGAACGTTAAATAAAGAAACACATATTATAATTTTTTTCGATATTACCCTTTAAACGGCTGAAAATGGCTTTCAAAGTTTGTATGCAAAATTGTATTCCTTGAAGTTATAAGCTAAATAAATGTGAAATGCATTTAAAAAAGAACTAATTTAACACTTTTTTTTTCGTGCTTTTCGTTTTCAAAGTTCGTATAGAAAAATTTGTTTATTTCAAATTTAACATGACCTCAAAATAAAAAAAATAAAAATACGAAAGGTGTAAGTAGGTACGGAGATAGCGTAGATAAACAATGCCAGCCTCTGAAGCCACATTTAAAGAAGTAGGTACGTAAGTAATTATGTAGTAGGTACCTACTTAAGATCTCGCTATACAAAGTCAACGGGAAGCGTAGTTTGTATGTTGCTTTATTACTGAGTACCTACCACGCGGGCAAAGCCGCGGGCGCTACAGCTAGTTAAAATATTAAATATGGTTGTAACAAAGATGAGTGAAATTAAGTAGATAAATGTTTTTTTCATAAGAATCTTCGTAAGTCTTCAAAATACGGGCTGTGTCAAAAGTTTGATAGTTAGATCTAAATGACTTGATAATCAAGCTTTTGTAAACAAATTCTTATAAGTTATGGAGGGAGATTTAGTACCTAGGTAAGTACCTATAACATTAAAGTAAGTATATTTAAACAAGGCCTATGAACAAAAAAATATTAGGTACCTAGGTACCTCCTACATTATGATCCTGATGACACAATTCTGTAGGAATTTGGTTTCAAAACAACTTTAGGGAAAATATAAATTATTATAATAACAAACCTAACAAAACAATATAACTAGGTAGGTATTGAAGCTATTTATAGGTACATTTATCAAAGTAATATACGTACCAATTAGTTGTTTTCAGAATGAGGTTGATTATAAAATAATATTGTTTTATACATCGCATGTCCTTAAAATACCTACAAAAAAATAAAATACGAAAGGTGTAGGTAGGTAGGGAGATAGCGTGGATAAACAATGCCAGCCTCTGAAGCCACATTTAAAGAAGTAGGTAGGTAGGTAAGTAATTATGTGGTAGGTACCTACTTAAGACCTCGCTATAAAGTCAACGGGAAGCATAGTTTGTATGTAGCTTTATTACTGAGTACCTACCACGCGGGCAAAGTCGCGGGCGCTACAGCTGATATATTTTCAGTCAATAACATATTCCTTGTAAAGACTATCCCTGATATGCTAGACGAATTCCAAGTTAGTTCCCCAAGTTATTCTTCAAAGTATTATTTCCACCAAAATATCTGTTAACCAGCATACGATGAACCCCGTGCCAAAGGCGGCTTTTAGTTTAGAGAGGTCAAGCTGTATCTTAGAATCCACGTCTTTCATTTCAATAAAATATAGCCTATGTTTAAATCCGGAAAAAGGGCTTCTGAATAGTATAAGTTTCATTGAAATTGGTCCAGTAGTTTAGGCGTGATCCGCGAACAAACAAACAGATAAACAGACAGACAAACAGACAAACTCGATTTTTTAAATCAGAATGGTTTATTTAGTAAAACTGCATATTATTATTTAGTTTACCCATATCTTTAATTTTAGTTTTTGGCTTTTTTACAGTTTTATAATAGTATAGATAGATAGAGATATTATGCATGCCGGCATGCACGATTCTTTCCTACTTGCGGAGGAGAAATTTGATTGCTTTGTATTCTTTGACGAAACGTTTAGGGGTGTTATGATTCCTATTACCTATTTCTGTGATGATGGAAGTAAGTACATAACTACTAAAACTTCAAAACAATGTTACTTACCACAAATTCCTTCTTTTTTATAAGATATATTATAAAGATTTGTCTAATATATTTCCCAATATTTTTCAAAGAAGACTCGAAAGAGCTTCATCTGACGTTTTAAATGGGCAAGGGCATGGCCATCAAATGGGCATACCAAATTAAAGCCAAAATACGAAGTTCCATTCATTCACTGGGTTATAATTTCGCTGGTAATGGTGTTGCAAATGCCAGATAGTTAGACAATACGAAAGTCCGCTAGGTTTCAAATGTCAAAAATGAAGCCGATGACGATTACCAACTGAACTTTCACAATAAGGCCGGTCCGAAACACAGGTCCTATTCCCTTTTGTTTAGGTATCCATCCTTCTCAATCAGTACAGCATGAATGTACTTGTATGACAGAGACGGAGCACCGTTATCGCTTTGCGAATGTACCTACCTAGGTACATAGATAGCAATGTTATGATGTGAATGCCATTTTATACGGATGCAGAAATCCCCTGATAAAGAATAAATTGAGCCGGGGGTTGCCATCAAAAATAATGTTTTAAAAATAAAGGAACACTGTGTGGGAAACTCCCCAGATAGTCAAAGGAAAGGTTTAAGGTTGGGGTTGCCAGGAATCATAAAGCAAACATTGACATACCTAATAAAACTCATTTCAAAAACATGAAAATAAGCGGTTTATAATTTCATAATCAAAATAGGTGAAAAAACTATGGTATGATGTGGGTACTGTGGGTAGGTACTGTCGGCGCTGAAAATTGATAGATATTTCTAAATAACCAAAATAATTTTGTTTATCTTACATCCACTAAGAAGAGAGATTTAACTTGTTACATAGTATAGTTGAAAAATAAAAACAAGGTAACTAGTTTCAGTTATAAAACATTTCTTGTAAACGACCAGTTTAACCAGCTTAGGGGTTAAACTTCTCAAAATACCGTCTTAGCGGGTGCCTATGCCATGTAAGGAAACTACATTTCAAATTTCAGCTCCCTAGCTTTAGCGGTCTGGCCTGGAGCGTGAAAGGTAAGTCAGGTCCCTCTTCTTTTATACTAATTGTTCGCCCCGAACTGAGATCTCGTGATGGTCGGAGGTTAATAAAACCCAAACCATTTTTATTGACCAATGGTTGTAATAACTTTGCAAATCGCTTCGAAATCGCCGTCTAGCTATGTACCAGTATTACTTGAACTACAAAATCATTGAAACTCCAAGAAATGGTAGCTCTCACGATACTGGGTTGCCAATTTTATAATTTTTACAACAACTCAAAAACTATTAGACCTAGAATCAAAATAAAAATGGTTTTGGAATGTCTAAACAAAATCCTATCATATGAAACCCCACTTGATATTATTAAACAACTTTTTTTTTTACTCCCTTTGGACCCTCATTACTTCACGACCCCTTGACCGATTTACTCCATTTAACAAACCAGTAAAACTTAAGAGTACTATCCATATACCTACTAAATTTTATGAAGATCGGATGAGCGGTTTAAAAGATCTCGTCGAACAAACATACAAACATACAAACATACAAAGCATTTTTAATAAGATTAATAATATATATTAGCATGATGTTGACGCAATGGCGGTAGGTACCTACTATTAGACGACTCAGAATAGTCCGAGAAAGTCTATAATGCTACTAAAACTGTTGAGTTTTAATTCGCTGGCAACACTGTCTGGTACATCTATACATTTACATTGCATCTCGCAGTACGGAGAACAGTTCAATTACGTCATTCGGGGCTGGCCGGCAAATCGTTCTCTTATTTATTTACTTACCCGTTAGTACAATTTGTTTTTGCTCCGTAGCAAGTGTGCAGTGTGAACACAATGCATAACACAGAGAACGTAATTTTGAAAATAGCCTATTGTGCTTTTCTTATATATTTGTTATATATTACGCGGAAAATAGGTGAGTTTTTGTAACAGGGAAAAGAAAAAGAAAATATTTAGGTAGGTATCTGCGTATTTTAACTGCAGTGACACAAGCTACCTAAGGCCCGTATGCTGATAAAGAAATCGTTACTCAAGCAAATATTTGAGTAGAGATTTTGATACAAAAATCTATGCTTGAGTCGATCAGTGCTTAAGTAGTAAATAAGCATACGGGCCTAAGTCTTTCTTGATTCCAGAGCTATACTAGGTAGCTACTTAAAAAAAAATATATGAAGTATAGCTGAGCATTTGGCTGCCAGCACGGTGGCTGCATACATTACTATGGACACACATGTTACACTTTAGTTAATTACCTACATTTTATATCACAATAATAACTAGTAGTTCGCCCCGAACTGAGATCTCGTGATGGTCGGAAGTTAATAAAACCCAAACAATTTTTATTGACCAATGGTTGTAATAAACTTTGCAAATCGCTTCGAAATTGCCGTCTAGCTAAGTACCAGTCTTATTTGAACTACAAAATCATTTAAACTCCAAGAAATGGTAGCTTACGTTATACTGAGTTTGCCGATTTTATAATTTTTACAACAACTCAAAAACTATTAGACCTAGAATCAAAATAAAAACGGTTTTGGAATGTCTTAACAACACCCTATCATATGACACCCCACTTGATATTATTGTACGACTTTTTTTTTTTTACTTCCTTTGGACCCTCATAACTTCACGACACCTTGACCGATTAACTTTATTTAACAAACCAGTAAAACTTCAGAGTATTATCCGTATACACACCAAATTCTGTGAAGATGGGATAAGCGGTTCAAAAGATCTCGTCGAACAAACATACAAAGCTTTTTTGTCCAAGTTGTCACTAAGATCTCGTTCGCTTCACTCACTCGATCAATTATCAGAACATACCTACTTATAGCTTGCTAAATTATTATATACTGAATATAATACTTAATTTAGGTAAGTGGCAAATTGTTGTGGCGGATCACTGAATTCGGGTTTTCTCTGACAAAACCTGGCCCAGCCTTAGATAGACCCGAAGTTTTTGGAGTAGAAGGGACTTGAAACGACTTGTACCCTGGATAGGCATTTAATTTGTAGCTTTTTATTAGTACCTAGCTAGGTATTAACACTTTCGGTGCATTACGAGATCTATCAGATCTCTTGCAGGACTTTTGTATTGTGCGTTGAGTATAATCGTGTTGTTTCACTCCTTGCGGGAGGCTCTAACGTGTAAAGTTCTTTAAGTATGAGTAAGACAAATATACATTATTTGCTCAGGACATAAAAAAAATAGAGATGGATTAGGTTCCTAACCACACTAACGCCACACTGCCACCGAGTAGACACTGGAGATGGGATCTCCTTTGTCAGCGCCCAGAGCTCGGAAACCCGCGTGCTTAGGCATGCGGGACTGAGGGCCTTGGCTTAGCCGCCCGGGGTGCGAGGAAGAAAACCTCTCTAAAAAATTACCCGCGGTGGAACACCGGGGGCGATGGGACGGTTGTTTTGTAGCCCTCAATGCATTACTCCGTCTCCGCAGCCCCCGTGTCACAGGAGAGCGATGGGGCGGTTGGTGCATGGGATGTACCTCCGCCTCCGCAGCTCTTCAGAGGCCGCAGGGTGCTATCGGTGGGACTGATGCGCCCGGGATGGAGGCGGCGGGGGGTTGCTGTTTACAGTGGCCCTGCGCTGCCTGCCCCGAGAGGGGGCGAGTGGTAGCTCCTGCCATACAGGAGCCTTTTCGGGTCTGCGATCGGCCGGAGTTCGGGCTCCGGTCGGTCAGTATGCAGATCTCGGGAGGGCGGCGACACTTGGTGGCAGGTGTCGCCGTGAGCACGGGGGTGTCAATGGATGGCATTCCCGGGATGTGCTCAGGCAAACTGCGAGGGAGGCACCGGCGTTGGTCTTTAGAGGTCCCGGAGCCCCCTGACAGGCAGAGAGGCCGCGGCCACCGGGGTGGTTTAGTGGGTCGGTTCGCCATCTCCACACTACCTTGCCGCATCCCTGAAATGCGGTATTGGTGTCTGTGTGCAGATTCCCCCCGTCAACAAAAAAAAAAAAAAAAAAAAAAAAAAGGTCCCTAACGCACAGTAGTATAATTATTTTTTCAACACACTTGCTCATAAAGTGGCTCTATGGTCACCGCAATTAGGCACATAATGACACCCATAATCAAACTGTGACTTTTTCATTGCTATAACTCACAAGTGAGTTATAGATTTTATTTAAAAAATTTATTGGTTGAGTAGCTTTGTTACTAAAAAAGTTTTTATTCAAAAAAAAAGATCGTGTTCAATAGAACAAATAAATGAATGTTCCTATTGCTTGCTCATTTCATGCAACTTCTTATTTAAATAGATAATTTTAACTCGTACGTGTTTAATAAATAAAACTTTCACTCAAATATAACTTTTGTTTTCTCTGTAATAAAAGAAAACTTTAAATTCCCCATTTTTTACGTGGCAGAATAGGCGCAAACCTTAAGCGCGGAAAATAAATAAAAAAAAACCTCATCCCTTTAGTCTGTGGCCGATCGCAATGCGCGCGCATAGGAAAACTGATTATTTTTTCCCGCCATAGCGAAACATTTTTCACAACGCGTTTTCACTGTTGAAATTTTAGTTATTTTATTGTTATTTTATTCACAAGTGTGTTGAAAAACGTCGTATGATACACGTGTGTATTGGTGATTACCGTTCTCGGCTTTCTTAAGACCCTCGCCTACGGCTCGGGTCTCAATGGCACCTCGGCGGTAATCACCAATGTACCACACTATTACCATAATGTACTATCATTCCTTGCGATGTCGATACTCGTAGAGTCGTACGCCTCGTAGACGCAAGACGGTTGGAATGGAAGCGATCTGAAAGCGGATGCGCTCGGAAACGGCTGCGCGAACGAGAAAAAGTACGCGATCGGAGCCGGTCAGCTCCTCTTATTATTTCAAACCAAGCGCATTCACGCATTCTTAATGACAAAAGCAGTGCATATGCAAAAATAAACCTTACTACAAATACTAAAAACTCTGTTTTCAACGTGATAAGAATTTGCTCTCCTCTCCGAGCCCGTCTGTGTGATGTGAGCGGACTCTTAGTGTTGTCCTAGCATCGACGTGGGAGGTCGCGCGCAAGAGACCTTTACAAGAGACCTGTGAAATTCACCTTTAATGTGTGAACTATACAGATATCACATGACAGTGTATTATTGATCGAGTGAGCGAAGCAAACGAGATCTTAGTGACAACTTGGACAAAAATGCTTTGTATGTTTGTTCGACGAGATCCTTTGAACCGCTCATCTGATCTTCATAAAATTTAGTAGATATACGGATAGTACTCTTAAGTTTTACTGGTTTGTTAAATGAAGTAAATCGGTCAAGGGGTCGTGAAGTTATGAGGGTCCAAAGGGAGTAAAAAAAAAATCGTATCATAATATCAAGTGAGGTGTCATTATGATAGGATTTTGTTTAGACATTCCAAAATCGTTTTTATTTTGATTCTGGATCTAATAGTTTTTGAGTTGTTGAAAAATTATAAAATTGGCAAACCCAGTGAGCTACCATTTCTTGGAGTTTCAATTATTTTGTAGTTCAAGTAAGACTGGTACATATGTAGCTAGACGGCAATTTCGAAGCGATTTGCAAAGTTTGTTTCAACAATTGGTCAATAAAAATTGTTTGGGTTGTATTAACCTTCGACCATCACGAGATCTCAGTTCGAGGCAAACTACAAGTATAGAAAGGAATTAAATTCACGTCCTTTTTTGAAAGAGGGAGTACAGAAGCGATGACTAACTGAACACATTCTGAATTAACAATTGTGTTTGTTGCTGATAGTCTGTTATTCTGCCCTATGCCACCATACAAAAGTTGAAGAAACTTTCAATTTTGACTTTTAAATATTCAGAACGTGTTCAATTATTGCTTCTGTATTTCAAAAAAGGTCATTAATTTAGTACCACCATATATTTTTTTAAAGCAACAACAGCTTAAGAACAAAAATTAAGACACTCGAATAACTTTTCACTATCAGAAAAACTAATAAAATTAGATTCCATTGCATTTACTTCACTGAAGTGGTTGCATGCTGTTTATATAAATAATGCATTTTATTACAGAACTCTCCGGAGGAAATTTTGAAGTTCGTTTTATGCAACATGGCGGCAACACAGGACTTTATGTGGGTGGTAGTGTAAGAAGACGTTCTGTGGGTGGTAATAAAAAATTACAACGTACATTAAACAGCACTGACGATTCTGACAACTCTTCTTAAAGAGTTGTTACCATTTGCGCGCCATGCGAACAATTAATGTGCTTACCATGTTTAATTAATGAAAAAAACTGCATAGTTTATAAATAAACTTCTTTAAAACTTTTTCAATCGACAACTGAGATAATTTATTTTATTTCCATCACTACTTCACTACGCTTAGTGAACTATCTTCAGTTGCGGTACGAGATACAATCGATATCTATTTTTTTTTGGTATTTGTAGTTTATTCTAATGTCATAACTGCGTTCGAACCTATCAAAATGTAGAGCAATAGGCTCTCTTGACCCACAAAAACTTCAAAATATTATGTCATTGGTTTTTTGGAAGATATAAATTATTTTCAAAACTCTCTTTTTAGGAGACTGATTAGGTCTCAAACGCACCAAAGGGTAGGTTAGTTTCGAGATCGTTTAGGTCTCCAAAGCACCAGCTGAAAGTTCTTTGAAAATGATGGCGCAGTGAACGTGTTAATATAATTTTACATGATTCTGAAGTCCAAAGAATTATAAAGCACATGGTCGGACACCTAGCCACCAAGGTCATTGAGCAAATGTTGGAATGTTTTCCGGGTTTAAAAGAAGAAAATGTTTTTCGGGATTAAAAGTAGCCTATTTGTTAATCTAGGTTACGAGATATTCCAAGTTTCATCCAAATCGGACCAGTAGTTGTAGCGTGATCGAAACACAAACATCCAAACCTTTAAGCTTTGACATTTACAATATTGGTATATTCTGATCTGAGTATAGAATCCCTCAATCCAGATGGACATACAAATTTTTTTTAGGAAACCTCCTATTTAGTATTATAAATGTGAATGTAAGTTTGTTTGTTGCACAATATGTTGCACATAGTTGGTGAAATTAATTAAATGTAGTCTTTTATTACACCGTCACTTTCGTTCATATAAAATCCAGTCCATCCAAAGGTTGCCTGGAAGAGATCGCTCATAGCGATAAGGCCGCCCATTGTACTTCACATAAGAATAGTGAACTGTGTTTATTTATTAATTTCTGTAAAAGTGGTGTACAATAAAGAGTTTTCTATCTATCTATCTATCTATCTATCTCGTATTTCTTTATCGCTATGGTTGAAAATTTCTTGACTGCTGGTTTTTACTGTGTTGGTTGGTTTTGAATCATCTTTCGCTCTCAACGAACCTTCTAATACAGTAGTTTGTGCTTGTGCTCGTCACGGTGCTGTGTGGACCTGAGCAAGGAGGAGGGTCAGTAAAGCTGTATAACGTCTTGTCGCTAATGTAGATACCTATGTTCTAGCGTTTAGAAGTGTAATTTGTTATGCGAAGTTTTCTAGGCGTTGTAAAGAGCTCGTTCAGGCCGCGACAACCACCATTTGAGCGCATGTGTAGGGTTAAGTAATTATTTTTTTAAACGCAGTTGTGATTTGTTTTATTGGGGAAATAAATACGCCAGTTTTGGTGTTTGTAACTTCAAAGAATACGATTTTCCATACAAACGGTTAGGACCAGTTTGACCCACTTAGGGGTACATTTTCTTCAAATTCCGTCTAAGTGAGTGCTTGTGTCATGTAACGAAACTACATTCCAAATTTCGGCTTTCTGGCTTTAGCCGTTTTGGCTGTGCGTTGAGTATCAGTCAGCTTCAAAAGAGTTTTATAATATATTGATGATGATAATTAAGTCAAGTCATTCGTCAAGTCGGGTTGCCGAGCGGCTTTAAAAATACTCTATCATTGTCACTTGCATGACAACGAAAAGAGATGACAAGAGATTTAACAATCATTTTAGTTAGCTCAGCCACGCTCAACTTTAGAAGACTAATATTGCGACAACTAGCCAAAAAAGCCACAAACCAACACATTGCTCCTAAACAATAAAAAATGGCAAATGCACGAGATGTGCGACGCCAACAAAAAAAAATGTATGAAATTCACACGTGGTAGAAGTGAAACTTTCAAAGAATACTTAACCAATATGCAGTACTAAGTTTCATCTCAAAATAAAAAGTTGCAAAAAGTTTATAATATCGCATTGGATTTGAACTTGCCCCCGTTATCGGTCTGACCGCAGTCCAACGGTATCACTGTTCGGCCAACAGTAGCTCTGCTGCGATGGTTAAAATTACGGCTATGTCTCTTTTTGTTTGCGCTCATTTGTTTTCGCCAAATGTAAGTGTATTAGTAACTAGTAGCTCATCTGTAATCTGTTACCGTTTTCGTTTCATCGAATTTCAAATCACAACGGTGCCAAAGAAGTTTTTAATTCACACGTGGTAGAAATGAAACCTTCAAAAATTTTGGCTTCGAGATAATGAGACGAATGTAAAATTTCATCAGGAAGGTAGGTAAACGTACGCTATGCAATGCAGTAAGTAGGTCTATGTAAGTATGGAGGCAGCGGAGAAAGCGAGAGAGAGGTTCTCGCTTGACCCAATTCGACGTGGACGGCGTGGGCGTAGTAGAGCGGATTCGTACCTTCTATTGTTATGCTAATTTCAAATTTTCTTCCCGATTCGTGCCTTAAGTAGTACTGTTGTGTTATTCTATGGCACAACGCATGCCAGTACAGTCGAAATAAAAAGCCATTTGTGAAGATAAAAATGTTTATTAAGCCCAAGCTTTTATATAGGTGGGTAGTGTAGGTACCTACCTAACCTACAATGACAACAGTTTAAACTAAAGACTGATTTAAAGTAACAAACAGATTAGTAGGTAAATTTTCTAGTATCTACCTACATCGTTTTATCATTTAAAATTATTAGTATTAAAGCTATTTCGTTAGTTAAACTACTTACTCATAGTAGTTAGTCTAAGCACTAGGAATTCGGATACATACCTTAGTGAGCTAGCACTTGTAAATTTAGGCAGCTCTGCCAGAAAATTCATTCCCTCATCTTTCAGCGACTCTACACATTCATCAAATATTTGATCGAGTGAGCGAAGCGAACGAGATCTTAATGACAACTTGGACAAAAATGCTTTGTATGTTTGTTCGACGAGATCTTTTACACCGCTCATACGATCTTCATAAAACTTGGTTTGGTAGGTATACGGATAGTACTCTTAAGTTTTATTGCTTTGTTAAATGAAGTAAATCGGTCAAGGGGTCGTGAAGTTATGAGGTCCAAAGGGAGTAAAAAAAAAGTCGTACAATAATATCAAGTGGGGTGTCATATGATAGGGTTTTGTTTAGACATTCCAAAACCGTTTTTATCTTGATTCTAGGTCTAATAGTTTTTGAGTTGTTCTAAAAATTATAAAATTGGCAAACCCAGTAGAGCTACCATTTCATGGAGTTTCAATGATTTTGTAGTTAAAGTAAGACTGGTACATAGCTAGACGGCGATTTCGAAGCGATTTGCAAAGTTTATTACAACCATTGGTCAATAAAAATTGTTTGAGTTCTATTAACCTCCGACCATCACGAGATCTCAGTTCGAGGCGAACTACTAGTAACTAAATAAATATTCATGAGCATTTTACACAGCACTATCTAGACCTAAACATTAATCAGTGTTTAAATTACGCAACATTCGTAAAAGCATTGGTGCATAGCGAAATTTGATTCAATCGCATTCTCCCATCGACTGTACATTTCTTTAAGTTTTTCTGTTGAAATTTGAACCGTATAGACCAGGGTACGACAGGGTATCATTGTATGGGATTTCAAAATTAGTTTTTATGATTTGCATAACAATAGAAGGTACGAATCCGCTATAACCCAGAGCACGCGGTGCTTTTCTGCGCCCATAGCGGGTTACTCTGCAGAGTAACAGTGCAGGGGCCATTATAGTCACTGGCCATCACGGCTGGGATCGCGGAAGAATGCTAACGCGCACTCGCGTCCCCCGGTAAAAGCGCCCGACGGACAGTGAGGTTTTAGTCAGTACAGTCTGACATAACCTACTGCTCTAACAAGCAATAGGTATCCATGATGGATTTCCTCACATAAAAAAAAAAAAGGTCTATGTGTATACAATCTTGTAAGTATAAATAGAATAGAATAGAATAGAATAGAATACTTTTTATTAAATAAACATTCTACTTAGGTAGTCAATTGTGACTATACTAAGTCACTGGCCATCACGGCTGGGATCGCGGAAGAATGCTAACGCGCACTCGCGTCCCCCGGTAAAAGCGCCCGACGGACAGTGAGGTTTTAGTCAGTACAGTCTGACATAACCTACTGCTCTAACAAGCAATAGGTATCCATGATGGATTTCCTCACATAAAAAAAAAAAAGGTCTATGTGTATACAATCTTGTAAGTATAAATAGAATAGAATAGAATAGAATAGAATACTTTTTATTAAATAAACATTCTACTTAGGTAGTCAATTGTGACTATACTATTATATATTGAATCTGTGTCATCTGAATCTGTGTAGCTCATCTGTAATCTGTCACCGTTTTCGTTTCATTCAATTTCAAATCACAACGGTGCTAAAGAAGTTTTCTCTTCAAAAAAAAAAATGAAGTTGAAGTTGAAGACCAGTATGAATACACCCCCAAGAGCAACATACCTATTTGTAGTATTTAATTGTATTTTTTCAGGCTTTTCAGTTGTAACATCACGGTGAAGAACATACTGTTCACTGGTGCGAGCAAGTTCGTCACCAACAATGTTAGCTATGACGTCACCACTTCCAGGGCTATCTTCGATATATCCATCCCTAAGCTGTATCTGGGTGTTGGTGAGTAACTTTATGAAGCTTTTATCGATGACTTGTTATAAATATTATAACAACTAGACTCACTAGAGAATACAAACACCAAAAAGTATGCGATTCATTACTCCACTCCTATGGTGTGATAATTCGTCCAAGCTCCTATGCCGATGACGAGATTAGTTATATGACTTTGCGTTTAAAAAAGCAAAAAAAGCTGTGGTTTAGTCTATGATCTGTGGTTTAGTTTTCTATGTTCTAGCGATAGTAGAATGTGAAATGTCCAAGGATATATTTGTTTATAAATGGCTAAAGGATCAGGTTTTCCAAAAATAAAAAAATGAATTCTCCTAACTTTATCAAAGAACAATATTTCTACTTTTTAATTTATTAATAATTATTTTATTAATTTATTTTAGGTGATGCCAACGCAGGTGCTACTATAAACGTACTCGTACGTGCGATGCTATTTAGTGGTCAATGTTTGTATGGAAAAATCAAAACTTGATGCGACTGGCTTGATACTTGGTGTAAATATGCAAAACGTAAAATAAGGGAAACCCATTCAATTTTCGATATTAACTCTTAAACTGCTGAAAATAAATAAAGTAGGTCCTCCGTTTGAAGTCAAAGTCAAAAAGCTTTTATTCAATAAAATCTCACTGACCACTTTGAATCGTCATTACGTTTTGTATGATTAGGTATGATTACAATTATTTTTTTTAATTGGATAAGGTGGAGCTAGTTCGTCCCAAGCTTGTTTGTCTTCTAAATAATCTGATATTTTATAGTATGCTTTTGAAATAAGTCTTTGTTTTATTACGTTTTTGAACTTGCCAATCGACAATTGAGACACATCACTTGGGATTTTGTTAAAGAAGCGTACACATTGCCCTTTGAAAGATTTACTAATTTTTGAGAGCCTAGTGGTGGGAACAGCGAGTTTGTCTTTGTTTCTAGTGTTAACATTATGATTATCACTTTTTTTGTTGAATAGATTTATATTTTTCTGAACATACAATAAGTTTTCATAGATGTACTGGCAAGGTACTGTCATTATATTTATTTCTTTAAACTTATTTCTTAGTGATTCTCTGGGACCCATGTTATAAATTGCACGAATAGCCCTCTTCTGCAACACAAATATGGTGTTTATATCTGCAGCACTCCCCCACAACAAAATGCCGTACGACATAATGCTGGTACGAATTTAATACTATTACGATCTATCCGAAATACCTATAGGCTAATGAGTAATTTAAACCGTTTCATTATGAAAAATAGGGTTTAGACCCGGCTTAGCTAGGCTCGGCCTAAAGTTAGGCTCGAAAACTAAGACGTCATTATGAAAGACTGTTTACCCGAGTTAAACCTGGGGTGGGGTGGGGTTGGTTTAGCAAAATAATATAGTCTATAGTTAGACCTTGGTGAAGGTTTAGCCCAAAACACGAGCTAGAGACAGAGTTTTTCGATAAGTCCAAGATAAAACCAGATTCGTAATGAGACGAAAACAGTTGTCAAATAGTAGGTAAATATAAAAATTAAATTACTTTTGTTACAGTCAAAGATAAATCTAAGTGCAATGGAAACTGACTACTCAGAAGCAGTCAACAACTTCCTACGAGCAAAGTTACCGGAACTCATCAATACCTATGTGGTAATTATGCCATTATTATTCTTGTGACTTTATATTTTTTAAGTAATGTCTTCTGGTTATGCTT
Organism: Eulithis prunata; assembly: GCA_918843925.1. Classification (NCBI taxonomy): domain Eukaryota; kingdom Metazoa; phylum Arthropoda; class Insecta; order Lepidoptera; family Geometridae; genus Eulithis; species Eulithis prunata. The sequence goes on from OU974009.1 coordinate 2,216,441, forward strand.
ACCATAATATGGTAAGCATAACCAGAAGATATCATCCCGCCAACGCTTTTTAGGGCGACCGCGAGACCGACGCCCGTCGGGGAGCCAGGGTGTGACGCAGTTGGCCCACCTGTCAGGAGGCATCCGGCTTACGTGCCCGGCCCAGCCCCATTTAAGCCTAGCGGCCTTCTCTCCCACATCGGCAATACCCGTTAATGAACGCAGCATGGTGTTCCGCACTCGGTCGATCCTCTTGAAACCTAGGATGCTGCGTTCCATGGCTCTCTGGCAAATCTTGAGTTTGGACTTCTGCAGCTCGGTCAATGACCACGTCTGTGCACCGTAGGTTAGGACGGGCAGGATACAAGTGTCGATGAGTTTGCGCTTCAGTGACAGTGGAAGGTCTCCCTTCATATGCGCCTTCATGGACCAGAAGCTCTTCCAGGCGTTCTCGATACGGCGATCGATTTCCTTGTCCTGCCTGTTTTCGAAGCTCGCTAGCTGGCCCAAGTAAATGTACTCATCGACATATTGTATGACCTGCCCATCTACCTCGACCCTACGTCTCGTGCTGTTGGTCATTATTTGTGTCTTCGACCGGTTCATTTGAAGTCCAACCTCAAGACTTGCCGCGCTTAGTTCTTCAAGCATTTTCTGTAGGTCTTGTGCTGTTGGTGCGAAAAGGACAATATCGTCGGCAAAACGTAAATTAGTTAGGCGCTTGCCTCCGACGTCGATGCCCCTTGTTGCCCATGAAATAGTTAGCGTTTTAAATATCTCTTGAAGAGTCGCTGTAAACAGTATGGGTGACAGTGGATCACCCTGCTTAACTCCTTTTTTGATAGAAAAAGTGGGTCCTGTATTATTTAGTTTAATATTTGCTGTGCTATTGTTGTATATTAACTTGAGGAGTTTTATATACGTTTCATCTACTTGTTGATTTATTAACGCTCTAAATATTGCAGAATGTTTCACACTGTCAAAAGCCTTTGTATAATCTACAAAAGCTACGTAAAGAGGTTTGCTGAATTCTGAATATTTTTCGATGATTTGGTTAAGCGTATGTAAATGGTCTGATGTGGAGAAGCAGGGACGAAAGCCGGCCTGTTCGGGAGGTTGGTGTTGGTCAAGGGTTTGTGCAATGCGATTCTGTATGGCTTTAATGAAAGCCTTGTACAAATGTGATACCAGGCTAATAGGTCTATAGTTGCCAATGTTACTTTTGTCTCCTTTCTTATGAAGGAGGACAATGTTTGAGTGACACATTTGTTTCGGAAGCTGTCCTGAATCTAATATAGTGTTGAACAAATTGGTAAGGTGGGGAAGCAATGCAGGTGAACCAATTTTCAGGGCTTCAGATGTTATACCATCTTCTCCTGGACTCCTATCATACTTCATAGTTTTCAAAACATCATGAATCTCCTTGCCAGTAAAGAATGGCACGGCCTCAGAACGACTGTATTCTACCTCTTCGTCATGTTTGGATGCATCCGAGTATAACGTAGAATAAAATGTTGTACAGATGTTCATTACTTTATCGCGACTATTTTGTTTGGTGCCATTTTCATCCTGAAGAGAGTTTATCCAGTGTTTTCCCGCGGTAAATCCTTTCATAGCCGATCTTAATGAAGTGTGTTTTTCTATAGCTATTTGAATTAACTGTGAATTAAATGTTCTTATATCTTTTCTGATACTACGTTTTACTTTTCTATCTAACTTTGAATATTCTGAAGTGCAAATTTGAACTTTTTCTCTATCTGATATAAGTTTTTTGGTTTCTTCTGAAAGTTTGCCTTTATTTTTCTTGACTTGTTTGATTTTCCTACTACTACACTCAATTGATTTTACTATTGTTTTGTACTGACCTTCAGCGTCTTCAATTTTATCAATGTTCAAACTAGAGAATTGGTTTGAGAGCTCTAAGTTAAAATGCTCTGAATTTTTAAAAAGGGTTAATTTTGAATGTTTTACTAATTTATTACTGTACTTGTTAAATCTGTGAATTTTGAAATCGAATCGAATTTTTGCGCGAACTGGCCTATGATCGGAGCTATACTTGATGTTATTTATAACACTTACATCTTTTACTATCTGTTGGTTGGAAGATAATACAAAGTCAATTTCGTTTCGTGTTATACCATTAGGCGTAACCCAGGTCCATCTCCTGTGTGGTTTTTTGCTGAAAAAGCTGTTAGCAACAGTCATGCTCTGTCCAAAAGCGAATTGGATTAATCTGGTACCTCGCTCGTTGCGATTACCTAAGCCAAATTGTCCAATTACGGAAGTGCTATCAGTTGCTTGCCTAGTTCCAAGTTTCGCATTGAAATCGCCAAGGACCATGTTCCAGGTACCTCGGTTTTCTTCGCAGGCTTTATTAAGTAAATCGTAAAAGCTTTCAACTTCTTCAGCACAGTGTGTAGATGTTGGTGCGTATACTTGTATTAGCGTCAAGGTGGTTTTGGGTGTTACGCGAAGTCTTAGTACAGCAATACGTTCTGAGTATCCTTTAAACTCTATGATATTATCTTTCCACTTCTTAGCCACCAGGAACCCTACACCATGCTGTCCGCTAGTTTCTCCGAAGTGGAAAAATATGTCATTGTCACGCTCTACCCTAGTTTCACCTAGCCTTCGAACTTCTGCGAGTCCTACAATGTCCCATTTAATGTCTTTAAGTGCGTTTTCTAATTCAATTAATCGCTCGTCTCTCATTAGGGTCCTTACGTTGTAAGTTAAAACGTTTAGAGTATCGGTGTCCTTTATAACGTGAGCCAAAGTCGTTTGACGGTCGAACCTCACTCGGTGATTCTTCGCACCCCGGACCCCAGGGCCGGCCTGACGCCCGTCAACGTCAGCACAGCCGCTGGTGTCGCCGAGCACTTGGGGCCTTCTTTGTATTGTACTATCCATGTTTGGGGGGGTTTGGACCATAACCCGCCACGCTGGTCCATTGCGTGTTGGCGGGTGGTTTCGTCAGAGCCTCGTTCGTAGATCAGCACGGGTGCACCGCGTGCAGGTGAGGTTGACTTGGGGCCCGATAGATGATATTTGGGCCCCTTGCTCCCTTGTTATGTGTAATGTCCAAGAATATTTATTTATTTATTTCAATTATAGAATTTACGATGCAGTTTAAGAAACGTAGTTTCATAGTCTGTATAAATGAAATAAGTATCACAATACCGACACGAGGAGAGCATGTCGTATACGCTTTGAAACCAAGTCGTGTCGTCCCCAACATCGATGTATTTGTTCATTTTGTTTTGTTCAACCAACTGACATGTTGGTATCGTGTTTGTAAGGTGACGGACGGTATCGGCGAATGTGTAAACGTTTATTGATGCTACGACTCTTTTTTTTCAGAATTCCTGTAAAGGTGCCATAGAAGTGGGACTGAAATCCATTGCAAATCCAATCCTGGCACAAATGTTTTGACTTGTTTTTCCAAATTTTATTGAATATTGATGGCATAATAATATAATGACATTCTTTTAGTAATTTGTATAAATTGTAATTTTATTTCATTTATATTTTAATTATTTTATTCTAAATTATATTTTCATTAAAAAAGTTTGTTTTGACTTACCTGAAACAAAAACATGAGTCTGGAACACAATAGATGACATTAGAAGAGATCCAAAACATACAATTAATTAATCTCTGGATAAAACAAAACTTGGCTAGTAAACAAAATATAATTCTAATCGAATCTAAGTTGTGTCGGTTGTCAACAGATATATCAGTGGATGAAAACTTGGTATTTTTGCATGAAATACTTATAATTCCTAGAACTATGAGAGTAGATATTTTTTTAAAACTGCATGAGGGACATCTAGGTATGAGTAAGATGAAAAGCTAGGCAAGACAATGGTATTACTGGCCTAAAATGGGTAATCATATTGAACAATATGTAAGAGAATGTTATGTATGTCAATCTCATCAAAATAAAAATGTAAAGGAACCCATACTGTTACATGAAGTTCCAGATTTACCATTTTCAAAATTAGGAATTGATATTATGGATTTCAAAAATAAAAATTACTTAATCATGTATGATTATTTTTCCAAATGGCTCGATATCAAACTAATTACTAATAAAAGTGCCGAGTGCATTAACAATGCTTTGATTGATATTTTCTGTATTCATGGGTCTCCAAATGAGATTGTGTCCGATCACGTTCCATTTTACTCCAAAGAATGCAAAGAATTTGCTTCTGAATGGGGATTTAAGTTTACCTACACAAGTCTTGGGTACCCACAGTCGATTGGAATGGCAGAAAGGGCAGTGCAAATTGCAAAGAAAATATTTAAAAAATGTTCTAAAGTTAAAACTGATGTAAGAATAGCATTATTGCATTATAGAATGTCTCCAGTATGTGGTACAAACATTTCACCAGCACAATTAGCTATGAACAGAAATCTAAAAGCAAAGTTACCAGTTTGTTATGCATATTTAAAGCCTAAAATAAATACAAATGTAAAAGTAGAATTTAGTAAGAGTGAGAATAGAAATGTTAATAATTATAACAAAAATACTAGATTTAAGAATGATATGTTTATTGGTCAGCATGTTTATTTTTTAAAAGATTCAACTGTTAACAGATGGTTAACTGGTACGGTAGAAAAGAAAAACGGTTTGAGATCTTATATCATTAAAGACCATAATGGTGTAAATTACACTAGAACATCTTATCATGTTACGAAACACGATACGGAACTCCCGCCCCACTTTCAAGATCCCGATGTTATCAACAATCACTTTATGAATATCCCCGGTACCACTAACGTCAAAATATCACAGTTGACGTTTTTTGAATTTCACAGCTTTAGTGATGCATTATTTCAACTAGAACCAGTCGGCCTAGACAAGATTACGAAAATAATCAAAAGTTTAAAATCAAATGCCATAGGCTGTGACCTTATTAGCTTGGACATGCTTATTATGACACTCCCGCGCTCATTAGAAACTATTCAAAATATATTAAACATGTCTATAGAGACGTCCACATTTCCAGATGTCTGGAAGTTTTCAATAGTTCGTCCTCTACCGAAAGTCCCCAATCCGGTAGAGCTAAAGGATCTCCGGCCCATAAGTATTTTGCCTTGTATTTCTAAAATTTTAGAAAAAGCGGTCTGTTCTCAGTTAACCGATTATCTTGAACAGAATAAAATTTTGCCAGACGTACAGTCCGGGTTCAGGAAGGGGCGTAGCACAGTCACTGCTCTACTGGATGTGACTGATAACATTCTGTACGCGCAGGATAGGGGAATGTGTACGTTGTTAGTGCTTTTAGATTTCTCAAGAGCATTTGACTCAATAAACATAAATCTCCTCATCTCTAAGCTGGCTTACTATGGTTTCGACAATAATGCTCGGAAATGGTTCACTAGTTATCTATGCGGTCGATGGCAGCAGGTTAAACTCAGTCGCATTAACGGTACTTCGAATTATTCGTGCAAAGTACCTGTAAATCGAGGAGTGCCTCAGGGCTCCATTTTAGGCCCAATTCTTTTTATTTTGTATTCGGCAGATATTGCGTCACATATCAATCACTGTAAGTTTCATATTTATGCCGATGACATCCAAGTCTACATCTCATGTTATCCTTCAGACATTAATAGTGCAGTTGATAAGCTCAACGCTGATCTTGCGAACATAGCTCGGTGGTCTAGCAATAATAGTCTTCTCCTTAACCCTAACAAGACTAAGTATTTGATCTTTGGTAGGCCACACCACCTAACAAGAATAACCCCGAACGTTGATGTTGTGCTGATGGATGAGCCCATTGAACGAGTTTATAAAGCACGTAACCTGGGTCTACAAATGGACTGCGACCTACGTTTCGAGGATCATATAACTCACTTGGTTAGGACTTGTTTTTATAAGTTAAAAGTTTTATATAGAATGAGACCTTTCTTATCAGAGGAGTTACGCTTACAACTGGTAGAGTCGCTCGTTCTTTCAAAGTTGAACTACACGGATGTGGTCTTCGGCCCTCGACTTTTAGAAAAAACGCAACGGTTGGTACAACGAGTTCAAAACGCTTGTGCCCACTATTGTTATAGTATTCCGTTGAGAGGACATGTCACTCCTTTTCTTAACGAGCATTCCGTATTGAAAATGAGACATAGACGTAAAATCCACTTAGCATGTCTCCTTTTCGGGGTCCTAAAGCATGAAACACCTGCCTATTTATTCTGTAAACTTAATGAACAGTTCAGTTTTAGATCTTGCGAGCGTAGACAATGTTCGTTGCAGTTTCCAACACAGCGACATAAAACGGCAGCCTTTAGAGGAAGTTTTCGCTACGCTGCGACGAAATGTTGGAACAACATCCCACCCCCAATTAGGAACCTACAAAGTATCCAAAGTTTTAAATTCAAGCTAAAGAAATATTTGTTAAATTGGCAAAGCGAGCAAGAACTTCTTCGACTAGATACAAGTGCTATTTAAGTTGAACCTCACTTACACAACTATTTATTTATTTTATTGACTATATCATTGAACAAAATTATAAAACCAATTTCTCCATCCTATAAACGAGTGCTAAATAATAATAAAAAACAATATTTATTTTCTTTTTCTTCAAATATAAAATTACGACTGATAGGTACAGAATTTACAATATTTACAAGCGTTCGATTCTCATGTATTTTTTACTGAGAGCTCTACATATAAATTTTTGCACATGTGCTTTGTTTATTTTTTGTTTTTTTTTTTTGTTTTAATTTTGCAAAAATTGTCGTAACCTGTTTGCTTTATTGTTTTCATTTAAGTCTTTGTTACCGAGATATACTTACTTCTAAGATTCCTAATTCTATTTTCTAATTGTTGTTTGTTTCATTTGTTGTAATCACGTTCATCCTTATCTTATGTTATTACTTTTAACTTACCTCCTCATTGGCCTCAACGGAAGACCAGCGCAGGTTATAACAACCTGCACATGCTGAGTTGAAACCAGTTTGCAACTGTCTATTTATTTATTTTGTCATGTTAATAATTACTTAGTTGCAAATAAACTCTTTGATTTGATTTGATTTGATTTGATGTTCGACCTGGATAGTGTCTGCTAAAATCTTCTATTTGAAACGGATGTGCAGTTCAAAGGGTAGAAAATAAAACAACAATGCTAACTCATTTTATTTAATTTAGTTTAAAAAGATGTTATTTCTTTTTATGTACTTAAATAGCTTAGTCAGTTACTCAAGTAGATCTGGTTTTGTTTAAGTGTAGGTCACAATATAGCAAGTAAGCAGTAAAAATTGGATAGTACCTAGTTCAAAGACTGTATTATGTAATGTTCAAGATCATAGTAGGTACCTAGTTAGTTATAATTTTTTTTGAGAAAGGGAAAGATGTAATGTACCGAGCTAGGTGTGAGAACCCCGATCTCCGGGCATGCGCAGACGGTTCAACGTACGGGCACTGAACGTGGCACCGAATAAATACTTGTACTATTAACCAAGTTGTTTGAATATAATATAAACAATACACAAATAGGACATAAAATGAAGTCACACTAACGATTTTCTCAAAAAACGTTCCAATTGACCCCAGCCTCCCCTAACGACAGCAGATAGACCACTCATACTACTCGATAGAAAGAACCATGCAGCCGATTGGCTGATTACTTATATGTATTATCCAATCCAAATTGTTGAGAAAGGCTGGATGAGCTAGAGGATAGTGGGAAAAGATGCAGGAGATCTACACCCAAAAAGAGATCTATATCTCAGAAGCTGGAAGAAAATACTAACAACTATTTAGTTTATAAATAATTTGAATATGTAGGAACTAATACTTAGCCTTGGGAGAGACCTACGTCCAGCAGTGGACCGATATAGGTTGATGATGATGATGATGAAATAATACGCTTAAGAGAGATATTATTTGAGTTTTTCATCTACTCAACTTAAAGGCCAAGTGCGCATCATTAGACCCAGGTGGATTTTCTTGAGAACTGGAAGTTGCTAATTGGACATCAACAGAGAGTTCTGATGATAAAAAGAGTAAAACTAAAAGTAAGGTAAAACTAACGGATGATTCTCCAGGTGTTAAGGATAAGTTTGTTTCTGAATTTATTGCAGAACCAAAATGAAAAGCTTCATCGCTTTCACGTTACTTATCGCGGGCATCAGTGCCCTTCCTCAACAAAGCGAAGATAAGCACTGTAATACCCTCAGTGACTGCTACTGCGTAGTGTAGGACGCCCTCCGGCTAGGTGGGGTGACGATCTGAGACATGTAGCTGGTAAACACTGGATGAGAAGTGCCGAAGACCGGGCTCAGTGGCGGGTCTTGGGAGAGACCTACGCTACGTCCAGCAGTGGACCGATATAGGTTGATGATGATGATGACTGCTACTGCCTAGATACACACTTAGGTATATTAATATTTCCTTAAAGTTTGGTTTATTTATAACTCTATTACTAGAGCCGACAGTGTTACTTTTGTACTACCTACTTATTTCTTACATTAAATTATGTGTATGTTTTGCTAGCAAGCAAGCAAGCAAGAACTGTGGAGTTAACTGTGACGGACGCCATCGCTAGTGCAATCGAAGATATCAGTAAAAGTATCACTGATCTGGTCTCGATCCCTTCTACATTCAGCACGATGAGGACAGCTAGGTATGCTCTTCCAGTGCCTATGTATGTACAATATAAACTTGCCTATCATCATTTGTAGTCTAACTAAATAATATTCTGCTCTCGCAAACAAAAATTTCAAAATGTGTTATGTTGCACATAAAATAATAACAATAATGATTTATGGGTAAACTTGTTCTTGAAAGTTACCTAAGTACTAAAATTTTAAGATTCTTATAATCAATGTTCTTAATATTATATTGTTCGTCATCGACACCGATATAGTTTAGTCTTATTTTATTTGATTTTCTAAAAACCGTGCTACCCAGAGAATCTTAATTAATTTATTTGAATGTTGTCACATTTTACTGTTGCGTTTCAGAATCTTCAACGCCGCGGGTGTCGCTGAAGAGTTCATGTTCCGTGGTCTCAGCGAGATCGTGATCAATAGCATGAGCTTTGAACTAATTTCCAACCCGCTGCGCCTGGATATCTCCCTCCCTCTCGTCGAAATTAGTTCCAGTAAGTTCTTTAGCCACATGACTGGCTGTTATTTGTTATTTAATTTTATTAGTAAAAGCACGAGCTCCATTGTACGCGGTGTGTGAAACTGGGGACAATCATTCTTGTCAAGTATACCTAATATCAACAACTAAACAATACCAAAGCTGCTATGCAATTTATTGACACTGTCCTTCACTATTCTTATCACATTCTTCCGGTTACAGGAAAAGCTGACGGCTACACTGCCGTCCGATTACTAAAAGGCCGTTAAGTGACATTTGTTCAAATTTGAGCTTTATGTACTGGGCGAAAGCGCATTTTTTTCTCTGTCATATTTTTTATCATTTATACCTAAGTCAGTACTTAATCTCAGTAGATTTGGAGACCGCATACACCGCTATCTACATCCGGTTTGGACTTTTTCAATTCTAAATTACGGTTAACTCATTTTACATTACTACATAATTTATAAGTTTAAAAAAACTGGAAAAACCGACTTCAATTTGATACGCCTTCAACATCAAACTGATGATGATGATGGCAGTTTATTGAGAATGTTTTATTGATTGTAAACACCACGTTCGCACGTTCCTAACCCTAGCGTATCCGAAATACACTGCGCGGTGACACTACAACGGTTGGCAGTCGAGCTGGCATTGACGCGCAATATAACTCGAATACGTTAACACGGCGACTGTCAGATTTGTTCGTGATAGAGGTACTGTTCTATTGATCGTAAACGTCACAGAAAAGTCAAAGGAAAGCAAAATGTGCAATGTCGTGTACGTGTATGAAGTGTTTTTTCCAGTTATTCTTATTTAACTCTTTAATTTTTATTCACAAAGAAAATTACATCTAATACATTATTTACAATATTTACAATATTTACAATATTTACAAAATACACATGGAACAGTTGAGCCATCTACAAACCTAAACTAAACCTAAATTATTTAACTGTTTAATTACTGAACCGATTATGATAAAATTTGTATGGGACCAATCTGGAAGCATACCCTTTCAGATAAATAAAGAATTTTTTAAATCGGTTCATAAATGACTGAGATCTGAGGTAACAAACATTTAAAAAAAAAAAACCTAATTGAGAACCTCCTCCTTTTTTGAAGTCGGTACAAAAGAAGAGGGACCTGACTTACCTATCACTCTCCAGGTCAGACCGCTAAAGCTAGAGAGCTGAAATTTGGAATGTACCTTCCTTACATGGCATTGGCACATTTGGCACCCGCTAATACAAGATTTTGAGAAATTTAACCCCTAAATGGTTCAAACTGGGCCAAAACATTTGTATGCAAAATCGTATTTCTTGAAGTTACAAACACCAAAATTAACATGTTTTTTCTTCAAGCAAAATAACTAAAAACTGCATTTAAAAAAACAACCTTAACCCTCAACTGCGATCCTATTAGTGGTCAAAGTTTGTATGGAAAAATCCAAACCTGATGCGACTGGCTTGAAACTTGGTGTGAATATGCAAAACGTAAAATAAGGAAAACCCATTTAATTTTCGATATTAACCCTTAAACGGCTGAAAATGGCTTTCAAAGTATGTATGCAAAATTGTATTTCTTGAAGTTATATGCTAAATAAATGAGAAATGCATTAAAAAAAACTAATTTAACACTTATTTGCGGTGCTTTTCGTTTTCAAAGTTTGTATAGAAAAATTAGTTTATATCAAACTTAACATGTCCTCAAAATAAAAAAATAAAAATACGAAAGGTGTAAGTAGGTAAGGAGACAGCGTAGATAAACAATACCAGCCTCTGAAGCCTTAAAGAAGTAGGTAGGTAGGTATGTAATTATGTAGTAGGTACCTACTTAAGGTCTCGCTACAAAGTCAACGGGAAGCATAGTTTGTATGTAGCTTTATTACTGAGTACCTACCACGCGGGCAAAGCCGCGGGCGCTACAGCAAGTTAAAATATTAAATATTTTTGTAAAAAAGCTGAGTGAATTTAAGTAGATAAACGGTCTTCAAAATACGGGCTGTTTCAAAAGTTTGATAGTTAGATCTAAATGACTTGATAATCAAGCTATTGTAAACAAATTCTTATAAGTTATGGAGGGAGATTTAGTACCTAGGTAAGTACCTATAACATTAAAGTAAGTATATTTAAACAAGGCCTATGAAAAAAAAAATTAGGTACCTAGGTACCTCCTACATTATGGTCCTGATGACACAATTCTGTAGGAATTTGGTTTCAAAATAACTTTAGGGAAAATATAAATTAATTATTCTAAACATACCTAACAAAACAATATAATTAGGTAGGTATTGAAGCTATTTATAGGTACATTTATCAAAGTAATATACGTACCAATTAGTTGTTTTCAGAATGAGGTTGATTATAAAATAATATTGTTTTATACATCGCATGTCCTTAAAATACCTACAAAAAAATAAAATACGAAAGGTGTAGGTAGGTAGGGAGATAGCGTGGATAAACAATGCCAGCCTCTGAAGCCACATTTAAAGAAGTAGGTAGGTAGTTAAGTAATTATTAAGTAGGTATCTACTTAAGACCTCGCTATAAAGTCAACGGGAAGCATAGTTTGTATGTAGCTTTATTACTGAGTCCACGCGGGCAAAGCCGCGAGCGCTACAGCTGATATATTTTCAGTCAATAACACATTCCTTGTAAAGACTATCCCTGATACGCTAGACGAATTCCAAGTAAGTTCCCCAAAGTATTCTAAGGCAAGACGTAGTAACTATTCGGTAATCAACATCGGGGACAGACCAGTATGGGGTCACACCAGACTAACCTATAACATTGAATGTAGTAAAAATAGTTCGTAACAGTTATGATCCATGATGAGACGGAGGAGAGAACTTTGACGGGCACTGTGTTATAAATACATGTGGCTCGAAACTGAAATAGGTAAGCAAGCTCGTATGAGTCAGTGGCCAACTCTGGTGACGGAGTTTTTAGGCCGCCTTAAGGCCTCCGTCATAGCTTAACGACTGCTAGAGCCGGGACGCGCACGGAAGCGCTCTGATGTAAATGCCACTAGCGGTCACCCATCCGAATAGTGACCGCACAGAACGCCGCTTAACTTAGGTAATCGATAAAGATTGTCTGAGCAAGCCACGCCACGAGCGCTTCATAGGTACTTATTACTTACTTAGTTTACCTACTTACTTGTCTTTTTCAGAATGAAGTAAACGAACTCTTTGAGATCATCGGCCTTGACTACCTCAACAACAATCTGTTTGTTGATCGAGTGAGCGAAGTGAACGAGATCTTAGTGACAACTTGGACGAAAATGCTTTGTATGTTTGTTCGATGAGATTTTTTAAACCGCTCATCCGATGTTCATAAAATTTGGTAGGTATACGGATAGTACTCTTAAGTTTTACTGGTTTGTTAAATGAAGTAAATCGGTCAAGGGGTCGTGAAGTTATGAGGGTCCAAAGGGAGTAAAAAAAAGTGTACAATAATATCAAGTGGGGTGTCATATGATAGAGTTTTGTTTAGACATTCCAAAACCGTTTTTAGTTTTATTCTAGTCATAGTAGTTTTTGAGTTATTGTAAAAATTATAAAATTGGCAAACCCAGTATAACGTGAGCTACCATTTCTTGGAGTTTCAATGATCGTGTAGTTCAAGTAAAACTGGTACATAGCTAGACGGTGATTTCAAAGTGATTTGCAAAGTTTATTACAACCATTGGTCAATAAAAATGGTTTGGGTTTTATTAACCTCCGACCATCACGAGATCTCAGTTCGGGGCGAACTACTAGTATAAGAAAGCTGTATAACGGTATACATATAGGAACCAATTTATGCTACTTAGTATATATTTATTTTTTTTCCTTTTAAATTCACTGTTTTGTCATTTTTATTATTATTGTTTCATTTGTACTTGTCTATATGTTTTGTATGTTGTGTGCCATGTAGTAAATAAATGAATGTCTATGTCCATAAAAATAATCTTTTATTTAGAAAATGTAACTAAATGTTTACACAATCTGATGACATGATGTGATCTTTACGATTTTCGTCTGCCATAAATTAAATTAAAAAATTATTTTTTACATCTGTGGTAGCACCACATTTCTATACAAAACAATCTGATAATGGAATCTATTTTGGGACCTTTTTTTTTTTTGATCTACGTCAACGACTTGCCGAACTGTCTTCCTGACAAAGCATTTGTTACCCTTTTGGCCGACGATACTCGTGTGGGAGTTATGGATCGTAGGCAAGAAGCGGTACAAGAACAAACTAATCTAGTCGTTGCTAAATTAAAGCTTTGGTTTGAGTCCAATGGAATCATACTAATCACTGAAAAAAGTACAATTTTAAACTACACGACAAAAAGAAACGCAGCATGTAATAAAAGTGAGGACGTAAAATTTTTGGGATGCACTTTGGATGCCACTTTATCATTTGAAAGTCAACATCTGTAGGAGATTGGCCAGTGCAAATTACGTACTGTTTAAGCTTAAACCCATTGTTAGTAAAGCAACCTTAAAATCAGTTTACTACGCATACTGCCATTCCATAATCAGCTATGCAATAACAGTGTGGGGAAAAGCGTCACAAATTGAAAGAGTTCTTGTTTGTAAAAAAAGATCATTACGCATTATTTTTGGACTACACAGAATGACATCAGTAAGAGCTTTTTTCAAAAAGGCTAAAATATTAACAGTTGTATCTCTGTTTATTTTAAATTCTCTGCTAGAAGTACATTCTAAAAAAAACGAATTTCCAATGAAAATGCACATACACAATTTTAACACCCGTAACAAACATAAATTACATGTGCCGAGAACCAGACTCGTAAAAGCGTATAAGCGAGGTATATGTCTAAAATTGGTTATGTATAATAAGTTGCCTTTGAATATAACTCTACTGCCTCTAGCTCAATTCAAGCGGAAAATTAAAATGTTTCTTGAATGTCATCCATTTTATCAAGTGAGAGAGTACATGAGTTGTTGCTTTTCCGATTTGCAGGAGTAGGTGCAGTGTGAAATAAATATAATTATATAATATTTAAGTAGGTATTGTGTTAAAATTAGTTTAGGATTAAGTAAATAATTTGTATTAGTTTGACATGCCAAAGTTATATTATGTAACAAGCTGCTTAATAAATGAAATGAAATGGAATTACAACGAACGCCGCCTAACAGGATCTCGTCAGAAGGTAACATTCCGGCTTCGATAACAAAAGAGGAATTGTGCACCCGAAAGCGTAAACAACCAGAAAATGAAGAAATGAAATACTTGGAACGTAAATTTGATGATCAAATGCTATTATGGAACAAACAAATAACTGATTGGGTACGAATCGGATAATATATCATTCTATGGGATTTCAAAATTAGTTTTTATGATTTGCATAACAATAGTAGGTACGAATCCGCTATAACCCGTATTTCCAGCAGCATTGCAGCATCCGTAAATACTGCCCTCTCTAGTGAGCTGTCAAAGATTTCGTCGGCGTTATCCGAAATAAACTGTAACATCCTAAAACTGAATGCAGATAACCTCAATATCAACAAAACGTTGTCTGAAACAAACAATCGCTTATTTTAATTTTTCTTATTTATAATCTTCAGCGAGGCTGTCATGTGACGATCAGACTTCCTGAACTACGCCATCACACGCCCGCGCCGTACGAGCCTAGCTGCTGGTCGATACCACACCTAGCGATCCGAGCAAGTCCGTCCCACGTACCCAATACTAAACGTCTAGTTCATAATAGTTCAGGTTAGTTAGAATAGGAAGAAAGGAATCTTAAAACCCGTTCTTCACAACCCCTCATCCGCACCGGATCAAGACGTTCCTCCTACTCCCTGTACTAACCCAAGTAGTATATTGTATAAAATATCAAAGTTTCCGCCGAGGCAGATGTCAGATGTGCACCATTCCCATCAAAATAACTTCTATTCAGTGTACTTTTAGTCAATTTCGACTTAGTTTGTTTAATTTTTAAGTACTGTAAATCAGAGCTACCTTTACCTACTTGTTACTGTGTACTTTAAGTAAATAATTTTTTGTAATTTTGATTTTTAACTTATTTTCTTCTATGCCTGAGTTTTCTCCAACAGCAGGAAAGAAATACTGTTACAATTTCAGTAAAATGTTCTATCTACATTATTTAAGATACTTTCCCTCCATGTGGTATGGCCGTGGGACACCCTGTATAAGCATGATGTTGACGCAATGGCGGTAGGTACCTACTATTAGACGTCTCAGAATAGTCCGAGAAAGTCTATAATGCTAATAAAACTGTAGAGTTTTAATTCGCTGGCAACACTGTGTGGTACATCTATACATTTACATTGCATCTCGCAGTACGGAGATCAGTTCAATTACGTCATTCGGGGCTGGCCGGCAAATCGTTCTCATATTTAACCGTTAGTACAATTTGTTTTTGCTCCGTAGCAAGTGTGCAGTGTGTGGATTACACAATGTACGAATATTTTATAACTGTCTTGCTAATAATATTGGCATATTTTATTTTAATTTTTTGGAAAAGTGGTGAGTTTTTTTAAGTCACAATATGAATATGTAAAATAAAAAGAAAATAGTTAGGTGCTACGTATTTTAACTGCAGTGACAGAAGCTACCTAAGTCTTTATTGTAGTTTTGATTGATTCCAGAGCTATACTAGCTACTTAAAAAAAAGAAATGAAGTATTTGGCTGCCAGCACGGTGGCTGCATACATTACTATGTACACACATGTCACACTTTAGTTAATTACATTTTATATCACAATAATAATTATCATAACATACCCACCTACATATATCTTGCTAAATTATTAGCCATATTCATAGTAGAAGGGACTTGAAACGACTTGAACCCTGGATAGGCATTTGATTTGTAGCTCTTTATTAGTATTTAGCTAGGTGTAGAAACTTAATATAATTTTACATGATTCTGAAGACCAAAGAAAGATGGAGTCCATGAGCAGACTCCTAGGCACCAAGTTCATTGAGATGAAATTGGAACAAATACGCCAGAAGATTATCACTGAAGGATATGAGCACTGGGCTATTTATGAATACCACAAGGAGTTTGCTCTGCCTACGTAAGTATTTATTTTCTTTATACAATAGATTTTGTATTTCAAATCAGCAGTTTGACGAAAAGTTACCGCAGACCGGCTCAATGGAGCCTACGTTCAAAAGTTAGACCAATACAGGTTGATGATGATGATGATAATAGACCAGAGACTTACCCTTTTGTTCATAATATTCAACTGTCATTTTAGTGCGGCTTCTTCTTCTTATAACTATTGGCCTCAGTCCGTCATGTCGACAGACAATTTTGGCAGTGTCAAGTGATATATTATTTGAAACTGGCTTTCGCTCGCGACTTTGTCCGCGCCCCGTTTGAGCTTGTTAATTTTACGGGATTAAAATTAGCCTATTTGTTAATCTAGGTTACGAGATATTCTTAGTTTCATCCAAATCGGACCAGTAGTTGTAGCGTGATCGAAACACAAACATCCAAACCTTTAAGCTTTGATATTTACAATATTAGTACATTCTGATCTGAGTATAGAACTCCTCAATCCAGATAGACATACAAAAATTTACTTATTATTTTATTTGAAATTTTTATGAGCTTTTATTTAATTAGTAGGTAATGATGGTTTTCATTAAATGTCATACATCCTCTTTGTGTGATAAAAGTGATTTCGAAAAATGAGAATAATGTTGATACTTAACTTATAAACAAAAAATAATTTATTTAGCTCTAATATTAGCGGTCTGGCCTGCAGCGTGATAGGTAAGTCAGGTCCCTCTTCTTTTATATAAATAGACTAGCTCTAGAGCCCACGGCGTTGCTCGCGTTTCCTTTAGAGTGTGACTTTTCAAAATTCCTTTCTTAGTGCACCCCTACACTATATAAGGATACTACCCTCCAAATTCGAAATTCGACTACGAAAAGAGATGACAAGAGATTTAGCAATCATTTTAATTAGCTCAGCCACGCTCAACTTTAGAAGACCAATATTGCGACATCTAGCCAAAAAAGCCACAAACCAACACATTGCTCCTAAACAATAAAAAATGGCAAATGCACCAGACGTGCGACGCCAAAAAAAAATGTGTGAAATTCACACGTGGTACAGAAGTGAAACCTTCAAAGAATAGGTACTTAACGAATATGCAGTACTAAGTTTCACCTCAAAATAAAAAGTTAAAAGTTGCAAAAAGTTTATAATATCGCGTTGGATTTGAACTTGCTCCCGTTGTCGGTCTGACCGCAGTCTAACGGTATCACTGTTCGGCCAACAGTAGCTCTGCTGCAATGGTTGAAATTACGGCTATGTTTGTCTTTGTTTGCGCTCATTTGTTTTCGCAAAATGTAAGTGTATTAGTAACTAGTAGCTCATCTGTATTCTGTCACCGTTTTCGTTTCATCGAATTTCAAATCACAACGGTGCTTGTTCAATTCACACGTGGTAGAAGTAAAACCTTCAAAAATTTTAGCTTCGAGATAATGAGAATAATGTTAAATTTCATGAGGTAGGTAGGTAAACGTACTGTTATAACCCTTCATTGCAAATAAAGATGAAAAATAAGCAGTCTGAAAATGCACTACTGCATTTTCAGCTAGAAGACAAAATTCAGTCTCGGACAATCGTTGAAAGGAGTTAAACGTCTCCCAATTTATTGAATTAATTTACTATTTCATTTCTAAATTCAAATAAACTTATAGTAGTGTAATTTTTTTTTTTTTAAAGAAAAATTGCTTCTCCGGTATAACAGTACGCTATACAATGCAGTGAGTAGGTAGGTAAGTATAAAATCTTTTAACTAGAAATAAACATTCTACTTAAGTAGTCAATTGTGACTATACTTGAATCTTTGTCACTAAAAGCACCTCGGGAAGCTTGTACTAACTTTTAGATTATTTATTTAGTCCATGCTTTTAGATAGCATGTTACGCAAAATGTAAGTGTAATAGTAACTAGTAGCTCATCTGTAATCTGTCACCGTTTTCGTTTCATCGAATTTCAAATCGCAACGGTGCTAAAGAAGTTTTCACTTCATAACAGAAAAAGAAGTTGAAGTTGAAGACCAATATGAATACACCCCCAAGAGCAACATACCTATTTG
Source organism: Eulithis prunata (assembly GCA_918843925.1). Taxonomy (NCBI): domain Eukaryota; kingdom Metazoa; phylum Arthropoda; class Insecta; order Lepidoptera; family Geometridae; genus Eulithis; species Eulithis prunata. Next base: position 2,234,615 of record OU974009.1, read on the forward strand.
TAGTATTTTATTGTATTTTTCAGGCTTTTCAGTTGTAACATCACGGTGAAGAATATACTGTTCACTGGTTTGAGCAAGTTCATCACCAACAATGTTAGCTATGACGTCACCACTTCCAGGGCTATCTTCGATATATCCATCCCTGAGCTGCAGCTGGGTGTTGGTGAGTAACTTTATGAAGCTTTTATCGAGGACTTGTTATAAATATGTAACCAATTATACATTCTATATTCACTAGAATAACTAGAATCACAAACACAAAAATGTATGCGAATCATTAATCCACTCCAATGGTGTGATAATTCGTCTAAGCTCCTACGCCGATGACGAGATTAGTCATATGACGGGTTTAAAAACGCATTTGGTTTACCTGTGGTTTAGTCTATGATCTGTGGTTTAGTTTTCTACGTTCTAGCGATAGTAGAATGTGACATTTCCAAGGATATATTTATTAACAAATGGCTAAAGGATTAGGTTTTCCAAAAATTAAATAATGATTCTCCTAACTTTATCAAAGTTCTACTTTTTAATTTAATTTTAGGTGATGCCAACGCAGCTGCAACTATAAACGTACTCGGAATGAACTTCGAAACTCAGCTCAAAGGATGGTATGTTATGATTATAAAAAATCTACTTTATTCGTTCATTTCAAAACCAATGCTCTACAAAATATTTGGACGTAAATATCAAAGAACAGAAATGGCTGCGAAATCAGTAATTTTCCAGCTAGTCGAACATCTTGCCTGGCAGCAAATAAGCTGCATTCTTTATCATGAGTATAGCTCGGTGTACCTATATTTATACTAAATTTAGAGCATAATTATATTTTGGTCTCAAAAACAATAGAATTTTAGATGATTGACACTGACGTAATTACTAAGATTTACAAATTATTGTTTCACATTTTATCTGGATTTTTCAGGGTCAAACTGTTAGAGCCCCGAGTGTCAGGTGTACTGGTACTGAAGATCGATGACGAAGGCAAGGTGACTGATTCGAGTTTAAACGTCGACATACAAATCAAGGAGATTCAGGTACGCAAAGATTTTTTTTATATATTTCGCGTACATTGCTGTAGTTAAAATGTACCTTTACTATTGCGATCTAGCAGGATCTAGCCGAAATACCTATAGGCTAATGAGTAATTTAAACCGTCTCATTATGAAAAGTAGGGTTTAGACCTGGCCTAGCGAGGCTCGGCCTAAAGTTAGGCTCGAGTTAAAACTGAGACGTCATTATGAAAGACTGTTTAGTTGTTTACCCGAGTTAAACCTGGGGTGGGGTTGGTTTAGCAAAAGTCTATAGTTAGACCTCGGTGAAGATGCTAAAACATGTTTCGTACTTTCGTAATAATGAAAAACCCTAGCTTAGCCCAAAATACGAGTTAGAGACAGGGTTTTTCGATAAGTCCAAGATAAAACCGGTTTCGTAATGAGACGGAAACAGTTGTCAAATAGTAGGTATATGTAAAAATTAAATTACTTTTGTTACAGTCAAATATAAATCTAAGTGCAATGGAAACTGACTACTCAGAAGCAGTCAACAACTTCCTGGAAGCAAAGTTACCGGAACTCATAAATACCTATGTGGTAATTATGCCATTATTATTCATGTGACTAAAGTAATATCTTTTGGTTATCATAAAATTTGATATTTTTGTACCTACGACTTTTTCTTTTTTATTCTCTTCGGCCTATGTTTTTCGACGAGATCTTTCGAGCCGCTTATTCAATATTCACAGAATTTAATAGGTCTACGGAAAGTGTTTTAAAGTTTTACTGGCTTGTTACATAAAGTAAATCGGTCAAAGGGTTGTAAAGTGATAACGGTCTGAAGGGAGTAAAAAAAAATTGTACAAATATATAATGTTGGATGTCATAGAATAGGGCTTAGTTTAGACATTCCAATACCGTTTTATTTTAGCTTGAATATTTTTTGAGTTGTAGTATTATTATAAAAAATTATAAAACACGCTCTCCGCCCTATAACTCGAAAACGATTCAACGTATAAATATTTTATTGGCACAAAAGTTGTAGGGAAGTTAATCCTCTACAATATTGATCATATTATTATATACAAGTAGCTAAAGTAGTAGATTTTTGTGACCTTTGACCTTGAGATTTTAATGGACGCGAACACCCTACCATTATGTAGGTTTTGAGACAACTTTTAGGAGGTCAAGATACAAGCGAGTTTATAGCTGGGTATCTCAAATTCCGATATTCTTATCTAATTTTGACTAATTTGACTGGACTATAAGTACAGATTGGGCCACGTATTTCGAAATAGGTACAATAAAGTACTATGTATAATAAGTATACCTATCAATTTACAACAAAAATAAAATTTAAGTGGCTACTATATTAGCAGCAATCCAGTTCCAATAATACAAGCTCTGCTTAGTTTGGGACTAGAGAGCGTTGTGTGTTATTTCCAAGGATATTTCTTTATTTAAATTTTAGAATTTACGATGCAGTTTAAGAAAGGCGTTCTATAGTGTAGAGGAATATTATGAATAAATTTGATTCTGATTCTGATTCTGAAACGTAGTTTCATAGTCTGGATAAATGAAATCAGTATCACAACACCGACACGATATTGACGCCGGAGAGCTGATCTCGTATACGCTTTGAAACCAAGTCGTGTCGTTCCCAACATCGATGTATTACATTATATTTGTTCAACCAACCGACATGTTGTATCGTGTTTGTAGGTGACGGACGGTATCAAACAATGTGCAAACGTTTATTGATGGTATTACTCTTTTTTTCAGAATTTCTGTAAAGGTGCCATAGAAGTGGGACTGAAATCCATTGCAAATCCAATCCTGGCACAAATAATTTGACTTTTTTTCTAAAATTTATTGAATATTGATGGCATAATAATATAATGACATTCTTTTAATAATTTGTATAAATTGCAATTTTATTTCATTTATAATATTTTAATTATTTTATTCTAAAATATATTTTCATCTATAAAAGTTTGTTTTGACTTACCTGAAACAAAAATATGGGTCTGCAACACAATAGATGACATTAGAAAAGACCCAGGCTTTGCCAAACAGAACGCGTCAGAGCGCTAAGTTGACGCCGCGCTATAGCGCCGAATTGTGTTGTACTATGACGGTGTTCTACTATCACACCTTGCTTTAAAGATTTTTATTTGAAATTGTAGCTTTATTGTAATATTTCGCAATGCTATTTTATTTAACGCTTCTTTCAAAACAGTGACTATGAACTTTGACTTTTATTTCGATTAGATTATTATCATGAAATTTTTTGTACCATCACATTTTTTGTAATTGATAGTCATTTTAGGAAAAGTAAAGATTTGTGGTAATATGAAAGCAGTGACTGTGACTATCATGCAATGCCAAAGATTACCAAATAAATAAACCATTTTAATTGATTACTTACCTCTTATCATAGTGAAATACTTGACACAACAAAGCAAAGTAGGTATTTGTAAAGTATATAGGTAAGTATTTGTTGATAGCTCTATTAAATAGATAGAAAATGACGGGAGCATGTTCTACCACTTTACCTCTGTATTGTAGACTAATATTATCTATTACTTACTAGAAAAATATACCATATAAAACGAACACAGACATAATAGCACTAAAATTATAAATCAATCAATCTTCTAAATTATATAAAACTCTTTTGAAGCTGACTTAGAATCAACGCACAGTCTAAACTATAAGTCCTAGAGGTATGAAATTTGGAGCGTAGTATCCTTATATAGTGTACTAAGAAAGTAATTTTGAAACGTCACACTAAAGGGTAGAACGCGAGCAACGCCGCAGGCGACGGCTAGAAAAAAATATAACTTTAGAATAAAGTAGTTAATATTGACAACATTTTGACATTGAGGACACCAATACTATAAATGTTGTAGCCTTTTTATATTTATTCTTATTTATTCACCCGAAGAATTGCAAAACAAATAAGTTTTGATACAAAAAAGTGTCAAGTGATTAACACGCTCTCGGATTAGCAAGTGAATTTACAATTTTTAATTGATAATGCTTATCATAATCAAATAATGCAATAGAGTTAATTATCTGTTATTGACACATTACTACATTAGTGATAATCAAGTCTTTGGAAAGGTAAGTCAAACTTTAGTTTAATAAAATCTACCGAGAAGACAAATCACTCTTCGTCCCTTCTCTTCATTATCATCATCATAAGGCACATGACACATCTTTATGCATGTCCAGGTAGACTGGTAAAGAACGCTTTTAGCATTATGAAGCTAGCACTACTTTTGTGTGAAATTTTAAAATAAATAAATAAATAATATATCCTTGGACATATCACACAACGCTCTCTAGTCCCAAACTAAGCAAAGCTTGTACTATGGGAACTAGATTGCTGATAGAATACTTATATACATTTTTTTTTGTAAATACATACTAATGATACTTCATAACACCCAGACATAGAATAAACATCTATGTTGCCACACACTAATGTTTGTCCTCGGTGGGAATCGAACCCACGACCCACAGCCCGGAAGACAGAGGTACTACCGACTGAGCCATGACACCTTTCGAAATAAATAGAAATATTTTAACTCGATTGTATTTTTAGAAATGAATCCGATTTGGGTATGTATGGTGGCTGCACTAGGCGTCACAGCGGTGCCTGTCAGCGATCCGAAGGAAGAGGCATTTATACAGCTGCTATCTAAGAAAGGCAAGTCCTAACCTATTCTAATCTTCTAGGTACCTACCCAGGTCTGTAACAGTTAGAACCTGTTGATTTTAAACTCTGGAATTTCAGTTCAACCATCCCTTCTAGTAGGTACTGCTAGTGTCAATCAAAAGAATAGTGAGATCTTGTAGACGGTCTACAAGTTCCCACTGGGAAAGATTGCAGGGTAGTTGAAAGAGATTTTACATGGTTTTCGGTGTTTTTTTATTATTACATATTACCTACCAATATCATTATTTTCTCGACTAAATATAGCAAAACAAAATGGTAATCAAAGATTCGATTCGTTTTTCAAGATGAGTTTGGAAGAAACAGTGCACTCGAGAGTATTCTCATCGATGTGCTGGAAGACTTACGAGAGATCATGGTGACCGGCAACGATGATGTCCCAGTGCTGGACCCGTTCTACCTGGATCGCGTGTTTGTGGATGACTCTGTTATACCGATAACTGGGTAAGATCTAGATACCTAGGAAGTTGGATCGTCTATGCAAGTAGAGTAGAACGAAAGAAAAGAAGAGAAAGTCAAAACTAACTCCCCCCCTCTCAGGTAATAATTGAGTTTCTAGACTCTACATTTCTTTAGAGATTCTAGCTTACGTTATAGAGACGAGCTTGAAACAATGATGTTCTATTATTTATTTGTAGTCTAGGCTCAATGAAGTTTTTGGACAATAGGGTTCCTATTATGAATGTTCATTTTACAGATACATCACAGTGATGCATGCTATATTAAACTGTCTGTCCCGGCTCTAACAGTCGTTCAACCATGACGAAGGCCGTTAGGCAGCCTTAAAACTCCGTCACCAGTGGCCAGTGGCTCATACGAGCTTACTGATGTTATAGAGGGACTGTAACCCGCAATCAGGCTTGGCCACGGTTTTAAAGAGCATTTAAGAGCTTAGAGTATTTTCACCAGCCAGAATACTTGTGTATTTTCCAGGGCACGCCTCGAGCTGGTCGACTTGACGGTATCCAAACTCAGTACGTTTGAGCTGAACACGGTCAGTATTTCATCTGCTTCGATAATCCTGCAGAGGTATAACGTGGAAGTTGACGCAGAGGTGCCTGCTATTGAAGTAGATGTTGGTAAGCTTCTATAGTTTTAACAAGATCTATTTAGGCAAATTATGTAAGTTCTTGGGCTAGTCCACGAATGGAAAATAAAAATTAAATGCAAGAGAAATCAAAAATTTGCATCCGATAATACCACAATACGAAAATAAAAATTATATTGCTAATGCCAATACTAATTTAACTTATTATGTACAAAAATGTTAATTTGTTTTGTTACGAATGAAGTGCAAATGAAACAAAAAAACTATGTGTAGGTACAAATGTTATAGTATTTATTTTATTATTTTTACAGGTAAATACGACCTCTTTGTCAGCGCTAGCGGCTTAAACATTTTTGGAGCCGGTGATGCAAAGTAATTGGCTCTTTTCTCATTAATTATATTATATTTCGAGTTTTTATAAGAATCTTCTAGATATGACAATAGGTCACGACACGTTTGAGGAGTTGCAATGAGTGCTTTCCGACAAAAATGAAAATCCTCAGTGTAATTTTCTCTTCGGTTTTGATATTATTTGGTTTTTCACATTTCATCCAACTTTTCTCAAAGAAGTGGTCATTTCTTTCAGATTCCTCATCGTGAAGCCGAGGATAAAGGTCGCCTTGCTGGTCGGCATCAGGATAAGACTCGGTGCTATCTACCTCAATATTCTGAATACCCGCATCGAGTTTAACCTCGCCGATGTTCAGGTTTGCTTTTGATAAATGCAAAATCCTGTATTTTACATTCATCGTCACACTAAGCTGGTTTCTAGGTTTCTAGTTTTAATCCCCTAAAGGCCGAATATCTACTGATACATCACTCAAACCACCACTTAAAAAAAATTGTCCTTCCTTTGTTTGACATTACTTATTGGTAAGAGATGGCAATTATCTTAACGTTTCAGTATTCAGCAGTCAGAGTTTTCTCAATCCATTGACATTCTTATGGGATTTTGTAAAAATTTCAATTAATTGAGAAATAAGAGATCTGTAGGTTTACTACATTTTATGTTCCAGTCTGCGGTCACTGGCATGTTCTACAACCCACTTCTGGATGCCTTCGTCAACTTGTTTATAAGGAATCTAGTGCTGGAGTTATTGAATGCCTACTCAGTAAGTTAACCACTATCAGTCAAGGTGCAAAACATTTCAAAGATTAGAAGTCCATGCACAAGTTACTTTTACTATAAATACCTCATTTATAAGTACTACGAGTATTTCTGTGTTCCGGTTTTAAAAGGAACAGCTTCAGAGTAAAGCAGCGGTTCCGTGATCATAACGCACAACGCTGCGGTACGCGGCTTAACGCAGCGTACCGCGTTTGCCCTTCACCGCTGACGCAGACTGCGGCGGAACAAAAGACCATACTAGACGTTTTCCATACGATTATGTATCCGGCGCCGCATGTGCATACCGCAGCGTTGTTCGTTACGATCATGAGACCAAAGCTTAATGAATGGGGCCTCAAAAGACACGTTCTTATTGGACGAGTTCTGTGAGATACTGTATAGTTATAAGATTAGGCGATAAATGTTTGGGAGATCACCTGTTTGTCCCGTGTTATGATGGGTCCTGTCCTGTCTGAAATGTAATAAACCAGCAGTTATTCTTTGCAGGATGACATAACGGATACAGTGAGCCCAATAGTCCAGGATCTGGCCAACGACATACTCTCAGACTTGAACCTCATCAGCTTACTTGGATAAGCTACTTCAAACGGACGCGAATTGGAAAATACGCAAGACTGTATTGTATTATGTTTACCCATGATTTTGTGATTAAAATATATTTATTATTATTTCTATTACTATTACTACTAACCCATACTGTCCCTAACCCACATTGTTGAGCAAAGGGCCACATCCGCCAGTCTCCACTTTCTTGAGCCCTAATTCGCCAGTCCCTCTCTTATGCGTCCTGCTCGTCCCGTCACCTCATACGCACGCAGTCTACCGTGACTTTTTTTTATTATAATATTATTTATTATATCCCCGGTTTACATATTATAATCTAGATGATTTAAGTACACGTCAGGAGACACGTTTTATCCATTCCTCTATGAACGCCATGAATGGGTCGCTGTAGTGCCTGGAACATGGTTAAGATGGACTAGGCTTGACCAGCACCTTACTCGTACCATCTTCTCAGCCTAGTCCGCCTGATCAGGAAAGACAAGTCACGGAACATGCCACAAGCTACGCGTTTCCTCATTCTTTTTTTATCTTACTTCACTGCTTGAGAGCACTCGCATTGCGTAAAAATCAATAAGGTACTGTATCTACAACTGGATTTGAGCCCACGACCTTTGGATTAGAAAGCAGGGTTGCTATGCTACCACTAACCCAACGGTTTTCAAACCATACAGCCAAACGAACGAAGATGCGCCATCTAGCTAAAAAGTAAGGTACAAAAGTTCTCTATTCCACAAGTTGCAACAATGTCACACCATGCAAAGGTTCAAAAAGTAATAAAAAAATATTCTGCGGTTACCGGCTGGGTAACATAGATGGCACTGCTAAGCAATTTGATAAAAAGTAGGTTTATTTCGTTTTCAACACACTTGCTCATAAAGTGGCTCTATGGTCACCGCAATTAGGCACATAATGACACCCATAATCAAACTGTGACTTTTTCATTGCTATAACTCACTAGTGAGTTATAGATTTTTTTTTTTAATTTTATTGGTTGAGTAGCTTTGCTACTAAAAAAGTTTTTATTCAAAAAAAAAATCGTGTTCAATAGAACAAATAAATGAATGTTCCTATTTCATGCAACTTCTTATTTAAATAGATAATTTTAACTCGTACGTGTTTAATAAATAAATCTTTCACTCAAATATAACTTTTGTTTTCTCTGTATTATAAGAAAACTTTAAATTCCCCATTTTTTACGTGGCAGAATAGGCGCAAACCCTAAGCGCGGAAAATAAATAAAAAAAAATCCTGATCCCTTTAGTCTGTGGCCGATCGCAATGCGCGCGCATAGGAAAACTGATCAATTTTTCCCGCCATAGCGAAACATTTTTCACAACGCGTTTTCACTGTTGAAATTATAGTTATTTTATTCACAAGTGTGTTGAAAAACGTCGTATGATACACGTGTGTATTGATGATTACCGTTCTCGGCTTTCTTAAGACCCTCGCCTACGGCTCGGGTCTCAATGGCACCTCGGCGGTAATCACCAATGTACCACACTAGTACCATAATGTACTATTACCTATAAATGGATCGCTGATATTAGGTATCCCTTTTTTTGTTTAGTAGAAAAAGACTTAATTATTACTGTGCCTAAAAAGGCTAAAGTTAAGTAAACAACTAGAGTTGTCTAAAAAGACTCGACTAAAGATAGAGTATAGACATTATGTCTTGATTACCTACCTACGTATGTTTAGCTAGACATAATGTCAACTCTAACTTTTTATAAAATAGTGGGTATATTTTTTTACTCTTTCGTAGAAAAAATTCTGCCTCGCACGTCTGCAAGCGTTTAGCCGTTTAGCTTATTCAGGTATTTTTTCATCGTTCATAAGTAAGGCTTCTAACCTTACGATTTATTCAATTCGCAAATTTCACTCCCTAGTAGCAAAGTTTGGTTTCCAAATGCTAATGAATTATGCAAAATCTTGGTTCTGATTTTGACCTACGCAAAATGATTTTATCTCTGAGGGAAATCTTGGGGGAAAATTAAATTATCGATTTAAGGTGCTTTAACAAAGTAATTTTGCTACTTCTAGTAACCTATAACCTACTAATAAATGTTGCTTGCTAATGTTTGAGGCATGAGGTAGTACCAATGTTTTTTTCTAAGCTTAGTTCCTACTTCTCGTCAAATGTATCTAAAGACACTTTCCACTATATTTCAATCGTTCCATTATGTATTCTGTGTTTTACCATAATTCAATGGGTCTGGGTTTCACCAGCGCCTTCTTGGTGAAGTTTTACATCTTACAAAATATAAACTATTTTCCCGAAGTATTATAGGTACATAGTAATAGATAATAGGAGTACGCTCGGCTACACAAGCTGCGTACATAATATTTTGGCATGTAGGTAGGTAGGTATACGAAAAAAGTTTGCTATGTACAATAATGCACATTGTACTGGTCCAGTACACACTTAAAGAGCATGCTATAAATGAGAAAACCAGCTTAGCATGCGTATTTCATGCTTAATTTTTACTACTTGTAGGTACCTACCATTTATTAAATTTTAAAAAGGAGTTTCGAGTCTTCGTAAACTGTTCTTTAATTCTCTTGGGCCATTAGCATTTAAAATTCTATCAACTTTCGTTAACTGTAAGAAAACCGGCAGCCAGTGTGATTTTTCTTGCAAAATTCAGTCACCCACGATAGATTTTATTTTTCTTATTTTAGTGATAAAATAACGACCTGCCGAACTCAAATAAGTTCTATACCAACGCTGTAAAGTTCATTCTCCACTGAAATTTGACTGAGAGAAGCAAGCCACGTCCATTAGAAATCTGGAAAGTTTTCAAGTTGTGAATTTGTTACGTTTCCCGGATGCAACGTTTATTACGTCAGTTGAATCCATGCGCGCCCCGAAGGGGGCATAACTCGTTAAGATATTAGGTACATCTACTGCGAAACTAACCGCAAACTGGATTATAATGATGCAAGTTTTGGAAGTACATTGTGGTCGACTTTACTTGTGCAGATCTTCAAAGTTACACAGGCGCGGTCACCATTTACTGTCTCGTTAGTTTAGTCTCTCCAGTAACATACTTGGATACGGTAGGATTGTACATAATATGGTGCTCTTCTATGTTTTGTTTTAAGTTTATTTCCAACAATTGCACCTCGCCATCGTATTTACCATTACCAGAACAAAAAATAAGTCTATCATCGTTTGTCTATCTGTAAAGTGTATCCTAAATGGTGAACGAAAGATTTATCGAGTAGCCTACAGGTTTGCATATCAAAAAATTGCAGTTCAAGATAAGTACCTAAGTAAGTGCAAGGTACCTAACAAATCAGGGCTCAGAAATCAGTATGTTATTTTGCAAAGCAACACTTAGACAACATTTATTCGGGCGTGTGGTCACAGTAACTTACAAACTGTCTGACAAATGTCGCAAGATCTGCCTTCAAACTTTCAGGGTAGAACCGCAACCATAGGCTAGGTTCCCTTAGGAATGTTCATACGTGCGAGAATAACTTAAAACTTTGCTCGCGGAAGCATGAAAGTCGTGATTAGCATGTTCATAATGCCATGCAGATGTATGCTGATTTATGTATGCTGAAAGTTTAGTTGGCACGTGAAAGAATGCCCTTGCCAGGCTAATTGCGAAACGTGGTGCAAGTCTTTGTGTTTTAATCACATGTTCTTTTAGTCAAAGGGTCCAGAGGGACTAGTACGAGTTTTCAGTGTATAGTGTGGGTGTGAAACGTCTGACGCCCAGCACACCAGTGGGCGCTGATTTGTATGGCGACACTAAGCGGATTCTTTGAGAAGTTTGACAATTTCGACATGCGAGTACGAGATTTGTGTAGACCAAGCTTCTCAAAGAATCCGCTCAGTGTCTCCATACAAATCAGCGCCCACTGGTGTGCTGGGCGTCAGATGTTTTTCAGATTTACACACCAAAACTCGTACTAGGCCCCCTGTAAACTCTATAATTATTTAGATTAGAATTAACTTGTGTTTATTATACAATGTAAATACGCTTTTAACTTTAGCTTAGTTTGGGACTAAGTGCGTTGTGCGAGATGTCCATGAATACCTATTTTCATGTGCGCAAGTATCTGCAAACGTTTGCGGTAAACGCTGAGCATGACCACAGGAGCGCAGTGATCAGTGGTTGGGACTAAAATTGCTCATATTTATGGGTGATTTTACCTACGAAGTTTTCAGAGCCCCGAGTCTGTGCATTTGTTTTGACTTTCGACTCGAGTATAGTACACACAAAAGCATTCGCAAAGCGCGAAAGTTTGTTGGGAATTGCACAATTTCCAAATATCCCGGTAGAGGCGCTTATTCGGTTTTCATACAAAATTTATCGCTTTGCGAATGCGTTTGCGTGTGCTATAATCGAGTCGAAAGTCAAAACAAATGCACAGACTCGGGGCTCTGTAGAAGTCGCCTAATTGTGTATAAGCTCTCAATAAAGTAAGTTTTTGACAGAAGTTACTCCACATCTACCGAGTTTATATCTATTTGTTTCGGGCCTTGTTTGCTTTGACCATTTTATTCATAAAATCCGGTTTACTCAGGCTTAGCGTTATTTCCATTTAACTATCTGAGATATAGGATAAAGAATCGAGGTTATACTGGTGCTAAACAAGACTTATTAACCGGGTGCGTGTGTGTTTAGGATGAGGATTGGGGAAGGGTTGCCAGTTACCACTTATCTACGACGTTGAGTGATTGGAAGGGAACGTATTTAGTGTTCTTATTGATGTTAGTCTAAAGCCATCATCATTAACAGTTTATCTAAAGTTTTTGCATTAGTGGCACTAAAAAATCTTCTACGGCTTACCGCCGGTTTCTGAAACGGTGATTAAATTAACTAATAACTAATCTAATGCTAAATTTAGGATTCTCTGAGAAATGGTTTGCACAAATGCGTCTGCAACAATTTTTTTAACATTTGATTAGTTGTTATTAATCAGATTATTAAAATATAAAGTTGCGTGTTAATTCACTATTTGACATGTAATTTTGATAATGTCTTTCAGCAATCCAATGAATACAAATACTGACAACGCAATTTTTGCAATTGCAATTTTAGTAGTAGTAGTAGAGCTCTTTGTGAGAGCTCGTCCGGGGAAGTACTACCACCGTACCTATTTCTGCCGCCAAGCAGCGATGCTCGCATTGCTGTGTTCCGGTTTGAAGGGTAAGGGCGCCGGTGTAATTACAGGCACATGAGACTTCAAGATCTTTACGTCTCAGAGTGATGGACGCAGTGCATTGCTTACAGGGCACGTCCTCATTGGACTTGCTCCGCGAGGTAATGCATTGTTATAGGCAGAAGTTACTACTTAATATCAGGTGAGCTATTAGCTTGTTCCATTACTTTTATCATTAAAAAAATGCAATTAAAAACTTGACAAGGTTGTTAGATGATCAGAGGTTTGATTACCGTACAGAAAACCAGCTGTTAGTTTTTATTTTTATTGGATACTTTTTCTGATAGGTGTCTTTAGTAGCTTCATACATTTGAATTAGTTCTCTATTCTTCACCGATTTTAGAATGTAAAGTCAACTTAGCTAGGCCATTGAGGGTATTTAAGATAATGGTACATCCGAAGGTGCCGTAAATCGGAGGATCGAATGATCGATTTTCGGTATAACCGAAATGCGAGCTAGGTTCAATAAGGTTTCCGATTCCGAACCCAACTCGGATTGAAAATAAAACAGCACTTCAGATAACTGATCCGAATTCCAATTCCGTTTTTATTGCGATATTGAAACCGGGCGTTTGAATAGAAAGAGTAGGAAATATCTCAACGCATTTAGATGGTTTGACTCCGAACGACATTTTCTTAGACAGATTGTATTAGAGAGCAAAACTTCGGGTCATCTATAAAAACTTGAATATCATGGAAACCATTAATGCTAGTTTAGTGCCATGGGTGCAAGACGCCATGGACTATGTTTTTGTTTCTAAAAAAAGAGGCAGATGCTTTTTAAATAAAAACTCTTTTAAATTCGAATATTGTAAGTATAGATCAAAAGAAGCACACACTGATTAAGAAAAAACCCTTTTATTTCACTCATACATAACAATTACACCGTGTTTTGTCTTTAGCATTGACAAGAAGATTCAAATTCGATTAAAAAAGACAAAACACGGTGCTTTATCAAGAATCAAAATACGATAGTTTTATTGTGTCTGGGTTTCTAAAAGTCTAGAGCTAAAAGGTGACTCAAAAAGGTAGCCAGGAGGATTATTAATCAAAGCTTTAACGAATCGGTGTGGCCGACGTCGGGGCTTGAGGTTTGGAGTTCTGCTGAAAAATTTGTGAGAACTTCACAGTGTTTTGTGGTTTTGACAAAATATATTAGTTCAATAAAACTTTCAACCGAGGTGTTTCAATATGAATTTAAAAAGAAATTCGTAACTTACCTAACAGTCCACTCATTTGCATAGTGGGCTCGATGGGATTTTTTTTCCCATCCGGCCAACCAGTGGGCCGGCCGGTGGGCTCGATGGGAATAAGCCATATCTTTTGAAGATATATACATACTTACGTAGAAAAAGAGTTTTCTACCTAATTTTTTCCAATAATGTATGACTGTGAATATTTTTTTTATATCAAATTGAATTGGATCATAAACGAATCATAAGCGTTTGTGCTATTAAGTTTATTAGTTTATTGGCATTTTTCACAGAGCTATATTATGCAAGTTTAAAAAAAAACACTACGGACTTCATACTACCTCATTCACACTTGGCAAGCCTTTCCGTAATTTTCTCACCCACGCCGGCATAAAAAGGAAGTTTGAAAAGTTTCTCAGCCCAAGAGGAGAGAAATGATTTACTATTAGGCTCTTTGTAATTAGGTCAGAGGTCGGAATAATTTCATTTACCTGTCGGCGTTTTATGTAGGCCATCAACATTTGCTCAGTAGAACTATTGTACCTATAAATAAAAACGTCTAAATAGGTGGGTATTACATAAAAAACTTGCTTATTTTGCTACTTTTTACTAATGGATAATGACAAACATTGCTAAGTCAAATTATATTCAGACTTTTATGTTATTTAAGTGTTATTCAGCGTTTATAAGTACGACAATAAAATGAAATATCGAATCGAAAAATAAATGATCTGATTTTGGCTTGTATCTAAGTTTTCACTGAGAGGCTACGCTCATAGCAAAGAGCTACGAAGTATACTACGAATATTTAGGATTTGGTATTTTTAGACACAGGTGCAATGGACCTGTTTTTCAATATACAGAAGTTCGAAGACGTTGTTAGTTAGGTAAGAGGGTACTACGTGTGCATGGGTGTTTACGGGTTTACGCAAATAGTAGGTAAACAAACACTTAGGGTGGTCGCAAATTTCTAAAATAATAAAAGTTGTGCTTTTGTTTGGAAATTTCAATTACGGCTCATTGATCCTTTGTACATTTTTTTTTTTTTTTTTTTAATTTATTTATTGTTTTAAAAATACATTATAACTTATTTTGTACTATAGCACTAAGGAAACCACAAGGTTTAGCACATGTCCAAGCACTCAGGTGGTCGGTCTGATTACGCCCCCTTTGGGCTTACAGGGTAATTATGTTACACCTTGTATAATTCAAAAACACAACTAACTATAACCAGAGTTAGCTACTAACTCATACGAACTTACTTTACTCAACTAAGTAAAGTAGGAGAGTATTTCCACGCCGGAGAATTCATCCAAATTTTCTCATTTCGCTTGGAACCTAGTTTAACTCAGAGTTTCATTTTCGTTTTCCTTTGCTCTGTAATGGATATTTTCTTACACTTAGAAAATTACTCTAATATCGCTCTACTTTAACATTATTCAGGTTTATTTTCAAAGTAGATATTTGTAGTTATTATTGTTAGTAAATAAAAACTTTAGGTAAAGTAAAACTTACCATAACGCCTACTCTTTCAAAAGTACCTAACTAATTAATAAGTAAAACGTAGAGTTTTATATATACCTTATACCTAGACTTGTTGGGAGCACGTGGAAAAACTTTTTAAGAGAGACTAAAAAATAATTTATTTTTGAATTATTTAATGATTATAACTTTATGTCTAATACAAGCAGTGGCTAAAAACAGAATGAGTCTTATCTAATAGAGCATCCGTTGCTCGAGCTCGCTGCATCAGCAAATCGTTCGCCGTCTGGCCGCGTGTGAGCGCGCGTGGGCGTCAATGCACAACAACAGTAATATGCCTACTCTGCATTAAAGATGGAACGACTGGATGATACAAACATAACTCTTCCCTCCGTAAGTTCGAGATTATCCGAGGGATGAGGGTTATCTCGAGTTTCCCCCATAATACAAGTTTTCTTAATTCTACGCTTAAATGCTACCACTAAAAGACAAATTACTACAAGGGCGTAAAACACCATATTTCCTATGCTAACACCTCTACAATCTAGAGCACTATAATTATTTTCACTATCACTATTTTCACTTCCACTTTTCTGCAATAATTAATTCAGGAACTTGACGTCGTCGGCAAGATCAATTCCGTCGAGATTGATTGGTTTTATCAGATGGGCTTGATGTTATTTTAGGCAAGTGGCTTATTGGGAACTTCATGTAAACTAAATCTATTCCTTGACTCTGATGTTTCTTTAACGTCAATTCCTTTATCTTTCTTCATCCATAGTTAACAGGTAAGTTCCACAAGTCGTTTCTTGTCTAATCTCGTCCTCACAATACTTGGTAAGTAGAGTATCGGTTTTCGCGTAGATAGCTTTTACGTCGTTCATGGTGACGGGGATCGAGTGACAACTCGAGATATTTGTACAAAATTTCATAAGTCCGGTAATGCAATTATCTTCAATCGGTGGCAAAGCGTCGTTCTCAAAGCACAGGAAGCGGGCTTCGTCGACTTCGCGGAATGACAGGGAGAGCAATCTCGTTTTCAACCCTTTCACAAGGAAGTAAGGGTATTTGGGAAGGATCAGTGAGGTAAAGTCATTGACTCTATTCTGGACAGGTAAGGGAACTAATTTAAAATAGTTATAAACTTCGTTTGTAATCAAAGGAATGTGCATAATTAGCTTTATCTGATTTTGTTTTATATATGCCTTCATTTCTACACATTGCTCTATTTTTAATGATTTTTTTTTGATTTATTTAACAACAATATTAACTCGTCCATGTCTACAATTGATTGGTGTAACAACTTAACCTTAGCGAAAGCAATAGCCGTTTCAATCTAATTCAGTCTGATGTAAAGTATTTGAAAGTTATGTATATAAATGTTATAGATGTGAATAATTTTGTTGCTGGCTTGTAATAACTTTGATTCATTTAAGCTGCGATTAATATCTTGAATACTTTCCTCAATCTGAATAAAATTGTTTTTTGTAGAGTTTGATATTTTTATAGTTTGTTATACCTATTTATTATTACGTACCCACCATTTCGGCAACGATTGTCATTTTATTTGATACCGCGTCTTTTATAGTCTTTTCCTGATTAATGAACTTTTCGTACATTACAGCATCGTCATTTTCAAGATTAACTGTTATTATCTTAATCAATGAACTAAGTGGATTTAATAAACCACGCTTAGATCTTACCGATGGAATCAATTGCTTACACTTTTTAACAGTCGTATTCATGATATAATCTGCTTGTGGCTCTACTCCGGTAAAGTGAAAGTTAAAAGCTTTGGTGTTAAAACTGCTTGCTTCTTGTCTTTTCAATCTTATACTTTTATCAGGTGGAACATTTCTCTCTATAGCTCCGGTAACCTGAGCTTTCCGGTATCGGAGTTTATCTTTACCGCGTCTATTGTTTCCTTCTTTATTTAAAACTGTATCGCCTACATCTATGTCAAAATCTTTCTCACCTCTACATAATTTCTCTATTACAGGTCTCTTTGCATGGATTATTTTGTCTGTTAAATAATGTTTTCCGTCAGTTGAAAATGTGTCTATGAATAGTTCTTGGAATGGCTTACTTTGCGTTTGTGATAGTTTTAATTCAGGTTTCAATGGTTTACGGTCTCTAGATAAGTCCTTAACCGATAGTTCATCTCGATTCCAGGTATGCACGAGTACCTGATTCTGCTTGGTGTCTACAGCCTCTTGTAATTTCGGCATACCATCTGAGTCTAAGTCCTGGGTTGAGAGTACCGTGCTGATACTAGGGTCATCGCGTTCTTTTGCAGATGCAGGTACGGTAGTACTGCCTACAGATGACTGTGAGAAGGGGGACCTACGACCTTCGTCAGTTATACTTTTCTCCGAACCAGATGATATTGGAGATAGCGTTCGCTTGCGTGGTATGGAGGCGCAAGAAGCACTTCTTTGGTCTTCATCTAACCGTTCCTTTTCATCTGTCAAGTCTTTAATATGATGCTCGAGTTTCTGTTCCGTCTTATCTAAATTTATCATCACCGAAACGTCATTTTTTTTACCTAGAGCGTTGAGTTTTATTTGGTGCAAAGCACTCGCATTACAATATTGCTTTTCTTCTTTATATTCAATGGCGTTATCTTTCAAAAAGTTAAGTTCTTTATTTTTAATCACAGTAACTACAAATTTATTTGCGTTTAGTTCAGTTGTTCTTGCGGAGCACCTAACAGGATCACTCGGCATACAAACACCTTTCTTACCTTTCTTTACCTGTTGATATTCTGATATTGCATCACCATGTTGTGAGTTAGTGGGTTTGACTTTTGTTTCAGATGGTGGTGTGATACAAATTTTGGAGGGTAATTTTAAAATACTGTCACAGTAATTTAAGCTTATTACTTCACCGCATCCTTGGAGGCTGTTTTCCTGATTTTCCGGATGTACGACCTGCGGATAGATGTTTTCCGGATATGCAAAATTTGTCTGATATTCATTCTCTACATTATCTTCGTACGTATAACCGTAGTGATACTTGTTGTAGTTAGAACTATATTCCTGACTAGGTGTTGGATCTTCCGTATAAAACAGATCGTTCGCGATCATATTATGTCTCACCGGTGGCGCTGTGCGCATCGTGACGTCAGAATCTTTTAGACTAAGGTCATGAACTTGAGGTTGTATACTGAATTTACTATAGTTTCCTGATTGAGGTTGGTTCTGAATACCGAACTTAAAACCTTGCTGCTGGTGGGGAATGCCAAACTTATAACCGCCATACTGGAACGGCGCGTGTTGCGCAGGGGCCTGACCGATATTGTTTTGGGCTGTTTCAAACCGATAACTTTGCGTAGGCGGCGCGAATTTCATTTGCTGGATAAAGTTTGGTCTAAACCTTCCTTGATTTTGTGGGAATTTGAAATTCGTCTGAGGCAATGAATGTAGGTCTATAGTTGTTACTTTGAATCGAGAAATTTGGTGTATAGTCTTGAGCTTGAGGCACAAATGGTGGTGGTGGTTTCGATGCAATTTGTGAAGTTTGAGAATTTGGTACTTGTAACGAAGTATTTCTTAGAATTTTGTTTTTAGCGTCGCATTGGAATTTAAAATTAACTTCTTCAGTAACAATGCTTAGAGCCTTTTCTAGGGTAGAGCACCCTTTCAAACGTACAATACGAATCATGTCTTCTGGGAGGTTGTACAAGAACACGTTTAAAGAGGTGTTGTTGTACACTATCATTTTTGCTGCCTTGATTCCTTCATCGGTAAGTCTATTTACTTTCGCGAACAAAGAACTTCTGACTTTTTGAATTCTATGACAAAACTGTATGTATGTTTCACCTTGCTTAAGCTTTAAAGTTTCAAGTTCAATCGCAATGCAATCTTCCGATCGAGGGTCACCGAAATGTTGCGTAAGAAGCTCCTTAAGCTCTTCATATGACTTAATATTCGGGTGGTAGCTAAGTAGAGTCGCAGCTCTACCAGTAAGTCTACTCGATATCGCATGGAATAAGTATAAGTTCTGAGCAGAATCTCCCTCAATTTTACTACCACTGAATACATATTCACACTTTGATATAAATAAGTTCACTTTGATATAAATAAGTTCAATATGTTTTCTTCCCCGTCATATTTGGGGATAATTGACAGAGTTTCTTTAGGCAATGCCTTAAATCCCATCTTTATTTTATGAACTTAAAATTATACTGATTAACCTATTGATGTGCTAACCAGTTTGCCTATTTCAGTGCAACTAATTCTACTTATGGTTTACCGATTGGTGTGCAAACCAAAATGCATATATAATATGTGCAACTTATTCTATTTGATTCACCTATTTATGTGCAAACCAATTGCCAATTTAAGTGCATATTATAACTACACATATTAATTACGTCTAACAAATCTGCCTATTTAAGTGCAAATTAGTTCGCCAATGTAGTGCAAACAAAATCAGATAAACGAAATTAATAAGCTCGACGATTTATGTCCGAGAAAAATGTCGGAAAAGACACAGGAATATGAAATACAGGAAGTGAAAAAGTTTACTCACAAGCTGCTCGATCCCATGTCCTCCAGAAACTGCTAGCCACTTTAATTCGCACGCTTTACCAAAGTCGTATTTATTTGGTTCGTTTCCACATCCGCTTAAAGTCGGTTTCCGTACGAGTTTCTACTTCCGTGAGATGTACACGGCCGTAGATTTTCCGGGAAAATCGTGGAAATCCTTCCGGCTGCGCCAGACTTGTTGGGAGCACGTGGAAAAACTTTTTAAGAGAGACTAAAAAATAATTGATTTTTGAATTATTTAATGATTATAACTTTATGTCTAATACAAGCAGTGGCTAAAAACAGAATGAGTCTTATCTAATAGAGCATCCGTTGCTCGAGCTCGCTGCATCAGCAAATCGTTCGCCGTCTGGCCGCGTGTGAGCGCGCGTGGGCGTCAATGCACAACAACAGTAATATGCCTACTCTGCATTAAAGATGGAACGACTGGATGATACAAACATAACTACCTACTAAACATAAAGATACCTTACTTATAATCCACAGAATTTGACTTGCATTCTATAATTTTGTAATTTCTAACATTTATCAATTTTATTATTTCTTTTTTTTTATACAATATAGGTAACCGTTTGACCACAATCTCACCTGATGTTAAGCAATGACGTGGTCGACGATGTAGCACGGTTACCTAGAAGATACCTATTCACTCTACTCTTGAAAACTTCCAAATTATAGTCATTCGGGAACACAGACGCCGGCAACGAGTTCCACTCTTCATCAACAATTTCGAAACTTTGGCAAACTTGTCCACCAGCCAAGGGTACTTCCACTATTACAGGCTCTATAATTAAGGCTGCAAGCGCATTACGGCGGCCAAGTTCCAGCGGTCAGCCTGGCGACCAGAGATCTTCGTCATCCCTTCAAAATGTCCGTCGCTGCGGCCAGAGCCCGTAGTCTATGCATTTGTTTTACTTTCGACTCGATTATAGCACACGCAAACGCATTCGCAAAGCGAGAAATTTTGTATGAAACCCGGATAAGCGCCTCTAGCAACCTCTAGCTATAATCGAGTCGAAAGTAAAACAAATGCACAGACTACGGGCTCAGAGATCTTCTTCATCCCTTCAAAATGTCGGTCGCTGCGGCCAGGTCGTCAAGCAGACCAGAGATGTCATTGTGACGGATTCTATTAGTCCAATAGTTCTTGATACTGACGCAGTGAAGTCTTCATCTTAGCGATAATGATTTAGTAGCAAGATGCCTACTAATAGAGCTTAGCCGACATTTACAAATTATACCACAATAGGTTGCATATTGCCAACTTAATGAAACCTCTGTATACTTATAATCTCTAGTGAAAACTACATCTATTGCCGCTGAGTTGACTGTAATTGAGCTGCCACGTGCGTTATTTAAGTTAAAAGTCTAGGTAACCCATAAAGGCCCATTTCAGAGGCTAAAAAAGGCTACTTTTTATATAGTGTTAATCCTTCTTCCCGTTCCTTAGCAAGATTAATTAAAGATTGGGAAAAGGATAATCGTAATTAATCTTTTCGACGTTGCCTCTTAAAAGTTTGATCTTCCACTGGGAAGGATATTCATTCAATTTTATTTTACAATTTATTACTCTCTAAGTTGTTTTTAGTTGCTGTATAAAAATATTGTTATGCACGATGTGCTTTCAAAATATATGTGAAAATTATGTAATTAACTATGTGAAAAAAAACTCACCCAATGTTTTGGTCAATAATACGTTTTTATCTTAAAATTACAACGTATGTACATTTTAATTCTTACTACTAGAGCACAAAATAGATGTAGTACTCTACAAGCTTACTTAAAATAGCTAGGTATGGATATATTGCATTTCGCTTAATTATGCCTCACCGCAAATGTATAGGGTAGCCACAAATGCCGCGGCATCCGAAACACGTATCCAAACACAATGAAGCATTGTGTATCAAACTACCCCCGGCTTTGCACGGGCAGATTATTAATAAACTTTTAGAAATTTGAATTTGGAATCATGTTTCGAAAAGTGATCGCAATTTTTTTTTTATTGCTTTCTTAACCACAGTTCACCTCAGTTCATCCCTTACAAAGTAGGTCACTCCTAAAGTTTGACTTTTGACCTCAAATGACTTTCATCATGACATGACTCGGAATGACCTTGATCTTTTTGTCCCATATAAAAAAGTTCAAGGTCCAATTTAGGGTACCTAAAGGCATTTATAAAAAAAATATCATAGACTTACTAGCCCTATTGTTGGCAATCCGATTTATTCACAGGCTATTTGTTTGTAGTATAAAAATCTTCCGTGAAATGATTTTACTAAGTACCTACGCAGATCTTTTGTTCTTACAGACAAACGGATAGATGCGAAGGAGATTATTACTAAATATTGTTCAATTATAACCATACTTGGGAATGTTTGGATATATCTGGTCTAATTGCTATAATTAGACTGGATAATCTGGATATTCTCTATGTATGTGTGATCTTAGGTTAAAAAGCAATGCTTAAGTTTATTTATCTTAAGGCGTAGGCTTACCCAAGGTGTTTTATTTATCTATCAGTCGGTCCGGCACTTCTATGGACTCACAGATCTTTTGTATCGTCATGTACAGCGTGATTGAAGCACAAAAATCCAAACATCTAACATCCAAACATCCAAACATCCAATCATCTAAATATCTAAAAATCCAAACATCTAAACTTCCACGTTTATAATTAGGAGTGGGATAGATGGAAAATATATGTTGAGAGTATTACTGCGCTGTGTTTTTTCATAGACAAGTTTCATCTAACTTTTTCTAGACAAAGACTCGTAAAAGACTGTATTGTTGAATATAAAGTTCGCTTTGTTTATATAAAGTGTATGTAAATTGAGTCTCATTAAGTCTCTAGCTGCCTAATGAAGACGAAGTAGCGCTGTTTCCCGAGATAAGGTGCTTACAAGAGCAGGTGACCTAGACTGGACAAAAGTGGGATAGAGCCGTCGGTTACCTATATTATTGTATAAAAAAAAGGCGCAACCTTTTTTTTTTATTATTGGCGTCGCACTGTTTGTGCATTTTTTTTTTTTTTAATGTTATAACTAGCATACGAACAGGCGGGCCACCTGATGGCATTTGCCGTTGTGCAGGCACAACCTTAATAAAGTCAGTACTACGTATTAATAACACTGAATAAAACATGTATGTTCACAAAACCTACCTACACTACTCACTAATGTCACTACATTCTATTCCATAACCTACATCGGATCTAGTGGGAATGAACTTAAAAAAAAAATTATAACTTCAAGTAGGTAAACCAAGATTAGTTCGTTCAAATAAGTGGCGGACAGTGGCTTCAATGTGTGTGTGGGCACTTTGTACTAGTGCGGCGGGTCGGATACCTGTATTCGAAAATGTAATGCCTCTTAAGGGTGATCAATAGAAACCAAACTAGGTGATGATGATGTCTTCTTGACCGGTTTCGGCTACGGCGACATTGTTGCTGCTTGATGCCTACGATGGGCTCTAAGGTGACTTGAATAGCCAATTTTGGCTTTGAAGGTTCTTGCACACAATGTGCAAGTAAGAGCGCCATTAACGTAATTGTAGTTGATGTTTGAAGGCGGTTTAGCTTTTAGTTGGTCTACTAGGTAGGTAATCTACGTCAGTACAAGCCAAGCTCACCACAAAAATGATTCTCTTACCTATTTAGTAAACAATTTTTTTAGAAGTAACCTCTCCATAGAGCAGTAGTCTGTTATTGCATCCGTAGCCTTTAAAGAGGTTCAGTCATTAAATCCTGCAGCTACAAGGAGCTTTTCTATTGTCTCCTAGCAATGGAGAAAATTTCTTCATTGTTTCGAAAATTCGTAGTCAGCTAAAAGACTGCCTCGACGAAACAAGAAGCTTTATATCGAAGAACCTGCCGGTTCCAATAAAACTGGCGACGCTCACAATTGTAAGAAAAACTCGACATAATAGAAAAAGAACAAGAAGAAGATAAAACTCTTTCGATCGAATTGGTCGAACTTATCACTTACTTACTTACTTTTCTGCACACACATGTAATTGTGCAAATTAATATACTTTTGGTCTATCTTATAAAAAGTTAGAGCGGACATGATGTCTTGTTTAACATACGTAATCAGGACATAATGTCAACTTAACTTTTTATAAGATAGGGGGTTTGACTTTGAATCAGCTCCACAGTGTAAGAGACAGTTCAGTGTAACTATTCATTAACCCCACGTCAAGTCACGTCATAACACAAGATTGCTCCAAGATGTTATTCTATTTAAGACTAGAAAAATATTTTTAAAATATTTACATTATAAAGTAATACAAACAAATGAAATAAAGATACGCTTAAGACAAAAGAGATAATCGATAAAGAGATAACAAATAATAATGCTAGACCGCAAGTGAAATGGACCAATGAAACCAATTGAAAGCAATAAATAAAAAAGAATATTATGCGTTCAACCGAACTCAGCCAAATAAAACTTACTCGAAGTTCTTTGAGCATTTTTCCTAAAATCCTTTCATTTCTTCGGAGCAGTTCAAACAACAAAATGAAACCCCATCTGAAACTTCTCATGAAACTTCGCTGCCTTGTCGTATGCAAATCGGATATATTCTGAAATTCAAATTTCTTTTTCTGCTCAGCATTATACCGAGTTCATGGATGTGAGCGCTAGTGGCATAGTGGCTTGTCTTGCTATGAGACGATTAGGTACTGGTTCCAAATTGCTTGTGAAATAGTGGTTAAACAGGAAATAGGGTAAAATTCAGGTTTTGTTCAGTGTCTGTGTATAATGATGATATTATTAAATACAAATACCTAGGTGTTTATTAATTTATTTATTGTTTCAAGTAGGTACCTCGAAAAGATTACTGTGCGTGCAGAATTAAACTGAATAAAAGAGTTTTTCAACAAATGATGCTATAAAAACCCAAAAAAAGTGAAAAGGGATGGTTTTACATTTGTATAACGAGCATAAATCTTCTTGAAGTGCTGTGCGGGTCGTCTCGGGCCATCGTCGGCTCTAATTAACCGTTTTGGGGTTTCTAGAGATCCTTTGATAAAAAAAGTTTAGCTACAAAACAGTTTTTTTAAATAAAAGATATTTTCTTTTTAGTAATTTAATAATAAACATAGTTTGATAACAGCAGTGTTATGTACCTAAACCGAAATAGGTCAAAATGTATGCACTAGGTATATAAAAAATACTTAATGTAGGTACTTAATCTAAAATAAGAATTGACTAAACAGCATGTTGGACTAATGATTAATAGGTGCATTTGAAGAAAATATAAGAAATGAAATAAAAAAACGTATAAGGGAAAGTTTTTTGTAAAGTTCTAGTAAATATAAAATCTCATTTAGATTCTATTTCATGCAAAAGATTTTCGATTTAGAAAAATGCTTTCTAATCTTCTACCAAGTGGAACCCGATTTGGTAATGAATAGTCCAGCTTAGCAGCAGGCATTGCGAATTTTTCATTTCTTTTCCTGACAAGTGAAATAAGTTACTCAGATTAGCTTCCCCTTAAAATACGAGGGAAACAAAATGAGTTTGTGAATAAACTCATTTGACCGTTTTCTGAAGTTTACCCAAGTTTATTTTTAGAAATTAGCAATCCTCACTGTGTATAGCCAAGGGTCAATTACACTAGAAATTTTGAAAAGTGATACCAAAACATAAAGATGTTTTTACTGCTAAGTAAAAAAAACAAACTACTAATAAATTCTTACGCTTGAAAGAATCCTTGAATAGTGAAGGCTGAAAATTTTTCTTTATATGTATATACCTTTGTGGTTTTCTTCAGACTGATGATGAGCAGACAAATGTGGCTTTGGTTATAAAAAGAACTAGCAAAAGGAATCATATTACCCATATTACCTATATTTCCATAATCTAGTTTACAAAGGACTAACGAAGTTTCAGAATTCCGGAGATAGTAAGTAACCCAGCTTAGCCATTAGGGCCCTATGTCAAAGTTCATTAAGAAGCAGGTGGGGAAGTTTCAAACCGATGAAGCCCTTGGATATTTGGTATTCGGGTCACGTTTTTTAGGTAACTTGTATATTTTATACCTAGTTAAAGAGCTGAAGTGAAATTTTTTTTTTCTTCAGTACTTATAGTAACTAATAGGTTTATTGTTGGGCGGTGCGTGAAAAAGAATAAGAAAAAATAATTATTTCATATTACATCCGTATTTTTCATTTCATTATTCGTTAAGCCATGACGGAGGCTTTAAGGCGGCCTAAAAACTCCGTCAACAGAGTTGGCCACTAACTTATATGAGCTTGTTTGTTTGCTTGCTATTTCATTACTCATGGCAAATTTTGTCAACAAAATTCTATCTCTGTATTCTGATTCGTTTGAAAATCTTTTCAAATCGATATCGGAAACATTCAAACAAGATTTTGAATTCGTTATTTGAAATCTTCTTCAAAAGTTTCTGATATCGTCCCGAAAAAGCTTTCCGGATAAATAATTAAAATAGCTCTATAAAAGCGCGCTTAGACAGATAAATTAAATTAATTCAAGCACAAAATCAAAAATCGAATCAAAATCGAATATGAACGATAAGAATGAAAAGGACGTAAGTTGGTGAACTATATCGATTATATTCGATTGCTACATCGATAGTACAACAAAATCATTCATGTTCGAACCTCATTCGTCACGTTCTTCAAGCTCCACGATTGGATCCGAATTCAATAGGTATAGTTCATTACTTACGTCAGGTGCCGGTAATACTCGGAGGACGTTTTTACAACGAAACCAGGATTTGGGGACGCTGATACGAAACTATAGCTCGTATCACGGTGGATTAAAAACTAGTATTCAACAATCGAATTTCAAAACCCTGATTTAGTTTTTTGTTGATGACCATTATTTTGACCATGATATTCCGAAGGAGTTCTTATTTTGTTGGATGATTTCCTAGCTATTTGCAAATCAAAATTGCGGTGGGCACAATGCGTTTATTTTCGTCTTTTAATTACTTTTAATTCCAAAAATCTTACTTGTGGTAGTGAAAAATTCGTTTGCCTAGTATTTGTAAGATAGTAAGTCCATGAAAAATAAGCAAACGAAACTTTAGACATGGTGTATTGAGCATATGGTTACAAGTATAATATTATATTATCTGTGGCATGGTGTATAAATCCCGCTTTGCTTCCAAATGAGGTTATTCCTAGTATTCCACTCACGTTCCGCGGAAACGGGAAGATGAGGAGAAAAGTACTCTTTACAAACTGTTGCACTGTTACGAGATATGCTATAAACTTCGTCATATTGATAAAAATATAATATGCAGCCAGTGTCTTGAGCACGCTTCCGATTGGTGAGCTATCTATAAATCGTTTGCAACGGTTTGTAGATAGCATAACTGTTTCATGTGTATTTCGTAAATATTGTGAATATTGTAAATACCGTATCAGTTGTAATTTTCTTTGTGAATAAAAATTGATAAAAGACAAAATATGTTTGTGTGTCAACTTCGGAACAATTTGGGAAGAATTGGAGCATTCATTTATTAAAAACCATAAGGTAGGGCTATTATTCCCTCCTTAGGTCTAGACCTAAGGAGGGAATAATAGCTCCTAAAGATACAAATACCTAGTTTTAGTTAGTGAATTTTTTTTTTATTGACTCTTACACAAACTTGACCTACACTGGACTAGAACTAAAAGTACTGATAAACCAGCTGTCGCCCGCGGCTTAGCTCACGTAGTAGCAGCCTACGCATTTGGTTAAAATCTTTGATCCTAATTTTAGACCCTTTAGTGTGCGACTTTTCAAAATTCCTTTCTCAGTGCACCCCTACACTATATAAGGATACTACCCTTCTAATTTCATACCTCTAGGACTTATATTTTAGGCTGTGCATTGATTGTCAGTCAGCTTCAAAAGAGTTTTATATAATTTAGAAGATTAGATACAACTAAGTAAAAAACAGTGTTTTGAATAGATTACTCTAAATTGCGTAAATACAGTAAACTGTTGAAGAAGGTAGTTATATTTGGTCTTACTTATAATCGTCTCTAAAATTCTGCCAAAAAGCTAATCGCTGTGCCACCGCCGCTTAGAATAGTGCCATTTTGTTTTGTTCAGATAAATTAGACGATACTATTATTATGTAGTGTTTAATAAATTTTCAAGTTGAGAAGTGATTATAAGTAGGTAAGTCACCTTTTATCTACTTATCTATATCTAGTTCATAAAAACCCCAGATTTCCTTGCAAGATTAAACGACGCAGACATTAAATTAGTGGTCTACTCGACAAAACGCAGCGGCTAGTAAAGGTGCGTATGGACACTTTAAATTACACTGCGTGGAAAAACAACAAAAAGCTCTGCAGTCTAATCGTCGTCGCTGAACATTCTGCGCAATGTAACTGAAAATTTGGAACCTAAGCTTGGTTTATCGTTATGTGGAGTACGATTTCAGAATCTAATATTTATTCAGATTCCTTTCAACTTTGCCCTTGAGGACCCAATTTATTTTTCTGATTGCCGCATTTGAATCTCGTTCCCCAAAAAGTTTTATCTAATATGAACCTAATTCATATCTTTGCGAACTTCGAAATTTACCTACGTCACGTATTCATTTATCTTGATTTACACGCGTAATTTTGAGTGGACCAAATAAATAATTTAAATTTGACACTCGTTCGAAGCACGTTGCAGAAGTTGTTAACTTTTAACCAAACTTTTGTTAACTTTTGTCTTAAGAAAAGGTCGGCGAATTATTTCTAGTTACCACATAGGCACTGAGTAACGTTTACAGCTTTAATGTTGATCGTAGCACCGTAGCACTTTTCTGTAGCACTTTGCTACGCGCCTCTACGCTTACCTTCCTATACAAAATGTAGGTAGGTAAAGTGTTATTTCCTATAACTTTATTACCATCTATTTCAAAACGCGAGCAAAAAAAAGATTACGAAACAAATCTATTCCAATATCGGAAAATAAATCCAGTGTACAAAAATAGCTAAGAAGATATCGAGATGAAATTCAATATCCTTCAATATAGCAAACTGTTTACAAACTAGCTAGAAACTGGTGTTATTACTGTGCCTCGATCACAAAAAATGTGACAGTCGTACACGTATCATAACGGTGTATTTGACATACACTGCGCGGTGACCCTGCAAAGTTCGCTAAACGAGCTGGCGGTGACGCGCAATATGCCTTAAATACATTATTTTTACGTAACGTGCTGACTGTCTTTTTTCGTGCTTAACCCTCTGAACGCCCACCAGTGACACGTGGAGATGTTCTGAAATTGTTGGCTCTAATAATGTCATCACAACTACACGTGTCATTGGTGGGCGTTCTGTGTTACCACAACTAGAGCTTTTCAAGATATTTGGGTCAAATTGGATAACAATTGATCTTCACAGAGGATTAATTACATTTCAGTGCGCTGAAATCAATTGGACGACTGTATGCGGCTAAACGCAGCGTACCGCGTTTGCCCTTCACCGCTGACGCAGACTGCGACGAAACAAGAGACCATACTAGACGTTTTCCATACGATTATGTGTCCTGCGCCGCATGTCGAGTACCGCAACGTTGTGCGTTACGATCGCGAGACCAAAGCTTTATATAAACTCCCGGTTTCGTCGGAGTGATCTATTCAAAGTTACTTAATTGGTGAAGAACTGTGTTTTTTCACAACGCACTAAGTAGTTTTACAATATTTCTAGTTATAACAATGTAGCGTATCGTATATGTTTGCAATTCCATAAATGGATCTAACAAGGCAATACAAAGCCCTTACGCAATGCACCCGATCCAATATTGATTCAACATTAGAACTATTACTGTGTCACAGATGACACTGTAGTTTTGACGTTATTTCAATATCACTCTATTCAATACGACAGGCGTCACTGCTTAGTTGGTATAAGCTCTTTTGATAACTCTGCCTTGCGTGCTGTGGGTCGTGGGTTCGATCTCCAGGGAGATAAAACACCTATATGTTACTATGATTTTTATTATGATTTATAGCTAAGCATTTGTCTGCCAGCACACCTGATGATAGCTGCAGCCTAAGGTGTATTCTAGTCAAGTTCACATTAAAAACTGCGGTAAGCAAATATTATATAATTGTTTCTTGCATTGGAATTAAACATTTTCTGAGGTAGTAATTATGGTTTCCATTCATATTTTTATGTATAATCCGGAATTTTTGCTTTCGACTGTACACCGTGCTTCAAAAAACAAGCTATCTTATTATTATGCTTCTGTCCTTCCAAAGGTTATCTGGAAGAGATGGCTTATAGCGATAAGACCGCCCATTGTACCTCATACTTAAAACTTATTTCTCTTTTATTGTTTTTCTTCTTTTCTTGGTGTCAATAAATAATATATCTATCTACATATCTATCTATCAGTCCCGGTTTTATGAAGGCATGCGGGCAGCAAAACAAGGTTTTTTACTGTATCATAATGAATCTTAACACTATCACTATAACGTTCAAAATACCACTCTACCAAAGAGATACAGGCTAGATACGTGGGATTAGTAACACACGGAAACGCTTGGAATATCCGTGGCAGGTATTTGTGGCTCTATCCAGTACTGCATGTTGATTGGTACAATCTGGAGGCACTTGTCTAGGGAATATTCTTGTACTGTGAAGACAAAATGTATCCGTCCGGTCACTTAGCCAAACTGGTATTCTACGCTAAAGAATATATTTATAAGTATCACGTGACTTTTCGGAGCTTGCAAGAACTGACCGCCGCTGCTGGGGAACAAAAGTTCTCGAATAGTGATCATGATCAGAAAAATGACCCCTATGGACCGACGACATTGATCGCCCGAAGTCGATACATAGACAAGGGCCAAAATCGCTCTTTTTATGATGGAAGTGGCCTATGGCGTAAGGACTTCTTTACAGGCTTTTTTTTTCTTTTTCTTCCTTTTTTTTCTTTTTTAAGCACAATTTCATCTAAAAATTCATTAGGTGCGTGTAGTAATATTTGTTTTTACATTGTCTCCAATTTCGAAACATTTGAGTTCACAATTTTTGTTGTAGAGAGACTCATTACACTCTGTTTACTCATATTTTTGTAAATAATTAAACTTAGCCGAAAAGGTAATCTGAAACTAGTTTGCCAATATTGGCGCGGAAAGACAACAAAAAGTTTCGTCAACTCAGCTGTTTGGAAGTTCTGAAGATTGAACGAAGGGTGGGCTTGAGGAAACACTGCGTGGGCTATGTGGGGATAAGTGGACAATAATGTGTTTTGTCAGTAGCATAACTTTAGTAGCACTATTGGCTAACTCAATGACATTCAAAGTTTGGCGTTTGCACAATGTTACCAACCTACATGCCTGTGACAATACTGACAGCGCGCTGATGGCTCGAACTTGGAATTCTTCCAAGGGCTCGAACGGACACGAGTTTTGACATTTTTTGAAACGACACATAGCACTTTTATTTTAATAGTTTTTCTTGTGTTATTGTGAGTATTGTTGTTTAGTTTTGGTGGAATTTTAACCAATAATACTTAGGTCGTAACATAAAGTGTGAGCCATTGGAATAAATGTGTGTAAAGTGGTTTTTCTGAAAGTGAAAATTCGTGTTAGGTTTTGAAGAGAAAATCCACCATTTTTTTTTCAAAACAAACGACAGCCGACTTGACAAATGACTTGACTTGACTTATTTATTACAATTTTAACACTTGACATTGGCAACATTGTCTGTCGAAATGACGGACACCGGCCATTATTGAAGAGAAGAAGAAGGGCTCGAACAAAAATATCGTTCTCAAAAACAAAACCTAACCCAAAACGTACCGACATCAAAAAAGGAGGAGGTTCTCAATTCGGTAGTAGGTTTTTGTTTAATGTTCGTTATTTTTACCAGTTTTTACCTGTTTAAATTTGTTACCAGCCAATTCACTCCCAAATAGACGCGTTTCGGGCATGATTTTTAAATGTAAAAATATGACCTTAACAAAGCTTTGATACTAGTTCTAACTATACTACTGTGCTAAGCTTAGGAGAGACGTCAACAAGTAAGCCAACTACTTTACACACACCTACACGTAACTTACTAAATAACTGATCGGACGCTTCGGGATAATATTGACTATGGCTGAGGTGGGCGAGGGCTTTCATTTTCTCTGTAGAATAATGACAAACCTACTAGGAATTATTTGATCAATGCGTAGGTGTTTTTATATTTTTATAGATATTTATTTTGTATAAATGATTTGTCGAAGTTTTTCGGTATATGAAACTTTCCTGAAAAATTGTGGTATTTACATCTGAACGCTGTTACGAGTAAGCCGCGGGTTTTAACGCAATGTTTTTCTTCACCGTTTAAGAGTACTGGTATTGCGCACAATGATCTTCTACGCAAAAAAAAAAGAGTGGAAAACCGATTAGTGCACAACCGAGTTTTAACCCACGACCTCAGCATTGAAAGGGAGGGTTTCTACCACTAGACCACCAGTGTTCAACTTAACAGGTTTAATGTTACACGTGAGACAAACCACAGATCAATTAAGTACCTAATTCATCTTAGAGAGCCAGCACTAACTTCTTAACTTTGAGCTATGTGACCTTGTTCACACTAAACAACCCAACAAGTTGCGACGCAGTTGACACTTCCTAAGTGACTTCACCAACTTGTTACTTCAATAGTGTCCTGGCTTGAACCGGATACTGAAGTAACCAGATGGTTACACCTACATTTAAACTAAAAGCAAGCGCAGTTCACACAGCGAGGTGAAATGTTTGCATGTTAAGTGGCTGCAGCAACTTGTTAGCTTGAATTGGATACTAAAGTAACGTAAAAGCTCGTCTCGTGTTCTAAATTCAAAATCCAATCAAACATTTTGTTTCAGAGGAAAACCGCGTTATTTTGCAACGGTAGCTACGGTGTTCGAAAGGAATGATTTATATTTAGACAGGCGTCATGGCTCAGTCGGTAGTAGCTCTGTCTTCCGTGCTGTGGGCCGTGGGTTCGATCCCCACCGCGAACAAATATTTGTGTGTTTGTTCTGTGCCTGTATTATAAGTATGTATTTACAAAAATAAATATATAATGTATTCTATCAGTCATCTTGTTCCCATAGTACAAGCTTTGCTTAGTTTGGGACTAGAAGGCGTTGTGTTAAATGTCCGTGAATATTTTCTTATTTCGATTCAGATTATTAAATTAAATAGTTGATTCTTTTTCAGTTACAAACTTAACAAATAGAAGGTACAGAGAGTGGAAAATATCAATATTTCAAGATTTATTTACTATAGCTATAAAAATAAATATTTTTGGACCCACAAAGATCTCTAATCTAAGGAAAGCTTAATATTATAGGAACTAAATTGCTGATGGAATACTTAAAGAGATCTTTGTAATTTCACGCTTCTGTATGTGACTTTCTACCAATATAATCCTCATTTGTAACAACTATGCCGCCAAGCAGCGACGCTCGCATTGCTGTGTTCCGGTTTGAAGGGTAAGGGCGCCGGTGTAATTACAGGCACATGAGACTTCAAGATCTTCACGTCTCACAGCCGGTTTCTCGAACGCTAATCAAATCGCAGATCAGTTGACAAAGCAATTAACATGACACACTGGTCAAATCAAATCGGGTTGCACGAACGCTGATCAGACAATAATTAAGTAATCAATGATCATTTTGCGATTGTCAAATCAGTGTAAATTTTCATAGGGTCACACATAATCGAGTAATTCCTTCAGTTCAATCATTCGCTCCTAAACTTCAAAAGTGTCATAGAGTTTTTTTTTTTCTTTGATAATATGTTTGTGTCACGTCGTGTCTTTGTTTACGTTTGAATGGAGGTAAAATTACTTTAGCAATTATGAAGGAAAAACCTATCAGAGGTAAAAATTACACTGAAAGGGAAAAGCTAACGCTGACTGCATTAGTTGACAAGTAAGTACCGTTGTCCCTCGTTTGATTTCTCCAATAATTGTTCAGATAAATATTATTTCTATATGTACCTATTATTGACGCGTAAGGAGGCCTATATAATATACCCAGCAGTGAGTGATCCCAGCTGATATGATGACTTGCTTGGCATTTTGCCTGTGCCTTGGGGGTTTCAATTATAAAAATAATGGGAGCCATAGGTATACATATCTGGCGCATATTCTAATATGAATCCAGATGATGATTAGCTGCAAACACTACTAACTGCGATTTCTAGCTAGTACCCAAGTGTGGAAACTTTGTGGTCAGTTCTTCATCACTTTGATACCTATACCTCCCTATTGTAGAAGTTGTTTTGCAAAGAAAACAAATTGTATTACAAATTGGTAGTGTTTATTTTAACTCATAGGTACAAGTCAATAATTGAAAATAAATGCACAAATGCTGTTTATACGTTAGAAAAAAATAAGACATGGGAGAAAATTACCTTGGAGTATAATAGCTGTGCTCAAGAAGAAAGGAACACTAAACAATTACAAGCAGCTTACAATAATTTGAAAAGATTAACTAGGCAAAACATTGCCAATGAGAATGTAAGTAATGTATCTATCTCTGTCTCCATTAGCGATCGCAAGTAACTTCATTCTAAACTGAGTGAAATCGTCCATCATGTAGACATACTTTTTTACAAATTCAATAAACACATAGAATTTCTTATAATTTTTTTCTTATTTCGTCAGGTTAAGAAATATCTGGCAAAGAAAAAAGAAAGTGATATAGAAAGTTTTGGAGAAATAGAGGTAGGTACAATGCAGGGTACAAGCAAGTTACTACTTACTTTAAAATAATTTGTATCGTAATTGTACCTATATCCATAACATTGCATTACCTATGTAAATAAATTTGAATTTCAGATACTGCCAACAAGCCAAGAAGACCTGGAAATCGACCAAGAAACAAAAGTACTTCTAAAAAAATTAAAAAAAGATGAAGTTGCTGACAAGGTATAAATATATATCTTTACAATGAAATTATTACACCTACAACTTACTACAATACACCTAGATTAACATCTATTATTTACAGAAGGGCATTAAAGCTACAGGCGGAGGAACGTATACACCCATGCTTAGTGATGCCGGGGCCCAAATGCTAGCCATAATGGGAAACCAAGTTAAACCACTGTGCAACCAATATGATAGTGCCACTGAGTTCTATTGTAAGTATGAATAATAAAAATTAAAGGTTGCTTTGAAATGATGAAGATACAAATTGATAAACTAGTTGAAAAGGTTACAAGCGAAGAATAATGTCTCTAATATAGTAATATTTTTATTCTCATTTCAGTTGATGAAAACAGTATTAGCATCGAAGTTGTGCCAGACCCTGTGCCACTTCAACCTAAAAAAAGAGCCATTGAACCAAAAAGAATGAAAACATTGAATATACCTAAAAAAACTACTAGAAAAGGAAATAATAAAGCTAATATCGACACTCCCTACGTATCTTTGCCTAAGTGCCAGATACACACTTATACGTTTTATGCATTTTTGGCACCTACACATGTCAATCTATCATAATAAAATTTAAAAAAAATAAAAAGTCTACTCTAAGTACCTTTT
This sequence comes from Eulithis prunata, assembly GCA_918843925.1. Classification (NCBI taxonomy): domain Eukaryota; kingdom Metazoa; phylum Arthropoda; class Insecta; order Lepidoptera; family Geometridae; genus Eulithis; species Eulithis prunata. The sequence goes on from OU974009.1 coordinate 2,269,986, forward strand.
TCTTGATCGTATAACTGTCCAACTTCATAATTTGCCCGATAGACAATGTTCTATCTGCCTCATACACATTTTAACGCGGGGAGGATGAGGTGCGGGTGGCGGGTAATTGCCTCTTGCACAGTTCTTGCGCGGACAGCGAGTACAATGCGTGTGCGATTCGAAAATATTTTATTGTCTCAACTATGACCAGTGAACATATATTTTTGATAAGTTCATATTTTATTTTGATTATCTACGTACAAATATGTAACTACGCACTTACATATTTATACATCGGGATTCAGTATAATCATAAAGTGTATATAGGCACTTACACGGTTATGCTTCGAAAAGATGTTAAATCATAATTCGGTAACTTACTTTTACATAATTTTACATCGGAAATATATTAAATTAAATTTGTAGACACCCATGCACTTACATAGTTCTGCGTTTGTTTCTTCATGTTATTTTAGTAAAATTAACAACTATTTTATTAATTTTTCAGACTAGTTGATATCCACGACTTCGTCTGCATGCGAAATTTCTACCAAAATATCTGTCACCAACATAAATGATGAACTTTTTTTTGCATAGTATAGGCAAACGTTTGACCACAATATCACCTGATGTTAAGCGATGGTGCGGTCGACGGTGTAGTACATTTGCCGAGAAGATACCTATTCACTCTCCTCTTGAAAACATTCAAATTATATATAAGTATTCGGAAACACAGACGCTGCGCTGGCAAGAAGTTCCACTCCTTAGCGATCCTCAAGATGAAAGTTGAGGCAAAGCGCTTAATGCAGAGGTGGCATGTCAACCATGTAGATATGGGTGCCGCGTTTCCGTACGCCTGGTGGTCCGATGATGGCGGAACTAGCTCATAGAGCTCCATCGCACACTCTCCAAAATGTATCCAGTAGAAAACCGAAAGACTTGCAACTTTTCGCCGATGCTCGAGGCTCAGGAGCTTAGCCTTTACCAGCGCATCATTACTTATGACCCTCGTCTGTCTATGGTCCCCAAGGCCTCAAGCTGGTATTTAGCGGAGCCATCCCAAAGGTGAGAGCAGTACTCCATACACGATCGGACTTGCGCTTGGTACAAAATAAGAAGCTGTCCCCGTGTGAAGAACTTCCTCACCTTCGACAAGATGACCTGCTTTTTTGCAGCTACCTTGGCCTTAGACTCAATAAACGAGCCAAAATTTAGCTTAGGTGTGAGCAAGAAACCTTTAAAGCTCAAGCTGGTCGGAGATCGGTACGGATACACCTTGGAAAGTAGAAGTTAGTTGAAGTTGACTCTTCTTTGCGGTGAACAGACCCGCCTGGGTTTTTGAAGCATTTAACTGGACAAGGTTAATTGGCATCGCCTCAATCGTCAACGGCTTTTAGGGTTAAGTTTAATTGATCCACTACGGCCTCTCTGTGTGACTGGATTTGTGATTCACTGGATCGTGCCGCGGTTATGTATCTATCAACAACTGGGCAATCATCTGCGTACCCAATGATACCGGGCCTGAGGAGATCATTAATGTGTAGCAGGAAAAAGTGTTGCTGAGATAACTGACCCCTGGGGGTCTCCAGCATTAATTGCCAAGAGATCAGACGAGCAGCCGGCAACTACGTTCTTTCCTGCTGGTGTCACCGGCCACCGCGACAAAACACGACAAAGTCGTTAGGCGTTGCGTCTTTGACAGGTGGGTGGTCACTAACCACGGCCACAGCCTTCCAACATTATGTCATCTTCTTTGCACCACCCAGGGGCCACGTGTAGGGTTTCATAGGATATCCTCCTACGGACGCGGACGACTAGACGCCCAAAATATAACAACTCAAAAATTATTTGACCTAGAACAAAAATAAAAACTGTTTTGGAATGTCTAAACAAAGCCCAATCATATGACACACCACATGACATTTTTGTATGCCTTTAATTTTTTTACTCCCTTAGGACCCTCATAACTTTACAACCCCTTAACCGATTTACTTCTTTTAACAAACCAACATTTAAGAGCCAAAAATAAGCTTAATTTCGTAAGCAAGTGAGGGAATTAGGGCCAGGTGACCTGTAATACAGGTCACCTGGCCCTAATTGTCGAAACAGATGTAGAAGTATATTATAAGATTATATGTTTTCAACGTTAAAACATGTAAGTACTAATTAAACAGAATAGATCTACGAAGTATATCCGTGTAACAGGCAATTACGATATTGCCGTTCTATTAAGCTCCCACGAAAAAGTATGTATGTGCCACATACGACGTTCTAAGCTCCATGTAAAAATATGTACGTGTAATAAAATCTAAACCAGTAAATATTAAAATAAAACATAGTATCCATCTTAAACTTGATCTACAGTAAGAGCCTCTCGCCAATTTTCACAGCAATATCTCAAAAAGGGCTAAAGTTATAGCAATTTCAACGTTTTCAAATCTTTAAAACGCTCTCCTGTAAAATTTGTGTTTTGCAGATACACAACTGTACGTAGGGAGTGTCGATATTAAAATGCAATATTACAGAAAAAAACTAGAATGTGCAATAATAGAAAAAAAAACAAGATTTGTGGAATATAAATCAGCTTTTAAAAAACAAAAACTTCTAGATTTGGAAATCAAAATAAAAACAATAGAACTTGAAAATCTACAAAAACCTTCATAGTTAATTCAAAGTTAAAAGATTTTTTTAACCCTTGGACAAGTGAATTTATCTTACTTTTATAAACGCGAAAGTTTTTATGTATGGATGTATGTTACTCGTTCACGCAAATTCCTAATAATTTTTAATAAAACTTGTTACAAAATGTCGTTATTTCGTTTTTTAAAAAAGCTGTTTTTAATATATTAATGTATGTGTACTTTACATGAATCATAGTTTTATTTATTACCCAACTACTAAAGAGAGGCTCAAATAATTGGGCAATAGCTGCAGACACTTTTTTAATAATTCGGCAAGCTGCTGATTTATGTAGGCGGATCCGGTCAGCCACTGTTATCTGGAAAGCACCGGTTGCAAAAAAACTTATTGTTAACAGGATTTGTTGTAAGGCACTTATAGATTTACTCCGCAGCGTATGTGGCTTTATGGAGTCCCCAATGAGCGTCACCAAATACAGAACTACAGGCTTGGAGACTCTATAGCGCATCTTGAATTCCGCTTCTGAAAATTCATTAAATGGCTCCACTCTAGCTCTAAACGTTCTTGTGGGTCCAGGTGTATTGTGTTCCTCATCAGATTCACTGCTGCTGCTAATTGTTACATCCGAAAGCGACATACTAAAATCGAAAGATGTTTTTTTATTTTACAAGTATATTTTTTATTGGAAACGATCCATACGTATTGTAAAATATAAACACTTTTGCAGTAGGTAAGTACCAACTTGGAGGTATTTTCGATTTATCTGGTTTAAACACAGCAAAACACAGTAATTTGTGGTAATTATTTCAGCTAATTAGAGCAAAATCACCGATTAGTTGATCGTTGATTTGACAAGAGCTTGACCAAAGATCAACGCCTAATCAGCGTTCGAGAAACCCATTTTGACGTTTGACAAGAGATTTGCCATAATGATTTGACAGGTTAGTCAACTAATCTCTGTTCAAAATCAAAGTACGTAATCAACGTTCGTGCAACCCAAATGACATTTGATTAGAGATTTGACCACTGATTAGTTAATTATGAAGATGATCTGCGTTCGAGAAACCGGCTGTCAGAGTGATGGACGCAGTGCATTGCCTTACAGGGCACGTCCTCATTGGACTTGCTCTGTGAGGTAATGCATTGTTATAGGCAGAAGTTACTACTTAACATCAGGTGATCTATCAGCTTGTTCCATTACTTTTATCAATAAAAAAAAAAACTATCGTGCATACTCGTCGAATAGAATGCAGTATCTAACAATGCCATTCATTGTCTTGTTACGTAGAGTTCCAATATCGAGCTTTGTGTGCTCATCTCTTTTGTGACGGAGATCATGCCTTACGTATGTGATATTACTATTCCAATAAAGATAGATCAAATATTCATTTCGACTTAGTAAGAGAAGGTCAATCAGTAGGTATTGTGATTTTTTTAGATATTATAGACAAAATATAAACAATTATTATGTAGTGGTATAGAACTCTGATAATAAACTTTCCTAATTTACTTATTAGTTAGGAACGTACCACTTATAAGATGTCGTCAAAGAGTTAAATTCTTTCACATCGTGTCGGCGACAACCATGTTTCTATTTGAGCAACTGACATGTCGATATCGTGCAGCGTGCAGGTGTCGGTGTCGGCCAGTGTGCAAACGCTCTATAGCGTGGGTATTTTTAAAATATACAATATAATATATCAACGATTATTTGTAGTTTTATACTTTACTAGCCGTCGCCCGCGGCGTTGCTCGCGTTCTAGACCCTTTAGAGTGTGACTTTTCAAAATTCATTCCTTAGTGCACCCCTACACTATACAGGGTGTTACCAGACCACTTCCGAAAACTTGGAGGTTCCAATCAGACCATGATACTGAAAACAATAAGCGAAGAAAATCGCGAAAAAAAAAATTGACTTGACTATCTCTTTTTAATTTTTTTTTTAGTTACATACACACAGTACAACATAATAAGACATATCTACCTAATTATCTCATTTAAAAAAGCAAAAAAACAAATAAAATAAATAAAGCAGCAATGTACACGCAGCACGCAGATTACGTCTACTACAGCATGAACAGCTGAGAGTTCATCGCGGGTCATTCAAGTACGCGACGTGCGAGCGACCTACGTTAGTACCTACCTACGTTAGTAGGCACTTACGACACAGAATAAATAATAGTACTACGCCTCGACCTTACCTACGTGAATGCGTACATTGCGGGCTGGCGAAATAAATACAAATCTTTAAACATTGTTTTCTCCGGCTATAATTATTTTTCAGGATAACAGTTTTTTTTTTGGTTGGGTTTTGGTGTGCTGTAGCTCCCCCTTTCGTTTTCGGAAGTGGTCTGGTAACACCCTGTATAAGGATACTACCCTCCTAATTTCATACCTCTAGGACTTATAGTTTAGGCTGTGCGTTGATTCTCTGTCAGCTTCAAAAGAGTTTTATATATATTGATGATGATGACTAGCCGTCGCCCGCGGCGTTGCTCGCGTTCTACCCTTTAGATTGTGACGTTTCCAAACTTCTTTCTTAGTGCAGCCCTACACTATATAAGGATACTACCCTCCAAATTTCATACCTCTAGGACTTATAGTTTAGGCTGTGCGTTGATTCTCTGTCAGCTTCAAAAGAGTTTTATATATATTGATTATTTAATATTAATTTTATTACTATCGTTTCAAATACCAAAAAACTACTTTTAGTCCGTTGAGTACCTATCTACAAAGTCAAATCGCTAATCCTATCTAATTAAATAAGTCTTCTTTCTTTCATTAGCTAAACGTCTATTATGTTCCATGACTTATTTATCTTAATAGAACATCTTAAATATTTTAATTAATAACCGAAAATATTTGAATAGGTATTGTAGAAGATTATTCGCAGAGAGAAAATTATAATTACTTACTCTATTAAGTAAGTACTTTGAAATACACTTAATAGCAAAAATTCCAGGTCATCTTTATAAACTTGAATATCTTGGAAACTAGATTGCTTAGTGAAATTATGCAAGCTAATAATGAAATGCAACAATAACTTCTATTCAATTATATGCGCAATTTAGTTCAATATGCTACCATGAGTGCTTCCTCGTTCAACCCACAATTTTTCTACCGTATTCTACCGAGTATTCATGGTTTTCATGATATTCAAGTTTTTAGATGACCTGAAATTTTTGCTCTCAACTGTATTTACGATATTTGAATCGTCAATTAAAGAATTTAAAAGCATTTTTTAATCTGACGGCTTTCTATTGAATATGAAAATAAAATTATAAGTAACTTAAATGATATTCAAAGTGATGAAGTGAATGACCTTTTTACCCGACCACAGAGAAATATAGTTTTTTGCGCGTATACTGTATTTTTAAAAAGAATGGATTCTCAACACAAGTTTACACAACACGAATCAAGGTGCATATAAATGTTAAAAAAACTAGGTGCTCCCATAATTATAGGGTACCACATCATGCGTATAGGAACAAGCAACAACTTATACATTTTACAACATTTACAATATTCACAATATATACACAATACACATTTTAATTAATTTTCTTGTCTCAGGTAAACTAGCTTCTCTGCTCCACAAAAGCGCAATAGGTAAACACTAGACATACAATCTATCATCAGGGTTTACGTTGTGGCTACAGGCAAAGTGGTTTGGTACAAGACCTAGGCACGGTGCTCCAAATACGTCCAATTATGGCTCCGTTGCCATTAGTGATGCTAACTTCTTGTGTGACATACCTTCAGATCTTTTGTGGCTGGCATTGTGTTAATTATTCCTCATTAGCATAAGGTTTATTTATACAAGCAGAAGCATTTTGATGAAACGTATATTATTATTTCTTTTTTCGACGTGGTAAATAATATACAACACATATCTCATTCCTAGTCTTTTACCAAAAAGACTAGGAATGTTAGCAATGCAGCGTAGAACCAACCTCTTTGAGTTATAAAGAGTATTCGTTCGCGCTGACCGGCAGTTTTTGAAAATGGAAGACCCATGGATGACACGACGAGCGAAGGCAGCGAGACGTGTCAGTCGAAAACAATGCAAAATTAGTGTGGATGTGGAAATACGAATTCCTATGGAAAATACTGTGATTAATACACTAAAGCTCTGTTTATTACTGTTGTAGCTCACAGGAACGAGAAATGTGTTGTGTGTTATGTCAGATATATTTTAACAGATTTGCAAAAGAGATATGGACGAAAAAGTCACTCAAAAACCAGTGGCGTACAAAAGCAATGTTCTTAAATTTCGTGCGCACGTTCCACGTATTTTTTTCAAACTCGACGCCTCTTATTTTTATTCAAGTTCTCAAAAAATAAGAAAATCTGTTTCATAAAACCGTCAGTTAAAACTTTTGCGTCAGTTTTCGTGCTCCCGTAACGGAACTTTTTGGGGCCAGTTTATAACGTTCTCGGACAAGCGGTAATTTTCCAGACAAATTCGCTTTTAGCAACCGGCGATAGTGGTGAGTGATGGCGACTGCGGAACTTCTGCCTTCGGAGATTTATTCCCGGTTTTTGCACGAAACACTTTTACTCTGAAATAGAACCTATAAATCCGCAGCCTCGTTGATTAGAATTTTGTTTTCACGTGTTTTGCGGCATAGATTAAAAAAAATACATTAAAGTTGTAGTCTAGGTAGTCTGTGTTTTTACACACACCGCTAATGACACGATATCCTGCAGAAGTCACCTACCTATTAGAGACGCTTTCGGCGCCGACAACGGTATTTTGTTCGAGCCACTGATATCCCGGTATCTTGTATCGGTTAGTGTGCAAAAAGTTCTATGCTTTTAGTCGATTTTTTTGAACAAATATGACGAACAATAGATACATATTTTGTTTTTCATATTTTTAGATGAAACTATCAGAACTCTGGATAGCTAAAAATCTAATATTTTTTTAAAAAGGAACTTTCAGGTAGGCATAACAAAAATATTAATTCCAAGTGCCCTGATCTAGTTGTTATCAATCGTCGGTAAAGTTTGTTGGAAACGAGCCCGAGTTGTGAACTAAAATCAAGATAGTACAGGCGTTCCTACGTTATTTACGAGAAATGTTTACCTGTACCTACCACAGAATAAATAATAGGTATACCTACCTAACTTAGCTAGTATCATTATTCATCTAATTTGATGTAGCAATGTGGCCTATTAAATACTTTGATTAAGTAGATGACTAATTATCTAATTGCAAAAGTTCGTAAACTAATATACCAATGAACTATAATATAGAATAAGTATTATTTATTGTAAAACTGTGTACAAGATCATAAAAATGGAGTAGAAGTAGCCGAACATGACTCTGACTACCCTGTTTTAAATTAAAATAAAGATTTTTCTATGAGAACCCTGAATTGTGAATGTGTCCGGTTGGTAACAGCAGAGCGTTTACACACTGCCCGACATCGACTCCTACACGATAACGATATTTTGAAATATCGCTATTGGAGCTGACACGGTGCGAAAGCTCTGGTACTACGTAAGGCATTAGCTCTCTGAATATATTTCATAGGATCAATGGTATCGTAAAAAGTAAAAAAATATAAAAAATATTTCATCATCATCATCATAGGCAGCTTCCCCCTTGAAATACTTTTTTTTGCAAATATTGTTGCTGGTATGTACAATGTACATTTAGAAGTAGGTACATACAGATGTATTCCGATCAAGAAAAATCCCGCTGTGCCTGAAAACCCGTCTCTATAACCAGTGTGTCCTGCCTACCATGACATACGGTGCCGAGACATGGACGCTCACTAAGGAGACTGTGCACCGAGTACGAGTTGCACAAAGGGCCATGGAGCGAGCCATGCTCGGCATAACACTCTTAGATCGAGTTCGCAACACCGAAATACGTCGCCGTACGAAAGTATACGACGTCGGTGATAGAGCGGTAAACCTCAAGTGGAGTTGGGCAGGACACCTGGCTAGACGTGGTGATGGCCGGTGGAGTAAAGCCTTGACGGAATGGTGGCCGAAATCAGGCCGAAGGAATCTGGGTCGTCCGAAAGCGCGATGGGTCGACGACATCGTAAAGGTCGCAGGAAACACCTGGTTGCGGCATGCACAAGACAGAGGAGGCTGGCATAACATGAAGGAGGCCTATACCCAGCAGTGGGTGATACCGGGCTGAGATGATGATGATGATGATGACATACAGATGTACTGGTAATTATAATAAGCGGCAATGCAGCCAGTGTCTTGGGCACGCTTCCGATTGGTACTGGTTTGGACCAGTTGAGCTATCTATAAATCGTTTGCAACGGTTTTTAGATAGCTCAACTGTTAACTGTTAACTGTTTAACTGTCAACTGTTAAGTTGCTTACGCGCTTGTAACAGATTGAGCCATAGCTGGGGCATCCTTCATCGGTCGTTCAATTAAAACTTTATCCGGGATGTGAGCAGGAAATTAATAAAACTTTATAGGTACTATATAAATTTAATATAATATATAAAACTGCACCTTACTCATCTTACAGAAGGCAGAGTTTGTAATGTATCGAAGTGTAAGTATGTAAGTAAGCCTCCAAAAAAAAGATGCACCTGACAAAGTAGGTACGTGAAATATTGAAGAAAGTATCGGTGATTTGGGTTAGTTCCGCTATGCACGAGTCCCGCTTTGCTCGGATTCTAAAATACCTAAATAAAAGTGCCGCTATGCTACGAACTTCTCAGTTCTACCTTAAACAATGAAAGGTACAGTTCGTTACAAAAGTGTTTCTAAAGAATACTTAATTTCTATCAAGGATAGTGGTAGAGTCATCTCTATGTCAAACCTTTTGTATGTTGAAACTAGAAGTAAATAAATTAACAAGTTTCAAAACTAGAAAACCAATATGATTACCTATTACAGCTTCATCATCAGATGATGATGATGATGATGGCAGTTCAGGGCAGGGACTGTGCCATTGATCGTAAGCACCACAGACTAGTCACAGGAAAGCAAAATACGCAATGTCGTGTAGTACATGGATGACGTGTTTTTTCTAGTTATTCTATTTTAATAGCCAAACTACTGAACCGATTTTGATAAAATTTATAAGGGACCCACCTCTGAAGTATGATCTACCAAACAAAAATAGAATCATCAAAATCGAATTCATAATTAGCGGAACCTCTTACTTTTTTGGAGTTGGTTAAAAAAGAGGGGGTCAGCGGGGGGGTAAAATAAACTCTAATTTCCCGTAAAGTACTTCAGACACTTTGAATCAAGAACGTACGAGAGAAAAGGTGTCGCTCCACGTTCCATTATTAGGACAGTCGCGCACGACAATTCACTTACGAAGTTAGTACAAGTTGCTTTTAGTATTCTGCTGCAGTCTACAATGTTATTCAAAGGTTAATGTTTCTGTGCTTGGGTATCAGACTTCCTAAGGGACCGATCACTTCGAGTAGTCGTTGACGGCTGCTCGTCTGATCACATGGCAATCAATGCCGGGGTTCCTCAGGGGTCAGTTCTTTCTGCAACACTTTTCTTGCTGCACATTAATGACCTGCTCAGGCCCGGTATTATTGGGTATGCAGATGACAGCACAGTTGTAGAGAGATACATACCCGAAGCACGATCCAGTGGATCTCAAATCCAGTGTCACAGAGAGGCCATGGTTGATCGAATGAACTTGACCCTCAAAGCAGTTGCTGATTGGGGAGATGCCAATCTCGTCAAGTTCAATACTTCGAAAACCCAGGCGTGTCTATTCTCTGCAAAAAAGAGTCCATTCCAGCTGACTCCTACTTTCCAGAATGTGTCTGTACCGATTTCCGACCACCTCGAGCTCTTAGGATTCACGCTCACCCCTAAGCTCAACTTTGGCTCGTTCATTGAGTCCAAGGCTAAAACAGCTGCGAAAAAGCTAGGCATATTGTCAAAGGTGAGAAAGTACTTCACACCGGGACAGCTTCTGATTCTTTACCAAGCGCAAGTCCGATCGTGTATGGAGTACTGCTCTCACCTTTGGGATGGCTCTGCTAAATACCAGCTTGAGGCCTTGGAGACCATAGACAGACGAGCCAAAAGGCTCATTGGTAACGATGCGTTGGTCGAGGCTAAGCTCCTGAGCCTCGAGCATCGTCGGAAAGTAGCTAGCCTGTCGGTATTTTACAAGATACATTTTGGGGAGTGTGCAATGGAACTGTTTGAGCTAGTTCCCCCTTCCCCATTCCATCACCGGACCACTAGACGTACGGAGACGAGACACCCGTTCATGGTGGATATGCCACCTATCCGCACTAAACGCTTTGCGTCTACATTTATTATGCGGACAGCCAAAGAGTGGAACTCGTTGCCGGCGTCTGTGTTCCCGAATGACTATAATTTGGAAGTTTTCAAGAGTAGAGTGAATAGGTATCTTCTAGGTAACCGTGCTACATCGTCGACCACGTCATTGCTTAACATCAGGTGAGATTGTGGTCAAACGGTTGCCTATATTGTATAAAAAAAAAAAAAAAAAAAAAAGTTAAAACGTTATTTTAGTGAGTTAAATACAAAAAGTGTGCATGGTCTATAGTAAACATTTTGATATAATCTAGTACTTAATCCCCACTAAGAAATCCCCAACAATGGGGATTTTTTTCTTGGAAATCTCTTTTGGCTATGTCCCGTCGTCGCATGCTGCGATGTAAAAATGGGGATTTGTGGATTTTTTTTCCAGAAATCCCCATAAGTAGGTATACTTTTTGTTTGAATAAATTTTGATTAAAAAATGTGACGTGTATATAGGAGACTTAATTGTAGATAATATGTAATGTCACATACATTTGGCCATGGTCACAATGACCAGACTGGGTTCCTGTAAAAATTTTCTTAAACTGACCGAAAAATAAGCAAAATATGGCAATAATTGGTTTTTTCAGCTTCTCAACTTCTCTAAATCTGTAGTTGGCAAAATTCATTAAATTTGTGCCTAGCATGGCCCATGCAACTGTTTATAGCCTAATTCCTTGGCTTGGTCACTTCAGTTGCCCGAAAATACTGAAGTAAAATATTTTTACTGTAAATTTTTGACAGCGCAATGTGGTAAGTATAAAATATAGTACAAACAGTCTTCCTTGTTCTACCCCACAATTTAAAACGTTTATAACAACTTAATACCATAACTAGTTTAATACAATTGTATTACTTACTTGAGTTTAATATCTGGTTTAACCCTGAGTATTCTCCAAAGCAATCACACGCCGTAGAACTCCGACCTAATTTGAACGTGGGAGCTCCCGTGGGCTTAGTGTAATTGTGGAATAATCTATGCAAATCATATTGTACTGGTCTGATGCTATTACATATTAGGTTATGGGCCCAGAATGAGATGTTTTCTTATTCTGGGCCCATAACCTACAGATCATTCATTTTCTTTTACCATTTGTCTTGGGGATCAAGTGGTATACTTATTTTTTTATCTATTTGTGTGTTGCATATTATTATGCTGTGGGTTTTGCATAATTATAATGGAATTATTTTACTAGTTTAGAAAGGGAAATTCATCATTTTGCCTTCAACACAAAAGACATTCGACTTGACGAAATAATTCCCTTGACACGGGCAAAATTCTCTGTCGAAATGACGGACAAAGGCCGTTATTAAAAGAAGAAGAAGCTTTTGCAAAGTTGATATTTTGTAATCGCTAGGTGAAATCTATTTATTATTTTAAACATTTGGATAAACTTTCTTAAAAATACCTCTCAAAATAAGTAGGTACATTTGACGCCAATATTACGAATTATTTTTCTCATTTCAACTTGAGGTCTCTTGAGGATATTATTGCTTCTTATACGTCATTTGATCCAGTAAATACCCCTGTGCCTTCATTTATTGTAATGGAGGACATTTGTTTTATGGCATTGACAACGAGACCCTTAGGTTTAGGGCTGAGAAAAGAAAATATTGTAATAATCTGCAGTAGCATTATTGACTTGATTGATTAAGATAGACATCTATTATTTTGTACTCTCTTGCAGCATAAGGACTTGCTAGAACTGTTAGATGTTATGCAAAATAGAAATGTCCTAGTGCCAACAACAATGTCCACCTGGATTGAGGGATCCTATACTCAGATCAAGATCAAAATTAGGTAGGAACACGACATGCGACATTTAAAAGATATCGGCGAAGAGATAATCTCATTCGACGATCGACGGGAGAAGTAATATACATCTAGTACTAGACGCTTTCATACCATGTCGACAAAGATGCCGATATTTTTGTTAGAGCCTTTGATAATAGCGGTATCGTAAATATAGACTTTTGTGTCAGTTAAACATTATGCCGAAAAAATGTCACAAGCGTCAGCCCTAGCTCAGACATAATAACTTACAAAAACACAATATTCAAATATTCAAATTGCACGTCTGGCAGCCCTAACTTAAGACCTCTCCAAGGACCTGAAATTCTATTATATTTAATTAAATCTCAATTTTCCGAAACACTCACCGACAGCTGGCTGATACGAATTAATGCATTTTTCGTGACGTCTGTACTTTATTCAAATTGAGCAGAGAAATGTTTCGTCTATATTTTGGTTTTATTTGAAAGAAGTTTTAAGTGTATGGGCATAAAATTACGAGTTCAATGTCCAGAGGCGGTTTGGGCCATTATTTCTAATTGTGGAAACTGGAAAAATAAATAACTGAAGAAACAAATTTTTACGTACTACTTTCTGGTAGATTTAAAAAAGAATTCTGCCATGGGCAGGCTCTATGATGTAAATCTGAAAAACTATATAATATACCTACAATGACAAAAAGTACCGTATACCAGCATAGATAGATAGATAGAAAATACTTTATTGCACACCTTAACCTAGGAATTACAATAAAATAAAAAACAAAACTTACATTAATTAACATAGAACGAAACTCTACCAAAATAATTTGAACCAAGTTCTTCATATATTTTTTAATTCTTTTTTTATTATTGACGCCTACAACAAACCTCTAAATTAAGTTAGATCTAAAGATTTCACAGTTAGAGTCAGTTAGTTAGGTCTTCTTCATTTTTAAACCAACTTTTATTTAGTTTCTGTTAGTATAAAATATATATAATTCATTAAAATGTCCGCGATTTTGTATCAAAGGAATACTTATTTTGTTGTTTTAAAACAAGAAAACAATGATTTTCAAATAAGATATGAACTGAAACTTTGTAATTTGGAAGTTTGTGTGTGAGTTGGGGTTGTAGATACAATCTTGTTGACTTGTACTATAGAAATTATACCGTGGTACGATTATATTTCATAGCGGGTCTCGCCATAGCTACTAGTATCGTTGCATTACCAAAACTTATGATTTTATACCTTTTAAAAAACTCATTGTTTGGGAGCGCTATGAGCTACAATTTTATAGATATCGAATCAAACAACTTGGTAGTTTTTACTATTATAATTGTTAGGGAACGTGTTGCTCTCATGGAGGCTGCGAGGCGAATAGGCCGAGCGTCGGCTAGTGCTGTGCGACGCTGGCGGTGTGACATGTAGTGTTGTTCTAGGCGCGAACACTCATTTATAAGCTTGACTCAAGCATAGATTTGAGTAGAGATTCTCGTACTTTACAAAAATGCTTGAGTCTGAATCAGTACTTGAGCAGCAAATTCGAATACGTATAAAAACTTACTGTGATAAAAACTAAGCAGTAACTTATTTGCCCTTGGAAATGATTCAATAGAAAATCGAAAACTTTCATTTCTTCAGCTCTCAACTGACAGATGGACAAAATAACAAACAAATAAAACTCCCATTCCGAAGTCAGATTTCTCGTGAATTCAAAAGGATACGTACGAGTATAAAAAGGAAGGGTACGAGTATATATAAAAAGAAAATTTAAGGAGCGGATCAAGTATGTCCTTTTCCGTACACTTGTGGGTTTGTAATGTTATCAAATTAAAGAATGTAGCGGGTCTAAAGAAATACTTTTTCAGTTCCATTGAAGTGAATAGTTTTTCACATTGGGTGCTTTAGACACAAAGCTTAATTATAATCTTACCCTATCCATCCAACGTTGTCTGATCGCTGATTAGCGATAAGACCCGCCATTGTATTAATAATTTAAATTTTGTTATTCATTTTCTTGTAATCCTTAGGTTAAGGTGTGTAATAATAGTTATTTGTTATACAAGAGTGCAAAGTTGCTTTTTAACCGCGTGTTCAATTTTGATGACCGAGCAATCGAAGGATTCTAAAATTGAATCACGAGCGCAGCGAGTGATTCAAAATTAGAATCCTGAGCGTTAGCGAGGGAATCAAAAGAGCACGAGGTGAAAAATCTTTGCACTCGAGTGCAACACGTAACTTTTCATTCCACCTCAGCGAGGAAATGACTAAATGCAAAAAAAGCAAATTGAAAAAAGAACACCAAGAAGGTTCCGAGTCTGAGTTTTTAACAAATTAAAAAAAAGTTGTATGATATATTCGGCACCATAGAGGTAGCAGTAAATAGGTTTAATGTTTTTTTTAATTCACAAACTTAGTGCACACGATGTTCTAAATTCAATTTACTTTATCCTCTCGAGAATAAAAACGGCTTTTCCACTCAGATATTGTAGATTACAAATACTCTTTCCGAGATGGTGGGATGAAAAGTATTTTCTATCTATCTATCTATCAATAACTGTGAAGGTCTCACTTAATTCATAACTCTTTGAATATTATAAAAATCTTTGTAAAAAGTAACCGCTGGAGTAAGAGGAGACAAACATTTTTGCAATATCCGAAAAGGGCAAATATTTTAATACCAAATTGTAACAGTTATTTAAGCAAATAAAATGTATCTTGTATCACTTATGTCACTTGTTTATATGATAATATTATTAATTATAATTAATTCTAACCTAATAATCTTAGTCATAAAAAATACGACTTAATTCAATATTTTCAAAACACAAATAACAACAGATTAGCCATCTGCAAACGAGCTGTATATAGCTCTACCTAGGCTTCAGATGGTATTCAAATTTGATGAATGAAAATGGTCCTTGTCATAATATTGAAATGGAAAAACAATCCTGCAAAAATTCAGCATAATCTTATCCCTTGGGGCACATTACGAATTCGTCCCTCAAGCACCGGTCCCTTGAAAGATACCAATGGAGTTTCAATTTTTTCTCGTCTTATCGCGCATTCATTGTAGCTCGAGTGCCAGCTCGTGAGCTTACCTTTACAGCGATACGGACCAGTGATACACCACGAGCAAATAAACAGTGAGAAACCCATCGCGAAAAATACTCAAATTGGACAAAAATGTTTTACGACTGCTTCTAGACCCTTTAGAATGTG
Source organism: Eulithis prunata (assembly GCA_918843925.1). Classification (NCBI taxonomy): domain Eukaryota; kingdom Metazoa; phylum Arthropoda; class Insecta; order Lepidoptera; family Geometridae; genus Eulithis; species Eulithis prunata. Next base: position 2,285,892 of record OU974009.1, read on the forward strand.
ACTTTTCAAAATTCCTTTCTTAATGCACTCTTACACTATATAAGGATACTACCCTCCAAATTTCATACATCTAGGACTAATAGTTTAGGCTGTGCGTTGATTGTCAGTCAGCTTCAAAAGAGTTTTATATATATAGATTTCTTCCCAATTGTAACTGAACTTGACCTACATTTAAATGCTGATTATTTTTACGAACCTGTACTGTTCCAATGCTGGGCAAAGGTCTCGCCTTTGTCTTTTTCCTCGACCCTTCGATTGGTTAATTCCGCCCATTACCTGTCGACAGGAAAATGCCAAATAACCGAGGTTAAATAGTTATTTAGCTCCGATAGTAAAGTTAGCTCTCAACATCGCGTGAAGACAGGTTGGAAAGACCTACTTGTATGTCCACTAGTAGACTTCTAGAGGCTGTATATAATGATGAGTGTTATTTACATATCTGCAGCACTAGCTTGGTGTACCACAGTGTTTATCGAAGGTAAACCTAATGCGATATTAATCTTGTTCGCGTCTCTTTTATGAAAATGAAATCCGAACTCATTTGGTTTTTCTGAATGTATTTTTGTTGGAGCGTGTTTGATTTTGTTAGGAAGGTTTATTTTTGGCACCATCTTCGTTTTTACATTAGAAACAAGTTTTTTTTCAAGAAGTATTTTTAACACTGTGTGTGTACTTATTACTTTAATAATTCTAAGGACATAATGGGCAAAAGAATATTGAGCTCTGATTCCAATGCACTTACTAAACCCATACCAAAAAATAGACCGATAAGTATAAAGTACTTAACTTTTGCGAAGATAACACTAAGAAATGTTGCGTGAGAAAAAAACGGATAAGTAGTTAAATAAAAAAGAAATATCTAAAGTTGTAAGAATAGAGTGATGTGAAGCAGAACTTACCTACATTGTATCTCAGTAAATCTATTTCAACAAAAGTGCAGTACAAAGCAACGGTTGAACGAAATCTCAGTAATATTTCCAGCTGGATCCGGGAATAGAGCAATATAAAATTCCATCTTTCACAACAATGCCCAAAATTTAGACCGAATGTTGCGAAGACTTGTCTCTTAAATCGACCGAAAATGTTTCCAGGGCGGATAATAAAAAAGTCACTAGATAAATAGATAGAAAATTCTATACTACTGCACAACTTAAGTAGGTAGTGTATACAGACGTACTTAATGTTAAAGCAGCATCTACCAGCTAACCTTTGGGTAGTAGTTATGAACCTATAAGATAATTATGTTGTGTTAAGTGTCCGTGCATATTAATTTATTTATATATTAATTTGTTTATGGTCCGGGCTAGTAGATCGTCTAGAGTTCATGTCAGCTCGCCTATGGGTTTTCTTGAACACTGCACAAAAGGTCCATTGGACCTGTCTTCTCATATTCAAAAACGATTCAGCGGAGTATCTACCTTTGTTTTATCTCAACCATCCCACAGTTTGAAGGAAACGATTTCAAGAACACCGAATGTTTGTTCTCTGAACATTCTGAAATCCCAGACAGTTGAATCTGTACGAGTAAGTACTTTGTGTACCTACTTTTTGTGTATATTTTATTCCACAGAAAGAGCATTGTAAGTATTTTTCAGGACATAACACAGCGTAGCGCTAAGCATTGGGGCGTTCATCTAAATATATAAAACTCTTTTGAAGCTGACTGATAATCAACGCACAGCCTAAATTATAAGTCCTAGAGGTTTGAAATTTGGAGGGTAGTATCCTTATATAGTGTAGGGGTGCACTAAGGAAGGAATTTTGAAAAGTCGCATCCTAAAGGGTCTAGAACGCGAGCAACGCTGCGGGCGACGGCTAGTTGTCAATGTATTGTTAGGATAGTCATCAACTTCGATGAAGTCGTTTCTTTTAGGGGTCAGTTTGACTACCATCATCAAACACTGTACGATTGGAAGAAAAAGAAAAGCAAATAACTTAAAAGTATCATAAAACTCAATTTCTAAGAGAGAATTCTTCAATACCTTTGAGAATATTTTTAAATATTACTGTATTTGACAAAATAAATATTTAATTCTAAAAAGAAACAGTTTCAAACGGTGATGAAATTTCATTTGTAATAAACCTTTGAGTATTACAAAAATACGACGGAGATAAGTAATTATATTCAAAGTCTAGGAGCGGCGGGAGATAGATGAAAATGTAAAGAGGAGTGCTCAACGAGCTGATTGAAATACCATCCCTTATTTAAGTTTTATTAGTCTTTTGATGAATCAGTCTACTGAGAAAATCGGTATATTTCAGAATTCCCCACTGAGAAATCGGCACTAGTGGGGATTTCAGTATTTTTTTCAGAAATCCCCACTGGTTATGTCTTAGCATGCTACGGTGTTTCAGTAAGGATTTCTGTTTTTTTTTTTAGAAACGACACACACACACACACACACACGCGCGTTTTACGTAGGTACTACTACGTACTAATATTCTGTGATGCTACGCACAAACTTACAAGCCAAACACATATTCCAGCCTCAAAATGTTCCTCCTTCAATATTTTGGTAGAACTAGTTTACTCCTATCTTATTTTCGTTCCATCAGCCGTACTCTCGTAAAACAACACCAAACTCCCCCTAACTTGGTTAAGATTAATTCTCTTAAAGCACCTGTGCGAGTTAGCATTCTAGCACTACTTTCTGGTGGTTTCGACTGTTATCGAAGTCGTTTTATCTGTTATATCTGTTAATCTTTATGTATCTGTTAGTAAATTACCATTTGTTAAAAAAAAAATACCCTTTGTAAATGGAAAGTCTGTTCAATATTTATCGAGCGTTGAGTTTTAAAAAAATGTTGCTACTTGTATCTAGATTACGTTCAGCTGTATAGAAGCGTATACGCATTTTACGTATTTTAAAGGAGCTCAGCTAAAGTATTGAAAACGTGGGTGTCCTACGTAGCAAAGGTAATCTAAGACGTATCTATTTCAAACAAATTAGTTTTAACAAAAGTAAAATTTCGCTTTCTTTTTCGCAAAAAACTGAACAAGGCTTTTATATTAACTTAAGAGAAAACGCACATCATGTTAAAAACATTCTAGACTTCACTAATACTCTAAAAATGGCAATCAGTTTTTTATTCGATTAAATTTAGCGGTCAGTGTTGGGTTCTCAAGAATCTCGAGTACCTAAAGATCTGAAGAGATGTCACAGATTACAATCGAGAATCATTCTTTTATTTTCGCACGTACGACCATATCCCCCTGAGGAGTGTTTGTCTGTACACATGGAAGCTTTTGTCCCACACGCTACGGATTTGTTCATCTCACAGCTCGTCCCACTCAGCTTGTCTTCTACATACTGCGACCGTCTTTTGTGGAACAAACAAAACGTGAGCTTTGGACCTTCGAGTGTGAGGTTTGTGTTACACTGCGCAGTAATACTGTCACTTGGCAAGAGCCTCCGCCGTCGTACGAGGCGGCCGAACAGTGTAACACAAATTTCACTACCGAATCTGCTTTAATCATTATTTGGATATATTCCAGAAATCTCTACTCAGAAATGTCTACTAAAAATCCCCACTAAGAAATCCCCATGGGGATTTAGCTTTTTCCAGTTAGGCTCCGCTATGGCTAAGTCGTAAGTCCGTCAAAAGACGTCAACCACTTTGTAAAAATTTTAACTCACTCCAAATTAATCAACGGAACCCACCCACCCATATTACTTCCACATTGCACTCCGTTGTACATAAGGAAAATGTATTGAGAGTACATATTGGTGCCGATTAATTGTATTCATATTGTCACGATACATTTTTTCCTTTATGTTTACTGTTCACGACGAAAATATTGTTTAAACGGACCGAGTTTTCATGAACACGGTTTCTTTTATTAAATTGTTTACTTACCTAACCTTCAATTAAAAAAAAAACTTTGACATAAGTACAAGTACCAACGTTTTTAGTTTTTGCACAAACATTTTATACCAAATCAGATCTCGTTCTTATAAATACGTATATTATGTAGCTGTGTATGTGTATGTGTAAGGTCTACGTAGGGTTGTGACTTATTACTCAAAGCCTGCAGTATGCTAGTAGAACGGAAAGCAACGTTTTCAATTAGTTGTACGCTGATTCATTTCCTAGCATGTCACGTGACAATGGCATCCGCCCGCGCCGTCCGGTGACGTCACAATTTTGTGTCAACACTCCACGGATGTTCGATGTTCATTTGTTCGTCCCACGCAGGGTTGCAACTTTTTAATTATTCCATCTAATCTGTCGAATTAGTTAGTTCCATTTTTATAGGACTGTGTAACACAAAACAGTCAAAAAATCGTACCGCAAAATGTATATTATGATTCTCCAGAGATATCTACATTGTATACTGGTAAGGAGGTACCCTTGAGCAAGCACAAAAAGGATTACAAAGTTCTTCGAATAAACTTCAACTTTATCCATATTTCTAGAGCTTCTTTCTAACAATTATATTTCCGGTCTCCACACTCGACACAAGTATTCTTGAAGGGTTTCTACGTTTTTTGTAAGAAAGTGGGACTCCGACTAAAATCTAGTAAAAATATATCATTAAAATTTTGTAATACAGTAAATACTGAGAAAATGACTGTCAAGGTCAGAAGTTATAAAAAAAAAGATTACAAGAAGAAGAAAATATTTTTATTAAGAGTACTTATCACCTTTTTAAGCATATTATTTAAAGTTTAAGATGTAGAATAATGACTATGCTCATATACCCGGTGTACACGAGTAGAGTAAACGGTAAAGTCAACTATTAATGGTCCTGTCAATTACTCCGGATAAAATGTAGCTGTGCTAATCGAGGTTACGAACTATATTATATTCCAAGTTTCATTCCAATTGGCTCAGTAGTTTTAGCGTTAACACATACTCGTACATCCAAGCATCTAAACCTTTCGCTCTAATAGTATATTATATAAAGTCTCATAATCCCCTTGAAGGGGACAGCTCAAAGGGGATTATGAGACTAACCCTTATTAGTTTGAGTAGTATCAACTTTGTCAAAAATGGACGACTTTTTCGACAATACTCAAACTAATCCAAGCATCTGAACTTTCGCTTTATTAAGAGATAACAAGTCTCATAATCCCCTTTAAGGGGACAGTTCAAAGGGGATTATGAGCCTTACCCTTATTAGTTTGAGTAGTATCAACTTTGTCAAAAATGGACGACTTTTTCGACAAAGTTGATACTACTCAAACTAATCCAAGCATCTGAACTTTCGCTTTATTAAGAGATAACAAGTCTCATAATCCCCTTGAAGGGGACAATTCAAAGGGGATTATGAGACTTACCCTTATTAGTTTTAGTAGTATCAACTTAGTCAAAAACGTCGTCATAACTCTCAGTTATACAATTAGAACTAGTCGAGATGGATTTTCCCCTACACACAGTTGAGCCTAATGGCCCGACTTTCTGTGTTAACATAGCTTCATTTATTGATATCACACTAGCACGTTGAGCTAATTCTACGCCAGCATTTTCTTCTACCTTTGAAAAACAGCTGTCACCTTCTTTACTTTCTAATGTGTCTGATGCACTTTCTGACATTTCAGTATCACGGTTAATCAATCCATTGCAAGCTTTTATCAAGCTGTCATCATCCAAAATGTCAGTGTTGCTTTCATTCCCGGTATTGTCAGCTTTTAGGTGACTGTCAGCTGTCAAAACGATATCGGCATTTACTTTATTGTCAGCATTTTCTTCCTCAGTGAATAGAAACTTTGGGATTTGCTCAGAACTTATGACTTCATTGCAGCAGAGAAAAGCGACGCTGATTATTAATATTGCAGTATGCATTTTTACCTAAAAATGAAAAAATTATATCAGATTATTAGAATTGCTAAAAATTATTAGAGATGAACCTACAGTTCTGTGAGCCAACGCTGTGCACGTCCTCAATGAACGTGCTCTGTGAGGTCAGGTTTTGTTATAGGCAGAGGTAGTACTGGCTTTACTCCAGCTTGTATATTACTTTTGATATATTCCAGAAATCCCCACTAAGAAATTCCTCCCAGTGGGGATATCAGATTTTTTCAGAAACCCCCACTAGCTACGTCATAGCATTGCACGCTTAAAAAATTAAAATGAATTTACCTTTTAGTCATGTAGGTAGTTTAGTTTATTATCTATTTAGTCACAGAATACCTATAGTTTAGTTTGAAAACAGTTCAGAAAACCTGCCAGGCTTAAACCTGGCAGGTTTTTATAAGATAACGATTGCCCTCCAGTACCCACATTCTTCTTAATAAAATGCTATACCTATTATAAGTTTCGTTTTAAAAAATTGGATCACTTACTTCGAGCCGTTGGTAGACAGATAATAATAATTATTCCTTTCACAATAATTTGCAGAATCAATACGAATGTCGCATACAATCAATCACACAATACTAACTTTAAATACCAAAGTGTAATTTATTTAAACCCTTAATAAGATGACACAAACTGCAAAAGTAATGCTGCATATATAAGTAGGTACCTACTACGTGGTAAGTAGTTTGGCCACGTTACGTCTGCAGCGTTATTAATTATTATTAAGCACTGGCTGTAGACCTACCTACTGTCACAGAATTATGAAAATGATTTGACAACCGAATCATCATCATCATTATATTATATAAAACTCTTTTGAAGCTGACAGAGAATCAACGCACAGGCTAAACTATAAGTCCTAGAGGTGAATTTTGGAGGGTAGTATCCTTATATAGTGTAGGGGTGCACTAAGAAAGGAATTTTGAAAAGTCGCACCCTATTGGGTCTACAACGCGAGCAACGCCGCGGGCGACGGCTAGTTATTCATAAAATGTATGAACCACGAAAAGATAACTGGTTGGTGTCAATTCTGTTGTTCCGTTGCAAGTAACTGCAAAATGTTATTTTGTATAAACTAAGGTTCACATTGGTATTAGTTCACCTTAATTTATATTTTTATACCAAATAACGTCAAATCAGTTACACCAAAATGATCTCGAAAATACTCGACGTAAAAAATCCCGCAGCTGAATAGATCTAAGTTTACGTAATTTTAACATTATAATTCAAATTATCAATGAGCTGGTACGCTATGGACCTGTTATTTCGCAACAACAAAATTTCTAGCATATTAATGTACTTTCGTTCTTTTTGAGTTTGAACCTTTATTCTACTGCAAACTTAACGTGGTCAGACAACATAATGGTACACTAATGTATTATTACCTTATATGACAATTTACGTCACGATACGTCCAAGAGGTACCGGTACATCCAAGAAACATACGCAAAACAATTCACACAGGGAAAACGTGATATGTCAGTCGAGTAATACCATGTAACTCTAGGGATAATCAATAAAATAAATAGGTATGTATGTACCTATCTGTGCTTACTCGTGGACATTTCTCACAACGCCATTTATGGCCATATGCTGATAAAGAAATGGTTACTCAAGCACAGAGGGCCTAGTACGAGTTTTGGTGAAATAAATCTAGTGTTAAGCATCTGGTAAGCATCTGACGCCCAGTACACCGGTGAGCGCTGATTTGTATAGAGACACGGAGCGGATTTTTTGAGAAACTTGGTCTACTTTAAGCTGGAGCGGCCTTATTGTTAGAGATAACGCACACTTGCGGCACAGAGGGCCTAGTACGAGTTTTGGTGTGTAAAACTGGTGTAAAACGTCTGACGCCCGGCACCCAGTGGGCGCTGATTTGTATATAGACACTGAGCGGATTCTTTAAGAAGCTTGGTCTACACCAAGCCCGTACTCGCATGTCGAGCTTCTCAAAGAATCCGCTCAGTTTCTCCATACAAATAGAGACACCAAATAGAGGAACCCGCTCAGGTTCCTTGAAAAAAATATAACACCATTGAAAATCTCCTTCTTTTTTAGAAGACGGTTAAGATGAAGGTCAAAGTAGTTACCCAACAGCTCAGAAGCAGAGCTATCAATTGAGTTGTGCTGCGAGTTCCAACCCAAAATTGGTAGCGTCTGTCGCCAGGTCTGCGGTGGGCCTAAGCTCTCCGCATTCATTACCAACCCAGCTACGTGGAGTAAGTGCATTGTCGAGGGACAAAAGCCGAGGCGAGCGGTCTGCCCGCGGCTATTGTTGCTCATTCATCACTGTAAGAACGCTGAAAACACGAATTTTCCCGTTTCATTCGGGTTTGTTTAGCATCGATGAATGTTTTTGCGCTGTACCTTTTGATACAATATTTGACGAAGGATGTTTTTCGGGTTTTGTTTTGATGTAGATTGGAAACTTTAAAAGTTTTGATTTTGTTACTCAGGATTGCATTGAGAATGAAATCGAATTATATCCGTAGAAATCTGTAAAATATCTCACCGAAAAAATAAGAATTAAGAATAATTTATTGTAGAACTGTGTACAGAGATGGAAATAAATTTAAATAGAAATACAATACAATTCTTACCGCTAAAAAACTATTGTTTAGATTTTAGAACTATTTTGTTCTGTCTTACTTAGTAGTATTATACAAAACTGAATTTCATGGGCGTTTAGTTTTACCTATCAGCGGATTTTTTTAAAATCTTACCTACTAAAAAGTGTTTCACTTCTTTTATGACTTACTGAATTTTGTTTATCAAGCATCAGAGTTATATTCATGATAAGGTTTATTATAATCGCTTCTGAAAATAACTTCATCATCCAATAATACCCGAAAACTCGCGAAGGATGGAAGGAAACCTCCTCGGGCGTTTGCATAAACCGATAACGATGCGATACTGATACGTCATTCACTCGAATAAAATATCGGCGTCAACGCTAAGACACGGCGTCTAGTTCTGCACTCGAGAGCGAAAATTATATAAAAGAAGTACATATAAAAACTTTAATATCTTAGAAACTATTAATGCTAGCTTAGTAACAGTTACTTTAAGGAGTATTAAACTGTCTATCAACAAAAAAACTGCAGGCCCGCTGTGGACAAGAACTGCTCGAGACCGACAACAGTGGAGAGAACTGGAGGAGGCCTATGTGTCAAAAGGGCAGGCTGTTGCAAAACATAAAAGAAGTACATATAAAAACTTGAATATCTTAGAAACTATTAATGCTAGCTTAGTAACAGTTACTTTAAGGAGTATTAAACTGTCTATCAACAAAAAAATTGCAGGCCCGCTGTAGACAAGAACTGCTCGAGACCGACAACAGTGGAGAGAACTGGAGGAGGCCTATGTGTCAAAAGGACATGCTGTTGCAAAACATAAAAGAAGTACATATAAAAACTTGAATATCTTAGAAACTATTAATGCTAGCTTAGTAACAGTTACTTTAAGGAGTATTAAACTGTCTATCAACAAAAAAAATGCAGGCCCGCTGTGGACAAGAACTGCTCGAGTCCGACAACAGTGGAGAGAACTGGAGGAGGCCTATGTGTCAAAAGGGCACGCTGTTGCAAAACATAAAAGAAGTACATATAAAAACTTGAATATCTTAGAAACTATTAATGCTAGCTTAGTAACAGTTACTTTAAGGAGTATTAAACTGTCTATCAACAAAAAGATTGCAGGCCCGCTGTGGACAAGAACTGCTCGAGACCGACAACAGTGGAGAGAACTGGAGGAGGCCTATGTGTCAAAAGGACATGCTGTTGCAAAACAACAGTAGCAAGGGCTCAGAGCCCGCAGTCTGTGCATTTGTTTTACTTTCGACTCGATTATAGCACACGCAAACGCATTCGCAAAGCGAGAAATTTTGTTGGGAATTGCATAATTCCAAAATCTTCCGCTAGAGGCGCTTATCCGGGTTTCATACAAAATTTCTCTCTTTGCGAATGCGTTTGCGTGTGCTATACTCGAGTCGAAAGTGAAACAAATGCACAGACTTGGGGCTCTGAAACAGAAACAGAAACTGTCTATCAAACGCAATTTATTTCACTAAACTAGCATTCATATAGTTTCCACGACATTTAAGTTTTTATACATGACCCGTATTACGAAACTCAAGTGGAGCTGGACCGGAAAATTGGAAGGATTTGATGATGGCAGGTGGAGTAAGGCCTTGACAGAATGGTGGCCTAGAGGACACAAGAGAGGCCTTGGCAGACCAATAGCTAGATGGGTAGATGATATCGTCGCCGTACAGGGGAAGACCTGGATGCAAAAAGCTCAAAATAGACACGAGTGGCGTTTGAGAAGGCTTATGCCCAGCAGTGGGTTACTACAAGCTGCCTATGATAATGATGATGGGATGAATTTTTTTTCCCGACTATTTAGATTAGCATGGTATGGACACGTATTGAGGAGGGATGAAAGTCATATAATGAAGAGAGTTATGAATATGAGTGTGGCTGGGTATGCAAGTAGAGGAAGACCGAAGAAGAAGTGGTTTGATTGTGTGAAAGAGGATATGAATGTGAGAGGAGTAGATTCAGAGTTGACGAATGATAGGAGTGAGAGGAAGAAGAAAACATGTTGTGCCGACCCCACCTAGCGTGAGATAAGGGCAGGGATATGTATGAGGTTAGTTAAAAATTGTAGTGTCGTGTCGGTGACAGTGAGAACACGTCCTTTGTTGGTAAAACTATATTATTCCGAGTCGTGACTGTGCACAACCAATTAATCATAATTTCTTGTCGTCAACGGACAAAGCCGCGGTAATGGAGATTATATAGGGTGAATGGAATTCCAGCGAAAGGGAGTTTTAATTGTAATCAACTTTAAGCCTAGAATAGATTTAATTAGTCTGGTTCAGAAACTGTTTGGTGGCAAGGTATTTTCGTTTCATTTCAATTGCTTACAGACTAGGTTCGTTTACAAGTATACAAATTTTTTTAATCTTCAAACTATACCTACAGCTTGGCTCACTGTACCTACTTCCACGGAAGAACTCTTTTACAAATACTACCTATAATTTCTACTACCTACTATACTGTTATAATAATACTTACAGGAAGGTATTTTCAAAACGCTTTGTAAGATTCCTCCGTTGGAAAACATTCTGTATTTGAACTGAAGCGATGATTAATGATACAAATCGAATACAAATGCAATCGATCGATCACGAGCGACTTTCCTCGATTAATACAAGTGCTTGTGGCAGACAGAAATGGCGGCGTTATGCACAGATTATAAATAGTAATCGTTCATGGAAAAAAATAAACAAAAAGAAAATCAGTACTCTTTTTATACTGATTTGAATAAGTACTTACCTACTAGCAAGCAAGCTCGTGTGGGTTAGTGGCCAACTCCGGTGACGGAGTTTTTAGGCCGCCTTGAGGCCTCTGTCGTGGCTTAACGACTATTAGAGTCGGGACGGCTTCAAAGAGGTCGATTTTACACCCTAACTTACGTCATCTGATACAAGGATATATTTAAGGATCTGTTGCCATGGGTCTGATCCTTGTATCAGATAGGGTTGATATTTTGTTGTCGGCTCCCGTACTAATATCGCAATCGTATTTTAACTATCGTATTTCGTGTGTAGTTTTCCCTATGAGCGCGTGCAATAGAGATTCTTATATGCACCCCTTTGATAGTACCTTATCTAAATACTGTAAAAACCTATTTCGTTCTCATGTTTGGTGAAAGAACCATGAGCCTATTGAGCCTAGAATGCGATTTTGCCGAAATGCTAATTTGACGCATCCCGGTTTTGGCTATAACTCCCGTATTTACAAATTTTTACAAATTTTTGGATTAGTGCTATGAATTCTAAAAAAATTTTTACATTTTCCTGGCAAATTTTGATCTTGATCCGAGTATAGGATCTTTCAATCCAGACGGACATCCTTTTGATCAGTTCAAAAATGACAGTGGCTCACTTTAAAGATTATTTCAAACACTCGCGACGTGAACTCGTTAATCATGCAAATGGATCGACGAATGAATAAATGATACAAACGTCCATTAAATTAACGAGAGCGCGCGGGATTTCATGATATTCCGTTGTTTGCTCAATTTATTGGTAAGACACGAACAAAGTTTCAGTACAAATAAATGTGACTAACGTATCGTAACAGCATAACCGAGATACACTGCGCGGTGACGCTACAACGTTTGGAAGTTGAGCTGGCGTTGACGCGCAATATGACTCTAATACGGCTTAGGTAACGTGGCGACTGTTAGATTTGATCATACTTGCTCTCCTGTTTATAAAATTAACCAACGCTTGTCAAGTGAGGTTATTTACGTAAATAAACGCTCGTTGAAATTAGTTTCGACAGGTTTTAACTCTACGTTGTTCAAAGCAACAAAAGTATAAAGCACTGATTAATAAAATGTCTTACTAAGATAAGAATCTCGCAGTCGCCCTAAAAAGCGTTGGCGGGACGACCTCGACGCCTTTGATAGGAGTTGGTGGGAGCAGGCCCGGGAGAGAGAAAAGTGGAAGATGTTGGGGGAGACCTTTGCCTAGCTGTAGGACGAAATAGGTTAATTTAAAAAAAACTAGTCAAAGTTGACAACCAATCCACTTTTTTTTCCCATCGAGCCCACTGGTGGGCCAGATGAGAAAAAAAATCTCGATGGGATTTTTTTTTCACTCATTTGCATAGTGGGCTCGATGCCAATTAAAATAATAAGAATAAGCCATTTAAAATGTGCCATCTAGTTTTGTTTAGTGACGAATAGTGACAGGGGGGATCTTATGCAGTGTTCAGGCAGTGTCTTGCTTTATGTGGAAATTTTTATCACAAAGATAGATAGATAGATAGATAGATAATACTTTATTGTACACAAGGGTAAGGTACGTACAAATCTTAAAAATAACTTTGTATAGTACAATGGGCGGCCTTATCACTGAAAGCGATTTCTTCCAGGCAACCGTAGCATGGAAAGTAACGAGCGGAGCGGTAACGGAAGGCGGTGCACAAACAATGTAACGATAAAAGCTAAATTATTACGCAATAAAATATACTACATAAAACTTACATAAATAAAAAATTGAATATACTAATACATATCTAAGTACTTTAATATTGAAAACAATGCTGCACAAAATACGGGTATACCAAAAAACTAGGTAAAAACTAAGGTGCTACGCTACAAGCCGGTAATGGGCATTAGTCGCCGTGCAAACGGATCGTGCGATGAATATGCATCAAGTATTCAGGTATCGCCAGAGTACATAATGGGGAGATCCCTTTCGTTTAAACACTTTTTAGAGGCTTGTGGCGTGGGAAGATAGACGACGGTGAATATTTTATCAGCTGTTGTGGTGCATCTTACTTGCACAAAATATAAAATAATTTATAAGTTTAAAAACCTGGAAAAACCGACTCCAATTTGATAATGGGGAAAGCAGTATATGGGACTGTTCTATTTGTCTTAAATACCACAGAAAAGCAAAATACGCAGTGTCGTGTATACGAGGTTGACGTGTTTTTTCCAGTTACAACATATTTAACTGCCAAACTACTGAAAAAAATACAACCTAATTGAGAACCTCTTCCTTTTTTAAAGTCTTTTTTGAAAAAATAAACAGATATAGGCATTCTTCTCTGATTTTACAGAATCTTTAAGCATCTTAAGCCTAACTTTTCTAATTTATTAAAATAACGAATATCTAATACCTTATGCCAGTTGAAATTAATTCACGCATTTTTGTCAAGAAAAAAAAAGAAACCCACGGTCTAGAAGCTTTATTTGTATTTGGAACTTCCTAAGCACGCCCTGGCTATAGCTAAGTTTATGGACACTCTAAATCACCTACATTAGATGCAAAGAAATCTGTTTATTGTTTTTATTTATGATCCAGTCACAATAGCTGAAGCTTCCTTTTTTTATCCATGCTTTTAGTAGTTTTAGTATTACCGCTTCGGTCAAAATACAAAGCAAAGAGCTTTTATACTCAAGCCATAACTGCCATAATAATAACACAATTTTATTTCCTGTATAACAAATAGGAGATTTTAGTGCGACTGGTATAAAATGTCACTGGTTTATTGGTCGTAACAAAATAATAAAGATAGATAGATAGAAAACTCTTTATTGTACACAACTTTTATGGAAATCTATTTATTTGTTTATTCGTATGGCGTTCAAACAATCGTTCACAATAAAATTTTGCTGCTTAATGTTGCTGAAAGATTTTGGTGCTGTGAGGTTCTAGGAACAGGTACAGCAGCCAAGTCTTGTTGCTCGTTTAGCGCCACTTAGTTTATGGAAATCTATACTTATATTAAAGAGAGGAAAGATTTTAATGTTTGTTTGCATTGAATAGGCTCCGAAACAACTAAACCGATTTGAAAAATTCTTTCACCGTTGGGAAGTTACACTATCCCCGGTAAACATAGGTTATTATTATATCTAAAAAAAAATTAGGGATCATTACTGAAACTCCAATCACCTAAGGTGTAAAAAAATGACTTATAAATGTTTTTTTGTTAAATACCCGTGCGAAGTCGTGCACTAACCGGAAAGTTATTATGAACACCACTCCTAATGCATTTATCAACCTAATATACCTATCTTATTCCATAGCAAAACATAGATATAAGAAGGCAAGAAAAGATAAAACCGACGATAACTCAGGAACATGCTAGCATGTTGCTTAGCGATAAATTGTAAGACTTGTATATAATAGGTACACGTAGACTTGCAAAGGGATGTTGCTAGGTCAATTTATATACCTAGTGTTTATTTGCCCCCCAGCTTCTTTAAACTGAAAAAAAAGTCACGTGATTTATTCCGACCATGGTGTTTTTCAATTGGTTTGATATATGAACGTTTGAAAGAAAGAAAGAAAGAAAAATCGTTTATTGCCTTATACATAAATTAGTAAGCTACTTATAGACAGCTAGGTATAGGTAGGTACGTTTCAGTTTGTATTGACTAAGAAGAATGATGTGTTCTAGGTTCCAGGTATGAATCCCACTAATACCATCCCATCCCATCACACTGGAGTAGATTCAGACTTGACGAATGATAAGAGTGAGTGGAAGAAGAAAACATGTTGTGCCGACCCCACCTAGCGTGGCATAAGAGCAGGGGAATGATGATGAGGGGGATAGTGTCTAGCCGCATAGGTTTGCTCTGGAGCATGCCCTGGCACAACGTAACACGTAGCATCCGTTCTTATGTGCCATGATGTATTGCAATAACTTGTAATAAGTATATTGGGCTATTTATAAGGTTTCAATGTTTTTAGTTTGTAAACTTCTTTCTCTCTCTTGCATAATAACAAAAAGATAGTGGAAAAAGAATGCTCTTGACTTTATATAGCGTCAGAAGCCACATTTTATCATCTCAATTAAATGCGAAGGTAAATTATTAAATTTGTAGCGCCATCTATCTCGCTACATGAGAACTATCCTAGATCGCGCAAACGAAGTTATCACGGAGTTTGAACATAAGTAATACTACCGAATACCATCCATTGGTCCTCGGACCCCGAGCCAAAGGTCGCTCGGCGTGGAAGATCTTCCCTTTTCGTAGGAGGACACATCCTACAATGTTCTCCTCAAATTAAATACTACCACTTCAGTTTAGTTTGGGGTTAGATAGCGCTGTGTCAAAGAGGTACAAAGTACTCACAACCTTCAGTACAACGAAGCCCGAATTTCAGCTTGCTGCTTGATACAGAACGTGCTTTGAAGCTAGTAAATCTAAGGGTCCGTTCACACAGACCGGCTCGGAGAGCATCATGTGAAAGCAATTAAATGAATTGAGTACTGAGAAATTGGCTCATTCCAGAAATCCGGATTTCTGGAATGAATTTCTGGAATTTTGGAGGAGGGATTTCTGGAGTTTTCGTCACTTAGCATCCCTTGCGATTGCCGGCAGTGAATTTTTAGATAAAAGGTCCTGAAATCCCCTGAAGGGTTCATTTACACCATTTACCTTGTCCGTTCCGTACTTACACTTGCTACGGTTGCCTGGAAGAAATCTCTTTCAGCGATAACGCCGCCCATTTTACTAGGTATACAAAATCAGTTTTAAGATTTGTACGTACCTATTCCTTGTGTACAATAAAGTATAATCTATCTAATAGTTACAAAATATCACTTTCATTCGACGATTACCATGCTGCTGCTTCTTCTTCTTTTATTTATGGCCTACAAGAGATCTATAAAAGAGGACTAAAATAATAACATAGCACTGCCTGCACCAATATAATAATGAAATTGATAATATCATTACCTTCTCGCTACCGTTGGAGCTTGTTACCTAGCTACCTACATAAAATGGCCACTTCATAACGCAAACTGCACTATGCCACAGCTCATAACAGAACAGTAGAGGCACTCTGCAAACACATTTCGAATCAGAAGAGCTGAATCCGTACTTTAATCTCTAAAACTTGATAACATCTGTGAAATTAACTAAGTTCAGTGAGTTTAACTCGAACTCTAGCAGAACTCAGAAGTTTTGATATAAAATTGACACGAAGACAATACTGGAAATAGCATTTTATATTGACGAATGTCAAAGATTTACATTAGCACTAAAAATAACAAATAACTTTTAAAAAAACTGACTGTAAAAAAGCATAAACTAAATTAGAAGAGAATAATGTAGCTGCTGCATGTTTTACGCTGTGACCGTTCTAGTGCAAGCTACAATGACCCTTATGCTAATGGGATTACCAACTGTAATACTGCAAAAGTAATTAGCAAAATGTTAATTTATCAGAAGCTCACGTCTGTAATGGACGCTCATGTTATTTCTGTAAATTATAACCAAACGAGGTGGAACTGAGTTTCTTAACCAGAGATCTTACTCAACTTTTTTATAAGCCCTCATCCAGAGGACGAAATTGACCATAATTGACCTTCTGCAACAATGGCAAATTAATTTTTGCCAGCGAAAAGAGTGTAATTTCAGCGAGGAAAACAAAGTTTTTTGTATTAAACTAAAACCACTAATATGAATGAATATAGTGGATATACCTATCTGTTTTTCTTCATCTTCTTTTTCTTCTATTTATGACTCTATAACATAAGAAAAACTATGAAAATAAGAGGCAAAATTATCTGTCAAAATGACGGACAGAGGCCATACATAAAAGAAGAAGAAATTCATTAAAACTCATTTGACACTGGAAAAATTGTCTATCCAAATGACGGGCAGAGGCCATAAAAAAGAAGAAGAATTCATCAAAGCAGAATGCTTCATGCTTGTCATTTATTTGTCGAAAGTTTGGAAGCCCCTGTCCTAAAGTAATGAGACGGTTAAAATTCAAGGTTAGGTACGCAAGCGTGTCACTGGCGGAGAGAATTAAATGTGAGTAGGTACCTAAGCACTCATTACACGTCCTTTAACGACGTAATCATATTTAGGCTGAGCGTAAACGGGCCACCGATCACAGCCACTTCTCATACTTTCACATTGAGTGGCCGCCACCGACAGTATAAACGTGTGCCGTGAGTCTCTTAAAAAAATGGCTGTGGCAGGCCGCTGTTGGCTCTGTTCTGTGGCGCGTTAGCACAGAGCCTAAGTAACGTTAAGTTTTGACGGTATACTTATGCGATCCTAACCTTAGGCAGCTACAGTACTCTTACCATCAAACGCCTGCTATCCTTCATGAAAAAAATATCCAACAATTTTATAAAGTAACTAGCCGTCGCCCGCGGCTTTTAAATCCTGAATCACGGGCGCTTCAATTTATTTGTGGAATCTATGTTCCAATTTTCAAGGGTCTTCGGGTGCGACTCCAAAATTCCTTCCTTAGTGCAACCCTACACTATAAGGATTCTACCCTCAAAACTTCATACTTCTAGGACTTATAGTTCAGGCTGTGCGTTGATTGTCAGTCTGCTTCAAAAGAGTTTTATATAGGTATTTAGATTATGTATAGTTCTTAAATACTATAGTGTACCTTGATGAGCCTAGTTCCCCAAACTAGGTCTCTAGCGAGCCTGTGTGGCGAGCTAACGACTCGCCTAGGTCTTTACATTATGGCATAAATGTGGATAATAAAGTTCTTTTTCATCCCACCATCTCGGAAAGAGTTAATCTTCAATATCTGAGTGGAAAAGCCGTTTTTATTCTCTAGAGGATAAAGTAAATTGAATTTAGAACATCGTGTGCACTAAGTTTGTGAATTAAAAAAAACATTAAACCTATTTACTGCTACCTCTATGGTGACGAATATATCATACAACTTTTTTTTAATTTGTTAAAAACTCAGACTCGGAACCTTCTTGGTGTTCTTTTTTCAATTTGCTTTTTTTGCATTTAGTCATTTCCTCGCTGAGGTGGAATGAAAAGTTACGTGTTGCACTCGAGTGCAAAGATTTTTCACCTCGTGCTCTTTTGATTCCCTCGCTAACGCTCAGGATTCTAATTTTGAATCACTCGCTGCGCTCGTGATTCAATTTTAGAATCCTTCGATTGCTCGGTCATCAAAATTGAACACGCGGTTAAAAAGCAACTTTGCACTCTTGTATAACAAATAACTATTTCATCCCACCATCTCGGAAAGAGTATTTTTAATCTTCAATATCTGAGTGGAAAAGCCGTTTTTATTCTCTAGAGGATAAAGTAAATTGAATTTAGAACATCGTGTGCACTAAGTTTGTGAATTAAAAAAAACATTAAACCTATTTACTGCTACCTCTATGGTGCCAAATATATCATACAACTTTTTTTTAATTTGTTAAAAACTCAGACTCGGAACCTTCTTGGTGTTCTTTTTTCAATTTGCTTTTTTTGCATTTAGTCATTTCCTCGCTGAGGTGGAATGAAAAGTTACGTGTTGCACTCGAGTGCAAAGATTTTTCACCTCGTGCTCTTTTGATTCCCTCGCTAACACTCAGGATTCTAATTTTGAATCACTCGCTGCGCTCGTGATTCAATTTTAGAATCCTTCGATTGCTCGGTCATCAAAATTGAACACGCGGTTAAAAAGCAACTTTGCACTCATGTATAACAAATAACTATTTTCTAGACTGGTTAAGTAAAACGTGAAGTAATCGCGTCAAATATCCAACTTATGAGTGAGTTGGGTTCAGGCAACTTTTCCCGGTAAAGTGAAAAGTTATCTTCGCGACGTCACACGAATACAAATGAGTGGGCTGCGCTGAGAGATGGAATAGAAGCGAAATTGAGTCTAAAAAAAACAAAACTTAGATAAAGGGCCCGATTCAGTTGGTGCATTTCTCTAAACTAATTTGACAGCACTAAATGGTACTGTGTCTGTCAGTTCAGAAGAAAGTTAGTTTAGGAAAATGAAACAACAGAATACCATCCCTTTATCATTTTAGTGTTCTCTAAATTAGTTTAGTTTACACAAAATATGTTACAGCAGAATCGGGCAATATCCACAAGTAGCGGTCGCCCGCGGCGTGGTAGCAGCATGCGCATTATTTGGTTAAAATCTTTGATCCTAATTTTAGACCCTTTAGAGTGTGACTTTTCAAAATTCCTTTCTTAGTGCCCCTCTACACTATAATTATAAGGATACTATCCTCCAAATTTCATACCTCTAGGACTTATAGTTTAGGCTGTGCGTTGATTGTCAGTCAGCTTCAAAAGAGTTTTGTATATTTAGAAGAATAGATGTAAGCGCTAAATTATACTCTCTAATCAGATTAGTTTGCTATGCTCTTAACTTACTAAGTACAAGTACGTAGTTCAATAAATTTAAAGGCATACAGAAGTACTTTAGCCTTAGCTTATTTAAGGCTCCTTTTAATATAAATCATTCTAAAGATATTATGTACCCGAAACATTTCTTAATTATAATTCCGTCAAAGATTCCTCTGAAAAAGCTGTACCTCTGAAATATTTTGCCTAAATATTTAATTTCCTGTGGTCGCTATTGCAAGATAATAATATTTAAATTTGTCAAGCTAAAATAAGTCTTAAATGCTCTGCCCTTAAACGAAGTTTAATATAACATAAATAATAGTTGAGCTATCTATAAATCGTTTGCAACGGTTTGTAGATAGCTCAACTGCTGCATGTGTATTTTGTAAGTATTGTGAATATTGTAAATTCTGTATTAGTAGTAATTTTCTTTGTGAGTAAATATAAGTTACATAAATTATTTTATACATATTTGGTTAAGAAAACTGATCTAAGAACAGTGAAAGTTTGGCGTTGCAATGCAGTTGTGAATTTAGAATGGGCTCTTTAAAGTGCTTTAAGTATAAGTTTATTTTAACTTTAAAACTACAAGCTCCACTGGCACGAGATATAACCTAATGGAGTGGGGTTTCAACCAGCGTCTACTTAACAGGGAGGTTTTTGATCGGCACGCCTTTATACAATTTTTATAGTCAATTTGTAAAGTATACTCGTACTAATTTTGTTTCAACAAAAGTGATGACAACACAAATAAATCTAATTAACACTGTTATAAGTACTTAAACGACGATCAGACAAAAAACATCCTCTACTTTTCTAGTGAATCACGAATAGTCAATACGTGAGGCTTCCGTCGATTGGGACCGGTAGGTATAGGGACCGCGGTCCCTTTCGCCGGATTGCTTTAATTTTATTATTTTTCTTCCGGCGAAAGGGACCGCAAACCATGCAACGTAAATTGTACAGTCGTCGTCAGATACAGATCCGAAATAAATACGACAATGTTTATGTAAGTAGTATCTTTTCTAAGAGATTTAAAACAAAACAGACAAACAAGATCGGATTCACATTACCTTACTACTCGCCTTCAGCAAGCTAATTAAACCGAGTTCAATACCTATCAATCTCTGTGTACGTATCCAATAACGTGGCCGCTTCAGCAAGAAAATGTAACAACCGTAAATATATTGTAACAGTAGCGTATTCGAGATACACTGCGCGGTGATGCTACAACGTTCGGCAGTCGAGCTGGTGGTTGACGCGCAATGTGGCTCGAATACGATATGTTTACGTAACGTGGCGCCTGTCATTTGTTCGTGCTCACCCCTCAGTTTACTTAAACGTCTCTTTACATGGACAGAGTTTACCGTCTCGAAGATAGGTCTATCGAAATCCTAACTTACCTACTTCAGAAAACCTATCTAACTTGTACCTACTAATATTACTTCTGTGGTAAGCTGACCGATCCTTGTGATTTTATCCGATAAACTGTGGAAATGTTCGACACTTTTCTAAATAAAAGTTTAATAGAAAAGTGTCGAACATTTTCTCTACAAATTATTTTCTAAGCATCGTTTCATTTAATATCACAACAGTGTTGACATGAACATGTTTGTCACAAAACGTGCGGGAACGAAACTCAATAATATAATTTGTCGTTGACAACTTTTACAATTCTAATATTATTAACCTACTTGAATGTCTTCCATTAATTCACAAAAAAAATTACAACTAATACAGTATTTAAAATATTTAAAAATAAACATGAAACAGTTGAGCTATCTACAAATTGCTGCAAACGATTCACAGATAACTCAACTCCTATATAAAATCAAATCAGTACCAATACGAAGCGTGCCCAAGACGCTGGCTGCTCATCGCCTATGATTTTTAACTAACAATGTAAATGTTTGAAGCTTTTTTATTGCCTCCCCCTAGTAAGGAATATCCATATAAATAGGAAATACCTTTAATAGGACGTACCTACACGAAGTGGATTACCTATCGGGGTCAAACGTGCCGAACCCGACAACATCCGTGCCATTATTAACCGATCACTCTATTACAGTGCATCCGTTAGCTCGTATGGTGTACGGTATTGCAATATGGGGGAGTTGGCTAGTGTATTTTTTAAATAAAATATTGATCATAATAATATTAGAAAAGAAAAATCAATTGATGGACCACTTGATTCAATAATAATGCCAGTAGATCATTGACAAAATTATAGAAATAGAAAATATATAGGTAAGTATTTTGTTATTTTTACAAAATACAAAATATTATCAAATGTAATCTTAAAATTAAATAAATATAACGAAAATGACTACTCACTCAATTAAAAAAATAATAACATTTAAACTATCAATCTATTACTAATAGAAAAATAAAAATCGATTACAATTTATAAAAAAGGATAAAGAATGTAGAGTCAGAGATGATGAAATCTTATAACAAAAACACATCCTTACAAATAAACTTCTATTTAATATGAAACCTCATGAAACCTCTTTAAAAAGTAATAAAAACTTGACCGAAATCGAACCAACCACTCAGGGCCTTATGCTTAGTTTGGCAGAGATTTTACTCTAATAGGAATAACATCAAAATGACGTCGTAAACTCGTTTCACCAGTGGATGAAACGAGCTTTCGGCCGGCATCCCTAATAGATTAAAACCTCTGCCGGACTGAGGATAAGGCCCCAGGGCCCGTAGTCTGAATTTTGTTATGTTGATTTGCGACAAGCAAGAATCAAAAAACTTGCAGTTTTTGTATGGAGTTTAGTTAGCAAATGTCCCGCTAGAGGCGCTTATCGAATTTTCATACAAAATATATCGCAAGTCGCTTCTCGATGCGTTTCGATCAACAAAACAAA
Source organism: Eulithis prunata (assembly GCA_918843925.1). Lineage (NCBI taxonomy): Eukaryota > Metazoa > Arthropoda > Insecta > Lepidoptera > Geometridae > Eulithis > Eulithis prunata. Next base: position 2,308,229 of record OU974009.1, read on the forward strand.
GCTCAGACTACGGTCTCAGGAATTTGACTTCTTTTTTAATACAGTCAATACATAAAAAGCGGCTATAATAGCTCTAAATACATAAAATCAAATATCAGGAATGCGTAATCCATTCAAAATACATTTTCAAAGCTATTGTAACACTAAATGGTACTTTAAGAGTAAAATAAGAACGATCCATTACACATAATGGCACTTTAGTTGAAAAAACTGTAAACCTTTTGAATATTCTAAGGACTTGAGAACTGGTAAGTGGTGCTTGAAGAACAATTCGAGTTGATACTTGATTTGTCTTGTGAATACTTTGTACGTTGAAAACATTGTTGCTTCTTCTTCTTTTATTTTATGGCCGTCCGTCATTTCGAAAGACAATAGAATTAGTAGAATCGAGTCATTCGTCAAGTCGGCTGTCGTTTGTTTTGAAGGCAAAATGGTGGATTTTCCCTTCAAATCTGAGAAGAATGCAGATTTGAAACTTTTTTTTTCTCTTCATTTATGGCTTCTGTCTGTGGAATATTTGTAATGTGATATCCTAGTTTGATGAAATTAGTTTCCATGTTTTGAGAGGAAAATTTATTTACTATTATACCTACTAGTATAGTATTATATGATGTGTGACTATAAAAACGGCAATGCATGACAAACTTAATATATTTTGTTCATTTTTGAAAAAAAAAAGCAAAAGCTTACCAGATATCTTCGAAATTGTAAAAAAATGAGAGGATTTTATCAGATCATCAATGATAAATAAAGATACGTCACTTGGCCAACTACGCCATTTCAATTCCCATAAATCGCTTAAGGGTCAGCCCTCTCTAATGGGTATTCATTCGCGCGCAGTTGTTATGTGAAGCTCTTACACGTCTTCTTTTTTTTTTTTGTTCTGGCTAGTATTTTTCTATCTACTTGCTAAAATTATAATATAAGCTCATAATAAGTGGACTGTGAAGTTCTTTTCATCGACTGCAAAACGGGATTGCATGCAGCCGTGTAGGGTTGAAACTGTAGGGCCCAACCCTAGACCCTTGTTTTGTTGAAGACAGTAATAGCCCATTAGTGGTACCTACGTTCAAGCTGACGGCAAAATAGAGACATTTTATTATTATTATAGGGACCGACTTAGATACATAAAATTTTGATGAGCTTGTGAAGTTTGACAGTTCATTAAAACGAGTCATGCTATTTTTAACCAATTTTCAAAAAAAGGAGGGTATTATGTTTATGTATTAATAAAAAAATATTATGATTATGTATGTATTATGATTCTGGGTTATTTGTTTTCATGTGTTTCGAGTAAGTACCTATTTTTACCAAATGAATAAAAAAAAAATATGAAGCCATAGAACAAGTAGGTTGAATGACGTCTTCTCGCGTCATATTTAGTAGGTACTTACCTATTTATATAGTTTCTTTCTTTTCTTTAATTTTTTATTCCTTAGATTAAAAAAAAAAGATAAATGATCAAAAAAGACAATCAAAATTATAATAGAAACTATGATAAGAGACTTTTTATTAAAAGTGCTATTGCGACGCGGTGTAGGTATTTATAATGCACTAAGGCAAATACAACTATCTATTTTCCAAGTGCTTTGTAATTTGCGTCAGTAGTGTGGGTGTAATCGAATACGAAAATGGCTTAACTTTCAACACCCACACACAAAACCCTTTCATATTCATAGTAAGTGATATTTATTATGGCACTTATATCATAAAATGAATCACGTTTTCACAATAAAAAAAAATCCAGACTAAGATTGGTCTGTGAAAAGGTTTTAATACAAGAATGACAGCCACAAAAGGTGTATAGATACTTTGTAGTGAGGGCTGACCTGACGACAGCTGCTTTTCCAGGAAGTAGTAGGTAATAATATTTATTCCTGGTTATTTCTGTAAATAAAAATAAGGCAATATTATTGTCAGTGTCTTTTTATAATGTTTTCAAGTATTGTAAATATATTGCTGCAGGCGCCTTGATGGCCACTGCATTGCACGACCTAATTAGTACTATATGGAGTAACTAGTAGTAAACATGGCTTTACATCAGATTAGATATAATCCTAACTACGCTTTATACAAACAATACAGAGAATCCTTGGATAAAGAGCGCAATAGGCGTAGCGCGTAAGTTGATTTGCAACGTTCAACTTCTACTAACTCGAAGTTCAGTCTTAGTCGAGGTGTCGCCGTGTATACAAAGACTAACCGAATGGATTGGTCTCTAATCGGGAAACTAGGACCGATAACTCGGTCCGCATAACACCCAGGGGTCCATAAATTAGGTTGCTGTTTCAGGGTAGGCTTGGGACCTGCACTATGTGCTTGCGATCTTGTTTGAGTGTACCTAGAGAGAAACAAGTAAAGGATCATACGCATCAAACCTGCGACGCTCACATGTAAACCAACAAAACCAATCGTGCAACAGCGGTAATTGAACAAATCCACAGCAGTAAATGCCACGGAAAAGTCTGGGTCTATCTTGTAAGAAGTTAGAGTAGACATAATGTCCTGATTACGTATGGTAAACAAGATCTTAATGTCTACTCTAACTTTTATAAGATAGACCATAAATAAATATACTTTTACATGTAAATTTCAATCTAAGTCCAATCTAAGCTCGCCTAGCTGAGTTCACCATTCTAACCATAATCGCTAGAGAGGTCACGTGACTTTTCAAACCTACAGGAGTGGTCACGTGACTTTTCCAAAACGTATTATCATAAATGATTAGTTTTCTATTATTTAGTGCCGGTAATTATGTCAACTTGGTAATACCGGCCGATGGGTTCAGTGTGTATGATTCTTTGGGCTTCAATTACTTAGTGCATTGAGCCATCGAGAGCACTGCAGCTGGTACAGTGGGTAGTGGCCTTCCATTCCTAAACTTTGAATCAGTTAAAAAAAACAAAGCTTTTACTGAACTCTACCCTCGAATTCATAGACAATGTAGAGGATTTTCTATAGGAGTGGATTCAAATTCTGCGCTAAGCGAATGCTGGTTGAAACGTAAGCGTATTATATTATTCAGGTTATATTAGCAAGATTTTTTTTGCCCTATAAATAGTTCGCTGTAATAACATCAATAGAGCCAACTGACAGTAAACACAATCAAATAGAAACACAATAACAATTGATTGTAATTCAATATTTATCAAGGTAATGAACCTTTCTGAAATAATTGGAAATGTACTTCAGGAGCTGGTCCTGTCCAGTCTTGTGGTCAATAACAATTGTTAGCATTGTTTTTAACGACCCTAATTATTGCAGAATTTGCACAGGTGTTCAGGTTAAAATAATAGTACATTATGGTACAAGTGTGGTACATTGGTGATTACCGCCGAGGTGCCATTGAGACCCGAGCCGTAGGCGAGGGTCTTAAGAAAGCCGAGAACGGTAATCACCAATACACACGTGTATCATACGACGTTTTTCAACACACTTGTGAATAAAATAACAATAATTTCAACAGTGAAAACGCGTTGTGAAAAATGTTTCGCTATGGCGGGAAAAAATAATCAGTTTTCCTATGCGCGCGCATTGCGATCGGCCACAGACTAAAGGGATGAGGTTTTTTTTTTATTTATTTTCCGCGCTTAGGGTTTGCGCCTATTCTGCCACGTAAAAATGGGGAATTTAAAGTTTTCTTTTATTACAGAGAAAACAAAAGTTATATTTGAGTGAAAGTTTTATTTATTAAACACGTACGAGTTAAAATTATCTATTTAAATAAGAAGTTGCATGAAATGAGCAAGCAATAGGAACATTCATTTATTTGTTCTATTGAACACGATCTTTTTTTTGAATAAAAACTTTTTTAGTAACAAAGCTACTCCACCAATAAAATTTAAAAAAAAATCTATAACTCACTTGTGAGTTATAGCAATGAAAAAGTCACAGTTTGATTATGGGTGTCATTATGTGCCTAATTGCGGTGACCATAGAGCCACTTTATGAGCAAGTGTGTTGAAAAAACTTTTATTGCACAAGTATTCTAAAAGTACCTACTAATACAGAATAATTTTGACAGGCGTCATGGCTCAGTCGGTAGTAGCTCTGCCTTCCGTGCTGTGGGTCGTGGGTTCGATCCCCACCGAGAACAAACATTTGTGTGTTGTAAACATAGATGTTTGTTCTGTGTCTGGGTGTTTCTATGTATTATAAGTATGTATTTACAAAAAATAATAATTTATGTATGTATTCTATCAGCCATCTAGTTTCCATCGTACAAGCATTGCTTAGTTTGGGACTAGAAGGCGTTGTGTTAAGTGTCCGAGAATATTTATTTATAATTTATTTATTTATAATAATACGGTTATACGGAAAACTAAATAAAGATTCATTACGGGTGTTAGAATTCAGAAAATTCTTCTTCAACTTAAACTTCTCTATTTATGGCCTCTGTCCGTCATTTCGACAGACAATAATTATTTTGCCAGTGTCAAGTGAGCTATTTGAAACAATTTCAGTCAAGTAAATTGTCTAGCGAAATGATGGACAGAGGCCATAAATAAAAGAAGAAGAAGAAGTCATTCGTCTAGTCGGCTGTCGTTTGTTTCAAAAATTACATTGAATGTTTTTTTACAGGTTGTCTATTTTACTCCACAGAGAAAATATGTATTGAAACCTTCTTCTTCTCTTTCAATAATGGCCTGTGTCCGTCATTTCGACAGACAATTTTGCCAATGTCAAGTGTTAAAATTGTAATAAATAAGTCAAGTCAAGTCATTTGTCAAGTCGGCTGTCGTTTGTTTTGAAAAGAAAATGGTGGATTTTCTCTTCAAAACCTAACACGAATTCTCACATTCAGAAAAACCACTTTACACACATTTATTCCAATGGCTCACACTTTATGTTACGACCTAAGTATTATTGGTTAAAATTCCACCAAAATTAAGCAACAATACTCACAATAACACAAGAAAAACTATTAAAATAAAAGTGCTATGTGTCATTTCAAAAAATGTCAAAACTCGTGTCCGTATTGAAACCTTGATTGAAACCAAAGATGACACTGGCATGACAGAAAAACGACATTATTCTAAACAGAGTTAAAAAATTTAGCTATACTCAAGCCGACTTGACGTAGACTTGACTTGACTTATATTATTTAAAATTTGCCACTTGACACTGGCAAAATTGTCTGTCGAAATGACGGACACAGGCCATATAGGTTTAAAAGAAGAAGAAGTAAACTGGATGTCAACACCTCAAATAAATGGGACATACGATAGTATGTACTAGCTCCACGCTATTCCGATACTAGTTTAGTATTCTTTAGAAGCATCGTAAAACAGCTGATAGGTACCTACGGGGCCGATCAGATTGGCTAACCCGTGTTACCTGCGCGGTACAGTTACATAGAGAGAGGGTTACATGGAAATAGATTTTTTTACGGAAGCAACTAGAGGATTTTAATATAGCTTAAAACAGCGTTATTTTAGTTATAGCATAGCTTCTTCGTCTGCTGTTAGACTGCAACTTTTTAATGAATATTCATGGACATTTTACACAACGCCCTCTAGTACCAAACTAAGCAAAACTTGTAATATGCGAACTAAATATTTTTTTTAATTGCTTTAAATAATTCCTAGCGAAAGTTCAACATTGTGTTACTTTTAATTTAACTAAGATTTTTCTCATAACTCAATAGGTCGATAAAAGAAAGAAAGGTACTTAAAAAAATATTTGCAAGTTACAAACTTATTATTGTTAAAAAATATCTATACGAGCAAAATGTTTCACACAGAATTCCACTAGATTTAAACTAGTCTCAGAGAGGTCTAAGGAAGGCTTTGCTGCCGTAAAATCGCTAGCACTATGACTATGCCTGATCCACTCTCCGCGTTGTTTCAATGCTTGGGGTCAAACAATCGATTTCGAGCGGATGGAGAGGCTTCAGGCCTTTTACAGACCAGTTCAAACCGGATTTACTAAAATCATACGGCCAGTTACGGGTTTCAGAACGGCTGACGCTGCATTGATCGTAGTAAACACCATGAAACCTTACTGTATCGTTGCCAGCTCGACTGAGAAATATTATTATCAATTATACTTATCCTTTTAGCGATAAGGCCACTCATTGTACTGTCTGTTTTATGTTATTTCCTGTACTTATGTAATTTCTCTTTGTGTACAATAAAGTGTCTATCTATCTATCTTATACCAATCAGAAGAATAAAATGAAAGAAATGGAAAAAAATATCTGAAAAGATATTTCCAGATTGGTCATATAATTTTTTTATCAAAATTGGTTCCGTAGTTTGGCTTTACGTGTTTTGCTTTCCTGTGACTTTTCTTCGAGGTTTACATTCACTAGAACAATCCCAATGAACTGCCATTATCACCATGACATGTGATGATTAAACCGGCAATTAGTCAAATGAAAGCTTTTTAAACATATCAATTACCTTCTTTGCGAACGGTTTTGAAGATTTTCCACTATTCAGCGTAAATAATACTTCGTTGCACATTTTCCGGTTATGCTTCAATAGGGCTCTTTAGTTTCCTGGAACAAACGCCGCAGTTTTGCAACTTTGTATAACCATTTTCACGCAAATATTGCACGTTATGACTTCATGTTCGATAATAATTTCAAAAATTTATAAACTTCCACTCTATCATTAATAAACTCTATATTAATTTGGAATAGATGCACCGTGTTTTGTTTTTTGCATTGACAACGATTCGAAATCGATCGAAAGAAACAAGAACGGTGTGGAGCCAGTCTCTGAGATCTCATATATGTAGCCGCTATAATTTTAATATGTTAGATGTTGGCGCATTTATAAGTGTACTTTCGGTCCCACTGGTGCGAAGCAGCTATAGGGCTCTTTTTACACTGGTATATGATATTGTTAAGTAGTATATAGAAATTTCATTGTAAGTTATAACAGGGCTGGCATAGTCGCTAAGCGACTCAAAGTCCTTAAAAAAAAAAAAAAGAACGGTGTGACTATTCCAAGTGAAAAAGTTTTTATAACAGGAAACATGTTGTTTAAACACTATGCTGTGGTTTTTGAAAATGGAATTGCTATGACGGCCGTGTTATGAATAACATTTCACACTAATTTCAAATCAACTTCTTTCAAAAGTTAATTACCTGTTTATTAATAGTGTCATCTCATTTTGTTAAGATAATGGCAAATAGCAAATAGGAGAATCATAATTGATACTGACTTGGACCAGTTACGCTATTTATATTCCGTTTGCAATGGTTCGTAGATGGCTCAACTGTTTCATGTGTATTTTGTAAATATATTAGACTAGCCGTCGCCCGCGGCGTTGCTAGCGTTCTACCCTTTAGAGTGTGACGTTTCAAAATTCCTTTCTTAGTGCACCTCTACACTATATAAGGAAACTACCCTCCAAATTTCATACCTCTAGGACTTATAGTTTAGGCTGTGCGTTGATTCTCTGTCAGCTTCAAAAGAGTTTTATATATTTAGAAAGAATAAATATTGGGTGTAAACTTTGTGAATACTTTTTTTTTACCCCACAACATTTACAATTAGACGGTGTGTATCTTGAGTTCGATTTATGAATTAGTTTACTAACAAGTGCAGAGCCAGACGCTTCAACTAAGTTCAGTTCAATAATATTGGTAACCAAGGCCCCGTAAAGGCTATTCCTCTGCCAACCCAGACGCATTTGCTTAAAAGCTTCTCAAAGACCTTCAGTTTCCGTCTAACTGAATATCAGTACACTAATCCTAATGGAAACTGTAATTGCTATGCGATGTTATGATTAGAATATAAAACAGGGTAGCAGAATCAACTTATCATTCATTCATTTTCATGACAGGCGTCATGGCTCAGTCGGTAGTAGCTCTGCCTTCCGTGCTGTGGGTCGTGGGTTCGATCCCCACCGAGAACAAACATTTGTGTGTTGTAAACAATAGATGTTTGTTCTGTGTCTGGGTGTTTCTATGTATTATAAGTGTCTTTAGAAAAAAAATGTATGTATGTATTCTATCAGCCATCTAGTTTCCATCGTACAAGCTTTGCTTAGTTTGAGACTAGAAGGCGTTGTGTTAAGTGTCTGTGAATATTTATTTATTCATTCATTTAACTTTTCAAAGCCTTATCCTACAGGGGTACAATTAGGCCAAAGGTGAAAGACATTACGTAAATTAAAATATTTAAGCTTTTGTTAAAGAAAGGTAAACCATTTTAATTTTTAACCAACTTCATTTAAAACTTTGATCCTAATTTTAGACCCTTTAGAGTGCGACTTTTCTAAATTCCTTTCTTAGTGCACCCCTACACTATACAATATTTTTTTTTTTTTATGATACCTAATAGTAATGGAACAAGCTGATAGCTCACCTGGTGTTAAGTAGTAATTTCTGCCTATAACAATGCATTACCTTACAGAGCAAGTCCAATGAGGACGTGCCCTGTAAGTCAATGCAATGTATACAAGGATACTGCCCTCCAAATTTCATATCTCTAGGACTTATAGTTTAGGCTGTGCGTTGATTGTCAGTCAGCTTCAAAAGAGTTTTATATGATAGAGTGAAGCCGCATCGTGAAGATAACGAAAAAGCCTACTTATTATTTTTGCAAGTGAAATTTCAAATGTTGAACTCGTCAATTTTAGTCAAAGCTTTGTATAAGCCAATCTGGGATGAACAAAACATGGCACAAGTCACTTTACACGTGAATGAATCAGAACAAACGTAAAATAATATACAAAAGTAAATAATAATGGTAAAGAACTGAAACTGATTATATTTAACTTTTTTGATTTAAAATTTATGAGACTAATGGGTGGGAGGAGGCTCGGGACAGAGAACATTGGAAGTCTATGGGGGAGACCTTTGCCCAGCAGTGGGACGATATAGGTTAACAAAAAAAAAAAGAGAGACCAAAGTCTAAAAGTAAGTATACACTTTCAGATAGATAGATAGAAAATTCTTTATTGCACAACTTAAAGTAGTGTATACAGGCGAACTTAATGCTAAAATAGCATTCTCTACCAGCTAACCTTTGGGTAGTGAGGATAACAATTTATTAGGGTAGTGCGCACAGGAATATATTACTAGACAATTTAGCCAAAACTTACATGAACCTATCTTAATCTTAAATAAACATAAATACGAAGGTACATAAACTACATAAACTAATACATTTATAATATCAGATAAAAAAAGAATTTTTCAAATCAGTTCATAAATGACGAAGTTCGAACGTTAAAAGAAAAATATGAAAAAATACCTCCTCCTTTTTTGAAGAAGGTTTAAAAGTGAGTTTTGTGAAACAAAATCAGCCACACGTTTTCCTGTGAACTTTGTTGGGAGTGGTCTTATTTAAATAGTTTACCTATAATAGTTATTATTTATAAATAAGTGATTTCTCTAAATAAATTTTGTAGTGATAAACCGTAGCAACTTTTCTTAGTTAACTTTTGTAAACTCTTACTAAAACCTTTATGATGTTGTACTAGGAATGTTGCTTTGTAACTCAGCACGATTGGCTTCTCTGACAAGTAATACATACAGAGCAGGCCGAATCCTGAAGAGACCCCTGATCTTACATCTCATGATTCGGCTGATTTAAAAGAGGATCCAAGCTATCTTAGGACGTGTTTTGAATAAAAATTTCAGTATTTTTTTTTCAATATATTTAAGTAGTAATCATAAACCAATAGCCTAAACTAAAAGCTATTTATAATTAACTTTTATTACAAAAAAAGATTTTTTTTTAGATAGGTAATGAAAAAATTGATTCGTAACTATTACTAAAAGTAGGTACTTACTTATTTTATTGCTAGGTCTATGTTTATAAGTATTTTAGTAAATAAAATATGTAAATTAAATAACATTACCTTGTAGTGAAACACAGCTTGCTGATTGAACACTGCTTTATTCATAAATGTAGGTAGGTCATTAGCCAACCGTTTTATAACTACCCACCACTTAGGTACTAGATTACTACAACCTAATAACTAAGGAAACTAATACACATAATAAAAAATAGATGAAGTTACATGCAGAATCTGCCGAATTGAGTGATAAGGGATCAAGGGGTAGGTTTGAGATCGGCTGACATGGACCTTGACGTGACTTGATAGCGAAAAACTAAATGGCAGTATACTGACCTCTGTAATACAATCTACGAAACAGAAGATGATTATTAATTTATACCGCGTTCACACTATGCCATTGCCGCTGCCGGCATTCATGCCGTGGACTTATTGCCACAGCAACATCGCCTTTATTCTCACCAAGAGGCTAGCTATTTATTTATTTTATGAATGAAACTATATAATAATAACTCCATTCAAAATAATTTACAATTAAGAATGGTTGCGCGTAGTAAATACATGATACCATCGATTTAGAAGTAGCTTAATTGACTCAGTTTAGTCGTTGAATAACTGTTATTACCTATTCGCTTTTGGATCATCCCACGCTACGCTCACTATAATAGGCGTTTATGGGACATGCATGTAGAAATACTGGATGTGACTTTGCAAAAGTATTAACTTTTTATCAATATTATAATCAGTATTTTAGTGTTCGAGCTTTGCATAGTTTGGAATTAAAATAACGTTAAGTATAGGAAATTTTCTTCAACTTCACCAATAATGTTTTTCCCACATATAAAAAAGAAAGTACTAAAATAACTTTGAAATAAAACAAGGTGAACAACAGGTCCATAACAAAAACGATTTCTTTTTCAGTCATAACTTAAGTCAATTCGAGTCACATATTTGGTGTTTTTTGGCAGAGATTTTAATAACGTAATAGCTACGAATTTTCGTAGCAAAGTGCTACGAACGCTACGAATGTGCTACGCAAGCAACTTACTCAAACTCCAAAAACTGCACTGCCACTTTTGGTTCTACTAATTTCGTTCCGTCCCCAACCTTAAACTTAACCTTTAGTACCTATTTCAAGAAGCTGACTCCGATATATAACGGCTCATGACAGTAAAGAAAATACTTGACTTTAAATATGTAAGTTACTCAAGCATAGAATCTAGATTGAGTAGAGATTTCCATACAAAAATCTATGCTTGAGTCCGGATCAGTGCGGATCTAATTCAAATTCAAAGTCTGTATTTCAGCATTCATAAATATAGTAAGTAGGTATTATAGCCATATTAGAATTATTTATGGTAACATATATTATTTATTATAGTTTTAACGGCACACAGAAGTCGATAAAAACACGCAGAGCCTGTAGTCTGAGTTTTGTTTTGTTGATCGAAACGCATATCGAGAAGCGACTTGCATTTTGTATGAAAATCCGATAAGCGCCTCTAGCGGGAGATTTGCAAACTATTACTATACAAAAACAGCGAGTTTTTCGATTCTCGCTTGTCGCAAATCAACATAGCAAAACTCAGACTGTGCGCTTTATCCCAGTGCTTCATAAACACTGAGTCCACATCCAGTCTGTGTTCTATTAGCTTTAGGTATGTGTTGACGGTAGCTAAGATTACGGTGGCAGTTTTTCAAACGCCAAGTTTTACGACACCAATAAATCAAAGTACGGACGCTAGTTCGCGGATGAGTTATGGCTTCAGAGAATACCAGTTATTGGCAGTCGCACATTTCCCTAAGCCTTTAAGAAAGGGGTCGATACCCTATTTCAGGATAAAGTGATCGTTCGTGTCAGAACTTGGATCTTGAATGATTCCACATTTAAACTCGAAATACGTTGAATGTTCGAGAGATCCGCCCAAAATGGCTAGTCTAGTTTGAACCAGTGGTTTCTGCCTATAACCTATATTGGCTCACTTTAGTTTTTCCCTGCGCGAGTATAACATTTAAATAAAAATAAAAAATTTCAAATCGGTTTATACATGACTGAGTTATGACGTAATACACATAAAAAAATACTCCCTAATATTGAGAATCTCTTCCTTTTTTGAAATTGGTTAAAAATGTAATTGAACAAGCTGATGACCTACCTAATGTTAAGAAGTTACCTCTGCCGCATTGTTACTTCATGAAGAATTTTTAGTGAGGAAAAAGTAGTGGAACACAACAATGCATTACTTCACAGAGAAAGTCCTTGTGAACGTGCTCTATTTATAGTCATACTTCTGATGATGATTACTTAGCGTCATAAGTCTGGCTGGTTGTAAAGCTAAAGTACTTAGAATAAAGTTACCCAAATGTGATTAAAACAACTTTTAAGTTGCTAATAATAGAAAATGAAATCTAACTTAAACAAAGGCAGTCCTATTATCCTTTAGCAAAAGTTTACACAGATACTTGTGTTAATGATAATTCGTAGAGTAAATCCTCGTTTCGGCTTTAATTGAAATCTTTGAAGGGTAAGATATAAATTAAGCTATGGATTTACCTGTCCTATTTAGGTTGCAAGTTAACATGGCCTCTAAGTACTTTAGTATTGAGCTCAATTTTGTACGGTTAGACTCAAAAGTAGTATACACTGATTTTTAGTGTTTTACTATTTATTCACTTATCCGTTCTGATGTAAGTAGATGAAAGTGAATATTTGGAAGAGTTACTGTTATTTATTCAATGCCATGGCTTAACGTGATTAGAAGGGACGGAGGCATCAGCCACTCGTATTTGTAGATATCGTATGACAGAGCATAAACAATTAAACATTCGTATTTAATTTTGAACCACATCTTTAGGCTGCAAACGCACTTGACGGCCAAGTTGGCGGCCAGCTCGTCGGGCAGAACCTAAACACGAATAAGTTGCCGCAAACGCTGTGGCCACGTGATGTCTGGCCGCTTGGCCTCAGCGACCAACATTCGACATTATTTTCAAAAAACTTCCCAGTATGTATACCTAAAGGTACTGCGAAGAAACATCAGTGTTTGTTCAACTCAATCACTCATGCTTACATCCACGAGAATAGAGGGCGAGTACGAATATTATTTTTAATAGTAGCATTACGTAAATTGAGAATATTCGAGTTACATTGCGCGTCTGTGACAACGTTACTGCAGAACTTTGCGGCGTCACTACGCAGTCTACTCGAATCCATCAGGACGTAACGCGATTGTTATATTCGTGGTTCATCCCTTTGTGTTTATTACAAATTGGATGTAACCCGACTTGTGTTATCCTAAACTGACAAATCTGATTCCTTGAAATATTTTACCGACTTTGTAAGGCTTTGTTCATACTGATAGTCAAATTATTGCTTGGATACATTTATTGGGAATTACTACGTAACTTTGCATCGACATTTTGAAAATGGAACTTTCAAAAGTTCCACATTGAAGTATCTAGTGTCAATGACGTTCTGTGTAAAAAAATCTTTGCGACACATTTTCTCAATTTATTTGAATGTTCGGTAATACAAACTATATTTTGGGGATTAGGGAAGAAGCGATAGCAATAGCTATATAAATAATAAATAAATAAATTGAGCAAATGTGTCACCCTAAATATAGAAATGATAACCAAAGTTAGGATGACTTAGTAGGTAAACCCTCTTATATTAAAAATCGGTGGCTTAGAAACATATTATCATCTTTTTCATGTTCTCGAATTTTGTAATAGCTTGTCAAGGGTACAAAGTAAAATTTCCATGGCAGTGCTAGACGGAGTATTCTTCTTTAATTGTACGTCATTACGACACGTAATTTAATTTCAATTAATTTCGATTAATTTTCGTTGTTCAGTGTCTTCACATAATTACTTAGAAAGCCTTGAGCCAAAGTTGTTAAAGGCTAAGTTCGTGTAGCAAAAGGTAAACCTACTCAAGGATAATTAGTAAAATTATGAATAGCGACCTAAAGACCTACTGAGATATTCCTTACTTTTTATTTATTTTAATAAACCTCTTCTTTAAAACAAGATTCTTACTTACCAAGCTGGATGTTCCAAACTATTATAGAAGGCAAGTCAAAATCTAAAATGTTTTATTCAGTTAAATCACAAGGATCATTTAGAATCGTCTTTATAGACGGTGATTTGAAGTTACAATTCCCGGTGACGAGAGCCTAGAAAAACGGGCAAATGATGGCATCAGATACTAAAAATCATTAGTATCCAACTAAAAATTTAATTTATTTTGATATTCTAAGTAGCTGCTTAAATTTTAATCGGATTTTCTTAATTGAATCTACAAAAAGTTCGGTACTTATCGAATGACTGGTCCTAGTGATAAGCGGAAGCAGGTTTGGGTATTTTTTGAAAAAAAAAAACCTGATGTTTATACGATCAAATCGTTTAATACTTTATAGGATAAATCTCTTTTAACATAGGTAATTACAACTTTTTAATGTATATAGCACATATCTATCTAAACCACTTAGAAATTTTATCATAGTATTAGTCACTTTTTACATAATTTACAACATTTAAGGCTGACGCCACACGATAAATTGTACGATATTATACAAAACTTATACTACAACGAATGCTACTGGGTGAAAACTAATGACGTAAATACACGGTGGCACAGAAAAAGCTGTCATACTTTAATTACAATGTAAAATAATTTACCTACCTAGTTTTAAAACTACTGTTATAAAAACAATGACTAGATTAAATATAGGTATATTTATTTAGTCGTGTGGTCTTTAAGAAATATAATGGAACTTTGCACAGTAATAAATGAAAGCGTAAGTAGCAACGCATTCTGTTCAATTGCACATTCATAATAAATGTTGGAGTTAAATATAGGTTTATTGAATAGGCGGTGAAATGAATGTTGTAATTGGTCCTGAAAAATTAAATATACCGAATAGATTATATTCAATGGACTTGATAAGATAGTACGCTTGATTTTACAATACTGAAGTTTGTGAGCTAAATTCATTGTCATCGAGTGTAGTTATAAAAATAGCAATGTACATAAGTTAATAAACTTTATACTAAAATACTTATTTATGCTATCAGTTTTCATAATTCGACGCGACTCTGTTATAATTTTATTTACAAAAATGTTGGACTTAGGCCTGTAAATTAAATTACGCAGACAATCTCACAAGAAGTTTTCTGTTTGGTCATTAAAAAATAAAAAAGTGACCACCAATAAGGTGTGACTACTTGATGAGACCAATCTGATGAAAAATGTATTTAATCGGCAGACATCCGTGACGGTTTCAACGGAAGTTCAGCGTTTTGTCGTAGGACACAACAAATGCTGAGTTGGACGCCTATTTGTGGCTAATAGATGGGCAGTGCAGGGAGATACACATTTTATGTTTTGTGTTGTCTTTGTGTTTTACTTGCTATGTGTATTTCATGTTTGTGCCCGTTTTTCATAAATAAATGTATTTTCTTTCTTTCTTTCGTTCACGCAGTTCATAAGTAAAAATTAGGACTTGTATTTTACTCAAGTTAGGGTAAAGATTAACTCAGGGTCTCGCGCCTTAAAACTTACATAAGTATAAGACGTGTCCCAGTTTTCACTAGAGAAAATGAATACCAATTCGTGCAAATTCAGAGTTTTGCTATTGAAATACCTATTAAGAGTTATTTATTAATTAACAAAGTATTTTGAAAACAAAGACAAAGACAGCTTTTTTTTTCTGGAAGTTGTTTTCTTTATAGCTACATATATAAAATAATAGAATTTGCAGTTAGTTGAATAAAGTTTGAAACTCGTTTGCAAAACCTGAATAATTATCTAAAATATTTTATTGTGTCTACTTAATTATTAAACAAAAGCTATAATTTAGGTTTAATAAATATGACTTACGAGTTAATTATTTTGTTTGTGCGCTGTATTTTAGTATGAATAATTAAATTATTAAGAACATCGTAGTTATGTACTTTGCAGATAAATTATGAAAAACAATAAAGTATCAAAGTTGGATCAAAATTAATTAACTCCACTATATTTGACGGCAAGGATTACAACTATGACTAGAAAATAAAAACTAGTTTGTGGTATTTATTATTAAAATTTACCTGCAAAGTGAGTTTATTATTAACATCAATAATTACACATTTTCTAGTCTTCTAAATTACAAAAATTACACTTAAAGCTAGACGATGGGAAGGTTCTTTAAAAAAGCAATAGGTTGTTTGATGAAATAACCAATACGTCATATTGATTTTTTTTTCAAGGACTTTCTCTATTGACTTGACATTCTTGTTTTGGAGATTGAGTTAGTGACTTGGATTATAGCATCAGGCGGTCACAAATGATTTGTCTAAACATACAATAACCTAACACGTTGGCGCATCTATATCTACAAGCGTACTTTAAAGCTCTGGTGCGTTCATACGAACTGAGATCTCACCACGTTTCGATTCACTGAGAGCGCTCCAAGACCTGGATCGGAGGACGGACGAACGCGCTCCCAGGGGGCCGGCTACCTCTTTGCCTTACAGTACTGACACAGCAGAACTCTCTTAAAAGCTTGCCGGAACACCTTATTGAATATGGTATAAAAAATGGGATTCACCATGGAACTAGCGTATCCTAACCACAACGCGCAGTCGAAAACCCAAGGGGGGATTCCTCTCTCGCATTCGGGACACAATGCAGGCACCATGTTGAGAATAAAAAACGGGGCCCACAGGACAACAAACGTGAAAAAGACTACTCCGAGAACTTTGGTAGCTTTCTGCTCAAGCCGGAGGATTCGACCGTGGCGTGAGGAGTTTCTGGAGATCACACTTGAAGTTCTAGAGTGGTGTGGTCTGGGCGTTGCTCGCTGGGGTGTGGTGGTCACTGATGATGGCTGCTGCCGTATAGACCTTTGAGGTCGGGTATTGCGGACAGGTGTAGACAGAGCTGTCCTAGCTCCACCAAAGCTAGAGCCTCGTCTAAACCGCTTAGCTTCATCCCATGTCACTATAGATGTCGCCCCACGACTCGACCTCCTAAAGAACGGAGTCGATTGCTCTTCTTTCAAATTCCCATTCCGGGAGTATCCATTACAGGTGCCTATATCACCACCTGGAACTATAATCACTTCAGTAGTTCGCCTTGGTGTTGGCGTTGACTCTGAACCAAAGTATGGACAGGTGCAAGGTGGGGGCAGTAGCAGCCCATCTTCGGAACTTCTAGATTTTGTCGTCAAAGCAGCAGGTGCTAAAAGACCGTCGTTGCTCTCATCATCGGAAGCACTTCTGGGTCTGTGAAGAGGCGTGTTTGGATCTCCTGTTGATGATGGTCTTCTTCTGTCTTGGAGCATTGAAGACGGTGAGCTAGATGAGATGCTTACAGACCCTGGAGTAAGCATCCCGCATTTTTCTGATATGTTAGTCCTGTGGAAAGAAACTGTGTTATTTTTTGATTGGTTCGATTTAAAAGACTGAAGAAAATACCTTCTGAATGAGTATGATACAGTTAAGTGATTAGGTAGGTACGTACATGCATCGTGTAATCGCGTCGCGTATTGAGGACCTTTATCGATTTTCTGCGGTGACATACAAACGATGCCGAGTGTGTGGTGTCGACATAGCCAATTAAAAATTCAATTTTCTTTTGCATAATAGGTAATCTGAGGGCGATTTTTATCCGTGCGAATCATATTGGCGCACTAACAAGTTTTTTAGCACTCAATGCTAGAAAATAATAACAATCAATTACGACTTTAACCCCGGAAACAATAAAGCTTAAAAATGCGTGGGCGCGATCGGTGTGCTGCCTTGCTTAAGCCTGGCAGGTTTTCTGAACTGTTTTCATACTAAATCATATGCATTCTGTGACTAAATAGTGACATTAGAGCATTTTAGCGCGTTTTTTGTAGTCAAAAGCTTCTTGTTTTCGTATATCTGTAGCCACGTCACTTGACATTATACTGGGCAGCGAACGCAGTTCAGAGCTTGGGATGCGAGGGCAGTAGAGCAAATTTTGAAGCTTCAAGTATTTTGAAGTAGTAATGCCAATTGTAAGTACCCTTTTAGCGGTGTTTTTGTCGCGGCAGAAGCTTCCAAGCCGCGAGACAGGCGCAACATCTCTGCGCCAAACTGGTGCAGTGCCGTCATTGCTGAAGGCGCAGGCTCGCTGTGCAACACAACACGGATATGAGGACTACGGACACATACAGACAGGCGAGCTCATGGTATACCAAATTACTCTTCACCATGAGTTAGCACGAGTGCTTATTTTAAAAGCATACAATAAAATATCTGATTATTCAGAAGACAAAGAAACTTGGGACGAACTAGCTCCCATTCATTCAATAAAAAAATGTAATCATGCCTAATCGTACAAAACCTAATGACAATTCAAAGTGATCAGTTAACTTTTATTGAATAAAAGCTTTTTGACTTTGAATTTGGTGAGTTATACATTTCTTTTGACTACATCGTTAGCTAGCAATATCATTTGCCAAAAAAAAGCTCTTGATAGAACAAAACCTATTCTTTCGAAGAATAGGGAGACACGAAAGCAGCTGGAGGAGTCCTTCACTTAAGAAGGAGACCTTAAACAGACATTTAAGAATCTAAATTTAAAAACCAAACACTACTAAACCGTTTTTTTTTGTCATTAAATATTTTTTGTAATAAAGAAATACCTAACTATATGCGGCTTTTTATTATTTATTTATTAAGATTAAAACCACCATGGAACCTATGAACGAATACCCGTTATTTGAATATAGAAACTAGCCCAAATATCGTTCATCGGTGAAACATTTTTCGTAAAAGCACCCGGCCGAGAGTAATTTCGGTGAACCGTTCATCGACAAGGGGCAGGTAATTTGGCATACCAAAGAGCTCCACATGAACACAGTCATATATACTAACACACACATATAAACAGGTTATAAACATAGACAATCAGCATACATTAAACATGAGACACAAGCAACAGGTACAATCAGATCAGCAGAAGCAGGAAAAGTCAATGGCATTAACATATCATGTAAAGATTGGACCAAACTGACTGATATCGAATTGAGGTTAGTATAGCAAGACATTTTGATGCATGCGCATGCTTCACCGCTATTGCTATGATCATTTAAGTCAGGGGATCTACCCGTTAAGAGGCTGACAAGTGGCAAACAACTTCTCTCTCGCACATTTCAACATTTTCGAAGATATAAAATAACTTAAACTGAATATGAAAAATCGCAAACAACAATGTTGTGTGCAATAACATTGTACAAGGTTCAGCATAAATATAACTTTTATTCAAACAAGATTCCAAATAAAAAGTGGAAAATAAGCTAAAAACTTGCTTGGATCAAAATGTTTTATGCTGAACCTTGTGCAATGTTATTGCACATAACCATCTGACTGAACCAACCAGGCTAAAGAAATCAACTGCAGGATATACCAGTAACCTATATCTCCGGAAAGCATAACTGCATAATCATCTTTAGGTACTATAATTATATAATCATAATCCACAGTCTGATTTAATCCATTGCTGGATACAGGCCTACCTTTTGTGCCATTTTCGCCCAGCGACTTTGACAATATCGTCTACCCATCTCACTGCTGGACGTTCTACATTTCTATAGACACTTCTCAACCACTATAGTTATATCAACCTGTAGAATTCCACTGTTCTTTCTCACTTCCCCATACATTTCTAGGATAAGATTTTTGACCTTCTCCATCCACCGATCACGTCATAGTTTTTATCATAAGATATGTATAATTAATGATAAAGTGTTTATAGCAGGTGTAATGATAAAATGACAATAATCAGTGGCAACCAGTAGACGTGATAATCATGTTCAAGGATAGTGCCTAATGTGTGTCAGACAGCTTCATTCACGTGGAAGTGCGTAGTCAGAGTTCCGCTTAAAAAAATTAAAAACGAAACACTAGAAATCAATCCAGTTAATTGAATAGCATTTTTGTTGACGTTGTTGACGCGAAGATCAAAGGGAAGTTATTGGTTTCAATTCTCGCGCAGAACCGGAGAGACTGGCATACTAAAGAGGAGGCCTATGTCCAGTGAGCGCAGATTGAATAGATTTTTAATAAATAATAATTATTATGTTTCGTTCAGAAATGGTTTTATATAAAAAATCAAAGGTGGGATCAATGAAAAACATTTGGTGAAGGTTATTTTAAATTGCAAATTCAGAGTGCTTCTGATTGAAACTCGCGATACATCAAATGGAATAACATTGACTGAACATGGAGTTAGGCTAGCTTTTTGTGTCCGTATTGAAAAGGTTGTCAATGTAAAAAGACATATCCGGTCTTACTTAGAAAACATTGTTTAACAATTGCTTGGGATTCTCCATAAAACTACAAAAAAATAAAAGAATCGTAACGGTGTTATGTGACCTGTCTTTTGACATAATATTTAGGTAGTTTTTTTATTACTCCGTATTTGAATACACATGGTATATAATGTCACAATCTAAAGAAAACTAGATGGCACTATTTAAAAAGGTGATTAACGTTTAAAAGAAGTTTGAGAGCCGATTTCCCTTCAATATCCCCTTACGCGTACAACCCTTCAGGCAGGTACCAAAAATACTTTATGTACTTGACTTTTACTGAATGTCAACCAACGAAAGAACACAAGCACAACCCATTCTATATAAAAAGGTCAATATTTTACACATTTTATCACGATTATTCTGAACACCAAAGGTAAAATAAACAGCGTCATTTTTGCTAGTAATTTTCTATCTACCCACAAAGATAAAGCACGTAGGAGGAACCCGATCAATTCCTTGCAGTTTTCATGTACGAGTGAAACATGTGCTAGCATAAAACATAACATAGCGTGGCGATAGTGGAGAGGAACGCGGCTAGATCAATTTATCCTATCCTACTATAAAGCTTTGGACATATAATCGTATGAAAAACGTCTAGTATGGTCTTTTTTTACGTTGCAGTCTGCGTCAGCGGCAAGGAGTAAACGCGGTACACTGCCTTTAGCTGCACACCGCAGCGTTGTGCGTTACGATGGCCGAAGCGCTGTTTTATCCTGAAAGACTGGTAGACAATGCTCTTAGCATTAAATCCTCCTAGCACAACTTTTTGTGTGAATTTTTAAATAAATAAATTCTAAGCTAGTATTGCTATAAAATTGTCTCGCGTGTTAGAAACTTTTCATACGCAAACAAGAGGCACTGTCCACTGCACATCTTAGACTTTGCACACGGTCATAATTTTGAGGCATTGTTTTGAAGGATCGTATCTATGTTTGCACTATTAGTTAGGTATGCATGCAGCATTGCTTTTGGCGTGTGTCAAAACCTTCTACAGGAAATTATTTGGTAGGTAAGTAAAGTAAGTTCTAGTGATTTGTTTATTTAGAAGTGGTTTTATGATTTCCATAGTGACGAAAAACGCTGCAATTTACCATTGAATGTTTGTGAAATGATAAAGCTTGTTTTAAATTTTAGGCTGTGACGAAGGCGAAGGTACAAAAATAATACGAGATATAAAACCACCAATTTTACGGCGAGACGTGAAAGCACATGAGAGCTTATTATGTAAATTGGAGGGTTCGTAATAGACTTTAACGATCTATACATAAAGGTTAGATTGGATTATGTTTCTATGGTATGAGCGTTTAATTTTTTTAGGAATATTCATGTGAAATAAGGTTCGAGTTTAGATGTAATTCTATGTGATGTAATGTACCACAGATCATATAATACTGAATGTACTGTTTGTTATGTGTAAAATATTCATTTTTAACTGTCATTTTAACCTTTATCATAAATCGTTTGCAACGGTTTGTAGATAGCTCAACTGTTTCATGTGTATTTTTTAAATATTGTTAATATTGTGAATACTGTATTAGTTGTAATTTTCTTTGTGAATAAAACAAGTTAAAATCTTTATCATTGTTGAAAAGAGAGATGCTAACAGATTTAGCAATTATTTTAGTTAGTTCAGCTTTAGAAGACCAATAGGATTATAACCCTTAGTTTAAAAAAAAAATTGAACACAAATTGTCAAGGAGCCACTATCTAAACTTTTTTAAATCGATTAATTTTGATACCGATTTTGATAAAACTTGGAATATTTACGACCCGTGATATTGTTTGATGTTTAAACGTGTTTGTTACGTGAAATAGATTTATACAAGGTTTTATTGTATCACATATCTATACGATTCATTCGTACAGATACAAGTGTCCGACGGACCGGGAGGTTTTAGTCAGTAGAGTCTGACATAACTTACTGCTCTTCTTCTTCTCTTCAATAATGGCCTGTGTCCGTCATTTCGACAGATAATTATGCCAGTGTCAAGTGTTAAAATTGTAATAAATAAGTCAAGTCAAGTCGGCTGTCATTTGTTTTCAAAGAAAATGGTGGATTTTCTCTTCAAAACCTAACACGAATTTTCACATTCAGAAAAACCACTTTACACACATTTATTCCAATGGCTCACACTTTATGTTACGACTTAAGTATTATTGGTTAAAATTCCACCAAAATTAAACAACAATACTCACAATAACACAAGAAAAACTATTAAAATAAAAGTGCTATATGTCGTTTCAAAAAATGACAAAACTCTTGTCCAACCTACTGCTCTAAAGGTAATGTTACATCTGTTTAACAACAAGCAATTTTGTAGAAAGCAACATGTTGAATGCCCGTTGTGGAATGAGTCTTGCAACAGAGCGTCGACCGTTCCACAAAATAAGGCTCGTTGAAAGATGTTGCTTGTGAACCCACAGCTCAAGGTGCATTTACGCTTATTCAAAAATTTGTTGAAGCAACGGATTGTCGTACGCAACAGCTTTCAACATGTTGCTTTCCACAAAATTGCCTGTTGTTCAACAGATGTAAATCCACCTTAACAAACAGTAGGTATCCATGATGGATTTTCTCACGATAAAACAAAGGTTCAACGTGCGTACCATCATAATGAACGATAAAAGTGACGTACCTATTTTGTCCTAAACTTACTTTTTATAATGTACTAGCCGTCGCCCGAGGCGTTGCTCGCGTTCTACCCTTTAGAGTGTGACGTTTCAAAATTCTTTCTTAGTGCACCCCTACACTTTATAAGGATACTACCCTCCAAATTTCATACCTCTAGGACTTATAGTTTAGGCTGTGCGTTGATTCTCTGTCAGCTTCAAAAGAGTTTTATATAGGTATATTGATATTGACTAGCCGTCGCCCGCGGCGTTGCTCGCGTTCTACCCTTTAGAGTGTGACGTTTCAAAATTCCTTTCTTAGTGCACCCCTACACTATATAAGGATACTACCCTCCAAATTTCATACCTCTAGGACTTATAGTTTAGGCTGTGCGTTGATTATCTGTCAGCTTCAAAAGAGTTTTATATATATTGATGATGATGATTTTTTACGTAGTACCTATCGTCTAAACATAACACTAGACGATCCAAAATAACCACAGTTATTTAAACCATAAAACACAACGGGAAGGAAACTGCTTCTAACCACCTATACGTAGAATACTTCAGACTTAAATAACTCGATATTTATTCTATATTAGTATCAGTAATTAGTCCTACCATTGACAAAGACAAATAGAATCGAATAATAGATTATTTATTTACGGTCAAGGCCAAGACGTGGAAAATAGACATGACATCATGAAGACACATATTAAAAAGTAAGCATCTAAGTGTTTTCACATAATTTATAAGTTAAAAAGCTAGAAAAACCGACTTTAATTTGATAACCGTACAGCTTCAACTTCAAATGATGATGATGACAGTTCATTGGAATTGTTCTATGGATCGTAAACACCACTGAAAAGTCATAGGAAAGCAAAATACGCTATATCTTGTGCGTGGATGACGTATTTTCTAATTATTCTTATTTAACTGCCAAATTACTGAACCGATTTCGATAAATTTTCTATGGGACTTCTGAAGTATGATCTATTAAACAAAAAAGGTTCGTAATTAACTGGCGGAGTGATCGCGGAACATACCTACATACAAAAAAACCATACATAGAATTGAGAACCTCCTCTTTTTTTGAAGTGGGTTATAAATATACAAATCCTGTAATTCTTCAGACTCTTGTATAGGTACCTAGCTCAAATCATTAAAACAACATTTTTAAAACAAAAAATGATGAATAAAAAAAATCTAAAAGCTTAATTACGCTGAATGATGTACCTTAATTATTTTAACAGACCTAGGTCGTTCAATAACTAAATCATAGTTGTGACTTTTCGAAGAAATGCCACACTCGTGTCGCGTGCTAGAGTACCTACGAATAAAGCTACTTTTAAAACGACGCGAAGTGTTGCACGTCTTATGTATATTTAGTACAGTAACACTCAGACATAAAACAAAGATCTGTGTTTGCCATCACACAAGTCATATGCTTGTTCTCAGTGGGTATCGAAGCTCACGACCCATTACACGGAGAGCAGAGCTAATACTGACTAATAATACAAGAGCCAGTGAACCCCAGGCCTTCGTAGTTTTATAGAAGCTGAAAGTTTGTCAGCGCACGATGATCCAAACTTCATGATGGTCCATCGGTTCTTACCTATGTCAGCTTGCACTGACAAACTTTCAGCCTTTACAAAATAACGAAGGTTTGGAGTTCACTGGCTCTTAGGCTAAAAGGTGTGACACTGTCTAAAATTTTTGATAAAAGCACTAATAGCTATGCCATAAATAGCTCCACGGTCGGTTAGGCAATGGCTTTTTATACATAAAAGCTACTAAATAATTACAAAAATTATAATGAATCACTCTTGCTTGGAAACTAGTGTCGCAGAATAGATAATAGTTTGGATTTACATACCGTAATGTCACTAATAGAACGCTAAATAAAATAAAAGATTTACTTTTGAATTAATTTAGAGGTTCTATAGAGCCGATACAGTTTTAGAGTAATAGATAAGCTGCGACAAACCAAATAATATCTCTCGTACCTAGTCAATGAACTTCTTCAAGCTATTGATGATTCATAATTAACTTTTCCAGGCTGAAAATGATGATTGATAAGTACAAAAAGTTTACATTTTTTAGACCTGATCGAATCATCACTCCTCTGTTATCGAATGCTCTGACAATGCCACTAACCAAATGAAGACGCATCGCTATAGTTGCTATTACCACGAATCCCTCATAACCACGGCCACTCTATCATAAGTGTCCGACTAGGAAGAAGAGAGGGGGCAAGCCAGCATGGGGTCAATCAATATTAACCGGAGAAAAGGGTGAGAAATGTACACTCCAAGCTAATTATTGTTAGTGACACAGGTCATGCAACTAGAATCCTGATAGTTGTACCCACAGGTTGCAAATTAGTCGGAATGTGGCGTAAGTGGCAATTTGTATGAAATTGAACTTTTCTTGGTAACACACCCGCACCAAGCGTACCAAGAAAATTGGAAAATTATACCCAGAATTACTTAGTAAACTGCTAGTTACTTTTACTGAGTTCTGTTACGTGTTTGTTTAGTTTATAAATTAGTAACATATGTTTCTTTTAAGTAAGTTCGTATGAGTTAGTGGCCAACTCTGGCTACAGAGTTTTTAGACCGCTTTAAAGACTCCGAGAGCCGAAACCGAAAGTATAACTTGCCCTGCAAACCTAACGTGCCAGTTGTGATTACTTGCAAAATAGATGGTGAATGATAAAAACCTGACCGCTAATAACAAGATAAGTAGGTACATAAAATTGCTAATCATGGTTATTTTCAAAATGATTTTCATTTCATAAATATTTTAAAATAACTATAGGTATATTTGATATCATTGAGGTATATACATTATTCGGTAACCCGTATAATACAGCATATAGATATATTATATACAAAACATAGGTAGATAATCATGAACACTACTTATCACATAAAAAGATAAGACCACAAAAAATAACTAGGTCTGAGTATTTTTTACGAAGATTATCAATAAAGTTATATATATTGATATGTATAACTATATATTTATAATCTATAAAATTGTGTTTATCAAATTAGCAAGTCATTATTACCTATTATGCATTATTTTATTTATAAACTAGCTGACCCGACAGACGTTGTCCTGTCATTCAAACTCTTACTGTCAAACAACTGACAGTTATTTCAAATGTGACATTAAAAAGTTTTCATTAAAAATGTTAAGGAACTTCCACCCTTCCCCTTTCAACCCCTTTCAACCCTTTTTCGCATTAAAAAGTAGCCTATGTCCTTTCTCAGGCTCTAGACTGTCTGTGTAAATTTCATTGAAATCGGTTCAGTAGTTTTGGCGTGAAAGCCAGACAGACAGACAGACGGACAGACAGACCGAGTTACTTTCGCATTTATAATATTAGTATGAATTAACCACCTCGTCTAGCTCAAGAGTCTATTGTTTAGATTAGATTAGAAAATTCTTTATTGCAATTTAAAAAAAAATCGTACAGAGGCGAGTTCGTTGATTCTTGCGCAGTCACATTGTATTATAAATAGATAGCGATAAAGTAATATCATATTCATATCGTGAAATTATTTTTTATGAATAAAATATAAAATACTGTAAAAACTCTTAGTATATAATTTTTTTTAACGTGAAAGAAAACGCAGAAAGGTGCACGTAAAAACAACTTCAAAAAAATAAACGATTAACAATGCTTCACGTGTTTCTAGCTGTTATTGTGTTGTTATCGGTGAATATTGAAAGTGCCAGAATATTAGGAGTGTATCCAACACCATCCATCAGCCATCAAGTGGTTTTTAGAGCATTAACACTTGAACTGGTTAAAAGAGGACACGAAGTAGTAGTCATCACGCCAGACCCTGCATTCCGGAACACCGTGCCACCAGATAACTTAACCGAAATTGACACAGGCTCATCTTATCAAGTCATGCTAGATATTCTCTTCGATGATAAAATGAGAACCACTATCAAACGAGGAGCTATAATGGATATCATAACAATGATCAAAATCGACCCGGAAGCTATGGTTAAAGTAGGACATGAAATGTTTACTTTCAAAGAAGTAAAAGATTTAATCGCTGATAAGAGTCAAAAGTTTGATTTAGTGATCGTTGAGGCACTATGTTACTCTTGTCTGATATTCAGTCATATGTATAAAGCACCAGCAATTTTGTTCTCATCGTTTTACGGTACTGCAGATAACTTCATGAGTGTTGGAGCAGTGAGCAGACATCCAGTACTGCATCCTCACGTGTTTCGGTATAATTTAAGAGACCTTAGCTTTTGGGAGACGATTCAGGAGCTAAAAAATGAATGGGATCTTTATAGTTATGATGTATTAGTTGAAGATTTAGAAAACAAATTTTTGAAATCAGAGTTCGGGGTTGATGCCCCAACAGTCCACGAGTTAAAAGGCTACGTGGAATTATTGTTTTCTAATGCGCATCCAGTTTTTGATGGAAACCGACCGGTACCTCCTAGTGTAGTGCACTTGGGAGCACTGCATTTGAATCCTACAAAACCACTGCCAATGGTAGGTGAAATTTTATAGGTACAAGGAAGTATTCATTTTTAATTTATTTTGAAATAAAACTAATGACCTTGCTTAGCAGACAAAAATACGCGATAAACAAAAAGGTGAAGATAAAAATGGCATAATACATTTTCAGGACCTCCAAAGCTATTTAGACCACTCTACACGTGGAGTGATCTACGTCAGCTTAGGCACCAATGTCCGTCCAAGTATGATGGACAAGGACTTTCTAGATGAATTCCTTAACGCTTTCGAAGCTCTGCCCTATGATATCATGTGGAAGTTCGACGGGGATAGCTTGGAAAGGGTCCCAAAGAATGTGAGAATTCAAAAGTGGTTCCCTCAGCGGGATTTACTAGGTTTGTTTTTGTCACGGCAATAAGTATCTACTCTAAGTCTAGTTTTGAGAAGATGCTTGCTATTATATGTACTGCATAATTTATTTTCAGGGCACCCGAATATAAAACTATTTATCACGCAAGGCGGTCTTCAATCTACTGACGAGGCTATTGATGCTGAACTCCCTATGGTAGGAGTGCCGTTCCTCGGGGATCAATGGTACAATGTTAACAAGTACCTCGAACTTGGAATCGGTGTCGAAGTGGACTCCAAAACTATGACAGCTGATAAACTAGTAAAGGCTGCACTCAAAGTGATTGGAGACGACAGGTGTGTAGAAAAAATGAGAAAATGGGTTACAGTTTTCTACACTTGACCTCCGGCCATATTTTTTATCTTTTGCAATCAGAATCTGATAATTTATAATCAAAATCATAGTTTATCTTTCTTCTAAAAATATAAAACTCTTTTGAAGCTGACTGAGAATCAACGCACAGCCTAAACTATAAGTCCTTTTTTTAGCATAGGATAAAGATAAACTACACTAAAGAAAGCATTTTCAAAACTGCACTTGAGTATAATTAGACACGTAGTGATAAGCATTCTCTAGTTTGCTGTATACGCGCACCAATTTTGTATACTGACATATTTTTTTGATATTTTTTTTTCTTCGCTTCTCGGAGCAGGCTATAGTTTTAAAACCATACTGCCTAGTCTAACGTTATTTTTTCCCTTAAGTTAGTTTGTTTGTGTTTGTTTTTTGTAAATATTCTTTTATGTAAAAATCATATCAGTTACTGATACACATCTGAATGAAAACATACCAATAGCTGGTACACATCTGAATGGTTTTTTTTCTTCGTCTATTTTGACCTTTATGTAGATATACCTAATTATAAATTATTTACTTTTCCTTTATTTACACATTAATATCTCGTGGTGCGTGACCAAACGTCAACTCGTTTGTATTATGAGTTAATAACCTATTTAGAACCCTTGAATCGTATGTACTATTTTATGCTAGTTCACCCTCAAGTAGTGTTGTGTGGTCAATTAAAAACTTATTTACATTCTGTTCCACAGCTACAAACAGAACATTGCAAAACTACGCGGAGTGATGCGTGACCAGCCTGAGAAACCCCTGGAACGAGCGGTCTGGTGGACCGAGTACGTCCTTCGCCACGGCCGATCCAAGCGACTCCTCCCTCGCTCTGCGTTCATGACTTTAAGCGAGTACTTCATGGCTGATGTGCTTCTGTACATAGCTCTTGCAGTTTTATTATCTACTGTGTTAGGAACTATCGCACTATATCATTCGATTCGATTACTAAAAATGGTATTTCTAAATCCTAATAAGGTGAAGAAGGCGTAAGACTGGTGTTATTTTATCAATTATTTGTAAAAAAATTAATTGATATACCTAGCTGCTTTTTGGTTCTTGAAAGTTCGTCAGTGTGGATGGAGAGATCATAACTATGTGTAGTTGATTTCTTTAGGCCACTGTATGTTTTTGTTGTTTATTAAAAATAAAATACATAAATTTTGTTTATTTTTTACCACATAATTTTTTTTTCTTTCTTCTTTTTTTTTCTTTTTTTTTGCATGCATAGTACACCAAATGAAAGCACCTTAGGGATTTTTACAAGATAATTTGTAACTGGAATTAGTCTCTTTATTTTGCACACCATTCTTTTTACACAACTCCTGCGCGTCTTACTAATGCCAAAAATGCTGGCTCTACATACGTTACCTGGAGTCTTGTATCCAGAGGTCTCTGGTGTCTATAGGTGGTAGTTCAGTCTCAGTGGACGCTGCGGAGTGCTGAGGAGTGCCTCGAGGTCCAAGAAACCTTCGCCAGGTGGCGCGACGACCTGCAAAAAATAGTTTTTATTGAACCTTCATGCCTATGCCCAACTGTAAGGGCTACTCTCGACCACCGCTGTTCCAAATTGGCTCCGGATTTTGACAGATTTTGTGTCTTCTTCTTCTTCTCTTCAATAATGGCCTGTGTCCGTCATTTCGACAGATAATTTTGCCAATGTCAAGTGTGAAAATTGTAATAAATATGTCAAGTCATTTTGTACTGAAAATGACACGACTTCTGTCAAAATCTATGGATCTAGATTGTAAGTGGTCGAGAGTACTTTTACCACATACTTTTAAAATTAACCTTTTTACATAGGAATCTGAGCACAGGGAAATTTTCGTCTGCTGGCTCCATGATCAAATTTACCTACCTAGAAATCTAGCTGAACAATTAACTTTACTGGCCAGCATTTTAAAAACGGAATCGTGAAACTTTCTGATCGAATTTCGAGTTAAAACTGTCATTTTAACAAAGGAGACAATAATTGAATCGGTTCGCATCCAACCGCGTCCGATTAAATAAGATTAAAAGTTCGATATAATAGGGCCGCGCTCTTTATGTGGCCAAGCGTACCTTCCCGAGGGATATACTAGCGTTCTGTGGAATTCAATTGGTTTTATAACACTTCGGAAAGTTTGTTTTATTAAGTACGTGGGAGTGGTTTTTTTGCGAATATTTTAGTCTCAGTAGGTATAGAATAGAAAAAGATATATATTTATTGACCGTTAGATATTTGACATGGTGAAAATGAAGCCCTGTTTCCTGGACAAGCGTGAACTGTGGCCCAGGAAGCAGTACTCTGCCTAATCCTGACGGACTCTTAAAGGTTTGACAAAACAACCACTTTATACAACATCTGAACGCAATATTTTTTGCTGCCCTAAATATAGTGAGAACGCTGTTACCTTTCAATACTCCGCTCTCATAAGAAACATAGTTTTTTTTAAGTGAAAACTTCTTTAGCGTCGTTGTGATTTGGAATTCGATGAAACGAAAACGGTAACAGATTACAGATGAGCTACTAGTTACTATTACACTTAAATTTTGCGAAAACAAAAGAGCGCAAACAAAAAGAGACATAGCCATAATTTCAACCATCGCAGCAGAGCTACACTGTCGGCCAAACAGTGATACGTTGGATTGCGGTCAGACGGACAACGCGAGCAAGTTCAAATCCATTGCGACATTATAAACTTTTTGCAACTTTTTACTTTTTTTTTTAGGTAAAACTTAGTACTGCATTATTGGTTAAGTATTCTTTGAAGGTTCACTTCTACCACGTGTGAATTGCACACATGTTTTTTTTTTTTAATTATATAGCCTTTGCCTTTCTCACTGCTGAGCAAAGGCCTCTCCTTCTTCTCTCCACTCGTCACGATCCCTCGCCAAATTAAGCCAGTGACCATTATGAGCGTCCAGGTCATCCCTTCACCGCTTTCTTGGTTTACCTCGGCGGTACTTTTTATTTATATAAAAAAAACTCTTAAAACCTATAGGTATTTAACCATCGGCTCAATCTACCAAAACAAAGCAAGCCCTTTCAAATAACATAACCATCAGCATAAAATTTGTTGTAATTACCAACCTATTAAGCCTTATCGCCAAAACTTACCGCCAGAGTCGAAACAAGGATTACGGGTTGGGGGCTACCACATTTCGAACTATCCAAGCAAACGAGCGAGAAGTGGAGTTCTCAATTTGAAATTGTCAGACAGAAGATTTTTAAACCCTGTTTTACGGCCTGTCTCTACAATGACGTCATTAAAATAATTTGTGATAGTTAGAACAGGTCTTGTCGTTCTGATATTATATTATTCATATCGTTTATTGCAAATATTATGTGATGTTACATGTTAAGGTGGGTGGATCACATAGTAAACCCTTCGTTTTTCTTCTTTTTTTTTTTTAATTTGGAAGTTTTCAAGAGTATAGTGAATAGGTATCTCCTAAGTAACCGTGCTACATCCGTATAAAAAAATAAATAAAAAAAAAACTGCCTCGTTCTGTCATTTCGACAGACAATGAAGACACAATGATATCAGTTTGAATCTTAAGTCATGAGTCATGACATCTGACGTTATGTTATTTGTTGGTGCATGAAGTGGATATACACTACTCCACTCCACACAAGTCTACGGCAATTTATCAGTGCTGGTACCTTTTTTCTAAGAGTCTAAATAATAATCATATTATAACAGATTTTTTAGGCATTTTTAGGACTTTTTAGGCGAGAATTTTTTAGGCACTGTATCTAATAAATAAGGCCCCATTTGAGTCTCCTTAGTCCGGCCCTGAAGATAGCACTAAACAAGTGCTGTAAAGCAACGTTATACTGAATTTAATGCGGTATTTACTAAAACGAGCCGCTAACCAGCGCTTCGTTTAATCGCAGACGGTTGCTTTCAAATGAATACGAAAATTCGTTCGTAATTGACAGGCGTCATGGCTCAGTCGGTAGTAGCTCTGCCTTCCGTGCTGTGGGTCGTGGGTTCGATCCCCACCGAGAACAAACATTTGTGTGTTGTAAACATAGATGTTTGTTCTGTGTCTGGGTGTTTATATGTATTATAAGTATGTATTTACAAAAAAAAATAAAAAAAATTATGTGTGTATTCTATCAGCCATCTAGTTTCCATCGTACAAGCTTTGCTTAGTTTGGGACTAGAAGGCGTCGTGTTAAGTGTCCGTGAATATTTATTTATTTGTTTAATTTTCATGAATTGTTAAATTGCCAAAGGGAAATATAAATGCTAAAGATAAATAGGTAGATAAACTCCTTATTGTACACAAAGATGAAACAGGATACAAGGAGAAACAATCAAGCTATTGAGTACAATGGGTGGCTTTATCGCTAATTTTATAAAATAGTTGTCCAGCGGAACTTTTTGCTAGGTAATTTTGAACCCTGGTTCAGCGAAACCGTGGTCCTACGGGATGAAGCCGCTAAAAGCGATCTCTTCCAGACAAAAGGATCTATTTATTTCTCATTGTAGAAACTGAACCACTAAATCCATAACTGCTGCAACTACTTAATTTAAGTGCCTTCTTTTAAATTGCTTTTGTAAACCTTTTTTATTGAAAATAAATATTATTATTATTTATTAACTGTCCTTAACTTTGTTTTGTAATTACAAAATGGTGGTGTATATCTGGATTATAGAAGAACGTAGGATAACTAGTGATTCTTGATAATGAGCGACAGACTCAAGCACGACTAGATTTCTGACACTTTTTAATGAAAATCTTTTTTTTTTTATGAGCTTTAGCTAAGCATTTGGCTGCCAGCACACCATCATCTATTATGTGCTTAAGAGCCCTTATTTTAATTTTGGCCCATTTAAGTAGTTTTTTGACCTATTCAGTCTTGTCTTGAGCATTGTTTTAGCATACAAGCTATTGTGTCACGGGAAAATAAAATTTCGAAACAAAAGCCACGGACAAAAGCAAGTTTAAATTGCATACTTATCGATTACAACTAAAATAGTTCGCAAACTATTCAAATGATTTCAAAAATTCAAATTAACAGAATGTAACTTTTGAAATGTTAATTTCAGCAAAATGGAGTTTGAAATAAATTCACTGAAGGATTAGGTAATTTTAAATTAAACGAAAATACGCTATAACTTATGATATACCTAGCTTTACTACAGAAGTTCGTCTAATGTAGACGAACAATAGACGAACAAACTGATATATAGACGAATGTAAAGACGAAGACTGTACACGAAGCATATTCGTCTTTTTTTTTTCAAAAATATCTTTCAGGAAATCCTATACATAATTCCTTGCTGCCATTTAAAAGATCCAAACGCTTTTACACAGATAGATTTAAAAATAAACTCTTTCAAAATATAACTCCATTCAATAAAGAGTTTCTCAACAAACATTGATTGTGAGGTCTCAACAGGATAACACAGTAGTTTACTTTGATATATGAAACGCAAAGGCTTTTATCGGATTAATATCTAAAGGGGTAGTATGTGTGTTTTTATGTTTATTAAACGGAAATATAGGTTTGGTGGTAGCAGGATCCCAGTGAATCAATATGCTGTGTTTGTGCTACAGATAGCAAAATGATTTTGACTCAGCGTATGATTCACCATCACCACACCACCCAAAGGTAGTTAGGCGCTGGTTATTCTGTCAAATCTATTGACCAAAGGCCCTGTAAAAATATCATGAAAATAATGTGTAAGAGAGTGTCGTGGTGTGAGTGTCAAGGTGTGAAAAGGTATGTAATTCTGGAGAGTTCTCCCGTGGAATTACTTTGGCATTATTTTTTGTAAGAGTTTGAGGCTGAAATAAAAATAAAAACGTAAAAAGAAAAAGTTTGCAGTACTCCCAACGTTTCCTATATTCCGTTTGACATACCTACTCTAAAAATCCGTTAGAATTAATCGGATAATCCTAGGGCTGAACACTTTGGGGATTTGTCCAAACATAACGGAGTTGCTATCTGTGATTATTTTGCTACTCCCTTATTCACTACGAAGTTTTTCAAAATGCTGAAAATAAAATGTTACGTAGACGAAAAGAAACGAAAGGTTACTTTATACAACGCCAGTAAAAATGACAGCTGGTAAGTTAGTAGCTAAGCCTATTTTTATGCAAATAGTGTGATTGCATTCAACCAGTACCTATCGGTTTGTATGAACAACCAGTGTTACTTGCATTCCCTCATCACGAACATGACAAAAGCAGAAACTCTCGAGCATGAACTAGATGCCTATATCGTACCACATACTTTCATTACGTATACGGGTTGGCAGTGAGTCAAGCTACTTGTAGCTACAATACAAGTTAACTTGTTACAGTTGGGATAAAAAACATTGGCTAATGGCTATTGGTAAATCAGTTGACATTCAACACTTTTTGCGTCAGCTGATTTTCTGAATGAAGGCTGACAGCAGCTTGGAGAATTGGAAGCATCGATTCTCGCCTTCTTTAGCACAGCCTCTTAGTGATTATGGGATGGATCCCGCGTCGGCTTAGGAACTTGTGCTTAGGATTAGGATTACAGTGTTGAAGTTGTCTTACAAACTTGGAAGGAAAATATACTAGCGAACGCTCAAAACTTTACCGAGTCGCAAGCAACTTTGTATGCTTATTGAATTTGGAACTCACTACCATTTGAAGTCAAACAAAATTAAATGACAGTGTGTAAAAGCGATGGGTTATTTTTATTCATGGGAACAAATGTTGTTACACTTGTTACTGCTACTGCTGACATGACACCTACTTACGCAATTGGGCCTTTGCTCACTGGCGTGATAAGTACAAAAATACGCTGTCAAAATACATTTTTTGTATGGGTAACTGTCAAAGCACGTCGATTTAGTGTGCCAGTGTGCAAACGCCCATATCTGGCTGAAATCTAAACATTTGGTAGTAATAGACACGTTCACATCATGTCAGCAGCATGCTGACACTATATTATTATAATGGTTCATGCTATTGATATATTAGTATCGTGTAGGTGTCTGTAATGGCCAATGTGTAAACGTAGTATTTTGCTTAGTTCAAAATGTAAGCGTAAATTAAAAAAAGCTCAATACAAAGTCATTGGAAGTTTTAAAATCCTTGACGAAGTGAAATGGCATTTAATCTAAAATATATATCTTCAGCTGAAGAAATTCCTAAAGATTACAAGCTTCTCCGATAATTTAACGAAAACCGAATCGGATTGGAAATATCCTGTTCGCCTTTCAAAGGATATAAGGTATTAAAAACGTTGAAGGAATTACGCGCTGTTGGCTAAATATTTCCAAAGAAATATGAAAATCTTATTACGAAGATTTTATTACAATTTATTGATGCTTTTCGATTTCGACAGGTTATTGGTACTTATTGGATTTCGCGTGGGCTATAATGGAATTCAAAATTCTTTGTTATCTTTAATATTGGATAATTACTTTCGCATTCCAAGACAATTTGCTAACTAGTATATTGTATCTATTACCTAATGGGTTTATACGAGCAGCCCTTTATTAAGTGTCAGAAATAATCTTAATTTGAGACGATGTCTTTTCCAGAAGAGTGTTGCGACTCTATGTTTTATATTTAAGTGTTACCTGCCAAATATCCATAAGTTGAACCTATCTAGAATCTTGCATTTTCTGTTGTTGCGCCAAAAGTTAAGCCGTCAGTAGCATCAGGCCAAGTTTTTACTTCACCATCTTCCTTTTTATAAAATGGCTAATATTCAACAAAGTCTCTGTATCTATATCTAACATTATCTAGATCACATAACATTGAGATCATTATTATTATTGCATACCTAATCAAATACGTACCTACAGGTGTCGGCTGCAGCCACCCAGGGGCCCATCCAGCACCCAGCCCTTTCTGCTGCCGCGCTAGAAGCTGTACCGTAAGCGCATACGTCAGCAGCATCACGCCAAGAGGGATGTAGAAGGAGATGATTGACCCGATAGCTTTGTACAGTGGATCGGGGACGTTGCAAATGCCGTCGATGAGGACCGATTCTGCGTTCTGTGGAAATATAACATGTTAGTGTTTGCTGATAAAAATCTCGTTGAGAAGCGTCAAACAACTTCTGGCCGCATATTTCTACATTTCTCAAGATATTATAGAAGAAGAACGCGAGGAAGATATAAAATCATTGAAATTATTTATAAAAAATAGCAAACAACAATGTTGTTTACTATAACATTGCACGCACAAGGTTCAGCATACATATAATTTTCATCCAAGAACTCTTTAGATTTTTTTTAATAATAGCGTATTTTCAATACGACCACTAATAGGTTCTATAAAATAATGGACAAATATAAAATATGGCTTTTATCATGACACCACGACGGCATTTGGACGGCATTAAAGCTGTTGAATCTGTAGAATCAAAAACAAAATCTTTAAAAAAAAATCTTAGAGAGAACCCTTCGTCGACCGCTAATAAATATTTCAAAGACTGACGTTAGGTGGTTAAGTGACGCCATGTTGTATTTTCTGACAAGCTGATGTTGTAATACATTTTTGCAATACAATCCAGGTGCAGCCACTAGTACCTATCTCGAACAATGCCTCGTTATCGACGCTCGCGAATACCGAGCACAATAACATCGAGAGAATTTAATTTAAATCATCTCCCTGTGAATCGATTGCGTAGTGGGCTTTTGCGGGTTTTGATTAAGCGGTCAACGGCATTTAATGTCCGTTAATTTTGTTTTGTTTGAGTCCTAGGCCTACAAAAAACCTACCTGACAATATTCCTGTTTTTATTCACTCAGGGTTATAGGAAGGATATAAAACTATAATTCGTAATAAGCAAATAATAAGAGTCAAATAAGACAAATAGATGATAGAAAACGAGTAAAAAAAAATTGAGCTGCCACATTTATCGAAATACAAATGAAAGTAGCGGTTATCGTATTACGAAAGCAGAAGCTTAAAAGGTCTTTGCGAATTGCTCAAATGGATGTTTTATGAGCGGTCTCATTTTCATGACAATGCTGTCAGGCTTTTCGGGTAAATATTTAGTTGGGTCTAATGACCCGTTTCGTTTACCGGACTGTCAACGGTGGATTTCGTTTTTATTATCGTTGTGTAATACATGTGTAGGTATTTTAAACGAGACTTCAATTAGGTACTTTGTATGTAGTCTTTAGTATTTAGTAATATTGTTTGTTAGTATGTAGCGCCATCTAGCTCGCTACATGAGAACTATCCTAGATTGTACAAACGAAGTTATCACGGAGTTTGAACATAATTAATATCCAGCGCAGTCTACCAGAAATCGACTAACGAGTTGAGTTTTTATATCCAAGTACAACGAAGTCACGAAAAGATTTTTAAGCAATTGACATTAGTATAAACATAAGTGCTCTTGCAGTGAACGCTGCTTTTTGATTCTAAGGTATATCTATAGCTTTAGGTTCAGGGCCTCATTTGTGTTACACTACGCGTCGGCTCTGTGCGTTGACGCGGGCTCTTAAGAAGTGACAGCGTTACTGAAGCAGCTGTAACTCTGGTTTTCAGACGAAGATCCCTAGTCTGTGATAGAAGCCTAAAATACTAGGGAACCCTAGTCTATATCCACCTTTATATAGTCTCATCTATCTTTACCAAGTGACCGTAAAATTAAAGTCTCTCTTCGTCCGGACATCAGCAGAGTAGCTTTCCGAAAAAAGCTGGGCTGCGTTTTTCTTATATTGGAAAATATTTTAGTCTTGCAATGTACCATTTGAATATTATTGTGTACATTTTGTAAGACTGTATTTTGTGCCTCCACATGTACCTACATAGATGTAATCAGGTCTTTGTATCTAATCTAGAAGAATACAGCGTCATGAACCACTTCTTAACCATGCCTCCATGAACAAAACGCTATACTGCCTGGGACATGATTTAAGATGGAGTAGGCTTGCCCAGTACCTATACCATCCTCTCAGCCTATTAGTCAGCCTTATCCACAGGAAAGAAAAGGTCAATGCTTCGGAGCTGACTAAGCCGCGGGTTTCATCTGGACGTTTTCCTTCACCGTTTGAGACCACTAACATTGCACTCATAAATTTTCCGAGTAGAAATACATATTGGTGAACGAATTTAAACCCTTACAAATGTGGGGTTACTATCACAGTGCTCTCAAGTTAGTATGTAGATGTAAACAAGCGGTTTCCCTATAAGCTGCAGCATGATTCGACTGTCCTGAACGAAGGCAATGTAATTTGGAGCTATTGATTCGTAGACCATCGTATAATAGAACCTTGCGCACACAAAAATGATTTTGACCTATTTCGTGGTCCATTTATCATTGTGACTGGTTTCATTTGAGCTAAAAATTTAGAGTCATCTTATTTACAAAGAGCTAACACGAGTACACGAAAAATATAAAATGATCATTATCCCATAGTCGAATTTGCCCAATAAGGATGTGTTTGAAATTCACCAATAGAGATCGTTTGTTTGCATATTAAACAATTCCTATTAGTGGATGTCAAACACATCCTTAGCAACGTAGCATAGCTTAGCTACTAGCTAGTATTTAGTTTTATTGATCGAGTGAGCGAAGCGAACGAGATCTTAGTGACAACTTGGACAAAAATGCTTTGTATGTTTGTATGTTTGTATGTTTGTTCGACGAGATCTTTTAAACTGCTCATCCAATCTTCATAAAATTTGGTAGGTATACGGATAGTACTCTGAAGTTTTACTGGTTTGTTAAATGAAGTAAATCGGTCAAGGGGTCGTGATGTTATGAGGGTCCAAAGGGAGTAAAAAAAAAGTCATACAATAATTTCAAGTGGTGTGTCATATGATAGGGTTTTGTTTAGACATTCCAAAACCGTTTTTATTTTGATTCTAAGTCTAATAGTTTTTGAATTATAAAATTGGCAAACCCAGTATAACGTGAGCTACCATTTCTTGGAGTTTCAATGATTTTGTAGTTCAAGTAAGACTGGTACATAGCTAGACGGCGATTTCGAAGCGATTTGCAAAGTTTATTACAACCATTGGTCAATAAAAAAATTGGTTTTCGTATATCTGTAGACACATCGCTTGACATTATGCTGGGCAGAGAAAGCAGGGGGCAGAGTTGCAAAGACTTGAGGCAGCAGCAAAACGGTATTTTCCCCTTTTTTATCTTTTCGAATCATACGTGGGTAAAAACCGGTGCTAGCCAGTATCAAAACAAACAATCTAAATAAGGTTTGTATTTTTAGCCGCAATTGTTTTTACTGAGTTTGGTACGCGTAACCCTTTTGATTTATCGAGTAAACAATGGTATTTTTGTTAATTTCAGTGTAAAATCTCCAAATTCGATTTCACATTTCGCCAAACTCATAATAAAATTAATAGGTATTGGTTATCATATTTTATTCTCATTTATTTTATTTTTGCATGTCAGTTAATGATCTTCTTCTTCTTCTAAATAATATAAAACTTTTTTGAAGCTGACAGAGAATCAACGCACGTACTAAACTATAAGTCCTAGAGGTATGAAATTTGGAGGGTAGTATCCTTATATAGTGTAGGGGTGCACTAAGAAAGGAATTTTGAAAAGTCACACTAAAGGGTCTAGAACGCGAGCAACGCCGCGAGCGACGGCTAGTATAAGTACCTACTCTTTTTTAAGATTCAAAAAATATCGACCAAAGACATTTTTCTGTAATTACCCTCGTATTTTCTCTCTTTAGGTAGATACTAAGGAATTTCAATAGCTTACTTGTGTACCTACTCCAGGAATACTAAAACTCGCTAAGTATTCTTTGAATGTTGGGAATCCATAAAAAATGTTTTCATCCTCATCACGTATTCCTCAAAGCTTATGAAGGTAAAAAAGGCTCGTATACATGATAATTTGACCTTTTCTACCTTAACATAAATAAAATACATACTTAAGTAATAGCAGATATAAAATAATGTTATCTAAACATAGGTATCCATAAATTGTTTCAATAACTAAGCAAGGAAAATACTTTTATGTTTTTTATGAGTTTTTTTAATACTTTAGAATAGAATAGAATAGAAAATGTTTATTTTGAGTCATATAAAGAAACATGCATAGTTACAATAAAGATATCACAATAAAAATTAAAATCTAATAGATGACAAGAAAATAGGTCGTCAGTCAGCATAAGCTGTAGCAGCAAGTGTACTGCTACAACGCTGGTATTATGTGACGCCAATGCGTACGCCGGAAGCAACGGCGGTACACATAGTATACCCAACACGGGTTTACACTATACAGTTCCAGAGTCTTTCACAGAGAATTTTGACAGAGTGTTCTCATAGTTATAGGGCATCGGAATAATATATGGCTTGACTTTAGAAGTAAATAGTATATTATGCAACTAGTGAATAAAAGACGGATTTAAAGCGAGGGCCATAAATGAAGCACGAGCAAGTGAAGGGTTCTAACGACTGAATCACGACCGTAGGTGATTCAAGTGTTAGAATCCTGAACGACGTGAGTGGTTCATGGTTCTCGGTATAAATCCGTTTTATTCAAGAGTTGCATACTATATTTTGACCATGACTAGGAGAAAAATGAAGATTGGATTTTGCGCAAGGAGTTTGTATAGCCAATGCTATACAACCTCCTTGCGCAAAAACAATAATTAGACGGAGGTCAAATGTATTAGTGTATTCTATATTCAAACACCAAAACAGTGACTAAAAGTGCTTTTTATTCCCTGTTTTCAGTGAATAAAACAAGCTTTTTAGAGAGGGAATTGTATAAATAATTGTACTGCTTCAAAAGGACCGTTTAATATCCATGGATATTTCACACAATGCCCTCTCGTCCCAAAGTAAGCAAACCTTGTACTATGAAAACTAGATTGCTGATACAAAATGTTATCCTTTCCGCTCGAATTAGAACGAGCAAGATGGTTAACAAAATATATTCATTCGTGGCTCCACTTAGTTACAATTAAGTTAAGTTAAGCGACGCTCTGCGCGGTCACTATTTGGATGGGTGACCGCTAGTGGCATTTACATCTGAGCGCTTCTGTGCTTCGCAGGGCACGTTAAACTGTCGGTCCCGGTTCTAGTAGACAGAGGCCTAAAAACTCCGTCACCAGAGTTGACCACTAACTCATACGAGCTTGCTTGCTTATTTAGTTGGGTTACTTAGTTAAGAGTAACCGTAGGGTAACCTCTGGAACTACTGAATCCATTCAGAAAAGTCTTTCACATATGCTTTAGATAGATTGATTGATTGACAGGCGTCATGGCTCAGTCGGTAGTAGCTCTGCCTTCCGTGCTGTGGGTCGTGGGTTCAATCCCCACCGAGAACAAACATATGTGTGTTGTAAACATAGATGTTTGTTCTGTGTCTGGGTGTTTCTATGTATTATAAGTATGTATTTACAAAAAAAAAATTATGTATGTATTCTATCAGCCATCTAACTTCCATCGTACAAGCTTTGCTTAGTTTGGGACTAGAAGGTGTTGTGTTAATTGTCCGTGAATATTTATTTATTTATTAGTTATATCTTACTCTGCCTCTAGACATTACCTTTAAAAGCATGTTTGTTTAGTTTAGTAGAAACGTAAAATATTACCCGTCAACTATCTGGGTGAGCAAAATCGTTAGCAAAAATATTCACGCATGGTTTCCTTTTCCAGACACAATATTTCTGCCAGGTTTTAACTTAGCCTTAATGTGTTATTGAATACCACATCGTTTGAAGCCACTTTGTTATTCAGTTGACTTAATTTATTTACAACGCATTCCGAAGCTTTTAGCTTTCAAGTTTATTATAAATTAGAATCTGAGGCGTCTCAAATAAGCTCTGGGATATTTACTTCAATTAATTCACGCTGATAAATTGCATCGTTATTTATTCTGAGGTTTGTTTGAAGAAATTTCGGATTCTATACTTTCTTAAACCTACATGTTGGGGACAAATAAAGATCTAATCTATCTACATAATATGCGCGAGTATGATGTGCAGCAATGGCTGACTGAGGAAAGTCAAAGAGAAAAAACATTGTTTTCCAATTTCTATGAGAATTCTTCTAGTTATTTTTTAATTTGTTCTTTCTGTGTCTGAACACACCATCATTGGTTCCTTGGAGATGGGCGTTGAGGCTGCTACTCAGTTTTTATAACTTTTGCAGTCTCTTCGTTTTAATTTGTACCTTATGCATACTGTACATTGTTCTGAATAAACTATTATTATTATTATTAATTAATCATCAAACAAAATAGCCTGCCCGATGTTAAGCGGTAACCTCTGAGTATGGCCTAAAATGGGGTAAGAACAGGAACTTACTGCGGTGATGTTTTTAAGTTTACATGTCCTTCGCTACATGTTTTATACTGTTACAACATTGTTACAATACTGTTACAATACTGTTACAATACTATTACAATACTGTTACAATATTGTTACAATACTGTTGCAATACTGTAATAATCAAACGTAAACGTAGGTACTTGTAATCAGTGAAGATTGAGTTAGCAAGCCACGCCACGAGCACTTCGAAATATTGAAGTCGTTTCACGAAAGGCGTCGGCCTTATCAAGTTTTCTTTCTTTAAATCGCCAGCATTTGAAAAGTAATTTCAATAAATTGAGCAAATCAATTCATCTGCGGTTAGCTGGATAAGGATAAACCAATGCCTTTAACAAATGACTTGGCTTTGATTTCAAATATTTGTAATGAAAGGAATGAATAAATGTACCCATTACTGTGAGTCACTCGGTTTTTCTGAACATAAATATAGCTCTATCATGATACACGGTGTAAAGAACTACGCATAGCATCTTCGACTATAGACTGCGCTATTATATTAATAGCATTACCGCGCAGTGTAAACCTAATGCTAGACGTCCACGGGATTGGAAACGGATCAAATCCTTTCGTAGGGAGTATTTACAATATATATGCAGAGTACCTCTATCACGAACAAGTCTAACAGTCGCCTCGTCAACGTATTCAAGTTATATTGCGCGTCAATGCCAGCTCGACTGCCAACCGTTGTAGTGTCACCGCGCAGTGTATCTCGGATACGCTAGCGTTACGATACGTTTGCGATCGTCACATTTATTCGTGATCAAGGCACAGATTTGCCAAACCAGGGCACGCCATAAAAATCAATACAAACCAACAGACCCTTTTGCTTCGTACGTTCCGATTATGTGGACGCGTAGCTTGAGTGTAAACTTATATGAGTTTAAATAGGCTTTTAGGCCGGTAAAATGAGCTACCTTAGAATACTTCAGACTCAGCGGTAGACTCATGGCAGTAGACAGTATCCAGACAAAAGCGATCTTCACGGTCACTCTCTTTCTAGTTTTATTTCTCCCGAACCGCATTGGATAGCGAAGAGAAAGATATCTGAAAAATAAAAGAAATTGTACATAATTTTGCTGGCATACCTACTCGTAGTACAGTCGTGTGCCTAAGTAGAATTTTTTCACTAAATTACTGACTTCGTAAGCGTGCGAAACTTTCCACCAAAATATCTGTCAACCGGCATACGATGAACCTCGTGCCAAAGACAGCTTTTAGTTTAGAGAGGTCAAGCTGTATCTAAGAATCCAAGTCTTTCATTTCAATAAAATATAGCCTATGTTTCAATCCGGAAAAAGGGCTTCTGAATGATACCATTCAGAAGTTTCATTGAAATCGGTCCAGTAGTTTAGGCGTGATCCGCTAACAAACAAACAGACAAACTCGATTTTTGGAATCAGAATCGTTTATTTAGTATATCTGCATATTTTGTTTATCCATATCTTTAGTTTTAGTTTTTGGCTTTTTTACAGTTGTATAATAGTACCTATACCTATAGATAGATAGATTAAAGTCGTCGATATGACTTAGGTCTACAGCCTCAGAAGTACAGTGGTGTGCTTATGTATGTTTTTGACTGATAAAAGTCGTAGATATGACTAATATACCTACACATATTAAAACATTTAACTTTATGAAAAACTTGGTAGTAGCCAAAAAGGTCACACGAACTTAAAGTTAGAAATAACTTTGTATAAAAAAAATAACAAAAAAGAAACATACAATGTACATTTTGATAATCGTATTATTTGAGGCTCTAGAGTTTGGCTACTACCAAGTTTTTCATCAAGTTAAAATTACACATCCTCCCACTCTCATTCTCATGTCAAACTCAGTGACAGTTATTATAATATTAGTAGGCCCTAATCTATATCAAAGGCAGTTTACGAAAATAGCTTCAGTTTTACTAAGTTAAATGAAAATAGGACAGAATAATATGCGAAAGAAGCACCCAAATAAGTTAAATTGAAACTTACTATTCTGAGAAATAAGATTGGCATCTATTCTTATTGAGATCAATTCATTCCAAGTAATCATTGATCCCAAAATAACTAGTTATAGCGGTATGTGATTATTTGAAGACCTTTTACGGGTATACTAAAAGGCCAAACCCCCTAAGGCCGTTTGGAAATAATTTTCATCAAATATAAAGGT
Source organism: Eulithis prunata (assembly GCA_918843925.1). Lineage (NCBI taxonomy): Eukaryota > Metazoa > Arthropoda > Insecta > Lepidoptera > Geometridae > Eulithis > Eulithis prunata. The sequence goes on from OU974009.1 coordinate 2,352,587, forward strand.
TAACTTAATTACAAATTCATACAAAAGAGAAAACTGCTGGTTCTGAAAAAAACCAATCGAATATGTACTATCTAATCCTGTCTATTTTTGTAATTATAAAACTGTAAAAAAGCAAAAAAACTAAAATTAAAGATTTATGGATAAACGAAATCTACTACGCACGAATGATCCTGACCTTCCAAGGACTATAGGAGCGCTCACACTGCATGCGATCAGTCGTACGTATACGTACGAATACAATCCGAACTTGTTGAGATTTATCACGCACTCGTACTATTTGACGGAGAAAAACGTATTCAGTGTGAGCACTCAATTCGTACGAACATAACTCGTACGTTTACGTACGAACAAATTCGTGTCCAATCCAAAGTGAGCACGACCTTATACTAAGCAAGTTGGTTTAGATTGCTTACCTGTCAACACTGATTGTACAAAGATGCATAATAGAGGCTGTGCAGAGAAGGACGTCCAGGCAGATCCAGGTAAGGCAGTATACAGCAGGAAGGGGAAAATAACCTGTAAAGAAAAATAACTTCAGAAAGAGGTTTTTAAATCTTTAAATCTGTTTATACATACATAACCTAAGTTGGCTATGAAGTCGACAGGCTGGACTTAAAAAGCGATCCATGAATAATTATGGTGTCTTGAGAGCGAAGCTTTTTATGAGAATATTCTTTGATGAAACAAGCAGATGTCCCATCTAATGTAAAAAGATAACATTGAAAACGTGAGTGTGAGGCGTCCACTGCGTCCTCTACTCAAATGCATTTTGAACAAAATAATGTACTCAATATTATTTCGCTAGGTTTACCGACTCGTAACATAGTTTATTTATTTATTTATATTTTTTTTTTATCATAAAAGTAATGGAACAAGCTGATAGCTCACCTGATGTTAAGTGGTAACTTCTGCCTATAACAATGCATTACCTCACAGAGCAAGTCCAATGAGGACGTGCCCTGTAAGGCAATGCACAGCGTCCATCACTCTGAGACGTAAAGATCTTGAAGTCTCATGTGCCTGTAATTACACCGGCGCCCTTACCCTTCAAACCGGAACACAGCAATGCGAGCATCGCTGCTTGGCGGCAGAAATATTGGGATTGCAAAAGAATTATACACGTTATTTTAAACTAAACTAAAATAGAACGAGATCATGCCTTGTGATTATTCACTAAAGGCAACCATAGCTAATGCAGGTATTTGGATATAAAATTATGAATTATTTGACAAGGAACCCAGCTTAAAACTTTTCTTATTACGAGTAAGCAAGCAAGCTCGTATGAGTTAGTGGCCAACTCTGGTGGAGGAGTTTTTAGGCCGCCTTAAGGGCTCCGTCATGGTTTAACGACTGCTAGATGACGAGTATGTCAACGATTAAAAACACTGGGTCAAATAATCACAAAAACTTTTCCTCACGCTTGTGATCATAACTCAATAAGTTAATCGTGTAACGCCCAATTTATTTTTATTTATTTAGACAGAAACAGCTGGTTTCATAAAATTCTCGCCACGTTATCAAATTGTCCTTCTGCCCTTCCGTTAATAGTAGTTCGAGGGATCGTGAGTACCTCTTACGTCAAGTATTTTATTATATTTATTTTATGGCGTACAAAACCTATAACATACGCATTTTGTAAATAGCTGATGTTACTAGGTACTTCAACTCTTACCGTGTTGTTATTAAACTCGATGCAAGCTTGGAATAGTTATACCGTGTTTTGTCCTTTAACGAACAGATTTAAATTCAATAGAAATAAATAAAAAGAAGTTCATAGATAGATAGCTATAGTCTTTCAATTTAGTAGAAATAAGCAAAGATTTGACAGCGAAGTGAGATTGGACTTAGATTGAACTGTGTATTGTTTTATTTACCGCAAGATATACTGACAAAATACGGAAGCTATGAAATGTAATTATAACTTTCTTTTACAGAGTTAAGAGTCCCTATGGCATGATGTAAAAAATGTATATTCAGCTCCTGGGTTATAAAAGGGCATTATCACCGAGCCACACACCTAAACCAACATTTTATCTTTACAAACAGGCCAAAACATTACAGCCGTCATTAGTATGGTGACCAATCAATGTTTGCCGAGCTGGCCAAATTTCCCATTATAGGTATGAAACCGGGCCTCTTAATAACAAAGCTTACTAAAAATAGATTTTGTACTTTATGCCAACGAATATAAAGTAGGTGTAAAGTTAATTATTCATTACTTAAAAAAAACTTTGCCATAATAAATATGCTGATTTTGGAAAAAAACATTTATTTTTTATTTTATTAATTTTCTTTTTTTACACTTATATGATGGACTAGCCGTAGCCCGCGGCGTTGCTCGCGTTCTGCCCTTTAGGATGCGACTTTTCAAAATTCCTTTCTTAGTGCACCCTTACACTATATAAGGATACTACCCTCTAAATTTCATACCTCTAGGACTTATAGTTTAGGCTGTGCGTTGATTCTCTGTCAGCTTCAAAAGAGTTTTATATATATTGATGATGGATGACCATAAATTGCAATTAATTTTTTAATGGTTCATTGCGCATAATCACAGACGCACGGGCTTCCAACTTGGTAGCAAAAATATAGAACACAGCAATGAAACTATCACCACTCGGCAGTGAAAATAGGTAGGGTTAGTCACAAAGGGAAAATAAAAATTGTAAAATATACAAGCCCGTATATTGGACTTTTGTCAATTCCATGTCAACGTTTCCATGCCTATGAACGCGTGAACGGTTCTTTTGACTTTGAATAAGGCCAATTTGGTATCTCATCGGCACACACAAAGCGGGCGTTTTTCATTATTATATATTATTATATTCAAGGTTTTTGAAACCAAACAAATCTGTCAAATGTAACAGTATGGATGGCAACGTTCTTGAAATGATAGATTTCGTTTTCAAGTTTTCAATAGAAAATTCCACCATTTTCCCTTCAAAACAAACGACAGCCGACTTGACGAATGACATGACTTGGCTCGATATCAAATATTTTACTTGACACTGGCAAAATTGTCTGTCGAAATGACGGACAGAGGCCATATAGGTAGAAAAGAAGAAAAAGAAGAAGACGACTCAACCGAGGAGCGTTGTTGCAGTAAAACTTTTTTAACGAGGAAGATCCTCGTTTTTTTTTTAAATATTGTTCAACCCTTAAAACAGATTGAATTTTTTTTTTATTTGATATTATACATTTCCAGTTTATTTCATTTCATTTCATTTATTAACCAGCTTGTTACATAATATAACTTTGGCATGTCAAACTAATACAAATGATTTACTTAATCTTATACTAATTATAACACAATACCTACTATTATATTAACATTCACTACTTATTTATGTACCTGTTCTATCAGCCTTGCTGTCTTATTCCTATTAAATTTCATCAAAATCTTATCTTATTGTATGTCTTAGATTAACTTTTCCTGAAAAAATAAGTCACTTCACATTAATAACATTGGTAAGATAGGATATAATTTTTCTCGCTTTCGATACCGCTGCCGCATGTAACTGTATCCAATCCGAAAGCAGAGACGGAATTTAAATTAATGGATTAGTTTTAGGACGTAATTCTACCGTATTCAGACGCTGAAAACCTCTAATACTGCGTGTCTCGTGATGACAGCTTAGGTGTGGGTATGGCTGGGTGATCCCCGTCTAATTATGTTGTAGCGGCTTTCGGTTTATCACAAGATAAGATGTGCGAGAGTAAATTTCGTGATCTGTATTACGTGTGGTGTTAGTGTATTTAGCCACAGAGTATAGGCAATTTTTTATGACGTCAAATTGAAATTTTATTTTGAAATATTTTCAACACAGTTTTTTCTTAGTGTACATGTTGCTATAATAATATTTAATTAGTTTTGACTGACTCGTGACCCAAACCAAATTCTTGAGACTTGAAACATGAAAAAAAACAATTATATGTAAAATGTATTAGATATATTTTTGGTATAATATAGAATTGTAAATATTCCTATCTAATGTTATGTAATGTAATTAACAAATCCTAAGGGAAATACTAACCAAAACCCACAATTGATTATAAATTGTTTTTAATGTTACAATTCCGATAGCAAAGTTGGCTTCATAAAATTCTGTAAATTGGTTTAAAAAAAAAACAAATTATTTCAACAGAACTCAGTATGTATCTCAAATTACACAGAAATGTAATCTACTGCGGATTAATTTCCAGTGACTTCCAGCGTGAAATCTAAAGTTGCGTTTCCAATGATAGTTGTGGGTTTCATAATTTATGTTATCAGTTGAAAATGAGCTTTATAAACAGTAGCATAAGATATACAATTGTTGAAAGATCTTCGTGATATTGTTTGTAGCAAATCAAGTGCTACGCCGTAGCCGCGTAGCATTCGTAGCGATTTAAGATTCAGAACTTCACTAAGAATTGTATTCTATGCATAAAAAATACAATGGAGAGACACAGTACCTATTTATCCCGACAGGTGGCGCTTGTAATTTGTTAATGTCATAGCTGTCTTCATACCAAAATGCAAGTAAATAAAAAAAACTGCTGCTTACAAAATGTTACATAATCCGTATTATATGCGTATAAAAGTGATAGTAAAAAAAACATGTGTGCATTCACACGTTAGAAGTGAAACCTTAAAAAAAAACCAGTGCGTGGAGTCCCTCCGCGCGAAAGAAGTTATACTTCGAGTGCCACGCATTCACTCTCGCTGTGTTTAATGTGAAATTAATTTAGTATTATTATTTATATTTTTATGTACTTTACCAATATGCAGTACTTATTTAGTAAGAAAAGGTTTTATGCTCATGTAGCTTAAATCAGAACTAGATGGCGCTGCTAAGTTTGGGCGGATCCTAGAACGCGCTATCGAACTGTCGCTTTTTCCTTTCATCGCTTTTTTGTTTCATCGACTTCCAAATCACAACGATGGTAAAGAAGTTTTCTCTTCAATAATTACGTATCATTTTTTTTTAACCTTATTTTTGATTTTAGCCAAAGAATATAATAATGTTGTTAAATAAAAAAACGTGTGTGACGATTTAAAATATCGGTCCTGGCGCCTAAAAACTCCGTCACCAGAGTTGGCCACTAACTCATACGAGCTTGCCTGCTATGCTACCACTAAGCCTACTCCATCTAAAGTCATGTCCCAAGCACAACAGCGACCCGTTAACGGGCATGAGTAAAAAGTGGCTCCCGACGCTGTATAAATCATCCAGATTAGACGCAAAGATCTGATTATTATTATTAAATTGTATGGCTAGCCAAAGGTATGTATTAATTTATGGTTTTTATATGGCACGCTCATATAACTGCCACATAAAACGCGCCTTAAAGCGTAGAGCCGTGTATAACGTATTCTGCCCGCGCCCTTCTGTTATTTATTATGTGTCGCTATTAATCTGTGCCGCGGTAAAGCCTTTACACATGCACTCAGCTGCAAACTGAGGGCCTAGAACGAGTTTTGGTGTGTAGAGCTGGTGTAAAACGTCTGACGCCCAGCACAACAGTATGCGCTGATTTGTATGGAGACACTTAGAGGATTCTTTGTTAAGCTTGACATGCTAATATGGGATTTTACGAGCAGTCTATTTGCCTAAAAATACTACTGCACAAGATTCAATTATTTGTGAAAAAAGTCGTTTATCTACCTATTTTAAGCCCTCGTGACGTAGCTTCCTTAGTCAATCTTTACTACTTATTAAGTTAAGCAACGTTCTGCGCTTTCACTATTTAGATGGGTGGCCATTAGTTACATCTGAGCGCTAACGTGCTTTGGAGGGTACGTTAAACTGTTAGTTCCAGCTCTAGCAGTCTTGACGGAGGCCTTGAGGCGGCCTAAAACTCATTTACCAGAGTTGGCCACTAACTCTTAAAACTTATCATACTTAACTTACAGAAAGAATCAGAATAATTTATTGTAGCTACTTGTTTATTATTTGAGCATTTTTTATTTAACATATCTTGAAAAAACTGGATAGCTGTTACAAAACTAGAAGACGCCTTGAGCTGACTGCAAATGCACTTTCTAAGATTATTTTGCTACAATGTGTGGGTTATTTAATACCGTTTAGATAGTAACTTCGTGCATGTAACCAGACACATACAACAGCTTATACATATGACAGCACAACCAATTCACAAATTGCAGTTAATTAAAAAATCGAATCATACTCAAACTAGACAAGAAAACAACATCTTTAAAATAAGTTACAGTATAATTCAATTGAAGACTCTAGGAGGACTTAATGCATTGTCTACCAGTCTTCCTGGGCGTGCAAAAAGGTGGTGTGGCGTGTTTTTATAGGTACGAAACAAGTTGTATATATACGAGAAATTATAAAACTACTAATATTATATATACTGAAGACATACTGAAGAATTTAAAATATACATACCTACCATGATTGTGTGATGTAACTCTACAAGAGTTTATGTTCATAGTTGTCACACGAGAATAATCTTCTCCTCGACTCAAAATCGTGTTGTTGCTGTGGCAATAATTCCGGAATTAATCGCGGCATTCATGCCGGCAGCGGCATGGGCATAGTGTGCACGCGCTATTAGATGTAAAGGCCTTTGCGAATGAACCAGCTGTGTTATTAACACTGTGGATTGTTAGTTGCGTGAGGCGCAGAAATAAATAATTTTATGTGATAGCCAAGCTAAACGAGCTTCCAAACTCATAGTGAACCTTAAATTCAACTGTAAGTTTTTATCAAACTTTTCAAGTAATTTTCTCAAACAAACATTTTGCGGAAAGTGGAAAATGTTTATATTGTATATAGTTTTAAGTAAGTATATAATAATTATGTATTCTAGTCTATTATGTATTGCTTTTTAGGTTAGGTATGTATGTATGTTAGGTATGTATGTGTATTAAGTAGTATATTTTGTTGATTAATGTAGTTTTTAAAGGCGTTGTTGTTTCTTTTTAAAGTTTTACCTGAGAAGCACTACCATCATCTCCACACTACGCCCAGGTTAGTTGGTAGATAATGCTAAATAGCATTAAACTCGCCTCTGTACGATTTTTTTTAAAAATTGCAATAAAGAATTTTCTAATCTAATCTAATTCTAATCTAATCTAATTCTAATCTAATGTTTTTTGTTTAAAGTTTAAAAAAAAACATTATTAACCAAAATGTTAAATTTTGGGCGTTCTCTTTTAGCTGGTAGAAAAGGTTTCCTAGCATTAAGCTCGCCTTTGTATACCACATTGTAAGTACAATAAAGAATAGGTATCCTATATCCTAGATCCCATTGGCTTTCCGGAATAAAAATTACCCTATGTCTCAATCCATGCCACGGACAATATATATTCCAAGTTTCATTCAAATCGGGTCAGTAGTTTTTGCGGGAGGAACAAACTTACGTACATACGTACGTATAGTTTTCAAGAGTAGAGTGAATAGGTATCTTCTAGGTAACCGTGCTACATCGTCGACCACGTTATTACTTAACATCAGGGTGAGATTGTGGTCAAACGGTTGCCTATATTGTATAAAAAAAAACATCCATACATCCACACATACACCCTTACATACATCCATACATATGAGTACATCCTCAGATACTTTTGCGTTTATAATATTAATATGAAGGATATTACAGGTATTCATGAGGTATGCTCCTCAATGGAAGCATAGAAGCGAATCTAATAATCGCTGACAAAACGAAGTTATCCTTCCTTTGAGTTCTAAGCGGCACCAGTAATTCCATTGTCTGAAATGTTTTGCCAACGGACTAACTCTGTTACGGTAACCGTGTTATCGAGTTTACGGTATGTTCTCATTATTCTGTACTATTTTGAGAAGCGTAGTTCTTTTACTGATGCGAAAATTATCATTTAGTTTCCTGAGTCTGAGTTTGGTTTTGTTGATCGAAACGCATGTCGAGAAGCGACTTGCGAGTATGAAAATCTGATAAGCGCATCAAGCGGGAGATTTGCAAACTATTTTTCTCTATACAAAAACTGAGAGTTTCTCGATTCTCGCTTGTCGCAAATCAACATAACAAAACTCAGACTACGGGCTCTGGTTAGGTACCACTGTATTTCTGTACATATTTAAAAAGTCGGTAGTTTTCCATATAAATTAAAACAAATAAATCCTAGAAAAATTAGCTACGGATACAAAATGCAGCAACTTTGAGGGACCACTTAGAATAAGTATCCTTCGTTTTATTGGTAGCTATTCTTCCTTAATGGGTGTAATCAGAGACATATCCGTAAGTTGTACATTAGGAACTATCACTTTGCAAGAACTGTCAAAAGGTTTTAACTATCTTTATTTAGTAAACATTTATATGAAAAACATTAATTATCGATGTGACAGTTACTGGTAATCCAAGTTTTTACAACTAGGCATAACACGCTAGTCATAACTCCACTAGTAATTATCAAACACGAAAGGCAGCCAAGTCGATGTCGTATCTTCAAACCAACCAATCACAGCTCAGTTTTATGTCGATAACAAAAATGCTTGCTATTGGTTATGACAGAATCAAAAGCTTCCTCGCATTTAATATAAAACAAACTTATGTCATTATCCCACAAGAGAGGACAAACTGATAGACCACTAAACTTGTGTGATAGTGTGGTGGTGTGATAGTGTGATAGTGTGACAGTGTGACAGTGTGACAGTGTGACAGTGTGGAAGTGTGACAGTGTGACAGTGCGACAGTGTGACAGTGTGATAGTGTGACAGTGAACCTGTTGAGGCGACGTGGTTGCTAATTGCAACTTATTGCAGCGATAGAAATTGTGTGATAAGTCTAACGGGACACTATGGAAAATACTAAGTTAAGTTTTTGTACTATTAACTGTATATGTACGGACGCAGTCTTAATATAAACTAAGGTATGATAGTCTATGAAATGGTTAAAAAAGTAATTTAAAAGTGATCAAATAAGTTGGTAGGTAATAAAAAGTTAAAAAAGTTATTTTAGCTTGTAAGGAATTCTTAGTTGAGGTTTTGAAATAGGTATCGTCGCACAATCGCTAGAGAAGTGCTGCAAAAAACTGTAGTGTGCGTGCACCCTTAGGCCTCGAACGAACTAGCGGTTAACCGCGGGGGCGGCTAACCGCTTGTCAACCGCTTCTGATTATACGCAGCGGTTGCATATTAAACTGGAAACGCACGGTTAGCCGCCCTCGCGGTTAACCGCTAGTGCGTTTGAAGCCTTAAATCGCGTCCGCTACCTCCACCGCTTGAACTAAAACCAAACCAGGAGATAACTTCGTAACTGTCTGAGTAAATACCTTGGGAGTTATTGAGAAAGTCGCAAGAAAAATAAAGGCTTTCCCGTATATACAATATTTATTGCCCAATGATTATTGTTGTTTAGGAGTTTTGTTTGGGAATGTGGAGTTTGGTAGGCAATTGTTCAAAGCTGCTTACTTTCAATACTTACTGCAATACTTTCGGAGTCTTTACCAAGTTAGCGATTCTTGAAATTTCGGGAATGGCGAATCAGATAAATAAATAAATAAATATTCACGGACACTTAACACAACGCCTTCTAGTCCCAAACTAAGCAAAGCTTGTACGATGGAAACTAGATGGCTCATAGAATACATACATACATTTTTTTTGTAAATACATACTAATAATACATAGAAACACCCAGACACAAAATAAACATCTATGTTTACAACACACAAATGTTTGTTCGCGGTGGGGATCGAACCCACGACCCACAGCACGGAAGGCAGAGCTACTACCGACTGAGCCATGACGACTGTCTGCCTGAGATAGATTGGCTTTTGTAAAATATTTGCTTTTACCACTTGGTCTTACAACCAAACCCAATACTCAACACTTACATATATTTTTTTTTATGATAAAAGTATTGTAACAAGCTAATAGCTCACCTGATGTTAAGTGGTAACTTCTGCCTATCACAATGCATTACCTCACAGAGCAAGTCCAATGAGGACGTGCCCTGTAAGGCAATGCACTGCGTCCATCACTCTAAGACGTAAAGATCTATAGTATAGTGCAAATTGCCCTTTGCGGATACTTGCGAGATACAATACATTTTCTATTGTGTCTAGAAATCAGATATACTAGAGGTTTATCATAGTAAACTAGCCGTCGCCCGCGGCTTCGTGGCAGCAGCTATCAGTGCTAGGTACACTATACATTATTTGGTTAAAATCTTTGATCCTAATTTTAGACCCTTTAGGGTGCGACTTTTCAAAATTCCTTTCTTAGTGCACCCCTACACTATATGAGGATACTACTCTCCAAATTTCATACTTCTAGGACTTATAGTTTAAGCTGTGCGTTGATTGTCAGTCAGCTTCAAAGGCGTTGATTAAATAAATTGATGATTGATTCTAATGCTTTTTGGAACCTGAGTCCAGTAACAATTGAATACTACAAAACACGTACCCATAACCAGTGTGACGATCCCAAGCGGCATCACCAGTATAGCAACTAGAAGGTCCGTAATCGCCAGCGACATCAGAAAATAATTGGTCACATTCTGCAGCCTCCTTTCCAAGTATATCGCAAGACACACCAGCACATTTCCAGCCGCGGTACACAGCACCAGCACTAGAGCCGCAGACGCCCACCAGTTAGTCACAGCGCCATCTATGATTCTGCCCGTGGAATTACTTGTAATGTTGTAGTTTTCAAGCGTGTAATTGACAAGTACTTCCCATTCGGTGTAAAGCTCTTGATCGACGTTAGTGAAGTGAGCGAGATGGAACTCTGGTTCATGCATTTTCGGTGTTTTCTGTGGTCATGGTGGCTGTTTTCATCTTATTTCGTAAATGTGGCAGTCCTTGCTCGTGCCGTCCATTTTGCGGGCTTATTGCATCTGTAACAACAGAAAGTACTTTATTATTCATGGTGACTCAGCAGGCTAGCTGGTGGCGGCCACTGGTACTGTATAATATGTGGTTGTCGCAATTGGCTTGGATGTTGAACTCTAGTACCAACTTAACTAGGTACCTATCAGTGCCGATTCTGCTAGCAAAAACAAACACTATCGTGTTTCGAGAGTACCTACATTCAGCTATCAATCGTTACATGACAGAAAAGAGCTCTTTGGATAACCTAAAAACGTGCTCCAAGTTAAAGTATGCACAATGGGGTTTCACAAAGACTATGAAAGATCACCCGCAGTATAATAATAAGTTTCAATAGCGGTAACAATGGAAATCTGAATACTTTCTGTTATTTTTGCGAGGTAACAACATATAACTCCAAAACTAGTATAAACGTAAACTGTTAGTTTTAGACCAAAAATAATAGCAAAACAAAACCGCCTGGCAACCATTTAAACATCGCTTATTTATTCATTTGTATTGTTTCGTGGAACGGTCGAACGTGCCTCTACGGAAATAAGCAATTTACGAGGTGGGGCTTGCTGCAAAATATATCGATTTTTATGCTTTCACATCGCTACTAGGCATAGTACAGTCGGCATTAGTAAACATTAGGATTACATTTATGTACCTAGTATAACACATGGTGTAACATAATTACTCTTTATATCTGAAAGGGGGATATTCTACAGGTTATAGCGAACGGTGTTTGTTCTACGACTTTTGAGATTTCGAAGTTTTTCATTCAAGAAATGAGCTCGTAACTTTTACGTAAAATATACCTACACATATCATGCGTGTGCGTGCGATGCGGTAGGAGGGTACCTACGTGTGCATGCGTGTGTACGGGTTTACGCAAATATTTTTAAGACAGGACTGATTTTTTAGTGTTCTTACTCCACATGTGGTTGGTGTTTTTATAATTTTCAGACAAAATATTTTTTAAACTTTGGCTCGTCATCATTTAGGTACTAATGATGTTGACTGTACCCTACTTACTGCAAAACACTTTAGAATCTCATCACGCCAAACTTTGGGAAACGGAAACTGGAGGGGTTTTCGTCGATTTCTTTAAATGTGCAAACCTTAATTAAGGGTAAATTATAGGGTATAAAATCGGGAAAACTTTTAAAATGGAAACCCTAGGAAGATTTTATTGGGTTAGGTAATGTCTTGGAATTTGAAAGAAAATTGTATGAAAGAGACACTGAGAAACTTTCAACCACATTCATTAATATCGATCTCTAAGCCAAAATAGGTTTCAAATTTTTTTTTTCAAAGTATATAAAAGTATAGAAAAGTGTAAAGTTTCAACTTGCTGCCCTACCTTAAGTTAACGGTTAACTCTGCCACTAATAATGCATTATCTTACAGGGCACGTCCCTATTGAACTTGTAATGCACTGCGTTTATCATTCTGAGGCGTAAAGAGTATGTGCCAGAATGTGCCTGTCATTACATCGTCAGCCATACTCTCGAACCGGAACACCGCAAGACATGGTAGGAATGTATGTACTCGTATCTACTACCACTTCTAACTATCACAACACAAACGATTTTTTAAAAACAAGCTTGTTAGTTCTTTAGTCAGTTTGGCAGTGTCTACCCTAACCTCCTTTACGTAATAAAAATGTTACAAATTATATAAAACAATATTTTTTTTCTGTGATAAGATCAAAGACAGAGACTATAGACTCGTTACAAAGCATTATTAGGTCAGTAAATAAAAAAAAAAGAAAAAGCAAATCCATTAGAAATATTTCTACTTTCGAGGTTCTTAAAAGGCAGGGCCCGCATCAAACGTCAGGAAGGGATCCAAATCAACAATGTTCGGGCTCGGTCAGTCGCGAAGATTAAATGAAAATAAAAGGACCATTGAATCGCACCTTCATTGTGTTCAAATTGTACCAGACTGAAAGAAGTAGGTACAAGCTTTTCTGTTCAGTGAAAGTTTTTAGCTGATAATGGAAATTTTGGTTGGCCAATCAAAGTCTTTTAGAAATTAGTGGCTCTAAAGCACCAAACCTCGAAAGATCGAACCAGCGCACGTGTTGCGAGTTGCCCTTCATATAATCAACAAAATATCTACACCTCTGTGTTTTGTCAAGACAAGTCTCAACAATGCATTATAAGTTTCAAGCTTTCTTTTACATTTTCTTCTACAGTACGTCGGAACACAGATCTACGCGAGACAGATTAGATTTTCTTTTGTGTCTCCAATTCAGGCATACTAGAGGTTAAAAGTGTACTGTATCCAATAAATGTGACATGTAAAGTGGCTTACTCACATTAATTTGTAATAATTGCCATAAAAAATTTAATGCTAAACACAATTACCAAATCTTAGTAGTTGAAATATTGATATTCGCTAGAACTTGTAAAATAATGCAATGTAAAATTGTTCGTAAGATCATTAGGTTTCGGCAAAAAATTCGTTTCGTCATTTTCAAAATAGTCATTCATTCATGGCTTGTATTATGATAAAAAATTGTTACTTAGGCGTACAAAAAAAATTGTGGAAAAATCTTTGTGTCACACTGCGCAGTGACGCTGTCGCTCACTTTGCCAGAGCCCGCGTCGAAACACGAGGCGACCGCGTAGTGTAACCCAAACGTTACTACCACTCGGAGTAGAAGCACAGAGTGCTTGAGCAGTAACTACGAACACAGAACGTATACTCTAAAGTTGAGAAACGCAGCGCGTCAACAACCTTTGCAGACTATCATTATGAATTCAAAGCCCTCATCAACTCCAACTGTGAAGCTGATTGAAGAGTGTCTCGAACAGCATTAAATAAACAATAAAGGCTGGTGTTGACTAGCAGTGGCAGGCGAGCTCTTTGTCGAACTTCTAGTAGAACTTATCCGGACGAACTCTACTCTTCAGAGAAGTGATGGCTTGGATATTTTGATGTGAGTTTCCGGTTTATACAGGGTGTTACCAGACCACTTCCGAAAACGAAAGGGGGAGCTACAGCACACCAAAACCCAACCAAAAAAAAATCAGTTATCCTGAAAAATAATTATAGCCGGAGAAAACAATGTTTAAAGATTTGTATTTATTTCGCCAGCCCGCAATGTACGCATTCACGTAGGTAAGGTCGAGGCGTAGTACTATTATTTATTCTGTGTCGTAAGTGCCTACTAACGTAGGTCGCTCGCACGTCGCGTACTTGAATGACCCGCGATGAACTCTCAGCTGTTCATGCTGTAGTAGACGTAATCTGCGCGCTGCGTGTACATTGCTGCTTTATTTATTTTATTTGTTTTTTTGCTTTTTTAAATGAGATGATTAGGTAGATATGTCTTATTATGTTGTACTGTGTGTATGTAACTAGAAAAAAATTTAAAAAGAGATAGTCAAGTCAATTTTTTTTTCGCCATTTTTTTCGCTTAATGTTTTCAGTATCATGGTCTGATTGGAACCTCCAAGTTTTCGGAAGTGGTCTGGTAACACCCTGTATATAAAAACTTGAATATCGTGGAAACCATGAATGCTAGCATAGTAAAATAAATTATGTTTGATAGAATAATACTCCTTGATTAAATAAAAGCAGGTGTTTAATTGGATTTGTGGCGACCGTGTTTTGTTTGTTTTATAAAGATGGCAAAAATTTTACAGATAGCCAGTCGCAAGCGTTCGTGCTTATAGCCCCGAGGTTGGCTGCAGTGAGAGAGCTCAGTAGCGATGCCTTCTGCCAGCTTCATCCTCTCTCTGCATCCAACCACAGAGCCGACCATTTTAGAACCTAACCCTAACCTACTTAGGTACTTAAGTACTGAAATAAATGTAAAGTAAATAAATGGAATCGTATATATTTCCGAAGATTAGCTTGCATAATTTGAATCAGATAACTTTCATAGTCTTCAAGATATTAAAGTTTTATATACAGGGTGTTACCAGACCACTTCCGAAAACGAAAGGGGGAGCTACAGCACACCAAAACCCAACCAAAAAAAAATCAGTTATCCTGAAAAATAATTATAGCCGGAGAAAACAATGTTTAAAGATTTGTATTTATTTCGCCAGCCCGCAATGTAGGCATTCACGTAGGTAAGGTCGAGGCGTAGTACTATTATTTATTCTGTGTCGTAAGTGCCTACTAACGTGGGTAGGTACTAACGTAGGTCGCTCGCACGTCGCGTACTTGAATGACCCGCGATGAACTCTCAGCTGTTCATGCTGTAGTAGACGTAATCTGCGTGCTGCGTGTACATTGCTGCTTTATTTATTTTATTTGTTATTTTGCTTTTTTAAATGAGATAATTAGGTAGATATGTCTTATTATGTTGTACTGTGTGTATGTAACTAGAAAAAAAAAAAAAAAGAGATAGTCAAGTCAATTTTTTTTTCGCCATTTTTTTCGCTTAATGTTTTCAGTATCATGGTCTGATTGGAACCTCCAAGTTTTCGGAAGTGGTCTGGTAACACCCTGTATATAAAAACTTGAATATCGTGGAAACCATGAATGCTAGCATAGTAAAATAAATTATGTTTGATAGAATAATACTCCTTGATTAAATAAAAGCAGTGGTTTAATTGGATTTGTGGCGACCATGTTTTGTTTGTTTTATAAGGATGGCAAAATTGTAACAGATAGCAAGTTGCAAGCGTTCGCGCTATAGCCCCGAGGTTGGCTGCAGTGAGAGAGCTCAGTAGCGATGCCTTCTGCCAGCTTCATCCTCTCTCTGCATCCAACCACAGGGCCGCACATTTTAGAACCTAACCCTAACCTAAGTATTAAGTATTAAATGGAATCATCATCAATATATATAAAACTCTTTTGAAGCTGACATAGAATTAACGCACAGCCTAAACTACAGGTCCTAGAGGTATGAAATTTGGAGGGTAGGTTCCTTATATAGTGTAGGGGCGCACTAAGAAAGGAATTTTGAAAAGTCGCATCCTAAAGGGTAGAACACGAGCAACGCCGCGGGCGACGGCTAGTCGTATATATTTCCAAAGATTAAGCTTGCATAATTTGAATCAGATAACTTTCATAGTCTTCAAGATATTAAAGTTTTATATATTTCCCGCAATTTTTGTTCTCGATTTTATTAACATAACACAAAAATGTCGAACCGTTACAAACGCCCAATAAAGTTTGTTATTCCATACAAAATACACGAAGCACCATATTGGAAGTTTAATAACTTGCTTACAAGTATGTTACGAGGGTTGCTCGTTAGCTTGCTAAGTGAGGCGTAAACTTATTAACGTGGATCTTGGGCGGTTTACACAACCACCACCACCGACACGATAACCGCACGATATTGCCAAAGAGTTAACTTCATAGATAACTAGCCGTCGCCCGCGGCGTTGCTCGCGTTCTACCCTTTAGAGTGTGACGTTTCAAAATTCCTTTCTTAGTACACCCCTACACTATATAAGGATACTACCCTCCAAATTACATATCTCTAGGACTTATAGTTTAGGCTGTGCGTTGATTCTAAGTCAGCTTCAAATGAGTTTTATATATATGTATTGATAATGATAATACATTTATTTTGTAAAAACATAGACAACTTAAGGCTCAGCCAAAGACAGGTGCAGACAAAAACTGCAGTCAGGTAGGTACTCGTTGTACCTATGTACATTACAAAATGTAGTACATTATAGAATGTAGGTAGGTACACAGACACCCAGCCCTCCAGGCATCACCTAGCCCCGTCCTGTCTTAGGTGTAAGTAGGCAATAGGTCTATAGGTACAAATGTCTTCGTTAAAGATAGTGGCTCAGCTCTACTAACAACGTAGGTTCTATTCAGTTTTAACTATAGTTTGATCGATATAGTTTAAAAACAAATTAAAAACAATAAATCTGCTGTATTCAACTTTCAAAGATTGATAGTAGAATATAAAAAAATCTAAAACAATGAAAAGCTACATTTCAGTTGAGTTTCATCTGACAAATTCATTAGTGGGATTGCCTTTGGGAGGTGTCGGCATCGGTCAGTTGCAAATGCTCTATGTCGAAAACTGAGATAATCGGTAGGTAGGTACTTACTAACTTTACCTAGGTTGGTAAATGTACGAGTATACATTGCACGAAAGAGATTGCTGTTTTTATACAGTCGAATTTATGATCAGTCAAAATATTGGCGCAATAAACCCCTTCACTGCGATATTTTACTCGTCTTCTTTGTCTTGACTACGGTACAAAATATAGAATTTTTGATACAGAGTTGTTTGGAAATTCATTCGATTACATTTTTCTCAGACGAGTAGATACATTCTCCAGGGGAAAGGATAGCTTCATAAAATATTCAGAATAGATTCAAAGCACCACCTGAAAGTCTACTTACAAATTCTACTGGTGCAATGAAACAGGGATATAGACCGCTTCATCAGAAAAAAAAACTAAGCTCTTGGTATCAGTCTGGCACATTATAAAATCTATTGGTGCATGAAGGAATTTAAATGCACGACAGTGCGTTCAGAAGGTTTAGTAGAGTTTTTTTATGCTATAACTGGCAGACGAGCAGGCGGGCCACCTGATGGAAAGTAGTCACCGCCGGCCTGCAACACCAGGGGTGATGCTAGTGCGCTGCCGGCCTTTTAAGAGGAGATAAACCCGCCTTTTGAAGGACCCCATCTCGAAACTCCGTGGGAAAACCGCAGAATGAAGTTCGTTCCAGAACTTACACGTACGAGGAAGAAAAGACCGAGTAACTTTAATTATTCAAATACTGACACCGATTCTGTTGATCTATTTTTCTAAATTACATAATTTCAGCACTCACTCTGGTTTAGTATTGAGTTTTTGTTTTCATTTGTTTGTCTTCTTTGTGCAAGTTTGTGAAACTCTGAAATTCAATATCTCGATATTATATTGGATTTTTTTTACCTTTCGGTTTTAGAATTGTATAAGTAGCGACACTATATTTTTTTTATTTAGCCAATAAAATAATTTAATAATAAATTCCTGAGTCGATCCTCGATCGACCATCGATTCCTGATTCTGAGTCGCTCGACGACTCAGAAGTCCGGTTGACTTAACTGTAACCGGACTACTATGAGACTACACCAAATATATTTCTGTTATAGCCCTTATGACCAAATTAGTGGGACCACGAGCCCATTAAATCGACACACTGTCCCACCAGTGGGTCAAATTAGTGGGACCACGAGTCGCGACCCCTCTTTCCACTGCTTTGAAAAAGTCTCCCCCAAAAAGTAATAATATACAAACATCACCTTTTTATAATTACCTAGGTAATAGTTTTGATTAGATTAAATTGTAAGATTATGTTGGTTTATTACAAGTCTATTACCCAATATACCCTGTGGTTAAGATAAGTTAACTATAGTTAAAAGGTCTGGCAAAGTGCCCCTTTTGTTACTTTGTTTACAAACCTACATAATTAATGGTCAACGCTTTTAATGTACCTACCGAATATAATTATAAAAAAAATTAGAATAAGTTTCATATAACATTCTGTGCGAAAGCCAGTTATATAGCCAAGGCATTATAAAGTCGTCAGAAAATAGATAACTCAAACATGGAACAACTGTTAATAATCTCATTTTCGACGACCCCTATCTTACTCCTATCACTCCTATTACCAAGCGACTGGTAGATGTCTTGGCTAGAGAGGCCTGGAAAGGGCCTGGGGCAGGTTAGAAAATACCCAACCCAATTCCGTACAGATGTCAGCATCCGAGTACGAAATAGTCCAAAAGGTCGCGCGATGTATGCAGAAAATATGGAATACGTATTGAGGACGCAAATTGAAATGGCGATGTCGGAACATACGAATTGTATTGCGCGGGAATGCTATGTTAAATTCTACTGCGACATATTCAACACACACGAGTGGAGAATAAAATAAATATCGCTCCATTATAAAGCAATGACTCCGTCGTCTGAGTGTGTGTAAAAGCCGATTACATAATATTTACAAGTAGGTATAGTATTTAAGTAGAGTTACTCTACAATCTTCATAACATGACATGTAATTATACAAAAACAATGTATAATATAAGTATTCTAGCAGTAATCTAGTTCCTATAGAATAATCTTTGCTTAGTTTGGGATTAGAGAGCGTGTAGAATGTCCAAGAATATTTTATTTATTAATTTCACAAACTAAAAAAGGGTGGCTTGTCGCTAAATGCGTATACCTTGGCTCTCTCAAGTGTTAAATGTCTGAAACCGCCTGAAAATCCCCGAATCGTATAAATAGCTCATTTCCTCTATCCGAGGCATCTCGCCGCACTGCAAAAGATAAAAAAGCCTTTAAAAATTACCACTTAGAAGGTTTTTGGTTGAAATCCGTGCGGACAGGTTTTTTAGTCGAAAAACCAAGTGTAATGATAGCCATAAATCTTTTAGAGAGAAAATATATTTGGCGAAAGGAACTTAGGGGATTTCTCGCGTGTTATAAATTGTTTTGTCTGTGTTTTATCATCCCGGTGAAAATGATGAAGGTTCCGCTTGTAAAATAAAATTAGGTGGAGTTGTGTGATGCTAACTCGGTTCGCGGGTGAGGCAAAAGCAAAGGTTAGGACATTTTATGTATTTATTCACAAAGAAAATTAAAACTAATACAGTATTTACAATATTTACAATATTTACAAAATACACATGGAACAGTTGAGCCATCTTTTATGTTTCTAGATAGATAGAGTTTTATGTATTCTAATAATAATATGTAGGTATCTATACCACTATTCCAGCGCCCTCACAGGGTATGTGACTCTTCATTTAGCTAACTATGTTTCATGATTATTTAGAAATGGATTTTGTTTCTGGATCCATTTATTTAGATTCTTTTTGATAAATTAACTTGGGTTATAAATACTAGGCCTTATCAACTACTAGGTATACGACGAAACTTTTTATAACATGGTTTATTTACATAACTCGAAATAACAAGAATTTATTTTTATGAAAATAAAATAATAATAAAAATATACGACGTTGTCGTTCTTGGGACAAAAAAGTACGAAATAATTTATACCAAACACTACAAACAAAATTAAAAAAAAAAAACGCTCTTATTCTATTTCGCCTGAAAGATGAGGCTGAAATGGCTAAAGCAGATTTTTATTAAAACGGCAGCTTTCATAATAATTTTACGACAAAGGCCTTTAAATTGTATATTGCCTTATTTGGTTTTACGATTCCCGCTCTGAAGGTTAAGATATAAATTATAGTATTCCTGATTTTGCAATGAAAATGGTTCACGAAATTTGAAACAACTCATCATCATCATCAGGTCATTTTTTATTTTATTTATTTATCGTTTTAAAAAACACAACTTATTTTGTATTATAGCACTAAGGAAACCACAAGGTATACAGAGAAAATGCTACATGAGTCTTAGCGTCGATAGCCTTAAATTAGGTAGGCCTACTAGATTAGATGGGTAGGTAGGTAGGTAGCTATAAGTAGGTATATTTAATCTACTACATTAGAATCTGACAAATTGCAATCAAAATAATAACAATTTACTGGTCGCTAAACTGTCATTTGGACAATTATTTATCAGATTCTAACTGATTCTGCAAGTATAAAAAAATAGACATTAAGATAAAATAAGACAAATCTTTATTTTTGCCCTTAATATTGTAATAGGTAGGTACATAACAATAAACACAGTTAGTGATAGGTAATTACTTAAAGAACATCAAATGTGGGGGCAAATTGGTCCCTGTTTCAGCACAATCACCCTACTGAGTTGACCACAATTTAATACCTGGCAAGATTGCAAACTTTCTTGTAGTATTGCGTACGTGTTTTCATTACTATTCGGTTGGAAGTGACCACTAAGCTCACTAAACTTATGTAAGATTATGAAACGTGAGTGGTATAAGATAATAGCCAGTCTGTGGACTTAGCAGTAACTAAGTTTGTTCACTTCGGTTTATTTGCTACGATAAGTTTGATCGGAATTCTTGGTGAAGTTTAGGTACTTTGCTTACTTTGTTTAATACGGAATAAACCAATCCACTTGTGTATTGTGGATTATAAATGAACCAACGATATACAGGGTGTTAACTAAAAATATAAAATAGGGCAAGTCCTCTAGGGCTCTAGGTCTCTACGTCTCTAGCTCTCTAGGTCTCTACGTTGAGAGTCAAATATAACTATCTACTAGTAGTTGGAAACACCTTCTGTATCGCAAAAACGATTTGACAGACTGTGTCTTGAGAAACCATGCAATATTTTTGGGTACACACATTTATTTCATTGCTGACTTAGCTAGTCCAGACTCTAAACTTGGTTATTATAAAAATGCATGATATTTAAAGCGGTAGGAAGGTATAATGGCAGAAATTGTGTTGTAAAGTGCGCATAGCTTACGCCATGACCTTCGTACAAGTTAGGAGCACTATAATTCTAGACCTAACTTACGACGACTACACACGAACCAACCTACTTGCAGTAAATTTAACATAAAACATCATTTAAAATGCAATTACACATTTGAATTCGATAATTTATGCCTAAAGGCAACGCTTTGAAAGCTTGGTTAATGTATTTGTACATTAATCTGTATGTAGTTTAAATATAGAATATATTTTTTTTTTTTTTTATACAATATAGGCAACCGTTTGACCACAATCTCACCTGATGTCAAGCAATGAAATATCAGCCTAAGGCTAGAAAAAAATATGATAGACAATCACAATACCGTGGCAGGTGGTAGGTATACACGAATAGATCTGGGTGAAATCAAGCTCAAATTGGTTGGATGACGGAGATAAAAATGGTATTTTTTTAACCATCATCTACCAACGATGGTAAACTACGAGATGGAACAAGCCGATTATATACCCACCACTGCCTATGACAATGTCTCAATGAACACGTCCACTGAGAACGTACCCTGTGATCCAGTGCCTCTGCAGACTACTACTACTAAGACAAAGGTGTTAAGTCTCATGTGCCTGTAATTACACCGGCATACATACATAATACCCTTCAAAACCAAAAACAGCAATGCGTCACTGTTTACAGTAAAAATAGGTACGGTAGTACTTTCACATACGAGCTCTTTCACAAGCTTTAAGATGTTGTGAGGGTATCGTTGTCTTTTCATACTAAATCATTGGTATTCGGTGACTAAATAGTGACATTAGCGCGTTTCAGCGCGTTTATTGCCCTCAAAAGCTTCTTGTTTTCGTGCATCTGTAGCCACGTCACTTGACATTATGTTGGGCAGCGAACGCAGTTCAGAGCTTGCGATACAGGGGCTGATAAAGAAATTGTTACTCAGGCATAGATTTGAGTAGAGGTTGTCATACAAAAATGTATGCTTAAGTCCGGATCAGTGCTTGAGCTCAGTGCACTACTAAAACTTCCATTGCTTCAAAAATGTAAGTTATTTTTCTTTAAAGTTGAAGTAAATCTTGCTTTCAGATATAGTGGCTCAAACAACCATACAGTGATACACAGACAGCACTTAAGGCAACGACGTCATATGAAATTCAACATGAAGGCAAGCACACTTTGGGCTAAACGTTGTAGCTTTGCACTATACTGCCCCTTACTTCATTCGCAATTACGTATTCTGGACTAGTTTTCCCTTGCGGCTTCACACTGCACTTGAATAAAATACTATGAGCTTTTAAAAAAGATAGAGGCAGGTAAAAAGAGGTTATTATTTATTTAAACTTTGTGAGTATATACAAACAGTAGTAAACACATCTTTTCCTTACTAGTTAGGAACTTTGTTACGGCAAAGGTCAGAGTCTCGTCCTATACGAGTAAGGGTTATTAAGCGAAAGCAAAGCGCTTTGCTTCCACCTTCATAATGCGAACTGCCAAGGAGTGGAACTCTCTGCCATCTTCAGTATTTCCTGAAAGATATAACCTAGGAATTTTCAAGAAACGAGTGAATAGGTGGATTATAGCTAAGCGTGCTCTACCTTAGGCTGCACCTACACTTACCACCAGGTGTGCTGGCAGCCAAATGCTTAGCTATAGCTAATATAAAAAAAAAGCGATGCCTTTCAGAAGTGTGACAGAATATGCTTCATCATTATCATCCATAGCACGTGTTCTCTCACTCCTGGACATAGAACTCTGTTTGTGGCACTCTCTACTGTCGAGCCTTATGATCAATTCAGCAGATTTTAAGTAATAGGAATGACGTTGAAATTTGTTTTCGGGGTGAAAGTTTCCGGACATGACAGATTATTTTTTAAAGCCGCGCTAATTCAGATTATGACATACAGAGGCCATAAATGGAAAAAGAAGAAGAAGATTTGTTGACACTATTCAAACAGTTTTATTCCCTAGCCACCTTTTTTCACAAACTGAAAAAATATGTTACGAGTTTCATACAAATCTGCCGTAAACAAGATTTACAAGTAACAACTAACCCCAAACTTGGTGGCGACTTGATTCCAACATAAAGTGGTGCTTCTATCCCTTTAAGGGTATGTGGGGTAGTTGTCGGTGTACGTCTATAACACTTAGGTTGATGACGTCATGCGAAATATCAAGAATTATTTAGAGCCACTTTATTCTGTCATTGGCTTAGAATTAATGCTTTATAATACCGTGGGAAATAGCTAATTCACAAAATTATTAATTATGAAAGAAAGAAAGAAAGAAAAATAGTTTATGGATTACCTAGACAATACCTGCCAATATAAAAAGCGGACAAATCATATTCATATTCATTTATTCATTTCTTACATGTCCTTACATACCTATAGTAATAGCTTAGTTCTAAAGTAGCAATACATTAAAAATACAGAATCAATCTAAGTTGTTAGTCACTTATGACGACTTTTACCATTTTTGTGATAGAGCTTGCCATGTAGGACGTATTTTCTGCCAAGTATTAAATCTCGTATTACTGCCGCATAATTCTCATTATCTTTATACAGTATAGGGGTGTACTAAGAAAGATATTTTGAAAGGTCGCGCCCTAAAGGGTCTAAAATTAGGATCAAAGATTTTAACCAAATAATGCGTATGCTGATACCACGCGAGCAAAGCCGCGAACGACAGCTAGTTTCAAACAAATCCCAATTACATTTTACTAGATTTAATTAAGAGACTTACCAGTCAGGTACTTTTCCATCAACAACGTTTTATTAATTAAACAAAATTGTAGTTTAATTTTCAGTATTAATTAACTTAATTGATTCGTTAACAAGAGATACTCGTACACTTTGCAATCGATTGATTGATTAAACTTGAAAAGTAACCACATTTTGCGAATAATGTAAAATGTGAAATATAATATATTATCATTAATTTATTTTAGTAAGTATCTGTCATCCAATATATAATAAATAATAATAATAATAATAAATATTCACGGACACTTAACACAACGCCTTCTAGTCCCAAACTAAGCAAAGCTTGTACGATGGAAACTAGATGGCTGATAAAATACATACATAATTTTTTTTTTGTAAATACATACTTATAATACATAGAAACACCCAGACACAGAACAAACATCTATGTTTACAACACACAAATGTTTGTTCTCGATGGGGATCGAACCCACGACCCACAGCACGGAAGGCAGAGCTACTACCGACTGAGCCATGACGCCTGTCATATTGGTACTTGATTTAAAATGGTGTCTGCTGTAGCATATATTTTTTAAACTAACCTAATTTGACAGCCCTAAAATTATAGCCAAAACTATTAAAATAAATCAATTAACAAATAATAATTAGTATTCATGGACATACAAATACACCACAGCCCCCGTATCGTAAGCTCTGAACTGCTTTCACTGCCCAGCATAATGTCAAGCGACGTAGCTACAGATGTACGAAAACAAGAAGCTTTTGACGGCAAAAAACGCTCTGAAACGCGCTAATGTCACTATTTAGTCACAGAATACTAACGATTTAGTATGAAAAAAGTTCAGAAAACCTGGCAGGTTTTTATGTGACAGCGATTGCCCCCTGTAGAATTTTCTGACATTTTCTATTCTCTACTTGGTTAGACGCTTCGTTAGATGGTTATCAGAAATTCTATTACAGTCCCTATCAACCAGCAGTTGCCCAAATATATTGTTTGGGATAACGCTCTAATGGCGCGTGTTAATTGCTTTCCTCAAATTGTATCGCTTCATTACTTTTGACATCATTATCCTAAGAACAAAGCCTTCGGAAATCAGAGGGGCTCATCTCTTAATAAAATCTATTTATATAGGTTTGGGATTTCTTTTGTGCGTCATATTTTATTAGTCACAGATTTGGGCGCTATTTTGTGACTTTTCTGAGAAATTTTTAGATTTATACTAAATTTTATTAAACCTTCTAAGAACAAAGCCTTCAGAAACGCTTAGAATACATCTTGTAATACCAATTTTCAATTAAAATGGAAGGTAACATAATTTAAGACTGGCGCTTCCGCCATTTTGGATATTTTGTAATCTTGATTATCTTGTATCTTAACTTTATTCGATACAAGCTGCCGCCCACGACTTCGTTCGCGTCCCGTTGTATCCCGTTGATTTTTCGGGATAAAAAGTAGCATTATGGTTAATCCAGGTCACGGACAATATATAATCTAAGTTTCATCTAAATCGGATCAGTAGTTTTTACGTGAAAGAGTAACAAACATCCATCCATCTATCAATTGGACCGCTGAGAATCTGTCAATCAGAAAACTCCCAAGACCTCTATTTCCACACTCAACCAATCCGGACAAATATAATAAATAACAAAGTCTAGAAAAAAAGTTACACAAATTTGATCCAATAAAAAAAATTGCCGGTAATTTTTTTTTATTAATTACATGCACATGAGACTTCAAGATCTTTACGCTTCAGAGTGATGGACGCAGTGCACTTACAGGGCACGACCTCATTGGATTTGCTCTGTGAGGTAATGCATTGTTATAGGCAGAAGTTACTACTTAACATCGGGTGAGCTATCAGCTTGTTCCATTACTTTTATCATAAAAAAAAACAGACTCGGAGCTCGTATATAAAACAAAGACCCAGTGGCATAAACGCATTAACAGCGGCAGTAATTATAGCAATTACTGCTTGTCGTTCTTTGAGTGATTTCCACGTGGCGATCTAGGTTACTATGGATTGATGGCTCTGTATTCGCAGTAGGTGTCACAACGTGCTAACTAGTTTTAAGGTAGTACCCGATTTGAAAATAGACTTTTCTATACAGGGTGTAACATAATTACCCTATAATTCCAAAGGGGGCGTAATCAGACCGACCACCTGAGTGCTTGGACATGTGCAAAAGATCAATAAATCGTAATTGAAATTTTCATACAAAAGTACAACTTTTATTATTTTAGAAATTTGCGACAACCCCTAAATGTTTGTTCACTATTTGCGTAAACCTTTCCATACGCATGCACACGTAGGTACCCATCTACCGCGTCGCACGCACACTCTAGCTGTGTGTAGGTACATTTTAAGTAAAAGTTACGAGCTCATTTCATGAACGAAAAACTTTGAAATCTCAAAAGTCGTAGAACAATCATTGTTCGCCATGACCTGTAAAATACCCCTATTTTCGACTTATAGGGTAATTTATGTTACACCGTGTATAATAAATAGGCTACAAAGAAAATCACGTCTGGACAAGAAGGTTGGTCGCCTCTTTACCTTTTAATATGGGCAGCCAAAGCAAATACGCAGCCTACACATGAAGAAAGGCCGGAATACTGAAACGTCACTCAAATTTAAGCATCACTTAAAATTGCTATGCCTCTTTTTGATATTACTCATTTGTAAGATATGGCAATAATTTAAGCTTGAACTGAAGGCCGAAAGTCTTTCAGTTCCTGTATTAGTGGTGAACTATGAAAGCCTTGAGTAGAGGCGTCAGGGTACCGAGTAAGAATCACCTTTGATATTGATAATCAGTTTTGATCTAAAATAACGTGAACAAAACTAATAAACTCAATTTCAAAAACTTCAAAATGTCAGTTAAAGTATTTTAGGGATAAAGTAATCTAATTTTCCATTTAAAATTGGCAATATAAGATTAACTTCGGAATACTAAACAGGTTTTCTATCAAAAATACTTGGCGTTTTGTGCAAAATGATAGAAAAAAATAGAAATAAGTAGGCAGTAAGCAGAAAATATAAAACAAAAATGTTATTCTGATAAATAAATCTTCCCGCTGTCCTTTATCATATTAATGGTCTCAAAAGGAAAACTATATTCTTTTCTTTCTTTTCAAATTATAAAGATATGTTACTTTTTTTATTGCTCCTCTGACTAATAGGATTTCGTGAATAGACATCTAAGTAAATAATATTGTAATACATTTGAAATTGTTTGTAGTTTTGTTTTCTTTGTTTGTCTATAAAGGGTAACCTCTGGAACTACTGAATCCATTCAGAAAAGTCTTTCACATAGAATAAAGGCGATGTTGCTGTGGCAATAATTCCGGAATTAATCGCGGCAATAATTCGGGCAGCGGCATGGGCATGTGTGAACGCGGTGTAGGAATAAAGGCGATGTTGCTGTGGCAATCATTCCGGAATTGCGGCATTCATGCCGGCAGCGGCAATGGCATAGTGTGAACGCGGTATTTGACTTGACCACAATCTCAATGCTTTAGATAGATTGATTGATTGACAGGCGTCATGGCTCAGTCGGTAGTAGCTCTGCCTTCCGTGCTGTGGATCGTGGGTTCGATCCCCACCGAGAACAAACATTGTGTGTAAACATAGATAGATGTTTGTTCTGTGTCTGGGTGTTTCTATGTGTTATAAGTATGTATTTACAAAAAAAATATATTATATTCAATTAGTAATTAATTAGTATTCTATCAGCCATCTAGTTTCCATCGTACAAGCTTTGCTTAGTTTGGGACTACAAGGCGTTGTGTTAAGTGTCCGTGAATATTTATTATTATTTATTGATCCTTTTGAGCTATAATTTTAGTGCCGTCAAGTTTTAGTTTAGAAACCAACAGAATCGGCAATAAAAAAGTTAGTGTAACATATTATAATGGAACAATTAGTAGGTGAAACAGTTACTGGGTAATTACCCTAACTTTTTTAAGTTATCCTTAAATATTTGTCTAAATGAATTTACCTTAAAATTTCAGGAAAACCATTTAGTTCCAGTCCGATAAGCTCATCAGACCAAAATGTCTCAAGTTAAATTGTGTGGTCACTGACCGAAATTTCGTGGAATTATTTTGCTGGGCTAAGTTTTAAGTAAGAAGATTTCTATAATAAAGTTAGGTAGGGTTATCAAGTCAAATGTAAGTTATTAATATAATTCTGGCTACATTACGAGATTAGTATTAATTTTCATAAATAAAATTACCGATTAATAAGCTATCGAGTTGGACGTTTTAACAACATAATTTGCATTTCAAATTTATATTTCCGATCGGTTTATCGCATAACAATGACAAATTTTAGTTATAATTCGCGGAATAATTACTTTAATATGCGGGATTAATTACGCTCTGTTTGTTGAATATTATAAATTAGTATCTCATACTTATATTACGAACGATAGCAATAACTATGATTCAAGCTACAACTAAGCACTTGATTAAGCTCTACCAAACGGTACATTTTTAACAATTTTTTGAGAGAACTTACCCTAGAATAACCATAATAATTTCAAAAGTCAAAACGACTCACGTAAGAACTCAAAGTTAAATGGCTGTCTGAAACATTGACACGACAGAAGAACAGTCCTACACTGAAATTAGAACATCCAACTCAATAAAGCAGTTCGATCGTAAGTGCCAATAGGCACAAAAAGTTAATAAAGTAAGGTAAAAGTGCCTGTAATTGTCTGAGAGGTGGAACGGTCACGATGACGTTGGGGCGTAATTGTCTGCTTCACCCTTGCTCTGTGGGGCTAAAACTTTTACAATGAGCGATTTATTGAAACCCTCAGAATCAAAACGTCTTAAAAGCAAATTTACTTTTTAATAAGAAGACCTTTTAGCAAAATGAGTTTGTAAGTGTAGGCTTATGCTCATACAAAGACAACGACGTTACGATAATTGCTTCAGAAGCAAGCTGTGATTTATCAAAACAGAACTAGATGTCGCTGCTAAAAAGTTAAAAAAAGTTGCATCGCACAAAAACCCACGGTGCACCTGCGCTTGCAAATGAACGTTATGTTACATTCACACTATGCCGCAGACGGCAGGGACTTGTGAACACGATCATGCCTTTGACCAGGCGGCTGGCCCATATTCATGCCCTTACTCCCTAATGAGAATAAAGGCGATATTGCTGTGGCAATAATGCCGACAACGGCATGAGCGTAGTGTGAACGCAGTATAAGATTAAATCGACACTTTGTAAACTAAGTTGAGTGTTGATCCTCGCACCATAGCAGTGGTAACGCCATGGTGGAAACCAAGCTTATTTAAATATACACGCTGATCTCATAGCCACAACGCCACCCCAGATAATAACAGTAAATCAACTGTCCTAGCAATGGTCCTTCCAGGTGATCCCATTAAGGCACGTTGGTAAACGGCGTAATTCAGAGAGTTTGTTAATAAAAATATTCGGTGTCTATCTCTGCTCTCGCTTGATCAATTCTACGTATTTTTTTATTATATGAATAAATATTCATGGACCCGGTGCTCCTATCAGTAGGAAATTAGTAGAAGCACGAAGAGGAAGCGTTTCACACGCCTTAAATAGTCTCAAACTAAGCGGGTTCAAATTGCCTGGCCCCGTTCCGGCCTGGCCCCGATATAGAAGCAAAGCTTGTACTATGGAACGAGATTGCTAACTCACTTAAATAAAAACTGGAAATGACCCTTGTTATGTTTCCATTGCAAGAACTGGCAACCAGATATCCAACTGGTTATGAACTAAATACTTGTAAAATGAAAATTGTCGTATATTAGTTGCTACGCTTGAGCAGCGCCTTACTTAGTTTCTTTAAGCTGCTATTAACTGTAGGTAAGTATATAATGTAGGTGTTCGAGGACGAGACCATTTGGCTCTGGCCCTTTATGAGTTCTCGCATTAGGGCTAGTTTCAGGAGAATAATGGCTTTGGGGAGCAATTTGGACGTAAATTTGTAACATGATTTTAACCTTATTAAGTTGAATAAAAGTAAGGATTTTTTATGATTACCTACATTTTCTACTTTAATACATATTACCACGAGTAGGCACAAAGAAAATAAAATACTTTTTTTTAAATTAAAAATAAAGATTGGAAGTCGTGTGACGCAAAAGTACATGGATAGGTAAAGCAGTAAAAAAAGAGAAAAGAAAAGATGGACGGACTGATTGTATGAAAGATGACATATTGTATAGGATTTTATTTGACATTCCTACCGGTATTCGGTTTTGAAGAAAAAGTACCGGAGAGCAGAACTAACCAATATTTCCCATTAGAAATTTTATGAAAACCGCATACAATCGTCCAAGATACAATTTGGTTGTTCCATGAATAGTACAAGCATAATACAACTGGAAACAGACCAAAAAAGTAACTATCGAGATGATGACTGATTATAGGCGAAGAAGTGGAAAAAAAAGAAAAAGGTTATGAAAATGATCATTACGTATTCTTCTAATTAAGAAATTCGCTGCACTGCAGAAAAGTTTCCAGGAATCATGCCTTAGAACGAAGAATCCTCCTCATTAGGTACAAAGTAAAACTTTTAACTAACTATACCTACCTTTGTTCTAGGAACATTCAGGAAGTAAAATTATAAATAACTTTAGAATAACCTCAGCGAATAAAACCGCAAGTCGCAGGGAGCTTGAGTTTGAGCTACTTTGTTTTAGCTCTTGAAAAAGTTGAAGTTCTGTTTGAAAGCCTTCTTTCTGTGGTAAGCTGTAATGAGTGCAAACGTGTCAAAGGACTCACTGGTTTCTCATTAAATAATCCTGTTTTATTTTGCCCGTATTTCACTAAAAAGTTCGACTCGGTTGTGTGTACTTTAAATATAATGTATGTAGGTACCTTTAATTTTTTATTATCATGTAAAAGGGTCTGGGGCAAATTGGATGGAGCCCAGGTCTCAGATTTTTTTTAAACTTGCAATGATGGATCTATGTCTTTTTCAATGTTGTTTATCGTATTTACAGGTTTGTGAATGTCAAAATAATTACTAACGAAATGGATCTAAAGAGAAAAAGTTTTCTCAATGGAATCAAATGGATCTTGATCACTGGATCTACAGAGAGTAAACGTTTATTAAGCGTTTTCGTGACTGCTACTGCATAACAGATTATGATAAAACTAACAAAAGTTATAAATAACGAAATGAATCTAAAAATTAACAAAATGCATGCAAATCGGGACCTGAAATGCCCCGACGCCCTTATTTCTCAGTGTACAAATTGTACCCATCTAAAGGAACAAATACTTTGATAGATTGATCGATTGTGGTTGCATAGCAACAAAGTCCTTAAAAATAAAAAAAACACCTACCTCTTTGTAATAAAACCTACGTAGGTTTTAACGGTGCTTTAGGAGTGCAAGGTTAAGGTTATCTTAATCGATACTAAAGCCATAATATTGACAATGACAAATTACGTAAACGTAGAGGTCGTTACCATAACTACGTTTGCTTACGTAAAGTCGATTCGAGTCACTCTTACTAATGTCTGTATTTAGAAAATGTATTTTTCAATTCTGTAGAAAACTTATCGTCGTAGATCTAAACCTCAAATGCTATAAAACTAGGTAGGTATAGTATAAATAAATGTAGAGTATAAAGAGATTCACAATTGTAGAATACTGTATTTTTAATCCCTGGCTCACTGATACACCGAGCTGGTCTTCCACCGGCCTCCGTCCGTGGCTGTCCCCGTCCGCTAACTCTCCCGACCCCTCCGTCTCCCGCCCTCACGTCGGGAGACATTGACACTTGACAGGTCGGGAGTTTGACACTGACAGTTACCTAACCACTCGTGCACGTGAGATAGGGTTACACATCTACTGAATAGATGCAAACACTACAACAATGTTACTAAACTATCTGTGTTTCGTTCGATCAAAAATGCTTCTCAAAATAACTGAATACTAACAAGTTTTCAACGTAATTTTTACGTCGATTTCAGAAGAGTCAAATCTGCGTGAAACTGAGCGTAAGACCTTGGTTTGTTTTATATAGGTAAGTTTTATAATATAATCTATAACTTTACCTACCGTTACAAAGATTATTAGGTATAACATCCTAAAAATATGAATATTCATAACTTTTGAGATATTCTTTTGTGTAAAGTCAACCCTACCGTTGGATGTCGCAATATTTTCTACAAACGAATTTCTCGATTTTTTATGAGTGCTATCTATGGGTTAGGCTAATAAAAGCACACGTTTAAGTCTATTTCTGTCTGCAATGGGGTTGATTGCCGCACTTACGGCACTTTGTTAAACCCTGGTCGTTTAAGAAACGTCAGCCGTCTTATGATGACCGTAATGATGAAAAAACAGCCCAAAAAGTAAAGAAATATGCTGAAATATATTCGAATGGTATTACATTTTATACTTAGTTCTTTTGTGTTTAGATATTTTTAAGTATCTAACGCCTGAATACTGAAACGTCACTCTTTAAACACAATTCAAAAGTATTATTAGCAGGAGTATTATTATTCAAAAGTATTATTAAGCATAAACTTAATCCAAGCAGCGTTTCAGTATTTGGGCGTTATAAACCTAATTGCATCAATTGTTTTAGATTAATAAACTTCTAATTTATATTTTTATTTTAAATAACATTCTTTCCTGTTGTTTCTTCATATTCTATTACATCCCAAAAGCTTCTAAAAAGCCAAAAGGTCGATCGGCTCGTCTAAAATACATCCCCCAAGGGGAAGGTCACAGGTTCGAATGGTTTGCAGTGGGTTTGTAGGGATTAACAGTTGTTGTACTACTTTTTATGTATTTTGCTAGCAAGTTAATAAGTGTTTTCTTTTATAAATTTAACAAAAAATTGGTCTAAACTTAGTACCTATTATGACTTCCAACACTCACTAGTTGTAGTTATATGCAAAATATTACAATCAGAGCCCGTGGTCTGACTTTTGTTATGTCGATTTGCGACAAGCAAGACTCGAGAAACTTAAAGTTTTTGTATGGAGAAAAATAGTTTGTAGAACTCCCGCTAGAGGCGCTTATCAAGTTTTCATACAAAATATCTCGCAAGTCAGTCACTTCTCGATATGCGTTTTGATCAACCAAACAAAACTCAAAATACGGGATCTGTCTTTGAACATATTTGGAACGCATTCACCGCTATAATACGATTTTATTTTTATGAGAAACCGAGCTTATATTCCCCGGGATGTCATTCAGACGACAAATTGTTTCATCAGAATGTAGGGGTGTTCCATATGGCCTTTAAGTAGCTTAGATATAAGAGCTAGTCCATTGTAGCCAGCTGGTTTTTTTGTGCCATAGATGTCAGAGCAGGCGGGCTGGTATTGCCAAAGTTAAAACTCATGTTTGACAACCTTTGTAGACTTGTTTATCTTTCGGCGTACGTCTCTGAGTGTGACAGTAAATGAATAAAATCTAAGGTCCGTATTTGCATTGAAATAAATAAAATAAATCTATTTTTTAACAATTTCAGTACCTATGTAATTTTGGGAGTATGGGAGTTCCGCTTCTTAAAACGCAGTTTTAAATATCTTTGCATTTAGCTAAGATGTTAAATGCAAGAACATGACAAGTAACTTTGAGAAAATAGCTTGTTTCTAAGTGCCAATGCAGCATCATAATAATCAACACCTAGATGAAACGCTAAGAAATAAAGTCACAACACAAACTTATTTAAATAAATAAATATTTAGGCTCGTATGCTGATACAGAAATCGTTACTCAAGCTTAGATTTGAGTTGAGATTTTCATATAAAAACTTTTGCTTTAGTAGTGACCCAGGATACGGGCCTTACAATGTATGAAATTCATGGAGTGAGCCATCTGTTCGCTTTTAGGCTGTGTCTAAAAGTACTAGCGGAATAAGCTCCGCAGAAGTACTATATTGCCTGTCGGGAAATAATTAATTGGAGGTTTGAAACCGAAAAATCTGAAAATACGTTTAATTCTAATAAAGATGTTAATCTAGCTATATGGCGACATCGTTTAGAACGGAATTTCCACAACTAAAGAAATTATTCTTTTTTTTAAAATTGCGTATTCGCTTTTTGATAAATAATAAGAAAACTTTAATAATTGGTGCTAAAATAGTTAAAATGGTCAAAATCTTTTGCTGTTATCTCAATATTAGTATTCTACAAAAAATTTTTTTTTTTAATTACATTTTATAAAAAGTCACGTGACAATAACCCTACGCATTTTTGAAGTTTTCTATTCTCTAGGTATGTAAAATGTCAACATGGTCACAGATCATACATGGTAGATGTGAGAGGAAAATGCGTTTTTTTATTTAATTTATTGATTTAATACAACCTAACTTAAAATTCATTAATATTTTTTAAAAAGCCTTTTAAGTTACCTACTATTTTTACTTGACAGCGCAGAGAAATATTGAATTTCATAAAATTTTATTTATTTTACATTCCTCTTCCCAGTGAATAGACACCTTTATGGCTTAGCCCTCACAAAACGGACGAGACATTCACAAAGGGCGAGAATAACCTTGAAAAAAAAACAACATCAAAAGTACACCTTTTTACTCTGACATAAGGGTGAAATTAAAAAAGCAAGCGGTGATTTTTACATAAGAAATACATCAGATAATTAAAGTAGATGAGGTTTGAGTGTAACCACGTTAAGTCTGTAATACCTACTTAGTGACAGAATTTGAAAACTTAGTTAGCTTAGTTAGAACTTAGTCTTCTGCGGTTAGTTGAGTAGGTACTCACATAGTACTTATCACGATAGTGGTAGTCATTTTAAAAGAGGTGAACTCGAACATATCAGAAGAATTATGATCATGCTTCAACGCCAGCTCGACTGCCATAGGTACGTCTGCTTCTTCTTCTTCTTCTATTTATGGCCTGTGTCAGTCATTTCGACAGACAATTTTGCCAGTGTCAAGTGATAAATTTGAAATAATATTATTATGTCAAGTCAAAACCTGGAACGAATTTTCACATTCAGAGAAACCACTTTACACACATTTATTCCAATGGCTCACACTTTATGTTACGACCTAAGTATTATTGGTTAAAATTCCACCAAAATTAAACAACAATACTCACTATAAAACAAGAAAAACTATTAAAATAAAAGTGCTTTGTTATTTTAAAAAATGACAAAACTCTAATCCCGCTTCTGACCGTCATTTCGACAGACAATTTTGCCAGTGTCAATTGAGATATTTGAAATACAGTCAAGTCAAGTCATTCGTCAAGTCGGCTGGTTGTAGCGTCACCCCGCAGTGTATCTCGGATACGTTTGCGACTGTCACATTATTTTATTTGTGATCGGACTGTCTTCGTATTATCATTTAATATTACTGCAGATTCAGCGTGGTCAGACTCTTGTATTTAATTAGCGAGAAGTGCTTTTCTTTTTAATGCGGCGATTGGCCTGATATAATCTAATTGATATCTTCACTGTTGGTTAACGGTAATTGGTGTGGATAACAAAACATTTTGAATCTTAATTAATGTTTGTTTTGCGTTGTTGACGGAACAAGTTTTTGGTTACTGAAATTATATATTATCT
Source organism: Eulithis prunata (assembly GCA_918843925.1). Lineage (NCBI taxonomy): Eukaryota > Metazoa > Arthropoda > Insecta > Lepidoptera > Geometridae > Eulithis > Eulithis prunata. The sequence goes on from OU974009.1 coordinate 2,387,975, forward strand.
AATTTAATAATAATAAACTTATTTCAGCCCGCAGAAATTATAAGCAAGATTAGGGAAATTGCCCTTCTAATTTTGTACGTAGTTTACCGTGTAACCTGATCAAATATAGCCAGATTTGGCAATTATCTAATTATTATTCTATTTCAAAATGTTATAACTTTTTATTTATTAGGTGCAGATTTAAAAAAAAAAAATTAAACTTATTGTTTTTTGTCATACACTGTAGGTTTGGTTGGTTAAAAAAATTGGAAAATCGATTTCTTAATATTTTATTTCAAGTACCTATTTTGGCATTACCTAACATGTAAATTACCCGGGCAAATGTACTTACCTACTTGTACGTACTTTTTCACGAACAAATCAAGGGTACCTATCAGAATACCCATGTAGCAAAACGACATTAACGAACAAAAAAGTTAAAACCCGAAAATTAGAAATGTGAAAACTTTTTCGCACATTATTAACAAAGTCATATATCAAACTTTTCACAACCCCCAAATACTCCAGGCTCCCAACAAACTCTGTTAATCCTAAAAACTTTTGACCTTCCACGCTCAAAAATCACACCCAAAACATTACGATACGAACCAGACAGGGCACCATTAATCAGAGTGAGATGCGAAGTCCTGCTTCTGGGGCCTTAAGTCGTTGGGGACTATACGGCGACTATAAGTCACGTCCGGCTGCGACATTTAGTCTCTTTTACACACTAGTTTTTTTTCATAAAAGAAGCCCTTGAACTACCTACAATTTTAGTTTACAAAGACGTATTTTACAATATTTTTTTGCTGTTCGGCAGAGATTTTAGTCAAGAGATGACGTCATATCTCGGCCGAAAACTCGTTTCATCCACTGGTGAATCGAGTTTTAACGTTACTTTGACATCATCCCATATTAGAATTAAATCTCTCAGTTACGTTCTCATCCTCCATAATCGGTCCCTCATTGTTGAGGATCGTGACTCCCTGCCAAGGTCCTGTGGATAGCGGCTCTCCATTCGGAGCGGTCGGTGGCCTGATGAAATGCACTGGCATTTCTAGTTGTTCCGATACTTGGTCCGCCCAGCGCTTAGAACTGCGCCCTTTCGGTCTTTTGCCCTCTAGTTTGCCTGTTACGATTAGTCTCTCGATGTTATCATAGCCTTGCCTTATAATAATATAGGATTTGAAAAAGGGATGAATGCAGGTAAAAGGGGACCCCTAAACCACCCTATCTAATGTTCTTAAAACTTCAGTAAGTTAAAGTACTCGTACGTAGTTAGATTAGTGATACTTTAAGCCACTAAAAGCTTTCGGAAGTGGTCTTGTAGACTCCGGCAGGGTATTTCTAGATAACCAGAAATTCCCTAATGCTTTCATTTACACCCTCATTCTGTATACCTAAGTAAATTGTGAAGTACCTCCACAAGTTACTTTAAAAAAGTATTTTTTCAACACACTTGCTCATAAAGTGGCTCTATGGTCACCGCAATTAGGCACATAATGACACCCATAATCAAACTGTGACTTTTTCATTGCTATAACTCACTTGTGAGTTATATCTTGTGAGTATAACTCACAAGTGAGTTATAGATTTTTTTTTTAAATTTTATTGGTTGAGTAGCTTTGTTACTAAAAAAGTTTTTATTCAAAAAAAAGATCGTGTTCAATAGAACAAATAAATTAATGTTCCTATTGCTTGCTCATTTCATGCAACTTCTTATTTAAATAGATAATTTTAACTCGTACGTGTTTAATAAATAAAACTTTCACTCAAATATAACTTTTGTTTTCTCTGTAATAAAAGAAAACTTTAAATTCCCCATTTTTACGTGGCAGAATAGGCGCAAACCCTAAGCGCGGAAAATAAATAAAAAAAAAAACCTCATCCCTTTAGTCTGTGGCCGATCGCAATGCGCGCGCATAGGAAAACTGATCATTTTTTCCCGCCATAGCGAAACATTTTTCACAACGCCTTTTCACTGTTGAAATTATTGTTATTTTATTCACAAGTGTGTTGAAAAACGTCGTATGATACACGTGTGTATTGGTGATTACCGTTCTCGGTCTGGCGGTAATCACCAATGTACCACACTTGTACCATAATGTACTATTGTAACCAAGAAACATGTCAACTGTCATCGAGCTGTCATCGAAACCTTGGATGTTTTCATAATAACACTGTTATCAGCCGAGATCCTGACGTGATTTCTCTTGACGTTTCCGAGTAGGGGCCCTAGTAGGGTACATACGACTTTTTGTATTATAAAGATATTGTTTACAAGACATGTATAATGTTACTCCTTTATACCTATACCCCTGTCATTTAGCGCGGCTCTAAAAATGGCTCTGACATTTTCTCTTGCATGACAATGAAAAGAGATTACACTATTTCCAAAATATATACTTAACACTGGCAAAATTGTCTGTCAGAAAAATGACAGACACAGAAAGAAGAAGAAATGATTTAGTAGTAATTTTCGAATTTTAGCTTTAACAGACTAATGTTATATGTGCAAGAATATTTATTATTTATTTATTTATAATAATAATATGCTTATAGATCAATAACGTATGTAAACCAAATTTAGCTGCAAATGAGAACGGGTGATGAGATCGAGTTTTTGAAGTTAGGATTCGTCAGGGACTATTTATCACACCCCTAAGGGCTTGGAGTGACGTAACAAAGGTCAGGGCTGTCTAGCAAAGCTGGTCACATAGTAACTGATTGTCAAATTGGTAGAACAGTCTTCCGTATGTTTACATACACTGTTCGTCCAACTAGGAGACAGCGTACCTTTCTGTTACTATCATCACCATTATTAGCCTGAAGAAGGACCCAAAGATTCAATTAAAGCTTTATACTCTTACAATTTTGGTAAGAATAATAAACTTAGTGTAAGAGTGCTTAGTAGTTACGCGAACTACTAGAAGATCGATTCAACCTTCCGGTAATTCGTTAAGCGTCGTATGTGAGATGTTTATTCAATTTGTCACGACGCGACGGAGGTCTTGTGGGAAGCACCCGCCCCCTGACACGATATCACGACTAAATGTGACAATCGTAAACGTATCGTAACGCTAGCGTATCCGAGATACACTGCGCGGTGACGCTACAACATTTGGCAGTCGAGCTGGCGTTGACGCGCAATATGATTCGAATGCGTTAGGTTTACGTAGCTCGACGACTATCAGATTTGTTCATGATCTAGATTGTCTAAATTCGATAACATAAGTTTTCGGTATTATGAGTTTATTGATACTATCGATTGACAGCGACTGCGTAAGTGGTTACATGACTTTTAGACCACTATCAATGGATTTCAATATGATTTCAATCAAGTTTTTATAACATGAAGTGGTTAGCAAATAATCATAAACCATCCAGTTTTGTTCAGTTTAAATTTTATTGGTACAATAAAAAAAAATCGAAAGTAAAAAAAAAACTTTTTTGTATGGCACTTGTTTATTAACCTTTCATTATAATTGTTTGTAAAACACTCATAAAAACAATATTTTATAAACATAAAACCTAATATTCTTAGAGAAATAGATACCTAAGTAGTCTCTAGGGACCACTTTACCATTTTTTTGGCTGGTGGGGGCTACTTTTTGTACAGGTGTAATAATAGTCATTATCTAGAAACTTAAAAAATATTTGTGAAAAAATAATGGCATCCTCCGAAGTCTACATTCATTATGCAAACTGCCAAGGAATGGAACTCGTTGCCGCCTTCTGTCTTTCCTGACAACTACAATCCGGGTCTTTTGGTTAGAGGTTGGTGGCTTCTAGACTATCCTGCTTCACCGTCACTTACCTACCATCAGGTGAGATTGAGGCCAAAGGACAATCTATCTCATATAAAAAAGAAAAAGTATTCTATGTTAAAGAAACTTTTGTTATAATTGACTGACAAAATCCTCTGATGCTGAACTCCTCAAAAGTTCATGACCCTCGTTTGTCACCGCTGACAAGCCAAATAGCCGTATGATTGATTGATGGTGTGATAAGATAGAGTGGCTACTTTATGTGGTGCTAACACATACACTTGTAAAGACTAGTCTATTTTCGAGTTTTATATTTTACCTACAAAATCCTAGTAAACTATATAACTAGTACTAGCCGTCGCCCGCGGCGTTGCTCGCGTGCTACCCTTTAGAGTGTGACTTTTCAAAATTCCTTTCTTAGTGCACCCCTACACTACATAAGGATTCTACCCTCCAAATTTCATACTTCTAGGACTTATAATTCTGTGCGTTGATTCTAAGTCAGCTTCAAAAGAGTTTTATATATATTGATAAGCTTTAGTACAAACAAGAGAAGGTAACCAAATGAAATTATTATAAGAAAATGCCGGCTACTCTGCCTAGTTATATATTGGGTGAATTCTAGAAATCGAAAATTTTGTATGAACTCACGATAAACGCCTTTAGCAGGACAATAGTTCATAATTTTCTTTAAAAAAAAAAAAACTGCGTTTATGACGCTTGGTTTGGAGTTTTGAGTCTGACTTTCAAAAGAAAGTCAGAGTCAAAACTCGACTACTGGAACAGTTTTTACTAAGCAGTAACTCAATGATAGTCGCCAAATTTCTCTAATACAATCGAGTGTAAAAATTACGGATGATCTATAAAAAATTGAATATCTGAGCATTAATGCTAGCCTGACCAATTATCCAAACAAAGAATGCTATTAAATAATTACTGTTATTACTTAGCTAAGGAGTATTAAACAGTCTATCAATCGCAATATATAATATATCATAAGCTAGTATAAATGACCCGATATTTTTGCTCTTGAGTGTAGTTATATTGCAGACATAAAGCGTCAAACTACATCAGAAGACAAGACGTCGCGTCTTGTAGTTAGGGAGAGAAAATAAATATTTTTTGAAAAGCTACTTTTTTTAAGAGCTTTTTCGTTATAATATTATGCTTTTTCCTAAAGGCTATTTCAGTTATAACTAAAGCAAAACGGTATAAAAGTTACAAACGAAAACAGCGTATGAAGATAAAAGTAACGAAAACCCTCTTTTGACAGCATGCTTTTTAAAACAATATATATTTTCATGTCACTACGGACACGACAACGACGTCTTGTCGTCAGGTGTGCACCAACGCAAAATTTGGCCGAAGATAGTGCAGACAAATCGTTTGTTTAAATTAGAATCCGTACAAAGATGAATGCGTGTTTGGACGTACGTTTGAACAACGCGTTCGTCGCTTCTCATTAAGCTTGCCAACTGGAGTTTGCTTACACAGAAAACAGGTAAAACTACGTGTGCCAATTAGTATTGAGTTTGACAATGCCAGAGCCCTCACCGCATATCGCCAATAAAAAAGCCCGTCCCGGGAGAACGACACCCACAGTCGCGATCCCAGCACCTAAGGTGCTATGGCTGCACACGCCACAATGTACCAGCCGCCCTCCCGTAGTCCGCTATTGAGCAGCCGGAGGGTATTATGCACCCTAACGTAAGGTAGCATGTGATCTAACGTAAATTAGTAGCTAAGGCTGCAAAAATTGGAACTCTAATTGAAATCAGGGGGCTATCTCATAAAAAACCAGCCAGGTTTACTGTTTTTATACTAAATCATAGATATTCTGTGACTAAATATAAATAGTGACCTTAGCGCGTTTCGACGCGTTATTTGCCGTCAAAAGCTTCTTGTTTTCGTATATCCTGTAGTCACATCGCTTGACATTATACTGGGCAGCGAAAGCAGTTTAGAGCTTACGATATGGGGGCAGCATTACGGTACCCCTGATTTGTATGTAAAAGCACTAGGATTAAAATGTGCCGAATGTTGCACACCGGGTGCCAATTTCCGTATTTACCGCGCACATTTTGATGTGATTTACCACCGCCGACAGATGTGATTATTATTGTGTCAAGCTTTCTGGCACTAGCGCTAATAATCATTGCCGTAAATTGCTTGTGAAGATTTAAATATCCCGAGCCTTTGCAGCAACAGACGGGGGCTTCTAAGATATCTAGTCACGTGATAATACAATTTAATAATCTTCTTGTTTTTTTTTGAAAAATTAGATACCCAACACAGTTTTACATAAAAAAAATCAAAGTAAATTTAAAAGGAACTAAAACAATGTGCTCCCATAATTAAAGGGTAGCACAGCATGCGAATTCTTCTTCTTCTTCTTCTTCTAATTATATAAAACTCTTTTGAAGCTGACTGACAATCAACGCACAGCCTAAACTATTACTAACTAAACTAGGGCAGTATCCTTATATAGTGTAGGGGTGCACTAAGAAAGGAACCTAATAATGCGTAGGTATGCAGGTACCACGCGAGTAAGGCCGCGGGCGACATTACAAACCATCAAATTACATATTATCTATTGAGTATAATTAACTATTAACCGACAATCGTTGGAGCAAACTAATACTCGAGTGGAGACCGCGTTTAGGCAAGCGTAGTGTAGGACGCTCTCCGGCTAGGGGGGGTGACGATCTGAGACATGTAGCTGGCAAAAACTGGATGAGGAGAGCCGAAGACCGTGCTCAGTGGCGCGTCTTGGGAGAGACCTACGTCCAGCAGTGGACCGATATAGGTTGATGATAATGATGATGATGAACTATAGAGATCTGAAAGCGACGAGTTCACTCACAGTTTCAGTAAAAAAAGCAATACCTCGGATGAATAATATTTACAAACCCTCAAATGATGTGTCTTATAAATTAACCATTGAGATCTGAAAACGCCGAGTTCATAGTTCCATTTAAAAATCAGAGTAATGACATACGAAGGCAGAACAAAAACTCCAAACGGGAGCTCTGCCCTTTGAACTGAAGCGGCACGCTCTGAAAGGGAAGTGTTTTTGTTATGAATGGCTTATGAGCCTGTTTATGAAAGCCCTAGAGACATTTCCATGATATGCGGCTTTTGGCACGTTGGAACTATCGCATTTCAGTGTATTTCGGGAAAAAAACTCAAAAATATCTTTGGAATGTTGGACGTTTTGCACAAGCTTTTCAATCAACTTCAAAAAAAGAGGAGGTTCTCAATTTGTTTTTTTTTTTCAGTAGTTTTCCGTAGTTTAACTGGAATAAACACATCATCCACGCACAGGACATTGTGTATTTAGCTTTTCTGTGGTGTTTGACGATCAGTAGAACACTCCCAATGATCAACTATCATCATCATCTTTTTGATGATGAAGACGTATGAAATTGAAGTCGGTTTTTTCAGTTTTGACACTTATATATTAATTATACTTTCATTTGTAATATTTGTTTGTTTGGATCCAATCTTACAAATTTTTGATCCACTTCCCGATGTCAGATTTAACTCGGACATAACTACCTATTAGTCTTCGGTGACAATGCAATAGTATAGTGACATCAGGCTGATCTGATCATAGAGGCAGAAGGTGGCCATAGGAAGTCTAATATAACGACGCAACGAAGCACCCAAACAAATACAAAAAAAACCTATTTCATACTCATTCCACAAAAAACTAGTTACCCCTTGGTGAGAACCGAACCCACAACCTGCAACTCAAAGCAATTACTACCAACTGAGCTATAAGGCTTTCCGGAAATTAATTCTCAAGTCATAACCTTTTATGTGCCTATTTTAGTTTTGCGTCAGTTTCAGATCGGGCTTGAATAACACAAGCCTAAAATAATGTTGCCGCTGAATTAGGCGAGTAATGTTAGTTAATAGTAGTATTTTTGATACTTAAAGAGTCCGATTAGATTTTTATGTGATTGCTAGCCGTCTCCCGCGGCGTTGCTCGCGTTAGAGTGTGACTTTTCAAAATTCCTTTCTTAGTGCACCCCTACACTATATAAGGATACTACACTCCAAATTTCATACCTCTAGGACTTATGGTTTAGGCTGTGCGTTGATTCTCTGTCTGCTTCAAAAGAGTTTTATATATATTGATAAATAAATAAATAAATAAATATTCACGGACACTTAACACAACGCCTTCTAGTCCCAAACTAAGCAAAGCTTGTACGATGGAAACTAGATGGCTGATAGAATACATACATACTTTTTTTTTTTTTGTAAATACATACTTATAATACATAGAAACACCCAGACACAGAACAAACATCTATGTTGATGATGATGATGATTTTCAGCCCCTATATTGTAAGCTCTAAACTGCTTTCGCTGCCCAGCATAATGTCAAGCAACGTGGCTACAGATATATACGGAAACAAGCTTTTAACGGCAAAAAAACGCGCTGAAACCCGCTAATGTAACTATTCAGTCACAGAATACCTATGATTTAGTATCAAACCAGTTCAGAAAACCTGCAGGCTCAAACCTAGCAGGTTTTCATGAGACAACAATTGCCCCCCAGTACGTTTAGTATTATTACACCATAATTCGTAAGTTTTTTATGGTGATATTTATTTAGTTGTGTGCATGAAAAATGCTAAAAATACTTTTTTTTATAACTTTGCCTTTTTTATTACTAAGAAGACCTCAAATAATTTCTATAATTCCAACCAAGTAATACCACCTTTCTTTAATTGATAACCAATATACTTAGAACTAATTAAATAAAAATAACGCAAGTCATTTTTTATTGTCTACGATGTCTACCCGTAGCTATCAAATTAATTAATACGTGTAATGAAAGAGCTCAATTCTCATATTAAAAATGTTTTTTTTATTGTATTTCATGTAACATAGCAATAAAATAACAAGCCATGCTAAAGCATTTTCGTTAAATGCTTAGTGTCGCAGTATAAAGTCTCCCGTCCACTAAAGTAGCACGGTACTTTATATTTTGTGCCACTTTTTGGCAACAGCTATTGGCAGAAATAAAAAACATACTAAGTATTAAAAAAAATACTCTTTTTGATACTGAAGGAATAATTCTTATATACTTACTCCTTTATTCATATTGAACTGTCATTTTAGTGCGACTTTAAAAAATGCTCTATCATTGTCACTTGCATGACAACGAAAAGAGATGACAACATTTTTAGTAATGATTTTAATTAGCTCAGCTTTGGAAGACTAATATGAATATACCCCATAGTTTTCTTACTTTGTCGCACAAAATACTTATTTTTGGTTACATAATGAAAGTAGAACCGAAATGATTCATGTTATATTACTTTGTCTAGAAAATATAAATATGTGCAGTAAAACCCACCCCTTAACAAAAAACCTTGATATTAAGTGAAATGGATTTATTTGCGAAGTATGGTAATAAAGTGAGTACAGTACTCACATTGTTCTTAATAATAGGCTATATTATAAGTTTACGTGTCACATACTTCGTCGCAGACCGACGAACAAAAATTTTCACTAGGTACATTAAAACTTTCGAAAATGTTGGTCCTATACGGTGAGTATAAAACGAGTTATTGAAGTTTATATTATTGTAGGTACAACGTCGTTGATAAAGTCGTTCTGCTTTAGTGGATTGCGGGATTTAGTTGAAACTATTTTCATCCGATAAATCTTCCCTGTAGTACAGTGTCTCCAATGATTTATACTGTAGCTGCATTGTTCGAAATAACTACATTTGAAACATTAAACGTTCAACGTTATGGATATAATTAAACAATATAAATAGAATAATACATAATGAAATATTATTCCTTCCCCATTCCATCACCGGACCACTAGGCGTACGGAAACGAGACACCCGTTCATGGTGGATATGCCACCTATCCGCACTAAACGCTTTGCGTCTACATTTATTATGCGGACAGCCAAAGAGCGGAACTCGCTGCCGGCGTCTGTGTTCTCGAATGACTATAATTTGGAAGTTTTCAAGAGTAGAGTGAATAGGTATCTTCTAGGTAACCGTGCTACATCGTCGACCACGTCATTGCTTAACATCAGGTGAGATTGTGGTCAAACGGTTGCCTATATTGTATTAAAAAAAATAAAAAATATTTACTGACAAAGAATATCGTTTTCGATGACTATAAAGTGTATAGTTACTTAATTTTTAAAACAGAAGGAGCAATCGTTGTCTCATAAAAACCTGCCATGTAGCGTGGCAGGTTTTTTGAACGGTTTTCATACTAAATCATAGATATTCTGTGACTAAATAGTGACATTAGCGCGTTTCAGCGCGTTTTTTTGCCGAGGCACTTTAAAACTTATTCACCTTTTCCAGGTATTACCTATGATTTAGTATGAAAATAATGTAGAAAACCTGCCAGGCAGGTTTTAATGAGACAACGATTGCCCCCCTGTGGCCATATAGCTTGACATTACGCTGGGCAGCGAAAGCAGTTCAGAGCTTATGATCGAGTCTGATATCGATACCATCCATGTGATCAGTTTCCAATTTAGTTTGATCATAGTATCCGATGCCAAAAACCCACAATATGTTTCAATCAAACCATCATCGATTCATTGTTGTTCTAGGTATAACAGCCATTGAAAATCTTCATCATATCAGACTGGTGAAGTCCTTTGATAGGCCTCTCTTATTTTCCAGGAAGAACGGCTTTGTTTCGTTTCCGACAACCGATTTCGAAGAATCATTACAATGTCTAAATCCGTCTTCTATTTGTACTCCAATTTTATTCAATACTTTGGTCATTTGAATACTTGAAAGATATCTAAAAAAAGGTGACCAAAATAGCTTTCAGCCTATATTACCAAAATACCTATTTAATATATTATCTCTGAGAATTTTAATTCTATTTGTCCGGGATTTTCTTTTGTATTTTCCCGGTTTATAAGTAGATATTAATATTTTAAGACAATCAACTGATTTCCGTGATGTATTTAATTAAAAACTTTTCGGAGACTGTCGCCATCTTGATTTTGTTCTTAATTGTTTCCTCTTTTGTTTTAAACGATTATCCTTTCATTTGATATATTCCAGAAATCCCCACTAAGAAATCCCTACCAGTGGGGATTTCATAATTTCTTGTAAAATGCAGACTAAATTATTATCTACATAACTTTGGGCTCTAGCTAAAATAACATTCTAGAGTTCATTGCTGGAAAATAGAAATGTATGGAAAAGATTTCCGAACAAGAAGACACGTGTCATTTATAACGTTACAAACGTCAAACATTTAGAAAAAAAAAATTCTTCTGATTGTGTTAAGTTGGAATATCAATTTGACAGGAATGCTAGTAAGATACGGCAGTGGGTGCCAACGGGTTAAAGTGAGGGTGGTGATGATGATTACTATTTACTGGTATATAGACATTCAACGCTAATCACTACTAAGCTTTCAATAGTAGTACCTACCACTTACCAATGAACACTTTAACACCTACCAAATTAAAAAAAAATATTGTTCACAACCCCAAATTGTGAAGAAAGGTTATTCAATTAAAAAATATTAAACCGTCAATACATAACTAAAACTTAACTAAAAATATTAAACAATATAACGAGAGTTAAATAATCCCGTCATAAATCTTTGTAAGTATCTTGTGAAAGCTCCTGTAAATAATAAACGAAGATAATTTGATTTTTATACCACAAGCATTAAAATCACACCAATAACAAAAGATAATTACAGGCTATTATTACGGCTTACCTTATCCAAAAACGTGTTCCATTTTCAAATAAAACCTGGCACTCAAACTTTTTAATTTACCAACACTACCACTGGCCACTGAGAAAAAGAACAAAACTGTCAGTTTCAAAAAAGTTTCGATTCAATTGTGATTTCAAATGCAGAGTACAAAGTTTTACAGGGAGTATTTTCGTAAGGCTCTGGACAGACGCGCTGGAGCCGTGCGGCGGCGACGAAGACCGCTGCCGAATGAGCGGACCGCACCTGTTGTATCCCAACCTTACACCCACACAAGAATGTATTTTACTGAGATGCACCGTAAGTGCTTTTTGAGATGAGTTTTTGTGAGTAATTTTGCTTGTAAGTTTGAAATATCGATAGAGTGTTGTCGAGACAGATTACGCCACAGTGTTTGTTGCATAACAAATATAAATAATAAAGTAAAACATTTATTCACAAAGAAAATTAGAAAATTACAACTTATACAGTATTTACAAAATACACATGAAATAGTTGAGCCATCTACAAACCGTTGCAAACGATTTATAGATAGCTCAACTGGTCCAAATCAGTACCAATCGGAAATAATAATAAATAGGTATGTATGGACAAACAACGCCTTCTAGTCCCAAAATAAGCTAAGATTGTACTATGGAAACTAGATTGCTGAATACGTACATTTTTTTTGTGAATATATAGGTAAACTTTGCAAATCGCTTCGAAATCGCCGTCGAACTATGTGTACCAGTCTTACTTGAATTACAAAATCATTGAAACTCCAAGAAATGGTAGCTCACGTTATACTGGGTTTGCCACTTTTATATTTTTTACAACAACTAAAAAATTATTACACCTAGAATCAAAATAAAAACGGTTTTGAAATGTCTAAACAAAACCCTATCATATGACACCCCACTTGATATTATTGTACGACTTTTTTTTTTACTCCCTTTGTACCCTCATAACTTCACGACCCCTTGACTGATTTACTTAATTTAACTAACTAGTAAAACTTAAGAGTACTATCCGTATACCTATCAAATTTTATGAAGATCGGATGAGCATTTTAAAAGATCTCGTCGAACAAACATACAAAGCATTTTTGTCCAAGTTGTCACTAAGATCTCGTTCGATTCGCTCACTCTATCAATAATCTGTTATGCAAAGTGTAAGTGTAATAGTAACTAGTAGCTCATCTGTAATCTGTCGCTTTTTCGTTTTCGTTTCATCGACTTTCAAATCACAACGGTGCTAAAGAAGTTTTCACTTAAAAAAAAACATCACTATACTCAAATAATGATTAAAATAGTCGGCATTTAGTACTAAAACAACAAGGACCCGTATTTCCTTACAAATAGAAACTGGCAATTACCGAAGTTCAAATCAACAGACATTCATTACAGTTGGGAAGCGTGGGCGGCAAAAATAGGATCAAAGTCGAAAAATGTTGATAACTTTTCCACTTTGAGCGGCAATTGCTATTTTGGTAGGACCTATTTGTTTTTGACCGACTTCAAAAGACAAATTATACGTGCATATATTTTTTAGTAGGTATTGTAAATTACCGGCCGGCCGAGAAGACTTTGGCGAGACGATCTCGACGTTCACATAAGAGAGTGGTGGAACAACGCCAACGACCGGGACCAGTGGAAGACTTTGGGTGAGACATTTGTCCAGAAGTGGGACACAATAGGTTAAATTTAAAAAAAAAATTGTAAATTAAATATTTTTCATGGATATAAAAAAATATTATATAAGTATATAATATGCCTATATTCTATCAGCAATCTAGTTTCCAAAGTACGAGCTTGTTTTGCGACTAGAAGGTGTTGTGTGAAATGTCCATGAATATTTATTTTTACACATTGCTATCGAATTCCCAACTAAGCAAAGCGTGTATTATGAGAACTACGAGTAGATTGCTAATTAATACATAGATACTATTTTTATCGTGTTTTGTATGCAAATCTGACAAATATTTTTTGATCTAAAACAGAGAGTTATAATTTATTTAGCCTGCTCTACACACCGTAAAAGCCCGTATTTGTAATGGCTCTGTTTTGAAGTTTGCTTGTCAGTCAATATAATAATTATAGTCATATAGACGTGCTCATATTCTTTGTCAAGTGCTTGTCGATTGAAAAATTTTCCAACAAAAATTGTGTTCTATTTATACCTTAAATATTGTTCATTGATTGTATACGTAACTAAATTTATCTGTAAGTTACAGTATAGGTAATAGACAATATCAGTAGCGTCTCCATATTTTTATTCTCTCGTAGCATCAGCTATAGGATCCTGGGAGACATGACATGACAATAATATGTTAGTTACCCTGTGGACTATGCTACGCGTAGCTACGCCGTAGCTCGCACAATTTCAATGTGTTATAGAATAGGTTGCTACGACGTGCTACGCAGTAGCCCGGAGAGCGCTAAGTATGAATAAACAATAGCGTTACTCTGCTTACACAATTTGTTCATGCATACTGCATACAGTAAATGTTATTACTCTCTACATTGGTGTGTATATATACTAAACTTGATGGTAGTTGAAGCTAGTTTTACGTAGTAAACACATACTTATACCAATTTTTGTGTTCTGAATAATAGTAATCTCATTTTTTTTTTTATTCAAGTAATTTACTATAGCCAATCAACGGTTTACGGTAATTAACCACGCCCGGTGATTATTAGTACTTTTAATTAATTTTTAAATTTCAACCAATTTGTTAAAATGTTCATCTCAACGAAACTTATACCATTCGGAAGCCCTTTTTCCGGATTGAAACATAGGCTATATTTTATTGAAATCAAAGACGTGAATTCGTAGATACAGCTTGAACTCTCTCAACCAAAAGCAGCCATTTGCTGCGAGGTTCATCGTTAGCTGGTTGACAGATATTTTGGTGGAAAGTTTCGCGGGTATCAGCTAGTAATGTTATAAAAGTCATAGTACCTCCTTTGCGAGGTGTCAGTTAAGAAGACGGATGGACGTTTATAAGGCCCCCATAAATTCTACATGTAACTTCGTCTGACTGCTACCTGACTTGAGTTATAAAGCGGCCTCCTTACCGCCAAGTGTACCTACTATCCCATTAATATTATAAATGCGAAAGTTTAGATGTATGGATATTTGAACCAATCAGGGTTCAACAAATCTGTGTGCTGGGCTGGGCGTCACAGTATTACACCAGATTTACACACCGAAACTCTTACTAGGCCCTCTGATTGAACACAAATAACACTATTACTATTAGCCCAGACTGTGCCATTGTTGGGCAAAGGCGTCCCCCCACTTCCGCCTGTCTCCACAATCTTGAGCTCTATTTCACCAGTCCCTCTTATAGGCGTCGCGGTAGACCGCGTATGAGGTGGCGGCTGGCAGGACGAGCTGGACAAATAACATATGGGCTACTTTTTATCCCGAATAATTATCAGGACCTACAGGTTTGAATAAATAAACAGAATTACTGGCGCCACATTTTTGGACACGAGAGGGCGACATTAGTTGCTTCAGACGAAACTGTGAGTTATCAAAATATACAAAAAAACTGAATCGCGCTGACGAATACGCAAGGCGATTGCAAATAAACAAAATATTTGGTGTCAAAAAAAGTATTTAAATCAAACTTAAATATCCCGAAAACATCGGTAAACGCGTACGAAGTCGCGGGTAAATGCTAGTTTATAATATCTAATGGCACAGGGCAACAGGATGTGCTACTTGTACAATAATTGCTTCGGGACAGGATATGAACTCGACGGAACTAAGATTGCGCGCTGCAACTGTCTAAGAAAAAGGTCCACTTGTAGCTATAACTTTTTTTCCTGCAAAAGAAATAAAAGAATAGAATGTTTTTATTTTGTTATTTCACAGAGGTTATGTATCACAAAACTAAAGTTAAAAATATAGTTAAAAATAACAAAAATGGCCACCACTCAGCATGATGCCAGAGTACCCTGACGGCGTTGGTTGTCAGTGCCAGTTGCGTGCGGGTAGGTACTGCGAAAGGTTTTCACCTATCGAATAAGTAGTTATATAAAAAAATATGGCTTAGGTCCTTATATTCTACCAGTACCAGCGTTGGCCCTGACATATGCATTCACGCTTGAAGCAGCCATAGGTGTGTAACTGTAGTAATTGGTGGGCGCCCAACTAAGCGCTCCGGGTATGCCGGAGTCAAAGGCACTGTTGGTAAGCAAATTGTTAAAGTTGAAGAAACGGTTGTTGGCAGCTGGCTGGTTCCAGACGGCGTTAGCCCACGCGCGACTTGTGTCAAAGAACGAGTTTCTCTCGCCGTAGATTTGTGCTCCTGTGCGTACACCGATACCATAGCTTCCTATGCCCGTGTACAAGTTATTTAGCACGTGCACCTCTCCGAACCGAACCATGGGGTTGCGTTGGGTGGTTCCGTGGAACCAGTTTTGGTATACGGTGACCTTAAGCCTGCCGATGTCTTGAGTCCAATCGTCGTTGTGCCCGATTAAGAAGTTCATGTTGTGGTTCCTGAATATGTTGTTGGAAACTGAAACATAACTGGTCCGACGCTTCACAGTTAACAGGCCGTTGTGGCGGCGGTTAGCCTCGGGAGTGTTGGCTGAATTCCACGGGTCGTCGGAGAATTCATTGTGATCGATCCACACGAACTCACTCTCGTTCATGTCGACGCAGTCAATTTGCGACCACGCACCAGATTGCTGGTTGGAGATGAATCCATTGCCGTTGGGCTGCTCGCCGGGCGCGTACGAAATGCAGTTCGAGAACTTTATGTTTTGAATAATTACATGTACCTGGTTGACCAGCCGTAAGCTTCCTCCAGTGATTTCAGCGTTTGAGCCTATACCGATGATGGTTTTATAGGGGCCGACCTGTATGACGACTCCAGGAGAAGCGGTGAACAGTGGAGTTAGATCGATGCGTCCTTGAATCCGGATGATCCTAACTGCGACACTGTTTAGCGCGTCGCGGAGTGCCCAGCCATCATTCACGTTCCAAACAGCGCCACCTGTACCTCCACGGGTGCCAGCGCCAAAACCGACTAGACCGCTGTTAGCACGGCTCGCATTATTGGCAAGCCAGCTGTCGTCTGTCGGGGGGTCGGGCAAGGGTGCTGAAGCCGGCAGCGCGGCGGCCGCGGCAAGCACAGCGCAAACTGCGATGAAGTACTTCATGGTGAAGGTTCCTAGTGGGTGATGCTTTTTGTTTTTATAGACGTTCTTATCGATGTGCGATAAAAAAACACACGTATAACGTCATTATTGAAATACAATTGATATAATAGAATTATCTTTTAATCTTATTGAAAATGAAAATTATGAAAAATTACGTAATAAGGAGTGTTTTTTTGTTACTATTTAGGGTTTGTCTCTAGAATATCTACAAATTGATTTATAACTTAACCTATATATTACTACGAGCCACTATAATAAGATTAACATATCATTATTATTCAAGAGATTGTAGAATTTAAACTTTATTTATTGTATATACCTATCAGAGTAGACTTATGCACCGATCATTTAATACCATACAGATTATTACAAAATAAGGAGGTATTCTTGTTTCAGATCACCCGAAGGATCACCCCCTATAGGATCTGACAGGGTTTTTGCTACACCCTAAAGGTAACACGTGACAAACTACTTGGAACTATGAAAAAGAACAATCAAGGACGATTTAAGATTATGTCTCATCAATCATTAAAGTAAGTTCGTAATCGAATGCATGATAATTTTAATATCGATGTCCCCAATCGACCTAATGGAATTACTAGAGTAAAAAAAAATAACAAAAATATGCCGGTCATTTATCAAGCTTATCAAAGTTTTTTTTTTAGTCTCGTTATTATATAAAATATTTTCTTGTCAAATAGTACACCCTAGCCGACCTTCCTATTTATTTATACGCTCCACTCCATCCAAAGGTTGTCTGGAAGAAATCGCTCCCTAGCGATAAGACCGCCCATTGTACGTAATGTAATGTAATATAATATAATATTCTGTCTCGCATATTAGTTTGTAAGGAGTACCTACGTACAATAAAGTATTTTCATTCATTCATTCATTCATTCCAGCATAACACTATTGATAACTCGATTATAAAACCGATAGCCTCTAAATTACTTTTAATTATCTAAGAAAATCAATCATAATTTACAATTTATTAAAATCACGAGTTTTATAAATGTTTCGATGTCCAATAACTTAGTATTGTGTGAACTGTCCACAAAATGTTGTGTTGTAATAAAAATGTGAGCCTTAAGTTACATTTTGACTGATTTGGCTTCACCGTATAAAATTGGTGTGATTGACCCCTTAGCCGGTTGAATCCAGGGCGCATCACTAGACTTACCTATAAATACTAGAAGGTTGCCAGTTAGCCTGGTGACCTAATTTAGGGGGTTACATACAACACTTTATCATCATTTGGGCCATAAATCGGATACACTGCTATTGGTAATAACGAAATCGTTTCTCAAGCATAGATTTAAGTAGAGATTTTCATAATATGCTTGAGGCCGGGTCAGGCCCGTAGTCTGAGTTTTATTTTAAACTAGCGACCCGCCCCGGCTTTGCACGGGTGCAATGCTGATCTACTAAATATTACTACAGAATGTCTTTTTATACGGTGTACAATACTGTAGTACCCCTACAAACCCCTAAAAACCGCTAAAAACCCTACAAATACATTAAACCCCAAATGCTGGGTGCACGTTTTGGAAATAAAATAAATAAATATTCACGGACACTTAACACAACAACGCCTTCTAGTCCCAAACTAAGCAAAGCTTGTACGATGGAAACTAGATGGCTGATAGAATACATTTTGTTGATCGAAACGCATATCCAGAAGCAAATAGCGAGATGTTTTGTATAAAAACCCGATAAGCGCCTCTAGCGGGAGATTAGCAAACCACTTTGCTCCGTAGAAAAACTGCGAGTTTCTCGATTCTCGCTTCAACATAACAACACCTGGGCAGTAAATCAACTACGGGCCTTAGAGTTGAACTGTTTTATATATAAAACCATCTTAGTAAATATAAATATGTGATTGATTGATAATTATTACATTGTCAGTGGCTGCTTTTTATGCTTGCTTCTATCAACGTAATGCATAGAACCGGGATATTTTTGAGAGAAGAAAGCTTGCTATGCCCAGCGGCGCGATCGGTGTGCTGCCTTGCTTAAGCCAGGTAGGTTTTCTGAACTGTTTTCATACTAAATCATAGGTATTCTGTGACTAAATAGTGACATTAGCGTGTTACAGCGCGTTTTTTGCCGTTCGTGTTGTCGTATATCTAGCCACGTCACTTGACATTATGCTGGGCAGCGAAAGCAGTTAGCTTGCGATACGAGGCCATGTAGCACTTTACTATTCTCAGTTCTACTAGTTCTACAGAGTGAAAGATAAAAAAAAGATCAGTAAACCCATGTGCTGCACAATGTTACCTATTTCAATTGTACCTATTTTTATTTTATATAAAAAAAAAGTTTTTTACGAACAGACAAGTAAAATAAAGGAAAACGGCGATTTCACACGCGTAATTTTTAGTAGGTACTTGTGTCATGTGTGTGCCGCAACAATTTTCTGCGAGATCATGCAATAAAAACTATTGCTGAAATGCAAATGATCTCTCTTAAACGGAAGCGTGTTCCGAGGTTTCATTTTTAATCAAGAAAAATCAAAATCGCAAATATATTTTACAAGATTTAGGTATATAGGTACCCCTTTGTATAAGGCTTACATTATATTTTTTTCACAATTAAGAGCAACTTTTTACCGATAGTGAAACTGCGGAGCTATTGATATAAAACTTGGCTATTACGAAAGCCTCTCCACCCGCCTCCGCGTAGTAAATCCCTCGAGACTGACAGTGGCGTTCGCGAGGAACTCCCAAATCTAATATGAGTCTGTCCGTCCACTCGCTAAGCCCACGAAACGACATGCTGACAGAATAAACTGTATTCGTTAGTTTCCATACAATTTATAGTGTTTTAACTATACAAAATCGCATATACATGGCTTATTTTAGTGCCAAAGGCTGCTTCTGATTTAGAGTGTTCAAGCTCTATTTAAGAATCCACGTCTTTGATTTCAATAAAATATAGCATAGGTACCTAAGTGTCAATCCCAAAAAAGGGCTTCTGAATATTATAAGTTTCATTGAAATTGGTCCAGTAGTTTAGGCGTGATCCGCGAACAAACAAACCTAGACAAACTCGATTTTCGGAATCAGAATCGTTTATTTAGTGGATCTGCATATTTCGTTTATCCATAAAATCTTTCATTTTGGCCTTTTTACAGATTTATAATAGTATAGTAATAGATAGACTCATTATTACGTAATCCAAAAATGAACAAAAGTAAAGACCAATTATTTCAAAAATCAGCCCAAAAAAATTTACTACCTACATGAATGAAATGTGAACTCCACCGTGTCTAAAAGTAAAATGGAAGCGAGGTTTCGAGCGCTGTAGTTTTATAATACTTTTTAGTCATTTAGTCAAAAGACTGCCTTTTGTTAATTTGTATTGGGATTTGAAGAGACAAGTTAATAATATCTTTCTTATAGGTAAACTTAAAATAGGTATATTGGTATTTATATTTCTAGCAGACCATGCATATAGGTTTACTAATTAGATATCTTTTGATATTATAAAGTCAAAATACCATGGGCTATTATAGGTACCGTTAAAACCAACTACAAGTCAAATAATTATATTCTTTGACTGATATTTTGTAAGTACTAGCGGTGCTACGTATTTTTTCTGTTTCATAAATACGCCTCAATGGGAATTGGAAAAGGCCGGGGATTAGAGACGTCTGTTTTTGCAAAATATTTCGACTTGAATTTAGATTGAATTACAAATGGAGAAGGTACTTTTTATGGTTTCAAAGTTTGACAGTCCTTTTCACTGTCAACTTTGAGAAGTCTTATAGGTTTAAGTTGGGCGTTGTTGGGCAAAAAAATCGATTATTAGGTAGTTGTGATTTCGTTTTCATTCAACTGTGGGTCAATCTATAATATCGCTTTGTTGAAACTCTTCTTTTCAATGCAAAAATCAAGAAAACCAAACTTTTTCTACTAGTGTTATAACCCTAGGCTTAACTTGTATTATTTTCTATTTTTTTTTTGGTGTTATGTCGGTCTGTGTTTGAAATAAATGATTTTTATTTTATTTATTCTTTTGTAAACTGACTACGGGCTTCGTTTTTGGCAAGCTTTGTCAGGTACAATGCCTTCTTTAGATCTCAGTTCACTTCGTGGCTTGTTGTGAAACCGACAGCACCTGCCCGCCACGTAGACTAGCGGTAGGTATGCATGCCAAGCAATTTTTTATCCCACGAGTCTGGATTAATTTCCTTTTTCGTTTCATAACTTCGAATTTTTATCTACATTTGACTTTCTTAACATAACACGGTGTAATAAGATCACTCTTGAAAACTTCGAAGGGGTGTAAAGAAGGTACTATCTATCTACTAACTAACCTCTCAATATGAACCACTTTTTCTAAGAAACTAGCAATGTGCGCGCGAAAAAAATATTTCTATTCCATACTTGTCAAAAAAGAATAAATAAGCTTACAAAAAAAATTGTGCGTGGAGTCCCTCCTCGTGGAAGAAGTTATACTTCGAGTGCCACGCATTCACTCTCGCTCTGTGTTTAATGTGAAATTAATTTAGTATTTATTTGTATGTACCTAACCAATATGAAGTACTTATTTAGTTACTTACATTTTGACAGAACGACATGACAAATATCTCTCGTTGCGCATCCTAGGCCTGCAGGCATATTTAACTTCTTATAAGTTCATCAACCCTATTATCTATTTTGCGACCACAGTACGGTTTTGACTACTTTTGACAACAAAATGTTGGTTGGAATGAAAGGCAGGTAATTCCTTTGCTCGTATTGAAGAGTTAGCACTAGTTTAGAACCACTAACGACTCTGTAGATATTTTTAATCGAAAATTCAGGCATATTAGTTAAAATACTACGAAATTTTATGCAGCATATAATATAAATTATAAAAATGTGTTCTATTATTGTTGCTATAAAAATAAGTTGAATCCATAATCATAGTCTTGGTTTTGAGGTAGTATATAAACTGTAATTAATAAATACAGTCATAAATATTACTTCCGGTGAAGGTAAAACTAGAGGAGGTTGCTTCTCTAAGCATCTACTGGTTCACTGATACTATGACAAATCTTTGCAAAATATACGATAATCTTCCTTACAAACTAGCGCCTTCTGCTTTTAATCCAGAATTAGTAGCTATAGTGATGTTTTCATCAAAACTCAGTATTCTACAACCAAGATCAATGGCCAAAATAAATAAATATTTAATTTTATTCTACGGGATCAGATGCCAGAAATATCTTGTTATTTTATTTTGGAAACAGGTGGGTTACTCTCGACCACAGTTCCAATCCGGATTCACGAAATTTGACAGAAATCATTAGGTAAATTTTTCAGTACAAACTTACACGAGATCTGTCAAAATCCGGATCCAATTTTAAAGGCGGTGGTCAAAAGTAGCCCTACAGATCTTGGAATCCAAACACGAAACATATATACAGATATAGCGATCAGATACTATAGACCGAAATAGGGTACTTTAAGTCGTCTTAATATATCCGATATAAGGTACATACTTTAAGTCGTCTCAATATAATTATTATATTGAGACGACTTAATTCGCATTGCTGTGTTCCGGTTTGAAGGGTAAGGGCGCCGGTGTAATTACAGGCACATGAGACTTCAAGATCTTTACTTCTCAGAGTGATGGACGCAGTGCATTGCCTTACAGGGCACGTCCTCATTGGACTTGCTCTGTGAGGTAATGCGTTGTTATAGGCTGAAGTTACTACTTAACATCAGGTGAGCTATCAGCTTGTTCCATTACTTTTATCATAAAAAAAAAAAAAAAAAAAAAAACATTCAATAACTTCAAAGCCTAGTGCTATAGGTTCATAAACCGTACAATACTGGTCGTTAGAACGCTGTAATGGTAGGAAATTACCTGAACGCTGATTTATTACAGTATGCTTTGTCGGCCCCTGTACAATTCGAGGCGACCCCGATAGATAGCGGTTAATCTTTTTCTAGAGCAACACGACGTGGATGAATAAAATTTTATGAAGGTACCTTCGTATGCTTCTGTGGTTATACGTAATGTCAGACAACCTTCTCGCTCGCACATTTCAACATTTTTGAAGATTTATTATAACTAAATGTAATTATGTGAAATTGCAGAGCTTCAGGGTCGAGAGAATAACAATGCAAGGGTTCAATAAAAATATCACATTGATCCAAACAAGATTTCTAACCAAAAAAATTTAATTGGTACAAGTTTTTTGGTCGGAAAACTTGTTTGGATCAATGTGATATTTTTACTGAACCTTTGCATTGTTATACTCTTGACCCTGAAGCTCTGCAATTTTACATAATTACATTTAGTTATAGTATATCTTCAAAAATGTTGAAATGTGCGAGCGAGAAGGTTGTCTGGCTTTACCCTTCGCCTTAAGTATGTTACTCAATACATGCGTATGCGTACCCTACAGACCACGGGATTTTCATGAGGTATATTTTTAACATTTGAATTTGACTACCCTGCATTACCCATAGTTGTAAAATCTATCTATTTAGCCTGTATGCATTGTATGTATTGTATAGGCCTCCTCTTTAGTACGCCAATCTCTCCGGTCCTGCGCGAGTCTTCTTCACTGCCCAACTAGGTACAGCCACAATATCCATCGGACCATCGGGCGGGTGGTCTGCCTCCTAGTCTTTGAGCGTCCCTTGGCCACCATTCCGTAACCGCTGTCGTCCATCTTCAATCATTCCTTCTTGCCACGTGTCCTGCTATCTCCACCACAAGCTAGCATATATGCTGAGCATACCTCCTTTGCCTTAACGAATTGGTTAGGGTGCGCTACGAGTGCACCCAAATTTGAAATGTCATTAATTCTAGGTAGGTAAATTTTTGTTTCGCATGCACATTATGTACCTGCCTATACCTAGCTGTTTATGTAGCTTACTAATTTATGTATAAGGCAATAAACTATTTTTCTTTCTTTCTTTCAAGCTTGTGATCCGCATACCTACGTCTGCAACTGTAAAATACTGGCACAGATCTGAAATAGTTCTAAGTATAGCAAGATCGAAAGAGCACGATTGAGCTCCGCTTTGAGGCTTAGTATCGCCACAAATCACCGTGAACTGCCGAGTGGTTACAAGCACTTTGGCTGCCCTGGGTCAGCTGAAGCAGCTTTCAATGTAAAATGAATTTTAGCAAGCCGAATTTGGGTTAAATATCGCTTGGTTGCAAAAATCTCATCAAGCTAAACACAAAATACAAAACGATTGAAAAGTCTCTTCAGGTTTTTCACCTGGCTACTTTTTATCCAGATTATTTATCGGTCCTAATTTTATTTATTTTTATTTTATAAGGTAGGATACCCAATGTTTACACTATACAGTTCAAGAGTCGATTTCCGAGAATTTTGAAAGCGTGTTCCGATGATTATAGGGCATATGCAATACTAAAATTCTAGAACAATTAGTTCAAATGTATCTTAGTTTAGGTACTTATGCTTCATCTCTGTTCACCTAATCATCGAAATATTTATTATTTTAGTGGCTAAAAAGTTATATCTAAATAAAAAGCGAACTTGTGACGCAACGTAGCCGTAAGTACGAGGCGGTATACTTAATTCACCTGGGGTAATTCACCCGGGTGCACTAAGAACACACTGACAAAAATGATGTTGACCCCTAGGCCTCTAATTTGAATGCATAGTCTCGTACGAAAGGTATTTGAAGCAAGAAATGTACTTCGTCGATACAAAATATATTATGAAACAAAACGAAGTATTATTTTCATGGTAGGCGTAAATATGAAAAGCTTTTTACATGCCTCAATGATGATACTTTCATGTCAAGAAGACGTTTCAGATATAACTCAATCTCACGAGTAACAAGTACAAGTTCCAAATCGATTTTAAATCGAAAACTACGGGAACGAGACGCGTTTGATATGTTAATCTTCACGAGTAAGAACGGGAGCCTGTCACGAAAATTCCTTTTGAAGATCAAGAATTCATCGATCTTCTACACGGGGAAGTAATAAAATGAAAGCCGTAAAGTTATTTGATATGAAATCTTTATTACATCGAATAACGCAATAAATTATGTACCGGCATGAACTCTTGACTCCGTGGAATGTCTGAGGACGATTCCTTGCTGGTATTACGACTGTGACCTTCACTGGTAAGGTACTGAGGGTACAACTGTCAATATCTATAACCCGCAATCACTCCTCATACCCAGCTTTTTACGCAGATTGGGAAATACAGAAAAAAACTAGTTTTCTCTGAAGTGATGCGTTTATGTTGACCACACTCTCCCCATACGCTAGCGAGGAACCAGAAAGGTGGTGAATAAGAGGTATACTAACATAATTTAAAACACAAAAACAAGTTATAAAAAAAAATTGTGGCTTAGATCCTTATATTCTACCAACACCAGCGTTGGCCCTGACATATGCGTTCACGCTTGAAGCGGCCATAGGTGTGTAACTGTAGTAATTGGTGGGCACCCAGCTAAGTGATCCGGATATGCCGGAGTCAAAGGCACTGTTGCTAAGCGCATTGTTAAAGTTGAAGAAACGGCTGTTGGCAGCTGGCTGGTTCCAGATGGGGTTAGCCCACGCACGACTTGTGTCAAAGAATGAGTTTCTCTCGCCGTAAATTTGTGCTCCTGTGTGTACACCGACACCATAGCTTCCTATGGCCGTGTACAAGTTATTTAGCACGTGCACCTCTCCGTACCGAACCATGGGGTTGCGTTGGGTGGTTCCCTGGAACCAGTTTTGGTATAGGGTGACCTTAAGCCTGCCGATGTCTTGAGTCCAATCGTCGTTGTGCCCGATCAATAAGTTCATATTGTGGTTCCTGAATATGTTGTTGGAAATTGAAACATAACTGGAGCGACGCTTCACAGTTACCAGACCGTTGTGGCGGCGGTTAGCCTCGGGAGTGTTGGCTGCATTCCACGGGTCGTCGGAGAATTCATTGTGATCGACCCACACGAACTCACTCTCGTTCATGTCGACGCAGTCAATTTGCGACCACGCACCAGATATCTGGTTGGAGATGAATCCATTGCCGTTGGGCTGCTCGCCGGGCGCGTATGAAATGCAGTTCGAGAACTTTATGTTTTGAATAATGACATGTACCTGGTTGACCAGCTGTAAACTTCCTCCAGTGATTTCAGCGTTTGAGCCTATACCGATGATGGTTTTATAGGGGCCGACCTGTATGACGACTCCAGGAGAAGCGGTGAACAGTGGAGTTAGATCGATGCGTCCTTGAATCCGGATGATCCTAACTGCGACACTGTTTAGCGCGTCGCGGAGTGCCCAGCCATCATTCACGTTCCAAACAGCGCCACCTGTACCTCCACGGGTGCCAGCGCCAAAACCGACGAGACCGCTGTTAGCGCGGCTCGCATTATTGGCAAGCCAGCTGTCGTCTGTCGGGGGGTCAGGCAAGGGTGCTGAAGCCGGCAGTGCGGCGGCCGCGGCAAGCACAGCGCAAACTGCGATGAAATACTTCATGGTGAAGGTTCCCAGTGGGTGATGCTTTTTGTTTTTATAGACGTTCTTATCGATGTGCGATAAACAAACACGTATAACGTCATTATTCAAATACAATTGATAGAATTATCTTTTAATCTTATTGAAAATCAAAATGATTAAAAATTACGCCCCAATAAAGGGTGTTTTTTTGTCCTATTTAAAGTTTGTCTCTTAAAAATCTACAAATTGATTTATAACTTAACCTTACTGTTACTACTAGTTACTATAATAATATTAACATATAATTATTATTCAAGATATTGTAGAATTAAAACTTTATTTACTGTATATCAGAGTAGACTGATGCACCGATCATTTAATACCATACAGATTATTACAAAATAAGGAGGTATTCTTGTTTCAGATCACCCGAAGGATCACCCCCTATAGGATCTGACAGGGTTTTTGCTACACCCTAAAGGTAACACGTGACAAACTACTTGGAACTATGAAAAAGAACAATCAAGGGCGATTTAAGATTATGTCTCATCAATCATTAAAGTAAGTTCGTAATCGAATGCATGATAATTTTAATATCGATGTCCCCAATCGATTATTTTTTTGCTAACAATAATTAGTAGGTACCTACCTACTTTCTTACATAATCTTGCTTTTAGATAAAAAAAAAACTAATCTATTTAATTATGTACAAGTGGCTCACTGATAAAAATGGTGCCTAATCCTCGTTAATCGATTCAGAACGATTTTGAAATGTTTTTTGTTAATAAAATAAAATAAATAATATTTGCGTATGTCGCACAAAGGTTGTGGACGTGGGTACGCGAATCGCGAAGCTAAAGTGGAGATAGGCAGGACACCTGGCAAGAAGGGAAGACGAGAGATGGACGAAGGCGGTCACAGAATGGTGGCCAAGGGATGCCCGTAGACCAAGAGGCAGACCACCCGCCCGATGGTCAAATGACATTGTAGAACTGGCTGGGAATCACTGGACAAGACTCGCAAGGGACCGAAAAGAATGGCGTAATAAAGAGGAGGCCTATACTCAGCAGTGGGTGCAAACGGGCTGAAATGATGATGATGATGGAACTAAAGAGCCGCCTTCACATCCAAAGAGCCGCACCTGGCTCGCGAGCCGCAGGTTGCCGATCCCTGAGCTAGTTCATACGTGTTGTTTGTGTATTGATATTGTTGGTATTGACGTTTGGTTCAGTTAGATTTAAAAGATAAGACTCATGATTAAAAAAAATACTTTGTCATCAAAATTTTATCTAATGTTTCACAACTTAGACTTAACAGAAGATTAGGTTATTTTTTTCAAACTAGACAATTTTTTGTTTTATTGGTTGTTTACTTAATAATATTATACTTATACAAAATGACGTAAGTAAACTACTGCCCCGTATCGTAAGCTCTGAATTGCTTTCGCTGGACAACATAATGTCTGGCTACAGGGAGGTAATCGTAGTCTTCTAAAAACCTGCCTGGTAGGTTTTCTGAACTGTTTTCATAACGAAGAAATAATAAAGAAGCTTTTGACTACTTTTGAGAATACCTAAATCATAGGTATTCTCAGAAGTAGTCAAAAGCTTCTTGTTTTGTAACGTTCAGAAAACCTAAAGTATGAAAGGCAGGTTTTCTGAACTGTTTTCATAATGTTTGTTTTTATGAGACAACGATTGTCCCCTGTTGGTTTCTTATATTCTACACACACAACCTCATTATTATGTAAATATTTTATCAGAACGCGCACGGTGTGTACTGCAGAAAATATTTCGTGCGTTTTCGGACTTGGCTGACATACTGTTGTTATGTATTTAAATATTAGCGAAGCGCTCGTGGCGTAGCTTGCTCAATCTTCACCGATTATCTAAATTAAGCGACGTTCTGCTCGGTCACTATTTGGATGGGTGACCGCTAGTGGCAATTACATCTGAGCGCTTCCGTGCTTTGGAGGGCACGTTAAACGGTCAGTCCAGGCTCAAGCAGTCGTAAAGCCACTACCTCATACAAACCAACCTACCATAAAATATGTATGTTTATACGTACATAACTTTTTTTTGTTGTGCACGTGGCACGTATGGCAGACGATGTTTGGGCCAAAATAACAACCGATTGGGTCCCACAAAGCAGTCGCCGTTGCGATAGACCCCGGAGAAGATGGCGAGACGATCTTGATAGCTATAAAAGTGACTGACCCACTGTGGCCAAGGATCGAGAAGTGTGGAAAAAAGGGAGGCTCTTACCCTGCAGTAGGATGATGCAGGCTAAAATAAGTAAATGTATTATAGTATAGGTATTATACAAATGTATTACCTATTTAAGTTTGCTCACTCTAGTAATAGACATAATACAGTAAAAAAAACTAAAAAAAAAAACAAAAAGTATTTATTACCGTTCATTTATTTACTTATCAAAATCCAGCATAACACTATTGATAACTTGATTATAAAACCGATAGCCTTTAATTATCTAAGAAAATCAATCATAATTTATAGTTTATTAAAATCACGAGTGTTACAAATGTACCTAGTAATGGGTATGTACTCGTATGTTATTATATTGGCAATATTCTGTGATATAAGTAACATTCATATCAACAACATATCAACGCGTTAGCGCGTGTGTTTATTCGTCCAAGGTTGCCAAAACCAACAAAATATCTAGTTTTAACAACATCCTTACAAAATCACAATGAAATTTTTCTATCCTATCTTTCCTATTCTTTCCTATCTTATTCTATCCTAATAATATTATAGGTCATAGGGCATATATTGGTTACTTAGACGTAGTTTGGTTGATCCCACCAATGCGATGCCCAAATGTAAAAAGAAACAACGCAATGCGATGGCCTATTTGTACATAATATTATCTTTTCAAATGTCAGTTTTTACAAATAAAATGAAGATTTAGTTAGTATGAAATATTTTTAAAATGGCAGCAGTTTTTAGTTTCATTTCCATTAGGAACACTTGGCGGTCAGACTGCGGCTTTCATTAATTTCATCGAGATGGAAATAATTGAAATTTAATATACCTATAATGATGTGAAATTGAAAATGTAGGTACACCCCCTACTAAGCATTTTTTTTTCAAAATTACGTAGGTATACTTACAACTGAATAATTTTATTTAAAATAACTAAAGTAGAGCGTGTATATAGTTTTTGATTGGGGCGTCTTTCTATCTAATGAGTTTTTAATTTGGGACGAGTTAGTGATCGTAAATAATGAACGGTGCAATTCGTAACACGCGGGCCGAGTTCGTTCCGAACGAGTGGACGACCGACTCTTGTCATGGAAGGTATAATACCTACTTACCTATATATATATGTAATTTCCATGCGGTGAGGTCATCATCATATTTCAAGTTTACGATTTAATGATGTAGGTAAACAGAACCTCGATGCTATCAATGTACCTACTCTCTCTCCTTATCTCCCTAAATCCTAACCTATTTTCAAACAATCTTCACATCACACATGTACACAAAGATAAAACCCACTTTTCTATTAATCTGGCCATCATAATATAATTATAATTTTTATGTTCTAAAGCGCGAAACGAAGAAACACAGAGGATAAATGCAAGTCGGGTTCGGGTCGGATGCGTGTGTATTTCTTTGAACTTACAATAAAAAACAATACAAAATCGTTTATTTATATAAAGGTGTACCTACATGGCAGGAAATAAACTCATCAGTGGGTACTACTACTAACTAATAATTAATTAGGTAAGTGTATGTAGGTACACACAACTTATATGGATGGCAACACACAGGCCGCGTGCACGGGTCAGGCGCGGGTCAGTTGCTTGAATTATGAATGGGTTTCACCCTCCCGACTCACGCGCACGTGGCCTGTGTGTTGCCAGCTATATTCTTTAGGTAGGTACTAGGTACTAACGCCTGGTGGTGTTGGTGCTACACAGTGGCAGATGCAAGATTTCGGTTTGGGATGGATTTGATAATGAAAACCGGCATCTTAACTATTTTACATAACTTTTGGAGGCTGTGGCTTAAAAAATCGGTCTATATCGTGAGATGAAGCGATAATCTTTTTTCTTTACCACATCTTATGATGATAATGATATTTTAGTTAGCCTATTAATTAGGTTCGTCAGACAAAATACAGCTAACTTTTAAATAAATATGCATAATATAAAAACAGTTGAGCTAAGTTACCTACTGTGTGACGAATGAA
Source organism: Eulithis prunata (assembly GCA_918843925.1). Taxonomy (NCBI): domain Eukaryota; kingdom Metazoa; phylum Arthropoda; class Insecta; order Lepidoptera; family Geometridae; genus Eulithis; species Eulithis prunata. Next base: position 2,418,251 of record OU974009.1, read on the forward strand.
AGGTTATAGTATTTTTGAACTTGTTTCAGGTCAAACACAGGTCATATTGTATAAAATAAATGTTTTAGCACATTTCAATCGAGTCATCGTGATAACAGTGCAGGAAAACCGGACCGTGAACCCAGTAGCTTCCTTTTAGATTCTGACTCACATAATAATATGCTTATTCCGCCTGTGCTTGTCCAGGAAGACGGACTCTCAAATTCTAAATCCTAAAATCAATTTGTTGTTAATTAATTATTATATTTCACATTTACCTACTACAAAATTATTTATAACAAAAGTGTTTTCCGCTTTTTCTTAACCTTCAAGACCAAACAATTTTACTTTCATCAAACGTGCTATAAGTAAAACTGAGTGAAGACGTGAGAGTGGTGCCATCTGTGTTTTAAAAAAAACATGAAGCCTAAATCCTGCTTGTTACCACGCTGTTGTTGTTTTGTAAGTACAATTTTTATTACCACTACCTATTTAAATTGGAATTATTATTATTACTATTATAAATTAGGTACGTAAGTAAAATACCTGCGAAATTAAAATTACTAATTAATAGACGTGGTTTTCCTTTCGATGTTTTCCTCCACCGTTTAGGTAGGTATACATTGTACAAATTAATTTGATTTAGGTAATAGAGTAGGTAAACTTAGTAGTAATTAATAGAACTAGATTATAAGCAACAAAGTTTTGGATCAGAAGGCGGAGTTATAACCACATGTGTTAAAAATAATATACCTTTTGAATTATATTATTTTTACTAACCGCCTGTTGAATATCTGTGAGCAAATCTCAGAAATGATTATTTGTTACACACACAAGGGGTTATAGTAATAATAAAAATATTTATACGAATTTAAAGAAAATAACCTCGTTCATCACCCCTCAGGTGATGCGCTAGTTCAATTTACTAATAGAGTCATTATTATAGCGCATAATTCACTTGTGCAAGGTATTTTCCAAATACAAGCACGGAATTTCAAAAATGTAATACCTACGAGTACCTACCTACTAAGTAAAACCAAACCAATACCAACCAAACCAATGCCAAACCAAACCAAATAAATAACAGTGCACCCTAGATAGCTCAAATGTTCAAGCACAAATCTGACGAAATAATGTTGAAAGCCCTATTCAGAGAAAACTGGCAAGCATCCGAGCAAAACCATCCATTAGTACCCGTAGGGGCACGGTAGTTTGGCAGCCTATGCTCATGTAGGGTACCTAATTAAGCCCTAGTTTCACTATTAAAATTCATAGAACCCTGTAATTTTCCCGCACGCATAGAACGCCCATTATACAAATTTTTCAGTACCTATTTACAAAACATATTACAAAGTTTCGAAGAATCCAGACTATGATTTATTTCCCACGACATACAAACATTAGCGGGCATTGTTCAGTTCACATTGACCATTAATACAGTACTGTGCAGGTCCTTACGCCATTCTGACGACAAGTAATCAGCGTATCTAAGCTCTTATCGACGTGTTTCTGATAAAAAATATTACTACGAACTTCTGTCGATCGTTGGAAATAGTTTTGCGAGTGCATTATAAAATCAAGAGTTTTATACAAAGCTGTCTAAAGTAAGGCGTTTGTAGACTTACTCCCAGCCAATTCTTCTTCTTCTCTTCTTCTTCTCTTCATTAATGGCCTCTGTCCGTCATTTCGACAGACAATTTTGCCATTGTCAAGTGATATAATTGTAATAATATAAGTCAAGTCAAATCATTTGTCAAGTCGGCTGTCGTTTGTTTTGAAAAGAAAATGATGGATTTTCTCATCAAAACCTAACACGAATTTTCACATTCAGAAAAACCACTTTACACACATTTATTCCAATGGCTCACACTTTATGTTACGACCTAAGTATTATTGGTTAAAATTCCACCAAAATTAAACAACAATACTCACAATAACACAAGAAAAACTATTAAAATAAAAGTGCTGTGTCGTTTCAAAAAATGTCAAAACTCGTGTCCCTCCCAGCCAATTGTACACTGACACAACGATATTGACATGCGATATATAATCAGTTGTGGTGGCAGTAGCAAAAGTGTGTTGGTATAGCTTCCCACAATATCGTGTCGGCGTCCAATTTCACCCTAGAAAATTGGTTTGAAAATCAAGATTCGGGCTTGGAATTCTTGTATTTAGAAAGGAAAATGGTTCTCAACTAGAGGGATCAGGGCGCTAATCGTGACCAGACTAGGTACATGAATACCTACTTGTTTATAAATAGGTATACATTTTAGAATAGTGAATAATAGTTAATGATAATGATGAATCAAATATAAAGGAAATGAACAGTCACACTGGTAGATTAGATTGCCTAAAATTAAATTTGCTTATGGTTTTTTGTTTCCGCTAACAGATTTTCTTAACTTAGGTACGTAGGTACTTAATTTTTGTTAATATCCTACTGTAAAGTTGTCTGTTAATCGTTGGTCTGTGGAAAAGGAGGCACTGGTGACCTGTTACACAGGTATTTCAGGCACCAGTCGTCACTAAACAAATTCTAAACTGGTTTTACAGCACATTATATGGACGGCAACACACAGAACGCGTACGCGGGTGAAACCCATACAAATTGAAGCACCCAACCCGCGCCCTACCTGCGTATACTTTTTAGGTGTTTTGGGCTTTAGCTAGGAAAATATTAATGGTTAATGTTCTCAAATATTGAATAACACAAACCACTGTCAAAGATATTGATAAAAAATCCTTCTTTTTGGTTCTATCTGAGTCATAGTACCATTTTCCTTATGAAATATGAATAACTGGCTCAAGTCATTGACCGTAATGTTCCCACAGTAATTATAATTAAGACGATGATAGTGTTTCTTAGGGTTCCGTAGTGAATAAGTTGATCAAAACATTATTTTTGTTCTGGTGTTGGTGACGATTCTTACTAGCATATTTTCGTGCGAAGGTAAAGCTATGTCAACAATCCAAATAAAAATGTAGTCATCCCGACTATACTATACAGAGGTTTATTCTTTTGGACCCAAAAGATTAATTTGGGCCTGAAGAAGCCTACATAAGCATCCTCAAATTTTTCAAAAAAAAATTTAAGCCCACAGCAAATAAAGAGTTTGAGATTTCCTGAATTTAACATAGTCATCGGTCAAAATAGGCACATGCAAAATTACTTATTGTTAAGTAAATAGGTAGGCACAGTAACAGGAAGTTGACCAGAGGCTACAATAGACAATTATTGGTCTAATTACATAATTATTGAGTCGCAGTTACAGCGTACCTATTAGTCATTTTGACGTGCTCTATCTACTTTTGTAACCACACGTTTTTGCCGTTATTAGCGTACCGCGTACATATAGGTCGTTTATTTTTCATGTGTTCAAATGGTTTTGATATACACCTGCTTAGCTTATGTCTTCTGATGCATTTTTTATTTTGGATTTTATGTGCTCTGATTTGATTGGAAACATTGTTAGATGATTAGAAAGGATAAAAATAATTATGACAAAACAAACAACAGTCTAAATACTAAGAATTGCAGACACAAACATTCTGAACCGTCAAATAAATACTTTCTTTGAAATGAACACTTTCTTTTACTTATCTAAATTCAGCTTTGTAATATTATTTTGCTTGCGTTTAACAAAAAATGTTAGATTAATCAAAATTCACTTTCGCTCGCGCGGGATTCTGGCAAGAAGCGCCAAACACTCACTTGCCCTACATTTTTTACTCTCTTTGTTCGCATGCCATTATGTTGCGGAAATGTTGTAAATCTGTAAATTAACGTTTGTTTTGTGAACCTCGGACAATAGCCATCATATTCTTTTAATGGAATTGAGAGTGAGTTTTGTACTAAAAATGTTTGAAGAAACATTGGGCAATGTTTAACTTTGCATTAATAAAACTGCACTTTATAAATTGTTTTTACAAGAATAAGGGCTTTTTCGAAAGGGTTTTTATTGATTTATTTTATGATTAAAAACATAATTATACATTTCCTAGAAGACAAAATGTCATGGAACTCAAGTTTGCGGCGGATTTTGTCGAAGTTTATTGAATAACAAAATACATACATGAATATAACACATAACAAAATTCAAAAAATAGTGTCCTTACTCTAGGACGAATGTTATACTACATTATTTATTTATTTTTTATATTTTTTATACTACTAAGTAGGCAAACAAGCGTACGGCCCGCCTGGATGGGAAGCGGTTACCGTAGCCTATAGACGCCTGCAACAATAGAGGCATCACATGCGCGTTGCCGACCCTTGAAGAATTTTAAAACACCCTTTTTGAAGTTGTTTGGGGGTTTAAAAGTTATGGGAGAGTCGCTGTGCTGACAGCACATTGGACAAACATACATTTTTGCACATATTTTTTCATTCCTCTTCAATAAATGAAAATATTGATTGTAGCTAGGTACTTGAAATTGTATGATATCATAGACATAAATAATAGAACAAAACCTATCAAAGCATTTCTGAGTATTTTCCATTTCTAACTTTTGTTTACGTCGTGGGATGAATCAATAACATCTAAACTTTCGCATTATAATAATATGAACTGCCTGAAGCAATCTACAATTATTTTTGCAAATGTAATAGATAGATACTCAGTAATCCTATGATCAGTTTCACCGAATTACAGCCAGATCGAAAGGTTACTTTCTAACATGGGAGCCGTCCATCATCAGCAACTGACTCATACCGCAGTAACTCTTGATCGGTGAAAGTGTCAATACGTTTCCGCTGGCGCTGGACCTGGTGCTGTGTTAGTGAGAGAGACGAGTGAGACTGTGATACTGCTGTTTTCAGAATTGCTACAAAAGTTTTTGGAAATGTGCACCATCACCATCAGCCAGTATTTTAGGCACGGGGTAGGTAAAAGTTTTTATTTCACTTACAATGTTCGTTTGTGGGTTTGTTTGTTTGTTGGGTAAAATCTTACAATTTGACCTATGGAATATGGGAAATCTTTCAAGATAAAGCTTGAAAGATTTGACCCATTCCCCGATGTTTGATTTAGCTAAGATTCGGCATATATAGGTAAGTCTTTAACGACAATGCAAGAAAACCAGTTATTGACCAGCAGGTGTAATTATGTGTCTACTAGCCTTACAGCATGAAGGCATGCGTCAAATGAAACAATGTAAAATGTCTAATACCTTACATCTTCACAAGTTCTCCCAGAGTTCTGTAAGGGCTTTTTGTTTATGCTTCGGACTTTGCGGTGCTCATGTGCCTGACGGGTGCATGCCTCCGTTTTATAACTTTCGGTAGTTAGCGGCAGCGGATTCCGAGAGAAACTAAGAGTTTTACCACGTTCAAGGGAGTTCAAATAGTTCACGCAATAATAAAAATGCATTTACTTTGTATTTAAAATAAAGTTTTGTTTTTAGGTTTCGTTATTTTGTGTATGTAGGTACTAAGTATGTGTATGTACGTAAACTAGTAGGTATAGGTACCCGCTGTAATCTTTTAAAGGAAGTTTGTTTTTCTAGTCATAAAAGTTTGTCATTTATCCCAATCTATGATTTCAATTCGGTCACATCACATTTCCTTAAAGATTACTCATTTCGATATCAAATCGACATTCGTTAGTAAGGGTACTGCTATCGTGATAACGGACTAACACTCGCATTTCAACAGTCAGGATAAATTAGGACGAGTGAATTGACGGGACGGACCCTGTACTGCAGTGTTTGGAGATTAACGTGAGAAATCATGGTAAATTTTATTATTCTTTTGTTCTAAAAACTTGTGTTTTGAGATAATATTCAAAAATAAAATAAAAAATTGTTGGTAATTTTTTTTCGTTTCTAAATAAGTAAAAAATAGAGATAAGATAAAATTTTTGATAAATAGATAAAAAAGTACACGTAAACATCGGGTGCAGAGGTAAATTCCGCTTTTTCAAAATTGTTAATATTTTGCGTGAAAATAAATTATTTTGTAGGCATCAAACAGAGTGCGTAAAAAATAGTGAAATGAATCGTATGACTTTTATGTAGAGGTACCATTGTGTCTGTGTTGTATCGATTGACGGTGCAAGGTAGGTGCCTAATAAAGTAAGAATACTATTAGCGTAGTGAAAGGTTACTTGCCGGTCGAATATAAATGTAGTCAATGAAAAGTAAAGACATAAGGTTCATAATCGCATACCATTTGTCACAAAACAAGTGTGTCTTGCTCCAATTGCTTTGAAAGTTATGCATCGTCGAAGTCACATCTGGTTTTCGATTGATTTATTTTCTTTTTTGGGACTGTGTTTGACGTTACTATATATTTATGGGTTAGAACATATAGGACAGGACTTTGAACTTCCATTAGGTAGGGACAAACATTTTTTGGTGGTTTGTTAGTGGGTGAGTAATAATTGTATTCTACCAAAAATAATGATTAAGTGTTTGTATTGTAACTCAATTAACCCTAATGACTAAAGGTATCAGAGTTTTAGTAAATAGAAGCCGATACTTTGAAGTGAATTCTAACTAAAATTCGGTGGTCACGTGAGTAACACCGCGAAGCAAAAACTACTTTTGAAACAGTAAATATGGTCATACTACAGGCACAGATCATATATACCCACAAATCACTAATTCGTGGCTAAACCTTGTCAAACTAACGTAAACCATTCGGGTACGTGCGTAACCATGAATAGAAAATACAGCCAAGTCAATCGGTGAAATAGAAAATCGAAATCAAAACATTGTATTTCACGATTCACTTTTCCATCTTTTTAAAAGTAAAATCCAAAACACACAGGTCGCGTGCACCTGCGCGGGTCAAGCGTGGATCGGGTGTTTGAGTTTGTACCTATGGGTTTCACCCGACCCGCACACGCGCTATGTGTGTTGTCGTCCATATAAATGCAAAATAATAAACGTGCACCCTACTAGCGCCCGACTTGCTCTTTGTTATACCGCGTTCACACTATGACATTGCCACTGCCGGCATTCATGCCGCGGACTTATTGCCACAGCAACATCGCCTTTATTCTCACCAAGGAGCTAGGGCATGAACTTGGCGATGTTGCTATGGCAATGATTCCGGAATTAATCGCGGCATTCATGCCGGCAGCGGCATGGGCATAGTGTGCACGCGCTATTAAATCAAATAATTTTGAACAGCATATTATAAATACACACCAAGGATAGGATGTTCCCGCATTACCGGTCATTTTTATATCATACGGTTCTCCAGTCACAACTCACAATAGTTTGGTTTAGTGACAAAGGTCACAGAACCAAATTCATGCAACCCGTGTATTTCACAACGCGTAAACATGCCAAAATCAACACTGTCTCCAGTGCATACAGCTTATAACAGGATCGCAAGATGATCATTATTCAATCGTCACTCGGCCCTCATTTAAATGGTCATGAGCCCTTCCGGGATAACCCAAGATGTGTCCATACAGGATGTGGATAATTTGGGTGCGTGCTTCGAACCCAGTAGCAGCTTGACTTGTCTTGTGTTCAACAGATTAGCTCAACTTCTACCAGCCAACATCCTGTATCCAAAGTGGCTTTCAAATATTATCAAACGACACGAAAGAATAATCATGAGCTTGAAGCCTGGAATGATGAATTTCAGTTTATTTTGTAGTGTTTCTGTCCTGTCACTTAGTTAACGTTTTTATCTATCTGATCATTTTATCTGGATGAGCGTTGTTCATTTATATGAAGTCGAAAAATCTACGGAGACTTGTGTGAGCCCAAACAGTCGGTCACTAACTCTTTTCCATCAAAACATAGTAGTTAATCTAATGTCATGGATTTTCATTTTTGATCTTGATCCGAGTACCTATAGGATCTCTCAATCCAGACCGACATGTTATTGAGAGCTTTAAGTGAGCCCCAAATCCGCTATTTTGGTGTTTTAAACAAAATATTATCTATTAAACGGAGACTGACGGCATCTCTTTTTATCGAGCCCTGTCTATAGTCTGTCCACGGTCAGATATAACTCAATCAGCTGAGCTATTCCGAAAATAGTATGATGTCTGGATGTCAGAACTAGGCGAAGCAAATTGGCCTTAATTTTTATAGCCAACTGCAGTCGTCCTTAGGAACTATAAACTCGGGATTTAGTGTCATAATAAAAAGCAATAGTCTAGGTTTTAATCGTTCATGAGAACTTTACCACATAATAGATCCTCTTGCAGTATTTACTCTACTCAAGCACGGGGCTCAATTTTGTCCATATATTTTGTCCGAATCGTCACTAAGTCAAAACTTCCTTGTATGTAGGTATACCTACGTACTAAAAATGCAAAACTAAGATCATACTTTGTTTCTGCGTTCTCAAATATTCCCAATATTCATTCTAGGTACCTCTGGTTTCGCCTTAATAACAAGTAATTTTTCGAAATTTTTAATCCCAACCAGCAGTGATAAAATAAACAAACTTTCTTACAAAAAAAAACCGCATTTAAATGAGCGTTCTAGTTTCGTAGCTCGAGGGCACACACACAAATACATAACGACTTTAATGTTATAACACCCCTTCCATTTCTCAGTTGCGGGTTTCGGGTCAAAGATAAAAAAAAACACTGCTCTTCTTCTTCTTTTGACCTCTGTCCGTCATTTCGACAGACAATTTTGTTTATCTGTTCACTCAATTCATCAAAGCCCTTTCACCAATCTATTGATGTCATAAAGTATTACTACGTATACTGTGGCTATAGATAATGTTTTTGGTACCTATTTCCTGGAAATCGCTTTATTTACATCGTATCTAGATTACGGGATTACCTGCCGCTAATCCAAGATATTCCTTCAGAAGTTATAGCCCCTATTTACTTTGAGGCACGTCAACATTTCGTCCTTGATTGGCTGTTTTTACACTTCTATCGACACGACGTTTTCCATACTTATAACATGAATCGCTTCAAAAAAATGTTTTTAAAGTCATTCAGGGTAGGCAACGCACCGATAGTGCTCTCAGTATTTTCGATGACGTTGACCGCTTACCATCAGTTGGGCCGTATGCCTGTTTGTCTACTACTTACATTAAAAAAAAACTACTTTAGATAATATCGGCGGAGAGTGATCTTTTTGAAAAGTACCAAATCGGGTCACTGTTAATACATTTACCGCTGTACTAATAATAATTTTATAAATCAGCTGTTTAACATAATAATGTCAAACTGTGCCAGAGCTAAAATTGTGATCATCTATGATTTTTCTAGCTTTTTTTTTATTATACATTTTTAACACATATATACAGAATAGGTTTGACAGCATTTAAAAACTAATTTAGGTTTAGGTATACTCGTGTCATTTACCGTCTACATCAAAATATTTATTTTAAAACATATTTATAAGTCGATTGTCGGTGCCGACACCGATATTTTGGTCAAGCTACTGACATGTCAGTATCGGTCAGTGTGCAAACGCCCATTGCTGGGTCTCTATCAGGGTTATTTGCTTATCTGTTTGATTCAACTTAGCTAAGTAAGTTTCGGTTGCCTTGGTCTCTGGTAGTTTTGAGTTTGTTGCTTTACCTCTAATCGGTAGTTGGGTAAAATTATAGCCGTTGAGGGCTTTTTTTATCATAAGTCTTATCTTCCAACGAAACAGCTTGGTATTATTTAACTGCAATATAAAGTACCTTATAGGTACACGTGTACCATTTTGATTCAACTATTTTACTAGATATAGCATGAAACTATACAATATCAGTAAAAGCACTAAAACCTTGGTTCTTGCGTGAAATTATCGCTCGAATTTAACAAATCCACTATGCTATGTAAATAAAGATAACTGCAAGGCGAGTTACCATGACCGTGAACGTGAATCATTGCAGGCGGAAATTACGAGCGATAACGCAAAGCCAACAGTTAAAAATGTTCCCTTTTTATTTCACAAAATAGCCAAAACAATAATGAAACAAAAATGAATTAAAATGGAAAACAAAATATTATTGATGGTAAAATAGTATAGAGGAATGAAATAGACAGCACTATTAGAGATATCACAAAAGAAAGAGGCACATGGTCGCGTTCTAAATTATTGAAAGATAGGCAGGTAAACTACTCATTTCAATTTCACAAGGATCCATACAAACACAGTTGTTTTAACTGATTTAATTTCTTGGTTTCCAGAGTAAACTCTTCGGTTCGAAGTCTTCAGAATTTGAAAATGAAGCACTAGAAGTCCACAACGAGTACCGACGAGAGCATGGCGTTCCACCACTAGTTCTCAACAAAGACATCTCTAAAATTGCACAAAGATGGGCAGAAGAACTTGCCAAAAAGGACGAAATGTCTTACAGCTCAAACCAGAACTACGGAGAAAGCGTCTACTGCGGTTGGACTGCTGACCCCAATACCAAGATCAAAGCAAGGGATTGCGTAGACAAATGGTACAGCGAAATAAACGAGTTTTCATTTGGAAGAGAACCAGAACAGCTCAAATGCGGTCACTTTACACAACTGGTGTGGAGAACTACGAAAGAAATAGGAGTTGGAAATGCTAAGAGTAAGTCCGGAAAGTTGTATGTGGTCGCAAACTACTATCCTCCTGGGAACTACAGTGGAAAGTTCACTGAGAATGTCGCTCCACCTGGAGCTATGCAGTTTGCAGCTGGTAGTTACAGCTCATCACGAAGCTCCAACAACAACCTGCCACCTCCAAAATCCCCGAGCTATAAGCCACTTCCGTCGAAATCTCCGCATCAAAAACCACCACCACCTAAATCTCCAAACCAAAAGCCACCTCCTCGTTTTGGAGAAATCGCATCTGATATAGTGAGCAAGTTGAAATCAACTTCAGTCTCTGGAGACAAGTTCGAAGAAGAATGCCTCAGAGCCCACAACGAGTACAGAAGGAAGCACGGCGTACCACCTCTTGAGTTAAACAAGAAGTTGTGTAAATACGCAGAAGAATGGGCGAAGGTCATCGCAAAGAAAGAAAAAATGGAACACAGAAACCAGAATGAATATGGAGAGAACATATTCTTCGCCTGGTCTTCTGATCCTACCTTCACTGTCTCAGGTAAAGAACCTGTTGATAAATGGTACAGCGAGATAAAGTTCCACAAATTTGGAAAAGAACCTACCAACTTGGACTCAGGACACTTCACTCAAGTCATCTGGCATGATAGTAAGGAAATTGGTGTTGGTATGTCAAGGACAAAGGATGGTCAGGTGTATGTTGTAGCTAACTACACACCTCCGGGTAATGTGATAGGTAGTTTTAGTTCGAAGGTTCCTCCACCTTTACACTGAAGTAAAGGTGTTAATATTGCCAAAGATATCATGAACACAACCAGAGGTACTATTGATTTATGGTCATTCCCAATATTAGATCTATATCTAGTTAGGCGTTATTAAAACGTAAATTATCATAGCAACATACCTAAATCATTTTGACAAAAAGTGTGTGGGTTTGACGCAAGTTAATATCTAATCTTTAACGAAGGTTGAATATTGGGTTTGGCCATTAGAAAACCTTTATAAAATCACCAAAATAGAGTAGTATCGCAAAAGTTTGCGAAAAGCTCTTTTGAAATAGGTTTAGAATACTTAATATCGTAATTTTTCATTTCTTTCAGTAGAATTAATGGAACTCAAACAGTTTTTACATACACTTTAGATATAAGCACTAATCGAGTTATTGCTAATAGCAATGTGCAGACTGTTCTCCATAGAGGCTAAAGAATAAGGTAAAAGACAATATCCAAATGATAAAAGACTACAACCATTCCAAGTTAAAAATAAACTAACATTTTCGTTATAGTCGAATGTATACATTTTTAATGGATTTGTAAGCATTTTTTAATCCAAAGAAACTAATATTCTTCTAGTTTGTAAAATATTATTGTTTTTAAAAGCTGGATCAAGACGGGTGCTGACTGCAAAATAATAAGATTGTGTTAAACGACTTATTTATTACCTAAGAATTATTTTATATTTTTATGTTTTACTGTATTTGACTCTTCAGTATACAATCTAGTTCTGTAGATGTCAGAGTAAAATTATATTAAAAATAAATCTGTTTTATTTGTTATTATCCCATGAAAATCATATAAAATCCTTGAGGCCGGAGAGTGCTAAAATTTAAGGTATTATAAACAATCACGATAATAATGTGCACAGTATTTACAATTATAATAATAAATAATAAATATTCACGGACACTTAACACAACGCCTTCTAGTCCCAAACTAAGCAAAGCTTGTACGATGGAAACTAGATGGCTGATAGAATAGAATACATACATACATTTTTTTATTGTAAATACATACTTATAATACATAGAAACACCCAGACACAGTACAAACATCTATGTTTACAACACACAAATGTTTGTTCTCGGTGGGGATCGAACCCACGACCCACAGCACGGAAGGCAGAGCTACTACCGACTGAGCCATGACGCCTGTCGCATGATGACGCATGATTGCCTCCATAAGACTGTTTGTGTCATTTTAAAAGATGATTTTTAAATAAAATGAGAAGCCCATTTTTGCAGATATAACCAATGACCATCTTTGAAGAGATCTTTTGCCCTTTGGCCGTGAAAATGCTTAAGAATGAAGAATACTACAAACTGGCCTTTGATAGCCTAGAACTGTCGCGATGAAGATAGAACACGTATCTTTTTAACCAACTTCATAAATGGAAGAGGTTCTCAATTCGGCTGTATTTTTTTAATCACGAACTATTGCCCCAATCGTTGTCTCATAAAAACCTGCCAGGTTTAAGCCTAGCAGGTTTCAGAACTGTTTTCATTCTGAACCATATAATCAATATAATATATAAAACTCTTTTGAAGCTGACTTAAAATCAACGCACAGCCTAAACTATGAGGTATGAAATTTGAAGGGTGAAATTTGAGGGTCCTTAAGTGTAGGGGTGCACAAAGAAAGGAATTTTGAAACGTCACACTCTAAAGGGTAGAACGCGAGCAACGCCGCGGGCGACGGCTAGTGTTTAAAATAAAGAAATGCAATAGTATATCCAGGTTTATTGTAAAAACTGGCAGCAATTATGCAAAGTGCAGTTTACATTGTTCAAATAAAAAAGATATAGAAGTGAAACTCATACTATAGATACTCAAATACAACCCTTAAAACAAAGAGCTCTTACTACAACAGTGCTCAGGATACCTTAAGGGCATAATATTAAATTCTCTTCAAATTGATGATTTTGACACTTTGTTTTAAAATCTTAGGGATGGGAATGAACCTAACCTAGTTTTAGATAAAACTCGGCTGACGCATAAGCCTAGGTAAATGAAGATTCAGTACGGGTAATACCTTTTGACTGGCTGGTTGACACGAGTGGGTGGCTGGCTGAAACGGGTACGTAAATTAGGTACTAAAAAGTGCCATCCTCTCCGACGAAACCTAGTTTTCCATCCGCCCCAGTGTGACGGCCAGATTAGCGTAGTGTAAGTGAGAGTGTTGTTTTAATTTAAATAAGTTTCGTTTCTATAGCGTTTTAATTGATTTATGTAAAAAGTTATTTCACGGTGTGCGCTCGTCGTGTGCACAGTGTAATGAGAAAACTTTCATTGCAGCCATTCCATCAAAGCAATGATTTTTATTAAGTAATTTTTAATTTATATTAAAATGAATTGGATAGCTCTTTGTGTTTTATATACGGTATGTTTCCTTTACAAAGTTCATTGATAATTATATTATCAATAATACTCAAAATAATGACAGGACTGCGGTTTTGACAGTTTACTTTCATCAATTTTATGCAAAAAACTTATGAGTGCAAAAATTCCGTGTGATCTATAAAAACTGTAATAATTTGGAAACCATTAATGCTATAGCTTAGTGAAATTATGCAAGTTAATAATGCGTTAACAAAGGAATATTAAACAGTCTATCAAACGCAATTTATTTCACTAAGCCAGCATAGAATGGAAGACGGAAGGTGGACGAAGGCAGTCACAGAATGGTGGCCAAGGGATGCCCGTAGACCAAGAGGTAGACCACCCGCCCGATGGTCAAATGACATTGTAGAACTAGATAGGAATCACAAGACTCGCAATGGACCGAAAAGAATGGCGCAATAAAGAGGAGGCATATACTCAGCAGTGGGTGCAAACGGAAATGATGATGATGATGAAGCTAGCATTCATAGTTTCCAAGATTATACTTTTTATAGATGGCCCGTAATTTTTGTTCTTGACTAAATTTATACATCAAGCCACATCTTGTCGTAGGTTTGTGCACTAGCTTAAATACCTAAAAGTATAACAATGATGATCATTTTCAGAACATCGTCATTCTACATGCAAAACATGAGTTGAACATAAATAAATTAATTGAGATAATCAGGGTAAGTACCTTTTTTTCACTAAGTTCTGTGAGAATCACAAACAAATCGATATTAGCTAGTAAAATTGTGCTCTACAGACGTGAGCACACTTATTAGTATTGTCAAACAAGGGCCTCTATTCATAATATCTTGTCATTTTAGAGCGGTTTTCAACAAAAAATAGATGACAACATTATTTAGCAAAAGTATTAGCTATTGGAGCTTTAGGGGATATTTAGCTTTACCATTATTATTATATGAATAAGATCATTAGTGTCAAAAAGGTGTCAAACTTCAACTTTTTGGTCAAACTTGACTAGATTGTTCTTCCAAAAGATTGACAACGCACTATCGACGAGCATCAAGTGACCTTTCGAAATTTGACGTTGTAAACGGGTTATTCCCAACGAGCCCACTCATTTGCACAGTGGGCTCGTTGGCATTTTTTTACTATCGATCCTTTGTGATAGATCAATGCCTAGCTAATATAACTTATACTTGATGTAAAAGCTTCAGAAACTTGTGTTCACAGTAAAGAGAACAGAACACATTTCATTTTCAGTACCAGACGTTTCAAATAGCTATGCTTTGGTAAAAACTTTACCAATTTGCGGCCAGTCGTGCAAGTTTCAATTCATAGCTTATTTAAATGCTGCTATAAGTTCAATGATACTGAAAGTTCAAAGGGAATTTGCGTCTGAGTTGACTATTGAGCATGCACGAGGTGGGTTTGATTCCCCTGACAAAACGAATAATTTTATTGCGTGATCTGTAAATATTTTGTTCAATATTTAGGTGTTGTAGACCGAAACCAAGCCTATAGTCGTTAGGTACTTCGAATAATCCCTGCCTCGACTCGTCTCGACCTTGAAATAGTGCGTTGGTTGTTAGTTGTCAAAATTACTACCAAATTAGATGGAGGTAGAGACGACGCGAGGATTCTAGTTGGCTAGGAAATACAAGGCCAATACGTGCGGAGCTGACTAGCCGCGGGTTCCCTCACGATGTTTTTCTTCACCGTTTGAAAGTACTGGAACTCCAATAACCCATTTATGCACAATCGGATTTGAGCCCACGACTTTTTACTTATATCTCTACCATGACAATGTCTATTTCTGAGTGTTACTATGTATTATAAGTACCTATGTATTTACAAAAAATAATAATTAAGTAAGTCATGATTCAGTCGGTAGTAGCTCTGCCTTCCGTGCTGTGGGTCGTGGGTTCGATCCCCACCGAGAACAAACATTTGTGTGTTGTAAACATAGATGTTTGTACTGTGTCTGGGTGTTTCTATGAATTATAAGTATGTATTAACAAAAAAAAAATGTATGTTTGTATTCTATCAGCCATCTAGTTTCCATCGTACAAGCTTTGCTTAGTTTGGGACTAGAAGGCGTTGTGTGATGTCCATGATTATTTTATTTATTTACTATCTCTGAACCTAAGTATAACTTCCTACAAAGTACGAAGAGGTACTACGAAACATTCATAATTGAATTCTTTTATCATCATAATACGAAAATAGTGTTTCCTCCAACCATGAAAGCAAAGCGTAATGTATGAAACCAAGGATATTATAAACCTAATGAATAAATTATGCCAGCACCGCTTCAGGACAATATAGGATACTGTCAGACTATCTAGACGGGATATTGTTCATGCAACGAGCATACACAAAGCCATTGTTTCTGAATTTCATGTAACTATTTTGAGCCCTGAATTATGTCACCTGTAAATAAAAGATATATTCCAGAAATCCCCACTAAGATATCCTTACTAGTGGTGATTTCAGTTTTTTTCCAGAAATCCCCACTGCTACGACGTAGCATGTCTACGAGGTAGCAGTGAGGATTTCTGGGTATGTCATGGGTATTTTATTAAAAGTAGAGTGGATTGAACTACAATATTCTATTTTTAAAGATCAAATAAAACTGTTTTTCTTTTTTTTCCATTTTCTTATGATAAAACAATAAATATTACAATAAAATATTACAGAAAAGCCAAAATTTATACACTTTAGCAGATACGCCGCAGGATTATTTTATTTCAGCTACTAGCTTCCGCCCGCGACTTCGTTCGGCGTCCCATTGGATTCCGTTAATTTTCCGGGATAAAAAGTATCCTATGTTACTTCTAATACCTCCAAGAGTATGTGTACAAAGTTTCATGATGATCGGTTAAGTAGTTTTCGCGCGAAAGCGTAACAAACAAACTTACATTCACATTTATAATATTAGTAGGATTAAAATTAATGTACCTACTGCTAAAAGTGTCGTAATTTTAAATATTTTTGTGGCAACACTAATTTATTTTTGGTTGGAGGGGATTTGGTAAAAAACGTTGGAGGGGAAGTCAGTTCGTTGTTGGTAGCCGAGGTGATAACAAGTAATAAAATAAGAAAAGGTTCCTGAATAAAGTGAGAGATATTCAAGATTATTCTGCCGTTTCATTATAAGAACATTATCTAAAGATATTGCAGCGTGTTTTTATAGCTAGATAACAATGAATGGAATCTAAAAAGTTTTAAATCGACAATCATTATTAGGTGCATGTTTTATCCAGATACAAAAAATTAAACATTTTATTTTGCTTGTAGAGAAAAAAGTTGTGTGTACATCTGATTCTGTTCCACTGTAGTAAGCTTATTTTATTTAGATTATCATATTATTATCTAATTTTAATATATTATCATTTTTTATTTACGCGCTACAAAATCGATTGCAGAAATAATCAACAAAAAAAACTTTGCAACATTTTTCAAAAGCCAACAATTTAAAAATTGGCAATTATTTTGGTCAAATAAATTAACTTTTCAGTGTCGGGATAAAGCTGTGGCCACAATGAATTGGCCTGTTAATTATAGCTGACCCGTAGCGTAGTCGTTGCGGTCGATTGCAATAAGTTATTGATCGTGTGGCCGGGCCTTTACTGTGACACTGGCGAGCGGGCTACAGTGTACTCGGTCCACAACTAGGGCTGTGACTGTTTTTGAAGAATTAATTAAAGTTCTAACAGTTTATTAGTAACTATGAAAAAAAGTGTTGATGTTTGATTTAAGCAAAATTGGCCTTTAACTTCTGCAATTACTTTCGAGTTTATTTCTAAATACTTGATAAAAAATACTATCAATTTCAGCGTCAAAAAATTTGTTACCGTAATTTGATCAAAAACACTCTGAAACTTTACAAAATAATAGCGTTCTAAAACTTTATTAGCTCCCTTTGTGTAGGAAAAAATCATAATTTTATTACATAGGCGTGAACGGGTAATAAACCTACAACTTTCACCGTAAAAATATTTTTCTCGGCTCTATAAATCGCGCCATGAACTTTTATGGAGAATATCGTCACAAATTGCTTAGTGTTGCCGTATATTACTTTTACTAAACGAAAAGTGGATCAATATAAAACTATACCTACGTGTACCTACGTACGTAATACGTATCATCATCGATATACCGTTTGTATAGGTAATTTGCCATAGCCTCTCATCAGTACGCTGCTAGACATACCTAGATCTCTAATACCTGGCTAAAATTAGTCACCAAAACCCGTCTACCGTCAAGCTCAAATAACCATGAAAGAGTAGGTATTGTAGGTTCCATTCTGTGCAAGCTACTCAACGTAAATTAACATGAGTCTCATCAAAATGAAAACAAAAGAGTTTTG
Source organism: Eulithis prunata (assembly GCA_918843925.1). NCBI lineage: Eukaryota > Metazoa > Arthropoda > Insecta > Lepidoptera > Geometridae > Eulithis > Eulithis prunata. Next base: position 2,436,186 of record OU974009.1, read on the forward strand.
ACATCTGTTACGTGACAAGCTATCATGATTTGACAGCTGAATTCCAAGATGGACTGCTTCTGCTGTGATAAGCAAGAGCGCGGCATCTGTAAAAAAATCCAAAACCTGTTTTGATTTTGTTGAGATCGGGAGAAAATTTTGAAATAGTAACAAGGCTCTAAGTAAGGCTTTCGGATAACATAAAGGCGAATTCTGTACAATACAGTAAATACTCTTTGTTAGGGGTATTTGTATCTTGAATGTAAATGTGTCTTCTAAAAGCTGAATTTAAGCTGAGTGCAAACGGGTTGCCAACCACAGCCACTGGTGGCCTGTGACAACCACATGAAAAAGGAAACAAAGTGGCTGCCGCAGGCCGGTTGCTGTGGTCGGTGGCCCGTTTTCGCTTAGCCTATAGTTGTACTACTCAATCATTCATATTTTAATCACGCTTATATTCTTAAACTTAATAAGGCTCCCAAAATGATGGCTCCTAGTTTTATAGTTTCAAAGAAACCTATATTATCATTAATAACGTACCGCCTTTGATGTTCTCTAATAATTAGAGACCTTTGAGAGTAGGTACGAGAATTCACTGTAGAGGTGTTTAATTAATTTACTTAGTAATTTCTAGCTGGAGTGTTAGAATCCCCACAGAATAAGACAGATAATTATATATTAAGAACCCTTAAGAGGCCTGCGGAGGATATTCAAATGTTACATTATATTTACCTGATTACATTTGATTCGAACATATTTAAACAATATTTTGATATGATTTAGATTTAGACTCAAATAGTATTTTTTTTTATGTTCCTAGCTATTTTTGGCTAAAGCTCGCTCGCATGGTGACGTAGTTTTTAGGCCGTATTAAGGCCTCCGTCTTGGTATAACGACTGCTAGAGCCGACGGTTTAACGTGATCTTAAAGCACAGAAGCACTCAGATGTAAATGCCGCTGGTTTCAAAATACATTATACTCTAAAATGTAGGCAAATTGTATTCTGCGCATTTGTACGAATAAAGACAGGTTTTACATCTTGTTTGTTTAATATTTAACAAAACAATATCTTCGTATTGTTGACATGGGAACTTTTACTTACTATAAAGTTACATCATCAAGTTATAGTCCCATTAGTCACTGTGCAAAACACCACGAGTTTTCATTAATTAATGAGGTGAAAAATTCCCAACGAGCCCACTATGAAAATGAGTGGGCTCGATGGGAATTTACTTTCGCATATGGCCCACCAGTGGGTCGACCGGTTGGCTCGATGGGAATAACCCATTATTTTTGGTTGAACACGAACTTATAGTCATCGGATCCTCAATCAGTATTTGAAGATAGCAGAATTCTCAAATTCTCTCCTTAGGCACTAACCTATGTATGACGTTACCACCTCACTCTTCCACCCCCTCGTTTCCCCCAGCACCAGTCACTAGTCTCCATTATAAAAAGCATACTTTTACAGAGAAGGAACGCGTTGGGCAATAGTGACTTTATAATAGGAGCGCCTCGGTACCCAGAACACCTGCCTCAAGCTGAAGCAATAATGCCAGGCCACACCCTCATCAGACCAGCGAAAGGCATGCTGAAGTCTGCTGTGAAATTTCCACTCAGGGACTTGGGAGGATCGGTTGTGTATGGAAACGAGGATAATATTGGGCTATCGTAAGTAATTTCTCATATTTTTTTATATTTTCAAGTTATCAACTATGGACGCTCTAAACCTAGCAGGCTATAAGCTTCTTACCAGTAAATAAATCAAATATTGTCAAATAACTGAAAAAATAATACTTTTTACTTTTAGCACACTTTTTGGTCGTAAAACTTGTTTGGATAAAAATGTTATTTTTTCTGAACCTTTGCATTGTTATGTTTGTAATTCTAGATAATCTTATTGAAAGAAAATTTGTAGTAAAATGAAACAGAAAAATATGTAACATTTTTCTGTCATTGTTGGTACGTATTACATTTAGGTCACCTTTGTCCAAACCGAACATCGAGGTCCACGCAAATCAATAATTTATTGCTCTACAGATATGGGAAAAACGAAAGAGTTTTGTACGGCAGTTTCAGAAAATCTAGAAATATATTGGTAAGAAAAACTATCTACATTGTTGCCAGTTGCGGATCCAGGATTTAGGAAGGGATTGACTCAAAATTTTAGTTGGGAGGACTTTACTTAGCTATTTTGTTCTACTTGTGGGCCCCACTTGTGGGCCCCACTTGTGGGCACCACTTGTGAGCCAGCCGGTGGGCTCGATAGGAATAACCCCTTTTGAAGGGACTTTAACAAACCGCTTAGTCTTCCTTGGATTTGCTTTTCTATTTGTGTTCTGTGGATTCGCTACTGGTTTTTTTAAATTTCGTTGCAGTGAAATTTTTGATTTTAATGTTTTGGTTACAGGCAACGTTAGCGCGTGCTATTCAAAAGTCTAGATTGAATGAATCAAGGTTAGCTGGTTTCTGTTGCAAATAAGAGTATGAGCAATCGCATTACTTATCAATCTTTATTTTTTAATAAAAAACTGTTTTGTTTCAGTCTACCCTTGGTAATACCACTTTTCATGATTCAATTTATTAGTAAGGAACTCTATCTAGTTTTACAAGGCAGGCGTTGCTTGCTACAGTTTTGCAACTATGTTCTTGTACCAGGTTCTTTGTAAAAATGTTTCGAAATAAAAATTTTTTTTTGTATATTTAATTACACAAGTAAAGAAGTATTACTATGTATTATAAGTATGTATTTACAAAAAAAAGTATATAAGTATTATATTATTATCAGCAATCTAGTTTCCATAGTACAAGCTCTGCTTAGTTTGGGACTAGAGGGCGTTGTGTGTAATGGCCAAGAATATTTATTTATTTATTTTTATTTCAGTAATGCGTATACAATTACTAAGCTTTTATAATTTTTCAGGTAATCTATGCAGAATCTCCTGCATACAAAAAACTTAAGAAGTAAGTTTTGACACCGATACAATATTAACAAAAATATAAGGAAAACCCTACTGATGTCTCATTTTAATTTCAGACACTCTGCAAAATCTGTGGTAACTATTTCTCTAATATGATTTTTTTTTTTTCGAACGGACTAAACAGCTGTTTCGTACTAAATGTAATACCGACTACCAGTTACCGATTTTTTTTTAACTTTTACCTCTGAAATTTTTAAGAGGGGTCGTTTTATCTGGTAACATGTTTTTGTTACATTTTCGGGGTCAAAACACTGGTGCCTTATGCTCAAGTCGGCAGAAATTTAACTATAATTGGGATCCAAATACAATTTCATTTATTACCAAAAGAGTAGTTACATAATAATACTTAAAATTACGAGTGCTTCCTCGTTCAACCCACAATTTTTCTACCCAATCTTATTTTTCCTCGTTCAACCCAAAACATATGCCTCGTTCTACCCAATCCAAAAATCTCAGTCACAGTGTATTCTAAACAGTACAGACACTGTGTTATTAATCAAAGATCGAACTTGCTGAAATTATTACTCACAGTAGCTTCAAATTACGTATATGGAGGTAATAATATTTTATGACAATGTTTATGGTCTCTTCAAACTACCAATGGTCCCCGCACTAGGTCTAGCCTGTGTCGCAGGATCTACTAGACTAAAATCTCTGTTGATGTGAGCATAACATAAGAACCGGGTCGACAACAAAGCACCGACGTTCAAATTTCATCTTCCAGGTCTCTCACACAGATGAAGAAAACAATGCCCGTGAAATTATAGAAAAGTAAACCAATTTTTTTATACAACTAAATTAAGTAACAAGTTATATTACGTAAACTAACTAATGTGTAACCACAGCTATAACGATGCATTGCCTCACAGAGCACATCCACTGAAGACGTGCCTTGTGATGCATTGCGCTGCGCCCACCATTCTGAGACACTAACTTTTAATGTACCTACCTAAATCAACAACCATAATCGTACATTTTCTAATACCTTGAATTTTCAGATTAGATCCGGAAAGAGATTTCTTTGAAGATAATGTAATTATTTTTTCAATCTCGGCGTATTTCGTAAACACTTTCACTCAGATTAAAATATAATCTACTTACGTTATTTACCTAGTGATATTAAATGGGTATAAAAATAAGAATAAGAATCATTTATTGGTAAAACTGTGTAAAAAGAGATCTTAAAAATAGAGGTATCGTAACCCATTACCTAATGCCTACACTTTACGGGACACTAATGCCTGGGACAATGTTTAGATAGATAGGCTTGAAATTTCACAGCGCTTAAAGGTGGGTCCACATCTGATCTTTTGTCCGTACCGTAGCTCCGTATCGTATCAGCGTCGCGATCAAAGAACGCTAGTTTGGACGCCCGTTGGTACATAGTTTTAGAAGTTTATTGCACACGTACTTATGAATCTATTCAGTTTCACTACGGACCCACAATACCCCTGGCGATACCCCTTGTGGTATCATGGGTCTTTTAAAATCAAACTATACCCCCAACAAATAGTGTTGCGACACTAATTAATAAGAGCTTTATCATTTTTTTTTTTTGAATTTTATATTTACAAAAAAAAAACAACAATTTATAGTTATACCCCCTATCTTATAAAAAGTTAGAGTTGACATAATGTCCTGATTACGTATGTTAAACAAGACATAATGTCTACTCTAACTTTTTATAAGATAGATCGTAAGTCTTCTTCCAGTTAAATTTCCTTTATGTTTGCGTTTATGATTATGCCAAGATTCGATGACAAAACTCAATTTCATGATCATTAGACGCAGATATCGTAATGCGCCACGTTACGTGATAAGATTATCATGCGTAACATGTTACACTGCGCGTCTTCCTTGTGTATATTGTGTGGCCTATTGAAGAATGCCGGTAGTGTTTCTCAAAATGAGACGACTTGCAGAGACACATCCAGCTTGATTGTGATTCGAAACATTTTAATCGATTATCTTACTCGTTCGCAACAGATGCTGGATGTTTCTTTTGCAAAGATTAACCCAAATTACTTTTTAGCAGCCCACTCATTCACTCATTTCCATAGTGGGCTCGTTGGGATTTTTTTCCTATCGGCCCCACCAGTGGGCCAGTGGGAATAACCTATAAATAATGGTTTTGTTTTAGATGATAGATTTTAGAAGAAAAAAATCCCGCTCAAAATACCGGAAACGCAGCAACGAGGTCTCAGAGTCATCTGGATCCGAAAGCACGTCAGGATCTTCAGAGTACGAGAGGAACCCCGGCAACCCGTACACCATCCACAAAAACAAGTACAAATGGAATTGGATGTGGAACCATTTTGTGAGTATCGCTTTCGCAACCGCAATCGCTTTATTAATTAAAGTAAGTATTTTCCCTAATTTTTCACGTAAAATGGCAAATGCACACAAAGTGCGACGCCAATAATAAAAAAAAATAAGGTAAGGAGAGAGGAAAATTGCAAGAATTTGGAAGGTGGTACTAAAAAGGCTCAAACACTAAAATTAATCACCTTCGAAATGTTTTTAAAAGGTAAAAAAAGCTATTACAAATATTTTTTGAGTTTTGCAATAAGAGTGATTAAAATGTATTACATTAAGTTTGAATTAAAAATTCAAAACTAAACCATAGACAGTTTTGCAACAATTTTAGTTCCAAATTAAGACTGAAGCTTTGTTTCTGAAGACAATTAGCCAGAATTTTATGTGAACTATGCACAACTGGGAATAACTTCACCGGTATCGCATACATCGCATTATTGAACACAAAATGCACATGACGTCATAATCAAGTACCTAGTGAAACTTTTTTTTTTTTTTTCTTTTTTTATTTGGCGTCACACTGTTCGTGCATTTGCCATTTTACGTGAAAAATTAGGGAAACAATATTATATTATAAAAAAGCGCGGGATCTTTCATGCGGGTTAGAAAGGATCAGCAGGATACACAAAAAAAAACTTTTCTTCTTATTTCTTACGTTTGGCGACGTTAGACACGAGCTTCGCACTATCAAAAATTGGCGATAAAAGCTTAGAAAGTTATGCTCCAGAACTTTGAAGAAGCGTTAAGAATCATATAAGATCTCATTCAATTGTTTCCCGGTTGAGAGTATCGGCTTTTATCATCTAGATACTGATCAAAGATCAAAAGGTTTTAGAACTGATCATCGTCATGGCTGTGGATAAACTACGTAAGTTAGTCAACTCCCTGAGGGTGAGGGACGTGTACATAGAGCGGGCAGCAGCAGATGCATTTTTGATAAAGATTCAGTCTGCTTGTCAAACAAAAATCAGTTTTACCAAGGTTTCATCAAACAATGTCATCCGCCCGTGTCTCTGGTAAACTTTGTAGGGACGTCTCATTTAAATGGTTTATCTATAGACATAAAGGACCTTTCCTAAAGATTTACATAGAGAACAGCTTTCAGCCTTCTCTGTACACAGATAAAATGCCTACTTTATTTATTATGTGCCACCGACTTCCCGCGATCGTCCATAGATAAGAAATCAATGCAAATTCATGAATGAACACTATTTTTTTATAGTGAAACCTCTACGTCCGTTTTTCACAAAATTCTTTGCACAGAGGTTCAGAATATTGGATATTTCCAGTGGAAAATACCTGACCAACCTTATCTTGCAATGCATTGCATTACTCAACTGGATAGAGCGGTAGAGGATTCGAACCGAGAAGTTTCCAATTTTAATATTAAAGTATTGCTGAAGTGGAAATGTTTCAGCAAAGAAAATTCTGAGACCTAAGGATAAAACCTTAACAGGGTTTAGTTTCAGTAGACGAGGGTCAATACTTCCGAAAAATATGCTTTTGAAGCGTTTTTTAGAGATGTATCTAAGTTGAAAAAGAGGTATTCCCAGTGCGCAAAAAAAATCAAATCAAATATGTACCTTAATTTTTTTTAATTCATTTGTTAAAAAAAATATGGGACCAATCTGGAAGTATACCCTTTCAGATAAAAAAAAAAAAATTCAAATCATTTCATAAATGACGGAGTTAAAAAACCAACAATAACAAATATTAAAAAAAATATTACTACGGAATTGGGAACCTGCTCCTTTTTTGAAGTCGGTTAAAAATGTATACGAGTTGCACAGACAAGGAGAGGCCTATTACCCAGCAGTGGGTGAAGTCACCACCAAATCTTTCACCAGTTTTATAGAGCTTCTTTAAGATGGTGTTTATGAAAAAGACGGGTTATTCCCATTGAGTCCACCGCCTGGCCAGTGGGCTCGATGGGAAAAAAATATCTACATTGGTCTCCTTGCTTGGGGAGGTAAATTGAATGAGCAAAAATACTGATCAAGCGAATACATTCTCTCAGATGGATGGTGACCACATGAACGTAAACCCCTATGCACCTAAATTCAATCACGAGGGTCCCTCGGGCCCTGACCTGTTCTTTGGAAGAAAATGGTGGTACTTTAACCAGGTACTTAACCATAATTTTAGTGCACTGAAAATTCACATACCTACATCTATCTATCATTTACTATACTATATCATCATCAATCAATCATCTTCAATCAATTATATATATATAAAACTCTTTTGAAGCTGACAGAGAATCAACGCACAGCCTAAACTATAAGTCCTAGAGGTATGAAATTTGGAGGGTAGGTTCCTTATATAGTGTAGGGGCGCACTAAGAAAGGAATTTTGAAAAGTCACATTAACGCGAGCAACGCCGCGGGAGACGGCTAGTATTATATAAAACTCTTTTGAAGCTGACAGAGAACCAACGCACAGCCTATACTATACGTCCTAGAAGTATGAAATTTGGAGGGTAGGTTCCTTATATATAGTGTAGGGGCGCACTAAAGGGTCTAGAACGTGAGCAACGCCGCGGGCTATGGCTAGTATACTATTATAAAACTGTAAAAAAGCCAAAAACTAAAATTCAAGATATAGATAAACTAAATAATTATGCAGATTGCCTAGTCCCCCTTTTGGAGCCTCCTAGCTCCCCTTTTGGATCAACTGCGGTCTATGGTTGAAATATTGTTCAAATCTAAGACTTGATATGGACGCTATATTATCTCTTCGTCATCCGTTCTAACTTGCATATAAGGACATTAAACCTTTTCTTTTTATTTACAGGACGACTACAAACCAATGAAGTAAATCAAAAAACAATCATAAAAAAAAGAAGTTGTCGAAAAAACAAGCGCAGGATTTTTAGTAACTTTAAATAAATTTTGTGCAAAAATATTGTTGTGTGTTTTATTTGCAAAAGACGATTCTTAAAGAGCTGTTTATCTATCGATTTATAAAGGAAAGAATAAACTTTCCATTAGTTATCAAAAAAAGCTTTTCCTATTTGTATTGGTAAGGACCTTTAAGTAACTTAGGTATGGGTGTAACTAAATAAATTATCTTCTCTCTTTTTCTCCCCTGGATGTGGGTCCCTAGTTAATTTGTTTAATTAGTAGGTGCGCTATAAAAAGTAACCGAAATGGCCACGTGAACCAATACTATCCAGTTAGGTAATATATAAAAAAACAGTAATTTTCTTAAATATAGTTGTTTTTATTTGGTACATTATAACCGTTTTTCAATACCTCTACCAAAAATAACACGTACATTTCTGTAAAAAATATCACCGTGGATTTTAGCAAGACATTGCTTCTCCAATGCAGCGGTGGTCAGCGTTGTAAGTTGCAAGTGACAGGTGCCGCCCACACGAGCAACTTCCGGCCCTCGACTAACAGCAACGGCAGAGAAAATGAAATATCCGGTATGGTAATAATTACTTAACAAAATCTAGACGGCACCACAGACCTATTAGCCATCAAAGTAAAATTAAAAAAAGTAGAATACTAAAACATTTCATGTACGGTAAGTACTTATGTCTAACAAGTAAGAGGTTATCCTGCACTATAAGTCCTGGGAAGTAGATACACAACAAAGTAGCATAAAACGACTCATTTCATTTATACTTTTAGTTGCATAGTGCACTGCACGACATGCAATATCACATGATACTCTTGAAGAGAAAAAAAACACAAAGAGAAATCAGTAGGGCTACTCTTGACCAAATTGCCGCCATTCCAAATTGGATCCGGATTTTGACAGATTTCGTGTCTTCTTCTTTCAAACCTATATGGCCTGTGTCCGTCATTTCGACAGACAATTTTGCCAGTGTCAAGTGATAAATTTGAAATTGTCAAGTCAAGTCTTCGTCAAGTCGGCTGTCGTTTGTTTTGAAGAGAAAATGGTGGATTTTCTCTTCAAAACCTGGAATGAATTTTTACATTCAGAGAAACCACTTTACACATTTATTCCAATGGCTCACACTTTATGTTAAGACCTAAGTATTATTCTTTAAAATTCCACCAAAATTAAGCAACAATACTCACAATAACACAAGAAAATCTATTAAAATAAAAGTGCTATAATTATGTTGTCTCAAGAAATCTCAAAACTCGAATCCCAGATTTCGTGTCATTTTGTACTGAAAAATGAAAAGACTTCTGTCAAAACCTATCGATCCAGATTCTAACTGTAGTCGAGAGTAAGTAACCTACCTGACATTAAAAAAAAAAACTGACTTATCTTGACGGATGTGAACTAAAAAAATCAAGTGGTTTTTCTGAATGTGAAAATTCGTGTTAGGTTTTAAAGAAAAAATCCACCATTTTCTTTCAAAACAAACGACAGCCGACTTGACAAATGACTTGACTTGACTTATTTATTACAATTTTAACACTTCACATTGGCAAAATTGTCTGTCGAAATGACGGACACAGGCCATTATTGAAGAGAAGAAGAAGAAGAACTACTCAAAGTGGCAAGAAATTACCGCACCTGTATATTTACTAGCAAACAAAATAAGTGATGTTTGCTACCTTTATTTTCTTAGGCACTACCGCTTGGCACTACTAGTAGAGTGAAGGGAAATTTTACTTTCTGACACTACTTGTAGTGCTATGTTACTAAAGCTAGTTTGCTCTAACTAAAAATTTGTGCCACATCTGCACTCCTTCAGGTGATTACACTGCAGGAGTGCAGATGTGGCACTAATTTTTATTACAGCCGACCACAGCCGCTTAGTGCGTTCATGTACTACCTGTGTTATGCCTGTCTAATTTTACTTTCTTCAGCGTCGCTCAGAACAATTTGTTCGAAACATTGTTTGCGCTAAGTAATTTCACGGTGGATTGGCCCGCCGTGCATTAATTTACAAAATTGATTGCGTTATGCAATGGAACGCTCGCGAGATGGAAGTGACGCTGAAAATAACCCTCTTGTTGTGTGTGAGTTTATTTTATTACTTCATAATATAATGAGGAGTGTGGATGGCGATGGGGAGAATTTAACCTAGTGAGGCAGCACACTGGATTCGATTGGCGCAGGATCGGAAAGAATGGCGTGACAAAGAGGAGGTCTATTCCTAACAGTGGGTGAGCATAGGCTGATATAGATAGAGGCAGCACACACCACAGGTTAGCAAACAAAACTAAACTATCAGGGATTTAAACATTCCCTTTCAAAAATGATGTATACCTAACTAGGTATGTCATACTATATAGTCATTTGTCAAGTCGGCTGTCGTTTTTTTTGAAAAGAAAATGGTGGATTTTCTTTCCAAAACTTAACACCAATTTTCTCATTCAGAAAAACCACTTTACACACATTTATTCCAATGGCTCACACTCTATGTTACAACCTAAGTATTATTGGTTAAAATTCCACCAAAATTAAACAACAATACTCAAGAAAAACTATTAAAATAAAAGTGCTATGAGTCGTTTCAAAAAATGTCAAAACTCGTGTCCGTAAAGTTATCTTCTGAAATACCTAGACGGCTTTGGTACAAACGTGCATTCGTCAAAAATATCATGATTCTGTCAACTAATCATTACTTAAAAAAAACTTTGCCATAATAAATATTATGCTGATTTTGGAAAAAAACATTTTATTTTTTATTTTATTAATTTTCTTTTTACACTTTTATGATGGACTAACCGTCGCCCGCGGCGTTGCTCGCGTTCTAGACCCTTTAGAGTGTGACTTTTTTAAATTCCTTTCTTAGTGCACCCCTACACTATAATATAAGGATACTACCCTCCAAATTTCATAACTCTAGGACCTATAGTTTAGGCTGTGCGTTGATTCTAAGTCAGCTTCAAAAGAGTTTTATATATTTAGAAGAAGAAGAAAAAGATATTTGAAAGAGAATGCGCTTGAATAATTTCAGAGCAAGGTTTTAGTCGGTTCAAAGTTGTTTTTACAGAATTCTAGATACCCTAATGAAATTGCAGTTTTTAAAATGTCTCAAAAAGTCACCACATAAAAGAATTAAACCTAGTTTTTTTTGTCCGGGAATTTTAAATTATGATTTATGTTGGTTGGTATACGAAAATTACAGTAAAACTTTGCTGCAAACTTGTAAATTTTCGAGTACAAGTAAACACTCGTTTTACACAAATTAATAGCAAAACTTCGTGTTCCAGGTAGTTCTCAACTGCAATGGAGCCAGTTTACGGGAACAACTAGCAAATACTGCCGTAAGTTCCATAATAATATGAAATTTAAGTTGAGTTGGAGCATTGTATTATTTAGCGGCTATTTTTGATGCAATCACAGCGAAAAATTGTGGGGCTACGTGTATTGCTATTGTAAAGTTTAAAACGGCAAGGTACCATCTGACATCTTTTTTATTCTGAGGATGTCTTAAAGCACAGATCATATAATACTAGGTATACTAGTACCTAAAGTGAAGCGCTCGTTGCGTAGCTTGCTTAGCCAATCTTCACCGATTATATCTAAGTTAAGCAACGTTCTGTGCGGTCACTATTTGGATGGGTGACCGTTAGTGGCATTTAGATCTGAGCACTTCAGTGCTTCGTGCACGTTAAACTGTCGGTCCCGGCTCTAGCAGTCGTTAAGCCACGACGGAGGCCTTCAGGTTACCAGAGTTGGCCACTAGCTCATACGAGCTTGCTTACCTAAAGTATCAAGTTTTGTTTTTTTTATGATAAAAGTAATGGAACAAGCTGATAGCTCACCTGATGTTAAGTGGTAACTTCTGCCTATAACAATGCATTACATCACAGAGCACGTCCAATGCAGACGTACCCTGTAAGACAATGCACTGCGTCCATCACTCTGAGACGTAAAGATCTTGAAGTCTCATGTGCCTGTAATTACACCGGCACTGTAAGAATTGAGTTGAATAAACAAAGGCTATACCTCTACCAAAAGCATTATATCCAGCAGTTAGAATTCTACAGGAGCGGCTACTAACGCATTTTCGGTTGTGGGTTCGACCACTCTTTTCAATTTGAATTTCTTGAATTATCATCGCTTTTGTGGTTTGTTGTCACAATCCTACCAGTTTCTCCAACTCTATTGGTAATTTTGTGAATATTTTGTCTTTTTATATCTTTGTCATTTCTTTAAATTCAATCTCTTTTACTCTGTCAATTCCTCATTTCCGACCTCTCTTCATGACCTTTTCTTCGATTAGGTTCTTCCATATCTTGCGGTTCCGTGTATTATTAATACATCAAGTCATTGTAGCGCCATCTAGCTCGGTACATGAGAACTATCCCAGATCGCGCAAACGAAGTTATCAATACTACCGAATACCATCCATTGGTCCTCGGACCCCGAGCCAAAGGTCGCTCGGCGCGGAAGAGCTTCCCTTTTCGTAGGAAGACGCATATCCTACCGTGTTCTCCTCATCATCAAACAAAATATTTTTATTAACCAGCTGAGCCATAGTGCCTACTATAACCTATTTTAGAGCAAAGATCTAACCGGTTTACAACTTCTCAGAGGCGATTCAGTATGGACGATGGATCAGTGATCATCGGATCACCCTCCTTTCCCAACCATTTGCCTGAAGCCGAGGCAATATTACCAGGACACACGCTCATCAGACCAGCGCTGGGCATGCTGAAGTCTGCTTTGAAGTTTCCGCATAGGGAGCTGGATAACGGGGCTGGAGTTTACGGGAATATTAACAACCTTGGTTTAAGGTAAGATTATTTGACCTGGGTATTCTGCCCAAACATAAAAACAGACCTAATTAAGATTTTGACTTACACTGCGTAGTATGTCGGCAATAGCACCTGAAGCGCTAACTAAACAAGTAAACCGTTCTCAGTTTTTTAACTAAACAATTTCAGGTACGATAGCAGAAATGAAAGGTTAATGTACAGCGGGTTCCGCAGGACGGATACGCCACCGACAGACTTTGTATTGGTAAGATTGTGAATCATATTACGAGATGTTTTTTCCACCTATTTATAAAAATACTTACCTATACCAAATGTACTTAATTTTATTTCATTTCAGTTAATTCCAGAATCGGATTTGGTATGATAATAAAAGTATTATTATTTAGGTGTATAAATAAGTGTTTAGTTTTTCCAAAACTAGCCCGGTATACTAAACATTAATTTATAATATTAACGCATCTCCGTATCGCGGGTTTAAATCCCTCTCAATTAATAACTTTTGGAGAGCTATAAAAATCATTGTGATGTTAACTTTTTGCACTTTCAGGATAACTGGTAGACAATTTTCTTAGCATTAAGTCCTCCTAGCAGTAGATTCTGCTAAGGTTTTAATTTATAGACATTTACTATACGTAGACTGTTTCAGAGTATTGAAGAAGAAGTCCCTCAGTTGCGGCGACCTTCAAGAAATAAGTACCCAAAGTATGTACCTAGTCGAAATCTAATAAATAAAGATCAGGAAGAGAAAAATATTAGCTCGATCCTTATTTGACATTATTTAGTAAGAGAGGGTTACTCCTGGAAGGTTCCACTTCCACGAATGCCCATAGTTAGTTATGCAATGATTGTAATAAGAGTAGCTTGCTTAGTCAATCTTCATCGATTATCTAAGTTAAGCGACGATTTGCGCGGTTACTATATAGTGGCATTTACATCTGAGCGCTTCCGTGCTTCGGAGGTCACGTTCCTGGCTCTAGCAGTCCTTAAGCCATGACGGAGGCCTTAAGGCGACCTAAAAACTACGTCACCGAATTTGGCCACTAATTCAGACGAGCTTGGTTTACAAAATGTCCATTTTTTATTTTGCATTTTACATAAGCTTTTGATAGGTATGATTTTGAATTTATTAAATTGATTTGTTACAGGAATATTGTAAAAAAAATTAAGATATTCCCAGCTAAACTTAATAATAAAAAACATTCTAATTGGCATGATAAGAGGCAACCTCTTATATTAACTGTAAGTCTTAAACTACATATTATTAGTTTTACAAATCATATAGAATTGCTTTTTTTTAATCATCATTTTATTTTAATGCCCGTGATTGTCTTTTTGTTCAGCTACCCCCTAGCTTACCGAAGGGTACTTCACAAAGAAGGTACTTAAGTTTAGTATCCATAGCTTTTATAGTCATTTATTTCAAAATTAGCGAAGGTTAGAATAAATAAAAAATATGCAACTTTTTATTATGATGGAACAATCCGATAGCCCACCACATTGTAAACCATCCTTTTATAAAAAAATATCTATTGGCCGCGGCTTTGCTCGCGTAGTAGCAGCATACGCATTATTTGGTTAAAATCTTTGATCCTAATTTTAGACCCTTTAGGGTGCGACTTTTCAAAATTCCTTTTATAGTGCACTTCTACACTATATAAGGATACTACCCTCCAAATTTCATATCTCTAGGACTTAATAAATTAGGCTATGCGTTGATTGTCAGTCAGCTTTAAAAGAGTTTTATATATTATTTAAGAAGAAGGTAAACAAGTTGATTTTATGGTTCGGGAGACTGGGGTAAGGGAGAGTCAATTTGCTCTTGACCGATCTTTTTATTTTAGCAGAAAGAAAAAAATTATAGTTGAGGCCGAATTTACTGATGACGAGGTACTGTATTTTAACAAATTGTTTTCGGTAACTATTTTGACACACTACCTGAAAAAATAAAAAGGTTTTCTTTTGACCAGCCACTGAAGAGTGAGCCACGCTGGTCGCACCAAGATCGAGATGATATTATAAGGATAGGACGATCAGTTGACAGCAGACTTCATTCACACGCTGTAAGTAAATTATTAGTATTTATGTTATCCGAGAACGGCAGACCACCCGCCCGATGGTCCGATGATATTGTGGCCCTAGTTGGGCAGTGGAGAAGACTCGCGCAGGACCAGACTGGCGTATAAAGAGGAGGCCTATAAAATAAATACACAGCGGAGATGTCCAGCTGCCTGCAACTGTTTTCAGGATGCTATACCCAGCAGTGGATGCATACAGACTAAAAAGATAGATAGATAGAAGGAACCGAGTCATAGATAAACTGAAATCACCAATAAAACTATCAAGTTAAAGTGGCAAAGAGGCTACATACTCGTACTCGTAGCTCGCATAACAAATTTTGGGAATAAAATGTCTTGAACGGCAGCTACGAACCGGAAGGTCGAGGAAGACACCTACCCACGCGATAAATCGATGACATCACGGGGAATTGGTGGTTGAGGAAACCAAATATCGTTGGTTCTCAAATTCTACATCAAAAGACCATCCCCCCAAGTACCGTTCTTGTCGATCGCATAATTTGACATTTAGAATCGTCAAAATTCGTTATCGACAGTTGCGGGTAGGTTACCAACTTAGTCGATCGGTAGACAAATTCGGTAAATTTTAACAAATTGGCAATGGTGTATGTTTACTATGTTTTGATTCTGACAAACGAAAGTGAACCTTATTTTGACGAGCGTAAGGCATCGTTAAAATTTGTCGACAAGAGATCCGTACTACCATGGAACGATACGATTCGCTACGTTTATCGACTTTAGCGATCGATAAGAACGGTACTTGCACTGCAGGTTCAGCAGTATACCTTTAAATAATAAATAAATAGACTTGGGCATATCACACAACGCTCTCTAGTCCCAAACTAAGCAAAGCTTGTACTATAGGAACTAGATTGCTGACAGAATACTTACATACATTTTTTTTGTAAATACATACTTATGATACATAGTAACACCCAGGCACAGAAAAAACATCTATGTATACCACACAAATGTTTGTCCTCGGTGGGGATCGAGCCCCCGACCCATAGCACGGAAGGCAGAGCTACTACCGACTGAGCCATGACGCGTGTCAAACACTCATACACATTATGCTGATATGGCTGAAATTTTTAAGCACTGAAGATATCAAACACCTTTTCAGAAAACCTTGTCATTCACAAAAAAACTTCTTGAAAAAATACGTGCGAATCAAAAAAGACGGTTGCAAGACAGCAACATTATCGAAATGAACTTACAAAGCCCAGTGGACGCTGGTGGTGGACTTGATCAGAACTCTGAGGATCTTGACTCCTCGGATCCTGAAAAATCTAAACCGAGCAAGTTGCAGCATTTACAGGGAGAGGTATTGTTATGGCATTTTAACCTACAATTACAGCTTAATACCGCGTTCACACTATGCCATTGCCGCTGCCGGCATTCATGCCGCGGACTTATTGCCACAACAACATCGCCTTTATTCTCACCAAGGAGCTAGGCCATGAAATTGGCGATGTTGCTGTGGCAATAATTCCGAAATTAATCGCGGCATTCATGCCGGCTGTGTCATGGGCATAGTGTGCACGCGCTATTATATAGCCCAGTCAAATTAGCATTTCACCTCGGAATTCGAGATAGCTATAAACTCGTATAAAGTTGTATCTTGACATCCTAAAAGTTCTCTCAAGACCTACATAATTATTATGGTAGGGTGTTCGAGACTATTAAAATCTCAAGGTCAAATGTCACAAAAAGTGACCTTTTCCAAATATCTCGTTTCCTATGGGTTTTTTGCTATTTATATGTATAATCAATATTGTAGTAGATTAACTTCTCTACAACTTTTGTTTCAATTAAATTTTTATACGTTGAATCGTTTTCGAGATAGAGGGCAGAGAGCGCGTTTTATAATTTTTACTACGACTCAAAAACTATTATTAGAACAGAAATGATTATTAATAAGATAAAAGATTTCTCTTTCTAAGATCTTTCTATTACTGAATAAATGACAATAATTGGTTCGTCATCTTTTTTTATCTAACACGATTTTTTTACATCGCTTAGTTTTTTATTATTCTTCTCAGTGTAAGAACCGCCTAGAGCGGTTTAAGTCTCCTCTATTTGCTTTCATCTCGATCTGTCTTTAGCCCTACTCTATATGAAGCCTGCTGTTTTGACTTCACTCCAAATCGAAATCTCGCAAAGTTCCCAAAAAACAAAGAAATAAAACGTAAAGAAAACTTTGTGTTTTTCAGTCTTCAAAAGCTTATCATATTATCCTGTATATTTTAACCTGCGTTTTTTTGTTCAGTTTACCCTGTATTACGTACCTATAAGTTCACGTACATATATTTTCCCAAATAATTATATTTTCCTGATGCTTTTTGTTTATTTTATTTAAGCATGCATTTAATTACATCAAAATAAATGCGGATGCGCCCGAACACGAAGACTATTTACCTGCAGATTTCCAAAAAGGCAATACTTATGATTTCAAGAATTGGTGGTACTACCACCAGGTAGGTTACTACAATATTATATCATACTAGCCGTCGCCTGCGGCGTTGCCCGCGTTCTACCCTTTAGAGTGTGACGTTTCAAAATTCCTTTCTTAGTGCACCCCTACACTATACAGGGTGTTACCAGACCACTTCCGAAAACTTGGAGGTTCCAATCAGACCATGATACTAAAAACATTAAGCGAAAAAAATCGCGAAAAAAAAAATTGACTTGATTATCTCTTTTTAATTTTTTTTCTAGTTACATACACACAGTACAACATAATAAGACATATCTACCTAATTATCTCATTTAAAAAAGCAAAAAAACAAATAAAATAAATAAAGCAGCAATGTACACGCAGCACGCAGATTACGTCTACTACAGCATGAACAGCTGAGAGTTCATCGCGGGTCGGTGCGAGCGACCTACGTTAGTAGGCACTTACGACACAGAATAAATAATAGTACTACGCCTCGACCTTACCTACGTGAATGCGTACATTGCGAGCTGGCGAAATAAATACAAATCTTTAAACATTGTTTTCTCCGGCTATAATTATTTTTCAGGATAACTGATTTTTTTTTGGTTGGGTTTTGGTGTGCTGTAGCTCCCCCTTTCGTTGTCGGAAGTGGTCTGGTAACACCCTGTATAAGGATACTACCCTCGAAATTTCATACCTCTAGGACTTATAGTTTAGGCTGTGCGTTGATTCTATGTCAGCTTCAAAAGAGTTTTATATTATATTGATTGATTGATTGATGATGATTATAATTAATATTATAATATAATATTATTATTATCTGTGGTAGTGGTGGGTTAAGTATAGCTATTTGGTACCCTGGAAAAAAAGAGGGCATCATAAAAAAAATTAGAAATCTTTAGCTGATCGTTGATATCCAGTCCGTACCTTCGTCTCTCAGAATATTGAACCTTAATCTGAGCCTCGCAAGAGCCATCTAGCTCTGAACTAAGCCAAACTCTTTGGTAACCAAATGACTGTGTATCAATAAATAGGTACCTATTATGTATACTTATTATACCTACCTTATTCACTTTGTTCAGCAACAATAAGCAGCTAAATTTTATTGTGAACGATTGTTTGAACGCCATACGAATAAACAAAACAATTCACTTTGTTTATTTTTTTTTTCAGTCAGATTTTATACCTTTTGAGGAACAAGAAAACTAAAATAAGAAATAAAAAGAAAAATTTAAAACTACTTTCAGGTTTGGTTACCTAATTCAGAATAAACAATTTAGAGTATACATTGTTCTTTAATTTACAAACATTATATTTTTAGAGTAAGCGCCATCTATTGTAATACCTAAGAACTGGTTATATATATGAAAGGGTAAAGGTAAGTTTCAGTACTCGTAGTATTTTTTACACCAAGTTTCGATGAGTTAACATGTCGGTTCACTAGATGGGAGTTATGGAAATTTTACAAAACAAATATTTTTTTTAAACTACATCAAATCATTGTTCTAGAGATTGATATCGTAAATTAATAATAACTGATATAAAAACATAACAAATCAATAACCTGCTATTGTTCAATAATATCATTGGTTTATGTTACAAGTAAGATAAAATCAGATTTTTCTGATAAAAATTGAGAGTGCATGTTATTTTTCGACGAATTATTAACTATTTTTACGTTGAAGATAATCAATTATGTCATCTGATATGAATTGCCATGATATTCCAAATTCAACGGCTTAGAAACATCAATATATAGTGCCTCTGATTCTGTTGTTACATTTTTCAGAAGTAACCTATTTTTACAGCACTGAAATAGTAGGCGGGCCACGTGATGTAAAGTGGTCACCGCCTTCACCCATTCCTCATGGCCTGAACACGATTAACAGGAACGACAAAGAAGGCTATATTTTTAGCTAGAATTCCACATAACTTTGCAGTATGAAAACATCTAATTTTATCATCTAGTGTATTTGATCTGTCTAAACACATTACAATCATAAAACATCATAAACATGACTAATCTTTGACGCGACGTTAGTTATTTATTTATGTAGCCCAGGAGACAGTGACCATTATTTTACGACATATCAGTAACGTTAGCGGAAGGTTGCATGAAGGTAAGTTTTCAAAAGTACATCCGACGATGACGTGAAATAAAGTAAAGTTCTTCATTTATTAAAAATATATTAAAGCTAGGTGTACTACAAAGATACCTTCACAAAAAAACAATAAAAACAGTAAATTCAGGACAAAGACATATATGTATTTCATAAAATCATACAAAAAAAAAGAGCTGTAGTTTTTACCCGTTCTTCTGGGCTCTGGTTGAGAGGAACCGGCACTTAGATGTACCTAGTTTATAAGTCAATTCTAAAATTAAATAACCCTTGGGATTTTACTGAATAAAATATCTTTTGACTTTGACTTTGAACTAACGCTAACAAAATAACAAGTGATCTAAAAATATTACAGAAACATGACGTAAGAAATCATCGTTCGCTCCTGAGATATACTTAGTAGATATTAGTATCTAAGTGTAAGAGAATTAATTAATTAATGAACGAAACATCTGGAACATTAATTAGTATGATTAGTCGCGACATCTTTCGGAAACTGGCTCTATTTTACAACGGTTAACGTTCAACTCAGTACGTATCAACAATGGTTCGACCGAATTGCAGCTTAACTGAAACGTCACTGTTTAATTCTTGGTCTCGCGATCGTAACGCACAACGCAGCGGTATGCAGCATGCAGCACCGGACACATAATCGTATGGAAAACGTCTAGTATGGTCTTGCGTCGCAGTCTGCGTCAGCGGCGTAGAGCAAACGCGGTACCTACTCTGCGTTGTGCTGCACACCGCAGCGTTGTGTGTTAACGATCGCGAGACCAAGGTTTTAGCTGGATCATAATAGCCTGATAAAAACTACGTTTTAAATGCGTTTCAGCTGTCAAAGTTATATAGCAGAATACAAAATTACCGAAAACAGATGTGAAACTGCGGATCAGCTGCGACAAGTTTGTTAGTAGCTTATGCCCCCTGGACTGTAAGTTTTACCCTAGAATCTTTCGATATTACTCAAGACAATGGCAAGTGCTTTCAGTAAAATGTGACAGTGATTTCAATTCAACTAGTTTCATATTACTCGGTAAGTTTAATTTTACTTTATTATAAAAATATATTTGAAAAAGACTTAGAAAGAACGCTCTACCAAAAACTGGGTGTTATTAACCAGTTTCTACATAGGCCAATAATAATAACCTAACCTATAAGTACCTATGTATTTACAAATAAAAATTATATAAGTATTCTATCAGTAATCTAGTTCCCATAGTAAAAGCTTTGCTTAGTTTGGGACTAGAAAGCGTTGTGTGATAAATCCAAGAATATTTCATTATTCATTTATTATTTAACCTAAATAATTATGCCGTTAGGTATATTGCGAACGACGTTCAAGATTATATATATTTAAATTCTTTAAACTTATTTCTCTTGCACAAACAAGGTTACTAACAACTCGTTTGTCGTCTTAGTGACTTGCCAACTCGTAATGTTACAATATTACAATCACCACTAAAACTTCATGCTTAAAAACAAAGACATAGATGTGAATATAATTCCACATTGCTATTCAACACTACTGTCCCCGTGACCAAAGAAATTATCCGACAGTAAATAATCCGAATTAATCTAACCAACGACTCATAAAAACTACCAAAAGAAGAAATACTAATAAAGAAACAATATTATTATATAAATAATAACAATCTATAAATCGTTCGCAACGGTTTGTAGATAGCTCAACTGCATCATGTGTGTTTTGTAAATATTGTCAATATTTAAATACTGTATTAGTTGTAATTTTCTTTGTAAATAAATAATTGTAGACTTAAAACAAAATCCGTCTCAGATGTAAAGTTATAATTTTCAGATATTTTTACTGCATGACAGGACCTGTCAAAAAAGCTGCATAGTAAAAAATGTGGAAAAAAGCTGCGTATATTGGAACGTTTACGATTGCATCAGTGGTGACCATCAGCGTGGTGGTTTGGCTTATATGCGAGTTTGAAGAGGATTTCGATACGTAAGTATAAAGCTGATATTTTATGGTGATAGGTGTTCTTCTATCCGCATAGACAATATAGACATTTTAAATGATATTTGTCTCATTGCTATAGTACCGCGCTCTATACATTTTTACCCATAACTCTTTAAGGATGACGCTGTTCAGATAAAAAAGATAAAATTTTAAAGGTGAACTGCCAAAACTGGCCACTTTTTTAGTCATAAAAACCAAAAACACTTTTTTTTATAATTATTTATACCTATCTAACTGACTATAATTAAATTTTATGAGAGCGCCTTTGAACAAGAACATCGGGTTCAAGATCTTATATTGCAAAAATACCTGTTACCTATATAAACCGGTTATAATCGCAATAAAATCCAGGTCATCTTAAATAAAAACATACTCGTATTAAAACTGGTATATAAAACGAACCAAGTCGAAAAATATTATGATAAAGGGTTAATGACCGAAACTTGTTCAGAAAACTACAGGTTTGCAGCCCTAATAATAACTGAAAAATAATATTAATAGTGGCGCCGAGCGTTTCCTTATATAAACTCGGATACTGCAAAAAATTTTATTCCTCACCGCTACAACTTACTAGGTGGTTGATAACATCTAGAAATACGATCTAAGCAGATTAGATAAATCAAATTATAAGTAGAACTGCAACTTGACAATTTCAAAAATTACTATACATTTACATTTGAAGTGGTTACTAGTCGATTTGTTATCCTGACAATATATTTACAACGGTGTACTTAATGCAATTCAGTACATAAGTGCTAATTGGTGAAAATATGACGCAGAAATTTTTCATTGTGGTCGCTGTGGGGTTTCTGTTTTTAATAAACGGGTAAGTTTTTAACTTAGAATGGTATCAAAAATAAATTATTTATTTAATAGTTATCTAAAATCAAAAATAAAACTATATAAATAGATTAGGGCAACTTATAGATTTTTATGTCAGAAAAATTTAAAAATAATTGAATAATTCATTTTGAGTCCAGTAATAAAAGAAACTGTTAATAGTAGTATACATAAATTACATTTAATTTGTATAAGTATATTTTTTTATTTAAAAAAATAAGTATGTATCATGTAGGTATAGTAAATTAGTTATCTACTAAAAAAATCAATGTTTTTCTAAGATATATTTAAAAGGTGATCTAATTTACAATTTTATTTATAATAGCAAAATAAATTTTGGTAAATTGAATAATGTTAAACTGGTTTTTAAAACATTGACTTTTAGTCTTGATATTTTAAAACTGATAAGACTAATATTATAACAAACATTATTTTATAATTGTAGGTACCAATCATCATCAATATTTAAACCGATCAAAACTAAACTTGTGATAGACCACGATGGAGGAGCTGATGACGCAATGGCTATTTTTATGTCTCTCCTTTATGAAAAGTACTTTAACGGGTAAGTTTTAAAACTAAACTCTGTAACACCGCTGATAAAGATTACTTTTAATTTCTTAGTCAGTGCAACAAAACGATGTGAATTTTTAACCTTCGATCGAAAAACGGAAAGGGCTAAGATTAACGGCGTTGTCTGTCTGTGGGTCTAACTGGGAAGTCTGATTTAAATGCGTTATTTTTTGTAAGAAAGTTGACCTATTTATAGGATGGTTCTTAGCCATTTTAGGTGAAAATTGGTGGAGTCGTTTTCAACTTATTAGGTTATTTATGAGCTTTGAAAACAAGTTTTAAGGAATTTCAAGCATAATTTCAGTTGGGAACATTTAGTTCATTTCAAGGTATTGAGTTTTGATGGACTAGAGTCGATACTTCAAGATCTGATGATGAGTAGCAATGATGAAGAGGATCTAAGGAGACTTTCATGGTTGCGTGTTTAAATTTACCTTTGCTTTTTTGATACGTAAAGACCTTTGCTTTACGTATCAAAATTGCACCTGTAACATGACAACGCTGAAACCTACAACGTTTTCAGTTGAAGCACAGAAGAGAATACTCAAAGGCCCCTTACTCTTAGTCGTTATTTCGATCTAGCCGTTGCCCGCGGCGTTGCTCGCGTTCTAGACCCTTTAGAGTGCGACTTTTCAAAATTCCTTTCTTAGTGCGCCCCTACACTATATAAGGAACCTACCCTCCAAATTTCATACCTCTAGGACTTGTAGTTTAGGCTGTGCGTTGATTCTATGTCAGCTTCAAAAGAGTTTTATATATATTGATTTAGAAAAAAATTGTCCTCGATTGTGATTGTGACCTTGAAATTGTGGTAGGTGTCAAAACTACTACATAAGCTGTAGGTATAGGTAAACAGTGGACTAAAATCTAGCTCTGTCACTGTTTGACATTACCTGTTAGTAAGAGACAGCATAGTAATTTAAACACTTGAATAAATCTAAGCAAAAAGTAAGAATAATGAAGAACCGTGTTATTGCCATGCAGAGTAACGTAGGTATACGTCAGATACGAATTAGGTACGTACCACGACGGCTGCCATGATCTCTTTAAACAGATATTTGGTTACATGCTAGGTTTACAACTACCAGTAAAATAATAACGGAAGTCCTGTAATTTCCGGTTTCACTATTTGTCAGTTTGCTAGGAAGACAAACTGAGTTCATAGTCTATTACTGTATGAACTAGGTAAACACTGTAAACAGGCATTAAAATATAGATAATGTATCATTTCAGCCCTGAAGTGGTAGCCCTGACCCTCACCCACGGCAATGCGAATGAAAGTCAGGTGTATGTCAATAGTCAAAAGATATTGGACAAAGCGAGAAGACGCGATGTACGTATAACAGATATAATAAGAGCAATTTTGGAGTCACTAAAACCAATATAAGCGGTTAAAAAACAGAGTGCCCGCTCATTGACAACAAAAAATACAAAAACACGAATAAAATAAGAAGAAAAAATGTTGGCACTCCGACACTCCTAGAGATATCAAGGTTTTTGTCAGAGACCCGATACCTTGCCATATTTAAATAAATCTTATTGATAGAGTGCATTCTGACCACATAATAGGTCTAAATTTTTTTCAAAACTTGAGAAAGTATGTGACAACCCCACTGCTACATCGTAGAAGTGGGGATTTCTGAAAAAAAAACCTGAAATCCTCACGTGTAGGGATTTCATAATGGGGATTATCAGAATTATAACTTATATTAAACTTATAGGTCAAAATCTACAGAGGCGCAACTCATGCTCTAGTGATCCCATTTCCATCAGACTTTTACTTTGGTATAGACGGACTTGGTGACAACGGATATGAGGAGTACCATGCTATCAGGGCACAGAAGGAGCATGCAGCGTTCGCTCTTATTGAGCTCTCTAAAAAGTACAAAGGTTGGTACAGTTGGTACCACTAATACCACTATCAGATTCAAATATTCACACACATACAAACATTCATTACATTCAACATTATAGGACATTTTTATTTATCTCATATAAAAATAAAAGACTCAAATATAGCACAATTACTTTATTTTTCGTTTGACCAAAGAGGCATTCTTTGCCTCACTGTCAATTTCTATCTCTTACATGGTAATTTTTTATAGTAACTGAAAGAAAGAGGCAGCACTATATTTATATGGAGTTATTGTATCTAGCTTATCATGTTTTGCAAAGCAAGTTCTGGAAGCTTGCTTTGCAAAACAGTGAAGAAAGTGGAGGTCTTTAGATAGTAAAAAAAACTCAGAATTATTAACCGCTTTTCAATTTCAGAGTTTGTAATTTTTTCTGCACACTACTTAATGCTATCACAATTTATTTTCCAGATAATCTGGTTATAATGGCAATAGCTGCTATGACAAACATTGCACTGGCGGCGAGAATCGATCCTGAATTTATTGGAAGACTCAAACACCTTTACGTTGGAGCTGGAAATATTTACAGTGAGTGTATTTTGCAATTCGCGCTCTGATGGTACTTCCATTTCATGGATGGCTTATTAGGTCGTTTGTAAAGTGCCAAATATTTACCCCCTATCTTATGAAAAGTTAGATTAGACAATAATATTGACAATAATGTAGACATAATATTATTTTGTCTTGTTTACCATACGTAATCAGGCCATAATGTCAACTCTAACTTTTATAAGATTAACCCTTAGGCTTTAATAATTAATAATAATAATAAATAATTAATTAACAGTTAATAATTTCACGGACACTTAACACAACGCCTTCTAGTCCCAAACTAAGCAAAGCTTGTACAAAACAAGATGGCTGACAGAATACATACATACATTTTTTTTTGTAAATACATACTTATAATACATAGAAACATCCAGACACAGAACAAACATCTATGTTTACAACACACAAATGTTTGTTCTCGGTGGGGATCGAACCCACGACGCACAGCACGGAAGGCAGAGCTACTACCGACTGAGCCATGACGCCATGACGCCTGTCTTTTGCCTTCCGTATTTTACTATCTAAACCTCCCTCACTAAAGTTAGATACTATTCCATTGCAGGTGAAGACAGCACTGAGGCGGAATTCAACGCAGCTATGGACGTGGAAGCTTACCACATCGTGGTGGACAACACTACCACTGACAAAGTTACAATCATACCCTTCTCGCAGATAATGCAAACGTTGAACATAAGCAATGTAAGTTGACCAGCCTCATTACTCTCATTAGCCAACTTTCTATTATACCTGGAGTCACTTTATAAATTATATAAACCTTAAAAGTTGGATGGGACAATCACATTATGAATTTCTAGTACGACAGTTAGTACCTAAATTATGAGGAAATAATTTTCTATGTTAGCGAAAAATATAATGCTAATCTTCTTCTTCTTCTCTTCATTAATGGCCTCTGTCCGTCATTTCGACAGACAATTTTGCCAGTGTCAAGTGATATAATTGTAATAATATAAGTCAAGTCAAGTCATTTGTCAAGTCGGCTGTCGTTTGTTTTGAAAAGAAAATGGTGGATTTTCTCTTCAAAACCTAACACGAATTTTTTTATGCATTTCAAAATTTTGACAATTTGAGTTTATGCCAAACGGCGTGTCTCCAGTATTTCCACATAGTAATACCCTATAATTTATTTCTTCTCTATGTTTTTTTTTTGATTGTTAGATGTTTGGGCGTAACCAGTAGTTTTTGGGTTCAAACCCGATTTTTATAGTTTTATGGGGACTTTTCAACGTTTTAACAGCCTGGCTTCTTCACTGCATAAACTCTTTCACAGGAATGGCGCAAAGAAGTTCTAGGTGCTATACCCACGCCAATAATGGAAGCTCAGAACAGTTACGAGCGTGTATCATTACCATCCTCCAGTAGCTGGTCACTCCTGGACCCTGCTGTAGCAGCTGTCGTCCTCGACGACATCGTGGTAGAAGAGTACAAGAATTCTTTGAACAGTATTATTTTGTGTGGTAAGTTTAGAATGATGATAGACTTGGTGTAAGAAAACTCTTTTTCTTTTTCTTCTTTTATATATGGCCTCTTTCTGTCATTTCGATAGACAATTAAGCCCATTTTGCCCGTGTCACATTGTCATTGTGAGCTATTTGAAGCCACTAATGATATTGTATCAGATTGTGTAAATCGACCACTATTTTTTCTTTTTTTTTATGATAAATGTAATGGAACAAGCTGATAGCTCAACTGATGTTAAGCAGTAACTTCTGCCTATAACAATGTAACACAGTGTAATAATAATATAACACTTTTTAGACCTTATACCTACTTTCGGCATTTTCTGGTGCTTTCGGCCAAATCTGATTGTTCTTCCTGATTTTATGAATGTGAGCATATACTAAAGGATCTGTTGCCATGGGTCTTATCCTTGTATCAGATAGCGTTGATATTTTACTGTCGGCTCCCGTACTATTTGTATATATCTTCTATTGAGATGACAGAGTTAATCCGTCGGAACTCGGAATGATGCTTTGTTCTATCAACTCGGCTTCAAATCTATCAAATCGTCTTTGACCTGTCAACGCAAAAGATAAAGACTGGGTTGCTATGCTAGTCGATATTAATTTATTGTTTTTGATCGAGTGAGCGAAGCGAACGAGATCTTAGTGACAACTTGGACGAAAATGCTTTGTATGTTTGTATGTTTGTTCGACGAGATCTTTTGAACCGATCTTCATGAAATTTAGTAGGTATACGTATAGTACTCTTAAATTTTACTGGTTTGTTAAATGAAGTTAATCGGTCAAGGGGTCGTGAAGTTATGAGGGTCCAAAGGGAGTAAAAAAAAAAAGTCGTGCAATAATTTCAAGTGGGGTGTCATATGATAGGGTTTTGTTTAGACTTTCCAAAACCGTTTTTATTTTGATTCTAGGTTTTATAGTTTTTGAGTTGTTGTAAAAATTATAAAATTGACAAACTCAGTATAACGTGAGCTACGATTTCTTGGAGTTTCGACGGTGATTTCGAAGCGATTTGCAAAGTTTATTACAACCATTGGTCAATAAAAATTGTTTGGGTTTTATTAACCTCCGACCATCACGAGATCTCAGTTCGGGGCGAACTACTAGTATAATCTGTGTTATGTTACAGATCTATAACATTTTGTGAGTACACTTTAGGTTACAATCATTTTGAACCCTATTTCTATATACAAACGTCGTTTCGTAGACCAAAACAAATATCCCTCATAGATTTGTCTAGCCCAGACTAACAAAAAAGTACTAAGGTGCTATCTGAAATTTGGAGGGTAGTATCCTTATAATAGTGTAGGGGTGCACTAAGAAGGGATTTTGAAAAGTCGCACCCTAAAGAGTCTAAAATTAGGATTAAAGATTTTAACCAAATAATCCGTATGCGTACCACACGAGCATAGCCGCGGGCGATAGCTACTGATATCTTAACTGCATAGCTTGTTGAAAATAATATATTTGTTTTTTTTTTCAGGTGACAAACGAGGTATAAACACAAACGATTTTGAATCAAGTGAACCAAACGTGAGAGCAGTGTATGCTGCAAGAAAAGATTACTACAAGAAATTATTGATTGATATTTTTTCAGCAGAATTGACACAATTCAATATCTAATTTTGTGATAAAATATACTGCATTGATAGGTATAGATATAAATAAATATCCTTGGACATTACACACAACGCCCTCTAGTCCCAAACTAAGCAGAGCTTGTAATATGGGAACTAGATTGCTGATAATTATAATACTTATATATATTTTTTTTTGTAGATACATACCTACACGGCCTACACTAACACCCAGACATATATTTATCGTATCTTAAACAATGTCTTTAAATTGATTTATCTTGAATTCAGATTTTATGATCATTTATTTGGTTTAGAATACAAACACGTAACTCAATTAATAAAAACTAATATTATAGGAACGATTTTATCGTAAATAAACTTTTACTTATTACAGCAGAATATCTGTAATTACGTAATGGCATAAATAGTTTTGAGATACAACTTGTAATCAAGAAGTGGAAGATAAACACATGTATTCTACGAGATGATGCAGGGCCTCTACTGTGAATAATGATTACCGAAGATTCGGTAGTGACGTTTGTGCTACACTGCGCAGT
Source organism: Eulithis prunata (assembly GCA_918843925.1). Classification (NCBI taxonomy): domain Eukaryota; kingdom Metazoa; phylum Arthropoda; class Insecta; order Lepidoptera; family Geometridae; genus Eulithis; species Eulithis prunata. Next base: position 2,465,238 of record OU974009.1, read on the forward strand.
AACGCTGTGACTTTGAAAGAGCCCTGGGCCATCGTTCGAGGCGACCGCGCAGTATAACACAAACGTCACTACCGAATATTCGTTAATCAATTTTCGGAGTAGAGGCCCAGTGCCTCGTTGTCATTCATCAACTAATTTACCTACTAGACTAGACAGTAAATGTAAACATCTCAAATTACAGTACTTAGGTACCTACTACTATAATTATTATGCTTGAGAACAAATAAATTCATGTCATATTTAATGAACCTAACATTTCTAGAATTACCTAATATTATTTTTTTATGTCAAAGTTATTAATTAGTTATTGTTAGTTGCTGACAGGCGTCATGGCTCAGTCGGTAGTAGCTCTGCCTTCCGTGCTGTGGGTCGTGGGATCGATCCCCACCGAGAACAAACATTTGTGTGTTGTAAACATAGATGTTTGTTCTGTGTCTGGGTGTTTCTATGTATTATAAGTATGTATTTACAAAAAAAATGTATGTATTCTATCAGCCATCTAGTTTCCATCGTACAAGCTTTGCTTAGTTTGGAACTAGAAGGCGTTGTGTTAAGTGTCCGTGAATATTTATTTTTATTTTTATTCTTCATCCAGTTTTATTGCCAGTGATCCGAATTTATTGCTTCTGAGTATAAGTATTTTAAGTATTCTGTTCATACTGTAGGTACCTACCTACTGACTTACAAATACCACAGATAATTATAATACTGCAAATACACAATGAACTGAAAATAAGTGTCAAATCAATTTACATACATGAATAATTTATTATTTTGTTTGCCAAAAATAAATACGTGAATTTAACAATACAAATTGGTTTCGAGTAACAATGACTCTTTGACGATGTCCTTCAAATAAAATTATCTACAAAAAATATAATCTTAACCAAGTAAGCCGAATCTGCACTAAACCACATTTTAGGTTTTTTATCGATATTTTGGCTGTACTACTACTGTACTGTTTTGGCTATACACTATGTTTAGACTTCTACCGAACCCCGCACGCAATTCTCCCTGCGTTTATTTAGCTGACTCACTTCAGTTTCGTTGTTAGAAGTGAATGACCGTGTGCCTGTCTGGTACAAATTTTGCTTTTGTCACAAATTGTACAAAAGTTATTTTGTTTAGTTGTAACAGTGATATTCAATCAATAGTACAATAATTTTAGTGATACAAGTACAATTTGCGGTCAATGGCAAACACCAACAGGTAAATGTATTTTTAATAGGTAGTAAAGTACGGCCTAGTAGTCCGGTTATCTACGTAGTGGAGTTCCTGCCATTCTGACTGCAATTTGTTTCGCTAAGTTGTACTATAATCCGCAAGAACCGGAATTTTTATATGCCAAAAATAATAATTATAATTTTTTTTATAAATGTTTCTTTTTCATTCAATCCTGGGGGCTTGATAGAACAGTACGTTGACTAACAGTCCGTCCTACTGCGGTTTTGTTTATACTTCTTGCAATACAATGAACCTAAAAAACTGGTTCCAACTAAAACTATATAAACAGGTCAACAGTAACGTTTGTGAGACATTTGCGATAAAATTTAGTGCTACAAATAATGTTAGTCAGTCTTAGTACTCAGTGCAGACCACATAACACGTGATGTTTATACGAAGTATTGTTGTGTTAGTGTGCGTTTCTTTGTGTTTCTGCGACGGGTAATTAATTTATTATGATCAAAGGCGGGAATACTGTAGCGTCACTCCAATTTAAGCACCACTTATTTACCACCGCTTATTATTTGTAAGAGATGGCAATAATTTAAGCGTGAACTTAATTTAAGTGGCGTTTGAGTATTCGACCATAAGTCTGTCAGCTTGAAAATAATTGAATGTATAAGCCAGTTACTGCATTCCATGTCATTTGTGTAGGAATAATAATCGACGGACAAAGGTGTGGCTAAAAATAGGACCGGGACATTTCTTAGCAGACCGACGGACCTTTGTTAGACCTTTAGGTACATATTAAGCAGTCAATAAGGAAAATCTTGTGATAGATCTATACTAATATTATAAAGAGGAAAGATTTGTATGTATGTTTGTAACGAATTGGCTCAAAAAGTACAGATGAAACTTGGAATATATAGTTCGTGACCTGGATTAACACATAGGCTACTTTTTATCGACGAAGCGACGCGAACGAAGTCGCGAGCGGAAGCTAGTATGTGATAAATCAAAGAGATACCTGATGTAGAATAATATTTTCTACAGGTCAATGAACCTTGAACTTTATATCTTTAGCTTTGGAACTACAACTTAATCTATGATACCCACCGGTGCTTCAATATCGAGGTTACGAGATACTAATCAAATTGTGTAATACTTTGTTATTCATTTACAGCGGGAAAGGAAAGAGAGCCAAAATCGTGATTGACAATGATGCGGGAGCAGACGATGCAATGGCTATATTCCTGGCGTTGTTGTATGAAAAGCATTATGATGGGTTAGTACAAATAATAAAAAGTTATTTTGAAAATTAATGTTAACAAAGATGGCAAACATGGCCTATTTTATATACCACTTCCTATAGAGATTTATTTTGCATCATGTCCTGCATCAAAAAATATCAATTAAATTTTTATTCACAAAGAAAATTACAACTCCTACAGTATTTACAATTATTCACAATATTTACAAAATACACATGAAATAGTTGAGCTATCTACAAACCGTTGCAAACAATTTATAGATAGCTCAACTGGTCCATTAAATTATTCTGATAGGTAATAAAAGAACCTGTCTATAAATATAATATATGATTTTTAATGAAAACCAATATAAATGTTATAAAGTTCGTAGCCACAAGTATATGACGAAGTGGTTCCAATCAATTAATATCGAAGGTAAACTTAATAAAATGTTTTATCTTGCTTTCAGGCCGGAGTTAATAGCACTTACAACAGGAAATGGAAACACAATTGAAGATAACGTTTGTGTAAATAATCAAAAAATACTGAAGATTGCTGGCAGACAAGATGTCAGTTTGTATATCTAACCTTCCTAGATAAAAATATACTCCTATCCTATACCAATTTAACCTTTGTTTACCTATATCAATAGGTTGGTAAATACATAGTAAATTTCCCGATCAATATGTAGGATAGGATTTACAATTTTGTTAGTTGGGTCCAATAACCATTGATTACCAAACACTCCAGGTACCAATACACAGAGGATCCAAATCGTCCATAGTAACAACTCCACCGGTGACAGACTACTACGGAAAAGACGGACTCGGTGATAGCGGTGACAGTTACACTGACTTGGTTCCTGCCAAGGAAGCAACCGCTGTGTCTACTCTGATTGAACTATCGAAGACTTATCAGGGTGAGTAGAACTCATCAAGTTTGGTGTTATGTCAAGAATATCCCAGATTAGAAAGAAAAAAAGAAAAAAGAAATAAAACAGAAAGAAAAATGAAAGAAGAAAGAAAAAAAGAACATTAGGTACCTACTTGTGTTAAACAAACGGACAAAAACATGAAATACATAAAGCAAGCATATAGAGAAGACACATAACATAAAATCTGTATCTCCTTGCACCGTCCATCTATTAGATTTGCATTTTGTAATTACAATATCAACAAAACTTTAAAAGATCCAGAAAATCTTTAGAAACGAATCATACTTGTCAATATTCAGATTTTTTTAACCTCTACTAATTTCTCAAAACTGCCGACTCAGATTTTGATGATTCTTTTAATAAGAGTAAACTACCTAAGGTATCTTAACAAAAATAGTTCCGTATTATTGCTGTTGGCTTATGGACCACCTTTCCATACAGATATACCCATACCCAGTCTTCTTTATCTCTTCACACTGTTTAATTCTTTGATAAAACTTGCCTGCAAAATTCAAAGTGGCCGAGATCTATGGTGGTATCATCGGTGCTCAAATAAAGTATATATTTACTTTTTCAGGAGACCTTACTGTGATTACGATTGGTGCGCTTACAAACTTGGCGTTAGTTATCAAAACGGATCCTGATTTCTTGAACAGAATCAACCATCTGTATATTGGCGCAGGACATGTTCATAGTAAGTTTTATCACTACTTCTTTACTACGTCAGACACAACTGAAACACGAGAGTAAAGGAAGAGCCTGAGACGGCTATTGATAAAAGGATGTAGAAAATCAAGACCATAGGAAGATAAGTAGATACGTGAATGTCACATGCTGTCACCGAAACAAAATATTTTGAAGGTCAAGCAAGTATTGACTGAATATTGATATTGGTGTGCAATCATCGTTAATATTTTTTGGGCTCGCCATGATCTACTCACAAAAATCATCATGAAAATAATAACTTTACTCATTACCCGTGGCACCCTTGGTCTGATTGGCTCCGGCCGGTTGAACGGACTACGGACAATTTTTGCCGTGGTCCTGTCAATCAACAAAACACGTCATTCCTCAATATATATTTATACGCCATCTTTTTGGTCTCAAAGGCTTCTAGAAATCAACAGTAGGCTATGAGACTTTTACAATTATTATTGTAAAGTATCGAAAAATATCAAGAGTGCAAATTAGCCCAATAAAAATTACAGATGCAGAGAACCCAGACCCGGAATTCAACGCCCACATGGATGTGGAAGCATACCACATTGTGGCACAGCACGCAACACCGGACAAAGTGACTATACTACCCTTCTCACAGGCAAAGCAATATCTTGGATACAGTAAGGTCAGTCTGGAAAATTTCAGCTGAATTGTCTAGCAGCTATTTCTAAAAGAACTACCTACTACGTACCGTAATTGTTTCTACTACCAAGCAGTGTTATACTTTGCTGGTTTGTGGTTTGAAGCACGGATTACAAAATGTAGGTATTCCGTGGTTTGAAGGGTGCAGGTTCATAAGGCTGGACCCATATGTGAGAGTGATGCAGTGGGCTGCCTCACGATCAATAAGAACGTGTTCCGAAATACATTGTTATGTAGAAGGCAACCACAATAGCTTGTGGATCAAAGATAGCTAAAGCATAGTATTCCTCTATTGCTACTAAGGACAATCAAGGACAGTAAAAGACAGTCAAATACAGACATAGACCGTCAAAGAAAATCAAAGATTATATATAATCTAGTCAAAGTCCAATAGTCAAATAGTCAAATATTTCATAGATGGTTTTTCTTTGACAGGATTGGCGACATAACGTTCTAGGTGCAATACCGACAGAGATCATCAGACACATAAACAAGTTTGAGAAGATCTCAATGGAGAATGAAACCATCTGGAGTGCGCTAGATCCAGCCACTGTCGCAATGTGCTTGAAGCCAGACCTGGTGGGGGAGTACAAGTATTCGAAGAACGATATAATTATCTGTGGTATGTTGTCAAGTTTATGCTTTTTTTATTCTAAGCCTCCTTTCTACCTAATTAGGTAATTACTTACTTCCTACCTTAACTATTATATTCTCTTATTCTTGTGAGTATAAGCAAAAAATTAAACATTAATTAAAAATAGGTTTTAAGAAAAAATGGCCTATTCTTGGCCGTCAAATAAAGAAATATTGCATCGTTTTATGTCTGAAAATAACCAAAAATTTTAACTTAAACCTCACATAAAATTATTAATTCAATCTTTGCCATTGAATAAATTGATATAATCCACTTCAGCATTGCTACTAGCACACTACTAGTATAGTATTATATGATCTGGGCATTGCTTTTATTCTAATCAGAGTTATTTTTCTTTGCAGGAGAACAAAGGGGAATTAACACAAACACTTTTGTTGAAAAAGAACAAGCAAATGTAAGAATCATACACTCGATCAAAACGGAGGAATATCAACAGTTTATACTTGATATTTTTAATAAAACCTAGCAAAATAATAATCCATACCAATTATAAATGCGAAAGTAACTCTGTCTGTCTATCTGTCTGTCACGCCAAAACTACTGAACCGATTTGAATGAAATATGGTACACAGATAGTCTAGAGCCTGAAAAAGGACATAGGCTACTTTTTAATGCAAAAAAAGGGTTTTAAGGGGTTGAAATTGGGTGAAAGTTCCTTAACCTTTTCCATAAAAACTTTTTTAATGTCACATTTGAATCACACTGTCAGTTGTTTAACAGTTAAGAGTTTGAATGAGAGGACAACGTCTGTCGGGTCAGCTAGTGAATTATATTTAGGACACGAGTTTTGACATTTTTTGAAACGACACATAGCACTTTTATTTTAATAGTTTTTCTTGTGTTATTGTGAGTATTGTTGTTTAATTTTGGTGGAATTTTAACCAATAATACTTAGGTCGTAACATAAAGTGTGAGCCATTGGAATAAATGTGTGTAAAGTGGTTTTTCTGAATGTGAAAATTCGTGTTAGGTTTTGAAGAGAAAATCCACCATTTTCTTTTCAAAACAAACGACAGCCGACTTGACAAATGACTTGACTTGACTTATTTATTACAATTTTAACACTTGACATTGGCAAAATTGTCTGTCGAAATGACGGACACAGGCCATTATTAAAGAGAAGAAGAAGAATTATATTTAGTGTACAGCTCCATCTACCAGCAGAAACGTAGACTTCACATTGCGTGGTTCAGTTTCAGAAGATAACTTTAAACGTAAACTGATTTAGTCAGCTTCCATTAGTATAAAACAGATGGCGCTTGGCGCTATCAAACTAAAAGTAAATAAAAAGTTTTACCTAGGTACCAATGTACATAATTTATTTATTATTTAATTATTTAATAATTATTAGAGCTGTCAAATTAGATTAGTTGTACAAAAATGCAACAAGAGAATCGGTACCTAATATGTCGGCTTACAAATCTTGACGAACATTAGTTTTCTATGGATAATGGATATCATCGACAAAAAGGTTTGCTAGTTGACACTTTCTTCGGTACTTAGACAAGTAGGTAAAGATACAAAATAAAATTTTTGCAAAGTGCTCGTATGTTTACTCGCCATTTTTCTCGCTGAAATTTCATGCTACTTCTAGAAAACAACTTAGCAGTTTGTTATTGTTTACACTTAGTGGCTTTACAGAATCCAAAACTATCAACGTAACAATAAACCTTTTAATGGAAAAAATATAAAGTTAATGTCATCTAAACACTATCGCTGGTCCGAAAATGTGTACTAAAATATTTTATGGGTGTCATAAAAAAGCCTGTCTGGAAAATAGAATTTTATAGCAACATTTATGAAATAAACGTCTAGGACGTTCAATAACTCTACAAGTGAATAGACTAAATAGTCAAAAGTGAGCATAAAAGAATGTAGCAAAGGAAATAAAACCAAATATATAAAGTAATAACTGAGAAACTGTTATATTGAGATCTGAAATAATTTAGAAACCGTTAGATTGAGAAAATGGTTGTCAAAGTCCTTAATATTCAAAATTATCTTAATCAAAATCATGGCACTGATTCTAACTAACACAAATTCACGATATACTACATTTCAACACATAGGTAGGTACATTCTTTTGATCAATATGTAAAGTCATGGACTAGGTAGTGCGACAGAAGTAGGCCAATGTTCAGAAAACATAAATGGAATAGGTATCTTTTGCTTAGTTTATTTGAATTTCTATACAGACTTTCGTAAGAATTTGACTTCAGACAGAGCATTAGTCAAAGTTTGAAGAATTTGTTTCAACTCGAATCAAGAGTAAAATGTTCTCAATCAATTTGCCCATAATTTAGCTATGAAATCCGAGCTCGGCTTCATTCATCACTGCGGTGAAAGTTTCAGTGGTATTTACATTACTTTGTACTTCAAAGTCTAATACAGTACGACACACGGGTCATAAAGATGTATAGCTTGATCCTGCTAGCATTAAAACCGGCTATAAACTAGACTTTTGAGCAGAGTTTCGTCTATTTCATTGCACGAGCTTTAAATTCGTTCAAAAGAGACCAAACTGTAGTAGAAGTTATATTTTAGCAAAAAAAAAAAACATTTTACCAAGGTTGCTAGAGCATAATAATAATTTATGATCAATATAGTTAAGCTGCTGGGTTTTTCAGCTCATATGGTTAGGTTTTCAAGAGGTTTGATCTACAATAGAGCAAATTCAAATTTATTTATTTATTTCTCTCAGCTATTAGTACAGAAAAATTATAGAACTAGGCCCTTTCTCTCGGAGGAGTTAAACAATAGTCTTATCATAATACTAAGTAACCTAAATCAAATTAAACTATGTTATGATTTGAGAGCAGGCTGCCCAAAAGGTTTTAAAATAAAAACCAGCGATGCGGGTCGCCCGGCCCACCTCTATAGGTGGCATGGGTAAGAGTGTTTACATGAATAGTATAACGTGAAGTATTTACAGCTGTGGGAATATATCAGACATGTCTTCCGTCACTGGGAAGTTTCTACAACTCGCTAGATACCTAAACTAAGCCGAAGCCGTAAGAGAGGAATTAGACACTTTTTTTTTGGAACTCAAAGTTCCTCAGCCAGTTCCATTAGCCAGTAATAATTTTTATGAAACAAAAAACTGTGTGTAGCTGATCCCTAAAATTGAAATGGCGTAGCAAGTGATTAACATAATCAACGCTAAAGCCGTGGTTTCTGTGCCTTGATCACGAATAAATGTGACAATCGTTAACGTATCGTAACGCTAGCGTATCCGAGATACACTGCGCGGTTACACTACAACGGTTGGCAGTCGAGCTGGCATTGACGCGCAATATAACTCCAATACGCTAACGCGGCTACTGTCAGATTTATTCATGATATAGGTACTGATAACTGTCAGTTGTCAACTGCCAGATATGTCAGTTAACTTCAGTATCAATATAGGAATGTAGTCACCGGGACACGAGTTTTGACATTTTTTGAAACGACACATAGCACTTTTATTTTAATAGTTTTTCTTGTGTTATTGTGAGTATTGTTGTTTAATTTTGGTGGAATTTTATCCAATAATACTTAGGTCGTAACATAAAGTGTGAGCCATTGGAATAAATGTGTGTAAAGTGGTTTTTCTGAATGTGAAAATTCGTGTTAGGTTTTGAAAAGAAAATCCACCATTTTCTTTTCAAAACAAACGACAGCCGACTTGACAAATGACTTGACTTGACTTATTTATTACAATTTTAACACTTGACATTGGCAAAATTGTCTGTCGAAATGACGGACAGAGGCCATTAATGAAGAGAAGAAGAAGAATGTAGTCACCGAACAGCCATAGCAACAAAAGAAGAAGAATATAGGAATGGACTAATGATGATCATTAGTCCATTCCTGGATGAAGTAAGCCTCTCTCCGTTCTCAAGGCCTACCTCTCTAAAGATCTTTCTACCCTTGTTCCATGCTTTTTGTTGTCGGCATTCTTTCTTGTTACACTCTATAGATCCCTCTTAAAGCGTGTTAGGCGGCGCAGATCTTGGAAACCATACCTTAGTGGTAATGGTAGCCAAATTTCAAAGTTATATTGAGGGTAATAAGACGCGGTAATTACCAAAACTACCCTCATCAGCTTATTATATAAGTTTTTTTTTTATTCAATGCAATTACAGCTGTTATAATCTTTATCTACAAACTGGAAGAAGAGCATTTTGAAGATTGGAAGAAATCTGTTGATGGAAAAAGTTCTAATATTTTTTCTGCGGAGTCTTAATGTCTTCAAAAAGTATAGTAAATAAGTCAATTAGTATTTTAACTTCGCATCAGTGTTTTGAAACTGGAACTGCTTTGACGCCGTAAGCACACTTCTGATTGATTTGTTCTGTTCTGCTTCCTCATCAACACACGTAGGTAGCGATATTTAGAATGATAGTGGAAAAACTCGTTACTGACCATAGAATTAATATTACTAGCGTATGGAACAGACGCCGCGAACAACAAGTTTGCGCCATGAGTTGATGCCGACCGGCAACAACTCATTTAGTCGCTCGCCAGCAACCATCGTGACCGCATGCGAATAAAAAGTAATTCAAAATGCCGTCTTGCGTTTTAAAAACGTGTAAAAACCAATCGACTGTGAAAAAAAAAGATAGTGGCGTGACTTATCATCGGTAAGTAAACAGAATATCAACTAGAACTAACCAAAATTAATTTTTGTAGATTATTTTCTATTGTACGGACATTTTGTTTGAAAATCATAGATTATGAAAAGTGCATCGTACAGATGGGCTGTTTAGGATACCTACTAAGGGTTGGTGACTAAGGTTTAACTAATTATTTTGAACTCATATTACTCGGCCTATGCCGTCTGTCTGATCAGTAATATGTAGTAGGTACTGTAGCTATCTTTTGAAATCGTCATTATATAAAGCTTTACTATACCTATATTTCTTGAATGCTATGGCAGAGTGAGATAAGGTGTGGGGTCTAGTTAGTGCAAATAGGTACCTATGTAGGTATGTACCTACTTTTTGTATAAAATACCAATTTATTTTAAAACCAATGATTTTAAACGCTTAACAATTCATTTTAATTTACTGTAAATTTTTTCACGTTTTGAAATATAATATTCATAGGTACTGCATTAAAATTCAGTTTTGTATGTACAAAAGCTGTCTGAAGTGTCCCTTCTGCGGTGAAAAAATCTATGAGAGCGACATTTTGTTACACTATGTTGAACGAAACGCGTAAGCGCCCCGAAATTCATGGCGCTTACGACGTTTTGGTCGCGAGAAAACTATACTCTATTAGCGATCTAGCGCTGCATGTTTTGATAGTATGGTTAGACGACATCTAATCTTTTAGCGCTGCAGCAAATACTTGTCTTTGGGCGGGGCGCGCTCGCCTCAAGTTGCGACACGTTTTTGGTTTGGTATAGCTTCTCTATACGGTAGTAATACTTCCTCAATGTTACTGACGCATAAATTTATGTAGGTACTCGTCGAAGGTGTCTGCATTAAAAATGCTGGGTTTATCATGATTAAAATATCATTGCCAAAGGGTATAAGGGACTTGCACTACCCTACAGAACCGCTCATGTTCATCATATTGGATGCTTTGTAATCACTTAATTAAACCCGCCTTGCTTGTGAAACATAGGATTGGGACAACCCTGTGTAATCTTCCATCATTTGTTTTGAGCTTGGGTAACTGAAATCGATTAATATTAGTAGTCGCCCGGAGAAAACCCCTCCTTTAATACTCTGGTAACAGTAACAATAGGTTGTCACTGCGTCCCATCTATAAAGGAATGGCAAACACTGGCTCCTAATCCTGTTAAAATCAACTAGATTACATGAAAATTATTATACAAGTTGCAGTGCTCGTTAAATCATGACAGAGGCCTTAAGGCGGCCTAAAACTCCGTCAACAGAGTTGGCCACTAACTCTTACGAGCTTGCTTTGCTTTAGTTCATCACGACAACTGAACTGCTATAGAACGAAAGTTACATTACAATACATTAATTACTTAACTCTTTATACTTCTCCATGGACGTTGCGCGCTGTAGCAAACCACATTTTAGCTTAACAAACGATTCAGATGGCGAGTGAATCGATTGGAACTTACTATGAAATCGATACAAACGGTAGTGTCACAAAGTAGCACATTGCACAAACACCCGATATTATAAATGCAAAAAACAGAAAAGGTCCAAGTAATCTCGTCAGCGTTCAAAAAAATTGGTCGTATGACATTGCCTTGTGTTATCCACCCTATATTTTGTAGCTAAATGATGATTACCTCGTAGCATCGCAGAGAACCTACCAGGAAGTAGTCGCTGATTGCGAGAGGTGTCGTCAGCATTTAGAGAATAGCTTTTTATGTGAAACGTCTCCATTTTCCCGGCTCCTATGCCTTTTGTGATCGAAAAGTACAACTGTTTTTCTTTATGCTTAGGTCTACGTGCTACGCCGTAGATGTTCTGCTGTTTTCATATGATTGTCGGGACAATATTTATTCAAAATGATCAACAGTTGCATAGAGCTGAGTCGCCATTCTGGCAATCGCAAGATAACAGAAAACCAATCAAAATGTATGAAAACAACATAGTGAAATGTCACGTGACCATTTCCATATTCTCCACAGAGAATTTCGACTTGCCTAGGGGTGCCTCATATTAGAAATCTATGGGTTGTGGGCCAACCTTATCATTTTCTTTATCACAACCAACCTTGTGCGGTAGCGACTTCCAGCAACATTCACGTAGGCCGTACTTTCCTCAAGACAAGTGAGGTAAGTACCTGATTTCTTTTATACATTTTTGTAAGACCTTTTTACACGATATGAAGTGACTTGAAACGCACGAAAACGGATGTGAACACTTTAAAACCACCACTTCTAAAGTGTTTGAAAGAGGCCCAAAAATTTCGTTACATCAAAAGTGTTGTAGGCTTAATAATATACCTTTTTATACAATAGATTCAGTATACATTTAAAAAGTAAGTAAAGTTGCGTTATTTGAAAAAATATAGTGCACAATAGTGCGGCCTTTGGTTGGCAACGCTAAAATGTTTTAGAGTTGACATTTTTACTTCGGGAGAATAGAAAAAAAAACATCGAAAAAATATCGTTTAGAAAATGACATTTCCGGATTATCTAACTAATTGGCTAAATCGAGTAAGTAAGCTAACGATTGGATACGGTCTTAATGACCCAAATGGGCCCAGTTAATATAATTAAAAAAATATTCTTCAATTGGGCCCAAAAATTGTTGGAGTGCGACGTAAGCTCAGAGATTGCCAATTTGGATAAAAAAACATGGCACGGTATACCTTACTATTCCGAGAAATATGGGTTTATCAAATATATAAAACTCTTTTGAAGCTTGACAGAGAATCAACGCACAGCCTAAACTGTAAGTCCTAGAGGTATGAAATTTGGAGGGTAGTATCCTTATATTGTGTAGGGGCACTAAGAAAGGAATTTTGAAAAGTCCCACTCTAAAGGGTCTAGAACGCGAGCAACGCCGCGGGCGACGGCTAGTTAGTAATACGAATAATACGAGTATAAGCTGGCTAAATGTGGCCAGCAAGATAACCATTGTTACAAAATTTGAATGAACCTCTAACAGAGTCCAGAGATTAATTTACAAAATGGAGGTTTTGTAAGGTTGTACTGCTACTTATTCTGTGGCTGTATTGTCTTCGTGTCTTTTAAATGCAAGATTTTCAAGATTATTTTTTTCAGCATAATAATTTTTTTTTTTTCTTTAAACTGGGGCTGACGAAGATCTCAACAGATTTTTTGTACCTAGATAATATTTCTAACAAGTGTATTGTGCATTTTTAAACATCTTTTGAGCCTGTATCGTGGCGGTTCTAACTGTGGGTTTAGTGCGATATACGAAATATATATTGCCCGTGACCTGGATTAAAACATAGGCTACTTTTTATCCCGAAAAACCAACGGGATCCAACGGGACGCGAACGAAGTCGCGGGTGGAAGCTAGTATTACCTATTTTTGTGTCAATGTAATTCCCGTAGCAGGTACAAAGTTGTACAAGCGTACATAGTTGAGCACAAAAGAATGTCTCGTGAAATGTTTATTTATATTTATTACTAATTTTCCAAGATTCTAATGCAAAAACTTCATGAATAACTTCACGCTGAGACTCAATAAAACACTTAGCATTTTATTTCACGTTCCTTTTGTGTATTTCAATTTGAACTAAATTTTTTATCGAATTCAAAATACTTATTTTAGACCAAAAACGTTTTATTTACGTTAATGCTAAAACCGATTTTGTTTGAACCTCTACGTGCAAACATTTATAAGATAGAATGGTACAAGGTGCCTCAAAAGTAATTCAACTTAGTCTTTAGTCCTGGAAATAATACAATGTACGTGTGTTCTACGGTCTAAGATTTTTTACACGAATTATCTAAGATAGGTATTCTGCTAGGCCAAAATCCTAAAATTATCATTAATTTGTGTATTTCTTAATTACCTACACACTAATCCGTTGGACTTGACTGGCTGACAAAAAAAGATCTGGTGAATGTATAGAATCCAATTAAATTGCTTCGACACGCTGCCAAGATTCGCCAAGCCCCGTAGCAGTGGAGACTCTTGTAAAAAAAAAAACAGAAATCCCCGCTGGTAGGGATTTCGCAGTGGAGTTTTCTGGAATACCTATATCAGTTTTTGCAGTGAAACTTTCTGTTTCACAGATTTAGTTTTTCCACAGACGAGTATTTTGTTAAACGTAAAATACGTGTAGCGCCATCTATTTCGCTACATGAGAACTATCCTAGATCGCGCAAACGAAGTTATCACGGAGTTTGAACATAAGTAATACTACCGAATATCATCCATTGGTCCTCGGACCCCGAGCCAAAGGTCGCTCGGCGTGGAAGATCTTCCCTTTTCGTAGGAGGACACAATCATATCCTACAGAGTTCTCCTCATACGTAATTGTAGGTAGACATAAACATACTAAAGAGATGCTACTATAGAATCAGAATAATACAAAACTATGCTATACTGTCGAATTCTCTCAAACTCAATACGACACTGCGAATATAAAGATATATGAAACTTATTGGACAACCTGTAAGTACCTGCAAAATTGTAGGGATGAACGAAATAAATTGCGAGAGAGTGGCGCCTGGCACCTAATCTCAACGAGAATGTTTCGTAAAGACGCGCACATGCTTTTGATCGACTTAAGCGATTAATTTTATTTACATCACATTTTTGTGTGCCGAATTTTTTTAGAAGCCACAGTACATAAGTATGAAACGAATAACAAATTATCAGTTTTGTAATCTTTAGATATAATTAATAATTCGGGTGCTTTTTCACTAGATCTAAGCTAAGCTACATCAGTGGTTACCACTTAGCATCATGTATATAAAAAAGACTGTAAAAAGTGTCCCGTATCATTGTAACATATATATGACTATTCTACATATCGTTGTAATATCTTATATCAAGTTCATTTTGCTAGTATCCTCGAGAAACAAATGTTTACAGTCTAGACATCTGTAAGTGTTTAAATGCTCGTATATTTTCACTTTCCTTATCAAACCAAGAGTTTTTGACACATGTCGTGTGAGGTTTATTTTCAAAAGATGTTCAAATGTCTCACTTTGTGTGACATTGATAAATGTATACAGGGTGTGAAAACAGTCCTTAACAAAATATTACTTAAAAAAACAGCCAATTGTTTATTCTTGATATCAGGCGCACGAGGCGGTTGTGGCCGTAACGATCCACTAATATAATTTAAAGTAGCGATGCTAAGCTTTTATAAAAATAATAAATAAATCAAAACTATGTATCAACTATGTATCACAACGGTGACTTAAAAGTCAATGAATATGTCAGAACAAAAAAAAAGCAATTAGATAATTTTGATCTCTCAGCCTTTGATCTCTAGCCGCTGGTTTAACTTGAATAAATTAGGCTGTCTGTTCAATTGGAGCATGCAGCCTTGTTTATTCCAGTCATGTGACGTTAAGTGACAGAACCCAGCGTCTTGGTGAAATAACAAACGTTTTATCTAACAGTAGTAACCGCGCAAACACAGCGTCTTGCCACTGCGACAGGTCAGCAACTAGAAACTCTGCCGACATATTTCCTGCATTTTGTTCTTCTTCTTCTCTTCAATCTGCCTCTTCTCTGCCTCTGTCCGTCATTTCGACAGAAAATTTTGCCAATGTCAAGTGGTATAATTGTAATAATATAAGTCAAGTCAAGTCATTTGTCAAGTCGGCTGTCGTTTGTTTTGAAAAGAAAATGGTGGATTTTCTCTTCAAAACCTAACACGAATTTTCACATTCAGTAAAACCACTTTACACACATTTATTCCAATGGCTCACACTTTATGTTACGACCTAAGTATTATTGGTTAAAATTCCACCAAAATTAAACAACAATACTCACAATAACACAAGAAAAACTATTAAAATAAAAGTGCTATGTGTCGTTTCAAAAAATGTCAAAACTCGTGTCTGCATTTTGTTCAAAACCCCGCACACTTGATGTCAGTTGAGCAATGACAAAACAAAGTCGCAACGACTAGACGCAGCGACTAGACCCTGTTGTAGTCGCTTTAATATTATATTTTGTTAGTGATTGGTAGTAAAATAGTTTATTAGTAAATTATTCAATACTTTTTGTGCACCTTGTACTTTTATTGTCCTAGTTTAACATGAATATAATAGGGCTTCATAAATTACTGAAAGCGCTTTTACTGTATGAATAATATTAGGTATATACCAAACTAATTAAATGATTATTATTATCTAGCAGATCGGGATCTTTAGTGCTACTAACAAGCACTCGTCGAAATAAGGCATTAGTAGAAAAGGTATTTCTAATTGAGCACTTTCATGGCTAGCTACTTATTGTTCAAACAGCCAAAAACCTCAGAATACTTCCAGTATTTTGTATTGTTCATACGTACGCAGTCACCTGGAATATGCCTCGCAGGTCTGGAATCCATGTTACAATGTCTATTCTTCTAGAATAGAAGGCATACAGAAAAGATATCTTCGTTACCTGCAATTTCGTGCTAAAATCTATCTACCAAATTATATTGCGAGATGTCATAAGTTTCATTTCCTTCCACTCTATAAACGCAGAGAAATAGCTGACATATCGTATCTTTTGAACATAGCAAATGGCACGGTGGATTGCCCGGAGCTGTTACATCTGCTTGGGCTGCGCACTAATACGGCTTTGTTAAGAAGACCCAATATTCTTCATGTTCCCGTGGTTAGGACTAATTACAGGCAAAACGCTTTCATTATTAGGGCTAGCAACTTGCTTAATACCTTGATCAAGGCAGATGTAGATATTGACTTATTTAATACTTCATTAGCTGCACTTAAGCGTTTACTCAGTGGCAGATTCTTTAATAATATTTAGTTTTTTTTTTTTTTCTTAATTTAGTATGTTTTTTTTTTGTTTAATTTAAATTTCTCCTCAAAATTCTAATTTGTAATTTCTTGTACTCTATTTATATGTGGAAACTTTTAATTGGCCTTCAGTGTATTATGTCTATCTTCCTATTGTATAAATACCTAGCTGTTAGTTTTCCAAAAATTATTAAAATAAAATAAAATAAAAATAAATAAAATAAAATAAAATTTCATTTTGTGCATTCGAAAATAAAACAAAAGACGATCTAATTTGTGCAAAAAAAATCTATCCTACAGATTTTGAAAAAACAAAAGAGGATCCACGGTTGTACGACTACGTTAGATCAACGTGCAAAAAAAAAGCAAACTCATCCTGCAAGTATTACAAAAAATGCCTTTAAAAACAATAAAACGGCTGCTGGACCAAAACTCACTGGAAAGAAAATTGCACACGACAAAAGATAACTCGGGAGGGCTGTACTCCGCCACTCGGAAGACGTTGCTGTGTACCAGAATGCTGGGACTGCTGCCGCTTTCTGGGCTGTGGAGCCCTACCAGTGATCAGTTGAGGTAAAATGCTGCCAAGTTTCTGGTATAAACTGTTTGGCTTGTAAAGTCATCGAAGCACTGGCTTTCACTTAGTAGGTGCCAATAACTGACCCATTGAATGAACCACGAGTATAATTATAATATCAATTAAATATAATATAAGTTTTAATATAATATCAACAACTCTAGAACCACTAGAACGGAAGGGCTGATAAAAAACGAGCGAAATTGCTTCAGGCAAATTCCACCACGTTTTTTCTTAGATAAATGTTTTTTGAAGGTGTAATAAGAGTAAGTACATAGTATATAAGAGTACCTAGCCAAAATTTTTAGAATTTTAAAACCGATTCACTGCTACGACGTAGCATCTCGTAGCATCGTAGCACTACAACGCAGGCGACTAGTATGTGATATCTAAATAAAAAAAACGTATTCTATCAAACTGAAGCAATAAATGAATTAAAATCATCAATCAATATATCAATATATATAAAACTCTTTTAAGCTGACAGATAATCAACGCACAGCCTAAACTATAAGTCCTAGAGGTATGAAATTTGGAGGGTAGGTTCCTTATATAATGTAGGGGCGCACTAAGAAAAGAATTTAAGGATCTAGAACGCGAGCAACGCCACGGGCGACGGCTAGTATATAATAAAAAGCGTATTAAAATTAGGGTTATATTCTGCAACCACCATTGTATGTGTAATTTCTTTCAGATTTACTCTCCGATCTCCATACACGGTTGTGTACGTGATAAGTATGTTTGGGCAATTCTTGATGTTCTCCACGTCTTTTTGCTGGATTTTTTGTAACAAATTTACATTGACTAACATCAGTAAGTAGTATTTCAGAGGGGTGATCACGAACAAATCTGACAGTCGTTGCGTTACGTAAACCTAAAGTATTCGAATCATATTGCGCGTCATTACAAGCTCGACTGCCAGACGTTGTAGCGTCACCGCGCAGTGTATCTCGGACACGCTAGCCTTACGATACGTTTACGATTGTCACATTTATTCACTGATAAAATCTCAAACACGCAGCTTACGCGGCTTGTATAAACTAAACAACCATGTTCAATTGTTTCTTACAGCAATTTTTTTCTTCTACTCTTCAAGCCTATCATCGTCAATGATACTGATGAAGATAGGAAGGTACTGGCCACAGGTGATGATGACCGCAGAGAGCATTGAAAGGGCTCTACCACCATTTGCTAGTCGTAATACTAGAGTTTGCGACGCAACCTTGGTTTTCGTATTCACGGCTGCTTTCGGTAAGGGACCTTTCTTACCAAATTCAAAGTCAAAGTCAAAAAGCTTTTGTTTAATAAAATCTCATTGACCACTTTGAATCGTCATTACGTTTTGTATGATTAGGTATGATTACTTTTTTATTTATTGGATGAGTTGGAGCTTGTTCGTCCCAAGCTTGTTTGTCTTCTAAATAGTCAGATATTTTATAGTATGCTTTTGAAATAAGTCTTTGTTTTATTACGTTTTTGAACTTGCCAATCGACAACTGAGACACATCACTTGGGATTTTGTTAAAGAAGCAAGAAAGAATTGAGATCTCACAGGCTCTTAGTTGAAGTAAAATTGTGGGTTTCCAACGTGTCTCACCTAAAAGAGTCTCACTGTAACTCGTCGGGAAAAAAATTGCAATTAGTCTACATAGCGCGCTAATTAAACACTTTTCTAAGCTACTATTAAAAACTTTTCCATTGCTTAACTGTGGGTCAAGTGACTCAACGCATACGACATTGTCTATTCTCCAGCGACTTGGCTATAGGACTCAAGCATATGTTTTTGTATGAAAATCTCTACTTAGATCTATGCTTGAGTAGCGATTTCTGTATCGGCATACGGGTTTTAGAGTACAAAGAATAACACTAGCGCTAAAAGTAAGTACATAATCATAATCATCAATCATCAATATATATAAAACTCTTTTGAACCTGACAGAGAATCAACGCACAGCCTAAACTATAAGTGCTAGAGGTATGAAATTTGGAGGGTTGTATCCTTAATTATGTAGTGTAGGGGTGAACTAAGAAAGAAATTTTGAAACGTCACACTCTAAAGGGTAGATAGCGAGCAACGCCGCGGGAGACGGCTAGTATATCCATATAATGAAAAGTTTAAAAAATATTACTTAATTTACCGCACACCTGGATACCATCTAAACGGTATCCAGGTGTGCTTAAATTATTTTGTCCTTCAAGTAAGTATAAGTTTTAACGAAAACTCTATTTAATTTTTACTTATTCTATTTAAAATGTCAAAGCACTGGCACAATATTTTAATATTACTAATTATGATCAAGTTCCCACAGTACTAGTTTTGCTTAGTTTGGGACTAGTGGGCATTGTGTAAAAATTATAGAGATAATATCTCTGAATCTACTCGGCATTCCTAAGGGCAAATAATTTGAAGACCCACTTGGGAAGAAAAACATTTTTTTTTGATTGCCATAAAAATATTGTTAGAAATTCCAAGTGTGTCAAAATTAAGGGTTAGCTTAGGACATCTTGACTCTGTATTTTGCAATATCTTCATAATAATGTCAGTAAAATTCCTACAGAGTTGGAAGCACCCCGGGCCAATTTCCCAAGCAATTTACTTCTCTCCTTATTTTTAACCCAAATACGAATGTTGGTAATTTCAATTTAGCCTTACAGAATTTTACCACGAAATATCAATAATAAAGCGCTATTTACACGGCCTATATTATTGTCTCTTGGGTAATAATAATGTCAACACAATAATTTGACATCAATAAAATTTGTTTAGGCAGGAAACTTGAAAACTGCCATGTTACTTTCATACAACACAACCCATGCATCTAGATAGATAGATAGAATATTCTTTATTGTACACCACTTATAAGTAAAGAAAATAACAAAAAAAATACCATAATTGGTAATACGATCAAGTTTTAGGAGTTAGGTACAAAGGGCGGCCTTATTACTAAAAGCAATCTCTTCCAGGCAACCTTTGGATGGACAGGATCTAATACACAAAACACAGACGGGGCGTACATAAAAATAAAGGTTAGGTTTATTGTTTATACCTACAAGCCAATAAACAATGAGGCAATACAATTTTTCTTAGCTTTAAGCTTTTATAAAGAAATCGTTACTCAAGCACTTGAGTAAAGATTCTCATACATAAATCTATGCTTTAGTCTGGATTAGTGCTTGAGCAGTAAATGCAAATACTGGACTTAAATTCTTAAATGGTATTAATGCCATATTATGACTCTGTACCACCAGTATTACCACCAGGTGTGCTGGGAGCCAAATGCTTAGCTACAGCTCATAAAAAAAAATATATGTCGACCGTTTTACATTCAAGAAACTTCTGCCATGTAAATAATGCTTTATTCCTGAGTACATACATGTATATTTCTGAAACTCAGGTGTTCACATCGTCATTTCATACGTCAATTGGATAAGGAAAAAAATATAGTAAGAAACAATTTCAGTCCGGGAAAGTAAACACGAATGGAAAAATAAAAAACTTATGGCCTAGAAAATGAATAACATAAATGGCGCGTTTTAGTGGCCCGATTCTGATGGTGCATTTTTCTAATATAAGCAAGTTTGACAGCGCTAAGTTAAAAGATATGGCTTTAAGGGATGGCAAAAATTTTTGTGCTGTCATTCTTTAGTTCGAAAAAGAAAAAAAACCATTTTCAAATTTTGTTTCATCATTTACATCGATGTTCTGTGCGGTCACGCAACGCTGTTTTTTTGAATGGGTGACCGCTAGTGGCATTTAGATCTGAGCGTTACTGTACTTCGGTCGGCCCCTCAAAGAGGCCTTAAGGCGGCTTAAAAACTCCGTTAACAGAGTTGGCCACTAACTCATAACGACCTTCTTTGCTTATCATCAATCATCATCATCATCATCAATATATTATATGAAACTCTTTTGAAGCTGACAGAGAATCAACGCACAGCCTAAACTATAAGTCCTAGAGGTATACAATTTGGAGGGTAGTATCCTTATATAGTGTAGGGGTGCACTAAGAAAGGAATTTGGAAAGTCGCACTCTAACGTGAGCAACGCCGCGGGAGACGGCTAGTCATCATCATCAATATATATAAAACTCTTTTGAAGCTGACATAGAATCAACGCACAGTCTAAACTACAAGTCCTAGAGGTATGAAATTTGGAGGGTAGGTTCCTTATATAGTGTAGGGGCGCACTAAGAAAGGAATATTGAAAAGTCACACTCTAACGCGAGCAACGCCGCGGGAGACGGCTAGTCATTTACAAATGATTCTGACTGTACTACAAGTATGTGCAATAAACTTCCAGTGGAGCATATTCTGTCAATCTCTTCCGGCTTCAAAGTTGCCTACGCTAGTGGAAGCAATGATGCCGTCGAAACTTTCTTCCGCTCCAGCATGCCTTGGATTTTTGATTACACTACATATTCTTTGTGGAAAGGGATTTTGACCAAGGTTAGTACACTACGTCAATAAACCGACTTCAGTTTAGATGCCTCATAATAGTAGGTATACTTTTTCCCGAAAGTTTAAAGGCGCCAAAATTGCTGCGTAACTCGTTACCTATAGACAATGTGAAAATAATGTACTACAAATTGCTCGCCATTACGATCTATAAAAAAATCATCAACAAACTTGAAAAACTAAAATTATTTTAAATTTTCTTTACTAAATAGTCCATATTAAAATAAAGAGTGTATCGTCTTGGAGATTCATCATTCAGAGTGTTATAGTTTAAAATATAACGGAAAATTAAAAAAAAATCCAGCACGGACAATGTGGAAGGGTTAGGTAGTACTAAAATATAGAGATCATTTTCTCATTGTTGGACTGAGAACTTATGCTTTCTTATGCAGAGATTTAACTCTAATAAGGATTACGTCAAAATGGCACCGGAACTCTATTGAGAATCTAAGCTACGTTGCTAAACATGTGTTTAAAATTCAACAATAGGGATCGTTTATTTTTATCGGTGGATACTTAACACATCCTTATCAACGTAGCTTAGCTCTGGTGAAAAAGCACACTTTGGCCGAAATATCGCGTCATTACACTAAAATATCTTTTTTTTCTGTTGACGGGGGAATCTGCACTAAAACCTCTGCCGAACTGAGCATAAGGTCCCGGCAACCACACTCAAAGTCAAAGTCAAAGTCAAAAAGCTTTTATTCAATAAAATCTCACGGATCACTTTGAATCGTCATTACGTTTTGTATGATTAGGTATGATTACAATTTTTTTATTTTTTTATTGGATGAGTTAGAGCTAGTTCGTCCCAAGCTTGTTTGTCTTCTAAATAATCTGATATTTTATAGTATGCTTTTGAAATAAGTCTTTGTTTTATTACGTTTTTGAACTTGCCAATCGACAATTGAGACACATCACTTGGGATTTTGTTAAAGAAGCGTACACATTGCCCTTTGAAAGATTTACTAATTTTTGAGAGCCTAGTGATGGGAACAGCGAGTTTGTCTTTGTTTCTAGTGTTAACATTATGATTATCACTTTTTTTGTTGAATAGATTTATATTTTTTTTAACATACAATAAATAAGTTTTCATAGATGTACTGGCAAGGTACTGTATTTCGTAATTGCTTAATTATGAGGAACGCATGTGATTCGTTCAACCACCTAAACTTCTTTTACACATAGATCTTCAACATCCAATCCACGTTCATCTGGAGTTTCAACGACTTGCTGCTAATGGTGCTGAGTATATACCTCACTGAGCATATTGTTGTACATAATGCGCTGTTGAAAAAAGCTGTTGCTCAGGTAAGAGGCCGACAGAGACTGAACGAGCATAAATAAATATTCATGAACATTTCATACAGCGCCCTCTAGTTCCCAATTAAGCAAAGCTTCTAGTGTGGAAACTAGATTGCTGATAAAATCTTCTAAATATATAAAACGCTTTTGAAGCTGACAGAGAATCAACGCACAGCCTAAACTATAAGTCCTAGAGGTATGAAATTTGGAGGGTAGTATCCTTATATAGTGTAGGGGTGCACTAAGAAAGGAATTTTGAAACGTCAAACTCTAAAGGGTAGAACGCGAGCAACGCCGCGGGCGACGGCTAGTACTTTATATTCATATTTTTGGAAATAGTTACTTACTATTAACACTCAGCCATAGAACAAAAATCTGTGTTTGCCACCCACAATCGTTTGTTCTTAGTAGCACGAAAGGCAGAGCTATTACCTACCGACTGATCTGTGACATCTGTCAATTTTTTTTTAACATTTCAGGAACATTTTTCGGCCCTGGAGTTCCGTATTCAGCACATAAATATTGTGCGCCTTGTTAGACTTATCAACGGACAAGTTGGTTTCTACATTCTCAACTCTTTCGGTACTAATTTGTATTGGATTTGTACACAACTGTATAATAGCTTAAAGTACGTATCTTTTTGTATTTATTTGTATTCTTGAAATAAAGGTCAGAACATTACTAAAAATACAGTATTCATTTTGACGTTTCGCAGTAACCACCTTGCAATAGAGCACGCAATCTACTTCACATATTCCTTTTCGTTCATCGTACTCCGAACCCTGTTAGTACTGCTACTCGCCGCCAGGATACACTCCAACTCAAAAGTGTCTGCGATCTACCTTTACGAACTGCCTAGCGACAAATTTGATATAGAGGTCAGTTATATACTCTTTTTACTCGACTATTCCGAGTTTAAAATTTTGTTTTTGTCTTACGAACTATTTTATTAAGCACGTTCACTATTCTCACTTTATTTTGGAGCGAGTGAATTGTACAAAAATCTAAGACAACATCGGGGAAAGATAAAGCGATTCATTTCTCTGTAATTGCAAAATGAAATTACAAGAAACGTGAGCAATAAAAAAAATAGCAAAAAAAGGTTTTGATAAACTCAAGTACCTATCTAAATGAATTATGATCGTTTTAAACCCTCGAATAACTCGTTTAGACAACGAGGGTCACTGAGACGTAAGTGGAAGGACATTTTGCACATTGCACGACACCGACATCTGTAGAGGAATCTTTGTCTCATAAAAACAATTCATACTAAATCATTATGTAAATAGTAACATTAGCACGTTTTTTTCCGTCAAAAGCTTCTTGTTTTCATATAATATCTTTAGCCACTTCACTTGACATTATGCTGGGCAGCGAAAGCAGTTCCGAGCTTGCGATATGGGGGCTGCATGATACTGGTCTAAGTATGCCTGAACAAAAATATCGGTGTCGGCACCACTGCGGTGTGAAAGTGTCTAGTACCAAATACACGTAAATGTCGTGTCGTCGACAATGTGAAAACACCCATTTCTAATTAAATTTTTCAGAATTTAAAGCATTTTTCAGGTGGAGAGGTTCATGACTCAAGTAAACAACATCAAAGTGGCGCTCAGCGGCTTAGATTTCTTCTACGTTACGCGGACTATGATATTAACTGTGAGTGGTTTTAATTAACAATAGGCTACGTGTGCACTGGGTGACCAGACTAGCGACTGAACTGGCGACCAGCGACCTAAAAGCTGGGCAACAGTTGCCAAAATGAAATCAATATTTGGCCACTAAAATAGTATGCTAGGTGCATCTAATGTGATCCTCCTCCTCCTCCTCCTTGCGTCGATATCCTCAGGGTTGAGGGTCGTGACCTTTATGTAAGACCTTGCTTTGGATGATGTTCTTCCAGCGAGATCTGTCTGCTGCAGACCGGATGGCATTACTCACGGAGGAATCCAGTGCTGAGCGAACCTGATCGCTCCAACTAATGTGATCAGATAAGGCCAAATATTCAGTGATCCCGGTTATTAGGATGCAACTGGATAAATCAAAGCCACATTGAACAGCAAAAAAAAACTGATTTCATTCATTTGACAGATGACAGACCATTATTAGGTACTGCCTTGTATAGGGGTCTATTATTTTATGTCAAAAAATCTGAGATCTTATTTTTAACCGACTTCAAAAAAAGAAATTTCTCCATTATATTATTATGTATGTTTATTTTTTAATGTTCGGTGCCTGCAGTAGATGGTTGGTCGCTAGTTATCAGCGTCGTCTAGTTTGTTCATATTCTAAAGCTCGGGCTTCACAGAATACGAATGCGGTACGTTTTGTGGCTTTGATGAAGAGGGATGCAAAGCTAGCTTAACCACATACATTGAATCAGAAAGGCAACAAAACCACAGTATAATCACTCTTTAAGCATACAGTAAATTGCTATTTTTACTACGTTTTCAAGTATTGGCTCATTCCCAAAAACACCACCAAGAAGACTAAAGAAATCTGTCAAAAACGAAACAAAATAGGTAAGGTTTTTTTCGGTATCGCATTCAGTGTGGCCAGAGCTTTATTTTGCTAAATGGCTGCGTTAATTAAGTTTGAAGTTTCATCATTATAATAACAATCTTGGTTGAAACTATATTTTTAGTTGGACGATTACTTGCTCGCATAAATAAAGGTTGAAAACCTGGGCACTAAGCACTTTTTTTAAACCACCGACTATATTTTAACTGAGGTCCGTATTCGTATACACTGCTCAAGCAATGATCCGGACTTAAGCGCCGAATTTTGTATGAGAATCTCTTCTCAAATCTATGCTTGAGTAGCGATTTCATTACCTAGATTTTAAATTTTTGAAGGGGGCAGCTCAAAAGAGATTATGAGACTAACGCATATAGTCAGAATACAAGCTCGAGCGTGGGATTGCCTTTTCACTATTGTATTTTAATTAGTTTTAAATAAAAATCGAAACAAAAGAGAGTCAAAACTACTTAAAACATACTGAACGTGTTTTTTTTTCAGTTGCTCGGAACAATCGTTACATATGAGCTCGTGATGCTTCAGTTCAACAAAGGATTGACGTCAAACCACAACAAATATAAATAAGAATAATAAATTAATATTCTTGGACAGTTCACACACTCTCTTTAGTCACAAATAATTTATTATTTATGCAATATGAAAATGCTTTATTTAGATCCTGTTCTTTGTCGTATCACTCTTGGCAGAGTGGTCGTGGTCGTCATATTGGAGCAGTGGCCCGTCTTACAATCTTCCGCTATTCTTCCCGAACCCCTGCTTTTCTGGCACATTCGTTCAGAGTTGAATTTATTAGATACAAGACTTCAATACAATATGAGATTACGAATCCTCATTAAAAATTAAAAAAAAAATGTCTTATCTTTGTATTTGTACGTATTACGTTGTAACTTTGTAACACAATTCAATACAGGTAAACAAAAATAAATACCTAGTCTAGTAAAGTATTATTGATCGTGACCTAGTATTTAGTGTGTAGCAATGAAAATAAAAGTAATCAAAAATTATTTGTATGCATATTTCGCAGTTAAAGTACAATTTAATTATAAGAATGGTGTGCTCACTGACGAGCTGAATGCTTTAATTTAAATATTGACGTAATATTCATCGCAATTAATGTTGATCAACCTTTATTAACCATTATGTAATCTAATCAGCGAAATACGCATTTAGTTTTTTTATTCGCTATAAATATTTTACATTATATTTTATTTCAAAATTAGAAAGTTTTTGTTATGTATTATAAGCCCAACTAAGCTAATTTAAAACTATTATTTATTATTATTCACTGAACTAGTTAAGTTAAAATTTTATCTTTAGAAAATAGACAACTTAAAAAAATGTATGGCTGTTTGACGTTTGTTCAGAAATGTCATTTCAACACGTTGTTTTTGACTTCTTCGTCATGCTAGGATAAAATTAAACTTTAATTAAAGTACACAGAAATCTTTAGTATCATTTCCATACATCCTATTGCGTTTATTTGCTTGTTTCGTTTCTACACGCTACAGACTAAAAATAGAAAAGTCTACATAGATTTTTTTCGTCCAGTTATTGATTCAAAGTAGCAACAGTAGTCGATATTGCTGGTATGGTAGAATTCGGATCCGGTGCTGGTGAACTGAATTGGAACATCACCAGCTCGTAAGTGACAATAGTTCCAGCCACCTGAAAGTTGAAACCAAGTCATTCATCATCACCAACCTTTTTTTACGGGGGAATAATTATGCTTTACGCATGCCTCTCACTCGGGGAGAGTAAGAGGGTATGTTGGCCGCTAACAGTGCCAAATAGCAGATTGTTAGCACCCGACAATATACCTACTAAAAACCCACCAATATACCTGCATCCTTAGTGCCAATGCATCATCAAACCGCTCGTCACCTGACGATTAGTTTGAAGGGTCAAACCAATCGTTTATGGATCCAGGGGATCGGCACTTGATCGAACCACGGGGTCCCGGTTAGATTCTACCGCGAAATCTTTATCACCAACCTAAAGTAAAGTCCATTGGTGAACCAAGCCTCATAGAAGTAATAGGAGAATAGTGGAAACTAAGAGGAGTTTAAGCTCTAGGAAAGTAGAGTCTGGTCAAGTCTCTAAAATCAATAAGATTGAAAACCAACTTTACCTATTATGCTAATATTCTGTGCTAGTATTATAGCGCGTGCACACTATGCCCATGCTGCTGCCGGCATGAATGCCGCGATTAATTCCGGAATTATTGCCACAGCAACATCGCCTCTATTCTTATACCGCGTTCACACATACCCATGCCGCTGCCGGAATTATTGCCGCGATTAATTCCGGAATTATTGCCACAGCAACATCGCCAAGTTCATGCCCTAGCTCCTTGGTGAGAATAAAGGCGATGTTGCTGTGGCAATAAGTCCGCGGCATGAATTCCGGCAGCGGCAATGGCATAGTGTGAACGCGGTATTTCAACTAAAATACAATCGAGAGCAAAAGCTCCGGCACTCACCGTCAAAAGAAGTCCCCTTGTCACTGAGAAGAACTGTAAACCACTGAGCGCGACCATGTCTCCGTTCACTTGGTCCAAGAATCTCTGCACCTAAAACAATTTTAACCAAAAGTTTGAGTACGTATTTCTAGGCTCACATAACCTACAAACACTACCTTAACACTTAGAAAACAGTCAATAAAACACTCGAGAACATTGCTTAGCCGACTACGGCGAAGCAAAAAAGAGGGAAAGGTGGCTTACGACCACGGCTATCCTCTAAATGTATACTTGTTTGTGTGTTCTTGCTTCATACATTTTAGAGCGTCATTTTCAGTAGTCTTAGGGTAGTAGTAGGATTATAGTTTTTGTGATTTTTTGCTAAGTACCTCAACACAGTAAACAGGTGACGGAACATCGTACAACACCGGTGCTGGGACATCGGAAGCTGTGTTGACTTGAGACGCGATCAGAGAGACCGCGACAGACCTTGTGATGAGGTAGACTAGGGAGAAGATGAAATATGCTGCAGCTTCGTAGCCTCCAAGAAGTGTAGTTCTAAAAGTTAAAAAAAAGATGGAGGTTTTAAGCCAGCGTGCCAGGAAATTGCGATGGTGATGATTTGAGAGACGGTTCCAATATTGTCGAATTTTGGATCCGTATCGGAATTGGAATTTTTTTTCAGAATCAGATTTTAGCGTTTATATTCAAACGATATCGGGTTAGTGTGAACAGCTTCATACAATATTTTCTGCTGCTAGAGCACACGACATTTTTTCAGACCCGACACCCGCCATGTGGAAACGGACTGGAAATAAAAATCGTCATCAGGCTTCTTAGTAAAACCTTGGTTTTTTAACACAACATAAAAACTTACTTTTTCACACGACTGCTGCATTCTCCGTTTCCTTTTATACCATCCCTGAAAAAAAAGCGAGTAGTTGTAGAATCTAAAAACCAGCTCCGCATTATACCTGCCTAGGTGTGGTGCAGCTTTATTCTAAAACAGGAACTAATTTACCCCAAATTTTGTTGTTGTTTACTTAGTTACTTATCACTATCGATGTTTTTGTAATGTATTTGTATTTACCTACTACATAAACAGACCTGCATTTTGTGGACAAATTATCTTATCTTAAATTAGAATGCATTGCTTTGACGAAATAAAGCCATGGCCTTGGTGGTCTCTTAAATATTGAAAAAGGTAAGTATCTATTTAGTTTATAACACACACTCAAGTCAACTTACTCCAAAGTGTTAAAGAGCTGGAGACAGATAAAGAACAGATTGTTCGCGAAGGAGATGAAGACGATGCCGCTGATGACGTCATCTACCTTCCTCACCAGGTGCGTTGCTCTTCCATATTCCTCTCTTGTGTTTCTCCAAAAAGCTTCTGGTAGATACTGAAATGAACTGATTATGCTGCAAATTCTAACATAAACCATAAAAATAAACCAATAAATAAATGCATGAATCACGGCCAAGAATCTATGATTGAAAACCTGTACTATATTGTTTTCTTCGAGATCGGCGCTAATCGCACGTAGGTATCTACCATCCATAGTAATATGATGGTGCTATCCATGGACTCCATGGTCAGTGGTATTCAAAGCCGAAAAAACACTACTTGTATACTTATGCACTGACCAGGGTATGTAAGGCTTCAAAATTGAATAAAAGCGTCAGTTCCCTTGGGAAATCTAGGACTAAAATTGACTGAATTGAGATTAAACTTTTAGTACCAGTCGGCCATTTACAGTGACTTTCCAAATTGCAAAGCTGATCGCGTCTAAGTGGGAGTTTTATAAAATCCATTGGCTTCGAGAGTTGGCTTATAAAGAATGCAAAAAGATTTATTCTTAACTTTCAATATTTGCGTATGAAGTGCTTGATTTTATTCAATAGAATTTTATAAAAGTACTTAGCTTTTGAAGTTTTTATTTTAAGTTAGCCAGATGGATAAGCTTATACAAATCGGTGCTATTGATTTTTTATGTAACTTTAAGCACAGCTTAGCAATATCTATGTATTATATCAATATCTATATTTGTAGGTAAATATTATGCGCTTTTGGAAAACATTTTGATGTAACATTCGAAAACGCGTATTTGCGCTTATTTTTATGCTACTTTTTTGTAAATAGGTACATATATTTTAAATATAGACTAGCAGTACCTTTCCTTGTGCTGCCAAAAGCTTCTTATTGACATTTCCAAGCCGCGAAGTTAGGTAGTAGCTCATGCAGATCACAAATAAGTCGGAGAAGTTCCATATAAATGTAGACTGGAAGTGGAGAAACTGAAATGAAATGAATGAAAAGAAATCCAGAATAGGCCACATCAATAAAAATGGCGAGATGACAGAGACAGAGTTACTTTCACATTTATAATATTAGTAAGGATTTTCAGTATACTTTATTCACTTAGTGAATAAAGTATACTAAACAAACAAACGACAGTAAATGACAATAGCATAGTTTGTCTTCATATAAAACTAAAAAAAAATAGACGCGCTTTCTAGAAGCTTCTATTGTAAGTATAAAGTTAGTATTTATAAACTTACCTGAGTTAATATACCCAATGGTGGTGAGTACGGTAAGAAGTTGAAGATCCAAGGGTAGAAGTGTTTGACGAATCCCTCGTAGGTTTCCACGTGGGAGTAGCATATCTCAGCTCCGGCAAACGCCGATAGCAATGATAGTATGTGTTCCACTGAAAAATAAAGAAGATGAGCTAGGAAAATAAGTGAACAGCCTCTTTAGAGACATGTTTTGCGATAAATACCTACAAACTTCTTAGTTTTCCAAAAACACTTTAGGTAAGAGTCAGTTCCATTCATGTTCGGAAGAGATGGTCAGTGGTCACCTCAGCGTTTAATCCCATCACAGTGGTTACCTGCCTCACTTTCACCTTACCCACTAGTAAGAGATGAAGATAGTTTAAGCATTAAATTGATCCAAGTTGCGTTCGCTTTTTTGGACGTTTTCAAGAATTTAAATACTTACCTAAAGCCAAAGACAAGACGACTGCGCAAGTTATGTTGCATTTTCTCGTCAAGCTGTGGTCAAAATTAGGATCCAACTCTTCAGTTTTCGATATGGTCTGGATCAGTTCGGGCCATTTCGTCGCTATTTGAAAAAACATTATCATTGTGATGCACGTGGTCGCGTAGAATATGAAGGGAGCTGAAAAAAGTTTTATATTTTACTTTTCGCTTTATCTTTGTTTTTACTTATTTTATAGCCGTCGCCCGCGGCGTTGCTCGCGTTCTACCCTTTAGAGTGCGACGTTTCAAAATTCCTTTCTTAGTGCACCCCTACACTATATAAGGATACTACCCTCCCAATTTCATACTTCTAGGACATATGGTTTAGGCTGTGCGTTGATTCTCTGTCAGCTTCAGAAGAGTTTTATATAATAATATTGATATTGATTGATGATGATGATGATGATGATGATTTAGTTGACAAATTGATTTAGTACAAATTGATGCTTCATCAACTTATATAAATCCACTACTGGACGCAGGTACAATAAACGTGACAATCGTAGACGTACCGTAACGCAAGCGTATCAAATACACTGCGCGGTGACACTACAACGTTTGGCATAGAGCTGGCGTTGACGCGCAATACCATTCGAATTCGTAAGGTTTACGTACCGCGGCGACTGTCAGATTTGTTCGTGATCACCCCTCTGTTCAATTTGACAAGTGACATCTACCTACCCATGTGAAGCCGTAGGTGCAATGCAGACGCCAATAACAAAAAAAAAAAGGTGCGATGCAAATACAATGTTACTACGCATGTGATAGTGTTTTGTTCGCTCCAAGCACGTTAGGTAAAGTGTGAGTTCAAAGTTAAACCAAACAATCAATTAAAAAAACATACTCACACGTTCCCATAAGTGTCACAGTAGAATGAATGAATTTATTTACACACATAACTGTCATGAAAATCTGTCCGAGCAAAGATAGAAAAGTGTAGGCACATTTCCACGAGGTCTTTACGAATCTGTAATAGAATTGAATCTTCAAGAGGCACATTAAAATATATTCAGTTGGATTACAGAGAATTTTAGGACCAATATCTAACGCCCGAATACTAAAACGTTACTTGAATTAATTTTATGCCTGAATGACTGCTGGATAAGGGAAAAAAGAACGCCTCTTTGTTGTGTGCTTAAATTTCGAGTGACGTTTTAGTATTTGGGCGTCAATAAGAAGGCCTTTGTATTTTAGATGATTTATATAGCGTTAGGGTCCACTAACCCATGCGTAGCCAAAGCATAGTAGACCCTGTTTGTATCAACAAAATCTGTATTGAAATGACAGGTATATACAACTTAGTTGGTATTTATTACTGGCCAACACGGCTGGGGTCGCGGAAGAATGCTAACGCGCACTCGCGTCCCCCGGTAAAAGTGCCCGACGGACCGTGAGGTTTTAGTCAGTATAGTCTGACATAACCTACTGCTCTTACAAGCAATAGGTATCCATGATGGATTTGCTCACGTAAAAAAAGAAAAAAAGTATACTTATACAACTTACTTGGTATCATTAGCGTGACTACTAAATGCACCTACAAACGGCATCAAAGAAAACATTTGTCCAATAATTAGTGTAACTTGAAGGGAACTCTGAATCGTTGCTGCTTTTTTCACTTTTATCTTG
Organism: Eulithis prunata; assembly: GCA_918843925.1. Lineage (NCBI taxonomy): Eukaryota > Metazoa > Arthropoda > Insecta > Lepidoptera > Geometridae > Eulithis > Eulithis prunata. The sequence goes on from OU974009.1 coordinate 2,497,981, forward strand.
GAGACGTGTACTTTATTAACTGAAAAAAAAAATTGAACGTGTAACAAGAAAATCGCAGGCCGTAAATGAGACTAGCACAGGACCGCAGTGGATGGCACAAACTTGGGAAGGCCTATGCCCAGCAGTGGGCAAAGCCAGGCTGATGATGATGATGTAACAATAAAAAACTAAAAAGCATTAAGTAGAGACTCTGGTAGATATGCTCAACATATTGACATTCTACAGTCACTGGACAATATAAAACGTGGGTGAATTTTTTTATTTTGTCATCTTTGGGAATAACACAGCCGCTTTTATTTTAATAGTTTTTCTTGAGCTTTTGTTAGTACCTACTACTGTTTTGTTTCTGTGGAATTTTAACCAATAATACTTGAGTGTGTGGCATAAAGTGGTATTCTTAGTATGATGGAATTCGTTTCCAAGTTGCGACGAGAATATCTACAGAAAACGACAGCCCACTCGACGAATAACTTGACTATACTATTTCATAATATTATATATTTCACTTGACACTGGTAAAATTACTTATCTGTCGAAAAGAGACCATAACTATAAATAAGAAAAGGCAACAAAATTAGAGATTGTTAGAAATGCAATTTCCATACATTTAACTTAGTTTTATATCTCTTATATAAATAAATAAAATAAATATTCACGGACACATAACACAACGCCTTCGAGTCCCAAACTAAGCAAAGCTTGTACGATGGAAACTAGATGGCTGATAGAATACATACATACATTTTTTTTTTGTAAATTGTAAAATGTCAATGTTAATTGACATTTTGAAGGGAAATCATCTGCCAAGAGGGGTGGAAACCGGAGGGGTGGAAACCATCTGCTTACATCACTTTTTCTCATAAAAAACATAAACTGGGTTACAGCCATAAAACTGTACGCATATTACGGATATTGAGAGAATCGCATTTGTTTGTCTTATTATGCGTTCTTAGCCTATAAATATTATGTAGTATGGTAATTCAATAAGATAAGCACTTATAGATCGTGTACGGCCTTCATCATTATTATTAGTTCCCTATGTAGTATATAAAAATACGTAGAGATATTTCGAGCTTCCTTTTGACATTGACATAGTTTCAATTTAACAGCATGCCTTTTGCTGAAAAACCTTCCAAATATGAATTTCATTTTAATATTAAAACACAAACATACAAACATACAAAGCATTTTCGTCCAAGTTGTCACTAAGATCTCGTTCGCTTCTCTCACTCGATCAAAAACATACAGAGATATAAAAACTGTGATATTAGTTATAATAAAAGTTTTTTATATACAAAAGTAAGTACTTACATTTATGGGGAATCCAAAAAGAAATGTTTTTCTTAAAATTCTTTTGGGCCATCATTCACTAACGTTCTAGTAACTTTTGTTTACAAACCACCTTCATTCTGATTACTATTGAACACGGTTTTTTGTTCCAAAAGCCGTGTCTAGGGTTTCTTGATGGTAATCTGAAAACGGAGGTATTGAAAAAACTTTTCTTCTTTAGTTTGAGCGAAAATGATCTCTAAGAAACAAAGAATAGTCTAAATTTAGTAGTGATCGATGAATAAATCGTATTTCCATAACTATTTCCGTTATAAAGAGTTCACGCGGAAAACAATTTGAAGAAGGGTTGGGGTGGTTTGATTGAATTTTATTCATGACGTATTTACAACGTGTTTTGTCTCTTTCGATCGAATTTGAATCTGCTTTATAATGCAAAAAACAAAACACAGTGTAACTACTCTAAGCTCACATCGACTTTATTATGGGTTGACTAGAGATATTGTCAAACCAACTACATGCCCAATACTACACTATAGTTCAGAGTATGTATACATACATGGTCAAATACAAATAGTTATCACATACCGCTAAACTTTTCTTATTTTCCTTCGCACGAGCTAAGGCTGATACTCACACAACAAGTTCAGATTAGTGCCATTCACGTGAACTTATGACATGAATGTGAGTCAACTTTGAATCAATAATGAATTGCTCATGTTGTTTACTTGAT